>BSBN01000169.1:12523988-15047977 GCA_027924645.1 Cunninghamia lanceolata | reverse complement strand
GGATTCTTGGAAATATTTATGGCACTTCTATTGTCACACAAGATTACAATTGGATCTTCATAAACAACTCTTATATCCTTTAAAGTCTGCTTCATCCATAACACTTGAGTATAACAACATGCTGCTGCAATAAACTATGCTTTTGTTTTTGATAAAGAGATTGAATCTTGCTTCTTGCTCAGCCATGAAACCAATCTATTTCCCAAAAAGAAAGCACCTCCACTTGTACTTTTTTTGTCATCAACATCTCCTGCCCAATCAGCATCTGTATAAGCACTGAAAGTAAAATCATTATTCTTGGATACCATAAGCCATGATCCAGAGTGCCTTTTAAATACTTTAGGATTCTCTTTATTGCCATCACATGTGATTCTCTTGGATCATCTTTAAATCTAGCAACAAGATAAACTGCATGCATAATATCAAGTCTGGTTTGAGTTAAATAAAGTAATCCTCCAATCATGGATCTGTACTTTTTCTTATCAGTCTTGGGTGATTCATTAGTTTTTCTCAATTTACAACCAGTCACCATGGGAGTACATACCGGTTTAGAGGCTTCCATCCCAAACTTCTTTAAGAACTCTTTCACATACTTAGACTGAGATATGAAGATTCCTTTATCTGATTGATTGATTTACAGACCCAAAAATAAATTCATCTCACCAAACATAAACATCTCAAACTCTTTTTGCATTTCACCAACAAATATCATACACATACCTTCATTTCCACTAAAGATGATATCATCAACAAAGACTTCAACAATCAATATTTGATCACCATTAATCTTGAAATAGAGATTACTGTTAGCAGTGCCTTTACTGAAACCTAACTACAATAAGTACTTATCCGACCTTGCATACCAGGCCCTAGGAGCTTGCTTGAGTCCATACAATGCTTTCTTCAATTTGCATACCATATCACCTTAATTTGATAGTTGGAATCCTTCCAGTTTCTCACGTAGACTTCCTCTTCTAACTCACCATTCAAGAATGCAGACTTCACATCCATTTGATACATTTTGAAATCTTTGTGAGCTACAAATGCCAGAAACATTCTGATTGCTTCAATCTGAGCTACTGGAGCAAAAGTCTCTTCAAAATATATCCCTTCAATTTGAGAATATCCTTTGCACACAAGCCTTGATTTATTCCTTACAACTTTTCCATTTTCATTTAGCTTATTCCTAAAGACCCATTTGGTTCCAATAACATTTTTGTTAGCAGGTATAGGAACTAATTCCCAAGTTTCATTTTTCTCTATTTGTATTAGTTCTTCTTCCATTGCCTTAACCTAATTTTCATCACTGTAGGCTTCATTCATAGTTTTTGGTTCAACTGTAGAAAGCAGACAGTAATTCACTTGTTCTTCTACAGCTCTTTTCCTTGTCAGTACTCCTTTCTCTTTGTCTCCAATAATTTGATCTTCAAAGTGATTGATTCTTACATACCTGGAAGTCTTAGCAATTTTTGAAACCTTTTCTTCTTCACTTTGATTATTTTCTTGTTCAACTTTTTCTTCATAAGTTATATCAGGGTAGATGCAAGAAGTTGTGTCCACTTAAGGTGGAAGTTTCGGAGTTAGAAAAAAATCCAAAATCGGGGAACGAAAAACGGGATCCCGTTTATATAAAACGCGATCCCGTTTTGCCTCGGGAACCTGAGCCTAGAACCAAAAACGCGATCCCGTTTTTCCTGGGATCCCGAACCTAGAGGCCATAAACGCGATCCCGTTATATAAAACGGGATCGCGTTATAAACGGGATCCCGTTTTATATAACGGGATCGCGTTATATAAAACGGGATCCCGTTTTATATAACGGGATCGCGTTATATAAAACGGGATCCCGTTTTATAAAACGGGATCCCGTTTGTGAAAAGTATTAATTTTTTTAAAAAACAGCAGAGACCCCATTTTCAACAGCGATAGGCAACAAAGGAAAACGGGATCCCGAGTTCTCAGAGCATCCAGCCAGGTAAGTGGATTTTTCCACTTGTAAAAATTACCCATCAATTGTTTATACCTTCCATTGTTTGTTTTGATGTAAAATACAATCAAAATTTAAATTTTGAATTGTTATTTAGGGTTTAGGGTTTATAAAATCAGTAGTTGATTTTTGACAATTTAGATGTAAAATACAATTGAAATTTTGAAAGACTATATCATATAAAATGTTAGAATTTGAACAAACTGTCAAAATTATGTTTAAAATTGAGAATTGAATAGATATATTTAGGCATTTTAGCTGTAAAATACAATTGAAATTTTGAAAATACTGTATCATATGAAAGGAGAGATTTTGAACAAACTGTCAAAATTTGAGTTCAATTTGAGTGTTGAATAGTTCTATTTAAACATTTTAGCTGTAAAATAGAATTGAAATTTTGAAAATATTGTATCATATGAAAGGAGAGATTTTGAACAAACTGTCAAAATTTGAGTTCAATTTGAGTGTTGAATAGCTGTATTTAAACATTTTAGCTGGAAAATGCAATTGAAATTTTGAAACGATTGTATCATATGAAAGGAGAGATTTTGAACAAACTGTCAAAAATTATATAGCAAATTGGGATGATATGTATATTTGGTTTTTATAAAATTTACTTATAACAATGTATGTCATTGTATTTTAAAGGCATTATTGAATAGCTAACTATCATGTAAAAAAATTACAACAAACCATAATAAAACCAAGTTATCACATCCTTCATAATCAAACATTTAGAGACAACTAGAACTAATCAAGAATTGAGAAAATTTTACAGTTTTTGTGATAGCCAACTAATTAAGAATGAAATGAAGCCAACATTTATGTAACTTTTGATATACTCAAGTAGCTGTCCTCACTAGCTAGGTTATGCCCCTGGAATGAACATCGTGATGTTAATTGTGATACGAGCTTGAAACCTCATTGGTAATGCTTTCCCTAATCTTAATGACATTGATGTAGGCTCCACTCATGATCCTTACGAAGATCTTTCCACCACTAACCTCTTTCATGATAGGTCACTATCCTCACCATCTCCTTAGACCTAGAATACCTTGAGCTTATCGATTGGGACCAACACGACCCTTTATGATTTGATGTTTTCCAAAATGATGAAGCCATCATGAAACTTATCAAGTGTCAAGACCACATCCCCATTGTAATCATAAGAAAGACTTTTCCACCATACTTAACACCTACATATATGCTTATTTTGGAGAGAAAGAAAGAACCCTTCAGTCCTGAGGCACCCTAGTCTAGGCAGAATAGCAACAATCTATATAAGAAGAAACTTGTGATCGATTAAAATGATATAATAAAAATGGACACTTCCCAAGAGCTCCTCAATTTGACAAACTTCACCTTCCATTAGATACCACTTAGATACAAGACATGACTCCCCTCTCCTTGTTGAGGACATGCTATAAACATCAACCTGTGAATAGAAGCTTGGACCCTAAACTCTCTAAGATAGTAGCTCCACTGGACCTTGACATCAAAGAAGGCATATATAACCATGTCACCATGTTAAATATTACGTTGATTTCTTCATGTGGTCTTATGGTGATATGCCTTGAGACTCCATCTTTAAAGTCATGCATCATCTTGTGGTTCACCTCAATGCCAAACCTATTCAATAAAAGCTACGCAAAATGCACCCCCAAGTAGCCCTCGTGGTCATAGAAGAATTGTATAAACTCTTGGATGTCCAGGGTTCATTCAGACTATTACTTTTCCTAAATGGGTAGATCTAATGTGGTCTTAGTTAACAAGAAAACTAAGGGAATTCATGTTTGCACTAACTTTTGAGACATCAAAAAAGGATCTACCCCAACTTAGATAACTTTTCTCTACCAAACATTGATATGGTCATGGATCTTGTGCATAGCCATATATATAAAATTTTATCATTAATCTGGATATAATATGGACCAAGTTGAAACATTTGAGTTAGACATGGAGACACCTAGATTATGGAGCTCGGTCTATGTAAGAAAACACCTCTTATATAGACTCAACACAAACTTATCCCTCAACCCTCTAAATTGTGACTTACATCATTTGATTACCCTGGAACACACTATATAGACAACTCTATACAAATTTGGCAAAATATATTTTCTCCTAACAGAAACTTGTATATGTAGAAGTATCTACTACTACATTAGATTTGATATACTTCTTAAAAGGAAAGAGTTGGGACTAACAACTAAATAGAAAACAATAACTAGTTTTGCATTTTCTAGGAAATAGGAAACAAAATTGAGCTAGAACCATCTTGACTAATTTATCTATTTCTAGCTAGATTGAACCCTAATTCTATATGCAATTCCAACCCTAACCCTAACACTAATTCTAACCCTAATCCTAACCTTAATTCTATATGCAATTCAAACCCTAACCCTTATTATAACCCTAATCATAACCCTAACCCTAACTCTACTTGTAATTGTAATTGTAACTCTAACTCTAGCCCTAACCCTAACCCTAACGAGCTACTTGTAATTGTAATTGTAACCCTAACTCTAGCCGTAACCCAAACCATAATTGTAGCTCTAATACTTACCCTAATTTAGCAACCCTTGAATTCTAATTCTAACCCTAACCTCAATTCTAACCCTAAGCCTGATCCTAATTGAAACCCTAACCCTAACTTTAATTAATCACGAGTCATGCTACAAGGATTTCTTCTACATATTTTGTATGCATGTGTTATTCCCTTATTGCATGTGAGTTCACCAATTATTTGGAAGTCTCCTAACTGGGAGGCAAGCTTGTATTCAAGCCCTATAAATTTTGTGTTTATAGGTGTTATGTTTAAAGCTATATGGAGACTTGTAATAGGAGGTCTTGAATTTGGTACCAATGATTGTGAGTTCCTTGTCTAGAATATGATGAACCTTTTGAACAAGAGAACCTTGTAGACCATGATGCATATCTTGAAATTTAAACTTGAACATTATCGTCATGTGAATGCTTTTAGCCATCCTACAACCTCCTATCACCCTTCATCCTCTTATAGGGATATGCCACACAACCTCTCCAAGTTGACCATGCCAAACCCAAAGTCACAATCGTAAGAGGTAAAGAATCTTTTGGCCCCATTCAAGTCCACTCCCTAATAGGAGTGATACAATGCTAATAGGGTTGTGAAGGTAATTAAGTTCTTGATTAGCATGTTGGGTGTATCTAAGCATAATGATGATATAGTTAGTCTTGATTTCATTAATCTTAAGATCATTGAGCTAGAGTACTTAATATATATGGTATAGTTTTGTTCAATCAATAGTGGTAGGGAAAATTAATATACTACAATGACATGAAACATAAACCAATAGGTGTCTTAAGATATATTAGTGGTAGGGAAAATTATAGTGGCCCTAACCCTAGTAGAGTAATAAGTTGAAGTAGTGTTAGAATTACTAATAAACTAAAAAACTTTATCCTAGGGTGGTGGGACAAATTACACAAGCCTTACAAAGCCTCTACCACTTCCTTGACATTTTTAACATTGTTCGAATTTGATAGGAGGGATTTATGTCACCTCCTCCTCATCTTAATTCTCATAGTGGATAGAATCATCCAATTTAGCATCAAGACATGAAGGTTTATCTTCATTATCTTAGAAATATCCTCCAAGGCTTTGTGCATATGCTCATGCCACACATTGAAGATGTGGAATTTATCTAAGTAGCAATATAGAAATCCTTAGCCTAACCTTCTACCCCTTCAATATCATTGTATAGAAGGTAGATACAAGTAACATTTGATAGCATGGAGGCACAACTTAGGGATTTCAAGTTGAATGTAAAAAAAATATTCTTCCCAACAAATGCTAGATGTCTAGGAGCAATTTAATGATTTCTTCCATTATCTGCCTAGTCTAGAATATAATTACCTTTTCTTTTGATATGTTTGAAGGAGATAGATTTAAACAAGTATTCACCAAGTTTCTAGCTTCCAATATATAATAGTTTCCAATAACCACAAGCTTCATCTATGCTTTTTCATATGATCAATGTTGATCTTGGAATCTCCTTCCACACTAAGGGATATCTTGTTTAGTTTCCAAGTCATCTTGAGGCCCTGGATATCATGGCCCTAGAATCTACCATATTAGTGTTCTTGACACCAAAATCATAAGCTTTAAGATAGGTAGAGGTTTTCCCTTATCATCTCTTAATAACATACTCCTCCTACTTCACTAGGATTACCCTTGGCTACCCATCAAAATTTCAAGCTTAATCCATCCCAATGTAGGTGTGGACCAAAGGGTGTGAATATCAACATGGGTATCTCCTTGTTTTAACCTTATTCAAAGTAACCTTGGCCAATTATGAGCCTAATCAGTGCCTCTTCTAGCATGATCATATATTCCTCTTTACCCCAACAATCACCAAGTTCCTAAATGCACCATATTTCTTTAAAATAGTCCAAAATTTGGGATGCATATTCACATTTAAGAATTACATGATGATTGTCCAGAGAAGTTTCCTTACTTAAATGCACATTGAAATTTTGAAATATATATTGCCCATTGTATCAATCATTATGGTAGTCCTAATAGCTCGCTTACATTTTGAAATTTGTACATGCATGTATACATTATTTGTATGTTTTTAATTTAAATTTATTTCAAGTGTAATTTATTGAAACATATATATATATTCTTGATTTAATTTTAAATTTGTACTGAAGTTTGTATGTTTATATGTATATATATGCAGGTTCATATCTAGATTTTTATATATACATCATGAATCTAGATGATATTCACTTTGATGTTGAGGACTTTCTTAATGCACAAGATGATCCGGCCGCACCCCCACCCCCACCCCCACCCCCAGCGCCAAATGCCCCACCTCTAGATGCCCCACCTGCAGATGACCCGCCTCCACCTCCACCTCCACCCCCACCTGGAACTGACCAGGCTCGCTTGCGAGCCATAATAAATGAAAATGTGGATTCGATACAAGAAAAACTGAATTCCATTCGCAGTGAACAATTCATGCCACCTCACATAGTACGTTTTGCATCTTTGATGCAAAACATTGTAGATTCTGTGAGGTCTATTGACTCAGATTTTGATGGATTCCGGAAATGGAGAGAGGAGAGGCACCAATTTTATGCTGATGGCCTCTCCTATAAGACTATTTTGGATCTTAAAATCACAAAAGCTCATTTAGCACAATATTTTAGACATCCCATTACAAATGAACCTATTCCTGCAAATAAGAAAAGAATATCAATCAGGTGGTGTAGGCATGAAGGAATGTCTGCTAATTTTTGGGATAGATGGTGGATGGTGTTTGATTATCCACCTCATGCTAATTGTGAGGTTCCTTTATATTTTTTGAGAAAATTATATGTAGAGTTTGTTATGAATAAAAAACCCAACTACTTTGATTTTAGATCATTCCAGGGTGTTGGTGGTGGCATGCCACAACAGAGGTTGGGGGCACGGGTTGATCCCCAATGACCGGTGCCTATTCAACCTCTTATTGACCCTCCTGTTGCTGCCATTCCTTCGCCCTTCGAGCATCGTGTAGTGGTATCCACACTAGGCACATTGAGTGCACTCTCAGGTAGCCTACATGAGCAGACTTCTATGATGGTAGCTCGAGTTAGAGAGCATGGAGGAGTTGATGATGGAAGTGGTCCTAGTGCCACTCCACATGTGTCGATGCCTCATACATGTACGAGTTGCAATCAGTTGTGTTATGGACCTGATCAGGCAGTTGCACCCACTTCAGCTACACATGCATCATCTGATAATGTGGGCACTGAATCATTTGTTGATTATCTATTTGCTGAGAATCATCCCACTGATCATTCGACACAGGTATATATAGGTTATGTACACATGTTGAATTTAAAACAATTTTTTAACCACGTGTTTTTAATCAACATATAGATGATCAATTAAATTATAATATTTTAACAATCGAATTGTTTGGTTTGTTTGGTGTAGATGATGGCAACAGGGGTCACAATTGATTGAATTAATTTTTCATCGACACCTGTTCATCTCGGGCACCCATTTGGGGTACATTTTCAATGATTTGTAATTTTGTAAAATTCAGTCTTGAATGTGTGTACAATTAAATATTTATGAACTTATTTATGAACTGGTTCAGGGTTCTTCCACATTGAATCCTCCATCTCAGGGTGTCTCAAGCGCTCCTCCATCATTGGGCATCTCACATGACACTCTTACAGTATGTACACATATTGTTTTAAAAAACTGTATATATATACTTAAATTTTTCTATTTTGATAGATACACACATTTAAATATTTATGAACTTATTTATGAACTGGTTCAGGGTTCTTCCACATTGAATCCTCCATCTCAGGGTATCTCGAGCGCTCCTCCATCATTGGGCATCTCACATGACACTCTTACAGTATGTACACATATTGTTTTAAAAAACTGTATATATATACTTAAATTTTTCTATTTTGATATCAGTGTATCTAAAAACGTGCACATGTACTATTTAATATTTTATAAATATGTCTATGCAGGTTGACACAACTATGAGGATGGGCATTGTAGCACACTTGGATAATCCAAGTTTATATCAGGAGTCGACTGCATTTCAGGTTGTTGAAAAACGTATTTAATAACATGTACACTGTAAGTCAATTATATATATGTTTTAAAACCTGATTTGTACACACATGTGCTAACTTAAATATAAATGACATTGTAGGAGCTTGTTAGTGACACGTTTCATGAGCAACACACAGCACATGCAGAGCAGGAGGACAGAGGAGATGGGCAACCTGATACGGTATAATTTAAAATTTAGATTAGATTTAAATTGAACAATTAAAATATACGTTGTGAACTTAAAGTAAATTTCTTGATAGATATATATATATATATATGTTGACATGTACATTCAAAAAAAAATTTCTTAAATTATAGCTCGATACATGTCATGGAGCTAAGCCTGTAGAGACAGGTCCTGGAATAGAGGATTCACAACAAGTTCCTCTTACGGTATAATAATTTTTAAATATGATAGTTCTTATAAATTAAATTCAATTAAATCATTTTTAAAATCGTCAAGTATATCTAATTTCAACTTGAACTTTCTCTTGTATTAAATAGATTGATTCAGAGCATGGAGACACAGGTCCAAGTGCACCAGAGCATGCCTCTCAGCCTCACACGGTAATTTAATTTTATGATATAAATTATAAATTTAAAAATTGTCATTAAATTATCTATTTCCTTATCATCTTACATCTAATTTCATATAAATCTTTCTCTTTTGCAGAGTGATTCAGGTCATCTGAGTAGTTCGCATGGTGTGAAGAGGACTCTTGATGATAGAGATAGTATGTGATAGGTTATTTCAAACATAGGCTAGATGTATAATTTGACTATTTCATGGACTATTTGTTATATACTGTTTGTCATGGACTTTATATATATATATATATATATATATATATATATATATATATATATATATATATATATATATATATATATATATATATATATATATTGTTGAACACATGGACTTTATATATTTTTTTGAACATGGACCTAGACTTTATATATTTGACTATTTCATGGACTATTTGTTATATACTATTTGTCATGGACTTTATATATATATTGTTGAAAATGTGGACTTTATATATTTTTTGAACATGGACCTGGACTTTATATATATATTGTTGAACCTGGACTATACATTTTTACATGTCACACAATAAATGCAATCTTGTCGTAGTTCAAAATCATACACATGTCAAAGTAATAATCATGTAAAACCATCATGTTAGTTTAGGTGCATCCATATTTATATATATGTTATCCATGCATACATACATTGCATATACATCATAAACTATAAAAGCATAACATCACATACATATGTATATACAAGCATCCCTAAATTTAATCATAAATCAAACACTAATCTAGAACCATGTGCATGAAGGAAAAGAAATGTAAACATTTGAGATCAACCATAATAAGATATATAGATTGACATCAATAGAAATAATCAATTGTCATATATAAATCTACAAGTGTTAGAGTGTTGATCTAGATTTGCGCTTAATGAAGAAATTGCATTGAAAGAATTTATGTAGTGATGAGGTCCTAATAAAGTTCCTCCATTCATTCACGGTATGCATATTTAGGTCCTGGTCAAATTTTAAGCAATAAAATGGTAAGCAAATCAAAACAAAGCATTAAAAAGTGAGATAAGTTCATGAGGATCTCTTGCCTACTAGGAGGGATCAATCTCTCACATCTTCTCATCTAGAGATCAACTAAGTTATATTAAATGATCCTAGCATGGTTATAGTTATATTTATCCAAGTGCCTTGGTGCTTGAACATCTTGTGTTGATCATGTAATTTAAGATGTCTTAAGGGGTCCTAATTTACGATGTCTTAAGTGGACACAACTTCTTCACCAAATGGGTGGAGGAGTGCCTACAAGGATAATTGTTGCTAAAAAAACATGTGAACTATAACTTTGGAACTAGGCCTACAATTTATTAGTGGAGGTGGGAATTTCATTGTAGCATAAATGACACAAATTAGGAATGAAGTTAGTAGAAATCTTCCCCTTTGGTAGCCTACAAAAATTACCTATTTAGAGATCTACAATGATCTCAACTCCCCATAGTTATGAATCATTAGCCTTTCCAAAATCACATGTCTAATAATGACACCCATCTAGCATTTAAATGTATTGAGTCTTTGTTCCCAAATAGTTTGCACATCATAATCATGGCCTCTTTCATTTCACTAGGAAAACTTACAATTGTGTAATCCTCCACATTCCTTAACTTTTTAAATCCACATTAGGACTAGCCCAATCTTTTAACACTTCAATTACATTATACTCTTGAGACCATTACCTTGCAACTATAACATTGTACCTCAAAGTGGGTTCAAGTGAATTCAACATTTATTTGAAAACTACTTCTCTCACCATTATTATAGTCTAATTTTCTACATTATTGATATAGTCTACATTTATGGTACAATGCCTAAAAGTATCTAGCAAGATATCTAAAAAGTTAAACACATCAAATTTTCTATCCAGCTTATGTAAGTAGGATGCTCTAACCTACCAACATTTGTGACTACATCTCCTTTGTCCTCTAGCTAATCTATGAAGAAATATTATATTAAATTAAATCCCAAGGCCTTATGTGGGTATCATGGAGTGTCCTTGCAATCTAGTAACTTAGATTCCATTTATGCTTCTACACAAACTATTTATAGTTGAATAAACTCTCATCACTTTGGTTCTAGTTGACTTCTTATTTTGTTTCACAGTCTTCTCCACAATAAGATTCATATACATGTATTTGAGAAATAATCATGAGAAATCACTTGATTTGATAAGTTGATTAATAAACAACTTAATTTACAAGACAAAAGATTTCATCATAGATTTACTTCATTAATGCAAAGAAAATTGATGGGATATTCCAATATTTTACAAAATGAAACCTTAGTGTAACTTTAATTAGGATTTGTCAACTTTAATTTCAAATCTTAGTGTAACTACTAAAATGAGAACTTCCCTTAGTCCTTTTAATACGATCTTTAGTGTCCATTAGGACTCAAGGAAATCTTGTGCTTGACATGTTTCATCCTATGAACACAAACTCAGGATGTGAATCAAATTTTAAAATAAGTTTAGGTCTGTAGGAACTTATAAGATCTTAATACTTTACATTTTTAGACAAAAGGCCCTGGATCTCATCTATTTCTCCCCTCCACTTCCTAGCTATGGTCCCATATGGTTCTCCCACAATTTATATTCCTTTGTATCTTCCCTTCCCTCCACTTTGTGAAAGCTAGATTAACTTTAGGATATGATTTATCCCATCCCACTTCCTATCCTATTGTCTAGTTTTACATCATTTCCCCATAACATCGAAACACTCATTTCTTCCTAATTGTAGAAGCCTAACTACCTTGAAGAAATCATTCCTTTCTTCAATTCATTTCATCCAATTCCCACTTGAAGTTTTGTAACATTTTTTGCAAAAGTTTGCCAAGTTCATATACCCTGTCCCAAGTCAAATTTTTACAACTTCTTCAAAAGATTCCACCCACCCCAAGTACTCCCCTGCATGACTTAGGACCACCATTAATGACTTTCAATGGACATGATATGATGTAATATTTCCTCCAAATTCCTCTTAACATCGGTGGACCCCTCAAAAATATGATGAGTTCAAAATAGAAATAAAGTGAGGAAAAGCACAAGTTAGCACAAAAAATGGGAGTTAAAATGGGTTAAAAATCAAGAAGAAAAGATAAAAATATGAGTTATTTCATACATTAAAAACCACAAGGTCACCCATTTTAGGAATAAGGTCACCACTTTTACTAATTAAGGTCACTCAAGTAACCTAGAGACACTAGGGGCAACCCTAAGACACAAAGAGGTGACCCTAAGTAGGAAAAATGAAGGGGGCACTAGGTAAAAATGTGAGGTAGGGAAGGTCAATTTGGGGGTTGAAAAAGATGCTCAAGAGGGGGAAGAACACACAGGACATGCCACCAAGAGTGAAACTACTGGTAGGAGTGTAATTCACACCTACATGACTATGATTAGGACTTATTTATCATCATCAAATTGTCATGTAGGCTTGATGTGATTTTACTACTTATAGATACCAAATGTTAGGAGTTTCAAGCCACAAATACTAATTCCACATAACCTTAATGAGAGAAGCTATGCTAACTTTTTGAATGTCTTAAGGGGTCCTAATTTACGATGTCTTAAGGGGACGTCTTAAGTTCTCAAAATTTGGTGAAGTTGCCCAAGGCAACCAAATTGAACAATATAATAAATCAAATTTAAAGTAAATTCTAAGTAGAAAAACATGGACATTTAACAAATAAAATACATAAAATAATAATTTTGATAAATTTAATACTGTAGAGTATAAAATTGTGTACATACACATGTATACAAATTTCTGAACAAAATGTGTAATAATGTAATTGTGTATGTACATATATGCCAACTCAAAATAATGTAAATACAAAATGTCGTTATATGCCATCTCAAGAAAATCCAAAACTTGAGGAGAATGTAGCAGGTCTTCATGCCACCTGATATAAAAATAATAGAAGCAATTTATCAATATATCTGAATCAAAACATGTATTTTAATTTATATAAAACTATCTAGATATACACAATTTGTACCTGTATTTACGAGTGCCTCTCAAGTTTTTGTTTCAAAGTATTTGATGAATTTGTGATGATGGCCTGAGGATATAAAAGGATAAATTAAATCAATTTCAACTAATAACGCACAAGAAATATCAAAACATGTATTTAATACATATTTAAAACAACAATATAAATCTATTTAACTATATTTACCTGTATTTACTTATTCCATTGTACCATCTCCATCCTCTCTTTTTTCCAACGCATCGATGATTGTCTCATGGTCTTCCATAGAAATGTTCCATAACTCTTCATTTGTAGGTTTTCCGCGATACCTCTCCAGTTTTATATTTGTTGCCAACACCAAATGTGAGTAGTGTATAATTTTCTTATGTGTTTCATAATCTTCGAATGCAGGCAAACCATTCTTCCTTATTAGGTATTTCCGTAGCCAAGTGCCAACAACCACCACCGAACCTATTGGATAATGATAGGCATCATCAAAGAAATACTTAAAATTTGCTTAAGGGGATCAAAGAAGTTCTTAAAATATGCTTAAGGGGATGTCTTAAGGGGATCATCAAACCTGTTGGATAAGGAAAGCCATCATCATCTTCTCGAGGTGCTGTTAACTTATGTTTAGTCTCCACACAACGAGCCAACCAATATTCAGTTTCCTCTTCATTATTCTTTGGTGCAACAACAGCATACACATGTCCTGCAAAACAAATTTTGATTCAATAACTTGCACATGTCCATAAAATTTGACCAATCAACATACATGCATTCATATGTACACATAAATAAATAAAAGCACTACAAATTAGTAATCAAAGTGAAATAAAATGAAATTATTTGAATTAAATTACCTTCTTGTACAAGGTCAGAAACACGGTCATAATCGTCTGATACAAACAGTTGATCATTGTCTTCAATTGTTGTTTCACTTTGATTATGTGCTTGTGCAAGTGTCAATGGTCTTTGTTTCCACTCTTCAACCCATTCTGTATTCTCACATGCTTCCCAATCTCCTGAAATACAAAACTGACAAAAACATGCAAGCTCCCTTGTCCAGATAGTCCATGTACTTGCATTCAAACTCCTCAATGAATGCCATTTAGTAGATCCACTGATTGTTTGGCAATCAAGTCTAGGTAGAATATTTTCTTCTTCAACCAACCAAAAAAATCGACGAACTGTAGAGTACTCGCTTGATCCAGGTGTACATAATCTTGTATTGCACCAATCTACAATCCCACGTGCATCTTTAAATTTTACTGCATCCTCAAATTTTAATTGTTGTCTAGCAAGAATTCTTTTAACACATGCACCAGCTCCATCATGTTCTCCTTTACCATGTCCAGCTTCAAAAAAATTCCACATATGTTGGACATTATTCTCCTTGTGAACGCTACATAACCAATAGAACATTCGAGCATTCTTGAACTGCCCCGTACAATTATTTGACCATATAAGATGTTCAGTCATCTGGATTCCTCTTTCTCTTAAATTTGTATAAAATATATTGAAACAATATTGAACAAACTCTGACGAGTGTAACCGGTTGTCACTCAAATAGAAATGATACTCCCTCAAAACTTTTCTATCATTCTCTGTGCTATCATTTGCATGTCTATAAACAATATGAACAAACATAGCAACCTTCACTGAATTGTAATATTGTGATTGAATTTCCTCTTGCGGAGCTAAAGTATAGTTTTCTGCAAAATCAACCACTGATAGTATAGTACCAACTGGAAATGTGTTTCTACATTCACGAAATTGTCCATCAAGCCATCGAGCTTGTTGAGAGTGCTTGACATATTTTGGTACAATTTTACTTTTAAATTCTGATATGAATGCATGCACACTAACCTTTTCTGTAATTAAATCACAACGCTTTCCAAATTTTCCATCTTTTAAAGAATATTCAACATTCTTAAATCTTTTAACATCCACTAATTGTTGTCCAAAATCATTTTCAACATTTTCATGCATACAAACTCTTAACAAAGAAAGATTGCCACAACTAGTGCATTGTCCAGAAATACATGAACTTAAATAAAAACCTTTTTCATTAGATCTTTCACAGAACAAACTTGATATAAACTCTTTTATTGCTTCAGTTGGCATATTAATATCACATTCCTGTATAATCATGTTATGATGTAAAGTACAACGTATATATTGAAACACATCATAATAATAACGAAATTGAACATGCGTTTTACAACAACAAGATATTCGTTCCTTATTAATCTTTACATACCATGGTTTGCATTTTTCAAAAGATCTTTGACTTATTTTAATATTACCAGGTAACACTAATTCATCACAAAATTTTCTATAAAATTCAGTTTGCGTTGTATCTAATAGGTGTTTTGGATGAGGATCACGAACTTTGGACCCCACTCTTAATTTTAAAACATCTCTAGCATTAGACGATATCCTAGTATTATCATGCCAATATTTTTCGATCAAAGATCTGATTTCAACATTTAGTTTCATGTCAGATCTCGGGAGTCGACCACTAAAACTCCAACATTGGTTAATTGGATCATTTTCTATACTTTCTCTTCTTTTTGCCGCTCTTACCAATGTTTTAGGATGTATTTTTAGAATTCCACTAATATTGCTTACCATTCTTCTATTCAAAGTTGTTTTATTCACTATAGCAGTTGTTATAGCTCGTCTTGCTGCATTTTTATCTTTGGATCGACTATTACTTCCAGTAGACTCAATGGCACTAGCAACAGTAGACATAGCATGTTTTAGTGATTGATCTTTTTTTCTTGGTTTAACAAAAATGCCTAACATTTTCATTACTTTTCTCATTTTCCACATTCTCATTAATTGCATCATTAGTTGACATTGAAATGATAGTTTTTTACGATAAAAAAATTCCTTATATAATCTATTGGCATGTGTTCTTATTTGTCTCCAAGAAATTTTACCAGGAAGATTATCCAAAACATCTCTTTCAATTTTGAAAAAATATTTCTCATTTTCAACATCACTTCCTAGATTTTCATTTTCATTTTCAACTTCAAAACGATTTTCATTTTCAACAACAAAACGGTTTTCATTTTCATTTTCAACAAAAGGATTTTCGTTTTCATTTTCAACAACAAAACGGTTTTCATTTTCATTTTCAACAAAAGGATTTTCGTTTTCATTTTCAACAACAAAACGGTTTTCATTTTCATTTTCAACAAAAGGATTTTCGTTTTCATTTTCAACAACAAAACGGTTTTCATTTTCATTTTCAACAACAAAACGGTTTTCATTTTCATTTTCAACAACAAAACGGTTTTCATTTTCATTTTCAACAACAAAAGGATTTTCATTTTCATTTTCAACAAAAGAATTTTTATTTTCATTTTCAACTACAATTTGTTTCAAATTTTGATCTCTACGAATATTATCAATCTCAACATTGTTATATCCAGCTTGTTTTAAATCTCCTATCAACACTATTTCCATTTCATTCAAAAGTGGATTTGAAGAAGTACCTGGATTTGTGCCCATTGAAACATTCTCCATAGCATTAATAGAGGGATTTGAAGACATACCAGGAGTAGTTTGCATAATCATATTAGTTTCCACATTCACCTCTTGCAAACTTGCATCATCTATATCCATGGTCTCCTCAATGTTTTTATCTTCAATAGTTGTGGAATTGGATGCTTCAGCATTGTTCATTGATTGAATATTTACTCTTCTATCTCTTTGCCTTTTTGCCTCCTTCACTCTCTTTGCTTCAATTTCTTCAGGGGTTAATAGCTTCCTATCTTTCCTCTTATTACGACTTTGTGATCCCATGATTAAAAAATTTATGAAGCATGTAATGTCAAAAACTTGAATGTGTTTCAAATCCTTCAAACAAGTACCAATTCAACAAAATTCCACTCAAATAACGTCTCCATGATGGCTTCTATCAAAATACCAACAATACTTCAAGTTGATGGACCTGCAAAAGAAAGAAATATGCCAAAGAATGCTGCAAGAGTCGCTGTCGGCCGTACTGTAGGGCAAGTTGCAGAAATGACAGTCATAGTACAGTCTTATTAAAAAAACGGGCAAATAAAAAACGGGATCCCGTTATATAAAACGGGATCCCGTTTACTACGCGATCCTGTTTATTAAACAGGATCCCGTTTTATTCATGACCGATGGAGTAGTAAATGGGATCCCGTTTTATAAACGGGATCGCGTTCTATAAACGGGATCCCGTTATTCAAAATTTGAATTTTAGGCTCGGGTTTTGCTTTGTAACCCACTTCGGAAAATGCTTTGGGGACCCGACCCTGACCTCTGGTCCTAGTTTGACCTGCACCTTGAAGGCCCTGTCAATGTTACAACAAAATAGTGACTTTGGGCATATATTTAAAGGTCTATTTTGCAGAATATTTTGACGAAATTAAAACCCATTATAGAGGAGACAATGTAGATTCTAAATATGTAATTTTTTTTACAATTAAATTATTTTTTTATTTTTTAATCAATTTATGATGAAATAGGTTCATAACCTTGAATTATCAGGGTTTTTTAATATTTTAATAATTTTTTATTAAAATATTTTTTTGTAAAAAAAATTGTATGAAAACGTACTTTAGACAATTCTTTTCAATTTAAAAAAAAAAAAATTCAAAAAATGTTAAGTTTAGGTCATCTTATGCGTGACGTACACAATGATTTTTTAAAAGACAAAAAATGACCAATAAAAAATTAATAAAAAAAAATTATTCAATAAAAAATTACAAATAAATATGGAAAACGTGCTTCAGTGAGTTACAAAGCTTTTCCCAAAAGGATTTTGAAAAATATGATTATTTAGGTCAAAATATGGATGACGTACACGTACATGGTATAGTAAAAAAAAAGTGACTTTTAAACAGTGGTTTTTAGAAACGCCTATTCAAAATCAATTTCTTTCATTTGGGTATTGAAAAAAATTACATATTTGGAAACTAGACTCCGAGTACTACATTTCATATTTAGTGACTTTTTCCAAGATTCCACCTTTAAGTGCTTCAAATTTTTAGGTCAAATGTGACAAATTCTGAAAATCAGGAAAAACACTTCCACTTTTTGGCCAAAAAGTGGACACAACTTCTTGCACACACCCATCAGTAGGTTCATCTGACTCATAGCCACTCATATCTGATGTTTTTCTTTTTCCTTCATCCACCTTCACATTTGCACTCTTCACAATCTTTTCAACCTTTTGTTGTAGCACCAGTAGGCCTTACTCTTGGTAGAGTATCCAAGGAAGATTCCTTCATCACATCTTGCATCAAATTTCCCTAGGTCTTCATCTCTTTTGATATAGCATTTGCTTCCAAAAACTTTGAAGTATCTTACTATTGGAATTCTTCCATACCACAATTTATAAGGGGTTTTAGTGCCATTGCCTTTCACTTGAACTCTGTTTTGAATGTAGACAGGAGTATGTATAGCTTCTTTCTAGAAGACCTCTGGTAGGCCTCCTTCATCATTGTTCTGGCAGCTTCTTGAACTGTCATGTCCTTCCTTTCCACAACTCCATTTTGCTGAGGAGTTCTAGGTGCAGACAATTGTCTTTTAATTCCTTATTCTTCATAGAAAATGTTGAATTCATTTGATGTGAACTCACCTCCTCTATTAGACCTCAAGCATTTGATTTTCAGTTCTATTTCATTTTCAACCATTACTTTGAAGGATTTGAACTTCTCGAGGGCTTCTAATTTGTCTCTTAGAAAAGTAACTCAAGTCATTCTAGAATAATCATCAATAAGCAACATGAAGTACCTATCACCTTGCAGACTTCTTATCCTTATAGGACCACATAGATCTGTATGAACTAAATCTAGCAAACAAGCAGAAAATTGATCTTTACTCTTGAAACTTGTTCTTGTCTGCTTCCCCAGCTGACATTCCTTGCAAATAGTATTGGAGGGTTTCACAAGTCCTGGTAAATCTCTTACAATCTAACCTAAACTTATCTTTACCATATTATCAAAATTTATATGACACGACCTTCTATGCCACAACCAACTTTCATCTGCTTGGGCAAATAAACATTAATCATTAGTTCCTCTTAATTGATAGATGTTACCTCTGATCTTCTTACCAGTAGCAATCACAGTTCCAGAGATTTCCATTATCTTGCATCCATTGTCTTTGAATCTTAGATCATAACCTTTGTTACGAATCTAGTCAACACCCAAAAGATTATGCATTAAATCCTTCACATAGAGAACATTGTCAATGTTATGCTTTCCATCAAATGAAATAGATCATTTTCCACAAATCTTACCAACTACATTGTCTCCAAACCTAACCAGTCCTCCATCATATTTTTCCAAACTTACAAACTTAATTTTGTCCCCGGTCATGTGATGTGAACATCTGTGCTATCAATAATCCATTCATCCTTGTATTTCTCAACCTGAACAGCCAAAGCACTTTCTTCTACTGGTTTTTCTTCCTTCACATAGCTCGCAGGATTAGTAGACATAGGTTCTTCTTTAATAGCAATAAACATACATTCATTTGCACTAGTATTAGCATCATCAAATTCATCATCAGTCACACCTTCATCATCAAAATCTCTAACATAGTAGCATTTCTTTGGAGCTCTAGGCCTGTTCTCAAATCTTTTTCTATTCCTTTCAATTCTTTCAGGACATCTGGAAGTATAATGACCTACTTTACCACATGAGAAACATCTGAAAGGTAATTTGCCTTTGAACTTACCAGAACCTCTTTGCAGTCTATCAACAAAGTTGGCTTAAATTTCATCAATCTCATCATCAGGTTCTACCTTGTACTTTTCTACTCTGGAGATCTTTTCTGAAGTGTGAGGCCCACCCTTGTGTGACTGGATTAGTTGCCCTCTTAGACCATGATGTTTTGCTTCACCCTAGCTAAGGGTTTAATCTATGGTATTGAGGCCCTATATTGAGTCAATGTAGTGATGTTGTGGTGTGAGGCTTAATTTTATCTCGCCTTATATTTTTTCTTACGATACTTATCGGATGGATTTTAGGATGGTCATGTAGACATTGGGGACTGTGGATCTCATATTTAGACCTTCTTTACTATATCTTATGCTTGATTAGATAGATGGTTTATGCTTTGTGGATGATTAGATCTCTTGCTAGATTTCATTTGATGATATGATGTTTAGATGCTATGATTTCATTTGACGTTATTGGTATGTGTAATGATGGTGAAATTGGTGATATATCTTACATTCTAGGACCCTGATTATACTTGTGTATTATGAATGAGTTGAGAATCATGTAAAAGTTAGCATGTGGATATTATTGATGTTATATGCGATTATGAGACCATGTGTGTGTTATATATAGTTAACTTCACTTCAGCTATATTACCTTGTGCTATTAAGGGGTTTGTGGAAGTGTGCAGGTAACTCTCCATGCCCATGGAAGATCAGAGGTCGGACAATAACCATATGTTAATCCCTGTTAAGCTGACCTAGTCCTAAGTTAGACTAAGGTCATTTGTGTTTGAGAATGTTGATTATGTTATATTGGATTTATGATATTTGTAAGGTTTACCCCTTTTTAATGTATCTCTTGATGTGTTGTAAAAAAATTGTAATGTTGGGTTTGCACAATTTTTAGTGCTAAATGTTTGAAGCCCTTTTCAAGTGAATTTATGTGTTTCCTAGTGTTAATAATGGTCAAATATTAACCCTAGGTCATACCCCTAGGGTCTAGGACCATTCTTAACATGTTTAAACTTGATTTAAACCATGTAGGGTCACCCAAACTTGGCCCTTGAGTCAAGTGACGAGTTTGGGATATGTGAGAGGTGGTTGGCATGTCACCATCTCACCTAACCTCAACTCACCCACTTGGGTAAGGTTGCCCTTGCCTCAAGTGCTTTAGAAGATTCTCACATATGTGAAAACTCTTTTATTTGTGGGGAAGAGTGTTGCTTGGTTGAATGAGAAAGTGACAAGTGTCACCTCCTTATTCATGAGAAGCTTCCTTTGTGTGCTCACATCTCCCTATGCTCTCACACATGTGTGAGCATTTGTGGGAGAGTGTGTAGCCTTGTGGAATGGGGAGATAACAAGTGTCACCTCCTCATTCTTGTGGGGTTGTGAGGAGAGTTATGTGGATGGAGGAGAGGGTGACAAGTGTCACCTCCTCATCCATTAGGGTTTGAGAGCCTTGCCTCTTTATCTCTCTCCTTGAGATGAGATGAGGGTTCTTTTTCTTTTGGTATTTTTATGTTTGTGTTGGGGAGGAGAGAAGGACTTGTAGAACTTTGAAAGGTTTTGGGAAGGACTTGTGGAGAGCTCTTCATCAACATCCTCCATCCTTGAAGCTTGAGAGGTATCCCTTAAGGCTTCAAGCCTATTATTTTACTTGCTTTTTCTTATGCAATATGAATGTATATGATTGTTATGCTTATGTTATTTTTAGTTTGTGTATGTGGGTTTTAAAGGGTTGTTTGGGTGAGCTCTCCATGTGAGAGAGCTCACCTTCATCTTGGGTGAGAGAGGTGTGAACCTCCTCAATTCCCATCTTGGTTTTGGTATAGTTTTTATGGCCATGGGCCTTGTGTTGCAAATTTGATAAGTATGGTTTTATGGCAAGAGTGCCTTGGGATGGAAATATGAGAAGTTTTTGGCAAGAGGCCAAGGTTTATGAGTATTTGAGTTTTGGGTCTCCTTGAGTTGAGAGTAGTCCACTCTCTCATCCTTCAAACTCATTTTCAAAATGGGTTAGTTTTGTTTTTTGACTTGGGAGGGTGTTATTGTGTATGGTGTATGTGTTTTTAACCCTTGTGGTATGGACTTTGGTCATTGAAAGGCCTCTTAGCTTGGCGTGGCCTACTTGTAGGCCTAGGTTGGGAGGAGAGCTTCCCATGGGCATGGTGAATTATTTTATCTTTTGTAGGTTTGGATGGCTCTTGGAGAAGGTTGGGAGTTTGGAAGTTCTTGTGAGATTCTATGGTTTGTTTGTAATGTAAAAATGATGGCATATGTTGCCTTATGCTTATTTTGGCTTTGTAATAGGTTGTAGTTGTAATGAGAGTTAAACTATCTTATGGGTTGGGGTTGCATTTCACTCTTGTAAATATCTTGTTCTCATCTTAATAAAATGATGGCAATAGATTTCCTTACTTTATCTCTTATGAAAAAAAAATGCTCATATATTAAGAGTGTTATCTCTCTCTTTTCCTCTCTCCTTTACTAAATTGAGATGCATGAATAAACTTCCTTCTAGAAAAGAAAAGAAAATTTACATATCTTCTTGATTATGTAAAAGAGAACAACAAACAAATATATAAACCTAATTCTTTTAATAAAAAGAATAGATAATTTCATTATTATAAACAAAATGAATTTTGAAGTTGAATCATACTTCTTCCTTCTTGAGCATTGTTATTTTTAATATATATAGTAAGATATAAGCATTTAGGGTTCATTTTTTTGAATGAAGCAAGTGATAGGCATTTTTATGCCCTGCGCAGGGGCCGCTTTGGTTAATGGAGGACGAGGGGGGGTCGGGACCCCGTCCCACCCACAGGGATTATCCCTATGGTGGGGGGAGCCCCGCCCCCATATTTTTTTATTTTCTCCTGCGTATGTTTAAAGAATACCCCACCATTGCGTGGGCTTCAGCCATGTCAGTCGTTCCAAACATTGTTACATACTACCATTTCCAATATTTTGCCTGCAGTATCATCTATTATTCGGCCGTTCGACCCTAGGGTTATTCCTCACTGTGTATTTTAATGAAAATATATATGTGTGTGTGTGTGTGCATAAATTTATATCTCTGTGTATTTCGTTTATTTTCAAAAAAAAAGAATAGAAAACAGAGAGCTAGGGTTTTAAGAGAATTTTATAATCTTAAGGGAATAAAAGCATTAGCATGGTTAAAGGAAATTTTATAGCATTCTTTTGAAGCTTAGAAAACTCTATTCATGAACCTTTTGGGTAACAATATAGATCTTGATACCTATGCATGCAATGAAGAACAAATGAAAACATGGTTAGAAAACTAGAATAAAAAAAGAATGTTAGAAAAAAATAAATCAGTTAAACCTGTAGAAAAAAACTAAACTAAACTAAACTAAACAAATAAATTAGTAAACCATAAAATAATTGATAGGAATTCTTGCATTTGTCTTGTAGAAAACAAAGGAGAAATGTGAAAGCAAATGAGAGTTGTGAGAGCTTTTATAATTTTTATTCTAGGGTTTGGTGCCCTAGAGATTAGGAAATTGTTAAGTAAACTTAACTTTTGCTTTAGTTAATTTAAACCCATTTAGAGAGTGGGAGTGGCTTTTTGTTTTTTTATGTTTTTTTTTTAATTTGATTTTATTATTTAATTCTTGAGGGGAAAAGACATTTAAACTTTATGATTTAATTTAATTAAGTGAATGGCTTTTTCCTCCTCCATTGGTTTTTTTGGATTTTAGTGAAATGTGCTTTTATGCCTTTATTTAATTCTATTATTTGTTTTCAAAAGGGGGGAAAAAAAGACATTTAAACTATATTAAAATTAATAAAGTGTTTGGTATTTAATTCTTTATTCTTTTCAAACCTTATCTTAGCAAAGTGAATAATTTTTAAAGTTTAGATTTAATTATTTAAGCCTCCTAGTTAATTATTAAATCTCTAGGGTGTTTTCAAATCTATTAATTAAATGGTTGGATTTTGTTAATTAATCCCTCTAATGCTTTATTTAATTCTCTAAGGGTAAAATAAATTAGTGAATTTAATTTATTTAATTATTTCCATTTAAATGTTGAAAGTGTTTAGTGAATAGTATTTAAATGTGTTAGTGTAGGTTTTTATTTCCTAGATGGGTTATTTATTTTTCCTATATTCCTAGGTTTTTCCTACACTTCTATTAATCTCGCTTAGGTTAATAAAGCATGTTTTATTAGGTGAGTGGTTGCGAGGTGTCACCTTCCTATATGTGAGCATCCATTAGCTATCTTGGGAAGATACTTTGCTATCTTTAGTCCGATAGATGGTTGCTCCTCATTGGTCAGTGTTGCCACCTCCTCTCTCTTCCTAGTCTATATAAGCATGCTACTTGGCTTGTATTTGGTATATTTTATTTTTGCATCCTCTTAATGCTATTTTGCTTCTAGCATTTGCATTACTCTCTTGGAGACTAACTCTGTGTTGCTATTTTGATTTCGTATCATTTGCATTCATAGTTTTAATATCTATTCTTTGCACTAGTTTTTTGGGTTATTAATCTTTTCAGATTCTAACATGGTATCAGAGTTATTCTATGTGCAAGAGTAGATTTTAGTTTCCATATTTGATAGATTCGGGGGGGGGGTAATAAATCTTATTGCAGGCTTTCGAAAAACCCAGTATGCTCTTCTCTTGCATCTTCGGATGATCTTGAGAATCAGAAAAGTTTGACGGAAATTTTTTTAATCTCTGGGGTTGCACATGTGTTTTATGAAATATGAGTGATTGCAGCATTTCTGGTTATACTGGCAGCATTTCTGGCTGTTCCAACGTGTCCAGGAGGCTTGAGAAAGTCAGGTTTGGCTTTCGTTTCACCGAAATCAGAGATCGTCATACACAATTGCGAAACCAGGGTTTCGAGCTCAAATCTGACAACCAGCTTGCATATTTGATCTTTTGAATCAATATTGCAGGTTCCAACATCTGATTCAGCTTTTGCATGTCGTTTTTGGGTTGTTGGGGTCATTTTTTGTAGCTAAAGGCGTTCCATTTACACTGGAGCAATATCTTCTGTGCATTTGCAAGAAAAACGCCTTCTGGGTTTTGTTCGCAACACAGAAAAACCATCTGGATATCTTTTTGTTTTTGCATACAGTCTGTATATTTTGTAGAAATGCGCTCAGAAAGCTACAGCAAGACCCCTCTCCGTTGGCAGCTGCAGTTTTGAAGACAGTTTTCAAATGCTCCATTCTTGCTCATACGGACTCCTTTTCCCACAAAATTTTTTTGATTTTGGCTATTTTTTCGTGCTCTATGCACTGGTGTAGTTTTTTTTTAATTTTGATGCCAAGATTTTTCAGAAATTGCAGATTCTCAGTCGTGACATTACACGGTTCTCATTTTGGGAACTTCAGAGGATCATAACTTTCACATACGACCTCATATCGAGGTGATTCTTTTTTTGAAAGTGCATGATTTTTTGAGTAGATCGTAGTGGTGCTATTTATTTCTCTGGATATTATGCCAAAGTTGTATTTTCAGCATATGCTCTTCATGAGGGTTTTGTAATGCATTGAAATCAAAACCACTTAGTATTTATTGCTAGTGGTAGTTGTAAACGCACTAATATAAAGTGCCAAATCATATTTTCTTGGGGGGGTTCTTTGATTGAGTGAAAAGGGGGGGGTTGTCTTGGTTGGGTTCTCTTCTTTTCGACACTTCTTCTCTGCATTTCTTCATCATGGATCAAACAAATCTGCCTATCCTAACTCCATACAATTACTTTGAGTGGAAATCACGTATGACAATTCACTTAAGGAAAGCTGGATTAAATAGGATAACTATGGGACTTGAAACTGAACCTGCTAAAGATGAAGATAAGCCTAAGTGGTTTAACAAATGTGATGAGGCATATGGAACATTGTGTTTGTCTGTTTCTCCTGATTTGCTCTTTCACATTGAGTCTTTGAATACACCAAATGAAATATGGACAAAGCTAGAAACACTATTTGGCACACAAGATTCAATGAGGGGTCATATGTTGGAAAATGAACTAATTAGTTTAAGTCCAGGCAATTTCAACACAATGCAGGATTTCTTCACCAAATTGAAATCACTAAGGCTGTAGTTAAAACAATGTGGAATTGAAAACAAAGATGAACAACTGATTCTTAGTATTCTCTCTAAGCTAAGTTCAGAATATTCTGTGTTTGTTTCTACTTTCTATGCTACTAAGGGTGCACTTGGTACTCAATTCACCATGCCATCTTTAGATGATTTTGCTGTCAATCTCACTTGGGAACAGGACAAGCTAATTCAGATGGGCACTCTTAAGTCCTCTAAGTCACATGCCTTGGCTGCCAACCAAGGCACAAAAGAACAAAAAGGACAAAGTAGTAACAACAATAGTAAGGATAAGAAACAAAAGAATAGCAAGGAGAAGAAGGATCAGATAACAGTTGCTTCAAAAGCAACTAATGAGACCCAATATTCTAAGGGTGACAAGCCTAAGAAAGAGAGGGTCCAATGTGCCTATTGTAAAAGACCCGGTCATGATGAACATAAATGTCTGAAGAAACAAATTGATCACTTGACACACATTCTTGAGAAGAATAATATTAGTGTTCCTGAGTCTATTAAACAGAGTTCTAATGAGCGGTCTAATAAGGCAAAAGAAAACAGCAAGGGAAAAGGAAAGGGCAAGGCCCTTGTTGCAGTTGCTTCTTCACCATCCACTTGGGTTCTTGATTCGGGTGCTTCGCACCACATGGCTTCATCTAAGGAAGAACTTGCATCCTTGGAGCCGTGTACTATGCCTTCTATTTTGATGGGTGATAACACTCCTATTGAGGTGTGTGGGAGAGGGTCTGTTGATGTGGGGGATGGCACATTCCATGATGTTCTTTGTGTGCCCTCATTATCAACTAATCTCCTATCGGTATACCAGATCACTCACACAGGTTTAGGCAAGCGGGTTGAGTTCACTCCTG
Source organism: Cunninghamia lanceolata (assembly GCA_027924645.1). Taxonomy (NCBI): domain Eukaryota; kingdom Viridiplantae; phylum Streptophyta; class Pinopsida; order Cupressales; family Cupressaceae; genus Cunninghamia; species Cunninghamia lanceolata. Next base: position 15,021,138 of record BSBN01000169.1, on the reverse strand, counting down.
ATTCAATGGAGATTCGTGAGTTGCACAGTGGTTCTACAGTTGCAGTTGGGAGAGCAGATCATCAGTCACGGCTCTATCTGTTTTCTCACTTTGTTCCTGATCCTCCTTCGACTGTTTTGCTCACTCATTCTAATGATGTGAGTAGATTATGGCATGAGCGGTTTGGCCATCTTAACTTTCGCTACTTGCAACAGCTCAACCAGCAGAGCATGGTCACAGGGTTGCCTTCGGTTCAGTTTTCAGGTGGTGTTTGCCAAGGCTGCATTCTTGGTAAGCATCCTAAGGAAAAGTTTGACAAAGGTAAGGCATGGAGAGCTTCACAGATAGTGGAGTTAGTTCACAGTGATTTGGCTAGTCCATTTTAGCATCCTTCTTTCAGCAGGGCTAGATATGTCCTCACATTCATTGATGACTTTTCTCAAAATACTTGGGTGTACTTTCTCAAACAGAAGTCAGAGGTATTTGATCATTTTCAGGACTTCAAGATTTTGTAGAGAAGCAATCTGGGAAAGCCATCAAAGTTTTGTGCACTGACAATGGTGGTGAGTATGTCAACCATCGGTTTGAGAGGTTTTGCACTTCAGAGGGGATTGATTTGCAGCATTCAGTTCCATACAATCCTCAGCAGAACGGTGTTGCAGAACGGAAGAATAGGTCCTTGAAGGAAATGGTGAACTACATGATTCACTCCAGATCTCTTGCACCACAGTATTGGGCAGAGGCCATTAACTGTGCTTGTTATATCCAGAACCGTGTTCCTCACCGAGCCTTGAAGAGAGTCACTCCTTTTGAAGCTTGGAGCGGTCGGAAACCATCAGTTAAGCACTTTCGAGTTTTTGGTTCTCCTGCATGGGCCCACATTCCTACAGAGAAACGCAAGGCCTTGGATCCGCAGAGCAGACCTTGCATATTTGTAGGTTATCCTAATGGTGTGAAGGGTGATCAGTTGCTCCACCCTACTACACATGAGTTGTTCATTGAGAGGAGTGTTCAGTGTGAGGAGGGCTCTTCGAGCTCACTTTCTATCACTTCTCCAACTGCTTCTACTTTGACATTGGAGTCACTTGGGATACATGACAAATCTTTTGATGAGTCAGATTCACCTGAGCAGTCTTCTACCTCCACTTCTGATGCAGAGAGCGATTCAGAGGACTCACCTCCTTCCTCTCCTAGTCATAATTCAGAGGTTGATGATTCTCCTCCAGATTCTCCATCTTCTGGTCCACTTTGGGCCAGACAGACCTTGCAGTCTGCAGGTGATTGGGTTGGGGATCCATCAGACACCAGGCGGACTCGTTCACAGTTTCAAGATGCTCCACATGTCTTCATTGCTACTACCTCAGATCCACAGTCCTTTCATGAGGCTTCTGGTATTCCTGAGTGGGATACAGCTATGCAGGAGGAGTATAGTTCCTTGATGAGGAACCACACTTGGGATCTTGTCCCTCTTCCTAAGAGAAGAAAACTTGTTCGATGTAAGTGGATCTATCAGACAAAATTTGCAGCAGATGGGTCAGTTGACAAGTATAAGGCTCGCTTGGTCGCCAAAGGATTCTCCCAGGTTCCTGGGATTGATTGCTCTGAGACTTTTACGCCAGTTACCCGAATGAATTACATCCGACTTGTTCTTGCCATTGCTGTAGCTAATCGTTGGGAAGTACACCAGATGGATGTGAAGAGTGCTTTTCTTCACGGTGACCTTCAGGAGGAGATCTACATGGAGCAGCCACAGGGGTTCCTTCAAGATTCTTCACTTGTGTGCCTTCTTCGGAAGTCTCTCTATGGCCTCAAACAAGCTCCTCGGGCCTGGTATGCCAAGATGGATTCCTTCCTTCTATCAGTTGGGTTCACTCGGTGCCATTCTGATCCCAATATCTACATTCTACAGCAGGATGATTCACTCCTATTTCTGGTTCTGTATGTTGATGACTTGCTGATCACAGGGAGTTCTTCATCCACCATTGGGGCTGTCAAAACTGCCCTTCATGACAGGTTTTTGATGACTGACTTGGGCTTGTTGCATTACTTTCTCGGGATTGAGATCTACCAGTCTTCTTCCGGGATCACCATCACACAGTCCAAGTATGCTCTAGATTTGCTCTCGAGGTTTCATATGGCTGACTGTAAGCCTGCTCCGACTCCCTTTCTTTCTAGAGTCAAACTTGAGGCTCAGTGTTCTTCTCCACTTGTTGATGGCACTTTGTACTGACAACTTGTTGGGAGTTTCATTTATCTGACTCATACGAGACTTGACATTTCATATGCTATAGGCATGGTTTCACGATTCATGCAGGAGCCTCATGAGCTGCACTAGAAAGTAGCCAAGCGGATCCTTCACTACATTCAGGGTACTCACAGTTTTGGGATTCACTATGCAGTGGGCATTGAGCTTGACTTGGTGGGCTACACAGATTCAGATTGGGCGGGCGATTCTCAGGATCGCAAGTCTACTTCAGGTTACAGCTTCTCACTTGGTTCAGGTCCTGTTTGTTGGTTGAGCAAGAAGCAATCTGCTATTGCTCTATCTTCTACTGAGGCCAAGTATCGGGGGGCTGTGAATGCCTCTACTAAGGCCATTTGGCTTCAGAATCTTCTCACTGAGTTTGGCATCTAGATCAGCCGGCCATCAGTCATATTTTGTGACAACCAGAGTGTCATTCAAATCTCATAGAATCCGGTCCATCATCAGCAGACCAAACACATTGAGGTTCACATGTACTACATCCGGGAGCTCATCCATGGCCACGTCATCGACCTTTGCTACTGTCCGACTTCGGAGCAGGTTGCTGATATCTTCACCAAACCCTTCACTAAGAGCAAGTTCCTTCATTTGCGAGCTTTGCTTGGGGTGCGGGATGCTTCATCTTCTGGGGGGGCTTCTTCCTCTCACTCGGAGTCTTGACTCTCTCTACTTTTGGGGGGGTCTCTTTTCTCTCTTTTTGGGGGGGGACTTTTATGGACATGGGTACCTCATCAGGCTTGATTTGCCGGGACCCATTTCTACATCCACCTAAGCTTCGCTTATGGGGGGGTGTTAGTGTAGGTTTTTATTTCCTAGATGGGTTATTTATTTTTCCTATATTCCTAGGTTTTTCCTACACTTCTATTAATCTCGCTTAGGTTAATAAAGCATGTCTTATTAGGTGAGTGGTTGCGAGGCGTCACCTTCCTACATGTGAGCATCCATTAGCTATCTTGGGAAGATACTTTGCTATCTTTAGTCCGATAGATGGTTGCTCCTCATTGGTCAGTGTTGCCACCTCCTCTCTCTTCCTAGTCTATATAAGCATGCTACCTGGCTTGTATTTGGTATATTTTATTTTTGCATCCTCTTAATGCTATTTTGCTTCTAGCATTTGCATTACTCTCTTGGAGACTAACTCTGTGTTGCTATTTTGATTTCGTATCATTTGCATTCATAGTTTTAATATCTATTCTTTGCACTAGTTTTCTGGGTTATTAATCTTTTCAGATTCTAACAAAATGTTGTTTAAATTTTAAAAAGGTGTTCAGTGAAGCTTTAATTTTTAATTTCTTTTAAACTCTCCTATAGTTGATGAGATGGCGTTATGCTATCGAAATCACTATAGATTTTAATCTATTTTATCTCGTTATGCTACCGAAATTTCCCTAGATTGTAGAGGAAATTTTTTTAGTTAATTTAATTTGATTATTATCCCCTTTTGCATTAGATGTTGCTTGGTTGTTTTAAATTTGAAAATTGATGTGTGGCTTTAGCTTAATGTTATTTTTTTATTATATAATGATAGTTGTTCTAAGGTTAGATTTTGATTTATGTCAAAATCGTACCACCTCGTTTAGTAAACCCTAGGGTTGGTTCCTGAACAGGAACCCACCCTCTTAGCATCGCTTCTCGCAACGCATACCCCTTAGTGGCTATCACCTCGTAGGGATTGTGAAATGAGTTTGCATTATCCTGATTAAGATTGACTTCCCCACCTTCGGGTGATGTGCATAATGTTAGTTGCGGATGCAGTTACGTTACGTGCGTGTGTCACCAAGAGTGCATGTTGCACGTGAGGGGGTTTTTAGAGTCGGGTGGGAAAAAATTTTATAATTCATGTCATGACCACATGACAAATGTGGACATGACATGTGGTTATCATATCATAACCACATGGTGAATGCGGGCATGACATTTGGTATCAGAGCCCATGTTTCAAACATTAGGATCTCTAGGTGTGTATTTTTTATTGAGTTGGGCCGATGGTAGATCATGCATACTTTTTTTTGTGTGTCTAGCTCTAGATTATGTAGCAATGAGTTCATAAGACACTTTGCGTGGGAATGATTTGATTCCCTCAATTTTGTTTCCGCTAACCCCCACTTATGACTTGGTGTCGTAGGTACTTGGGGTGTGTATTCTTGATGAATAGGATAATTAAAGGACCATGTAGGTCCTGAATTCGAGAGTTAATCAACTCCTTGATCTAATGCTATACTAAGAGGATGTTATTGGTCAAGTTTTGATAAGTGTTTTTGTTCTAGCTTATCATTGCTCCTTGTATTTATTGATATTGTTTTTTGATCCTGCTCTAGGGGTTGTATCAACCTATTATTGGTCATACCCTTGGAAGGGTGTTATTGTGGTAAAGTTATTCACTTTTGGCCACTTTGTAGGTTTGCCCTAGTGAAATTTGAGTGGCACATTGCTGGTCATGAGAGCCCTTGCATTACTTGAGACTTACCCTTTTTGGAGAATGTTGAGTTGTGTTTATCCTACCATGTTAGAGGAAAGAAATATTTTAAGGTGGTACACTAATCTTGGACAAAGACTTATGTACCCTATTTCATTTATTCTTCACCTTGTGTCACTCAGTTAACCTTTGTATCTTGGGGTAAGTTGTGACTTGGTTAGAAAACCCTTGGTTGGGATGCAAAGAAGTTATAGATCTATAGTTATCCTTCACCTTGTTATAGGATTAAGTTATCCTAATGGGTAGATGTCACCCAAAGAGTGAAGAGAGGATAAATTGGTATATTCTCTTGTTAGAGTCGCTTAGTATCCTCATCTCAATGATGGAGTAGAGGACGTTAAAGAATTGGCGTGAAGGGCCTTTCTTGGTTATCTTCCAATGTAAGCCTAGTGGTTTTTTGAAAGGGTAAGTAGTGGCCTCATGGGTCACATCGTGATTGTGACACTTGTTGTGCCACGTCGAGTCTATCTCCTTGTAGCTTGTTGGTTTTTAGTGGGTAAATAGGATATGCACTGCCTTCACATTAATTGTTAATGTGATTTGTCCACTTATAGTAAAGAACCCCGTGTTTGAGGGCTTAAAGGTGATGAAATGCTTGATGCTAAAGCCTATTATGTTAATCGTAGAGTAAGATCTAGTTGCGGGTGTGATTCCCTAGTTGTTACTAATAATAACCTAAGTGCAACTTGATACCTTCCTTGCCACCTTGTTTTAGTGGAGTTCCTTACCCTTGTGTCTTGTTAGGGTGACGAATCTCCCTTAGTAGTAACGTGTGTCCTTGTGCATAGAAGGCTATAGGGAAGCCTTGTGTCAAGTTGTAGTGAGGAAAGTTAAGTTTTATACTTGTCCTCTTGGGATATTGTGAAAACCCTTTAGTTGATGCGATGAGATAGTTGGAGTGTCAACTCACCTATCTCGAAACTTTTAGTTGTGGATCTTGGTATTCTTGAGGTGAGTCCCTTGTGCAATTGTTTGTACGAATCCCACAAAGACGATGACCCTTTTGAATAGGAAGATTTTATTTAAGGGATGAAATATTTCTAGTGTGACTTGACTAAGGACTCACACACCTTGCTATAAGGTAAGGTATGTGGATAGTCACTTGTATGGGCATCTTGGAAATGTTTGGGATTGTAAGGATGCGTTGGGAACTTTAGTTTGTTTTGGAAAGATTAGTAAGTTGGTTTTGATACCTTTTGGTCTTTAGTGATTAAGAGTTGTGTTCGACGCATGGGATCAACTTAGATGCTTTTGTTGGGTCATTTTTGGGTGTTATTAAGGCAATGGCCTTGAACTAGAGTTGAGTTATGAATGCCTTGGTTAGGGATTCTCCAACCTTGTTGTTTTGAACCCTGTGCTAGGATAGTTGACGTGATGTTATTCATGACTAGGGTTGATTTGGCTTAGCCCCACTCTAGTATCGTGATACCTTGGGCTTGAGTTATGGTTGCAAGTATGAATTGCATAGTGTGATTATAAATCTTTGGAAGATAGTTAGTGTTTTTCAATTAGCCTTGGTATTATCCATGAAGATTTTGGCATGTGTTCCTTGCAAGGGAGCACACAGGGGCCCCACTGCGAAGGTGACTCGTAGGATACATGACTTTTGGTAATCATTTCCAAGCATGTCCCAGGTTGCCTAGATTGTGTGGGGAAACGTAGTTGAGTTGATCATGACCTTAGTTGGGGATGTGACCACTAGTCCTCTTCTTCCTTCTTGTGACTATATTATATATATATGATGTTGTATTGTGCAATTGTGGATTATTATTTAACTATTGTTTGAATTCTGTTTATTTTGCAAACCCGGCGGTATTGAGTTTCTTTACTTGGGCTACTTAGCTAACTTACTTTCTAATAGTCCTCTTACCTCAAGGACTTGTTTGATCATAATTTGATTTAAATTTTTAATGTTGCATTTGGGCGCTATTTTTTGAATTGGACTTATCTTTTAGATTTTATTTATCTTTTGGAACTTAATCCTTTGCATTTTATTTCGTTTAAACCTCTTTAAGACTTATCTTTTTCAAGCTCTTTATTTTGAGGATATCTTAGTGTTGCTATTGCTGGTACATGTTTAGTAATGTGACTTATGTAACCTAACCTACCCATAAAGGGTACTTGGAGAAAGGAAATGGGAATAGTCAGCCTTGGGTTGATGTTGTAGGATGAGGTTGTTTTAGGATCAATAGTGGTAGTTTGGAATTTCCTTGTTGACCTTGGATTCCTATTGAGTATTGCATTGGTACTTACCTGTTTTGGGAGGCTGAATCTTTAAGTAGCACGAGATGAGTGGTAGAGAGGTTCGAAGGAGTAAACAGGTTGAGAAAACCTTGAGTTCCTCTGGTTGTTATGTGGACCCACTGTCCTCATGACTTTGGCTCCCTCATTTAAAAAAGGCTTTGTGTTTGCTCCAAACTATTTGGAGGTTGAACCACGAGTCTTGCAATGGCATAGTTGTTTAGTTTTCTCCCTGATGCTAGGGACGCTTGACATGTTTGGTTCCTACCTGTTCTGCAAGTTCGGTCTAGGCATTCTTGTGGGGGCCTATTGTTTGAAGGGGCAACCAAGACTTGAAAGTCTCATGCTTTTTGCTTGGAGTCTTATGGTTTTAGCTTAACATCGGTGGTAAGTTGTGTAAGATGCATGTTTGAGGCTTGGTCAGTGGTTTTGTGGCTAGTCATTTGGCCAAGCTTCCCTTGGGTTGCCTTATGTTAGATAGGTTTTGGATGGCTAAAAGGGGCTTGGAATATGATTCAATTAAGTTAGTGTTTGAAAATGCTCTCATAGTGCTAACCTTCTTGGTGTGTCTCCATCCTTCTTGACCTTTGACTTCTTGGTGAGATACCTTAGGACATCTGATGCCCTTATGTATGTTTATGCTCATAAAGTGTTTGGAGTATGTGTAGTTGTTAGAGCCTTGACCCTCCTAGTTCAAAGGAGGCTATCCTTGGGCTTATTTCTATGTGATTACTTATGAAGTTCCTTTTTGTTGCTTACTTTGATTTTGAAATCAATCTGAGTTCACTGTCATGTTAGTTTGGCTAGTAGGTGGGTTGCTCTACGGTACCTCCATGTTAACTTCCAGGAGGAATTTTAGCTCTAGGGGAGGAGGATGTGAGGCCCACCCTTGTGCAACTAGATTAGTTGCCCTCTTAGACCATGATTTGCTTCACCCTAGCTCAGGGTTCGATCTATGGTATTGAGGCCCTATCTTGAGTCAGTGTAGTGATGTTGTGGTGTGAGGCCTACTTTTATCTCGCCTTATATTTTTGCTTACAATACTTATCGGATGGATTTCAAGATGGTCATGTAGACATTGGGGACTATGGATCCCGTATTTAGACCTTCTTTACTATATCTTATGCTTGATTAGCTAGATGGTTTGTGCTTTGTGGATGATTAGATCTCATGTTAGATTTCATTTGATGATATGATGTTTAGATGCTATGATTTCATTTGACATTATTGGTATATGTAATGATGGTGAAATTGGTGATATATCTTACATTCTAGGACCCTGATTATACTTGTGTATTGTGAATGCGTTGAGAATCATGTAAAAGTTAGCATGTGGTTATTATTGATGTTATATGTGATTATGTGACCATGTGTGTGTTATATGTAGTTCACTTCGCTTTGGCTAAATTACCTTGTGCTATTAATGGGTTTGTGGAACTGTGCAAGTAACTTTCCATGCCCATGGAAGATCAGAGGTCGAACAATAACCATATGTTATATCCATGTTAAGCTGACCTAGTCCTAAGTTGGACTAAGGTCATTTGTGTTTGAGAATGTTGATAATGTTGTATTAGATTTATGATATTTTGTAAGGTTTGCCCCTTTTTAATGTATCTCTTGATGTGTTGTAAAAAAATTTAATGTTGGGTTTGCACAATTTTTAGTGCTAAATGTTTGGAGCCCTTTTCAAGTGAATTTATGTGTTTCCTAGTGTTAATAATGGTCAAATATTGACCCTAGGTCATACCCTAGGGTCTAGGACCATTCTTAACATGTTTAAACTTGATTTAAACCATGTAGGGTCACCCAAACTTGGCCCTTGAGTCAAGTGACGAGTTTGGGAGATGTGAGAGATGGTTGGCATGTCACCATCTCACCTAACCTAACCTCACCCACTTGGGTAAGGTTACCCTTTCCTTGAGTGCTTTAGAAGCTTCTCAAATGTGTGAGACCTCTTTCTTATGCTCTCACACATGTGTGAGCGCATTTGTGGGGAATATTTTTGCTTGGTTGAATGAGAAGGTGACAAGTGTCACCTCCTTATTCATGAGAAGCTTCCTTTGTGTGCTCACATCTCCCAAAGCTCTCACACATGTGGGAGAGTGTGTAGCCTTGTCGAATGGGGAGATGATAAGTGTCACCTCCTCATTCTTGTGGGGTTGTGAGGAGAGTTATGTGGATGGAGGAGAGGGTGACAAGTGTCACCTCCTCATCCATTAGGGTTTGAGAGCCTTGCCTATTTATCTCTCTCCTTGAGATGAGATGAGGGTTCTTTTTCTTTTGGGATTTTTATGTTTGTGTTGGGGAGGAGAGAAGGACTTGTAGAACTTTGAAGGATTTTTGGAAGGACTTGTGGAGAGCTCTTCATCAACATCCTCCATCTTTGAAGCTTGAGAGGTATCCCTCAAGGCTTCAAGCCTATTGTTTTACTTGATTTTTCTTATGCAATATGAATGTATATGATTGTTATGCTTATGTTATTTTTAGTTTGTGTATGTGGGTTTTAAAGGGTTTTTTAGGTGAGCTTTCCATGTGAGAGAGCTCACCTTTGTCTTGGGTGAGAGAGGTGTGAACCTCCTCAGTTTCCTCTCTTGGTTTTGGTATAGTTTTTATGGCCATCGGCCTTGTGTTGCAAATTTGATAAGTATGGTTTTATGGCAAGAGTGCCTTGGGATGGAAATATGAGAAGTTTTTGGCAAGAGGCCAAGGTTTATGAGTATTTAAGTTTTGGGTCTCCTTGAGTTGAGAGTAGTCCACTCTCTCACCCTTCAAACTCATTTTCAAAATGGGTTAGTTTTGTGTTTTGACTTGGGAGGGTGTTACTGTGTTTTGTGTGTGTTTTGTAACCCTTGTGGTATGGACCTTGGTTATTGAAAGCCCTCCTAGCTTGGGGGTGGCCTACTTGTAGGCCTAGGTTGGGAGGAGAGATTCCCATGGGCATGGTGAATTATTTTGTCTTTTGTAGGTTTGGTTGGCTCTTGGAGAAGGTTGGGAGTTTGGAAGTTCTTGTGAGATTCTATGGTTTGTTTGTAATGTAAAAATGATGGCATATGTTGCCTTATGCCTATTTTGGATTTGTAATAGGTTGTAGTTGTAATGAGAGTTAAACTCTCTTATGGGTTGGGGTTGCATTACACTCTTGTAAATATCTTGTTCTCATCTTAATAAAATGATGGCAATAGATTTCCTTACTTTATCTCTTATGAAAAAAAATATGCTCATATATTAAAAGTGTTATCTCTCTCTTTTCCTCTCTCCTTACTTTACTAAATTAATATGCATGAATAAACTTCCTTATAGAAAAGAAAAGAAATTTTACATATCTTCTTGATTATGTAAAAGAGAACAACAAAAAAATATATAAACCTAATTCATTTAATAAAAAAAATAGATTTAGTAAAAGTATTTTTAAGAGATCGGACTAAGGACCTGAATAGTGGATTGTATTTAGGGTTCATTTTTTTTTGAATGAAGCGAGTGATAGGCATTTTTATGCCCTATGCAGGGTATTAACCCCTGTGTAGGGTGTAGAGGAAAACTAATGCATTGTAGACTTAAATAAAATTTAGGGGTAAACCTATCTGAACAGTCCACTCTATCATTGCATTCCTACATTGAATTATTGACCAAAGAGCATAAGCTTATGATGATGCTCGCACTATATATGCCTTCAAGACTCATTTATATCCTAAACTAACTCATATAGACTTATTCTAATTAACTTAATTTACTGAAGTTTACAGAAATGAAAGAACAACAAAAATAGTTAAAAATCTAGTTGCTACGGGTACCCTCAGCATAAGCTGAAGATAGCTATATTCAATAGAAATTTATAGAATTAACTTGAAATACACGGAATGATAAAAGAATTGACACTAACCTCTGGAGGACTTCAATTATGTATTATATTCATGAATCACAACTACCAAAAATGGCAATCAAGATATTCTACTCATTCCACAATGTATCTTTTACAAAATAACATGAAACAATTTTAACTAAGAATGCATGAATAAACAAGGAAAGATACAAAGTGAGAGTTAGTACCTTGAGTGGTCAGCTCAGGGAACTATCTCACTTGATCTGGAAATTAAATCTACTTCAGATTCTCATAACACATAGTTGTATTAACTTCATATCAGAAACAAAATCTTCCCAGATTGTATTCAATAAAGCATGTCTATTTCTTCCAACATAAAAATAGAGTAATCGTTGAGTAGCTGTAAATTAAAGTATCGTGGAAAAGAAAAACTTCTTCTAACCAACTTCCCATCAAACTCATCTGGATCCCTTCTAACTTATACAAAAATGGGAGAGTACGATGTAACTACCAACTAACACGATCATAAATTTATCCCTAGATATCAAGGTATAGGTTCAAGATCAATTTATTAATCTAAACCAAAACAAAGGAAGCAGAGTCATGTTCAAACAGCAGTTCCTATCCAATGGCTTATGAATGAAAACACATAAGCTACGATTAGAGTCCCGAAACATGTCTTCTTCTCCTTGTATTTATTCCTCCATGATGATCACATTCAGCTTCAGTGAGCGCTTAACTATGACTTCCTTCAATGCTCTGTCTTGCAATGTGCTATGAATTATCCTCTCCTTAACACTACCAACTTGTTGCTGCACAGGGTTAATCCATAGAACATATGCATACAAAATAGCCTTCATAATTAATCCACAAAATCCCATTTATATACATACATACTTATGTCTAACTCATGCATTTGACAAATATTATCACCACGGTTCCTATTGGCATATTAAGTTCAAGGTTTGCAGAATATATATAAAAGACAACATATTATGGTAGTAATGTCTTAGAGAAGTATCTGAAATAGCATAGGTATAAAATCTAGGAGCATACGAAATAGCATAAAATAAGTCAACATTTGGACCCATCATTTCCCCCCAACTTAGACTTTTGCTTGTCCTCAAACAAAATATTCAATAAAACACCTAGGGGAAAAGGTTATAATGCAAAGTTATATGCCTCAAATCCATATCTTCTCTAACCCCCTTTCCCTGTTTGAGATAGAATCCATTGTAGCATGCAAGTTTCTCCAACCTGGTCAATTCAGCACGCTTGCACTCATCGCCTCTTCCTCCTGTCCAGTGTGGCACTGGATAAAGAAGAATAGGAGGGTGATAAGTAAGGGGTAGCCATTCCACTCTTTTCTTCTCTGAGATCTGGATATACCTGCACAACCTCTCAAACATGTTCATAAAGTTGTGAAGAAAATGAGGCTCTTTCTTCTGCAACTCTGGGGGCAAACTATCCCATCTATTTTGCACATACCTTTTGCAATTTTGAATGATAGATACTGCCAACCACTGTATTCTCCTATAATCCCTGAGTCTTAAATCCATAATCACCTTACCTAGACCCTTATGAGAAAGTAGTGTTAGCCATTGGGTCAGGATTACTTCAGGATCTAATGCTTCTTTTCTAATCTGCAGTGGCATTTTCTTTTCCTGTTCTTCATATCTATCCATCAACTCCCCTCTAAGCTGCTCATTTATGAGATAAGACATCAGTGATCTAACTTGAAGATCACCAGCATAGAATAGGGGGTTCCACTCTGTATCTTCATCCATCAAATAATTGTGCAGACTGTATTCACATAGTTGATCTTATTCTTCCAAACTAACTCCTTGAAACAACTGGAAAAAATCATGCCTTGAATAGATGGAAATGGACTGATCATTGATGAATCTATTGAATTGAAAACTAAGAAACTTTTCTTTGAGAAATAAGGCATAAACTTTCGGTGGAGGTTTGCATTCTATTATTTGTATTGCCCTGTCAACTACTTCTGTCAGCTTCCCTTCCAACCTTTTCAACTCAGCATCCTTACTCTCTAATGATGTATTAAGAGTTTGTTTCTCCTTCTCCCAGTTTTCTTTTTCTTGCTTAAATTCATCATTAAACTTCATTAATTCAAAACCCATAGATAAAACAGTGAGGCATGTTGGAGGTCTTATTATAGGAGGATGTAGGATTGGAGCTTCTTTTTCCTCATTTTCCATTTTACTCTTAATCACTTGTGCTAAAAGATCCATGTTAGAGCCATGACCATATGTTTGAATCTTTGTTTCTAATTCTTTTATTCTTATCTCTTTCTCCCTATCCTTCTCCTCATATTGTTTCACTTGTTCTTCTAATTGTTTAATTCTATCAAGGGCTTCCTGAAGTTCTTGCCTCATATTTCTATCTTCTAACAACTCCTTTTCTTGTGCAAAATCAAAACCGTCATCCTTACTTTCAATAACATTAAAAACTTCTCTAAGAGGGCTGCTAGGAACTATTTTTCCCATTTTTCTTGCAATGAAAATATCTTTTGAATTAGAACTAGAGGACGATGGAACATATCTTTTGCATTTGGCAAGTACACTGGCATCAATAGGAGTATTTCCAGGGACATTTCCTTCCTTTTCTAAAGATATGTCCAATAATGTTGGATCTTGCTGCTATTGTGTTTCCTCCTTTTCTTCTTCCCCTTGTCCCTCATCAACTCTTTTTCCTACATTCTGCCTCCTCAATCTTCCTGAACGCTTAGGTGTGACAGTTTCTGGCTTATCCTCTCCTTTTCTCTTTTTCTGACTTCTCCTCTTCTTCCTTTCCCCTGCACCCTTCTCTTTCTCAATGTCCTTATGCTTCTCTACATTTTTCTTACTCTTCTTCTTCCTAGAAGAAGTAGAGGCATCACTTCTCAGGGTTCCCCTCATGGGTTTAGGGTTAGGAATTGGGGTTTCTTTTGCTGTCACTGGCATAGTTTCTGGAGGAATTTCCTCCTGTAGCTCTTCTCGCTCAGGCTTAGCTTTAGGTTCAACCTCTGGGTCAACTTCTGGTTCGGGCTCTGGTTCTACATTAGGTTCAATTTTAGGTTCAACCTCCTATTAAGGCTCATCTACTTCCAGCAATTCAGAAATATCCTTGCATTGTTTAAAAGCATCCCAGCTAACCTATGGGTGTTGGATTCTCAAACTTCTCTTAACCTGTAGAGCTACCAAACAATAGTGAGACAATGTAGTCTCTATTTTTCTTTTCTAATACTCAAATGTCATTCTCTTCAACATATTGTATAGATAATTGGGAACATTAACCAGTTTGTCATGGCGCAGGTGATTCAACAATTTAAAGTGTGTAGTATACAACAGGTTGTGTCTACCATCACAAGTGAGATATTTGATAACTTACAAAGCACATTTCCCCCAGAAGAAAGGAAGGGATAATCTTTTTGTTCCTTGTGTGGTCCACTCTAGGTTCTCACCACGCTCGTAGAACTCCTCCCTCACCACTGCTGCATCATCACGGGCTAGATACTCGGACCCTATTCACGGTAACCCAGTGACTTGGGAAATCATCATTTCAGAGGTGTCCACAACTAATCCCCTCACTGTCGCTTCATCATATTGCAGAGTAGCTGCAAAATCCCTTGCCCTATCATTGTCATACTCTGTTAACTTCAAAAAATAGTCTAACCACCCCACTCTAGTGAAGAGTGGGAGAACCAATACATCCTCCAATATCTCCTTATGCACTGATGGTTCTCATCTGATTACATCACCCCTCATTGCACCTGTATTCTGCACTCCTATCACTTCTCAATTTTGCCTAATTTTGCCTAATTTCAATTTTACCACCTGAGAAAACTGCATGTCAATACTTCCACCCCCAAACTATAGTCTTTATAGAAATTTGAAATTCAACTCACTTGCCAGAAAATAACAAGCTCACAATTTAGGGCAGGTTGATTATCATAGAAAATAGAATAGGAAAACCTCAACAGCAATTTAAAGAAAATTTGATTGATGGTAAAAAAAGAAAAAAAAAACTTAAAAACTGACCATATACCCCTCCCCCCAACTGAAATGTGAAGTGACCGCACTTTACAAACAAATGTATAGGGATGAAAGAGTAATGATTACATGAAAAGGGGTGATATATTGCCACATGCATAAGATAAACACTTAGTAATAATGAATATAAATAGAAACTTTGAAGACAATCATTAAAAGGTTACCTTATGTGCATTGATTATGAAGAGCATGTAGTGGATCACCTTGGAAAAATAGATTAGGACGTTGGCACAAGCGGAGTGATATGCATAGAGTAGATGGGAGGGTGGTGGGTACGTCAGAATTTATTCAAGTTGATAGGCTGTAAAAGTTGATGTAACAGCCGGTGATTACAAATTGAACAAACATGCTGCAACCGTTGGATTATAAAAGGTGATTGAAACATGTGGAGCAATAAGGAAATGCACGTGAAGAAGAATGAAATGTGTGCCAAATGAATGAAAATCATCCCAGACACTCATTGCTACAGGCACCCACAGCACAGGTCTCGACTGACTATGTGTAGAAATAGGAAACCAGGGCCCAACTACGACAGGTCCCTATGATATGTGAAAAATAGGTCCCTCTGAAAGTGACGGTGGTCATTATGTACAATGTGTTGTGTGTGCATGTGTTTTTAAAGCAAAGAAAATTATGTTTTAGCAACAGGGGTTGAGTATTGCAACTCAACCTCTGCATCACTGGATAGTGTTGGTGGATCAGTATATGAAGGTGTATCATCTTGTGTCACCTCAACATCAACAGGAGTGTTGGGAGGACTATACTAAGCAGCTAAAGAAACAAGAAATTCATCCTTCTGAAGTGGCTTTTTATACAATTTTAGCCTGTGCCCATTTACTAGTAGCAAAAACCTAACTGCATCAATAGTCTGCAATTGAACTGCACCATTAAGAAAGACTTGCTTGATCTCATATGGGCCTAACCAACGTGACTAAATCTTTCCCTTGAATTCCTTATACCTTGAATCATAAAGGAGTGCCCAGTCACCTACAGTGAATTCCTTTGTCTTGATGTACTTGTCATACCATTTTGCTCTTTGTTTCTGTATGACCTCTGTGTGATGAATAGCCTCCAATCGGAGTTCATCCAAAGAATTCAAATGTTGTAGCCTTTCTTGTTGTGCTATGGTCAAATCCATTCCTAGTTCCATTGATGTCCTCAAGGTTTTGTGTTCAAATTCTATAGGCAGGACTATTGTCTTGCCATAGACCAACTCATAAGGTGTAAACCCTATAGTTGTCTTCTAGGTTGTTATATATGCCCAAACAGCTTCAGGGAGCCTAGAAACCCAATCTCTTTTATGAAGCTGCACTATCTTTGTCAAGATGTTCTCAATCTCCCTATTTGTGACTTCCACCTGACCATTGGCTTAAGGATGATAGGGAGTAGATTTCTTATGTCTAATCTGATATTCCTCAACCAATTTGGTGATTAAAACATATATAAATTGTGGTCCTTGGTTAGTTACTATCTCTCTTGGAACACCATACCTAGTGAAGATGTATTCATACTTGGATTTGGCCACATTGCCATCTCTGGCAAACTGTAATGTCTTCACTTCAACCCATTTAGTTAAGTAGTCAGTACATACCAGGACATATTCTTTGTTGTTGGATGTAGGAGATATAGGACCCACAAAATCTAATCCCCATTTGTCAACAGAAGCCAATGAGATTTGTGGCTGCAAGGGCATCTCATCACTTCTTGTAGGCCTCCCCATTCTCTGACATCTATCACAGCTCCTAGTGTACTTAACAGCATCTTTGTGAAGTGTTGGCCAGTAATACCCTATTGTTAATATTTTGAAGGTTGTCCTCTTGGATACAAAATGTCCCCCACAAGGCTCATCATGATAGGCCTTCAATATATCAAACACTTCATCCTCCCGGATACATCTTCTCATAATATTATATGGCCCAGTGTAAAATAGAAATCCAGAAATCCATGAATAAGGAAAACATTTGTGAACTAGATGCCTCTTCTCCCTTGGAGAGAAGTATCCTAGAATCTGCCCTGTAAACAAATAATTGGCTATGTCTGTATACCATGGAGTGTGTATGGTGAGAGAAAATAGATGCTCATTAGGAAAAGAATCATCAACCACTCCTTATGAAGACTATGTAGGTAGTCTAGACAAAAAATCAGCAACTACATTGGCCTTGCCTGGTTTGTCAATAATTGTAATATCAAACTCCTGTAACAACAATAACCATCTTACAAGTCTGCCACCCACTATTGGTTTATTCATCAAATATTTGATGGTTGCATGATCTGTATGGATGAAAACCTTGTAACCAATTATGTAGTGCCTGAATTTATTAATTGCATAAACAACTGCCAACATCTATTTCTCTGTCACAGTATAGTTTAACTCAGCTCCTTGTAGATTATTACTTACATAGTATATGACATACTTCTCATTTCCTTCTTGTTGACCCAGGACTGCCCCAATGGCAAAATCAGATGCATCTATATGGATGTGAAAGGGTAGTGACCAATTCAGACCTCTGAGAATAGGGGCTTGTGTCAAGGATGTTTTTATCTTTTCAAAAGAGATCTGACAATCTGATGTCCATTCAAATTCACTATCCTTGGTCAGTAGAGTAAACAAAGGGGCAGCAATCTTGCTAAAATCCTAAATGAACCTCCTATAATATCCTACATGGCCCAGGAAGCTCCTTGCATCCTTCTATTTTTGTGGAATAGGTAGGGTAGATATGATCTCAATCTTCTTTGGGTCAACTTGGATGCCTGCACTTGAGATGAAATGTCCTAAGACTATTCCCTATGTCATCATCAAAAAACACTTTTCATTACTCAAAGAGAGGTTGTGCTCTATACATCTCTTCAACACTTTCTCCAAATTGTGTAAGGCTTCATCATATGTGTCACCATATATGGTGAAGTCATCCATATAAATCTCCAAGTTATCATGGGCAAAATCAGAGAAAATATTGAGGATTGCTCGTTGAAATGTAGCTAGAGTATTGCACAAACCAAAGGGTAAGATAGAATATGCATATGTCCCCCAAGGACAAGTAAACGTTGTCTTATCTTGATCCTCTGGAGCAATCTTAATCTGGTTATAACCACTAAAACCATCAAGAAAGGAAAAATATTTCTTTCCTGCTAAAGAGTCAAGAACTTGGTCAATAAATGGCAATGGAAAGTGATCCTTCCTGGTAGCAATATTCAGTTCCCTGTAATCAACACAAACCCTCCATTTGCCACCTTTCTTGGGCACTATGACCAATGGTGAAACCCATTGACTGTCTGAAATGGGATATATAAAGCCTGCATCTAGAAGCTTTTGAAGCTCATCTTTCACAATCTCTCTGAGGGCAGGGTTCATGCACCTCTATTGCTGCCTAATAGGTCTATAACCATTATCAATATATATTTTGTGCATGCATAAGGCAGGATCTATGTCTTTCATGTCACTTTAATCCTAGGCGAATATTGCTGAGTGTGTATGCAATATTTCATGCAGGGATTGATGTTGTTCATCAGTCAATGTATTGTTAATATTCAACATCTTACCTGGCTTGATTTCTACTTGTTTGGATAGTTCTTGAATGGAAGACAAATCAAGGCTGGGTAATACAGGTAAGCATTGCTGAGGTAATAACGCATGGAAGATTTGAGAGACTTCTTCTGATGAACTGCTGGGTATTATGCTGCTTAAAGGGTTGTGTAAGCAAGAAAGGTAGTCTTGCTGATGTGGGTGCCTCCCACAATTGTTGTATAATGTGAGCAATTAATTCATCTTCATCTGGAATATTCAATAAAGGGTTGCGTTCAATAGTCATCAAGGTTTGCAAGGAATAGGTGTCCTCATCCTCCAAGCTAGGTCAAATGGTCTGCTCAAGCTCATGGTATGGCTGGGCTGGTGGATATAAAACTGATTTCTTGGTCACTGTCCCATTGGATATGATCATGTTACCAAACCTGCAACCTATAAATGCATTAGCAATGGCAAGCCACAGTCTACCTAGGATAAGAGGATAACTAGCAAGATTAACCTTTGGCTGCAAAGCTATAAATTCAGTAGGGTATTCCCAAGAATCTAATGCAATGACCAAATCTTCTATGACTCCTTCAGGTTTGACTGTAGACCTATTAGCTAATTGCAAGACTATCTAAGTAGGCCTAAGGTTGGTCAATTAGAGTGTCTGCATTGTCTCCTTGGTCATGATATTAATTGTAGCTCCTAGATCTATCAAAGTATTCTTAATCAGAGTCCCATTGATCTTTACATCCACCACTGGACTACCTGGATCTGTGTACTTGGGAACAGTTATATCACCCAACATGATATCAGCAAGATTACCTAAAACATGCACTGTTTGAGGGTCTATTCTCTTCCTTCGTAGCTTCTTTATGCAAAGATCCCTAATAGTTTTGGTATAGATAAGAATATCCTTAATGGCTTGGATTAAGGGAATCTTGATGCTTATATCTTTTAGCTAGCTGAGAAGGACAATATCAGTTTGGGATGTTTGCTTTTTCATGGCCAAGCGCTTAGGGAAAGGAGGAGACTTTTATTGCAAGGTAGTATGGGCATCTTGGATTGATTCAGGTTCCACATGTGGTTTATCTAAGGCTTCCTCAGTGGATTCTTCATCTTCAAGCTCTATAATTTGGGGAGATGAAGGCCCTGCAAGTTGCTTCCCTGATCTAAGATGAACATTACTCACTTCCACCCCATAGGTAGGATATTGCATTACCTCGTTAGTATAAGCCTACTGGACAGGCTTGTTGTTAGGGTTAGGTACAGGTTGGGCAGGGATTTGGGTAGGTCTATGAGGTGGATTTTGAGGTGTTGATGGTGGCATTATGGCTGGTTGTTATGGCTGAGATTTAATCATCGGTTATTGAAATTGTGCATTTTGTTGCCATTGTTAGCCCTTGTTCCACTGAGGCTACCATTGTTGCTACTGAGTAGGCCACTAAGGGTTATAGTTGGGACCTTGGAAATTTTGTTAAGGCCATGAGTTTGGTTGTTGTTGGTTCCAACCAGCTTGTGGAGTAGGCCATTGGGGGTTTTGCCTTGCATTTGGGTTACCAAGCCATTGTTGAGCATTCCAAGCAGAGAAGTTCTGATTTATAGTAGGAAAGGGAGAATTGAAACTAAGTGGATCAAAGGGCATACCTTGCCTTTGCTACCAAGGTCTCCTCTGAGCTATAAAGAATAGTTTCCCATCTTCTCCTTCAAATGGCTATAATTTTGGCCTTTCAATCTTTTCTTGTTGGATACCGGCCACCCTTTTGCATTTACAGTTGGCCTTCCTCTGTCTATAGCTGAGGCAATATTCACAAAGCATTGCATCTGCCTCTTCTTGTTTCTTCTTGATATGAAGAGTGTCCAGATGTGTAGCCATGTGGCTAATAATGTCCTCCTTCATATTAGTTAGCAGGTTACTAATCTTCACTCTTGAAACTCCATTAGTTGCCTTTCCTGTGATGGTTGCTCTTTCTCCCCTTGGTTTTCTAGAAAAGGTTCTAGAATAATTTATGTAGGCTCTACAGACATCCTCAAAGGGAAGCTGAGATATATCCCCTGTTCCAATGAGATTGAGGGCATCCATGCAATCATCATTAACTCCTCTCAAAAAGCCTAGGTTTAGTGATTCTTCAGACAATCTATTCTGAGGGTTTTTCTTCAAGGCAAACTGGAATCTTTCCACATAGTCTTCTAGTGGTTCATCCTCTTTCTGTGACATCATGAAGATGTCATCTCTTCTCCTATAATATCCTCTACAGTAGTCTTTATATTTTGCCAGGAACTTTGTCTTCATGGTATCCCAATCTAGAATGACATCTTTCCCCAACCCCATAAACCACCTTAAAGCAACATCTTTTAGTGTGGCAGGGAACAACTTGAGTCTATAAGGGTCAGTGGTGTAGTCATAACTCCTACACAAGACATCAAACTCGAACAAGAAAATGTCAATATCTTCGGTCACCAAGCCATAGAAAACAAGCAATGTAGAAGGTGGTATATTTTTTAGAGTAGCAGCATGTGCTTGGTCTAGGATAGGGAATTCAAATGTTGCTTGTCCTGGAGGATCCTCTACTACAGCATCTATCATGGTTCTAAAAGTCCCTTCTGTGGCTATGGAGGAAGCTGATGGAGATGTAGGAGGTGTTGATGAAGATGTAAGAGGAAACTCTTCTTCAGCACTTTCTACTATGTAGTTGATAAAATCAGCTGTGTCCTCATTATCTTGAGAAGTTGAAGGGAGGAATCTACCTCGATGATCTCTCTGCCTCCACATACAGTAGTTTTAGCTTGATATTTCCACGGTCCTGCATAATGTTAGTATAATGTCTGGTGTTTCCTGAAGAAAAATGAATTCGTTAATTCTAATGTTGGAATTAGAATTTAATCTATGAAAGCACATAAAACTAATGAGACTATGAAGATAGCACCATCCCTGGCAACAGAACCAAAAATGTAGAGGAAAACAATGTGTTGTAGACTTAAATAAAATTCAGGGGTAAACCTATATGAACAGTCCACTCTATCATTGCATTCCTACATTGAATTATCGACCAAGGAGTGTAAGCTTATGATGATGCTCGCGCTATATATGCCTTCAAGACTCAATTCTATCCTAAACTAACTCATACAGACTTATTCTAATTAACTTAATTTACTAAAGTTTATAGAAATGAAAGAACAATAAAAACAGTTAAAAATCTAGTTGCTACGGATACCCTCAGCATAAGCTGAAGATAGCTATATTCAACAGAGAATTACATAATTAAATTGAAATACACCAAATGATAAAAGAATTGACACTAACCTCTAGAGGACTTCAATTATGTATTCTATTCATTAATCACAACTACCAGAAATGGCAATCAAGATATTCTACTCATTCCACAATGTAGCTTTTACAAAATAACATGAAATAATTTTAACTAAGAATGCATGAATAAATAAGGAAAAATACAAAGTGAGAGTTAGTACCTTGAGTGGCCAGCTCAGGGAACTATCTCACTTGATCTGGAAACTAAATCTACTTCAGATTCTCATAACACATAGTTGTATTCACTTCATATTAGAAACAAAATCTTCCCAGATTGTATTCAATAAAACATGTTTGTATCTTCCAACATAAAAATAGAGTAACCGTTGAGTAGCTGTAAATTAAAGTATCTTGGAAAAGAAAAACTTCTTCTAACTAACTTCCCTTTGAACTCATCCCTTCTAACTTATACAAAAATGGGAAAGTACGATGTAACTACCAACTAACTCAATCATAAATTCATTCCTAGATATCAGGGTATAGGTTCAAGATCAATTTATTAATCTAAACTAAAACAAAGGAAGCAAAGTCCTGTTCAAATAGAAATTCCTATCCAATGGCTTATGAATGAAAACACATAAGTTGTGATTAGAGTCCTGGAACAAGTCTTCTTCTCCTTGTATTTATTCCTCCATGATGATCAAGTTCAGCTTCAATAGGCACTTAACTGTGACTTCCTTCAATGCTCTATCTTGCAATGTGCTGCGAATTCTCCTCTCCTTAACGCTACCAACTTGTTGTTGCACAGGGTTAATCCATAGAACATATGCATACAAAATAGCCTTCATAATTAATCCACAAAATCCCATTTATATACATACATACTTATGTCTAACTCATGCATTTGACAAATATTATCACCATGGTTCTTATTGGCATATTAAGTTCAAGGTTTGTAGAATATATATAAAAGACAGCATATTATGGTAGTAATGTCTTAGAGAAGTATCTAAAATAGCATAAGTATAAAGTCTGGGAGCATAAGAAATAGCATAAAAGAAGTCAACATTTGGACCCATCATAGGGGTCTCTTTGGTTAATGGAGGACAAGGGGGGGTCGAGACCCCATCCCATCCACAGGGATTATCCCTGTGGGGGGTGGGAGCCCCACCCCCATATTTTTTTATTTTCTCTTGCGTATGTTTAAAGAATACCCCATCATTGTGTGGGCTTCGGCCATGTCGGTCATTCCAAACATTGTTACGTACTGCCATTTCCCATATTCTGCTTGCAGTATCATCTATTATTCGGCAGTATCATCTATTATATCTCTGTGTATTTGGTTTATTTTCAAAAAAAAAAAGAATAGAAAATAGAGAGCTAGGGTTTTAAGAGAATTTATAATCTTAGGGGAATAAAAGCATTAGCATGGTTAAAGGAAATTTTATAGCATTCTTTTGAAGCTTAGAAAACTCTCTTCATGAACCTTTTGGGTAACAATATAGATCTTGATACATGTGCATGCAACGAAGAACAAATGAAAACATAGTTAGAAAACTAGAATAAAAAAAGAATGTTAGAAAAACATAAATCAGTTAAACCTGTAGAAAAAAAAAACAGAGAGAAAACAAATAAATTAGTAAACCATAAAATAATTGATAGGAATCCTTGCATTTGTCCTCCACCTTGAAACCTGCAACCTGTAGAAAACAAAGGAGAAATGTGAGAACAAATGAGAGTTGTGAGAGCTTTTATAATTTTTATTCTAGGGTTTGGTGCCCTAAAGATTAGGAAATTGTTAAGTAAACTTAACTCTTGCTTTAGTTAATTTAAACTCATTTAGAGAGTGGGAGTGGCTTTTTGTTTTTTTATGTGATGTGTTTTATTTTTTTTATTTGATTTTATTATTTAATTCTTGAGGGGAAAAGACATTTAAACTTTATGATTTAATTTAATTAAGTGAATGGTTTTTTCCTCCTCCATTGATTTTTTTTTTTTATTTTAGTGAAATGTGCTTTTATGCCTTTATTTAATTCTATTATTTGTTTTCAAAAGGGGGAAAAAAAGGCATTTAAACTATGTTAAAATTAATAAAGTGTTTGGTATTTAATTCTTTATTCTTTTCAAACCTTATCTTAGCAAAGTGAATAATTTTTAAAGTTTAGATTTAATTATTTAAGCCTCCTAGTTAATTATTAAATCTCTAAGGTGTTTTCAAATCTATTAATTAAATGGTTGGATTTTGTTAATTAATCCCTCTAGTGCTTCATTTAATTCTCTAAGGGTAAAATAAATTAGTGAATTTAATTTATTTAATTATTTCCATTTAAAGTGTTTAATGAATAGTATTTAAATGTTGTTTAAATTTTAAAAAGGTGTTCAGTGAAGCTTTAATTTTTAATTTGTTTTAAACTCTCCTATAGTTGATGAGATAATGTTATGTTGTCGAAATCACTATAGATTTTAATCCATTTTATCTCATTATGCTACCAAAATTTCCCTAGATTCTAGAAGGAATTTTTTTAGTTAATTTAATTTTATTATTATCCCCTTTTGCATTAGATGTTGCTTAGTTGTTTTAAATTTGGAAATTGATGTGTGGCTTTAGATTAATGTTATTTTTTTATTATATAATGATAGTTGTTCTAAGGTTAGATTTTGATTTATGTCGAAATCGTCCCACCTCATTTAGTAAACCCTAGGGTTGGTTCCTGAACAGGAACCCACCCTCTTAGCATCACTTCTCGCAATGGATACCCCCTTAGTTGCTATCACCTCGTAGGGATTGTGAAATGAGTTTGCATTGTCCCAATTAAGATTGACTTCCCTGCCTTTGGGTGACATGCATAACATTAGTTGCGGATGTTGTTACGTTATGTTCGTGTGTCACCGAGCATGCATGTTGAGTGCGAGGGGGTTTTTAGAGTCAGGTAGAAATTTTTTTGATAATTTGTGTCATGACCACATGACAAATGTGGACATGACATGTGGTTATCATGTCATAACCACATGGCGAATGTGGCCATGACATGAAGTACTGGCTTTGAAAGAAGTTTCTACTTTTGGCAAAGCATCACCAAATTCTCTCATTTCAAAAGCAGTAATCTTACCAAGCAACTGATCCTTGTTAATCTTTTTCACAGTCATTACTTCTTCAATTGCAGCTACCTTGTGAACATAGGATTTAGGTAATGACCTAAGAATTTTCATCACAACTTTAGTTTCATCAACAGTTCCTCCCATACCTTTGATTCTAGTAACAAATTCATAAACCTTTTGCATGAAGGATGTTATGTTTTCATCTTCTCCCATTTTAAGACCTTCATATTTGGCTTTCAGTCCCTACAATTTGGCATTCTTTACAGAGTCGTCTCCTTCATACAGATTACTCATCTTATCCCAGACTTCTTTAGCATCCTCATAATCCATGACCTTTATTAAATCAGAGTCAGTCAATGCACTTAGTAGAGCATCTCTAGCTTTTATATTTACCTCATATTCTTTAACTTCATCTTCAGTTGTCAGACCATTCTCCAGCATGGTATATTCAGTCTATGTCACTTGCCATACTTTATAGCCAATACAAAGCAAATGGATTTTCATGGGAATCTTCCAAGTTGCATAATTAGTCCCATCAAACTGTGGAGCCTCCTTTTTGTAAGACATCCCAGATCTACCTCAAGTTGTTAAGCTTACCACCGAGGAACCTTGCTCTGATACCAATTATTGAAATACATTGAACAACTGAGAGTGGGGATGAATCAGTTGTCACAAAAACTTAGCTTCATATGAATATCAAACCATCAACAACTTAATTACTTATAATCAGATTTAACCATGAAAGCATGAAACCATAAACTTAATCACAATCACATAGTAGACACAGTAGACACTAATTTTTTTACATGGAAAACCCTAAAGGGGAAAAACCATAGTGGATGTTAGCCCACAGAAATATATGAGTTATAACAATACCAAAAAATAGAGGCTCACTGCCCAAATTGATCGCTGCAAAGAATGACTCAGTGCCAAAGGGTGGCTCACTACTAAGGGGTGGCTCACTGCCAAAGTGGTGAACTGATTAAGTAGCATCTACTCCATGCCAGGATTCAGTTCCATTGAAGCACAATATAACTTCTCTGCTCTGCTCTTTTACACCTTCGCTCTTATCTCTACATATTCTCATTCACACATCTTTTTCACAACTCTATTACATGCTTTTATACAATTCATCAACCTTGGAATCTACATCAAGGTCAGCATTACATTCATCAACCATTGGAACATTCTCCAAGGTTGGCATTACAAAACATACACACAAATAGGTGTAGACCTATTACAAAATTTAGCTAAGGAAAGATGTACAGAAGTATGATGAACACACCATGCCTTAGCTAGGACTCAAATGCAATCCTCCACGCCATAGTATGCTTCTACAATCTTCAATGAATCTCCACAAATAGTGAAATCAACCAAGTCAGCCAAGAATGGAGTTAGCACTAGGTATTCTAAGAACATTCTTCTTTCATGATCCAAACTTCTCTTTGCAGACCAAACCAAAGGTAGGAACACAATCAGGAGACATCCACAAGCACATTGTAATTACTAGGAACAACCGCACGATCTCTAATCACTTTGTCAAGAAGATTCTTCAAACTGGAGCACAAGAACAACATTGTCATCCACTGTCATAAAGATAGGATAGCTTGCAGACCTCCAAATCACAAACTGTTGGAGTTGAAAGCACTTAACATCACCCCAAACTTAACTGTAGAACCGCAGATCAAAATACATCAATGCATAGGAATGTGGAGCATAATACTTTCTCCCTATCTTTGCCAAATATAAAGAAAATGTTGTTTTCACTCTAGTGAACATAACTCACTCAATTCTTCATACCGGAGGCTCAAACTCAGAACATAGCATCTTCAGATGGACTTCTAAATAAATTCCAATCTGCATATAAAGATATTCATCTTATAGGAAATGTAGAGCAATCTCTTGGACTATTCTTCTGTATGCAACACATTGTTTCCACTGTAACTCATTGTTTCTACTGGAGAAACTAATTTTCTCAATATCTTCAACATCAAGATTACTTACATAAGTAAATACAAAGCATCTTACTCATTACAAGAAAACAACAAGATAGGAGCATAGTTGACACCAATGACAACATAGATTTGTTGACATCAATGACAACACCGATTACGCACATACGTATAACACATGGATGGTATATATGCAAGATGAAGTTGAGTAGAGCAAAGTAGAGAAGATGTTGTGAATGTGAATCAAGGGTAGTGAGTTGAATGCGAGCTTAAATGCTTATGACTCCTAGATCTGTAGTGAGCAGAAGGTGTCTACATTTTAGTTTGCTTGAAGTTGCTAGAGGCGGTCAGCTGAAGGTTGTGGATAGCAAGAAAGTGCAGTGGTGGATCTCTCATGTTGCTTTGAGATAGTGAATCTCTCTGTAACATTTTTCTTCTATTCTTCTCTCTTTTGGACAGTGAGTCCTTCTGGGCAATGAGCCTTTCTTCTGGGAAGTGGGCCTACTTGTATTCAGTGTTGCTATTCATATATATGTGAGTTAATCCTCACTGTGCTTTTTCCCTTCTTGGGTTTTCCATGTAAATCTGGTGTTCTTATGTGTTTGGATGTGTTTGCATTAATGTTTCATATGTTTATATTCTGTTAATGCATAATAAGAGTTTGAAGATTGGAATAGTATTGAGGGTTTAATTTGTTTTGATGTACAACTGATTCACCCCCCCTCTTAGTTTTCCTTTGCATACTAACATGTTGTACAAATGACTCTTGTTGGGAAGCTGTCGATTGTGAGTGACTATGACTACATGTATCTAGTCCCCATGGTACCCCTGAGCTTAGCTGCCTCTATCCTTACATCCAAAACCTATTGTTGTAGTTGGGAAACCTGAGCTCACAGTTGCCTCGTCTCATCTAATAATCCATGGACCTTGGGGTGGTCTAACCTCGTAGCTAGTGTATCATGTGCATCTAACTGTGACTTTAGCACCTCTGCTCTCCTCACAGCATGATCTTTCTCAACCCTAGTGTGGTCCCTCTCAACAATTACGATCATAATTTGTGTAGTAGATAGATCTCTACCTACCCAGGTCTCCTTGTACATAGCTTTGAGACATTCAACGGGCTCAAAAATACATATGTGCCTCCCACCAATTTGTAAGGACCTATAACTAGCCTGCACTGGGTGTACAAGCTACACATCAGGTACCATCTCTGCTATGATTCAACCTACAAAGTTGTGCCATACCCATGTGCTGACTACAAAATCAAAACAATAATCATGTCAGATATCCCATCCAGCATCATATATCAAACCAACATAAAGTAAACATCTAGTGTTCTACTCAAATCATGAAACATAAATCAATTCTTACTTGGATGGCTACTGCCGTCATCATTGGGACCTATGGGGGCACTATAGTAGCTTCTCTACTTGACTCCCCTCTCTCAAATTCGTCAAGCATGTCACTCACAGTCATAGGTGGTCGTGACGCTCAAGGTCGAAGCCTAGGCCTCTCCTCTATAGCACCACTATCCTCCTCTCTACATTGTTGTCTCCCTATTGTTGCCTCCATTGGTGCCTCCTCTCTCTCCTCCTCCTCTCCCTCCTCCTCCTTAGAGGGCTCTACATCAACTACAATTGCCTCCTCCAGACCCTAATCAACCCATGGTCTAGGGTCCCTGACAGGATGGTCCATTGGGAAGATAGGCCCTAGTCTAGATGTAACCCACCATGCTAGATACGTTGGGGTCACCCCCACATCATTGTTGGCAGAAACTGGTGCTACATCTTATGCCTCATCATCTAAGTCACTAGACTCGATATATTATATAGTCGTACATGGAACATCTCTTGACCTAACTATATTGTGGTGTGAGTGCACGTACGTCTGTACTGCTCTTGGTGCCCCCTACACCTACCCAAACTAACATGTCACCTGATCATAATAAAATGGCTCTATGATGTGATCGAGGTGACCGACTAAAATTTGGTCCCTCTGCATCCTTGCCAGCTAGCACAGATGCCCCATCTAGACTCTAAGATGCCTGTAGGGTCTCCAGAAAATTGATGCACTCTGCGACCTATCAAATGTCACCCTCCAGTGCAATAGTACCTTATGTACCATTGCACAGTTGTATAACAGGTAAGTATTTTCACCCTTTTTAGCCACATTTGATGTAGCATATCTTTGTTGTTCACTTACATGGCCTCCTCTTATGTGTTGCATTCCCTTGTGTTGTGTTAAATGTTGTTTAGGTCTCTTTGGATGACCCTCGATACTCTCGTAAGGTCAAGGATACAAGGAGACTGCCTTTATTATGATCATTCTTCTATTTGTTTCTCTATTCTTCTATTCCTCTCCTCTATTTTATTGTTGTGTGTTGTGCCTTGGGGGCATAACATTGTGGAGTATTTCTTGGAGGCATCTTCCCACATTGTAAACCCAAGACACTCTTGCCTCTAGTCTCATTTTTAGTGTTTCTATTCTTCAGTGGCTCTACTAGTCGGCAAATGATGAAAACAAACAAATATTGATAAGGACTGTGCATCCCTTCAGCAAGAAAGAAAAAATGGACCTAGTCCATATATGAAGATGGGGTTGATATATATATTACAGATGCTTGACTAGTAGAATCACTCCGTGTTGTGATTCGTAATGTGAAAATTTGTTGTAAAAACCTTTGCAATACTCTAAATCTTCTTCTGTGCACTTTGGATTATTTTGTATCTCACATTGTAGCTACACTTAGTCCTGAGATACCTGAAGTATAACCTCACGGCTATACTCGGTTGCAAACCTGCAAGTGTAGCCTTGGTCTAGTACATGATATGATAAATGATTTCTCTGTAACTTTCATGAATTGATTTGGTTGTTATCTTAGAACATATTTTCTAACCAAATCTTATATCTTGTTTATTATCTTAGTAAATGATATCAATGTGTTTGTGGGAACATTTGGCGATCGTGGCACATGTTACCTTTTGGGGCATGGGCTTTGTGAAAGCTCTTGTTCTCTTGTGTGTTTTCACTTTACCTTAATGTGCTTGATATCAGCAAGTGGGATCAACCACTTTAGGGTGGGGGCATATATAATGGTAACTACTTGATTACTTTTTACATTGACAAAGTGTGTTTGTGTACATTGATCTATTACGTATAACTCCTTTTCACTGTAAGGCATCTTCATGATGCGGGTGGGGTTGTATACCTTAAGCACATGCTCCCTTTTCACTATAAGGTGTCTCTGTGATGTGGGTGGGGTTGCATTTTGAAAGCCCTTCTAAGGAAGGTGGGATGGTGTGTCGCTTGAGCCAGTGCATATCCTTTTAAGAAAAGTCCTCATTGTGAGGCAAGGTTGGATCTTGAGTCATTCACCCTTAAGCATGTCTTTGGCAGTTGTGGTAGTTTAGCTCAACCATAAGGTGTGTTTGGCATGTTTTAGATAGTGGAGTAGTGATGAGCTCCTCCCTATCACTCATGTTTGTCGTGTATAAGACGTATAGTGTGTCGACAACATACTAGATGGCGCTTCTGTATTCTATGTGTCTTCTATGTGTTTTATGTGTCTTCCTTGCTTGTCTTATGTACTTGTGGCATGGTCTAAAGGAGTGTGGAAATGAGCCCCCCACACTATATGTGTTTTGCGTGTTTTTGCGTGGTCTAAAGATGTGTGGTGATGAGCCCCCCTCCACGCTATGTGTTTTGTTTAGTTAGAATTATATATAGATGTGTAATTGTTCAAATCATGTCTTATCTTCATGTATACTTTGTGTATTACATGACTATATTCTTGTCTTCTCCATGTATTGCATGATTTCACTGTATTCTCCATGTATTGCATGCTTCCTTATTGTCTTCACTGTGTCTTATGTGACTGTTAAGTGTTTTCTTATGTTTGCCTAAGATTGGGGGCTAGAGATAGTCTTCAAACTTAGGGTGTGTCTTCGCTCTTGTGTTTGATGTGTTTGATGTGCTTCAACCATAATTTAATGCATGTATGGATCATAAGATCATACACACATTAAAGTGGGGGCTAAATGTTATGGAGTAAAAAGTGGACACATGCCTTTTTACCTCCTATGTCCTATTTGTCTCATTATGCATTAAAATTGATCATCCCAAAGAAAATAGCCTGACACCCATATGAATTTGGGACCTTGGGCCCTTCATTTAACTTATCACAGACTCAAATTGGACCCCTAGACTTGGGCACCAACCGCCCAAGTCCTCCTTGATTGGTCGGGATAAATTAATGTTATGTCGGCCTAGGACCTTTAAAAATGTTCATGTTTGTCGGCTTTTGTGATTTTTCACGAATGTTAATGAGAAAGCATATATAAGTGTGTTTTTGAATTCATTTGTAACCTAGATGGATATTACGAACTTATGATATTGGAGCAAAGAGCATTAAAGGCATTCATTGTGTTATTGTTGTAAATCCATGCTTGTATTGTGTGTGTTTGTTGCAAATTTGAAATCATCATCCATCTTCTTATGAGTTGAAGAATATTCATCCTCGTAAGGACTTCACCTCTGAGGTGACTCATTTCTATTTGAATCATTTCATCATTTGGATTATCTTTAGCCCTTGCCCTACAAGGGCATGCTCTCTCTCTCTAACAACGGTGTTGGGAAAGCTTGAATGCTAACCCAAGATTTGACTAAGGCAAATCCCTAAACACCAAAACCCCCAAACCCCTTTCTTGTCATCTTGTGTGCAGGTTATAGGTACAAGTTTCATGGAAAATTAAGTAGGAGGAAGGCGGTGCAAGAATCAAGGTTTCAAGATCTAGCAGAAGTTCTGGAATATTCCTCTGAAAAGACTTGGGCAGTTGGCACCCTATTCTTATGGGCTTTCAAGTTCTTGATCTCTATCTTCTGAGCATCATTTACAGCATATTCTAAGTTCTTACTTCTGGTAGATTCTCACTTATGGACTTGGGCAGTTACCGAATTTGTCCTCCAACTTTCTACCTTCCTGAAAATAGGTTTTGATATCTCTCTGATCATCTCTACACTTTCAGATTCTGGATTATTGTTGTCATTTGTCTGTTACAAGTTGATTATCTCATAACTAGTGTTTTACTCATACTTAACCTAGGGTTTGATAGAAGGCTTGGTTAAAGTGCACCTTTCCATAGAAAACAAGAGCACAAGATCTATAGTTGAGTCCACCTTCTTGGTTGTGATTTATCTCAATCTTGTCCTTGAATGTTATTGTGGAAGAGGATTTCGATCTTGTTTGTACACATGCATGCATTCAACCCCTTTTTCCTATTTAACAGTTGTAATGTGTTTAATTTGTACACTTTGATTTATGAGTCTTCTAAGGTTGTCAAGTAGTGAGGTGGATGATGAGTTTTCATCCACATGTCCATTTTCGTTCATGGGCTTTTGGGGCATTTTAAAATGTCTTTTTAAACCTTTTTATTAATTTTTGTGTGGGTTTAGGGACCCTAGGCCAAGTACGTATGGTATAGGTATCTTTTGAGCTTCGAATCTTGGGCCTAGACCAAGATATGACCCCTCAAATTGACCTTGGAAGAAGTGTGATGAGATTAGGTTTTCGGAAGAGGCTTGTTACCATCCCAACTCCAAGCTCCTAAGCTCTTTATTTGATTTGGGTGGCTCCCAAGGCTCTCACATGTGTGAGCACACAATGTAAGAGCTCATGGGAAGAGAGCCCAAGGACATTCCTTTCCCCAATGTCTCACACATGTGTGAGAGCACTTGTGGGAAAGAGCGCTTGTGAGAGTGAATGGGAAGGTGAAAAGTGTCACCTCCCCATTCAAGGGAATTGGTTTTTCATCCCTATTTATCTCTCCCTTTGGCGAGGAGAAAGGATTTTTTTGTCTTTTTGGATTTTGGGAAGAGCTTGGATTTTGGGAGAGGAATTTTGAAGTGTTGGAGAACTCTTGTGTAGATATTCTTTAACTCCTTCATACTTGGAGAGCTTGAGAGGTAAGCTCTCAAGAGCCTTCAATCTTTTAGTAGTTTTTTTTTCTTATGAAATGCATGTGGTGTATGTTCTTATTTGGTTGTGCCATTGTTTTGGGATGGGTTGTTTAAGCAAATGCTCACCACTTGTGTGGAAGAACTTGCTTTATATTTGGGGTTTGGAGAGAGATGAGAATGTCCTTGAGGAAACTTCACTCCTTGAGAGGAGTTGTTTGGCTTGAGGCCTTATTTGATATTGTGGTTATGTTGAGAGGCAATAATGTCCTCCTTGTGATTATTGGAGTTTAAGGAGATGGTTAAAGTTTTAATAGGAGATGGTATTGATGAGAAATGGTTAAGTTGAGATATGATAATGTGGTGTTGATGAAATGAGTAAGTTGGTATGTGATGTCTTTCCCCTTGAGGAGAGTAGTCCACTCTCTCCCCCTTGTCTCAAATCCATGGTATATGGATCTTGTTTGTGAATATCCTTGGATGGTGATGTGCTTCTTTGCTTGTGTGTGTGGTTGTCTCCCTTGTGTATGTGTGTATTTCGGGGTTACTTGTAGGCCTCCTATCTTGTGGGAGCCTTGTGAGCAAGCCTATGGTTGGGTGGTGAGCACCTCCATTGGCTTTGTTGTGTTGTTTTGGCTCATTGTAGGTTTTTGGGATAGATGAAGAGAAGAAGGAGAAGAGTCTCCTTGAGATATTTTGTGTTGTCAAGGGAAGTGGATTCTCCCTTTGTAGGCTATGTGTAAAGCCTTGACCAATATTTGCCCTTGTAAAAGGGAAGGAATAAAAAGGGATTATCTCATTGTATTGTCATTTTGTAATTCATGTTTTGAAAGAAAGGAATAAAGAGTTATGTTTTTATCAAATGTTTATTTTCCAAACTATTGCTTTGATGAATTTGTAAATCTCTCTCTCTCTATTTCAATTCATTTTCCCTATCTCTCAAAGAAATTTCATTTCTATTTCATTATTATCTATCATAAGTCATTAGAATAGTTTATTTGAGAATTAAAAATGACGAAGTTACTCCTTGTTATGTTAAAAAGTTTCTAAGGGAAATATACACTTCTTCCCTACATTGAAATGAGAAAAATAGGAAGTATTCATTTACACATCAATGTCGGGCTAAATGATTCCATTTTGTCAATACTATAAGGTATTAAACCTATGCTTCTATATAAGCCCCGTGTGTGAAAACATCTTTGTTTTAAATTTAAAATCATCCTTCTATTTATTTTTCTAAACTCTATTTTTTTTTTTAAATTCAAAGATAGAATCAATTTTGTTATATTTATCAAAATACATATCTGTTATTTAACATGATTCATGTTTATCAAAATACATTATATGCTATTTAAAATAATTTATATTTATCAAAATACATTATTTGTTATTTAAAATAATTTAGGTCAAATATTTGAGAGAAATTAAAAAAATAAATCACAAAACAAAAAATAATAATATTAAAAAAATTATATTGGGGGCGGGGAAGGGTCGAAGCCCTAACCCCATGTCCCCCTCGCCAAGGGCGGCGAACTAGCTGCAGTAGGGACTACGGTGGGAAGGTGCCGCCAGGGGGGGAGCTCAGTCCCCTTGGGGTGCCGCAAACTCCTTGTGTGGTCTCGGCACCACACAAGGTGTTGATCTCCCCAGCACTCAGCCAATGCAGTTAAAATATAAATAAATAAATAAATATCTCATTCAGCCCTACTACTAATGTTTGTTCTGATATTATACTCTATATATTTTATTTTATGTAGTTTATTTAGTATATGCATGAGGTTAAATATATATACAATATACACAACACTGTATATATATAGTGTTGTGTATATTCACAACACTATATATGTAAACAAATATATATTTATTTTGTTGTATTTTTTATATACATATAAGTATATACACATATATACTCAGAATACATAATTAGATTTTATTAGATTTTATATATATATATATATATATATATACTCACACATTTGTATATGCTCACATTTACCTTCTTTTCCTTATAAATATATATTATATATTTATTTATTTCATCTATATTGCTAACAAACAAAGTAATTTTTAGTGAAATACTACGAACTTGTTAGAAGAGTTTCAGACAACAAACTAAATAGAAACAAACTTGGTTAGAGAACAAATTAGATCTATGCTTTGAGGAAATAGTCTTTCCTTAAGGAAAGAGATTTCCTCCCTTGGCCTCCTCTCAACCTGCAAATAAAAATGAGTTTCCTTTGAGACATTAGAAGACTTATAGGTAAATTTTAGGCTTGATAGTTGCCCTAAATTGTTTAGGCCTTTAATCTTGTTTGAGTTAATTAATCTCATCTTAGATAATTAAACTACCTTCCTAACATTCTATAGTTAGGAGTTTGATATTTGATTAATTTTTAATTAATCCTCAACCTTAGGGAAATGTATTTTTCTTATAATTTTAATTAATTTTCTTGAGTTAGGTTTTGAATTCGTAAGTAAATATTTCTAATTGTTTTAGTTGTCTTTTGATGCCAAATGTTATCCCTTGTGTTGGATCAATTATTAAGGCACCTTAGGTAGCTTTAATTGGACGTTAATTTATTAAGGTTACTATAGTTTATTTACATGATTTATGTCGCATTTAATAGTGTTAATTTATAATGTTTTCTTGGTGCGTTTTTAATTGAATTTGTAAGCATGGATCTAAGTGTCAGTGTTTCCACATTATAATTAATTAAATCATAAATTTAATTGATTAGATTTAATTGTTTAGATTAGAGTTTCTAGTCCTCCTTCTTAAGGGACCGTCCCTCGCTTCATGGTGTAGAAACCCTAGGGGCACATTACCTCCTGATAGGGACTCCCCTTAAGGAAATGCTTGTTGCAACATCTACACCTACTAGATTAACCCCCATATCTAAGGGGTACGAAAGGAGTTTCACACTACCCTTAACTTGTGTTTTCTTGTCTCGCTTAGATGCGATGTACTTAGCGTGGAATACACATTGCAATCAAGCACGCATGCTGCATGCAAGGGGGTTTTAGCATTGGGTTTTAGAAAAAAATTGTTGGTTGTGTTTCATGTCC
Source organism: Cunninghamia lanceolata (assembly GCA_027924645.1). Taxonomy (NCBI): domain Eukaryota; kingdom Viridiplantae; phylum Streptophyta; class Pinopsida; order Cupressales; family Cupressaceae; genus Cunninghamia; species Cunninghamia lanceolata. The sequence goes on along the minus strand of BSBN01000169.1, from coordinate 14,985,480 downwards.
ACGTGTTAAATTGTGGGCATGATAGAAATCTTCCTCCCAAGGAGAGGAAACATGGACTAGCATCTTGAAATTCCTACAAGATAAGGCCCATGAATGCCTCTACATAGAAGAGAGAATGTAAATGTAAATGCTCACATAATGAATGTTGTATTAGGTTCCTCTGCAACAAATGATGCAAATTTCTTTCAAAATTAAAAACCTCTTATTGTAATCTTTCCAACTTCCCACTCAATTGGTGTAGTGTAGGAAGGAATTAGGATGTATGTCTAGAAATTTCTTGTGTCTTGATGATGATGTTGAATTGTGACTAAAACTAAACAATTAAATTAGGTACCATGCAAGATTCAAGTACAATAACCATGTATGAATGGCTTTAATTAATGACGTGAGATTTAAACTAATGTGGATCAAGTACTCCTAATTAAGGTGTTAATATTATACAGTTAAATTAATAGGCTCATGAAGTACTATAGGATGCATTAAGATAGAATCATGATGAGGTAAAGAAAGAATAGGAGGATTAAAATTCACCCTAAAAACATCTAGAAAAGGAGATTCAAACATATAGGAGAAATCATCAAAGAGGAGATAAATGTCCTTAATAGTCTTGTTAAGATCCTAAATATGAGACTCTACAAACATGTGATGTATATCAAATAAGTAGATATCTCTATCGAAGAAAAGTATGAACCTACCAAATAGAATCTAATAAAACATGTGGAGAAGCCAAGATCTCTATTGATTTAGTAGGTGAAGATGGAATCTCAATGCATGTCATGTGAATCCTAAATAATTTTAGGATTCATTGAATCTTGAACAATCATGGGTGTAATACTACCTAAAGTAGGATCATCTAGGATTGGAGGATTTTTAAGATCTTCATACATATCCCAAATTTTGGTCCAAAGAGGTGGGAGAACTTAAATGCTATATGGACTAACATGTGAATTCATCAACATTAAAAACAACCATTCCCAGGACATGATCATTAATGTCAAACCATTCAACTTACTAATCCCTCTGATTTATTTTACTTGGTTCAAGAACAAGTTCATAGCCAGATAAGGCAAGAAGTTCTTCCATTTACAATGATTTAGAATTATAACTTGCTAGGACTTATAGTTTTGTCTATGCAATGGGGTATCTAAGTAGATAATAAAAGGGTGGAAGTCATAATCATCCATGATGAACAATGATTAAACTCTAGCGAGATCAATCAAACTATAGACCAATCAAAAGAACAATGAGAACCCCCTAGATTTACAAATTTATAGTAGTTCATTTGATTACAAAGTTCTCAATATAATAGAATGAGAGAAAATGAATAGTACCAATATAATGTACATGAAAAAACATGCACTTTTTAAAAAGACCCAAAAAGGAGTCTATTTGAGCAATTTATGGCCCTTCAAAGGTCTCAAAATAGGAACTACATAGCAAAATATCTAAGAAAACATAAATTCTACAAAAATTAAGAATAATTAGTGGAAACCATGTATATCATCATAAAGTACATGAAAAACTAGACCATTTCAAAAAAAAACACAAAGTGAGAAAAAAACCAACAAAAATTGGACTACAAAAGTGAAATGAGAATGAAGAGGAGGTCCATGCTATTGATGGGAGATGAGAGGAAAACTAAAGGTAAGTGGGTGGTGCTACCAAAGGAGGTGGTGTCCTAGTTATACATAATAAATTTCTCAGACCTGTATAATTTACATAATCATCCAAGTTGTATGACCTCGATCTGTATACCTAGGCAAAAAAATGCCTTTTCAATCAAATTCTCTAATTTGGATGATTTAACAAGTGTCCCTAGGTTTTTTTATGCCTATCAAATGTAAGGAAGCTATTCATTTTGCTCAAAACTACCTCAAAAATTATGTTGTTCACAAAAAATAAAATACAACCAAAAACAAACAAAAAACATGACTTTTGATTGTCCAAAACGTACAAAATGATGGCAAACCTTGATTTCTCATATGCTCGAGACATTATGGTTGGCTCTAATACAACTTAGAAATCACTAAAATGAAGCTTTTAATGTGAAGCTTCAAATGAAACCCTTGCTTCCCAATGGACACAAAAAAGATCCAAAACATCAATAGTGCTCTTATATCATGTAATACTTGCTAATAATCTCAAAATAACAACAAACATAGATCCAATCCAAATCTAGGTGAATTAAGACTACCAAGAATCCTTAACATTATTGGATTATGTGAAATTCTTTTGAATTAATATTTTATTGAGAATAAATCAGAAATATGGATTGATTATCTAGAAAATATTTGAAAATGTAATTGAAATTTATTAAATAATTAGAGATATTTTGGTGGAGTAAAATTGATGAGCTTTGGATTACTTGGCTAATAATTGGTTTTATATTATTAATTTGTTTATGGAAATAAATTAATAGGGATAATTGTGGAATTTATCTAATTATAGATAAATTAATTACTTAATATTTATTAATATTATTGAGGATATGTCTAGGAGATTATTAAATTATTTTAATTATTTTTTATATGTAAGAGTAGTCATGGGGACCATGTTATTTATCTATATAAACAAAATATTATAAAAACATCTGTTGTCACTTAGAAGTAGATAGAAAAAGCATGGATTGTATGGGATTAACCCCAAAAATCCCCTACACACATAGTTTCATTACTACATTTTAAAAAGATAAATAGTCCAACCTTAATTGTTGTTGCTAGAACTATCAACCTACCCTACCTTGGGTGTCTTTCTATTCTCTTTCACCTTGCTCTATGCATTAGCACTTCTTAGAAGATATGAGATGGAACTTACAAAATTTCTCACCCATTCCAATGAACAATTGCAAAAGGCCTTCCCCTAACTCCTTGACACATTTTTGAATTCCTTTAGAGATCCTTTGATAAGACCAAGTATAGACACTAATAAGATTGCTTTTGCTTTCACCAAATTTTCCAAGAGCCCCCCACATCCACATCACTAACTTCAGCATCATATCCATTTAGTGCCTCCTCTAACATAATTGCACGTCATTCAAAGTTCAACTTCCTCTTTGGTGGGTGTCCCTTTCTCATGTTTCTTTTAAATAATCCCTCTTGTTGGTCACATATCTGAATAGTAGCAGATATTTTCTCTTATTTTCTACCCAAAATTTGGTTTTTCAAGGTACCTCCCCTTATTAATTAAGATTAATGATGATTAATGTTGCTTAAAGAACCATCATTTTTTAGAATTACACCTTTCAACTAGTGGCTACCTTAATCATCTGCTGTGCTACCACTTGTATGGCTACCTAGAATCCATGTCTGGATTCATCACTCTTGAAATCTTTTCACATGTTATTTCTAAAAAGAATGGATGCATGCAAATCCTTCTCTATGTGTATCAAGTTATGGAGCCTATATTATCATCCTTAATCTCAGATCTGTAAATCTACCATTTGTTTCCTTTTAGAAACATCAATATCCAAATTATCTTAATGCATTTAGTATCAAGATTTCCCTTATCCCCTTCCCTATGAAAATCATTCCCGCTACCTGCATTCTCACCAACAACCTATGGAAGATTCCAATCCCCTCATCATCATCATCTATTGTGGTAAAGGAGTGGCAACCTATAAAGGATCATGCTTTTCCTATGAAAGATTAATAAAGAGAGAAGCCTTCAACCTCTACTACAATAGCCATCGAGACCATATGTGTCTCAAAAATCTCTCATGCATTCACCTTTTGTAGTATGAGCTAACTTTCATGCTTGTTCTTTCCTTGGTCGAACCTGCTCTACAACTTGTTTAGAAAACTACATATTGAGACCCCAAGGTGTTGCCCTTTTGGGAATATGGTATCTATCTCTTCAGATGGGAGATGACATTTCCTTCTTTTGTTTGACACATTTGTTAAAGTAGTATTTAAAATCTTCATCTAGATGATAGTCATGGATGGAGGTAGTGCATTGGTTCACTTCATAGTGGAAATGCCACCATGTTTTAACTTTCTCATCAAAACATAATGTGACATCTTCATCCTATTTAGTCTTCTTCTTCTTCTTCTTGATCTGATGCTCTTTTCTATTTTTTGGGTCATAGTGTTATTCTAGGGTATAGAAATTAAAGTGATGCTCCATTGGGGAGGTTCCTCTTTTACTGTTTGGGCTACTTCAACAACTATTTTTCACCTAACTTCTACAATTTGGGTCACTTTCTAGGACCTTACTTGGAAATCAAGAGATGTCTCTACAAGATTATAGATAACTTCAAGTTTAAGGAGGGGTGTATGGATAAATCCTAGGAGTTTTTTCATACCTACCTTCAAACCAAAGATGCATTCAAGATCATAACCCAATAGATCATCACTCAACTATAAGGAGAGGCTAGATAACATGGTGTGGGAGAAATTGTGACAATTGCACTTCAACAATTAGAAAGATGAAATTGCCATTGGGGCTTTATATAATATGGATTTCTTTATGCATAATCCAAACTCATGATCCAAGATATCATGTTATTGCATTAATTCCATGGTGACAACATGCATAGTACATTGAAAGGGAAATTGGGTGATGGCTTTTTAGAACCCATGGAGTTGAATCTCTATATACATGGTGGAATAAAACCTATCTCCTGGAAGAGTTGGTGTAGACACTCCTTCCATGGGAGCTAGGAAAGCATCAACCTTAGAGGGGGGTTCAATCATTTCTTGAAAGAATGATGATTAGGGCACCAAAAAATTTATGAAAATTTTATAGAACATAGTGGACCTAGTGTCTAACCTAGGAATATATTCAACCACTAGAAGGGAGTTTCTTTCAAGCCATGAATGGTGTATTTGATACCTAAGTGATTTAAGGTTTAAATTCTTTGATGAAACAATAGGTATGCTAAAAAGGATGCGAACTTGAAAGACTTAATTGTCTTATATTCCTCAAGCTACATGGCTACTATGAAAGCAATTTCCTATGCCACATTGAAGGATTGTAGGAAAAAGACATGATCTATCATGTACATGTCAAATAGATGGTGTCAACTAATATCTAAATCACCATCTTACCTACATATGTATGTAAGAACTATTCGGATGAGTCAATCAAGTTCATCAAACATCCTTGGTGGCAAGTGGGTGGGGAGATTTTGGGGTTAGGGATACTAGGAGAAAACTTCAACCAGAAGTTACCATCAATATTTTACTTTGTTTTGAAGTGATTCTATAGAATTTTGATTCTTATCGAGTATTATTTCTCTTGGTTTGAAATATAAAAAGTCACCTAGATAGCATCTTGACGAAGGTTTAGGAAAATGGTGTCATGATTATTCCAATTGTGAGATTGGAAGTCATATTGCTCAATGCATAGTTCAACCAACTTTGGTATAGGATGGGCCTACTTGGGGGGAACTTGGCTGAGGAATTTGGTTTAGATATGACCATAATGCAAACTAGTGGATGGCCTCTTTTTCTTAACACCCTTTGAGGTTGAATTGAGGGGGGTCATCCCACAATAATGGGTTACACTTTTTGGTCAAACTTAACATTGAAATCAACATTTTGAACTAAATCTTCACTTTCTGACACCTATAGCTGCTAAACCATTAGGAATTTGAAGATGATGTGAACTAGTGATTTGTGAGATTTTGTTTGTAGATTCTAAATATATGTTTTTTAAAAAAATTGGAGTTAAATTGTAAAAAATTTTGTGTCTCCTTTGATAACTAGTTTTTAATAGTAAACAACATTTTTTAAAGTGATGTGTATTCTGTAGCACATAACGTTTTTTCTACAAAGGATAAAATTATGATTATTTTGAATTTAGATTAGTAACACTAATATATAAGGCATGCATTTGGTTTTATAATGTTTTGTTGAATAATTTTTTTTAATTAAGTTTTGAAGTCAAACCAATTATAATTTAGACATAGGCGTATTCCGTAAAACATAACTTTTTCTGTATGTATCGAAAAAAAAAATTGTTGAAACAAGGACATCAATACATAGGGCATAGATATTTTCAGAATTTTTTTTCACTAATTCACTAATTTTCCATGTGTGTAGAACAAAGAACTTGATGTTCGGTGAAAAACCTACATTCACAAGAAATAAAAAAATAAATATAATAATCAAATTAAATATATTTAAAATTACACTTTTTGGGAAGCTTGTAATAAGGACTACATGCAAAACATAAATTTTAAATGAATTCATTTGATCCCCCAAAAGGTAAATCAAAAGTGGTTTTTTATTATCATTTTGATAAGTGTAGAGGAGACTCCATTATAGGTATGGTTTAAAACTAGCGGGGTTCTATCCAAGGGGGTTTGAATCTTAGGGGGTTCAATCAAACCCTCTTCAATTAAAATCCTTTAAATGGAACCTTTCAAGGCTTAAATCATTATATTTTCTAAAAATATGTGATTTCAGCAAAAATCAGGATGTCCCAGAAAGTGTAACCCATTATTGTGGCAGCACCCAAGGTTGTGTTTAAAACCTACTTTTTATTCTCTTTGAATATTCCAAAGGTGGCATTATGAACCTTTTAGGGCTCACAAGAGACCTTGAGATCTTTGACATCTTCCAAAAGTTCAACCAAAGGAGGCTCAATCTCTTTCTACTTTTGTGCTTGCTCTGTAGTGGTTGTTGTAGTAGAGGTAGAAGGTTTCTCTCTATGTGAATATTTCAAAAGAAAAGCATGATCCTTCACAAGTTACCACTCCTTTACCACATGGGATGATGAGGAGGAGGGGGACTAGAATCTTCCTCTAGAGGCCATGTCTTCAAGATAGCTTATTGGTGAGAATATAGATAGTAGAAATAGTTCACACAAGGAAGGGGATGAGGAAAAGCTTGAATACTAAATGCCTTAAGATAATTTGGATACTATTGTGTCTAAAATAAAACAAATGGTAGCTTGATAAATCTCATATTAAGGCATGGTAATCTAGGCTCCATAACTATATGCACTTGGACAAGGATTGCATGTAGCAATCCCTTTAGAAATAGCATGCAAAAAATATTGCAAGAGTTGTGAATCAAGCTAGGGAGGCCACATGGCAAAAATAATGGTAGCATATCAGATGATTAAGGAAACCACCAGTTGAAAGGTGTACTTATTGAAAATGATGGTGCCTTAAGCAAGTTTCTCCATCATTGATCTTAATTAATGTGGGGAGGTGCCTCAAGAAACCAAATTTTAGGTAGTAGGTACAAGAAAACATCAGCTATGGTTCAAATGTGTGACCAACAAGGGGATTTATTTATAAGACACATGGGATAGGGACACCCACAAAAGAGGAAGGGGAACTTTAAATGTTGTACAATGATGCCATGGAGAGGCACTAAAGGGATGTGATGTTGAAGGTGGTCTTGTTTAAGGATCTTTGAAGGAATTTAAAAAGGTGCTAAGGAGTCAAGGGAAGGCCTATTGTAGTTGCCTATTGGAATGGATTTTATTACAAGTGTTGAATTCTTCTTCAAATTTTCAAGTTACTTATTAGAAAGAGGTTGGCATCTATTTCAAAAAATCTTTAGAAAATATTTTGATTTAGTTTAATCAATGAAATTGAGATTTGTATGTGAAATATGTTTGTTGATTTTTCTTTGAATCGTTCTTCAAATTTTCAAGTTACTTATTACAAAGAGGTTGGCATCTATTTCAAAAAAATCTTTAAAAAATATTTTGATTTAGTTTAATCAATGAAATTGAGATTTGTATGTAAAATATGTTTGTTGATTTTTGTATGAACCTATGCTTTCTTTTTGAAAAAGTAAATTGTATTGAAATGGAGAAAATATTAGAATTTTTGACATAAATCAACTTATAGATAAAACTGAGTGTTAGAGCATATTGTTATTAGTGGTCAACAGAGTAAATTTTAAGAACTAGCCCTTGGAGAATTCTATAGAAATCCTAGCGAATCCCCTATGTTGTGATATAATCGACTTGGCGATTTGTTCCAAAAATTAAACTGAAGTCATAGAGAGGGTGGCTATTTTATGTTAGAATATCATTTTAAAAATAAATTGTTGATTATTTGAAACCCAAAATTCATTCTTGTTTTTAATTAGATTGGAGAATGAGGACCTAATTTTTTCATAAAATATTAATTTAGTTGGTGAAATAAAGCTAATTTTTTTCTAATTTTTAATTCAAGTGGCAAATATAGGCCATATTTTTGATAATTTTTTAAATTGATGTGGTGAATTAATCTTAAATTGCCAACAAATTTTAATTGAGGTGGTGAATTAACACCTAATGTAATATAAATGTTTAATTGTGGTAGCGAATTAAAACCTAATGTAATATAAAATTTTAATTTTGGTTTTGTACTTTTTGTTTCCAATTAATACTGATTTGAAAGTTTTTTTAAGAAAAAGGTGCAGAGCACCTATACTATATTAATATTAAAAGTCATCAAAAATTACATTGAAAGGCTCCACAAAGCCAAAAAGGGCACTATGGCCACCATGAAAGCATATAGGGATAAGCCTTTACAATCAGATAATCAAAGCCAAAAAGGGCAATACGAACACCATGAAAGCATACAAGGATAAGTTTTTACAATCAGATAATCAAAACAAAAAACAACATATGCTTAATGCCAACTGAAGGTAGTACTGAATCCAAGAGAACACATCCAAAAAACCACACCACCACGAGACACTCATACCCTTGCTCAGGGTCTTGAGAATCCACAATGTCATCAACAAGAGGCAAATGAATATGAGGAAACAACATATTAGCATTCCCGATCTAAGGAGAAGCATCTAGCGCATGCATTCACATGAAGTGAATGGAAATAAATATCTCTTTTATGTGAACATCAAATCCTGGTGGTAACTAGAATTTGTGCATTTCCAACATCGAATCTAGAGCATTCCTATAGCCAAAATGAAGCTCTTTTGGACAGTGTTAGAAACACATGCTAGAGCAAGAGAAATTTGAAGGAGTTGGCTGGAAAATAAACCACTTAGAGGAGCCTCACCTTCATACATGTCATAGTTTGCCATTGTCGGTTAGAGTTTTTCTACAATGACAAGATATTGATGAATGTAAGAGAAGGCCAGAGTTTTTATGAACTCTGCATCATGTGCCAAATCCATCCTGTTGGAGAGAAATATGGAAGCAAGATCTAAGTAGAGAAGCACCTATAGGAATTCCTACAACAAACCATCACCAACCACACAACATATTGCAATTTCAACCAGAACACAATAAGAGTTGAAAACATTCTACAATTCGGTAGAGTCATAGGCCCCCAATTCCATGGGTTCCCATTTTTGGGGCTTGATAAAAATACAAGAGTTCTTTATAACATTCTTCATGGTTATGCAGAGAGTGCAAGGAAAATATGAGGGTGGGGAATAAAGTAGCAAGTTCAAGTTGTAATTGAAAACCCAACATCTGGCGATATTGAAGAGAATGTTGACAATAATACACACATGTAGTATTGGATCTCATACACGGTTGATAGCAGGAAATAAGATATCAAAGATTGTAAACATAAATATAAATTTACTCCCAAAACAATCACAAGCAAAGATAACGTTGTGTGCATAAATATTGCATCACATAATCAATATTTCTATTTCATTTAAGATAACTTTAAAGAAAATTTATACCATACTACCATCCGTGATATCATCATCTATAACATCTGCATTTAATTCTGCACATGTGAATTATCTATTTGAATGGTTTTTGAGATGCATACAAATAATAGTTAGACATCTATAATATTATGTCAAAGCCGAAAGGCCATACTTTCAATCACATTATTACATAGATGCGATTACTATATTCTTATTCACTTTCTTCACTTTAAATAAAATTTTCATTTATTTTAGCTTTAAATTACATAAATGAAGACATATCTAATCGTACGCTTGACCAACTATTATAATCTTCCTTTGCTCTATTCATTTTGTGGAAATCTTATTGAGCTCTTCAAATCCTATCCTACGAGATCATGGAGTCTCTCTTTTTACATTCTAATTGTAGAGAGATGGCTTTCCATGGACTAGTGTCGCAAAGAAGGTTAAACATTATATTCAATTTACCATTTGATGAGGTAAAGGCAGTCATTAAGGAAGTAATTGGCATCGACTACCTAGGACTTGATATCATGAGTCATGTCAATTCTAAGGTAGCATCTTATTTCCTATCAAGTTTCTTGCAAGTTCCACAATTCATGACATCAATGGTATTGGTGGCAAAAATGTTTCTCGAATCACAATTCAGTGTAGGATTTTTTGCAGTGGCAACAATAAACTAGCACTTCCGACAAGATACTTTACCAGTTTTTGGAGATGATTTCAGAGGTATCACTTCTATTGGAGCACTCTTGGAACTAGAGAATAGAATGATGAGGCTTGCAGATAATCTTCAAACACTCTAGGAAGTTGTACTCACCGGTAATTTGGGAATTATCATTGCAAGTGTTATGGGTATTTTGGATGAAATGAGAACTCCATCCATTAGTTCTCATCCCTTTGCAGACAGAGTTTGTTTCGAGCGTGCCCTTCGGGTGACACTATTTCTTCTAGGTTTAGCCCACAATGCTAACTACAACAAAGCCTAGAGGAAGGTTACTAAGATAGCTTTTAGTAATTAGTGCAGAATTTTGTAAATATGACAGTAAATACTGTATGTTTTTTGATCATTTAGTAGTTTTAAGATCTTTACTACAGAAGACAAGGAACTTCAAGTTCAATTCTTAAACACATGTAATATTTTTTTGAATCTCGAATATAATATAACTATACAAGTTATTTTAATATAGTTATTTTTATTTTCCCCTTTGAAAGAATGATTGCATTTGAATTATAGTTATTTTAATATAGTCCCACCAATTGACATGTCACCTTCGTTAGCCAATGGAGTTTCACAACTATGTCATCTTTGTATTGGATTTACTTTAAATAGATGTATGGTCCAAGGGGAATTTATTATATTTTAACATGATTAAAACTTAAAGTGTAATTTCCTTATCAGTGTTCATTCCTACAAATTTGATGGATGATGTGCCAGTTGTACAGCCAAACCAAGGACACATCAGCCTTTTTATCTATCAGTCAATGGAGCTATAGCCTACCTTGACCAATGTTCATTTTTACTTCAATGCCCATATGTCGTTGATGTGGTTAAATGGTTTGATCTGACAGGGCGGGATCAATACAATGTCTAAATGAGATGACATAGAAGATCTTCTCAAAATAAGATCCTATTGAAATAATTACCAAAAAATACTGTAAACACCTAAATAAATGCATGCACGCTTAGAAATTAGCCAATGGTTCTATGGGCCACGACATGCCCTAATGAGGTTAAACAGTTTGAAAAGATAGGAATTAAATACATGCAAGATATTCATGCAACAATCTATGATGCATAATTACCCAAAAAGAATATAATTCTGCACATAAATGTTGATGCATAAGACTACACAAAACAATGACATTGTTGTAGGCCCCAAGAACCAAGCTTTTGGCCAGTAGCACGGTTGCCTGCCCTCACTGACTTACATTTTTACTACTAGCAACATGTGCAGTTGATGAGTTTAAATACTTTGATCCAATAGGGCGAGATGAATATAAGATGGGAATTAATTGAGATGTAAAATCTTCTCACAATAATGGAAGATTTTCTTAGAGAAATTATGGAAAAAGAATGTAATTCTCAAGAAAATGATGGTGGGGTTGGAGGCCACTCCAACTAAGCATTGATGATGTTAAATAGTTTCATCCGATGGGGTAAAAGATGTGAATAAAATGACATCTAAGATAGTCTCAAAATGTAAGATCACATGTGAGGAATAAATGCATATAGCGTATCAGAATACGAATTTTATTTCAATTTGCATTCTAATTAAAAATTACTTGCGAGACATTAATTGAATAGTATTACAGGTAGACAAGTGGCAATTTTTAACGATCCCATATGTGCTTCAACTATCCTAATTTGAAACTTGAGTGAGGGCCTCCATTAATACTCAACAAAGATAAATGCATAATCCTATTTAATTTTATGTTTATTTCATAACATCCCGTAAAACATGATAATTTTACCATTACTATTTACAGTCTGTAGCATTCATGTAAGAAGAGACTTTAAGAGAAAGTTTGAAAGTTGAGGTATTCATGTAACTTAGTCGGGACAAGAAACAGTTGTAAGGAGTAATGGTGTTTATCACAGAAGCTATGTGGAGAAGGTAATTCAACTTGTAGTTGTGTTTAAATTTTTCATTAAATAGTCAAGTTCAACAATGGTTTTTAACGATAGTCTAAAATGTCTTTTTTTATTTATAATAGTTTATTTGCACTACCTTTATGGGATATGTAGAATGTTATTTATTTCTAGTGATGGGAATGAAAAATAACAGTCATTTCTACATAGTGATATAGTATGTCGAGAGTTAGCAGTTTTGTCTTTCTCCAATGAGTTGTACTACTACGGCTGGTCAATTGAGTTTGATCTATTAGACCACAGACATGGCAAACATAGAATTGAAATTGATGTGTAGATGTGGTGGTGTAACGTGAGTGACAATGATAGTCAGAAAGAGTTGATAAATTTAATCCTCCTTTTCTGGCCTCATTGTTACCCTCATCTGGTGTTGTGTTGTACATGAAAGGAGGCTAGGTACGCGGAAACAACTTCCTACACTGATCTAATGAGGAAAGGATTATGCAAATTTTAACTTTTATAGTTACAGATTAAGATGCACATTAACAAAAAGGTAATATCAACATTCAAAAGCAAGTGCAAATCTCACAACACAAGATATACATGGGGAAAACCCTTTTGAGTGAAAAATCCCACACTCCAAAACTTCCAAAATGTATTATCAAATCCAAAGAATACTAAAACACACTTGTAATGCAAGTTCTTTCAGTTCACAAATGTCAAATACTGGAGTAATTTATGTAGCATAACGGTGCCTGCAAATGAACCATACATCTCCAACTCCAAGCACCTATATATATATAGAGAAATACCACGATGGAGGTAGCTTCTAGAGCAAGCCATGAAAGAATCTCATCCAAATCCACATGGCCCAAATTCCAAGGCCATAAAGCATGCAAAAGACACTTATCAAAGACTCCCTTACAACCCTCATACTTGGGTGCCCCAAATTTGCCCAAAAATAGGTATGATAGATGCTCTTACACCATCATAAAATCTGTCATATATGACAACACTTACAGCTATAAGAGAATCTGTCATAACTGATTATTAATAAATGATTCTCTTACAACTTGTCATATTCAAACTTAGGTGCCTACTTTCACCATCCAAACATGCTTCTTGACACTTGTCACACCTATCATAAATCTCTATTTCCAACTCTTACATGTCATAAAATCCATCATGTGTCATAACCTCTTACACAACCCACAAGATGCTGACACATGGCAATAATGCCACCTCAAAATGGGACACCTACATTTTCAAATGTTGACTTGACCATCCAAGTCACCTTCCAAGTGGGATGACATGTCATCATGCCACCTCACACTAAATGACAAATCCAGATGTCCAATATTAAATACAATATAGGTAATTAAATAAATATACAATCAAATAATAAATGCAAGGAAATTGTAAAGGTTGAGACACCTTAATTCCCAATAGTACATATACTTCAAAACTCAATGGGAAGCTAATCACTAACATTGTGAGTGATAATGTTCTTGAATATGTCGTGGAAAGGTTCCCCATCAACTGACTCATCTTGGATTACACTAAAGAATTTGTAAGACATCACAGAATTCATACTCATAGGCGAGAAAGATTTTGGAGGACAAAGGCAAGGATGAACTATTCTTGAAGGATGTTTTCAAATTTTTCTCCTAGCTTCTTTTGAAGGCCAAGGATAAACTAGATTCTAGGTTTCAAAGTTTCCTATAAGTGTAGCAGTGTATCTTGTAACTTCTTACTATTTTGTGACAAATGTAAATAACAAGTTTAGGGTTTGCTAGTGTTTATCCTCAAAAGCAATATGGTTGTGTGGCTTCAAAGTATTCAACAATTTTGACAAAGTGAGACAAATGTAAATGCCCATTTCATTTTCAGTTATTGTTTTGTTTAAAATCACAAATATATTTCAAGATTTATAAATACTAAGCCTATTCTAAGATTATCTTAAATATATGTGCAATATGTGTGTGTGTGTGAAATGTACAGACTACAATACAAAGATAACTGCTAGAAATTTAACTTTAGTCTTAATAACCTTCACAAAATGTCCTATCTACAACAAAAACTTGGCTTCAAAACTTGGGTCTGATGACAAATTCAGTCAGTCGATGAGGTAATAGATGAGACTTTCCTTCAGGATGGTGATAACCCCTATCTTCTATGTATCCTATCATGCTATGGATAATCTTCCCTATACCTACATTTGGTTAGGTTTCTTGCCAACCTAGCATAGGTGTCCAAATGATTGAAGGGTACCACTTCAAGCCAATCTACCAGATACCCTTCTCCTTTGTAATCCTTACATATTGTCTTTCCCTAGTAGTAACTAGCTGAAAATTTGGATAACCTAAGGGATCTTTTCTTTTTAATCTGGGTGTGAGCTCATCCTGTCAATCCTTACAATGGTCTCTACTATTTGCGATATGTCGTAACATTCCTTCAACTACCTCAATCACTTTATCCTTGGCGCCTTGCATCATGTCCATGGTTTCTTTATTAGTTGTAAATCCATATAGATTATGGAACATTTCCCTCACCAGAATATGTTCCCATCTTATCATAATTTATGTTTCTTTCTCCATGTTTTCATGCCTCTTCTTCTCCAATCCTCTTTCTATTTGTCCTTGGACAAAAGAACAAAATGCTCTCAACTAAACATCTCCCACATACGGATTGGGATTCCATTATCAGATAAAATAAATTTATGCAAATACAACTCGCATAGAAAATTATTTTCTATTTCAACTTCACTTCCTAAATAAGATTCACAAAATGCTACAAGTGTATCCAGGTTTTTTTATGATCCTTTAATCACCCTTTTTATTTGTAGTTTGTGAAATTATTCCTATAGCCATAATGCATGAACTCTCATAGGGGGCCTACACTGTAGAATTTTACTCACAAGCATTGAAATTAACTGAATTATATCCCTCAAAACCCTATTTTCCTCATTCAATTTTTCATTTTCTATTTTTTCCTTTCCCAACTGCTGCAATTTCTCCTTTTGATTGGTTTATGTAATGAACCAATCATTTTTTAACTTCTCCAATTTTCTCTCATGTTCCTTTACAAGATGTGTTTCTTCACCCTTTACCCACATTACAATAACTTCTAATTCTGTAACTTTATTGTTAAATGTCCTTATCTCATCTTCTCATTTCTAGATCAACTCACAGGCCTCCTCTAACTCCTTCAGACCTATAGCAGACTCATTAAGCCCTGATACAGTTCTATCATGTTCAATATCTTTAGCAACAAGATCAACAAGTTCTTCTCTCTATTCTACCATAACTACCTTTGCTACAGGAATCACTAATTCAGGTTCTCCTAGAACAGGGCCTTCTACTAAAGGAATTTCCACAGCAAGATTTTCCATGATAGAACTTTTAGCTATAGATCTTCTTCTCTTTCGTTTAGTGCTCCATGACACTATTTCCTCTAAAATTTTCACCTTCAAGTCAAGTTGATCTTTTTTCTCCAATCTTGTAGCATTTTTACTAGCCATGGCTCCTAAATTCTTAAGTCTCGTAGATGACCTTATATGTAGTTTTAGAGTACGGAGTTTTGCGTGTTGTACATCTCTGTGTTTATATTCTTCTGTCCAAATATGTTGTCTTCTTCACTTTCTAGTATATCATGTTGTAGTTGTAGAGGGCCATGCTTTATCTCCTGCATCCATGCTTGTAAGAGGTATATTACTTGTTTTAATATGTGCATCATGGATAGGGGCACAATCATCTTCCTCTACAACATCCTCTCCTTGTACGACATGTGTTGCAACTATTGCAAGGTGTGCACCCTTGGTCTCCATGTGTTGTGTAGTGCAGTGCTCAGGTTTGTGACAAGGCTTAACCGCCTCCCATGGATTCATTAACTCCAGCGGTTCTATCAGGCATTAACAGGTTGATCTTTTGGTGCAACAGCAACCATCTTGCTAACAATTGGTATCAGAGCCTAGGTCACGGGTTTGAACCCCTCGCTTGCACTAGGGGGGATTTTTGCAAGGTGTGTGCCCTTGGTCTTCATGTGTTGTGCAGTGTAGCGCTTGGTTTTGTGACAAGGCTTAACCACCTCACATGGATTCATTAACTATGGTGGTTGTATCAGGCATTAACAGGTCAATATTTTTGTGCAACAGCAACCATCTTGCTAACAGCAACAAACACTTCCCAAGTTAATTGGGGTTGCCTTCGTTTCAAGGCCTCTATTACCACCAGCTTAATTAACCCATGATGCACCAGGTATTTGACTTTTCCATTTTACACTTCTAGAGACATCTTTCTCAATGATTTGCATAAAAAATTAAGGAAGGTTCATGATTCTTTGATGTCTCAAATGTACCATTAAATTCAAATGAGAGCTATAGATAAATGAGTACCTTCCCTCACAAGTCACATAATGAATGAGAGCATACACCATCTCTGACTATAGTTTTGATAGTGAGGTCTACAAGATGCCTTGACCAAGCACCATTTGAGTTTGCTCTCCCAGCTTCAAAAACTCTTTGTAAATGCTTTCTAAATCTTTCATACCAATGGGAAAATATTGCTCCCTAATGTTAGGCAACCCTGTAGCAGCTGCAACCAACTCCACATCAAAAGAAAATCAATGCTCCTCATTACGATTTTATTCTCTGGCATCCCATGCTGAAATCAAGGGCAACTTGGTCGTCAAATACCTAAAATCATTTGAAAAATTTAATCCAACCTACTGCCTTAAATGCGATAAATTTCTGGTTTTTCCTTCAACTGGTCAACACCTCACAGCTCTCTTTGATTATGTCCATCGCCCATTGTGTTCAAATCTTTAGCCCCTTGGCACCTTGTCATTTGCAACCCTACCTATTAAATGTGGCTCCACAACATGTCTGTTGTTATTATTTGTTATTAGACAAGTCAAATAAAAATAAGAAAAAGTATCACATGTAAGGTGTCTACGTTAGGATTGGACAACTCACAATTGTCAGACTAACTTATTAACTTGACAGGATAGGTCATAAGTACATGGTACTTTCCCCAAAAGTTAAATAGTTGCACAAGCTTTTATGAATTTTTCTTGTAACTTCCAATTTCGCATCATACACCTGTTGATTTTTGAAGATTAATTTTTCTTCATAATTCTCTACTACCTTCTTCCCAATTTTTGAGAGGAGTTACGACAATCCATCATCACAACTGACGTTTGTAGTGTAAGGTTCATTCATTATGTGCATCTAAAGGTTTTAGAGCCTCCCAAATGTCACTTCAATGTTTCACTATGAGTTAAAATATTGAATATCGTATATTTTTTTGGTTTTCAAATATTAGGGTTGTTCATTGTAATATCTTTGTGTTTTTGATACTTTGGTTATACTCTAGCTGGGAGATATTTTGTCATAATCTAATGATACAATTTATTTTTATTACTTCAAGGTCTTTTTAATATAATTATCGATGTTCACACATGTTATCAAAAAGATAATAAGAAATGAAGACATCCATAAATATAAATTATAATAATGTTCATGTGAATTGATTATATTGACTATATTTTCAAAGGAAGATTGAGTTGGCAATCATAAAAAGCAAGTACAAATTCCAAATTTTAGAAAAATTGTCTGTAACAAAGTTTATTAATCAAGTTCATAAATTTGCCAAATATTTGGGTTGCTTGTGTTTGACATTGGTTGGGAACCATCTTCCTGTTCTTCATCTTGTGGTTCAACAAGGTCCTTTGAAACCCTATCTGAATTCTTTGGTTGGTCCCCTTCTGACTGAGACAAAATATTTGTCACGCCTCTTCTTTCACAACTAGGGTTCCAATTTACAATAGCTCTATCAAACTAAAATGTTTGAACATTGTACATGGTCATATAGAGCCTCAAATAATTCTCCATTTTTTTTCAAGTTTGCTTCGCAACTTTGACTTTAAAAATAATAAGTCATTGAAAACTCTTTCATCCTCCACTAAACCTAGAATCATTGTTTGGCACAGATCTACAAGTTTGAAATATTCTGAGATAGAATATCGTAAAATTTTGCTCAAACCTAATTGTTTCCATAACTTGGTTATTGATCCATGTTCCAAAGGATGGTCAAGCAATTTATATGGTTCAATCATTGTTGATGCAAACTGAGCAAATTTTTTTGCCAGCTTTGTCTTATCTATTATTCCTTCTATCTATACTCCATTTATTTCTATTGTTCTACTAAAATGATCGGCCAAGTACCTCACTTTGCCCTGAAAATCTCATGGTGAACTAATAGAGGACACACTAATGGCATTCCAATATTGAGGATAAACTATAGCCATTTCTTCTAGAAGTTCATCCCGAGGAAAGTACTCTCTTATCTCAGAAGACAGACTTCTCATAATTTCTCGCAATGCATCATTTACAGAAGACATGAGATCTTTAAAGTCCTCCCTTGTAACACTTTTTGTCTGACCTGAGAGGTCCATCCAACTTTACTAAAGTAGTGTAATTCTATCATATACTCATGCATTGATGCGCATAAATCACCTAGATCATTGTACTCCAAAAAAATATTCAGGTGTTCAATGTCTGTCGTTATTTGCCAACTTGCAAACTTTGGACCTATAAATGCTTCAAATTGATTGATATATAGATTTTCAAGAGTAATACATACCATTTTTTGCATATTTGAGTATTCTGCAATGTACATTGTTCTATCTTGTGCCTTCTTTGACAAAACATTCATTTCTTCCAACAAGGGAAGAATCCTAGATAGAGTTAAAAGTATCTCGACATCAATGAATAGTGCCAACATATTTGCCTGATCTACTAGATTTTCATAGAATAGGCCTAGCAATAATCGTTACTCTTCGAATAATCTATTTTTCAGCTCGTGTAATGATATCCACCTAATATCCACATCCTTAAGTAACTTGTTACCTAGAGTAAGTCCAACAACTCTTTGATACTCCAAAATAATTTTTGGACTTCTACAAAAATATGTATACACATCGCGTACAGGATCTTCAACTTTGGAAATAGATTGAAATTGACTTACAATTTTAAAAGCAAATTCATTCTATGGGCCATGCAGTGTATGTCGACCATGTAGGTGAACATGATGTCTACAAATTAACAATAATCCCATTTATGTGAGCTTGCATGACTGATGCCCCATCTGCACCAACACAAACCAGCTTCCTTGCAATTGCCAAATCATCCAAGCTTCCAATATTGATCAAGCTATTTTTGAATATTTCTATAAGGTTAGCAGAGGTAGAATTTTCTACAATATAAACGTGCATACACACCCAAGAACTATTGTCAATGGTTGTCACCTCGTCTAGAGACAAGGAAAAGAAAGTCCCCTGGCCCAATTTCTCTGCTATATCCTATCTTTCCACCACAACCAGACACTGAACCCATTCCCAATTGTTGTTGACAAACCAATGGGAGAGTAGAAAGTTGGGAACTCCAATAAATTGCATTAAATTCAGGACTATATTTTAGAAAGTATATCAATGACCAGCTTTTATCTAAAATATGGAATATAATTGTGAGTTGTATAGTTTTGGATAAATGACTCACTTCCATGACTATTCCAAATAGAGCAGATATGGAACCTCCAACAGTGGTAAGTTATGTCTACGATTACATATATTTTTCTTACTTGACTGCATTCTAAGCATGAGCGCATTAATCTTTCATTTTCTAGCACATCACTGACTTCAACTCTCCATTTATATTTACCTTTTCCTAAACTTTACAAAGACATGATTCTCAATAGTGTCTAGTTTTAGTTGCAACATCTTGTCTTTCTTTAATTTCCAGCTACAAATCTTACATCAACATAGTTTTGGCATGCCTTCTCCATCTTCATTCTTCATAGGTTCAACGAATGGATACTTAGAAACTCATTCGAGCTGAAAATGTTTTGACATGTCCCACTAATGTGCTTTACGTTTGTTCAAAAGACTTTCAAACTCAACTTCACCACCACCAGTACCCTGGACATGTTCCCCCTATGTGATCATCACCACATTATTCACAATTTCACTTCCAAATTGAACCACATCCTTGCTACCTCCTTCAGGATTTTCATTTTATACCTCTTCATCCTCAAAGTCGTTCCAACAGAATTCCTCAAACTCAGGTAAATTTTCCTTGTTATTTAATTTTGATGGGCCTTCACCCATTGCAAAATATCATTGTTGATTAAAATAGGACATTATGGTTTCCTTCTTTCTCTTTGATGGGGCTCCTCTTGCTCTTCAATTTTATGGATTTGAGGATGCCATATTTCTCTAACATTGTTAAAAAAAGGTGTTAAAGCATTGTTCTCAAATATGCAAATTCAATCACTACTAAATGAAATGAAGAAAATTAAACTTCTTATAGAGAAAGAGAAGAAGACGACACAAGTATTTTAATATTTAATCATTATCACATTGAATCAAAGTGTTAATTTAATCATTTACATTTAATTAAGAATACTCCATGCACATCTGATTGCCACATCATTGTTTCTTACCAATGGTGCTACCTCCCGCTCTGACTATCTTTGTTTTATGCTTGGAGCACCACGAGTCGTTGATGTTGTTTGATCACTACTACGAAATAAATAAAACTTTTGGTATTTTTTAATACTGTACAGGGTCCTAAAAATAATCAAATAATGAACAATATGATAATGAATATATGTTTATAATGTTAGAGTAGCCAAGATCAACAAGCACAAAGAGAATAACCTTCCACAAGTGAAAGCACAATAACATATCTATCATATACAATGAGAGTGTGTAAAATACAATGAGAAGCCTTGCATAAATAGGCAAGGAGAAGGAGGTAGGAAGGTAGGACTAAACTACTAAATACCCCTACATGCATGCAACACTTGTCTAACTCACATGACATGTGTGAGGGCAAGTGGCAAGTCAAAAGGAAAGAGGTGTCTCACATGTGTGAGAACACATGTTGAAGTGAGACAAACTCCTAAAAGACTAAGCAATTTCAAAAAAAATTATGAAATTTGATGTCGTGGGCAAAAGTTATGCCCTGTCAAAATTTGTGATTACAATGAACTTCAAGGATTAAAAACCTGGTCAAAAAGGCAATTTTTTTTACTTTGACTTTGTCAAAGCGAAGTGGGTGGAAATACCTTTCTGTCAACTATAATTTTGTGAAAATTCGGCTTCGTGGGCGAAAGTTGTCACAAAAAAGAAAAAAAGGCCCTACTTGAGGGACTTTGGAAGGAGCCTGGTGGTCTCCATTTGACATAAAAGTCAAGTTTTTGGTGATTAACTAACCACAAAAGATTAGCAACAAGAGTCACGATTACAAGAAGTGCTTAGTAATTTACAAAGATAAGTGACTTAAAGTCACATAGACTTTGACCACAAATGTTAGAGTTTATGTTTGAGAAAATGGTAATGCTAACAATAAATGTTAACTGTGTGCTAACTTCTAGTTGTCAAGTTACAAAGTTAACATAGAGAATGTTAGGTTAACAAAATAATGTTGAAACTAACAAATGTAAAGTGTAAGCAAACAGTCAATAGGAAATGAAAACCATCACAATCTGCGGATGGCACGGAAAGCTGAGTGATTGAAACCGTGGGAAAATAAAGATGGGTGACCTTCCTTTAACAACGACGACATGGAGAAAATGTCGACTGAAGAAGCTATGTGTGAAGGTGTTTGAAACTTGTGACCTTCAATTTGCTAAAAAATTATAACAAACAACTAGACAAAAAAGTTATTAGAACTGGTTTACATGGTGCAAGGCCACAGAAAGTGGTGAGACTGTTGGTGAGAGTCATGCATAGTGGTGAAGACGCCCTGCAGAGTGTGAAGAAGAATTCAACCATGGATGTGGAGTAGCAACCACAACAAAAAATGTAAACATTGATCAGAAAACCCTCGACCACTACCAGTTGAAGTTTGTAACCTCAACTTGTAGATAAGGAGGTGACCTCCACATGATCTCTGCAAATACAAATCATTGCCAGTGAAGACTTTGTCCAGAAATCAAATAAGTGTTGATGAATGTTGTCGCCCTGAATATTATGCCAAGGCCACATACCAAAGCTTCAAAACTTGGAATTTTAGAGCTCTACAAAAAATGTAATAGACATCAACCTTGGTGAACAGTGGTGGAATGACTCAATGATGTGATCCTTCAAGCGACTGTGGAATTCCTAGGCTGAAGGTCGAGATGGGTCTGTGAAAAGGAATTTGATCCCTAACAGAAGCGGCCCAAAAAAATGGTGAATGAAACTATGAAGGTTAATACACCCAAAGCAGGCCAAATCAAGCCAAATCAACCCACAAATAGAGGATTGGGCACTGTGATCTCTAGTGAAGGCCTTAAACTCACCAAGATAGACCCGTAAACCAGATAGCAAATTGGAAACCCACAAAGAATAACCACGAACCAGATCAAACCACAAAAAGTCACGCAAACCTAGTGAAAGGACCAAGAAATAAGCCATGAACCAGGAGAAATAGGCCAGGAAACCTTTGACTGGAGCTCAGAGAGGCCATGAGGCCACAAATTTGCCCAAATCAATCAAACAATTTGGTCAAAAAATGAAAAGGAGTCAAGTTGCATTATCAGGGCCAGAAAGTGGAGCCTTAAAATCAAGACAAATAGCCTAAAAGTTACAATAATCTTGCACACAAAAAGGTGATTTTGACCCAGATGCAGGGATCCAGAATACAAAAAATTGCAGGTTGCAATATTGCCCTCTGCAAAAAAAAATTGCAATTTTTTAACAAAATCTGTACAACACGGATTGGATGGCTAAGAAGGTGAGATGCTTTCTTAAGAAACTTGCAAGACTAAAAGGTAGGGGGGAATATGGACCTCTGCTTAAAAAAAATTTGCTTTTTTTACCAAAATTCGTACTATTCAAGCATGAGGGCAAAAATTTTGCAAAAAACTGACTTTATCAAAAAACATCGTTCGAAGGGTCACCTTAATTGTCTCGAGCCTTTTGAACTCAACGGCACAGTCCGTTTGGCTCCATGACGCTCCAATGATAGGGCTAAGTGATGGAGTCACTGATTCAGGAAGGAACAAGCAAGCATGGCTCTGATACCATGTTGGAGCAGCCAAGATCAGCAAACACAAAGAGAATAACCTTCCACAAGAGAAAAATGGAGCACAATAACATATCTATCATTAACAATGAGATTGTGTAAAATACAATGAGAATCCTTGCATAAATAGGCAAGGAGAAGGAGGTAGGAAGGTAGGACTGAACTACTGACTACCCCTACATGCATGCAACACTTGTCTAACTCACATGACATGTGTGAGGACAAGTGACAAGTCAAAAGGAAAGAGGTGTCTCACATGTGTGAGGACACATGTCGAAGTGAGACAAACTCCTAAAAGACTAAGTAAACTTAAGCCTATGTGTGAATAGGTCAAACCTTCAAAGAGGTGATATCTAAACTAGTTAGATAATGACACTATTTACACTAACATATAAAAAGCAATTAAAACTATATATAATAAAGAACATTTAATTTAAAATGAAATTACTATGGGACATGACATTTGACATGTTACTTTTTCTAGCAAATGATGTTTCCCACAGTTCTGACCATCTTTGTTTTCTCATTGAAGCCCTGCAAGCCATTGATACAATTTGATCCAACGGTTCCAAATAAATAAAACATGTGACTTCGGTTGATTAATATGAGTTGATTATGACATGCAGGCATAAAGAAATCATTACAAGTGGGGCCCAACAGCTACAAAAAATACACCAAATATTATGGGCCCACCGACACACACATCGCCTTTTCTATCCAGTGGTGCTATTTTCTGCTTGCGTAATCTTCATTTCGGCCTTTGAGCCCCACTAGGCATTGATGCAACTTAATCTGATGGTCTGAAATAAATAAAAGATGTCCATTTAGATATATTAATAAATTTATACAGATTGGACTTGTCAAGACCTGTACACATGTAGCTTCTACGAACACACTTGTAGGTATGACCTATACACCTGTAGTGATGCTCAATACCCATAATATTGTGGGCCTGACGAATGACACATCACCTTTTCTAGCCAATTGCGCTATCAATGATTTGTATAATCTTTGTTTCCTCATTTGATCCTCGCAAGGCATTGATGCAGTTTGATCCAATGGCCCAAGGCAAAAAAAGATGTATGTTTAGTACTATAGAAAGTTAATAAATTTATACAAGAAAGCCCCAATAGCTAAGACCTATACACCTATAGCTATGACCTATACGCCTAATAGTGTGGGACTGAGGACTGACACATCACCTTTTCAAGCTAATGGCATTGTCTCTTTCTTGGATAACCTACATTTCTACCTTTTAACCCCGACAGTCATTGATGCAATTTGATTGAACGGCCTGGGATTAAAAAAAACATGTGCGTTTAGTACTATAGGCTTTAAATAAATTTATACATGTGGACTCAATAGTGCATTGAAGTCTGCAGATATTTAAAATAAAACGGTTGTGTGCCCCCAAGTGACAATGGACACGTAAGCTTTTCTGACCAATGGTGGTGCCTCCTTATCTTTGCACCTTTATTTTCTCCATGTAGTCCCGCAAACCCTTAATTTGGTTTGATTCAATGTTGTGGATTAACTAAAAAATATGTCTTTCACCAATCTACAGAAAGGAGGTAAGGGACACAAAGGTAAAACCATCAACATATATTTATTTGGAAGGAAATACAGCGGGGTCCATTTATATAGTTTATGTAAAAAAGAAATATAGAACTAATTGTAAAAAATGTTTAAATCAATATCAACACATGACAAATATGTAGGACCGCAAGTGCACATGAGAAGTAGAACTACTATTATAGAGATTAATCATACAATATACAATACAAAATGCGATGCAAATTGAAATATGTTTTTGTTACCACCTACAATGGAAGAATGAAGTCAAGTTGCAACCTATCTATTTCCCAACTTTTTAGCAGCTCACAGTGGATTGATCAAATGCCACTCCAGAGGACCAGAAATTGCAAATTCGCAATGTATGATGAAATTGGTGAATCAAAAATCAAATGCCAAAAGAGTGAATGGAGTATTATTTTTCATAAATACCACTCCATACTACATAGACATACTACGTTTTGCAATGGGTGATTAAACACATTAACCCTAAAAGACCTATAATTCTGAGACAATGGGCCACACTTTATAAGAACTGCCTCTAATTCAATGGCTATAATAAATGTTTTCCCAAATATACCTACCATTGCATGGAGATATTACATGTTTTCCCAAAATTCACTATAATATCACTAGCGAATGCACCACCATTTGCCCTTAATTGATTATAATTTCACTGGCGATCATGCCCCCTTTTACCTAATTCCACATAATTTCATTGGATATCGCACCACCTTATGCCCATAATTTATATAAAAAGGCCAACAATTGAAACCTAATTAAAAGTTGCCTCTATAATATGTCGGCGATTGGGACCAAACTGCAATAAATTGTATAGCGGTCTAATACTATTTTAGGATTTTAAAATATCAATTCACAGGCGGTCTAAAACTATGGGCCTGAAAATACAATCAAATTTGGGTGAAACCATATGCTGCCAAAGCCAGTAATATTGGTCATTTTCAACCCTTTGAAAGTCAAAAAATTGTCACTTGGTGACAAATTGCCACTAAAAAATTTCCTGGTGGTCAATACCCTTATAACATTTATATATTGTTCTAATATAAGGTTATAAAACCTTATTCTTTTTATGTGCTTTATAAAGCATAATACCATTTAATAATTAATAGTCTAAAGTTTAAACAACCATTTGTAAATAATTAATAATCTAATAAACTATTAGATTTTTTTTTTACAAATGGTTGTTTTGAATAGGTGTGACTAATACCCTTCAAGTAATTTTCCACCCCTTCTTTTATATTTAAATAGCTTCTCTCTCATTGAGAAGAATGGAAAAAATTGGAGTTTTATAGTGAGATCTATTATTCTACACAAGAGGTATTATTGGCCATGTGGAAGTGAGGAGAAATGGTATCCCCAAGTTCTGTCTATAATTTTATAAACAAGTTTGTAAGTGTTTTATAATAAAATTATACTTTATGATGTTTTTTACCTAGAAGGATTTTCCCCATGTATATATATTGTGTAATGTGTTAAATATATGCTTCTATAATTATCATTCTATTTATTTTATATTTTATTTGTAATGATTAGTATCCTAAGATCCTAATTTCTAACATGGTATCAGAGCTAGTTAGGATCTACTAATCATTTGTATAGGTTATACTAGAATATGTGTAAAGCCTAATGAGTATGATTGCAGAGTAAATTCACCATGTTTAGAAATTTTATGAATATCATCCAAGCTTGCCTTTTTAAGGTGAATTTGAGTATTTTCTTCATAATAGCCAATTTTTTAGTCTCCCTAATCCAACACATTATTTCCTTTAAATTACTATTTAAAAACTAATTTGGGAAACCCCTATGTCTATTTTTTTTTGCTTTCTCAAAATTCATGTATATTCACAAGGAGGCATGCCCTTTTATATCCGATAGGCAAACTTAATCAATTAGTCCTTAGAAAGGTGCATGAATTAAAATGTGCAATCAACTTTATAGTTTATATTTATTCACCGTCTATTTAGCACAATGGGTAACAAACCTTAAATCATAACAATTGTCTACATTATATTCACCTTCTCTGACGTCAAATGCATGCTTCAAATAGTTGAGGCACCATATGAGAGTATGGTGCTTGACAATAAATTGTAATATGTTGAACATCTCTCTTGCAATATCATGGATTAGCTCTTTTGATGTAGTATGGTTGTTTTTCAAGTGAAATATCTTCAAATCAATGGGAATGTCAAAGCATCTATACCAAGTTTATCCATAAATATTCATTCAAGATTCAAGTAAGATTGTTAAGTCTAAACTTATTCATGCGAGGCTTAGCCATTTTTTATAGATCAAGTCTTTATAAATTTGATGGAAATTCTAATAAGTCTTTATAAAATTCAAAGTCATAAAAGTCAAAATCTTTATAAAGTCCAAGTCTTTATAAAAATTAAAAGACTTTCTTTTCAACTGGTCAAAGGAAAACCAAATGAATTGTGACCTTTGTTATAGGTCAACCATGATGATGTATGGAGGATATCATTTTGAGTCATGTATGGCAAGTTGTCAACAATTTCCAAATGATAACGCTTTATTTATTCCTTCTCAATTTTGATGTTTTCTTATATTGTTGAAGTTTTTAAATTTCCTCCACAATGTTTAGTATTTTGAGAAAGAAAAAAGAGTGATATGAGTTGTGAAAAATGGAGAGCTATATGTTATACTAGGAAATGAATTTGCACTAACCATCCTTAGGATGAAGGTGAGAGAAAGAGTGGGTAGTGATATATGTCTTCACAAAAGTTTGTTAACTTATTAATGAGGCAATGAAAGAATGACCTCTCAAGATATCACTCTCTACTAAGTTTCCAATGTATGAAGACTATCCATACTATGTGGCAAATTGTGAAAGCTTAATGATCATATTCTTACCTAATGTTAATGGATATATTTAATGAGAATTTTTTTTCGAACCATGCTAGGAAAATATACAAATAAACATATCATTTTAAAAAAAAAAATTTACTGACCTAATGAACAAATTATTTTAGAATCAAGAAAATTTTCCCATGGTGTCCACTTTAGAATCCATTTTTTCCCATATGTTATTATCTAAGCCAAATAAAAAAAGTTTTTAGTAGGGTTTGGAAGCAATTTAGAGAAAAAATGTGTAAAAAGTTTTTATACATATTTCTCTTATTTCTATGGAAGAGTTTAATTGGTAATGTGATATGCAGTTCATATCCTTACCCTTGGTGTAGACATGACATATTTGAGTCATATTAGATTAAATTATATTTTTTTTAATTTTTTTGGTTGATAAGTCATGTGGCATCAATTTAACTTCATCATTCTCAAGTTACCTAGGGTTGCCTTTCAACATATCCTTTAATAGCTCTTGATTCATATTCATTAGAGTTATAATGAATGTCTTATGGCATTGAGGGGGATTTGAAAATGGGAAATGCTCTTATGAGTGCTTTGTATTGTGCCCCACAATCATTTCACATGCTTATATAGCTCAAATTTGAAATTAGTTATTTTTCACCTCCAACTGACTTCCTTTCAAGAATTTTTTAGTATCATATCATGAATATGTATACCATATTATATAAAATTGTAAATGTTGTAGTCTCTTCTCTTAAGACAAGAAACCTATAACAAATTTATGTATTTCCCTCTTTAATACTCATTATAATTCTTACTATGATCGTGGATAATATGATGTTTAGA
This sequence comes from Cunninghamia lanceolata, assembly GCA_027924645.1. Classification (NCBI taxonomy): domain Eukaryota; kingdom Viridiplantae; phylum Streptophyta; class Pinopsida; order Cupressales; family Cupressaceae; genus Cunninghamia; species Cunninghamia lanceolata. Next base: position 14,956,982 of record BSBN01000169.1, on the reverse strand, counting down.
GACAACCGGATGAAGCAATTAGAGTTCTAACTTAATGGCCTCCCTTTGTCCATTAAAGTAGATATTATTAGCTAACATTCTAGAAGGTAACATTAAACCTCGCATTACCCAAGGCCAAGACATTAGAGATCCCTTCAATCTAATATATCATGACCTCCTTGAAATTTTTTTTAAACTATTGATTAACCATCTTTATTTGTTTTTCTATTTTTGTTAAACTTAGACAATTGTGTAAGTGGTTTCTAATAAAATGATGTTTTATGGAGTTTTTTACTTGGAAGGGTTTTCCCCATGTATACATGTGTAATGTGTTAAATATATGCTTCTATAATTCTCATTTTATTTATTTTATATTTTATTTGTAATTATTAGTATCCTAAGATCCTTATTTCTAACATTGAGTCTTGGAGAGTGTTGTAGGATGTTTTTGAAATACTCTTGAATCTTATTTGTGAGTGTTGTGGGAAGCTTTTAAAATACTCTAGAATCGGATTTGTGAGTGTTGGAACCTGCATTGAGTTTTAGGAAGAAAAAACATATGTTACTTGTATAGGAAGAAAGGTTATAAAGCTAGGAAAAAGCAAGGAGAAACCAAGTATAATAAATTTGGATGATTTCCATAATGATGTTAATGACTGTAAATTTCTAAGAACTCTAATTTTACTATTATAATACTAAAATTTTGATAGTAAATTGAAAACATAGTTTCATGACAGTGAAATTTGTAGGAAGAAAACCTAATGAAAGGATTTTCTCAAAAGATTGGTGTGTTATCGATTGAGCTTGATGACTGATTTCACGATGAATATATGGTTGTACATAAATATCTTTTTCTGATTTGGGAGATCGTATTCATAAATTGATATAAATTTGAGTGAAATCGGGAATTTAGGGAAATTACAAGCTAGTGATCTATAAAAACCAAATTGGGGGTTCTAATTTGTGTAAATTCTCAAATTGAGTGTAATAGAATGAAATTAGATGTAAATAGAAATTTTGGTAAAATTTTGGAAGTATGTTATTTTGGAAAATTATGTTTTTCAAGTGTATGGGAAACTTAATTTACTAGAATAGACTTCTATGTTTGTCATTTTCTAGTTTTGAGTATATAGGAAGAATCGAACAAACCCTAAGAAGGGATCCAAAAAATTAGGTTCTAGAAAATTTTATATCTAGACTATCATCCCCTATGGAGTAAGTGACCCCCTGGATGTCAAGGTAGGACTATGTTGCCAAGGTGTCAAACAAGATTAGGCCACTAGGCAGGGTGTCCCGATAGGACTAGACTATCAAACAAGGTGTCCCAATTGGACTATGTTTCCGCCTCGAGCATTTAAGGGTGGGACAACATTGTTCTTTGAGTTTTTGAAGCTAAAATTTATGGTATAGGTCCATAATTTCACAAACTATGTTTTTGTTGATTTTGAGTGACTTGTAAGAATATTTTTTGTTGATTGATGTATTCCTTAACTAGACTGTTAGGATGGAAAGTCCTATTTGATTTATGTGTATCCCAACATAGTTTGGTGATCTTTTGATTCATTAGTGAGTGGTGACCTATATGGTTACAAGGTGGTTGATAAATTGAGCCTATGATGGGAAGTTGATCCCAAGCTTCTATCAAACCTAAATATCCTATTGATATTAATGACTTGTTTATCTTGAGTGCATTTGAAGTATCTAGAAAATTTGTGAAGTACTAGAAGTTGGCTATCATTTGTCATGAGTGGTAAATCCTAGTTTCATCTTCTTTGCTTCATGTCCAACACCTAGGAGGTCATTGTATCCTTAAGGAATGTTAAATAATTTGAGCTTGTTCTTCTTGCTATATTGCACACCATACCACACTAAGCTCTCAGTCCTCTCATTGGCAAAAGTTCCATGGGCCATTTATGCATCTACCACACCTTCCATCACTAGATCTAGGAGATTCTTGGATATGAAGACATGTAACATGCCTTTTGTTTGGTATGCATAATATTCTACTTGTTGAGGTAGTGTGCTTTGTGGGTGGTATAGTTGTTGTTGGAAATGTTGTCATTGATGTCAAAGGTGCATACACATGTGATCATTGATTTCAAGAAGGTAGATGAACAAGATTGTTATCCCTAATGTCAAAGCCCAAGATTGTTGGTGAGATTGATGTCTAAGAGATCATTGTGGAGATTGTTGGATTAAGATGTATAGATGAGAGTATAAGAAATAATTGTCAATGTAGCAATATCATTGAATGTACATTGAATGCAAGGTGGAAATATCGTCATGGATGAGATTTTTGTCAAGGAAGTATAAATGAGATTGTTGGAATATGGATTCATTGATGACAAAGAAAATATAAGAGAATTCTGTTATATATTCCCATTGAAGAGATAGTGATATTGGATGGTTAACTTAGAGATGGCTATATTTAAATTAAAGATTTAAACATAATAAAATTCTTTAAAAAGACATTTGAATATTGAAATAAGACATATACTATTGGCACAAAAATGAAATTCAAATTCTATAGTAAAGAGGCCGACTCATATATGTTGGTTGGCTCCAGTATGTTGACCGATCAATCATATGTGAATAAGACATAAGGGTATGATTAAAGTTCATAATAAAAGTCTTTAAAAAGACGTTTGAAGATTGAAATAAGACATATACTATTGGCGCCAAAATGAAATTCAAATTCTATAGTAAATAGGCTGACTCATAAATGTTGGTTGGCCCAAGTATGTTGACCGATCAATCATATGTGAATAAGACATAAGGGTATGATTAAAGTTCATAGAGTGATGATATTGAAAAGAGGAAGTTGATCGACTGTCATATAGAAGGACCGCCACATAAGACAAAATGTATATTAAAGAGGAGGCCAACCATCTCAATAAAGCACTCAATGTATATTAAAAGATAAAATGTCTTTAAGTCTAAAACAAAAAAGGATACTATTTAAATCACATAGTAATACATGTGATTCATGAGATTATGAAATGTGATTTAAGGAAAAGGAATACAATTGGAGATGGATGATATGGTTCAATTTGCATGAGGCAGCGATCAAGTATAGAAGATAGCAATCTAATTGATATTAATGAAAAGGTAGCGGTTATGATAAAGGCAGATCATATTTTAGGAAAGAAATTACCATAATTAGCAGTGACCATATTTAAGATTATAAGGAAGCATTAACAACAAGCGGTGACTCATATTGTTAGTGACTAACAAAAGGTTGTGTTCCATATTAGAAGTGGTGTTAACTCTTTTATAAATGGTTATGTCTCTAAAGAAAAGTCACCTCCATCCACAAGAAACATAAGGATAAGGAAGATGTGGAGAATGTTTTGAAAGTAATTTTCAATGAATATTTTCTGAGTTAAAGAGCAGATATAAAGAAAAGGAAGAGGCAGAAAAATGAAGATCAATTCTGATCTATTCTAGAAGGTAGTATGTGTGATAGTATGAAAAAGATGACCAGATTCATAAAGAAAATTTGATATAGGTGTGTGCATGATTTGGGTCATATTTGTGAAAGAAGGATAGTGTGTGAATTGAGATTAGATTTGTGAAGGAGGGAAAGTATGTGTGTGAACCTAATTTGAAAAGGAAAGACTTACATCATACAAAATTAGAAGTAGTGATTAGATTTGAAGAGAGATATTGTGTGGGATGTAATTAGATTTAAGGAAGAAGAATATTGTGTGAGTTGTAATCACATTGTGAGTTAAAGGGAACGAGATCAGCCATTGAAGGATTAATATGTTGGAGCCTATAAAATAGAGGTTGGAGCCTCTTGTTGGGTGGGAGCTCAGTTTGTGTGGGGGTTGAAGCCTCCAATAGGTTGGAGCCTATAATTCTGTCAAGTGGATATTAGAGTCTCTAGTAGGTTGGAGCCTACAAGAAGAAGAAAGAAGATATATATAAGCAATATTGTGTCATGGTTTTCTCCTAAAAGGGTTTCCACGTAAATCGTGTGTTCTCATTGTGTACTTAATTGTTAGATCTTGCATACGTGTAGTTAATGTAATTAATTGAGTTTTGAAAAGTAAAATATTGTTAGATACTGATTCACCCCCCTCTTAATATCATCGTGTGCTCATCAATTGGTATCAGATCCAGTTCCTTCAGAGATAGCCTAACAACTAGAAGGTAGATCTTAAGAGCACATATGGAAAAAGAAAAGGAAATAAGGGAAAAGGAAATCTCAAATAGAATGTTAATCAACTAGCACCAATAAAACCAGATGAAATGATGAGATGGCACTTGAAATACACATGGCAATAGAAACAATGAATGATGTCATGACAAATGGAGACAACCTTGTGAGTAAAAGAGAAGAGGAAATGGTGTTAGAAGAGAAATCATCTAAAATAGAAGCAGGGTTCAAAGCATCAAAGGAGATGAAGAATTCAAAGCATGAATCAAGTGATAGCTCTAGCAATGAGTCAAAGGAAGCCCATGTTGATAAAAATCCCAAAGAAGAATCTGACATATACAAAGGTAAGTACAAAAATTTTAGTTGTGATAAAACTAATTATTGTGTTTTTGAATGTGTGCTGGTAAAAAGTGAAGACAAAAGAAAAGAAGAGAAAGATTCAAGAGAAGAAATAATTTTAATGACTGAAAGAAAAAGGTGATGAAAATGAAAGAGATGAAGAAGAACATGCCAAAGATGATGAAGAAGTAGATCTTGAGGAAGAACTTCACCTTGTGTATGATGAGATTCATTCACTTAAAAGAAGAAATGTGTGTCTAAAGTCAAAAGTTCAAGAAGAAAGTGAATCCATGGTGAAGGTATCACAAGCCCTTGGAGAAGTGGAAAGGATGATCGAAGATCTAAAAGTCAAAATTGAAGAAGCAACAAGGATTGAGGAAGAAGTAAGAAGTCAATTGAAGATAAAAGAAGATTGTGAGAAGTATGAGTCCAAAATTAGTTACTTGACGACATAATTAGAGAAAACAACTATCAAGCCAGATAGTAGCCTCAAGGTTGATAAAAGCACTAAAACTATGGTTGATATTATAGATGGACAAAAGTTATCATGCATAAAGACAAGTCTTGGTCATGAAGCAAAGGAAGATCAACCTTCAAATGAGCAACAAAAGAAAGGAAATGAGGAAAAAACAAAAGGCTATGCAGATGTTCTAAAAGGCTCAATCAATAGTGAGAATAATAAGAGGAAGGAAAACAATGTCCCGCAAAAAACTAATGTTCCTCATAGAGACAACAAGGAGAAATTCACAAGATCACTTCCTCCAAGGCAAGTGCAAATAAACAAGTCTCAACATTCCTTTTATGGTTATTGCTATTCCTATAATAACTTTGGTCACAAAGCAATAGATTGTTGGAAACATGCAAGAGAACTTGGTTGGACCAAGAATAAAAGTTCTTATGGGTTGTCAAATAAGAATTGCAATACAATATGCTATAAATGCAACGACCTTGGTCATAAGGCAAGAGATTGTAGAACACGAGAAAGAAATGATGGTTCGAACAAGAGTAGAAGTACTTATGGATTTTCAAGAAGGAACTATAATTCCTTTGTTCCTTTGATGGATTACAATTTTATGTGCTACAAGTGCAACAATTATGGGCATATGGCACAATTGTGTATAAGTGGTTTTGAGGAACCCCCCAGGCAGGAAAAGAAAGTGGAAGCCGTGGATAATCAAAAGAAAGAAAATACCAAGGTATGGAGAAGGCAACAAGAGCAAGACAAGAAGGAAGAATCAAAGTTTGTGCTTCATGCACAAGAAGTATCACTAAATCCTTAAGGAAGAGTACGAGTTCAAGGGGAGATAACTAATGCATTATCCTTTAGCATAGAGCAGACAATTCAAGATAGATCAGCTAAGGCATATTCCATATGAGCATTTCATTGTCATTGATCAAAGGGGAAGAATTATTAGAGAAAGAAATGGTTAGAGAGTAGAATGAGAGACTAAGGAATGTGACAATATATTAATCAAAGGCATAAAAAGTATGACACTTTGAGAATGGTGACAGTCTTCAAGTTAGAGACAGCAATCTACAGTGATAATGAGGTAATGAACATTTCACAGGACATTGAAGAGGAAGGTAATAACATGACAATGTTTCAATGTGCAAGGGTGGCAATCAAATAAAGAAGATCATGTATGACTACCATAAAGATGAATGTAACAGACAAGCATAAAAGAGGAATGGTTTACATGTAAAGGGCTTGCACACAATTAGTTAAGAGAGCAGAGGCCTACCAATCATGCAAAGACTTCAAGGTCACATCTTTTAAAAGGAAAGTTCTTAGCCACAGAAATCAAAGGCAAAGTTTGTGAAAAGATCAGCATGATACATAGTGATGGTAGTCCTTGCAAAATAATGCCAGTGTTTACAATATTGCTAACATTATGTGATATATGACATTTTGTGGGAAAAGACTATACAAAAGACAATAACAGAGGGAAAACAATGTTGAAAGGTATCCTAAACATATAGTAGTATGAAGTCATTAAGAGGGTAGTTTGTTGTTGCTGTCAAGTGTTTGGAAAGTTACAATATGAAGAAGTTCTCATGCAAGAGGATAGCAAAGAGTAGAAAGATAATCATTCAGTTGTGGAAAATTAGAGGAAGAGAAGGAAGTTATAGAGGAAATATGTCATTCAAGCAACTTAGAAAACAAAGGGTGAAGATTTAGAGAAAAGGGAATATTAGAGCAAGGAGGAGCATTAGAAAATCTCTGAAAGATGGAGAAGTATATTCTTACTACATTAGATGTGAGTATATGAATGTTTCCCATGATCCATTTGTGGATAAAATTTTGAAGAGAATCTCATTGAGAAAGGTTCAAAAGAGATAAAGGGAGCATGACAGACAAGGAAAGTTACAACAAGGTAAAGTTATAAGAAAAATGATGTTGTAGATGTCAAGAAGTATTACAGACAGGGGGAGATTCTTTGTGAAGAGTTGAAAGCATTTTTCATTTTGTAAGATGCATGGTGATTGATGGATAGAAAAACAAGTTCTTGAAGTGTTAAACTTGAGAAGATCATCCAAATTATTTATTTAGACAACTATAGAGGAAACAGATCACCCAAGTGACAAAGAGACAAAGGGGAGAATTAGAGCAAGGGGAAGCCCAAGAAAGGGGGAGCCTTACAGACAGGGGGAGAATCACAAAAAAGAGGAAGAGTCATATCATGAAGGAAAGAAGTATATTAAGTGTCCCTTTGCCATTGATGTCAAAGGGGGAGAGATTGAGTAAGGAGGAGAAATCTAAAATAAGAGAATTATGTTTGTGTTTCCATTAATGACAAAGGGGGATATTGTTGGAAATGTTGTCATTGATGTCAAAAGTGCATACACATGTGATCATTGATGTCAAGAAGGTAATGAACAAGATTGTTATCCCTAATGTCAAAGCCCGAGATTGATGGTGAGATTGATGTCTAAGAGATCATTATGGAGATTGTTGGATTAAGATGTATAGACGAGAGTATAGGAAATAATTGTCAACATAGCAATATCATTGAATGCAAGGTGGAAATATTGTCATGGACGAGATTGTTCTCAAGGAAGTATAAGTGAGATTGTTGGAATATGGAGTCATTGATGAAAAAGCAAATATATAAGAAGTCCGTTATATATTCTTATTGAAGAGATAGTGATATTGGATGGCTAACTTAGAGATGGATATGTTTAAATTAAAGATTTAAACATAATAAAAGTCTTTAAGAAAGACTTTGGAAGATTGAAATAAGACATACAATATTGGCGCCAAAATGAAATTCAAATTCTATAATAAAGAGGTTAACTCATATATGCTAGCTAACTCAAGTATGCCGACCGATCAATCATATGTGAATAAGACATAAGGGTATGATTAGAGTTCATAGAGTGATGCTATTAAAAAGAGGAAGTTGACTGACCTTCATATAGAAGGACCACCACATAAGACAAAATGTCTAAAAGATCATAACAACAAAGGGGAGGTCAACCATCTCAATAAAGCGCTCAATGTATATTAAAAGATAAAATGTATTTAAGTCTAGAACAAAAAAGGATATGATTTAAATCACATAGTAATACATGTGATTCATGAGATTATGAAATGTGATTTAAAGAAAAGGAATATGATTGGAGATGGACGACATGGTTCAATTTGCATGAGGCAACTCGTCAAGGATAGAAGACAACGATCTAATTGATATTAATGAAAAGGTAGTGGTTATGGTAAAGGCAGATCATATTTATGGAAAGCAATTACCATAACTAGTAGTGACTATATTTAAATTTATAAGGCAGCATTAACAACAGGCAACGACTCATATTGTTAGTGACTAACAAAAGGTTGTGTTCCATATTAGAAGTGGTGTTGACTCTTTTATAAATGGTTGTCTCTAAAGAAAAGTCACCTCCATTCACAAGAAACATAAGGATATATAAGGAAGATGTGGAGAATTCTTTTTATTAGTTCAACTGGAAACAAGGGTCCAGATCCCTTTAACAAAATATCCCCCAGGGCATTAGGCCATTAACATGCCAGAAACAGCAGATTGACAGCACAGAAACAACAGACCAAAACAACTAATCAAAAACCAATGAGACGACGAAAACAACAGAAAATAGAAGAAACAGGAAACTATGGGCTATCATTCACCCCAAACTTGGCCAGGAACTCCACCATCTCCTTGTAGTCACCCAAGCTGTTGATGCTGACTTGTTTGACCTTGTCATCTAGATCCTTCACCACAACGAAAATGGAAGCAGCCCGATGCAAAGCTTTGGCCGCAAATTCAACCATAACCTTCCATTTCTTTTGCATAGCATCCATTCTTTTCTAGAGGTTCTGGATATCGTCTGCATGTTTGACACACAAGGCACAATTCCCCTTACTGACTTGATCAATAGCCTTCCCCACAGTGTCCTTTCGAACAGTAGCCTTAGTAAAATCTTAATGGCCTTTAGAGCTGCTTTCATTCATCGAGGCAAAGTGACTAGTACCCTTGACCTCATGCACAAAATCCGTAGGGGTTTCCTCCCCACCTTCTTCCATCATCTCTTCCACAAACTCAGACTCCTCAGAACCCTGCACCCCTGGAGAATGAACCAGTGGTTTCCCATCAATCCTTTTGGACCGGCGAATGCTCGGGAGAGCAGCCTCTCCACCTTCACTATTACCCTTAGTTTCCAGCTCCATAATTTTCACCAGAGTCTCCTCCATGACAACACCCTTCCCTTCCTTCTGCTTCTTCTTCAGGGTACCCTCCATGTCCTCCACCCTGTCTCTTTTGCCAATCTTCCTTTCCTGTGTCGGGGTGATGTGTTTTTGTTTCTTATTTTTAATAGACACAGGGGCCTCGACTAGATTTCCTTCCACCACACTAGGGTCACCTATAGTTAAAGAGGTCCCCATACTAATTTTCACTTTGTCCTTACCCCAAGATAATAACCCAGTTGTGGGTCCTCAAGGATCTTAACTTGAATTTGTTTGGGCAGACATAAAGCAAGGTGAAAGTGATACAGCCTCAAAATAAGGCCTTGATGAATCAGAATGAGAGGGTGATTGGCATTCCTAGCCCTAAGCTCCCTAATAGACTTAATAGAATTTTCCAGCGAAGAAAGTAAAAAGAAGGGGAAGCTAATCTCAACCTTATTCCTGAAATGATTTAACAGGGCAAAGTGATAGTGATAATATACCCGAAACCTTCCTTCCAGCATGAAAAACTTCATTATCATGAGACAAATTTGTCCCCAAGGCTCCGGCAATTCCTCCCTCTCGAATCCTCCATGAAGTTTCACAGGAGCTTCGCCTTTGCGGAAGAAGAGATTCATGTGCTCAGGGTCGGCAACTCTGCTTCTCCTTGAGTGCTTTTTGCATCTCGTGGGTAAACCAGTGGCTTGTCCAATGACTTCTTCAAACGCTTGGAATCCAATCTTCCTAATTCTGACCTCCCTGGTTTCCTCATCCCAAGTCTCTACAAACTATCGTGACAGGTTTTCGTCATGACCCGCCATTCCTTCAAGAAAAGACACCACCTCTCCCTCTTGGATTATATGCTAAATGGTGGGATCTTGTTTAAATTCCTCAGTCAAGCTGCATTCAATTTTCACTATGTCCCCTCCCATCTTACTAGTCTGGGAAAAATTAGAGCAATTGGGCTAGGAAGATGTGGAGAATGTTTTGAAAGTAATTTTTAATGAATATTTTCTGAGTTAAAGAGCAAATATAAAGAAAAGGAAGAGGCAAAAAAATGAAGAGCAATTTTGATCTATTCTAGGAGGATGTATATGTGATAGTATGAAAAATATATGAGCAGATTTATAAAGAAAATTTGATATACATAGTGACCAAGTTTGAAGGAATATATTGACAAAGATTGGATTAGATTTATGAAAGAGGTGTGTGCATGATTTGGATCATATTTGTGAAAGAAGGATAGTGTGTGAATTGAGATCAAATTTGTGGAGGGAAAGTATATGTGTGTGAGCCTGTTTTGAAAAGGAAAGACTTACATCATATAAAATCATAAGTAGTGATCAGATTTGAGAAAGAGAGATATTGTGTGGGATGCAATCAGATTTAAGGAAGAAGAATTTTGTGTGAGTTGTAATTAGATTGTGAGTTAAAGAGAACAAGATCAGCCATTGAAGGATTAAATGGTTGGAGCCTATCAAATAGAGGTTGGAGCCTCTTGTTGAGTTGAAGCTTAGTTTGTGTGGGGGTTGAAGCCTCCAATAGGTTGGAGCCTATAATTTTGTCAAGTGGAGATTGGAGTCTCTAGTAGGTTGGATCCTACAAGAAGAAGAAAGAAGATATATACATGATCTATAAGCAATATTGTGTCATGGTTTTCTCTCGAAAGGGTTTCCACGTAAATAGTGTGTTCTCATTGTGTACTTAATTGCTAGATCTTGCATGTGTGTAGTTGATGTAATTAATCAAGTTTTGAAAAGTAAAATATTGTTAGATATTGATTCCCCCCCCCCTTAGTATCACCGTATGCTCATCAATTGTCTTGTTCTTTCTTATGTGAGGTAGTCACTATGATAGTACACTACACAATTGGGAGATGGATCTTAACATTGGGACACCTCTAAGGATGTTGTTATATGGTCTTGTAATGCGTAGAGTTAGTTGTCTTGTATTATATGTCTTGCATTATGTACTTTGTATTTTATGTGTTCCTTGATGTGTTGTAGCATGTTATAAAGTTTTGGTTGTTTTGGTATGTTTTATTAGGGTGTTATGGATGTTTTGAATGTGTGTTGTGAAAGTTGATCAATCACCTTGGATAAATTATATTACTTGTAGATTTGTTTGAATGTCTATGTGAGTAAAAAGATAAATGAACTAAGAAGATAATCATTAGACTTATTTGTACTTCACACTTTTTGATTATCCATTTGAGTACTTCAAGCTACACTAATAGTTGGGGAGGAAAGGGACTCCTTCGATATGTTGAATCAATTACCTTCCCCATTGGCAATTGGAGCTGAGGGAGTAGTTTGTGGTTTCGAGCTAGAGACTTCAAGTGTATATTATACTACTAAGTTATACCAATATCGTGTATGTGGCAGATTAGCTAATTAGGCCTATTATACTTCATGTATTGGTTATCGAGGGTTGTAGTTGTGACCCAATGTATTGTTAAATATTGCAATGAATCGATGTTGTACTACATATTCATATGAGTAATGATGTACTTGTAAGTCAACTTATTAAGGGAAATCACTTTATGATTACTTGGTTATACATATAAATTCATAGTATGGGATATGTTTGTATTTATTGATAAAGTAAGAAAAAATCTATTGTCCCATTTTGGGGTATGTTACAAATGATGTCTTTGTATCCAAAATTCCCATTGCTATTAGGTGAGTACAAAGTCATCAATTAACTTATAGCAATTTTTTTGCCTCAACAAATGGTTGCCTTTAAATTTTATCAAACAACCAAGAAGTAGTGGGGTCCTCATGGGAATATGGTCTAGCTTCTCAAAGCTCATAGTGGCCATATCAATTTGTAGCATCTACATGAACCTCAAAGGATCCACAATACGTTTAATTTGTATACTACCTATGCGGATGAGGTTATTCAAAAGATTTAAAGGACAAAGATTATGGAAGGAGCCAAAAGTAGCACCCCCACCTACCATCACCCTAGATTATGATCCATTAGGCAAAGATGAAGGCTTATGCAACAATAATCTAAGAAAGAATTATCTACCAATCAAGTAGATATCTTGGTTGGTCCCTCAACCTCAATGGTGAGCATCACTCTACCTTCAATTGTTCAACCAATTAGTATGTCTTCTACCTTTTCAATTGTTAATATACTTCCACTATTCCTTGTGTCATTAGCACCTAAAATAAGCTTATAGAAATGTTGTCATGGCTTAATTCCATGGGCTCAACCCCTAAGGAATCACTAGCACCAAAAGTATCTCCTTGGGTCAAACAAATAAAAATTAAGCCATATAGGCTTGAGAATGTAAGAATGATAATCAACAGGGAATTGAATGTTAAAATGAAATATGAAGGAAAAATAGGTGAATTATCAAGAGTGATTACTTAGAAATTGAGAAAAGTGGGGCATCACTCTTTATTCTAGACTAAAGAGGAGTTGTTTACTACTCCTAAAAAGCAGAAAGAAGACCTTGACTCTATAATCAATGCACTCAAATAGTATGACCAACATTCATTGGAAGATTTACATAAGGAGTTTATTATTTTATGATCCAAAACACCCTCACCATTCAACCTTCAATTTCGGTGGATATTGAATCAGGTGTGGGAAAACTATGTGATCTCCTAATTGCAAGCTTGCAATTCAAAAATGTTTTGAGGGTAACAAGGCCATTATCAAGCTCGGAGGCATATTTAGGAGGTTACCTAATTAACAACCAAGATTGGCATAATTGCAGTGGAGCAACAAGGATTATTGTCATAAACCTCATTGCTCATTAAATTTGATATAAGTTTCATTAAAAAATTCAAAGAAGTTAGTTACAAAAATTTAAGAAATCTTAGTTACACTAACTACTCAAGTGGCAATATTGGAAGCATATTCTCTTTGTTGAGCATAATGCACTTAAGGGAAACATATGGGAAGTTATTGTCCAAGGAGGAATTTGCCAAAGTGTCTGAATCATTCATGGTTGTTTTTTAAAAGGCATGTTCAAGAGTTGCAGGGAGCGGCGGTCAAAGGTCTTTTGATTTTGTCATTGAGTCACTTAAGCAAGTTGAGTGCATTGAGCTAATCTCAAAGTTTGTGGAAATTGCTTTGCAAGAAGTGTCCTATGAACTAGATGTGATAGGAAAGCAAATGCAACAAAAAATCATAATTAACACCTCCCAAATCAATCAGGACTACCAGTTGTGCCAAGTGCCCTTCAAGGAAAAGGGACGAGTTCAACCTTAGTGATTTCTTTCTATTGCAATGTCATTCTCCCTACCCTTCTCTCCCTTTTGCACTTTATTTGGAAAAGAAGCTAGGAGTTCGTGTCATATATGTATTATATTAAATAGGATATTATTAGAGATAACTTTGGTTTTAGTATTTTTTCGATTCATCTAAATGAGTTATACCTTAACCAAGTAAAATTTGTGGATTGGCAATCTAAATGATTAAATTCAAAAGTTTTCCTAAAGAGTTGTTCCCATACTAGGTGCTTTACAAGATCAACCTACATATGTGCCATAGGATCATCCCATATAATTGTGCCATAGGATCATCCCATATATATTTTTGGACATGTCAAAACCTACATCAACTTAGTTATTTTCCACATTTCAAAGGTTTATAAATCCAACCTTTTTCTTTTCTCTTTTTTTTGGCACTATGGGTCAAACTAATGTACAAAAACACTTTCATGAATGAGGTTCAAACCATGGTTGATACCATACCATACTCATCAATCAACATTTGGATTCTAAGTGGAGGAATTAAGAACCATACTTTTAGGCAATTAAAGAAAATAAAAAGGAAAATTAAAGCAAACAATAGACCAAATAAAGAAACAAGGAATTTACCCTTGAGAACCTAAACTCTAGGAGAAAACTCCAAAAAAAGTGAGGCCAATAACCCCCCATCCATTGTCTCTGATAAAAATACAATCTTAGGCCTCTTGGGAACACAACCAACCTAGAACAACAATGTACAATACCTAAGATCCCTTCCAAAAACTCTCCTAACACTCTTCAATTGTCCTAAATACAATCTACTTGTGCACGTTGAGCACTTGAATTATCATGGAATTGACTTCAATTCCACTCACTCATCTGCTTAGAATTTGTTTACAACATGTATTTATGCTTATGAAATCCAAAGAACAAGAGGAAAATTCATCAAGGAGTTGAAAAGTGTGGAAACAAGACTACACTATTGCCTTCCAATAGCATCCAATTACAAAATTGTTGCTTTCCAACAATGGTGATTACAAAACCATTGTTGGCAAAACCCCCTCTTTTCCTATGGCTCAGAATTGTCACTTTTTTGAAGAAACCATCATTTATCTAAAACTAACAATTTCACACAAGCATGAAGTACTTCATTTATTGCCAAATTTCTAACTTTTGATACGTGAAACCTATTGCATGTATCCTCTAAAATGCTTTCAACTTTGTCATGGTGTCATAGTGTGACTTGACTCAATTTTAGAACCAAATTTTGGATCACACCTCCCTCATTTGGAAGCTTTTGGAGACCAAAATCTATAAAGAGTGAAAAAGAGGTGGATGCTCCTCTCAATGGATGGTGTGGCAACCATCTCACCTTGCACCATAAAAAGAAAACCAATCAAGATTTGGAAAACCTTTGTCTACAACTATTCAAAGGATTCTATAAGACCAAAGTCCTTGAACTTGTTTAAGGGACCATATCAACACTTTTTCTCATGTAAAAGGGAATTATTTAAGTACTTTTGCTTACTATTATCCTTGCTCCAAGATTTAAAACATCAGGTTGCTCCTTTCCCTTGTAAGCATTCAATATAAAGTATTGTCCACCTTCACATAACCAATACCTATTGGCCCTCTACTAATACAAACTTTCATGTCATACATGTCAAGGCTGTCAAACACAACCCCACAAACATCCATGGGAAAAACATCCAACATCACTTCATCAACAAATTTATGGTTAACAACAAACTTCAATATACATTGTCAACTTTTGGACAAATCATCACCATTATTTATCCAACCCAAAGCTTAATATATTAGATTAACCTGAAATTGTGATGGATATACTCTATTTCTTCCTTAGGGAAAATAGACAACATTTTAGTTTGAAAGGTCTGCAATGGATCATATTCTAAGGTAAGTTCTACAACCTTCATGCAAGGAATAACAAATTACTTAAAACTGGACTTAGAAATCAGATTCTTAAGAGGATTTAGGTATAAAGCACTTTACTTATAGATACTATATGCTTTCAAAATACCTGAGGATTGTAGGTACATATAGATCCTGTGATAACTTCATTAGTGTTGATATCTATAACATCCTCAATCTATAATTCAGCTTTAGTTAGTTATACAATAGGAATCTCATACAGTCCTTCCATGCTTGCTTCATTCACGCATTCAACGCCATCATGAAAACTAGAGAATCAATGAAATTCAGCCATGGTTTGGGTAAGAGTTGTAGGATATTCTGAAAGAGTCTTACAAGGGGTTAAAAGAGAGTAATAATCACAAAACGACACTGAATATTGGCTAAATCAAGAGACAGACTCAAATCTCAACCTTTGAAGGAGAACCCAATAGTGTCAGAACACTTCGCCTCTTCAAAAATAATTCAAAATACCTAAATTCAATGATTGAGACAGATCCTAGGCTCTTTTATTGTTCTAATACCATAGATTAGATTAACCCAAAATAGAGACGGAGGTTAGTAGTTGAATGTCTATGGCTTATATATATTAATTGAAATACAGATTACAACTTTATATGCAAATTTCTTTCTCATGTTCAAGATCACTCTAAGTGCAAGAACAAAGCATACTTGAGACTTGCAAACCAACTTGAAAGATAGAAGACTCAACTGATGCCTACCACACTTTGGAAGTGCTTATTTATAACAAAGGAATGATAGGTCTAATACGTAATAAGGAATCATCCCGACAATACCAGGTAAGCCGATTACTTAAAAAGGAGGTTTATCATACCAAATGGCTGATAGTGACAGTCCTTGTACAATATTTTATGTCGGATGATAAGTAAATTATTACCATCAAAACTCCCACTTGAACTAGTGTCAAGAGAAGGGACCCTTGGAGTAAAATTCATATCTTCATACACATCTTTTCAGTTGAGTGGTTTCCACATGGCGTGTATCTAGAATTTGTGATGGAAATTCCATGTCTTGTTGATCATTGTCATATACTAATCGTGTTAAAAAGAAAGATTCCCACTTAAGTACTCCAAAATCATCAGAATATTTTTCAAAGTCTCTAAGGTCACAACATCCCATAGATCTAAAAGTGTTTTCATTTGTCTTTTTGTTTTGCAAGTATGTTCAAGATAGAATTCATCGATAAGGAGATTCAAGAAACATTAAACTGGATCATCTTGTACCTCAACTGGAATGCCTTGAGCATTAGTTTCTGTATGAAATTTTTGGTATACTGCAGCATCCTTTTCAGCATCAGATTTCACATGCCACCAATTATATGTAATTCCCCACAAATATTGAACAACTAGCTCAACAGTATCTTCTTTAGAGAGACGAGCAATGTCTCCAACAGTACAAAAAGTGTTGACCCAGGATTCAATATAAGGGGATACCTTATGTGAAAGATCTTTGCATCACGAGTACAAACGGTTTATCATCTTTGCCAAGGACTTTCTTGTGTGGAATAACGCTAGTATGAGAGGGTGAGGAGGAGGAGGATATTAGAGTTGTACTTGATTTGGGTTTCTTATCCTTTGTAACTAACCAATCAAGAGACTTAGAGATATCTTCTAGCTTGGTATCAATTGTATGAAACCGAGAAATAATAGGGGAAAATTCATCACATGTTTTATGCAGGTTATTCAAGGTCTAATCAGCTTTGGTAACTAGTTGTGGGAAAACTTTTTTCTGTTGAGATAATAAATCATGGGTGATAGCAGCATAATTTCCTACGGTTCTTAGATTTTTATCTATGGTTTTACAACTTATTTAATATACAAAACATATGTACATAGATCATCTATGTTTTCTTGAAGATGATCACAGAACCGGGCAACATAATTTCTATGTTTATAATCATTAGTAGGCTCCTTTTCATCTACCTAAGAAGGCTAGAAAGCATATTTGAACAATGAAACAGATCCATCTTCTATTTTGTAGGATCCTCTTAAAGGAGGCCAACCTCCTCCTTTATATAAAGAAAATTCAACTTATTTATACCATTGTAATGTTTCAACAGAGGAAGTGTTTGAACCATTCCACAAAAAGGGTGGTCATGCATAATTATTTTCACCTTTTCTTTAGTCTCAGTTTTTCTTGAGAGATCTGAACCCTGATTTATGGGATCTTCTTATTTACATCTACAAATATTTGTGCTTTTCTTCGACTAGAAGAGGAACTAAATGAAGAACGAGATGAATGAAATGAATCTCCAAAGGGATTTATATTAGATGGATATTTAGAAGACAGGCTTCTGCAAAGAATACTAATTCAGTTTCCATGAATAGTATGGACTAGTTTAGTAGCTTCAAGAAGTTTAGGAGCAACATTGTACATCCATTCTAGTTTCCATCCTACAGGGATCTTAATGTTATTGACATGGCCTTTCTGTAACTGGGTTGCACCATTATGAACCTTTGGTATAAGGTAAATTTTCTAAGATCTTGGGATGGTTGGTATTAGTCATGGAATAAAGTACTTGTATTAGGATAGAAGCGTACTTAAACTTTTCAAACATGTTTAATCCATACAGGGAGGAGAATACTCCCCAATAGTCAAGGGAACCATGCTTAACTTCAGAGCATTCTTGGTCACAAGAAACAACTATCAAATTAGAATAGTATGCAAAATAGACTAAGTTTTTTGTCAGTCAGGAAAGGCTGGATAGTTAACAGGCATACTCATACTAGACTTTTCTTCTATCACAAAGAGAAAGATAGGATATAGGTTGTATATTCTCATACACACATGATCCAATGTAAACTAAAATGGCACCAAAATGGACAAAATTAACATCTTTGTGTCGACAGATATACTCTATTTCTTCCTTAGGGAAAACAGATAGCACTTTAGTTTGAAAGGTTTTATATGGATCATATTCTAAGGTAAGTTCTACAACCTTCATGCGAGGAATAACAAATCACTTAAAACTAGACTTAGAAATCATATTCTTCAGAGGATTTGGGTATAAAGCATTTTTCTTATAGACACTATCTGCTTTCAAAACTGGAGGTTTGTAGGTACTTACAGATCTTGTGATAACTTCCTTAGAAGTGTCAATTTTTTTAACATCCTCAATATGTAATTCAACTTCAATCACTTGTACAACATGAATCTCATACAGTCCTTCCATGCTTGCTTCGTTCACATGTTCAACGCCATCATGGGAACCAGAGAATCAGTGAAATTTAGCCATGGTTTGGGTAAGAGTTGTAGGATATTCTGAAAGAGTCTTACAAGGGGTTTTAAGAGAGTAATAATCACAAAACAACACTAGATATTGGCTAAATTAAGAGAGAGACTCAAATCTGAACCTTTAAAGGAGAACCTGACAATGTCAGAACACTTCGTCTCTTCAGAAACAACTCAAAATACCTTACTTCAATGACTTGTTGGAAAGGTGTTTATCATTGCACCAAAAGACCAACTTGTTAATGCCCGATACAACCACCAGAGTTAATGAATCCACAGGAGGAAATTAAGCCTTGTCACGAACCCAAGCGCTGTGCTGCACAACACAAGGAGAGAAAGGGCACACACCTTGCAACAATCCCCTCCCCAGCGCAAGCGAGGGGTTCAAACCCGTGACCCAGGCTCTGATACCAATTGTTGGAAAGGCAGTTGTCGTTGCACCAAAAGATTAACCTGTTAATGCCTGATACAACCGCCATAGTTAATGAGTCTGCGGGAGGCGGTTAAGCCTATTGATATGTACCAAATAACTGAGGGGGGGAATCAATTGTCACAAAAACATAAACACTTTCTGCAATTTAAACATTCATCATTTATCCACAATTATTATGATTTAACAATGAGTGCATAAAATCAGAAACTTAACCACAGATACAACACCAAACACAAGAGACACCAGATTTACGTGGAAAACCCCAAGGTGGGGGAAAAACACGGAAAGGATTAACTCTTAATATATATTGCAATCTTAAAATAATGATGTTCAGGCTTGGTCACTCCACGAGCCTAAACATACTAGCTTACTGCCATGAAGAACAACTAGGTCTAGCAATCTCACTGCCTCAACCCTAAACCTAGCAAGATTACAATAAGGGTTGTTAAACCCTACTGGCAGCTTACTGCCAGACTCACTGCCACGATCTACACCTTTCTATATTTGCAAGTGAAGTACAATAATTCCCCTGCTTTGCTCTTCCTCTGCTATGCTCTTCCTCTTCTTTCCTCTGCCCCTTCTCTGCTCTATCTTTTGGACCTTTCTTAATATCTTTTCATTTTTGCTCAAGGATGCCTTTTCCATGACTCAACTACAAATATTTATACACTACATCAACCTTGGAATGATCATCAAGGTCAGCATCGCAATCATCAACCATTGGAACAATCTCTAAGGTCAGTATTACAAACATTTACAAAATAGGTCCTAACCTATTACAACAATGTGCAAAGGAAATGAAATGTGGATCATGCCATGGCTTAGCTAGGACTCAAACATGATCTTCCATGCCACAACACGCTTCCACAATCTTCTAGAGATTTCCACAATCACTGGGATTAACCAGGTTGGCCAAAACTGTTTACATGCTACATTCTTTGGGAACAATCTTCATACACCATCTCAATTTCTTAATGCGTACCAAAGTCCAAATAGGAACATGATTAGGAGACATCCACAAGCATGCTATAATCATCAAGAGCAACCACACAAACCTTAACCACTTTATCCATAGGAATCTTCTCACCAAAACACATGAACTTCATTGTCTTCAACTGTCATAAAAGAAAGATAGCTTGCGGACCACCAAACCACGAACCATTGCAACTGTAGGCACTTATCATCATCCCAGACTTCCCTCTAGAACCGCAAAGCCAAATACTTTATTGTGGAGGAATACGGAGCAGAATACTTTCTTCCTATCCCAATTAAACTTACAGACAAAAAAGCAGGTTTCACTCTGGTGAACACAACTCACTCATATCTTCATGCAGAGACTTCAAACCTGAAATGCAGCATCCTTAGTCATACCTCTAACTTACTTCCAATCCACAGACCACGATCTTCAAGCAGAAGTAAATGTGGAGCAGTTTACTGGACTGTTCTTCAGCATACAACTCATTGTATGTACTACACTTCTCTGTAGCTCACTAGTTTCTTCCGGAGAGGCTAATTTTCTCAATGTCCTCAACCTACAAGTCTTCTAAACAAGTAATAGAATAAGATATAGTTGACACCAATGACAACAAGGATATGTTGACATTAATGACAACACCGATTAGGCACATACTTGCAACAATCTCCCCCTTTGTCATTGATGGCAACATATGATGTGAAAAACTACAACAGTCATCAAGACAAGATTCTCCCCCTTTCTCTTTACACACCTGCACTCTTTTTTTCTCTAAAATTCTCCCCCTTTCTCTTACACATCTACACTCTAAGTTTTTCACATGACTTCTCTCCCCCTTTGACATCAATGGCAAAGGGCACATACTTGCACTCTTCTGATCTAATCTCTCTTCTAAACTTTCTTCAACTGACCACTCCCCCTTGATGCTTTCCTGACTGCAACTTTGGTTCTGCATGTGAAGTTCTCTCCTTGGTTTGTCAATTCTCACCTTAGGATCTTGTTGCTACTGCATTGTTTTCTCTATCAGCAACACTGCAATACTTACTATTTTTTATTAGAAATTCATATCAACATCATTTACCTGCTTCCCTTGGGAGATAACTTCGTAATCTTCTTGACTTTAGCAACCATCTATGATTACTACCTGCACTGCTACACCTTTTTCCTTTTATTGCTCTAACTACTCCCTCTTAGGAGTACACATCAGATGGTATCTAGCTCATATTAGAACCTTCTCATGCTATCACTTCTGGAGTAACATTTCTTGTCTTCTCAAAGCTTTAGACATGACTCTGTCTCCAGGTTTTCTTCTACAGGCTTCCCTTATCATCAATCTAGTTGAAACAATGTCTTCTTTAACCTGGCATTCAAGTAGGCAGTCTTCACATCTAATTTGAAGTCCTTATGTGTTGCAAAGGCTAGAAACAACTTAATAGCCTCCATTTGTGCCACCAGAGCAACATTTTCCATCTTTGAGTACCTTTTACATACGACCTTGCCTTATTTCTCACCACTTCTCTATTCTCACTCAATTTAATCTCTGATCTGCTCATCTGCAATTCCTTTTTTTTGCCAATTCATCTTTGCTCTTTTTACCCAAGGACTGGTCTTTAGTGTGGTATTTCTGCACAATTTCTAAGGATCTCAGGAATTCTTTCCAGAGCTTCTTCTTCTTTAACTTGATTGTCTTCTTGTTCACCAGATATTTATGAATAACATACCTGAACCACATATAATGATCTTCAACTACGGAGGCATATTGATCCAATCTCTGTTACTTACTTTATATACTACTCATACTTTAGTCATTTTGGGCTTCCGGACCAGAATCCTTTTGTACCTTGATCTACAAAGTTCCTTTCAAGCAATCTGCCATATAAATCTTCATATCATATCTTTGTGTCGAATCTCAGCACTGACTATCTGGCTAGGGGATTTAGAATTTTCAATACAACTCCCCTTGAGCCAGAGTTTCCATTTTACTTCTCGGGGGAGGTATCTACTCCAGAATGTGGTGCAAACTCATCTCTGACTTAATTTACTTCTTTCTCGACCCAGACCTTATTCATATCCTTCTTGACTTCTGTCGGATCAACCTTTTCCACTGATTTCTTCAATTCTTCTTGATTATCCTTCTTCATGCTCTTACTTCTGCAAAATCTTGCAATATGTCCAGGCTTGTTGCAATTAAAGCACATAGTATTTTTCTGACCATTGATCCTTTCATTCATCCTTGACTTGCATAGGTTAGCTTTATGCCCAAATTTATTGCATATATAATAGTAGCCACCGAAGGATTCAATTGTTCTAATCTTGCCATAGTCATTTCTCACTTGACTTTTACATTCATTTTCCCTGTGTCCCATTCTGTGGCAAGCATAACATCTAATGGCATTCTAACTAGAGGATGATGGGGCATTTTGATTTATCCTATTTCTACACCAATTAGCCTTGTGACCAAATTTGTTACATAAATTGTAGTAACCATTGAAAGAAGAATACCTTTGAGCGTTTGGCTGCCTAATTGATGGTCTTCTGCTTCTTTGCTTCTGAATCTATTTGATTTTGTCCTCTTCCTGACTTGCATTGAATCCTTTATCTTTTCCAAATTTTATGCCTTCTCTGTCATCATCATTTTTCTGTTCTGCCATTGACCTATCATATCTAGCAGCATTCACACTAAATTGATCTCTTTGAGCCCGCACATGTTTTAGATCAACTTTCAAGTCCTCAACTTCTTCTTCAAGCTTTATGCAGACTTTAATTTTTTCTTTCAGATAGTTCTCAATTTTTGTCTTTTCTTCATTGTTCTCTTTTAGAGTTTGTTGTAACTGCCTGATTTGATTTCTTAAATCTTCTTTCAAATCCATATCTTCATCTATAGTTCTTGAGTTATCTCTGTCAATGTTGGCAATTAGGCACATATTCATTTGATTCACAGCAAATTTATGATCTTCCACAACACTTTTTGTGGTCTGGGAACCTTCTTGTTCTTCAACTTGCAATCCCTTATTGGTTGAGATTAAATTCGCCTGGATGTTCTCAATGACTTTAACATTTGTACTTGCAACGGTCCTTCCCAATCTATTGTTGTAACACTGGTAGGCTTTGGCCCAGGATGAGTATCCAAGAAAAATCCCTTTCTCATACTTGGCATTGTCCTTTTCCATTTTGATGAGGCATTTGCTCCCAAAGATTTTAAAATATTTTATAGTGGGTATTGATCCACACCATAGCTCAACAGGGGTCTTTCCTTCTTTAGTTGTTATCTAAACCTGTTTCGAGTATAGACAATGGTTTGAATTGCCTCCTTCCAAAATATATCTAGTAGATTTGCTTCTTCCATTATTAATTTTGCATTCTCTTGAATAGTTTTACTTGCTTCTTCCATTATCTTATTTTTCGCAGAGTTGTTTTTCTATCCCATGGGTTTCACAAAATATATTGAAATCATTGGAGATAAGTTCTACTTCTTTGCCAATTCTCAGGCCTTTGATGTTCATGCCTAGCTCATTTTCAAGGGTTTCTTTAAAAATTTTGAGAGCCTCCAATTCTAGAAAAGTCATCAATAAAAAACATAAAGTACCTTTGACCATGGAGGCTTGGAATTCTTGTAGGACCACAAAAGTTTGTATGAATGAATTACAATCGTTCAGTGGAGGATCTTTCTTTATCTTGCCATGCTTGTCTTGACAATCTTTGACATTTCCTGCAAATGATGTTGCTTGAGTAATCAATCTTTGGTAGGTCCTTCACAATCTAAACTGAGTTTGTTAAATCATCAAGATTTGTATGGCAAAGTCTTCTATGCCAAACCTAGCTTTCATTGGTCTGAGATGTGTATCTAATGAAGTCACTTTTTTCTGAGATGATAGAGATTCTTTTCAATTCTTTTTGCAATTGCTATTGTAGCTCCAGATTTTTGTTTAATTTCAAGAGAGTCATTCTCAAATACAAACTTGAATCCCTTCCTACATAATTGTTCGACGCTTAAGAGATTTTGTTTCAAACCTTGTATATAAAGAACATCTTCAAAAATTGGTCTATTGCCAAAATTTGTCGATCCTATTCCGTAGACTTCAGCAGTGCAGTCATCTCTGAACCTGACTAGCCCTTCATTGTATTCTTCCAGACTAATGAACTTACTCTTGTCACCAGTCATATGGTTTGAGTAGCTACTATCAATAACCCAACATTCTTCATCACCGGTACAAGCTTCAGACCAACTTTGATGGTTGTCATTTTGTTCTTCATGAATCACTTCCTTGGACAATCTCCTCTTGATATCTTTTGATGAGCATTCGGTTGTATCGGAGAGTATTTGTTTTTCTTTTGTCTCCATTAGGATCTCCCTCAAGTTGTTAGACTCTTTCCAAAAGGGACTTGGCTCTGATACCAATTGTTGATATGCACCGGACAACTGAGAGTGGGGGTGAATCAGTTGTCACAAAAACTTAAACACTTTCTGCAATTTAAACATTCATCATTTATCCACAATTATTATGATTTAACAATGAGTGCATAAAATCAGAAACTTAACCACAGATACAACATCAAATACAAGAGACACCAGATTTACGTGGAAAACCCCAAGGTGGGGAAAAACCACGGAGAGCATTAACTCTCAATATATATTGCAATCTTGAAATAATGATGTTCAGGCTTGGTCACTCCACGGGCCTAAACATACTAGCTTACTTCCATGAAGAACAACTAGGTCTAGCAGGCTCACTACCTCAACCCTAAACCTAGCAAGATTACAATAAGGGTTGTTCAACCCTGAGGGCTGTTAAACCCTACTGGCGGCTTACTGCTAGACTCACTGCCACGATCTACACCTTTCTATATTTGCAACTGAAGTACAATAATTCCCCTGCTATGTTCTTCATCTGCTCTGCTCTTCCTCTTCTTTCCTCTACCCCTTCTCTACTCTGCCTTTTGGACCTTTCTTAATATCTTTTCATTTTCACTCAAGGACACCTTTTCCATGACTCAACTACAAGTGTTTATACACTACATAAACCTTGGAAGGATCATCAAGGTTGACATCACAATCATCAACCATTGGAACAATCTCCAAGGTCGGTACAAGCACGCTATAATCCTTAGGAGCAACCGCACGAACCTTAACCACTTTATCCATAGGAATCTTCTCACCGGAACACATGAACTTCACTATCTTCAACTGTCATAAAAGAAAAATAGCTTGCGGACCACCAAACCATGAACCATTGCAACTGTAGGCACTTATCATTATCCCAAACTTCCCTCTAGAACCGCAGAGCCAAATACTTTATTGCGGAGGAATGCGGAGTAGAATACTTTCTTCCTGTCCCAACTGAACTTACAAACAAAAAAGCAGGTTTCACTCTGGTGAACACAACTCACTCAGATCTTCATGCGGAGGCTTCAAACCTAGAATGCAGCATCCTTAGTCATACCTCTAACTTACTGCCAATCCACATACCATGATCTTCAAGCAGAAGTAAATGCGGAGTAGTTTACTGGACTGTTCTTCAGCATACAACTCACTGTCTATACTGTACTTCTTTGTAGCTCACTAGTTTCTTCTGGAGAGGCTAATTTTCTCAATATCCTCAACATACAAGTCTTCTAAACAAGTAATAGAATAAGATACAGTTGACACCAATGACAACAAGGATATGTTGACACCAATGACAACACCGATTAGGCACATACTTGCAACAAAGCATTGTCATGAACCTAAGCATTGTATTACACAGCACAAGGAGACCAAGGGTGCACACCTTGCAACATGATTAAGATAGATCCTATGCTCTTTTATGGCTCTGATACCATATATTAGATTAACCCAAAACAGCGACAGAGGCTGGCGACCGAATGGCTACAGCTTCTATATATTAACTAAAATACAGAGAGTACAATATTCATCTTGTTCAAAGGATGGATTCATTTATTAGATTAACCTGAAACAACGACGCACATATTAGATAAACCTGAAATAGCGATGGAGGCCAGCAGCCGAATGGCTTCAGCTTTTATATATTAACTGAAATACAGATTACAACTTTATATGCAAATGTCTTTCTGATGTTCAAGATCGCTCTAAGCGCAAGAATAGAGCATACTTGAGACTTGTAGACCAACTCTAAAGATAGAAGACTCAATTGATGCCTACCATGCTTTGGAAGCATTTATTTATAACAAAGGAATGACCAATCTAATAGGTAATAAGGAATCATCCCAACAATACCAAGTAAGCCAGTAACTTAAAAATTAGGTTTATCAAACCAAATGGCCAACAGTGACAATCCTTATACAATATTCTATGTCAGATGATAAGTATTATTACCATCAAAACTGCCACTTGAACTGGTGTCAAGAGAAGGGACCCTTGGAGTAAAATTAGTATCTTCGTACACATCTTTCCAGTTGAGTGGTTTCCACATGGCATGTATCTAGAATTTGTGATGGATATTCCAATCTTGTTGATCATTGTCATATATTAATCATGGTGAAAAGAAAGATTCCCACTTAAGTCTCATGTTTATGACAACAGTAGTCACCATGTCCTGGGAGAACAAATAATCAAGATTGATGTATCCAGGTCTTGCGAAATGGAAGAATTCTTTTATTTGTGTAGAAGGATGAGCAGCACAAGATATAACCCAGTTGAAGAAAGTTCATCTTACTAGGTTAATGAATTGTAAATATGTATGGTCTGTATTGATTTTTAATATAGTGAATTGACCATAATTATCCTTATAATACCCTGAAGTAGAAATACAACCAATATGCTCGAGATTGTCAGTTGCTGCTATAGAACTTTGAAGATATCTTTGATTTACTCCTTTCATTAAGATATCCCATTGCTCGTTAATTGGTTTAATGATCTGAAATGAACATCAAAGTTTCTTTCCATATTAAACCCAGGGTGAGTTGGTTGAGAGGATCCAGATGCTTGCATGAAAACTACAGGGAGATTACGACTAAGGAAATATGTAACAACATTCTTTTCTCCTCCAATATGTTGAGCTTCATAATTATACTGATTCAGATAGGCTTTCCACCTAATGTATTTTCTGCATCTATCCTTTCTTCCATGATCTTTCTCTTTGAAAGTGAGAAACATGTTGCAATCTTAATAATAAAATGTTTAAGATGCATTAGCTTACAAAAAAATTGAGACATTTAATGACTCCAAAAAATTTTGTCTGAGGAGATCCATTTTTTAACATCTTCCAGAAATATGCCACTAGTATATTCAGCAATATATTCATTACCATTCTTTACGAACACTAAATATCCTCCCTAGGTAGTGTCTAATGCATTTGTATACAGGATCAATTCATCAGTACTTGGAACATAAAGAATAGGAAGATTATTTATCTTACACTAGATCTTTTGTACTGCAGCAGTGTGTTGGTCAGACCATGTAAGTCTTTTCTTCTTAAGGAGTTGTTGGAGCGGTTCTCAATCAAATCCTGCATCTTGGTAGAAATTGTTGACATAATACAAAATTCCTAGAAAGGCTTGGAGAGTCTTTCTGTCAAATGGAGGCTTGAATTCTATGACTTTCTCTTTGATGTGTGGCTAGACTTCTAACACACCATTATTGACTATCATACCTAAAAATCTACATTAGTTTGTACACCATTGAATCTTATTAAGGGACAGAACAATCTCTGCATTATAAGCTAATTTATAGAATGTTCAAGATGACTTTTATGGTCATCAATTTTTTTGCTAAAAATAAGAATATCATTTATTTAAACACAAATAAAATCATCGCAGCCTTTAAATATATTGTCCATTCACTCTTGGAAATAAGATGGAGCGTTCATAAGTCCAAAGGGCATTAATGTCCATTCAAAGTGGCCAAAGGGGCAAACTGAAGGTAGTTTTATATTGATCAGCTTCCTTGATTCTGATCTGATAGAATCCTGATTCAAAGATATACTCACAATTTGACTGTAAATTAGGATTCTATCATATCATAATCAAGGAAACTGACAAATATAAAATTGCCTTTAGTTGTCCCTTTGGCCACTTTGAATGGACAGTAATGCCCTTTGGACTTATGAATGCTCCATATTATTTCCAAGAGCGAATGGACAATATATTTAAAGCCTGTGATGATTTTCTTTGTGTTTACATATGTGATATTCTTGTTTTCAACAAAAACTTTGATGACCATAAAAGTCATCTTGAAACATTCTATAAATTATCTTATAATGCAGGGATTGTTCTATCCCTTAATAAGATTCAATGGTGTACAAACTCATGTAGATTTTAGGTATGATAGTCAATAATGGTGTGTTAGAAGGCCATCCACGTATCAAAGAGAAAGTATTAGAATTCAAGCCTCCATTTGACAGAAAGACTCTCCAAGCCTTTCTAGGATTTTTGAATTATGTCAACAATTTCTACCAAGATGTAGGATTTGATCGAGGACCGCTCCAACAACTCCTTAAGAAGAAAAGACTTATATGGTCTGACCAACTATAATGTCCCCTTTTAGGATACTCTTGATTTCTTAACCTGCACACAAGAATGACTACTAGAAAGGGACATTATTAATATTAAAGATCAATAAATTAGAATATAGTAATGAAATCAATACATCATAACATAATTAATGATATAGCATAAACAATATTTAGTTCAACATATAGTTACCCAATCCTCAAGCCAATCCTATGATGGGTCCCATAGGAATACTAGCAAGTTAGAGCATGATGGAGGGCACACGTCCTACCTATCACCTCTTATGTCCACCTTGGCAGCACACCCTACCAAGATCAAGCTTAAGTCTCAAGAGTGTGATGGAGGGCACACTTCCTACCTATCACATCTTGACAAGAGCATGATGGAGGGCACACTTCCTACCTATCATCTCTTGATAAGAGCATGATGGGGGGCACACTTCCCACCTATCATCTCTTGATGAGGGCATGATGGAGGGAATTCTTCCTACCTATCATCCCTTTAGCATGACTTGATGAGATCATGATGGAGGACATACTTCCTACCTATCATCTCTCATGGACTGGAAGGACTAACCTTCCTACTTGCCTCTATACCCCTATGGAATCCAACATAGTTTGCTTGTAATTGAATAAGATAATTAAATATGTGTACCTTGATCAATAAGTATAGTTTAGTTCAAGGATGGCAATATATCCTCTTGTTGTGTCACAATTATTTATATGACTTGATTGAATGATAATTCCAATCGATTGCTATGTATGAGGATGATTGATTTATATTTGTCTATTTCTTTCCCTTATTTGTGCAGATCTGGATATATCTATATTTTATTCAGACATATATATTCTTCTTTTAATTCTTATTATCCTCCTCTATAAATTTAGATATCATTCCTTATCTCTGCATTAAGTATACTTCTATGTATAAATTAGAAGTTCTTGTTTTTCCCACCACTGCTTTGAGGGAGGGAGTAATCCCCTTTTAAATGTATCAACAGATGTTTCCTTTTGTCAAGGGTTGTGTACCCTTGAGATCGTAGCTTTTTGTTAATAAGCATGGCCTTATTTTGATCGCACTTTGTAATATTAATTCCTCCATTTGTAATCGCTGCTTAATAACTAATATATGAATTGCAGCCCTTCCTCTCATTCATTAATATCTTACTTTAATATATTCACTGCCATATATGTATTTCCATAGTCTTTGTTATATTATAATTATATTTATTTATTTATATTTACTATAATAATAT
This sequence comes from Cunninghamia lanceolata, assembly GCA_027924645.1. NCBI lineage: Eukaryota > Viridiplantae > Streptophyta > Pinopsida > Cupressales > Cupressaceae > Cunninghamia > Cunninghamia lanceolata. The sequence continues at coordinate 14,927,302 of BSBN01000169.1, read as the reverse complement.
TAAATTTATATTTATTATAATATAATAATATATATTGCCGATGATGGCATGGTTCGGTGGTTAAGTCGCTCAGGATGTAGTGGCGGCCACCAGAGTTCAAACCCCCGCTGGGCCAACGAGCTCGCAAGGCTTTACGCCTTCGCTGGGCCAATGAGCTCGCGGGTTTCAAGTGTTCTTCCTAGGGGATGAGGTCCCCCCGCGTGGAGCCGGAGGGCGTGTCGCACCAGCGTCGCCGGTCACGTTAAAAAGTTTACTAGGCGCATTTTAAAAAATATATATATATAATAATATATATTATGATAATATTTAATTATTAATATTTATAATTATGTATTGTTATTATATAATATTTTATTTTGATATTTATATTTATTAATATTTATATTTATATTAATAATTATATTTGTTATTTATATTTAATAATATATTTTAAATAAATATATATATTATATTTATATTAATTTATAATATTGCTTTAAGGTTCAATATTTTAATGTTATTCATATCTTCAATTTGAATGAATAATGCATAATCGATTCAGTTATAAATCATTAGTATAGGGACATGGCAGCCCTTCCCACTCAAGATTGCTTGTCCTCAAGCAATCACAACGAGTTCTTTCATTACCTTGCACTTTTTAACGTCTACCTTCCAATGTGTTGAGACGAACTCATGGTTTTGATTCAAAATAAACATGCTTTAGTGAAGAGAAAATTATCGTGATTCCATTAAAGAGAATTTGTGACCAAAGAATACTTGAAAGATCTAATGAAATACAAATGTATAGGTAAGCATTTGTCCGATGTTTGAATAACAAGAATGTGATGCAAGTATCATAAATTCAATGCTAAAGAAGATTTGAGAGTATTGAGATTCCAATATTCCAATGGATGATGAAGACATCTTGGTCTTTGATTACGAGATTCAGTCTTGTACTTGTCATAGTGTAGTTTTACCTTTTGATATGTTATTGACCTCAAAATTGAGAAGAGTCATGTTCTTGAGGAGTAATTCATTATATGATGTCATGGATAGAAAATTTATGATCAAGAAGATTCGGTAAGCTTTTATTTGATTTTTTGGGTTCTTCCCATATAGGTCCGAGGTCGATTCTCTCCGCCCGGGTTATCAAGGTTGTTCGGGGTGTGTGGGCCCCCTCGGCAGCCCCTAGAGGATTAGTCTCACCTCTGCTTGCCTCAAAGTGTCACTGGGCTGAGTTGCAATGCCACCAGAACATTTGGGGCTAGGGGATACCTCTAGGTTAACAAAAAAAAAATAGTAATGTGATTGAGGTAATACAAGTGTTATAGATGAATATGTAGTTAATCAAGTGAATGCAGGAAGGAAGAATCTTTTCAATGTTAAAGAAGAAATTTGGGAGTATTGAGAATCCAAGATTGGAGATTGATGAAAAATCTGAAAGATGAAGCTAATGATGTTGTAGAGAAGATAAATTCAAGTAAGACTTTGATTGCTAAGAAAGTTGTAGAATAATCAATGAACAATGATAAAATAACGTAGAGAATGATCTTGGGATTTGTGGGTTATGGGCCCACAATATAACTTAGCATAAGCTTATGTAACAACTATTGTTCACGGGATGGTAGGAAGACTGCTCTGATACCACTTGTAATGTCCCCTTTTAGGATACTCTTGATTTCTTAACCTGCACATAAGAATGACTACTAGAAAGGGACATTAGCACTATTAAAGATCAATAAATTAGAATATAGTAATGAAATCAATACATCATAACATAATTAATGATATAGCATAAACAATATTTAGTTCAACATATAGTTACCCAATCCTCAAGCCAATCCTATGATGGATCCCATAGGAATACTAGCAAGTTAGAGCATGATGGAGGGCACGCTTCCTACCTATCACCTTTTATGTCCACCTTGGCGGCACACCCTACCAAGATCAAGCTTAAGTCTCAAGAGTGTGATGGAGGGCACACTTCCTACCTATCATCTCTTGATAAGAGCATGATGGGGGGCACACTTTCCACCTATCATCTCTTGACAAGAGCATGATGGGGTCACACTTCCCACCTATCATCTCTTGATGAGGGCATGATGGAGGGCATTCTTCCTACCTATCATCCCTTTAGCATGACTTGATGAGAGCATGATGGAGGGCATACTTCCTACTTATCATTTCCCATGGACTAGAAGGACTAACCTTCCTACTTGCCTCTATACCCCTATGCAATCCAACATAGTTTTCTTGTAATTGAATAAGATAACTAAATATGCGTACTTCTTGATCAATAAGTATAGTTCAGTTCAAGGATGGCAATATATCCTCTTGTTGTGTCACAATTGTTTATATGACTTGATTGAATGATAATTCCAATCGGCTGCTATGTATGAGGATGACTTATTTATATTTCTGTCTATATCTTTCCCTTATTTGTGCAGATCTAGATATATCTATATTTTATTCAGACATATATATTCTTCTTTTAATTCTTATTCTCCTCCTCTATAAATTTAGATATCATTCCTTATCTCTACATTAAGTATACTTCTATGTATAAATTAGAAGTTCTTGTTTTTTTCCCACCGCTGCTTTGAGGGAGGGAGTAATCCCCTTTTAAATGTATCGTGCAGCTGTTTCCTTTTGTGAAGGGTTGTGTGCCCTTGAGATCCCAACTTTTTGTTAATAAGTGTTGCCTTATTTTGATCACACTTTGTAATATTAATTCTTCCTTTTGTAATCGCTGCTTAATAACTAATATATGAATCGCAACCCTTCCTCTCACTCATTAATATCTTACTTTAATATATTCACTGCCATATATGTATTTCCAAAGTCTTTGTTATATTATAATTATATTTGTTTATTTATATTTACTACAATAATATTTAATTTATATTTATTATAATATAATAATATATATTATGGTAATATTTAATTATTAATATTTATAATTATGTATTGTTATTATATAATATTTTATTTTGATATTTATATTTATTAATATTTATATTTATATTAATAGTTATATTTGTTATTTATATTTAATAATATATTTTAAATAAATATATTAATTTATAATATTGCTTTAAGGATCAATATTTTAATGTTATTCATATCTTCAATTTAAATGAATAATGCATAATCGATTCAGTTATAAATCATTAGTATAGGGACATGACACCAACACACTGTTGCAATACAGAAGATCCAGTGTAAGATAAATAATCTTCATGTTCTTTATGTTCCTAGTATTGATGAATTTATCATGTATACAGATGCATCAAACACTGCCTGGGGAGGATATTTAGTGTTCGTAAGAATCGTAAAGAATATATGTTTGAATATACTAGTGGCGTATTTTCAAAAGATGCTAAAAAATAGATCTCCTCAGACAAAGAAATTTTTGAAGTCATTAAATGTCTCAAAAAAATTGTTGTAAGCTAATGCACCTTAAACATTTTATTATTAGGACGGATTGCAACAGGTTTCTCACTTTCAAAGAGAAATATCATGGAAGAAAGGATGGACGCAGAAAATATGCCAGGTGGTAAGCCTATCTAAATCAGTATATTTATGAAGCTCAGCATATTGCAGGATAAAAGAATGTCAATGCAGATTTCCTTAGTCGCAATCATGCAAGCATATGGATCCTCACAACCCACCCTAGGTTTAATATGGAAAGAAACTTTGATGTTCATTTCAGATCATTAAACCAATTAACTCAACGGGATATCTTAATGAAAGGAGTAAATAAAAGATATCTTCAAAGTTTTATAGCATCAGCTGACAATCTCGAGCATATTGGTTGTATTTATGCTCCAGACTATTACAAGGATAATTATGGTCAGTTCACTATATTAAAAATCAATACAGACCATACATATTTACAACTCATTAACCTAGTAAGACAAACTTTCTTCAACTAGGTTATATCCTGTGATGCTCATCCCTCTTCACAAATCAAAGAATTCTTCCATTTCGTAGGACCTGAACACATCACTCATGATTATTTGTTCTCCCAGGACATGGTGATTGTTGTTGTCATAAACATAAGACTTAAGTGGGTCTTTTCACCACGATTAGTATATGACAATGATCAACAAGATTGGAATATCAATCACAAATTCCAGATACACGCCATGTGGAAACCATTCAACTGGAAAGATGTGTATGAAGATACCAATTTTACTCCAAGGGTCCCTTCTCCTAGCACCAATTGAAGTGGGAGTTTTGATGGTAATAATACTTATCATCCAACATAGAATATTGTACAAGGACTGTCACTGTTAGTCATTTGGTGTCATAAACCTCCTTTTTAAGTTACTAGCTTACTTGGTATTGTCGAGATGATTCCTTATTACTTATTAGACCGGTCATTCCTTTGTTATAAATAAGCGCTTCCAAAGTGGGGTAGGCATAAATTGAGTCTTCTATCTTTAGAGTTGGTTTGAAAGTCTAAAGTATGCTTTGTTCTTGCGCTTAGAGCGATCTTGAACAACAGAAAAAAAATTTGCATACAAAGTTGTAATCTGTATTTTAGTTAATATATAGAAGTCGTAGCCATCCGGCCGCCAGTCCCCGTCGTTGCTTCAGCTTAATCTAATTTATGGTATTAGAGCCATAAAAGAGCCTAGGATCTGTGTCAGTCATTGAAGTTAGGTATTCTGAGTTGTTTCTGAAGAGACGAAGTGTTCCAACATTGTCAGGTTCTTTCAAGGTTGAGATTTGAGTCTGTCTCTTGATTTAGCCAATATCCAGTGTTGTTGTTTTGTGATTATTACTCTCTTAAAACCCCTTGTAAGACTCTTTCAAAATATCCTACAACTCTTACCCAAACCATGGCTGAGTTTCACCGATTCTCTGGTTCTCACGATGGCGTGGAATGCGTGAACAAAGCAAGCATGGAAGGACTGTATGATATTCCTATTGTACAACTGATTGAAGCTAAATTATAGATTGAGGATGTTACGAAAATTGACACTACTGAATAAATTATCACAGGATCTATAAGTACCTATAAACCTCTTGTTCTAAAAGAAGATAGTGTCTATAAGAAAAGTGCTTTATACCCAAATCCTCTAAAGAATTTGATTTCTAAGTCCAATTTTAAGCAATTTGTTATTCCTCACATTAAGATTGTAGAACTTACCTTAGAATATGACCCATCTCAGACCTTTCAGACTAAAATGTTATTTGCTTTCCCTAAAGAAGAAATAGAATATATCTATCGACACAAATATGTTAATTTTGTTGATTTTGGTGTCATTTTAGTCTATATTGGATCATATGTGCCTGAGAATATACATCCTGTATCTTATCTTTCTCTATGTGATAGTAGACAAGTCCAGTATGAGCATGCCTATCAACTATCGAGCCTTTCCCGGCTAACAGTCTGTTTTGCATACTATCCTAATCTGACAGTTGGTGCCCGTGACCAAGGATGCTGTGAAGTTAAGCATGGTTCCCTTGATTGTTGGGGAGTATTCTCCTCCCTATATGGATTAAACATGTTTGGAAAGTTTAAGTACGCTTCTATCCAAATACAAGTACTTTATTCCATGACTAATACCAACCATCCCAAGATCTTAGAAAATTTACCTTATGCAAAGGTTCTTAATGGTGAAACCTAGTTACAGAAAGGCCATGTCAATAGCATTGAGATCCCTGTAGGATGAAAACTAGACTGGATGCACAATGTTGCTCCTAAACTTCTTGAAGCTACTAAACTAGTCCATATTGTTCATGGAAACCAAATCAGTTTTCTTCCCAGAAGCTTGTCTACTTAATATCCATCTAATATAAATCCCTTTGAAGATTCATTTCATTCAATTCGTTCTTCATTTAATTCCTCTTCTAGCTGAAGAAAAGCACAACTATTTGTAGAAGTTGAAGAAGATCCCATAAATCAAGGTCAAGATCCCACAAGAAAAGTTGAGACTAAAGAAAAGGGGAAAAGAATTATGCATGAACACCCTTTCTGTAGAATGGTTCAGACACTTCCTCGTGGTGAAACATTACAGTGGTATAAAGAAGTTGAAGTTTCTTTATATAAACGAGGGCATTGGCCTCCTTTAAGAGGATCCTACAAAATAGAAGATGGATTTGTTTCATTGTTCAAATATGCTTTCCAGCCTTCTAAGCCAGATGAAAAGGAGCATACAAATGATTATAAACATAGAAATTATGTTGCCTGGTTCTGTGATCATCTACAAGAAAACATAGATGATTTGTGTACAGATGTTTTGCATATTAAAGAAGTTGTAAATACTATAGATAAAAATCTAAGAATAGTCGGAAATTATGCTGTTAGCACCCATGATTTATTATCTCAACAAAAAAATGTTTTCCCGAATCTAGTTACCAAAGTTGATTAGATCTTGAATAACCTGCATAAAATAGGTGATGAATTTTCCCCTATTATTTTGCAGTTTGATACAGTTGATACCTAGCTGGAAGATCTTTCTAAGGCTCTTGATTGGTTAGTTAGAAAGGAGAAGAAACCCAAACCAAGTACCACCCTAATACCATCCTCCTCCTCAGCCTCTCATACCAGAGTTATTCCACACAAGAAAGTCCTTGGAAAAGATGATAAATCGTTTGTACTCATGATGCAATGACCTTTCCCAGCCCAACCTTGGTACCTTAATATTGATCGCATAAGGGATCCCCTTCCTTATATTGAAGCATGGGTCAACACTTTTTGTACTATTGGAGACATTACTCGTCTCTCTAAAGAAGATATTATTAAGCTGGTTATTCAATATTTGTGGGGAATTACATATAATTGGTGGCATGTGAAATCTGATGCTGAAAAGGATGTTGCAGTATACCAGAAATTTCATACAAAAATTATTGCTCAAGGCATTCCAGTTCAGGTACAAGATGATCCAATTCAATGTTTCTTGAATCTCCTTATTGATGAATTTTGTCCTAAACATACTTGCAAAATAGAAAGAAATGAAAACACTTTTAGATATGAGATGTTGTGACCTTAGAGACTTTGAAAAATATTCTGATGATTTTAGAATACTTCTTTATGATATTCCGAGAGACCAAATTCCTTTGCTAAACTCAAATATTTAGAGGGTCTTCCTTATCATCTTCACCAAAAGGTTATGACATACATGCAAACCCGAGGCATTCCCATGGCAGAAGTACCCATTAGTGATCTTATTCAATTTGCCACGGACCAAGTGTTGTCTTTCATTGATGATTGCAAGTATCAATAAAAGTTTACCGAACACCAAGCCAAACGCATTTCCCCTCTTTTTCCTGAAACACAAACATATGGCTACAATCCTTTCTCTACTACAGAGCATAAAGACTGCAAGCATTATAAAGAATGCAAGCTTTCTTACCAATGTCAGTCTTTCCCCAAAAAAATATTCATATGCTCCCAAACATCGCTTCGTGCGTCGTCGTCAAACTCCTCGCCCTCAAAGTCATAAAATTATCTGCTATATCTACAATAAGCCTGGCCATAAATCCCTTGACTGCTCTTGCAAAAATCGTGTTGTCAAAGTTGTCTATTCTACCGACGCAGTAGCATGGTGGGATGTTGTCGATGAAGATGAAAATTTATACAATCAAGATAATATATATGAACCTTATATTGAAGAATATGAGGACACAGATGCAATCCAATTAGATGAACTTGCAGAAGCTCCCAAAATGCAAACCAAGACGATGATCTTTGTGCAGAAATAAATGAAGATTATCCTATAGTCATGATGAACTAGACTACAAGAGGAATGCCCCAAACAAGAGAAGTATTCAGAGGACATTCACCAGGAAGAAACCAACCATATAATCAACCATACAGCCATTTCAGCTGGTCAAATTACCATTCAGGTATGAATCCATCCTTTGAACAAGATGAATATTGTACTCCTTCATTCCAAGACCCTCCTAGAATTTCTGGGGGATTTAAAGCTCAAAGGAAAGAATATAAATTTGCACAACCCATATACACTAGTAAGTTTCACAAAGATGAGATATCACAAGCCTTAGAAGGATGTTCTCTAGAAGGTTGTTTACCCGAATCATCAGTTCCTCCTATATTTGATGAGATAATCTATGAATCACCTTGTCCTGCATATCCTTCTAGTTCTTCTGTACACAGAAGAAATTGATGAGATTGAAGAATCTGAACTTCACCCAAATAAAATATCCAATCCTGCTAAAGTCAAATTAGTACTCTTTGCTTTGTCTAATCCAACCTCTGGATTAAACCCATGCTATATGGTTGCTATTTTAACCAGAAAGTTTTCCTAGTATATCTTTGTCCTTATCAATGGAAAATAGTATGATGCCCAAGTCAATACCGGTGCCTCACTCTCCTTTTGTAAGGCCCCTATACTGAAAGTTTGGGAACAACTTAATGACAAAACTGCCTATACTATTGTTGATGTCCAAGATAACTCCTTCAAATGTGATAAATATAAACATCAACAAAAAATAGGCATAGAAGGACAGAATTTCCATTGTGATTTATTTGCAATGCACCAGATGCCCGTAGATGTGTTACTTGGTGGAAATTTCATTGATTGATACACTCCTTATGGTTGTACCACCAAACGTATCATGTTTACTCTCCAAGGAAGGCAAATTAGTACTCCAAGATGGACATATGCTACAGAAAAATATCCTTCAGTCAAAAGAAATAGAGTTGAAATTCTCCCAGAACTTAAAGAAGCATTAATTCAGACAATCTGCTCGGATGATCCTCAGAAGTTTTGGGAAAAGGAGATGCCAACCATGGAAATCAACTTGCAACCAAGAAAATCAATCAAGGAAAAGGAAAAGGATACCAATCCATGCACATGATTATCCAGACATGGCCCAAGCCATTGAAGAACTCAAGAAAGGGAAGTTTATTAAACCTTCAAAATCTCCCTTTTGTTGTTGGGTATTTATGGTTAATAAAGGTTCTAAACAAAGAAGGGCAAAGAAAAGAATGGTAGTAAATTATAGGCCATTAAATGCTATTATTGTGCCTTTTCCTTATCCAATTCCTGACAAATCATATTTATTACAAAAGGTTGCTAATTCCAAGATATTCTCACAATTTGACTGTAAATCAAGATTCTATCATATCAGAATCAAGGAAGCTGACCAATATAAAACTGTCTTCAGTTGCCCCTTTGGCCACTTTGAATGGACAGTAATGCCCTTTGGACTTGTGAATGCTCCATCTTATTTCCAAGAGCGAATGAACACTATATTTAAAGGTTGTGATGATTTTCTTTGTGTTTACATAGATAATATTCTTGTTTTCAACAAAAACTTTGATGACCATAAAAGTCATCTTGAAACATTCTATAAATTAGCTTATAATGCAAGGATTGTTCTATCCCTTTGTAAGATTCAATGGTGTACAGACTCATGTAGATTTTTAGGTATGATAGTCAATAAAGGTGTGTTACAAGTTCAGCCACACATCAAAGAGAAAGTCTTAGAATTCAAGCCTCCATTTGACAGAAAGACTCTCCAAGCCTTTCTAGGAATTTTGAATTATGTCAACAATTTCTACCAATATGCAGGATTTGATCGAGAACCGCTCCAACAACTCCTTAAGAAGAAAAGAATTATATGTTTTGACCAACATACTACTGCAGTACAAAAGATCCAGTGTAAGATAAATAATCTTCATGTTCTTTATGTTCCAAGTACTTACGAATTTATCCTGTAAACAGATGCATCAAACACTTCCTGGGGCTGATATTTAGTGTTCGTAAAGAATTGTAAAGAATATATTGTTGCATATACTAGTGGCGTATTTTTGAAAGATGTTAAAAAATTGATCTCCTCAAACAGAAATTTTTCGAGTCATTAAATGTCTCAAAAAAAATTGTTGTAAGCTAATGCACCTAACATTTTATTATTACGACAGATTGCAACAGGTTTCTCACTTTCAAAGAGAAAGATCATGGAAGAAAGGACAAACACAGAAAATACGTCAGGTGGCAAGCCTATCTAAATCAATATAATTATGAAGCTCAACCTATTGCGGGAGAAAATAATGTTGCAGATTTCCTTAGTCATAATCTCCCTGGAGTTTTCATGCAAGCATCTGGATCCTCACACCAGCTCACCCTGAGTTTAATATGGAAAGAATCTTTGATGATCATTTCAGATCATTAAACCAATTAACTCAACAGGATATCTTAATGAAAGGAGTAAATCAAAGATATCTTCAAAGTTCTATAGCAGCAGACGACAGTCTCGAGCATATTGGTTGTATTTCTGCTCCAGACTATTATAAGGATAATTATGGTCAATTCACTATATTAAAAATCAATACAAACCATACATATTTACAACTCATTAACCTAGTAAGACGACCCTTCTTCAACTAGGTTATATCCTATGTTGCTCATCTCTCTTCACAAATCAAAGAATTCTTCCATTTCGCAGGACCTAGACACATTAATCCCGATTATCTATTCTCCCAAGACATGGTGACTGTTGTTGTCATAAACAAAAGACTTAAGTGGGAATCTTTTTTTTCACCACGATTAGTATATGACAATGATCAACAAGATTGGAATATCCATCACAAATTCCAGATACACGCCATGTGGAAACCACTCAACTGGAAAGATGTGTATGAAGATACTGATTTTACTCCAAGGGTCCCTTCTCCTGACACCAGTTCAAGTGGAAGTTTTGATGGTAATAATACTTATCATCCAACATAGAATATTGTACAAGGACTATCACTGTTGGCCATTTGGTCTTATAAACCTCCTTTTTAAGTTACCGGCTTACCCGATATTGTCAGGATGATTCCTTATTACCTATTAGACCGGTCATTCCTTTTTTATAAATAAGCACTTCCAAAGCGTGGTAGGCATCAGTTGAGTCTTCTATCTTTAGAGTTGGTCTACAAGTCTCAAGTATGTCGTGTTCTTGCGCTTCGAGCAATCTTGAACATTAGAAAGAAATTTGCATATAAAATTGTAATCTGTATTTCAATTAATATATAGAAACTGTAGCCATTCGATCGCCAACCACCATCGTTGTTTCGATTGGGGTCTTGCTAAATTTCTATACCAAGTTTCTCAACCAAATCTTGATAAATAAGATTATCTTGTGAACAAAAATCAATAAGTGCATCAACATTAACACCCTTGACTTGAATTTTGATGTTAAACAACTTCGAATGCTCTTGTTCTTCTTGTGTTAAAACATAAAAACAAACCCCCTTTGTTGTACAAGACAATTTTGAATCACCTCTAAACTACAATCAATTTCTTTGCCCTTGTCAAGAGTAATGATAGTATTTTTCTTACCCTTTTTAAAAAATTTGAAAAGGAATATTTTCTCGATGTAGTCTTCAACAAGTTACTTTTGTATAACCATTTGCATCACAATGGCTACAATGTTTTGCATATTTTGTTTTTGTACTTTTAACATTTGCTTTCATTGTCTTAGCCTTGACTCCTCATATCTTTGGAGAGGATGGAGGACTTTCTACTTCAAGGTAGTGAGCATATGCACATAGTTCATCTATGTCCACTGGCTTAGGTGGTGATGAAGGTCTCTAATCTATTTCATTAACACCTCTTCTTGCGTATATTTTTCCATTTGGACTACTCTTCTACGAAATTCACTAGTGTGATCTTGCACACTTTGTCCATCTTTACATTTTAAAAATTGTTGCTCCATTCATTTTTTCACTCTATAACATATTGGGTAAAATCGTTTTTCAATCAATTTCTTAAAATGACCCCAAGAATTAATAGGAAGCCGTAGAAAACAAGAAAAAGCATACTTTGCTTGCCATAATCTAATGAAGGGAATCTTTTGTACCAAAGCAAAAGAACGCTAACTAAAATATACTTCCAATTGAGCCAACCAATGTTCACCCTTCTCTACATCCACGTCTTCTTCAAAGGGGAGGAATCTCATTATTTGCCTCAACATTGAATAAAAGTTTCTCTGGTAGACTTGATTCATCATGGCTTTGCTCTTCTTCAGCATTGGAATGGAACTACCCCACGCTCTTGGCATCCTCCACAAAGCACAACTTCTCCATGAGAAGTCCATGCTCCCTCTCATTGTCTCATTGAGATATACCTGCAACATACTTCTAGCTTGAGGAACCTGCTTCTCCATCAAGAAATTCTGCTTCTCTCGTCATGCTTCTTAGTTCCCTTTTCTAACTACAACTCAACATTGCTTTGCAAAGACAACAACTCTTCTCCACTAACTCTTGTGTGGGCATGAACCTGCAAAATCACTAAACTTTCACAAGGGAAAAACTTGCTCTAATACCATTTGATCTATAAACTACGATGGTTAGACCATACAAATGTCATTAACATTCAGATTTTTAGACTAAATTTAAAAAGAAAATGAGCAAACAAGATTGGAGAAACTGAAATCCAAGAAAAATGCAACAATAATCCCCTTTGTCAACTGTCTCCAATGACAAATATGATCTTAGGCCTCTTGGACCCACAGCATCTTTAAAGAATCAATGTTCAAGATGTAATATCTCTTGCAATAACTCTCTTAACACTACAATTCTATCCTCTATATAGTCTACTTGTGCACTTGGAGCACTTGAATTTTCTTGGGCTTCACTTCAATTCACTCGTCCTAAAGCCAAAGAAGAAAAGGAAAAGTTGCCACAAAGTTGAAAAGTGTGGAATTTGGAATGCCATGAGTCGCTTTTAGACAAGTGATGAAATTGCCGCTTTCCAATAGGAGATGATTATGAAACTGTCACCTTCCAATTGGAGGAGATTACGAAATTGTTGCTTTTCAACAAGTAGTGATTACAAAACCACCACTGAGACAACTGCCTCCTTTTTTCAAGCTCAAAGCCACCACTTTTTGTATGAAACTGCCCCTGCATTAAGAAACTACTGCCTGTACAAAACCAACGATTTGTCACAGAAGCCTGAAATACTCCATTTCTTGCCAAATTTCCAACTTCTGATGACTAAAACCTGCTTGATGTGTTCTCTAATCTGCTTTCTACTTCGCCACGGTGATGCAGTGTGACTTAACACAATTCCAGATCCATTTTTCAGATCAATGGTCTTTAATAATTTCACCCAAATGCATTTGTTAACTTTGAATCCATGTGGTGCGTTCTCGTGCATTACTCACTTGTTTCTTGCACTCTCTCTTCTGGGCAACCACACTCTAATCTATTTTAATATAGGATTTCACCTTCGGAACAAGGCACAACTTAATTTTTTTAGCCAATTTTCTAGTGATTAGGAATAACGACATAATATTTTTATATTATCATCTCTATATCTTAGAATTTTGAACATGATTTATTGTTCATTATCAAACTAATCCACAACCATCTGTTTTAATGGAGCACAATCCCAACTATAAAAATGGGAAAGGTAAAGTGGGAACAAATTCTCGTTTAACTTTGCAAATAGTCTCAAACTAAAATCTGACATTATGATTAAGAAATAAATTGCATGTCAAGAAAACTTAAAAGTGGCAAATGGAATACAACAAAAAGTATTATAATCAGAGGCTTCTACTACACTGAATGAAGCACATTGCCATGGAATAATTACAAGACTTGAATATTTCCATGCGAAATCATATGGTTACAACATCCTAAAGGTGAAATTTGATAGGATGAAAATAAATATGGGCAATACACGGCTGCTTAGGCAAACTAAGGACATCTTTATAACTTAGAGGCAATCTAAACCAATTAGGAAGCTATTACAGCCTGAAATCTCTCAGGAATTTGCATCAGTGGAAGCTGACTATTTCCAGGGTGACCAAGCTGTCCACAAGCTGCCATCTGATCCTCGCCACGGCTATAGCGAATAAATACAGTGTATCCTGCATTTGCAACAACATTTCGAAATGCAAGCATCTGTTCCTGTGAGCTAGGTGCAAATGGAGATCCTTTATGAGGATTGAATGAAATTAAATTGATCTTGCAGGGAATTCCTTCAATGAGATTCACCAGCCTCCTTGCATCCTCTATACTGATGAACCATAAATATGAGAAATATAAATTGTATGAGCATCTTTCAATTTGCTGGGATTTTACTCAAATTTGGTACCAAGTAATGAGAATATTGTAAGGGATTCCTGGAGAAACCTGTGTACCTGTCATTGATTCCTGCAAGCATTACATATTCAAATAGAACTTTGTATTTACGTCTTTGACCAATCTCCTCTCTCAATGTAGTAAGGAGTATATCAAGATTATATTTGCAGTTAATTGGCATGATCCAATCCCGTACCTGCACTTCAAAAGAATTGTTGTGATGATCTTGATATGTCAAATAAAACAAGAAATGCCAGTTAATGAAGTGTGTCTACTTCAAAAATAAGCAAATTAGATTGAATGATGAAAATTCATGAACTCCCCTCCGTCCAAGGAAAGGGTGACGAATAAGATCTCTCACATTTTTTATATACAAAAAATTATATTTGTTCAATTAATCCATGCATCTAATTCTTGATATCCTGTTACACTATCCTGTGTACATTGTAACTATGTGCTTATAAATAGACTATTCTTAATAGATTTTTGGCAAGTGTATCATCATGCTGTTCTTGCACTTCCATGAATTAAAACATCTGTAAGGCACCCAAGAGATTGAATCCTAGTACCTTAAGTTGGATTAAAATATCTGATTAAAATTATACCTCATCTGTTGTTGCATTGAGACTAACAGCTAGTTCACAAGGGGATTCTTGAATGAAGCGCCTTAATTGTGGCACAAGCCCACTGGTAGAAACTGTTACTTTGTGGGGACTGAAATAGAGACCATGACAGTCGACCATTATTTCTGCAGCCTTCATTACGTTGTCAAAGTTATGCAATGGCTCACCCATTCCCTGAAAAATGAAAAGTTATTGGTAAAGTCAAGAATGAAGACAAGCACAAACAGATTACTGGGTAATAAATAGAAAGAACATTGAATTAAGTAAACAAAAGGTTTTAACGTCTAATTATAAAAGATATGTAGTCACATTTCTAGATAAACAAACAAAAAGGATATGAGATGGCCCATCAAACATTTTGGGATTAGGTTAGAAAACACAGAGCAAAGCAAAGAGCAGAATAGAAGGCAAGGAGAAGTTTGTATTCCAAGAAACAACCTCATTCCACAACTGGAAATCTAATCCTTCAACCTTAAAAGCATAAACCGTCCACCCTGATCTCAGATAATATATGACCTCGCATCGGAAAAACTGCTTAATGACTTAAGCAGTGGCCTTATGTAAGAAAAGAAGGAAAAATTATGAAGAGTGAATTATACTGTTTACAATCATGAAATCTGCCCCAACCCTTCTCTCTTCTGTCACCAGACATCATTACATTCAGTCCTAGAGTGAAATTCACCATGCTATCCTGAGGGGACCATGGCCTCCCCTTCCAACCAGTTCTCAAGCTTCAAAGAAGCTTCCTTCAAGGAAACTACTCTGTAACCCTCAAGGAAAGATCTCCTTTTGAGTTTCTTCATACTCGTGCTTACTGCACAGTCCTGAAACCTTCCTTTCCACCAAGAAAATGTGCTACAAACCTCCTTTCGTATTGAACTTTCTCTAAGACGACAGGGAAAATATACTGTGACATCTTAAAGGAAAAAGCATTGATCTGTTAATTTATGGTAGCATATCCATGACCTAGGATCCTCATATCTTGTGTATAAGATCAATAGAAAGCAGTCAGCTCAGTAGATATTCTAAAATTGGTTGGTGGGGTCAATATTCTGAATCCTGATGATACCCAAGGGACACTTTATGGCTATACTAAACTACAGCAGAAAAAGAAGCATTATTTCAGGTAGGGTCCTGGTTTATGACTAAGGCGGGACTCTTTGTGAAGACATGGTCACATGGGTTCAATTGCCTTTGCTTCCAAGAGTACTTTCAGTAGAGATCTCACTGAGATGACTTGGGAACTTGGTGAACACATCGCAGCCTTTGGGCTCACCCTTAGGCATGGAACTCTCAATTGTCTGGATTTGTGTTAATGTTGATCTGGAGTAACCTCTTCCAAATCAACTCACGAATTCTAAAAAGAGGCAACCAATGGATTATGAGAACAATCCCTTCAAATGTTGTACATGTCATCTCACAGACACCTAGCATGAGTATGCCCACCAAGTGAGAAACAAAATCTCCCTCCATCTCTTGTCCAAGCTCAAACTGACTAACATAAGGATCCTACCATTAAAGCAATCCCCCCACCAATGGATTGAGGGAAACAACTAGGACGATAAGCTAGTGAGGTCAATTTCCAAGCACAAAAATGGATATGCACCAGCCACAGCATACACAAGGAAATCCAAAGGCATTATGGAAAAAACCATAATTGTTTCAAGTTCAAACACATTCCCATCATTGGATGATCACAGTTCAATAGACAGACCACATATCAGGGCAAGGTATGGTGAGCAATTTGCCATTCACGCAACAGTATCTGTCGCTAAACAAATCAACATCAAAGCAAAGGAAGATGCAAACAAAGAAAACTGAATTCAGCCACAAAAAGGTACCCCATACCCCTCTACAAGCTCAAAGAAAAGAAATAATTAATCCCCTTCTCTCATTGCTTGCAGATAAACTTTCCAAATTTCCTAGAATGTAGAACTACCAAGCAATGAAAATACTGTAAGACTGCTGTTATTTAAATTGGTCGGAGCAGAAGCAGCAGCCAGTCTGATTTCTCATTCTCACAGAGGAAGTTTCATGCGATACAAAAGGTATGGGGGCAGAATACAAGCATGCCCACTTCAGGGAACTCATGACAACCAGAAAAGCAAATTTACTACTCCAAGCATAGTTGAAAAACACTGCAATTACTCACCTGACTTGCGAGTAATCGCAAGCTGAAACCTGGGGCAAGTTAAGCGCAGTATTACTTGGGGCTGAGTAATTCATACAACTTGCCATGAGTAATACCAAATGGCGTGCAAAAATTGTTGGTTAAATCGCCAAAACTCACGAATAGGACAAAAAACTCTGCCAACAGTTTAAAAACGTGATTTCCATGTTTTATGGGTTTTGCTTGTGGGCAGCAAACGAAATTTTGAGGTTTCTGTTGAGTGCTGAGGCTGGTCAACAGGTACCATTACAACAACTTGATCATTAACTGGTCTTTGTTGCTTAGTGCCATGACAATTTTCACCCATGCTCACCTTCTGTAAATAAGAGATGATTTGAAAGAAACTAGGAAAGCTGTATGTTCCTAGCCATATGTTATTGATTTCACTTAATGCTGTATGGTACTTGAGGCTTCATAGGCATTTTCATAACATGACTTCTATATCAATAGAATCATTTTCTTTTATCAAAACAATTGGTTATTGATTTTGGTTATTGTTCACAATGGCTATGTGTCCAAATGAATTCACATTTTGGATTATTTAATAGCTATAAGTTTCCTAACTGCTTCATGAATTCCATGGGCATTGTCTTAATAAATTCCCTCAATTCCTGTTTTGTGATGACAACTTGCGTATGATGGGCATACTAATTTGGTTATGGATCATTTTTTTAGGATTTTTTTAATATTCTTAATATATGTTTGTAATATTTATATATTATAATTGATTTTGGAGTTTAAATGGGACAAGTTGAGTTTTGTAATATAATAAGCAATCGTCACATGGCTCATCACCGATATCAATATGCAATTTTTATTGATATTGAAACTGAAGTTCATATGTATTGAACTTAGTTTTTGGTCTATGATGTGGATTGAAGTCTAATTTTAGTCTATGCATGAAGAAAATCAATAATATGTTCTATAAATTCAGTAATATGCATGTTTTTGAAAAATATTTTTAAAAATTTATTTTTTTTTAATGTTCAATAAATTTGCCGAGTTATTGCCAAGTCTTTTTCCCCGAGTTTTTGACGAGTCCCAAGTTTTTTAATTTTTTGCATCAGTCAAGTTATTGCCCAGACCAATTTTTTCAACTATGATTCCAAGAAACAAAATCAAATCAGGATTTCTTTCAAAAAGCCAGGATAGCACCCTGGAGTACTCAGTTTCATAAAGAGTTCACATACTGCAGGCAGAGCTGCAATACTGTGGAATCCAAGGAAGTATAGTTCCTGTCCTCTCAAATTTCCTTGATCTGAATGGCGGATACATTACGCTCTAAAATTGGAGTAGGATTTTAGTATTTGCTCTTATGGACCTAAGAACGTGGTTGCAAGATGAAAGATTGAACTCATTAATTAGGGGATTTTAGTACGAGAATACCACTGCGTTCAATCCACTTAACTTTACCAGTTGATTGAACATAGGGCTATCCACATACCATTGTTTCAATATAGTAAAGTTAAGTGGGTTGAACACAGTGGCATCCAGATATATGTTTCAAGAATTACTTCCTTCGGAAATAATAACAAAAAGCAGATTTCAATAGGATACAATCTGCCAGTGGACTATCAGGAGACGGGGCCATTAATACCTCCTACGAAAAGCATTTTCAAGATTTGATTGATTCTGATGATCTCATTGACACAAATTTTAATAATGACAATTTCACAGTGTAAAGGAAAGAAAGGCAGTTTTATGTGTGATCCATAAGGATCATGAAAAATATATGTAAACGTGCAATTTTGTGAACAGTTAAGTGAATTCAAGGAAAGATCAATGACAATTACAGGTTGACAAAAAACAGAAACTGCAGTGTACAGGTTCATTTTCCAGCTATGGGTCGAATCCATGGCTGCAGAGACAAATCCGCAGAGTCAAATCTGTCTGTGAGATTGAACCCGCATGTGCCGAAGTGAACCCCAGCTGTGTAAAACACAATTTCAAACAAAGCAGCACCCTTTCCACTTCCAGCTTCAAGAGGATTCTTCTAGGGCCCATGAGAATGCCAACAACAGGAGCAATTATATATAGGTGTAGAAAGTATGTGTTTTGATCATGGGAGGATTGAATAAAAGTTGTATTGATCAAAGTAAAGAGGATTCAGCTGTTCATAGTGGTTTTAGACGCTGAGACAATTGTGTATGTCATTAAAGGAGCATGGGGCAGCTTGCATCCATAGCAACTCATTGTACTTAGTAATCTTTCTATATTATTTTAGGTATTAAGGGCATGTGTAACTACCAAATCTGGTCTTTCTACCATAAATGATAGAGATGTCATTATCATTGATTGGGTCACTACCAAATTGATCTTCCTAATATTGCTCTACAACTGTAAACCCAATCAATGATATGTTCTGTGATGCCAACGGCCTATGGTCAGAGAGTGTTTAGTCTGGAATTGAAGATCTAATATTGCAGGATGGAGAAATCTCTATCAGTTGAGAGCAAAAATCTGTATATTTTTTAGCCACATTGATCTATAAAGTCTCATAACTAATGTAGAATTTAAGAACTACAAATTTAGAAGATACTGTTCTACTTGATTTATTTAATGGCAGTGTTAGAGAGAGGGAACCTCGCCAGCAATGCCAGGCTGTTTTTCTTCATGAGTCCATCCGTCAACCTCTGGCACATATCCCTATTGGGGGAGAGGGAGGGCAATCTAGAGGCTCTAGAGCCCCCATGTTGGTCACCACTTTTTTCAAGCCCACCCAGGGGACGGGCAACACAAAACAGCCTTTGGATACTGGTACTTCACATATCAAAGCTAATAGATCAATTAGGCGGTGCTTCTCAGCACACCATTACTACTCAGATTTCCCAGCCTGCTCTCCCTCAGCATCATGGCTCTACTCATTCCCGCCGGCATGACTTAGCCCCATTTTCGGGGATGTGGATTTACTACTTACCAGCCACCTCCCAAACCACAAGGGCAGACTCATATTATGAGCTTCTTTTCTACTATGGAAACTACACTTGCTTTAGATGTTAGGGGAGTTTCTAGAGGAAGTGCTTTGATTCCTCCTAGGATATTCCAGCATGGCTTTCTGACATTGGATACTCCCCGGAAAACATTATCTCTCGCAATGACCAATGACGGCTCAGATGATTCCCCCATTTCAGATGCAAACAAGGATATTCGATGGGTATTCGATGAGATTTCCTTCCAGTCTTCACCAGTACATGCTTTTGGGGCTCTTGTTCGCCATTCATTGCTATTTGTTAGCAGCACAATGCTTTATTTTGTCTTATGTACTCTTATTATTTTGATTCTAGGGTTCTATCTTCCTATAACTTTCTATTGTTAACTGCTGTAACCTCTAGCCCCATTGACCTACTTTTGGTCATCTGTGGACATTAATATACTTTCTTTCTTTCTATCTTATTCTCTCCAAACAAACAGTTAAGAAAGGGAGGCTCATTGTCTCCATTCTTATTTATTATAGACTATAGTGAATGAGGCACTGAAACAATTGCTAGCATGTACACAGGATCAGCAAAAATTACAAAGGTTAAATTTCCATTTAGAAAATAAAAAGGTCCTTTTATCACTAATTATAACAGAAATTTGACATCTCAAATCTCTTTTGGATTTCTATCAACAAACAACAGGACAATTGTTTAATACCAGTAACACATCAGCATTCATTCTCAGTAGATTGCCTCCTAGAAAAGGAGTAATCAGGCACATTTTAAGTTTTCAGGAGACCCAGCTACCCTCAAATTGCCTGGGATTTCTACTTAATCTGAGGCCACTCTCCAAAACTCTACAAAATCCACTAGTTTTACACATTTACAGGAAGATAAGTCAATGGGCACAGCAATTGCATTCTTTTGCATGCCGAATATAGCTCATACAGTTAGCATTCTATTGACTCTTCTGCCTATTTACAGGACCACAGAAAATGCTATTACCTGTGGCCAAGATTTCTGTCAAACGGGGTTAACAATCAGTTTAAATTCCACTTAGTCTCGTGGAAGTCATGGGGGAATGGGTTGAATATTAATAATATTTTTCAGTTCAAGCAGGTGTTGGCCAGGAAATTAACATGAACAATTTTCAAGAAAAGCCTTAGTGCACAATTATAAAAGCAAAATACATAGAAACTGGACCTCAATAGAAACTTCTTTGATAACTGGGCACACAATGGGACAATATTGCGGAGATATCTTTAAAAGGATGTCACTAATTAAAAAAGATTTAAATTGGCATATTCATAATGGTCTTACAGCTAACTTTTGGGATGATGCATGAAATGATTTCCCAAGTCTATATCCATGCAGGCCATATGCCATT
The DNA here is from genome assembly GCA_027924645.1 of Cunninghamia lanceolata. Classification (NCBI taxonomy): domain Eukaryota; kingdom Viridiplantae; phylum Streptophyta; class Pinopsida; order Cupressales; family Cupressaceae; genus Cunninghamia; species Cunninghamia lanceolata. The sequence continues at coordinate 14,906,172 of BSBN01000169.1, read as the reverse complement.
TGACAAGCAATGATCAACAGATGGATAAATGTTAAGAGTCTATTGTTTTGCCTCACTCTTGCTAGAGTTTTCTCCTAGAATTTGGGTTTTTCGAGGTAAATCTTTGTGTCTTCTATTTTATTGTGTTGTTGCTCTCAATGTAAAAAAATTGTTCTAGGACTAAATCGGCAAACCAAAAGATAAAGATTTTTTTCAAAACATTGTAATTAAATTGAGAAAAAATCAAGTTAGGGTTAGGCTTGGGGTTTTGAAAAAAATAGGTTAGGGTTATAGTTTTCAAAAAATGATAAACTACAACATACAGTCAAAAAAATGCCAAAAATAATGAAAAAATGTGATTTATGGTGCACGATTTAATTGAGAATAAATCAAATTAAATCAGCAAAAAGGAAAAAAAATTATTTAAAAATCGTTTTCTACTGCAAGTCCAAATTTGTAATTTTTTCCCGACTTATGCTCCTATGGTTGCTCCCAAATTCCTCTTAAGTTCATTGTTAATTACTTGCTTGGAAAGTGCAGTTCATTAGTCCTTCATTAAGCTTTGTATGTGATGACTAGTTTTAAGGCATAGCTTTCTCTAGTTTACGGATCACACCCTCATGAATGGCATCACCCTCCTATCATGATCCATAAAACAAATCCTTGAAACATAGCCAAGCAATCATTTATTTCCATTTAAAGTGAGGAGTTTGTCTCAAGACTTCCCTTGGTATAAGAGATCGGTTTTCGTTGGTTTCAACGCCAGAATGCCCTAGTACTCAAGTTAGATGAAGCCTTGGGGTTATCTGGAGCATCACAAGGATGTTGGAGGACAGGAGTGTAGGTAGAGGAAACATGCAAATTTTGAATGGTGATGAAACTCAGTTTCCAACAAGCAGTACAGTCAAAAAAATGCCAAATTTGTGAAAAAAAAATGTGATTTTATGATGAATCACTATTTAATTGAGAATAAATCAAATTAAATTGGCAAAAAGAATTTTTTGGGTTTAAAAAATCATTTTCTGCTCCAAGTCCAGATTTGGAATTTTTTGCCGATTTATGCTTATATGGTTGCTCCCAAATTCCTCTTAAGTTCATTGTTAATTGCTTGCTTCAAAAGTGCAGTTCATTAATCCTTCATTAAGATTTGTATGTGATGGCTAGTTGTAAGGCACAGCTTTCTCTAGTTTATGGATTACACCCTTATGAATGGCATCACCCTCATATCATGATCCGTAAAACAAATCCTTGAAACATGGCCAAGCAGCCATTTATTTCCATTTAAAGTGAGGAGTTTGTCTCAAGACTTCCCTTGGTCTAGGAGATCGGTTTTCATTGGTTTCAGCGCCAGAATGCCAGTACTCAAGTTAGATGAAGCCTTGGGCTTATCTGGAGCATCACAAGGATGTTAGAGGACAGGGGTGTGGATAGAAGGAAACATGCAAATTTTGAATGGTGATGAAACTGTCAGTTTCCAACAAGCAGCAGTGTTGAAATCACCACCAACAATTTTGTGACTGCCAGGTTTCCACAACACGATTCTGCAGTTTCACAGTGGTTTCGTGACTGCCACCTGCTGGTTAGCAGTGGTTACGCTACCGCCCCAACAGTTTCATGACTGCTACCTGTTAACTAGCGGCAGTTTCATAGGAGTTCAGTCAAGCAGTGCAAGTTGAAGGGTTTTGGACAATTCTTTTTGCCTTACAAGCATGGGAAACACCATTCAACGCCACTCGAGACATGTGAGGGCAGCATATGTGTACTCCACACCTTGTGAAAAGGCTGGCTCTCTTTGGAACCTCATGTTATGTTACACTTTGTAGGGATTTTGAGGCTTGACTGTGGAGTAGGGGTTTTGAGGTTGCAGACAGTGTTGTATGTGTTCTAGCTCAGTTGTACACATTGAAGAGTTTGTTTTGACATCATGTGATCCATCTACAATGTATCTATGACTAGATATAGTGGAACAAGGAGCTGGTACCTCACTCTTTCTGGAGTTTTTCCAGTCCAAGGTTTCTCCATGGTATCTTGTATCTTCAGTTGTTGTCTTGCATTTTGATCTCTGTTTCAATTGTCTTGAGCATGTTTTTATGTTGTTTCAGTATCAAGTAGATTGGAATTGGTTTTGTTGTGTTTTACACAATATAAATCAATCATTTTATGAGGTGGTTTAAGTAGGGCTAGTAGAGAAACCCATAGTTGATCAACTTGGAGGAATGTTTGCTTCAGTTTACGGATCATATCAAGGGTTATGCACTACACTGCTCTAGTTAATAAGATAACCTTCATCTAAAATAAAATATTATCAGCCTCATGTGCATGATAACTATAGAAGGAAGAAAAAAGAAAATTATATTAATGTTTTCAAATGACCAAATTCGATCAATAAGACATGAAAAGACATTTAACTACAATGGCAAAGTACTAGGGTAAACAAGATTCTGGGTTATGAAAAGCAATTGAACTCTCAGCATTTGGAGTTGTAAATAAACAAGAGGGGTGACCATAAAGTAGTTAAACCTCAAGGCTCAAACCATAAGAACTAAGCACAAGTACAAATAGCTTTGAGCAACAGGATCCCTCAATTAAGAATTGAGTTCAGTAAAATGAAAGTAGACCAGTGATATCACGCGTATGCATCAAGGCCCAGTATTGAAGAAACAATGCATTATCTATCACTAAGAAAGGGACCAATGCAAGGTCTGATATTACTAACAGGGAGACGTCCAAGGATGATGGGGCTAGGATGAACAATCCTAGGAAGAATTTAGGTGCTCCTGGTAGAACCTTTCCCAACATCAACCATCAATGAACCTTTACTAGTAGAGAAAAAATTACTAAACGCGTGTCTTCCTCCAGGACATAATTATGGACAAGATAAAAGCCCTCGACATCAAGACAAAACAAATCTAATTTGATCAATTTATTGAAAGAAAGTGGATAAAGAATCACTCAAATCTATGTATGCAATGGTATGGTATATCCCCCAAGTCTCATAGAGGATAGAACACCTAAAATTGTCACCCCATGAAATATGGTGATCAATTAGAACTCATATTGGTGTGAACACACCCCCAATGACCCGAGGAGATACTCAAGCCATGTGATCAATTAGAACTCGTAATGAGTGGGAGCACACCCTCAACAGCCTAGAAGGATGCTCCAGCCATGTGACCAATGATGTTGGATATAGTCCATGATCCATAAACTAGGGCAGCTATGTCACACTCTGAATCATCAATAATACAAATTTAAATGAAAAGCTCTCAAACTACCTCAACGCACTAATACCACCTACAATGGATGTCAATTGCCATGACATGGGCAAATCAAGGACAAACATAGAGAACTCAACAATACAAAAAAAAACAACCTTGCAATCATACACATTTGCAAAGACAAGGTTTCCTCTACAGAAACCATCAAATGGGAATAAAACTTCAGGAACAATGAGCAACACTCCTTATGCCACTAATCCATAGTCGTACAAGTGTTTATGTTGCCTCATGGGCTTTGACATACACCTGCATACTGTCGTAAAGATGACATAAACCTACAATGATACCTGCAACAATGGAAATGAAGGACTAAAACCTCTATAGACAAGAGAGATGGACTTCTACCACCAACTCCCTAAAAAGGATTTGCTACTACACAATTGTAGCAGTCTAAGAACTTGTTGCATTAGCCCCAATTGCTTAGTACACAGCCTACTAAAAGTGAGTTGTTACCATTGCCCAATGGGACAACAATGGCCACTCAACTGGATGCCTGAAGGATCGTTTCACCACACATGCAGCAACATTCTTCCTCCTACTTTCAGCACTCTCTGCCAACTAGTCCAGCTTGCTTGGCTTCGGCTAACACAGTCATCCAACTTGTCGGCTTCAACTAAGACAGTCCAACCAGCCAGCCTCCTCAAACATGACTTCCCACGCCATAAAACAAGGAGGTTTCTCTTCCCTCCAACTTTTCACCTTTTGCCTCTATCCCTTTAGATACACTGCCCCAGGAATGTGGATGGTCATTGCACATAACCATCGATACTACCAATAATCATGGTCCTATACGGAAATGGCATTGTCAGCTGCTTGGTAAGATGAAACACACACCAGCCAAAACAGGAGAGCAAAGGTGATGGAAGAGGAACAGACATGCCCCAACAGGGGTAAACACATTGCCGTCAAGGAATAAAAACAATCATTGCCCAGTCAGGGAAAACAATCGTTTCCTAATTAGGGAACCAATCTAAAAAATAGTCATCATCAAGAGCAATGAACAACCGTGTGCCCAATCATGAAAAATGCCACCAAAATAGGGGAAAACAGATGCCACCCAAAACCAAGGTAAGTGGTTGCTGCCCACCAAATTTGCCCCTTCAACTTCCTCTGCTGCTTCAACCTCTAATGCCGCCAACAAACACCCACATGACATTTTGTCACTTTGTGCAATTGTTGGACACTACCAAACTCACCTGAATATGTGCCCTAAGTTATTCGGCCACACCTGCAGCATTGCTGCACGCAATAATATCACCCTAACTGAAGCAATTTGAGCCGTTAAGTATACTCTATAGGATAACTGGAGCAGAAACAGCACTCAAAACAGTGAAGTGACTCTTGGAGTGAAACATATTACTCTTAATACTGCTGCAGGTGAACTTGCAGCAGCCTGAAACACCTGTGGCTCTTGCTGCAGGTGAACTTGCAGCACCACAAAGCACTGGCAATGTTGCTACAGGTGACTTTTAGCTTGACCCCACTTGTCCACCTAAACTGATCCACTTTTCAGATCAGTCCAACTAACTAATAATGTCATCTACAACCTGTAAGAAATGCTAGAAGATTTGACTAATGAACATATCAAATTTGTACCTACAAGTTTGGCAAATCGGGAAAAAATGGTAGATTGGGTACCTGATATCTCCTAGAAGCAAAACAAAAATCTTTTAATGATTCACTAAAATCTCTCTGGTGTGTTGCAGCACACTAACAACATATTTTAAATTTTGCTAACATCCTACAGTGATGCATTGGCAAAACCCTGTAAAAATGGTACAGCCTGTATTTGGCCAACTTGAGATTAATTGATCACCCAATGGAACATGTATCAATACATGAAATATATTTTGAAGAACCATTTTTGACATGCTATACGTCATCATGAAAACTCAAATTTAGTAGTTACAAAGCAGTTTGAGGTGACTTGCAAGAAACTTAAAGCCATTTTGATATTTTCATCAAGTGTCGTACAATTCATATTGTGCAAATTTTATAATTATGGATTGAGTAGGATCCAACCAACTTATGGAGAATAGTGATACCATGGACATCGTAGAACCTAGTATATTAAAGCATGTGAAACTGTGTTGGGCATAAAAACCAGATGATTATGTGAAAAGCATATTGGATTTTGGTCATTGGGTGAAGACTTACTGTGAACAATTTGTAATAAATTCTTGCATTCCATATGAATTTTTGTTTTTCCCTAATGGTTGATGGCCCCATCCTTAATTTATTTCAATTCATATTGTGCTGGTGGGCTTCAATGGGTTCTGTTAGTATACTATTTTGATGGTTTTTTATAGCTGTCGATGGTTACGTTATAAAGCAAAGACCTTAAAATCCAAGACTGGCAAGATTTCTGTCATGCCTAAAGGTATTAGTGGATTCACATTGATCTTCTATTCTAAAGATAGCTATCCAAATCCAACTCAAAATAGGTGTAACGAATAAAATGAATATGCAATAGCCTAAAAGAAGCTTTGAGTGTTTCAGGCATTTACAATGGTGGTTGTATGCAGGAAGTTTTCACACGCCATTGTTAAAGAAAACCCAATCTTAAATTTAGCTAGCCTATTGAAGGAACAAATCAATGCCAAAAGCCCTTCAATTAATGCAATGAATTTTTCTTAACACATCCTTGGACCCTAATATATTGAAAATTCTGCCCCTTCACCCCAAATATATACCTTGCTTCTGTTTACACACCCAAAAATTAAAAAACTTGAACTCTGGGATCTATTGAAATAAACATTCTTGGCACATCAATGGAATATTGATTTTCATGCAAACATTACTCATATCACTCATCAAACAGACACTAAATGCAAGAGCAAAAGATGCATACCATAAATACAACATTTGTAATTGGACCAACCTCTCCCGTTAAAAGACGGCGGGCATAAACAACCTGCTCCACCATTTCAGCTGCAGTCAAATTTTTCTTTAAACCCATCCTATAAAAGACCCATGCATGCATCAGCACATGGCAATCATTCATCAAATGCCACCAGATCGCTGGCATTTCAAGCCTAAACTTCTGTATAATATCACATAAGTACTATAAACAGTATTTTTACCAGAAGATCCCTAGAAAAGCCTGACAATTTCATTTTGGATAGAGTGCTTGCCTTCCTGTATAGCAAAATTGACAGTTCATTCCACAGCCTACTTGACTTGACACACAGACTGTAGTGCGCCCTCTTTTACATGGAATTACAACTGTTTCTATCACTAACCCATCTCCCAAACAGAATAGAATCTGTAGCCTCCTGCCACCATATCAGTAAATCAAATTTCTTTAAGAACAAATCAGAGTTATAGGAACCACTATGAGTTTTATTGCAAACATTGCATTATCCATGCACCCTTCATCCTTTGAGTTATAACTTATCCTGTGTCCCCTCAATCAAATGAAGCATGAGGGAAAAACTATTCTAAGTAATCACTATTTTTGCTCCACTATGCTATGTATATGCAATAGTGTACATAAAACTACCTTGCAAGTGCCATCAGCTGCAAAATAAACATCTTTAAGTGACAATACACTGAACTCTGCTGTCTTTTCCAAAGCTTCTCTGAAATGTTTGCTCAAGCCTGATTCCACAAAACGACTCAGAATATTGCATTTAAATGAGGAACTAAAAATCAAAAATGAAATTGAAATTCATATTACATTTGGGAAAATCCAGAACGCCAATCAAAGCTGCAGTCTTGCAAGTAAAATAACAAGTAACTATAACTGTCTTTACAAAATAGATTGCCAGGTAGGGATGCCCATCAAATTCCAACACCAAAATTCTCCATATGCCTCACAAAAAATTCAATACCCTCTCAGATGCTTTGACCATAATCAAAATATAACCCATAAAAGGCATTACTTAGCCTACAAAGAGCTGGAACAAGAAATCATTGCAGTCCCCTTCAATTGAAGTAAAATTATTGAAATGCAATCAGATCTCAATTTTGCACAGTCCAATACAAGTCATTTGTTACAGCTCTAATCAGGACTATGGCTGATCAACTGTATTTCAAACTCGTACAAAAATACTTTACACAACTAGGAGTATGGATTCTCTAAGAAAATATGACATCAGAAGAACTTCAATATAATGTTATGTATAGAGGCCCATGATATTGTAATATCTAATAGGGTTTCAGAGTAGCTGCATTGTAAAAATTATTGCAGATGTGATACCAGGATTGTCTTGAACCCAAAGCTTATCTCCATATTCACATTCAAACATACGAATATAAAAGATCACACAGATGTATCAAGGGTAGCAAAGAACCTCTTTTCGCTATGTTCTGTAATAACTCAGGCATGCTGCCAAACTTACAAAAATAGATATGTTTCTCTAACACTGTAACCCCAAATGCTTGTGCTATTTTATAAAGAAGTGCAAGAGAGAGCTAGGTAAATGAATCAAATAATAATTAATAAAACAAAGCTTATAACTATAGAAGAAAACTCATTAAAGCAACAAAGCTCCAATGAGAATCAAGATAAGGTGAAGGTCTATTTCTAGTGTTCCATAGGAGCACATTCTCCCCCCTCCCCCAACTCCTCTCCCAAAAAAAGAAAAAAGAAAAACTAGGAGTTTCCGAGACAAGGACATCCCTAAGATGTGGGGACGTGGACGAGACATGCCCCCACTGCCCATCCAGTGCCACCTGGAGGGGAAAACATCCCGAGATGTTCCTACAATGCAAGGAAGGTCCTCAAAGACGTCTTCCTCCTATCGGGGATAGTAAAGGGCTCCCTGCATCCCTAAGATGGCAAGGGGACACCCAAGTGTCCCTCAACCATTCCAAAGACAACAGAGTTACCCCACCGTAAAATTAGTTATTTATTTTTAAAAAACATGTTTTTTAAAAATGTACAATGCAAACCCTCACCATAATATGCAAGGAAATCCACCAACACACTGCACCTCCAAAAAAACTATAAATATGATAACCCACACTCAATTGAAATCAGCATCAACGATTTAGCATTTTGCATTGAGCAAGAGGAAGAGAAAGAGGAAGAGTCTCTGTCCACTTCAATCATCTTTGTCAATTATCATTCAACAAGGTAAGTTCAAAACTGAACTTCACGCTTTGATCTTTCAAATTTGAGTGTTGTTTTTTTTGTTAAGGATCGCAATAATCAAATAACCAGAATTTAAATGTCAATGAATAAATCATGCAGCTGTTTTTATGTTTTTTTGGTAAATTTTAGGGTTTTTAAGTGCTAATTTTTGTTCAAGGTTTCAAATTTATAAATATTATTCTTAAGGTTTATAAGTGTTGTTTTAAGGGTTTCAAGTGTTGTTTTTAGGGTTTCCATTTTACTCTTTTTCAAAGTTTATTTAAACAGTGATAAACTAGAAAGCTGATCTAACTTTAGTGTATCCTCTACTTCTACACCTCATGCAATCTTAAGTAAGAAAAATAAAAGTAAAATCCTCTCTTAGTTTTGTTGTACCAATACGAAATTTTCATATTGTTGAGAGTGAATGTCTCTGGATTTAACTATGTAAGAATTTTGTCACATCCCTAATTTATGACTATGTTTTACTTTTTACTTGTATGTAATTAGTAGGTAATTTTTGTATGATTTAATGATTTGACGTTATGTGAAATGTCAGGATAAATCAAATAATCTCATGAGTTTGAATTTATATGTTTAGAATTAGACATGTGATTATATGATGTCATGATTATTTTATTCATAAGATATATGAAGTAACTAATGATGCACTAATCCCAGTTTGGTTGATTGTAAGTGTAACCAGGAGAACAGGTTTTCCACCTTCCAAGAAAGAGAGGGAGAGCATCATCGGAGAGAAGTGAATAGACATATGGAAAGAACAGTTTGTTGCCATCTAAGTCTCGTATTTGTTCAATTTTGTGAACCCCATCAAGTTTGGTAAGTTGAGTTCGACTTTATTAGTTTAAATTGGATTCGATTCGACAATAGTTGATTTGACGTCAAATTCCTTTAGCATAGGTTTTATCGTAAAACCAAGAAGGGATGGTACGACCATCAACAAGATGTACGATAGTCATTATTTTTACTTATATGAGTTGAATATAGTATATATTCAGGAGTATATACATATTTATGATAGTGGTTAACTATCTCATTTGGTATTTTCCGATTGAGATTCTTTTATGGTATCCTATCAGGTTATTTATGTTTGACTATTGTGTTATATTTGCAAGACAAAGAAGGGGGAGAATATCTTGACCCCATTCTCGCAATCTTGACAAGCGTTTAATCAAACAACGTAAGTATACGTTGTGTATGCTTTCTTGTAGTGTCCTACCCTTAATTTTTTCTGATGTTCAATTGAACTTGGTACGTTTTATGTGTTTGAACATAACATTTGTTTTTATATGCATACATATATTCAGAAATAAAGCATTCTAAAACTACCCAGATGCTTATTTATGTGGGAATCAACCATACAACTAAAATATCAAATACCCAAAAGAAGATTTGGTATTATCAGCAAGTTTGTTACATACCCATTTGCTGGTTTGACAACATAGAGTCTGATTTTTGAATATTACAGCAACATGGAGTCATATATCCATCACCAAACTCTCAAACCCTAAGTTCTCCTTCCCAAAAATTATGCACAACAGCAAGTAAACCCTAGGCGCCTCCAATGGTGGAAAGAAGTGCCCAAAAACCTAGGCGATTCAGCTTCTAGGGTGCCATTTTTCCCCTCTAGCTGGTACTGCCAGGGCTGGGAGTGAACAGCAGCAAGGAACAATGTGAAACTCCTCCCAAAACTCAGTCCAAACTCCTCAAAAAAAACCTGCAATAAAGACTTTATCATCCACGCCCAAGTAGAACTGATTTCTACTCCAAACAATGCTCAAAAGACCAAAAGATGGTACGGCCTGTCCTTGGAAATGGTATGGCCCAGCAGCAGCTCGAAAGGTTTGTAAACTCACACTCAAATCTGCATTAAACACACCCCCATACTCTCATAAACTCTACACAACTTATCATCCGAAAGATCTTCCATATTTTGCATTCAAACCCTTCTACGAACACTTGCAAATTTGTTCAATATGCTCCAGCATAGCATCTGAAAATAAGACTATCGCCAAGTATTCTTGGGTGATCTTCCACACCTGCAAATATTGTTCCCTTTGAGGGGTTTCGTCCTCAAAAAGCCAAGAATCCAAAGTTCAGTCTCCAACCTGGTAGAAGAGAAAATATTTTTTCAAGCATATACAAAAATGAGCTCAAACCCCCTTTTATTCTCTCCTTCACTTCCACGCACAACTTGGGCAAGTAAATAACATTTTAAATTTCACTTTATTTCCCCTTATGTCTCCCTAAGTTGGGTGCTCCACATTACTTTATTAAAAAATGCCTTTTACATTTTCCCCCCAACGCCCCTTTAATAAAGTCACTTTAATAATTTAATTAACATTAAGTTAAATCTTTAATTTAACTTAAATGACATTAACGTTAATTAAAATAATATTAACTCTGCCCAACGAACAACCGAAGGAGTGACCAATCATGCATTGGCATGGAAACGGTGCCACATGAAGAAGTCGGTGATGAGCGGTGACCCTACTAAAAATAGTAAGAATGGCCCAAATGTCCGAAATCGCCCGGAACGACATTACCGCAAACCATCTGATATCACTGAGCTCAATGCAACACCTGAGATAGCCAAACGGCTGAACTGCAAGAAAGATTGTTGTCATGCAAGCACTTACTATAAATAGTAAGTACAGGCAAGTTGTCCAAAATCCCTCTAAAAAGGGTCATGCAGCTCCACTGGATCACCTGAGCACACTAGTGACATCGAAATACTCCTCTGATCAGGTTGTCACAAATCTAGAAAGTCAGCTCCAACTATGTTGCAAGAGAACCCGAAAATGGGGACATTACATTTCTTTACAATGTTATGTATGTGTGTGTGTGTGTATTCGTATATATATTAAGTTAGATATTTAAATGAGACCTATCTGTGTTAAGGTCGATAACTTTTTTATGAAAGAAGTTAAGATATTATGTTATGCAGTTGCCTTGTTACGTGGTTGTTTGACCCTTTTTACTCTCAACTAATTAAAGATAGTGGAGAAGCCTTTGACCGGGTTTTGAAGTGGTCAATAATGACCATCATCTCCATTATTTGCATGTTGTCGTAGAGAATTATGACGGGCATTATTATTGAGTAGTGGTACGCGGTTAGAGAGTGCTTCACCACCGAGTTTTCTTTGTGGAGATACGGAGACACAGATACCACAGAGAGAGGACTTCGTGGGAGGTGGACTGAGGAAGAACGACGTCTGAGGAGCCTTGTTTGCACGTTGGACTCACAAGTTCTCTTTTTAGAACGTACGCCACCTAGAAACGGCCCAGAATCACTTTCAAATCACCCTGACGCACCTAGAATCACCCAGGTTCAGTTCCAAACAATTCTAGCTTCAAATTTTTGTAACCTGCCCAAATCCACAAATAAATCGGTTCCAACTCCGATTCCGAAATGTTTTGTACCAAAATCACCAAGGTTTCAGGCCAATTCAGTAACTTAGTTTGCAGGCATTTGGGAATGAGAATTGATCAAGATTAGCTAACTTATCGGCTCTGATTCAGCTGCATTTGACAGGTATTTAACACTTTTCCAGTTTTTTTGTGCATTCATTCTAAATTTCTAGTGCTAGAGTTTAGTTATTTACTATTTTACTTCTAATTTTTAGTTAGTTTGTAGTAGCTGCTACGATTTTGTTTGATTTTTTTGTCTTTTCCATTTTGCTAAGGTTTAATTCTATTTTTGAAAACAAAATGTCATCCACAAGTAGGAGGTGGCAGCAAGCCTAAGGACCCTGCTTGGAAACATGGGGCAGCAAGTACATCGCTAGGAATGGTAATCTGCAACTATTGTGGTTTGCATATGAGAGGAGGCATAGAACACCTCAAATATCACCTTGCATGGATCAGTTGTCAAAATGTTGTGATATGTAATGTAGCATCTCAGGAAGTTGAACAAGAGGCAAAAGCTCTCCTTGCATCTTATGATTGGGAGAGAGTAGAGAAAAATAAGACAGCAAAGCTACTGGCAAGTATAATGGGTTCTATAGGGTTAAAGGGAGTTATAGGAGGTTCTTATACTTCCATTGGGCCACAGATATGGGGATTAGATAGTGTACGCAGCTGTACTTCCATTTTTTTGTTCCTCGTAACTTTCTTGGCTTGCAACCTTCATTGGAAGGTACTGCATGAAATAAGGAATTGTAACATGAGGCCAAGTTGGTATGTGCCAATTTTTGGTACTACAACATTCCATTTAATATTGTGACAAGTCCTTATTGGGAGCAGTGGATCATTGCATTGATTGTGGCAAGTAAAGAGTTCAAAGCACTGAGCCATCATCAGTTGAGGGGGCATTATTGGAGAGAAAAACAAATTTGGAAAAATAAGGGCTGCAACATTTTATCTGACAGGTGGATGGATGGCAAGAACCGCACCTTAATCAACTATCTCCTGGCTTCAAGAGGATAATTAGTGTTTATGAAGTTAGTTGATGCCTCCAATGAAATCAAAAATGCCAAGACCTTGTGCAACTTGTTGGATGAGGTGGTGATGGAGGTGGGAGGGGAGAATGTTGTCTAAATAGTGACAAACAAGTTAACAACACAAATGCATATGTGGCAGTTGGTAGACTTCTAGAGGAAAGGCACCTCACATTATTTTGGGGCCCTTAAGCCAACCACTCCATTGACCTTCTCCTTGAGGATATAGGGAAACTTAATTGGGGGAAGAACATGGTGGAAGATGCAAAGAATGTAACAAAATACATCTACAACCACACATGGGTCCTAAATCTTGTGAGAGAGCAAATGGATGGCAAAGAGCTTGTGCGGTGGAGAGTCACATAATTTACGACTACTTTTATCATCTTGCATAGAATCACAGCTGCATTGCCCAACCTTAAGAACATGTTTGTGAGCACTAGAGGGTTGGAGAATCCTTACTCTATAAGGCCAAAGGGCAAAGGGTCGTGAAGACCATTTTTGATGATACACTTACCAAGTACATGAAGGAGATTATCAAGGTAACTTTTCATTCAAAAATTTCTTTTTTTTTAATTTATAATGTTACAATTTGCTGATTTTGAAATTTTCTGATATTTGGGTTGCTGATTTTTATTTTTTTTTAGTTTAATTTTTTTATTATTTTTTATATGCTCTCTTGTTTTAGATGTAAGAACCATTGGTTAGGGTTCTACAGTTGGTGAACGAGGACCAGACCCCATAGGGAATCTATATGAGGCCATAGACAAGACCAAAGAGGCAATTCAAAATTTGCAACAATTGAATAAATACAAATATCAACCCATCTGGTGCATTATTGATCAAAGGTGGAACCAAAAACTTCACCAACATATTCATGTTGCTACCTACCATTTGAACCCAAGGTTTATCTTCTCCAATTCATTTAGAGTCAATGAGGAGGTTATGGATGGTCTCAACACATGTATGGGGAGGATGGTCTCTGATGAAAACCTTAAAAACATCATACATGATGAGTGACAAATTTATTAGGGGCTGAGGGGAGGTTGTTTTCTTCACCTCTATGCATTCAAAGGAGATCCATTCTACAACCAGGTGAAAAAACATATATGTTTAATTTGAGTTTATTATTTACTTTAACTTTTAAGTTTACTAAAATCCTTAAAAAGTTATAAATGTCCTCCTTGTAGATTTGTGCTGAGAAGATTTTGGTTCAACAACAACCAACCTTCAAAACCTTGCCATCCGCATTTTGTCCCAACTTTGTAACACTTCAAGTTGCAACCACAACTGTAGAGTGTTTTTAAATCCATTCACACAAAAAATTACAGCAAGTTGAATCAAAAGTGTTTGAATGGCCATGTCTTTATTTTGTACAACCTTCTATTGCATGCAAAGAAGGTAAAGGGGCAGGAGAGACATGAAGCGCTTCACCTCAATGACATCAATCCATATTTAGATTAAGTTGTTGAGGATGTGGTCTGATGTTTAATGCTAATGATATAGCTGATTTGGAGATGGAGGCAATGGAATTTTGGAAATGAGAGTGGCAACATTTGCGGAGGTAGAATGGAGGTCATTGATGGCGGTTCATCACATTCACATCATGATCCTATGCCTAAGCCTCCTATTGAGGATGATATTGTTCCTCAACAAGAAGCTGCAACACTACCATCCAGTTCGAGGTCACCCACACAACCATTTAGGAGCTTTAGTCATAGAAGAAATTTATAGATTATGAACACTAAAATTATAATTTGTAATTTTTATTTATATTGAAACTTTTGATATATATTTGACCTCCCCTCCTATGCCTCTCAACCCGAAGCTTGCTTTTTACTCTGAGCATTTCTTATAGGTCGAAGATGGTATACTTTGCCGCCCTCACTATCTCCTGCATCGTTGGTCACATGGCTTGAGGTTTCCTCTTGGCCAAATGAGAGTGTGTTTCCATCAACTATGGGTTGAGACAGATCACCATATTCCTCACCTTGACCAGATCTATCGTCTTTGTTCCCTCAAAGAGGTTGAGAGCGAAGAGCATTTCATCTTCAGATGCCCCATTTATTATGAGATCCATTGGAGATACTACTGCCTCTACCAAGACTCAGGCAACAATCTCTCTACTTTCTTTAAGTATTTTGACCAGCGATGTTTGGCTCTTTATCTTCAAGAGGCCATCACCTTTCAGCACAGATCCTTACATGTGGTTTCTCAAGATTCTAGAGCCCCCAAGTTGATCACCTCCTTCTGTCAGCACATCACAGAGACCGGTAGCCCTAAACGACCTTTGGATATCGCTACTTCTCTCACAGATGCAAATAGACTTATGAGACAGCGTCTCTCACAGCTTCTGCCTCAACATGTCCCCTCTTAGCGTATTGGTCCTATTTCTTCCCAACAGCACGGCCCAGCCTCCTCTTGTTGGCATAGATCTACTCCTCTGCGACCACCTCTCCAGTCATAGGGACAAATGCATATAACGAGCTTTTTCACTACTACAGGGACTACTTCGGCCTTGGATGTTAGGTGTGATCCTAGTGGGAGTACCCCTCTTGGCCCTCAACACTCCCCAATGAGCATTAACAAATCTTGTATTGGTCCCTTCACAGTGATTGACAATGGCACTAGCAACTTCACCATTTCTAGTCTTGGCAATGATACTTGATCTTCAGTCCTCCTTTGTGGTTGCTCTTTGCTCTTCGAGGTTCTTGTCCCCCTTAGCTATTAGTACCTACTTATGGGCCACTTGTTTTGGTGGTCCCCTGTTGTTTTGTATCTTTTATTTTTGTTCTTCCACTTGGTGTGACTTTTCTAGGTTTCTCTTCCTAGAATTTTCTATTGTATACTATTGTTCTCTTGAGTCCCATTAACCTACTTTTGGTCATCCGTGGACATTAATATAATTTCTATCTTTCTTTCTATGATGTGTATTGAGCTCTGATTTTGATCTATATACAGTGATACTCGGGGACGCGTCCCCCCCCCCCCATTTTCTCCCGCACCCGACTGGTAGGACGCTTTGGGGATGGGGATAGAACCCCCCTCCCCCCCGGTTGTTCCCACTTGAAAGACTTTAATGAGGACGTCCCAAGGACGCCCCCTGTACAAGGGGAACGTCCCTTAAACTAGGTACGCCATACCGTCTCGAGGATGCCCTACAGTGCCCAAAAATTTTGTCAGTCAACACAAAAAAAATCACCAATAAAAAACCCTAGTTTAAACACGCAAATATAGAAACGACTTCCTTTTTATAAGTTTTAAACACGCGAGTCGGGTGTGGGACAAAATTGGGCATCCCCGAGTATCACTGCAAAAAATACTTTAAATTCCTTTCAGTTTATCCAAAAATTCATATGGAAAAGAGCTTACGATTTTTTGGGAATTTTTTAATAAAATAGTTTCAAAACATGTTTTATATTAGGGTTTTTTATTTTTCTGTAAATAAACCCTAACCTGCAAAAACATATCGCGGGTTTAGTGGTGTGAGTGTGTTTGTCTGTCTTTCAATTATTGGTCGCTCGCTTTCCTTGTTTGTGTCATTCGTTCCGCTTGCTCTCCCTGTATGCGTTGTTCATTCCGTTGAGGAAGCTCACTAGATTGTTGGATCCCAGTTTTGGATCTCTGCATTTGGAAGGACTAAAGTAGTGGTAGGAGTGTCTTTATTTTTCTATCCCGATCACTTTTTTGTTTGTTTTAGTTTTGTGGTTTTTATTTTTATCTTTTTGGTTTACGTTGTAACATATTCGATTTAATAATAATTAGATTTCCAATTTTGAATATATATTAATATTAATATTTATAATTTTATTACGTTTAAAATTAAATTATTATGAATAATTTAATAATAATAATAATCCGACTATAGAATTGAGTATAGACAATGGCATCAGTAAGTTATTGAGAAATTGTTGTTACGATGTGAGATGTTGATGTTTCTAAAGTCTATGCATATGTCAATGACCATAAGCCTTTCTTAAATATAATGTTGGAAACTTTAAATTAGCTTCCATCGAAACCTATGCTATCAATTCAATGTTTAAACTTTAAAATTTATTGCATCTCTTTTTAGTATTCAACTTCTTTATAATATATATATATAGCCGTCCCGTTGCCTTCCCCAAAATTTTGGAAAAATTTTGCCATCCCCGAAAACTCGTCGCCCCGTCCCGAAAACTCAAAAAAACAGTCTATATATGACAAAAATCAGTAATATGTTCTCTAAATTCAGTAGTATGCATTTTTGAAAAAAAAAATTACAAACTTTTAAGTGTTTTTTTTTTATGTTTGGAAAATTTACTAGGTTTTCCGCATTTTTGCCAATCGAGTTTTTGAAAAAACTTGGGTCTACCAAGTTTTTGAAAAAACTTGGGTCTACCAAGTTTTTGCCGAGTCCGAATTTTTCAACTATGATCAACGTCGTTGCAAGATTTGCCCAAGTACTTGCTATATTTGATGATTTTTACCTATATGATATCCAAATGAGCAAAGTTTGCTCACTATTTGGCTCAGCAATCAAGTCCCAACAAAAAACCCCATGAACTCAAGGAATGGTCAACAAGTTATTGTAAATACTCATGAACTATTGAAAAACGAGTGGGTTTTGGCATGGTTTTCTAAGGTGTATATAAAAGGCAAAATTAAACTCATTTTTTAGGTTTTTACCTCTTATCTCTCTTGCAAGGCAAATTAAACATTTGCACCAAAGCTAGAGACCATTCACTCATATATCAAAACAATGTACCAAATTGATTGGCGGTGTGGACGGGGGGCAAGTGCGGAGAAAGGCAAGATGGAGGGGGGAGGAATCCCTAGTTTTCTTAGTTAGGGTTTTAGTAGTTGCATTAGTTTTTGCATGTAACTGGAGTGAAAAACCCTATCTAAGACACAACCCAAGTTGACTATCCTCCACAACCAAAGCTGAACATCCTCAAGTAAGGCACACTAGTCCTCATTTATAACTGTCGAATACAAAGTGAGCTATTTCTTCGTTTAATTTATTCTTAAGAAATTGGTTCTAATTGTTGTTTCTTTTTATCCCCAGTAATGATAGAAAATTCACTTATTTAGATTTAGAGGTTTTGAATTCTAACAAGAATAAAACTATCGTTCTTAACATTTAGGCCATTGAATTTTTATTTTTGTTGTAATCTAATTTTACAGACCATATTATGTACATGAAGACCCTAAACCCATTGAAATTTAGAACATAAGAATGCCACAAGGACTTCACAAATAATTATTGCACAAACCTAGGGTTAACAAAGTGAAATGAAATTTCTGTGGAAATGAATCACAAGGAGGCATCAATAGGCTCAACTATCAATAAGGGAGAATACCAACCCATGAGGTGAATTCAGCACATGTCCACTAAAAAGGAAAAAAAACATAAGGACAAATTGAGTATTGAAATTGGATTATCTTTCCATTGTAGCTTAAGGTCCTCATTTGCAGCTAGACCAAAGAGAGAACAAGCAGATAAAGAAGCAGAAAATGCTTCTATGCCAATGCCACCAACTTCAGCTACTACTCTCCATGTTTGTCATCCTTATATTGGTGATACCAATCTACATAGTTTTTTAAAACTTCATACTATTCCCAGGGATCAGACTAGCTTGAAGAGTAAGAGATGAAAACAGATGATAATGCATGCACAAGAAATGCAACAGGGAGGTTTTGGTTTTATTCAAGCCTGCCATTCAATGTTTCCAGCTAAGTTTTTTGAAATGCTGTACTACTCCTAGGGATCAGACTGGCTTGACGAGTAAGAAAGATGTTCATGCACGTACAAGAAATGCAATAGGGAAGTTTTAGATTTATTCAAGCCTGCGATTCAATACTGCTGGATATTCTTGACACCATTGTCATTGCTGATTCAGGCACTAAAGCCCCTACATACCACCATTGGGATTGAATGTGCATGAGGTGGTTAAAGATGTCACCAAGGTCCTTGGAGATAGCTGCAAATTGAGCCCAGATAAGTTGCACTATTGTGTTACATGTACAATGGGTGGACAAATACAATAAATCAGGCATTGATTGATATTCTTGTCTTCTTTAAAAGGCATAGGTACCTTATTGAAGTCCTTCGATGCCTGAGACTAAATAAATCTGCTCAGACCCTTTTAGGGATTTTTGAGAGAGTTGTAGTCGATGTTGGAGAGGAAAATATTCAACAGATTGTTATTGACGATGCTGAAAATTGTGTAGTTGCTCAAAGACATTGACAAACTTGACCAATTTATATCAGTTGTAGAGAAAGATAAAAGCATAATATATTTATAGTCATTTGAGGGTCCTTAACGTTATGAGGAAACGTAAAAATGGAAAGTATCTTGTATAGTCAATTGTCACTGGATTTGCCACCAATTTCATATCCTTCAAATGTCTCACTTTGCAGAAGATGAACTTAAAAAGAATGTTTCTACTGAGTAGAAAAAATCATGAAATTACAGACACATTTATGTCAATGAGATATTAGAGCTTATTTTCCTTCAGAGCTTTTGGAAGGATGCATTTCTAGCAATCTTAGAACCACTAGTGAAAGTTTTGAGGATGTTTGACTGATAGATATTCGCCATGGATACAAAACAATGGATAGGGCAAAAGAGGCCATTTAAGAAACAGATGGCATGTGGAGCTGAAATGCATGCCATTGTTGAATATCATTGACAACTGATGAGAAAAATAGGTACAGAACCCCCTGCATGTTGTTGGGCACAATTTAAAACCGAATTCTATTATGATGAAACATTTCCTGCTAATTTGGTGGTGATGTGAAGATTTTTAATTGCATGGAGGCTGTTAAACTAGTGTTAGTTAACTCCTAATGGTCAAATCTTATTTCTAATCCTATCTCTTCTGCTTTTTTCTTTTGTGGCTATTTTTAGCCTTTGTACATTCTTTATATACAGCTTTGCTGTATCTTGTAAACATATTCTAATGATCAATAAATTCGTAGCTTTGCATTTCTGCAATATGGTATCAGAGCTCCTGGTTCGAGCTCCTTCATACGTCGTACGAACACGATTCTACTTCTAAATCGAGTTTTGTTTTGTTTTCCTTTTTTTTGTTGTGAGCAACTCGTGGATCTGTAAATCGCGTTTTTAGTCTGAAATCGCGGATTTTCTGAAGGATTGCGATTTTAAATGCTCATCTGGTCACGTTTCTGCAAGAAAACCCTAGGCGACAGCGAGCTCTCGCGATTTGTCTTTTAGTCGCGTTTTTCAAACCCCTTTCTGGACGCGCCTTTTGCAAACCACGGGTTTTTCTCATCGGATTGTTTGAAGTCGCGATTTCCGTTTTTTTCTTCCGTATGTTTGTGGGGCTCCAGAAACGTGGTGACTCTCTGCTCGTTTATTGCGCGATTCTGCTCACGTCTATGCCGGGATACGATGTTTTACTCAGGGTATTTGATGGCGATTTGAAGGGTCGCATAGTCTGTTGGCAGCTTTCATTTCTTATTTCTATCGCAGTATGCTCCGGTGACATCCAAATCGCAATTTCACTTTAGGGCTTCTGGGAGTTTTGACTTGCATTTCCGAGTCGCAGTTTACATTACAGCGTTTTGCTTATTTCCAAGGAGGTGTATGGATCACACCTAGAAAAGATGGTCTCACTTATTTTGAATTTTGTGTAGAAAATGTCTGATCTCAGCAGACATCTTTCTCTTTTTTTCTCAACAATTGTGTCCAGGCTTATAAGTCAATTTTTTTGCCTCGACATTTGTACTGTCTGTTGCTTATCCATCCTCAAGCATCTCGTTTTTCGTGTCTCGAAAAACGTGAAAATGGCGTCTCTTGAGCAGAACAATTCTGCGGTCTCTGCCTTCATGGCCAAGCGACCTGCAAATCATGTCAAATCTTCTGCTTGGTACATTGACTCCGGTGCCTCTCAACACTTCACACATCAACGCGACTAGTTTACGGAGTACACGCCTTTCAAGGATTTTGTCATTTTTGGTGGAGGCGAAGAATAAACTGTTATTGGAAAAAGCAACGTACAAATTCAGTCTGGCGGGAGAAATTTAATATTTCTCGATGTTTATTTCGTCCCTGGAATGGAGCTGAATCTTCTCTATGTCAGTCAGATAATGCGACATTCACCTCATTTGGATGTCGTTTTCAGCATGCATACTTGCAGTATAATGGATCGTGAGACAAGTACTGTTGTTGCCAAGGGCCTTGAGGATCATGGTCTTTATAGGCTCATGGACTCTGGTGATTCTCACAAGCATGCCATGGCCGCCAGGAATACCTCCATCAGCAAACTTTGGCATCAACGTTATGGGCATCTCAATATGTACTATCTCTCTCAGCTCGCTCGAGAGGGCCTGGTTGGTGGTCTTCCAGAAATTCAAACTCTAATTCCTGGTGTTTGTGATGCATGTCAGGCTGGCAAGCAGCATCGTACTCCATTTCCAAATGGTGATAAATGGAAAGTATCCAAAGTTCTACAGTTAGTTCACGCTGATGTCTGTGGACCAATGAATACCCCTTCAGTTACTAGATGTCGATATTTCTTGCTTCTTGTTGATGATTTCAGCAGAAAGATGTGGGTGTATTTCCTAAAAAGGAAATCAGATGTATTTAGTACATTTCAGCAATTCAAGACTTTGGTGGAAAAAGAGTCCGGCTGTCCAATAATCACTCATCGATCTAATAATGGAGGGGAGTTTTGTTCTTCTTCCTTCATTCATTTCTCTGCTGCACATGGTATTAAACGCCAGCTGACTACACCATACACACCTCAGCAGAATGGTGTGGTCGAGCGTCGCAATCACACTATTACAGAAATGGCACGGTCTATGTTGGAACATAAAAGTGTTCCTAAGAAATTCTGGGCTGAAGCAGTCTACACTGCCATCTATCTTTTGAATCGATCTCCCACTTATGTCGTTCGAAAGAAGACTCCTGAGGAAGCCTGGTCTGGTCATAAGCCGTGTGTCAAACATTTGAAAATTTTTGGTTCTACTGCTCATGTTTGGATCCCAGATGCCAAGCGCACTAAGCTGGATTCCAAAAGTCAGAAACTCATGTTCACTGGGTATAGTGAAAATCATAAGGCTTACAAACTAATTGATATAGATACTGACCGTCTGATATTCAGTCGTGATGAGTCGTTGATGAGACTACTGGGCCCTTTCTTCTATCTACTTCATCTATTCCTCTTCAGGATCAGCCTTTGACGGATTCAGATTTAGGTATTTGCATTTCCTCTAGCTTCATCTGATGGGAAGGCTCCTGCTGTTCTGCCAGCATCTCAGTCTAGATCTCCACTTGCCTCAACTCAGGATATTCTAGATCCTCCTGATCTTGTTTCGACTCCTTCAAATGATGATTTTGTTGTCCCTCTTCCAGATGCTGGTTCCTTTGCTCTCCGGCCGAAATGGTGGGCCCAAACCATTGGTGACCTTCATGATAATGAACTCCTCTAAGGAATATCTGCTCGGAAGAAGAGCAAGCAATCAAATTCAGTCAATTTTGCTCTTATGGCCAATTTTCACAGCATTTCAGAGCCTCAAACTTATTCTGAGGCTCAAGGTGTACCTGAGTGGGAACAGGCTATGGATGCTGAGCATCAAAGTCTTTTGAAGAACAATACTTGGGTTTTGTTTGATCTTCCTCCTAGAAAGAAACCTGTTGGCTGCAAATGGGTCTACAAAGTCAAGTACAAGGCCGATGGGACCCTTGATAAATATAAGGCTAGGTTGGTCGCCAAAGGTTACTCTCAAAAAGGTGTTGACTATGAGGAGACTTTTGCCCCTACAGCAAAAATGAGCACCATTCGGCTTGTCCTTGCTATGGCAGCTCAATTTGGGTGGAAAGTCCATCAAATGGACGTCAAGAGTGCCTTCCTCAATGGAGAGTTGTAGGAAGAAGTCTATATGACGCAACCTCCTGGTTTCAAGGTTGCTGGGAAAGAACATCAAGTATGCAAACTGGTGAAAGCTCTTTATGGCATCAAACAGGCTCCACGCGCATGGTATCTCAAGATTGATCAGTATCTTGTTGATCAGGGCTTTCAGCGGAGTCCATCTGATTCCAATCTGTATGTCAATCAGTATGCTGATGATAGACTTCTTATTGTTGTATATGTTGATGATTTGATCATTACTGGCAGCTCAGAATCATTGATTCATCAGATCAAGCATGATCTCAGCCATACTTTTGACATGCCAGACTTGGGCCTCTTGCATTATTGCCTCGGTATTGAGGTATGGCAGCAAT
The DNA here is from genome assembly GCA_027924645.1 of Cunninghamia lanceolata. Taxonomy (NCBI): domain Eukaryota; kingdom Viridiplantae; phylum Streptophyta; class Pinopsida; order Cupressales; family Cupressaceae; genus Cunninghamia; species Cunninghamia lanceolata. Next base: position 14,883,149 of record BSBN01000169.1, on the reverse strand, counting down.
CTGACAGTATCTTTCTCTCTCAATCGAAGTATGCTCGGAGTCTGTTAGACAAATTCAGGATGACAGATTGCAAACCGGCTTCTACACCCATGGAGAAAGGCCTCAAACTCTCTGCTCATTCAGACTGTCCTGTAGAAAATGAATCAGCCTTTCGGCAATTAGTTGGCAGTCTCATCTATCTCACTGCCACTCGACCTGATCTTAGTTTTGCAGTCAGCTACATCTCTCGATTCATGACAGCTCCTAAAACTGAACACTAGGTTGCAGCCAAGCGTGTGTTACAGTATGTACATGGCACTTCTGACTTTGGCATTCTGTATGGCAGATGCAAAGATCCTCAGCTAATCGGTTTTACAGATTCAGATTGAGCCGGTTCTGTAGATGATAGAAAATCTACCTCTGGTTATGTTTTCAGTTTGGGCACAGGTGCAGTCACTTGGACCTGCAAGAAGCAGCAGGCAGTGGCTCTCTCCTTCACTGAAGCTGAATATAGGGGAGCAGTTAAAACCCCCTGTGAGGCAGTTTGGCTTCGAAGGATGCTTTCAGACACCCACATGTCTCCAGCAGGTCCGTCACCTCTGTATTGTGACAATCAAGGGGTGCTGAAACTTGCCAAAAATCCTGTCTTTCATGAGCGGACAAAGCATGTTGATCTTCATTGTCACTTTATTCGCCAGCTTGTTGAAGATGGCTCTGTTGTGTTGCGGTATGTTCCTACAGAGGACCAAACTGCCGATATTCTCACCAAGTCTCTAAGCCCGGATAAGTTTATCAAATTTAGGGGGCATCTTGGTGTTGTTGACCAATTGACCATTATGGGAGGGTGTTAAACTAGTGTTAGTTAACTCCTAATGGTTAAATCTTATTTCTAATCCTATCTCTTATGCTTTTTTCTTTTGTGGCTATTTTTAGCCTTTGTACATTCTTTATATACAGCTTTGCTGTAGCTTGTAAACATATTCTAATGATCAATAAATTCCTAGCTTTGCATTTCTGCAATAGAGGCTGTATTGATGATAGTAGTCAAAAAATCTATTGAGCAGCTGCATATGTACAAGGGACTCAAAGGATTATTTTTCTTATCCTAGCATAATCCATTACATTACGTATTGATTTGTTTTTTTTTGGTTGTTTTTGCTAAAGGTATTTACGATTGAGGGACTCTAGACCCCAAAAAAGTTGGCTAGATGCCAACAAGCAAGAGGTATTTACTTCATCCCACAGAGTCAATGAAAGATGAGAATTAAAAATCTAGAACCTAAGAACACTATATCCAGACCCGGGCTGAAAAGCCATTAAAGCAAAACTCCCAATGCATTGCTGATCCCAAGCCGTAGTTTGGACTCTCCTGCTTGGGAAAAGCAAGCTCAAAAGCCAAACCAACCCAAGAACCTCTCTCTATCAACCAGACAAAACTACTCTCTCACACAGCAGAAAGAACGTGAAAAAACATCACTCCCCTCTCCCTGGGAGCCAGCTGCCAGAGGGCTCTAACCCAGCTGCAATCCTTCATACTCACAGCAACAGCTCAGCCCTTCATAGACTGTCACCCAGATAACCATATACCAACAAGATCCCACTCAGCTCATCTCACACTTTCAGCAATTCATCTCTCTCCCTCCTCCCTACCCCGTTTTAGGAGCAAAAGCAAAATCAAATCAAACATTAAGAAAAACAACATCACTCTAACAGGTGAAGCAGTCACCTCCCACTCAAAACAGAAAAAGAGAAAATGCTCAAAAAAAACCTTCACACTATTTATCACCTTCATTTAGTCACGAAAGTGATCTAATTAGTCTAAAACAGTAAATCAACCAATCGGGAGCATTCTAACATCCCAAAAACCTCTCTCTATCAACCAGATTTAAGCAATCTGTCACACAGCAGAAATAAAAGCAAAAAAATCACCCAGATTCTACTTCAACCCAAATGCAATCCTTCACACTCACAGAAACAGCTCAGCCCCTTATAGACAGTCATCCAGATAGCCATATACCAACTCTGACCCCATTCAGCTCGTCTTACTCTTACAGCAATTCATCTCTCCCTCCCTTATTTTAGGAGCAAAAGCAAAATCAAGCCATATATCAAGGAAAACACCATAACTCTAAAAGGAGAATCTCTAACCTCCCACTCTAAACAGAAAAAGAGAGACTACTGTAAATAACCTTCTCAAACTTTTTTATCATCACTTTTTATGCAGGAGTTTGATCTAATTAGGCTAAAGTAGAAAATCAACCAATCAGGAGCATTCTGCCATCCTCACCTCTCAGCTCAGCATTGTTCAGCAAAAATAAGATATCAACCAATAAGGAAAAAACACGGAAGGTGTGAACTGTCTTTACTTCAATCTCAATTTTGCCAGTGTTCTGAAATTCAGTCAAAATAACTCAACGCTCACTTACCAAAACCTGTCTCACATATTTATCACCCATGAAGCAGCTTTAATCATATGAAAGAGCAAAAAGAACATAAACAATAAGTCTTTATATTATATATACCAATCCCCCGTACCATCAAAAGGATTGTCTAAGCATTCGTCTACTATATCATCACAAAGAGCTGAAGGGCTGCCACCATTAAGGTAGAGAATTGGCCTTAAGAAGTGTTTAGAAAAGAGATAAACAGCTTAGCAAACACAAAGTCTACAAAGAGGCTACATGATCCTAATCCATGACAATGTGTTCTCTGGAGGCAGAACCAAAGCCATCTCCATCTTCAGAGTCATCATGGAAATTAGTAGCCACAGGTGGTGGGATGCTAAGGGCTCTAGCAGTCATATCAACAGAAGATTGCAATTGCTTCAACCTCAAATTCCCTTCCGAAACGTTCTAGTTCTAGTATTTCCATTTTGAGATGATTGTTAATTAATTTCTTAATTAATAATACATATTGATTTTTTCTTCTTTTTTTTTATATTATATGATTTGGTAGATAAATTCTCTAAATTCAACTTAAAACGTAATATGCTAGGCACATGGTAAGTGGATTTTGACAATCCTCCAATCTTTGGAAGTTGGTTATTTGCATTATCAGCCAAACCTATCGTGTTTATGCTTGAGAATGCTCATGGAGCATGCTTGAAAAATACACTCCAGGAACCACAACCAATCAGAACAAAAGTAGATGTATGACCTTTGTCCATATGCACCACAACTTTTGCCTTCATATCAAGAAATTGGAACATTACATTCTTAGATCTTAATGATTTTTATAATTTTATTCTTTTGAATATCAAGCATTTAACTATTATTAGGCAGCTGTAACAATTGAGAAATTCAACCCATAAAGAGTGAAGCAAAGTCAGATTAGGTCACTAAGAGGGAAGAGCCCATATTTGCAGACGAGGATTTTGCATTGTTGGATGTGGTATTTTAAGCAAGGCCAAGACTTGTGTCCTTCGGACTTCCACTTCCCAAATTCAACAATAGTTCTACTAGCACAGACTTTGCACTCAGTAGACAAAATTGCTCACATTCAAGTCTTGTATCACATAAATTTGTTGTGTGTTTTATATTTGACATCAGTATTAGCACTCTAAATTTTAAAACATGTAAATTGTGAACTTAATTCAGACTACACTACAATTTTCGAATTGAAGTTTAAAAACTTTGAACTGTGTACATATTGTTATATGATGATTATGTGGTTTGCCAAAATGTAATTGTTAGATGTTATCCTTTACCTACTTAACACTGTTTTATTTTATTTTTTATGTCTGAATTATAATTACCATGAAATGAAAGAACAATGTAATTTTTACTTATTTTTTAGTATCTTCTTTCATTTTCAATTGTTGAAATTTCCTTAAAAAGTGTAATAGTGTTACTCTTCAGTCACACTGATTGATGCTAAGGATGATTCTGGCTAAAATGATTATCAGGAAGCTAACATAAACTTTGGTGGTCTATAAAGTACACCATATATCGAAACAGTTTCGAGCCCATTAATTCCAAAAGGCCCGAAAGTTTTCCCATTTCATTCACAGAGTTTGGGATTTAACTAGTTTGTGTGTGGGGGTCCCTAGGGCTCAAACCATAACTCTGAAACCTCAGGAAATATAGGATTAAAGTAACCAAAAGAAAGAGAAACTTTGGGGGAACCCAAACACCAGTTCCATTCTAGCTATTGCAAATGAAAGGATATATTAGGTCCATTGATGAGGAATGGGATACTATCTGACTAAACTGAAAGTGGGTTAAAATTCTAGTCACCCTTGAAATTTATGCCTTACCAAATCACCTTGTTTGATTAAGATTGTTGCACTACTTGTAACAATCTACACCAAGTATGAGAACAGTTGTAATCATATTCGTGCCTGAATATGAGAATAGTTGTAATCATATTAATTCCTCAAATCCCCCAAAAGGTTATCCCATTCCATTCACAAAGGTCAGCATTTAACTAGTTTGTATATCTATAAGCTTAGTTCCTAAATCCCAAGGAAGGATAAGGTTTCAGTCTATGTTATTGTTACATGGTGATGTGTGCCCCAGTACTTCCCAAGTTTTCCCATCCCTGAGACTTTTTGGGGATGCGAGAACACTTGACAAATGTCACCGGAGCTGTCGCCAAACTGGAAACGGCTGGGAGATACAAGACGGACAGCAAGGGACATCTGGCTGCCATCAGGACGATAGGGTATGTCTATGACTCATACAGAACCCCACCGCCCCCCCCCCACCCCCCCACACATTTTCTAATCCCCCCAAGCCAACTAAAAAGAATAAATAAATAAAGATAAATTGGGCTTCAGGAAAGTTGGACACCATAGACCTAAATAATTTATTTGGAGAAATAGGCGGAATACCATAGAGTTTAAGGTAAGAAGGCTTAGTACATCTACATGTCATTGGACCTAATTAATATCTTTGCCAATTATTCTGTCTTTGCAATTTATATCTTTGATCGTTTGTCAATCCTCTTTAGGCCTGAATCTAGGCAATAGATGACCACAAGCCAAGCATATTATATCATTTCCTTTCACTTCAATATTATATACTGTCATAATAATCTCACTGTCACTCAATTTAATTAGCAGTAGGACAAGGCTTGCTATCGGAACAAGAATCTTCCTTCAACATAAGATGTGGTATTCAATAATATTCATTAATGATATCTGAAATACTCTGCAATAATTTAGTATCTTATACTTGACTAGTGAGGGAAAGCCTCCTAAGGAGATTCAAAGGTAAGAGTGTGTGGCGCAGCAATCAATGAAGTTTGGACTTTACAAACAAGGAAAACTATGTTGCAGGGTACAATTATTGGTATTTTCCTATGTTCAACAGCATTCCAGGATGGGGACGGCAGGACACATTTCCAGGATGGCAGTCCAGGAGGCCATTTTTTTCGAATATATATATATATAGATATAAGCTTTAACTTTCTCAAATATTACATTTCATAAAGATCTAAAATATCAGGCTACAAAAGTACATAGTATATTTATAGGGAATAGTTGAGGAGACAAAATAATGTATACTTACTAACTACACTGGCCACCAGCTTTAGCAGAAAATATTGAAGCATTGAACATATGATGTGCACAATCTGTTACTCTGTCGAACCAAACAACTGAAGAACACCACCCAACAATCCAAATTGTTCTATTGATGAACATAGGATCACCATGTTTCAAGTTTAGAATACAGTTAAAAAAACTGAAGAATACTATGCACTTTTTTCTCTGTTTTCTTTTTCTTAAATGACTCTTTATTTGAAAAAAACTGTTTTTTTTTTTCAATTAAAAAAAGGCAACGTGTCCCCAGTATCCCTAAAGGACAGGCCATATAGTCAGGGGACATCCCCTACCATCCTTGGTCCTCAGGACAACAGTGGGGACAGGATCACGGGGCTGGGGGGTGGGAAGGCATCCCCGTGGAACATAGGTATTTCTGCTCAGTGTTGATAGGATGGCTTACGCGGTCATTTCACATTTCCATTTTATGGTCCAATCAACACAGACAAATATAAATGCATGTGTTTCATCAAGAAATTTGAAAAGTATTTACAATGTTTAACATTTCCCTATGTTTCCTTTCGTTCATATTACTATTCTCCCTCAATCCCCCATAGAAAATAATAAGCTCATAAAATATTTGAAGTGAAGTATAAAATTTTAACGGACAAAAATCAAAACTCAGATCCAAATTCAAGTTTGCAGATCTTGAATCCTTAATTTATTTAGATTTATAATCTTTTAATACCTAGAGCAAGTGCCAAAATATTATATCTATATACAAAATGTCAAAGTTCCCAGTATACTAGTGACTCTTTGAAACATATTGAATGATCATAAAGATATAGGTCCAACTCAAGGTTCTACATAAACGGCACATTCTGCTTTGACCTACCGCCTCAAAATATTGCTTAATTTAAAATCTTAACCTGGATCTTTTCAAAATTTCCAGACTTAGACTATAGATGCAGAATTTCAAGACGAAGATTAGGCACAGCAATAGGTCTGGTTGCCATGTTGTTTTACTACATTTTTGTCATTTTGTAGTTGTAGCCTTTGGGCCCTTTGTTGTACTTGTTATATATGCATATTGAAAATGAAAACAATGAAATTTTGTTGCATTGTGTGACAACTCAAATGTGAATTCTCAATTCAACTCTAATGTTATGTAATATGATTCTAAAATGAATATGATTAATGCCTTGTAATATGAGTAATTTAAATTTCCTATATTATTTTAATTGTCATCCTCAAAAGAAGGCCTCTTGTCCCCTACCATCCCCAAAACACATTCCCGCATTTCCTGTCATCCCCATCCAGAAAACGCCATGGAACATAGGTTTAACTAACTCACTTCATTTATAAAAGAGCCTCACTTTGTTACACCCAACACCAATTTCATTCTAGCCATTCCTGATTAAAAAGTTATACCCTTTACCTTTCCCAAATGAAGTCCCTGTGAATGAGAAATCCTTTGACGGAGCAACAGGCTGTTAGGTGATTGAAATGAAAGACGGCTATTTCCTCGAGATTCTAGTCGTCCCCTAAAACATTACACCATACCCTCACCTTGCTTGGGTACAATTGGTCACCTTATAACCATCTTGAAACTCCTAAATTTGGTATTCTACCTACAAAAACTATGCACCATCTTCATCTCATACCAGATTTATTTGGACTTTTGCTCAGATGACCTTGATTATTAAGTGATGTACATACAAGGAGATATAAGTATTTGCTAACATTGGCTATAAAATCTTAAATAACGTATACATGAAAAGAGATATATGCCACATCATCCATAAGAGAGGAGATTATAATAGAAACATCATTGGATAAAATGGTGACAGGCAGGGCAGTAAGAACGCCCCCACAGGTGTGTTTCAGTGTGGTTTAAAACTTTGAATTTTCATGAATCATATGAATATCGGTAAGTGATCCCAGAACTTGAAATCAATGCTTAAAACAAAGATATAATATAATAATTGTAAAGATGAGTGAGCAATTCAAATGCTAACTCAAGAATATAAGACCTTGCATTTCATCTACGTGTTGCGCCCATGTACCATTCCCATATAAGCATTTCCATAACATCATAGCTTGGCTTGCCCTGTAACCAAGTGACTGCACCCAAGCCTGTTCAAATGTAATTGTCACAATTAAGTATAAAATCCAGACAAGAAGAAGCATATAATGAGTAAAATTTATATGCACATAGGTACCAAAAGTGTTTGATACCATAAAAAATCTTTTCTTTCTAGCAATTTATCTCTGGAGAATACTTCACAACATTCATCTTTTCAGGATGTGAAATGAACTGCTGCTGAGTCAGAAATGGAAGGATAAAGAAGATATATTATTGACATTCTCAAGTTTCAACAATCAAAAAGAAGAGAGTATTGCAACAAATTAGTAAAGTAGAAATAAATGCTAGTTCAAACTAAAGTGGGTACATAAGATGTTCATCCCTTATCCCATTAACAATAAATTACCCGAGTCTGTCCAAGGAAGTAAACTTGCGATGGGGCATAACATGGATGTGTCTATTTATGATAACATAGCTTTAACACAAACTCTCAAGGAGCAAAGAGAAGGAACAAAGGAAGCAGATGGAAAGCAAATATTTTAAGCAAGTTCTCTATTTTAATGACAGAACCAAACACAAAACCAAAATTTCCTCAGCTGGGTCACACACCTCAACACTAAGTGATAGAATTCAAAAAAATTCTCTTCAAAGTATAATCAGGAATATAATACAAACATCTTCATGCAAAAGCAAACTAAGAAAATATTTGTAACACTCACTTCCAATTCAATGTAGGTCATTCCTTTTACAAGAGTCTTTGCACTTTGACAATTTCCGTTGCCATCTGCAAGATAAAATTACATTATTACTAATAAAGAAACTTCAAAGCACATAAAAAGGGAAGGTTCATTAGACTCAATGCATATTGAACTTGGGGAATGCACTAGTTTGCAAAAGTAAGGGAGCTCTAATAAATTGTCAACATGCGTGTAATAAGGGAATAATAGATTTAATTTAGAATTTTTTTTAAAAGGTTTAAAATTAAAATCCTATCAAAAAAGAATTATTTACATCTGCTCGAGCCTTGGCCATAAAAGAATCCAAGGGGGCTGGTATTTAGCAAGAGATAGTGATTTTACAAATCCAACCAGCAAATATCCAAAGGATAGAATATGAAACAGGCAGAGAAACGAACAACTAAGGCAATAAGTAAATATATTACAAGAGAGCATTCAAATGGGATGAACTCAATAGGTAAATCATCAGGGCTTTCATAGTGGACCATGTTCAAAACGCCAGGGAACATGTTACACAATTAAATGTACGAAATATTGAATGTTGAATCAGGTAAACTACTGCATCCAATTCTATGTGTGGTGTACCCCAAGAGACAAGACCAAGTACAGGTCCTGGGTGAATTCAACAAAAGAGATACCCCTTGGTCATTATATCTAAGCCAAAAAGACACCCTGACTCAGCTTGCAACTAGGCCTACAGATTTTCTCAAAGGGTTCGGTGAGAACTCACTGAATTTGGAAACTATGGTGAATATGCTTACAGATTTTCTCGAGAGTTCAGTGAGAACTCACTGTTTGGAAACTAAGGTGAATACTGAAGATCTCCACTAATGGAGAAGGCAATCTTTCTGCTGCCAATCATATTCCTTCTGAGCTTAAGACCAATTGACAAGATGAGCAATGCATCATTCAAGAAGGGTGATTCAAAGCCCCTTTTCATCAATTTCAACCCTTTTTACAACCTTATTGAACCCATCTTCAGTTTTGGTGCCAACAATCTGTATTATATCACGATACCCTGCATTACCTTGATAAGAGCTATATCAAGTTTGTGATTATCAGTGGAATCGGACCTTTGAGCAGATGCAGGAACAGAAGGGTTTGCAGGGTTATCAGATGAAAGAGAAAGAATCCTGTTGTTGTTGCCTAGCCTCTGAGTCTCAAGGGACTAAGTTAAAACAGCTCTATCTATATTTTGAGTTAGACTCAATGAAAGGGCAGGACCACTATAAGATGGAGGAACAATGTGCGACTGCCCTGACCAAACTGAGGAAAAAGGTTTTATTTTTGAGCTGACAAATTGCATAACTAGCAGATGCAGAATACACTCAAGTGCGAGGTATGGATCTGGGAGGAAGTTTAGGCACAGATATTCTTGCAGTTACATGGCTAGGTTGAAAATAGTCATTACATTGCTGCTGAAGCTGACCACAAAATTATTGCACACCCAGAGGCTGCAGATGAAGCATCGGGGTTCCCTGTGGCAACTAATAAGGAGGAACGGGCTCATGATCAACGATTATTATAGGATGAACTTCATGGGAATTGGACTTGGTCCTCAAATTGTGGAGCTGAGGGTTGGTATTATAAGACATGTTATTTAACTCCTTTTCCTTTCTATGATTGCTTGAATAGCTTGCAAGGTTTTACTTTTGCTAAGGAGTGCAAATATCTACACTTACAGTAATTTAAGTTAAAGATTTCAATTAGATTTAGCAGTGAAAATCACTTCCAAATAGCCATACTTATTGTTTACCTGAGAAGAGCCTGTTGTAAACTCCTCCAAAGTGTAGACACTGATAGGGTCAATAACACATGTTTAGGGTGAGATGAGCTGTTTGTTTGCATTGATATGAATTTGATAATTCAAAATACCATTCAAAGATGCATCAATCTGATCCCAATTCTCTACAACTGTAATGTCCCGTTCTAGACTTCCTTATTTTTCCTTATATAAATAACCCTAACTCACAATAATGGTTGCATCATTAATTATAAATATAAATTTATCTAAATATTGTAATTTTGATTATAATATTCAGATTTAAAGCCTATGATGTATATCTGAAAAAATAAAACTTATCCTTTATGTTCTGCTGTAATGCTTCTTCCAATATGCAACTATTACTCTAAAATAATATAAAACACAAAATGATTACCAAGATATTCGATGATATTCGATAATATTCAATTAATAATTCAGGAGTGAAAGCATTCTTAAATAAGAGAATACAAATGTTTTATCCAGAAAGGATAAGAGTGACAGCTAATAAAGCAAAAGGATAAGAACATAACTAAAAGAAAAAAGAATATTCCTTAAGTCTATCCTAACAACTAATTGACCATTAAATATTACAATAATACTTTAATACCCTCCCTTAATGGTCAATCTACTACCAACACCAAGGTTATCTTGAATCTAGAAAGCATAGAAGGCTGACTCCTCCTCAAAATGCTTTGCAACATGGGCCTTTGGTGGAGGCCCTCCCTGGTAGGAATTCTTTTCAGCCAAAACCTCTTTCTGCAGTACTTCTTTACATGACCAAAGTTTACCACAATAGTGACATGTGATACTTTTCAAATTCTTCTAAGTATCCTCATTATCCTCATGATCTTTCTTCTGAGGCCATTTGCATGTGTCTTTGTCCTTGGCTGCAAATGTTTGTTCCTCACTTTGTGTATCACTGCTGCTGCCAAATTGTTTCTTCCATCTCTCCTGCTGCAAGAGCTTATTGCACAACTCTTCGAACTTCAGGTCAACGCTGGTAGAAGTGATATTGAGTGTCTCAATAAAGTGTTCATAGGCCCATGGTAAGCTTTTCACAGTAATAACCACCATATCTTCTTCTTCCATCTTCCGACCTATGGCAGACAACTGGTCTCTAATGTCCTTGATTTTCATCAAATGCTCTTGCAAGGATGTTGTCTCATTCATCATAATAAAAAAAAAGCATATTTTTGAGGACGATGACCTTGCCTTTATTTGACATCTCGTGCAGATCTCGCAGGTGCTTCCAAATTTCCACAGAGGTTTTGCCTATTTGAACCTCCAGAAGCATCTTATCAATAATTGATAGCTTTATCAACATGACGGCTTCTCTATCCCGCTCGTCAAACTTGTCTTGGTCTTTGCCCACAGTAGCTAATCGGGCGTCGGTACCGAGGACGATCTTAGCAAGACATTTGTACTTGAAGATCATGAGCATGCGCTGCTTCCAAGTGTTAAAATTTTTACCACTGAAGCGTTGGCTGCCTTCCAACATAATGTTGAGTAATGAAGCCATCCCTCCCGCAACTCAAAATCACAAAAAATAATGAAAAAGGCCGCTGTTGTCATGAACCAGTCACCAAACAGCCCACTATTTTGTTAAAAAATAGCCAAAAAACAGATCTAAAGCACACCAAAACCCTAGGTGCTCAGAAAAAGACCACATTTTCATGCAAAAAAAAGTCCAAAAAAGAGCTTGTCCAATCGCTGTCTCAGGAAATCTGCCAAAAAACACAGGTGTAGAAACCCTAGGCACCACAAAAATTCTGAAACACACGATTTTTGGTAAAAATCGTTCAAAAACTTGTTGTATAGGCATTAAAAACACCTTAGTCGCTTCAGAAAGACCCACGGTTTGCACTGAAAACCCTAGCCGCCTGCAAAATCCACAATTTTTGATAAAATCGTCAAAACTAGGTTGCCAAATCTTCCACAAACAGGACTGAAATTTTCCCAGAAACCCTAGCGTCTCCCTGCACTTGCTGAAAATTCACGATTTTTGCAAGAAACTACCAAAAAATAGTTAACACAGTCACATTTTATAAAAAACACCCAGAAAACCCCACGTCTAGAATAACCACGTTTTTTGACAAAAAATGGTCACAATTTGGATAAAAGATCGGCCAAAAACCAGTAGAAATGGTGGAAAAATTCATGGCTTGTAAAAAACTGCCTAACACCTTCAGAAACGTGATTCGCTCAGCCTCAAAAAATAATGGAGGCGTGAATTTAAACAAATTTGTCTTCAAACGTGTCCTACCCACGCGTCCCAACTAAATTTGACCACGATTTTGTTAAAATCGTCCAGAAAACAGCAAAAAAATTGCGAGTTCTGACCGCGACCAGGCAAGGAAACCCCTTGCGTCCTCCTACAGACCCGTGATTTGGAAGTAAACGTGATGAAAATCCACCCAGAAATGAATGAAGATAGGTGCAATTTCCTTCTAAGATGCCTTTTTCAGTCACGAAATCCTTGATAGAGCAAAAAAAAACCCACGCGAAAATGCCTTCCACGGCCTTCTTTTCCAAATGCGATTTTGCTCCAAATAACTCGAGATTTTTTACCACAAAAATCAGCAAAAAAATTGGTGTGATTTGACTGAAAAATCCGCCCAAAAACTTCTTCAGAAAAATCTGCAATTTTTAGAAAGAAACCCTACGATTTTTGTCCAAAACATCGTCCAAAAACATACCAAAAATATTGCGTGATTTTTATAAAAAATCAGCCAAAAACTTATGTGTTTCATCTAAACGAAATCCAAGATTTTTTTTTAAATCGCCACAAAACTTTTGCTATTTCATTCAGCGATCTCAATCGACTTGGGTTCTGATACCATAAAATAATATAAAACACAAAATGAATACCAAGATATTCGATAATAATCAATTAATATTTAAGGAGCGAAAGTATCCTTAAATAAGAGATTAAAAACACTTTATCTAGAAAGGATAAGAGCAACAACTAAGCGACAGCTAATAAAGCAAAAGGATAAGAACATAACTAAAAGAAAAAAGAATATTTCTAAAGTCTATCCTAACAACTAATTAACCATTAAATATTACAATAATACTTTAATATACTCTTTCTATGAATGTCTCTAATTTCTGCCTAAGTTAGGGGTTTTCATCCACTAACTTTGATAGGAGAAGTTAAGGGTTTTCATCCTTAATTTTTGAATCCATAGCTTGTATTCCACAAGGAAATAAATATTATGTTTTCATAATTGATATTGGATTCCTTCTTCCTCCTTGATTCATCTTCCATATATATCTTGTCCTCTCAAGAGACACAACTCTTCATATGTCTGTTGGTTGGTAAACTTTAATTATAATTTTAGTTTATTATTATTTAACCTTTCCTTAAAGAAATCGCAAGTATATGACCAAATTCTAAGATCTTGGTGGCATCCTTTTATTATAAATTAATCTTTCCTTTGTTGAAATTATCATTTTCCTCCAACGCAATAACTAGAGCACTTAGTGAGGATTTTTGTAATCTCGACAGGAGTAATCTCGGCACCGGCACCAATCTTCTCTTCGACAACAGAATACAATACATGGTCCTCAACTCTCAAATAATTGTAGGCGAGAGTTTTAAATACAGGGAAATTGCAATAAGAGAGATTAATATGAACATCCATCCTCCCACATCTACAAAGAGCAGGGTCAAGATTTTCCTTGTGGTTTGTAGTAAAGATAAATAAACGCTCATCGCTACAGGAAGACCACAGTCCTCAACAATAATTATCGATTTCTCTTTTGTTTCAGTTAAAAGCATACGGGGCATTACAATGGCATATTGTAATGTCTCGTTCTAGACTTACTTACTTTTCCTTACATAAATAACCCTAACTCACTGTAATAGTTGCATCATTGATTATAAATATAAATTTATCTAAAAATTGTAATTTTGATTATAATATTCAAATTTAAAGCTTATGATGTATATCTGAAAAAATAAAACTTATTCTTTATGTTCTGCTGTAATTCTTCTTCCAATATGTAGCTATTACTCTTTATATGAATGTCTCTAATTTTTGCCTAAGTTAGGGGTTTTCGTCCACTCACTTTGATAGGAGTTAAGGGTTTCCGTCCTCAATTTCTGAATCCATAGCATGTATTCCACAAGGAAATAAATATTATGTTTTCATAATTGATATTCGATTCCTTCTTCCTCCTTGATTGATCTTCCATATATATCTTGTCCTCTCAAGAGACACAACTCTTCATATGCCTATTGGTTGGTAAACTTTAATTATAATTTTAGTTTATTATTATTTAACCTTTCTTTAAACAAATCGCAGGCATATGACCAAATTCTAAGATCTTGATGGCATCCTTTTATTATAAATTACTCTTTCCTTTGTTGAAATTTCATTTTCCTCCAGCGCAATAACTGGAGCACTTAGTGAGGATTTATGTAATCTTAGCAGGAGTAATCTCGACACTAGCACCAATCTTCTCTTTGACAGCAGAATACAATACATAGTCCTCAAGTCTCAAATAATTGTAGGCGAGAGTTTTAAATACAAGGACATTGCAATAAGAGAGATTAATATGAACGTCCATTCTCCCACATCTGCAGAGAGCAGGGTCAAGATTTTCCTTGTGGTTTGTAGTAAAGATAAATAATCGCTCATCGCTATAGGAAGACCATAGTCCGTCCGCGAAGTTAAGCAAACCCGAAAGAGTAACTCTACTTTGACCTTTCCGTTGGGTGTTAGGCATGTCGCTCAGATCAAGCGAGCAATCAATGTCTTCAACAATAATTATCCATTTCTCTTTTGTTTCAAATAAAAGCATATGGGGCATTACAGTCCACCCTGCCCAAGATTGCTTGTCCTCAAGCAATGTTGGTTCAACTATTAGTCTTTCAAACTGAATCATATTGCCAAGACCAAGATCCCAAATCAACCTTGGAGATTTGTAATTCCTAGACATCGATCCTTCTTGTGATGTAAGTAGCTTCTGCTACGACACTCTGATATAATTAGGAATTGAAAACTCTCCACTAAGTGACACTTCTCTCGTTGTCTTGGTTAGGTCTGACTTTGTACTACAAGGATGTCCTTGGAGAGTAGTTGTTAGTACTCTGATATAATTAGGAATTGAAAACTCTCCACTAAGTGACACTTCTCTCGTTGTCTTGGTTAGGTCTGACTTTGTACTACAAGGATGTCCTTGGAGAGTAGTTGTTAGTACACTTGTCTCAACCAGACTGCCAATATAGTCCTTAAATATCATAAGGTTGATACCATCCTCTAAAGTATGAGGACAATTTATTGTCCAATATTCTTCTGGCTCATGTACTTGTATTTCCCAATAACTCTCGACAACAAAACCAAGAGTTGGAAATCGGCAATGTCCGTAATTTAAGATAAGTTTTCTCTCACCCTCAAAGAGAAGAAACAAAAAGACATCTTGCAATAACATAGTTTGAAACCAAGTAAAGGAAGCATCAATCTAAAAATCAATTTCCTTTTTGGCATCAACTGCATTTGCAAACCACTGATTTGGTTGGCCCAACCTTCACACAATTTCATGGATATCTCTTTGAGTCAAAGCAGAAAAGTGAGCATTCCATATATTAAGATGAGAATTAGAAGCATGACACACATCTATGACCTTAAATGCAATGTTCTTTTCTGAAATGATTTTATGTCTATTTGGTCTACTTTCAAGGTTCTCACATGTTGTAACTAATCCCATCAAAGACTTTCCAGAAATATCACAAAAATCTTCTCTCATTTCATTTTCACCAAAGATCCTGGGCTCTTGTCATTGTTGACATCCAAAACGACAGCAAAATGTTGCATCCTCTATCATGATGCATTATGGGAGTGTTGTGAATACTAGGATCCCATTGCTTTTGGTGTTTGGTCTGCATTAATTGCACATCTTCCCTTATTTTTGTAATAGAACCCTTATATATGTGAGTTATTTTATTTGTGCTTCTAAACGTACATGAAACTCCTTATTTTTTCCCCAATGCTTAAGCATAGTTTTAGACTCATCATTTTTCCATTCTATAGAATTGGAACATTGCCAAATCTTTCGATCCATTTCAGAAATTTTCTGATCAATGTTTTCCTTTGAATATTCAATGTCTTTGATCCTCAAGAGATCACTCAAACCCCATGTGCAAAAATAGTTTGGAATTTGAAACAAAGAGTCCACATGCCCTATATTGCAAATTGTATCCCTTACCGTATCACCCCGCTTTGCATGTTTTCCATGCTGACAAGAATTTTGCAATGACATAGTGTAATGTCCCCTTTTAGGATATTCCTGATTTCTTTACCTGTATACAATAATAATCACTAGAAAGGGACATTCGAAATATTAAAGATCAATAAATTAGATAATATTCAGTTCATAGCGTTATTCATATTAAAATTCATCTATCATTCATATTAAGTTCATCTATCGTAGCATAATTATTAATGAGATCAATACTTCATAACATAAATAATGAGATCAAATCATCATAGCATAATCAATATTTAGTTCAATACATATATTAAACAAGCACAAAGTATACACACCATACACAAAGCAGACAAGAAATTCATAGAGTAGACATAAAATCATTAAGGTTAATCCCAATGGTCAATCACATAATGAAATTCCATGAGAAAGCATATAGGACGCCGAGAGCCTGTCACACTCAACCAAGCCCAAGGACGGGTACATCCATCCCAGATAATTCACCCCCTTGGCCCACAAATGGCAAGAACTCCTGTCCATCCAACTTGGGGTGGCCTACTTGATGAAGGGACCAGTGCTGCTGCTTGTCCCCTAATATGCATTTCACATTTATCCCAAATGTGATGGCTCATTGGGTTAAAAGTACCTCTTGATGGATTTCAAGTTCGGTTCAAGGATTGTAATATATCCTTCTTTGTTGTTAACTCTTGTTGTACATCCAATCAAGTAAAAGGAAATATATCAAGTATATATATATATATATATATATATCCTTCTTTGTTGTTAACTCTTGTTGTACATCCAATCAAGCAAAAGGAAATATATCAAGTATGTATATTTCCTTTTGCTTGATTCTTATATGACTTCCTTCCAATGAAGATAACTTCCTTTGATTGCTAATTGATATCTCAGATATTTGCTGATTTGATTGATTCAATAATAGACTTATAGAACGATAGAATGATAGAATAATAGAAGGATAGAATAAAAGGATGATATAATAATAGAATGATGGAGTAATAGAATGATAGATTGATAGAATAGAATGATATAATGATAAAAGGATAGAATGAGAGAATGATATAATAATCGATAATAGAATGATGGACTAGTAGAATGGGAGGCTGATAGAGTTATAGCATGATAGAATGGCTGCAATACATAATTCTCTGCTGCTAACAATTATTGCATATATATCACTGCTGATGTATGCCTGCAGATTTATCTCTGCTAAAATATATATTTCTTTCTTCTTGCTTGCTTCCTTGATGAATGATTTATGCTTCATATATCTGCTCTAAATCAATTGATAATTCATTCTTATTTTTTCTCCCTTCAACTCCCACCTCCTTTCACATTTTATAGCATCTTAAAAGAGGTGTCTTCCAATGAATAGATGTGTCTATTTCAAAAGAGACAACCCTTAATTAAATAGCACCTCTTCATTAATAAATTACTGCCCAAGGGAATCACACCATTCTTATGACAAATCACTGCCTTATACATCTCTTCAAATTAGAACGCTGCCTTTCAAAACACACCACTTAGTGTCTAACAAACCACACCTTATAACTACTTCAAATCACACCATATCATGATAATAGCACCTTTTTACCCCATATGCACTTACTTATTAATAAGTCGCACTATGTTTATCTTATTCAAATCACACTTTGTTTATCTTATTCAAATCGCACTTTTCATATGTTCATTATCTTCAAGGAAAAGTCGCTTCATACTTATCATTAATAAATTGCTGCTTTTAACAAATATTAATCGCTGTCTTTTATGTATATCCAAACCATATCTCATCATGTATATACAACTCTTCACCACATAAGTCGCATCCTTCTTACTAACAAATCGCATCTTTTTCTTGTCATAAGCTTAAGACGTTTTGTCTTATGTATAGCGCTGCTTATGTGATCGGCTTCTTTAAACAAACAAAATCACACCTCTTAATAATAACAATTTGTCTTTTTATTATGTTTGTCTTATATGTGTAATGTCCCCTAACAAGCACGGGACATTTCACATAGGAACTACCACAAAATTCTTCTCTCATTTCATTTTCACCAAAGATCCTGGGCAATCAATACACACTCTTGATTGTCATTGCTGATATCCAAAACAACAGCAAAATGTTGCATCCTCTGTCATGATGCATTATGGGAGTGTTGTGAATACTAGGATCCCATTGCTTTTGGTGTTTGGTCTGCATTAATTGCACATCTTCCCTTATTTTTTGTAATAGAACCCTTATATCTGTGAGTTATTTTCTTTGTGCTTCTAAACGTACATGAAACTCCTTATTTTTTTCCCAATGCTTAAGCATAGTTTTAGACTCGTCATTTTTCCATTCTATAGAATTGGAACATTGTCAAATCTTTCGATCCATTTCAGAAATGTTCTGGTCAATGTTTTCCTTTGAATCTTCAATGTCTTTAATCCTCAAGAGAACACTCGAACCCCATGTGCAAAAATAGTTTGGAATATGAAACAAAGAGTCCACATGCCCTATACTGCAAATTGTGTCCCTTACCCTATCAGCCCTCTTTGCATGTTTTCCATGGTGACAAGAAATTTGCAATGACATAGGAAGTAGCAAGTCTGACATATCTTCAGACCTTAGGCTATGAACAAAATGTTTATCCTCATTTGCAAAAAGTGAAATTGTTGATATATCCTCAACATCTTTATTGTTATGACTTAAAACCTCCATATTATGGCTAACCAAAGTGTTCTTCTCAAATGTATATTCATTCATCATGCTCCTCTATATATCCCTCAATGGCTCACTATTTTGAAGTTTAAAAGATAAAGCATAATTTGAGGCATCTTCCTTCAACTTGAATTCTTCCCCTCCAGAAAGTGGAATCCCTTTTGTCTTACCTTCATCGATATTTCACGACATAGTCAAAAGGCCTACTAAAACAGACAGCACTTTAGACTCTGCTGCCCACATCCAGCAGCCCTTTCAACCATCTCCTCTAATAAATCAGCAAGCCTCCTTTTGAAACTAACCATCTCAAATATTCATTTCAGTTCTATTGCAATCTATCACCAAAAATTCCACATTCTTCATATGAAGCTGAGTATTCATGCAACCAAAAGTCACAAAAAGGTATAATTTCTCTCCTCTTCATAGTACAAAGTCTTCTTAGAATACAAATATATCCACACTCTGTCTCGCCTATGCTCATGAATGTCACTCACAAAGGCCACGAAAGCTTATGCTTGAAAGTGATGTGCACAGATCCAGATACACCCTTTTCCTCCCATAATGCTTACCAAGAAATCTCCACTCATGTTTTAATTAGGCACCATGTGTGAAGCCATAGAAACTCCCAACTCATGAAAAACATTCTCTAAATACCTTTGAGCACTAATGTGCACAAATGCAAACATACGGTCCTCTTCCTCCCATAAAACTTACTAAGAATTTCCACTAATTTTCTAATTAGGCTCACATGTGAAGCCATAGAAACCCCCGGCTCATGAAAAACATTCTCAAAATACCTCAAAGGAGAAGAATCAAAAATCATCATCTTGTCATCGTCATTGTCATCATCACCATCATCATCATTGCCATCGATGTCACTGTTGCCACCGCTATCGTTGTCACCACCATCATTGTCATTGTCACCACCATCACCGCTGTCATCATTGTCCATTGTCATCACCGTCACTGCCGCAGCTGCTGTTGTCATTGCCATCGTCACCCCCACCACGGTTGCTGTCGGCATTGCCATCATAGTAGTTGCTGTCATTGTTGTCCTCACCATAGTCATTGTCATCATCACTTATGTTTGTGTCTTGAAATCTTAGCTACCATATCTAGAGCACCTAATTTTGTGTTGGAAAATTTGTCCATTCATGAAAGAGGGAGCCTAAGAGTTTGCAGCACCCACTTGAAAAAGTAGCCAGACATTTCATTGCTAAATGTCCATTGCACAAAGGTTAATATTTTCATTTGCATTTTTTTAAATATTCAAAGGAAGCTTTTCTATGAAGGCTCTGAAATACTGTTGTGGAGCAGAAAATTTAACATTGCATGGGATCATTTTACCCACAGAAAATGTTTCTAAATTTTCTGAGCAGAACCTGTAAGTAATTTTAAAATTTCCCCATCCACGAGACCACTGGGTGAATATCTATATAATAACAAACTTGTCTCTCTCCAATAAAAGTGACTAGAAAGTGCTTATAGAGGCATGAATAATAAACATCAACCAAATTTGTTTATATGTTGAGTGCGACGAACTGAAGTGGTGAATCAGTGGGGCTTTCCTAGAGGAGCCCCAGATTTGAATAGAAAAAGTGATATAGAGTAATCCCACAGAAGGCAATTTATCAAACAACGAAATGATTTACGGTAGGTCAGGCAACAAAGTGATTTCTGCTTATATGTTAGGTCTTAAAGGTAAAACCTACCAGACTTAGGTAAAGGAAATAGAGAATAGTTTTTCCAGAGGTAACATTCCCGGAAGTTTATGAAATGGTTTTTGCAAATAGTTGACTGCGGAATCTAATCCCAGAAGTGTCGTTGTGTACGGTGCACGAATAATACAAACGGTAAAGCATTGGACGGGGCTTGAATCATTCCCCGCCATAACCCAAGAAAATATACCAAATACAATAAAACACTGAGCATTTACGAAAAAGCACAACAAAGAAAAGAAGAACTAAATACCAGTAGCGAGCTTGGGCAGTGGAGGAGAGCAGCTGCAATTGCTTTTGATTGAAGAATATGATGGGAAGGGAAAGCTCCGACCCCTTCTGAACACTCTGGTGCCAATGCCATTAATGTTAATTTTCGAAAAACCAGAGGAACCCTTGGCATTCACAAGCCTTGCTCCCACTCCGCTGTATCTCTTCCACGTTGGGGTGCCCAGGGAAAGCATTATTCTTCTTCCTTTGCTGCCCAGATGCAAATGAAGGAACAAAAATCAAAGCTCCTGGTCAGATAAGTGCTTTAGGCTGGTTCACTCATGGATAGGGTTTAGAGTTTAGTAGCATTGGGTCCTGGCTTTGCCTCCGGTGTCTTTCTTGCACAAAGGACGAGGATGTGTATACATTAATGTGTACAAGTTCACCACCCTGGCGAATGGGAATAAATAACAACTAAGGATAAGTACTAGAGATTTACCGTAGAGAAATTTTATAGAGGAGGAAAACTCCATGGCAAGAATTCATTGTTGAAATTGTACAAGTTGCTCCCTTCACGAGGGTCTCATATGTAAACTCCATTGATAATTTATTGCTTCTTCAATTTGTTGTTCAATGGATTTATATAATATTTGAGCAATATGAAAGGCTTGGAAATGGAAATGGATCCTCTTATAGTCTAAAATGTCGGGCAACACTGTCACGGGGCCACAGTCTGGCCCCCATGCGGCACCAGCAAAACAAATGCAAATCCGTCCAAGAGAACCGAGTTGCAACCATTACCTGGACTACGCCTTACAACAAAACACAACAGTGCAGCATATAAAATACAATGCAACAAAATAACAATGTTAGATAATCTAACTCAGAGCAGATGGGAAAGATTCAAGTTCTTATTCACAAGCCAATGCAATGCATTATTATCGAACTTACAATGTTTCGCAACAAGAATCCTGTATCAGACTTGGGCTCAGACAACGTTGACAATGACCCAATCCATTACATCGCCCAGCAATTCCTAGACTTGGGAAAAACTCAACCCAACAAGAAAACTCCAATGCAGCTCAAAAAACTGAGTTGTTATCTCTGGCAACACTCAGGCGTATTGCAGAGAACTCAACACTCATAACTAAACTCATAAAACAATCTCACAAAAGATAACTCACACCGAATGCATACAACCTTGGAATCACCCAAGACATATAGGCGAGCCAACCGTCTAACCGTCTTGGAGCCCATGTGCGCTCCGCATAATTCCTGCATCCATTGACATGCGTCGCAGGATCAGCATCTCGAACTGAAGTGGCACCAACGGCAACTCAGTCGAGCCGGTATGGAGATCAACTCAGAAATCCGAGTTGGCACCTAGGCCTACCAACTCCAGTGCGACCGGATCCCCCAGATCGCGCTCCAAGGTCCCAGCTCAGGAAACCGAGCTCCAAAATGCAAGGCATGAAGTCCCCTATTCGGCATCCACAATCAGACTATGTCGCGGCTCAGCAGACCAAGTCGAGCGCGACCCTTCGTATACCAAAAACCTCACTTTGCACGTTTGCATCAGTGCAACTCAACTTGGGCAACTCAACTCAGCTTCGGTATTACTACCTTAGCGTCTTCGTTGGATCCAGCAGACTAGGACGATAACATTCCATTAGCCAAGTGTTCGGCAAATCACCCAGCTCGACTCGATATGGACTTGGTCCTCCTTGTCCCAATCTAGGTCGGTACCGCTTACTTACTCGATCGACATCAAGCTCAACAACACCCCCTTATATCCTCCCCCACTTCAAATCAGGGGATGACCTCGACGCCGGCACACACCCAACAAACAGATGCAATGTGCAGAGAACCTGACGAACTCTAATTCCAACAAATGCTCAAGCCTCACTCCGCACTCCATCTCATCAGCAAAACCCAAACTGATACTCCTTGGTGCAGTGGAACAACACTGACCTACTCCCTGGACCAGTGGTGCTGCAAACCACTAAGTCCCCCAGCTTCCTTACTTTTTACCTGGTAAGAGGAGGACTCCATGTCCCCCCAAGAACTTCCTATTCTGCTTCCTCGGCCACTTGGATCTCGACCTCGGACTGTTCCAAGTCCTACAGACCTCCCATGCAAATCACTGCGTAGTCCATGTAAATGAACAATGTCATGTCAGCCATCCAATGTTGCTTGCCCCATGCAACTCGAGCATGGAAGTTGCCCCAACTTGGGCCAGTACTGATAATGCCTTCTGTCCTTGCCCCACGGTTGAAGCCGTCCGCTTGCAACAACAATGCATCTTCAGTGAGCCTGCTCACAGCTCAGAAGTCCGTGCAAACCCTCAATGATCCATCCATTTTGCTCAATGTGGCCACATTGCAAGGTCCAAGGTCATCTGCATCAAAACGGACTCGTAACAGCTTCCCCAAATCGGCCAACTCCAATGTGAAGTGGCAGTGTGGACGAGTGGGCCACCCAGGTTCCAACTCTCGTCTCAACTTTAAACCTCTGTTCCAGAAAGATCGCCAAATAGAGGACTGTCTCGGCACCATTTCCATGTGGGTATGCATCACCTCCTCGGTCTGTTCCAAAACCATGTTGTCTTGCACAACTTTCTCAAACTTTTCCAGACTTGCATCCTTAGACTTGTCCTCTTTGACCCAATTGACCAGCACAATGGTGTTAAGGAGCCGCATAGCTCCAATTCCCGGCATAGCACTCATCATAGGTTCGGTCTGGATAGTATTCAGCTTCTTCTCTGGGCAGTCCCGAGCCCAATGGCTGGGTTGTCCACACACAAAGCAATTCTTGTCCCGCTTCTAAACCGTGGTGGACTCAACTCCATCTAGTGATGTCTGTGTCGACTTTCTTCCCATTTTTCTTGCTCCAGGTCTACCCCTTTGACCTCTCAGTGTCAATTGCTTCTGTTTCAAATATGAGACTACCTCATACTCCCGGAGGCACCTAACTATGCTTCAAATATGAGACTTACATCGAGAAGAAAGGCATTTTCATATGTAAAGGTAAATTATTTTTTAATATTAATATCTAATTAAATGCATGTATTTTTTTTAAATAATTTAGATTAATTTATTAAAAGTCTTGTTAAAAATAAATGTGGGAATGTAAATAAATGATAATAATATTTGATTTTATAATGAAGAATGTCTGGGGAATGATATAAAAACTAAATTCAATATATCATTTTTGATATTTGTAGGGTTGGTGGCATTGATAAATACCTTTGTTAGGTTGTCATATGATCGAGTTGTAAGGGCATCAACCCCTTAAAATTAAAAATATTGAAAACAACACTCTTCCGACATGCAAATAATCTTAGAATGATTATAGCTCTTGATTTTCAAATCTCTTATGCGATTTTTTGATGATAATTAGAACGAATGCATTGTATGCCTTTAAATACAAGGACATAGCAATAAATTGCCTAAAAATGTACTCAGTAGGTCCTTAGAGGTGTTAGATTCTACAAGTAACCATGAAACTACTCAAAACTTAGTGCAAGGATTAGATACAATAACACTGTAACATTCAACTCTAATATCATTTTAAATAAATGACTTAAACAAGAATAAATCTCAATAATAAAAAAAATTATTCAAAAAGGAATTTCATCAATTACATATTACATCAGAGTATTTTATTACAATATTAATCGGTCACATTTCTTGCGACTACAATGTTTTCTAATGAAAATACAATTGAAATTATGTCTTTTATATCAGAAGTCTTCGACAATTCCACTGCAAGAGAGATAGCATCACTCTGGCCCTTTTCCTCCAACCACAGACCGGTGGTCCCCTGCCCACCTTCCTATTGGAAATGGCCCTTCCTTTCATGAGGGTATAGATAATGAGAATCAAACTGATTCAATTTGTCATCTAAGAACTAGTGCAGTGTCCTAGTAGAAACAATCAATTGATCAACTTCTAGTCTAGCTCTAGCTATGAACAACCCATCTAACTGTTTGTGCAATTCAAGAACATAGTGAGTCGACAATGCAAGCAAGGATTTTGCATTACTTTGGGCAAAGTTTCATATAAATGAGTCATATGTTCGTGCACTCTTTTCTCGACTTGGAGACAAACATTCTTCCGACCACTTTGGATCAATGATTAATTCTAGGCATTTTATTAAATTACACACTATACCTGTCTAATTGGCATTAAGTGTTCCTCTACTATGGGTCAACCAGACAATTATAAGGTAAGATATTGGGTGACTTAAGTATTTGCATTGATCCCCTCTTTGCATCCTTGCAATCTCGGGTCTGTGACAACCTCCCAGTCTACTCAATAACTAGTCAACATGATTTCATGCTTGAGAGTAAAATAGATAATCACTCTTTAAGATATGCAACATTCTATTAGTTTAAACCAAGGTTTGTATGTCTCCATAATCAATGAGCAAACTACCTTGCCTGTCATTCATACCCTGGTTATAACTTGTTGGGATTTACATAACATAATTTATCTTGAGTAACATGTTCATATGACTCTTGTACTTTCTGACACACATAGTGTCGATTTAGTTTTTGAGTCTATGTTGCTATACTTAGCTATCGAGTCCTTTATTCATGAGAGGAGTGTTTAATCTAACAATAGTATTACCGTTATTAATAACATAATATTTCTTCTCGATTGGCCATAATTCTGCCATCATAAGGAGTCGACCAATCTTAGCCCCAATATGGGTTGGACTCATGGCTATGCATAGCCATGATTACCATCATGTAAACATTTCTTCATTGTCTTATTACAGACTATGACCAAGTTGTTACTATTTTAAATAAATCTCCCTCAATAAAAGACAAGTAAGCTTACCTATATAGGGGATAATAATGAGTCTATTCATTGGTTAAATTACCTTATTAGGTTATCAATGCATCGCTTCCAATTATATAGATAATATTATCGACTTTACACAGGGGTTGGTGCTTAACCCAACTTTTGGCCTTAAAATGTAATTATCATGCCTTGTTCCTTTCTGGTGCAACTGTTGCAATTCAAGTGCAAGGAGGTCGGCCTTCTACTAGCATAAGGACACTGTAGAGTTCTCAATCACACTCCAAAAACAAAGGCTTTATGAAACATATATACAATAGTATCAGCCTTTTAAAGGCTCAATCAAAACAAGGTAATCCTTTTAATTAACTCCAATATCTTTCCTTAATCAATAATATGTTTAAGAAACCTATCGGGTTTGATTTATGTGGCTTGCTATAGCTTAGTGTCATGCAATCGATGTAATAATGTATCAGCCTATCATAGGCTCATACTAAAGCTCGATAATATTGGCCTCACACAAGCATTACTGCAAGCATGGGATTATTGGCCTCATACAGGCTTACACAAAAGCATGACAATATAGGTCTTAAAACTAGCTTTACCAAAAGCATGGGGATATCACCTTACACAAGCTTAGCAACTATATGACAATGTTGGCCATACACAGGCTTTAACAACTATAAGAAGATATCGGCCTTACACAGGCTTATCAACTATATGAAAATATCGACCTAACATAGATGCACAACAATGTGAGTAAAAGAATGTCGGCCTTGTAAGCACCAAAATCACGCACAGCCTCCACGAGGACCCAAATGGTAACTCACAATCCTTGTCACGTACATTTAAGTGTGAAATAACGTCCTCTCAACAGTGATTCTCTTGGTAGCATTTGGATTCTTCCTCCTTTGTTGTTTCCCCTTTGTCGTGCTAACCTTCTCCCCACTTTCGACACTTGTTGATTCTCATTTTTTGTGCTTGCGTCTTCATCCCTAAGCCTTGTATTCATCCATTTGTTGTATTTTGACCTTTCCCTAGTGTTTTTCATCCACTCCCACCCCTAGGAGCCCTCTAGAGGACCTCCCAAGCCATCTCCAACTTTTGGTTTTTAGTTCTGATCAACCAATACAAATCTCCCCCTATTATTTTAGGATCTCCCCTAGGAGATTTGACTTTTGCAAGTGGAGATTTGGATTTTGACCCCCTTTTGACCAGTTTCTAAAGGCAGTTCACCTCCTTTTCACCTCCCTAACAATCTCCAACCCCGTTTGTCAGCCCAGGACTTCCCCTCTGTGGGTTGCACATGGGTCACCCCCAGGCAATTAGGACTGGTGAAAGGGGCGACCAGTGGGTGACCTAATCGTCTTTTTCAGCCACGAAAGAATTCAAGTTTTTGACTCAAAAAAGCTTTGTTTTGACCTGTTTTTCTTCCTGTTTGCATGAGTTTTTGTTATAAACATAGAGTTAACTATTCCAAGCCCCCAAGCATGTGTAATTAGCTCCTTTTTAACTCAACTTGTCAACCCATGCATTCTTGTTAACTCTATTTCTTCTTCAATGATAAGCTATATTGGCTTGTTCACACCCTAATTAGCTCAGATCACTCTTGAGTCTTTTGAGTTAACTCTCCAATAAAGGGAGTTAACTCTCCATCCTCTCCCACCTCTCTTAGCCTCATTCAACCTATAAATACACCCTCCCTTAAGCACAAAGTGAGGCAATTTCATTTGTGCATCCAATCTTTTGCAAGTTTTTTGTCACGTCTCAGACTTTTGGGATTGATTTAATTTGATTAAATGCATTAAGAACTATTCAACTCTATTTGATGATATTTGATTTTAAATCAGTAGGATGATCATCATCAGTTCTTTATGTCACTTCGGCTATATTTTCACGAAACTAACCTATTGACTGTGGAAAATGAGTGGGATTGACTGTAGGTTTTGTTGAAGGCAAGAACATGTTTTAGGTAAAGGGGACCTAGCCATTTGTCAACAACCAGATGGGTTTTGTCTGGTGCCCTATCACACAGTCACGTAGAATTACATTCTTGCTTTGTTGACTAATTGTCTAATGTTCTTCATTGTTTTTACATTCGAATGTGACTGTCGTTCTCTTGTGAATGTCTCTATGCTTGTTTTCGATGCCTGAACAGTTGAAATTTAATAAACTTGTCTTGTTATTATACATATAAATAGTATTAAATTTTATTGCGAATTAAAATTACTTATAATTAAATACATTTTTATAAAAATAGTATTGACCAGTGAAATTATTCTAATATAAATAAATTTTTATAATGACAAATTATAAAATAATAAAATACTTATTATTAAAAATTATATATATATATATATATATATGTATGTATGTATGTATGTATGTATGTATGGTTATAGAGGAAGCATGCTATGCATGCATGAAAGGGGGGTTTAATAATTAAAAAAAAAATGCATGTGGGTGGTCGAATGAAAAAAAAGAAAGAAAGCAAAATTAGGGTTTTTGGGTGATAATAAAAAAGACAAGCAAGAATGAAGAAAGGACACACACAAAGAGGACGCAGGGAGAACACAGGAATTCGGAGAGTAAAAAGTGAAGAAAAAGGGAATCAAATTTTCTGGATACAAATGAATTGACAAGTTTTCTTCTCAATGTCCAGTTTCTTTTTGGATCAAGATATAAAATTTATAAATTCTCTTTATGTTGTTGTTAGATCTGGTAAATCAGTCTGTTGCATTGACTTTCTAGATCTCTCCTTCATTTTTTTAATTATCTAAGCCTACATTCATATTTGCTACTACCATAAATCAGCCTAATCAACTTTGAATGACCTGTCAAGAACTCAAAGATCTGCAAGTCTTTTAAATTCCTTTTCTTAAGCTGTCAGCATATCACAATCGACCAATTTACCTTATTTTCGATCTGCTATTCTTTTAAACTATCATTGTAACTTTAAGTGGTCTGCCTTTCTATTCAACCTCGGCAAATTCTTTTGAACTTCTTTCCACATATATATCAACCTCTTCATTCTATTAACTACCTGCAACCATCTGTTAATTGGCCTCTCATAACATCTAACTACCTCTTTCATCGCCCAAACGACCTCTTTCAATGACCTGTGGTTATGATCAACAATTTGTGATTAGGTTTAACATATGGCCTATGATATGGTTTCCAATGAAATACTGCCTCTATATTGTTCTTTTTATGAACTGCAAATTACATTCCATCACCCTTTTTATTGAGGAATCGGTCTTTGTTTTGCTTTGAGAACCAGCCTACCTGTAGTTAGTCAGAAGTCGCACATAGAACAACTTATGATATTATTTTAGATCTATTTCTTTATATCACCTTTGCATCTTTCATGGTCCACGTTTTTGTTGGTATTTCGTGCCTTTTTACTAAGTCTCAAAGTGTATTGTAATTCAATGACCTTTTCAGTCTCTTATTTATCGGCCTCTGTGATTTTGTGTTAATCTACTAATCTCCTTCAAAATAAATGACCTCTTGCAACCTATGGTCGGCCGCCTCATTGTTCAGTTGGCTCGATCTGTGACTAAATCATCGACCTTGTTCCTACCTAAAACTTTAATTTCTATGTTAAAACCTTATCAGTGTTATTTTCAACGGATGGTGCTTATTATGGCATGTTGGAATGGTTTTGAAACTTTCAAAGCAAAAACGATGGACAATTGTAAGCTAAATCTCGCGGCCTCCTTTACCATTTTCTTGTTTAGCATTTGTCAAAGAAAGTGAACTCATCTAAACACCTTGATTAGGGGTTATCCAACTTCTTAGTAGATGCCTTTTGTAGGTGTGTTTTAAGTCTAAGGTGCTTTGAAATTGCCCCTTTATTCTTTTCTAACAGCCTAACTGCATCGAAATTCTTTTCATTCTGAAATGTTCTCCTTATCTATTTTTTACTCTTAAATCGACCTCAATCTTCAATCTAATCTGTAGTTAAGATTATTTTACTGAACCTCATTATTTTATTATGCACTTGAGGCCACATAAGAAGGCTGTTATAAAACTAGGTAAGAAGCTCAATTCTTATTTTGTTAGTTTGGAAATTTGTTTTATTACAGTTTTGAAACTATGCACCCACTAGTTGGAAGCTCTAAATATTTAATAATTGTAGCAGGGACGTTTTATAAATGACCTCCTAACATACATACTTATAATTAGGTTCTTGTTTAAAGTCAAGAGAAAATCTTTCGATGCAATTATATTTAAATTATTAATTAATGTTGCATGATAATATTTTTAATGGATTAATTATTTCATTTATTCAAATATTCCTGAGTTTGCTATGAAATTTATAGATAGAATCTCATTATTATTTATTAAATTATAGAATTGTAAATTTATATACTTTCTAACCGAAAACATACATGTTGAAATATTTATATTCTTACTTCATGACCAAAATCTAAATTGTAACTACGAAGAAACAAATCAATTCACGAACCAAACTGGATATAATTGTATAAATCACACCGTGTTTCTGATGTAGAGCAATAAGGACTTTCAATACAAATGATGCAAATGTGCATTCTTGTTCATTCTTGGCAACCTGCTCTTAAACCCTAAAACATGGAGCAAAAATTTAGATCTTTTTGAGCATAAATTTCAGTATAGACCCGATATTCAAAATCTAAGACCTGTTTGGAATACCCTTTTGGCCCTTATTAAACATATGTCAAAATAGGCTAGGGTTTCTTTGTATGGACTAGGGCAAAAACAAGAATGTTCCTGTGCAAACCCTAGGATTGTTACAGAACTGATTTCCCCAAAAATGGCATAACTCACTCAAAACATAATGAAATCACATGCAACCAAAAGTATTGTAAACTAGAAACAAATATATTTTCATCCATC
Organism: Cunninghamia lanceolata; assembly: GCA_027924645.1. Taxonomy (NCBI): domain Eukaryota; kingdom Viridiplantae; phylum Streptophyta; class Pinopsida; order Cupressales; family Cupressaceae; genus Cunninghamia; species Cunninghamia lanceolata. The sequence continues at coordinate 14,852,554 of BSBN01000169.1, read as the reverse complement.
TATTATATTCTCTAATATGAGGCCATACTAGGCTGTACCATGCGTGTTTTCAGACTGCATTTTCAAAAAATTAAACTTTACAGACCTACCCTCAATAAAAATGCCATAACTTATTCAAATCTCCATGAAAATTGATGCAAAAAAAATAAAAATGAAGTAGATTCACATGCCCACATTTTACAACCATTTTCAGGACCATACCTATCCATATCAGTCTGTACCATGTGAATTACAATCACTGTTTACAGAAAAACATTGATTTGAACATGCAAAATGAGGTATATTTTATTTCAACTTCTCTCCCAACTTCTCCAACCTTCTCCAACCCTTGTGTTTGTGTTTACATGACATATTTATGCTATTACATCCATTTCCATCACCCAAAACTACTTCCTAACTTCCCAAACCAACTTTGTAGTTTTTTGACAACTTTTACATTTTTTGCAACTTTTGACTCCAAAATATTATATAGTGGATTTAAATGACTCCAAATAGTCTTACATGACCTTATTGACACCAAACAAATCAAAACTCAAAGATTAGAACATGACAACAATTTGCATAAAAAGAGTACTCCCCAGAGAGAAATTTTTTTGAGTTCCACCTCAAATAGGAATCTTCTTTCTTGTCTTCCAGTTCCTTTGCATGCGTGCATTGTTTTTTTTTGTTGGATCTCAACTACATTTGTATGAACTGGTGCACTTGTGATTTTTGGTCCAATAACATGCTTCTTGAGCCAAGGCCAACATGGTGCAATGTAGCCATGTGCTTTAGTTTTTTTTCTTGTTCTAGCTTGACCTTGAACTGCAATTGTAAATTTATTGTCTCTGTCATCCACTTTGTCTTTGTTACCTGCACACGAAACAAACATATTAAAGAAATCATATTCTTCTTCTTCACACTTAATTTCTTCATCCACCTCATGTTGTTTGCCATACATCCTTTTCTCTTCATTATTCTCCAAAATATTTGGTTTCACCTCAACTTTACTCAACCATTCATTTTTAGTTTTGAATTGTTCATCCATTCTATTGTTCTCCTTGACATCAACATTCTCATCTCTTGGTTCTTCTCTTGAGAACCATGCTATCTCGTTATCCTCCATGACTATCTTCTCTCTTTGGACTATCCTTGAGTCCTCTACAATTTCTTTTGCTATCTCTTCTTCTTCTTCTTCTTGAACATCACCCACTTCAACATCAATGTCACCATTACTTTCATTGGTTTGAACAAATTCAAAAGAAATTTCTTCCATTTCTTGTTCAACTAGTTTTTAAAACATGTTATCAAAACTTAATTACCTCTTCCATTACCTCATTTGTCTCTACTTCATACTTTCGTACATCTATCTTCTCACCTAACAACAAGCTTTCAATTCCTATGCACTCACCCTTCAAGGCTGTTAATGCATATTTCTTCCCATCTTTGTCTAACTCATATGTGTTGTTTTTCCTATCATACTTCACTACCTTGCTATAATGCCACAACCTTCCAAACACAATGTGACATACATCTAAATGTATAATATCACAAACTATTTCATCTTTATAAGGGTCTATTTGAAACTCAACTTTGCATTGCTCTCTTATGGTTACCTAGTTACCTATTTAAAGCCAACTCACAGAATAGGGTGTGGGGTGTGGTATTCTTTCCAAACCCAATTTATCTACCATGTATTCAGAAAAAATATTATCCATGCAAATATTTGAAATCACAACTTGACAACATTTACCTTTAGACTTGCAGGTAGTCTGGAATAAGATTTCCTTTTCCATCTTGCTTTCTTTCTTGGCTGCAATTTCTTCTTCTTGTATCATCTTTTCCATTTCTTCCTCCTGTTGCTTCTTTGGGCCACTTTGAACAATTTATTTAATAATGATGATGCCCCCTGCCCATCTTTCTTATTAATGCTTTCCTTCTAAGTTTGTTGTTGCATCTTGCTATCCTCACTCTTCTTGTCTTCTTCTCATGATACCTCACCTAGGGCTTTCTTTTCTTTTCTTCCTTGCCCAGTCTTTTGGTATCCAGGCTCTTCTCATCAACCTGTCAATCTGCAACACACATACTTAACCAAATGCCAATCAACATAATTAATTGCTCCTGCCCAGATCTTATGGGCTCTGATACCAATTTGATGTAGAGCAATAAGGACTTTCAATACAAATGATGCAAATGTGCATTCTTGTTCATTCTTGGCAACTTGCTCTTAAGCCCTAAAACATGGAGCAGAAATTTAGATATTTTTTTACCATAACTTTCAATACATACCTGATATTCAAAATCTAAGACCTGTTTGGAATACCCTTTTGGCACTTATTAAACATATGTCAAAATGGGCTAGGGTTTCTTTGTACGGACTAGTGCAAAAACAAGATTGTTCCTGTGCAAACCCTAGGACTGTTACAGAACTACTTTCATCAGAAATGGCATAACTCACTCAAAACATAATGAAATCACATGCAACTAAAAGCATTGTAAACTAGAAACAAATATCTTTCCATCTCTCTATTATATTCCTTGATATGAGGCCGTACCAGGTAGTACCATGCGTGTTTTCAGACTGTATTTTCAGAAAATTGAAATTTACATACCTACCCTCAATAAAAATGCCATAACTTATTCAAATCTCCATGAAAATTGATGAAACAAAAAGAAAAATGAAGTAGATTCACTTGCCCACATTTTCTAGCCATGTTCAGGACCATACCTATCCATATCAGTTCGAACCATGTGAATTACAGTCACTGTTTACAGAAAAAACATTGATTTGAACATGCAAAATGAGGTATATTTTATTCCAACTTCTCTCCCACCTTCTCCAACCTTCTCCAACCCTTGTGTTCATTTTTACATGACATATTTATTCTATTACATCCATTTCCATCACCCAAAACTACTTCCTAACTTCCCAAACCAACTTTGCAACTTTTTGACAACTTTTACATTTTTTGCAACTTTTGACTCCAAAACATTACATAATGGATTTAAATGACTCCAAATGGTCTTACATGACCTTATTGACACCAAACAAATCAAAACTCAAAGATTAGAACATGGTAACAATTTGCATAAAAAAGAATGCATCAGGATGCCCCTGCATCAGTTTCAGACCAAGAAAACTAGTTCCTTTTAGAAACAATAGCTAACAAATTCCTCAGAAAGATAATATCTATTCTTGAATTAATGCATGCCTGAATTGAGTGTTATTTTTTCGTAAAATGTGATTTGAATGGGAATGGTTTTTTTTTCTATGTTTATGTTCTTTCGTGGAAATTTGCCTTCTGGGACGGGTGCCGAATATGGGGAAACAGGGAAGTAGGTTTTCTTTTCAAAATCTACACATTGTTAATTATTTTTACACTTTGGCCAAAGTTAATATTTGACGTTGAAATAGATATGTGTACCATTGAAATAGATGGATTGTATGCTTAGTTTTATGCATTTATTTTTCCCTGCCATATCTTGTTAATGTGATGTTGCATTCAACTTCAGGATGCATGTAGGTTAATAGGCATGCACCAGATTCCACCCTGCCGCTTGTTTACAGGTTGCTAGGCCCTTCGAGCAGGGTCAGGCATCCTTTAGTTTGAAGGATACCGGGGAAGCGCAAGCTTCGTGGTTGGGCGGAAAAGCGCCTAAACCATGTTCTTGTCCTTCAACATAGCAGATGGCCAGATGGTCAATGGCAGTCGAGGACTGATTGTATTGGATTTTATTTGATCATGTTGGCAGTTGTATTTCTTCATTGAACTAGGATGATTTGTAAGGTGAAAAGCCATTATTAAAAACTTGTATATTTTGTTACCTTACGATGCTCTGTAATTGATCTTCAGAAAGATGAAATGTAATCTGAATGTATATGACATCATGAATGAATTCTTGTATTGACAATAAATTGTAATCTATCTCCTTTACTTGATAGTGTATTTCAATGAATGTCAATTTCAGTTACATTTCAATGAATGTCAATTTCAGTTACATTACTTACTGTTACTTTAACTTTAATTTTGGTTATGTATGTGTTTGGAATTTTAATACTTTACATTTTGTTCAATCCTTTTTCTTTTATTGCTATTTTGTCTAAGCTTTGCCAAAAGCTTCATATAGCATCGATACACTACTCAAATCACATTCCACAATGCTCACAAGCTCACATTGAGCTCACATCCAAGCTTTCAAAAGCTCTTTTTGCATTCCCTTTCCTATTGTTGCCAAGAGGATCTCCTCGCTACTGCAAGAGGACAAGAGGTTTCCAACACAAGGATTTTTGAGGGTAGTGGAGGCTCACGCATCTCATATTCTAGGTTCCTCAGTGCTTTTCTTTCATAGTAATTAGAAAATCTCAATTTGCTCTTGGGAATATTAAATGCATGTTGCCATTTCCTTGATAGGCTAAGTAGGATTTGTATTGTTAGATTAGTTTGCTTTCAAAGTTTTTAGATAATTTTATTTCAAAGCAATTTCATTTTCCTAGAGTAATTGTTCTAAATATTCAGAAAAATTAAACAAAAACATAGATCGGATTGCATTAGATAACCTCATACTAGATTGCATACATATTTCAATTCCTAGATTAGAAAAGGCGCTTTATTTCCATAAATACCTAAAAAAGACACAAAAATATTGTTTTGCACTCATTTAGGCTTGCATGCATCAAAAAATCAAAAAACACAAAAACATTAGCATCATAGAACAGATACAAACCCTTGATTCCAACACAAGGTTAACTTTGGTCAACATTAGTCAAACCCTTGATTCCAACACAAGGTCAACATAAAGTCAAACCTTAGGTCAAACAAACCCTAAGTCAAATCGAGGTAAACTTCAACTATCTCTCTCTTGGTTTGGGCTCACAAATGTGCCCTAGGCTTAGAGGTGAGTGGGCGAGGGCAATCCTCGATGAGATTGAGGAGATTCACCCCAGACCACAGAAAGATCAACAAGCAATTCAACAACAACATAGGTTGAGGGTATTCCAAACATAAGTTATCATCCAACAATTCGAACAACTCTAACTCAATAGAAGTATCAATGAGAACAATCATTAACCTACACAATGTTGGAACCTTCAGAACCCAAACAGAAGAACGGTGACTAGTGACCCTTCGGGTCATACAGTTATGTTAACAACGGTCACGAAACATCATATTAGAATCAACACAAAAGAAAGGCCCCAGGACCGGCTAACCACTTTTTGTGAAGTTCAGCTCTCAAGCAAGCCAGACCGCCCCCATGTCTCACCTCCTCTCAACTAGCTACTTCCACAAGAGTGAGAGTGACGTGGAGGTTCGCCCCATGGCAACGAGAGGGGACCATGTGCATGCCAAAGCTAACTCAATCACCTTGGGCTACCGAGTCATGTTTTTTAGTGTACAGGCCTAGAGATGCAAAATAAATTTGTTGGTTTCTTCCTTTTGCAAAGATGCTCAATGGCTATATTCTATTTGGCTTTCTCATAAACTAAAATCAATACACTAGCATTTTCTTCATTCATAAATGGTAATCCACATGATATCGATAATTTATTCCATTAATAAAATAGAAAGAGAATCTAGTTTGATTCACTGTTTGAGAAAAACTGAGGATGGAGACTTCTACTCCTCTTATCGCCCCTCCTTTCTACGCAGAGATAACACCAGCACTATCGTTAGGGCAAAAATCAAAGTCTGAAACTAAAACAACAAGATATCAAACCCTAACTAGCACAATAGAGCACAAACTAGCATGGAAATCAAAACAAGAAAGCAAATGCAAACCCAAATCTCCATGCTAGATTTGATTTATCTCCATTGCTCTTCTCACCCTCACATAAGAATGCAAGATTTCGAAGGTTGTTGATGGAGGAATGTTCGTTGCTCACTATTTCAGCAGCATAACAATGGCATGAGTATGAATGAGAGATTATTCTAGTAGAAATTCGACAGCATAACAATACTTGAAAACTTGATGCATTATGCAAATGGCTTGTGAGAGATTTGATTTATAGGAAACGTTGATTTGAATTAAGGGTTGTGATTGAAAGTTGTTTTCAATGATGTGGACGGCAAGGATCGATTAGGTTTTCCCACTCCATGAGGAGTTGTAGTCATGTGACAAGTGTACGAAGGAGAATAAAGGAGACCTAATTCAAATATTTTATTTGAATTAGTTTGAACATGTGAAGTGTATTAAACGAAAGTTGTACTACCACACATGACTCAATTGAGAGGTGGACAAGTGTTGGAATGTGGTGAGAGGTGAGGATAAATTCACATATTTTACTTGAATTAGTTGGGACATGTGAAAGAGGGATTAATTAAATAAATGGGATTTATTTAATTAATTGGCTAGGTGATTAAGATGGGATTAGGACAAAATATCTTATGATGTCTAAGTAATGTGTCGACTAGGTGATAGTCAAGACATGGACAAATTTAAGTGTTTACATTTTGCCCCTCTTTGAGATGATGTTCGAGATGATGAGATTTATGTCGAGTAACATCATTTCAAAGAAGCTAAGGAAAAGGATGATGAAATGGGATGATGATGCCCCCTCGAGAGGATAGGCAGGTTGGACAAACACGGGTAGGCTCTTGAAATGAAAGGATTGGTCAAGGAAAAAAGATAAGGGAATGGATAGAAGAAATGAAAGGATACGTTATGCCGCAATGAAAGTGAGCAACCATGATGTTTGATATAGCACTAGACATTATGCACCAAGGTATAAGGACCAAGGTGATGATGTGTCTCGTGCCCCAGCGTAATACAACCTTGTCTAGATACAAGATATGAATATTAGTTGGTTCAAATTCGGATTTGATACAAATGTAAGAAAAAATGATAACACACACAAGCAAGTAAGCAAGCATGCACAAATGATACAAAAACAAACAAGGTATTGCCCCTGTCAAGATGTAAACCAATGATTGATGGATTGATTGATTGATGATGGTGTCTAGTTTCAGGAAATGAAACATGTCGTATAAGATGTCTGGTCTGGTTTCGACAATGCAACATCATATCTAAGACAATTGATCGATTGATTGATACTAGTGTTGTTGGCCATGCGAGCAACACCAGGATTTGATTGATGATTGATGGATTGATTGATTTCTTTGATTGATTTGATTTACGTCAAGATTAGGATCAAGACCATTGATGTGATTGGATAATTTGACTTGTTTGATTAACTTGATTGGTACGTGTAGAGGAAAACTGGTGCATTGTAGACTTAAACAAAATCCAGGGTTAAACCTAACTGAACAGTCCACTCTATCATTGCATTCCTACATTGAATTATCGACCAGAAAGCGTAAGCTTATGATGATGCTCACACTATATATGCCTTCAAGACTCATTTCTATCCTAAACTATATCATACAAACTTATTCTAATCAACTTAATTAATTACAGTTTACAGAAATGAAAGAACAACAAAAACAGTTAAAAACCTAGTTGCTACAGGTACCCCCGGCATAGGCTGAAGATAGCTATATTCAACAAAGAATCACAAAATTAACTTGAAATACACAGAATGAGAAAAGACTTAACACTAACCTCTGGAGGACTTCAATGATGTATTCTATTCATAAATCACGATTATCAAAAATAACAATCACAATTTCTCACTTAAAAAATGCAATGTATAAGATAACATGAAACAGTCTAACTAGAAATGCATAAATAAATAAAGGAATGTATGAAGCGAGAGTTAGTACCTTGAGTGGCCAGCTCAGGGAACTATCTCACTTCTTCTAGAAATTAAATCTACTTCAGATCTTCACACATTTTCATGACATTCAGTTGAATTTAATTCATATTAAAGACATAATCTTCTTCAGATTTTATTCAAAATCAAAACATGTCTAGAATAACAGATAATAGATAACTGTAGAAAAATAGAGTAACGGCTTTGTCTATAGAAAGTAAAAAGAACAGCTAACCAATCAACAAACTCATCCCCTAACTTATACAAAAGTGGGAGAGTTGTATGCGAACTTCTAACTAACTGTGATCATCAATTCATCCCTGGATATTAGGATATGGTTTTGAGATCAACTTATTAACTATCTAAAACAAAGGAAACAGAGTCCGATTTGAACAGAAATCCCATGCAATGGCTTATGAATGAAAACACATAAGCGACAGTTAGACTTCTAGAACAAGTCTTCTTCTTCCTTGCATTTATCCTTCCATGATGACCACATTCATCTCCATCGATCTTCATTTCTGGCACTTGGTCTGCACTTTAATTAATTCTCTTGTTCTGCATTCTGCTACAATGACTCCTTCCCGGATGCTATATCTTTTGTTGCACAAGGTTAATTATTCCAACATATATACACAAAATAACCTTTCATATTAAACTTATGAAATCCTATCTATATTACATGCATATCAACAATTTAAAACATCCATTTGAGAATATAATCACCATATTCCATTTATCATCATAGGTTCAAAGTCTCTAGGAAGTATATGTGAAACAACATATAATAAAGGTAATGTCTGTAAGGTTCTTGCAGAATCATGTAAAAAGGTCTTTAAAACATATAGAAACATTATAAAAGAAAGTCAATATTTCAACCCAACATTTCCCCCCAACTTAAACTTTTGCTTGTCCCTAAGCAAAACCAGGGAACTAACATCTAGGGCAGAAAGTTATAATGCAAAGTAGTTTTTCTGAGGTCCATGTTTACTTTGACTCTTTGTTTGAGATAGAATCCATTGTAACATGCAAGTCTTTCCATCCTGCTTAGCTCAACACGCCTACAATTATCACCTCTCCCTCCTGTCTAGTGTGGCACTAGGTAGAGAAGGATAGGAAGCTGTTAAGTAAGAGGCAACCATGCTACTCCCTTCTACTTTGATATCTAGATGTACCTGCGTAACCTCTCAAACATATTCATGAAGTTGTGGAAAGAGTGGGGTTCCTTCTTTTGCAATTCTGGAGTTAGGCTATTCCCCCTGCTCTGCACATACCTTTGACAATTTTGGATGACTGACACTACTAATCTCTATATTCTTCCATGATCCCTTAGTCTCAAGTCCATGATTACCTTGCTTGAACCCCTATGAGAAAGTAATGTTAGCCATTGGGTCAGGATCACCTCAGGTTCTAAAGCTTCTTTCCTTATTAGCAGTGGTTCCTTCTTTTCCTGCTACTCATATTGGTCCATCAATACTCCTCTGAGTTGTTCATTTTTGATGTATGACATTAATGCTCTGATCTGTAGGTCTCCAACATAGATCCAGGGGTTCCATTCTATGTTCTCATTCATCAAGTAATTATGCAGATAGTATTCACACAACTGGTCTTGTTCTTCTAAACTGACCTCTTTTAAATGACTGCAAAACATGTGCCTTGAATGTAATTCATGTTGATTATTGATAAATCTATTAAACTAAAAACTAAGGAATTTCTCCTTTAGAAACAATGCATAAACCCTAGGTGGAGGCCTGCATCCAATGATTTGTTTGGCTCTGTCAATAACTTCTGCCAAACAATCCTCTAACCTTTGGATTATGAAATCTTTTTCTGCAATTGATGCATTGAGGCTATGTTTCTCCTTTTCCCAGTTCTCTTTTTCTTGCTTGGTCTTGTCAGTCAACTTCATTAACTCAAAGTCCAACGACAGGGTAGTATGATATTCTGGGGTCTTTGTTATAGGAGGTTGGAGAGTAAGTACTTCTTTCTCAATTTTTGTTTTATTTTCAGCCAACTGTGCCAATAAGTCTTAGTTAGAACCATGGCCATAAGTTTGGACGTTCACCAACTACTGAATTCACTTCTCTTTCTCTTTCTCTTTATCTTTTTCTTCATAACCCCTTACCTGTTCCTCCAGCTGTCTTATTTTGTCCAAGGCTTCTTGAAGTTCCTTCCTGATATCTTTGTCCTCTAATAATTCCTTTTCTTTTTCAACATTTTCATCATTCCTTTTAGGAATATCAAAAAACTTCTTTAACAAAATCATCTAGCACAGGTTTACCCATCTTTCTTGCAGTAAACAAGTCTTCCGGCTCATAATCAGAAGAAGAAATACATTTTCTTTTCTTTACAGGCATATCAACATTTTCATAGGCATATGCAGAGACATCCTCAAGGGGGTTTTCTTCTCTATTTGAATCTAGATTTAGAAGAGTTGGATCATTGTCCTGTTGGCCTATATTTTTGTCCTCTCCTTTCTGCTTCTCAACAACTTGTTCTTTGGCACCTTGCCTCCTTAACCTCCCTTAGTGTCTAGGTGTGACTGTTTCCTGCTTATCTACCTTTTTATTGTCCCCCCTTCTTCCTCTTTTCCCCTGCACTTCCTTCTTTTGTGGCATTCTTGTGTTTACTCACTCCCTTCGTACTCTTCTTCTCCTTCCCAGATGTTGAAGGAGTGTTTCTTTTAGTTTGAGGGGTGGATGTTGAGGGTTCCTCAGCTGATACAGACCTAAACTCCGGAGGGTTTTCATGTTGTGGTTCTTCCTGCTCAGTCTCAAGAGGAGGTTCAGGCTCATATGGAATTTCATCTTCTAGCTCTGGGGCCTCTAAAAGTGTTGAAATGTCTACACATTGTTTAAAATCTTCCCATCCAATCTAAGGGTATTGAATCCTTAAACTTCTTTTTATTAGCAAAACTATCAAACAATGGTGGGAAAGAGTAGAGTCTACATGTTGTCTCTGATATTCTAAAGACATCCTTTTCAACATAGTATACAAATAGTTTGGAACATTGACAAGTTTTTCATGTTGCAAATGGTTGAGCAATTTAAGTTGTGCAGTATATAACATATTGTATCTACCATCACAGGTAATATACTTGATAATATAATAGGCACATTCCCCCCAAAAGAAGGGAAGAGATAGTCGTTTGGTACCTTGTGTAGTAGAATCTAGGTGTTCACCTCTTTCACAGAACTCTTCCCTAGCCGCGACTGCATTAGCTCTAGCTAGGTACTTGGACCCTATCCGTGGCAACCTTGTAACTTGTGCAATAGCTAACACAGGAGAATCTATAGTTAACCCCTTCACCATTGATTTGTCATACTGTAGAGTAAATGCAAATTCTCTTGTCATATCATCATCAAACTCTGTCAATTTTAGGAAGTAGTCTAACGAACCTACTCTCGTGAACAACGGAAGAACCATCACATCCTCCAATAGTTCCTTACGTGCTGAAGGTTCCCTTCTGATCATGTCTCCTCCCATTGCCACTGTGAATTGCAAACTCTTACAGTATCAATTTCTGCACAATGTCAATTTATGTTATTTCTGTTGCTCAATTCCTGTTGCTTCAGCTCGCCACCCCAAAGAACCAATCTGCCTCTTATTTCCTTTGCACTATAACTTCCTTAGGGTACTAATTCACTTGTTGGCAAAATAAGGTAAGTTCATGGCACAGAATATTTGTCTGGTTTTCTTGAATGGCAAGGTTTTCAAAGGCAAATGTTTTGCTAATGGCAAAAATCAAAAATAACCCTCCCCCCAACTTAATTGTGAAGTGACCTCACTTCATGTGGCAGGTATTACAGAACGAGGAGTGGTTAAAAGAAATGGTGATATTCGTTGCATGCATGAAATAAACTATTACTAATCATGAATATAAAAAAGAAATATAGTTGTAATAATTGAAAGGTATTCAATGTAGATATGAAGTGGTAATGAATAATTAACATACCTTGGAAATTGTGAATAATTCAGATGATTTGATATGATAGGCATGTGGCGAACGAGATATAGGGTGATAAAAGGTGGTGGGTACGGCTGCAGAGATGTAGTGGGATAACAAGTGATGATGGAGAAAAGTACTAATTTATTAATATGAAGTGATACATGGAGCAATATAATGAAGAATTTAAAAATTGATACGGGCATGTGGAATGGGCGGGAGAATTTAGGTATTGTTCACCAAGTGATGGAATAGAGTGGCATGCAGATAGTGTTGTAGATGCCTTCAACATAGGTCCCGACTGTGTAATTGGAATTATATATATCAGGTCCCAACTGAGTCAAGTCCCAACTGAATAAGTGAAAAACAAGTCCCAGTGGAAATAACTTGTTGTAACCATGGAAATTGTGCGGTGTGTGCATGTGAGTTAAAAACAAAGAAATTTAATTTTTAGCAATAGGGGTTGAGTATTACAACTCAACCTCCCTATCACTGGACAGTGTTGGTGTCTCAACATCTGAATGTGCATCTTCTGGTGTCACAACATTGGAATGTGCATCAGGAATATCAGGAGTAACATACTGAGCAATTAAAGAAACAAGAAAGTCATCCTTTTGAAGTGGCTTTTTATACAACTTTAACCTGTGCCCATTGACTAGTAGTGAAAATCGAACTTCATCTATGTCTACAATTGAACTGCACCATTAGGAAGGACTTGCTTGATCTCATATGGGCCTAACCAACGTGACTGAAGCTTGCCCTTGAAGTCCTTATACCTTGAATCATAGAGTAGTGCCCAGTCTCCTACAGTGAATTCCTTTGTTTTGATGTACTTATCATGCCATTTTGCCCTTTGCTTCTGTATGACCTCTGATGGCCTCCAGTCTCATTTCATCCAAGGCATTCACATGTTGTAGCCTTTCCTGTTGTGCAGTGGTCAAATCCATTCCTAGGTCCATTGTTGTCCTCAGGGTTTTGTGTTCAAATTCAATAGGCAGGACTGCAGTCTTGCCATAGACTAGCTCACAAGGTGTAAACCCTGTAGTTGTCTACCAACTTGTTCTAATGCCCAAACATCCTCAGGGAGCCTAGAAACCCAATCTCTTCTATGAAGCTGCACTATCTTAGTCAGGATGTTTTCAATTTCTCTATTAGTGACTTCTACCTAACCGTTAGCTTGAGGATGGTATGGAGTGGATTTCTTATGCCTGATCTGATATTTGGCAACCAATTTGGTGATTAAATCAAATGTAAACTGTGGTCCCTGGTCAGTTACTATTTCTCTTGGAACACCATACCTAGTGAAGATGTCTTCATGCAAGAATTTGGCCACATTGCCATCTCTGGCAAACTGTAATGCCTTCACTTCAACCCATTTAGTTAAGTAGTCTATACATACCAGGATATACTCTTTGTTGTTTGATGTAGGAGATATAAGACCTACAAAATCTAAACCCCACTTAGCAAAAGGAGCCAATGAGATTTGTGGCTGCAAAGGCATCTCATCACTTCTAGTAGGCCTCCCCATTCTCTGGCATCTATCATAGCTCCTAGTGTACTTGACAACATCTTTATGAAGCGTTGGCCAATAATACCCTGTTGTTAGGATCTTGAAGGCTATCCTCTTAGCTGCAAAATGTCCTCCACAAGGTTCATCATGACAAGCCTTCATTATATCAAATACTTCATCCTCCCTGATACATCTTCGCATAATATTGTCTGGCCTAGTGTAAAATAGAAACCCAGAAATCCAGGAGTAAGAGAAACATTTATGAACTAGTTGCCTCTTCTCCCTTGGGGAGAAGTATCCTGGAATCTGCCCTGTAACCAAATAATTGGCGATATTTGCATACTATGGAGTGTATATAGTGAGAGCAAACAGATGCTCATCAGGAAAAGAATCATCAACCACTCCACCTGAAGACTGTGTAGGTAGTCTAGACAGAAAATCAGCAACAACATTAACCTTTCCTGGTTTGTCAACAATTGTAATATCAAACTCTTGCAACAACAATAACCACCTTACAAATCTACCACCTACTATAGGTTTATTCATCAAGTATCTGATGGCTGCATGATCTATATGGATGAAAACCTTGTCACTAGTTATGCAGTGCCTAAACTTATTAATTGCATAAACAACTGGTAACGTCTCTTTCTCTGTCACAGTGTAGTTTAACTCAGCCCCTTGCAGATTTTTACTGATCCTTGTTGCCTTCTTGTTGACCCAGGACTGCTCCAATGGCAAAATCGGATGCATCTGTATGGATGTGAAAAGGCAATGACCAATTTGGACCTTTGAGGACTAGGGCTTGTGTCAAAGATGTTTTTAGCTTTTCAAAGGAGATCTGACAATCTGATGTCCATTCAAATTCACTGTCCTTGGTCAGTAGGGTAAACAAAGGGGAAACAATCTTGCTAAAATCCTAAATGAACCTCTTGTAATATCCTGCATGGCCAAGGAAGCTCCTGACATCTTTCTGTTTTTGTGGAATAGGCAGGATAGATATAATCTCAATCTTCTTTGGGTCAACTTGGATGCCAACACTTGAGATGAAATGTCCCAAGATGATTCCTTGTGTCATCATCAAGAAACACTTTTCATTACTCAAGGAGAGGTTATGTTATGTACACCTCTTCAATACCTTCTCCAAGTTGTGTAGGGCTTCATCATATGTGTCACCATATGTGGTGAAGTCATCCATATAAATCTCCATATTGTCATGGGCAAAATCAGAGAAAATGCTTAAGACTGCTCTTTGAAATGTAGCTGAAGCGTTGCACAAGCCAAAGGGTAAGATAGAGGATGCATATGTCCCCCAAGGGAAGGTAAACATTGTCTTATCCTGATCTTCAAGAGCAATATTAATCTAGTTATAACCACTAAATCCATCAAGAAAGGAAACAATATTTCTTGCCTGTTAAAGAGTCAAGAACTTGGTCAATAAAAGGCAATGGAAAGTGATCCTTCCTGGTAGCAGTATTCAATTCTCTGTAATCAACATAGACCCTCCATTTGCCACCTTTCTTGGGGACTATAACTAATGGTGAAACCCATTCACTGTCTGAAATAGGGTATATAAATCCTGTGTCCAAAAGCTTCTAAAGCTTAGCTTTAACAATTTCTCAGAGGGTTGGATTCATGCGCCTCTGCTGCTGTCTGATTGGTCTATATCCATCATCTATGTATATCTTGTGCATGCATAGGGCAGGATCAATACCTTTAATATCATTGTAATCCCAAGCAAATGCTGCTGAGTGTGTATGTAATATTGCATGCAGGGATTGTTGTTGTTCATCAATCAGTGTATTGTTAATGTTTAACATCTTACCTGGCTTGACTTCTACTTGTTTAGATAGTTCTTGAATAGAAGACAAATCAAGGCTGGGTAATACAGGGAAACATTGCTGAGGCAATAATGCATGGAAGATTTGGGAGACTTCTTCTGATGAACTACTAGGTATTATGCTACTCAGAGGGTCTTGTAAGCAAGATAGGTAGTCTTGCTGCGAATTGTTTTGTAAGACATGAGCAATTAATTCATCTTCATCTGGAATAGTCAATAAAGGGTTGCATTCTATAGTCATCAGGGTTTGCAGGGAATAGGCGTCCTCATCCTCCAGGCTAGGTCAAATGTTCTGCTCAAGCTCATGGTATGGCTGGGTTGGTGGATATAAAACCAACTGCCTGGTCACTGTCCCATTAGATATGATCATGTTGCCAGACCTACAACCTATAAATGCATCAATAATGGAAAGCCATGGTTTGCCTAGTATAAGAGGATATCCGACAAGATTAACCTTAGGATGCAATACAATAAAATCAACAGGGTATTCCCAAGAATCTAATGCAATGACCAAATCTTCTATGACCCCTTCAAGTTTGACTATAGACCTATCAGCCAATTGCAAGACTGTCTGAGTAGGCCCAAGGTTGTTTAATTGGAGTGTCTGCATTGTTTCCTTGGTCATGACATTAATTGCAGCTCCTAGATCTATCAAGGTGTTTTTAATCAGAGTCCCATTGATCTTTACATTCACCACTGGGCTACCTGGATCTGTGTATTTTGGAACAGTTATATTACCCAACATGATGTCAGCCAAATTACCTAAAACATGTACCGTCTAAGGATCTATTATCTTCCTTCCTGGCTTCTTTATGCAAAGATCCCTAATAGTTTTGGTATAGATAGGAATATCCTTGATAGCTTGGATTAATGGAATCTTGATGCTTATGTCTTTTAGCTGGCTGAGGACAATATCAGCTTGGGTTGTTTGCTTTTGCATGGCCAAGCGCTCAGGGAAAGGATGAGACTTCTGCTGCACAATAGGTTGGGCATGTTGGGTTGATTCAGGTTCCAAGGGTTGCTTATTTGAGGCTTCTTCGGTGGGTTCTTCATTTGTAAGCTCAGTAATTTGGGGAGATGAATGTCCTGTAAGTTGCTTCCCTGATCTAAGATGAACATTACTCACATCCACCCCATAGGTGGGATATTGCATTACCTCATTAGTATAAGCTTGTTGGGCAGGCTTGTTGTTAGGGTTAGTTGCAAGTTGAGCAGGGATTTGGGTAGGTCTAGGAGGTGTATTTTGATGTGGATTTTGAGGTGGTGGCATTATGGCTGGCTGCTGTGGCTAAGATGGAATCATAGGTTGCTGAAATTGTGCATTTTGCTGCCATTGTTGGTCCTTGTTCCACTGAGACTGCCATTGTTGTTGTTGAGGAGGCCACTAAGGGTTATAGTTTGGACCTTGGAATTTCTGTTGTGGCCATGAGTTAGGTTGTTGTTGGTTCCAACCAGCTTGTGGAGTAGGCCATTAAGGAGTAGGTCATTGGGGGTTTTGCCATGCATTTGGGTTACCAGGCCATTGTTGAGCATTCCAAGTAAAGAAGTTCTGATTTGTAGCAAGAAAGGGAGAATTAAAACTAAGTGGATCAGAGGGCATACCTTGCCTTTGCTGCCAAGTTCTCCTTTGAGCAATGAAGAACAATTGCCCATCTTCTCCTTCAAATTGCTGCAACTCAGGTCTCTCAATCTTTTCTTGCTGGATGATGGCCATCCTTTTGCATTTATAGCTGGCCTTCCTCTGTCTACAGCTAGGGCAATACTCAGTGAGCATTGCATCTGCCTCTTCTTGTTTCTTCTTGATATGGAGAGTGTCCAACTGTGTAGCCATATGGCTAATAATGTCCTCCTTCATGTTGGTCAATAGGTTACTAATCTCCACCCTTGAAACTCCATTAGTTGCCTTGCCTGTGATGGCTGCCCTTTCTCCCCTTAGTTTTTTGGAGAATGTTCTAGAATAATTAATGTAGGCTATATAGATATCATCAAAGGGAAGTTGAGATATATCCCCTATTCCAATGAGGTTGAGGGCATCCATGCAGTCATCATTAACTCCTCTCAGAAAGACCAGCTTTAGTGATTCTTCAGACAATCTATTCTGAGGGTTTTCTTCAAGGCAAACTGGAATCTTTCCACATAGTCTTCTAATGGTTCGTCCTCTTTCTGTGACATCGTAAAAATGTCACCTCTTCTCCTATCATGTCCTCTGCAGTAGTCTTTATATTTTGCCAGGAACTTTGTCTTCATAGTATCCCAGTCTAGGATGACATCTTTCCACAACCCCATGAACCACCGTAAAGAAGCATCTTTGAGTGTGGTAGGGAACAACGTTAGTCTGTAAGGATCAGTGGTGTAGTCATAACTCCTACACAAGACATCAAACTCGAACAGGAAAGTGTCAGGATCTTTGGTCACCAAGTCGTAGAAAATAGGCAATGCAGAAGGTGGTATATTTTTTAGAGTAGCAGCCCGTGCTTGGTCAGGAATAGGGAATTCAAATGTTGCTTGTCTTGGAGGATCCTCTACTGCGGCTTCTGCCATTGTTCTAAATGTCCCTTCTGTGGCTGTGGAGGAAGCTGATGGAGATGTAGGGGGTGTTGATGAAGATGTAAAAGGAAACTCTCCTTCAACACTTCCTACTGTGTAGTTGTTGAAATTAGTTATGCCCTCATTATTCTGAGAAGTTGAAGGGAGGAATCTACCTTGGTTATCTCTCTGCCTCTACATACAGTAATTTGAGCTTTATGTTTCAGCGGCCCTGCACAGTGTTAGTAGAATGCCTGGTGTTTCTAAAAAATGAATTTATTAAATCTAATACTGAAATCAAGATTTAACTATGAAAGCATGTGACACCTAACTAATGAGACTATGAAGATAGCACCATCCCCGACAACGACACTAAAAATGTAGAGGAAAACTAATGCGTTGTAGACTTAAACAAAATCCAGAGTTAAACCTAACTGAACAAACCACTCTATTATTGCATTCCTACATTGAATTATCGACCATAGAGCGTAAGCTTATGATGATGCTCACACTATATATGCCTTCAAGACTCATTTTTATCCTAAACTATATCATACAAACTTATTCTAATCAACTTCATTGATTGCAGTTTATAGAAATGAAAGAACAACAAAAACAATTAAAAACCTAGTTGCTACAGGTACCCCTAGCATAGGCTGAAAATAGTTATATTCAACAGAGAATTACATAATTAACTTGAAATACATGGAATGAGAAAATACTTAACACTAACCTCTAGAGGACTTCAATGATGTATTCTATTCATAAATCACAATTTCTCGCTTACTTCAAAAATGCAATGTATAAGATAACATGAAATAGTCTAACTAGAAATGCATAAATAAATAAAGGAATGTATGAAGCGAGAGTTGGAACCTTGAGAGCCAGGGAACTATCTCACTTCTTCTGGAAACTAAATCTACTTTAGATCTTCACACATTTTCATGACATTCAGTTGAATTCAATTCATATCAAAGACATAATCTTCTTCAGATTTTATTCAAAATCAAAACATGTCTGGAATAATAGATAACATATAACTGTAAAAAAATAGAGTAGTGGCTATGTCGATAGAAATTAAAAAGAACAACTAACCAATCAACAAACTCATCCCCTAACTTATACAAAAGTGGGAGAGTTGTATGCGAACTTCTAACTAACTGTGATCATCAATTCATCCCTGGATATCAAGATATGGTTTTGAGATGAACCTATTAACTATCTAAAACAAAAGAAACAGAGTCCTATTTGAACAGAAATCCCATGCAACGACTTATGAATGAAAACACATAAGTGACAGTTAGACTTCTAGAACAAGTCTTCTTCTTCCTTGCATTTATCCTTCCATGATGACCACGTTCATCTCCATCGAACTTCATTTCTGGCACTTGGTCTGCACTTTAATTAATTCTCTTGTTCTACATTCTGCTACAATGACTCCTTCCCGGATGCTATGTCTTTTGCTGCACAAGGTTAATTATTCCAACATATATACACAAAATAACCTTTCATATTAAACTTATGAAATCCTATCTATATTACATGCATATCAATAATTTAAAACATCCATTTGAGAATATAATCACCATATTCCATTTATCATCATAGGTTCAAAGTCTCTGGGAAGTATATGTGAAACAACATATACTAAAGGTAATGTTTGTAAGGTTCTTGCAGAATCATGTAAAAAGGTCTTCAAAACATATAGAAACATTATAAAAGAAAGTCAATTTCAACCCAACAGTATGGATTGATAATGTCTTACATTTGGATTGATTGGATTGATTTGAATGATGTGATTGAATGATTAATTTTGATGATTGGATTGAAAGAATTGATTTGAAGATGATTTGATTTGATGATTGGAATGATTGGAAGAATTTGATTTGAAGAATTGATTGGATTTGGAATGATTGATTTGATTGATGTAGATTGAATTGATTTGATTTGAATATTGAGGAATTGATTAGATTGATTTTGATTGAAGAATTGCTTTGAATGGTTTGAATTGGATGAATGTGATTGATTAGATTGATTGGAAGAATTGATTTGATTATGATTTTGATGATTTGATTTGATTTTATGGATGGATGAATTGATGTGATTTGATGAATTAAAGAAGTGAATTGATGATTGGATTGATTTAATTGCTTGGGTTTTTGTTTTTGATTAGTTCAGCTAGAAAAGAGGGTCCATAACCCTAAACAAAGTAGCCCCTGGGGCAACAGGCCTTAAACATGCCAGTAACATAACATTAATAGCACACTAACAACCAACAAAAAATGACTAACCAAAAAATAGTAGAAAGAAAAACAAGAACTAAGGACTATCAGTAGTCCCGAACTTGACCATGAATTTGTAGTCACCAAGGCTGTCAATCCCCACCTGTTTAACTTTGTCATCCAGCTCCTTCACTGCAGCAAAGATCGACGCTGCCCGATGCAAGGCCTTGGCAGCAAATTCAGCCATGGACTTCCATTTCTTCTACATTTTCTCCATCTGTAGCTTGAGTGTCCCCATGTCCTCAGCAGTCATGACACACAGCAGGCAACTACCTTTGTTATCCAAATTACCAGTTTCTTCAGCAGCACCACCCAATTCCTCCAAACTCAATTTGTTCATTGAAGCGAAATGGGTCACCCCTTCTTCCTCATGCACAGATTCACTTGGAGCATCATTCTCCCCCTCCTCCATAGTTTCCTCAACAAATTCTGAGTCATCGGAAATCTCAACCCCCTTCAAGTTAGCAAAAGGTTTCCCAGCAATACATTTAGAACGACGAACCCTCAAACTGGAATGTTTAATAGCCTCCTCACCAGTACCACTCCCAATCTGAATAGGCCTCAGGTCCAATTGAACAATTTTCACAGAAGCAGTCTCCATCCCTTCTTCCTCAGTACCATCCTTGGCTTTCTTGGCTTGCACAGTCCCTTCCTCCTCAGCCACCATCCTCTCCCTTTTAGCCGAGCCAATTTTATCTTTCCCCGTCTCTTGAAGGGCTTTTCTCGAGGATTTTGTTTTAGATTCAGGGGTGGGAGTCCCTGGTGGGGGCTTGCAGGGCCCCCCCTTGGCCATTTTAGAAATCTTGGGGTCCCGATACACATTTTCACCTTACCTTTAGGGCTAGGAGAGACAAACCTCAAAGGGTCCTCAATCAAATTAACCTTAATCTGCTTCGGGAGACATAGGGCAAGATGGAAATGATAGAGTCTCAGATTAAGGCCCTGATGGATAGGGACAAGAAGATGACCGGGGTTTTTTGCCCCTAACAGATTTAATTGATTTTTCCAGGGAGGACTTAAGAAGAAAAGGAAAGCTAATTTCCATCTTGTTCCTAAATTGATTGAGAAGGGCACAATGATAATGGTAAAATACCTTAAACCCACATTCCAAGGTGAAGAACTTCATAAGCATTAAACAGACTTGGCCCCAAGGCTCGGGCAACTTATCCCTATCAAATCCACCGTGCAACTTCATGGCCACCTCCCCTCCCTGAAAAAGAGACCCATGTGTTCAGGGTCAAGCACCTTGCTACATTTGGCGTGCTTCTTCCCTTTGGTGGGAAGCCCCGTTTCTTGGCTAATCACCTCCTCAAACATCTGGAAGCTAATACCCCCAACACAGTCTTCTCTGGTATCCTCATTCCATGACTCTACAAATTAGCGCGACAAGTTTTCATCATGGCCAATCATACCCTCAAGAAAGGACACCACTTCTCCTTCCTAGATAATATGCCATACAATCTGGTCCTGTCTGAACTCCTCAATAGTGGTTAGTTCAATCCTAACAATCTCACCCCCCATCTTCGCAGTTTGAAAATCACATAGGTTGCAGAGCTTGAAGATGCTAAAGTTGGTGTTGTTGTGATTGGCAAGTAACTCAATAAAATGGACAGGCTGTGAAGTAAGCTCATTAATCACATCATAATTATTGTGGTGATATGCCAACCCTATGCCACATCACAAAATCACCTTGGCAAAAGATCTCGGTCGTGACCTTGTGTGGCAGTGAATGTCACCCACCGCAGAGATGGACCAAATATTATTACCTGTAGGCGGATCCATCCTACACATCAACTGTACTCCTGCCAAGGGCCACAACGACATCCTAATGGCCCCACTTGATCTATCCCTCTCATCATTACCAAAATCAAGGCTCTTTTGCCTAATGACCTATACACCTGTTATCTCGTCAACATGCCAGCCAACCACCGGACCTTTTGCCTGCCGATAATAAGCCTGACTCCTGCCGACTCTCATCTTCGGACCTTTGACTCACCGGCTATAATCCTAGCCCCCACCAACCCACCGCTTAAGCCTCCTTGAAATGGTCAAGGCTCTCTTGTTCCCACCCAGTTGGTTTTGAAAATTTCTCCCCACCAAACATGTAGTACCAACCAATGATTTCAATCTCGATCTCGTTTGGACGAGTCTCAAGATGCACATAATTTGTGCCACCACCCAGCTAATAGAGGATGGTCATGGCCCCGAGCCATCTAATTCATGCTATTATCTTCATCCTTCTTCATGAGAGTATGAATCTCAGGGGGTAGGCAAGCCATACTCCTCCAGCACCGCCATCCCTTACTACTAATACCCAGGTTTGCCATAGCATTAGCAACTGCATTCCCTTCCCTGTAAATGTGAGAGATCTTGAACTCCTCAAACCCATTGAGCAACAACTTATTGTTCCCCATAATGTCCACTAAGTTCCATCCAAATTGAACTAAGCCCAGGGTAGCATTAACAATTAACATCGAGTCTCCTTCCACATGAAGAAATATGATGTTTAAGGAGACAACCAACATAATTCCCCATAGTAAGGCTAAGGCTTTGGCCTCATTATTACTCCTAAATCCAATGCCTCCAGAGTAGGCAACCACAAAGGCTCCTGTGTCAGTTCTTATGATACCTCCCCCGTTGGCAACCCCCAAATTCCCCTTAGCAGCTCTGTCAAAATTAACCTTGACCCATCCTTCCTGAGGCCTGGCCCACCTGGTATTGGATTTAGCAACCCTTTTAGAAACATCTATTTGGCAACTACCAAGACTGATGTTCCAGTGTTTAAGCAGACACTGTTCTTCCCGTGCAGGGGGCGGCCTATCAGCATCGTTGAAGTTGCAGGAGTTGATGCTCTCAGCCAGCAGTTTAAGGCAACTTTGGAAAACTTCCACAGGTGTTCTGAATTTCTCTTTGAATATTCTATTATTACGTTCCTTCCAAAGACTCCAGGCCAAATGGGGAGGTAATTGTTTCCATAGCTCCTTGCACACCGAAAGCACCATACTAAAAGGGGGCCTCCAGTCCCATATTAGGGCCGCAAGATTACTATTCGAAGTTCAACTTATATTAAGCTTCTGAAAGATACAACCCCAAATCTCCCAAGTAAAACTGTAGTGAAGGAAAACATGATTGGGTGTCTCTTCTTCGGCCCCACAAAGGACACACCTATTGGGCATTTGAAAACCCCTCCTTTTCAGATCATCTATAGTCAAAATTCTATTATGCATCAGAGTCCACCATAAGAAATTAATTTTAGGGAGAAGTTCAGGAATCCAAAATTTTCCGCCAAAACTTATCCTCTCTAGGGTCTAACAGCAGACCATAAGCACTTCTAACAGAGAACCGACCTTTACAGTCCTTATCCCAAATTATCTGATCCTACTTAGGGAAAAGAGGGAGTCTGAAGTCCTCCCGATCCTTTTGAAGTTGAATAGCCAGCCTCCTGTCCTCATCATGATCCCAGACATAATCTGTCAAGTCTTTCCATCTTCTGAACCCCCCTGTGACTTCCAAGATAGTTACCCACCCTGTGACCAAAGAATCTATAGGCTTGATCCACAAATCTGCCATAGTCTGCCTCCTTAAGTGGCTTATCCTTCAGCCATATGTCCTCCCAAAATTTAACGTCCCTGCCGTCTCCAATCTTCCACCATATTCCTTGGCGAAGGAGACCATGGGTCTTGAGAGTACCATTCCAAATAATAGAGCCTTTGGGCAAGCCAACATCAGAGATCAATTTTCGACCCCAATCCCCATTGAGATACTTAGCCATCATAATTTCCCCCAGTCTTTGTTACCTTGAATGAGGTACCATCCCACCTTAGACAAGAAGGCGCGATTCATGAGCTTAATTCTTCTCAATCCTAATCCCCCTTGACATCTAGGGGTACAAACCTTATCCCACCCAACCAGGGCAATTCTCCATTTCTCCTTCACTCCAGATCAAAAGAATTTCTTTTGAATCTGTTCAATCCTCTCCACCACATACCTGTAAGAGTCAATGTGACTCAGCAAGCCAGGATCACCTGCAATCAAGACAACCTTCCACACAAAGATAACAGAGAAGATGCTAAAACAATGGAGCAAAGAATCTATACAAAGATCATATGAACCTGTATGAAATACAATGAGTGAACCTTGCTTATAAAGGCAAGGTGAGAGCTAGAAGGGTGGAGTGAAAGGTGGAGATATTCCTACAACATGTGCCAATTAGAGGATGATAACTAATTGCACATGTGGAGGATAAGACAACTCACTCCAACTATCAACAACTCAACACACAACTAGACTCAACTAGACATCTAGAAGACTCACTAAGTCAACTTAACATGTGAATTATGTGTTCACACCAACAATACTTGGGTATTTTGAAAAGACTTAGGGCGTAGTTTGGAATACCTTGAAGTGAAGCTTTGAGGAGCTAGAATTTCCTTGTTTGGCTTAGGAGGGCACCTTTCCAACTCCTCTGAATTCTTTCAAGTAAACTATTCCAAAATTCAGATGAGACCTTACTGATAATAAGCAGGAGACCCAAGTAAGTGGCTGGGAACCTCGCACTCGAACAACCCAGGACCTAGGTGATTTTTCTTTGCAAATCCTCCTGAGTAATAAGAAAGTAGATATGGCTTTTCTCAAAGTTAATGATCTGACCGGAGACTCCTTTATAAGCCTTAAGGAGAGATTTCCATTTACTGGCTTCAACAACTAAGGCAATTCTGAATAGTATAGTATCATCAACAAACTGTTGTATGACCGAGGTTTGAGCCAAGGAGGCAGGCTTGATACCCCGGAGAGTCCCTTGCAGTAACAGGTTGCAAGCATTCCTACCCAAAACTCTAGCCAACAAGATAAAGAGATAGGGAGAAAGAGAGTCGCCTTGCCTAAGACCCCTACTAGAGGGGAAGAACCCTCTGGGAGAACCATGGACCAGGACAGAGAAGTGGACTGTGGATATTCACTCCTTTATCATATTAATCACCTTCTCATTGAAGCCAAATTTCCTAAGAACCCTGAGCAAAAGGTCCCAATTAACACGATCATAAGCTTTGGAGATATCCAATTTAAAGATCATACCTAAAGAATTGCTCTTGGAGATTGAGTGGATAATCTCATAAGTAGTGATGGTCGCGTCAGGAATCTATCACCCAGGAACAAAACCCTTCTGGTTAGTCAAACTGAGTTTGTCAAGGAGACGTTGAAGCCTGGAAACCAAAATCTTAGTGAAGACCTTGTACACCATGTTGCAGAGACTTATAGGCCTGAAATCAATCATAAGATTGGCTTCCGTCTTCTTCAGGATCAAGGAAATAAAAGTGTCATTCAACTACCATAGAAGCCTGCCAGTTTGGAAGAAATCCTTGGCCGCTTGGAAGACATCATTCCCCAAAATATCCCAGAAGGTTTGGAAGAAGGCCGAGGGAAACCATCCGGGCTAGGGACTTTGAAGGCACCCAAAGAGAAGACAACAACTCTAACTTCCTCCTCCATGATGGGTCTGGTCAGGAGACAGTTGTCCTCATCAAAAAGAATGGTCAGGATAGAGTCCAAGAGAGAACAAATTTCATCCAAAGAGGCATTGGGCCGCTGAGCAGCCAACAAGGACTCAAAGTAATTAAGGGCTAATCTCCCAATCTCCCCATCATCCAGAAACTCAAAGCCATGCTCATCTCTCTAAGTTTTTGAATTGAATTCCTCTTCCTATGCCTTAGGGTGGATTGGTGGAAGAAGGAAGTGTTCCTATCTCCTTCATTTAACCATTGAACTCTTGACTTCTTCTTCTAGTAAACCTCTTCTTCTCTGAGAGTCTGCACCCACTCTTTAGAAAGAGTGTTATCTAGGGTCTAAAATTCCTCTGAGGTGTCACCCTTCTCCATTTTGTCCTACACTTCCTTAAGTTGCCCCATATTGCTTTTCTTCCTGGTCAGGACATTCCTAAAGGTATATTTGTTCCATCCTTTAACCTTACTCCTCACATTTGCCAACTTATGAGCTAATCTATACATAGCAGGCCCTTGAACAGGGATGTTCCACCATCTAGAGAGGTTGTCCCTAAAGTTAGGGTGGAGGGCCCACATCATTTCAAATCTGAAGGGGAAAGGGCCCTTCATACTCCCCTCGTGCCAGTTGAGTAAAAGAGGGTTATGGTCTGAGCCCACCCGAGGAAGGGCAATCAGATGCACAAGATTCGTGATGGTCCAATAAGAAGAGACTAAGAATCTATCAAGCTTGACCTAAATAAGATTGTTCCCTTGTCTCTTGTTCGACCAGGTAAACGTTTGCCCCACCAATTCTATATCCATGAGGCCAGCATTCCCAATGAACTTTGTTAGGTCCGACATGCTATTCAAGAAATCAGTGAGCCCCCCCCCCATTTTCTCAGATGGGTAAAGGGGAGAATTAAGATCCCTCGTGACCATCCAGTTGATTCCTCTAACTCCCTTGATTCTGTCAGTCAAGCTATCCCAGACCTCCTTCCTGCTGCTACGGGAATTAGGAGCATAAACATTGATAAGCGTCCATCTCTCAAGATGATTTTGGAAGGACACTTCGATGGAGTACCTGGAGCAGGAAATCACACTCCCCACCAGATTATGGTTCCATATAGTAGCAATACCTCCAGAAGCTCCTTGGGCTTTGCTAATAACATAGCTCGCATTGGACTAGATCTTTTTAATAGCAAGCTTGAAATTTTCCTCCGTCATTTTAACCTCTTGAAGTAGGAGAATATCAACTATATTATCAACAATGCAATTCCAAACTAGTAATTGTTTCTGAGGACTATTGAGCCCTCTAATGTTCCATGAGATGATCTTCATTTCTTGGTCTTTCTAGAAGGGGCCAACAAAGTGGTATGCTTCCCCTTAGTAATTTCTAGTTCTATGTCCCTCTGTCTGGTCTTCATGTGTGGGGATCTACCCTTACTACCATCCCCACACATCAGTTGTCTTTCTATTACTTCCTTTCCCCTTCTTCCTCGTCGTGATCTAGCCCTCCTGGTCCCCCAAGCCCTTGCTATTCCCAGCACTCGGGGAAGGGGAGAACCCCACAAGGGGACCCGGCCTCTCACCAAGGCTACACATTTCCTGCATTGTGCTCTATTGGGAAACCTCCTTCTACACCCAAAGGCCGACGTAAATTCTCCCTCTTCCAAATCCTCCCGTGCCCCATTGGTGGCAGCAACCTCATGAGGCACATCCCCTATTTTAGAGACTTCATCTAACTCCCGTTCCACCTCTTTGTGGGCCAAACCGTTGTCAACCATCCCTTTGACAGCCTCCACAGGCAATGTGGTCTCCACCACCTCTAGCCGGGGCACCTCCTTCAGAACCATCTCACTCTTCTCCAGAGAGGCGGGGGGCGATTCTATAATTTTCAAGATGTCATCCTTAAATGGATACTCCTCCGAGTTCACACCCGCGGCATCCCGCTCCACCACTTGGGATGAGGGAAGTGTAGGGACCCTACACTAGGTGAAAACATGCCCAGGTTTCATGCAGTTCTAGCAGAAAACTCTAGAGTTCTCATACAAGGTGCACTGAGTCCACTTCCCATATTTTGATTCCAAAATAATAGAAGTCGGCAAGGTCTTCAAAACATCAACATTGACACAGAACCAAGCATAAACAAGTCACGCCTTAGCTTTGGTGACCTTGTCCATCGTCAGATAATCTCCAAATGTGTTGCCTATCCAGGCAAAAATTTCCTCATCCCAGTATTCCAGGGGGAGGCCCGACAACTGCACCCAAACGGGGGCTGACTGATTGAGGTTTGCCTTAGGGTCGAAGCCTTGCTTCCATTTACATAAGGAGAGCGAGTGCTTTCCATACAGCCAGGCCCCCCAGCTAGGATTGATAGGAGGTCCTCCTGGGAAGTAAACTTGAACAAGAACATACCACCTGACATGGCACTAGCAGAGACATTGCCCTTAAGAGCCCATTTGGCTAAAATCCAGCGTCAGACCAAATCAATATTGGGTCTAAAAGCAAAGAACTTGCCCACCAATGTGTTTTCCATTGAGGGTACACCCTGTAAAATAGTCTGGTCAGGAAGCTTAAGCGCCTTGGCCCCATCAGTCTCAGATATAACCAAAATATTACTGGACCTACCTGCCCCACTAGGCACATCTCCAACAAGTTCCTCCTTCCACTTTTTTGATCCTTGTTTCAAGGGTGAATTCACGAGATCTTCCCGATAGCCCGTGCCAGGAGTTAAGGGAGGGGGCTGGATCACGCCCCCACCCCCGAACTGTCACCTTCCATTCCTGTGCAGTACCAAATTCAAACGACAGAACATGAAAAGTTACAGACCTTGTTGAAATCCAACTTGGATTTTTGTTGGATATTTGATTTTTTTTGGATTTTTGAGATGTTTTGATTTTTTTAGATTTTTGACATGTTTTGATTTTTTTGGTTTTTTGACATGTTTTGATTTTATTGGATTTTTTGAAATGTTTTGATTTTTTTTGGATTTTTGACATGTTTTGATTTTTTTTTTTGGATTTTTGAAATATTTGATTTTTTTTTGTGTTTTTTGACATGTTTTAGGAAATGGCATTGGATTGCAATTTGAATAGCCTTTGTGCTAAATACCAATGACAAGGGAAAACCAAGTCTAGATGCAAGGAGGTAGGTGGGATAAATGGATAAAAGGATATGCGATAGGAAATGAGATAGAAGACTCATGATAAAGGGACAGATAAATGGAATATGTGATAGTGTATGGAATGGATGTATGCGTAAGAGGGAAAAGATGTGATCTCCAAAGGCTATGTCGCATAGGAATAACATGCCCCATTATTGGTGTAATACATAGGATTTGACATGACAAAGCTTAGGATGATGGGATGATGATAGGATTGTTTGGAAGGATGAGGTATATCAAGAGATAACCAAAACATTTGTCAACATTTTGTCCCCATTTCTTTATCAAGATCAAGATGAGGAAGGGAGGATGAATGGATTCAATATGATAGGTGTATGTATGTAGGATAAGGATAGTAGGATGGTATGGTAAGATAGGATGGAAAATAATGGGTTGGATGAGACAATGTGCCCCCAAGTGTAAGTGATAGAAGATCAACCTACACATGACACCTGTTTGCCAGGTTTTCATCATGGTACTTATCCAAGGTGCCACCAAGGGTGGTTTTCACCATTGGACGAAGGGATTTCTCTTTACTTTTTTGATTTTTTTTTGACATTTTTTGAATATTGGGATGGGATAGGTGGATATGGATAGGAGGGACTCAAATGTCTAGCTCCATGAAGGGTGATAGTCCCGTTGGAGAAATACGTTATCGCATGGACCATGTCAAAAGTCATGATGCTCATAGATGTTGGTATGGGATTGTATGAAAGGGAGATAAAGTAGGTAGATAGTGGATTATGATGTGGATTACGTAGGGAAAGATAGTGGATTATGATGTGGATTATGTAGAGTTTATGAAATGATGGATAGGTGAAAGGCTTACACAAAAGCATGGACCATGGGGAAGTGATGAGGAAGATATGTAGGATAATAGTTGAATGATGGGGTGATGGAGGTATGGAAAGGAATCATGACCAACGGTTGCACACACCGTGATAAATATGGAAGCTTTTGATTGGATGATGGTGTAGGAAGCAATGGTGATGTTTGCTTAGGAGATGGGTGATGTAGGTATTTTAGTACCCACAGACTTAGTATTTTTATGATTTTTGGTTTGCTTGTGGGATGGAGGAATTTGAGACTTTTGTAAGGAATGGCATTTTTGAATGGAAGAGGATGGTTGGGATTTTTGAGAGGTGGATGCCTCTTTTGACGTGATTGCCTTTTGCTTAGGGACCCATACCATTTTGGTTTTGGACTTTTGTTTTGGAGGTATGGGCTTGGATGGATTTTTGAATGTATTTTTCTTTGACTTTTTGCATTTGTACCTTAAGGCATTAGGACCCTTAGGATTTTTGGCTTTATAGGTAGAGGCATCCAAATGTTTATTTTTGAATCCCATGTGGTGGGTGGATCTTCATGTTTATACGATGCGTGCATTTGTTGATCATGATTAGGAATGTGAGGGAATTTATGGATGATAGGGATATTAAGCATTAGGAGAAGTGGAGGGAAAGTGGATGGAGGGAAGTTAGGAGTTGGAAGAAGTGAAGGTAAATTAGATGGTGGAAGGTGTATGGTCACATGCTTTTGACATTTATAGGATAATGGAGGTGGAATGGCAACATATGTCTTGGGAGTGTGATATGATTTGTGATGGAAAGTGGACTTAGGAGGAATGGAGGAATTACCAACATCTTGAGATTTTTTACCTTGGGGTGTATATCCAAGGCCATATGAGCATGGGGGGGACCTTCACATGTATGGGCTCCAAAATACATTGTTCATGAAGGCCTAAGCCTTTACCATGATAGTTCATTTTTTGGAGGATGTGATTAACAATGGGACTGGGTGTTTGTTGGACACTATACTTGAGTTCATTATTGGATGGAGAAGGTGGGGTGGTAGATAATGGTTGTTGTTTTCTGAGAGAAGAACATTCATGAATGAAGGTGGATAGACCAAGGGGATATGATGGTGGATTTAACATGGGATCGATGGTGGACGTGGAGGGACCATTAGGATCTTGACTAGTATTGTGTTCACTAGGTCCATGCTATTGGTTTGATCTTCTATGTTTTATTGGGAGGCATGTGTCTCATCATGACAAGTGGGTGTTGGTGCATCATGAATAGGTGGGATGATAAGCTCTTGACCATGTAATGCATAAAGCTGACCAAGAGGATCCACATGGTTTTCTTGATCATAAGTAGGATCTTGATCATATACGGAAGCTTGATCATGGATAGGATCAAGTGTGTTATGGATGGGATCAATGGAAGGGGTTTGATCTTGAATTGAATTAAGGACTAATGTTTCCTCATGCTTAGGATTATGCTCTTGACATAGCTTTTGACTTTGCGTGGAAGTAGATGACTCTTGGATAGGCTTGGCATGTTCTTGATGGTCAACCATATGAGGGCATGACGTACCTTGACTTGGACATATAAGATCAATAGGTTGTGGACCACATGATGGAGGTGGAAAATTAGGCATGATATTTGAAGGCTCTTTGCTTGAATTAAGGACAAGCGTTTGACATGGAGATAGGTTGTTCCTTGCTAGTAGTGCTTGGATCACATCCTTTGCAAGTGGAGAGGAGGTGGAAGTTGAAGGCTTAGGAGTAGGACTAGGTGGAGTGGAAAGGTCCCAAGGTGGAGGGATGAAATAGGTGGAAGGTGTTGGCTCATGATTAGGATTTTAACTTTGATTAGGTGGAGGATCAAATTAATTGCATGGATTGGTAGATTTGGATAACTCCACATGTTTACTTCTGTAATGTTTGAACTTAGGGCGTGGAGTTGGAGGATTGGGTGGTGGTAAAGGTAACGAAGGACTTGCATGGACTAGGTTGGTGTCTCCCTTGTCAAAGGTGGCATTATGACCCAAAGGCATTTGATCTTGTTGCAAAGAGTGACTTAGGATCACATGTGTTTATTGTGGAATGAATTTATAGGTTGATGTGGCATTGACTTGGCATATGGATGGACTAGGTTGGTATGAAATTGAGGGGGATGCCATGTAGGATTGAGGTGGAATGTGTGGTTGAGGTTGTGTTGGTTGAATTTGACAAGTGGTTATGAATTGTTGGGCTTCGACTAGGAGGCGTTGGATTTGAGGTGATTGGATTTGTTGAAATTTTTAAAAGAGGGATTGAAGTCGTTGGATGGTTTGTTGGTCTAGGGATTGGGGTATTTGGTGAAGTGATTGGATGAGGTCTTGGAGTTCAGGTGCTAGGACCCTATTTTCAAATGTTGCCATGGTGTCACACATGTGTTTAAGTCTTTGCATTTCCTCTTGTTCCTCAAGGTATGCCACATGATTCATGTCTTCATTTGAAGTAGGAGGAGGGGCCCCTCGAAGTATGATTTAGGTCTTGCATTATCTTCATTGTTTGAACTAGATGGATAGCCCCCTTGGATTATTGCTTTGGGCTTAGGATTGGGCTTGTTTATGATTAGGACTAAGATGATGATGTGGAGATGATTTGGATATGATTATAATGAAGATGATTAAGAATGATTAGGATAAAGGTTGAATGATGACGATATGATTAGGATGTGATTAGGAATGATTAGGATTGACAAGATTGGATATGATTGGATGATGTGTAATGATTAGAATGATGTCAATTGGATGATGTAGAATGACAAGGATATGATTAGGATGAAATTATGATGACTTGGATATGATTAGGATATGATGTGGGATGATGTTGATTGGAAATATGAAATGATGATTAGGATAATGATTAGGATGAAGGTTGAATGATGAAGATATGATTAGGAATGGTTAGGGTTGATGTTGTTTGGATATGATTGGATGATGTGTAATGATTAGAATGATGTTGATTGGAAATGAGTGTGTTGGAAAGAATGTTTAGGAGTGACTTGTCTTTATGTGTTTGGTGTTTATAGCTTGATTTGGCAATGTTCAAACAAATGATCACACATGTACACACATGAATCACTCACGCAAGACACATAAGCAAGTTTGAATTTTGAAATTTGAAGAATGTGATGATTAAGAAAGAATTTGAAGAAGACACATCAACAAGCCCTATGACTAGTCAAGTGGGGTATGGCCAATTAGGTCTCAAGCTAGGATGCACGAGGTTGACTAAGGATGTGAAATGAAAGTGAAATCCTACCACACAACTGGGAGAAAGGGGTAACCCACCCTTCACCTTCACTTCCCAAAGGTATAAAGTTATTTGGGGCTTAGCCAAGAGTGACAAGATTTCAACTTCCGAAGAGGGTGTCTTTCGATTCACACCTCGGTTGAGGTTGTCGCTTGGAGTGGTGTGTCTCCAATCAGGCCTCCTAGGAAGGGTATGACAAAAGCAAACCAAGTGAGGTGTTTTTGATCTCCAAGATCACCTTGTGGTGTGAGGAGAGAGCATACACATGCACACTTGATTCACACTCGCACTTGTTAATTCCCTTTAAGAAAAGAAATGTGTGGTATGAAAATGAATGGATGAGAGGTGTTTTTGATTCTCAAGATCACACGAAGCACATGAGAAGAGCATACACACCACTAATCTCACTCAAATTCACCAAACAGTTCAAGTACTGGTTCTTTTTAGATCCCAATTCAAAATGTGAATGAAGACACTTGTTCGTTTTATGCCCAATTTTTGATGTGAATGAAGACAAGATGTTTTTTTTTTATGCCCAAATTGAAGTGTGTTTGCAAGCAATGATGATGAGAAATGAAAGATTATAATTAATGCACATGGATGTTATCACTTCCAATCTACTGTGTATGCTGATGCAAATGCTGTTCCAACTCCGTGGGATCACCTACAAGTCACAAATCCCAAGAAGAAACAAGTAAACTCGCATAGAAAACCATTATGTGAAAAAGATGAAATCTGATAAAATTTGATAAATATGAATAGATATAGATGAATGGATTGCATGAATAGAAACTAGAAAAAATTCTAAGCACTTTTTTTTTAAATCACAAAAAAGGATGAAATTTGCAAAAGTTATGAGCATTTGAAGTTTGAAATCAAGTTTGACTTTGACTGAGAAAAAATATGATAAAATGACACAGTCACTTGAAATGGTCTTCTCCACTACGTAGTTCATTGAGTCAACTTTCCAACGTCACAAATTTTGTCAAAATCCACTTCCGTATGTGAAAGTTATGCAAGTTTGAAAAAAAGTGTTTATTAGGGTATGTAGAGAGAGGTGGTCAAGCCCTGGTGTTCTATGTCTAACCGCTAATAGTTTGCCAGTAACTGGTCACATGCAGAGGTGAAATCTAACGGTCATAGTTTATGTGGCGGTTAGAGAGGTTAGGACCCTTGGTCACTCATATGACTAGGGGCTACACTGTAGCAAAAATAAAAAATAAAAAAGAGAAACCCCTAATGTAGAGGGTGTCGGCCTGGTCATTGATGTGACCATAGCCCAGGGTCAGAGGGGCTAAGGCTTTAGCCGCAGCTAAGGTGATGATGGCTTGAGGTTAGGGTAGGCGATGGGATTTTGAACCTAGTGGAGGATATTTAGGAGAGATGGGGCAGACAGAGTAAGGTTTAGAGTTAGCTGTTTAGGGCTGTAGGACATCGGCTAAGGCACTGATTGGTTCGTATGTGGTGGACGGGAGAGAGTCTACGGAGGTTGACGAATATAGGAGTGGCAGAAAGGAGGTTCCACGGTGGCGACAAGGGTTTGGTTGCCACCAATGGTAGCGATAGAGATTTGAACATGGTAGCAACGACATGTACCAAGAGGGCGGCAGCCAATACAGAGGGTTTTGGTGGATTATGTAGAGAGATCTGTGGGTGGCGAGCAAGAAAAAGTTAGAGGCAACCTTGATTGGAAGCGGTGACAATGGATTTGAAGACTACAATAGGGGATTTTCTAGTGATGGTTAGGGTTTTTAAAACCTGCAACCAAATTTTTAACCTATAAACTTGCAACACAGAAACATGCGGTCACAGGATATGAACACCTACAAAGATCAAACCAAAAATACAGTCAGCGCAGAGGGGGGTGGCAGATCCGTACCGTATGGTCTACTACCCCTAATTTTTTTTTAAATGCCAAAAAAATTCTGAGCCCAAATCTGACGAATTTACTATCATTTTTCACCTGTGAGGCCTCCTGGACTCAACAACGAGGTTCGTTTGAGTTCTGGAGGTCACCTGCAAAACCTAACTTTTAGAAATTGACAAAAATATTAGATTTGCATGCATTCACGTCAAGTTCACCATTTGTTGTTAGGGAAAAAATCGAAATCCAAAACTAAAACAACAAGATATCAAACCCTAACTAGCACAATAGAGCACAAACTAGCATGAAAATTAAAACAAGAAAGCAAATGCAAACCCAAATCTCCATGCTAGATTTGATTTATCTCCATTGCTCTTCTCAGCCTCACATAAGAATGCAAGATTTTAAAGGTTGTTGATGGAGGAATGTTGGTTGCTCACTATTTCAGCAGCATAACAATGGCATGAGGATGAATGAGAGATGATTCTAGAGGAAATTCGACAGCATGACAATACTTGAAAACTTGATGCATTATGCAAATGGCTTGTGAGAGGTTTGATTTATAGGAAAGGTTGATTTGAATGAAGGGTTGTGATTGAAAGTTGTTTTCAATGATGTGGATGGCTAGGATCGATTAGGTTTTCCCACTCCATGAGGAGTTGTAGTCATGTGACAAGTGTACGAAGGAGAATAACGGATACCTAATTCAAATATTTTATTTGAATTAGTTTGAACATGTGAAAGAGGGATTAATTAAATAAATGGGATTTATTTAATTAATTAGCTAGGTGATTAAGATGGGATTAGGACAAAATGTCTTATGATGTCTAAGTAATGTGTTGACTAGGTAATGGTCAAGACATGGACAAATTTAAGTGTCTACAAGCACTATCGCATAACACCCTCTGGTTTGAAACCAACTATAAAAAATAAGTTATTTCCATCACTCGATCCCTTAAGCTCCTGCATATCCTCTCACCTTGTTACAAGAAAGAGTTTATCTCTTTATAAAGAAGACTTCCCTCTCTCTTGCAGCTTCTTGGAATGCCTATTTTTAGGCATCATGGCAGGTCGTGCCCCTCCTCCACTCTCCCTAGAATCTAGGGAGGTGCGAAGGAGTCTAAACATTATCCACTAAGAAATTCAAAACATTATATTTATAGCTTATTATATCTAATAGCTGGGAATAACTTATTATTAACTCTATGTCAATTTATTAATATAATAAGGACAAGGCATTTTAAATGCTTTAATATGCATTCAACGGCTCAAAAATAACCAATGTGCCTTGTAAAACCAATTTATTCGACTTAAGACATTATGAGTAGATATATTTGATAGGTTGGCTTCTTGAGTCAATTTGGCAAATGGAGACAAGCACAACCTTAGAAAATATCGATGTGGAAGACAAGGTCATTGAATTGATGGTAAATGACTTCACACAGACTTAAATAAAATAACCATGACATCCAAGCATCACTTATCGTGACTGGAAATATGCAGACTAAGATGCTCACCAAAGTGACGTAACTTCTATGTGAAAAAGTGTGTGCATTCCATGATGGCACATTAATTGCTCATTTATTGCAATCTAATTCCCTCTCCATAGCGATGTTCTCCCTCCTCATCTGGAGGGAAAACTCTATCCCTGTATACACCTCATGTACACAATGAGTAGTTAGTCCATTAACATAATAATAACATTTTAAATCATCATTTCATTGCATGAAATAAACTCATTCTTCTAAGCTATTAGAACTTCATGATCATCATAATTATTTCATTTCTAACTAGTTATCCTTGAAATAATAGATGAAATAAGTTTGTTTATAGAAATGGGGTGTAATAGATCTCCCCCCTTGAAGATCATTGTCCTCGATGATTTAGTACTTACAACAAAATTTAACTTATAAGTACTTTTGAAAATCAAGTTTGCATAAACATATGTGGAAACTTTTGGTAATATTCATGATAATCCTCCCAAGTAGCATTGTCTTTAGAGTATTATTCCCACTAGACCTTGCATTGAGTAACATCTCTATTACGCAAGCGGAGCATGCAAATTTCAAGCACTTTGAGAGGCTCAATCGTAACCAGTCTGGGATCCTATACCTTAAGAGCAGTCTAAGCAAGGATGTGATTAAAACATGGTATATTTTTCTTTAAATAAGATACATGAAATACATCATCCATATAAGCAAGAGCAGAAGGTAGAGCTATTTTGTAAGTAACTGTCATATTGATCACTTCCAAAACTTTAAAGGGTCCCACATATCTAGGGGATAGTTTGGAAGACTTTCCAAACTTGATAGGAATTTTATGTGGTGTGACTCGCAAGAGAACTTTATGTCCTACTAAAAATACTCGTGGGATATGCTTGGCATCAGCATAACTCTTTGTCTATCATTCACTTTTGCTAATCTTTGCTTGACTAGCTTAACTTGCTCTTCCATTTCAGTTAGCAATTTTGGTTCAAGGCAAATCCTATTTTCTAGCTTCTCCCAGCTTATAGGAGTTCGACACTTTCTATCATATAATGCTTTGAAAGGAGCCATTTTTATTGCTGAATGATATGAATTATTATAAGTGAATTCAACAAGTGGAAGGTACTCTTCCCACTTATATAATTGATTCATGCAGTACATCCTCAACAATTCCTCCACTACTTGATTGACTCTCTCTATTTGACCATCTATCTCTGGATGATAAGCTAAGCTTATGTTTAACTGAGTCCCAAGTGTTGAAAACAAGTTTTTTCAAAACCTTGAGGTCACCCACGTATCTCTATCTGAGATAATATTTTATGGGATTCTATGGAATCTAAAAACCTCTTGAATAAATTTCTTACCAATTATATGTGACCCATTAGTAAGGCTTCCGGTAATAAAATGTGCCACTTTAGTTAATCTATCTACCACCACTAGGATTGCATCATGCCTATATCTTGTCATAGGCAATCCTTGAACAAAATCCATATTGATCACTTGCCACTTCCATTCAAGAATGTCATGAAGATACAAGAGCCATGCCGGATGTTGATGTTCAGCCTTGACTTGCTGACATTCAAGACACCCTACCACAAATCTCATAGCATCATTTTTCATTCCCTTCCACCAAACATATAGTGGATTCACATCTGGCAAGAGTTTTGTCACTCTTGGGTGACCAAAGTAAGGGGTGGAATGTGCTTCTTTCCACACTATATTTCTCAAATCTTGATGATTCGGAACATACATCCTGTTCTTATACCTTAGAAGTCCATCAGACTCAAAGTAAAATTCTTCATATCTTATGTCCTAAGGATTTTCATAGAGAGCTTTTAGGACTTGATTGCAATACTCCTTTCCTTCTGAGTTCTTCAATACTTGATC
Source organism: Cunninghamia lanceolata (assembly GCA_027924645.1). Taxonomy (NCBI): domain Eukaryota; kingdom Viridiplantae; phylum Streptophyta; class Pinopsida; order Cupressales; family Cupressaceae; genus Cunninghamia; species Cunninghamia lanceolata. Next base: position 14,814,804 of record BSBN01000169.1, on the reverse strand, counting down.
TCTAAAATTGGTTTGTACAGTCATCATGGCCGCAATATTCCTTCTACAACTCAGGGTATCTACAACTTGGTTTTATTTTCCCTTTATGTAACTAATTTTGAAATAATAATCAAATATAAGCTCCAACCACCTTCTTAAGCGAGCATTAAGGTTTGGTTGGGTGAAGATATACTTAAAACCCCGATTATCAGATTTGAGCTCAAATTGCTTCCCTAGCAAATAATGCCTCCATGCTTCGAGAGCATGTACAATTGTCACTAACTCCAAGTCATGTAGAGCATAATTCTACTCATATGATCTTAATTTCCTAGACTCATAGGCCACTACTTGACCTTCCTGTATTAATACGCCACCTAATCCTTCTCCGGAGGCATCGGTTACCACTAGAAAGTGACCTTCCAAATTTGGCACTCGAAGGATTGGTGTTGAAGTCAAATTCCTCTTAAGGATATTAAAGGCATCTTCACATTTTTTTGACCATTCAAATCATTTACCCTTTCTCTACAGAGAAGTAATGGGGTGAGCAATTCTTGAGAAGTTCAAAACGAACTTCCTGTAATATCCTGCCATGCCCATGAAACTGCGAACTTCATGCACATTTCTTGGTGCAAGCCATTCTAGGATAGACTTTGTCTTAGAAGGATCTACTGCAATTCCATCTGCAAAAATTATGTGGCCTAGATATTGAACTTCCTTCTGAAAGAAGGTATATTTAGATAACGTACCTTACAACTTGTGCTCTCTAAGGCATTGTAAGACCATCTGCAAATGTTGAAAATGCTCCTCCTTATTGTGGAAGCAGATCAAGATATCATCAAGAAAGACTAACACAAACTTATCCAAACAGTGTCAGAAGACACTTTTCATCATATTCATAAAGGTTGATGGGGCATTGGTCAGCCCAAAAGCTAAAACTATGAACTCATAATGCTCATACCTTGTTCTAAAGGTAGTTTTATGGATGTCTTCATTTTTTAACCTTAGCTGGTGGTAACCATGCATTTGCTTGAAGATATCATCTATATGTGGTAAAGGATATTTGTTTTTTATCATTGCCTTGTTAAGCTATACTATAATCAATACACAACCGTAGGGTGACGTCCTTCTTTTTGACAAAGATCACTGGTGCTCCCCACGATGATACATTGGGTCTAATCAAACCTTTTGAGAACAATTCCTGAAGTTGAACTTTTAGCTCCATTAACTCAGTTGTGGTCATCTGATATGGTACTTTTGACATAGGTTCAAAACCGGGAATGATGTCAATTGAAAAATCTAATGCCCTTTTTGGGGGGAAACCTGGAAGGTCTTCAAGAAATACATCCTAAAACTCTTGAAGAAAAGGATGATCTTCCACTGAGGGTTTCTTTGTTTTCCATAGATCCTCACCCTTCTCACTCAATTCTTCCATCTTGAATGCGAACATCTGACAACCCTGTTGGGACTGAAATTCCTAGGCTACTTTTGGCTAATATTAAGTTTCAATCATCTAAAAATTTCAGTATGTGAGCATATATGGAAAGATCCACAGTTGTTTACAAGCAGAAATTAACAATTGAGTTGATAGAAATATTTGGATTTGATCTATTCTGATTCCTAAAGACTTAATATAACATGGTTGAAGTGCTCATCAAAGATGAACCGTAATCAAGGAAGTGAAAAGTTACAAACCTTTTTGAAAATAAAGGAAAAATGGCATTAAGTACCAGAGCTGAATATGGGTGAATTCCTTGTCGAAAATGAACAGGGGTTGCTTTTTGAACCATCTTAAAATTCCATGTATTTTGCAAGTTATGTGTGTTTTTAGTAAAATGCATTGTGGTATGGGTTTGTATGTTTGTATATACAAAGTCTCTTGCATACAAAGTGGCTTCTATGTTGTGTCATTGTATGATGCATATGCAAAGTCCCTTGTATATCGGGTCGTGGTGTGATTGTATAAAGGAGTCATCGAGTTGATGCATTGTATTGTTACATACAAAGTGGACCTAATGAGGTTAAAAGTTGAAATGTATTTTCTGTCGGGTCCATTGCTTGTATGTTATGTTTGTATGTTTGGCAGAACGCAACATACAATGCAGTACATACAAGCCCATGTGCAAAGCGCTAAACCAAAAGTTTATGAAATAGGGAAAAATCAATGTATGTTTCGGGCTTTGTATATACAAAATTGATATACATTGCACCATACGCAAGCTACGGACCCAACAGAAGTCAAAGTTTAAATGAATGAGTTGATTAAGTTCGATGTATGCATTTTATCTTTGTATGTTAGGCAAAAGTGGAACATACAAAGCAAAATATACAAGGCTTCTATACATTGCAGTACATACAACGGGAATATGCAATGCTAGAATCGAAATGATTGTGGAATAACGATAAGTCATTGTATATTTCACGCATTGTATGTATCGGTACATACATTGCCGGACATACAACGCGGATTTCAGGGAAGATTAAAAAATGATATAAATAATGCATCACTACTCAATGTATATCGGAATATACATTACATGTTATACATTGTGCGGAACCCAAAAAGGATTAAAATCCGATGTAAATGATGTATCGTGACTCAATGTATATCGGAATATACATTGCATTTTATGCAAGCCGGACCCGAAAAGTTTGTAAAATAGGGAAAATCCGTTGTATGTTTGCGCTTTGTATCTATCTGACATACATTGCCGATATACAATACATTACATACAAATGGCGGAACCGAAAGGTTATTTAAAAGAGTTAAGTGCTTGTATATTCAGTGCCTTGTATGTTTCAAGCATACATTCTTAAAGATACAAGCGATAGATACAAAAGGATATACAAGAACTGGATGCGAAGGAAAAGTTAAACATTAAAAACTCCTTGTATGTTTTAGCGATTGTATGTTTGCAATGAGCATATCCAATGTACAAATAAATTGAAAGCATCGTAAATGGAAGGTTTGTATGGGTTGTTTATATATGTGCTCATAAAAGAAAATATACAAGAGCGATATACAAGTGAAAGATACAAGGATGCAAGAAAAGTGAAAAGGCGGGAAGTTTTTGGATCAACCCGACTGCGAGGTTACGCCAACGAAGGAAACCCTAAAATGACATTAAAATCAGAATGGTTAAGATATCTTTCTGACAGTTAAAATATTTGTTTTTTGCAGGATATACACAGCGGTGATCAAGTTGTATAAACACCCGCAAAAGGATCTTAAGCAACTGATAAATTGTCGATAAGGGAAGTAATTATTTGAGTAAATATATTTGTTTAAATAAATTTGTTTGGATTGTTTGATCAGACATTAATTTGTGTTTTATCTGGATTTTTTAGGAATAATAAAACCCTCGAAGGATATTAAGCAGAATTACAACTAAAGATTTTGTTCGACCCTGAAATGGTTATCCATTTGATGATTAGTGGTGAGAATTAAATCTCCTGAGTTTGTTTTATTAGAACAAATACTGATTTCGGTTATCAACAGTCACAATTGTTGTAACTGGTCTGAAGCTTGTATGCCACTCTTTATAAGAGATGACCAAGACCAGAAGAGAGGATTAGAATGGGATATACAGAATATGAATGAGACTAGAGGGAGAGATTAAAGAGTAGAACAGGGGATACTATAGATCAGATTTGAACAACAATGCTAGCTCATTTTTAATACATTTTATTTCTGGTAGACCATGTGCAAGCATTCTCTGATGAAGTCAAGTTTGTAAGCATGAGGTAATGACTGTAGATTTCAATACCAATTATCTGTTTAATTTATTCAATTATATGACTGTCTCCTTTCAAAGTTTTCTCTGTTATTCAATTTGAGTTATCAAGTATATCTTCAAGTTGTCTATACACATTTGCTGTTATAGTGTGATAAGATTAATTAGTTTCTGCTTTCAGAATTAAATCCTTTAAATCTATCATAGTAATTGTGAAGACATTGTCATGGATCTATAAGAAGAGTCATGTAGTTAGGGTTTGTATTCTATCTCCAGTTTTTGATAAATCTGTTACAATTGCAGTATCATTCTGATAGGTTCCTTCAAGCAAGGATTAAATCCTTTTAGATGAATGCAGGTAATATTTTGTCAATTGGATATATGTAAGGATGGAATACTAACTATTTCCTTGCAGGGTTGTACAAGTTACATACCTATTCTTTCATGCCAGGTAGTTCAAGTTTTTACCAAACAAACAGTCATTTATTTCATGATCATACTGACTCTATATTAAATAAGGCACTGGTCTAGTATTTTCATTATTACTTATACAAATTCATTTTAGATTTACTTAGTTAGATTGCATTATTGTTTTAGCTTTTCAATTTAGATTATTTTTAGAATTAACTTGCTATTTTTTTATCTATTTTATAATTTGTGCCATTATCAACAGTTAGATTAATTTTGATTAAAGTAGTGATCATCTCTTTATCTGGTTTATTAATTAGAGGTTTACTCACCTAGGTCTGGCAGAGCCTGAAGTGAAGGGGGTTTAGCCATATCTACCTCATGTCAGTTAGCCAAAAATGTCAAGAGAGCCTGACACCCTCTTAGGGTTAACGACCTACGTTTTTGAGACCTAACAGAATTGGCAACTCTATTGGGGACACACATAGAGAAACCTGGTAATAGACCATGTTATTAGAGTCAGAGAATTAAAAGGCATAACTCTGCTAGTGGAAGGAAAAACCCAGAAAATTGATTAGTCCTCTAAATAGAGGTGGCGACTCTACACAAAATTTAAATACAGATTGGTAAACTCTGCTAGCAAGAACCCAGAAGGATGAAATTTTTCTCTTCTCACAAGAGGTGGCGACTTTGAAAATAAAATTGATGCAACATGAAAAAATATAACATACCCCCTTTAGATGCGTTCTTTGAACTAAGGAGACATGAAGGAGAATCTGAGTATGATTTGTTCCATAGATTGGTGGACATCTATATACAGATACCTTTTCATCTCAAACCTAAGGAATCCTCATGCATTAAAATGTTCATGCTTGCTTATGAACCTATGTCAATTTATTGGCCTGAGTCATTAAAACCAGTTACTCTAGACCAAGTGGGTAAATTGATTCCTATCATAGAAAGGAAAAGGCATGAGGATGCTATCAATATTAAATCTAATGATAATAAATATCAAGAGGATGATCAAAAAATGCAGCCATTAAAGGATGGGTATGTAAATGAAAATAATAACTATAACAGCCCACATGATGAGGATGAAGATAGAGAGGGTCTATCCTGCATAACAGATTGTGACTGTAAATGTTATGAAGAATCCATTGAAAATCTAGATTTTGATGACAATCACGTGGATTTGCAATTAAGTGATTCTTGCAGCTCTTATGAAGAACATGAGAGGTTTGATGATCAAGCTGTTGTTGATCTTGATAGCATGACTAATCAGGAATTAGAAGTGTATTTAGAATGGAAAAAACAACAGCTTAGGAGAATACAACAGAGGATACAATTAACCATCCAGGCATCAAAACCACCAAAATATGTCATTCCACATAAACAAGGTGGAAATGTCAATTCACATATGCCCTCTCAGAACACATACGCTCCATATACCCCAAGAGTACCTCATAATCCATACCATAACCCTATTCAGCATAATAAGCCACCACAAGGGCTTCAACCTATAAATGCAAGTAACTTTCCTCAATACTATCCACCACTAGGACAGTACTATGCCCCACAATACCAACAATATGTGCCATAGCAAAATGTTTACTATCACCTTCCATATCAGACAAGTTTTATCCCAACCCACCCACCGCAATATATGAATCAACAGTGTTGGGGGGAAGAGGAGCACTATTTACAAAAAGAAAGACAAACTTTTGATGAAAAGGGTATACCAGAACATGAACTCCAAGTGTTTTCAAACCCATGCTATCTTGAGGATGAAGTCTTTTCAGATAACTAGGGTGAATATTTTCAACAAGCAGAACAAAATCTTGATCAAGAGGAAGTGCACGTAGCAGGAAATAATCTTCAGGCCTATTCAAAACCATTGTATGATGACATAGCACAAGAAGATGAAGAGGATGAAAGGCATTCAAACAGTCAGGGAGCTGGATATTCTGGTAAAGAGTCTATAAATGATCATGCTGATGAAATATGTACATCGATTTTTGAGCATTATAGTAGTGATGAAAAGAATGATGAAAATTTCAGTGAGAGGGTTGATGAAGAAACATGCTCACTTGACAGTGAGCATATTTTAGAATTGCTCACCAAAGAATATCAAAAATATGTACATAAAGATGATACCCAAATACTGTGTCCAGCACATATATCTTTTGACAGTGAATTCATTCAACATGATAAGGGTGATGAAATATATGAAGCCATATTTCCCAAGTCACATTCTTGCAAAGAAGAGACAGATAGTGGTCATGAGTTCTCTTGTTACACTGATCCAGAGATAAAAATGTCCATTGAACCAAAGGAGGTTGATGATTCCAGTATGTATGATTGGCAGATTATTGATTCTCAAACGTGTGGGGAAGATGGATGTGATAAGGAAGAGGATACAGTGTTTTATGTTGGAGCCAGCATTGATGATAGCATGTGTCAGAAACAACTTGATCTATTCCATTTTCCAATACAGTTAAAAGACCAACATTTGATGAATAACAATGCATATGATAAAGTAAGACATCCTACTAGGTCTAACAATCATGACTTCCTTATGTCATACAACGATGAAGGTGTTTAGACTATGCCTGACTTCCAGATACCGAATAATACAGAGCACACTTGTAGCATAAATTATGATGCATTAATGAACTATACGAACAGACTCAGTCAAGCTGATGGGGTATCATTACAACATGATTAGAACAAGGTTTTTGATAGGGGAAAGACATGGATTTTCTTTTTTGACCATATTAGTTTTGGAGCAAAAGTAGACTCTGTTACCCAATGGATAAAGCATTGGTCTACTCCTCCAAAAATCTGGGATCTTGCTATGCCCACAAGGGGCATACATCCCCAGAAAGAGCCACTGTTGGGACTGAAATTCCCAGGCTACTTTTGGCTAATATTAAGTTTCAATCATCTAAAAATTTTAGTATGTGAGCATATATGGAAAGATCCACAGTTGTTTTCAAGCAGAAATTAACAATTGAGTTGATAGAAATATTTGGATTTGATCTATTCTGATTCCTAAAGACTTAATATAACATGGTTGAAGTGCTCATCAAAGATGAACCATAATCAAGGAAGTGAAAAGTTACAAACCTTGTTGAAAATAAAGGAAAAATGGCATTAAGTACCAGAGCTGAATATGGGTGAATTCCTTGTCGAAAATGAATAGGGGTTGCTTTTTGAACCATCTTAAAATTCCCTGTATTTTGCAAGTTATGTGTGTTTTTAGTAAAATGCATTATGGTATGGGTTTGTATGTTTGTATATACAAAGTCTCTCGCATACAAAGTGGTTTCTATGTTGTGTCATTGTATGATGCATATGCAAAGTCCCTTGTATATCGGGTCGTGGTTTGGTTGTATAAAGGAGTCATCGGGTTGATGCATTGTATTGTTACATACAAAGTGGACCCGATGAGGTTAAAAGTTGAAATGTATTTTCTGTCGGGTCCATTGCTTGTATGTTATGTTTGTATGTTTGGCAGAATGCAACATACAACGCAGTACATACAAGCCCATGTGCAAAGCACGGAACCAAAAGTTTATGAAATAGGGAAAAGTCAATGTATGTTTCAGGCTTTGTATATACAAAACCGATATACATTGCACCATACGCAAGCCATGAACCTAACATAAGTCAAAGTTTAAATGAATGAGTCGATTAAGTCCGATGTATGCATTTTATCTTTGTATGTTAGGCAAAAGCGGAACATACAAAGCAAAATATATAAGGCTTCTATACATTGCAGTACATACAATGGGAATATGCAATGTCGGAACCGAAATGATTGTGAAATAACGATAAGTCATTGTATATTTCACGCATTGTATGTATCGGTACATACATTGCCGGACATACAATGTAGATTTCAGGGAAGATTAAAACATGATATAAATGATGCATCACTACTCAATGTATATTGGAATATACATTACATGTTATACATTACACGGAACTCAAAAGGGATTAAAATCCGATGTAAATGATGTATCGTGACTCAATGTATATCAGAATATACATTGCATTTTATGCAAGCCAGACCCGAAAAGTTTGTGAAATAGGGAAAATCTGTTGTATGTTTGCGCTTTGTATCTATCCGACATACATTGCCGATATACAATGCATTACATACAAATGGCGGAACCGAAAGGTTATTTAAAAGAGTTAAGTGCTTTTATATTCAGTGCCTTGTATGTTTCGAACATACATTCTTAAAGATACAAGCGATAGATACAAAAGGATATACAAGAACCGGATGTGGAGGAAAAGTTAAACGTTAAAAACTCCTTGTATGTTTTAGCGATTGTATGTTTGCAATGAGCATATCCAATGTACAAATAAATTGAAAGCATCATAAAGGGAAGGTTTGTATGGGTCGTTTGTATATGTGCTCATAAAAGAAAATATACAAGAGCGATATACAAGCGAAAGATACAAGGATGTACGGAAAGTGAAAAGGTGAGAAGTTTTTGGATCAACCCGACTGCGATGTTACGCCGACGAATGAAACCCTAAAATGACATTAAAATCAAAATGGTTAAGATATCTTTCTAACAGTTAAAATATTTGTTTTTTGCAGGATATACACAGCGGCGATCAAGTTGTATAAACATCCGCGAAAGGATCTTAAGCAACTGATTAATTGTCGATAAGGGAAGTAATTATTTGAGTAAATATATTTGTTTAAATAAATTTGTTTGGATTGTTTGATCAGACATTAATTTGTGTTTTATTTGGATTTTTTAGGAATAATAAAACCCTTGAAGGATATTAAGCAGAATTACAACTAAAGATTTTATTCAACCCTAAAATGGTTATCCATTTGATGATTAGTGGCGAGAATTAAATCTCCTGAATCTGTTTTATTAGAACAAATACTGATTTTGGTTATCAACCGTCACAATTGTTGTAACTGGTCTGAAGCTTGTATGCCACTCTTTATAAGAGATGACCAAGACCAGAAGAGAGGATTAGAATGGGATATACAAAATATGAATGAGACTAGAGGGAGAAATTACAGAGTAGAACAGGGGATACTATAGATCAGATTTGAACAACAATGCTAGTTCATTTTTAATATATTTTATTTCTGGTAGACCATGTGCAAGCATTCTCTGATGAAGTCAAGTTTGTAAGCATGAGGCAGTGATTGCAAATTTCGGTATCAATTATCTATTTAATTTATTCAATTATATGACTGTATCCTTTCAAAGTTTTCTCTGTTATTCAATTTGAGTTATCAAGTATATCTTCAAGTTGTCTATACACATTTGCTATTATAGTGTGATAAGATTAATTGGTTTCTGCTTTCAGAATTAAATCCTTTAAATCTATCATAGTAACTGTGAAGACATTGTCATGGATCTGTAAGAAGAGTCATGTAGTTAGGGTTTGTATTCTGTCTCCAGTTTTTGATAAATCTGTTACAATTGCAGTATCATTTTGATAGGTTCCTTCAAGCAAGGATTAAATCCTTTTAGATGAATGCATGTAATATTTTGTCAGTTGGATATATGTAAGTGTGGAATACTAACTATTTCCTTGCAGGGATGTACAAGTTACATACCTATTCTTTCATGCCAGGTAGTTCGAGTTTTTACCAAACAAATAGTCATTTATTTCATGATCATACTGACTCTATATTAAATAAGGCACTGGTCTAGTATTTTCATTATCACTTATACAAATTCATTTTAGATTTACTTAGTTAGATTGCATTATTGTTTTAGCTTTTCAATTTAGATTATTTTTAGAATTAACTTGCTGTCTTTTTATCTATTTTATAATTTGTGCCATTATCAACAGTTAGATTAATTTTAATTAAAGTAGTGATCATCTCTTTATCTGGTTTATTAATTAGAGGTTTATCGCCTAGGTCTGGCAGAGCCTGAAGTGAAGGGAGTTTAGCCATATCTACCCTGTGTCAGTTAGCCAAAAACGTCAAGAGAGCCTGGCACCCTCTGAAGGTTAACGACCTGCGTTTTTGAGACCTAACAAACCCTTCTGCTTAGCTCTTTTCAATCGCATAGCAAAAATTTGTCTAATTTTCATTTCCTGTTGAACTCCTTGGATCAAGACAGTGTTATCAACATTATCAAGGCATTCCATTGTCTTAGAGAAACAATCTACTCTCGCTCTATGTTGCCACAACCAGTTCATTCCTAGGATAATATCGAAAGATCCTAGTGGGGCTATATACAAGTTGACTTCGGCAGAAAATAGGATAGGCTCAATCTAGCTTCGAACAGGTATTGCTCTACTTGAGCTCTTGACTTCTTTGCATAGTCTACTGCCCATGGCTTCGCCATGAAACCAACTCTTCTAGGTATTCCATTGAGTAAACTAGGAGTAATTTTTTTTTGTTGCACTAGTATCTATGAGAATGGTAACTGCAATGCCAAATAAATTACCTGGGGTTTCAATTGGGGTGCTTTGGTATTCAACATGTCAATTGTCCAATGCAACATGGATCCTGTATTGGAAAGTTGTTTTCTACGATGGCAGAGAATTACCACGATATGGGTTCCCTGGGGTCTTAGTAGGACACTGATTAGCATAATGGTCTCATCCACAAGTGAAACACCCTCTAGGGTGATCTTTCTTTACTGAAGATTGGTTAGGGTTATCATCATTTTTTTTAGAAGTATTGCCTTCGTACTCTTCCTTGATTTCATTTTTGCGGTACTTGGAATCTTTACCATAGTTTTTCCCTTTTGAACCCTGATTTCTAATTTTCTTTTTGAAGGAGGTGGATGGACGATTCCAACTATATTTCTTGAGGGATTTTTCCTGATAAGTTGAGATAGCTTTAAGTTTTTGTTCTTGCTCGATGGCCTTCTCAAAGACCTAGTCCATGGTTGTTGGTCCATGGACATCTACCTCACATCTAATTTGAGCATTTAAGCTCGTAATGAATTTCCTTATCCTAAATCTCTTATTCTTCTGATATTGCGGTACATATTTCAATAATTTGGTGAATTTCTCTCAGTACTCTGTAACTGTCATGTCTCCCTAGTGTAGGTTTTGGAAATCAATTAGTTTTTGATGAAAATATAATTGTGCTAACAATATTTTTCTGAAGAGGCCCATGAACTGATTCCAAGTCAGACTTAGGGAACTCGGTCCTAATTCCATCTTCTTATTCATCCGCCATGTGGATGCTTCTCCAGCCAACTGGTAAGCTCCCCAAACTACCTTAGTGATCTCAGAGTAGTTTCTAATCTTAAAATACTTCTACATTTCTGTCAGCCAAGGATCGGTTGCATCACCAGTCACAGTTCCATCCAAACTCATTACTAAGGTGAGTTTTGATTTCACTAGGGACTTGAGAATCTTGTTTACTTTCTCTTGGTTCACTCTGTAAACTATCTTCTTGAGTGTTTTCACCCCCTTTCTCAGAATGATGTTCCTTGTTGTTTTCTACTCCTCTAACTTCTTGTTCTAGAGTTTCCAATCTTTCTTTTGTTTCGTTTAGCACAAACAAGATTTGGTCTAGTTTTTCTATAGGGTTTCCTTTAGACTTAGAACCATCCTAGCTTCGTCCTAGGTGGTTTCTGGTGTGTTCCATGATGGTATTTTCCCACACCTAACATTGTATAGAATTTTATCAAAATAATGAACTTTAAATTCTTAACATAAAACTAAAAGTTCATAAATGCATAAATTTAGAGATATTTCAAATATGTCATTGTTATACAGAAAGCCAAAATTTGTTTTATTTACATAATAGATTTTACATCCTTGTTCAAATACAAAACTTTTCTATTTACATGTATAAAAGTGTCTACATATCACTTTCTGATATAGGAATCTCCTCGAGTTCCTCCTCCCCGTCTAAGTTGATTAGCACAAATTTAGAGGGTGGATGTACTCGTGATTACTCAACCAACAACTCATTTCCTATTAAAGACACATCCAGACCACACCTGAAAGGCAAATCTCGATGGGCAGATGGTTTACTAATCTTAAAAGCAATAGGAATTGACAACTTTTTCCCTTCCTCTAATTGTTTCCTCCTCTCAAGGTGGATATGTTTGAGTGCATTGGCCCGCATCTCAGAATCAGTGAGCCAAGCTCAGTTTATGTAGCTCACCGGTTCCTTCATTTTTAGTTCAAGATAAGACTCTTTCTTAATAGCGACCTTAGGCATGTTCCTAGGTTTTGTTTTCTTGGCTCTCTTACATATTCTTCTCTTTCATGCCATTTTGGCACAAGAACAATCATTTTAACATTAGCATAACTTGTCAATCTATGAAAAAATGCAATGAGCTCCTTGATCCAAGTGTTGAACTCGGTAGCTCTGATACCATATGTAACATTCAACTCTAATATCATTTAAAATAAATGACTTAAACATAAATTATCTCAATAATTAAAAAAATTATTCAAAAAGGAATTTCATCAATTACATGTATTAGATCAGAGTATTTTATTACAATATTAATCAGTCAGATTTCTTGTGACTACAAATTTTTCTATTGAAATATAATTGAAATAATGTCTTATGTATCACAAGTCTTTGACAATTCCACTATAAGAGGGAGAGCATCACTTTGGTGCTTTTCCTCCAACCACAGACTAGCGGTCCCCCACTCACCTTCCTATTGGAAGTGGCCCTTCCCTCCACGAGGGTATAGATAATGAGAATCAAATTGATTCAATGTGCGATCTGAGAACTAGTGCAATGTCCTAACAGAAACAATCGGTTGAACAACTTCTAGTCTAGCTCTAGCTATGAACAACCCATCTAACTATTTGTGCAATTCAAGAACATAGTGAACCGATAATGCAAGTAGGGATTTTGTATTACTTTGGCCAAAGTTTCATATAAATGAGTTGTATGTTCACACACTCTTTTCTCGACTTGGAGACAAACATTCTTCCGACCACTTTATAGGCATTTTATTAAATTATACCCTATACCTATCTAATTAGCATTAAGTGTTCCCCTGCTACGGGTCAACTAGATAGTTATAAGGTAAGATCTTGGGTGACTTAAGTATCTGCATTGAGCCTCTATTTGCATCCTTGCAATCTCGAGACTGTGACAACCTATCAATCTACTCAATGACTAGTTGACCTGATTTCATGCTCAAGAGTAAAATAGATAATCACTCTTTAAGATATGCAACATTTTGTTAGTTTCGACCAAGGTTTCTATGTCTCCATAATCAAGGAGCAAACTACCTTGCCTGTCATTCATACCCTACTTATAACTTGTTAGGATTTACATAACATAATTTGTCTTGAGTAACATGTTCGTATAACTCTTGTACTTTCTAACACGTATAGTGTCAATTTAGTTTTTAAGTCTTTGTTGCTATGCTTAGCTATCGAGTCCTTTAATCATGAGAGGAGTGTTTTATCTAACAGTAATATTACCATTATTGATAACATAATATTTCTTCTCAATTGGCCATAATTCTACCATCGTAAGGAGTCGACCAATCTTAGCCCCAATACGGGTTGGACTCATGGCTATACATAGCTGTGATTACCATCATGTAAACATTTCTTCATTATCTTATTATAAACTATGACCAAGTTGTTACTATTTTAAACAAATCAACCTCAATAAAAGATAAGTAAGCTTACCTATATAGGGGATAATAATGAATCTCTATTAATTGGTTAAATTACCTTATTAGGCTGCCAATGTGTCACTTCCAATTATACAATTAATATTATCGGCCTTACACAGGGGTTGGTGTTTAACCTAACTTTCGGTCTTAAAATGTAATTGTCATGCCTTGTTCCTTTTTGGTACAACTGTTGCAATTCAAGTGCAAGGAGGTCAACTTTCTACTGGCATAAGGAGACTGTAGAGCTCTCTGTCACACTCCAAGAACAAAGGCTTCATGAAAAGATATACAATAGTATCAGCCTTTTCAAGGCTTGATTAAAATAAGGTAATCCTTTTAATTAACTCCAATATCTTTCCTTAATCAATAATATGTTTAAGAAACCTATCGGGTTTGATTTATGTGGCTTGCTATAGCTTAGTCTCATGTAACAGATGTAATATTGCATCGGCCTATCACAGGCTCATACTAAAGCTTGATAATATTGGCCTCACATGGGCATTACCGCAAGCATGGGATTATTGGCCTCATACAGGCTTACACAAAAGAATGACAATACAAGTCTTAAAACTAGCTTTATCATAAGCATGGGGATATCAACCTCACACAGGCTTAACAACTATATGATAATGTCGGCCATACAAGGCTTTAACAACTATAAGAAGATATCGGCCTTACACATGCTTATCAACTATATGAAAATATCAGCCTAACACAGACTCACAACAATATGAGTAAAAGAATGTTGGCTTGGAGATGCAAAGATTAAATCTTTGGTTTCTTCCTTTTGCAAAGACGCTTGATGGCTATATTCTATTCAACTTTCTCATAAACTAAAATCATTACACTTGCATATTTCTTCATTCATAAATAGTAATCCACATGATATCGATAATTTATTCCATTAATAAGATAGAAAGAGAACCTGGTTTGATTCACTGTTTGAGAACAATTGGTGATAGAGACTTCTACTCCTCTTATCGCCCCTCCTTTCTATGTGGAGATAGCACCAACACTATCGCATAACACCCTCTGGTTTGAAACAAACTACCAAAAACAAGTTCTTTCCATCATTTGATCCCTTAAGCTCCTGCATATCCTCTCACCCCGTTACAAGAAAGAGTTTATCTCTTTTTAAAGAAGACTTCCCTCTCTCCCACAACTTCTTGGCATGCCTATTTTTAAGGATCATGGTAGGCCGCACCCCTCCTCCACTCTCCCTAGAACCTAGGGAGGTGCAAAGGAGTCTAAACATTATCCTCTAAGAAATTTAAAACATTATATTTATAGCTTATAATATCTAATAACCGAGAATAACTTATTAATAACGCTATGTTAATTTATTAATATAATAAGGACAAGGCATTTTAAATGCTTTAATATGTATTCAAGGGCTCAAAAACAACCATCATACCTTGTAAAACCAATTTATCTAACTTAAGACATTATGAGCAGATATATTTGATAGGTTGGCTTCTTTAGTCAGTTTGGTAAATAGGGACAAGCACAACCTTAGAAAATGTCGACGTGGAAGATGAGAGCCAATATATAGCCTCATAAATGAATAAAATTGCTTTATGTAAAGGATTTGGTGAAGATGTTGGCTATTTGCTCAATAGTTGGGCAATAGAAAAGATCGATGACATGTCCATGAATTAGCTCATGAATTCAGTGCACATGGACCTCAATATGTTTGGTTCACTAATTATGGACCTAGTTCAGAGAGACTGAGATAACACTTTCATTGTCACAAAATGTGATAGATGGCCTACAATACTAGATACTAAACTTGATGAGAATATGTTGAATCCAAAGGGCCTCAATGGCAACATTCACAATCCCTCAATACTCAGCCTTTATGGAAGAAAGAACAATAGTATTCTACTTCTCACTCAACCAATATATAGGACTATAACCCAAGTAAAAAGTTTTTAACCATAGTAGAATTGTGAGATTGAGAATCACCTACCCAGTCTAAGTCTATGTACCCACCCAAGTCAATATCAATGACTACTACATAGTGAATCCCAAAATTGTGAATGACTTGGCTGTAATGGAGTCTCTGCTTAGCTACCTTACAATGAAACTCATGGAGTTCCTACATAAACTAAGAGAAATAAGCAAAGAATGTATGAAATGTTGGACCTCATGTGAGTCAAATAAATGAGGCATCCAACAAGCTATTGATACAAAGTAGAATCAACCAATGGAGTAGAACAATGTGCATCAAGTTTGACTCCAAAAAGAAAGGGAGTTAGAGCAAGTTCGTAGTTGATCATATGGAACCATGAGAGTAAATCAAGTGCATACTTGGACCATGTAATGCTAATCTTGAAAGTAAGATAATAGATCTCAATCTTGAGAAAATAGTGCAACATACCTAAGTCAATCATCAAAACCTATTATGAAGGGTAGTTTTCACAACCACAATGGATGATGAAAAGCTCCCTATGATCAATAAATCATCAACATACAAAACCAAGAGTAAAAGAGACTCATCTTGCCATAAAATATAGACATTTGGATTAGAATGGAATTGAGTGAATGCAATTGAGAGAATTTGAAAGGAATCCATATTGGTATACCGTACCCAAGGGGCTTGTTTAAGGCCATATATAGATTTCTTAAGTACACACCAAAGAAGAGTCTTATAGAAAACACTACAGTTTCTCCATGTATATCTCCCCCTTAAGATCTGGACCATGAAGACCAACACTCTTTCATCCATCTAATGAACCTCCCAATAATATGTGGCAACAATAATAAGCATGAGTTGGATAGAGCATCTTTGCAACATGTGCAAAGGTCTCGGTGTAGTTAATGCCAATAACTTGTAAAAATCCCTTAACAATTAGGCAATCTTTAAACTTATCAATTGACCCATCTATAGTAAATTTAATTTGGTAGATGCACTTATATCGGATGAGTTTCCTTCCCTTAGGAATGGAGACTAAATCTTAAGTGAGGTTCCTCATCAAGGAACTATATTCCTCCAGCATAGTTACATCCCACTCAAGAATGCCTAATGCCTCATGAAAAGATTATGGATCTGTTACAGAGGCAATGAAAACATGAGGTGGTGCCTAGAACTATGACCAAGTCCACCTAGTATTCGGAGGATCCCTGACCCAATCGCCTATAGATTGTAAAATCTATTTAGCCCAAAGTGGACCAAAGATAAGAGAGTCAAGAGGAGATTTTACATCCTCAAAGTGAAGACTAGGAGAGGAGGGAGGATGATCCTCATCATCACTCTCATCATCTAAGTAAAGGAGCTAGATTTGTCATCATTAGAAATGTGCTTAGGTGGATCCACCTCATCTAACGAACTATTATATATTCCTAGTGTAACCCAAGTGACTAAAGAAGGAGAAGTGTCAAGAGTTGAACTTGAAGAGCCCTCCTCAAAATGAACACTCCTATTAATGAATAGCTCATGAGTAACTAAGTGAGGAATCAATATCCATTTACACCATCTCGGTAACCCAAAAAGATACAAGGCATGCTCTAATGAAATGTAGCCTTCCATCTCTATATAGGAATGTCAACCAATGGTGGACATTCAAAGACCCTTAAGTGTTTCACTATGGGTGTCATGCCACTCAAATATTCAAAAGGAATAACTCATTTTAAGGCTTTATGAGGAACTATATTCTAGATGTAGTTTACATAATTTACGACCTCTACCCAAAATTATGGTGCAAGGGATCTAGAGTAGATCATGTAATTTTCCATTTCCTTCAAGGACCTATTCTTACATTCTACTACTATGTTCTATTGAGGACCATACCAAACTATACACTATAAGTCAATCCCCTCTAAAGTATAAAACTATTCAAACTAATGGTTGACATACTCACCACCATTATTTGTGCACATAATATTGATAGATTTCCTAGATTGTTTCTCTACAAGTGTTTTAAAGTCCTGAAAGTACTCTACCTTCTATCAAAGAAAGTACACCCAATTAAATCAAGATAAGTCAACAATAACTTGGGTAAGAACAAATCTAGCCCTGCTAAAAGAATGCTTAAAAAATGGACCAAACAAGTAATTATGAACTAAAAAAAAAAAAATGCAAACAAATGGATTCATATTCTAAATCAATAAAAACCTTAGATTGATTTGATGAAATTCAAAAAAATACTCGTCCATACATTACTGAATACAAATTCCATGGTGAAATGGATGTGCTCAATAGATTTAGAGTGTAGTTGCTCAAATGGATGCTTAACAATTTTAACATCATGTACCTATACATTCACGTATATTGATTTTTGGAAGCTTTGAAGATCTATTTATAATTTTTTCGCTGAGAGGATGGACGGTTGAGATTTCAAGATCTGATCTATGGGGGAGTAGTTAATAGCATTTCCTTCAATTTAGGAGAAGATGAATAGTCATGATATAGTTTATTAAAATGAATGGGTGAGATTGCATCGGTTAAAAATAGAAATGGTCATAAATAATTTCTTGCAACCATAAGATGGGGTGGATTTATTTGAAAATAAGAGGGAAATGCATTTATTTTGGGATGTGGAGGGATTTTAGACTAATTAAATGATAATGTTATTAGTTGGCAATGTGAGATGAAAATTAGACTAATTAAATAATAAAACTATTTGATTAGTTAGTGGTGTAAGATGTAAATTAGACTAGTTAAATAATAAAAATCATTTAATTAGTCAGTGATGTGAGATGAAACTTATACTAATTAAATAATAAAATTATTTAACTACTTACTGATGTGATGATATGGTAAATGTGTCATCTTAATTAAACAAATATAATTTATTTAATTCATTGGAAAAGGGAATAATGTGGTTAGGAAGTGTCGATTTTGGATAATTAACATACTGATGAATATTGACATGGTATTAAAATGATGTTAGAAACTAGTGTTAAACATTGTATCATGAGGGAGGTGAATAGGTAAATTTTAGGTATCTACATTTTTCTCCCTTCGAAGTGTCATTATGACTAAAAGTTGTTTGGGACTATTTACGAAGTAATGGTTCTTCTAACAAAAGATAAATATGAACACCATGGTGGTATGATGATGGTGGATAGGATGCACTTGGGATTTTAGCTAGGCTTTGGTAGATTAATTATTTGATTCATTGATTTGGATTAATCAATTGGATTTTGAATTTAGAATGCCCTGATTTTTCAAGGGTGAATTATGGATGGTATAGGGATGCCCCCTCGAGACAACAAGTGGTTAAAAGGACATGAGTGAGCTCTCAATAGGAGAATAAGAGCGAAATGAGGGTAGACTAGGATAAAAATGGAGGGGAGATATTGTGATGATAGGTACATGCTCGTGATTTTGAAGAAATTTCCAAATGTGTTGAGCAACTTAAATTTGTTATATCATAGGACATGATGCATCACGATATGAAGGACCATGATGTTGTGTCATATGTGTGAAGAATTGACTCATACGTGCAAGAAAAAAAGCAAATAGTAATGATGCCCCAACAAACATATCATGAAGACACATCATGATATGATGGACCACAATGACCTTAGGAAAATATGTTGTGAGTTTAAAACATAAACACATGAATTCAAGCAAGATGCAAACAAACACGAAAAGACACATAAAGATTTACCTCTCGTCAAGTTGAAAACCAAGTTACAAATTGTTGTGATAGCGAGTAGTTATGCCTTGGGAATGATATATCCCATGGGATGATATGAGTAATTCTGAATAAGGATTTCATCAAGAGGTGAAGCAAAAACCTATGTGGGTCAAGTTATTGCATGTACAATATGTAAGTGTTTTCATAGGGTTGAAAATTTTGAATGTGTTGAGGTTTATAGGGTGTGTATGTTTGTGTGTTGTGGTTGATAGGGATAAAGTGATAATGGGGTACATGTCATAATGTCAAAAGTATTGGTTAAGGATACTCAATGTGCTTATTCAAAGCATGATTCAATACATAAGGCAAAGCCTACCCAAAGTCAAAAGGTGATATTTTCATCATGGTACTTTCCCAAGGTGCCATAGACATGGTTTTCACTATAGGGTAATTTTTTCTCTTTGTTATTTTATTTTAATTTTAATTTTAATTTTTTTTAATCGTTAAATAGCTTCTAAGGGGCAGCACCCTTTATATTAATAGGCAAAAAGATTACATTAGAGGTTATACACTCTGTTCATCCCAGCATCATGCACAACCCTAGATACCCCTTCTCTTTCTCTGCCCACCCAACCTACTTCTAGACAGGCCCCACAGTTTCAGGCCTTGAAACATTTGACGACCTTCTATAAACAAAATGGCCATTTACAACCCTATGCCATATAGTGAGTAATTACAAAATATGTATAGTAGCCAAAAAAACATACAGGTCACAACACACTTCCCTTGTTTAATCTTCTTCCTCCTCATGAACTTGTCTCACCACCACCGCTCTTGCAATCAATGGGCACTTGATACCACAGGTGTGATGTGCCAGGCTATTGGCCACCTCTTCAAGGTATCTTCCATCATTTTCCACCCAGTCCTCACCCTCGCCCAGACCCCAATTCTGCTCATCCCTAGTGTCGCCATCCAGTGCCAAACCTTCAGCTTCCATGTATCTCCTGACCTAGATTGCGCCAGTCACCCGCACAATGCCGACCATCCTTCCCAGGCAGTTGATGCTTCTTTCCATTTCCTCCCACCACTTCTCCAGCTTTCTAGGCCTCAAAGTTTGCACTACAGGGAACTTCCTAACCTCCGCACCTTGGCCACTCGACATATAGTAATTTTGTGGCAGAGGTGAGAGGAGATTCGCGTCCACGTTGTCCAGGGCCACATCAATCTCACCTAGAAGGGAATGCAAGAATAGCTTCTGGCATAGAAGCTTTGCCTTAGCTTTTTCGACCCCCATGTATAACAGCATTGCCAAGAACATCGTTGTGATGTCCGTGTTGACCCTGTAATAGTGATGATCTTGCATAAACTCAATCCCCAGCACCTTCTTTACCGCCCAACGCACAAGAGGATGAGCTGAAGTGAGTATGGCTTTTAGCCTCTTGTCTAAGACCTCCCCACGGAACGACATCTATTGTTTGGTGGACTCCAAGCAGATTGGCATATCCATTACTCGCACCCCTCTAGCTCTACTTGATTAGAAAGAGAATGAGTTTGAATTTCTCACCACTCGAGCCATATTTGTAAGCCCTCGCACTGTGTCATAATGATTATTCTTTCAAAGGCGTACCTTTCTGCACAAAACCAAAGATCTTATAATCTTTGAACTATCAAGACTTCAAGTGGGATCATCCAATCGCCGTACTTCACCGCAAATAGTGATGTATCACAAGTGCTTTCATCGCTCTTCAAAATTAATTTCCCATCAAGCAAGTTTGATCTCACACTTGCCATTATTGAAATTGCCAACTCAATTAATGTGCGAGTGATCTATCCATCATTCCACTGCCACTTGGTTCATTGAGTCGGGCCATTTGACATAGAGGTAGGGCCCTATAGATAGTAGGTGCATACTGATGCAGGAGCATCCAGGTTCACTGGCAATCTTGTGTCACCAAAAAAATATATTTTATTTCTTGAGTTATTTTTGGCTTTGTTTCTTTGCAAGTTTGTTTTTGTGTTTCATGAGCAATTTGTATTTGTTTGGTCAAATTTAGAATATCAACTTGTAGAAGACCTAAATGGGTATCTCCAGTTTAATTTTGGTGCAGATTGAACAAAATTTGGTTGTTATAGCCAGTTGGAAAAATCTTGAGTTCGTGAACTAATAAGTTTGTCGACGACTCAATTCACCGATGGGTGACTTCGTCGACGGGCCTATATACAAGTTCACTTTTCACACACAAAGACTTCACTGTTGTCTCCTAGTGTTGAAGGAAATCATTATCGACAAAGTTTCAAGTTTTAGAACCTTATCGGCAAAATCACGAGTTTTCAAACTCGCAAGTTCGCCAATGCTTCATTTCGTTGACAAGCCTTGCCAAGATGAAGTCAAAGTTCATTGGTTCATGGAGACACAAAATTGCCAATAGAAGATGATTATT
Source organism: Cunninghamia lanceolata (assembly GCA_027924645.1). Taxonomy (NCBI): domain Eukaryota; kingdom Viridiplantae; phylum Streptophyta; class Pinopsida; order Cupressales; family Cupressaceae; genus Cunninghamia; species Cunninghamia lanceolata. Next base: position 14,793,046 of record BSBN01000169.1, on the reverse strand, counting down.
TCATGGGTTCTGCAATGGCCGATAAGCCATTTAAGAATGGAGTTTATGTTCTCCCAAATTTACTGATAACGTTGAAGTCAAACTATTGACCAATCCCAAGTTTCAAAAAGTTAAACTTTGCCGATAGAAGTGGATTGCTTAGTTGGCAAACCTTCAGATTTTCTAACTAGTTTGTGACTTTCAAAAATTGTCGATTTGCCGACAGGGTTCAGAAAAGCTAAATTTTGCCGATAAAGGGAAATTGAAGAAGGGAAATTGAAGACTGGTGGTTTAGGAAAGTTAAGTTTTGCCGATAACATGCTTTGATGAACTTCAAGTTTGTAAATTATACTTTTTGCCGACAACCATGCTGATAAAGGACGCCAAGCTTCGAGGATATTATAATTTGTCAATAGCTAAGAGCTTACATCGGCAAGAGGGTGGTTTGTGAAATCATTATTTTGTTGATAACATGTGATGGAGGACTTAAGTTAGCGACGGGCTACATTTTTTGATAATCTCCCTCTTAATATATTGGAGAATATTAAGTTGGTGAACTTGAACAAAGACCAATATGGTTCATGGGAAAGGCATTTTGTCGATAACTGGGCCGAGAACCCGAATATGTATAAACTGATGAATATATTCAATGGAAACTGTGATATGCTTACAAGGAGGTTTAATGGTAGTGGTTTAGTTTGTAAATATAAAAATGCTTGGTGGTTGTTCAGTTGTATAGCGACTTGTGGCGGTTGAACTGTTTTGAGCTGAATGCCATAAATACAGTTGCTTGGTTTGATTTGGGGGTTTGATTGTTGGTTCGTTGGTTGAGTGAGATTTTGTCCTGGTTCAATCTCTTGGAGGAAAGAGATGTTGGAGAAGTTTCTATAGACAAAGATTGATGTATCTTGATGAATGTGTAATGTATTTTGTACTCCTTTAATCATTTTGTTGCTGCTAATAATAGATTCACTTTGTGATGGCGTGGTGTTTGTGTTATTGTTTGTATTTGCTGCCTAATTCAGTAGTCTAATAAGACCCCTGAATTTAGTCCTACACCACATACATTTATAAGGGTTGAGTGCAACCATGTAGTAGAATCAGAAAGGGGCTTTGCTAGTTTTTCAGATCCATTATCCTGTGGTGAGTAGGAAATAGAATTAGAATGGGGGACTTGGCACACCCATATCCATCATGCTTTGAAATGCATTTATTCATTATTGTGTGAGTAATAGATCCACCATACAATGAGGGGTTAGACCTAGTTGTAGAAATTAGTAACATGGATGAAGGGTGACTAGCATCAAGGTAGCTAAAATAATGACCTTGAGGTGTTAAGTAATCGTTGCACGTATTTAGATGCTTAAGGGGACTTCACCCCAATCTTTGTGTTTAAATTTAAAAAAAACTATAAGAAGAATGTGAGAAAAGTGAGTCAAAGATGTTGGGAATAGGTTTGGTCACGAGGTCAAGTCTTCATGCCTAGAAATTTAAAGAGAATTGTGAAGGACCCCTATCTAATAATAGTTTCAATTCAACCACTTATTAATTCCATTTTTTTGGAATTTTGTAGCTTCAAGCATGAAAATGCTTGAGATGGATGATATTTAATGGCTCCTATCTCTTAACCATCTAATGCAGCCAACTATTAAGCCCTTGATCCATATTTTGCAATGACAATATAAGGACCTAACCAATTTGGCTCAAACTTGCCTTTCTTTTCTCAATCTTGATTAGTGTTTCTTCGATTCAAACTATCTAGATTTTATGCACTTATTTTAGTAGTGGTGCAACTTATTTTGATATGCCTTCAAATGTTTTAATGCATTGATCCTTCATTCATCCAGAAGTTCTAATTCATGAGTATGCACAACAAGACACTCCTCATTGATAAGATTTTGCAAAGAAATGTGCAAAGAAGGTAACTCAATCATGATTGCCAAAATGGATTTAGTTTTGAAAACAAGGTAATAAGTAGTGGCTCACGTGGGTGTACCGATGCTAGTGCAATAGGCCCATAAGGTAGGATAGAGTAAAGATGCCAATCACGACCCGCATCATTGACAATCTTTTTGAGGATTTTAATGAGAGTTTTGTTAGATGCTTCAACATGACTATTGCCTTGCAGGTAATAAGGTGTATACCATTTGTGTTTAATGTGAAATTTTACACAAAGGGCTTGGACATGGTTTTAAAGGATTTACCATTATCTCTAATAACAGAGCAATGATACCATAATAACATATGATCTGGTTAAGGATGAATTTGGAGATTTGTTGGCTAGTCATGTAAGTAAGAGGAATTGCTTCTACCTACTTAGTGAAGTATTCAATTGTAATGATAAAATATGTTTATGGCCATTGGAGGAAGAGAAGTTTCTTTTGCCAATGAGATCAAACCCTCATGTGAATAAAGGCCACAAAGTTGTGATAGTTTGAAGTGCTTGAGAGGATGCATGAATCAGATGTCCATGGTTTGACATGCTATACATTTTTTGACATACTAACATGCATCATGTTCCACGGTGGTCCAATAATATCATGTTCTTAACATTTTCTTGGCTAGGACCATACGGCTAGTGTTCGCTTTGCAAATGCCATAATGAACTTTGTTGATAGCTATGTTTGATTCCTTTGAATCTAAACATTGTAACAAGGCACCATCATAACCCCTACAGTATAGCATGTCGTCAAGGAGGGTGAAATGAGATGTATGTTGGATAAAGGATTTGTCTTGGTGAAGTGAAAGGTTGGATGGAAGGGTTTGAGTTTGGAGGTAAGTGCAAATGTCACGACACAATGAGGAGTTGGGACCAAAAATTTCACATATCAATTCTAATTCAAGTATGTCATTGTAGACACTTAAATCTCACCATATCCTAACATCACACTAATTACCTTGCCATTCCCACATCATCGAATTAATTAAATAAAATAGCACTTGCACCCATAGGAGGTTCAAGAAATACGCTGATAGGAACAACAAACGAGTTTAGAAAATTTTTCGGCATGAATTTTTTACGGCGTGACAATTGTTTGAGCACTATAATGCTCACATATAAAAGCATATTGGTTAATTAAATTTATTTAATTAAATTTTACAATGTTCCTCCATCAATTAATCAATTCAACTAATCTCCACCCATCGTCAATTAATTGAATACAACAGAGTATTTAATTAATCAAGCTAACCTTCTTCCACTAGTTAAATTAAATAAACCAAGTTTATTTAATTAATTAAACCTTGCACGTTCCTCCATCACTTTATTTAAAATAAATAAATTCCATCTCCACTAAAATCTAAAAGTCAAACTAATCTCAAATCCCCACCATCTATTTCTCTATCACATCTTTTAATCCTATTCATTCACATAAATTCACATAAAGACAACCCTAACCTTGCACATTCCTCCACCACTTTATTTGACAATAAATAAACATCCACCAAAACCCAAAAAGTACCCTTTTGATCTTCACCATTCACTCAAAATAAGGTAATCTCCACCCTCTATTTTCCTTAATCCTTGTCTTGTTCACTTGCACCTATCCCAAGCCTCCACTTGTAAGCATCTCACTTCCCCATGCATATGGACCAATCATAGCTCTCCATCTTGCAAGCTAATGAATCTCCACCCTATTATCCAAGACCATATCTAAACCATCCATGATCTCAATCCAAATCTATAAAACCCTCATATCTTGACCACTTATCAAGCATTAAGGTGGAAGAAAAGCAAGGATGCGCTGCTAGATTGTTGATAAACCACACTTGTTCTCTTGACAACAACAATCTTGAGCACATCCAAGGCATTAAGGGAGTGTTGGTGAGGGATTTTATTGTCTTTCATTATTTATTTCTTATTCTCTTTTCTTAATCAGAGGTGTAGCTAGGCGTAGAATGGAATCTTTGTTTAATGCATTCATCCTTGTTTTATTTCACATTTTGGTATACATGGTCATATACTAGGATAATGAGTTTCTTGACCAAGAACTGACATTTCAAAATGTTTGTATGCATGCTAAGGAGAGAACCAATGGTTGCCATTGCAACAACCACCCTATTATTCACATTAGGTATTTGATCAAATTGAATGAGTAAAATATTGCTTGAATATTTCAATGATTCTCTTATAAGGGATGATTTTATCATCTTTAGTTTGATATTCATTATTGACTTGTTTGATGACTAGCTAAGAATCACCAAAAACTAACAAGTGTTGGATATTCCATTGGATTGCAATCTTGAGACTTGAAATTAGAGCTTCATATACACCAATATAATTGGTGTAGGGAAACCCAATTTTGAATTCCTTTGGTATAAGGTCACCTTGTAGTGTGAGAAACAAGATACTTGCCCCTAAGCCATGAGTGGTGATGGAACCATCGAAGTATAGCTTCCACTTAGATGACTCTTCAAGAGGTAGAAATGATTTGTCAGGGAAGTCAAGATTTAATGGTTGGGTATCTACCAATGGTGCTTCTACTAACCGATTTGCTACTACTTGTCTCTTCATTGCCTTTTGATCAACACACTCAATATCAAACTTGCTAAGAAACATAACCCACTTAGTCATTCTTCATGTTAGAGATGATTTTGACAAAAGATACTTAAGAGGGTCAATTTTGGGAATAAGCTTAATTTGACGATTGAGCTTGTAGTGCCTTAATTTTTGTGAAGCAAAGACCATAGCCAAGCATGCCTTTTCCATAGACGTATAGTTAGCTTCATATCTGGAACTAAAGTTTTCATTGTCTTGTTCTGGAATCTTATTGCATTTTTATCAAAACAAATCTCAATAACTAATGGAACTTAGTATTTTTTGGGATTCCATTGGATTTGTTTCACGGAAACTTTCCTAGAATAGCCTGGTGCATCTATGGGAGGTGGTGTTGTGATAGTTGGTGATCATAATGAGGCAGCTATATGCAACTTCGTGGTACTGTACGATATGAGATGCCAATGTGTTGCATAGACGTCTACGCATTGCACTATTATTCAGGGAGAATGAACCTAAATTTGGCATGAAGATACATAAAGGATGCAAAAACAATCTTCCACTATGGATTTTGGAAATAATTTAATTTAAGGAAGATAATCTGGGTCAAGTTCATGTGAGGGTGCTAACCAGGTGGGTGCAAGGTATAACGTGAAATTATAGGGTATGCAATTTATGACATTACATTTTGCCCCCACTTTAGTAGGTTGAAGGTGTTGGGTACTAAGCATGCTAAATTACAACAATGAAGTACTAAAATAAAATCTATCTATAAAAAGGATATTGTGAAGCTGTAGAGATTATTCAGATAGAAAGCACGATGTCCCTAGTTTAGAACCTACAAAATAACAGTATTAGAAATATAAACCCTACAAAACCACAATAACATGTAATCCTACAAGACAAGGGATTAGATTCAATATAATTTGCAAAACAAGTGAGTTAACGAATCATATGATCCAATACATGGATAAGGGGAAATATAAGTTACATATTGTGCATATAAAAACAAAGCACACACATAAAAGATAACAATGACTCAATGGACAAAAAAGGTAAAAACAAGTGCTTCAGGGAGTAGCAATAAAAAGGTGTTGTAGGGAGCAATGGTAAAATGCTTTTGGGAGTGGTAAAAGATGCTACAAGGATCAATTGTAAAACACTTCTGGAAGCAGTAAAATATATTGTACAGAGCGACGGTAAAACGCTTCTGGGAGCAATAAAAGATGTTGCAAGGAGCAAGCTTATCAATATGCTTGGTATGAGGTAGTGTAGCAAGGATGTCCTTAAGGAAGGACATAAAAAGACATAATAGAAATAAGTAAAATCCATGAAGGAACACTACAAGATCTAAATGCTTGGGTCAATATAAATATTTTAGTAGTGAGAATCATGAAGGGACAAGGATTGAACTGTCATCATCCCCCAAACATGTAGAACAATGAGAACAATGAGAACATAGGAGTAATGTCACATGAAAACAAAGCAAAAAAATATGTTGGGTCAACATGGAAGAGACATAAATGTCTCAATGCTTTACATCGTCCTAAAAATATTAAGAAATACAAATCATAGTTATGATAGATAGAAGAATCCAGGTACATATACAAGAATGTCACAACATTTTTGTTTCCCTTGTATCCATGTCCCTATGGGGGAAGCATGGGTCCTCTAGGGGAAACTAAAAAGTACACACCAAGCAAGCACATGGGGATAACAAAATAATTAGGCAAGCTATGCACATATTTATAAATAAACGATACAAAGGTACTACTAACGAGATGTTGTTAAACCTCATACTTTAATTTGTTACCATGTTTGTCTACCAGGCTGGTGTCCGATAGTTATTGACAAATGGAAGTCAAATATCTCAAACCAATAATGTTTTTTAGGCTTTTTATAATAAAGAGATGCTTATGCAAAAATAAAGCTTTAATCTATGAAAGCATTTTACAATTTATTCTATGAAAGCATTGAAAACTTAACTATGAAAGCATTTGAAACCTAATTATGAAAACATTCAATCATTCGGAAACAAATATAGTAATGAAATAAAATTTTAGACCACTCAGTTCTAAGAAAGCAAAGATGCTTGTTCACTTCCAAAACAATTGTAATTAGCAAACTTCCAAGAGTGAATTGAGAATAATATAAATAGAACAATAGAACCTATAGGTTAAAGACTAGAGAAAATTATTTCATTGGCTAAAACACAACATGACTAAAAGACTTCCTAAACATCATCATTTAAACATAAAACAAAATTTAGAGCATGCTGAAAATAAATAATTATCTATAGACACAATTTCTCCTCTCCATATGAGTGGCCAACTCTCTGGAAGTTTAAAACTATCAGAACATTAAAATACTATTGCATAGAATTCTTAGATTGAAAGCAAATCTAGAGCTATCTATATTCATTTATCACCAATAATCGTCTATCTTCCATATATGTCTGTAAAATGAAAAATACAATACTTTATGTCTTATTGCCTAGCTACTAAACTCTAGGGTTATGCCTATAATCTAGCCTAGTGTGGTACATGTATTACCTTTATTTTAAAGTCTTTCAACTGAAAATCATAAATATTACAAAGTTAAGTTTGTAAACAATAACAGAGAAATTAAAGGAACTATTAAAGTTAACTCCAAACAGGAGTCTTCTCATGCAAGACATTTTCAAAACATTTATGGACCATATTTCCAAATAACTTCCATCACTACAAATCAGGGGATACAGGTATGTTGAATTCAAGGGACGAGTGTTCAAAGTAGAAAATCCTTTTCTACCATCAAGACTCTTCCAAAGTTGTTTTTGAAACATGACTTTCAACGTCACTATTATTCCAAAGCACCTTCCTTTCTAGAGTCTCCTCTTCCTTCCTTTTTAGAGTCTATCCTTATGGTGATGTATGAGTCTTGTTTGACAAAAATAGATCTTTACATCCACAAAACATTAGCATTTGAGTTGTTTTTAACACAAGATAGAAAATAAAAGTATTTACATCATTTCTAACTAGGTAGACAATAATTTATCGTAAAATGAATCAAATACCATTACAGGTTTATTAGGTTTCAAAAGGTGATTTATTTAAAATATGATGAGGTTAATTTTCACCTCATCATTTTCCCCCACTCCTAAGATTGTGGAGGTCCTCTTGCTTTGTGTTTTGAAGATTCCCCCTGCTCTATTATGTCTCTATGCTTCTCTTCTCTTGCTAAATTCTTCAAATTTCTCACTGTTATCATAAATTAGATGTGTTGTGGCATTTAATTCCCTTAGATCAATGACAAATCCCTTGCCATCTATTACCCTATTTTTCATCTTTGAAACTCCCATTCAAATTGCTCATTGTTCACATGCATCGGAGTGACTGGTTGGAGCAACAACGGTGGTGCCTAAATCTCATACCAACCCATTGTTCTCTCATCTCATGGATTATCTTTATTACCACCCTGGCTCATCTGAATGACCACATCAAATTCTTTGGAGAAGGTATTTCTCTTCTCTTTAGATGCATAGGCAAAGAATTATATCTTTCCTCGCATGTTGCAAAGACATCTTGGGGTAGTTTAGGGATAACACTTTGTAGTGCTTGATAGCATTATTTCATACTATTAGTATATTTTTGTGCTAGTATAGGTTACACGACTATCCTTTCAAATTTTATCTTAAGTGCACCTGGCTTATGATATTGATGCCTCATTAAAAGTCCAACAATCTTTTCTGCCTGGTAGTATTCCTTGGTTCTTTTTTGCCAATCTATTTGTTTTGCATAGCGGAAATAAAAGATCATAGTTGTGTCTCACCCACAAAAAGATTAATATACAATTCTATGTCTCAACCAAAATTATGTGTGAAAATTTCACAAACAATTTTTGGTACTTCGGAGAAGCTATTTTTAATTTATCCATAAATTCTTTATCATCCGGGTCATGTGGCAAGTTGCAGTTGATCCTCAATAGTTTCCATCTTAATGTTTTCTCATTCAAAAACATGTAGTACATTCTCAAGGGTTTTCTACATGTAAGGAGGAGTTCCCCAATTTCACAGGCTTCTATTTTTTTGCTTCATATAATTGGTCATACTTATGTTGCAGTATTACCAATTATGTCTTTAGTCTCTTATTTTCAAACCCTACATGCCTTAGAAAGTGACATTATTCAATCCAGGTTTGGAGCAGTATAGGAATGTGCACTTGGAACCACTCCATGGAAGTAGGTTTAGTCTGGATCTCTTTATCCTCTATTGGTGGTTTTGCCCTACATCCTTGGAGTTCTTCCAATAAAACAACCTGACTAATTGATGATGTTAGTGTTGCTTGATTATTTTAGCATTTTTTCAAAAATAATGTCAGAGCACTTGCCAGGTTGTTTGTAAGGTTTTCAATTTGTTTGTCCTTTTCTGATAGAATTTCCTAAAACCCTGTATTCTAAGTTGTTTCTATTGATATTTCAGGTGACTTGTTCACCTAATCTTATAAATATGAAATTTCCTAATCCTTTTCTACTAGCAACACTTTCAATTTTTTAATTTCTTGTTTTTGTTGCAAGATTATCTATATTTGTTACAAAATTGTCTACTCTTCTTGCAAAATTATCTACTATGCCTTAGAGAGTTCAATTGTTTGTTGCATTTGCTGAATTTCTTGTTGATTTTCACTCTCATCATCTTCTACATTTATTATTGGAGCCTTTTCCTATATCGGTCTCCTTTGGAGAGGAACATTTTCTTCATCCATATTTTTGAGTATATCTTTTCCCAAAATTGTATCATCTTTTTGTCTCAGAGGTTCGCTGTTAGGAGATTTGTGCAATTCCAGAAGAGGCTCAGTGATAGAAGATTCGTGCAACTTCGAAGAAACATAAGTATCTTCCAGAGTTTCCCTTATAACCTCCAAAGGTGCTTGTTGACATGGTGTCATCAGACCTTCTAATTTAGTTGAAATATATACGTTTATCGATTGGGTTGTGTCCAAGGCTATATTCAATAGGAGGTTAAACTATCTCATTTTAGCAACAATTTTCTGATTTCCCTTCTTAAATGAGATTTACAAAACAAATCTAAATAGAAAGCATGGAAATTTATGCTAAGAAAAACTTTGAGAAAATAACCAAAAATTATCAACATCCTATACTAGAGAAAACTGATGAAAATAATCTATGAAAGCATGAGAAAAACAAGAACTAGACTATACTTCAGATTTTTATGAAACTACAGAAATCTAAACCATAGGAGAACCTCTACCACTGAACAATGAAAAGAAGCTTCAGAACTCTGAAATATCTTAATCAACACTTATGGATTTTTTTTTAACTATAAATGAGTTCTAGATTTCACTTAAACAATAATCATGACATGAATCATGTAGGTTGACACAGACTAACTACCGCATTTTTGAAAGAATAGAAAATAATTTTGTAACAGTAATAATGATAATAAGACATTCACATAACACCAAAATAAATACTTATCTATCTCCTATCCGTTTGAGTGGCCAATTCTCCAGAATATTTGAACAAACTCAAATCGTATCAAACAGTAACAACACAAATCCATTCCCATCTTGCCTAAGCATATATACAAAAAACTTATTGACTTTTAGAGCAACTTAGAGCATTCTATTATCATTATATGTATCCTAAAAACAAATGGTTTTCTTATATCTACTAAATATCCATAAATCTAGGCGACTTATCATTGCTGCTTAAAAAGTCTTCTAACAAAAAAACATAACAAACTGCCTTAAAAGATTCTGACTTGTAGTGAAAATAAAAGAGGCTTCGAGTGGGAGCTTAAATGTATCCAATGTCTTGAAATAACATAAAATAAAAGAGGATGCTATATGGATGAAGAAGCATAAAGTAATTGAAGTCTTCATCTATTGGTTCCCTTTATTTCTAGCACTTCTAACTTCTAGCGCTGCTTACTCCAGTCTTCATTAAATGGCCGGTTTCTCCACTCCATTTTTCCCAAGTCTTGTTTATGAAATAACAGATCTTTTCACAACACTTCATCAATGTTAGTGGTCAAAATTTAATCAAATTAAGAATAAATTTTTATACACTATTCCTTCATAAATAAACAACATTTATCATAAGATTTTAAAAATTGGCATAATTTGGGTCAACCTATTAGTAAAAAGGGGGTAATTTGATCAAATTAAGATGGGGTTGATTTTACCTCATCACTTTCTCTATTCCCACTGAGATAGAAGTCTTTTCCAGAGATATTTGATCTGCTTCCACATGAACATAAGTCTTTTTTGCAGCTATTTGCTCTGTTTCCACATGGTTTTCTTGAGATTTGATTGTGACATCATTGACAAGAGTATCCTCCTGAGGAATAGAAGAATGTACAGGAGGAACTTGGTTTGACTCTATAGGAGTTGCATGAAATTCTATTGCAAGATCTTCAACAAAAGTTTCCCCCAGAAGTACTTGTTCTATTTCTATAGGGTTTGAACTCAGAGTTCCATTATATCTTCTGAAGAAAATGTTGGTACTTGTGATAGTGGTTCTGCTAGAACTTTTAAAGCTATGGAAGCTTCCATTTGGATATCTGTTGAAGGGTGTGTATTTTGCTTCTATAAATTTTCTTGCTCTTTTTGTGCATGGGTAAAAACATTGCCAGAGGTAGCTTCTATAGCTAATTGTTTACTCCTTCGAAGAGGAGAAGGCCTTTGCAATTTCTATTTTGATCTTTGTTTCTTTGCAATTGGTGGCCCTATTTCCATTTCTTCATTAGAAATAATGACTTCTACTTTCTTGTGTGAGCCTGGAGTATTCTTTGAAGTTGTTGGCAATTTAAGAGATATAGTCGATGGTTGGGTTGAATGCTCTGAAACTTCTTGTTCCTTTGGTGAAGTTTGCCCGGCTCCAAAACTCCCTATTCTTTTTGGGGCTCCAAAAATCCATGTTCTTTTTGGAGTTGTATAACTCCTTGTTCTTTTTTCTAGAGTAACTTCCTTCAAAGCTAAAGTTGTTGCTCTTGAGGCTTCCCCCCTTCTAGGTTTTGTTCCTTCTTTTTGTCTTCAATCTTTTGCAGAAGTTTTAACCATTTTTTATTTATTTTATGATGTTTTAAAATTTGGTGCTTTCATATCATTGTGATTAGGCCATGATGTTTTAAAGGACTAGTCTCCTTTTTATACTTTTCTATCATGATTTTCAGCGATTGAAATAGGTAGGTGGGTAGGCTAATTTTTTAGTTCAACATTCCTTGTCCTATGACGCAAGTGAGTTAGCATTCAAAATGTTGGACCCACAATTGTGCCATATTGTCCCTCACAAGTGATAAATCTTGTTGCCCACACCACTACAGACTTCCAAGTTTTAGAAATAGTTTCTCTATTAATCCCTTTGTTAAACTCTTTCTTCCCTATTATAATTTAGGGGAAGGGTTCTCCCTTCTGAACAAACCTATTAATCATCTATTTATAAGTAAGATATTTATCATGAAACAAATCAATGCCTTCATCAATAATTCCAGATAGTTGAGAGAGAACTTTGGTACTAACCTTTATTTTCTTTCCACAGATCATGGAGTGTCTATTAGAGAAATTTTTGTATAAATTCCTCCACTAAATCTACATGATGTCCTTCAAACTTCCATAGAAAGTTTAACCACCTTGTTGTTTTGAATATGTATAGGATTGACTGGTTTGCTAATAATTTCTCATCCAAGTCTAGCTTTGCATTCCTTTTAACACCCATAGTATCATGTTTCATGAATCAAGGTAAAGGGAGATACTGGTATGGGGAAATGTCATTTTGCAATTTGAAGGAGTTTCTTGTGCAAGTATTTTTGATATGCAAAAAGGAAAGTGAATTAGAAAATTTAAACATAGAAAACATTAATGGTGTTTTGGACAAGCTGCATTAATTGCTCCACATATATTTTGTAATAGTTATTCATGTGGTTCATCATTTCATCAGTGTCTCCGCTAGTTGGAGCAAGATGGTTTCATGGTTAAATGATTAATAGGAGGGGAAGTCATGCAGATTATCTTGATCATATGATAAAATTATTACTTTTCCTAATTTTATAAATAACATACATACCTATCATCTTTGCTGATGTTAATTGGAACTCCCATGCTGTTGAAGATGTGACATGTTTGCATTATGATGAAGATGTGTATTGTTGTACTTGGTGCAATAAATGTAGACAATCTGACAATTTATTTAATGGTGGTGGCATGAACTCTGAAAGTATTCTGTCTGAACTATCCTTTTAGAGAAGTTATAGTTATTATGGTTGGTTTCAAGATTTCAGAGGATCGTTAAAAATATGAACAAAGTTTTAGAGCATCATTGAAAGAATGCTTGCAAAGAAACATGAACGAAGTTTTGGAGCATCATTGAAAGGATGCTTTCAGAGAAGAATGGGCAAAGTTTGAAAACATCATTGAAAGGATGTTTCTGAAAAACATGAACAAAATTTCAGAGCATCATTGAAAGGATGCTTCCAAAGAAGAATGAATGAAGTTGTAGAGCATTGTTGAAATAATATTTTTGAAAAAACATGAACAAAGTTTTGAAACATCATTGAAAGGATGCTTTCGAAGAAGAACCAATGAAGTTTTGGAGCATCGTTGGAAGAATGCTTATGAAGAAACATGAACAAAGTTCCAGAGCATCATTAAAGAATGCTTTTGAAGAAGAACGAATGAAGTTTTAAAGCATCACTAGAAGGATGCTTCTAGAGAAGAATGAAAGAAGTTTCAAAGCATCGTTGAAAGGATGCTTCTAGAGAAACACGAACAAAGCTCCAGTGCATCATTGAAAGGATGCTTCCGAAGAAGAACAAACAAAGTTCCATAGCATCATTGGAAGGATGCTTCAGGAGAATAATAAATGAAGTTCCAAAGCATCATTGAAAGGATGATTTCGGAGAAGAATGAACAAAATTTTGGAGCATCATTGAAAGGATGATTTCGGAGAAGAATGAACAAAATTTTGGAGCATCATTGAAAGACATTTGCTTCCAGAGAAAAACTATAAAAATACATAGATGCTTCCAGAGAAAAACTGTAAAAATACATAGAACTACTAGAGCATTGTTAGAAGAATGCTTTAAGAGAAAAACTGCAAAAATACATAGAAATTCTGGAGCATTGCTAGAAGGATGCTTCTGGAGAAAAACTATAAAAATACACAACTTCTAGAGCATTGTTAGAAGGATGCTTCTATAGGAAAACTAGAGAATCAAATAATTTTTGAAGAAAAATGAATAACTTCCAAAGTAACATAACAAATTTCTAGAGAAAAATAAAAAAATTATTTCTTTTACAAAAAAGTACCTACCTCAATCTATTGTAGAAGGAAATACTTCCTTCACACATAAAATGTCCACCTATTTTCCAATCATCTAGTTAAATTCCTCCTTGTTCACTGGTTTTGGTACAAACGTAATATGTGACCATTTACTAGAATCATCCTTGTATCCCCATCAATTAGCTTCAAATGCACAACTCCATTATTGAATAATTCGTCCACTTCATAAGGGCCCAACCATCGTGTCTAGAGTTTTCCTTTTAGGTCCTTGAATCTAGAATCAAATAGCAGTGCCCAATCTCCATTTTGGAATTTTCTTTCTTTAATATGTCTATCATGTCATGCTTTCCTTTGCTACTACACCAATTTGGTATCTAGCTCATTAAGTTATAGAAATCATTCTATATGAGCTCTATTAAGATCTAAACCCACATCCATAGTTGTCCTCATTGTTTGAAGTTCAAACTCAATAGATAGAATGGGTTTCTTTCCAAAGACCAGTTCATAGAGTGTGAAGCTCGTAGTTGATTTCCAAGTATTGTATGCCCACACTGCTTCATGTCATTTTCTGGCCTAGTCCTTCCTTCATATTGAAACTATTTTGGTGAGTATATTTTCCAACTCCCTATTGGTTACTTCCACCTGATCATTCACTTGAGGATGATATGGTGATGATTTTTTATGGCTCACTTGGAAATGGTTAGTGAAGGTCAAAAGGACTTTTGACATAAATTAGGGTCTTTGATCTGTCACAATGGATTTGGGTGCTCCAAACTTGAGAAATATTCTATTATAGAGGAAATCTAAAACTTGTTCCTCTTTGGACACCTTAAATTCCTTCACTTCTACCCATTTTGTGAGGTAATCAGTACACACAAGGATGTATTATTTTCCTTGAGATGATGGATCTATGGGTCCTATGAAGTCCAGTCCCCATTTTTCAAATGGTTTCAAGACTACTTGAGGTTGAAGTGGCATTTCATTAGATATTGTTGATCTGCCCATTCTTTGACACTCATCACAATGCCAAACATATCTCTTAACGCCCTTATGCATGGAAGACCAATAATATCATGTGCCTAGAATTTTATGTGAGGTGTTTTTGATGAATAACGTCCTCTTGAAAGATTGTAATGGTAGGCTCATAGGATACTGTAGGTCTCATTAGCTCTCACATATCTGTGTAAAACCAAATCAAATCCATATTTAAATAATAGACCACTAACCAACTTAAAGTGCATACTTTCTTAGACTAGTCTCCTCTATTTTGCAATAAATTCTGGTGGAAATTCTATTGTAGCCAAATAATTGGCTACATCCACAAACTAGGGTGCATGAGTAAATATAACAAACAATTGTTCATCTGGAAACTCATCTCTAACTAATTCATGTTCTTCATTGTCATGATGTATCCTGGATAGAAAGTCAACAATTATGTTAAATTTTCTAGGTTTATCAATGACTATTATATTGAATTAGTGGAGGAGTAACAACCACCTAATTATTCATCCACTTATGACAATTTTATTCATTATTTAATTGATGTTTGAGTGATCTGTATACATGGTCACTTTATAGCCTATGATATAATGGCAAAAATTATTGATAACACACATGACTGCTAGGAATTCTCTTTTGGTAGTAGTGTAGTTTCTTTCTATATGAGTTGAAATTTTTTATCGTAAAATAAATAACACATTTCCCTCCATTTTCATCCTCTTATCCTAGAGCTGCACCAATGGCATCATTTGAGGCATCTGTGTAAATGTAAAAAGGCAAGTTCTAGTTAGGTCTGCATAATACAAGAGTAGTCGTCAGTTTTTATTTAATAGTTTCAAATAAAGTTTGACACTCTTTGGTACACGAAAATTCAACATATTTTTGGAGTAGGGAAAATATAGGAGCCACAATTTCTCTAAAGTTTTCAGTGAAAATTTTGGCAATAACAAGCATGTTCAAGAAAACTTCACACATCGATTTGAGTTTTCAGGTGTTCTAGTTTTTGTATCACTTCAATCTTTTGGGGTCAACTTTAATACCCTCGACAGAGATATGATGTCCCAACTAATCCCTTGTTCAACCATTATAAGACATTTTTATTACTCATGGATAACTAGCATTCCTCACATTGTTTGAGAACTTTGTCCAAATTGTGAAGTGCCTCCTCATAAGTGGTTCCATATATTGTGAAGTCATCCATGTAGATTTTTACACAATCATTTACAAGCTTAGCAAAAATAGCTAATATTGCTCTCTGAAAAGTAGCAGGAGCATGCACAACCCAAAGGGAAGGATTTGATATGCAATGGTTCCCCATGGATAGGTGAAAGTGGTTTTATCCTAATCTTCTAAAGGCACTTGTATTTGATTATATCAACTGAATCATCCAAGAATGAGAAATAAGTTTTGTTAGCCAGGTTATCAAGGATTTGGTCAATAAAAGGTAGAGGGAAATAATCTCTATAATTTGCCTTATCAAGTTCTTGGTAATTTGCACATACCCTCCATTTTCCGCCTTTCTTAGGTACAACCATGAAAGGTGAAACCCATTTTCTATCATAAATTAGGTATATAAATCCTACTTGTAGAATTTTTTAATTTATATTTTAACCACATCTCTGAGGGCACGGTAAATAATTTATAGTCTACGTTGTGGTTGATGAATTGGTCAGACATTCTTAGTATAATATATGATGAGTGCAAATTCTTAGATGTATTCCTTTCATATCCCTATAATCCCAAGTAAAAGCATGAGATCAATTCACTATAACATCAAACAATTTGAGTACCTGTTGTTATGTGAGCTAGCTATTGATATTTAAGGTTTTACTAGGTAGTATCATAATCAACTTAGTTCCTGGGTGGTTAGAGGAGACCGTATAAGTTTCACTCGTCAAGGTATTAAGGGGACAACTATGAGGTTGCATCATATGAAAAGTAGTCACATCCTTGAAAAAACACCCATTCCTTGGAATCAAGTTGGCCAAAGGGCAATGAAACGATGTAAGAAAGTCCTTTTTGTTTTGAATGAATTCCACATACTTGTTTGGATGAGACTATATAGAGATTCATCCTTTTCATCCATTATAATTTTTTTTTTAAATCAAAATTGTTATCAAATTCTAGCTCATCTTCAAATTCACCTTCATGTTGCTTAATGACAACCATTGCTAAAGAAGCAATATTTTGTTATTTACTGAATTGGTTTAGTTCATCTACCCATTTACTATCACACTTATTTACAAAGGGTTGAGCGAGAGGATATAATGATAATTGTTTACTATTAATGCCATTGGAAATGGTCACTCCTAATATGTAATCAATAAGAGCTGCAAATGTAGCTAACTAGGGTATTTTGAGTATCAATAGATAGTTGTCTTTAGGGGTGCATGACTAAATAACCTAAAAATCTATAGGATATTCCCAGGTGTCAACCATGACTAACATTTTCAAAGACCCCTTTTGGTATGGCAATGGATTGGTCTATCGTCTAAAGAATTGTACTTGTGGGTTATGCGTTCGTTAGTGATAACATTTCCATGACATCTACAATCATGACATTGATAGCATCCCTCAAATCCACAAGTGTATTCGGGATTTCATCTCCACAAATGGATACAGTAATCACTAGACTACCATGATCAACATACTTAGGTGGGAGCAATTCCCTTGAAAGGAGATCAACTAAGTACTCATAGATTTGGACAATATTGATATGTTTCTTCTTCCTTCCTAGTGTTTTTATACACAATTGTTTAACTAGTTGGTTTAGCTCTAGTATCTCTTTGATTAATTGCAACAATGGAATTTCATTGTTTAACCATTTGATCTCCTGAATAAGTTGCATTTCATTTAAAGAAATTGATTCTAGAGGACATTTGGGGCTACTTCTCTTAGTTTCTCCGGAAAGGAGGCTTGTTTTGACACATGTGGTTCCTTCCGAACTCGAAGTTCAACTTCTAGAGAAGATTTAGTAACATTCATAGTGAGTTACTTTGGAGGGTTTTTAAGAAGCTTCCTTGGAGAGGCTTCGAAAGATATCTTTGGAAGAGTATCAAAGGATTTTTCTAAATTAGACTCCTTAGTTGATATCCTATGAGGCTCCTCTTTATACTTCTTATAACTTTTCCCAATGTGATTATCCCTACTCTTCAGAAGTATTTCTTCCTCACCACCAGTTACTTCAACTATGGTAGGTTTATGGGGGTTGATGGAGAGCTTTTCCTGACATGAGTTGCACACTACTGCAATGTATGACATCAATTCCACTCATCTTTTCCTATTTAGTAGAGTAGATAGGAGCAACTTGTATACTATTCTTCAGATTAGCAACTGGTTGGGTCGGAAGTTGGGGTTGTGTAACCTGGTCAAACTATTGTTGATTATGTGGAGGAGGTGGTAGCAAGGGTTGTTGTTGATTCTGCATACAACTAGGTCCTTGATAAAACTAGTTGTAAGGTGGATTCCATTGTGGCAAGGGATTTGGAGGGTGCCTGGACTATTGTGATTGATTCAACCATTGAGGATTTGACCACATTTGATTTTCCCATTCCGAAGGTCCCCAAGAGTAAGGCCCAGAATATTATGGTCTTTGTTGATAAGGCCAAGGATTTGTCCATTAATTATTGGTCCAGTTGGGCTATGGTCACTAAGGCAGGTTCAAGGATTGTCCATAAGAAAAATTTCCTCCTGGTCTTTGTCCTACGAAATTAACCTCTTCCTCTACTAAGGAAGACTTTTTCTTGGAGTTTTTAATTGCATGAAGTAATTCACATTGATCTGTGGGATGGTTTTTATCACAGATTTGACAAATATCAATCTTATTCAAGGGACATTCCCCTAACAAGTGTTTGTTTCTACATCTTAGGCAATAGATTGAGAGTGTTTCTAAATTTTTAGTTTTAGATTGAATCCCATCCAGGGTAGTATTTAACTAAACAAGAATATTATTCTTTAATATTGTTATTTCTTCCCTTAGTTGTCCTATTTCATTGGTTCCTCTCATATGGCTAGATTTCCTAATCCCTCCATGGATTTGTGAATAATTTCTCTAAAGTGTAGAAATTTTAGTGAGACTCAATTTAGCTACATCACCTCTACCCATCAGATCAAGGGCTCTTCATGCATGTTCATGGAGACCTTTCAAAAATATTGTTTTAACAAGTTTGGGAGTCATGATATCTTCACCATATCATTTTTAGTATAAAGAGGAATCTGTCCAGGAAATCTTCCAGACTTTCATCATCTTTTTGTTTAAGACAAAACAACTTTACCTTTCTATAACTTACCCTACAATAATCTTGGTATATGTCTAGAAACATAGTTTCTATTTCTTGCCATGAGTTAATTGATCCTGCTGACAAACCCATAAACCAACCCATAGCTAGATCCCTTAGTGTAGAAGGAAACAAGTTAAGTTTTTTATTATTAAAATTGTAATCATAGGTTTGGCAAAAGACCTTAAAATTTAAAAGGAATTGGTTTGGGTATTCTGAGGCTAAACCACTAAAAGTGGGTAGGATGAAGGAAGAGATATTTTTTATTGGAGCATCTTCATCTAGGTTTAGGTTATAGGGTAGGTGAATGTTCTCTCTACCATTATTTCTTCTCATCCACTATTTTCATCCATGATGTTTGATATTGTTTGCTCGCTTTCAAAATTATTTTGTGAAGTCTCTGGTGGGTCCTAGTTGACCAATTGATATTGACACAATTCTCTAATGAAGACTTCAATCCCCTCAGGTTCAATGGTTGGAGTTTTGGGTTGAGGAGTTTTTGCAACAAATCTGTTGGGAATTAAGGTGTCTCAACCTTTGCAAGTTCCTAATGTAAATTTTCTTACTTAATATTGTAAATTTTTATGTAAATTTTGTCCTCGTATGAGGAGGTAGGCGTCCCATGTTGACTTGGCATAATTTTGCCATGTGTCAACACTTTGTGGTCATGT
Organism: Cunninghamia lanceolata; assembly: GCA_027924645.1. Taxonomy (NCBI): domain Eukaryota; kingdom Viridiplantae; phylum Streptophyta; class Pinopsida; order Cupressales; family Cupressaceae; genus Cunninghamia; species Cunninghamia lanceolata. The sequence continues at coordinate 14,773,346 of BSBN01000169.1, read as the reverse complement.
GCCATGAGTTATAACAGATTCTATGACATGTAAGAGCTAAAATGACAAGTGTGACAAGTTGTTAGTATGTTGTGACTGATCAAGTTGCAGGGCTGTAGGTACATGCAGCAAGGTAAATTTTGGTGGCTTTGTGAGCCGTGGTTTCCCCCCAAAATAATGCCCTCTATTTAATAAAGGCATCAGTAGTTAGTTTGTTATTGGTCGACATGAAAAATTGACATTGGATAACCGCCAAAGAGGCTTGATAAATAAGCAGTTGGAGAATGTGAAAGATCATGGGATGCAAATGAGAATCAACATTTGTGTACTCCTGAAAGATCTTGCATTGCAAGTGTGTTGTAATCATCTTTTGATTTGATAATACATTGTGCAGGTTTTGGAGTGTGGGGTTTTTTACCTAAAGTGTTTTCCCCACATATATCTTGTGTTGTGAGTATTGTACTTGTTTTTTATGTGTTATTACCTTTCTGTTAATATGCATCTAATAACCTATAACTAGTAAAGATTAAAATTTGCATAACTTTCCTCATTAGTTTAGTGTAGGAAGTTGTTTCCACATACCTTGCTTCCTTTAAACATATTTCATGAGGCCCTCCTATCCTAACCAAACAAAAGAAGGGGTGTTAAAATTTTTTTGTGCTATTGACTTGAGTTATCTAACTAGTTTCCTATTAAAACCTTGAACAAAGAACAACTTACCTGGTAGTGGCGCCAAAAAATGACGAGATATCATCAAACCTCGTACTTTAATTTGTTATCATGTTTTTCAACCAAGGTGGTGTCTAATGGCTATTTGCAAAAGAAAATCAAATATCTCAAACCTATCATGATTTTTAGGCTTTTTATAATAAAGAGATGCTTATGCAAAAATAAAGCTTTAAGCTATGAAAGCATTTTAAAATTTAGTTTATGAAAGCATTGAAAACTTAACTATGAAAGCATTTGAAACCTAATTATTAAAAGATTAAATAATATAGAAACAAATACAATAATGAATTTTTTTTTTAGAATACTTAGTTTTAAGAAAGCAAAGATGCTTGTTCACTTCCAAAACAACTATACTAGCAAACTTCCAAGAGCGAATCAAGAAAAATATAAATTGAACAACAAAACCTATAGGTTAAAGAATGCATCAACTTATTTCATTTGCTAAAACACAACAGAAACAAAAAACTTCCTAAACATCATCATTTAAACATAACACAAAATTTACAGTATGCTGAAAATAAATACTTATCCACTGACATAATTTCTTCTCTCTAAATGAGTGGCCAACTCTCCAGAAGTTTAAATCTCTCAGAACTTCAAAATACCATTACATGTAATTCTTAGATTGAAAGCAAATGCAGAGATAGCTATATTCATTTATCACCAGAAATCGTATATCTTCCATATACGTCTGTAAAATGAAAAATACAATACTTAATATCCTATCTATTAGATATTGAATTCTAAGATTATGCCTATAATCTAGCCTAGTGCAATACATGGATTACTGTTGTTTTGAAGTCTTTCAACTGAAAATCATAAATATTATAAAGTTCTATTTGTAAACAATAATAGAGAAATTAAAGGAACTATTGAAGTTAACTCCCAACAGGAGTCTTCTCATGCAAGACATTTTTAAAACATTTATGGACCATATTTCCAAATAACTTCCATCATTGCAAATCATGGAAAATAGGTATTTGAATTCAAGGGATGGGTGTTCAAAGTAGGAAATCCCTTTCTTCTATCAAGACTCTTCTAGATCTGTTTCTGAAACATGACTTTCAATGCCACTATTATTCTGAAGCACCTTCCTTTTTGGGGTCTCCTCTTCCTTACTTTTTGGAGTCTATCCTTTTGGCATTGTATGAGTCTTGTTTGACAAAAATAGATCTTTGTAGCCATAAAACATTAGCATTGGAGTTCTTTTTAACACATAATAGAAAAAAAAGTATGTACGTAATTTCTAACTAGGTAGACAATAATTTATCATAAAATGAATCAAATGCTAGCATGATAGATTTATTAGGTTGTAAAGGAAGGTGATTTAGTTAAAATATGATGAGGTTAATTTTCACCTCATCAACTACTACTTAGGGTCAAAAACCAGTAGGTCATCCTTCTCCCAATCTCAATCACTATGGTGGGATAGAGGCTAACAAGCTAGTGGGACCACTACTTGAGTGGTACTAGGTGAAGATCAATCACTACATCTAAGCAATGCCCTCCCCAACATCCTCAGGTGAGGTAAGGGTCAATGATCTCATAAAGATCGATGACAACAAGGGAATGTCAACACTGTTCACAAGCTCCTCATTAGAGGAAGGTGCCAAAACAATCTTATCACAAAGGATAATCTATTGTTGCTACTCAACACTAATATCAAGGATAAAGTCTATAGGATATATAGAGGTAGGTGGAGGAGGAGCCTCCATTGAATCGAGACTAGATGAGGAAGACCTCGAGGATGAAGGGGAAATGTTGGTTTTAGATATGTAGTATAGCAAAGTATGGTAGAGCTCCTACTTATGCTTGGGTGTGAGTGCAAGATATCTATGTCTATCATGGTTGGATGGAGAACATCTGGGACTGCACTAGAATGACACTAAAGCATCTAATATTTCTCTAGGAATGACAAAAACATTAGATAGGTCAATTGGCTTAGAGAAGTGTGGAAGGTATGGTGTGACTGGAATGATTGGAGGGTCAAGAAAAGGAGCCAGGACAGCTTGGAATTTTTAGGTACTAGTCTAAAATGGATCCTAGGGTGACTCATCGAAGGTGGAATCACCACCCTAAGCTCTAGTCGTAGCACGTAGATGATTCTTGCGTACTCGCACAAGCTAGTTGCATCTAGTGTGAGCAGAGGGTTTAGTAGGGTCTAACTGAACATGCCACTTTTCTCCAACCATCAGAATGATGGAAGGAGTATCAGAAGAAGTGAGTAAAGGTCAGTTATTTCTAGAAGTAAATTTAGATTTTTGAAACAATGCTTTTCCCCTAGCCATGGTATATGAAGCAGGGGGTGGCACAACTAAATTCTGGTAAGCATTCCTAAGATGGGAAGAATCATCTAATGTCAGTTGCTTTACTTTCATTATCACTAAGGAAAGAGAAGAAACAAGAAAAACTGCCATCAGCTGGGTGACCTCTGGAGGAAGAAGCCCAAAAATGTGGTCTCAGGAGTGGAGGTGATAGGTCTAGATGCAAAGGGAATGCTAGAAGCAACTTGACTCTCCTTGTATCATGAGTAGGTCTTAAACAAAAGATATACCTAAGGTTGAAGCAGTTCTGTAGGAGTGAGCCAAAAATAATCCAAGGAGAAATTTCCCCACTACTAAAGGGGTTGGAAACCACTATCTAGAACTATGTACATGATTTTTCCATGCATGAATTTTAGGCATTTATGGACCGATAAGGGGACCACTTGCATCTCTATGAGCCAAGATTACCTATCAAGACTTTAAAATGATATGATGTAGGAAAAACATAAAACAAAACATACAGGGACTACCTAGACTGACAATGTGATTGATCTCAAGGTGGGAAGGCACATACTGTCATGGGTTCTAATGGGGATGTTAGAGGGGTCATAGGTATCCCCATGAAGTTGATTGAAATAAAGGAACTCCTTAGTGATGACATTAACAATGCTAATAAGGTCAATTAGAGTCCCATAAACAATTTTTTTATTAACCCGAGTGGCAATATCGAGATGGTCATTTGGCAAATTTGGGACAATGTCAAATGGGGAAATGTGATAATGGGCCCAACAGTGGATTTTTATCGAGGTGTCGAAGGTTGAGCATCCAATGCTCTAGTTATAGCATGAAAACGTGAGGTAGATGAGCCAACTTCTTCTCCCAACTCAGGTGATGAAACATCCAAATCTATGAAGTTGGAAGAGTGCAGAGGAAATGGATCTATATAAATTTGGAAATTTTGGTTAGGTTCATCCACAAATTTGTTCCCCTTTTCACCTTCTCTAGAGACTTGGATAGTATTAGAATCAATGAGGTCTTGCACAATGTGCTTGAGATGCATGCATTGTTCAATGTCACATCCTAATATCTAGTAAAATTAGCAAAAGGCTTTCATGTCATAATTATTTTGAAGTGGCTTATTTGGGTCAAGAGGTCTAATAGGCAGCAACTGCAGTAAGTTATGGGCAAGGAGTTATTGCAACACAAACTGCAAAGGCTCATATAATGAAATGAACTACGTAAATTTTCTCCTTGAATTTATAAGGGCCATGGTCTCTGATATAGGAGAGGTGGGTGCATTATCACCATTGACTATAGAAGATGTGTTCTTTAGGAAAATTTTGGTCCCCTTTTTAAAGTTTTAATTTTGATCGCTTAAAGGTCAAACATGGGTTGATGGAGCTTAAGATGTTTCAAACAATTCAAGGGACTATTGGTAATCTTTCAGGGCATTACAAAAATGGAGAAAAGAGGGATATCTCCTTATTAAAATCTTTTCTCTGAGTGCAGGTTGAAGATCCATGACAAAGATCCTTTGGACATTAGAGTTGGCAAGAGGGTAGGGTATCTACAAGAACAATAATTGATAGTGAAAGATGAAGTTGGTCACCTTCTCTTGGGGTCTACTGGGACTGCTATTTTTGATGCCTCAAAATTATAAAATCTTATCAAATTCCACTAAATTTTCCTAACGGGTCCATGTGCCTTTACCCTGATGCATGTTGTTGAACCCCTAAATTTGGGTAAGTCTGAAACACTGAAACCTTGTAAATTTGACTAAGTATGAAATATGAGGGATCCTCCAAATTGTAGATTTTGGATTTTAACTCCCATGGATCTGAAACCACTCTCAAACATCCTGCCATTATATACATAAAATATAACTTAAAGTATAAGAAAGGAAAATACCAACTTATACTTACATGTTATATTTTATGTATATACTATATCGAAATCCTTAAAAAATCCTAAGTTTTTCTAAGCTTTCTTGTCTCTAGCAGGAGTTTCACCTCCAACAAGATATACGAGAGTTTCATCTCCAATAGGATATGTGGGAGTTTCACCTCCAACAAGATATGCAGGAATTTGACCTTTAATAGGATTATTATGCAAAAAAGTGTGTACACTTGTTAATTAGGACCTATTTTAACACCTTTTTGAACATTAAACGATTAAATATCGATCTCAATGAATAAACTTGACAAAGTAAACTTAGGATTGGTCTAAGCCCACTTAAATGGACATTCTCCAAAGTTTGTGGGGCTAAAAGACTAGGGCACCTAGTGCCCAGGCCTCAGATGTTAGCCCCAGTCTTATTTTGTGGTGTCAGCTTAGAACACCTCCTTGGCTTATGCATGTTGGGCCCATTTGGTTTTATTCATTGTTGGTGAGTGGGATTGCATATATAAGCAAGTTAGTTTATTCATTTGAACATCTAAGCATTCTAGGCACACTTGCACTCTCTCTTCTTCATCTCATGCTCTCTATTCTTCTGTAAATCTCTATATGGTGGATTATTGTTGTTATGCTAACTTCTTGGAGGTCTTGTGAATATCTCTCTACTTCTTTGGGCTACACTAACTTCTTGAGTCAAGTTGTGGCACCGCATCAAGCAAGCTAGGGTTTCCATGCTCATGGTGACTCCTTTCCTTTATGCTTTGTGATAGCATTCCATTCTACTTCAGATTTGCCTCTACCCTCCTAGGGCACACTCTCTTTACCTCTCATCATTTCTATTATGGAGGTGGAAACACCATTCATGGAGCTTGACTTAGGCAAGCTCCTAAATAGCACCAACCCTTTTTCCTTCTTTCTTGTGTGCAAGTTGAAGTAATAGGTTTCAGGAGGGAAGATCTGGGAAGAAGGAAGGTTTTGCAAGTATAGGTGTGGTGAAGCTCGAAGTTTCTAAAAAACCCTAAATTGGCTCTAGGAAACCTTGGTCTTTCTGGCTCCTGAACTTATATCCAGGTTCTTCCCTATTCATTGGTCTCTACTGTGCTTTCAGATTGTCTGTATCTATTTCCGACAGTCTGTTATGCTATGATCTTGCTCAATTAGGGTTTCATGTTTTGCCCTAGTTTCATTGGTTAGATTCAGTTGATTCTCCTCTATACAACAAAGGGACAAAGCCCTTGTAGCTTGGCTCTCCTTCAAGGGTAGAATCCAAACTCGACTTGTGTCTTAATGTTAAGTGGAAGAGGGTTTGACCTAGTTTAACCTTTTAGGCTAGATCTCTCTTTTCTACATAACATTTTGGTGAACACAAACCATTTCTTGCACTTTGGAATCCTTCTTGATTCATATCTGTATACACCTAAAATTGGCTCGTGTCGAACTAAATAAATATTTTAAATATTTATTTTAATTCTTATTTCATCTATCAATTAAATAAATATTCTAATTTATTTAATTAGTTCATTATCCCAAAAATTAAATAAAAATCAATTTATTTAATTAAATCATCTAAATTCCTCTAATGTCTCATCTAATTAAATAATCCCAAATTATTTAATTAATCGGCTATCCTAAGTCATAAATTCATAAATCCACCTCACTTTACACCTCACCATGTTGCACACATAATTAAATATTTTTAATATTTAATTAGCTAATTACCCTCACCCACATGTCCTATTTTTCCTCTAGTCATCCCTATTTCTTCTCCACATGTGTCCTATTATCTCTCAAAACCTTTATGCTCAAAGACACTTGTCTTTCTAATTCTAGTTCATATCTCACATTCCCACAAGCCAAGAGTCCTTCCAAAATCTCCTCAAAGACTTCCACCTTTAACTCACAGGTCATTTGTGAGCACAATGACATGTGGCTCATGGATCCACTTATTCCTCTACCTTGTAAATGTAGTAGGAACATTTCCCATGACTATCTCCCTCAACTCCATCTCAACCGTACACCTCAGATAATTCCTCCAATCGTGGATCTATTAACACTTGGACTTGGCCTCTCTTAAGCCTATAAAAGTAAGGTCCTCACACCCATTTTGCATCCACTCAAGCTTTAGAAATCTTACTCTGTAGAAATTCTACTAGCTTGCCTTTGGTAAAGTATCCTCATTGCATTTGCATAACCTCATTATCATCACAATCATCCAACCATGTCTCCATTATCCATCTTCATAGAGTTGCATTGTTGGTTTAATCTCCATTGCACAATCCAATCATAGCCATTCTCCTATTGTCATCTTCAAAAGCAAGGAAGTACAACTTCTAAGAGCTAAAATCATACATAAGATCGATACGAGATAGGCAACAATAGAAGTTACGAGGTGAATAGGATCTACAAAGGTAATATCTTTGTTTATTGTATTTGCATCAATTTCATTGAAGTTATTGGATATTTAGTAGTTTTTACTATGATTTAGAAGTTCAACAACATTTTGGCACCCACCGTGGGGCCACTGCCTCATTTTTAATCTCTATTTTAAGTTTTTGGTCAAGTTGCAGTCGTGATAGGTCAGTCCGGCGCATTCATCTTTCTAGTTCTACGCATCCATGACAAAAATGATAGTCCGATGCATATGAAGATTCTTTCTGTGCATCTAATTACTCTTCCAGCGCATTCATTTTATCTACGCATCTGTTGGATCTTCCCGCACATGTATATTCTTGCACATTTATTCTGTCTTTCTGCACATCCATTCTCTGTTTCAACGCATCTTATTCCTGTCAGGGAGTCGTATGGAATTTGTAAAATTTTCATACTAACTTTTGTTGCAAATATTTTGATCATCAAATGGAGGCTTTTGACAGAATGATCTTGCAGGTGTAGAAAGCTAGTTTAGTCATTTAGTTGCATCATATCTTCATCTAGACTTAACTAGGAGGAAGTAATTTGACATCTTCATGCAAATTTTCACCTAGATCTAATTAGGAGGTAGTAAATTGAATTGTTGTATACAACTCACACATAGTCCCAACCTAGGTGGATAAAACTGAACAAATTTTTTATTTTTGCTATCTTGCACCACAAACTATCATTCAACTTAAATTGGGGAAAGTAATTTGTTTAATTCTTCAACAACAATCTTCACATAGACTTGTTTAGGAGGATAAAATTAACCATCTTTTCCAAGTTTTTGCTATCTTGTCAATGGAGTGTGCTTGGTAGAGTAAAACACACCTAGTTTTTGGTTTTTAACTCTAGGAGGATAAAGAACCAGTGTCTATTGTGCTTGAAAATGATGATAGGACTATGCTCTCCCCTTCTTGGGTGACCAAAATGCCAAACTCATCATTTTATTTGTGTAACCCTTAGAAGAGGCCTGCCCTTGGGATTGTGTTCCTTCCAAGTGGGATGACCTCGAGCGATAACAGGCTAAAGCCAAGCCACTTCCTAGTCACTCTAAATAAATTGTGTTTGTGATGAAAGTCACAAATAATGGGTGCCATTGTGTTATACCAACAAATTTTTCCCCTAAAACCCTGTAGAGTGTAACCGCTGTAGGCTGGGAAGCCTCCTTATCGGAGTGAATCGTCGCACGTATAACCACCCGAATGGATGCCCAAACTAAAAATCCAACTGTTTTAGAAAGCCAAAAACCCCTATTTGTTGACGCAAGAGGAAGTCCTCTGAAGCTGTCCAACGTCATACACTCATCAAGTGTGGAGACAAAAAGTTCAACTCTTCGGAGGAACTGTAACTTGGTATGCGTGAGAAGTGAGTGCACTGTAAGGGGGAGCCGGTGCTACCAAGTTACTAACTGTTCGCCTTTATGTAAGTGGTTGGAGTAAAATCCAAGTTGGAATTCAATGAATATTGTCCTTGCCATCCTTAGGATTGTACTTGTTTGTTTTTACATTTATCAAAACTTCTATAACAACATGGAATCTTCTTGTTTGATATGTTTTTCTTGCAACCAATTGAACAAAATCATCACCAAAAACACTTGACTTGCTTCAAAAAACATCCTTGAAAACAAGAAAAATTGATCCATCATTGCAGAAGAGCAAAGATGTGCTTTTGATACATCTTCCTGTGCATTTAACAAATCTTTCAGCGCATCCAAATTTTGCAACGCATTTAAACATTCTTGCTGCGCATTTGCTAAATCTTTCAGCACATACACATTTCCGTGCATTCAGGTAGCAGAAGTGCGCATTCAGAACTACGCATTTAAGCCATAGAAGCATGCATCCACACCCTATTTTTGTGCAAATAAACCTGCGCATCTGTAACAAAGAGCATTTCCCAACAGTTTGAGAGAAAATCAAAATCATTTCTTGGTACCCATTATTGCTTAGATTTAGTTTGCGACCTCAGTGAAACCATAAAAATCTGTTTCGTACCCATTTCCAAACATTCCACTCACCATAACATACCTAGCCATCCCAAAACATTCAAACCAAACCAAGATTTTAATATAGGTGTTATTGAGACTCTACCAAATTCAAGCAAAATCTAGTTAGTTTCATAAACAAGATCAATCATCCTTCACCTCGAAACTGTGCTAGTGTAATCTTGATAAAAGAATAGTCTATATCAATAGTGGTGATCAACTATCCCTATTTTGACTATCTTTTAGCTCAAGAGCACACTGTTTGGACAACATAGATCAATATAAAACCTTAGCAAAAATGTATCCAACCAAATTCACCCTCAAGTCTTTTCATACCAAAACACCAAAAACCAAATCCACCAAGTCTCACAATCCAACATCCACTAACATCCAAAGTTTTTATGGTTGCAACTAGATCCAAATCCAAAGAAAAATAAGACATGGATCCATTGAACAAAAATATACCATCTCCATCTCAGAGTGATGGAGAAGAAGAAGTCCCACATGAAGAACTTGTTGGTGCTTTGCAAGATTCAAAATTCCAAAGGATGATGGACAAGGTCCTAAACATGGACCCCCAAAAATATTTTGTCATGCTAGCGCAACAAGGGACTAAACTTCCATCTGATTTGACATCTCAAAATTGAGAGACACAACCTCTTCAATAGAACAGAAATTCCCAAAGATGAACAAGAGGTTCCCAAAAATGACAAGACAAAGGATGCATCAAACCCTTTAGACCTATTAATGCAACAAATCCAAGTCTTGCAACAACAACTCGTGGACATTCAAACTGAAGCCTCCATGAAACACTACTCCCTTGAGGATATCTCACCTTATCCATTTGATAAATCTTTACTCATGATACCTTTTCCCTCAAGGTTTGAGGTTCCAAAATTTGACAAATATAGAGGAAAAGGTGATCCAAGAGATCATATAAGGGAATTTAGTGCCGCATGTTTAGAAGTCGCACACAACGAAACATATCTTATGCAAATATTCCCAAGAAGCTTAGGAGGACAAGCTATGGAGTGGTTCTCTTGCCTACCTCTCGGCATCCGTACTTTTGATGAACTAGTGGATAAATTTGTCACACATTTCTCATACAATATCGAACATGAAATCTCCATGTTGGACCTTTGTAATAACAAGCAAAAAGGGGGAGAATCCTTTGCCTCTTTCCTACAAAGATGGAGACAACTTGCAAGAAAGTGTCCCTACCACATACCAGAGAAGCAAATGATAGAAATGTTTGTTCACAATCTATCCACGGAACTAAGCTATCAAATCCAAATCCAATGTCCAACTACTTTTAGTAAGGTCATTGAAATGGGGCTACTCATCGAGAAAGCCTTGATAGCAAAGGGGTAAATCAAACTCTACAAGGACACCCCTAGTTCAAGTAATAACATGGACAAGCCAAGGTTTTGGACCAAAAACAAAAATATTGTAAACGATGGTGTTGTTGATGCAAAACAAGTGATCCCAAAACAACTGATCTTTAATCTATAAAACCCACAAAACAACACACCATCGAACAAACATCAAAACAATGAACTACGATCCACAAACTTTCCTCCTCGGTGAAAGTTCACACCATTAGGGGAATCACTTGAATCTGCCCTGCGGAAGCTCATATCAAACAATCTCATAACGCTTCCAACGATGCGCAATTATGAACCAAAATTTAAACCTCCTTGGTGGAAAGACTCAGACATTTGCAAATATCATAGAAGCAAGGGTCACAAGACCAATTATTGCCAAAGGCTAAAGAATACCATTCAAGACTTGGTTGATAAAAAAATGATAAAAGTGGAGGGACACGCATCCAATGAGGACCATTTGGCATTCAAGAATCTGCTCCCCAACTACGAAAAAGGAAGTTCTTCAAATCAAAACAAAAGTGGTGGCAACAACGCCAACTATACAAATGTGTCATATGACTATGTTGTTAACCACATCTCCGAAAGTGATTCACATGTCAATGTGATCACTATAAATAAAAGCCCTGATTGTAACGTGACCACTTGCGGTGGAAAAGTTACTCTTCAAGGGGCCCCGTCCAAACCATCCTCCATGTCTAACCAATATAATGTCCTTGACTAACTCCATAAAACACCTGCACACATATCCATTTTGGAGCTTTTGCGTCTATCCCCAGCTCACAAAGCCATCCTCGGACAAGCTCTCTTGGAAAAAGATGATATGTCAATCACCCAACCACACAATGCATCCCTCCATTTTGAGACCTTCATCCATAAACATAAAATAAAATGGGTCCTCATAGATGGAGGGGCAGGTTTAAATATCTGTACTTTAAAGCTAATCCTTGCATTGGGGTTTTCAGAGAATGCCATTGATCCTAAAAAGAAAATTACCATCAAGGCTTATGATGAAGAAGAAAGGACATCAAAAGGAACCGTTGTTTTACCAATCAAAGTGGGACCGGTAGTGAAAGACATGGTGTGCCAAGTGCTTGACATGGAACTTGCATATAATATTCTCCTTGGTAGACCTTGGATACACGCGATGAAGGCTATGCCTTCCACCTACCATTAGTGTATCAAGTTTCCTCATAATGGCCAAGAAATCACTATCCAAGGTGATCCTAATCCATTCCAATATTGCAATTCCATCCAATCCAAGCCCAAAGTTGTAATCCCCACCAACCGTGCATCTACCTACCATCATCCCCACCATCATCCTCGTCATCTCCTCTGCCACCCTTGCCTCCATCATCTCCTTCTCCCCTGCCACCTCAGCCACCCCTCCCGCCTCGCCGTCATCCCCTCCTCTATTGAGGGGCATCGTCATCGTCCTCGTCCTCATCATCGTCCTCGTCCTCATCGTCGTCCTCGAGCCTTAGTGCCAGCTCTCCAGGACCAAAATATCTAGGAACCGGATGGGTAGTGAAGTGCGCCTCAAAATCCACAATCATGCCTGCATCCACTATCTACTGCCTCATATCCCATGCCTGGTAGGGAATCTATAGGAAATTCATCCTCGCTGTCTCATATGATTCCACAAGACCCCATAGTGGACGCTCCTTGTGCGTCTGAGCAAAAATTGCAGTACCCTAGGGCATGCCCTGAATCCTGCCAAACTGTAAGAGCACACAAGTAACAATGTGTTGCTCTAGTATGTAGGGAGTCCTCTTTATCAACCACTGAGTCTGAAAATAGTAAGGCAACTCTGCTGGATCTTCGTCCCACACCTCGCACTCTAGGTATGGTTGCCATGTCACCTCATCCACATTATCCAATGTATGACGCCAGTACTCTAGCTTTCCCATCTTGGGTTGGGAAAGAGTCTCTTGAAACATATAAGAGTAAGGTCTGTCATTTCCCCTCATCCCCATGCCAATCGGTTGTGTCATTGCTATATGCAGCAAAGCCCAAATCTGAAGCAACGAAACACCAACAAAAAGACTAGTAGCTCCATCGTATACAAACTGATGCAAATCATGGTACAAATGGGCCAAGATGCAAGGACCCCAGGCAAATCATGTCCCCTCTTGAACCATCCTCTCTAGGGTCTGTCCCCATCCAACCTGGAAGCAGCGCGATCTCCTGTCAGGGCGCACAAAACCAACCTGCCTAAAACTATCAAACATGACTCTATCAGTTATTGCATGAAAAATACATCTATGGCAAGAAGGTTTAATAATTGTTTAAGTCTTATATCTTGATTTTTGTTATTATGTCTTTTTATGCTACTCAAGGATGTCAAAAACTAGAGGAGCTATGATGGGGGCATAATTATTTTATTTGTTTGTAGTTTGTGGGTTTATCTTTAGTAATGTCAAGCCTTGTCTAAAGACATGATCAACATAATGATCATCGAGGACATTATATGTCTAAACATGAAATAGGTGTAATCCTTATTTGTTGATATGCAAGCAATACTCAGGTCATGTAGGTTCAATTTTGACTAGATGCTTGTATTAACTTGATAAATCAAAATCTATGTAAGTAATACTCAGGTCATCATGGTTTAATCATACCTAGATGCTTGTATTTTCTTACAACATTTTAAAAGCTCAATGATGAAACAAAGTACTTCAAAAACTTGTACAAGAAGATGACAAAATCCACTATCATACATACCAAATTGCATTTCATTTCATCTATAAGCATTTCATACATATCATTTTCCAAGTGGCTTAAGATCCAAGTCATTTCTTTATCTACTCACCCTTTTCTCTCTTTTCATTTTGAGAGCACACTAATTGTCCTCCCGAGGGGGCGTCATCTTCATTATTCATCTTATTTGCTAACTTACCATTATCTTTCCTTGTCATCCTCACTCTTAAGTGACTGGGGCCTCACTAATCATCAATCCGATCATCAAATCAATCCAATCAATCCAAGCAATGATCCAAATGCAAGTCCATACTTAATCCATACCGATCGAGTAAATTAATCTTGTCAAATTATCCAATCGCAATCAATGATCTTGATCCTAATCTTGTCATAAACCAACTCAATTAATTAATCAATCGTCATCATCAGTGGGATATGTCTTTCCTGCATCTTTGTGTTGATCTAGGAATATATCGTTCCCTGCAATGAAAACACTATCATCAATCATTATCAATTAATCGTTGGTTTGTAGCTTGACAGGGGCAGTACCTTGCTTGTTCTTGTGTCATTTGTGCATACTTGCTTGCTTGATTGTGTGTGTTATCATTTTACCTTGCATAACATATCATTCAGCTCTTTCGTCCATCCCTTATCTTGCATCCTCCATTTTCCTAGCCATCCTTTATCATTCTTGTTCATCGTGAGATTGTTCGTCATCTTTTTGCCAAAAACCATCCAACCCGACCAATCTCCCGAGGGGGCATCCTATCGTCATTTAACCTAAATTAGGGGCAAACTGAAGCATGCATCATAGTCAAAAAAAAATTATTCTTTGAAGCAACGTGATAAAACACATTGCATCAAAGAGGAGCAAAATGTATACACCTAAAATTGGCTCGTGTCAAACTAAATAAATATTTTAAATATTTATTTTAATTCTTATTTCATCTATCAATTAAATAAATATTCTAATTTATTTAATTGGTTCATTATCCCAAAAATTAAATAAAAATCAATTTATTTAATTAAATCATCTAAATTCCTCTAATGTCTCATCTAATTAAATAATCCCAAATTATTTAATTAATCGTCTATCCTAAGTCATAAATTCATAAATTCATAAATCCACATCACTTTCCACCTCACTTTACACCTCACCATGTTGCACACATAATTAAATATTTTTAATATTTAATTAGCTAATTACCCTCACCCACATGTCCTATTTATCCTCTAGTCATCCCTATTTCTTCTCCACGTATGTCCTATTATCTCTCAATCACCTTTATGCTCAAAGACACATGTCTTTTTAATTCTAGTTCATCTCTCACATTCCCACAAGTCAAGATTCCTTCCACAATCTCCTCAAAGACTTCCACCTTTAACTCATAGCGCATTTGTGAGCACAATGACATGTGGCTCATGGATCCACTTATTCCTCTACCTTGTAAATGTAGTAGGAACATTTCCCATGATTATCTCCCTCAACTCCATCTCAACCGTATACCTCACAGATAATTCCTCTAATCGTGGATCTCTTGACACTTGGACTTGGCCTCTCTTAAGACTATAAAAGTAAGGTCCTCACACCCATTTTGCATCCACTCAAGCTTTAGCAATCTTAATCTGCAAAAATCCTACCAGCATGCCTTTAGCAAAGTATCCTCATTACATTTGCTTAACCTCATTATCATCACAATCATCCAACCATGTCTCCATATCTCCATTATCCATCTTCATAGAGTTGCATTGTTGGTTTAATCTCCATTGCACAATCTAATCATAGCCATTCTTCTATTGTCATCTTCAACAGCAAGGAAGTACAACTTCTGAGAGCTAAAATCATACATAAGATTGATACGAGATAGGCAACAATGGAAGTTACGAGGTGAATAGGATCTACGAAGGTAATATCTTTGTTTATTGTATTTGCATCAATTTCATTGAAGTTCTTAGATATTTAGTAGTTTTTACTATGATTCAGAAGTTCAACAACAATAGCAAAGTTATTTATTGCCCTAGATCTGATTAGATTACATTCATTTATCATTTGGCATACTTTCATAGTTTAATTTTACATTGTTTCGTTGTTATGGTTTGCAAAAACATTACATTTTTAGAAAATCTAGCTAGTCTTGAACCTAGGGTTTGTAGATTAGTATGTTGTTTCAAATATTGGTGACATTATAGGGTTGGTTAAATTGATTTAATTTGTTGTACCTTATCATTCATGGTGTTTAGAACATTCTTGCATCTTGGCATTTGGAATTTGAAAATCAAGCATTAGATTTAAGTGTAGAAAAAACATATTTGTCACATTGTCTGTATTTCATGAGTTTAGATCATTATAGCATGATATAAATTTCTATTTTTTGCATCTGATCTGATTGGTATTGAAGCAATTAATCATTTCATAGTTCTATATCTTGCATTGGAACCTCTTCATTGTTAGGGTTTTCCAAAAAGTCGTTGCAAAACCTAGTTAATTTTGAAACCTAGGGTTTGTAATTTGACATCTTGTTTTAGATTTTGCTGATGACATTTGCATTTAAAATCTGATTTTACTTTACTCTATTACATCATTTAATCATTTCCTAGTAGTATATTTGGCATTTTCACTTACTCATTATTAGGGTTTTCAAAAAAAAAAAATTGGAAAACCTAGCTAGTCTTGCATTTAGTGGTCATATTTGAAATCTTATTTTCACATATTTGTTACGATGAAGGATTGCTAAATATGATTTTAAGTTTCTGTAACTCATCATATGTGTCATATTTGTTTAAATTAGCAAGCAAGAACATTCATGCATTCATCTTCTCTTTAAAATTGTAAAGTAATAGCACAAACAAAACTATCTAGCTTCATTTGACACTTATGCATCTTTATTTAAAGCAAAATTTTCTAAATCCCTCTTGTGTTTCCTTTGGACAATCATTTTCACATACTACACACCTTACATTTGCAATAATTAGTTGTTGTTGTTACCAAGAACATCACATTTTTAGAATGCCCCGCTTATCTTGCACTTGTAGTCATTGATTGTAATCTAACTTTAGATACTCAAATCATGTCTAAATTCAATTGTACATTGTTGTTCCATATTGCACTTACACGTATTAATGGCTTATTCCTAGTACTTATATCAAAATTAGAAGACTTTGCTAAATTCATCTCCATGAATAGTCATGAGAAAGATGACAGTGATAGTTCTTCTACTACAATTCATGATAATACCATTGACATCTCCTCTAATGCATATGGTGGTGACCTATCTTTGCCTAAATCACCCTATGCTTTGGATCCCTCTCCCAGTTGAGAACATTTTAGCGCAAGAGGATGACATCATCAATACATTTCTTAACATAACTCTACCCTCTCTTCATTCCAATGCTCTCCTGTCAAAATATGAAGTATTAGTGGATGAAGATTCTTCTATTATAATGGATTCACCATGGGAAGACATTGGGCATTCATCTCAAAAAGATATCAATGTAAATTCTATCATCATTAAGAGACTTATTCCACCCACTAAGGGGATAGTGAATAAGTGTATTAATGTTCAAAATACTCCTAAATTCATGGTACATGAGGCACCTAATCTGACTCCTTTCTCTAAACTTGTGATTACGGTTTGAGGTGTTCCAAAACCATCTCAACCTCCTGGTACTTTCTCAATATTGCAAATCAAATTAATCAGATGAATCAAGGTGTTCAAAATGTGTTGCAACAACCTCATTATCATGTGGTTGATCACACACACAACACCCATAATAATAAGCAAAGCAAGCAAGCATCGAGTGTGCCCAATTCTCTCCCACCTTCTCAACCTTTTCTTCCATCACCACCTCATCTTTCTCAATATATTGGTAGAGAATACGATCTTGTTGGAGAAATTGTGCGCTACTCTGACTAAGATCTCTCTATGGGATTTAATATAGACATTGCCTACATACCATAGAATGCTTCAAGAGGCTCTACAAAAGGTAGTTGTTCCACCTTCTGTTAGACCGAGTGATGTAGCATCTTTCTTTAGTCATATGCATGCAACAACATCATATATCTTATTTCAACAACATGAATTACCTCCCATAGAAGTTCAAAATCAATATGAACCTCTTATGATATTCATCATGATTAATAAAATGAGGGTGAGATGCACTATGATCGATGGTGGATGAGGTAGTAATGTTTGTGGCATAGACTTGTTACATTTAAACTCAATGTTGATACATCTTTCATAAAACTAGATAAACTCATCCTTCATGGCTTTGATAATGTTGGTAAACAATCACTAGGTACAATCACCTTAAATGTTAAGGCTAGCCCTGTGACATTGCCTACCCTTATCCGTGTCATTCCTGATTCTCTCACATACAATCTTCTTCTTGGTAGACCATGAATTCATGCCATGGGGGCAGTCCCATCTACCCTTCATCATTCAATAAAGTTCATTTTTGAAAGCAAGCCCTATACAATCAAAGATTATTCAGTTCTAGAAAGTTGCTTGCATTTATGTAAGCGCGACATCAAATTCCTATAAAGAATTGGTCCCTTTCAAAGCTAAACCACTACCCTTCACTGCTAATAACAATAATGGTCAGGGTAGTGTCAGTCCTTTAAATGCATGTTTTGATGATGACTGGGGTTCATTATATTTTACACCCACCTTCACGGGTGAGTATAAAATCTCACCGTCACACCCTAAAACCTCGAAGGTAAATGAAATTTCTTCAACACAATCTCCTACTCCTAAAAAACTTAAACTTAAGAGTAACGACAATGGAACTTTTGATATTGATGATGATCCACCCTCTTCTATAGAATTGGTGGCCACTTGTGATAAAGTATCATTTCAATCTAAGGAATCATCTTCTTCTAATGCATGTCTTTGTAATGATGAGGTCCTTCTAGATTTCAACCCCCATGGGCTTGTGGAAACAAAGGTTGACCTTCCTTACCATGATAAAAAGAATAATTCTTCTCCATCTTCTTCAACAAATGATGACAATTCTCATTTCAACAAAGATAGTCATATGACCTCTCCTCTTCCTATGGACTTGGAGACGTGTTATGGGTGTGGATTCAAAATTCTTTCTAAAATTGGATACAATAGAAATGGGTTAAGGATACAAAGAAAAAAGAATTAAGGAACCTATGGAACCAACACCACACTTGTCTAAAGTAGGTTTAGGTTTCTGACCTTCTCCTACATTCTCTCCACTATGTTTACAACAAAAAGGATTGCTTCCTAGTCGACCTATATCTTCTCTTCTATCTCAAAAAGAGTGTATGTTTTCAAGTCTACTCAAAGACAGCTTAATCACTCTTCCTCCTCCAACACACAAAAATATTCAACACAATAATCATTCAACACCTCATCATTGTCCATGTCATCAAGCGCTTGGCCATTCCACTAAGGAATGCTGAGTCTTGGGTGACAAAATTCAACACCTTCGAACACGATATGGCTCTAGCACTTTCCACCACGCTTGATGTAGTCCCTAGAGAAACTTGTCCTCCATCCATTTTATAATAAGCAAGTTGGGGAAGGATGATTTGTTATAGACCAACTCAAAAGTATGATCCCTCCTCATTTGTGTTATGATTGTATGTAGCGTTATCCCTGTATTGTGATGTTTTGTTGATGTTTAGTTCTCCCTTGTTACCCTTGTTAACAAAAAGGTACAAGGAGAAATAATGTGTTGTGGCATTCCTCTATATGTATCTTCATTCTTCTCTATGTTGTAATTTGCAATTTCCTTATTTTTCTTTTGGATGATTTAGCATCCTTTCATGTTGATTCACGTGATCCTTCTTTTGTCATCTTCATAGTTATGTGGCACCTTGTTACAATGCTCAGCATCATACCATGACTACACAAGCCATTGTGTATCATGCCTGCAAGCATCGCCTTGGTTTTCTCATCTTGAGGGCAACCTCTTGTTGTGATGTAGCTTTTTATCTAACATATCAATTGGGCATGTGCTTTTAGAAAGCTCTTATGCTTGTTTTTATGTCTTCCTTATTCTACCTTAAAGGAAATTGCTCCCTGATGGAGTTAGCAATCACTTTAAGGTGGGGGCATATATCATGCTATGAGCCTTACTCTCATCTTTCTATCAAAACACTTGTTGATTATCTTTATTACTCCACTATCTTAGAAAAGATTATGGCAAGCTTGGAAGCAAGATCTTGGAGTCTATCTTGTTCTCCCAAGTTGAAGCTCCTTGTGCATGTTTGGGAGAAGGGTTGGAACCACCAACTTGAGTTTGGATAGAGTACCTTTGGGTATGGTTACAACATCGTCTTATTCTGTAGGACTTCATAAAAATCCTCTTGCAAGAGGTAGCTTGTGTATTACCGTGAGTGGAAACACTTTTTCTTGATGTGGATTATTTGTATGATGTGTCGTATCCTCTTGTTCTTCTTATTTCTAACTAACCCCTTAGCATTATTATTATTGCACCTTGGGGAATGATGCATGGTGATTGAGACAACCTTTAGATTGAGGTATCTTTTGTCATGTTGACTCAAGGTCTTCTATTATGTACCTCTTGTGATCATTGTACGATACATGTCCTCTTCTCATATATTCTTATTCTCTATGTATTATTCATGCTTCACGTGTTTTCTCTATGTATTCCTTATGTATTCTGATTAAGTGCTTTGCATGTATTCAATTTGTATTCTATGCCTTATATGTATGCTTCATGTCAAACATGTATACTTTGTGTATTGCGTGTATACACTGTGATTGCTCAAGTGTATGCCTTTTGTATATATTGTCTTATCCCATGATTTCTAAGTGATTCATGTATGTATAAATTATGCCTTATGTCTTATGTGTATGCAAATCATCATAGACTCTTAGAAGCCTAAACTTGAGGGCTTGATCACCCCTCAATTTTGGTGACATTCTATGGCTTCTATGTTTGTAATCCTATGTGTTTGCAACCTTATAATCCTAAGCTTGGGGGCTACTACGGTCCACAACTTGCGAAATTATTTGGGCTTCTATGTTTTTGTTTTTGAAATTTGTCTTTTCCTTACTTTAATGTGAGTTCAAACTTAAGTTCGTATTCACGCTAAAGTGAGGGATAAATGTTATACAAAAAAAATATGTACACTTGTTAATCGGGACCTATTTTAACACATTTTTGAACATTAAACGATTAAATCTCAATCTCGATGAATAAACCCGATAAAGTAAACTTAGGACTAGTCTAAGCCCACTTAAATGGAGACTCTCCAGAGTTTGTGGGGATAAAGGACAAGGACGCCTTGCGTCCCAGTCCTAGATGTTAGCTCTGGTCCTATTTTGGTGGTGTCAGCTTAGAACACCTCCTTGGCTTATGCATGTTGGCCCCATTTGATTTTATTCATTGTTGGTGAGCAGGAGTGCATATATAAGCAAGTTAGTGTATTCATTTCAACATCTAAGTATTTTAGGCACACCTGCACTATCTCTTCTCTCTCATGCTCTCTATTCTTCTCTAAAGCTCTCTATGGTGGATTATTGTTGTTATGCTGACTTCTTGCAGATCTTGTGAAGATCTCTCTACTTCTTTGAGCTACACCAACTTCTTGAGTCAAGTTGTGATGCCACATCAAGAAAGATAGGGTTTCCATGCGCATGGTGACTCCTTTCCTTTATGCTTTGTGATAGCATTCCATTCTACTTCAGATTTGCCTCTGCCCTCTAAGGGCACGCTCTCTTTATCTCTCATCATTGCTATTGTGGAGGTGGAAACATAATCCATGGAGCTTGACTTAGGCAAGCTTCTAAGTAGCACCAACCCTTTTTCCTTCTTTCTTGTGTGCAAGTTAAAGTAATAGGTTTTGGGAGGCAAGATCTAGGAAGGAAGGAAGGTTTTGTAGGTATAGGTGTGGCGAAGCTCAAGGTTTCTGAAAACCCTAAATTGGGTCTAGGGTGCCCAGTGCCCTAGTCTTTATGGTTCCTAAACTTAGATCTAGGTTCTTATCTGTCCACTAGTCTCTACTATGCTTTTGGATTGTCCATATCTATTTTTGACAGTCTGTTATGCTGCAATCTTGCTCAATTAGGGTTTCGTGTTTTGCCCTAGTTTGATTGGTTGGATTTGATTGATTATCCTCTATACAACAAAGGAATAAAGACCTTGTAGCTTGGCTCTCCTTCAAGGGTAGAAACCAAGATCGACTTGTGTCTCAATGTTAAATGGAAGAGGGTTTGACCTAGTTTAACCTTTTAGGCTAGATCTCTTTTTTCTACATAACAAGGATATGCAGGAGTTTCACCTCCAACAAGATGCGAGAATTTCACCTTCAACATGATGTGGGAGTTTAAACTACATCAGGATATATCCTACAACCTCTTATACCTCCATCCATCCTATAACCTTTTTAAACTCTGCCCCCTCTTTTGCATTTCTTCCTTAACGCACCTTAGGTCGGATACAAGATATACCCTGTAGCCTCTTATCCCCCCACCCATCCTGTTCGCCCCATTTGTTCCTCCAACTTTCCTTTCCCTATCTAGGTGGAGATTTCATGTGGATCCATATATATCTAGTAGACCCCAAAAGTCTTGCATCCACTACTCCCTTAGATTCCTACAATTCGCCAAAAAGGGCGTAAAAACGTGAAGTGACATTTTTCTACGACTTCCAAATGGGTGTAGAAATGTTCCATGTCACCATTAATGCAAAATGGGTAGTTGAAAATGATGAATTTAATGCATTTGGTGGGGTTGTTAGGGTTTTCCCTCCCATTCCACCAGCAAATCTGAGTTGCCAAGGCTATAAATAGAAGATTGAAACTCATTTCAAGGGTTGGTCATTTTGGGCAGAATTTCTCTACAGGTGTTGGGCATCCAAGGCAGTTAGGGCTTCATCTATTGTTTAGTTTCAGTTCTTCAAGAAGCATTTGACAAAGGTGTATGTGGATTATATTGTAACTTTGATATTAATATTTGTTTTTCTCCACTATTGTAAGTGTTCTTTCAGGAAAACTAGTGCAGCTAGGGTTTTCTCTTACCATATTTTATGGTGTGAATGTAATTTCTGATTTGAATGAATATGATAGTTCTTAATCCATTTCAATCTTTGTAAATGCTCATTTTAGAGTTATATGTGGATGAATGTTGTATGGTGTTAGATTAATAAGTATTCTCATGGTTTGATATTGACTTTGGTGCATCTGAATCTATCAGATAGGCAATCATACAACCTTTTGTTAGTGTTTTCCTTTGATAAACATGAAACTCTATAGCCCATTGGATAGGCACCAATCTGAGAGACCTATAATCACCTAAACTCATTAAAACTCAAACAATATATTGACCGAAATGTGTAGTTACAGTTATGTATGCATCCTTATTTTGTGTTGAAGTTAGGCTATATATTTTGGAAAAAGCAGTTGTGTTTTATCCTGTCAGAATAGGTATGTATACCCGCATCTTGCATTACTACAATGATGTTTTCAACTTAAAGAGAGATTATTTGAGGCAGTGAGCTTTTGTCAGAACTAGTGACAATTAGAAGGTTTATAACAACATTTTGGGTATCACTGCTCTTGTTGTTGTCTGGTATATCTTTTGCATGATGGTTAATCCTTGCTTAGGGATACCTCTTAGAATACCCTCCATGGTTTAGTTGAGCCAAAAGCAAAGAGAAGATTACCCACTCATACCAGTTGGCCCTTAATCACCTTAATCTTATTGATGAACCCCCCTTTTTCACTTCCTTGATGACATACCTGGCCTTAGAGTGAATAAGTGTTCTAGGGATTGCGATTAACTATTTTGGGACCCAACAGGGCCCTTCTTACAGTATACTAAATCAATAAAAGTGGTCTAAGGGCCTATATTTGTCTAAAAATATTGCAAGAATTGATTGACAAGCTAATTGAAGAAGTTTATAGAATGGTTAGGGAGTGAACAAAACTAGTCCAACACGCTATCTTTCAACAAGCGTGGGAAGTTTTTTGCTAACAACTCATCTTGAAATATGAAGTTTGGGGATGATGTCATAAATGACGATACATGTGCCTGATGGTCCCCTTTACTGGTATACTTTTCAAATCTATGGACTTTGAAACTCATACGTAAAGGAGTAGCTAGAATGCACAAAAATAATGGACTACAACTGACATAAGGGGATATGATAGGCTACGTAGAAGTAGTCAAAAGGGAAGCAAGTTGTTGTTTGAGACTGCTAACACTCTAGATGAGTTAGTTGACCACCGAATATGTTGTGTGTAAAGGGGGTGTGGTGATGGTGGGCATAGGGATGCTAGATGATGGTATGGATTTTGTAGATTGAGCAGGAAAGGTCTACACAACTATAGAATATGAGGCAATGGAGGATCCACTGAATGATAGAGGTTGAGAAGGAGGAATAAACCCATACAACTGGATGGGATTCCTCACAGTTCCCATCGATGTGACTTTCAAAGGAATGAAAGTGGTCATCTATGTAGGTGTGAGTGTATAAATGATAGAGGCGGGAAAGTTCATAGAAACCTGTGGACATGTGATATGATGAGAAGTCTAGGTAGTCTCATGGGAGTTAGCTAAAGTAGGCACATTGCTATGAACAATGTGGCCCAATCTACGTGGTAAGTCTAGACCCTCAAGGTGGTTTAACAATGTCTTTCTTAAGGTATTCTATGATAGTGGGCATAGTATCGAAAGTGGCCTCTTGAATTAGAATCATCTAGAAATCTTGAAGATGTTGTTCTAGGTTTTTGATTTGGGAAGACAAGGGTCTTAGGGCATTCTCGAGACCAAAATCTAATTATATGTTTGAAAATGTCATGGTTGACACAAAAGGTATTGTGGTTGATCTTGGAAGAAGAATTTTAGGAACAGGGAATTAGGAGTTATTAATTTTGACAAGTCTAGGGTCCATGCATTACTCGATGATATATCCTCAAATCTCTTCTTATACATAGTTATGAAGAGGGCTTTACCAAGTTGTAGGTTTTTTTGTATCCTTAACTCCACCTTTATCATCTTCAAATTGATTAGTGAATAACCCCTCGTCTATGGACCTCTTATCTTTCTTCATGGCCTAGAGAATGACTTCTAAAATGTATTGGGAAGAGGCTCATTTGGAGACATTCTTATAGTTTAGGGACATAATACAATTTTTCTCCCATAGTTATTTAATTATTTGCAATAGATTTATTATAGTTAATACTAGAGTTAAGATAATTTAGAATATGTAGTGATGTTAAAATAGGTGTAAATAACAAATGTAAATTACAACATGTGATAATTTAATAAGCACTATAAATTACATAATTAACACAATAATTTGAATAACACAATCACATAATTTAAAAATATTAAAATAAAAAACCATATATATATATATATATTATTTCCAATATCTTTTAATGATAACGAATTTAATACTTATCTGAATCAAATCTCTTGGAATGGTCGCTCTCACCCTAAGAAAATTTTGACTTGACTTGACCCTCATACTTATGGCACACACTAGGAGGAATAGTTCTTATTCAAAACACAACATGTAAAAACTCAACATAAGTGCTTTGGAGCCATGCTCAAGAGAAAACACTCAACACAAGTTATTAATAGAGCCATGCTCAACACAAGCATTGGCTAGGACAATCCCAAGTGTACTCTATACCCCAAGTTGGACACACTCTGTGTGCCCCATCTCCAATGCCCATAGCCCACCAAATCACCTTCTTCTTCCTTGAGTGATTTCCATGCCCCTTTCCAAGTCTCACATAAATTCTTTATATAAGCTTTAAGGGGTGGTTTTCAAACCATCACAGTTTCACACCCTTTCATAAAGGTTGTCTTCAATAATTATTTAGAAAATAGAATTACTCCTCCCTTTTTAAAAGGGTTTTTACAAATATTGTTTATTAATCTACAATTAAACCAAAGGATCATAATATCCTTTATTTTAATATCTCCCTTTTAATTCTAAAGGGTTATTTAGTAACTTTCTTTTACTTTGGGGAAAAAGTCCCATAATAAGGGCTACTCTAGATAGTGGGGATTTAACTAGGGTTTAATCAATGAAATTAGGGCACATAATGTATAGAGAATGCAACTTTAGATAAAATAAAAGTCAGCTCAAATATACCCTAATACTTCAATTCTATGAGATTTATGTAAAAACTCTAGCCCTTATAGTTTATAAAAGTTCTTGATAATTATAGAATTCTTCATAGATAATGATAATGTGGATAGATGAGTAACAAACTCATGAAAATTGGATGGTAATGCTCTTGAAATTATCCTTTTAGCTTGACAAGTACTCATAAGAAAGTTATGACACTGACACATTCACATAGAGAACAACTTTGTAATTAATAGATAGCAAGTGTTTTTATCAAATGTTGGTAGCTCAAAAATTGTAAGGGTTCATTAATAGTGTTGAAGCAAGTTGCATTGAATATGCAAAACCATCATATCAACCTTAAATCTTTTGAACACTTGAAGAAAGTTAACAATTGCTTTTGAATTTCCTTTTAGATCGATGACTTATTTGATTGCAGTGATGTTCAACATGTGGGAAAGTAAATAAGCTCGCAAAGAAGGACCCTATTTGCAACCAATAAAAATAGAACATGTTGGGCATAACATTACTCTGATAAATAATTGCCATGACATTACTTGACATTAATTGAAACAACACAAATGCACACCACATGGCTCTATGCAAATTTTTTTGACCAATAAAAGATCACCACATAGGTACATTATGTATCTTTTGGTAAAGCACTTAGGCATAAAGATTAATAACATAAGCTTTGTGGCCTATAGGCATAAATATTAATAAGATAAGCTTTGTGGCCTATAGGCATAAATATTAATAAGATAAGCTTTGTGGCCTATAAGCATAAAGTGTTGATTGGTAGAGCCATTGCCTACAAAGAAGAACTATGGCTCCAATCATGGTATCTATTGTCCCCAAGCGGATAAGAAATCATTAAAGTGACTTAGCTAGTGGTGGTAGCAAGTCAACATCAAGATATAACGTAAAACATTTTTACGAAGGTTTTAATTGTATTCAAAGCATATCATGGGCTATAAGGATAGAAATGGTGAGTGGCATAGTCGTTAACCATGGAAGAACTCTCCCACACTCATGGTATTTGATTGCTTCTCAATGAAAAATAGACAACCAAATTAACTTGGAGATCGTCAACATCAAGATATAATAGTAGCAATCGCACCTTGGTGTGCAATGGCTATGCTGAGGAGTTGTTAAAGTTTAATTTCCATGTCTTTAAGTGAATGATGACTATCTTGTATTCTTACGGTATAAGTAATTTTTTTTAAGTGTCATGAACCAACTTGCATAATCCTAATGGATTTCTAGATTCCCGTATTTTGTTTAGTAGGTACTTTAAATGTGTGAGCTTTCATGTCTGGTGTGTAGTCTCTATTTGCATGCATCCCCTTTCTATATTCTTATTCATGCATTGCACCTGGGTTCACTTGCATCTCTCTATCCCTCTGTCTCTATCTCCCCTTCTTTCTTCCTCTATGTTATGTTTTGATGTCATTATAGAAACATAATGCTAGCTCAACACACAAGCGACTATGATAGGGCACATTCACACAAGGTACCTTAGCGATTGGTCCTACCTAAAGGAGAGATAGAAGCAAGGGAACTAATCATGTAACAATTGGAGATAAATAGGATTCCTATACCTTGAGTTTTGGCCTATGGACATCTATGTGTTAGATCTAGGGCACACAACTGAGACGGGGGGTGAATTAGTTGTACAAAAACTTGCTTTCACTTCAGACAATTGATTCTTCTTTGTTATTTAATAGCATATCAATTAACCATTCATGAAAGCATAAAGCATAAACACCAGAGCAGATAAACATCAACACATTAGACACCAAGATTTTGACGTGGAAAACCCGATCAAGGGAAAAACCACGGGGTGATTAACCCAAGGATTATTCTCTGTTAGAAGAATAAGAAAAATGGATGGCACATGCCAATTAGGGCTCACTGCCTGAGCACACTGCCTACAAGAGGCACACTGTCTACAAAGTAACAAGTATTACAAAATTGAACTGGAGAATGACATCTTTACCATGCCTGGATCAGTTCCATTTAAGCCCAAAAACTCTTGCTCTGCCTTTCGCACTTCCCTTCGCTATATCAAACTCATCCCCACAAGACACACTTCAAAATGAATTCACAAACCCTTATTTATACAAGGCATCGACTTAGGAACAATCATCTAAGTCAGCAAACACCTACAAGATCATTCGCAAGACGTGTAATACATCCGGTCGGCCAGTCTTAAGAAGAACACCAAAATCTGTGGTTATTCTTCGAATGCAAACTCTAACTTCAATGCGAACCGCCAATAAGAATAGAACACGATCCAAAGATCACCAAAACCTTTCTTGAGTCATCAAGAATATCTGCACTTTATCAGCTTACTTGAATTCTTCTGTTCTTCATCCGGAACTTCAAGAACACAATCTGTCATCATTGTCATAATGAAAAAGGTTCTTCCGGACCTCCCAATCATTCACAAATCTAGTTGTTACTTCACACTGACTTCTTCAACACTCCTTCCAATCCGCAGAATGAGATAATGTAATTCCGGATCTCACCGGACCAATCTGTGACACTCTGTCTCCACTAAACACCCGGTTCTACACAAGCAGCCATAACTTCTTCAAATCTTTATGCGGACCTCTGAAATCTTAACTAGAACATCTCAAGACTCATATTTACAAACCCTTTAAACCGCATCCTCTGATCCTCAACCTGTTGAGTACTTTTGCCTTCTTCTCATCACTATTCTTCACTATTCCTAATGGAGACTAATTTCCTCAATAATCTCAGCACACAGCTCATCCAATCCTTCTTATCAATGCAATATGAGTATGTTGCCATCAATAACAACACTGGTTAACCTCATATTTGCAACAATCTCCCCCTTTGTCATTGATGGCAACATATGATGTGAAAAACCATCAAGACAAGAACTTCTCCTTTCTGTCACAGCTCCCCCTATCAGCAACAACTCTTCACATGTCTTCTCTTCCTTTACTACTCCCCCTTTGATCATCAACCACTTGTACAACTCTTCACATGTCTTCTCTTCCTTTATTTCTCCCCCTTTGATCATCAACCACTTGTTTTTCACATGTCTTCTCTCCCCCTTTGCCAGCAACATATGATGTGAAAAACCATCAAGACAAGAACTTCTCCTTTCTGTCACAGCTCCCCCTATCAGCAACAACTCTTCACATGTCTTCTCTTCCTTTACTGCTCCCCCTTTGATCATCAACCACTTGTACAACTCTTCACATGTCTTCTCTTCCTTTACTGCTCCCCCTTTGATCATCAACCACTTGTTTTTCACATGTCTTCTCTCCCCCTTTGACATCAATGGCAAAGGGCTCATACTTGCAATTCTAACACATTAGAATCATACCAGCTACTCTCCCTTAGTAGCAGCTCCCCATCATCAATCTGGATCACAAGATATGACTGTGATATCCACCGGACTGATGCACATCAGTGCATCCTAGTTCATCACCGGAGGGGCCATGACCCCTAACTTCTCCCTGAGATACTCAAAAGAGTCCTTAGGAAGAGGTTTAGTAAAAATATCTACAAGCTGATCCTTGGAGGGCAGATACTCCAATCTGACTTCACCCTTGTTCACTTGTTCTCTCAAAAAGTGAAATTTGATAGATATATGCTTGGTCTTAGAATGCAATACCGGATTCTTAGAAATATTTATTGCACTTGAATTATCATAGAAAATTGTGATAGGCTCCTCATATTCTACTTGAATATCTCTTAGCATTTGCTTCATCCACAAAAGTTGAGTGCAACTACCTGCTGCTGCAATGTATTCTGCTGCTGTTGTAGATAGGGATATTGCTTCTTGTTTCTTGCTTAGCCAAGAAACCAACCTTTTTCCCAAAAAGAATGCTCCTCCACTTGTACTCTTCCTATCATCCACATCTCCTGCCCAATCTGCATCTGTATATGCATGAAAAGAAAAGTCATGATCTCTGGAATACCATAGGCCATACTCAACTGTTCCTTTCAAGTACCTAAAAATTCTTTTGATTGCCATGACATGAGATTCTCTGGGATCAGCCTGGAATCTCGCCACAAGACCAACAACCTGCATTATATCTGGTCTAGTCTGAGTGAGATACAGTAATCCTCCAATCATTGATCTGTACTTTGTCTGATTTGTCTTAGGAGAGTCATCATCTTTGCTCAACTTACATCCGGTAGCCATAGGAGTGTTCATTGGCTTTGAATCTTCCATTCCAAATTTCTTCAATAGTTCTTTCACATATTTGGTCTGAGAGATAAAGATTCCTTTCTCTGTCTGAGTAATTTGCAGACCCAAGAAGAAATTCATTTCACCGAGCATTGACATTTCAAACTCACTTTTCATTTGGTTTGCAAACGTTTTACACATACTGTCTCTTCCTCCAAAGATGATATCATCAACAAATACTTCAACAATCAAGTTGTTTTCATGATCAATTTTAAAATATAGGTTACTATCAGCAGTACCTTTGTTGAAACCAATCTTCAAAAGATGTTTGTCCAGCCTCTCATACCATGCTCTTGGGGCTTGCTTTAGACCATACAGTGCCTTCTTTAATTTGCAGACCATATTACCTTGCTCAGATAACTGAAATCCATCCAGTTGTTCAATGTACACCTCTTCTTCTAGGTCACCATTCAGGAAAGCAGATTTGACATCCATCTGATACACTTTAAAATATTTGAAGGCAACAAATGCAAGAAATAGTCTGACTGCTTCAATTTTTGCCACCGGAGCAAAGGTTTCCTCAAAATCAATCCCTTCTATTTGAGAGTAGCCTTTGTAGACTAATCTGGCTTTATTTCTGATTACTTCACCAACTTCATTTAGTTTGTTCCGGAAGACCCATTTGGTTCCAATCACATTCTTGTTACTAGGTCTAGAAACAAGATCCCAAGTGTGATTTTTCTCAATTTGCATCAACTCTTCCTCCATCGCTTTGGTCCAATTTTCATCATTGCAGGCTTCATTTATTGTCTTAGGTTCAATCTTTGAGATCATACAACATTCATCCGGATTTTGAGCAACATTCCTTTTAGTTTGCACACCTTTGCTTTTGTCACCTATGATTTGATCTTCAGAGTGGTTCAGTCTTACATACCTTGGAACTTTGGGAGTTTCTTGCACTTCTGCTTCTTGATCAGGCTCATCCAGACCTATCTCTTCTTCCTGATTTACCAGATCAATCTGAATCTGACCTTTAGGAGAGGATTGAGTTCCTTGAATCAGAACACCATTCTGATCATCTTCATCATACTCAAAAAATCTTGAGGGCTTTTCAATACCTTCATCAACCTTCACATTTGTACTTTCTATCATCTTTCTCAGTCTCTTATTGTAACACCGGTATGCTTTGCTTTGAGTGGAGTAACCCAAGAAAATTCCTTCATCACTTCTAGCATCAAACTTTCCTAGATCTTCATCTCTTTTAACGTAACATTTGCTACCAAATACTCTAAAATATCTCACAGTAGGAGTGATGCCAAACCAAAGTTCATAGGGAGTCTTACCGGTATTGCTTCTGATTTGAACTCAATTGAGAGTGTAGACTGCAGTGCTGACAACTTCTCTCCAAAACATCTGAGGAACATTTGCTTCCATCATCATTGTCCTGGATGCTTCCTGGATGGTCCGATTATTTCTCTCAACTACTCCATTCTGCTGTGGAGTCCTAGGAGCAGACAATTGTCTCTTTACACCATGCTTCTCACAAAAGTCTATGAATTCACCGGATGTGAATTCACCACCTCTATCAGACCTCAGACATTTCAGTTTTAATCCAGTTTGATTCTCTACCATAGCCTTGAAGATTTTGAACTTCTCAAAAGCTTCTGATTTCTCTTTCAGAAAGGTAACCCACATCATCCAGAAATGGTCATCAATCAATAACATGAAATATCTATCACCTTGCATACTCTTGATTCTTGTCAGACCACATAGATCAGTATGAACTAATTCCAATAATCCGGTAGAGGACTGATCCTTGCTTTTGAATGAGACTCTGCTCTGTTTACCTAGATGACATTCTTTGCACAAACTATTTGTCAGTTTTACCAACTTTGGAAGATCTCTTATAGCCTGAGTATTGCTTATCTTGATGATGTTATCAAAATTTACATGACACATCCTTCTATGCCATAACCAACTCTAATCAACTTGAACAAACAGACAACTTTTATTAGTACCAACTAGATGGAAGATATTACCTTTTGTTTGAGTACCAGATGCAATCTCAGTTTCGGAGCTTTCAAAGATCCTGCATCTTCCATTCTTGAATCGGAGATCATAGCCTTTGTCCACCAACTGACCAACACTGAGAAGATTGTGCTTCAATCCTTCAACATACAATACATTACCGATTTTGTTCTTTCCATCAAAAGAGATAGTTCCCCTACCTCTGATTCTACTAGCAGAATTGTCACCAAACTTTACCATTCCTCCTTCATACCTTTCCAAATATAAGAACTTGTTCTTGTCACCTGTCATATGATGAGAGCATCCACTGTCAATAACCCAATCATCCTTTTCTTCAACTTGGGCAGCCAAAGCTCTTTCTATAACCTTATGATTGATAGATTCAGGGGATATTGGATCTTCTTCCTTGATGGCAATGAACACCTATTCATTTCCAGATTTGTCTCCTATCTCTGATTCATCATCTGTTACTCCTTCATTATCAGCTTCTTCATGAACATAGTAACAATTCTTTTGGAACTTTTGTCTGTTAGAATTTGATCTTGTGGATCTTTCCGAACATCTTGAGGGAAAGTGACCAATCTTATTGCAGTTGAAACACTTAAAGGGTAATTTTCCTTCATACTTACCGGATCCTCTTGGCAGTCTTTTTGCAATGAGGGCTTCAAGTTGAGCTGTTTCTGCTTCTTCCTCTTCCATGTCTTTTCTTGTTTGATCATACCATGACAGCTTCCTTAAAGAGTTTTCTCCCAGATCAAATCTTTGTTTGCCTTTCACATAGGCACTGGCTTTGAATGCAGATTCAGTCTTGGGGGGATCATCTCCAAATTCGGTCATTTCAAATGTAGCTAGTTTGCCAGCCAATTGGTCTCTTGTGACAGTTGTATAGGCTCTGAATTCATCAATAGCAGCAACTTTGATTTTGTAGGCAGCTGGAAGGGATCTGAGAATTTTGTAAACAATCTCATTTTCATCCAAAACTCCACCAGCATTCCTAATTCCACACACCAGCTCATTTACTCTTGGCATAAAGGTAGTGATATTTTTGTCATCTCTCATCTTCAATCTTTCAAATTTCTCTTTGAGACTCTGCAACCTTGCACTCTTAACATACTCATCTCCTTCATGCAGAAGTTCCAGTTTAATCCAAATCTCATAGGCAGTTGGTAGGTCAATAACATTTGAGAGCTCTGAGTTAGTTAATGCACTTAAAAGAGCCTCTTTAGTCCGCAGATTATTTTCAGCATCTGTGATTTCATTTAGAGTTGTCGGACCACCTTGTGGAGGTACATATGCTTTTGTGACCATGGACAAGTAAGCTTTTCCCATGCACTCCAAGTGACATTTCATGCGACCTTTCCAAAGAGAGAAGTTGGTTCCATCAAACTTCGGACTATTCTTTTTGTATGACGACATCTTGGATCTCCTCAAGCGGTTAAGCTCCTTTTTAAAGGAACTTGGCTCTGATACCAATTGTTAGATCTAGGGCACACAACTGAGAGGGGGGGTGAATCAATTGTACAAAAACTTGCTTTCACTTCAGACACTTGATTCTTCTTTGTTATTTAATAGCATATCAATTAACCATTCATGAAAGCATAAAGCATAAACACCAGAGCAGATAAACATCAACACATTAGACACCAAGATTTTGACGTGAAAAACTCGATCAAGGGAAAAACCACGGGGTGATTAACCCAAGGATTATTCTCTGTTAGAAAAATAAGAAAAATGGATGGCACATGCCAATTAGGGCTCACTGCCCGAGCACACTGCTCACAAGAGGCACACTGCCTACAAGAGACACACTGTCTACAAAGTAACAAGTATTACAAACTTGAACTGGAGAATGACATCTTTACCATGCCTGGATCAGTTCCATTTAAGCCCAAAAACTCCTGCTCTGCCTTTCGCACTTCCCTTCGCTATATCACACTCATCCCCACAAGACACACTTCAAAATGAATTCACAAACCCTTATTTATACAAGGCATCGACTTAGGAACAATCATCTAAGTCGGCAAACACCTACAAGATCATTCGCAAGATGTGTAATACATCCGGTCGGCTAGTCTTAAGAAGAACACCAAAATCTGTGGTTATTCTTCGAATGCAAACTCTAACTTCAATGCGGACCGCCAATAAGAATAGAACAAGATCCAAAGATCACCAAAACCTTTCCTGAGTCATCAAGAATATCTGCACTTTATCAGCTTACTCGAATTCTTCTGTTCTTCATCTGGAACTTCAAGAACACAGTCTGTCATCACTGTCATAATAAAAAAGGTTCTTCCATACCTCCCAATCATTCACAAATCTAGTTGTTACTTCACACTGACTTCAACACTCCTTCCAATCCGCAGAATGAGATAATGTAATTCTGGATCTCACCGGACCAATCTGTGACACTCTGTCTCCACTGAACACCTGCCAGAACTGGTTCTACACAAGCAGCCATAACTTCTTTAGATCTTTATGCGGACCTCTAAAATCTTAACTGGAACATCTCAAGACTCATATCTACAAACCCTTTAAACTGCATCCTCTGATCCTCAACCTATTGAGTACTTTTGCCTTCTTCTCATCATTGTTCTTCACTGTTCTTGATGGAGACTAATTTCCTCAATAATCTCAGCACACAGCTCATCCAATCCTTCTTATCAATGCAATATGAGTATGTTGCCATCAATGACAACATTGGTTAACCTCATACTTGCAACACTATGATCATAAATTTGTAGGTTCCTTAAGGTCAACCTAATTTGTATTTAAAGGCCATCAAAACTATGGTTTCTTGTTACAAAGTTTGCATTAATATTGAGGTCATCAATTTTTTTGTATAACTATGCAAGTATGTAACTTGTACATAATTAATTTTTGCTCTTAAAATCATTACTTGTATAAATTTATTTTTAATTGTTTATATACAACCTTTTTGGCGGCTCATTTAATTGTTAAAAACTTTGATCTTGCGGGTAGAGAATTCCATAGAAACTTCTCTAGAATTTCATCTCGCATGTGATATCAAAGGCACCATTTTAAATATTAAATCCATACATTTTTTATATTTGAAGAGGCATTTCCTAAAAATATAACATAGTGACAAAGCATGAAAGAAAGGCATATAACATGTCTTAGTTGGGGGTCCCTGGATGTATGGAAAGCATAGCCTTTCGCTATGCAAATGGAAGCCGAGCTTTGATGCTGTTGCTGATCTTAACAGAACTGCGCCTGTTTGGGTCATACTCTCGAGCCTCCCTTTAGAGTACTGGGATGAGGAGATTTTCATCTGGATAGCCAACTCCTTTGGCCACTTCATCGCGCTCGACAGCACTACCAAGAACAAATCCAGGTCAATGTTTGCTCGATTCTGTGTTAGTGTTGATATCAACAAAGTTCTACCTAACTGCATTACACTGGAATCCAAGTTTGGCCAATGGGTTCAACCTATTATGTATGAAAACTCCACCATCTTCTCCCAAAACTGTAACAAAAAAGGTCACCTGGTTTCCTAGTGCAAAGCTAAAAAGGTCCCTACGGGGCTCAGAAAATCAAGCCATTGGGGAAGAGGAGTACCCCTTTAAGGAGGATTTACTGAACATTATTAGCACCCCCTATAAAGGGAAAGGAGAGGCTAGGGATGAAGAAAATGTGAGTGTCCTCTCTCAAGAGGTGGAAAAAGATCAGGGTTATTCTTCCCCTAGTCATGAGGAGCATGTGATTGGCCCTTGTCCTAGTCATTCAGATCTCCCTAAGATGGGGGGAATGGCTCCCTTGCATAATATTGGTTTAGAGGAGGGTGAGATTCACCAAGGGGTTATCCTCAATAAAGAAGTTCAAGGAGTGAACGGGGTGATGTCCAATGAGAGAATGGATGGTGATTCTATATTCAAAATAATCGGAAGCCCAACCAGAATTGAAGGAAATAATAGCAAGGTTCAAGGGTTCCCTTCCCCAAGCAGCAAAACCCTTAACCCTTGGGGCAGGCTCCAACATGAATAATAAGGACACTGATTCTAAAGGTTGGACCACTTCCAAGAAGAGAGGTAAAGGTCATAGTAAGGCGTGGACTCCAAAGCTGGTAGGCCTTCCCAGCGGGAAACTAGATAGAAAACGGTCAACAAAGATATTGCTTTGGGAAGGCAAAGGACCTTGGAGATTGGATCCAAGAAAGTCCCAAACAAATGAGAATCCTTTCCTGGAATATCAGGGGGCTTAAAAGCCCTCATAAGCAGTTCTTAGTGAAGAGTTGTATTTATGACAATAAAGTGGATATTCTGCTGTTACAGGAAGTCAAAATGAAGACTAAAGGTTTCCAGCCCATTGCTATGAATATTTGGCCTAATGCTGCTTACTTTATTAGTGATGCCTTCAGAGATTTTGGAGGTATTATCACTATGTGGAATAATAAGGCTATCAAAGGGAGTCTAATCGATAAATGCAAAAATAGTCTTGTTGTTAGAATAGAATCTCATAGCAATTCTTGGAACCTTGTCAACATCTATGCATCTAATCAGAGGAATTCCAGAAGGGAATTATGGGACCATCTCTCCTCCTTATAGAAAAGGACTGTAGGGGCTATTGGATGTTTGCTGGAGACTTTAACACCCCCTCTACCCCTCAGAAAAAAGGTGGTGGTATCCTAGATTACATTGACAGCATGGCAGACCTAATAGATTTCCTCAACAAAGTTCTCATGGATCTTGATGTTCAAAGACAACGTTTTACATGGTCCAATTAGAGAAAGGGAAGGAATTTGATACAAGTCAGATTGGATAGGGTCCTGGTCTCCTCTGGATGGGATTACATCAACACTTCCACTTTGGAAGCCCTTCCAAGGACTACATCTGATCACAATTCTCTCCTGCTTTCTTGGAGAGATAAGGATATAAAAGATCCGTACCCCTTTAGGTTTGAAATTATGTGGACTCAACATCCTGATTTTAGGGATAAGTTGGCCAGCTGGTGGAGTGTTATTATTTAGGTTACTCCCATGTGCAGGTTGGCCTAGAAGTTGTTCATGGTTAAGAACAAAGTCAAGGGGTGGAACAAGTTCACCTTTGGTAATATTTTTGATAAAAAAAGAGGTTCTCTGCTAACTTGGTTTTTGTTCAAAATCAGATGGTAGACGGTGACCTTTCGGAGGAAACAACAAAGGAAGAAGAAATCCTAGGGAAGGAATGGAGGAAAACTCTCAATAAAGAGGAAATCTACTGGAAGTAGAAATCTAGGGTGCAGTAGCTTAGAGAGGGGGACAAAAACACATCCTTCTTCCACCAATCTACCATGAGATAGGAAAATAAATAGCATTGTCAAACTTATGAATGATAATGGTACTATGGTTGAGTCGGATATTCAAGTGGGTCAAGTGGCTGCCTCCTATTTCCAGAACTCCCTGGCTACCGAGGATTGTAAGATCAAACAGGAGCTTATTGACATCATTCCTACTTACCTCAATGATGAGGACAATGCTCAGCTTGGTAAACCAGTTACTGAGGAGGAGGTTCGTTCTAGTCTTTTCTCTATGGGTGCCTTTAAGGCTCTGGGACCTAATGGCTTCCCCCCAACCTTTTTTCAGGAGTATTGGGATATTGTGGGGAAAGATGTCACCGAGGCGGCTAAGGACTTCTTCCGGACAGGTAAGCTGCTAAAGCAACTCAATCATACTTTTATTGCTCTGGTGCCAAAAAATTGGACCCTTTGTGCATGGGGGACTTCAGACCTATTAGTCTTTGCAACACAATCTACAAGATATTCTCTAAGATCTTAGTTTTTGAACTACAACCTATCCTTGACAGACTTATTAACAACAGTCAAAAGGGGTTTGTGTTGGGTAGACAAATTCTTGATGCGGCCATTTCCACGCATGAACTCATACATTCTATGGCTAGAAACAAATTACCTAGAATGGTTTTCAAGTTTGACATCTAAAAAGCTTATGACAGAGTGGCCTGGGAGTTCCTATTCAAAATTTTGGAGTAGATGGGTTTCCAAGAAAAAATGTGTCACCTCTGTTAGATATTTTGTCCTTGTTAATGGGGTCCCTAGGGGCTTCTTTAATGCTGGTAGAGGTTTAAGGCAAGGTGACACGTTATCCCCTTACCTTTTCATCGTCATGGCTGAATTTCTAAGCATAAGTTTCCTAAACTTACTGAACTCTAGGGAGATTAAGGGCATTAAACCTGCTTCAATAGCGGACTCGACGACTATTCAAAAATTTGTGAATGACACCAACCTGTTTGGGGTAGCCTCTATGATTGAGGCAAGGAAATAGAAACATGTGTTACAGGATTATGTTGTGTCGTCTAGTCGTTGTATCAACTATGACAAAAGCCTGGTGTATTTCTTTAACACCCCCTGGAGCTCCAATAGAAGATTATGGGGATTCTTGGCTACTCTAGTGGTGTGCTTCCTGGAACTTACTTGGGCCTCCCCTTAGCTGTTAAGGATATTACTCCTAACTATTGGAACTCCATCTTGGAAAGAATTCAGAAGAAACTTGCAAGGTGGAAAGGTAAGCTATTAAGCCAAGCTGGCAAATATCAACTTCTAAAGGCTTCCCTTCAAGGTATTCCTGTGTATTACCTGTCCCTCTCTAAAATTCCCAATTACATTGCTGAGAAGTTTGAAATAATCCAAAGGAACTTCCTATGGGAAGGGATGGAAAATAAAAAAAAGGATGGCTTTGGTCAGATGGGATAAAGTAAAGAGAGGATGACATAGTTGAAGTCAAGGAGATGGCTGAGGGTAAGGAGACTACTTTGAGGAGACCTAGCATTCGTAGGTTGAGCAAGCTGGCTGGGGGGAAGCCCCCCATGTTAAAAATTGTTGATTACTCCTCCGCGTCTGACCTTGACAATCCGGAGAATGAAATTGAGATAAAGGAAGTGAAGACAACCCTTGTGCAGGATCAGGAGGGAGCCAACCATTTTGAATTGATGAACAATTCCTATTATGATATAGAGCAGGAAGATGTGGAGATTCTGGAGACCCCGAAGAAAGAGGTGGAAAGTGCCAAGGAAGGTGA
Organism: Cunninghamia lanceolata; assembly: GCA_027924645.1. NCBI lineage: Eukaryota > Viridiplantae > Streptophyta > Pinopsida > Cupressales > Cupressaceae > Cunninghamia > Cunninghamia lanceolata. The sequence goes on along the minus strand of BSBN01000169.1, from coordinate 14,734,690 downwards.
CTCCAATAATCAACTCATGCATGAGTTAGGGGAGGTTAATATTCAGCTCTCGCCTATGGAGGCTAAGGTCAAGGTGTTGGCGAATGTTTGTTTGAAAGTCATTCATCGGGCGGCTACTACTTTTACCACTCTGTAGGAAGACCACCATGCTGATAAGGATGCGAAGACCGAAAGCAAGGAGGAACTGCTAAAGTTTCTGAATGATGATTGGAAAGATCTGCTTCATTAGTTTTTATTGCTATTCTTGTTTCTGGTCCTTGTTATATTTTGATACTATTATGAACTTTTGCTGTTAATCTGTTATTTTTCTGCTTTCGTGGCCTTTGGTTTGGTTGGCTACCCTTTGGGTTTTTGTTATAGGGATTTGCACCCTTGTTTGCAGCTTATTTATATCAAAAACGTATATATTTTTTAAATAAATCTATATACATTTGAAAAGAGAGTATTTGAATTTGACATATTTGAATATTTATATGAATAGTCTTTTACCCATGAGAGAGAGAGAGAGAGAGAGAAGAGAGAGAGAGAGAGAGAGAGAGAGAGAATCTAAAACAAAGAAAATATTGTGTGCAAATTAATTATGGGGGTTGATGATATTAAAGTTTGATTGATAGAGATAGATAGATAGATAATCTTTAAAAAAAAAGATTGTGGGCAAATTAACTATGGGGGTTGATGATATTAGACCTCCATTTTGTGTATATCTTGCAATCATTGCAATTCATGAAACAACATCTTTTTAGGTTATGTTTGACCAATATGATGGATTTTCACCACATTAATGCTAATAGATGATGAAATACATCCATTTTTTGGGAAGAGGAGGTAGACTTTGATGGATGAAGTAGATTCAATAAGAAGGAAGAGAGAAATGACACTCTTTAGAAACATTGCAAGGCACTGGAGAGACATTATTTTCATATTTTTGGTCCATTGGTGTATCAAGAGATATGTATTGGAAGAAGTATTATCTATTTATGAAATACACAATGTCCACAGACTACAAATTACTGATATCAAAGCAAATCATAGGCAAGGAATGGCCATGGAAGTAGATCCAACATGTTGAACATGTTTGTGAGAGAAATGTTCTTTGAACCTGACTCCACCTATCTTATTGTTGATTCGTAAAGCATATGGCATGACACACTTAAAAAAAAGTTCTATGGACATTTGGTAGGTTTTGATTCTTGGTGTGCAATTGCATTTGATTGTATCATGCTTGTATTGTATAAAGCCACATGCAATATTGCCTTTTACTTGTTGAAATATATTTTGTAAAGTATTTTTGTGTACTAGTGCTTTGTTTCTCTATGACAGAGTTTGTGGTGTTGGTACATAGGGAAGTGTTTGATAAAATGCCTTAAACAAAAACTTAGTGGCACTAGTTAGATGCACATTCACAATGTGCAAACCTTTTAATTACATAGAATACAATTACTTCTCTTAATTCGAAGCCATCTTATTCTCAAAATGGTCTTCTTTTTTCATTAAAATCTATATTGTTATTATATATACATTTTATATAATTTTAATTATTAAATATATTTTAAATATGATATAGTATAAAATAATTGTATATTTAAATATTTTTTAATTCAATTATATATTTATTTCATACACAAAATCTATACTATAATTATATTTATTAATATATTATATTTTAAACAACATAAATTATTAAATATAAATATAATATAATAATACAATAGTAAATATAATTATAATTTTGAATTTATATATAAAGTAAATATATAATTTTTTACAAATTCAAATATAAAATAAAGATGTTATATCTCTTGGTGTCTCAAGAGACTTGATTTTCCTTCTTCTTGAATTTTTACATCTATGGAAGCAGGTGCAATGGGTACACCGAGGAATTGTGGAAGTTCAATTGCCATGTCTTTAAGTGAATGATGACTGTCTTGTATCCCTATGGTATATGTAATTTTTTTTCGAGTGTCGTGAATCAATTTGCATAATCTTAATGGATTTCTAGATCCTTTTTTTTTTGCTTAGTAGGTACTTCAAATGTGTGAGCTTTAATGTCTGGTGTGTACTCTCTATTTTCATGCATCCACTTGCTAGATTCTTGTTCATGCATTGCACCTAAATTCACTTGCATCTCTTTCTTTCTCTAATCTCCTTCTCTCTCTATCCCTATGTCTCTATCTCCCCTTCTTTCTTCCTCTATGTTATGTTCTAATGTCATTATAGAAACACAATGCTAGCTCAACACACAAAGCGACTACAAAGAGGGCACATTCACACAAGGTATCTAAGCGATTGGTCCTACCTAAAGGAGAGAGAGGCAAGGGAACTAATCATGTAACACTTGGAGATAAATAGGATTTCTATACATTGAGTTTTGGCCTATGGGCATCTATGATCATAAATCCATAGGTTCCTTAAGATTGACCTAATTTGTATTAAAGGCCATCAAATCTATGGTTTCTTGTTACAAAGTTTGCATTATTCTTGTTTAGTCAACAATTTTTTTGTATAACTATGCAAGTATGTAACCTTTATAATTAATTTTTGCTTTTAAATCTTTATTTGCATAAATTTATTTTTAATTGTTTATATACAACCTCTTTGGGTGCTCGTTTAATTGTTAAAAACTTTGATATCAAAGGCACCCTTTTAAATATTAAAGCCATAATGACAAAGTGCGAGAGAAAGAGATATAACATATATGTTTTTTAAATAAAATCTATATACATTTGAAAAGAGGGTATTTGAATTTGACATATTTGAATATTTATATGAATTATCTATTACCAGAGAGAGAGAGAGAGAGAGAGAGAGAGAGAGAGAGAGAGAGAGAGAGAGAGAGAGAGAGAGAGAGAGAGAGAGAGAGAGAGAGAGAGAGAGAGAGAGAGCTTTTTGTATAGAGTCGTGCAATACATAAGGTTGATTTAGTGTAAATATAATAAATATAATTATATTGTATATTTTCTATATAAAGAAAATAGATATAACTATTAAATATATACCATATTTTCATTTAAATATACAATTTTATAATATAATATTATATTAAAAAGATATAATATAGTACTGATTTTATTTTATTAAGAGTATTTTTATTTTATTTAATAATAAGTTTACGTTCTACAATATGTTTATGTTCTATTTTTTAGAATGTTTTAAATAAATATTTAACAATTTTTCAAAAGTATATTTTCTTATAATAATATTTGTTATTTATTAATAATAATTTAAAGTGTAATTATTTTAAGTGCAAACAAGTAAAAGTGGATAAACATTACTCAATTTTCCATTAGTAATTAAAAGAAGTATGTTTCCCATAAAGATGAAAGGATAATATGAAAAAAGGATATTTAAACGTTGAAAGTGAACCCCCTTAGCTTTGCACATCGACAATTGACAGGGATGCAAAAGGAGGTTAGATGATTGAAACAATCTCGAATGTCACATTTTCCATCGTCATTTTCTTGTTGATTTTATTTGGATGCTAGGTGATGCCTATTGTCGGTGCTAACCTTTAACGAATTGAATGACCCCTGAGCAGTGAGTAGGAATAGGCATGGAAGGTGTTGTGCAGTGACGAATACCCCTTTTCTACAGAAAGCTCACACCATAAATCCAATTTTAAAATAGGCAAACAAAAAATCAAATCGACACACATACTAATGAATATCTTGCACAGACGGATAGATGAGATGCATTCAATCATCTTGCACTTGGTTTTGAGAAGGTGGCTTTATAAGCCTATGGATGAAATAGTAAAATCTATCCAAGCATATATGAATAAATAATGTTATGCCTTGTGTATATTTTTAATGTGATTTCCACTATTTTGAGGTTTTCTGGTCCAATAAACTTATCAGAGCCATGGAAAGGAAATGGAGACACAAACTCTATCTCTCCCGCTCCTATCTCCCTATCTCTCTTTGAGAAGGTGGCTTTGGTTTTGAGAGGTGGCTTTATAAGCCTATGGATGAAATAGTAAAATCTATCCAAGCATATATGAATAAATAATGTTATGCCTTGTGTATATTTTTAATGTGATTTCCACTATTTTGAGGTTTTCTGGTCCAATAAACTTATCAGAGCCATGGAAAGGAAATGGAGACACAAACTCTATCTCTCCCGCTCCCTATCTCCCTATCTCTCTTTGAGAAGGTGGCTTTGGTTTTGAGAAGGTGGCTTTATAAGCCTATGGATGAAATAGTAAAATCTATCCAAGCATATATGAATAAATAATGTTATGCCTTGTGTATATTTTTAATGTGATTTCCACTATTTTGAGGTTTTCTGGTCCAATAAACTTATCAGAGCCATGGAAAGGAAATGGAGACACAAACTCTATCTCTCCCGCTCCCTATCTCCCCATCTCTCTTTATCTCTCTCCCTCTACCCTCCTTTCTCTCTATCTCTCTCCCTCTACCCTCCTTTCTCTCTATCTCTCTCCCTCTATCATAGTAATAGATAAAGAGAGACCTTATTGACCACAAGCTAGTGATAAAGCAAAGCAAACAATTGATCCACAACTAACTCTCATCCATCCCTCTAGCAAGTCTTGCAAAGAGGTTCGTATGCCTCGATACTCAAGAATCCCATTTCCAACAAGTGTTTTATACTCATTGGAGTTGACACTCTAGATTATGTCACAACTAAAAGAAGGAAGGTGAATATGTTCCTAAGAAATGACAAATGTTGATTTGTATGCAATTCCATGCAACTCATGCTCCTATGCATTGAATCAACTTAAGCTCATCTCATGCTACAATCTTTCCTTGTATGCATAACTTAGCACCAAGATGTCTTGCACATGGATGAGAATATGGAAAAATGGTTTTGCACACATCTAGGAAAGCATCGTTCATAACAACTCTATGTCAAATAGTTACATATGTACTCATTTGTCATGACCGACTCAGATAATTATTTAATATAATATTTAATTATAAATATTGTATATTTAAATTAAATATTAAATATATTTATTATTTAATTATATATCTATTTTACATATCAAATCTATATTTAATTATATTTATTATATTATATAATGTAAATTATTAAATATATTATTAATATAAAATTATATATTTATATTATATATAATCTTATAGTCTATAGGTATAATTAAAATCTTTTTAAAAACTAAGTGTTGAATAAAAGGAGGCATTAAAATCACACCCTTATACATTTAATTTTACAAGGGCCATGAGGCCTCTATGGTACCCTCCCCCGTACTTTCCACCGTTTTTTTCCTATTTTGTTAGTGAAATACAAGCAAGTTGGAAACCACACAGCTCAGGGATAAAGTCTCATTTAAAACATTCTAGGCAAATCTAGTGTACACTCAAATCGTATCAGAGGACACAAACTCATCCTTGTAGGTTTTAAATGTGCGAACATAAACGAACGGGGAAAATAAACTCAATGACAAAGACCAAAAAAGGACAATTCTGACAACGACGTGGAAAAATAGTGGCATAGATCATTTGAATCATCTACAAAAATAATTCTTGAATAATTAGAAAGTAAAATAATTCTTAAATAAGTGAAAGAGGTTGTGTTTAAATGGCAAGGCCATAAGGTTCTCAAGATGGAGATCCAAGTTTGAATCCCCCAAGTAACATCTATATGGTCTATGTGGATTCTAAGTTGAATATGTCGATGGGGAGGTCCCCCTTGTGACCTTCGGCTTGGGGCTAGAAATAGTTTCCTCTTACGAAGCAACAAAAAAAAAATCCTAGAGGAACCATTCAAGGTGAATTGACCTTAGGAGGGAAGGTGGTGCAATGTAAAATATTGTACTATTCCATCCTAGAGAGGAAGGTCATTATCACTCTCACTATAGAATAAAATATAGCCTATTCCATCCTATCAATGAATATATAATATATTATATATAAGATAATTTTCTAGATGTATATTTCGTACCACTACCAAAGCACCACTTAGACATTAGATTTCCACAGTCCATGATAATTGTAAATGAATGCTTCTGGATTAAATTGTGTGTTTGAATTTTTCCCCTCAACATTTCGGATCATACTCCATGATTGATCATCAAGAGAATAAAAAGCAAGAGAGCAAGAATGATGGATCATGGAGTATGATTCGAAACATTGAGGGGAAAAATTCAAACACACAATTTAATCTAGAAGCATTCATTTACAAAGCACCACTTTACATTCTAGCCATACTTTTTATTATATAATTTATATTTCATTTACTTTACCTATTCAATTGTATATTTTATTCATCCATTTTCTATTTGTGCATATGTATATGTATTTATTGTACAAGAATATTTCAATTGTATATTTTATTCATCCATTTTCTATTTGTGCATATGTATTTATTCCACAAGAATCTTGAAAGAGTATGATGTCAAATCTAAAACATGATTTTAATAATGTTCATACAAATTTGAAGGCATGTGGATATGTTTTTCAATAAGAAGGCATAAGTAAATCCATAAAATAAAAGTGAGATTAAAACGAGGGCATTAAATTTACCTAAAATATTTAAGGTCAAAAGAATGAACTTATACCAAAGAGTAAATAAATCAAGGGAGGGAGGGCATGCGTTAACCGGAAAAGACAGACCGCACGTGAACAAAGGTAAAAACGGTGACGCCGGCTGGGGCAAAAGCGACGCTCAGGATGGTTTGAATCTTCTGCCCGTGGCATACCATGGGCTATATAAGGAAATAAATGGTGACTGTTAACCACGGGTGAACTCTCCCACACTCATGGGGCTTATTCGATTGCTTCTAAATGAAAAATAAACAACCGAATTGACTGTGATCGTCGATATCACCTCAATGTTAAACATGAATAAAGGCACTTTACAAATGGTTCTAACATTGTATAAAGGGTTTTGTAGGATGAGGAGATGGTAATGATTTATTCTCTAAGCTAATTTTTTTTTGATTAAAACCAATTACCCTATTAGCTTACACACCATTTAGCTTGAGTTGAGTGGCCATGGGCTTGTGTTTATAGGCATCTCTCAGGTAAATGATAAGTCAAGTATTAACACTTTTCAATATTCAGTTATGATCCTGTTTCATCCATTCGACTGCTACTTACGGGATAGGGGCGGATGCACTCGACCTTCTTTCATTGCTTCAAAAGCAATTTATAATTCTCAATTATTTGCTGGAGACTTGTAGTTTCTTTAGGGGGGTGGGTGGGAGGATAGTCGTACGGCCCGAGAACTACTATTATTCCCAACCCAACAACAACAACAAATCTACAAAAGATTAACAAAGAAGCATTATCAAGTGCTTGTATCAAATAAGCATTACATGAAAGTAAGTATCAAGCATTATTTTTAGCATTTCTACATACATTATTATCATTGCGCATATGATGTGTTTTCAATCTTGTACATTAGATTAGGTGCTTAACTCATTATCAAGACAAGCCAAGGTCTTCAAGCTTTTGTCTCTAAGTAAGCCCCCAAACATGTTTCTCAACATGATCAAGCTTTTTGTAAGGACTTGTCCTCTTATTTACAAAAATCATACTAAAATCTGAATTCGAAAAATACCGAGGAATTAAAAATTTTGATGTAATAGATGCAGGAAATTTAGATTCGTGAAATTTTACTATTAATTCTGAGAATTTCTCAATAAGTGTTATAGTGGTTAGACAACAGGAGTTTAGTTTTCTAAAATCATCAAGCTTTGGAATGTTCACCACTCTTAATCTAGTGAAGAAAGAAAGTACATTTCACAAGATAACCTATAAGAACAATGGATCACACATACCTTAAGTCCTTCGCTACATCCTGCATTCAATTCTGACAAATTGCTTTTCTCCAGTGACTTGTATCCTTATCACCTGCACAAAACTAACTAGACAACCTCATGTTAACGTGACTCAAAAATCACTACACAGAAAGTTATGATCATGAAGTTAATTATAAAGGAACACCCTATATCCAAGGGACCTGAGTACTTGGGGCATCCTTCGCCGTCCAGATTGCCTACATACCCTGTATCCATAGGATCAAGGCCCCTTTCGGATGCGGCTGACACAAGGAATGCAAATATGTAGTTCTATTTTGCACTACGTTTGATGCAACTGTGAGCAAGTATGCAGCCCTTTCTAGGGTGATTCCTTGATCCAGACAATTCTTCGCCGACTGCCACTCACTCAGGGGAAACAGGGACATAATTAAATTCCACTATTATGACCACCAAAAAGGGGTGATTGTCGTGCAACCCTAACGTTGAGGAATCCCTATCAGGTGTCTACCGAGACATCAAGTTTACCTAAGGCAAGTCTATCTCCAAATTCATGTACTAATTTTACATCAAAGGTTTCCCGAATAGATCTATTCACGATATTCCTAATCTTATTGGGAATGATGTTTGCATGATCAACCAATAATTCAATACCCTAAAGTCACATTGTAAATTCTTGGCACATAAGTGAATACTCTATGATCTCTAAATTCTATGAGCTTCAACCTCAAGGGTTAAGAAATAAATCGATTACTAAAGGGAAGATGATTAACTATTCTTAAAGAGCAATGATTATAGCATAGCTATGTCTTTAGTTCCATTTAGTCAACTCAGAAAGGTAAAGGTCTTCAAGGTTGCTACTGTCACAAAACTAGGTTCTAGGTTATAAACGTATATCTCCTCAAGTAGAAAACATAAGTTGTATTAGTTCTAACACAATGATCTATTCAAGTAAAAAGTACATAAAAACTTTATTACATTACACCAAGGATGCTAATTCTCATTGCAAACACAATTTCCTAAATTTGGTGATACAATGGACACAAGGTCTTACTACTTCCTCTCAATGTAGTTGGGATCAGATTATAGTTTTACAACATATTTATAAATCTACACCCTCAAGCAAAGGCAATCAATATCTCAAGCAATATAGAGCAATACCTCAACCAATATAGAGCAACATTTGTCGAAGCAAACAACTGTTGTCCTTAACACCTAATAATATCACGATGATTTAAAAGGAAGGAAAAATACATCACAAAACACAAAGCCCATATGCATGACAACATCTTCTAGCTCTTATATAACCTTCTAGATTGTCTCAATAGAGAACGTCACCCTATCACTTTGATGACATCAAATCCGCATAGGTAATTACCTAAGACTTTCATAATATATAGTCTCTACATATCCATAAAAAAAAAGTTTTGGTTTCAAGGGTACTTACCCATTTTATGTCAAAAGCTGATGTATTGATTCTAAATAAGATCTAATACGAAGGAAGAGAAAGTAAAGTAAAAATCATGCAACAACTTAAGTTACAAAACCAACAATTACAACTTATGTATGAAGGGTTTTTAAATTAATTCACTAACATGATCAATTGAGACTAGTAATCTCAAGCCCATTCGACATTAAAGACAACTCCTCCCTAGAGTTTGAATTTCTATACATAAGTAATTTCAAATCACCTATTCGTAATGACAACACGATTTAGTAATCCTTATCACATTTACTCTTCAAAGCTAATTCCAAAAAGGAAAACATTAGACAAAACATCCTAACCTTGATTCATTCTTTACTATAAATCCATTAACCCTAATTACTTAGAAAACTAATGAAAACTAGAGCAGTTCTATATTCTAAAAATTTAAATCTAATCCATGCATAAAAATATTCTAAATACTCAATTTTTAAACCGAAGGGCTTATACTCATAATACTATCAATTATAATAGGAATATTTCTATCCTTACATCTACTTTCTAATAAGAATTTTAAAACTTATTCTAATTTAAATATCTATCATCCGTGTTTGTATTCCATTTATGTAGGTCATCAATATCATCGATTAATGTATTATTTTCCAATGAAATTTTTAGCAAAGACTCTGAAATGCAATAATCTAAAATGTATCTTAATTTGATTTTTAAAACAAGAGTATAATGAACATAAAATATGTATCTAAAATAAGATTTATAAAGTTTCCCCAAAAGAAACTATATATTCCAATCTATAAATTTTAAAATCATGGCTACACCATATTATTAATTTGAGAATTTATTTTACATTCCTAAATATGCTTCCTAGTGTTTTTAGTTAAACTATAAGACTTTAATCAATTACTCTTTTCAATCCTATGCATGATTATTCTAATTATTAACATATCATTTCCATTATCCTTACTAAGTTACTCTCTAATTTTGCGTTAAAACTGCCAATAGCATAAATGCATTATTCCTCAATTACAATTACTTGTTTTCAAATGATAATACACTATTTCAAAAAGTAAATTTCATTTGATTTAATAACCTCACGGAAAGAAAAAGAGTACTTTCTAATTTTCTAACAATAATTCAAAAAAGTAGATTTCATTTGATTTAATAACCTCACGGAAAGAAAAAGAATACTTTCTAATTTTCTAACAATAATTCAAAAAAGTAGATTTCATTTGATTTAACAACCTCATGGAAGGGAAAATAATACTTTCTAATTTCTAACTATAGTTATCATTTCTAAATAGCAATTAAAATACCAAATTCAAATCTAACAACTTACTTTCTATTTCAATAGCATTTCCAAAACTAAATTTCAATACTAGTATTATTACCATATGACTTAATTCATATCTTCTTATACAAATCTTTGCCCCCTTTTTTTCCCTACTAAATAATCTCTCTAAGAGATAAACACATATATGCATTAATATTTAATTTTTATTAACTTAACTAAAAAAAATTACTATACTTCTACTCAAAAAAATAATACCCCAAATGAAACAAATTAAAGATATATTATGACTAAATACATATCCAAACAATTAAACCATGAATCTAAGTTTAACCCAATACAACCAATTTCTCTAAGGACTAACTCTTTTTAGTAACAAGAATACTTCTTAACATACTAAAATTAAACAAATCCTATAAGGATAAGCTTAAGTAAGCACTATTTAGAAACTCTATTCTTGGTTGCTGTCCATAAATAAGTAAGAACCATTTAAAATCATAATGCATTAGAGTAAATTTAGATAAGTTAGTGCAACATATTTCAGATCCAAATCAAATGCAATAAAATTCTACCATACATAATCTTGGAGATGTATCTTAGAGGTTAAATATGATGATTAGCCCATGACCCCAAGCAAGTCTACCATAGATGCACTCTACTGCTATACATGACAATCCACTTAGTGAGAAGCTTCTCTAGTTAATGCGCCTCTTTACCTATAAACCTTAACTTCCTATCTACTAACTATGATTTAGAAAAGATCCAAAAGTCAAGCATATCTTTCCCCAATAGAATATCTATCCACAACTTTAAGCAATTAAAGCAATTCCTAAATTTTCAATAATATGGACAAATAGAAAACCGTAAGCGTCCCTATAGCAAACCATTGATGCTAAAACAAGGATTCCTTGAATAAAATCTTTTATAGCTCCCCAATCTTAATATGTCAAGAATGAGATGAGTATATAAACTGGCAATGAATCCTTCACCTGCTAGGATTTGGAATGGACGCATCTTTGAGATCTAACTTCATTAAACCCACATAAAAGAATAGGTGCAAGATAAACCATGAAAGCACAAAAATCTTGACTTTGGTATGTCTGAGTGTACATATTGACAACGTTGGGTAGTCATTAATACCACGCCTTAAAAATTAAGGCTATAAAGCGTTAAATAAAATAAAGGAGCCATGGGAAGTGTTGTGGCCTCCACAAGCCGCGACTATGCACTAAAGTTTAGAAAATAATGGAGTCTGCAATTAAATAAAAGATATGCCCTACAATAATATCAGTTTTTCAGTAATAAAGAAGGGACAACCATCAGAATAAAACGGAAGGGGGATTCTTAAGAGATAATATAGTTTGAAATGCTCTGATAGACATGTATGTAGAATATGAAATCATAGACCAAAAAAATGTGAACTGTTTGACAGAATTTCTCAAAGAAATGTGGTCTCATAGATTGCAACGATTTCAGGATATACACCAAACGTATTTGTTGATAAGGCATCAAAACTTTCAAGCAAATGCAATTTCCAGCTATAAATCCAAATCCCACAACCTTTGCCAGCGTCTACCATGCCCTGTGCGAATTGGGCACTTTCGAACAGGGTAAGGACATCTATCAAAGCATAATGAAAAGGGGATTTTATCGGATATTAAGGTTGGAAACGCTCTTGTAGACGTGTATATGAGCATTGGCTAAGCAGAGAAGCACGCAAACTGTTTGACAAAATGCCTCTAAGAGATTTCATCTCATGCAAAGCAATGATTGCATAATTTATTAAAAATGGGTTTGTTAAAAAAAACTTTAAACTCCCAGGCAACTGCGATTGGCAGATGTCAAATCAAATTTCATACCCTTTTTGTCAGCGTCCTCCCTGCCTGTGCCAAGATGGGAGCTTCTGAACAGTGGATGGACATCCCTCAAGGCATAACGAAGGGGATTTTGTCAGAGATTATGGTTAGAAATGCCTAGACCAATATGACTTAACATGCGAGAAAAGCCCGCCTTAACAAAGACTTCACACTTTTACTCAATATGAAGGCTCAGTCAAAGAAGGGACTCAAAACAATTAAATGTGCATTTAATTTTTCCTGCAGGGTACAGGTAGTGGCTTGCACCCCACGCCACACCACAATTTAATTTTTCTTTTGACTATGGAGGGTAAGAAATAAATGAACCATAACATAGGATTAATAATATGCCTGTAATTATAACATTAGTATAATGGGACATATTTGTGTGACAAAGACTAGATTGAGGGTCTAACTTAACCCGAAGTTCAATAAAACCCTGTATTAATTTCTCTCTATTATTTGAACATCATTTCATCATTAGATTTAGATTATCAATCAATTAAAAAATAAAAAATAACAATTATATTGATAAACTCTTATTCTACCTTTATCATTTATACATTTCTATTTAAATTAAACCTAATTGTGTTTAGACTTAAATTAATGGTGCATGGTGTAGATTCTAGAAAGTGACGCCATCCTGGCCTGGTTCAACAAGTTGAATGGATGTGTAGGTAATGTCGCCACACATCTCAAAACGCCAAACACGAACACAAAACTTTCCTGCCTTTGAGCTTTGCAAAAAGCATGTACCCGTTTCACGTTTCTTCGCCGCAAAGTAATTTAATTTAACCCTTCTTCAAAATGGCTTTATCGGTAGTTAACATCCAAACTGGTAAAAAATTATTCATTTTTTCGGCGAATTGAATAGCTACTATACTACGAAAGAATAGGAAGACCTGGAGCAGATGAGGTCATTGTGTGTTTTATATGTATATAAATGTATTCAATATCTGTGGGACGTTTTGGTTTGTGTTACGGAATTGAAATGGGAGACCGAGAGAACTTCTCTCCGATAGATGGCCTCTCTGTGGATGTTCTTGCCAATTGCTTCCTCTTGTTATCTTCTTTCCAAGACTGGGCTCGGTAAAGATTTATCTCATTCTTATTTGTCTTCTGTTAAAATAATAGTCTTTATGGATTTCTGTGGTACCCAATTCATGAAAACTTAGATTAGATTTTTGGTGTTAATTTTCATGTATGGGCATGGGCAGGGCAAGCAGCGTATGCAAGAAATGGAGGGAAGCAGTGAAGCAGTCAATTGCTCAGAGAGAGAATCTCAGCTTTGCTGGATGGAAAATGGATGACATCTCTCTTGGAAGACTCGTTGAAGGAGCCTTTAGCCTCAAGGAACTTGACATGTAATTCTACACGCATCTCTTCTAAATTTTATAGCTTATAGCCTCCTGTAAGAATCCATGTCGATTAGCAATAGTTGTAATTGGATTGTTTAGCATAACGATGCTTGTTTATCTTATCATGGTTGCAAATTTTTGAGTTTCCTCTACATTTATCTGGAATTTATATCGAGCTGAATGACCCTCACAAGGGTATCTGTTCAGAATTTATGCAAGGGAAAACTTATGGTTTTGGAAAACAAGGAGAACTGTATCAGTCATTAACTATTGATAAATTCCCAATGGTTCCCAATGTCAATTTGTGTCCTGAATTGAGCATGATGACACGTGGTGCACTGGTGGCATCGACAGGCTTCAAGCTGTCCACTAGGGTTCGAGTCCTTTGCCTTGTGGCTTAAAGGATGGGGCTGAGTGCATGTATCTTGGTGGAGTAGAAACCCCTTGAGACGGGTAGTTTACCTGAGTTCAGGCTGCAAAGAATAGGACAGCGTGATTGTTCAGAGCTTCTGCTCAATGTTAATAGGGGCAAGGAGTATTTTGGAAACAAAACTGAGGGCATGTATGTCAAGCCTGCTACCCTATTGGCAAGGCGTATTGCCTCGTATGCTACATGGAAGCTATAAGCTCGAGGATCCTTCTGATGTCCTCTCATAGACTGCGGAGAGCAAGCTGTTTGGAAATTCACTTCTGTCTGATCATGATGCCTCTCATCAGTAAAAAGACATGTATGCCTTTCAACAGCTCCCGGTGCTACCTTCTTAGTTTCACATGTGGAATCGTGTTTCCTCCTAGAAATGGCCATAATTGGTCGTAAAAGATACACTTTTTCATGTCTTCCCTAGTAATCAGGGACCTTCCCACATTCAACGGTCTGTGTCCTATTCCCACCTATATACTTTTTCATGTCTTCCCTAGGCATCAGGGACCTTCCCACATTCAACGGTCTGTGTCCTACTCCCACTTGCTTAGATGGAAAGGAATTCATAAGACCACGGGGTTTGAGAAAGTTTTTCTCAGTTAAATAACATATAACATGTTATTCTTCCATGTTAAAATGGGCCAATCGCTTCAGGAAAGGGCTCATGCCTTATGATGAACCTATGAAGAGGTTGCTGACAGTGTCTGTTAATTATCGGCAACGAATACCTACATCAGCAACTGGTACTATGCTCATGGAATGTGCCAAATAATTCAGATACTTCATATCCACAGGATACTGGATTTCTTTTTTGACCAGTTCATTCTCATCCTGTTTGTAAACGTTTTTAATTTCATAGTAATCAATGAGATTGCTATCTTAGGCACTTAAGAACTGCATAAAATTTTCAGCATGACACCATTGTTGCTCCTTGTCTATTGAGGGGATCAAGTTGAGGCTGAATTTCACATTAGCTCGGCTCATTTAACCTTACCATGTTCTGCTCTTTCCCTCACATATATTTGGGAATCACAAAGTATATCATGAGAAGATATATCTGGATACAATTGTGCGAAACTTTCATGAACATAGTATATAACAGTTGTATCCAGATATATTTTCTTGAGATATGCTTACTTGTGGAAATCCCAAATTATTATTATTTTTTATTTGTTATATTTTTTTGATACAGGAGGAATCAGTGGCCCAACGACTCAGAGCAGCCATACACTGGTGGCAATTTGATCACATTGTTGGCACTCAAACCACAGGGCAAGCCCCTATAACCTCTTGGCTGCGCTTGGAGAGGTCCCACACCCTGGCACAGTATTTGAATTGAGTTTCAAACGCAGGTTGCTCAGCACGCACCACACTTAGAGTGGGCAGCCTAACCAACCGAGCTGACCCTTAGGGGCTAGGAAATCTCAAATTATTTACAAAGTATATCAATATACACTCCAAGCATTCTTCCACAGATTGTTGCTAACATCCCGTGTGCAATGTTATGGCACATCCATTGAGATACCTCTTAAAAATGCAAAATACAAGACAATAACTCCCAAATGTGCCAATACTTGTACCTAAATCAGATAATGCTAGTAATTAAAATCCAATAGGTTTAGGATGGAGCAATATCATCATCAGCATATGAAGAAAGGTATCCCTTGATGTTCATTGCCTTGAGGCATCACTAATTTGGAGATCCAACTTTGTCTTCTCTATCTATGCCGAACATAAATAGTGCAGTGCTTTACCTAAGCCAAAGTACACATAGGTTGACTATAACATGAGTTTCATTCGTATAATTCCCCATGAGTTATCTTGGTTGGGCTCTTACCAATCCTCCATCCCACTACTTTACCTTAATTGGTATTTAACCAAATGTTCCCCCAAACTACCTTGACTTAGTTCTAACTAATCATGTTCAAATGAGTTATCTTGATCTGGGTCGAATCAAAATTTGGTCCAGCAAGTTACTTTGATTAAGACTTAACCAAATTCAGTTACCTTTTCAGAGACTCAATTAATTTCTTATCCCACAACCTACTTTGATTGAGATTTGCTCAAATTGTTGTCTCTTGGAGTCACTAGTTACCACAATTGAGACTTGATTAAATTATTCTCTTGTTGTCACTAGTTACCACGATTGAGACTTGATTAAATTCTTGTATGCTGGAGTCACTTGTTACCACGATTGAGACTTAAACTGATTTCTTTTTCCTGAAGTTACCTCCAGTGAGACTTAACCAGTATTTGTCTCATGAGTTATTTGGATAGAGACTTAACCATTTTCTTGTCCTACAAGTTGCATCCACTAAGGCTTAACCAAATTCTTGCCCCACAAATTACCTTAATTGAGACAACCAATTTCTTGTCCATGAATTACCTCAACTGGAGTTTGCAGTTCAGAAAAGTAGAGCAGCATTGATAAAAACTCTCACAATCATTTGTCCTCATGGTTAAATCAATTAATGATCAAATTAGCATTTTTATCTCATTTTTTGGATGGTCAACCGTATTAAGCTATTTTAGAAAACAGATACAATAGTAATTAATGATTTGAGACTTCCACAGGTACACATTTTTCCAGATACAGAATCACCTATGGATTCAAACAGATACAGAATCACCTATGGATTCGACCAGGGTACACATTTTTTCAGCCTGAAAAGCTTCGAAGTTTTACCTGGCAAATCTGGCCGATTCCAGTGACGACGTAGTGATTTTGGACCAAACCCTGAGAGTTTTGACCTGTAGACACAATTTTCGAAGTTTTCTTTTTTAAAACCCAAAAAAGTCCTAAACATTGTCACATCATAGGCTAACTACCATTTCTCCCAAGAGAGTTATTTGAGGAGGCAAGGCTAAGTGGGCAGCCTAAGTGAGTTATTTGAGGAGGCAAGGCTTCACAATATGACTGGTTTATTGATCAACATTCATAGTAGAAGATCTGACATCGAAAGGAACTTGAAAATGTCGTAAGGATTCGGCTCTTGGTCCCTTAGACTGCTTGGTCTCATGGACGTCATTAAAATCTTTCATTCATTCATTCATCCCACCCTTCTTCTCCCTGCTCACTGTCAAAGTGTTTTATCATTGTCGATTTTTGTTTTTTTCTTTAACCGAAGTTCCTGCTCGCTGTTGGGAGTGTTTTGTCACTGTCAATTTCTTTTTTCTCTTCAAGCGAACTTAGGCTGTAGTATTATTTAAGTTTAGCTTTAATTTTATGTTTTTATTTTATTAAAAATTTATTAAATTTAATATCGTTTATTAATAATTATTAATCTTACAGTATTAATAATATATATAATTGTTATTTTTATTAAATTATATTAATTAGTATTAAATTGATTATTTATCAAGTTTAATATTATTTAATATTTATTGTTAATTTTATTATTAATATTATTTATTATTCAGTTATATATATAAATGAGTTATTTTTTTAATATTTATTATTAATATTCAAGTTTTTAACATGTTAAAAAAATAAATTTAATATACTATAGATTTATGTTAATATGGTATTAATTATTAATATAGTATAGTTTTTAGGCTGCAAATATGTATATATGTATGATTTTATATGTTGTTTGTTCGGACATACCGGGAACGTACCCAGCCCCTTCCCTCCCCATAAAAAAAAAATTTGACGATATCGTATCCATGTACCTGATTCTGATTCGGTAACTTAGGCCAGCCACAACAGGCAACTTACTGGCCTTTGATCATTTCCTTTCTGATCTTCTCATTCCTTGCCATAATGGGTGAAGGAGCACCTTGAACCTATCATATCTGTCAGTCTAACATACAAGTCTGTATGGAATGCCTACCATGTTGAGGAATAACTGAAGTCAATAGGAGTTGTAATAGTGCCATTTTACCCTTGCATATTGGCTCTGGACTGCCAAAGGTGTGAAGAAATTTATCTTGTACGTCTGAAGTCAACTATTCTGTCGAGATTTAAGGCTAGAATCTGGTATTTTGTGATTCATGTTCATTTTTATTGGAAGATTAGCAATCAAAGTTTTATTGCTCAGTTCTTCATTTAGTATGTACAAGGACTGTGGCTTCCAAATACTAGTCTTAACATTTTGATCTTTTTGTCCAAAGCATGAATATTCTAATGGTCACTTTTACAAAAACATGCATTACTAATGTATCAACAGATGGTGCACGAATATGAAAGTATTGCTTTGTTTTTTTCATCATTGTTTTTGATATTCCTCCTATTTTGGCTTTGCTTGCCACTAGTGGATGTATCAAACTAGTAGTGTACTGGATATGTATTTATTTCTGAAGCTTATGTAAATCTAGGACAAAGTTCAAACCTAGATTGCAGGGACAAATGTTTGCCAGGTCATTTACATATTCTTATTGTAGCTTTTTTGTAATGTGTAGCCTATGGCAGGCTCTAAGTTATGGTGTCTACGAGTTTGGAGTCACTGGTTGCATGGTTTAAAACACTTAGAAGAGTTGAAAGGTTAATACTTTGTCAAATTCGTTAATCTCTTCATTGAAAACCTTTAAGTTTGGTGAATTCCTAATGGTTGAAAACGTAACAGGTAGAACAAAGCAGAGAATTCAATTACTTTCTCGTTCTTATACCAGCTTGTATTTCACACATAGAAGAACCAATCATTCTTCTAGTCAGGACTACTTATTATTCTGCTTGCTGAAGTCAGGAAAAGCTCTAGAGACTTTATTTAGGCTCTATTCCAAATTGGCTTCTCTTTGCTATTCCAATATGACATCGATCCCACTATCTCCATTGAAGTTTGGACAGTATATTTTAAGGGTCTACAGCTGATAGATCTCTGTGGTTTTCAAAACTTAAACTGATGTGCAGTAGATTTTAATGTTATTCATTATATTTATGTTTGACTTGCAATTAGTAAAATTAAATGCCTAGAGTACAGTAGCTATTTCTCATTCTAAATCTTTGGTTTTGCAGTTCAAGAGCATGTTGGGGCTGTCAAATAACAGATGATGGCCTGTACAAGATTTCTTTCACCAAGTGCTGTAGCAACCTTACGTCAGTCTCTATGTGGGGCATGACAGGAATCACTGACAAAGGTGTCTCGCAACTAGTAAGTATTGAAAAATTTATTTTTTAAATAATATATAATCACCTCCTTGAGGGAAGCTTATGAAGTAAGTCTCTTTTTAAAGAGTTTCATAATCCTCTAATACATAGAAATATAGATATTATAGCGGAACAAGATACTCAACAAGGGATATGATACCTTTGTTTAAAATTGTATTTTTTTGAACATTTACATAGGCAATAATCACAAGGCAAGCGCACACAAGCACTCTAACTTCTAAGCAATATTAGTATTGGAGAGGAGGAGAATACTAACTCATCAACCTTGGGGCTTGCACCCGAAAGTCTACTTCTGGATCTGTAAAGCTATTAGTGCATTTAGTGCCTTATATATACATATATACACACACATTCATACACATATATATACATACATCTATATAAGATTTAAACATGGATATATCTATGATTCAATATGAAAAGTAATCATGATTCACAATAGGATTGAAGGGAATGATGAACACAGTCCGTTTTAATCTTAATTGAAGAGTTATTATAAAGTTACAAAATCTAAAACCATTCACTAGAAAAATAACAAATAACACAAAATTTAACCTAGGAAACCCTTTTGGGAAAAAATGTAGCAAACAATAGCACTATTTAGATTGCATTCACAGTAACAATATATATATATTAATTAGTTGGAACTTGGGGGTATCTATAGGGTCCCCTGCCTGATAATTAAAAAACAACAGTACATAAACATGGTGAGAAGCCAAAACAGAAGCACATAAATACAAAGATGAACTAATAATGGCGATAATCAAACAAAAACCCCCTCACCCTGAGGGAAAAGCCAACTCCCAGGAACCAGTAAGCTCCCATGGACTAGATTGCACCCATGATCCAACCATGAACTATGCATCATCCACAAGCCAATCCACCCAACAAAAAACCACCATTTCAAAAATACGGCAACAGAAGCACAACAAACAACGGTCAAGAAACCAGCACCATCAAAGCCAGCCCTGCTACCATCCAAAACAAAGCAAAAAACCATAAATTGCAATTGCCATCATCCATAGACACCCTAGTTGCCAACACTATATTGCGCCACACCACCCCATCCCATAGCATCCTCAACCTCAAGTACATTTGGAAATTTCATGGACCTCTCCATAACAGGGTCCAGGGATGGGAAGCTCACCCCTTGTAGCACCTCTGCCCTCCATTTTTCTCTGTTAACTGTATCACCACAAAAAATAAGTATGGTATGATCACTTGTGATCTGAAGGTGGCCCTCATTATGGGTCACCATAGGCTAACTAACACTTTGCCATTATCCACACAGTATGCATGTAGAACTTGAACCTCTTTTTTCAAAGACCTCAACTGCTCAGAATCCTCTTCAACACCCAGCAACTCTGAAAGAGGCGTCGACTGCTCACTAGACCTAGCTCCCAACTCCAAAGTTTTACTAGCCAAGACATTATTAAACTACACTAGAAACATACCTTCAAAGTAGATCAGAAGCAAAAGCTTGAGAAGCCACATTCTCTGCTTAGCTGAAGAGATGAAAGCCGCGAACTTGTCCACAAACCCTAGAGCAGCCAGAGCAGTGCAACTAAAAATTGAAGCTAATCTGCATCTATTACGAATCATTTCCTATATGGGTCACGGGGCTTGCTTGCTCTGTTTTTGGGAGCCATGACACTTGCCTGCCTAAGAAATAGCCACAAGCACCATCCATAGCTAAAGCTGAGCAACCAGCCAATCGCAAGCCACCACCAATGTTGCATAAACATATTACACTAGCTCTTCATCTTATAGTAAAGAATGACCACTTCAAATAATGATTATCTCTGCTTTGCACTCCCCAACTTAAGGCTCACACAAGAGAAATAATACTTGGTGCAAGGCAGATAAGCACTCTCATCGTTGACCCCAAATGCCCCAAAGAACAATTAAAAGAGAATGATTATGGGGTCATGAACAAAATAAAGGGATCTCCAAAGCTGTAAAAAATATAGAAGCATACATCTTAGGTGACAATCAATACCAGCTTAGGAATTGGATTGATGACTGTAAAGTCCTGTAAGGGGCTCTTGGTCCACCCCAAAAATCACCAAAAAACTACTACTGAGTTTAATCTACGCCAGCAATGTTGATATCTTGCAGTCGCAAATTTGGTGCCAATTGACAAAGCCTCATCTGCGTAGCGCTTTAACTTCCAATTTGGGCAAGAGCCCTTTAAAAGTGCATTAATCACAAGAAGAGAGTCCCCTTCAATAATAATATTATCAATTCCTTGGGAATCCTCTACTGCCATACCTGCCACAAGCGCTTCCCATTCAGCTTCATTATTAGTTCTAACACCCAAGAAGAGAGACCCTCCATACATAAAGCCTCCATTCAAGCTTCTAAGAACAAAACAAACACCAACACTACCCAAAGTACCAATAGAAGCCCCATCAAAATTCATTTTCACAAGATTCTTAGGAGGGGGTTCCCAATCCTTTATTTCCCCATTCAAATTAGGATCATTTTGAATCTCATTATTCCGTCTCGTAATAGAATTTCTTAACCCTTGAATGGGGGTGCATTTGTAGTAACAATATTACAATACAATAAGCATCAAGTTTGTACTCTTTAGGAGATCTTCAACATGTAGAAGCTTCAAGTAGCAACAACAACCACCAACTTCGTGGAGCAATTCCAACAGCAATCACCTACTCCAAAATTTGTCATACAAACTCCAAACCCAGCTTTGGATTTATATCCAAACTCTAATATTCACCTATGCAACTTGAGTGTCTCAATTCATGCAATAAAGCAGGATAAAGTAAAAGTCAGCTCCTAAGAATAACATGCTATAAAAGCAAACTGTGTTGCAAGTTAAAGAAAACTTGCAATGCGAACAATCTCAACTCCTACAAAATAAGGAATTGACTTATTGGATAATTCCAATAATCATCTAGAGAAGTGTGCCTAACTTTAGCTATCCTAAGTGCGAGTTTCAATGTTTACAAGGCTTGCATGGTGTACAACACACACCTAACCTAACATTCCCCACTTGTTGTATACATAGCAAAGGGGACTACAACAACATAGATTAACAGCTAGGGGCAGCAGTGTCCATAGCCAATTTGCACCAGTGGTATTTCTCAGTCCTTGCCAACTTTGTCAACCAGTCTGCAACATTCTTCAAGGTGTCCACCTTCTCAATGATTACCCTCTTGTCCTCCACCATGTCATGAACAAACTGATATTGCACATTAATGTGCTTTGTCCACATGTGAATCATAAGGTTCTTGGCCAAACAAATAGCACTCTGACTATTACAATCAATCCAGACTATATCATGTCTTCTAGGTCCACATCTGAACATAACCTTTGAAGCCACATTGTCTTCTTACAAGTGTAAGTAGCTGCCATCTACTCACTTTTAGTAGTTGAAAGAGTAACCGCAACTTGTTTTTGAATGTTTTGAAATTTAGTTGCAAGCACCTCATAATAACACCATAAAACTTTACCAGATGAATTTTGCCTGGAAATTTCTAAGGTAATGGAAAGTTATGCTTAGTTTTATCATTTGTGCTCAAGTGTTGGTTAAGTTGAAGATAACCTGCCAAATAGAGAGTGACAATTATCAAATAAGCAAAGATTTTTATGTTGGTATGCCATACCGACTAGGAGAAATCATGTTTTTCCTAAGTGTGGCATATGGTTTGTATGTTAGAGGGAAATTTCTTTAACAAAGATTTTGGTAACATTATCGTTATTTATGCTTTGCATTCTTATGTGTACAAAATTAGAAAGAAACAACATATCATTCTTTTTACGGACCACTTTTGAAAAGGATATGCATTCAAATACAGAATAGCTAACTAAATGATTTTGTACGGAAATTTAGTTTCACACTTTTTGTTGCTTTGGAATTTAATTTTGCAAATTAATATCAGATCTGAGCAATTATTCTCAACTGATTGATGCACTTGCCAAGAAAGTAAGTCTTAAAGTTGCCATCACTCCCAAAGAGGAAGAAATAAGGGAAGAAGATGAAATCAAAATCAGACAGGTGCCTGAAAGGCACTGTATGATCAGAGGAAAACTGCCTAAAAAAGATCAAGAAAGGAAAACAAATTTTGATCTTGAGATGGAGGGCAAAACTGAAAGACTGGTTTGTTAGAGGGAAATTTCTTTAAGAAAGATTTTGGTAACGTTATCATTATTTATGCTTTTCATTCGTATGTGTATAAAATTACAAAGAAACAACATATCATTCTTTTTACGGACCACTTCTGAAAAGAATATACATTCAAATACAGAATATCTAACTAAATGACTTTGTACGGAAATTTAATTTCACACTTTTGTTGCTTTGGAATTTAATTTTGCAAGTTTCCCATATATTACCCACAATAACACTACTAGATGAAATGTCCATGGAAATTCTGAAGCCAATGAAGAGTTATGTCCAGTTTTATCATTTGTGCAGAAAGTGTTTATTAAGTTGAAAATTGTTTGACAAATAGAGATGCTAATTTTGATAATTTTCAAATAGGTAAAGTTCATTATGCTGCTAAGCATAATTTAATTGGAGAAACTACTGCTATCCCAAGTGCATGACATATGGTTTTCTGTATGCAAAGGAATCTTACTTAATAAAGGTTTTGGAAGCATTATCCTAATTTATCCTTTGGACTTTTATGTGTATGAAAGTAAAATGTGACAATAAAACTCCCTACATTATATGCTTTAGGTGCACCACTTGTGCAAGGAATGTGCATTCATGCACAGCATTTCTAGACAAACAACTTTACACAACTGTATATTTAGAAAATGCTCCTACTTAACCAATAAAAAAAGTATGGATTTCAAATACTCCTATTTATCTTTTAAAAGAGCAAATGAGACTAAGATACAGTTCTCCTTTTCCAACCAGACAATAATAAAGCTAATCAAGTTGCCCTCCAAAAAACCCTACCAATCATTAAAATACTCAGGCTGGATAAAAGCAGGGCTGTCTGGAAATGTATTATCTTGCAGTATGCTTATTTATGGAAAGGACTTATATTATTACACCATGTCAGTGATGACGACTATTATCATTAGCACACTTATGAGACCTATTGATTATGCACTGCAAGATGCTCCTGCAGCCAGCCAACTCATTATAAGGTCTTCTGCATCTTCTGCAAAAGGGAGAGAGTTTAAAGACTTGGAGAAACTCAAGTACGGAAAAACAAATTATCATAAGGTTCTGTAGTTGAAAAGAAGAATAGAAAAACAAATTACTATAAGGTTTTATAACTTCTGTTTATATACTCCAATCTGTACTTCACCCTTTCTTCAGAAGGGCGAGGGGTTAAAGATCTTATTTGAAAAACTCAAGTAGGAAAGAACCTATTATCATAGGATTCATTGTTCAAAGAAGAATAAAATCTTTATCATAGAGATGATAGCTTTAGTAATACGACCAGTCAGAGAGGATTAGACAATGCATTTCCTGTCTAAAAGCATTTAGAAAGCTTGTTGTGCATTAGTTATATTCATTTCACATCAAATTACTGTTCTAACAGTATCTGAGCATCCAGGTTTCCAGGGCCAGCTCTCTACAACATCTGAACATTGGTGGCACCTTTATTAGTGATGAATCATTGTTCGCAATTGCAAGGCATTGCCCTCAGTTGAAGGTAATTTTCCTACATAAGATTCTCTTATTTTCTTTGATTGGTTTCTGGATTTTTCATAGGTTATGAAACCTATATCTATTGCCTGCTTGGATTCATGCTTATCAAAGCACTTTAACTACCATGTTCAACAAATCACCTGACCTTGTGCATGGATCTACAGACTTGACAAAAACTTCTTTGTAAGGAGAGAGAATACATTGTGAAACCAATTAGATAACTTGAAGTCCACTTTATGCTTAAATACAATTAAAACCAAACTTGCCTTGTTTTATGAGTCTTACAGTAAGAAATCATTCTGGGAAAAGCTTTGAGTTAAGAGTCAGGTTCAATTTGACTTATCTTTGATATATAGCTGTGCCTTTATTCTCAATTTTCTTAATTGACTAGCAAGTGCCGCTTTGTAAGGTTATACACTACATGTGTTTTCCTTCGTTGGGCATGTATTTTCACAAATTATTTGTTTGATTTCTACAATGTAAAATGATTTCAAACTCCTAGTGTGCCTCAGTAAATGTTGATTGATCAAAATTTGAGGGTGAAATTGACAAGGGAGACATTGAAAAGTTTGAAACATCTGTAAATACTTGATACAGATAACAAGTGTGGAGTTTGTGGGGTTGACATCAACAGTGATTATTTTTTACAAAATGATGAACCTAATCTGCTAACCAGTGTTCTGTGGGGAACATGGCCCTTACATTTCCTGTATATTGTAAACATCAGGTCATCAGCCCCAAGATAGAAGCTGTCTGGATTATAGTGTTGAGACTCAGACTTGGTGAGAACTTGGCAAGCTGATTTTTGATTTGGACTTGGACTCTGCAAAATAAACCAGCTAAAACTCAGAAATTTTTAAAAATATGATATAAGAATTGCAATAATTGTTTATTTCTTATCGTTATTGTTTTCCTGGTCATTTTCTGATTTTTTTGTAGACTCGCAAGTACTTGTGAAGACTGCCTAATGCTCACTGAGTCTCAATACTATGGTTTGGCTGTCTCCCCCAGTTAAAGAAATAAAACAAAATAAGTTCGTTTCAAATTTATTATTTTTCTGGCCTTTAACTTGGTATGCTGCAAATGTAATCAGAGCCCATGGGTGAGTTACTGGACCAAGAATTTGCTGTCTTAATAAACATCCCTTCTCGCTTTCCCACTTTGTTACTAAAACTTTTAAAAAAGAAAAAAATGTTCACCTACAAGTTAGACCATTAGGTTTCATGTGCGTTATTATTTGTCCTTATGAATTCATTTCGTTTCTCTTCTATCAAATTCTCAAGTTACTGACAGAAAGAAGAAATCCCCCCCCTCCCCAAAAAGTAAAAAGACGTGTCTTCAGTGTCTACAGTATTTTTACAAGAAGAGGCTTCCTTGAGATTATTTTATCTAGTCATCCTTGATGATGAGCCTATTATCTTTGTTAAAAACTAGCCAAAAGAACATTTCCATTTGTAGTTGTATGGTCTTTTAATTTTGCTTTTATGCAGTTCAGGCTGTTAGTGAACTATTGCCATTGCCCATCCCAGCCTTCTTGTCTTATGGATAGAACACAAACAAAAGAACGTTACATTTTTCAATTCATATTGATTTTGTGATCCAAAAACTTGTTTGAGAAGTTCGGATCTGGAGGATTCCCCAGTCACACCACCTTCAACAATTGCTATGCAAAGTAGCTTAGTTGCTGCACAACCTACCTTAGCAGCTGCACAACCTTTGTTAGTTGCTATACAAAGTAAAAGGATGCTACAGGTGTGCAAAAAGCATTTTGTCTTTTGTTGAGCAGCTGTTTGACTTCAGAATGGGCCATTTCCATTTTGGGTGAAAGTTTCCACTTCCTAGGGCGTCGGTTATGATTGCTAGTGGACTTGTGTGTCATTATTAATCCCATTGTGGTTGGTCGTTTCCATATGGTGGCAGCAACAATTATTTCAGCAGTAGCATCATTCCACATGCCCTAGGTCGTGAGTGGTTGTTGGAAGGCAAAGTGATGACAGAGTGGGCAGTTTCTTGGCCGATGATTGAATGGAGGATGTTTGAACAGTTTGAGGAGAGGCAAAAAGTTGCAGGCCTTCGTCCATGCGAAGTGGGAACCCAAATGTCATAGGGAATGAAGACAGTGTAGCAGGGCGTTTCTTGGATCATGTGATGGATAGTTGGAGGCAGTTATGCAGAAATCTTGGCAGGTCATTCTTCTTCACTAGGTAGTGTTATTCTTGCCTTAGGTTGCAAGCTGTTTAGAGAGAGAGCTAGCAGGAGACAGGGATGGTAGATTAACAGTGTCATACTGCGGGTTGGCAAATTGCTCGAGCCATGCAAAGGAGGCCTGTGAGTGTTAGTTGGAGTCAAGAGGTTGGTTGACAGTGACAGCCATCCATGGCTGAGTTTTGCTAGACCTGGTTGGC
This sequence comes from Cunninghamia lanceolata, assembly GCA_027924645.1. NCBI lineage: Eukaryota > Viridiplantae > Streptophyta > Pinopsida > Cupressales > Cupressaceae > Cunninghamia > Cunninghamia lanceolata. The sequence goes on along the minus strand of BSBN01000169.1, from coordinate 14,707,444 downwards.
AGATTGCTAGAGCCATGGGGAAAGCCTGAGCAGAATTGGGAGCCTTATTATAGGCAGGAGGTGGAGGCAAAGTATGATCGGAGCCATACTACAAGTGGTAGAGATTGCCATTACTCTGCAGAGCTGGTTGGTTGACAGAGAGCCAAAGCCATGAAGTTGGCTGGTTAGCTGAGACTAGTTGGTAGAGAGGGTGTTGATAGAAGGTAGAACATGTTGCTGCAAGTGTGGTGGAACATCCCTTCGAGCATCCCATTTCATCAGAGGTTGCATGCTAAGTCATTGGGACTTATGCAACAAATTCTAGATTGCTGCAAATGGACAACAAATCCTATTTTGGAGGTATTGTCCTTCATTTTCGATTGCTGTGAGTAGGGCTGCAGGTCATAAACCATTTTAGGACAGTCTATAGATGTATGTAAGTCCCATTGAGGCATTGTAAACGTGTATGACTAGGGATTAGTGGCATTAGGAGCATAGCTCACTCTTCCTGGAGTTTTCTGCCCAATTGAGGGTTTCTCCAGACTACAATCTTGTTCTTGCATGTGTGTGTGATTGAGTGTAAAATTGTTGTTTCTGTTTTCTGCATTTGAGATGTTTCTGTTTAAGTCCTTTATTGCATATGCCATAGACAGCCATTAGAGGCGGTAAAGTGCATGCAAAGGTATTGAGGAGCATCTCCTTTTAAATCCATGTGTATATCCCAGAGTGTGGCATAGCTGCCTTGAGTTTATGGATCACTCTGCGAAGACATAATATACCCAAGCCTTCTATGAGGTGGATTGATATTCTTTACAACCGTTTGTGTAAGCAACATCTACTTTCAGCACCACACATTTGCTTCCATTGCTGGTTGGCACTTTCAAAACTTTTTTGAGAATACTTGTAAATCCATAAATAGAGGAATATGCGAACACTAAAGTCCTCCTGCAAGAGATTGAACCAAAATTGTCTGTTACTGCTCTAAGTAGGTTGAAACAATGTATGAGAGCAACAGAAAAGCATAAGCTGGGATGGTCATGTATTTCTCTACAAGAAACTTTCTAACTGTGGCCAATCTTATGTGGCCTTGTCTTGTGCAATGCCAGTCTATTTTCTACCTCTTCTTGGCTGATTCTCAAGTTTTGACAGTTTATTAACAAACAACTTAGTGAAGCTCTAAGTAGGCTGAGAGTCTCTGACAACAACAGAATAGCAGAGGACAGAATGGCCATACATTTCTTTACAAGATAATGTTTGAGCTGTAGCCAGTATTTTGTGGGCTTACTTGTCTTGTGCAGTTGACAGCCTATTTTTCTACCTCCTCTTGGCTTCTTCTCAATCTTAAACAGTTTATAGGCAAACAATATAAGCCTGCATTTATAACTCACGGGCTTTTAATCAACAGAAAAAATTGTGCTTCAAGCCAATGAGACAAAGGCATCAGTTATGTTCCAGCCAAGTTGTTACTATCTTCTGTTATGGTTAATTTACAAAAGTGAGATTCAGTTGTTGTTGACTTGTGAGATTTTTAGAGAAAGGGATTCCATTTGATCTTTCTTTCTTGTAATAATAATGCTAAAACAGTCTTGCTGACATGTATGGGAAACCTTAAGTCAACTCCTAACCATAATGCCCTTTTGTTAAGATAACTTAAGGTCTATTGACTGGTATATTAGCACACAATAGACAACACAAGTAAATGAAAAAGCCACATTGTAAAAGGTTAATCACTAGCAGTGACATGTAATGTTCTTGTGACCTCAATGTTGTGTGTAGGTTTATTCTATTGTAAAAGATTGCTTGGACTTTGTTCTTACTTCCAAGGGATCCTGCTCTTGATAAGCCTAAATCAGGGAGAGAAGACCAAGCGAATATGTTTATTGAATTCCCAAGGCATCATATTTTTTTTTGTAAATTTGAAAAGCTGTTCTGATCTCTACCAAGTTAAGCTAATTGTCAGGCTGTCCTCCAGCTGCATTAATCTTCCCGAGCTTCTTGTGTGTTAGTCTATAAAAGTAATACCTTTGTGTTCATTTGCCTTCTCTACATTTGTCAATCATATATCATTCTATGTTCATTTATTGAAAGTGGGACTGTGTTAGTGCTGTGAAGCCCCATCATGAGATTTCAAACTTCAGTTCATTAGGATGTTATATTTTATGGCATTTGAATTAGATAGAAAAAGTCTTCCAAAGTTCAAACGATGATTCAATGGTTCATAAGCAAATTATGGAGCTACTAATAATGCTATTAAATGGTTTAAATGATTATAACAATGTTGGAGGGAAAGATCACTTTTCCTAAAAATGTATGGGTACTCCAACCCTTTTCAAGACTTTTAACAAGTTTTGGCAATATGGAATCAGCTGTAATAACTAATAACTATCGTCCCCTGAAACTATTACTAGCCAAGATACCCAAATCCCAACTGATTGCAGACATATTAGTTTTATTTTGATTGCCATCTTGGCTTTTAAGTTTTCTGTTCAGTATATCTATAGCCTTGAGCAGTGGAATTTAGATCAATTAGAACTTCTGTTTTTATGTCGAGGTACAACTACTTTGTACTTATTAACTGCGTACTTTCATTCAGATCATCACTTATTGTATGTGCCGTTTATATGATTTCTGAAGGTATTGAAAATTTGAAATTACATGAATTTCAAGACTTGTATCTTAATGGTAAGGACAGCCTTACTGCTAAAGGAAGTTGGTATGTTTTTTGATTTGGTATTATCTCTAAGGGATGCTTACAAGTGTGTTAAAGTGATTTTAGGCCAATTCTGGAGATTCCTCTAATGAAACGAAGTACATATAGCACTATCTGTATCTCCTCTTTAAATGGGGATTATCTTCAGTTAATTCTAGATTATATAGCCAAGATGTAAAAGAACTTCTACTTTGAAATAACAGTTAATGATACATTAAGGTTATTTTAATGAGTTATAGCCTTAAGGCTTAGTCACCATGTTCATGTTTGTGTTCATATTTGGTAATGATAAAACTTGGAGAAGTTTCACCAATGCAGAACATTTCAGTATCTTCAATGAAATGTATATAATGGAAGTTTATGATAAAATGGTTCTACAAGAACTGGAACAAATAAATAAGGCATGAAAAACTATTACCAACCTTGATGTTTTACACGATGCTACTAGTCTACTTAATACATTATAACTTGGGACAGGAAAAGCACTAGAATTAAAAAAATGATCACTAGTTCCAAACAATTCAAAATTTCTAGAACAAGTTAAAATCATGAAGGAATTAGATGCTTTGGCAACATTGTGTATGTACAAATTCAAATTACTGATGGAAACAATATTTTATATTTCTTACTTTTCTGCAGATTCATTTAATATATTCATGTTGATCATTCCTGGCTTCCTTCCAATGTAGTTCTTTAATCCACAGAATCTAATAAGTAGATAACATGCTGCTGCATGAAATTCATTGTGCAATATCTTCCATTTGTTACAGGGTAATGCCCATGTTCCCTTGTAGTCATCCGATACATTATCGAGTACATGTGCAATGGCTTCCTTTACAATGGGTTGTGCCCTTCTAAACAAGCCCTATACAACAGGTGTCACCATCCACCATGAAGCTGTCCCTAATTTCAATAAACTGTTGTCTATAGTTTGATTTGTAAGGTGAAATTTGTTTATTAAAGCTGTGACAACTTCTAGTATGTTAAATTGAAGAGATTCCTAATTTATAGTTTATCATTGCATCTAAAAATTGAAAGCTTTCATACATAAATGATAAATCATAAAATCATATCTCAACAAAAATTAGAAAATATATTTTGTAACATTCCTACCTGTATTTACTATCAACTTTTCCCATGGGCCAGGGAAAAAGTTGTTTTCTTGCTATAAACATTTTCCAACAAGCCACATGACCAATTTCCTATTGAATCCCACAGGTCACAAGTTTAATATCTTCTTGTTATCCCACAAAGATGTTTAGCTGAGAAATCTCTCCCACAGCCTGGTTTTCCTCCACCGTTCTATATCGTTCTTCCATTGTTGTGACTTGCTCCATTATACTGTTGTCCATTTTCTATGACAAATGGGAACATCTCCACATCTCAGGGAACTTTGGATGACGTCTCTATATGTCTACAGGAAGTATCCCTCCAAATGCAGAAAACTTACTAAAGAAGTTTCTTGAATATGTCATAATTACATTGATTTTATTTTTCCTTTAAATGTTAATAACTGGTTGGCAAGCATTAAAAAACAAAAGAAAATTTTAATAGGAACGTATTGCTCTAATTTTTGCATGGAAGTTTACCATTTTATGTAGCAGAAATTTTTCTTATGATTACCAGAAGAGGAAACAATAAGGATTAAGATGTCTATGTTCATGGAAGCTTTATTAATTGATTGAAATGAAAAAGAGGGTTACTCTATTGTAGTAGCTTGTGCTAATAAACTATACACTATACGTTTTAACACTAAACACTTGAAATTTATACATTCTATTGTTTATATATATGCTTTGCCATCTCCAGTACCTTCATACCATGGTTTCTTAAAATGGTGTCTCTGTCTATTCCCATCTCCTGTCTCCAGGTAATTATGCTATAATGCTTTATCTCCTATATTATTTCAACAATGTAAGGTTTTAATATTATAATGTAAGGTCTCCCAAGTGTACAGTAAAGATTCTTTAGTTTTAAGCTGTGGGTCAATTGTTTACTGGAGGGAGCAACTAAGTTTGCTAAATGCAGTGCCCTTAGAAGCTACAACTTTATGTTTTCCAATTCTTGAATTCATTTAAATTTGTTGATGAGCAAGTTGACCTAGGTTATAGCCAGCATCGTTAAGTTTATATTTCACAGTTCTGGATCCTTTTCAATTTGAAGCTTTAGCCATTAGCCATACTGTTTAAGCCTCTTAAGATAGAGTGCCAACAGAACCAATTCATGCTTTTTTGATTCAAGGCTTTTTGAATTTCCAAAATGTATATTGTGAGCCATGTTGATCTAGTTCCTGTTGGACTTGGAATTTGTCCAATAATTTGGTCTATTCCTACACACAATTATGAATTTTTTCAATGTTCATGTAGGATTTGTAATTGTCCTTGTAAACTCTTCAAATAAGATGGCTGGTCATGATTGTTTTTTTATTTTCTCAACATGCAACCTCAGTTGATTTCCAGCCAATGAATCTGCTCCACAACTTTTTTTCTTTTCTTTTCTTCCTGGATTCCCTTAGTGTCTTTTCCTTCACTGCTATAACTTTTAGGTGTAATCGATTTTATCCACCATCTTTCAGTGTAAATATGGCATTGCATCCATATAATAGCTTAGTTTTCTGACACCTAATTGGTGAAGTGTGTTCATACCATTCGAAATGCCTATGGTCCTTGTGTTTTTAAGAACGAAAATTGTTCTTGATCCTCATATCAAGCATTAATAAACCCAATTGATTTGCCTTCTTGCTATTTCCAATGTTGATTTGGGTTCTAAATGGTGTATATATTGACCACCTACTGCTCCTTGTAATGCATTGCAGGTGCTTATACTCTGGAGTTGCCGCCATGTAACTGAAAGAGGCCTCTTTGAAGTGATCAGAGGATGCACCAAGCTCAAATCTATCAATGTCTGGGGCATGAGTATCTCATCGAAATGTTGCAAGGATTTGCTTACTATCAATCCACATCTCCATATAAAACCTGGAGGAATACACATACAGTTGACAGCTCAGCTGTGACAAATGAAATGGGTATCCACAATTTACCAATCTCAAGTTGCAGTTCATTCTCTTGAATTTGCTGCTATTGTTCTGTTGGCAATAGTGCTATGACTTGTCAACTGGAATCTCTTAATTCATATAATTCATGTTTATGTATTTACAGTGTTTTGTGATATGCACTGGCTATGGTGGGAGTTCTAATATTGTCGGTTGACCTCAATATTTTAGGGTTTATATATAATATAAGGGCGCTTCATTGGTTTTGGTAGCCAATTCCGAATTGTGGGTACTTATTTCAAACGTGAAAAAGTTGAACATAGAATGTTTAAACACTTTCTCTACAATTTGCTGATAAGCATCCTATGTGGAAGTAGTGTCTCTTACGGTGGGAACTAGTCATGGCAATCTAAACCTTTCAACATGAACATAGTCAACCTGAACATGTTGTCTGATTGCTCTTTTGGTAATCTGTAGTTATTATTTAAAAAATATTTTTATATACAATCTTAAAATAAAATAGAGTAAGGAATGACGTCCACGGTCCCAGCATTTAGTTCACGTTGATTATATACAATGTAACTTGTAAGAAATCTATTGCAATTTTTAAAATAAGATTTAGAGGAATTGAATGTCAATCACGCGAGCTTAGGGTATATGAATGATAAATCAATAAAAGTCTGTCAAATTTATATTAATTTAACATAAAATAGAAGTCTAGTACTATAAAAATGGGTGGAATGGCATGACATCATGAAAGCCATCATGTCAGGGATATTTATCTAGATGTTTGATATTTTGCAATTGTCACCACAAAAAATAATGGTACGGTCTAAACATCTTAAAAACACAAATTATAGTGTGAAGTAGGCATGAAAGTTTTTGAAAGCATGAATAGATATAGTAAAAAATTAAGCAAACAACACAAGACCAACTGTGATTTTACGGGGGAGAGTCATTCGGCTTGTCTCGCCACCCACTCCTGTAGGTAGTCAAAGATCCTCACTTCCCGTTTGCAATTCTTTATTGTCTCTCATGGCTTGCTTTGAGTGCGATGAAATCCACAAGACGTGATGGCTACAATTGTCACCATCATGCATCTTCCTAAGCCACACATTTGCTCAAAGCTTTTGGCACATTATTTGTCACCACCTCTACAAGGAATCTACAAAGAAAATAAAGACAATACACAAAAAATAGAAGTAAGAGAATTCTTGTATATTAAGTTTGTTGTGTCACTTCAAGGGGACAATCCTTCTAATAGATTATAAACTCCAATTACAATATTCAATAGGGTTCTTCTGTTATCTAAATACAACTATATATTGCCAATAACTAAAGACAACTACTAATATCCAATATATATGGAATAAACACTCTTTTAACTAACTAACTAACAGGGTAACTTACAAAGCATATGTACTCAAATCTTTATTTACTAATACATATATGAGAAATGAGGGACTTGACATTCCCTCTTCCCTAGAAAAAGCTTTGTCCTCAAAGCATGACATATAGAAATTGTGAAAAAATGGTAGTTGGCTCCCCTGTTGGGTTTTTAAGTTGCATTCTTTGCCACTGCTGATGCAGAGCGCACAGTGAAGCGGACAAAACTATTCAAAATTCGAACTCTTGAATTCGTTGAACCCACCGAACCTTTGAACCTTGAACTGGTTGAACCCCTTTTGAACCTTTCGCTGTTGAACCGTTGAACTTCCGAACCTCTCGAACCGTTCAACTATCGGTTTAACTATCGGCGGGACTCAATGATCCATAGGCCGATACAACTTGACGTCGGCAAGACTACAAACATCGGCGAGGCCTTTAATTCACTAATCGATACCCAATGGCTTTCCACTGTCGACGGGACTACCTTCGTTGGCGAACTTCTGCAGGGCTCTGCCAATACGCCGATGGTTGAACTTGGCTTCGGCGAGACTAAATCAAACTCGCGCCGATACACTGACTTCGGTATGACTTCTCATTTCGGCGAACCATCACCAAACTTTGCCGATGCACTTGGTCACCCTGACTACTCTTCGGGCAGACTACTACTTTCTCCCAGAATACTAAATACTCTGTCGATAACCCCCAGTCTCGCTGATGATACTCTAACACTTAGGCAAAACTTCACTTCGCCTAACTTTCGACTAAACCCTAGCACATAGAAATGCTAGGGCGCCTATTGTGCAATACCTTCGACCCGGTTCTCTGCACTGTTAAATAGAACACAACACACAGGAACAAGAACAGAAAATAAACACATATGTACACAACGAAGCCATTCCACTGATTTCAACAGAAATCCCACCAGTGGAATGCTTCATCGATTCATACTTCGACAATTTGTAGAACATAAATGACTACGTTACAGGAAAGGGAATCTACCAACAGTCAACAGATTTTCACACCACGGACAGAACAGAGTTTTTGTTATTCTTTTTGCACGTAATTGAACATACGCAACTGAACTCAAAACTGAACCCACATGTTTGGTCTGCTGCCAATTTATCCCAATACAGTGGGAGATCAACCGTTCATGACAGTTGGGGAAGGCCAACCGCTTCATATCCTCGAACTGCCCTTATTACAACTGAACACAAAAAAAAATTGAAAAACAACAATTGGTCGGTTTGGCCTTATGACAAACAAACAACAAAATAAGCTGAGTTGTTAGGTGCCCCTGCACCATACTCCCGGGGTTTAAAAGAACTCTAGTCCCTTAAGGAACCAAGTCTGAAACAGTAACCCCATGTTTGATGATGTCCTCCTCGCTCATCCAGGTAGCATCTTCATTAGGCAAACCACGCCATTTGACCAGATACTGCTTGTAGGTTTTATGCCTGGTCTTCTTCTGAACTTTGGTGTCCAAAATACATTCCAGCTGTACTGGCTGACTCGGTGGAAGATCAGAAATCCATTTTGCATCCCCTGCTCCTGTCATATCTGAATCTGTAGCATTGTCTCCCTTGAATGGAAACAATTATGACACATTGAAAATGGGTGATATTGCTAAACCTGGAGGAAGCTCAATTTCGTATGCATTAGGCCCAAATTTGTGTACAATCTTGCATGGACCTATCTTCTTCATAAGAAGCTTCGTGGGCTGCCCCTTCGGAAGTCTTTCCTTCTTCAGATATGCCATTACCAGATCCCCAACTTTGTATTAGACATCCCTTTTCTTCTGATCAGCTCTCTCTTTGTATTTCCCTATGTTCTTCTGGATAGTTTCCCTTACAGCATCATGGATATCCTTCATACTGACTGCAAAATCTCTCCTTGTGCACTCCTTTTCTCCATGTTCTGGAGATCCTTGAGCTCCAAAATTCCCCTGGGATGAATCCCATATACAACTTCAAAAGGGCTCTTTCCTGTGCTCCTATTAATAGAATCGTTATATGCAAACTCTGCTTGTGGGATGATCATATCCCATGCTTCTCCATGCTGTTTAGTCAAACACCTCCAAAGATTACCTAGTGATTTATTCACGACCTTAGTTTGTCCATCCGTCTGAGGGTGGTAGGCTGACGTGAAAGATAATTGAGTGCCCAATTTCTTCCACAAAGTGCGTCAAAAATGTCCCACAAACTTGGGATCTCTGTCAGTGACAATATTCAATGGCAAACCATGAATTCGAACAATCTCCTTAAAGAATAGACCAACAATGTGTGAAGCATCATTGGTACATTTGCATGGCACAAAATGAGCCATTTTACTGAATCTATCAACTACAACAAATACACTGTCGAAACCTCTTTGAGTCCGGGGAAGACCCAAAACAAAATCCATATTGATGCACTCCCATGGCCTTTGTGGAATTGGAAGTGGTTGATAGAGACCGGCATTGGATGAAGTTCCTTTTGCCCTCTGACAAATGCTACAAGTTTCTACAAATTACCTGACATCTGTTTGCATCTTAGGCCAGAAGTAAAGCCTTCTCACTTGTTCCAACATCTTGTCCAGTCCAAAATGACCTCCAAGACTACCGCAATGTTTCTCTTTTATGATGTTCTAGCTCATGGAACACCTAGGCACAAACAGTTGGCTGCCTTTGAACAGTAGCCTTTGCTGTAACAAATATTCAGAAATATCAGAATGATAGGTATCTGAAAATTGTGAACAAACTGCATATATCTCTTTGAAGTCCTCATCATCTTGGTACATATTTTTGAGAGAATCCACTCCCACACTTTGCAACTGGATTTTCGGTATAGTGCACACTCTTCTGCTCAGAGCATCTGCCACCTTGTTGGCTTGTCCCTTCTTATGTTTGATGGAAAAAGTATACGCCTGGAGTTGTTCAACCCACTTCATATGCCTTTGATTTAGCTTCTCCTGTGAATTCAGAAAACTCAAAGCATGGTTGTCAGTATAAACAATGAATTCCTTGGGCAAGAGATAATGTCTCCATTTTTTCAATGCTTGAACCATTGCATACAATTCTAGATCATATGTGGAATACTTTCTTTTAGCATCATTCAGCTTTTCACTAAAGAAAGCAACAGGTCTGCCTTCCTGACTCAAGACAGCACCAATGGCAAGGTTACTGGCATCACATTCCACAGTAAACAACTTATTAAAATCAGGCAAAACCAAAATGGGTTTCTCTGCTACCTTTTGTTTAAGAATCTCAAAAGATTCATCTACTACTTTATTCCAAACAAACTTACATTTCTGCCCTCCTTTTATGGTATCCAGAATAGGTGCACAAATGTGACTGAATCCCCTTATGAATTTCCTATAAAAGGTTGCCAAGCCATGAAAACTTCTTACATCACTTACAGTTTTAGGTGCTGGCCAAGACAGAATAGCATCTACCTTTTCCAGATCCATTTTCAAATTGCCCTAGGATATCACAAATCCAAGGCATGTGAGTTCTTCCTTCATGAAGACACTCTTCTCCATATTGATCATCAGTTTCTCCTCATGCAACTTCTTCAACACCTATTCCAAATGTTGCAAATGTTTTTCCTTTGTCCTGCTGAAAATCATAATATCGTCAAGATAGACAACAACAAATTTGCCAATAAAATCTTTCAATACCTCATTCATTAGATGCATGAAAGTGTTTGGAGCATTGGATAGTCCAAATGGCATCACCACCCACTCATAAAGACCCTCATTAGTCTTAAAGGTTGTCTTCCATTCATCCCCTTGTCTAATCCTGATCTGATGGTATCCACTTTTGAGATCAATTTTAGAAAAGTACCGAGCTCCACCCAAACAATCCATTAGGTCCTCTATTCGGGGCATAGGAAACCTATATCTGATGGTGATCTTATTTATGGCTCTTGAATCAGTACATAACCTCCATTTGCCATCCTTCTTGAGAGCTAAAACTGTAGGTATAGCACACGGACTAAGACTTTTCTTCACCAAGCCCTTATCCAACAGTTCTTGCACTTGTTTAGCAATTTCCTCATTCTGAGCACGTGTCATTTTATAGGCTGGTTTATTTGGCAATGTGGATCCTGGGATGAAGTCAATCTGATGACTTATGTCTCTCACAAGGGGTAGTGTATTGGGCATATCCTCCACCATGATACTCTTATACTTGTCTAACAATTCCTGCACTTCCTTAGGGACTTTTTCCTTGCTGTTTTTAGACAAATCAGAATTGTCTTTAGGTTTCAAAATCAGAGCATACCCCTGGGTTCCCTCTTCTTTCAGAGTATGGAGAAACTCTTTCCCACTCACTAACATGATACTTGAGCCTACATTCTTGTCTACACCCTCTTCTGGTAAAAGATCCATCTTATACTGTCTACCATTCTTGGTGATAACAAAGGAATTGGATTTACCATCATGCTGGGCTTGTACATCATACTGCCAAGGTCTTCCTAACAGTAAATGGCATGCATCCATGGGAATTATATTACACAACTGTTTGTCCCTATATTCCCCTATCTGAAATTCTACCCAAGCTTGTTCATCAACCAAAACTTGTTGCCCTTTGTTCAGCCAGGACACTTTGTATGGACTAACATGTGGCAATCTTTTCAAATTCAATTTCTCTACCATTTCTATTGAAACTAAATTTTTAGTTGAGCCAGAATCAACAATTACCTTACACCTTTTGCCGGAAACTTTACACAAAGTCTTGAATAGTGTCTTCCTTTGCGGTGGTTCCTTGTTCTGTGGCACTTTCAGCATTGTTCTTCTCATCATGAGACTCTCTCCATCTTGTGTTGGAGTTGCGCTTCCCATAGGTGAAGTCACACTCTGACAATCTTCTTCTTGAATCAGCTGGCTCCTTCTCTCTCCTCCATGAGAGCTTGAGGCTTTCTTCGGATACTTGCCTGCTATGTGCCCAATTTGGTTACAATTATAACATCTTCCTGTGAAGACGTTAGGACCTCTGCCTGGTACACCAAATCTGCCTCTCCCATTGGGTCTCCTTCCTTTGAAATCCCCTCTAGAACCAGATTCTCCACTGTGTTCTTGCTGACGGGACTCCCCTTGATTCTTCTGGAACTGATTTCTGCCACCAAAGCTATTTATGCCCTTGAAATTTCTTCCACCTCTGCCTCTGTTATGCTTTTCTCCCTTTCTTTTCTGCTTCTCTTCTACTCTTAGCGCCACTTGGAAGCACTTGTCCACGGTTTCTGGTGTCAAGATGGTAATATCATCTTGTATAATATACTTCAGGCCATTAATATACCTGGCAACTCTTCCTTTCTCATCCTCAGCATGTCCACACCTTAGAGACAATTTGTGAAATTCCTCTGTATAGCTAGATACATCCATATCCTTCTGCCTGAGGTTCTGCATTTTCTGTATATCTGCACTTCATAATCCGCTGGTAGGAACTGAGCCTTGATCCTCTCTACCATCCGACTCCAGGATGAGATCATGCTCTTGCCACTCTTCACCCTTTCTCCCTGGGTGTAGTTCCACCACGTGAGTGCATCGCCCTTCAATTTCGTCTTTGCAAACTTGACTCTTCTATTCTCCGGTACCTCCTTGTACTCGAAATAATTATTCAGAGCCTCGATCCACTCAATGACTTCTTCTGTGTCCATCTTTCCGCTGAACACCGGAATCTCTATTTTTTATTTAGATGACTCCTTACCGAGTGTCCTTATGGATTCCATAAATTGTTTCTGGTCTGCAGATATATCTACCTGTTCTAGGGACGTTTCCTCATCCCCTTCTTCATCTTTTCCATTAGACTCCTCGTCCGATCTCGGTCCTTTCCTCAATGTCTTCAATTCAGCCTAGAGTGCTTCCTTGACTCCAGTCTTGATCATCTCCTCCATCTCCTTGAATTTCTTGACCACTTTGGTGGTCATCCCCTTTGGAGGCATATCGCTAGCCCCTCCTTCGCTTTCTCTGTCTGACATAAACATTCACAGACAACGCCAACACTTCTACAGACCTTTCGCTAGCTCTAATACCAAAATGATATAGAGTGCACAGTGAAGCGGACAAAACTATTCAAAATTTGAACTCTTGAATTCGCTGAACCCACCGAACCTTTGAACCTTGAACCGGTTGAACCCCTTTTGAACCTTCGGTTGTTGAACCGTTGAACTTCCGAACCTCTTGAACCGTTCAACTATCGGTTTAACTATCGGCGGGACTCAATGATCCATAGGCCGATACAACTTGACATCGGTAAGACTACAAACATCGACGGGGCCTTTAATTCACTAACCGATACCCAATGGCTTTCCACTGTCGACGGGACTACCTTCGTCGGCGAACTTCTATAGGGCTCTGCCGATACGCCGATGGTTGAACTTGGCTTCGGCGAGACTAAATCAAACTCGCGTCGATACACTGACTTCGGTATGACTTCTCATTTCGGTGAACCATCACCAAACTTTGCCGATGCACTTGGTCACCTCGACTACTCTTCGAGCATACTACTACTTTCGCCTAGAATACTAAATACTTTGCCGATAACCCCCAGTCTCGCCGATGATACTCTAACACTTAAGCAAAACTTCACTTCGCCTAACTTTCGACTAAACCCTAGCACATAGAAATGCTAGGACGCCTACTGTGCAATACCTTCGACTCGGTTCTCTGTACTGTTAAACAGAACACAACACACAGGAACAAGAACAGAAAATAAAAACACATATGTACACAACGAAGCCATTCCACTGATTTCAACAGAAATCCCACCAGTGGAATGCTTCATCGATTCATACTTCGACAATTTGCAAAACATAAATGACTACGGTACAGGAAAGGGAAATGTACCAACAGTCAATAGATTTTCACACTATGAACAAAACAAAGTATTTGTTATTCTTTTTGCACAGAATTGAACATATGCAACTGAACTCAGAACCGAACCCACATGTTCGGTCTGCTGCCAATTTAACCCAATACAGTGGGAGATCAACTGTTCATGACAGTTGGGGAAGGCCAATCGCTTCATATCCCCGAACTGCCATTATTACAACTGAACACAAAAAAAAATTGAAAAACAACAATTGGTCGGTTTGACCTTATGACAAACAAACAACAAAATAAGCTGAGTTGTTAGGTGCCCATGCACCAACTGCACCAAAGCCTCATTAGTTGTGCGAGTGTGAAGTTGCCTCTCATGGGTATCTAAGATCATTGCAAGTTTCAAAAAGATTGACCCCTCGTTTGATGTTCGAAGGGATGTCTAAACTAGTGTGATTTGACCAATAACATTTTTAAGGCAAGAGACATGATAGGCTAGGTAGATCTTTGTAGCAGGTGGAAGGGCTAGCCTGTAGGCTACCTCCGCAATGCATTTGATCACTTGATAAGAGCCATAAAATTTGGGACAACTTATGACCCACCTAGTCTCACAAAGAGGAACATTTGTAGAGCTATAGATGTAAAAAGACAAAATCACCCTCTACAAAACTCTACTTGGACTTATGTTGATCTTGGTGCTACTTAATATGATAATGTGCTTGCTATAAATTCTCCTTGAGGTTTTTGAGAACATGTGCTCTATGGGATGAGGAACTATTAACAACTTGCACCTTGGAACTCCCTAGAACATAAGAAGCCAAAGGTGGAGGATGATTGTATAAAACTTCATATCGAGTCACTTTGGTTGCGTTATGATAAGTGATATTGTACCACCATTTTGTAGAGGTAACCACCTAGCCTATTGTCCTTGTTCCTTAGACACAAAACAATGAAGGTAAGTTTTCAAACATTTATTTACAATCTTTGTTTGACCATTTGTGTGATGACGGTACATAGAACTCATTTTTCGCCGGGTACCATGCAACTTAAATAATTTTTGGCAAAAGTTACTAGTGAAGGTAGGATCTCAATCACTCACAATGCAATGTGGCATACCATGTAGCTTGAAAACAATGCTTAGGAAGTGTTGTGCTACCACTATGACAGTGTAGGGTGGGGCAGGGCATAATAAATAGTTGACTTGGTGAGGTGGTCTACAATCACCAAAATGACTTGCTTAGCAAGCTTAACAATGAAATCCATAGAAATATTAGCCCATGTGTAAGATCCAACCAAATTCAAAATAATTAAATAGACAAAATATCAAATATTAATTAATAAAATGAACATAACGATTATCCAATTTCAAGAGAGTCAAACATTTGACTATTTTTTTTTAAATTACATAAAAATGATTCTACAAGCATTTACAATTAGGACAAAGTCCTTTTACAATATTTAGCCATGACTACAAAACTCAAACTGTTTTACATTTATAGAAATAGGTTCACACATCCTGAAGCCATACTCGGAATCTGCAAATGAGAGAGAGAGAGAGAGAGAGAGAGAGAGAGAGAGAGAGAGAGAGAGAGAGAGAGAGAGAGAGAGAGAGAGAGAGAGTCATCGAGGTGATATCCACCCTACCACGAAGCATTAAGCTTCCCCATGCTACTTCATTGAAAAAGCCTAACCCATCAAGAAGGATCTAACAATATGTAGCCAATATGCATGAAGGAATTTGGTGCACCACGTGAATCACTGAGAACTTAGCATACTTATATGCTCATGCAACATATATCTAATTCACATGTCCATTGATAAACATGTTATGGGAGAGAATATAAATCAAGTAAAGTAGTACACTTATGATTGATTTCAAGCTATGGCTATAGCATCTTTCGAAGGCAGAACAACCCACATTCTCTAAGTTCCCATAAATGGCACTTGTTCATACTCATCTCTCATATTAACAAACACAATGTACTAAATATACTAGATTCAACATTTACAGTTTTAAAAACAGATTTATAGATCTGCACATTCAAAGCAATGGCAATTAATGCCTCAAGCAATAAGGAGCAACGACCATCAATGCAATAATTATTGTCCTTATCACATATTGATATCTTGACATTTTAACAAGATGGATAACATATCCAGAAAACAAAGTCCATATCTGACATTCATAGTCCTATAGTTATAGTCTTCAACTATCTACTTTCCCAAAGTAAGAATGTCTACTGATTAGTCCACTGTGGAGGCTAATCCTCAAACACAATCATAAACACAGAGTAATCATGTCCTAATCATCTCATCATGGTATCTTGACATTCAACCATAAGGAATATTTCAATTACTATTACTAGCATCTCACATATAGAAAACAATATGCATCATACCAATTAGATGCTATACTCTAAGCATATAATAGCTAACGAGCTAAGTTCTTACGAATAGTGTCAATTAATTTATATATGTCACAAGCAACTTTCTTGGTCCCTACAAAAACCTCTAGGTTGTCTCAATAGGGAACGCCATCCTTTCATTTCGGTAACATCATATCCACTTAGGTACTCACCTAGGAATTTCATAGGATAAGGAGACTCTACTTAACCATTAAAATGGTCTTAGGTTCAAATGATAATTTAATAATTTAAATGTCAAAAGTTGACATTGGATTCTAAATAGGACCTAATATGAAAAATAAGGAAGTTGAATACATCATGCGATCAACTTAAGCTTCAAAACTAACCAAGTGCAACTTATGTATGAAAGGCTATCAACTCAAATCACCAATGAGATTTATAGGAACAAAATCTCAAGCCCATTTGACAACATTCTACACATTCAAGATATTAAGACATCGACCAATGAAGTCATTAAAGGTTTTAGTCACCACTCTACACAATCACCAAGCCCTTGAATAATTTGTTATTAATTTTCATTTCCAATAGAAGCCATAGGTTTCAAGGGTGGCTATGGCTATTATTTACTATAATAGCCATAAGAACACTATAATTAAATTTCCAACATACTTTCTCTTGTTTTTCAAGGATGCACTCTAAGTCTTTTCTAGTCATTTACCTTGGTCGAGGCATAACTACACATCATAAATTACAGATTTATATCCTAATAACATGTTAGAAGTATTTACCAGTTGTTAAAATTATAATATAATAAAATGTATATGGCACCTTCTTAAATCAATAATCATTTCGAACTAGATAATCACTTAAATAGGAAAAGTATCATATAATTACATACTATCCAAAACCAGCATGTTGACTATAACATCGAACTCTTTGACCTGAATTTGATGGTATAAGCTATATTAATTGTATCTTTCCTACCAAGCTATTTTTATTTTAGTCTAACTTTATTCACCTGCTCAACGCTGTTTTGTATAGCATAAACGGGATTTGTTTAGTGACAAATAAAACTATTATACAAAATGTAATTGGTGGTTGAAAGGCCATAAGTAAGATCCAAAAGACAGATTATTTGATTAGGAATAAGATTGTTTAAGTTAGCTTTTAGACTCCTTTATCTAGGGAAGAGATTTGATATTGTAGACATTTTTAAGGTTGCAATCTTATTTCATCCCTGCTTAATATGATTAAAGAATAAACCATTCAGTTAAACACCTGATACAACCCATTCACTAAGATGATCATAAGATTCTTTTAAGGTGAAAGGGATGGTAATAAAGGTATACAAACTATCTCTAGGAATCATGATTTCCTTGTAAGCAGTGTAGGTCGTCTTTTGTGTTAATTGCTCCCAATTATTTAAGATAGGTTCTTTACAGAAAGACAAAGATGCACCAGTATCAACTTGAGCATCATATTGCTTGCCATTAATGGTAACTGTGATGTATTGTGAGAACTTGCCTGTAAGTAAATGTATTAGGTAATTTGGTTCCAGCTGAGGCTTTGGTTCAAGTAAAACTGATAGGACTAATGCAACTGGCAAGTGTAAAGCCAAATTCCACAACCTTTGTCAGCATCCTCCCTGTCTGTGCCAAGAAAAAGGAAAAACTTCCAACAGGGTAACAGACCTCCACTCCAAAACATCATCGTGTTAATCAAGACAAGTGATATGGTCAACTTCACACAAGGCAACATCAATCCACAACATGTTATTGTTGGAAAAGTAGTCTTGACATATAATATTATTTATCTCTCTACCTTCTCCAGAAATCTTTGCATCTAGGCTCACATGGACAAAGATAGACTCACTCCTACCCTTGCAATCTCAAACTTGCTCATGAATTTTCCCACTCATGCATGCACATAGGGTGGCTTGGGCAACATACATCTATGCACACAAATGTGATTTAAGTGTTTGATTCTATTTTTAGGTCTTAAACTTTGACAAAAATGTTTCAAGGGTAAAGGAACCTCTAGTTGACTCTTTTCAATGTTTAAGGAGAACTCGGGTAGTTATGGTAACCTAAAAGTTTTCCTATGTCTCTAATTACAACCATGGCTTCCAAATCCCAAAATTGGATATTTCTAGTGTGTTTGTTGAGCTAGTAATATGGGAGTTTGAACATCAATTGGCCCTCTTAGCTAAGATATTTTCATTATTAAGTTTTTAATAATAGTAGGATAAATGTCACTATTAACATCACCACCATGTTAATAACCATAGCTAAACAAAAATCCAATTGTTTTTATTCCAACTCATAATTAACGCAAATAAGCAAAAAAAAAACTTAATTAATTCAATTCACACAATGCAACCTAAGATAAATGCACCTAGGCGAGTGTGTGAACAGATCCCTTCATATTATGTTGCTTTCAAACGGATGAATCCTTATCCCCGATGATACTCTCCCTCTAGCTTGAGAGAGTGTTGATAGTTCCTGTCGCACTCACGAAAATGAAAACAATAATTTTTTTTATTGTTCAATTCCGCTTAAGGGAGCCAGAACCCATGTATAAATGGAACCACAAAAAAAGATACCAAAATTGGCTTCTCATCGAATGAGGGCCATTATATATTAACTTCAGTTATATAATAACAGACTTACAAACCAAAATTAACTATATCATATAACAGACTTACATCCTGAGTATTTTAACTGTCATATAATATTTACAAAACATTCTAACTATAACTATACGGTATATTTTTTTTCACTAGCTTCATCCTCAATCCCCTGCATCACTTGAGTCCTCTGTATCCTCTGAGAGTTGCATCTTCGACCAGTCCACTCCTATGCCATCAATGAGGCCCACCACCATCATCATTAGGAAAACAATAATTAGTCATCATCAAAATTGACATTTAAATATAAATTCTTAAATGATTAATCATGTTACTGGAAATCATTTCAATTAAAATTAAAAAGATAATTATCATTCTCAATTATCTTTCCTAATCATTATTAATCAAATATTTAACTAGGCATAATCAATGGGATGTGACACAATGTCGTGTCTAGAATAGGAAGGGGTTGTAAAAATCTAGGAGTTTTAATTGTTTCACCCTTTTTATGTTAACATACATCACATTCAATGATAATATTTTGACAATCTTGCTTGAGTCCATCCCAGAAAAAACTTTGCTTGATATGCTCATAAGTCTTCAAAAATCTAGAGTGACCTGCTATTAGGGGTGGGTGGAGCCCAATGAGTAACTACTTTTTGATATGTGAGTTGCGACACAAGTAAATTATGTTTGCCTTGATTGAGGATTTGCTTCCAATTGCCAAATAATATCCTGAAGTTTGGGATCTACCTCTCATTCTCGATGAATGTCCTGAAACCACGTTGAGACCAAAACCAAAATGGAAAACATTGATTATTCTTCATATTTATGAGAAAGTGCATCAACCACTACATTCTCTTTTCCTTTTTTATATATAGTCTCATAGTCATACCCCCACATCTTTGTGACCCATTTCTATTTTTTTGGGGAGGACACTCGTAAGAAATATTTGAGGTTGTTACGATCAATTTTGGTTTGGAATCTATGACCTAAGAGGCACATACACCATTGTAGAACATTATGTAAGATATCCATCATCTCCTTTTCATAGGTTGATTTAGCTAAATTCTTCCCAATCAATTTCTTGATGGTGAAAGCTATAGGTTGACCTTCTTGCATCAAAGTTGCTCCCATTCTTGTCCTTGAGGCATCACATTATAGGATGAACATTTTCGTAAAATTAGGCATTGCTAGGATTGGGGCGGAACACATAGCAACTTTGAGGGCACAGAAAGCTTGTTTGACATCCGCATTTCAAATGAAGGAATTCTTTTGAGTAGGGTTGTAAGGGATCCTACAATCTTATTGTAATATTTGACAAATTTACAATATTATACTATTAAGCCTAAAAACCCACAAAGACTTTTGATGGAGTGGGGTTGGGACCAATCTTGCATGGCCTTAATCTTTTTTAGATCTTTGTATACGCCTTTTTGGGAAACAATATGACCCAAATACTTCACTTCTTGTACACCAAAGTCAAGTTTGGAGTACTTAGCGAAAAAATAATGGTCTCGTAAAACCTTGAGAGTAAGTTCCACATGCTTGACATGATCAACCCAAGTGTGACTATAGATGCGAATGTCATAAAAAAATTTACAATGAACTATCAAAGAGATCCCTTTAACACGATATTCATCAAACTCTAAAATGTAGAGGGAGCATTAGTTAGATCAAAGGGCATCATTAAAAACTCAAAGTGATGGGCATGGGTGTGGAAAACTATTTTAGGAATGTCTTCTTCTTTGACCTGAAATTGATGGTAACCAAAGTGAAGGTCCAATTTGGTAAAATGATTGGCCCCACGTAGTTCATGGTTATAATGGGAATCGGGAACTTGTACTTGATGGTGAGTTTATCGAGTTCCCAAAAATTAGGACACATCCTCCAACCTACATCTTTCTTAGAAAGCATCACCATTGGAGCTAAATATGAGCTCGTACTTGGTTTGATTATCCCAACTTCTAGTAATTCCTCAACCATTTTTTGAATCTCATGCTTCTATGCAAAAGGATATTTATAAGGCTTGATATTTGGAGGTTGACTACCAAGTATTAGTGAAATGGCATGGACATGGGACCTTTTTGGAGGTAACCCTTTGGGTTCTTTAAAGACCTTTGATTCATAACCAACATTGCCTACAAATATGTAGGAGATGGAGAGGAAGCAGGGTGAGCTTCAATTGAATGGAATTGAGTGATAATGTCCAAGTGACCCTTCTTCAGTAATTTCTCCATGTAGTGAGAATAGATGAGTTGAACATCCCTTGCCTTTATACCTTGCAAGGTGTACTCCTTGTCCTATAGATGAAATTTTATACAAAGTTGGGAGTAATTACAAGAGGCCCTAAAGTTTGCAACCATTGTAGTCCCAATACCAGATGGACACCCTAGAGAGAGAGAGCATACATATCACTAGTACGTTGATAATCCCCATGGTGGGTTTAACATTGCGACATTTACCACCACAAGACATTATTATTGTTTGCTACCAAAATCTAGAAATTGTTGCAGGAATGGACATAGTAGCCAAGTTGGTTGACCAAATTCTGACTAACAAAACTATGTGTAATACCACCATCAATGAGAATCACAACCTTCTAATGCTTGGTGTAACCAATGACTTTTAGTATGTGGGAAGAAGAAAAACCTGCAAAGGCATGAATGGAGATGTGAGCCTCCTTAATGAAATCCTTTGGTTGGATGTCTTCCTCAACCTCATTGTTAGGAGAACCTTCGGTATCACTAGACACTCCCATAGAATCAATGAGATACAAGTGTTGTTCATGACATTTGTGGCCCTTTTCCCACTTCTATCATAATTAAAATAGATAACCCTTGGCCTTTTTCTCAACTAAATCCTCTCTAAATAAATTGTGAATAGTGGTGGGCTTAGTTACTCTATTTGTGGCATCCTTCTTTTCCTTAAATGACTAAGAAAAGAATCCCAAAGCTATTATGTGGGTTGTGATCTTGTCGTTGGCTAGTTGGGCAATTGCAATAGCACATGCCATAGTTTTTAGGGCATTCATTTTAGTTTGTAGGGTATTCTTTGACATCTTGAGCTCTATTGACAAGGGATAGTTATCTTCATGTGATTTCGAGATGTTGACATCTTGGTACCATGGAGGACTCTTGGAGCCTTTGGTTGAGGTGTTGGTAATGGTTTGCCACTTTTGACAGGTGATCCTTGCTTATAGGATGGATGGTATTGTGTATTGGTTTACTCTTGATTGCGCATTAGAGTGTTGGCATGATACAAGTGCTCTTTAGAGCAGGATATGTTCTTGTGAGACATTGATATTCTTTTGAGGAGACGTTAGATCATGATGTCATGATATGTTCCTAGATTATGCATATGTGCAATGGGAGCTTTGTCAATGATCTTGTTGGTTCTCTTGGTATTGAGTACATTACTCATGTGCTTGGGAGCTTCATGATAGTGCGATGTTGCATTTGGAGTTTAGCATGAATTGATCATGGAGGTGCTCATGGATACTTCGAGACTTTGGTGAGGCTAGAGATCTCTTGTTTCTTGGAGATCATGTGTTGATATGATTAATCTTTAATGAGATTTCAACAAGAAGACCGACGAGTCTACACCTTGGTTGAACAAGAGTTCAACATGGACCTATTGAGGAGATTGTTCTTGGAGAGAGTCATGGAGGCTTGGTGCATCCCACATGAGCAATCTCATTCCCTACTCTTGGTCCTCTTAGCGGTGAATGATTTGATAGGCATTACTCACCTAATTTTCAAATACATTCTTTCTTTGTGTCTTGTCCTCTCATGTATGCTTGAGTCTTGAGTTATGGATGTTAGTTTTGAGGACTTGTTTGATGAGTAGATGCATGGTTATGGTTTGTTATCTCCTTATGTTTGTTTCTGAGTTGCTTTCAGGTCAATGTATGCAAAGGAGATGGTTAGCGGCTTTGGGAATATCTCTTGTTGAGGGAATGGAGGTTTGATCATCCTTTGGTTTGAGAGGATTACATCTTGATTTGTTGGATGTTGTGGAGGTTTCTTGATTTGGGGTTTTAGGAAGGAGATCATACTTTTCACAGCTCTAGCAAATTAGTGTTGGTATAAGGACATGATTTTGATTTGCAGGTTCTCTCTTTTTGGTCTTATGATTTTTCCTGGATGTTTTGTGTTCACATGACATTAGAGTTGAGGTTTGTATGGATCCATTGTGAGACCCTTTGATCTCTTTCTCTTATGATGTGGACTTGGGAGAGATATGGACTTGAGGTGAGAGTTATGTTGCAACTATTTTAGTTTGCAGGTTTTGCATATCATTGTGTGTGTTCTTTGACATTATGTGATAGAGGATTTAGCCACATCTTCTATGTGAGTGCTATTAGTGGATCTTTGGATGCCTTGATCTATTTCAGATTTGACATTTTCTCATGCAGTGGGAGTTCCAAGATGTATATGTTTCCTTTGTTGGATGTTCTCATTATACCGCGGTGTTGAGAGTCTTGAGGTTTGTTATCACATGTTTATGTGTTGTTACCTTGGAGGACTTCTTTATGTAGGATAGAGTATATACAGGGACTTGTGAGCATTGTGATTTGGATTGGATATGTTGATGGCATAAGGTCTACTAGTCATGATTGGTATGCCTTGGAGGTATGGATGGTTGGATGTATTAGCATATGTTGTGGATGCTATTTCCAATCATGTGGATTTTTTCCTTTGACAGCATCTTGGAGCCTTTGTTATCATTGGATTTGGTGTTTGTGTTTGGATACCGATTGATTTAGGTTTCTTTCTTCTATGTGACAATTTAGTGTGACATCTCTTTGGAGGATCTTATCTTTCATGATTTGGCATGATGGAGGATGAGAGGGTTCTTGTTTGAGATGGTGATCACCTTGATTATTGTTGTAGGTATCTTGATGGAGCACATGGATGTTTACATTGTACATGTTGGGCATATGGATTGTTTCCTTGATCATCTTTGAGTTTACTTTGCTAACCCCTTATGCAATGTATACAACAAGTGGGAGAATGTTGAAAAAGGTGTGTTGTACACCTTGCATAAAAATAAATTAATTTAATCATGTAAAATAAATATTTATTTGTGGTGCATCTATGTGATGTGTTTTGCCACATTAAATATTTATTTGGGTCCACTTGTAAGGTTGTATGTAACATTGGATTACTTATTTTGTGTGTGGGACACATAGATCAATTAATTATTTATTTGGGAAATTATTTAATATTAGGAAAAAGGGAAAACTTAGTACCAATAATTAAATGTGGGGGTCAATGGTTTTGTATACTCATGGTTTTGAGATACATGATTTTACCATACTACATCTTGTATTTGTGTGAGCTTATCTCTAAAAAAGCAAGCACGTGAGTAGTTGTCGAGGTTCGTTGTTTTAGCTATTGGTTGGGTTGGCTTGTGTTGCCAAGATTGAGATTCTCTTGTAGTTTGCATGTGTGAGGAGAGGAAGCATGGATTGGGATGTGTGGTTATATGATTCTGACTTGCTTGTTCACATGGAGTGCAATTAGGGAGCTTGATGATTCATAAGTATTCATGGAGGCTATGTATTGTAATCTTTGTTCATGAGATAATCAATGGATATGGATGCTTTTGGAGGCTAGGATATCTTGTGTCACCTTGATGGTATTTTTGCTTATTCTTTTGCATGTGTATTTCTGAATACTTGTTTGCATAAATATCTCTCATAGGGTTATGAGGAAATTGTCTTTATGGCTGTATATTTCCATCATAAAGAGGGATGACCAATAATAGTGAGCCCATAAATTTTTGTAATTCATGACTAATGAGGAGAAATTCCCTCCACAAACCAATTGTGAAATGCTTCTAGCAATATTTTATATGTTTCTTTACCTATGCACCTTACTAAAGTGCCATATAAGCTCTTCTTAAACAATGTATTGCCCCATATGATGTATTTAGCTGCCCTAAGCTTGATGGTTCTCTTCTGCTCGGCACTGAGGTGTTTAGTACATTCTCCATATGTCAAGAAGTATGTAATGTTAGAGTACCACTCATTTGTTGAATTAATAATTAGTGTCAAAGGAAGCTCTGCATAGTCTTCTTTTTCACCTCTACCTTCATTTTTTAACCCGTTTTCTACAATAAGTTGACACGATCCCTACCTATGGACAATCTTAGTGGGTTTAATTTCTAGGTTACACTCCTACACTTTTGCAATCTAGTTGCCCCTTTTAGAACCTAGTGCCCATTGTGTGAAGGTAGACTTGATAGCTATATCTAGGACCATGACTATAGTGTGTGAATTTGAGATATAAAATTTGAATTGATTCACAACCTTAACGAAAACATATACATGTTTCTCAAGAGGCGAGTGGTTAAGATTATGATTGTTAAGACCACAACTCATAAAGGTAATTGAAGACTCAATTCCTTCTTCATTTTTCTGCACTAGTATGGTTGAGAGAGTGCGACCAGAAGCATAGCAATATCTAATAAAATCTTTCTTGAAATCTTGACACATGAGTACTAGGGCATTTTCAACAGTTGTTTTGATTTATTCAAAGGCCTTTTTACCTTCTACACTCCACTTGAAAGTTTAGTTTCCACTCATCATTTGAGGAAGGTATCTAGCGATTTCTACAAAATCTAGCACAAATCTTATTAGGAAATTAACCTTTTTAAAGAATGAATGAACAACTAATTTACTTGAAGGCAAGGTTAGTTGTTGGATATCCTTAATTCTATTAGGGTCAAGCCTGATGCCTTCTTTGGACACTATGACCAAGAAAATAAATTATCTATTTGTAGTCATTGAAGACTTGCTAATGAATTGAGTTATTAGGAATACTAGGGGGTGATAAACCAAGTCAATAGTATACTTATCTTTGTCAAAACTCAAATGGGGAATTAAAAAGATGTGGAAATGACCAATTAATCAAACTTCGTGTTTTCTTCTCCAGGAATCACATCAATAGAAAATGCATGAAACACTTTCATGTAATCCCATACTCTATTCCTATAATGCTTCAATTGATCATTTCTCACATAGAATTGATTCCTGATTTGGTTGACCAAAATTCAACATCTTATAGGCCTTTCAATTTCCTAATACCCATGTCTTCAACAAATTTCATCTTCAAAAGCAATGCTTCATACTCAACATTATTATTTGTATTTTCAAATTCTAACTTTTAGGCAAGAGGAAACTTTTTACCTAAAGGGGATATTAGACAATACTTATGCTAGGCCCAAAAAATAACTTATGTCAAACTCCAAGGTCCATAATCCATGACAAAAATCTTCTTTAGGAACCATTGATAAATCTAATTCCTTTTCTAACATCAACATGTGTCTGTTTGGACCTATTTCTTTATAAAGAATTTTAGCATGAGGGTCATTTGATTTCTGCAAAGTGTAGCTTGTCTTAGGTTTAGCTTCCAAATGAATCTTTTTTCCTTTCATCAATATTATTGAATGCAACCAGTCCAACTAAATTTTTCTTCCAAGATCCTTGCAAAAAAATTGTCTTAAAATCATTCCACAACTAGCAAGGATATCAATCACTAAGATAGTCATCATCATTCTCTTTTGAGGGAAAGCAACTGAAGCAAAACTTGAGCATATTTAATTTGTCCAACGAGAGGCATTTGCATATATTCTATAGAATAACATTTTTCTAATGTATTGGTGCAAGATAAACCTGATATGAGTGGCTTTTACTGGTATAACATTATTTGATGCTCCAAAGTCAATGATGCAATTGTTCAATTGAAAGCCTACAATGAAAATGAGCACATAGAAGGGCTTGAATTCACATTGCTTGTAGTAGAGGTGGGAGCTAGGTTGTAATGAAATGACTTTCACAAGAGAAGAATGTAATAGGAAATAAGATGCAAACACTTAATATTAAGCCACTTTAGGGGGGCAACCTCCAAAAGTCTTTACTAAGAATATAATTTCCAATATGTTGATAATATATACTAACCACTACCTATATAGAGCTATAGAAATAATCATATAACTAAATTAAAGGTTATTCTAGCCACAAGTTAGCCACACATATCCTAATATAATCAATGGATTAAGGGTGTAGCATAGGTTGTGTGAAGTAGGTTGGGTGGGATTAACATGTACAGTTTGCTAGTTAGTAGAAGTTAAAGGTTGACTTCGATTATCTCCTTTAATCTATTGAACTCACTTTTCAAGTTGTTCTGGGTTGGGTCTCATATATTCCATCTAGGAAAATTAGATTTTGGTTTTAATTAAAATGATCAATAATAGCAATTGTAGGAAGATGGGAAGTGGAAGGGAATTCAATACTAGAATTGTTTTGAGGCATAGCCTAGGTTTGTTTATGTGGACCCAAGAGGATTTGAGGAGGGGCATTGGAAAAAGAAGCATGTTTGTCAATGGACTATGTAAAAGGTGCCACATTCTTTGTAAGGATATATTTTAGTTGTCGAACCTATGAAGATTCTTTTTCTTTCACCTTTTCAAGCTCCTTTTGCTTTTGAATATTTTTGTCCTTTTGCCTTTATTGTTTTATTCTGCTTCTACCTTCAAATTCTTTGCCTTGGTATTGAATGGATGGTTATTCATTTCTTCAATGATCTCATAATGATCATTAGAGTCAAACACATATTCAAGGAATCCCACTATAGAATCACCATCTAGTTCTTGAATCTCAATTTTAAAGAACCAACGTCTTCTTATAGCTCAATAATGGTGCACATTTGATGGTTGTTCATTTCTTCAATGACATCATTACAATAATTTGAATCAAACACATATTCAAAGAATCCCACCCTAGAGTCACTATCTAATGCTTGAATCTCAATTTCTAAAGGACCAAAATCTTCTTGTAGCTCAATAATGGTTCACATTCACATCATTTGGTTCATCTCCATACAAGTTGAACCATCATGTTTATTTGTTTGGTGAAATTCATACACTATATTTGTTGTCAAGGTAGTAGCGGGTAGTGCTTCAATAGTGAGGCTTTGATTTGGTGTTGGCAGTTAGTTGTTGAAATTGTAAGGCACACACTTTCTTCTTGGTGTCCAATCTTGGTAAAGTGGTGCTTGATTTATCTGGGGCAACTATTTTTTAATTGCAATCATTTCATTTTCCATTTTATGAAGGAGCATGTCTATAGGAGTGGAAGATGGAAACTTTGGCTAGTGATTTTTTTGCACTTTCCAACTATTATGAGGTCATCTTCAATTTCAATGGCTCGGGCTTGGTGGATTCTAAATTTGTAATTTGATTTCTTATAAAAAAGAAGCTTGTGTATGGTGGTTGCACATTAATAAAGAATCATTTTTTATTATCTATAGTTGGCTTAGTTGTTGAAAGAATTTGATTTATTAGTTTATTGAATTTAGAAAAAAATTATGCATGGATTCATACATTTCTTTCTTCATTTGGGTGAGTTGTACTAGGATGACATGCTCATCATCAGTAGACTTGAATCTTCCCTCAAACTTTCTTTTCATATTAGCCCAATTGGTAATGGACCCTTGTGGAAGGTGATAGAACCATTTGGCAACAGCTTTGCACATAATGTTTCAACAAATGACCTAACCTCACATCTTTGTGTTGTACGTCCAAAATACTATATGCAACAATAAATGCAAAGTTGTGCTCACTGGGGAGTTGTTTTGCATTCCAATTGAATTTAGGAAAATTCTCTAGACCCTCTAGATAATTCATTGACTTGAGCCCCTAAAGCTAAGGAACCTATTTGTGCACCCCAAGATCTAGCCACCATTCTAGGAAAATTAAATAACCATGGAAAGACTTTGCTCAAACTTGTTGTGCCTTCTTGTTTCTTGCTTTCTTACTTCTTTTTCTTGTGACTTGTAGGTGCAATGGTAGTTTTCTTTATTTTCTCTCTTTTCGAGGCTAAGTTTAAAGTTAAATTATTGCTAGAAATAGAAGAAAGAATCAATATTTCCTCTAAGTCTTGATGCCCTTGTGAATATTTTTCAGCCAGGGCATGAAATTATTCTATTGACAATATGATGTAGGTGTTGGAACCCTAGCTTGCACTTTTTGAACCCTTATGGCGATATATGTTGGGTTGCTCTTCTTGCAAGATTGGCTTCTTCATCTTCTTCATATAATACAATAGAAACCTTGTGAAATTTGATATCACTTGGATGGTTATCCTAAAAATAATTTCTCAAGTCAATAATAATATCTTCTTGACCAACTTATAACCAACCAAGATTGGGATGTAAAACTAGTGGGTTGCTTTGGATAGTCACACACTTCACAAAGAACACTTAATTTTTGTGGGCAACACAATATTAAAAAATCATGCCCCATGGTGGGCACCAGAAAACTGTTGGTTGAAAATTTGGCTCTTAGACAAATTTTAAAATTATTACAATAGTTTTGGGACAAAGTCCCTCCTCAATTTGAAGGGGAGGCTCCCTTTATTGAAAACCCATAATCAAACAATTGTTACTTACAATATTCACAAATATTTAGGGGCTATTTGCATGAGGGAGATTATAGTTTTATTTTTTAAAATAAATAAAGTAGGAAGAAAAGGAAAGAAAAATAATTGCCTATGGAAATGAATAAAAATATAGTTCAATTCATATACACCATTTCATCACATAAAGATCCAATATTTGAGACAACCCACAATATAAAAGGAAAGAATGAGGAAATGAATTTCACACTAGATGTAGGAATAATGTAAAACCCACAAAGGACAAATGAGACTCAAAGCTCTACAAATTCTCCTTTTATTTCTTCAAAAGTGAACTCGAAGTTTCAACTTCCTCTTCCTTTTACAAAAATTTAAAATTGTGCCAAAAGTCTTCTATCTATTGCAATGAAGCCCATATATATAGAAAATAACTAACTTTCAAGTTAATTAGGACATTAAAATACAAGTG
Source organism: Cunninghamia lanceolata (assembly GCA_027924645.1). Taxonomy (NCBI): domain Eukaryota; kingdom Viridiplantae; phylum Streptophyta; class Pinopsida; order Cupressales; family Cupressaceae; genus Cunninghamia; species Cunninghamia lanceolata. Next base: position 14,677,695 of record BSBN01000169.1, on the reverse strand, counting down.
AAAATAAAAGGTAATTTTAAAATAAAATGACTTTATATGTTATAACTTATCTGATTCTTTTTATAAAAGTGACCCTATAAAGACATTATAACATAATAAAGTATTTTAAAAATACTTTTTAGAACTTGAGCCTCTCTATCCATGTCTTTTGCTACATCCTTTGAAGTAGATGGCTTGTTCAAATATTCATCAACAATCTGAATTGTTTGCTTTTGAGCATGTCTGGTCCATTGATTGAACTTCTTCAAATTTGTGATCAATTTATTCATTGCTTCTTGATTGGGTCCATTACCATATTTCTAACATATCTAATAAGTTATCAGTACATCCACATCCTTATTAAGCACCATGTGATAGTTAACAAGTTATTTTTCAAAATAACTAAATAGATTCTATGTCTTTATAAACTTAATGATTGAAGTTGCATCAAATCCCAATGGTTTAGTTGACTCCCCTTTGATGAGCTTTGCTAATTGTTCCTTTATATTCTCAACTGAGTTGATATTGCTTTGCTTGCAAAATAATTGCAAGGAATATTTTCAACAAATTCCTAGATGTTTGTCATGGTTTCGAGGCTCAACACTCTGGACTTTTTGAATTCATACTTTCCATTGTTAATTATGTTCATTCACCATTTAGAAACATCATGTTATTCAATTGGAATACTTGCTTCTTCTTGAGTGAAAATGCCTTCAATGATCAAAATTGAGATGCCCATCTTATAGAAATATGGAATATTATGTTCTAATGTAGTGCTTTCTTTATCAAATTTTCCTTTTGATTGCTCAAGAGTAGATAGCTCTACATGTATCTTAGCATGTACTTGAATTGTCTCATCAATGAGGAGAGATCCCTTGGTTAAATCAAATTTTCTATCCATGATTTCATAGCTCTTCCCATATACCTATCTCTCTAGTAAATAGGGAGTTTTATTTGTAATAGTGATAGAGGATGGGATTGACATTAAGGATGATTCAATTGACCTAATCAAATATTACATGTATGTTGTGAGTTGATCAACTTTTTCCTTCAATCAAGCCTTGACTTCATTACCTTTGTCCATCCTATCAAAATGGAAGTTCATTGTTCTCATGGTCAATTTATCTCCTTTCCTTGTGGGCTTTCCCAACTCTATCCAAGACATTTGATAGTAAAAACACCCATATCTTATTTTATCTTTGTGTCCAATCAAAGTGGCTACTTCTACAAACCTTGTTTCCAATGAATTTGTGGATATTAAAGATATTGTTAGGAAAAGGTGTCTCAACCTTGCATTCCCAATGTTTGTATTTATTTATTATTTTTTCATTACATAAGAAGTGGGGCATCCCACTTTGAGGTGGCACTTTTTGCCATGTATCAACCATCTTGAAATTTAAGAGATTGTAAGAGCATTTAAGTGTCATTATGACATTAGAAGGTGGAAGTTACTTATGACACATAAGAGCATGATCATTGAGGGTTACATTGAAATCTTGACCAACATTATGGCAATATTATGATGCATGTCATAGAGCATCTTTGAACGGAGGAAAAGGACAAAATTGAGTGCCAAGTTAGGTCGTCAAATATGACAAAGTGTAAGGAATATGCTAAATATTTTTTGAAGACCAAGAACAAGAATGGGGCATTGGAATTTGTGCTATTTTGGGCACCACTTTAGGCTCATGGATTTGGTACATGGTTTTGTAAAACCATTTGATGGTTTCCAATTTGTTCATCTTTTATTTATTGGTTCTTGGAGATGGAGCTTTCAATGGGTTGTATGGTTGATTTGCAAGTATCGTTATGCAGTTAGAATCACTTCAGGTTTACATGTTGGTGATACTCTTGTAGATGCATTGCCTAGATATTGTATTGTAACCATTGCAAAATAATATAATTGGTCTTGCTTTTAGAGTGGGTTTTTTCTATTGAAAGGGTTTTCCCCATGTAAACCTTGTGTTATGGTATATTTTCTTGTGCATTCTTTTTTGTAACTACAAAGATTAAATTTATTTATGCATACCTCTCCTCGTAGATTAGTGTAGGAATCATTTTCTACACCTTTGCTTTCTTTCATTTAGTATTAGAGCCATATCACCTTGGATTATAGGTGTTAGGGATAAGGGTTTTTATACTAATCTCGGATTGAGTAAGAGCTTGCAAAAATCTTGTTGTAGGAAAAATGGAAAACACATCGAGCATAGAGAAGAAGTTATCAAGCACTAACATTGAACTTTGGAAGCTCAAGACGAAGGATATGCCCATAGATAGAGATCTATATGGGCTACAAAGATCCAAACCTGCTGCAATATCACAAGAGGACTGGGAGAAGTTGGACAAAAAGGAAAAGGGTCTCGTTAGACTTTGTTTAGTAGACTTTGTGTTGTTAAATGTACATGAAGAAACCACCATTATATCTCTTTAGAAGAAGTTGGGAGAGATTTATTAGGCTAAATCCCTAGTGAATATTTTTTTGAGAAAGAAGTTGTATACCCTCGGGATGGAGGTTGGTGGTTCTATGGTTATTAGATAGAGAGAATCTAGTATCTTGGCTACATCATCGATAGAGATGGTGTATTTATCAAACAAGAGAAAATATATGTTATTAGAGATTTGTTGGGCTTAAAAAGTTTCACAAAAGTCATGAGCTTCTTAGATCTAGCCAAGTTCTATCAAAGATTCATGTTTAGAATATCTCACATTGTATGGACTCTAAACTAAGGAACAAAGTACGAGACCAAATCAAAGTTTGTATGGATAGAGGCACAACTTGCAACACAAACGTAATAAAGACTATGTTCAACTCAAGTTCTTGTTCTATCGTATTTGTAGTAGTCTTTTGAGATCAAGACAAATTCTTCAAAGTAGGCAATAGGATTAATTCTCATTAAACATGGTCATCTTGTTTCTTACTAAGTTCTACCAAAGGTTCATGTTTAGACTATCTCACATTTTGTATGGCCTCTAAACTAAGAAACAAAATGGGGGACCAAATCAAAGTTTGTATGGATAGAGGCACAACAACAAGCAACACAAATGAAATAAAGACTATGTTCAGCTCAAGTTCTTATCTTGGCTTGTTTGTAGTAGTCTTTTGAGGTCAAGACAAATTCTTCTAAGTAGGTAATAGGAGTGATTCTCACTAAACATGGTCATCTTGTTGCTTACCATAGTGAGACCTTTGTTTATGCTATGCATAGGTATCCCACATATGAAAAAAAGCTTTTTGTGATTGTCTAGGTTTGTAAACAATGGAACCATTATATAAGGAAAGGAGATCATCATCCACACATATTGCGGGCTTCTACAATTCATGCAAACTTGAGGATGTAGAATTACTAACATCAATTGTGGTCCACATATCTCTAGCAATTCCACCTCAAAATTTGACACAAAAAAAGAGTACCAACAAGGTTGTTGACTTCCTTAACCAACCTCCAATTATGATTGTAACAATGGTCCTAAGATTCTACGGACATAAGACACAAGAGTGGCCGATATATACCTTAAACCTCTTTACTACTCTAACATTTACCATTGACTGTCAACTAGGTGACATGTTCTTGAGTACCACATTGAGAATGTACTCCTATGCCACATGGGGCACCTCTATGTTCCTATTTAGTACCACACTGAGAATGCACTCTTATACCTCATAGGGAATTTTTTAGTGGCTATATGTCGCCAAGTGGCTAATTTTTAAATTTTTACCCCCCAAATTTGGCTATTTTTAGGCCCTTTAGAAGTGTCCAATTCACCCATATTTGATAGATTTTACCTAATCTTGAAATAAAATCACCTCGAGTTAGAAACTTTAATTCTTTAGGAGGGACACATATCACACTATTGTATATAAAAAATTTGGCCCTAATCTATTTTTATTTTTTATGCTTGCCCCATTTCAACATATTTATTTAATAAATCATATATTGATAAGAAATTTAGAGATTGAATCACCATAAAAGTTAAATATTAATAGAAAAATTTAGCCACTTAATTGAAAAAAGTTTGGCACAAGGATAAAATATTGCCATTCACTCTAAAATTTCATTCCAATATGAAAAACATTGTCTGGGATATTATGTTTCTTTATAGTAGATTTGCTAGGGTTTTTATAAAAAAATTAAGTATAGTCATTTCTTAAAGTATATCCTGATGCCACATGGGGCACCTCTATGTTCCTATTGAGGAACATCATAAATGATCTAGATAAATTGTTGGGATTAGGTGTGACATTCACCTTGCAAATCCTAAATCTTGTAAATTGTATTTAATTATGTAGATGACAAATAAAGTAGATCTCCAAACATCACAGAGTGGGAAAATGGGAAGCCCATGTGAGAGTGTGACATTATTTTTTCTCTAGGATACTTGGGATATTGTGTAAGAAGACATTGAATAGTGAGGTTACATTGAAAATCTCAAAATTGAGTGTTATAGAGGATCTTCCTAATTTGGATGTTATCACACATCATTGATTTCTCTCATGGAGTGCCTAGATTTGGGAAATTGGTCAATTTGACCATTATGACAAAATCTATGATGTATAAAAGAGGTGTAAGAGGAGTTACTTTCTAGTATGGGTTTCTTGATCATGATTATGGAGGTGTTGGATTTTTGCTATGGCTCATGGCTTTGATTCATAGTTTTGGGATACCACTTGGTGGTTTCTTGTTTCAGATTTTTTTTATTTATTGGAGGAATGAAACAGAGGTTTGTAGGGTTCTTTTGCAGGTATTCTTATGCTACCAAAATAACTATTAGTTAGAGGGATCAGTGGATTGTACTGGTTTACTCTATTTTTAGATATTAATACAAGTTTGGGTCTCCCTGGTGGTAGATTTTTTTGTTGCAAGGTTTTCTTCACGTATATATAATGTGCATATGGTTTGTGAATTTATGTTTGCTTCTCCATTATTTCATTAATATTATATAGTTTACCACATGTTTAATTAGATTGAAATACTTAATTGTTAATATTATCATTGTGATGTTCACCCTATATTCATCATTTAGTATCAAAGATACATCTTGATTTTAAAAGAGGAATGTATTTATTGCAATGTTGTGAGTTTTTTGTGGTTGCAATGGGAGTATTTTGTTTAGTGGTTTCATAGATGTGAGTGTGGTTAGAGAATTATGACAAGCACATCTCATTTAGAGATTGAGAAGTTCAATGGCTCTAAGTACAAGTGGTGGAAACTAAAAATGGAGGATCTCTTGGAGGAATGAGATCAGTGGAGAGTTGTGGCAGATAAAGAAAATCCTATTGGGTTATTGGATGAAGGCTAGAAGAAACTCAATAAGAAGGCTCAAGGAATAATATGGCTATGGCTCTCTAATTCTATCCTTTTGAATGTTTTTAAGGAGACTTCTACATACAACTTTTAGAGAAAGACATGTGAAATTTATCAAATGAAGAGTTTGGTAAACAAATTTCATTTGAAAAAATGTATTCCTTGAAAATGAAGGAAGGATACTCGGTATTTGAGAATCTTAATGCTTTTAATTTAATTTTTAGTGAAATTGGGAGTCTAGATGTTAAGCTTGATGAAGAGGATAAGTGTATTTTGTTGCTTTGCTCTTTACCTAAATCTTGAGAGAACTTAATAGTTGCAATGAACGGTGGTACTATAGAGACCAAGATGGATACCCTTGTTTCTATTTTTCTTAGTGAAGAAATGAGGAGGAAATCCATGGACAAGGGTTCCAAGTATGCATTACATATTCAAGGTAGACCCAAGGAAAAAGGTGGTAAGAAAAGAGGGATAAGGAGAGATCCTAGCCAAAAGGATGGTCTAAAACTTCTAGTAAGAGTAGAGTGAAATGTTGGAACTATAGGAAGCAAGGCCAGGTGAAAATGGAATGCAAAAATAAGAAAAAATTTATGATTATTCTCCCCTAATGATGAAAATGATGCTTTGTTTATTTCTACTAATATAATTATAGTGATGACTTGTGGCTTATTGATTTAGGCACCTCATATCATATGACTCCTCACAGGGAGTGGTTCTCTTCTTACATAACATATGATGGTGGTGAGGTGTTTCTTGGTGACAACAATTCACATTAGATCATTGTCCAAGGGAACACAAAACTTGTTTTCAATTATGTGAGGGTGAAATATTTGATTGATGTGTTGCAAATTCCAAGACTTGCATGAAATTTACTTTCAGTTTCTAAGATGAATGAAGTTGGAGTGCATGCCACATTTGATAGGAATGGTTATATGTTGGCCAAAGGGAATTTGGTGCTAGCTAAGGAATCTTGGTGTGGTACTCTATTAAAGATTGAAGCATTTATATATTGTAACTCTCCCTATGTAACCAACAATTTAGATTCATGTATGTTGTGGCATGACAGGTTGGACCATATTGGTGAAAAGGGGCTTAAGACCCTAGTTAATAAAAATATGGTGGATCATTTATTTGGTTATTCTATAGATTTTGATTTTTTTTAGCACTATGTGTTTAAAAAACAAAATAAAGTTAAGTTTAATTCTGATAGCACTAGAGAAAAATATTATTGGAGGCTATTTGTAGTGATATTTTTGGTCTTGTAGATATTGCATCAATTGGTATATCTCATTATTATATTTCCTTTATTGATGAATACTCATGTTATACTTGGATTTATTTTTTGAGGCACAAGTCTAAAGTTTTTTGCAAGTTTAAAGATTTTAAATTCCTTATTGAATTTATATGGATCGAAAAATAAAAGTATTAAGATCAAATAATGGAGGAGAATATTGTTCTAGAGAATTAAATGAGTTATGTAGACATGTAGGTATTGTGAGACATAAAGTGACTCTATATATGTCACAACAAAATGGCACTATAGAGAGGGTGAATGAGATGTTAATGGAAAGAGCCAAAAGTAAGTTGAGTAGTGCTTACTTGGATCAGTGTTTTTGGCTTGAGGTTGTAAATACTACTTATTATTTGATTAATAAATCTATTATCTACTATGGTTGATAAGACATCATATGAGGTGTGGACAAATAAGAAATCGTCTATTTTGCACATTAAATTCTTTGGTTGAGGATTTCGTTCATGTGCCTAAAGAAAAATAGTCTAAGATTTGAAGGCTATAACAAATGTATTTTTATTAGTTATGACGATAATGTTAAGGATTACAAGCTTTCAAATCCTCTAACCTTAACAATAGTATATTCTAGAGATGTGATTTTCAAGCAACTTAGATTTAAATCTAATTAGGTATAGCTAAAATAAAAAGAAAAGAATATCGTGCATTTTGAAACTAAAATAGAGAAGTGGGAAGGTGCATGGGTGGAAGAAAACTAGGTTGGACAAGATGATGTAGAGGAAGGAAAAGGTTTAGATTCAGAGTGAAGAAGAAGAACATGACTCACTTCTTACACCTTTGAGAAGGTTCACAAGGCAATGAAAACTAGATGACAGGTATAGCCCACCAAATTTTTGTTGTGTACTTGCTTTATCTTGTATTGAAGATGAACCTAGATCTGTGAAGGAAGCTCTTTCTTTGAAGGAACATATGTCTTGGATAGAAGTCATGTACGAGGAGATGATGGCCTTGGATAGATGTGAGACATGGGATCTAGTGGATTTACTCAAGAGATGGAATCCAATCGGATGCAACTGAGTGTTTAAAAATAAATGCAGAGCAAATGGGCAGTTGAACAATTACAAGGCAAGATTGGCAACAAAAGGTTACTCCCAAGTTGAGGGAATTTATTTTGGCAATTTTTTTCCCTTGTTGAAAAACTAACTTCTATTATATTCCTTCTATTGTTGATGCTTATGATTTAGAAGTAGAAAAAATGGATTTTAAAACTATATTTTTGCATGGGAATTTTAAGGAAGAAATTTATATGAAATAGCTCAACAGTTTTATGGTAAAAGAGAAAGGAAACAAGGTTTGTAGGTTAAAGTAATCTTTGTATGGTCTTAAGCTATCACCTCGGATGTGGTATTAGAAATTTTATGCCTTTGCATTGTAGCATGGATTTGTTAGGAGTGATTGTGATCATTGTGTTTATTTCAAATTGATTGAGGATCAATTACTAATCATTGTCAAGTGTATGTTGATGACATGTTGTTCATTAGAAACAATAAGGGTATGATTAGGGAACTCAAAATTTATTTTTCTAATGCCTTTAACATGAAGGATTTACGGGGGATGACCCTTTGGTGAAGTGGTGGGGCTTCTTGCCTGTAGTGCCAACAACCAAGGTTCAAACCCTGTGGGGTCGCCCTCTACCGCGTCAAAAATTGAGGTTGCTTACCCTCCAAGAGGGGAGACTCTGTGGTGAAATGGTGGGGCTTCGGCCTGTAGAGCCAACAACCCAGATTCAAAACCTCCTGGTAAGTTTTAGTGCTTGTCAACATATCACTTTCAACCTTGAAAATTTAAGAAGCGCTATGGAAGGAAAAACAAGCATTGAGCGGGAAAATGCAAGTTTGAATGGCGATGGTAGGAACTCTATTGGCTCATTGCCGCTCAAGGTGCCCACAACGGTGGGTGGGCGGTTTGGTATTTTTCCTGGCTCGGGTGTGCTGGGTGTCGTCGCTCTGGGTTTGCCTGAGTGTGGATTTGTGCCTGTTGCGGTTGGGCAAGGGATAGGTCCTGTGAACGCCGATCTTGGGGTGCTGTCTCAAGAGGAGTTGGCTTATGGCACTAGTTTGGGTGTCTGCGACCATTCTGGAGGTGTTGATGTTGTTGGTGGGTCTGCTGAGGGGCTTCAGGTTCCTATCGGCCCTAGAAAATCTTTCTTTGCCGTTGTTGCTGGTTTTGGTGTCGGACCCACTCACCCCGGCTTGATTCTTGGCTTATCCCTTATGCCAGGGAATCCCCTATTGTGGTGTGTAGATCAGAGGTCACTGAAATGAACAATTCTATTGTAATACAGGGGTGATTTGCAGATTTAATGGTTTCTGGCCCTCTCTACCCAATCTCCACAATTGGGTCATGGAGTCCTAGAAGCCACTTGTTAAAGGAAAGATTGAGTTGTTTCCTTATGCAATAGGATTCTTTATTGTGACATTTGCTTCTTCAGAGAAATGAGACTTAGTTCACGATGACAGGGTTTGGTTGTGGGGGGAGCATTCCCTCTTCATCAAACCCTGGACTCTGTCCTTCAATCCCCTAACTAAGCCGCTCAACATCAGACCTATTTGGGTCCGTCTCCCAAATCTCCCTCTCCAGGTTTGGGAGGATTCTTGTTGTGAGAGCATAGGCAATGCTATTGGTCATTTCCTTAAGGTTGATTCTACAGCCTCCTTCATGGGGCATTCCACGGTAGCCTGCATCCTTGTGGATATTGACTTGTCTAGACCTCTTCATGGGGATGTGGTCTTGATGGTTGGGGAAAGGCCATGGAAACAACTAATCGATTATGAGGGTATCCCTTTTAGATGTAGAAGGTGTTTTACTATCGGTCATTTGGCCTCTGGTTGCCCTCTCTCGCGTCGCAAGGGAGCTGCAACTTAGTGGAAGGATGCTCTCCTGGATCACCTGACGATCAGTGCTTCTCAGGAGGATGGTTCGGCTCAGGGGGATGTTTCCTCTGAGGAGGCTGAGGTCCCTTCTGGGGCTGCTACTGAGGGGGTGGTGTCGACTGCTGCTGCCAATCCCTTGCAGTCTCTGAACCCTTCTGAACACTTATCTGCTCATTTGATGGCTCCTCCTATTTTGGGCAGGCCCACTGCTTCCTTTATGACTTCCTCTTCTTCAGTTTTGCCTTCCTCAGGTTCGGCGTCCCTTTTTGCAGATTCTTTGGTGTCTGTTAGGGTTCTCCATGAGCCCTCTTTGTTCATGCCTTTGGGAGAGGTTTCCCTCTCTCCTGGTGCTATTGACCCTGGTTTTGAGCCCTCCTGGATAGTGGTTCAGTGTAGAAGAGAGGTCCTTTGCTATCTGGTGGCAAGGGAGTAAGATTTGCTAGGACGGGATCTGGTGTGGTGTAGATCCTTGTTGTTTGTTCTCCAATTGGGTTGCTGTGCCTGTGCTGTCATTCTACATTTCTTGGTCTTTTGTTTCTGAGATCAAGTTCTTTTGGTTGTTGGTTTTCTGCAGCTTGGCTGCAGTTGTTTTGTTCTGTCCCCTATTTTTCTGCCCTTGTGGCCTCGTTTGTAAAGGGTTCAACCCCTTGTTAGCTGCAAAGTACATCTTGGGCATAGAGATTAGTAGGGATTAAGCTCATAGAAATCTTTGTCTTAGTTAGCAGACTATTTTGCAATAGTTTACTCTGTAGGAGTAAGTGAGTTATTCATTTTCCTGTTAATTCTAAGATATTTTTAGATAAATGTCCTAAGTTAGATGATGATTTGAAGGATACATATAATGTTCCTTACACTAGTGTCGTAGGTAGCCTAATGCATGTTATAGTTTATACAAGACTAGGTATTGCCCAAGTAATGGGAGTTCTCAGCAAGTTTATGTCTAACCCTAGTAGAGAGAATTGGAATTATGTGAAAAGGGTTTACAAATATTTGCAAGGGACTTATACTTATTGTATTTGTTACCATGGGACTAATGACGTGGGCAGGTTTATGTCTAATCCTATTTTATATGCATGGCTTTGTTGATTCACGTTGGCTTGATGATATGGATAGAAAGAGGTCCATAAGAATTTTATGTGTTCACTTTGTTTGGAGGAGTTGTCAATTGGATGAGTAAGCGACAACCCACAATTGTGTTGTCCACTATAGAAGCATAGTTCATGGTTGTAGCTAATGCTTGTAAGGAGGCAATGTGGTTACAAAGATAGTTTTAGGTATTAGCTTTGAGTGCAAACATGTTAGGATCAAATGTGACAGTCATCGTGCTATCTATTTAGCAAATGACCTAATTTACCATGCTTGTATGAAGTATATTGATGTTAGTATCACTTTGTCTACACGATGGCTGAGGGTGGTAGATTCATGATACAAATGTTGACACTTTGGTTAATAATGCATATTCTCTCACTAGCCAATGAGAATAGATAAGTTTTGTTGGTGCAAGGAGGTCATGGGCATTTCCTCTTCTTGTATTTGATTCATTTATTTTAGTTTCCTATGATGTCTTTGCAATATAAATGTCAAGTGGGAGAATGTTAGGATTAGGTTTTCTATTCACCTTGCAAATCATATCTTGTACATTATATTTAACTATGTAGACAACAAATTATAATATATGATCTCCACACATCATGCAGTGGGAAAAATGGGATGCCCGTGTGAGAGTGGGGACATTATTTATTACTCATTCTCCAAGATACTTGGAATATTGTGTAAGAAGGAAAAGAGGTTACATTAAAAAGTTCAAAATTGGGAGTTATAGAGGATCTTCGCAATTTAGATGTTATGACACAAAATTGATTACCCTCATGGAGTGCCTAGATTTGGGAAATTGGTCAATTTGGTCGTTATGGTGAAACGTATAATGCATAAGAGAGGTGTGAGATGTGTAAGAGGTGTAAAAGGAGTTGCTTTCTATTTCGGTTTGTTTGACTATGACTACGGGGGTGTTGGATTTTTGCTATGGCTCATGGTTTTGACTCATAGTTTTGGGATACCACTCGGCAGTTTCTTGTTTTTGACTTTTCTATATATTGGAGGCATGGGATAGAGGTTTGTAAGTTTTTTTTGTAGGTACTCTTATTTTTTCAGATTATTGTTAGTTAAAGCAATAAGTGGATTGTATTGGTGTACTCTATTTTTGGAGATTAATACAAGCTCGGGTATCTTTAGTGATGGAGTTTTTTCTCACAAAGGTTTCTTGATGTATATCTAGTGTTCATATGGTTTATGTATTTATGTTTCTTCTCCATTGTTTCATTAATATTATATAGTTTATCAAATGTTTAATCGAATTGGAAAACATAATTGTTAATATTCTCATCATGTCATTCACCTTGTATCCAACAAGGATCACTATAGTCATATTGTGTGTCACTTTGGACTAAGAATATATTGGCCATTTTGTAGAAGTACTTCTATTAGCCAAAATTATGTCATGATGTTTTATACATTAAATCTTGTACAACATATGCCATTGCAAATCAAACAAATTGAAATGGGCCATGTACACGCACTTATCAATTATTGACCCACGAGTAGACATGGTCATGATTATGTATATTTTGTGGTTAAAAAGTTATCAAGGATGGTTGTTGTGTTGCCCTACAAGAAAGGGGTTTCTATATAGGATGATGTTCTTTAAAAACTTGTGTTTATTTTGGCCTACCATAAACCATTGTATCAAAAAAGGGACAATAAAAATTTTAGCTATTTTTGGACTTTGTTGTGATCCACGATGGACATAAAATTGACAAAAAATACAAATCATTCTATCCATAAATAGATGGGTAGATGGAGGTTGTCACCCACATGATTGTGTACATTCTCCAATTGTATCACTCAAAGAATCCCTACACATGGAGTGAGAGTTTTTTTTATGTAGGAGTATCCTAGGGGTCCAACAATCTTACATCACCCAAAAACATTCCTTGTTTTGTTTATGTGTTTGGTTTTCTGCATGTGAGATTAGCTTGTATGCACTTGCACATTTCTATGTTTTGTGTGTGTCTTTGTTGGGGTAGTTTTATTTTGAGTGGACCTACACAACTCTTGCTCTTTTACACTAATCATTCTATTGCACTATTGTGTTCTATGTTCCTTACACAAGCTTTGTCTCTACACAATTTGACCTATGTAGCATGCAAACCTTTGCAATCTTTAGTGTTGCCACATAATTTGGCAAATGATTCATGATCCTTATGAATGTCTTTGCATGTTGGGAAAGGTGTGTTGTACATCTTGCATATAACATTTAATGTTGTTGTAATTTGTGGGACCCACCTAGTGTGGGACACTACACTTTGTTTAGATCAACTTTCTCTTAGGTAATTATTGTATGTAAAATTGGAAATGCAAATGTTGTGGTCACATGAAGATAAGTTATAAGACAAACTCACAAAAGGTGAAAGGTCACCTTGAGCGCTTAGATTGAAAAAGACAAAGTGAAAAGACAAGGGAAAGCCTTGGAAGTTGGAATAATTCTTGGGGAAGGTGAAGAGTCATACTTGGGCACCTCGGGAGATGACACTTGACTCATGGTTTTGAGCCCATAGTTTTAGGAAACCATTATTGGTTTCTTGTTTCTCTCTTTCCTATTATTGAATGCTTGGATTAGTGGTTTGTGTGTGATTTTGGCAATAAGGAAGTGTTGTTGGAATTCCTACAAAATTAGGTTGTGACAAGATCCTAAGAAGGCATGGAAATGGATGTGCGGTTACATGGTGTTGTAACTAGTTTCTAATTGCTTTTAGATTGATCACAAGGAGAGCAATACATAGAGTGCATTGACAATAGGTTCTTTCAGATTGTGGGTTGCATTGAGGACATGTTCTTTGAAGGTGCATGCTATCAAATTTGATAGGGTGAAGAAATTGTTTGAGCACAAGAAAAAAAATCATTATATTATAATCTTGTTCTTTAGATAATCTATCAATTGTGTTGTGTTTCTTGCTGGGTTTTTTATTGAAAGGTTTTCCTTGGGTAATTTTAGTGTTTCTATTTATGTATGCTCTTAATTATATTATTAACTTTATTTGTGATTTTGTTGCTTAAGTTGAATTAGTTCTATTCAACAATACTCTTCTTTGGTTGATTACCAAGAAGGTAATTTTCTTAACACTACGTAGACCACTATTTGTTGTGTAAGTGTTTGTGCCATGTTTCTGTTTCTACACATCCCATGCACAAAGATCCCAATGTTGTGCCATGATTGAATATGAGTTCATAAGATGTAGATCCCAAATTGAAGATTTATGGTGATCAAATGATCACCTTGTTTTATTGTCTATACTTTCAAGATCTCTAAACACGTGAAATTAAGACATGTGGCCAAATCATCAATTGAGGCTTCAAATTAACAAAATATGCAAGTTGACTTTGACAAGATCCACCCAAGAAACTCCTAGCCAATTAGATTGTCTGAATAATGACAAACTATAATAATTTATTGCCTAGACAAAGTCAACCACCATCCTAAGGAGCTTAGGGATTGTAATTGTGCATGTAAGAGCTAAAAACCAATATTCAATTGGTTTTCCTATCAAATTTTGAATTGAAGAGGTATCTTGGCCAAGATTGGATTGGTTGATCAGAATTAAATGTGAAATGTTCTTACTTCTAAAATTGGATTCTTCTTCTTAAATGCAATTAATGATGGTATGAAAGGTCTTAAATGTTTTAGTCTCGAGATCCTTGTAAGATTGGATTTCTTAGACATAATATGATCTTCATCATTTGCTGAATTTGATATAATAGATGCATGTTGGGCTTTCTAAGTTGAGTGTTTGGGAGTTCAAGAGTTTGATTGTTTTTGAAGAAGTTTCAAGAGGGCATAGTTGAGTTTGGGATTTGAGGAGATTGTAATGCAGAGAATCTTTGTTAAGGTTCAATAGCTAAGAGTGATAAGAACCACAATAAAGAAGTGGTCCATGCTTGTATTTTGTTCTTTTGTAGATTAATATAAGTATTTTGTTTCCTAATGTCCAAATTTCTTCCTAGTCACTTTTGTTATGTACTCTATGTGCCTATTTGTTGGTTGTTCATTTGATCCATAGTTGGACATTACACCATTTTATGTGTCTAACATAACTACAATTGAGCACTTTATAGCTCCACTAGGCATAGTTTATTCCAAGTTTGCCTCAAGTTTATTGCAAGATTTCTTTTATTGTGAAGGACAAGATTACATTTTATGTTGTAACAGAATTTTTTTTAATCGTATGAGACCTCCTGTCCCATAAAACAACAGATACATGAAATCTTGCAACAAACTAGTAAAAAGTACAAGCAATGACATAACCAACATTGTGTCCCTTAGTAGGTCTAGGTGGGAGATAAGATATTACACTTTTCAAAAGAAAGGATTCAAGGACCAAAAAGAAAACTTGGGCCTTTGCAATATACTTTATACACCATTAGTAAGTGGGTAGGTGATAATGCATTTCAACTCGATTCTCGTCTTATCTTGGGTTGCATCTAGTATTCAATGCAAAATTACTCTCAATATGTTCTGACACTATTAGACACATCAAATTTTACTGAATAGTTGTAGACCATAAAATAGAAATTTGATGCTAACACTCCAATTCCTATAAATCATAGCATGAAATTTTTAAATAAAGATATCATTTTTACATTTTTTGCTTGTGTGTAAGATACAATCAATAATCTTTCATTCTAAACATTTCCCATTAATTCATTTCCCTCATTTAAAGATTCACTTTAAAGATGTGAATAATAAAATAAAATTCAAAGATCTTATTCAAGACATGTACATCATTTTCATTCTAAACATTTCCCATTAATTCATTTCCCTCATTTAAAGATTCACTTTGAAAATGTGAATAGTAAAATAAAATTCAAAAATCTTATTCAAGACATCTACATCATTTTCATTATTAAACTTGCCATTCAAGAAAAAAAATTGTCAAATATAAATACAAAACAATCTTTATTATTAGAGAGTATCTATAAAAATAAGCTTAAATAAATTTAACTTAAAAATTCTTTATACCACTTAATGCAAAAAATTCTTTATACCACTTAATGCAAGCATCTTTTCCAAATCTATGGACACTATTCTTAAGAATCTATTAAGTAAGTGATTTATAAAATATATTATAATTTTTTAAGATTTTTTTAAAAAGATGTCATGCCCTTTTTGAGGCTTGAAATGTGTTTTTAAAAAATTAAGAATCCATAAATATCAACACTTGGTTATAAAATATATTAAAATTTCTTTCTAATCTTTCTTTTTTTAAAATTCACCATGTTTTTGTGGGATTATGAAAATTTAATGGATATCCAATATAATAATATTTAAAATTTAAATTTTTAAGAAAATAAATCTAAACTTCTTCTGATATACAGAAATACAAGATTTTTTCCCTTCAAAAGCATCAAAATGTAGATGTTTTTCTCTCTGGTACTTCATGGATATTTATGAAATACTTCCCATTTTAAAGCTTGATGAACCTACTTTGTAAACAATTCAATTTTATAAAAAAGAATCGGCCAGTCCTTGTTTATGATAGTGATATACTTGCAGCATATAAAATTACACTCTCGGCCGGTCCTTGTTTGTAATTATGGTAGTGATATATTTGCAACATATTTCAATACAAAATAAATATTACTCTCATAAGATAACTTATTTACGGTATCCTAGCAATTCTTGTGCTTTTCAGTCAAGCTAAATAAAAATGAGCATTCAAGATGGCATTTCCCAAATTGCTCTTCCTAGGTCGTAGATTCTCGAATGGCTACAGAAAACTCTCAATCAGATAGTCTCATTGTTGAAAATATATAAACATCTTATCAAGTGCATCTTTGGAAATTTGGTTTTGCTTTTCATAATTTTCACAAGTTTCCAAAGGTTGTCTGGTCTGCTTTGACTCACAGAAGTGTTCAATTCAGCCATTAGAATCGTGATACATTGGAGAATCTTGCACTGATTTCAATTGAGATCTGCATCACTGCTCATGTGCTTGAAATGAAAAATCTTAATGTCACCATGTTTCTTGAGATTCCAAACATCTGTAAAAGGCATATTCAATCCACATTACTCTTTGCAGCATGAGAAACAAGCTTCGGCTCAATGCTGGATTTGCTTAGGATGAAAGTCCCCAGAACAATTAAAAAAGCACCTGCAAACCACTGAAAAAATATTCCAAAAATTACGTCGAATATTTTTATTTTGAGAAAGAAGATATCTAAGCCTTTCATAATGAAAGCACTTCTTTGAAAGGTTAAAATGTGGTGTTTCCTTTTCTCAAGGCTATGGTCTTATGGAGGGGACTTCATAAAATTATGAATTTTTAGGAACATTTCACAAGCAGGTGCAGGTGGTCTTATAGATTTATAATAATGAGCAAGTTCAAAACTTTAAACTGAATTTTAGGAAGCTGGTGATTTCATGATTTTATTTTGCAGCAGTTAATTTTATAAAATTTAGCTGAATTGTTTTTTTAGCAATAGTTAGCATGATACGTGGCAAAAAAATCTTCTAAGCTGGTGGAGGAAATTTTCAGCCCCACCCTGAAGGCACCCATAGAAATTGAGAACTAAAAAGTAGAGACTCTTATTGTGAAGGACAAGATTGCAATTTCTGTTGTAGCAGATTTTTTTAAAAATCTTATGAAATCTCCTGTCCCATAAAACAATTTCAGCCCCACCTAAAAGACACCCAGTAGAAATTGAGAACTAAAATGTAGACTCTTATTGTGAAGGACAAGATTACAATTTATGTTGTAACAGATTTTTTTTTAATCTTAGACCTCCTGTCTCATAAAACAATTTCAGCCCCACCTAAAAGACACCCAGTAGAAATTGAGAACTAAAAAGTAGAGACTCCTATTATGAAGGACAAGATTGCAATTTATGTTGTAACAGATTTTTTTTAATCTTATGAGACCTCCTGTCCCATAAAACAATTTCAGCCCCACCTAAAAGGCACCCAGTAGAAATTGAGAACTAAAAAGTAGAGACTCTTATTATGAAGGACAAGATTGCAATTTATGTTGTAACAGATTTTTTTTAATCTTATGAGACCTCCTGTCCATAAAACAATTTCAGCCCCACCTAAAAGGCACCCAGTAGAAATTGAGAACTAAAAAGTAGAGACTCTTATTATGAAGGACAAGATTGCAATTTATGTTGTAACAGATTTTTTTTAATCTTATGAGACCTCCTGTCCCATAAAACAATTTCAGCCCCACCTAAAAGGCACCCAGTAGAAATTGAGAACTAAAAAGTAGAGACTCTTATTGTGAAGGACAAGATTGCAATTTATGTTATAACAGATTTCTTTTTAATCTTAGGATCTTCATCTACCTTCTGTCCCATAAAACAATTTCAGCCCCACCTAAAAGGCACCCAGTAGAAATTGAGAACTAAAAAGTAGACTCTTATTGTGAAGGACAAGATTACAATTTATGTTGTAACAGATTTTTTTTTTTATCTTATGAGACCTCCTGTCCCATAAAACAATTTCAACCCCACCTAAAAGGCACCTAGTAGAAATTGAGAACTAAAAAGTAAGGGCTCTTGTTTCCAAAGACAAGATTGGAGCAGATTTTTCTCATCTCATCGGATCTCTTGTCCAATAAAAATAGATCCTAAAGCCCCCTCCATAAAACCACATCATAACTTGTGGTCTATCTATTAAACTAATCTTTCAATCCTCCTATTATCCTGATAATGAATCACATAAAAATGTGGTCTAAAATGTTCACACAAAATTTGACACAAATTCTTCCAAATACTTTACCACTTAAACATGCGAACCATTAGATATTGGAAAATAATCGTATAACTATAAAATTCCCCATTAACAGAATCTTATCAAGCAACCACTGTATAGTGATGTGCATGATTAGGAATGAAATAAGACATCTCTCTAATTATTAGTTCTACACTATAGTTCACAGATTCTAGTACAAATACAAGAACAAATATTGATTTGATGGGCGAAGTTAAGAACCTGTAAATGCAAGGATTCCTTAAAGAAAAAGAATCCTGTTAATCCAGAGACCAAAAAATTAGTAGAGAAGTTGATAACTGTCGCTTGCAATGATGTTAAGGCCTTGAGACTGTTGACATAGCAGCTCCACATTGCCACATTTAGTAAAATCACCCCAACATACCCCAACAACTGTAATCTCCAATCGATCTGCTTTACAAAAGGGTCTAACATTAATTGGCCTATTCCCACAAAATAAAAATCCAGCTGCTACCATTCACATCCCCGCCCATCTCAAGGGTTTGCCTGTACAAATGTAAGGTATACCCAAAAACCTATTCTAGTTCACAAATCAAGCAGCGAGTTTTATATAACACAAAGCTCACAAATTTTTCATATGCCATAGTAGGATTTTGCCAACTGATAACAGAGATCGGCCAATATTATAAATAAAAGAGTAGATCGTTAATGATGCATTGGAGATTGATAACTTAAACTTACCTGGGATGAAATGGAAGCGGCCTTGGCAAATACTGCGGCAAATGCAGCACATGTTCCTGCTGCGCCCGCCCACCCATATCCATCCTTCCCCATCGCACTGTCAAGGCCGGTCCCCTATTTTTTGCAATAAAGCCCAACAATCTGACATCAAATCGGAGGCAGCAAAATACACCACAAAAAGGCAAAATAGAACAAATACAGAGAAACACTGTAAAGAAATGAATTGGTTTTTTTTAATTAAAATTAGGTTTAATGAATAGGACAATCAATGAATTTAATTTAGAGTTGTGATAGTTTATGTAATATAATTTTGAAATTTAAATATAAATATTTAGTCCATTTTGATAGCTATAGATAGTTGTTAATTGTTTTGATCATTACTTTCCTACTGTAGTTTCTTATAGGCTTTGGAAGTAGAATGACAAATTTAAATTGGGTCGCTCTTAGAAGGTTGATCTTAACCATTGTATATTCCATCTTTAGAGTCATGCATTTGATCTGTGACACACATTTGAACTGACAAGGTATAGACTTATTAAACTTGTTTGCCCTAATCTCTGATGTCTAATAAGCTTGTAAGGACTGTAGTGTTTATAAACATCTTTAGAGAATCTATTGATCATTATGGTTAAGTTCTCCTAAGTTAAACCTCAAATAGGTCAGCTTTTTAGCTTGGAGCAAAGATTCGAAGATGTTATACACAAGCGTGCAGATGACCTATATGCAGATGAGGAGGCTCTGATCCTTCGTCCCTTTAGAAATGGAGATGTGTTCTAATGATTTTCTCCATTTAGTGTCATATCAATTAAAAAACACATTAAATGTGTTTAAATACCATGACATAGCAACATGTTGTACAACGTATACCAAGTCCGATTATAACTAGTATAAATGGGAGGGAAATTTAAAATTTGAATTTCTAGAATTTAAATCTTGGGTTGAATCAGTGTACCTCGATATTGAAGTAGGTCAATCTCATGCCACACAAAAATGACTTTAGGATTAAAGTCTATGATTTTGAGAAATACAGCAAATGTATAGAAATATGTGTGAAGGGGGTTAAGATAAGGCCAAATAAATGGCATGTAACTGTTACCCATTTTTATTTTCCAGCTCAATCAAGTGGAGCTAGTTAAGTTTTATAGTTTTAAGGGCACATGTCTGTTATTAATGAGTGTTTTGCCAAGAGAAAAATGCCATAAAAGAACTTCAATTAAATGCAATTGTTTACAATCAAGAAGAATCATACAACATTGCATATTTTAAAAGGCTTTTTCATTATTCATGAATGTCAAATGAAATGCTCCCACACAAGCCGTAGGAGTGACTAAAATAGGCAACATAAAAGTAAATTTTACTTTTGAAAGAAATGAAATGCATAGGAAAAGAAAGGGGACCTGTCATTGCCTACGAATGACGAATCCCGTGGTTGAGCTGGCTGCTATCTTCCTCCATCCATTTGAGCTCCAACGTACCTGGAAAATAGTTTTTGTTAATGCTCAGGGTACCAAGTCTTTTCATACACAATCAAAACTTCAAAAGTACCATCTACTTTTATGTAGCAGCAATATCAGTCATCAGATATTAGCATAAGAGAGGTCAGAACGAGCAGACATAAGTGCTACATCAAAAAGAGATAGATCCATACAAGTAACCCCACATCATGAATCAAAGATATGTTTCTTATGCTAACATGTTTGCTTCCTGTGCAGGTATATAAGAAATTAGTTTGCTTATTCATCTTTTATAAAATAAGCATGTGGAGAAAATGGGCTCACATAAGGGTCAAGCCCAGCATGCTCGAAGCAATGACATTAATGCAAAAATATCCAAGATGCGTTACTTTTTCAGCCATAATGAACGATCAATCACAGTGGAACAACAAATAGAACAGTCATATTATGAAAAATAGCCAAGGCATTTAAGGATGACAGGTACTTTTCCATTCTTTGTCATGAGTGAAGTGTGATATTATTAAACAGTTCAAGATAGTCCATGTGAGTCAAGTACATTGAAGGATATAAAGTACAGTAGTAGAGTGACTTACATCATGAACACCAAGTACCAGAGGTACAAATGACATATGTTATATGTTACATTACATTCTTATTACTGCCATATCTCACCAACATGATCAGCCATATTATGGAGAGTAGAAGAGAATCAAGAAAGATCATTCCTGTTATATATATGAAAGCCACTGTGTGATTACATCATGAAAACACCATGCCTTTCACATGTTACAAATAAACAAACACATTGTTTCAGTCATGCACAGAAGTACAAGGATGTACAGGTAGAAGAGCAAAGAGAGTGATCAGTTTTGCTATAGGAGATTAGTTTTGCTACAAGAAATCAGTTTTGCTACAGGAAATAGATAGCCATGCTTCTATAAAGATAAATTGAAGCAATGAATAGCATTTAATATCACATCAAAGACATGACAGCCAAGGACAGGAGATATACCTCATAGATAGAACATATGCAATCAAAGGATGACAGTATGAAGGAGATGAGTTGCATTAACCAATACAAGACTGCCATGATAGCAAGAGTAAGGAGCATTCTTATCAAGGTGATGACATAAAGAACAAGCTACAAGAACCAGGTATGAAATGACAAAGTATCCACATCATGCATTGCTACCACTTTGTCATCAAGAGCCCACTTTCAAATGAGAAGAACCAAGAAAGATGCCTCATAAAGATATACAGTTATACTGATGAAATAAGGGAACGATAGTATATGGAAAAGTGGACAATTCTTACAGTAGTCCTTAACACTGGCATAAATATATCTGATACAGAAGATCTGAAAAATCATGAATGATGTGTTCATAATGATGCAACAACATAAGAGAAAGTACAAGTCTCTAGCATATGAAAGGTACAGCTATATACTGATGAAATAATGGAACAACATGTAGCTACAACATCTTGAAGTTGTTTGGAAACAACAATGTAAAAGATACATGTTCATATTCCATAAATGCAAAAACATATGCTAGGTACAGGATAACACAAAAATACCAAAGTACAGTGCCAATATCAAAATGCATCAGCTTGTTCAAAGACAGGAGAAGAAGTGAGTACATATTGTCATTCTCAGTTACAAATACTAGAAAGAACCTTAATCTTTTTTCATCTTCTAAAAATCTTCATCATATAAAGCAACATGTTTAGGTGATAGAGCAGCAGTCTTTTTGACTGTTTTCAAAGACAAAAAGGAATGAGCAGAGATTCATAATGCAAAGAGAGAGTTTTTCAAACCCTAGTAGGTATGTAATGACCTCATAATACTTGCCCTTATAAATGCAAAAAAGGTTAACTTTTGATAGAGATAAAAGAGAAATACAGTGGAAGTAACCCTAGCTTGGTTAATACAAGTAAAGCCCATTTTTACATTGGAGCAAGAGAAACTAGAAATTGCATTATGCAAAGCAATGAGATATCAAGTTTTGTGCAGACTCAAAAGGTTTTTTGCTCACGACCTTGAAGGAGACAACCTTCTTTTGAAGTTTTGTTAAAAACCCAGATGAAAGATACAATGCTTTTTAAGTTTTTTGTTGTTACAGGAAAAAACCATGAGAGTTTTGTGTCTACAACAAAAAAATGCATGGTCTTCATATGAAGCAAGAAGACAAGAAAAATGGTGTTCGAAACCCTAGGGTTTTCTTTCATATTTTTCTTTTTATACAGTGAAATGAAATTTCTTTTTTGCAAACCACAGATCAAAGAGGAACAATGTGTTTTTCCAGAAAAAAGAAGATATCTTTCATATACAGAAATAAAAAACCCAGTTTGTATGCATGAAGTCTGCTGTTAGAGTGTATGTTTCTTGCAAGCCCTTGTTATGTTTTGCATAGATAGTTTCAATGGTCGTAACAACAATGGAAAAGAAGTATATTTTCACCAGTTGAAGGTCATACAAATAGTGAATGCACAGGAGTGTCTTCTTTTACAAGTTTTTTGTCATGGGTCAAGCTCATTTTGAGCCAAAGTGCAGATGTAAAGAAAAATCAAAAGTTTTTGAGCTCATGCGAATATATAGAATATTCAGAAATGCCTCAAAATTGAGCCTCATGCTATAACAAACAAAGAACAAATACTCATTTCAAACAAAAATATTCATAATGCTATCAAATCGCACCTCTGGCAGCGAGATGCAAAGTAAAAATCAAGGAAATGAAGAGAGAAAACCTGTTGAATGACTTACCTTTTTGTTCCTGCCAAGTGCTATGTGTGAAAACTCTCATTGTTTTCCTCAGTCTACCTTCATCTCGGCCTCAACATAGTAAAAAAATGAGTGCTTATGGTGTGTCGACCATAAAAAACACAGAATGCATCAGAAAAATAGCCCAATCGTGGCTTGAAAAGCCAGTTTTATCTCCAAATGGAAGCAAACAGATCGAACAAATCAAATAGAGGTTGTTTTTACCTATCTTTTCCAGTGAAAATGCATGAAAACCCTTCAAAACTACAGAGAATGATGCAAACCCTATAGGTCTGGCGGCGCTTGAGAGGGGTAGCGAATAGAAAAAATGCAAATGACAAGAGTTTAGGGTTCATCCCTTCTTTTGATCGAATAGGTTGTGCATTTTCTTCTTTTTATTTTGACTTGTTTTATAAATCATTGCTATCCATTATGTCCATGGTAAAGACTTGCAGAAGTCTTTATAACCTAATGATAACATCAGTTTGTGCATCAGGGGCCGTGAGGCCAACACCCTTGTTTTTTTTTTAATAGTCAAAGCAAATAATCATGGAAGGATAAGGCTCAATGCCTTTTTCCTTTTCTTTTTGACAAAAGGATAAAATTGTAAAACCAAATGGTTCAACATATGGATAAAATTGTAAAAAATGTAAAAGTGATGGATTATGTAATGCATGAAATTTATGCAAGTGGTAGGTGTGTTGAAAGGAGAGTCGTGTCTGTGCCTAGGAGTTATAAGGGCTCTATTTTTTAATTTTGCATAGTCTAGAAATAGATTAAACGTTGTAAACGAATGATAAAGTAATGGATTATAAATTACTTTATCACTTGTCATAAAAATGCAAAAGACAATAATAGGCAAATTTATAACACGTGGCAAAGTAAGTATCGTCAATTACTTTGTCATTTTTTCACAATATTTCATTTACCTCCAAACTATGCAAAATCAGAAGATTAAATGTTTATGTCCTAAGTGCCATTATTTTCTGCATAGGTTTGTGATAAATTTGGAATGTCAAACATTAAACTAAGTGGTCTAATTATAAACCATTTAGTCAATGTTAATTAAATGCAGAAATAATTGTATTTATGTCATTTATTATGCAAATGCCAAGCATTTATGATGTTGCAGGAGAGGTTGACAAACAGGTGGAGTTATTGAGATATTTGACTTGATTTTTATGGCCTTAAAGAGCATTTAAGGGCATTTTCTGGTGCTTTTATGATGGGTGATGACATGCCCTAACTTTTTCTTCATTGGAAACTCATTTTGGAGGACTTTACATAGATATTTTGAGAGATTTTATGAGATGCACGACCATGGAGGTTGCTTATCCTTATCTTGTTACAGCTGCTTGGAGAGTATATAGTCATTCATTTGACTCTTTGTAAGGGAGTTCTTTCCATGCAATTTCTAGAGTTAGTGATTTTTCTACAGTCCTTACTCAGTTTGAGCATGTTTTGTAACTGTTAACCCTTTTTCCCTCTACCCAGAGCCAAACAGTTAACCTAATATTTTCCTTGAAAATCCCTTTGAAAAGGTCCCTATAAAGCAAAGTGCCAAAATTCCCAGAAGCCTTGCCTAAAAAACCTTACCATTGTAAAGAGCTTGAAAAAATAGGTAGGTTTGCTTTTTACAGCACCTTGAAATTTGACCAAATGAGGAAGTTATGCATGGTCAAAGTTTCAGTCAACTGATAGTTCAAATGTGCATTTTGGCAGGCTCTCAAAAAATTCCATCGGCCTTTTGAAAATGATCACCGCGGATCGTGACACATGTCAACGGCGGAGCACAATTTCTAAAAAGTTTCAATGTTGCCGCGGAGGGCACCACGTGTCGGCTTTCACCACAATTTCTTTGCAATTTCTTTAAGTTTCTAACTCGCAGTTTCTTTAAGTTTCTGAGAGTGGCACGGATGGCACCACGTGGAGCCACCCGAGGGACACATAAAAGGTAACTCAAGAGCCCCGCGGATGGAGACAGGTGGCAGCCTCCGCTATGTTTCTAAAAGTTTCTCGGCTCCCGCCCAAGTTTCGCGAGCCCCTTCTATAAAGTTTCTCAGTGCCGCAGGTTGCGACAAGTGTCAGCGGCGGAGAGTCCCTGTATTGTTTCTTAGATTCACGCAAAACTTGCCACGTGTCACTTTCTGCTGAAGTCTCTTCTATGTTTCTAAGTTGGGGCGGAACGCTCCATGTGTCCCTTGCAGTTGCTGCGAAAGCTGATAAGTGTCGACTTCCGCTGAGTTTCTTTTGTTTTGATGCGAGTCTAAGAGAGGTGGCGGGCCCCTTTATTGTTTCTAAAGTGAAGTAGAGGACACCACATGTCGACTTCCGCATGACTCTTAAGTGGGCCTTAAAAAGTTTCTGTCTTGTTTCTCTCTACGCGGAAGGCGCCAAGTGGTGGGCGGACAAGTTTCAAAGAGCCTCTCTATATGTTTCAAGGGTAACACAGGGTATGCCACGTGTTAGCGTCCGAGAAGGTTTCAAGCAGCGTCTCTATGTATCTCAGGAAGGCGCAGAAGGCGCCAGGTATCGTCATCTATGTGAGTCCCAACTGAGCCTCTATGTTTCTCATGACAACGCGGAGCTCGCCACGTGTCGCTTTCTGCTAAGGTTTCTAAAAAGTTTCTATCTGCTGCAGAGAATGCCACGTGCCCCTTAAAGGCTTCCGTGGAAGCTGACAAGTGTCAGCCTCCGCAGTAGTTTCTATTTGTATCAAAGTTTGGCGCAGGCAAGGTGGGTCCCAGTAGGAGCTCGGCTGCTTCGGATATTGTCACGGGTTGTGATAGGTGTTGCAAGCGGAGGCCCAGTTGGAGAGTTTCGGTGTGGGCGCGAAGAGCAACATGTGTATCATACAGGGCAATGTGGAACTTGCCACGTGTCGGCTTCCGTGTAAGTTTCCGGCAAGGGCTTCTTAAGGGGAGGTGATACAAGACGAACCCGGCAGGAAAATGAAATGCAGCTAAGGGTGTTTTTTCAGGTCCGCAGCTTGTATGTTCGCATAGACAGGGGGAGATGCGATTGGTGGGGTCCACAATATGCAGGGTCTTTTGGCGCCCAGTTTCTTGTATAGACACAGCCCGAACCGACGGCATTTTTCAACAATTTCATAAGGAGCTTCGGGTCCGCAGCTTGCATTTAGGGTTGTCTATGCCGAGACACAGTTAAAGATACTGAAGCGATATCCTCATAGATGCAGAAGTGATATACACAGGCGATTGACCGAACTTTGACCGCCTGTATCTCCTCCGTTTTAGCGAATTTTCACATGTTGTAAGAGGCAAAGTTGTGTATTTTCATCCCCTCTTTCATTTGGCGGGCTTTTCAGGAGGTTTTGTGACACTTTTTTGATAGATGGAGATTTTTGGGGGCATTCATTACAGCAGATATTGCAAGCAGCTGTCAGCATTCAATGCTAAGTTATCCCCCACCATTTTGAGGATCAGATCGATGATGCGGCTGTTTGCATTGAAGACCCAGAATATCTCCCACCTGCCCTTGTTCCAGATCTTTTGCGCCATTAATCTTGGTAGGTGGACGTCCCTTCAGGAAGATATTTCTGATTGCAGCCCCCAGCGTGGATTTTAGTAGCCGACCTAAGACAGTTTTTGCATTGCTATATAAGCTGAGGCTTATGTTGTAATAAGGGTTGGAAATTTTTTAGAAACATTCTGTTCTCTCTATTTCCAAACAAAACTTTTCATACTGTAACTTTGCCTTTCTTTAGATATATGAAAGTTATCATGCCTTTTGCTGATTTTTCTATCTCTGTGTAAATCTGCATATGGTTGTCTGTGAATATTTCTTGTTCCTCTCAATCATTTTGCTTCTTGCCTCTGTTAGAATCATCTATTTTGTGTATATTTGCTTGTTGTATTTGATTATATTGTGCATGCTTAATCTTTGCAAAGGTTCTTTAGAACTGTCTGGTGCATCACCCCTTTCATGCTTTTAAGTATTGTTACTTTATCTTTCATTGTAACACATTTCTTCCCTTTTTTCACCCCAAAATACAGTAGTCTTAGGTGATAGCTAGACAAGGAAGCCGGCCTTCTCCGGAGGTTTGATCTCATTTAGCAAAGTCCCACACTTAGAGATCAATCCCATTGTGTCATTGGAATGCTTGGAATCCCATTCAAGCAGGGTGCAATTTCATGTGACAACAGTAACCCTTTTGGCATATGAAATATAGAGAACACCTTGGATACCATTGATAGTCAGATTTTGCGTTCTTATTTTTGCAGTATTGTGTATCATCAAGTATTTGATCAAGTCATTTGTGAGGTAATTTTGTTGCCTTGTGACTTTGTCTCATGTTTCAATACCTTTTCTGCAAAAAAGTGTGTTTATGCAGGTTGCAAACTATGTCTTAAAGCGATATATGGCTTTTTAAACTGTGAAGTTAGATTCCTTTTAAAAAAGTTAATGCATTTAGGCCTCTTTGTGAAGTATTTTTGCAAAACATACAGTAATAGGTTGTGCAGGTTTAGTTTCTATTGTTTGTGGCCAAGTGTATGCAAATCTGAGTTTCATAAACCATATCAAGTTTGGTGTATCACCCTTGTTCTCATTTTCCAATTTTACCTTTCATTTTTAAAGCATTCCTTTTCCCTTTTCCTCTGCAAATCCAATAGTTTCTAGGTGATAACCAGCTAGGAAACTGACCTTCTCTGAAGGTTCTTTCCATCACAGGTGACCCACAGGCCTGGAAAGATCCCATGTTTCTCCAGAGTGCTAAGTTTAGCAACTTAGCAAGGGTGTAAATCTGAGAGAACATTTTTTGGCACGCCCGGTGGGACTGAGAACTAATTTTTTCAGTCTAGAATTAGAAGCTTATGCTGCTATTTGGTGTGTGCAGTAGTATTTTCAGTCTTTAAGAGATATACTTTTAGCATACTTGGCGACTCTGAGCTTTGGTTTAGTAAAATCAGTGCATTTCAGCTTATGAAAAGGATACAAAGCAGAAGCAGTCTTTCATCCTTTGAGTATTTGTAATTATCCCCACCTAGGAGAAGAGGAATAACAACTGAGAAACCTAAGACAAATCATGTTTATTCTAGGAGAGACAAGTCCCACTCCTCCTATTGTTAGAACTCATACTACCCCAAGAATCCCAGTTACAATGATTCCTGCTGCTAGAAATCAGCCATTTGTTTCATTCAACCAAGGCAACCCATGTAATTTAGCTCAGCATGATGACATTCTTATGGCTGCTTTGAAAAGTTTACCATATTTTAATGGTGAAGATCAAACTACTCCAGCTGAGCATATAAAAGATGTTGCAAACCTATGTGATGTCCATCATGTGACATAAGAAAACAGTGCAATTAGATTGTTACCAACTTCCCTCAAAGGGAAGGCTTTGCAGTGGTTCAGAAGCCTGCCAGTTAACTCCATAGATTCATGGGATCATTTGGGAGAGGAGTTGTGCAGTTTCTTTGAAGATAAATCAGACCATTTGTCATTGGTGGAGCAGCTCTCTACAATTAAGAGGGCTCCCCACGAGGTTATGTCGGACTTCAATCACCATTTTCAAAAGACATGGGATAGAATCCCACCAACGGTAAGGCCTACTGCTGATCATGTTTTCTTATATTATTTGAGAGCTTTGAACAGTGATATTTCTGTTATGGTTCAATCTATGGGAGGAGCTTCCTTACCTCAAGCCTATGCTATAGCTATAAGAGCTAAGAACAACCTCATACAAGCTCATAAAATTGCTCCTAGACATCCTTTGCCAATATTCCCTGCTATTTAGCCACCAATACCATTGCATGTGCCTCCTATAGTTGTTATACCCGCTACACCAGCGTTACCAGCACCTAATATCCAGCCCAATAACCAGGAAAATGTTGTTCAAACTCAATCTTTTGAGTTACAGGAGATCAAAGGGCTGTTATAATCTTTTGGTAATGAGATAGTGAACCTTAAGAGGCAGCAAGGCCAAAGTTTCAGACCTTATCAGCCCCCATTTCAATCTAATTACCAGCAAAACCAGTCAAATAGGCCTCCTTATCAGCCAAGTAATCAAGGTCCAAGACAAGCCTTTAACCCTAGGCCTTATCAAGCTTATAACTCAAACGTTGCTAGTTCCTCGAAGGAAATTATACCCACGCAAAACAATTTGGCTCAGGACTATGACTGGTGATTTCCTTGTAATCAACACCATAACCAAAATACCTGTGTCAATGGGATGATTAACCAAGCTTTGATGGTTCAAAATAGTCTAGTAGTGCAGTCTAATGTGCCTGTAGAAGCTCATGTCCAACAGCAAGAAGAACAGGTACATGAGACAACACTCCTAAACTGGCAAGGAGAAGAATTATGTGGTATGAACCAAGTTGGTTCTTCAATTGCAACCAATACATGTAGCAAGAAGAGGGTTATAAATGAAGGGCAACAGCTTGATAAAGTTCAAACCCATGTGCATCAAGTACCAAATGTGGATCAAGGTGTTTCTAACCCATCAAATGCTAAGAAAATTCAAGTTTTACCAAGAAGTTAGCCTTTGGTTGGCAAGGAGCAACCTAATCCACCAATTCAGCCAGCTTTTACTCAAGGTGATGTGACTGCCCCCAAAAGCCAAGTTAAGTCAGGTACATCTACTTTTAATATCCTTGAGCATATGAAAAAAGTGAATGTATCTATGTCTATGTGGGATTCCCTAAGTATCCCTGGCCAAAAAGACTTGCTTTAATCAGCCTTGTCAAATTTAAGTTTGTCTCAAGAGTCTAGTATGGATAAGTGTAAGGTTGTGTTGAACAATACCACTAGAAATGATAAAGAACAACAAGATTCAAAGGTTAAGCCCCCACCATTTTATGTGTCTTTGATCATAGGGGATCATTTAGTCCATAACTGCATGATTGACTCGAGTGCTAGCAGTTCAGCCATGCCCAAATAGATTGTTGATAAGTTAGGAATTGAATATGAGCCATTGGAGAAGGGAGTTGTTCAGCTAGATGGGATTGTTGTTAGTACAGTAGGTGTCATAAAGGGACTGAGTTTGACTCTTCATGCATTTCTGAATTTCTCTATCCCATAGGACATCTATGCCATTGAGTTACCTCCTTATTTCACTCTTTGTTTGTCAAGGGATTTTACTGTGAAAATAGGAGGTTACTTGTCCTCAGATTGGTCTCATATGCTATTTAGAATTAGGTATGGCACTAAGATGACTATCAAGTCAGAACCCATTGCCAAAGACGATATTGAGCCTTACACTCCACGTCCCATCAATGCCAACTTGGTTGCAAGTGAACAAGAGGAGCAACTCGCTGTTCAAGAAGGTAGTACACAAATTAAAGGTATACCAGAAGTTCTTCTTGACGAGTGGGCAGATTTGACTCATGTGGTTGGTCCATGTGAGCACCTAGAAGAGGCTGGTTTGGGTGTGTATATGATGCATGAAGCTGATTCATTTATGCCTAACATTGAAAAAAGTGCACAACAGCAAGATGGGAAGCAAGATAATGAGTTATGGGAATTATTTTTTGATGGCTCAAGAAATAAAGTGGGTGCTAGTGGTGGGTGCATGATTGTTTCCCCAAAAGGTGACAAGTACTACTCAACTTTTAGATTTTGTTTCAGCTGTACTAACAACGTGGCTGAATACAAAGCTCTTATTCAAGGTTTGGAATGGGCAAGACAAAAGGGTATTAGCTTTCTAAAAGTTTATGGGGATAGCGAATTGGTTGTTAATCAGTTGAGAAACCTTAATGTTACAAAAAATGATTTGCTTAAATCTTACAAGCATAGGGTATGGGACCTCTTGGAGGGATTTGATGCATTTAATTTGATATCCATACCTAGAAATCAGAATAAACATGTTGATAGGTTAGCTGTTGTAGGGGCTAAATATGATATTCTAGAAGAGATAAGTAGTGATAAGACTAATTAGCATGTCAAAGTTATTGTTAGGCCTAATGTACTTGATAATAATGTACACTGGCAAGTGTTTGAAAGTGACCAGTAGGTTGTGAACTTCTTAATAGAAGAAGTTGAATTCTCTCATACTAACCAAGAGAAGCTATAATGCCAGTACGGTGACCAAATCATTCAGCTCAAGAATAACAAGATGCTGAAGGGTTTGGTCACCTTAGAGTCCATTTTTAATACTGATGATGAAGCTACAAAACCCAAGGCCAGGATACAAGTTCAACAAGATCACTATGAAGAGTTTGAGATCTTCAAGGGTAAGCTTCTTAAACTAGGCAAGGTATGTACAACAAAAGAAAAGCAAGCATTTATTCAACTTTTTCAAGAATTTAGTGACATCTTTGCATGGGAGTATAGTGATTTAAAGGGTTTGATCCCTAGCTTGCTCAACATACTATTGAACTTGAACCTAATGCCAAGCCTGTCAGGCAGAAACAAAGGCCATTGAATCCTAAGTTAGAGCCTCTTATGAAGAAAGAACTGAACAAATTGATTGAAAGTAGTATAATCTTTCCTATTAAGCATACCTCATGGGTTTCCAAACTTGTGCTGGTTAGGAAGAAAATTGGAGAGATAAGACTGTGTGTAGACTTTTGTGACTTGAATAGAGCTTCCTTAAAAGACCGTCATCCTTTGCCTTCCATGGAACAGATACTTCAAGTAGTCTTAGAATCAGAGAGGTTTTCCTTACTAGATGGTTATTCTAGTTACAATCAGATATTAGTGAAAGAGGAAGACCAATACAAAATAGCCTTCACCACAAAATGGGGGACTATGGCCTACAAGAAGATGCCCTTCTATTTGTCCAATGCTGGAGCAACCTTTCAAAAGGCTATGGATATGGCCTTTCAGGGCTTAATGTACAAGATTGTCTTAGTCTACCTTGATGACATTATCATTTTCTCCAAAGAGGCTAAGGATCACCTAAATCACTTAAGGCATATTTTTGAGAAATGTAGGGAGTTTGGGATATCACTCAATCCCAAAAAGTGTGTATTTGTTGTCCATGAGGGCAGATTGCTTGGTTATGTGGTGTCAAAATAGGGTATCACCATTGACCCTGAAAGAATAAGTGCAATTTTGGCTCTCCCCTTACCAACACACAAGAAAGGTCTGCAGAGTTTCATTGGTAGAATCAACTTCGTCAAGAGATTTATCCCTGATATTGCTAATTTGTTAAGTCCACTAACTACTATGTTGATAAAGAATGTGTCTTTCAGCTAGACTAGAGAAGGAAAATGAAGCTTTGAGCTTATTAAAGAGGCATTGGCAGCTGCACCTACACTTCTGAATCTTGATTTTTCTAGAGATTTCTCATTATACGCTTATGGTAATGTTGACTCTATTTTGCTATGTTGGTATAGAAGAATGATTCAGGTTTGGAGCAGCCTTTAGCTTTTTTCATTCAAGCATTGAAGGATTATGAGCTAAGGTATATCTTTGTAGAGAAACATGTGCTTGCTGTTATAAGGAGTTTAAAGAAATTTAAACACATGTTGTCTAATAATAAGATTAATCTAATGGTTGCTCATCTGAGTGTGAAGGAATTTTTGTTGAGTAAGGATCTCAATGATAAGAGAGATGGCTGGGTAACCAAGGTAATGGAATATAATGTGGACATTAAAGTTACCAAGCTGGTCAGGGGCAAAGGGCTATGTGAACAGCTTTTTGATGGTGTTATCAGCAAAGAAGAACTTGAGCAAGAAGTTGTTCTATCATTGCAAGATCAAGAACAAACAGTTGTTTCAGTTCTTGTTATTAGTTGGGTGCAAGAAATGGTTCATTTCTTGCAGACTGGTGAGTGTCCTTAGGGCTTGGATAGAGCCAAAAGAAGGTATTTAAGATTTTAGTCTATACCTTATGTACTCATTAACGGCTTGCTTTTTAGGAAAGATTTCAATGGAGTATTGTTGAGATGTATCGAACCTAAGCAAGTTGAAAGAGTGTTGCATGAATTTCACGAGGGGTCAGCTGGAGGCCATTTTTCACCTAGAGCAACAGCTCTTAAGGTGATGAAGGGTGGCTATTATTGGCCGAGTTTATTTAAGGATGCACACTTGTTGGTTAGAAAAAGTGCAAGGAATGTGCTCTATTTGCTGGAAAGGAGAAGTTGGTAGCCTTACCTTTGCAGCCGGTTCAAGTTGAACAACCCTTTATGAGGTGGGGGTTAGACTTTATTGGAGTTATAAACCCTCCATCCAATGCTGGTAATAATTGGGTTCTTACAGCCACTGATTATTTCACTTAGTGGACTGAAGCAGTCACACTTAAAGAGGCCAATGAGTTTGTTGTTCTAAATTTTTATGAAGAGCTGGTTATCAGATTTGGAGTCCATGAGTCTATTATTTCAGACAATGCCCTTGCCTTTGTTGGTTCCAGGATCTCTGATTGGGCTGTAAGAAATGGAATTTATCTGAATACATCCTCCAATTACTATCCGCAAGGCAATGGCCAAGCGGAATCCACCAATAAGAACTTAATCAGGATTATCAAGAAGACCATGAAGGGTAACCAAAGAGCTTGGCATACATAGTTAAAGTCAGCATTGTGGGCTGATAGAATTACTACAAAACAGTCAACAGGGCATTCACCTTTCATGTTGGTGTATGGCAAGGAAGCAAGGCTTCCTATCACACTTGAGTTACCAGCATTTGATTTGGTGAATCAGTTGGACATGTTAGAAGAAGGCCCTATGACAGTAAGGCTAGCTCAGCTAGTTGAGCTTCAAAAAACCAAAAATAATGCCCTGAGAAATATAGAGCATCATCAAGCTCAAATGAAGAGGTCATTTGAAAAAAGAGCATCTCCAAGAATATTCCAGGAGGGCGACATAGTGCTGAAATGGGATGAATTAAAAAGTAGACCTGGAAAGCACTCTAAGTTTGATGCTTTTTGGAGTGGGCCCTATATTGTTTTAGAATGTAAACATCATAATGCCTTCCAGCTATCTAGGCTGGATGGTGACATGGAGCCAATCCCAGTTAATGGGATTCACCTCAAGCATTGTTTCTGAGGTATGATCTTGCATGTTTGTACATATTTCATGAATTTTTTGATGTTAAATAAGTGCTACTGCATAATAGATTAGATGCAGATTTCATTTCCCTAAGTGCGGTTGTGCACAAGTTAGTTAGTTGTTCCAGGGTCTAGTTGTGCACAAGGGATGAAACTGTTGTAATGTACTACAGTTGGATGAAATAGATAGCCATCATATGAAACAGTGAATACATGTATTCATTGTCACACATCATACCTATCTCCCTCATAAAATTGTAATAAATTGTAGCAGTTTGCTAAAGAGGTGTTCTTGTTGATTATCCCCTTCTAGCCCATCAAGTTGATATATATCATTAATGACAGTGATTTTTGTTGGTTCACTATCACCAACCATACACACGCACTTGATGGGGTAGAAGTGGTTATAGTCTGAAGTGAGTTGCAGTGGTAGAAAGAATTGTTATTCAAAGTTTGTCAAGTATAAGTGACTCTATGCCCAACAAATGGTTTTAGGCAGCTGGTCAGGGTACTTAGCAGGCAAGCACCATGCAGATGTCGCCAAAAATGTTAACCATTTTTTATTTTCCAGCTCAATCAAGTGGAGCTAGTTAAGTTTTATAGTTTTAAGGGCACATGTTTGTTATTAATGAGTGTTTTGCTAATAGAAAAATACCATAAAAGAACTACAATTAAATGCAATTGTTTACAATCAAGAAGAATCATACAACATTGCATATTTTAAAAGGCTTTTTCATTATTCATGAATGTCAAATGAAATGCTCCCACACAAGCTGTAGGAGTGACATAAATAGGCAACATAAAAGTAAATTTTACTTTTGAAAGAAATGAAATGCATAGGAAAAGAAAGGGGACCCGTCATTACCTGCGAATGACGAATCCTGTGGACGAGCCGGCTGTATCTTCCTCGATCTGGTTGAGCTCCAATGTACCTGGAAAATAGTTTTTGTTAATGCTCAGGGTACCAAGTCTTTTCATACACAAACAGAACTTCAAAAGTACCATCTACTTTTATGTAGCAGCAATATCAGTCATCAGATATCAGCATAAGAGAGGTCAGAACGAGCAGACATAAGTGCTACATCAGAAAGAGATAGATCCATACAAGTAACCCCACATCATGAATCAAAGATATGTTTCATATGCTAACATGTTTGCTTCCTGTGCAGGTATATAAGAAATCAATTTGTTGATTCATCTTTTATAAAATAAGCAAGTGGAGAAAATGGGCTCCCATAAGGGTCAAGCCCAGCATGCTCGGAGCAATGACATTAATGCAGAAATATCCAAGATGAGTGACTTTTTCAGCCATAATAAATGATCAATCACAGTTGAACAACAAATAGAACAGTCATATTATGAAAAACAGCCAAGGCATTTAAGGATGACAGGTACTTTTCCATTCTTTGTCATGAGTGAAGTGTGACATTATTAAACAATTCAAGATAGTCCATGTGAGTCAAGTACATTGAAGGATATAAAGTACAGTAGTAGAGTGACTTGTATCATGAACACCAAGTACCAGAGGTACAAATGACATATGTTATATGTTACATTACATTCTTATTACTGCCATATCTCACCAACATGATCAGCCATATTATGGAGAGCAAAAGAATATCAAGAAAGATCATTCCTGCTATATATATGAAAGCCACTGTGTGATTACATCATGAAAACACCATGCCTTTCACATGTTACAAATAAAAAACACATTGTTTCAGTCATGCACAGAAGTACAAGGATGTACAGGTAGAAGAGCAAAGAGAGTGATCAGTTTTGCTATAGGAGATTAGTTTTGCTACAGGAAATAGATAGTCATGCTTCTATAATGATAAAATTGAAGCAATGAATAGCATTTAACATCACATCAAAGACATGACAGCCAAGGACATGAGATATACCTCATAGATAGAACAGATGCAATAAAGGACGACAGTATGAAGGAGATGAGTTGCATTAACCAATACAAGACTACCATGATAGCAAGAGTAAGGAGCATTCTTATCAAGGTGATGGCATAAAGACCAAGCTAAAAGAACTAGGTATGAAATGACAAAGTATCCACATCATGCATTGCTACCACTATGTCATCATGAGCCCACTTTCAAATGAGAGGAACCAAGGATGCCTCATAAAGATATACAGTTATAATGATGAAATAAGGGAACGACATTATATGGAAAAGTGGACAATTCTTACAGTAGTCCTTATCACTGTCATATATGTATCTGATACAAAATATATGAAAAATCATGAATGATGTGTTCATAATGATGCAACAGCATAAGAGAAAGTACAAGTCTCTAGGATATGAAAGGTACAACTAT
The DNA here is from genome assembly GCA_027924645.1 of Cunninghamia lanceolata. Lineage (NCBI taxonomy): Eukaryota > Viridiplantae > Streptophyta > Pinopsida > Cupressales > Cupressaceae > Cunninghamia > Cunninghamia lanceolata. The sequence goes on along the minus strand of BSBN01000169.1, from coordinate 14,641,216 downwards.
ATACTGATGAAATAATGGAACAACATGTAGCTACAAGATCCTAAAGTTGTTTGGAAACAACAATGTAAAAGATAAAGGTTCATATTCCATAAATGCAAAAACATATGCTAGGTACAGGATAACACAAAAATACCAAAGTACAGTGCCAATATCAAAATGCATCAGCTTGTTCAAAGATAGAAGAAGAAGTGAGTACATATTGTCATGCTCAGTTACAGATACCAGAAAGAACCTCAATCTTTTTTCATCTTCTAAAAATCTTCATCATATAAAGCAACATGTTTAGGTGATAGAGCAATAGTCTTTTTGACTATTTTCAAAGACAAAAAGGAATGAGCAGAGATTCATAATGCAGAGAGAGAGTTTTTCAAACCCTAGTAGGTATGTAATGACCTCATAACACTTGCCCTTATAAATGCAAAAAAGGTTAACTTTTGATAGAGATAAAAGAGAAATACAGTAGAAGTAACCCTAGCTAGGTTAATACTAGTAAAGCCCTTTTTTACATTGGAGCAAGAGAAACCAGAAATTGCATTATGCAAAGCAACAAGATATCAAGTTTTGTGCAGACCCAAAAGGTTTTTTGCTCATGGCCTGGAAGGAGACAGCCTTCTTTTGAAGTTTTGTTAAAAACCCAGATGAAAGATACGATGTTTTTTAAGTTTTTTGCTGTTACAAGAAAAAGCCATGAGAGTTTTGTGTCTACAACAGAAAAATACATGGTCTTCATATGAAGCAAGAAGACAGGAAAAATGGTGTTCGAAACCCTAGGGTTTTCTTTCATATTTTTCTTTTTATACAGTGAAATGAAATTTCTTTTTTGCAAACCACAAATCAAAGAGGAACAATGTGTTTTTCCAGAAAAAAGAAGATATCTTTCATATACATAAATAAAAGACCTAGTTTGTATGAATGAAGTCTGCTGTCATAGTGTATGTTTCTTGCAAGCCCTTGCTATGTTTTGCATAGACAGTTTCAATGGCCATAATAGCAATGGAAAAGAAGTATATTTTCACCACTTGAAGGTCATACAAATAGTGAATGCACAGGAGTGTCTTCTTTTACAAGTTTTTTGTCATGGGTCAAGCTCATTTTGAGCCAAAGTGCAGATGTAAAGAAAAATCGAAAGTTTTTGAGCTCATGCGAATATACAGAATATTCAGAAATTCCTCAAAATCGAGCCTCATGCTACAACAAACAAAGAACAAATACCCATTTCAAACAAAAATAGTTAGAATGCTATCAAATCGTGCCTCTAGTAGTGACATGCAGAGTAAAAATCATGGAAATGAAGAGAGAAAACCTATTGAAAGACTTACCTTTTTGTTCCTGCCAAGTGCTATGTGTGAAAACTCTCATTGTTTTCCTCAGTCGACCTTCATATCAGCCTCAAAACAGTAAAAAAATGAGTACATATGGTGTGTCGACCATAAAAAACATAGAATGCATCAGAAAAGTAGCCCAATCGTGGCTTGAAAAGCCAGTTTTATCTCCAAATGGAAGCAAACAGATCGAACAAAATCAAATAGAGGTTGTTTTTACCTATCTTTTCTAGTGAAAATGCATGAAAACCCTTCAAAACTATAGAGAATGATGCAAACTCTACAGGTCTGGCGACACTTGAGAGGAGAAGCGAATAGACAAAATGCAAATGACAAGAGTTTAGGGTTCATCCCTTCTTTTGATCGAATAGGTTGTGCATTTTCTTCTTTTTATTTTGACTTGCTTTATAAATCATTTCTATCCATTATGCTTGTGGTAAAGACTTGCAAAAGTCTTTATAACCTAATGATAACATCAGTTTGTGCGACAGGGGCCATGAGGCCAACACCCTTGTTTTTTTTTATATAGTCAAAGCAAATAATCATGGAAGGATAAGGCTCGATGCCTTTTTTCCTTTTCTTTTTGACATAAGGATAAAATTGTAAAATCAAATGGTTCCACATATGGATAAAATTGTAAAATTGTAAAAGTGATGGATTATGTAATGCATGAAATATATGCAAGTGGTAGGTGTGTTGAAAGGAGAGTCGTGTTTGTGCCTAGGAGTTATAAGGGCTCTATTTTTTAATTTTGCATAGTCTAGAAATAGATTAAACATTGTAAACGAATGATAAAGTAATATATTATAAATTACTTTATCACTTGTCATAAAAATGTAAAAGGCAATAATAGGAAAATTTATAACACGTGGTAAAGTAAGTCTCGTCGATTACTTTGTCATTTTTTCACAATATTTCATTTACCTCCAAACTATGCAAAATCAGGATATTAAATGTTTATGTCCTAAGTGCCATTATTTTCTGCATAGGTTTGTGATAAATTTGGAATGTAAAACATTAAACTAAGTGGTGTAATTATAAACCACTTAGTCAATGTTAATTAAATGAAGAAATAATTGTATTTATGTCATTTATTATGCAAATGCCAAGCATTTATGATGTTGCAGGAGAGGTTGACAAACAGGTGGAGGAGTTATTGAGATATTTGACTTGAATTTTATGGCCTTAAAGAGCATTTAAGGGCATTTTCTGGAGCTTTTATGATGGGTGATGACATGCCCTGACTTTTTCTTCATTGGGAACTCATTTTGGAGGACTTTACACAAATATTTTGAGAGCTTTTATGAGATGCATGACCATGGAGGTTGCTTATCTTTATCTTGTTACAGCTGCTTGGAGAGTATATAGTCATTCATTTGACTCTTTGTAAGGGAGTTCTTTCCATGCAATTTCTGGAGTTACTAATTTTTCTGCAGTCCTTACTCAGTTTGAGCATGTTTTATAACCCTTTTGGCATATGAAATATAGAGATCACCTTGGATTCTATTTGATCAAGTCATTTGTGAGGTAATTTTGTTTCCTTGTGACTTTGTCTCATGTTTCAATACCTTTTCTGCAAAAAAGTGTGTTTATGCAGGTTGCAAACTGTGTCTTAAAGCGGTATATGACTTTTTAAACTGTGAAGTTAGGCCTCTTTGTGAAGTTTTTTTACAAAACAAATAGTAATAGGTTGTGCAAGTTTAGTTTCTGTTGTATGTGGCCACGTGTATGCAAATTTGACTTTCATAAACCATATCAAGTTTGGTGTATCACCTTTGTTCTCATTTTCCAGTTTTACTTTTCATTTTTAAAGCATTCTTTTTCCCTTTTCCTCTGCAAATCCAGTAGTTTCTAGGTGATAACCAACTAGGAAGTCAGCCTTCTCCGGAGGTTCTTTCCATGACAGGTGACCCACAAGCCTAGAAAGATCCCATGTTTCTCCAGAGTGCTAAGTTCTGCAACTTAGCAAGGGTGCAAATCTTAGAGACAATAGTAACATGTCAACTCATATTACCCAAAATAATCAACTTAATTTACCGTTAAGCAAATAGTTATAATCAACATAATCAAGTTTTTGTTTAACAATAAACAATATTATAATAAAAAATGCATATCTTTTATAGATAATTTCAAAACTAAAATTTACATCATATTCCAAAGACAATATATTAGTGAATCCTTTCACTATACTATCATAATGTTTTGCTCATGGCAATAATGATAAATTTTACATAAAATTTTTTACTAACAAGTCATATAAAAGAATAAATTGCATTTGGAGTTTGATATATGTCTTCATAAGCCTTGGCATGTCATCTGCTTGGGAAGGAGAGCATCACCCGAGTGCTTTTCCTCCAACCATAGACCAACAGTCCCCCGCACAACTTCCTACCTGGAAGCGGCCCTACCCTTCACAAAGAGGATAGATATAAGGAACCAAATAGGTTTTCCATCTGAGTCTCTAGTGTTGTGTCCTTCATAATACTTCATGTTCATACAACTATAGATCCACTCTAACTATGTATGACACTATTGGAAGCATTATGTCATCTAGAGCACAGTGAACCGACTAATACATGCAAATATAGATGCATTACTTTGGCCAAAGATTTACATACATAGACATTTCGTAATGAACGTAATTGATTGTTCACACACTCTAACTCGACTTAGAAGCTATCTCATCCTACAGAGTGTTTAGACATAACTTGTCTATTCATCATTTCATTTAGTCAGTCTGACTTGGTATCATTCCTTAGACCAAGATAAATACAAACATATACATTATCAAAAACATTAAGTAAATCTTAGTCCATCTGACTAGATTACTGAGTCTAATTTCTAGTTTTCAGTACAAGATTTCTTGTTTTAACTGCAACCCAGAAACTGTGACTACCTGCCACCCTATTCCTTATTGCAAGAGTTTGCATTTGTAATAATTTGATATTTAGTATCAACACAAGAGGAATTTGTTGTAATTTTGAAATTTCTCTAAGGAACTCATCTGGGCCAAGGATTCTCATCTAATCCTCCCTAATAATAACCTTGCTTGGCTTATTCAAAAGTCAACAATAAAAGGTAGAAAGTTTTCCAACGTTTGTCCATAAATGGGTTATCCATCTCTAACCCCATAAGATATAACAATCTTGTCCTTGGGAATTAAGAGACTACCACATATTCGACAATAATAACTATTTATTTCAAGTCTCATGAACTCTCTTCATTCATGAAGGTTAACTAGAGTTCTTGCAAATAGTTCCATAATATCATTGTGTCATTCGACCTTACTAACAAAAGGTTTCTTTGACTACCACTTGACTAGTGGTTTAGCAACATGCATGCATTAAAGGACAATAGTTTTGTTTTAATCTACTCCAACTTAAGGTTGTCGAGAGCTTCTTTATGATATGCAACCTCACTGGCTTATAGTTTGCAAAAGAGTACCTCGGCTAGTGGCTTTATTCTCAGCCAACCACCCACAAGGTGCAACAACGCGGTAATAACACTATTTTAATAATGTATGGCCATACGATAACCGTGGCACATATTAAACAGTCTTCACTGCCTCTCAAATAAGAGAGAAATATTATAATACAAAGTAATTATTTAATAACATAGGGTCGAGTTTGTAACCTTGATAACCCTTATTCTCCATTCCTGTCATGATGAAGACTCTATAATATAATACTTATTGATAAATGATTACACAATCATAAACTTCAGCCGCCACCTTTTTATTCCCTTGGTGAGCCATATAATAATCAAAAGAAACAATAGCAAAGCTATTGACACATAACCAAGTTTAACAAAGACATGCTTTAGATAATGATAGCATAGCTATCGAAGCAATGTATGGAATATCACTATTAGGCTTCAAACAATAACAACATAGATATCGAAGCACAATATAGGCATAACAATGATAATCTTTGAACAATGATAGCAAAGCTATCGAGGCACAGTAAGGAAGTATCCATAGTAAGTTTTGAATAAAGATAACATGACTGTCGAAGCACAATTAGAAAGTAACAATAACAAGCTTCAAATAATGATAGCAAGGCTATAGTATAGAGCTTAGGGTATCAGCGATGGGTTTCATTTCAAGAAACTATCTATATCAAACATAATCAAATGACATGCACGACACAGGGGTTCAGCCCTGGCCAGCATGCAGCACCACACAACATAGTGGCAGCCCAAAGGCGAGCTAGAAAACATATTATTCCATCTTCTATCATAATAGAAACATATAAGGGATTACCTAAGCACTTATATCTCAACTTTGATCAAAATCCCTTCAGCTTCTATGTGAGCTATGTTACACCAAGACTGTGTTTTTCCTCCCTTTTCGTTCCTCCCTACCGAAGGATACATCTACACCAAAAAATAGAGAATAACAATAAGTAAACTATCACTTCTCTCTATTGAGAGTATGGGATTCTCCCCACTCTCCCAACCCACGATGCAGAACTAACTCCACAAAATTCTCCTCAAGACGGCATGCCATCGCCCAACTGCCCCAGTCACCCCCGTGGCCAAGTGGGTTACTCTCCACTCTTTCCTTGATTCAAGGGTTGTGGGAGAAATGTTCTCCTATGTGAGCATGAGGATAGCTTCTAAAAATAAGCTCTAACACAAGAGATAAATAATAATATTTTAATAAAAACCAATATCCCTATCACTATGTCGTAAATAACAAATATATAATAAATATATATATCGACTCAATGGTAACATTACCATTTCAATCATAAGTCAATATTCGACAATGGATAAGGTGCAAGAGTGGGTCGAGACTTTCTCCCCTGTTGCCACCTTTTGCTCACGTCAACTTTGGACCCTAAGCAAAGTCGAGAAGGAGACCGTGAAACTCTTTTGACCAAGTTGACAAAGGTGAATGTTGGAAAACCTTTTCTCCACGTCAAATCGATAATGGTCAAATCTAGGATAAACTTGAGATAGAAAATAATGGACACATACATTCTCTCGCAAGGTTCACATAATGATCAAATTGAGACTTCAAATGGCGAATCAGTCTTTTCAAAATGCTTATCCCCTTCTCTCTGGTGATACTCTCCTTCCATTCTTGAAGGAAGATTCATTTCCTGGTTACACTCATAGTCATACAAACCATGATCAGTGTATCATCAATAAATCATAAAACATTATGATAAAATAATTTCAATAACATGTAATCTCATGTCTAATCTAAGCATTAATCATAATCCATATAATCAATTATTTATCTTGATATTTTCCACAAACATCAAATCATTAACCAATGATTATTTATCCATTTTACCACATAAAAAGTAAGATTAAGGTTACTCAAGATTTGGGATGTAACATATCTCCCCCCATAAGAATCATCGTCCCCAATGATTTAATGTTTCCAAAGATCATAACAACATAAAAAAAGTGGTAGTTCATCATAATGAAAAGTTTTAAAAGAGATGGGGAAATCTTTGATAAATATCATCATAATTCTCCTAGGTGGCATTCTCTTCTACATATTGGTCCCACTAGACCTTGCATTGAGTTATTTCTTTATTACGCAAGCATAGCTTATGTGTTTCGAGTACCTTGATGGGCTTGATCATTACCACCCTTGGGTCCTTCACCTGTATGGCATTCTAATCAAGAATAGGAACATGATTATCTTCTGTAATAAACTTTTTCAAATATGAAACATAGAAAACATTGTGCATCATGGCAAGAGTTGGTGGCAGAGCAATCTTGTATGCAATTGGGTTGAGCTCTTCGAGAACTTCTAAGGGACCCACATACCTAGGAGCTAGTTTGGATGTCTTTCCAAACTTAATAGAACTCTTTTGGGGTTTGACTCTTAAAAGGACTTTTTCTCCCATTAAGAAATGCCTTGTGATGCATTTAGCATCCGCATAACTTTTCTGCCTATCATTCGCTTCTACTACTTAATCAGATGGACTTGCTCTTCCATTTCTGATAGCATTTCTAGACCAAGGCTAATCATATCTGCTAGCTTATCCCATCTTATAGGAGTTTAGCACTTTCTTCCATATAATGCTTCAAATGGAGACATCTTGATCATGGAATGATAGGAATTATTATAAGAAAATTCTACAAGAGGAAGATAATCCTCCCATTTGTATTGTTGATCCATGCAATACATTCTTAATAGGTCTTCCAACACTTGGTTTACTCTTTCAGTTTGGTCATCCATCTCAGGATAATAAGAAGAGCTCATGTTTAACTGAGTTCCAAGTGAGGAGAATAAGGTTTGTCAAAACCTTGATGTCATATGGGCATCCCTATCTGAGATAATCTTCTCAGGAATACCGTGCAATTTGAAAAATTCTTGCACAAATTTACGGGCTATGACTAGTGCCCCATTTGTCAAACTCCTAGGTATAAAATGTGCTACCTTGGTGAGTCTACCACCACAACCAGACTAGCATTGTGCCTATTCCTAGAAATAGGAAGTCCTTGCACAAAATCCATGCTAATGATTTACCATTTCCATTTTGGAATTTCATGAGGGTATAAAAGTCCTACCGGGTAATGGTGTTCTGTCGTCACCCTCTGGCATTGTAGACATCTGGCCATAAACCTTGTAGCATCCCTCTTCATTCCCTTTCTGAAATATAATCGCTTCACATCAGCTAGCAACTTTGTTACTCCAAGATGTCCTGAATAAGGTGCAGAATGAACCTCTTTCCAAACGATATTCCTTAACTCCTCGGAGTTCAAAACATACATCCTTCCTTTATACCTCAATAACCCATCTGGTTCAACATAAAATACATCGTATCTAGGATTCTAAAGATTCTCCATAAGAGCTTGTTTTACCTACTCATAATACTCATCTCCCTTAGACTTTTGTAATACCTGATTCTTAAAATCAGAATGTATGGAGATCATTGAGGAGATATGTCTTCTCCTACTTAAGGCATCTGCCACTTAGTTTTCTTTGCCTTGAATGTATTTAATCTCAAAATCATAATATGATATTAACTCTAACCACCTTCTCTGGCGAGCATTCAGGTGTGGTTGAGTAAACAGATATTTGAGTCCTTGGTGGTCTATTTTTAGTTCAAAGGGTTTTCCAAGTAAGTAGTGTCTTCACTTTTGTAATGGATGAATTACTACTGCCAATTCCAAATCATGAGGGGCATAATTTTGTTCATAAGTTTTCAGTTTCCTGGACTCATATGCAATAACTTGTCCATCCTAGACAAGTACACCACCTAAGCCTTCCCCCGATGCATCAGTAAAGACTACAAAATGACCTTCAACTAAGTTAGGTACCTTCAAGATAGGTGTCGTAGTCAATCTTTCTTTTAGTTGGTCAAATGCCTCCTGGCATTTTTCTAACCAATCAAATATTTTTCCCTTTCTTTGCAAAGAAGTAATAGGATAAGCAATTTTAAAAAAAATTGCTACAAATTTTCTATAATAACCTGCTAGGCCCATAAAACTTCAGACCTTATGTACATTTCTTGGTGCTGGCCATTCCAAAATGGCTTTAATCTTGGCTAGGTCCATAGTTATTCCCTTAGTTGAAATTATATGACCCAAATACTACACTTACTTTTGAAAGAAAGTAAACTTCGAGAGCTTGCAATACAATTTATGCTCTCTCAACCTTTGAAGAACAATCCTTAAATGTTGAAGGTGTTCCTCCTCATTCTTAGAGTAAATCAAAATATCATCAAGGAAAATAAGGACAAAATTGTCCAAGCAGTCTCTGAACACATTGTTCATTAAGTTCATAAATGTTGCAGGTGCATTTTTTAATCCAAAGGGTAGGACAATGAACTCATAGTGTATATATCTTGTTCTAAAGGTTGTCTTGTGAATATCCTGATCTTTTAGCCGTAATTGACGGTATCCAAATTGAAGATCAATCTTAGAAAACACAATTGCCCCTCGCATTTGATCAAAGAGATCGTCAATGTGAGGCAATGGATACTTGTTCTTTATTGTTGCTTTATTTAGCATACGGTAACCTATGCATAATGGCAACATACCATCCTTCTTTTTAAAAAAAATTACTAGTGCTCCCCAGGGTGAAACATCGGGTCTTATCAATCCTTTATCAAGTAATTCCTACAACTGAGCCTTTAGCTCCATTAACTCAGTTGTGGTCATTCTATATGGAGCTTTAGATATAGGTTCTGATCTTGGAATTATATCTATTGAGAAATCAAAAGCTCTTTTAGGAGGCAATCCTGGAAGTTCATCTAGAAATACATCCTCAAAATCTCTAAGAAAAGGGTATCTATCCATATTGGATCTCCCCTGATCTATGGATTCCCTCTTGTCAACTCCTTGGAGTTTCTGAGATTCATAAAACGTCAAATCATCTTGGAAAGTAGTTTCCTTGTGATCATTTACTCTCTATTTTAATAGCAAAGAGCTGGCAGATATTTGTCTTAGTTTTACCTCTTTAGGGTTACTTTGCAGAAAGACTTTATTCCCAAGGTCATCTAGACATTCTATTATTTTAGTGAAACAATCCACTTTAGCTCTATGTCTCCATAGCCAATTTATCCCAAGGATGACATCATATGAGCCTAATGGGGCTACATAAAGGTTCACTTCGGTGGAGAAACTCAGAAGTTCAACCTTAGCCTCAAACAAACATTGCTCTACCTAAGCTTTGGTCTGATTTGCATATTCAACTAACCAGGTATTTGCCATGTATCCAACTTTTCTAGAAATTTTACTCAAAAATTTAGGAGAAATGAAACATTCTGTAGCACCAGTATCTATCAAAACTAAAATTGGAAAACCAGATAAAATACATGTGGTTTCAATAGGAGTGATTTGATATTTAGCTTGCCTATTATCCAGGGTTGCATGTATACGTTGCTGAAAAGCTGCCTGTTGAGAGGGTAAAGGATTTCCTTGTGGCTGATTTCCTTGCATCTTATTGGGACACTAGTTGGCATAATGATCACCGCCACATGAATAACACCCTCTCACGGGTCCTTGCCTTTCATAAGGCTTTCCAGAATTATCTCCATTTTTCTTGGAGTTATTATTGCCTTGCTTTTCACCCTTGGATTCATTTTGATTATTCTTGAATCCCTTGCCACCGTTCTTAGTAAAGTCTTGCTTTTTGCCCTTTTTCTTAAATGACTAGGAGGACTGGGACCAATTATACTTTTTACGGTTCCTTTCCTTATATGTAGGCATGCATTTCAATTTTTGTTCCTATTTAATAGATTTCTTATAAACCTGGTCCATTGTAGTAGGACCATGCATATCAACTTCACCTCTAATTTGGGTATTCAATCCCATGATGAACTTTCGAATGTGAAACCTCTCATCTTGCTCATATTGTGGAACATATTTGAGGAGGCAAGTGAACTTTTTCTAGTACTAGTTCACAGTTGAGTCACCCTATCTTAGATTTTGGAAATCTATAAGCTTTTGGTCAAAATACAACTGAGGCAACCATCTTTGCCTGAAAAGTTCCACAAACCTTTCCCGGGTTAGACTCATGGAGCTTAGTTTTAACTCCATTTTCTTGTTCATCCACTAGGTGGATGCTTCACTTGCCAATTGATATGCTCCCCATACCGCTTTGGTGATTTCTAAATAGTTTCTTATTTCAAAGTATTTCTTCATTTTTGTAAGCCATGCCTCCGCAACATCTCCGCTTACAGTCCCATCAAACTTGGGAGGCGTAACCTTTTTCATATATCTAGATAGTTCTAGAGACAAGTGGCTTCTTTTATTCCCATCATGTCTTATTTCAGAGTTATTCTCTCCTCGTCCACTTTGGGTGGTGACATCATGACGTTCCTTATCGTCACCCTCGTGGTAGGCTTCCATCTTAGGTCCATACTGACCCCTGACCTCCTGCTCAAGAGTTCCAATTCTTGATCTCGTCTCATGGAGCATAGCAAGGATCTGGTCAAGTTTTGAATCAGAGTGGCCTAAAGGCTGCCCTTCTTTCTGGCTATCTCCCATATTGTTTCCTATCTGAATCGTGCTACAATCTACTTCTCCTGAAGTTTGCAGATTAATCATTTAATTAGTTTTTCATACTATTGAATCCATTCATAAATATAAATCCATTCTCATTTATGCAATCTTAACAAGAAAGGAAAGATTTACTAAAATTCAAAATTGCATTGTAGTTTTCGTGGACTACATATAATCCATCAATTGTTACAATTTTTCACATCTTGCAACTGCAAGTCACTTTTAGATTGGGATATCTTCCCAAGTTTATCCTCATCCTTGAGGTTCATCAAATCAGACTTGGGAGGTGGATGTACTCGCAGGTACTCATCCGTAACCTCCCAAGTAACAATATGATCATTAAGATCACTTCCCAAGGCTGGTTCCTTAGGTGCAGAGGGTTTCACTAATTCATTTCCAAAGATAGGAGTAGTAGCCCTAACCACTTTGTCCTCCTACTTGATGCGTTTAATAGCATCAACAAAAGTTTCATCATCAGACAACCATGTGCCTTTCAAGCAACCAGTTTGGCCAAGGTTTTTCATTCTTGAGGTTCACTCCCTCATAGCCTTGAGGTAACACCGATTTCCTGTTACCTTCTTCTTGGGTTTCGTTCTTATTCTTACCATTCTAGCATAAGAACATCCAAGCATTAGAAACTATTAATGTCAGAAGAAGATTTAATGTAGTGAGCTCATAGGTCCATGTATTGAACCTGGTAGCTCTAATACCATATGTAACATGTCAACTCATATTACCCAAAATAATCAAATTAATTTACCATTAAGTAAATAGTTATGATCAACATAATCAAGTTTTTCTTTGACAATAAACAATATCATAATAAAAAATGCATATATTTTCTGGGTAATTTCAAAAATGAAATTTACATCATATTCCAAAGATAACATATTAGTGAATCCTTTCACTATACAATCATAATGTTTTTCTCATGGCAATAATTTGATAAGTTTTACATAAAATTTTTGACTAACAAGTCATATAAAAGAATAAACTACATCTAGAGTTTGATATCTATCTTCATAAGCCTTGGCATGTCATCTACTTGGGAAGGAGAGCATCACCTAAGTGCTTTTCCTCCAACCATAGATCGGCGGTCCCTTGCACAACTTCCTACCTAGAAGCGACCCTACCCTTCACGAAGGGGATAGATATAAGGAACTAAATAGGTTTTCCATTTGAGTCTCTAGTGTTGTGTCCTTCATAATACTTCACGGTCATACAACTATAGATCCACTCTAACTATGTATGACACTATTGGAAGCATTTTGCCATCTAGAGCACAGTGAACAGACTAATGCATGCAGAGACGGATGCATTACTTTGGCCAAAGATTTAATATACATAGACGTTTCGCAATGAACGTAGTTGATTGTTCACACACACTAACTCGACTTAGAAGCTATCTCATCCTACAGAGATTTTAGACATAACTTGTCTATTCATCATTTCCTTTAGTCAGTCTGACTTGGTATCATTCCTTAGACTAGGATAAATACAAGATTTCTTGTTTTAACTGCAACCCAGAAACTGTGACGACCTGTCACCCTATTCCTTATTGCAAGAGTTTGCATTCGTAATAGTTTGATATCTAGCATCAACACAAGAGGAATTTGTTATAATTTTGAAAGTTCTCTATGGAACTCATCTGTGCTCAGGATTCTCATCTAATCCTCCCCGATAATAACCTTACTTGGCTTATTCAAAAGTCAATAATAAAAGGTAGAAAGTTTTTTGATGTTTGTCCATAAATAAGTTATCCATCTCTAACCCCATAAGATATAGCAATCGTGCCCTTGGGAATTAAGAGACTACCACATATTCAACAATAATAACTATTTACTTCGAGTCTCATGAACTCTCTTCATTCACGAAGGTTAACTAGAGTTCTTGCAAATAGTTCCATAATATCATTGTGTCATTTGACCTTACTAACAAAAGCTTTCTTTGACTACCACTTGACTAGTGGTATAGCAACATGCATGCATTAAAGGACAATAGTTTTGTTTTAAGCTACTCCAACTCAAGGTTGTCGAGAGCTTCTTTATGATACATAACCTCATTGGCTTACAATTTGCAAAGGAATACCTCGGCTGGTGGCTTTATTCTCAGCCAACCACCCACAAGGTGCAACAATGTGGTAATAACACTATTTTAATAGTGTACGGCCATATGATAACCATGGCACATATTAAATAGTCTTCATTACCTCTCAAATAAGAGAGAGATTATAATACAAAGTAATTATTTAACAACATAGGGTCAGGTTTTTAACCCTGATAACCCTTATTCTCCATTCTTGTCATGATGACAGTGAGCATGCTTGAGGCTCTACGTCCATGTAGACTCAGCCAGTCTAACAATAAAATACTTATTGATAAATGATTACACAGTCATAAACTTCAGCTGCCACCTTTTTATTCCCTTGGCGAACCATATAATAATCAAAAGAAATGATAACAAAGCTATTGACACATAACCAAGTTTAACAAAGACATGCTTCATGTAATGATAGCATAGCCATCGAAGCAATGTATGGAATATCACTATTAGGCTTTGAACAATAACAACATAGCTGTCGAAGCACAGTATAGGCATAACAATGATAAGATTTGAACAATGATAGGAAAGCTATCGAGGCACAGTAAAGAAGTATCCATAGTAAGTTTTGAATAATGATAGCAAGGCTATTGTATATGGCTTAAGGTATCAGCGACAAGTTTCATTTCAAGAAACTATGTATATCAAACATAATCAAATGACATGCACGACACAAGGGTTCGACCCTGGCTAGCATGCAACACCACAAAACACAGTGGCAGCCCAAAGGCAAGCTAGAAAACATATTATTTCATCTTCTATCATAATAGAAACATATAAGGGATTACGTGATCACTTCTATCTCAACTTTGATCGAAATCCCTTCAGCTTCTACATGAGCTATGTTACACCAAGACTATGTTTTTCCTTCCTTTTCATTCCTCCCTGCCGAAGCATACATCCACACCCAAAAATAGAGAATAAAAATAACAAAACTAACAAGTAAACTATCACTTCTCTTTATGGATAGTATGGGATTCTCCCCACTCTCCCAACCCACGATGCAGAACTAACTCCACAAAAGTCTCTTCGAGAGGGCATGCCATCGGCTAACTACCCCAGTCACTCTCATGACCAAGTGGGTTACTCCCCACTCTTTCCTTGATTTGAGGGCTGTGGGAGAAATGCTCTCCTACATGAGCATGAGGATAGCTTCTAAAAATAAGCTCTAACACAAGAGATAAATAATAATATTTTAATAAAAACCAATATCTCTATCACTATGTCGTAAATAACAAATATATAATAAATATATATACCGACTCAATGGTAACATTACCATTTCAATCGTAAGTCGATATTCAATAATGGCTAAGGTGTGAGAGTGGGTCGAGAATTTCCCCCCCATTGCCACCTTTTGCTCACATCAACTTTAGATCCTGAGCAAAGCCAAGATGGAGATAGTGAAACTCTTTTGACCAAGTCGACAAAGGTGATCATTGGAAAACCTTTTCTCCACGTCAAATCGATAATGGTCAAATCCAGGATAAACTTGAGATAGCAACTAATAGACACATACCTTCTCTCACAAGGTTCACATAATGATCAAATTGAGACTTCAAATGACAAACCGGTCTTTTCAAAATGTCTATCCCCTTCTCTTTGGTGATACTCTCCTTCCATTCTTGAAGGAAGATTCCTTTCTTGGTTACACTCGCAGTCATACAAACCATGATTAGTGTATCATCAATAAATCATAAAACATTATGATAAAATAATCTCAATAACATGTAATCTCATGTATAATCTAAGCATTAATCATAATCTATATAATCAATGATTTATCTTGATATTTTCCACAAACATCAAATCATTAACCTATGATTATTTATCCACTTTACCACATAAAAATTAAGATTAAGCTTAGTCAGGATTGGGGATGTAACATGAGAAATGTATGGGAATAAGTGCAAAGGGTATGAAATAGATAGGGATAGGTCTTAGGCAATGAACCGAACTTAGTACAAGAGTATGCCACTTGTCAATATGTAATTGTATTAAGACATTCCACCAAGGTGGGCATAAAATTAAATAGGAAATGGTATGGGTATGTTGATTTCACTATTACAAATATTCCATACACAGATTGTTAACATAAAAAAGTACCATAATGCATCTTCTTATAAGTATTATCCAAATATTGATGTTCAGTACCTAATGATTGGCTGATAGACATAAATATTTATAGTCTTAACAACCAAGCATTACACTTTTTTTGGCATGGTCATTCCATGTAGTGCATGGCGTACATAACTATAAATATCTATCAACCATTCAATAGCACCTCTAGATTTGTTTTTAATTTTTATTTCTTTATATTCTATGCATTCAATAATAAAAAAGATAAAAAAAAAAGTAATAATAGCTACATTTAAAATAATCATAACAATAAAACTTTTATTTAATTAACTACATATACCTTTTTCATATATGAATATTTTTATTTACTAGACATTTCTATTTTCTATTTCATACATGTTAGATACATTATTTCTTTAAATTTTAAAAAATAAAAAATAGAATATATATATATATATATTCAAAGTAACTCATAATTATGCATTACAAAATAAATTATTGAAAATTTAAAATAAATCCCTATAAACTCAATTGAATCCAAAATACAATCTACTCATATTATTGTCCTTCACACTCAGTTTAGTATAGAATTAGGAAATGAAAATGAAATACAAAATTCATACCACTAAATAGTATAAGGAAAGAAAACAAACCAAGTATTAATGAGAAAGGGAGAGTTAAATAAATTTGGAGCATCGATCATAATGATAAAAGATACCTATTAAAGGTGGTTATTTTTCGTTCAAGATTAAATTGAGGGTTTTAAAGGTTGGATTTTTTTAAGAAGTATTTGCTTAGTTAATGTGGTGGATAATCATTAATAAGATTGCTAAGTCACAAATATAATAAAAATTCTCTTAAATACATTTGTGTGTTAATTATTAATAAATAATAAATATTCTTTATAACATTTAACAAAATATTTTTATAACTTTTAATATTATACTTTTATATTTGTTAAAGGAATGAAAGTGTTTATATTATATAATTTATTCATTCAGAAGTATATCACATCCAACCACCTCTTTTATTATAAATTCATTGTGTCAAAATATATTTCTAGTTGTTTGTCTACATAAATTATAAACTATATGGATAACAAAACCTTGGAATTGTCTTTTGTAATAGGGTCTACACTAAATAGTAGCATTAATACCAAATCACAACATATATGTTAAAAACAACTTGGCCTCATCCATTACATAGTCATAAACACAAGATGAAATCCAAATGTGGATGTTTTAACTTCAAACATATCAAATCATACTACACTAAAAATAACAGCATCTACACCAAGAATCCTAACTAACTCTTTAAAAAGGACCTAACAATAACAATTGGACCATCAAATTTGACCTACTCATGTGTGAATCAACATAATTAAAGTCCTTGACAATTGTAAAAATAGCACATAATAAGTAACAAACATTAGATCAAAAACTTCAACTTTGTTAAACACCGAAAGAAATTAAAAGGATGTGATCAATTCAAATCAATTTTATGATTAAGGCATTTAAATGGAGTTGATTCTACAAATTCATTAAATTTTATCATTCCAAAATTTCCATATCTTGGTAAGTTTATGAACTACCATTCACATAGATATTTGACATAGTCCACTCATACATTGCTTAGATATCATTGAGAAAAAAAGATCTTCCAATAGGTCACATCTAATACATTTCATCTAATGCTTCTCTGCAAAAAGGTATTTTGATTGGAATTTTTAAGCTTCCATAGTCCATGGTAATAGAAAAATTCTTTTGGAAAAACTAGTGAAGAAATATATTAAACATTATTTAAAGAGTGAAGAATCAAGACATATTGGATTAGAAAAGAATTTCACATCATTGGTGCAACAATCAAATGCAGGTCAAATGAGCAACAAGTGAATGGTTACAAAGATCACACAAATAGAAGCTAACTTGGGAAGAATAATATAAATTAAACAAGAAAATGATATATTCAATTGCAGAAAATGAAAGAATTACAAATGGGCAACCAATATGTGAAACTCATCATCATTGTCCTACTCACAACCCTTAGAGAAATATATACAAAGGATCACTACAATACAATAACAAAAGTGCACTCAAAGATCTACCCAAAACCCCACAAACCAGCTCTCAATCCTTGGGAGACTAACCCCTTCAAATGACCATGCATCCAAAATAAACATCACTATTAGTAGTTTGATTTGCACTAACATGGAGGGCCAATTCAAGATATCCCAACATAAATGTGTGCTAAGAGGACATCTAGTCTACAAGATAATAGATGTGCATTCTAAAAATAGTACTTTCATTCCATTCCTTAATAAATTTGAAATTGATGCTTAGTTGTCATTCTAGACTTGACAAACCATCAAAAAATATAATTGATGTCATCTAACAAAAGTTGCCTTGACATTGACACTATATTTTGTCATTCTTGCATTTGTTGAATTCTCATGGTGCACATGCAGGATCTTTGTGTGTGGAGTTTCATGGGTTGCATAAGAGCTCAAGAAAGGCTTGTGCCATGCTTTGTGCAAGAGAAATGTGGATGTGGTCTAAGATACACTCAAACTAACTTGCACCAAGATAAAAATGGTCAATGTAAGGCTAAGCAATATTGCATCTTCAAGCAAGAGGGTGTGTGGGACATTGTGGAATGCTTAACAAACAAAACACACCAATGCATGACAACATACTAGCGCACAAAAAGAACAACGTGTTGACACTTGAAAAAACCAATTCACAACTTGCATTTTTTTGCCCCAAAATCCATCAAGAAATCCCACTTTATGCCTTCAATGTTGAACCTATAGATTAGAACCGATCAGAGATATCGTTCATAGGTTTTCATGTGTTTGCCTTTTAAAATGCAAGATAGGAAACCCCAAATATGACTAAGTCCAAAAAACTCTAAGTGTTTCCTTGTATTTTCACCTCTATCGGGGTTTTAGAGTTCAGAGTTCATACCCTCCACCTTGTATTATCTATCGGCTCCTGGGTTCAAGGCTCAAAATTTGCCTAAGTGTTGAAATTTGTCTAAGTGAGTTAGAGGTCGAAGGTCGAGCCTTTGACCTTCTATCTTCTTCATGCTTTGACCTTCTATCTTCTTCATGGTGGAAGTCGGGGAAGGCTCGAGGGACGAAGTTCGTTCAAGGTGATGAAAAATTATTCTAAGAGTGGAGCAATGCTGCGGAGCGTCGAACTTTGGAGTTTCACAATTCTACCTTCTTTAGTGTTGCAGAGTGGAGGGCCTGAAGGTTGAAGTCTGACGGGGTTGTGTTTCCCTAAAGTTTATTGGAGGCTGAAGTTTGGACCTCCTTCCTTCCACCTTCTTCATAAGAAGAAGACGGAATGAGGAAGGCCCTACGACCGACCCTCGATAAGGTGTTCTTTCTTTAAGGTGGAGGGCAGATGTTGGAGCTTCCATGTTCTCTCGTCTTTTAAGCACAAGGCAAAAGGGTGAAGGCTCAAAGCCCAACCCCCAACGCCTTCATATCTATACATAGATGGGGTCAGGGCTTTATATGCTTCTTTCAGATAATATAAATTGCAAGGCGGAAGGCCTCAGCTCTAAAGTCTAATTTGTTAGATCTTGACTTCCTGGCCTTCCCTGTTCATTCAAATGCACCGACAACTCTTTGGATCACCATAAATGTGAAGTAGGTGGCTGAGAAATAGGTTTTTAATGCAATTGGTGGAGTTGGTGAGGATTTTCCCTCCCATTTCTCCCTCATAGTCGACTTACTCATGCTATAAATAATGGATCGAAGCTCTTTTCAAAGGGTTGGTCGCTAAACCAATTGTCTGGTCTAGAATCGCCTAAGGAAGATTTTAGGGGATCAAATCACACTAGTCTGGTCTGCGAGTGAAGGGATGTATCCAATGGAGCATAGGAAGGATGTGTAACATAGATTTGTATGCATTGGTATGTCTCCATGGGAGTTTGTAGTGATTTTGGTGAATGTATAATCACAGTTGTATGTTTTCCCTTGCCACTTTTACTGGCACGATTGTAACAGAGGTTTGGAGATGTGTGACAACATCTAAGTTAATACAAGACTTTGTATTTGCCATTTCTTTGTTGCATATGAATCATTGTAGTTCTCTTTTGGATCATTAAGCATGTCCATTGTGTTAAGATTTATCTGAAAATCATATATGTAAATGTATGTATGGTTCTGTTGATCCTTTGCAGCATATTTCCTTTCCTCCTTGCATTCTTTGACTCAGTTGCCCAATGGAGTAGGCACTAGTCCATATTGGGGATGAATCAATCATCATTTTAATAAAACTCTTGTCCTGTTAGCTATAGGAGTAAGAGTAGGTTTAGCTTAGGGTTCTACATGCTGTTCATGGTTTTGTTTAATAACCAAGGATAAATCTGAAGTAATGCAAAATAACTCAAATCATTTGTGAATCATGAACATGTATGCCTGCACGATGTATCTTGTGTATTCGAAGTTAAGTGGAGTCATCTTAAGGAATGTAATGAAATTATATTTGGGTGCAAGTGCATAGTGTAGTAATCTTCTTAATTAGAGGCATGTGCAACCAGTTTGTCTTGATCTAGTGACAACTTTGGGGGTCAGGTGTACATTGGGTATGGCTATGTTAGTTTATTTACGTTTTATTTCATGCCTCTAGGAATATCCCTCTTAGGTCTAGCTGAGCCTAAAGTGCAGAGGAGCATAACCACTCCTGTAGGTTGTCCAAATTGCCCAGAACTTGTTGATAAACTTCTTTCAATCACCTTGACGACACTCCTGGCCTTGGTGATTGTGAAATGTTTTAGGGTTTTGTGTTGTAGTTATTTTGGGAGTCAACATTTTTGGTGTCGTTGCCAGGGATAAAGTAACGTTAGCCATTGTCGGGTTTTAGATAGCTAGGGCTTTTTTAGACCTCTGTAACAGTTAGTTTGCAGTGGTGTAATTTGTTGCTATGTGTAAGTGGGCAACCCATCAACTTATGCCAAATGCCAACATGATTGGCATCGTTGTCGGGGAAGAGTAAAGTGCTGGGTTATAAAGATTTGAAGACTCTACTGGTGAGTTGAACCCATAATCAATTTGTAGCCTTGAAGATCAGTCACACTTCAAGGAATTCCACTTTAGAAGAGGTGGTGACTCTGCTATCAAAGAAAAGAAGTTTGTTGTTGCCACCCCTTGGTTGTTGTTGATGAGTTGAATGCTCCATCTCAGTGTACAACAGTTGGTGAAATAAAGGTACATGATTTTCTTCCTGACGTATGAAATTTGTTGTTCCTATCATGCTGAAGGAACAAATTTCTATGCCTTAGTTTTTTGCCTGGAATTATAGGATGTTTTAGTCATGGCCAATTGGTACAAACATGGATACCCTAGGGATATTCCTTCACAAACATCTTTATATATATCAGACCCTAGAAATTACATTGGTATTGATTCCCATGACCATCCTAGCAATGCATATTCCATTCATGGTTCTGCATGTTATACGAACCCAAACCTATATGTATCCATGCAAAATCAAAATGACTTAGCAATGCAACAATATCAAATAGATAAAAATAAACATATGTTGAACTCATTGTTGCAGCAATAAGTAGAAACAAAAAATTAGATTAGGCTACTAGAGTCTAGGATGAAATCCAATGCATTCCCTACTGCCCCTAAAAATTAGTTTGATCAGTCCCCTGCTCTTCCCTTAGATACTGTGTATGATCAACTAGACCTCTCATGGGTTGATTACAAAACAATGAGTATGCCAACCAAGGTCTACAAATAGTTGCCCAAGTTTGATGGGTATGATATTTGGGCAGGGGACAAACATGTTGATGTGTTCTCAAAATGCATGGAAGACCATCAGTTTGAGGATGAGGATATGTACATGAGATTTTTTGTTAGGTCATTACATGGAAAGGCAAAAGAATGGTTCCAAAATTTTCCAACGCAGTCCTTTGCCTCATGGAATGGACTTGTGGCAGCATTTGAAAATGAATTTGCCAAAGGTCTTGACCCTGTCGATCTTGTCACAGAACTAGAAAAAATTAAAAGACAAGAGGGAGAGTCAAGCAAGGATTTTGGTCACAAGTTTGTTGTTGCTCTTTCCCATATTCCTGAAGGTTTCATACCTAACACTCCCACTTGCATTGATATATTTTTCGAAGCATATGAACTGGACTGAGTTATGTGTGAGAAGATTTCAAAATAACAAGTATGCAGCAGACATATTTGTCCTTAGACTCCTTGGAGAAGATAAGAGATGACTACATGAAAGGTTTGTTATCCACAAGTGCATGTGTTACTAGTAATAAACATGCTGATCTAAACAACAACAATATGGATACAAGCAATCGAATGAATATAGCATCAAATAATGATGATTGTGTAGTCAGAAGGGTAGAAGTGGAAGATGGTGCATCATATGACAATGATGCAGATGATGAAAGTAGTGTATGCACCTACCTTTGGCTGGATAGCTCATCAAGTGAAGGTGAGAATGATGAAACCAATGGTGATTTTCAGCGTATTGCTGAGGTATGTGGTTTAGCAAATAATGAGGATGTTGTGTACAGTGATGAATAGTTAGATGGATTAGCTTTTGAAGTTGAGTATGAAATATGTACACACATAAGTAAAACATGGGATGAACAAGAAACTTGTTTCTTGTTTGATTTAATGCCCTCTTTCATTCCTATTTGTGATGAAGCAGTTGATGTTTGTCTGCATGAGGTTGATGTAGAAGTGGTTGCACTTGATGATAACCAACCAGAGATAGTTATTGGTGCAGCCATGGGGTTTTAGTGAGAAGAGCTTGCCCTGGATTTCGAAGATGGTGATCATGTGGACACATATGAGAACTATTTCCATGGTGCAAGGTATGTTCTCTCCCTCATGCAGAATGTGCTCCATCTAAGCCACTAAGAAATGATAGAGAAATGAAGGAAGAAGGTATGTGTCAACAATCTGTTTGCAGCAGTGAGTATGACATAGCAAGTTGCCAAAATGGACATGAAACAAAGAGACAATTGGAAGAACATGGTTCTTTATTTGAGGTGTCTCATGCTCTTGATTTATGTGTTGATGTTTTAAATTATGGCCTGAGTCATGTTTATGATTCAGAAATTGAAATTTGTAGCAACACATGAAAAGTTTGTTCAAGAGCTTGATGGAATTACACATGAATATGAATGTTTCCACTTTGATGTGGACAACTTGTTAGCTCTTGAATGTGTTGGTGTTGCAGCAGAGGTTGAGTCCTTTGTATGGGACATTGATGTGAATGAGCAGTGAGGCATATTTATGCCTAAGTTTCAACATGTTACAGCCCAACTTGAGGATATGATAGAGTTGGAGTCTTTCTAGTTTTCTCTACAAGATGAAGTGCCTTCTCTTGTGGATCAACAGTGCATTCAGGCACAATTTTCTTTGCCATGTGATTTTGAGGTGTTTTCTTTTTCTCTCAATTTGCATGGAGAGTTCAGCAGGTATGATGGCTTGGCATATGATAATGGAGGTTTGCCTTCATTTTTTTCTTTTGTTCCTGACTTGAATTTTAGTCACTCACCCTTGTTGCTGGGAACAAGTATGATATGGATTTAAATAGGTCAAGTACCTATCTTTTCTAGTTGCCATGTGCTAATGATTTCATTGATGAAGCTGACCTTGACTCCACAAGCATATGTTGTAGATTGGTGCATGTTAAGGGCAGTTTTCAGTCATTGCAACTGGGTGAGAAGTGCAAATTTGGTTTGAGGGAGATCAACTCTTTCATTCAACTTGTCTTTGACATAGATAAGTTGTTGCAGTAGTTTTGTGCAGGTTTGACCTACAAGTGACTGCAAATTTTGATTACAGTCAACTTTCCTTTTGTACTCCAATTCCTATGACTGCATGCCTTGTAAATACATCTTGTGTTGTTCCCTTGTTTATTTTTTTCCTTTTCGTCTACCCAGAGATAGCTGGTTCTCACTATGACATTGCTTATCACATGTCCCCAACCAGAACCAGTGTTGACACCTGAAAAAACCAGTTCTTAACTTGCATTTTTTTGCCCCAAATTCCATCAAGAAATCCCACTTTATGCCTTCAATGTTGAACCTATAGATTAGAACCGATTAGAGATATATTTCATATGTTTCATGTGTTTTTGCCTTTTAAAATGCAAGATAGGAAACCCCAAAAATGACTAAGTTCAAAAAACTCTAAGTCTTTCCTTGTATTTTCACCTTTGTTGGGGTTTTTGAGTTCGGAGTTCATGCCCTCTGCCTTGTATTATCTATCAGCTCCGAGGTCCGAGGCTCAAAATTTGCCTGAGTGTTGAAATTTGTCTAAGTGAGTCAGAGGTTAGAGGTCGAGCCTTCGGCCTTTCATCTTCTTCATGGCAGATGTCGGGGAAGGCCTAAGGGCCAAAGTCCGCTCAAGGTGATGAAAAAATATTCTAAGTGTGGAGTAGTGTTGCGGAGCGTCAGACTTCAGAGTTTTGCAATTCTGCCTTCTTCAATGTTGCGGAGTGGAGGACTTGAAGGCCGAAGTCTAATAGGGTTGTGTTTTCCTAAAGTTTATCAGAGGTCAAAGTTTGGACCTCCTTCCTTCTGCCTTCTTCATAAGAAGAAGACGGAAGGAGGAAGGCCTAATGGCCGACCCCCGACAAGGTGTTATTTCTTCAAGGTGGAGGGTGGACGTTGGAGCTTTGGTGTTCTCTCCTCTTCTAAGCACAAGGCAAAAGGGTGAAGGCCCAAAGCCCAACCCCTGATGCCTTCATAGCTATACATAGGTAGGGTCAGGGATTCATATCCTTCTTCTTCCAGATAATATAAATTGCAAGGCGAAAGGCTTGAGCTTTGAAGTCCGATTTGTTGGAGCTCAACTTCTTGGCCTTCCCCGTTCATTCAAACGTGTCGACAACTCTTCAGATCACCATAAATGCAAAGTGGGTGGTTGAGAAACAAGTTTTTAATGCAGTTGGTGGAGTTAGTGAGGATTTTCCCTTGCATTTCACCCTCATAGTCGACTTACTCATGCTATAAATAATGGATCGAAGCTCTTTTCAAAGGGTTGGTCATTAAACCAATTATCTGGTCTAGAATCACCTAAAGAAGATTTTAGGGCATCAAATCACACCAGTCTGGTTTGCAAGTGAAGGGATGTATCCAACGAAGTGTAGAAAGGATGTGTAACACAGATTTGTAAGCATTGGTATTATCTCCATGAGAGTTTGTAGTGAATTTGTCAAATGTATAATCGCAGTTGTATGTTTTCCCTTGCCACATTTGTTGGCATGATTGTAACAGAGATTTGGAGATGTGCAACAACATCTAAGTTAATACAAGGCTTTGTATTTTCCATTTCTTTGTTGCATATGAATCATTGTAGTTCTCTTTTGGATCATTAAGTATGTCCATTGTATGAAGATCAATCTGAAAGTCGTATATGTAAATGTATGTCTGGTTCTGTTGATCCTTTGCTGCATATTTCCTTTCCTCATTGCATTCTATGACTCAGTTGCCCAATGGAGTAGGCACTGGTTCATATTGGGGATAGATCAATCATCATTTTAATCAAACTCTTGTCCTGTTAGCTGTAGGAGTAGGAGTAAGTTTAGCTTAGGGTTCTACATGTTGTTCATGGTTCTATTTTATAACCAGGGATAAGTCTGAAGTAATGCAAAACAACTCAAATTGTTTGTGAATCATGAACATGTATGCCTGGACTATGTATCTTATGTATTCGAAGTTAAGTGGAGTCATCTTAAGGATTGTAATGAAATTATATTTGGGTGCAAGCGCATAGTGCAGTAATCAGCTTAATCAGAGGCATGTGTAGCTAGTTTGCCTTGACCTAGTGATAACTTTGGGGGTCAGTGTACATTGGGTATGGTTGTGTTAGTTTATTTGTGTTTTATTTCATGCCTCTAGGAATATCCCTCCTAGGTCTAGCTGAGCCTGAAGTGCAAAGGACCATACCCACTCTTGTAGGTTGTCCAGAATCACCCAAAACTTGTTGATAAACCTCTTTTAGTCACCTCAACGACACCCCTGGCCTTGGTGATTGTGAAATTTTTTAGGGTTTTGGGTTGTAGTTATTTTGGGAGTCAACATAACGTTTGTGCATGCACAAGTTAAGCTTGCACATAACGAACTACTTATTGACATGGATGTTACTCACATCGAACACAGATAGAATAGTGTACAACAGAACACCTATCTCTCTTGAAAGACTTCAAATTCATGAAGAATTTACAATCCCAAGGCTTCGTTAGCCAGGTCTTGATATGTGTGTTATCACTCAGGGTTCATTGTATCTTTATGTTTTCTCAAGGGGCCTACATATGTTTTGATCTCACAAAGTTGATAAATCTTCAAAGGATTGTCAAATACTGCCGAATATTGTCAAGATTCCACTGGATCTTCTCTTATTTAGTTAAAGTCTGCAATTATCTTGTTAGATTTCTTAAAGGAAAAGATAACTTTGATTAATTCTTTCAAAATTACTCTGATTATTGGAATTTTGATTAGTTCTTCTGAAAATACTTAAAGATCCTCATGAGATTAATGAATTCACAAGTATTTTAGTAAATTGCTTATGGATTTAGCTTGATTTACACTAATTTCCAATAATTTTGATTTAAAAAAATTAAAAGATAAGGGAAGAGAGAAAAGGTCCTAAGAAAGTTAATTTTTTAGCGATCACACACATATATTTTACTAGAATCATGAACTAAGACAAATCAACTTATACTTCACCAAAATTCTTCACAACTACGTATAAGTGATACGAATATTCAAAGGAAATTGACAACAATATGAAGATTGTTAAATGCACTTCAAATTGGATGCAACAATATGATATTCCATTACTATTAATCAATATACAATCACTTGAGATTTACTATGGACATGCCCAGTAGTCAGCCTCAAATTTACAATTTTGAGCAAAATATACAAATATTTTCATTGAGTGGAAGGAGAAACCATGAAGCAAGTGAGAAGTTACAAGTTCTACACATCAAGCTTGATAAGTATCAACAATTTAATCCCCCTGAATAATGGATGGCTCGGGTCCTTTTATAGAATAAGGATTCCCTGAGTCCATTACAAAATCAATGGTCAAGGTTGCATCTAGAAAATCAACGACACATATTCAAATTGGGCAAGTGGATGACAATTGGCATTTTGGAATATTCTCCTAAAATCTGGATCTCTGACAACTAGCATGCACCATTGGAAGAGTTTGGAATTTGATGTATGGCATGGTACTTGGTCGTGAGTAGAGAAATATACAAAAATTGCATCTGGACTTTCGGTCCAGTAACCTGACAAAATAATGTAACACTAACCCATCCAAACATCTAGTCTAACTAATTTGCTGATTGCATCGTCCTGACCTGACCCAGTTGACCAAAAATAATGCACATAATACAAAAGAATGGGTTAGTCACTGTCTATATCATCCTCAACTCTACATTCTCCAACCTTTCGGGTTCTATAAGCATTGTATGATATCAAAATTCTCATGATATCACTCTTATCAAAGGCCTACGCCTTTCCATTGAGAAATTTGTGTACCTCAAAATTATTCTCAATTGCTAGCTTCCTGCTCGATCTGGACTTTATATGTTTCTTGTATAATCTTGTTTTCACATTCTTATCCATCATCTCATCTATAGTGGCTTCCGTGAAGTGCCATACAAGATCATCAAGGATCTTTTGAAAATTGCTCTTGAACTCTTCAAGAGCTAGTTGTTCATCATATTTGACTTCTGCACCAACCATATGGCCTACCAATTCTTACAAAATTTCAACTTCCTCCATCAACAATTCATGGGTCTTCACATTCAAATCATCCATCTTATCTCAACATTCCTTGGGGAGATCCATTTTGAACTTGATCTCTTTAATCCATAAGGGAATTAAAGGCAAGGTCTTATCTGTCACTATCTTCTCCTTGATCAAAATGTGATCATCTAGTTCTTCAATGGACTTCATTCTTGTCAGCTCAATATCATTTTGCTACAGCCATTCTGTACAATCCTCTTTCAATGATACAATCCTATCTTTCAATTGAATGATGGCATCCTAATTGGAGATAGCCATCTTTATTGTCTCTTCTCCTGCAATCAAAAAATTCTTGAACCAACTCTACATAACATTGACCTCATACTTCTTGACATCAAGCTTTGTAATCTTGTGTGACTAGAGCAAGACTAGATGGGAATTCAGTTATTATTTGACCTGGCATCACCAATCCTTTGATAAAGTTTTGTAACTAGACAATTTGTCCTTTTAATTCTCTTTTTCACTTCTTATCTTTTTGGATCTTGGCTGTCGTTGCCTCCACATTTCCTTAGAGCTCATCAATTTCTTTCTCTCGAGTAGTGTGACCCAAATCAATGGTGGTTATCTAGTATTCTTCTAGATTTATTTCTCCTTTTCCCTTGTTAACAGTAGGAGTAGCCAATTGGGCTATCTAGATCTTTTTACGTCTCTCCTTATGGAGGACATTATTCTGGCCTTTCTCTTTGGCCTAGGAGCTTCCTACTCTTGAAATATGCTCTTAAAATCCACTAGAATAAATTGAATTGGCTGAGGCAATTGTACCTTTGAGGCTAACCAACTAGGAATGTTCTTATCTGGTTGCTCTTTCTATTGATCTCGTCCAACCTGATGTTGTTCATCCTGTTAGTCTTGTTCCTAATCTCGTTCGCCTATGTGCACACCCCGTTCCTCATGTTGTTCTTCCATGTGCATATCTTGTTTCAGATTTTCTTCTCGGTGTTGGTCTTTTCCCTGGTCTGGATCTTCAGATTGATCCTATTCTAGATGCTCTTCCTGTGCAACCTAATGTTGTGAAGCATCCGATTGTCTATCATCCTGTTGGGGAATGTTTTCCTTTTGGGAAGCACCTTGGAAATCATCTGGATGTGGAACATCCTATTGAGAAGCTATATCTAGTTTGGAAACATCATGTTGTTCCCCATGTGACACATTCGGTTCTTTTGCATGTGGTACATCTAGTTGAGAATCATCTAGATGAGAGATATCCTGTTGAGGAACTTCTATTTGCGAACCCTCTTGCTGTGAAGTATCTAGATGTGGAACATCCTATTGCCTTTGCTTTGAATCATCAAGAACTTCCTTATTATACCCTTGGGATTGTGCCTTAGAAAGAATAGTGTCTTTTGCTACCTCATCTACCTGTTCAATGTGAACAATGGGAGCTTCTTGACTAATAGAAAGAAATTCATCAAAAATAGGATCAGTTTCAGCTATTGCCAGAAATGTTGTAGGAGTGGAAGTTGTCATTTGCAAAATTGTACCCAGGTCCATCCCCTCTATAACTTCATTATCAGAAAGGTCCACCACTTATGTGAATGGAAATTGTGTGCTTCCAGTGGTGGTTTGGGCTTTTACTTCCTCAGCCATCTCCTATTTTATCTCAATAAAGCCTTGAACTTTTGCTACCTATTGAGGATCAACATGACTTTTCTAGGCTAATAGAATGTCCTTGGATGCCATCTGTTGTACATTTCCTTGTGATTGAGATGTTGTTACAACTAGACTTGTTGGAGCTATTATTTTCTCCTTCCCTTTGAGTGATGCTCCTTTCATTGGCATGTTTGGTTGGTCGATTTATTGGTATAGCATCCAATAGTTTATCCGTAGTTGTAGCAGTCATGGTCATAGGTATGGTTGTCAATGGTTGATTTGTGTTTGGAGGAGCTGCAACACTCACATTTTCAGTAGGTAATACCTCCCCTAGTGGTTCGGATGTCCCAATCTCCACCAACTTAGCTTCTTAGGTTCTTCTCTTCTTCACCTAGAAGTCATCATACTATATATCCTCTCTATCCTTCCTCTTACCTCTCTTGCTTGGATAGTGATAGCCACTCCTTTGGCCTTTGGTGCCTGAAAGTAGTTATCCATCCAAGCCTTACTTCCATCTAGTACAACCTTTGATATTGTATCTAAGGATGTCTCTTCAGGCTTTGTCCAATCATGATCATCTAAAGTCTTCTTGAATATCTCATTTATCTCATAGCTAGGATGTAATACCTTTTTATCATCCTCTTTGATCTGTGGAGGTACTTCATGTGTACGTAACGTCTTCATCTGGTTGATGGTCAACCTTTGGTACTACCTCTTTTTGACCTCATGATCATCCATGCAGTCTGCCCAGTAGTCCTCTAGATGAGGTTCATGTTGTACCTTCTTGTTGATGCATTTCTCAATCCTACTGTAAGGATCATAGATCCTCTTCAGGTTAAAGGGTTGGAAGTTGAGCGCTTGTAACTCCTTATCATATGCCTTTGCATTTGTGAAGTTATTGCATATGTAGGTCAACCTATGTCAATAGGGAACTAGATGTTTCCATGCCCACTTTTGGCTTGAAAATCCTCGTATGATTCAGTAATTTACCTTGAGAGCTCTAAAGGATAACCTTGTTAGTTGGATATCTCAGCAACATATAGTGAGCTCTAGTGAAACCTTCCATCTAGATGTATGTAAATGTAGGAACCATGTGGATCAATGGTACTCTACGCATCTATGGATATTCATTTGGATTTGTCCCATCCCATTATTTAGACAAGCCACATGTGGAACACATCATTTAGCTTCTTGTAGTCTACTATAGACTGCTTTCTCTCCAATTATGGGTAGTATTTGTATATAGGGTTCTACCTTGGTTTATTGCCCAATGAGCCTACCTTCTTTGACCCATTAAACTGTGCTCAGACTACACATGAGTACACTAGATAAGAGGTCATGTGGAAAATTCTCGTCTTCTTAAATATGAGAATTTGGTAATGGATGGCATCACTAATGGTGTGGGTCCAATGGATCATGCATGTATCTTCCTTGACAATTTTGATCAGTCCATACATCCACGACTCCAATGTGCCTGACTCTAGAAACCCCACTAGTCTGCTTAACAATGTGATAATATACTCGATTTCCTCATTGAAGTCACTTTTGTATAAGCTCTATGCCATTTTGGATATGGCTTTGGGTTTCCTGACCTCTGCCAGCCAGGACGTGAAGATGACTTTTCTGCATGAATCCTTATTGTATTTATATTCAGCATCCATCATGCCTTTCTCGAACTTATGCATTTTGGCCTACATTGGGAGGTTAAATGTGTGAGTGATGCCATTAGGGGAAAGTACTGCATATACCCTACCTTCACTGATCACCCTATGGTTGTTCACATCATACTTTTGGATGCACTAAATTACTAGCTCTTGAGCTTCCATCGACACAAGAAATCTTGCTGCCTTGAATAATCCACTCTTTACAATGTTCTTGGCCAACAGGCTCTCATCAGTATCTATAATTCTCTATTCATATTCATCTAGGTCAAGTTGCCCTAAATTGTATCAACAATGATCCTAAATTTTGACCAGATCTCCAAGGTGTGACCCACTGCTTTGAACTCTTCCTTCATTTCCGTTAAACATTTAGTCATTTTACATGTGGTCATCCATGAGAAAAGAAAAATTACCCTAATTGTAATTACCTATGGTTTACAGTTAAACTATTTTCCTGATTAGATCTAGGTTTGAATTTGTCTCTTACGAAAGATAACAATTTTGTTATAGTAAGAAATGCAAATTCACTATGGTAAGAAATGCAAATTTAGTTTACCCTTTTGGTGAATTTAACTAATTCGGTTTAAACAACTTACTATAATTTAAGATTAGGGTTATTGAATTTTGTACATACCTGATTACTGCATATCTTTCACCTTTATACGAGCAAAATACACTATCAAGATATTTGATTCGCTTGTCACTGTCGCTTTACCTTAAATATCACCTTTAGATCACAACATCACCTTGCAATTTGTCTTCTCTATAATTCTCTTTGCAAATTCACCTTTTGTTTGCTTGGTTTCTTTGATAATGAATAATAAAACAAAAATCTACTTTTAACAAGCAAAATTTGCTAAGTATAAGTTGCTTTCGATGCAACCTGTAGTAGGTGAGCATTAATGGTGAAGAGTGGGAGAGTATATCAACTTCAATATGCTTTTCTCTTTTTGAAATTTAAATCCAAACAGATAATCTAGTTACCTTTATAGTTGAAAATGAATTGCTTTAATTGGATGTGGAACATTCAAAATCGTAATGTCGAGTTCAGTTGTAAATGTCAGGTTCAATTGGGATGTCTACATCAGGTGCATAACGTCATGTTATTGGCATACCATCAAGTAGGAATTGGGAGGTTAGATGATGTCATGGCAACATATCAAAATACTACCGGATGTGAAGTTATGGGAAAAAGGAAGTGAACCAGATTTTATGTTTTGTAAGATGGGTTTGGTTGTGAGTGTATAACCTACTATACTATGTAAAATGTCTGGTTACAAGACTTTGTTGGCCAGCCAGATGTTTGCAGTGATTTCTAGCTGAACCGGATCATTAAATTTACAAATATCAGGTTTGGTTGAAATATCAGGTTCA
Organism: Cunninghamia lanceolata; assembly: GCA_027924645.1. Classification (NCBI taxonomy): domain Eukaryota; kingdom Viridiplantae; phylum Streptophyta; class Pinopsida; order Cupressales; family Cupressaceae; genus Cunninghamia; species Cunninghamia lanceolata. The sequence continues at coordinate 14,609,304 of BSBN01000169.1, read as the reverse complement.
GTTGAAATATCGAGTTGCTAACGTTAAGTCTCCAAAGGTTAAATTGCATTTTAAACTTGTGTTGGGTCTGTGGTAACTTCTTCCAGTTATTTCAAATACTTAAGGACCATTTCCAACATGATCTTTTCAACATGACATTTGTGGGGATCTTCATTCAGATGTGGATCTTTAAGCTTACCAATGTCAGGTCCTGATGGAATGTCATGTTCGGTTGGACTCAAAACCTTTGCTAAGTGATAACTTGCCCATTTCAACAAATTTTCAAGAAATTCCAAAGCTGGCCCTAGCTAAAATATGATGTTCTATTAATCTAAGATCTTACTTTGGATTATTAAGGTTCATAATTGTTGTTTTATGGTAACTTCACATGTTTCCTTTACCGCCAAAGCAACACAAAAAGGGGAAACACAAGCGAAAAGAAAAAAGAAGTTGGGTTCCTCATTTTGCTAGGAGCAAAATGGGGCATGTTGTGAGACTGCACAACACTAGCATAAACACAACAAAGTGCACACAAGTTAGTCTTGTGCATGGGAACTTGTAAAGTATAGACAAATATTTTTGGTCGATGCTCCTACATCAAATACCCTTGGTAAAAATGATTGTGAGCTCAAGGTTGCACAAATGACTTATTTAATCACCAAAGTCAACTTACTTTAGCTTTAGAAATCCAGAAGTCTTCTTTGGGCCTATTACCCTTCATTGGGTAATCTTTCCAACACACATGTCTAAGACTTTTGAAATTCCTTCTTGTTGATTTTTTAGTATCTCTTTTTTCCAATTAGGTTCCTCCTCAAGATGTGCAAAATTTGAAACCTCAAGCACATGGTAGGGATAAATATCATATGGCAGCTCAATTTTCATATATGTTCTTAGAAAATCTAGGCACTATATAGCATGGACAAATCTTCTTGGCCTTTAGCTTGTTGTAGGTCCCTATAGGGAACTACTTCTTTAGATGCACCATGATTGACTCACCTTATAAGTAAGTCTTCTCTTGTTGATGCTCATCTATGCAAAACTTGTATCTTGTGCTACTCTCCTCCAATTGCTTCTTGAGTTGCACATGAACCTCTATCATGTGTTGTGCAAAGTCTTCATTCTCTATACTTAAATGCTTGCCACTTCACTTTCATTAGATCTATGACACACATGTTTATTCCATACAACAATTGAAATGTAATCTTCCTTAGTGACCTATTCACCAAATTTTTGTACACAAACTCTGCTTTTGCCAACATAGTCACACTAGATAGGTTTCTCTCCTACCAAACATCTAAGTAGATTGTCAAGACTTTGATTGACAACTCTATCCATCCATCCATCTATGGATGATACAAAATTGTAATGGAGTTGTGTGCCCGATTTTCTCTATAATGTCTACTAGAAATGGCTAAGGAACTTCATAACTCTTTTAGATGTAATGCTCAGTGGTAATCCATGCAGCCACACTATCTCCTTGAAGAATAAATTTGTTATCCTAGACACATCATTTGACTTCTAACATGGAATGAAATGTGCCATTTTAGAAAATTTGTCTACCATTACGAAGATTGAGTCATTACCTCTATGTGTGTGTGACAATCCAAAAATGAAATCTATGGACAATTCTCCTCAAAGTCTTTCTGATGTGCACAATGGCTTTCCAAACCTAGTGTTCTATGCCACTCCCTTTTTTTGTTTGGTAAACTTGCACCTCTCCAAGAATTTGCACACATGTATGTGAAAAATCAGTTAGTGATACATCTCATCTAACATGATCTATGCAAATGTGTCCTCTGAGTCCACCATCATGTAACACTCTAATGATGTTTTCCCTAGTTGAACTTTAAGATATGCATAATTTTTGCCTCTTGAATAAGTATCCCTCTTACATGAAGTACCCCTCATATGGGCATTTGGGCTCTCTCTCTAGCCTAAGGCTCCTTACATGCATGCCACACATCTAAAAAATTTGGATTTGTAGGATATACAAAATTCTTCACCACCTCCATGCCCACTAGTTTAACAGTTATTTCAAACAACGATCCTTTCTTCTAGCTTAAGGTATATACAACCTTGTTTGGTTTTACCTCCATGGTGCTTCAACACAAAAATCAATCTTGTTGATACTCTACCCACCTCATGTGCCTTTAATTAAGCTTTATCTTACTATTGACGAACTTCAACATAATTTGATGGTCTATGTAAACCAAACTTCTTTAGCAACAAATAATGCATCCACTTGCACGAAAATATTATATTATGCCATAGCATTTATGCTAGGTCATAGATAAAATATCTTTTCCTTACCTCATTTAATTTCTCACTAAAATATATGATTAGTCTACCCTCCTCACTCAACACAACACTAATTATCATTTTTCTATAATTGCAATCAACTTGGAACACCCTTCCAAATTTTGGGAATGCTAACACAGGCTCCTTTGTCACATTCTACTTCAAGAGCATAAAACTCTTAGTAGCAAATGCCATCCACCCAAACCCTCCCTTCATTATGCAATGCATTAAGGGTATGTAAATGCCACTAAAATTACTAATGAACAAACATGATGTTTTGGGATTAAATTGAATTGAGGGAGTGATGAAGAAAGCTCCTATGTTAAACCCTAATGTATCTTCTGGGATGGAGTCTGTAGGAGTGGCATTGAAGGTTCTAGCGATGGAGAAGGAAAGATTTGGTCAACTTGAGGTGCCCTTGTCTAATGGTGTTTTTTCTCAAACTATTAGTAGGATGGAGAATCATGTTTCTGTAGAGCATAAAATGGCTTCATGAGTGGACTATATTGAGGACTGCCTTTCTTATGTGATGGTGACAGGAGGTAAGGAAAAAGTCATTTTGTCTAATGTGTTTGGATGGATAGCTGCTACCAAGAAAATGGTCAAGCCAACACAAACCATCCCACTTGTAGATATGGATGAATAAGTAAAAAAATAAAGCTATCTCCTATGCAAATTTGACACTTATATGTAGATTTAAGACCCTATGACCGAGTTTGAGGGACTTGAATCAATGGATTTTAAAAAACTAGAAACCCTTTTTATTAGGCACTTTGGAGATTCATCCATGTGCTCAAGGATTTTTATAGTTGTATTTGCTTCTAGAGAAATCAAACTAAAGGCATTTAGAGAAATCATTGCATCAAATGAGACTCACATATGGTATTAGAACAAGTTGTGAAATACATTCTCATTAGCTTACCTCTTGTCAAACAAATGGATAACTCTAAGCTTGCACCACATACGTTTAAATATTTATGTGCTTATTATCAAATACATTGACATTCTGTAGATATATGCATTGCACTCTTACACATAAAGTTCAAAAACATATAGACAAAGGGAAGATAAACATTGAGCATACTCATGAGCCCACAACTCACTCACTTGATGAGGTTAATAGTATAAAATCAAATGGTGTGTGTTGAGAGATTGATCTCACTCATTGTAACACACCCTATGTTTAGGTTACACATAAAATAAAAGAGAAACCACCTAATACAACATGCAAGTTAGTTCTTTCAAAGCATATATCACACTTGGCATCCCTACATCCCACTCGTTTTCATGTATGTGCACTTCATAATGACATGGATATTACTCATGGGGGCATTAGTTTTAACAATGACACATCTTATGAGTATATTATAGACACATGTGGTGGGAGACAACTTAGTTGCTTTTCAATATCCTTACATGTCCTTATTAGTCACTGTATTTTTCTTCTTTTGCTTTCCTTTCTTGTCTTTGTGTTTCCATGTTCCTAGTTAGCAAGTGGATGACACAAAGACACCTTTAGTGGTGCATGTTGACACAACTGACTTTGAACATATGTTGTATTGTTAATGTCACTTCCTACATGTGTTTTGCATAATTTATACTTTGGTCTTTTTTTTATGCCACATATGTTATGATCCTCCTTTCTTATGCTTCCATTTACCTTGTGTATCCTTACACTTTGGCCTTTTGCTTATGCTATGTATATTGTGATTCACCTTACTTATTTGTCCATTATCTTGTGTGGCCTTACACTTTGACCTCTTGTTTATGCCATATTTATAGTGTTTTCACCTATTCTCACTCCACCTTCTATATTTGGATTTATGCTTTTGTCTCCCCATATGGGGGACAATTTCCTTATGTTATTTTCATGTTTAGTACCTGTACTTTCTCATAAATCATGTTTTAGTTTTTCACACTTGCTTATGTTTCCTTGTTTGCTTCTACATATGCTTAGTTTAGTTTTTATTATTGCTTATGTTCCATGCTCACACTTTGATTGTTCCCTTGTTTCTTGTTTACACATGTTTTCATGATCTATGTTACACAATTGTGATATCTTCTTGTAAAGGAGAATGACCTTTCCCTAAGCTTGATCTAGGATAAATCAACATAGATCAAACTATAGATTTATTAATTATAGTCTATGGGTGTGGATAATTTAGAATTGAATACTAAGATAACAAATTAAATGAGGAAGAATGTGCTTAACTATAGGAATGATGATGATATTTCTGATGTAGGCACTAGAATATGCTATTCTAACATAAAAAATCTATAGTAAATTTAGATCTACCCTTAGAATTAATATTCTAGTGCACACAATATAGGAGTGCAAATGTCTTAGATGATGTTTTTGAAGTAAATGTTGTTCCTTTTAATGCACCAATTGAAGTGTTTTTATTATAATTGCTCCTTGAATTCTCTAGGAAGTCGAAAGATTCTAGGATGTGAATTAATGTCCAAATGAATGTCTCAAAATACCCCTACATAACAATAATCACATGAAACATGTACCAAGTGGGCTCATGGAAAGAAAGAAATGGGTAAGAGCTGGCCAAAATTTAAATTAAAAATTTGAAACAAGGATTAGATCCATGGGTGTGGGGTGAATCTCGCACTCACGAGATTGACCTAGGTCATTGAAACGATAATATCTAGGTAGAGAGTAAATTTATGAGACATAGGGGGCAATAATACGCATAATAAATGTCAAATGTGTGGATATGGCTAAGATGGAGCCAAGCGTGGGAGAATGTACATATAGGGATAAAAAATGACATGGGAGAATGAGCTCATATTTGTACAAGAGTGTGCCATTTTTTGATACGTAATTACATTAAGACATTCTCTCAAAATGGGCCCAAAACTAGATGGGAATTGACACGGGTATGCAAATTTCACCATTACACTTATGTATGCCATGAATACTTTTTATGTTTATCTTTACCATGTATCTACATTTACTCATCTTATTATTATCATGTCTACCTACTTATGACTCCATGATTGTCACTTTATACTTATGATCTTGCCATGCTTAGGCTTTCATTCTTATGCTACTAGGCTTTATGATCTCTTATCATGTTTTAGCTTATGATTATACATTTGAGACCCTTTTCATGACCTTATCTTATACATCCCATTGTTATTCTTATAATCCTAATCTTACCTTTAGGACCATCTTCATCTTATCATCATTCCCATGTTGGGGCAAACATCTTTACATGTAATTTCATGCTTATATCCTACTTAGATCTATGTTTTACATTATTGTTTTTTTTATTTGAATACATGTTCAATATGCATACATGATCCTTATCTAGCCTTCAGGGCCATCTTTATTTTTATTACTTACCTAAATTGGGGGCAACTTTATGCTTTGATGCTTATCCCTAATTTATGGTCTTACATGCTTGTTATACATTGATACATTTTTACATGTTATATGTGCTTACATGATTACATCTCACTTGATTACCTTGTTTTTTTATCATTATCATTATCATGTATCATTTCTCTCTCTTGCCTCTGATTCCTTGTGTACACACTTAAGAGTCATTTAGGACCTAATTAGCTTTCCCCTTGATCATTTTATCCCTAAATGGTTTTAATTGTGATGAATTTGTCCCTAAGGTCTTGGTTTTATCCCCAAGTCCTAATTGATCCTTAAATTCCCCTAATTATCCCTAAACCATTCAAATCCTGATCAAATTGTCCTATCAACTCCCAGGTCTTGATTATTCCTTAAATTGGATAATTTGTTTATTAGGTCCTGATTTCCCTCTTTATCCTAATTATTTCTTAATTTTTCCCTAGGTCCCAATCCATTTTCCAAGTCCTAATAATTCATGTCCCCTTTTTATCCCATAACCACCCCAAAATCAATAAAATAAATTTATAAAATTTCTTTTTTTTCCCACCACACATTCCATAACTATCTCCTAAAAACCAATTTTCAATTAAATAATTTTCCTTTTATCTCCTCCCTCCATCTCATAACCACTTAACTACTTCAATTCTAGTCGTCCATTCATCTTCAGATCTCCACCATTATCTCCCTTCAGGGAAACCTAAAAATCTAGCCACCCTTGAGCCATTTGAGCATCTCACATTTCTATAATGTTATGTTGTCAGCACGAGTATCCACAATCCAATATTGCAACCATTTTAAGCACATCTACCACGCCGATACAACAGAGATCGAAAGTGTGGCAAAACCTGTGTTTATCATTTTGTATTTTTTGGTTTCTTGCTTTAACTAAGGTGATAGGAAATAGGGAATATGGTTTACACTTATTGTTTTGAATCTTGTTTTATTTTCCTTATTTTTGTTGTTCACATGTTGCATACTTTGTATGCAACCAATTGGAGAGGGCATAGATTGTTGCTAACACTTTTCATGGTTTATATTTTAGATAGCAAATTGTGTTAGATAAAGACTCATTAGTCATCACCACATCCAGACAGAGCTTGATCGCATTGCACACCCACATCACGTGGAGATTTATTGCATTACCACATCACATGGAGATTTATAACACTACATGATTGCATCATGCACATATTTATCACATTGCTTGCACCACATAGAATCTAATCACACTACATGCCCACATCATGCAAAAATTTATTACATTTGACACATTTCATAGAGATTTATCACATTGCCCACATTGCATAGACTTATTGCATTTCCACATTGTGGGGAGTTTTATTGCATGGTTGTAAAGCATGGATCCATATCACATTATTGCATCACACAATATTTTCATATCACTTTCTATATAGGCAAAATTTTCTATCCATTCTCTCTACTTTTCATTTTTCATAGACAATTAAAGCAACTTGTAATTTGTCTTTATTTTGATCATGTGCCGGTGCCACTTATTGCATATTTTTTGTTGTTTTGTAGGTTTTGATGAAGTGCTCATACCAAGGAGAATAGAAGAATAATTCAATAATAATTTGTTATTTTATATGGATTAGTATCCTTTTATGAGTGTTTGAGTATTTACTTTTCATGTTGGCTAAGAATGCCCATATACTTTGAACTGCATGCTCATGTTAAAGATTCACATGCACATCAGAGTGGAGGCAAACTGTAATGGTGAAATTAGCAATACCCATGTAATTTCTCATTTGGTTTTGTGCCCACCTTGATGGAAATGACTTAATTCAATAACATATGGACATGTAACATACTCTTCAGTTAGGTTTGGCTCATGGCTTGATCTTTATCCATTTTTATTTACTCTTGTTTACACCAATTACCATACATTCACCATTTACTCATCATTATTGCACATTCATTTGTACTTACTTTTGTAGATTCGCCCTTGACCTCGAGATGAACACTTTATCCACATGTTTCATTTCTAAATTACTCAAGATTAACCTAGTTCAATCTCAAGGTGCATGATAATGACCCCAAAATTCAAATGTTCAAATTCAAATTCCAACTTTCTCCCTCCTTTTTACAAGCAATAGTATTAGCATACTTGGCACACATTTGTATGACATATTTTTTATATAATAAGGCAACAAAAACCAGGGGCCGAACCCTTACAAAACAACCCAGAGAAGAAACAACAAAGGCTCACGAACAAAAGGAGCCACTAACAACAATTACAACATTGACAACTGATTAACAACAAAAAGTAAGTAGTAGCAATCTGATAGCAGAAAGAAATAGAAAACAAAGAGACAAGGCTAGGTAGAAACATCCTCCTAACCTTTGGACATGAATTCATAAATTTTATCAAATTCTTTAGTCTTCTCTTCATCCACACCATTAGCAAGGGTATCATGTTCTTGCAAAAGAGTCAAATTAACCATAGTCGAGTGGCAAACCATACTGCTTATGAAGCGTCTGAGGGAATGAAACCTCTGCTCAAGGGACTCCACCTAGTTTCTAAGGGCAGACACTTCATCTTTCTGCTTGGCGCCTTCCTCCTTGGCGTCCTCCTCAACCTTCTCAACTGTCATTCCCTCCCCATCTTGAGTATGATCTCTAGACACAGAACCCCCACAATCTAAGTCCTCAGCTTCTTTCTCCACCCCTTCAGTCTCCTTCGAGATCTCCTGCACTTCGATGCCTTCACCTTTATATAGCTCACCCTACTGAGTAGACTTATCTGAGTCACTTTCAGAATACTCAATCAATTTAGCCTTAGGGGCTGGTTTGCCAGCAATCCTACCAGATCTTTTAACACCCGAAGTGTTGCCCTCAGTCTTTTCTTTAGCCGTTTTAGTTTTAGCCTTATTCGGTGGTCCCTCACTGTCACTTTTTTTATTCTTATGGTCCCCCATGTCCTCTCCCATCTCCACAGAAGGCTCCACTTCCTTAAGTTTCCGTATTTAAAGACATTTAATGTGTAATTAATTCATTATCTAGAAAATAGAAGATCGAGGAGAATGAAAATAATAATTAGAGCACACTTCGATTTCTAAAAGGTCAAAAGAATTGCATTTACATATAAGCCATTTACATATTGGTGAATGTTGTCTTTGATATTTCTTATTGTTGTTAATATGACCTACCAAAGGAGTTGATTTAGGAGAATATGCTCACCTATTGAGTTGACAATCTTGTCAATGGTGTCCTTAAACCCTCTTGAGTAGACTTATCCGAGTCACCTTCAGAATACTCAATCAATTTAGTCTTAGGGGCTGGTTTGCCAGCAATCCTACCAGATCTTTTAACACCTGAAGTGTTGCCCTCAGTCTTTTCTTTAGCCATTTTAGTTTTGGCCTTATTCGGTGGTCCCTCACTGTCACTTTTTTGATTCTTATGGGCCCCCATGTCCTCTCCCATCTCCACATAAGGCTCCACTTCCTTAAGTCTCTGTATTTAAAGACATTTAATGTGTAATTAATTCATTATCTAGAAAATAGAAGATCGAGGAGAATGAAAATAATAATTAGAGCACACTTTGATTTCTAAAAGGTCAAAAGAATTGCATTTACATATAAGCCATTTACATATTGGTGAATGTTGTCTTTGATATTTCTTATTGTTGTTAATATGACCTACCAAAGGAGTTGATTTAGGAGAATATGCTCACCTATTGAGTTGACAATCTTGTCAATGGTGTCCTTAGGCACCACCTCAAGACAAATTCATATATCAAGAATATGAAGGTAAAAGGATCTTTAGGGGCATATTTTGTCAGATTATTCTCTCGTGGTACAAATTAATTCCACACATTAGATTATGTTTGTGGTTGTCGGAATGAAACCCACAAGGCTCAAGATTGATCCACAAGTTTTGTGTGCTATACCGATGTTGAGACAATCATCATACCAAGACAAATGATTTTATAATAGTAATAAGTCAGTTTAAAACATCATCATCACTTTTCCATCACCAATTTTAAAACTAAATACACCTAACCCTTACATTTAATTTTTATACATTTATCACAGTTATTTATCTTGTAATTAATCTAAATTAAATTTATACTTAATTGATTACATTTCTTTAATAAACCTAAATGTTCAATGCAATGCAATTTATTCCTTTACACTGAGATATTGACATAAAACACGTTTGCATACGGCCCAGATAATATAAATGCTGATATCCAGTTACAATATAAATGCTTTTGTCAGGTCTGCGCTTTAGAACAAAGCTGATTTCTGTTTATATTAATGAGATGTCTTTAAAGTCGCTGCAGTTCATTTGTTAAAAATTACCTTTGACAACAAACTTTCATCCTGTCAAGTTTCTACTGCGTCCTCTTTGTAAACTCTGTTTTTTGTTTAAGGAAATCAACCACTGGTTTTATATTGTTCACGCCAAAAATGCAAGCCTTCAATATAGTAGACAGCAAAACCAGATGAATGGGTCAAAGGCGAAGGCTGTTCCAAATTCATTCTAGCTGATCATATGGTTTTGCCTATGTCAGATCATAGATGACAGTGCTTAGCAAAGAGAGGGCACATTTGATTTTTTTAAACATATAACAGTTTGGGTCAGATTTGTGGTGTGTGAGATTAATTTGAGTTATAGAAGTAGTACCCTATAGGTAGGGAATGAATGTATGGTACACAAAGTGTAATCATATATATGAGAATTAGTAAAAGTATTGAAAGGTGCTATTGGATGGTTGTTAGATACATTTATAAATGATTTTATTGGCCAAGCACTTTGCATTTATATTTTTTTCAGTCATTTCATGCACTGTTTCACCAATAAAATTATTTATAAATGCGCCTATCAACCATCCAATAACATTGTTTGATCAAGAAAACTATTTATCAATGTGCCTATGGACCATCCAATGACACCTTTCAATGCTTTTATTAGTTCTCATGTGTATTATTGTACATCTATGTTTTTTTTTTTGTCAGTATCATTTCATGGAGTGCTTGACCCACATGACTATTTATAAATGTGCATATCAACCATCCAATAACAGTGCTTGATCAATAAAACTATTTATCAACCATCCAATAACACCTTTCAATGCTTTTACTAAATCTCATGTGTATTATTGTACATTTATGTTTTTTTTTTGTCAAAGTCATTTCATGGAGTGCTTGGCTGACATGACTATTTATAAATGTGCATATCGACCATTCAATAGCACCTTTAAGTACTTTTACTAGTTCTCATGTGTATTGTTGTGCATTTATGTTTTTTTGTGAGAGTCATTTCATGCAGTGCTTGGAGACATGACTATTTATAAATATATATTATAAGAGTCTAATGGATGCAATAATTTAAGAGATTCTTTTACTAAATCTCATGTGTATTATTGTACATTTATGTTTTTTTTTGTCAAAGTCATTTCATGCAGTGCTTGGCTGACATGACTATTTATAAATGTGCATATCGGCCATTCAATAATACTTAAAGACTATTTATAAATGTGCATATCGGCCATTCAATAGCACCTTTAAGTACTTTTACCAGTTCTCATGTGTATTATTGTGCATTTAGACATGACTATTTATAAATATATATTATAATAGTCTCATGGATGCAATAATTTAAGAGATTATTTTACTAAATCTCATGTGTATTATTGTACACTTATGTTTTTTGTCAAAGTCATTTCATGCAATGCTTGTCCAACATGACTATTTATAAATGTGCATATCGGCCATTCGATAGCACCTTTAAGTACTTTTACTAGTTCTCATGTGTATTATTGTGCATTTATATTTTTTTGAGAAAGTCATTTCATGGAGTGCTTGGCATACATGACTATTTATAAATATATATTATAACAGTCTCATGGATGCAATAATTTAAGAGATTTTGATGAATATATATTACAAAGAAGTGACAGTTAATATATCATAATTTATTAATATGGATAATCATTTTGAGAGACATAAAAATTAGATACTCTCAATCATAAAAAAAAAAAAAAAAATTATTATTTTCTATTAAACAATGTATCTTTATAGTAGCACTTTAGTTATTTCAAAACAATAGATGCATTAATTTTTTTATGTCATACTGATATACAATTGCAATAGCTTTAGCTTGTGTACAATATAAACAAATATTTCAAAAATATTGACCTTTATACATTAAAAAAAACAAGCACAATTGAAAGAGCAATTTTAACTTAAGTACTAAGACCACTATACTACTTTAGTGACACAATATTGATTCATCACACCAAGTTACATAAAAACATAATGTCCGTTCATTTTTATTACAATTTAAATAAAATATTTAAAAAGCCAAATAACCAAATGACTCACAAATTAAATTATAAGTAAATTAAATCTAAATTAAAACTAAAATTTACAAGTATAACTAAAATTATCCACCATGACACCAAAAGATAATTACATTTATAATAAGAATTTAGAAATCACAAAGATAATTTTCTTTTTGAAATAACTGCATCTTGTCATCAATGATTCTTGTTTTATTTAGGGTCCCTAAAATTAAAAGAGCTCTAAAACATATAGAAACCTATTTTATAAAAATATTTTAAATATTATATATACTTAATCATGTGTAGAGTCCTTTTGTTTCTCCCTAAACAAAGATGGAATTCAACTCCTATTTGATCATTGTACACATTGCATTCTAAGTAGACCCCTTCTAGAATACAAATTGAGAAACATCAAAGATAATTATATAATTTTATTTTAAAAATAGTTCTTTTATTTTAAATACACTCCAAATGAACACAATAGATAAATATAACTGAACTACTAAAATTTCATCATCTTTCAAGATATATTAGGCTATCGAATAACATTTTATCATTTCAAATATTTGAAGGAAACAAATTTGAAGCATGTATTTGAGTCTCAAGAAATGATTAAAAGAAAGAATTTAGACTTCAAACATGCCCCAACAAAATACATTGTAGAGTTGGTTTAAAATATTGAAGAAACATAAGATCAATCCTTGAGAACATATTTCTTGTTTGGGAAATGAGCCAAATCCATGCATTGCCTATACTCTCGCTTTCCTTTTTCTTGCTTTGTGCTATTGGGCATCATGTGAAAATCTGAACTTGCCAAGCAGAGTAATGGGAGGGAGCAGTCTTTCCATGGAACACATATTGGATCTTATATTATTTAAGATGCACTCCATCTATCACGAGACTTCCTCAATAGCCTTAGTTCTTCAACTTACTTTTCAATAGCCATTATGTAGACTCTTTAGTTATGGGTGGTCAAGTTTTTTTTGAAATATAGACGATCACTTTAGTTACAATTCCTAGGACAATCCAAAAAACATTTTGGATGATAAAAGAAGAGCTTTCAATGACCAAGGACTACCAAAATTTGGTTATTACCAAGAAAGTTCACATAATAATGTCCCATCGATCAAAATATCAAATATATGGAAGTGTATGGGGTAAGTGCAAAAAGATGGGGGGCCAAAAAGTGGCCAAATGGTTTTTAAAAAAAATAATACATAACGCACTCATGTTATAACGCGAGCGCGTTATGAAGTACTATAAATTAAAAAAAAAGTTTGCATCTCATTTTATTTCTTTTTCTCCACAACTCCCGCGGTCTGCAAACCCTAGAAAGCGCGCTCGTGTTTTAGATTCCTCAATTCAACACAAAAATCTTATCGATTCATCGCCAAAATGCCGCCACGATGTCGAGCACGCCAAAGGAGTGAGTTTATTTGTTTTTTTGTTTGAATTTGTTTCTAAATAGGTAGGTTTGAGTTGATTTTTGATGCATATTTCATTAATTGTCAGGAAATGTTAATGCACCTCCTCCTCCTCCTCAAAATCCACAAAATCTTGAGGAGGAAATATCTACAGAACAATAACCTCCTCCATCCATTCCTTGACATGCCCCTAGAACACAAGAAAATATAATGGGGCAAATTGAAAACAACAAAAAAGAAATTGAAGATATAATTGCAAGGTTGAAAGATCCTTCCACTTCAACCTTGCATAGGTCCATGCTTGTCGAATCTCTTGAGTCTATGTTATCAAATGTAGATTCAATTAACAAGCAAATAACTAGTTGGACAGATAAGAAGAGAGAGTTTAGAGATTACTATGCAGACAAGTTGTCATACCAAGATGTGAAAAAATTACAAATTACAAAATTAGACTTGTGTTTGATTTTCACAAACCCACAAACAAATCAACCTCCACCCATTACATGCAAGAGGTTCCCTATCCATTGGTGCAACAACCAAGCGATAAGGGACAATTTTGGGCAGAGGTGGTGGATGGTTTTTGACCATCCTCCATGCAATAATAATGAGGTCCTACAATACTTTTTGAGGAAACTCTACTGCGAGTTTGTCCTCAATAAAGTGCCAAACTATTTTGATATGCGGGACTTCCAGGGTAGAGGTGGGGGGTCAGCACAAGATAGACCAGGGGCACGTCTTGACCCACAGCGGGTAGTGAGACGAGTAATCAGCAGACCAACCCATGAGCATGTTTCTATCCCTTCCATTGTGAAGGAGAGTGTTGAGGTCGATACACTACAGTCCATTAGTGCCTTGACCCAGAGCATCCTAGAGCATGTCGGTCCTGCAGCACAGAGTGGGTTGGGAGATAGTGCGAGGAGTAGGGTCCCACCCCATGCTTGTCAGGCTTGCGGGTCAGCCTGTGGTTATGACCCCATGGATAGTTAGGACGCAGGTGCACAGGCTACATCTGCAACTGAGCAGATGGTGATGACAGATACCCTCCTGAGTGAGACTTTCAGCCTTGATACTTAGGTAAATATTAGCAAGTTTATTGAATTTAATTTATTAAATTTCATTTTTGAAATGCAAGATTAACTAATTTAAATTGATGATTTTAATGAAATATCAGGGTCATAGTGTCAATGCAGTTTTTAGTGGTTCTCCACCTGCATTTTACACTAGATCATCTACTATCGGGGTATGTAACTAGTAAACAATTATAAATATTACATGTGAATAGCATCGTTATATGAATGGTATTCTAATACCTGATTTTGGATGTTGAATAGGTTAATACTGTAGATTTCACGGCAACACCTGCCAGCGGTGGTGGACTTCAAAGCTTTACGAAGGTAATAAAATAAATAGTTTAATGAATGAATTGTACTTACTAGATTTTTGTATGTGACTTGTGTGCTTTATTGTGTATTTCCAGATGATGCAGGCTGCGGAGACACCTCCCCATGTTCATAGGGCAATGGAGCAGGGTGTGGCCTCTGCGATTTATAGCTCCATGGCATTGACAAGGGTATGAGGCAGATTAGTAAATTTCAATTTACATTTATTGTTATAGTTGTCTATTTTTGAAAAATCAAAAGATTATTGATTTGAAGTTTAATTTCTATCTGGATGGTTTCTATAGGACATGACATCACTAAGGCCTATTCCTGCTATTGAGGCAAGTGAGGAGACAGATTTTATGTTAGCAGTAAGTGATTATTTTGTTAAATGTTTCATTTTTTATAACATGTAATTTCTATATATTAATGTCTATACTTTTTATTGTAACAGCTAAAGATGTAGGAAGAACTAAATAGGAGTAGCAGCCCTCGGGTTCGTAGTAGACCACCCACATGCGCGTCTCCATCCCCTAGAAGATCAAAGGCTGCCCGTGATCTATTCTCTTCACCAGCCAGAGGGGAATGACTTTTTATTGTGTTCCTTTGTTGTATGCCTATATGGCATTTGTGGACATATATTTTGTATTGTATATAGTTGACATTGTATGCCTATATGGCATTCTTGTAAGCCTATATGGCTATCTTGTATATATGTTATACTTATATCGACAGATATTGATGTAAGCCTATATGGATATTTGGTTAATACAAATCTTTTTTATTGATGGTGTCCATACTTGCATTATAAATCCACATTTGAATGGATATTTGTAGATGGCTACTTCAAATATTTAAAGTCCAATTGTATTACATAGGATGTTTGTTGATCCAATAAGCAAGCTATTGTTATTCAAGTATCACCTAAACCTCATTTTTGAACTAAAAGATAAAAGTTGTATTTAAAAAAAAAATGAATCATCATGTTGAACAGAAAATATTAATATTCTTTATGAGTAGCATAGAATGTCAACTATATGCAATACAAAAAAATGAATCATCATGTTATTCTTTATGTTTGAGATCCTGAAAATGACTAAGTCTGGTAGCCTGATATCCTGAAACACTAGGATGAATATCCAAGTCATTAGGATGATTGCGCCTTGAGAAAAAGTCATTAAGATGAGTGCCTAAAGGAGACTTTCTTAAACATTCAAACATTGAGCAACAAGCATGAAGGGTTAAGGCACAATTTGCAACTCATAAAGCCTCAAAAGGGCGCCCAACTTAGAGAGAGCATTCATTTAAGACAAGGCACCCATTGACACCTGCTCCACCATAAAAGTGCACCTAAGGTGGAAGGAGAACAAGCCTCTAGTAAGTGAAGCGCACCTATTGTCTAAACGACTTCATTATGGCACCCTAGCATGAGGAGGAGTATATAAGTCAATAAGAAATGGCGCCTAGAATGTAAATGAAGGACTAAGTGGCATTTTCAATAAGTATCAATTCACCTTGAGCTTTCAATCAATACATCAAATTGAGCCCCATAAGCCTAGGCACCCTTTGCCTTCAAAAGAACCTTGTATCGACGTCAAGAGTTGGTCGTATCGGCAGACCTTGGTTAGGCTTTGCTGATAGTGGTCTGTCTTGCCGATGAGTGTGGTTTGAAGTCGAAGACATCGGTGTATCGGAAGATAATCCCATCGGTGCATCAAAAGAGCAGTTGAGAGATTCGTTGATGAAGGGGGTCACACCAACAGTCGAAATCCATCGGTGTATCGGCCCAACGAGATTAGAGTTCATCGATGTTTGGAGTCTCACCAACAGGTGTGGTCCGAAGGTTGTCATTGGTGAGATCAATGTGTCAGCAGAAGAGTTTTTGAGTGTGCCGATGGTATTAAGTCCTACCGATAGGAGAGGGACTTAGAGTCTCGTATCGAAGTGACAAAGACATCGGTGTGAAAGGATATAAAGTCACCGATAGTGGTCTATCTGACCGATAAGAGTCAATGATGGGATGTTTGTCAGAAGTGAAATCAAACGGAGTCATGGTGGCATCGGACTATCAGACGATGAAATTTTAAGCTCACCAATGGTATGTTGTCTCGCCAATAGTGAGTTCAAAGGTTCAAAAGTTGATAATTCTATGCTTCCACTGTGTGCTTTGCATCAGACACTCATCCCTACTATAGTCTAGCATTCTCTAGTTGTGTTCCCCCCTTTGTTTTTGTGAACGCCTCTGGAAGTAATGTTGAGTTACTTGTGATGTCCTTATTGACTGGTGTTGTTTTGGATTCATGTGTAGTCCTTGTTCCTTATAGTCTATTGTCTACCTAACTGTTTGTTGTAACTTATTGAACCACTATAATTTTGAATATTTAGATTTAGAGGGCATTAGACACCAAAACTTCTTGACCTTTAACAACCCAACCTAGAATCAATAGATTTTTGTCCATCCCAACTATTCTAGTCAAGACAAAGCATGTTGATTCTCATTCAATCCAAAGTTCATTAACAGGATTATCTTATCATAATATTTAGGGAAATGACCACCTAGATGGACAATGATGTGAGCTATCTATAAAGAAACTTGCAAGAAGTATAGGAGGCATGAGAATCCCTCCATGTTGTTTCTCAAGTTGAATGATCTATGACACATCATGTATCATTAGAAAATATTCTCGAAGAGAAAGCAAGTGAAAATACTCAAAACAACCCATAACAAGGTGGAGAAGTTTAAAGGATGGAGGTTGCAACACTTTCCAACCTCATAGCCACACTAGTCCAATGGATCAGGATAATACTATCAAGAATCCACATAATAGTAGATAATCTTATCAAAAGTCACAGAGAAATTTCTAAGGACCAAAGTGTTATCCCTACGACTTGACACATACTGCTTGTTTCATAAAGCAAAGGGACATGATATAAATATTGTTGCTATATGGAGCCTAATTAGACTCGAAGGTTATATTTACCCAACTTTTATCAGCATGGTTTCTCCCCAAATATTTTCCTACTAGTTTTGGCGCTTTGAAGTCTAAGTGCATGAAAATTGAAGTCTAAGTGTTTTTCTTTAGGATCTAGGCGCCAGTTGAAGGTTGTAGTTGCCAAGAAGAGCGCCTAGCAAGAGGAAGTCTTTTGGAGTCTCCAAAACACATCAAACACTTGACTAACAACAAGATAACTTTTTCCCAAGTTAGGCGCTTCAAGAGGGAAGTTAAAACATGAATAAGCGCTAACTTGTCTAGGCACAAACTCAAACTTGTTGAGGATACACATGGCGCCCAACATTCCTTGGTGATTTCACGAACTTCAAACGCTTAGAACTATTCAAGGAATGCCCAATGCCCCTTCTTGATGATAGGCACCAAAGTGAGGGTGGAATTGCGCCTTGATGGCATTAGGCGCTATCTAGTGTATGCTACTCCATGGAAATGTGCCTTCTTGCTTAGAGTAATTCAAACACTCCAAGGTCTTCAGTGATCAATTCCCCAACTTATGAAATGTCCTCCTTCATTTTAAAACACATTGTAATGCTCCAAAGAGATGACTATACCTAGGCGTCAATCTGGGTTAGAAATGCCTCCAAAGTGTGCCTTCTCTTTCAGAATGCAAAACAAGGTCCAAAGGTGCTAATAAACTAAAGCGCTTCTTTGGAAAAGTCCTGGAGGTTAAGATGTGCCTTGTCTTAATGAGGTGCAACTCTTGGGTAAGAAAGCTTGTAAAGTGCGCCTAACTTAGTGAAGAGGTTGATAACTTCTAAACCCTTCCTGGAAATTAGATTGCTTCAACTGAAGATCATCTCGCACCAATACATCACCAAACTTTCAATCACAAGATCAATTCAAACTTAGGCGCTCATTAAGATGGCACCATAGAGTCTTTGGACTAGTTCCTTAGAGTTTCAAAAACATTCTGGCTCCTTGAAAATTCCTCCTACATGCTTGGGCGCCATTTCAAGGTCCTGGAACCATGATGTAGCGCCTTATTGCTCTAGGCATCCATTCATGATTGTGCAACTTGAGATTGGCGCCTAGAGTGAATAGGCTTTCATCCTGACTTAATACACTGCCTCCTTCTGACGATTTTTGGGGTAGCAGAAAACCTTTCACCACGGGCAAATATCTCAGAGATATAAAAAATTGAGAGGTTATTGTAGAGGCACTCTACATGATCGCGTTGCCTCAGACGGAATGTTTCTAAGTGAGACGGTTTTCGAGTAACATCTCGTCAAAGATTGCTGCCTTTTTGCACTTTGGACTCTTTAGGGATATCATCGGTACAATGTAGCTCGGACTGTTTCGACATGTTTGGGTGAAAAACAGGACCATGCCTAGCGTAAATGTACCCATCCGGATGCATTGGAATAGTCAGTTTGGTCGCATCAGGAGCAGGACGAAAGTTACACCCCTTTGCAACTTTACACTGCCTCCTTCTGACAATTTTTGGGGCAGCAGAAAACCTTTCACCACGGGCAAATATCTCAGAGATATAAAAAACTGAAAGAGGTTATTGTAGAGGCACTCTACGTGATCGCGCTGCCTCAGACAGAATGTTTCTAAGTGACACATTTTTTGAGTAACATCTCGTCAAAGATTGCTACTTTTTTGCACTTTGGACTCTTCAGGGATATCGTGGGTACAATGTAGCTCGGATTGTTTCGACATGTTTGGGTGAAAAAAATGACCATGCCTAGCGTAAATGTACCCATCAAGACGCATTGGAATAGTCAGTTTGGTCGCATTAGGAGCAGGATGAAAGTTACACCCCTTTGCAACTTTACACTGCCTCATTCTGACGATTTTTGGGGTAGCAGAAAACCTTTCACCACGGGCAAATGTCTCAGAGATATAAAAATTTGAGAGAGGTTATTGTAGAGGCACTCTACATGATCGCGTTGCCTCAAATGGAATGTTTCTAAGTGACATGATTTTTGAGTAACATCTCGTCAAAGATTGCTGCCTTTTTGCACTTTTGACTCTTCAGGGATATCCTCGGTACAATGTAGCTCAGACTATTTCGACATGTTTGGGTGAAAAACAGGACCATGCCTAGCGTAAATGTACCCATTCGGACACGTTGGAACAGTCAGTTTGGTCGCATTAGGAGCAAGACGAAAGTTACACCCCTTTGTAACTTTACACTGCCTCCTTCTGACGATTTTTGGGGCAGTAGAAAACCTTTCACCACAGGCAAATGCCTCAGAGATATAAAAAACTGAGAGAGGTTATTGTAGAGACACTCTACGTGATCGCATTGCCTCAGATGGAATGTTTTTAAGTGACACAGTTTTTGAGTAACATCTCGTCAAAGATTGCTACCTTTTTGCACTTTGGACTCTTCAGGGATATCGTCGGTACAATGTAGCTCAAATTGTTTTGACATGTTTGGGTGAAAAACAGGACCATGCCTAGCATAAATGTACCCATCTGGACATGTTGGAACAGTCAGTTTGGTCGCATCACGAGCAGGACACCAAAAATGCAAAAGTTGATTTGTGCAACTTGACAACATTGACACTTTTTTGCAACATGACTCAAAGACTCAAATTGACCCCAAATGACTCAAAGTGACTTAAAATCACCTTGATTTTGGCACCCAATGTACATTCTAGAGGTCGAGGCACTCCTTATCATTCAAACATCTTAGATGAGCGCATAGGAAAGGAAAAAGCTCTAAGTTTCATCATCATGAGCGCCTAATATCAAGAGACTTTAATGGCTCAAACCTTAGCATGGAGTCCTAAGGCACATTTCATGTCTCCTTTCATCTATTTTGGCGCCCTTATGTAGATTTTTCAACTTGATTTGGTGCCCTGTATGTGAAGGAAGATCTAAAGGCATGAAAATGGATGTTGTTTTGCAAGAGTTTGGACCATCAAAATTGAAAGAAATAAGTCTATTAAGCTTGGGCGCCCTTGGTCTTCTTTTCATTCATTATGAGCACCTTGGGAGAATGGTATATAGGTCATCATCATGATTGGGCGCCCTGGATCCAGAGTGTTGGAGAGATCATCAAATGGTGTCTAGAGGAAGTAGGGTGAGTTATGAGTTTGGTCGCATCAGGAACAGGACACCAAAAATGCATTACATGATGATGTAAAAATGTGTATATGTGCATACAAATTAATGTGCATACTTACAATTCAATGTAACATGACTTTACAAAATCAATGTGAATACTTACAAATTAATCCAATGAACCATCCGGGTCTGCTCTACTCTTTATTGTGTCAAGTATTGCTTCATGGTCAGACTCACACACCTTCCACAAGATTTTGTTCAAAGGTCTACCCCGATACTTTATCAAATGAACATTGGATGCCACGACAAGGTTCGAGTAATGAAGAATCTTCTGATGCGTGTCAAAGTCTTGAAATAGCCAAATATTAACACTCTTATGTGGGTACCTTCTAAGCCATGTTCTAGTAATAACCACTGAGCCTGTAGGGTATTCGATGTTTTCTCCATCCGTAATTGGGGCCTCCAATTTCTTTTTAGCCTCAACACAACGACATAAGTAATAATTTGTTCCCTCTTCATTATCTTCATCTGCAATAACTGCATATACGTGCCCTACATTGATATGTGTAGCAAATTAGATGAAATTAGTCAACATTACAAAAACACTACAAAGTAAGATGACATTACCTGGTTGAACTAGATGAAATTAGATGCATATACGTGCCCTATATTACCTGGTTGAACTAAATCTAATATGTGGTCAAAGTCAACTGATGATTCTATCTGTGTTAGTTCTAGTGCCGTCGGGGGTCGATACGTATCAAGTGGGCTAAGATAACTTAACTTCCATTTGTCAACCCACTCCTTTGACTCGCACTCATCCCAGACTTGAATTGTATAGGAAGAACAAAAGCATGACATCTTTCATGTATGGATACTCCATGAACCTGCAATTGAGCTTCTGAAAGAGTGCATCTCATTTGATCCTGTCAGTGTACAACAGTCCTCATATGGTGCAATGTTAGTATCATCTATCAACCAAAAAAATCTACGAACTGAAGACTTACCTTCATTACCTGGACCCATGGAAGCATTACACCACTCGACAATCAATTTTGCATCTATCAACTTTGCATTGTCTTTATACTTTAACTCTTCTTGTGCTATGGCTCTTTTGATCATGCTCCTACACCATCATGCTCCCCCTTTCCATGCTCGGCCTCACAAAAGTTCCACATATGCTAAATACCTGTAAAATTATGCCTCCTACTGAACGATATGCCCCTTCTAGCCAAATCATTGTAGAACACCTGAAAGCAACCTTGCACGAACTCCGTAGAATGCGTGCGATCATCACTAATATAGAAATTATACTCCCTTATGATCTTCCTGTCATCCTCTGTACTATCATTCGCATGAATGAATGCGATGTGCACAAATATAGAAATCTGTGTGGAGTTGTAATATTGTGATTGCACCTCACGTTGTGGCTGTAGACTGTAGTTCTCTACAAAGTCAACAACTAAAACAATGCTACCAACCGGAAATGTGTCCTTGCATAACTTGAATTGCAAGTCCAACCATCGAGCTCTATGGGCATGTCTTGCATACTCATACACTATGCTGTCACGAAATATAGGCATAAACTGATACATTGGAATCTTTTCAATAACCAATTCACACCTCTTTGCTTCTTTAGCATCTTTACCTTCCATTGGCTGCAAAATATTCTCATCAATATCAATCAAATACTTTGGCTTTCTATGCAAAATTCTAGGTGGTGTTAAGTTAGGTAAATTCATCTCAACATTAAGAATTTCATCAATATTTAAATGAGATGGGTTAGATGGCATACCTTCGATCGAAGATGGAATAGATGAAATACCTTGAGGTTGAGGTGGGAACGATGGCGTACTTCCTTCATCACATGTGAGTGATGATGTACTCTCAACTTGAGATGTGGTAGATGGTGTCCCTACATGTTGACTTGTGGTAGAGGATGTGTCTCCAACTATGGTATTCAAATCTCTCGTACCACAAAGTTTTTGCATTTGTTCTCTTTGTGCTGCCAATACCATATCTCTCTGTGATGGTTGTGGTTTCTCTTCAATTGGTATGTCTTCATTTATCGTGTCCAATTTCCTCTTCTCACGAAGTTCTCTCATAGCCACCGCTTTCTTTGCATTCTTAGCTTCTATTTCTTCCTATGTTGGTTTAATTCTTGATCGTTTCCTCAGCATGACGGAGAATTTGTCTGTAGCATGATAAAGAGACCAATATTAGTGCCTAAGAAATGAATACAAGATAATAGTGGGATTGTATTTTTATTATGTTGTAAGGATTTATTCTTGTATAGTTTGACATCATGGTATGTTAAGGTCTGTTTATTACACATAATTATTAAAGAGCCCAAGTGTAGAAAATATACATGGCATCATATGAGATTCTAGGTTGCTTTCTGGATTGGGAATGTGTCTATTTTAAACATGTATGATAAAGCATGATAAAGTAATTCAATCCGAAATAAGGAAAATGTAAAGAACATGCATGTAAAAACTTGACATACCTAAAAAATGAAGATTCGAATGGAGAGAGTACCCAATTATGTAGTATTTTTTTCTTCTTGCATTAAACTCCTCAGCAATTTGAGTTTTTCACCACTTGCTTCCTTTTCAATGTTAAATTGAATAACACTCAAATATAATTACTAACAACAATACTATTAACCAATCTAAAATGTTAAATTCCTAAAATTGAATCACAATTAACATTGCAACACTACAAAAATTGAAATTTGAATAGATATATATCAAACTTGGTGTGAAAACTATGTTATTTCCTCCTTCTCAAGTTGGCAAAGCAGAAAAGGTGGTGGAAAGATCATGCAAAGGTGGTACAATGTGTCAAATGTGCATGTGAACTTCCCAACAACATGAAAGCACTTCTTTTTTGTCGGAGCATGCACAAAATTAGTAAGAAAACAGAGCATGTGGGCCTGGATCATGGGGGTCAACACTTTTTTACCGTTTCAATAGCAAGACAAAACGCGAGCACATTATAACGCGCTCACGTTTTGTCCTGCTATAGATTGATCACATCCTTTGCATTGATCACATCTCTTTCCAAACCTTCTCCTTCAGACTTGAATGACCACAAGGTTTTTGAGGGGGAACTTTTCCTATTTCCTGCAAGAGCTTGCCAGATGCTCCGCCATATGATAGGCATAACAATGAAGGGGCAAGCCCTCATAATCAAGTTCTTGATAGAAAATGCCCATCGAGGAAGAAAAACAGATCTTCTTTGGAAGCAGAAGTTCTAGTTTGTGACAAATCCTTATCCAAGCATAAATAGCAGGGGTTCTGTCAAGCGATTTCCAATCCACTTCCACAAAGTCTCCTGAAGACTTCCTGATTGATTCCAAAACATCCACACCCCAAAACTGGAGAGGCAATCAATATAATCGAACCCATAAATCTAAATTTGACGAAAGAAACCCTTAACACTATACCTTAAACCCTAATCCCTCAACCCTAAACCTTATCCCTAAACCCTAATCCCTCAACCCTCAACCCTAATCTGTCATCCCTCAACTCTAATCCCTCATCCCTAAACCCTAAATGCTATCCCTATTCCTAAACCACTCTGATCAGACTTGATACTATACCTTAAACCCTAATCCCTCTACCCTTGACACTCTTATTTAACCCTAATCCCTTGACCATTAACCCTATCCCTCAACCTCAACCCTCAAGCCTCAAGCCTCAAGCCTCAACTCTCAACATTAAACCCTAATTCATCAACCCTAAACCCTAATCCCTCAAACCTAAACCCTATCCCTAAACCATCAACCCTCAACACTATACCCTAAACCCTCCAACCCTATCCCTAATCCTTATACCCTCCACACTCTACTTTAACCCTAATCCCTCGACCCTCAACCCTATCCCTAAACCCTTGACCCTCGAACCTCAACCCTCAACGTCAAACCCTAATCCCTCAACCCGTAACTCTAATCCCTCGACCCTCAACCCTATCCCTAAACCCTAAACCCTAAACCCTCAACCCTCAACCCTCAACGTCAAATCCTAATCCCTCAACCGTTCACTCTAATCCCTCAACCCTAAACCCGATCCCTAAACCCTAAACACTATACTTTAAACCCTAATCCCTCAACCCTCAACCCTAAACCTTATCCCTAAACCCTAATCCTTCAACCCTCAACCCTAATCCGTCATCCCTCAACTCTAATCCCTCATCCCTAAACTCTAAATGCTATCCCTATTCCTAAACCCTCAACAGACTCGATACTATACCTTAAACCCTAATCCCTTATCCCTAAACCCTCCAACCCTATCCCTAATCCTTATACCCTCCACACTCTACTTTAACCCTAATCCCTTGACCCTCAACCCTATCCCTAAACCCTTGACCCTCGAACCTCAACCCTCAACCCTCAACGTCAAACCCTAATCCCTCAACCCTTAACTCTAATCCCTCAACCCTCAACCATATCCCTAAACCCTAAACCCTCAACCCTCAACGTCAAATCCTAATCCCTCAACCCTTCACTCTAATCCCTCAGGCCTAAACCCTATCCCTAAACCCTCAACACTATACCTTAAACCCTAATCCCTCAACCCTCAACCCTAAACCTTATCCCTAAACCCTAATCCCTCAACCCTCAACCCTAATTTGTCATCCCTCAACTCTAATCCCTCATCCCTAAACCCTAAATGCTATCCCTATTCCTAAACCCTCAACAGACTCGATACTATACCTTAAACTCTAATCCCTTATCCCTAAACCCTCCAACCCTATCCTTAATCCTTATACCCTCCACACTCTACTTTAACCCTAATCCCTCGACCCTCAACCCTATCCCTAAACCCTTGACCCTCGAACCTCAACCCTCAACGTTAAACCCTAATCCCTTAACTCTGATCCCTCGACCCTCAACACTATCCCTAAACCCTAAACCCTAAACCCTAAACCCTCAACGTCAAATCCTAATCTCTCAACCCTTCACTCTAATCCCTCAACCCTAAACCCTATTCCTAAACCCTCAACACTATACCTTAAACCCTAATCCCTCAACCCTAACCCTAAACCTTATCCCTAAACCCTAATCCCTCATCCCTTAACTCTAATCCCTCATCCCTAAACCCTAAATGCTATCCCTATCCCTAGACCCTCAATGGGCTCGATACTATACCTTAAACCCTAATCCCTTATCCCTAAACCCTCCAACCCTATCCCTTAACCCTAATCCCTTGACCCTCAACCCTATCCTGAAACCCTTAACCCTCGAACCTTAATGTACTCAACCCTCAACGTCAAACCCTAATCCCTCAACCCTTAACTCTAATCCCTCGACCCTTAACCCTTAAAACTTGAACCCTGAAACCTATCCCTACACGCTCGACACTCGACACTATATCTTAAACCCTCATCCCTAAAGCCTCAACCCTAAATCATTAAATCTTCAACCCTAAACCCTATCCCTAATCCCTCTACCCTTGACACTACCTTAAACCTAATCCCTCGACCCTTAACCCTAAACGCTATCTCTGAAGCCTCAACCCTAAACCCTAATCCCTAATCCCTCTACCCTCAACACTCTACCTTAAACCTAATCCCTCAACCCTTAACCCTGAATGCTATCCCTAAAGCCTCAACCCTAAACCCTAATCCCTCAAGGTCCTAAACTCTAATCCCTTATACCTAAACTCTAAATCCTATCCCTAAACGGTCAACCCTCAACCTTAAACCTTAATCACTCAATCCTTATCCACCCCTCTTCTCCCCTATCTGGCTCACTCCCATCGCTGCCCTCCTCTGCCCTCGACACTATACATACATACATATAGGCATACATAGATACATACATACATACATATTGGCATACATAGATACATACATACAGGCATACATAGATAGATAGATAGATACATACATACATATAGGCATACATACATACATACATGATTAATAGCCTTGAACATAAAAAAAATGAAGGGGAACATAATGCAAGCGCGTTATGTCAAACATGACACAACAAACTTGCGAAAAAGGAAAAATGCAAAGCAAAACATAACGCGAGCGCGTTATAACACGCTCGCGTTATGTCTTGCTTTGGGAATCCCAAGCCTTGGGCTTGGGATTTGCTTTGGATTTCCAACCCAAAGGCTTGGAGTGCCTTTTGAACAGTCACAGACGTGTTTTTCCAGATTCTTCAATATTTCACATAATTTTGTTCGTGCTAACCCTCATATTTGCATGTGTTTCAACGTCAAACAAATCGAACACCTGGGTAATGTTAGGCTTTCTTTTAGCTATTTAACGATATGATTTTTTTCACATTTTAACAATGTTAAACCTTTCATCTTTAATTTCTTTTGTTTGTGTGTCCGTTTTTGGGCAAAAACCACTGTTTGGTCTTTTTTTCAGTGTAAATTAACTATTCATTAAAATTTCAAAAAAATTACATATTTAGAAACTAGACTCCATTCTACAAATATTAAAAAAAGAAAAAAATGATTTTCAATTAGTTTTCAAAATTTATAGGGGTAGCACGGCCAAAATTATGTTTTTTAGGATGTGTCCACTTTGAAAATTAGTAAAAAATCAAATATTCATCAAAAAATTATCAGAAAAATCGGGCATAAACTACATGCTATTAGCTAATTTCTCACCGAAGCGATTTTAAAAATACCAAAAAAAAGTTGACCTTTTGAGGGAGCCACAAAACATGCTATGTTATGTTTTTTTGACAGAAACAACACCAATTTCTGTGGCCCCCTCTTTTGAACCCCTTAATCTATGCCATTTTAAAAAAAAATAGTAGTTTAGAAAGTAGACTCGGAGCACTACGAACATTGTTTTGGTTGTATCTCCAAATTTTGAGTGTAACTATGCTCAATTTCTCATCCAAGGCCAGTATTTCCTGATTTTAGAAAAAAAAGTGGCCACTTAAGACCCCTTTTTGGCCCCCCATCTTCTTGCACTTACCCTATGTATCTATGGATAAAATAGAGCCAAGTGGGGGAGAATGTGCAAATGGGGATGAGAAACACATAGGAGAATGGGCCCAACTTTTCACAAGAGTACACCATTTCTTGATATGTAGTTACATTAAGAGATGCTCTCAAAATGGGCCCAAAACTAAAAATTTCACCATTACACTTCTATATATCACCACTACTTTTTATGCTTATCTTTATCATAACCTACATTTGCTTATCTTATTCTTATCATGTCTACCTACTTATGACTTTGTAATTGTCCCTTTATACTTATGATATTGTCATGCTTAGACTTTCATTCTTATGCTAGTAGGCCTTATGATCTCTTATCATGTTTCATCAAGTATGATTATAAATTTAAGACCCTTGTCATGCCTTGATCCTGTACATCACATAGTTATTCTAATGATCTTTATCTTACCTTTAGACCATCTTTATCTTATCATCTCACTCATATTGGGTGCAATCATCTTTATATGTACTTTCATGCTTATATCCTATTTATTTATGCTTTACATGATTATATTTTGATTTGAATACATACTTGATATGCTTACATGGTCCTTCTCTAACCTTCAAGGCCATCTTTATTTTTATTACTTGCTTATATTGGGAGCAACTTTATGCTTTAATGCTTATTGCCAATTTATGGTCTTGTGTGCTTGTTATATGATGATAAATTTTTACATTCTATATGCGCTTACATGCTTATATCTCACTCATTACCTTGTTTTTTATTATTATCATTATTATGTGTTATTTTTCCTTCTCCTCCAATTCCTTGCATACTTTTTATGCAAGCAATTGGAGGGGCATATATTGTCACCAATACTTTTCAAGATTGAAATTTTAGATAGCAATTTGTGCTTGTGATGTCCCTAGGTGGGCCCTACCGGAAGGTGACATAGGTCTGTCCGGACGGTTTGTCCCTCCCACGTGTCCGAGGTCCTCGTCAGCGAGGCCTGTCCTGGGGTTGCCCCCTTAACGCCGGGGGTGCCGTTTACTAACAGTTCGGGCTTTTGGTGCAACGGTTACTAACTTGGTATCAGAGCTGGAGGTCTCGAGGTCGAGACTCGCGGAGCGTGGTGGGCTGTGATGTCCCCAGGTGGGCCCCTACCGAAAGGTGACGTAGGTCTGTCCGGAAGGTTTGTCCCTCCCACGTGTCCGGGGTCCTCGTCAGCGAGGCCTGTCCTGGGGTTGCCCCCTTAACGCCGGGGGTGCCGTTTACTAACAGTCCAGGCTTTTGGTGCAACGATTACTAACTTGGTATCCCCGGACTGTTAGTAAACGGCACCCTCGGCGTTAAGGGGGCAACCCCAGGATAGGCCTCGCTGACGAGGACCCCGGACACGTGGGAGGGACAAACCGTTCGGACAGACCTACGTCATCTTCCGGTAGGGGCCCACCTGGGGACATCACAGTGCTTATATAGAGACTCATTGCTATATCAAGCTAGAGCTTGATTGCATTACATGCTTGTATTGCATGGAGATTTATGACATTACCACATTACATGGAGACACATTACATGCTTACATCACATGGAGATTAATCACATTTCATGCTTGCATCACACGAGAATTTATCACATTCTCCACACAACATGGATATTTATCACATTCCTTGTATTGCACAAAGACTTATTGCATTGCCACATTGCATGGAGTTTTATTGCATGGCAACATCACATGGATTCATATTGTATTATTGCATCACATTACAGAGTAGTTTTGTATCACTTTTTATACATGCAAAATTTTCTATCCCTTCTCTCTATTTTTCATTTTCATAGATGGTTAAAACAACTTCTTGTTTGTGTTATTTTGATCATGTGGTAGATACCACTCATTACATTTTTTTGTTTTGTTTTGTAGATTTTGGTGGAGTGTTCATACTAAGAAGAATATAATAATTCAATAATGAATTCATTACTTTATATGCATCAA
The DNA here is from genome assembly GCA_027924645.1 of Cunninghamia lanceolata. Classification (NCBI taxonomy): domain Eukaryota; kingdom Viridiplantae; phylum Streptophyta; class Pinopsida; order Cupressales; family Cupressaceae; genus Cunninghamia; species Cunninghamia lanceolata. Next base: position 14,579,604 of record BSBN01000169.1, on the reverse strand, counting down.
TACCCTTTTATGAGTGTGTGATTATTTACTTTTCATGTTGACTGAGAATGTTAATGTACTTTGAAATGCATGCTCATGTTAGATTGCCATGCACATCAAAGCGGGGGTAAAATGTAACAGTAAAATTATCATACCCATGCCATTTCCCATTTAGTTTTGTTCCCACCTTGATATAAATGACTTCATGCAATAACATATCAATAAGTGGCATACTCTTGTGCTAAGTTCGACTCATGCCCTAATCCCCACCTATCTTTATTTGCCCTCGTTATAGTAATTCCCATACATTCACCATTTGTTCATCATTATTGCACCCTCATTCACACTTCCTTCAATATGTTTGTCCACGACCTCAAGATCATCACTTTATCTGCATGGTTCATTTTTGTGTTACTTAGGGCTGACTTGGTCCAATCTCAAGATGCACAATAATGACCCCAAATTCAAATTCCAATTTTCCTAATCCTTTGTACAAGTATTTAAAGACATTCAATGTGCAGCTAATTCATTTTCTAGAAAATAGAAGACTAAGGAGGATAAAAAGAACAATTAGAACACACTTCGATTTCTAAAAGGATAGAATAATCACATTTGCATATAAGCCATCTACATGTTGGTGAATGATGCCTTTTGATATTTCTTATCATTATTAATTTGCTTGCCAAGGGGGTTGACTTAGGAGGAAACACTTATCTATTGAGTCGACAATGTCCTCAATGGTGTCCTTAGACACCACCAAGGCAAATTTATACATCAAGAAGACGAAGGCAAGAGAATCTTCAAGCACATATTCTATTAGATTGTTCTTATGCAATACACTTCAACTCTGCGTGGTAGATCATGTTCATGTTAGTTGGGATCGAATCGACATGACTCGAGATTGATCCGTAAAGTTTTTTGTCCCTGTTCAATTTCTATGACATAATTTTGTAACAATGATGAATTAGTTTAGAACATCATTTTTCCACTATCAATTTTAAAACTAAGTACATGTAACGCTCACATTTAATTTTTATACATTTATTGCAATTCCTTTTCCTATAATTAATCTAAATTAATTTATGTTTAATTAATTACATTTATTTAGTTAAGTTAGATAATCAATATAATGCAATTTATTCCTTCACAATAGTATATTGACATAAAACACGTTTGCATACGGCCCAGATAATATAAATGCTGATCTCCAGCGACAATATAAATGATTTTGGCAGGTCTGCGTTTTAGAGCAAAGCCGATTTCTGTTAAATATTAATGAGATGTCTTTGAGGTACAGATCAGCTCATTTGTTAAAAACCTTCCTTTGAAATTAAGTTTCATTCTGTCAAATTCCTGCCACGTCCTCTTTGTATATTCTTTTTATATTGTTCACGAAGACAAATGCAATCCTCCAAGATGGTGAACGGCAAAACCAGAGTGAAGAGGCCACGCCATATTCGTCCGAGCTGTTCATGTTGTTGGGCCTCTGGCGGATCATAGATGTTGCGCTTAGCAAGTGGCGGGGTGCATTTGATTTTGTAAAAGATACCAAGTCTTGGGGTAGAATTCAATTTAGTACATCTACGTTTCTGACAGTGCTTGAAAATTGGAGACAATCTGGGGACTAATTCGGACACATTAGACATGAATGAGCTGCATTGAATTGCAGGTCAATTTATGAGTATACGGTCATTAATCAGATACACGTTTTCATTTGAGTTTATTCTCGTGGGTTACGAAAATAAATTATTAAGACTTCAAATGTTGTAGTTCACTTTCACTAAATGCAGCTGGAAGCCGTCTGCATTCTGCCAGGGATATTCGAGCTCTTGAGAAATCTTTTATTGTGTTGGAATTTCAGGTCGCGTTGATTTGATTAATAGAAATATTATGGAGCCTCCAGGAATTGTGTTTTTGAAGCGCTATAGGTGTTTTAATCCCACAATCAGGGTTTATAAGAGTTCTGTGTTGGTAATCACATTCATTGCGTACGCTTGCTTTCATGCCTCGCGGAAGCCCATCAGTATTGCAAAGGGGGTGTTGAAAAATGGGTGGAAGCCCTTTGATGGAAAGACTGCAACTGCCAGGTTGGGGGAGATCGATGTGTCATTTCTTTTAGTTTATTCGATAGGGATGTATTTTGCTGGGCATGTTGGAGACAGGATTGATCTTCGAATTTTTCTTACTGTGGGTATGATTGGGAGTGGGACTTTTGTGGCACTGTTTGGGATGGGGTATTGGTTCAACATACACAGTTTCTTTTACTATTTATGTATGCAAATGGTGCAAGGGCTGTTCCAGGCAACAGGTTGGCCCTCTGTTGTTGCCGTTGTTGGTAATTGGTTTGGCAAGAGCAAGAGAGGCCTCATAATGGGCATCTGGAATGCTCACACCTCAATTGGAAATATATGTGGCTCCCTTATTGCTGTAGCTGTCTTGCAATATGGATGGGGTTGGTCTTTTCTTCTTCCTGGAATTCTAGTAGCAGTGGCAGGCATTATGGTTTATTTGTTTTTGGTTGTGAACCCTGAGGATGTTATGGATGATGTTTGTTCCGAAAGGATAAATTTTGAAGACCAGAATCTACTCAAATCCGGGGAAGCTGGATTGTTAAAGGAAACACTGCCTCCCACAGAACCTCACAGAGGCCCAGTAAAAATTTTAATTGAATTATCCAAAACAGAAAATTCCAGTGACAGCATGAATGGAGGGATAGATCCATCGAAAGCAGAGATCCATGGCGGTAGTGGCGATGGAAAACATGACATAGAAGAATTCACAGTGGAAGGTGAGGAAGAGGGGCTCCTTCGGTTTTCCACGACTGCACAAATTCATTCAACTGCTACTAATGCCGTTGGCTTTATTGAAGCATGGATGATTCCGGGTGTCGCATCCTATGCATTATGTCTCTTCTTCTCGAAGCTTGTTGCGTATACATTTTTATATTGGCTACCTTTCTACATTAAACATTCAGGTACAGCTAACCTCTTTGGACTCTGGTGTCTAATTAAGCGTTTTGTATTCAGGAAACAGTCTAGTTTAAGTGTTCATTATTCAGGAGCCATAAGTTATTCTCGATCTACACGTGTCTAAAAATGATATTAGATAAAAAAATTGTTGTTTGGGTGCACTTTCAGATGAATTTTGGCAGTTTGAAGTTCGTTTTTCTTGCGAGGCCAACCATAACCCTGCTGTAACTGTTGTGAACATAACAGAAACCTGAAACTAGTGAAAATTTTGAAATCTCAAGCCTCCGTGGAAAATTGAACTTTCATACTGCTGTAAAACCTTAGAGCAAAAACCCTAAATCAGAAAAGTGCAAGCATAAACAGAAGACTTGGAATCTGAAACTTTGGAGTTCTCACAAACAGATATGTACATATTTTCTTCTGTAAAACTGCTTAAAAAAGGAATATCAAAACTGCAGTATGATTCAAATATGAATTCCAGGAAGTATACAGAACACGAGAACTTTTTAGTATGTATGGATGCCAACTCAGGCCAAAGAAGGCTCCAAGCACAGAATGATTGATGCTCTTGGTCAAAAAACTGTCTTGTTAGATCTGCACACAAGAACCACTTTCCACAGCATAAAACACTTGCAATGTCTAAGGGCCTATTCATAGTTGATTTCCCTTATGGAATTACATAAAACTTAGTTCACAAAGTACAATTTATTGACATGAAACTCTCTTAACTAAGAGAAAAGCACAACTGGTTGACATGACACAGTCGACGAAGAGAAAAGTACAACTAACATTAATATGCATTAATTAATAGAAAAGTATAACTAATTGATGTAAAACTCCGAAAATACAGTTGACCACATGAAATCCTGTTAACTAACTAACTAACTATATATGTTTTTAAACAAACTACTATGACCCACACAAATACCCATTTAACTTTAGGGCATTATATTTGATATTGTAATTGTTCCCTCTCACAAAACTGCTTTCACCCAAAAATGGGGCAGTGCTGGATGCTGCAGTATTTTGGGGCCTTCTTACTCAACATCTTTCAAAGAGGAAATCTGTCTATTGGATTTGTGAAATTTACCAGATTGAAATAGAATTTCTATATGAAAAACTGCTAGATGAGCTCTGATACCATTGAAATGAAACCAATCAAAATCTAAAATATTTGGAAACAGAAATTGTTTGAAGAATCTGAAGTGCAAATTCCTGTAAATAATAAACCTGTTTGATATATAAAGTATAAACTATCCACCATAAAAACAATCAAACTCTGCTCTGATATGACTAAAACTCAGAACAACCAAAGCTTCGAGGTTAGCTGCTCCCAATTGTGAAGACAAACCAATATTCAATGTGTTAAGTGCTGGACCAGTTAGATTACACAAGTTTGCATAAAGAAAACCACCTTATTGTGAGTAGTCTTGCCACACTTATAGACACAGAAGTCGCTTCTATATTTAGGCACACTCTTATGTATAGCTTCCTCCAAAAATAAACAGTCATTTCTTTATTATTCTAAAAGGATTTTTGGCCTTTATTTATACAGATTTATTTGTATATCCACTTAAGCAATTTTTAGCCCGTATGGTTTATAATAATCCCCCTAAAGCAATTGTCAGTGTTTGCATGAATTTATTTTATTTTAGTTTCCTGGAATTGACTTATTCTATCTTCCTCAAAGAAACTTGTCTTTTTTCACATCCAACACTCTCTTGTGTTAGGAGTCCTTTTGTGGTGAAAATCATTGGGCTCATTGCAATGGGATTCTTAGTGAAACCTTATTCCACAGTTTCTCTTTTCTAGTGCCAAAAATAAAATAAGGTTTGAACTCCTGATAACCATGGCTTAATCATCTAGAAGTGAAAAGGCATTTGAAATTTTGACATTTTGTATGTCTACTTTCTTTGAGATTGAGATCTGAAAAATATTGTGGACTTGAATTCCTCTGGGTCGCTCAAGAGTGTATGCAGCCTTTCTTACTTCTGCCAATATCTTGTAAGGCACATGGTATCGGTACCCAAGTTTCTCTACTACTTTCCCTTCAAGAGACTTTTGCTTATAGAATTTGCAACTTCAAGAGAATCCAATCGTTTACAAACACTCTTACTTTGATGTTGTTCTTATTCAGATTTCATCCTATATTGCCCTTTAGCTGTTTCAAGATTTGGTGGCACTCTTCAAGAAATGACATACACATTGCATTTAGTGTGTTCAGATTTCACCTCATAGAATTACAAATTCAAGAGAACCCAATCGTTTACCTCAAGCTCTCTTGTACTTTGATGCTGTTCTTGTTCAGATTTCATCGTATATTGGGCCACCCTTTAGCTGGAACGGCAGACATTGCAATTTGGTGTCTTCAAAGGACAAATTATTTAGCAAGGGGGACCGTAATTGTACAATACCTTAAATGGTGACATACTAATAGCTGTATGATATGCTTTATTGTACTGATTCTCTGCTAAATGCAACCATTTTGGCCATGAATTTTGCTTCTCTAAAACATAATTCCCCAACTTCTCTTGTAGGCATGCATCGACAATTTTTGTGTACCTCTAGTTGGGGCTGATAGTTGGTACTTGGGTTAAGGTGGTCTCACCGACTCTCAACACCTCTAAACAACTCCTAGAAATTATTCATAAATATTGTATCCCTTCCACTACTAATTTTTTTTGGAAGTCCATGTTGAGAAAAATGGATGAATAATCTATTTTAGGAGTTAATTTGCTGTTTTATATTAGACTTATAATTATCATAAATCCGAATGATATATGTAAATGGACAACAAGAGAAATAGAAACAATAACACAGAGCTCACATAACACCAAATTAAAAATTTACCTTAGGAAAACCTTTTCAGAAAAAAAAAGTAGCATCAAATCAGTACCACTCACTTTATTATCGGTAAAATAGAATTACAATACAATGAGAAAGCTGATTTAGGTGTCTCCACTCTATGCTTCAATTGTAACAGAATTCTGGTAGCACCTCCTTCCTCCAAAAGCAACTCTTTCAAACCACTATCCCAAGCCTCTTATTTATGGAGTTGGGTGATATAAAAAAACCACAAATAGTATCTGCAAACAAGAATCCAAAACCATATATTCACACACCCCAAGGACACCCCATGTGTGTATTTGCAAACCTTTCATGTGCCTCTAGGATTCTTCACCTACCTCTAGTGACTTTTCACCTTCCAAGGCTAAATAGGTCCACTTAAAGAATGGTGCCCAACTTGTGACTCTTCATATTCCGTCTTGAAGTGGCCGCCTTTTGTCTTGTTTGCTTGTCTTCATCTGACCCCCTAATTAAATAGATTTTCCAATGTTTTTTTTTGGTCGATAAACCATAGAGCGGGTAATATATTAAGAGCCAAACAAGAAGTACAAATGGTGGCCCATAACGGGCAAAAGGCACAAAGACCAACATACAACCAAGTAGGCGTCTGGCAAGAGGAATAAAACATGACTTCCAATTGCTGGGCAATATGCCAAAGCAAGTACCATAGAAACAACCATATGGTACCCCCGAAGTGACTAACAAACACTCGGAGAATCCACACAACGCTTTTAATGTGAAAACATTAAAAAGCTACCCCAAAAACCTCTGCTAACTGTCACGGTAGGAATTACCAGCAAGATCCACAGGAGATCTGCCCGTTGGGTCAAAAAGGACAAATAAGTCACAGAAGTGATTGTCCACATAATGGCAAATGCCCGAAGTCATAAATGCTAAAATTTGAATTCTTGGAGTTCACTCCCACGCCAAGACCGCCGCCAGGGCAACAATCAGCACCACCTGGACCACCACACAACACGCACCCGAAGCCTAAGACTGCCAACCAACCCCCCACCACGGCCACTTCCGCCACCCAAGCACCGTTGAAGCCTACTAGAGCCGCTACCACATAGGCAGCCCTCACCAAGGCCGCTACCACCGCCAGTGCCAACACCACCAACAGGCCATGCTCACTCCAAATCCTCTAACAGCTCACTGTTAGGAAACACCACCAGTAGCCCCTCCAAACTGGCCACCACCCAAGTCGCCTGCAACACAACTCCCACCATTAATCACAACGCCTCAATCAGAGACGCCTCTGGCATCAGACACAAACACCAGAACAATCACCAGCAATACAACGTAGAACGCCACAGGTACATCCACTGAGTCGAGGGCTTCCATTGAGCTCGAAACTTCTGACAAATCTACCTCCGGGAGTAGTCACTAAAAAACCCCCGCCATCACCTCCACCTTCAATGCCCACTCCAAATCCTACTCTGCAATTAGTGACCCCCTGGTCAAAGCCTCCATTCGTTCGATCTCCACCATCAAACCCCTGCCAACTCCTCCGCTGCTCCTAGACCAAGAACACCAAAAACACCCACCCAAACACCTCCACCAAGACCGGCGTCCAGGTCACACCTGCTCATAAACCTTCACTACTGGCTCTTCTGGAGCTCTGGAACCAACCGCATTGCCTCCAAACATGGCAATGTTGAGGAGAAACCCCTTTTTGGGCCTCTAAACAATGAGCAGGAGCCCAACACCAACAACCACCTCAAAATCCAAAACCTTTTGGTCTGGGACTTCCATCTCCAGAACAACTCCATAGCCATGAAGATTCTCCCCCATTTCGACTTTGCTTCACACCAAAAACTCGTGGCTTGCGGCTTGGCCACTGCGCTCGGATCCAAAATTTTAACAAAAGGGAAACAGGAGAGCCCTACCCAGGGCCTCCAATGCGATGTCCCTTTCATCTGGATCATTATCACCATCATCAGCTTCGCCATCCTCGTCACCTGCTTCTAGCCCAAACCCACACCCGCTCAAAGCCATCCTTCTTTCTTGTTTTTGCCTCCAATAGATTTTCCAATGTTACATACAATAATTACATAAGAGAAAATTGATCTAACCAAGTGTAGCATTCCACATTTAACCACCAGCACCACATAAAATGTTTTATGCAAGTTGTACAACACCTAATGTCAACAATCTCCCATTTGTTGTATCCATTGTAAAAAGGGTTATAACCACAATCAACTAAAGATGCCCATAGCCTTCTTGCACCAAACAAAGTTTTTTGTGCTAACTAACTCGGCAAGAGAATCTACAACATTCTCCAAGGTGTCAACTTTATCCAACAACTTCTTATCCTCCACGATGTCACGAACAAAATGATACTTAACATTTATGAAGAATAGAATAGAATAGAATAGCTTTTAACGTCCACGAGGCTAAAAATAGCCTATGAGACAGCTAACCCCGTCAAATTTGCTTTTGCCTTTCAGTTCTGCTTTTGTGCAAAGATATTATGAGCCCTCCCATCTTCTTCAGAGCACTCTCGACAAAAAGATCATGCCAAGAAACCGCTGTCAGGATATCTGCATACTTTGCTCTGATGTTAGTGTAAGCGTCACATTCTAAAATAAAGTGTTTTTCTGATTCCACTGCCCCAAAAGTGCAGAAAGTACACACTCTCTCTTCCCATGTTTCTTTAGGTCTCTTCCACCTACCCGTTTCACAACGGAGCTAATGAGAGTTAGTCCTAAGCTGACCGATCAAAATCTTAGCTCTCTAAGAGATATCCGCCCTAATGTACGCTTTTTCTAAATGATCACGAGTGGGATTAAACATCTCAAGATAATAACTCTTCTTTCTCCCTAGGGAACCATCCCACGTAGATTTATGGAATTTCTCTATGACAAAAGTTTTAATTTCTTTTCCATCTGTAGGGCATGCATTGAAATATATATTCCACTTTTCCATCCACTTGCTATTTTGTTTCATCCATGATTTCTTTCTTTCCCTTATCACCTCGTTGAAGACAACCTTAGGCCACCTGCTTGTATCCATCTGCTCAATTCTTTTGAGATATCTTAAGAGATGCACCACAGCTGTGGCTTCCATTGGAACAACCCCTGTTTCAGCTAGCAGAATCTCATACGGAGTTCAAGTTTTCATCCTGAACTTGCTAATGATCATGTGCTTTTGGATTCTCTCTACCTGCTTCCACTTGGACTCCGACATGTTGCTTGCCCAAATCTCACACCCATAAAGAACCACCGGACTTACCAATAGCCCAAAAAGAGTCATAGTAGTTTTCCAATCCCATAGTTCAGCCACTTTGCATCTGTTTTGGAGGGCATAACATGCTTTCCAACCTCCCAAAATTCTTTTCTTTCTACAAGTCTCCTAGCTAAGCCTGTTGTTAAAGTCGATCCCAAGATATTTGTACTCCTTTACCTCTTCAAGAATACTTCCCTCAAAGAAAATAGTGTGTTGGGTCTTTTTCTTTTTGTTGGAGAAAACCATGATTTTGGTCTTGCTGGTATTGACTTGCATACCAACAACTCTACAAGAGTGCTCAAGAGCATACAAGTGCTCTTGTAACCCGTGGGGGGGACCTCGCAATCAAGATAAGGTCATCAACATATAAAAGGAGCCTAATCACAGAACCCCCCAATCGCACACCATCCCCACCTTGCAAGTTCAACCACTCTTCAAGCTTGTCAATGTATAAGCCAAAAAGAGTGGGGGATAAAGGGCACCCTTGTTTAACTCCGATTTCGCTCCTAAAACTTTATGAGATGTCAGCTGAAGTTCTAATTTTGACTTGAACCTCTTCATAGAGCCTATGGACAGCCACTCTTAGATGCACCGGAATGTCAAGTTCCTTCATCCTTTCCCACAACTTATCTCTCGGGACCGTGTCAAACGCCTTTCTAAAGTCAACAAAACAACAATAAGCTTCTTCTTTTTCATCCCACACTTTTTCAATAATGTGTCTCAGTGTAACTCCATGATCTAAGGTAGAATGTTTAGGCCTAAAGCCTGCCTGCCCTTTTGCTCTCTTACCCTGCTCTTCTGCCCATTTGCTGATTTTGCTTTCAACCATGCTACCAAACAATTTTGCAAACAAAGGATTGATCATGATGGTCCTATAATTGGAAGGATTGTTAGCATCACCGCTCTTAAAAAGGGGTATCACTAGACTAGTGATCCAGTCTCTCGGGAAGCCATGCTGGATGATGTTGAAAATTCTGGTAATGTGAGGCGTGAGAGATTTCACCCCCCCACTTAAGGAATTCAGCCTGGAGTTCAACCAAATCCTTAGCTTTCCCAATACCCAAATTTCCAATACCAAACTTCACCTCTTGCACAGTGAACAACTTAGCTGACGTGTTGATCAAGGGAGGGGGCACAATCTCAACTTCTTGCTCGTATAGCTACTTTGCATAATCAAACCATTGACTAGCCGTGATGTTGTTCTCAGTATGTTGCTTCTTAGGCTGAAGCTCCTTCCAAAATAACTTTGGATTATTCTTACCTAGGTAAATTAACTCCTCACGCCTAGTGCTCATGAATTCAGCTTTTTTTTACTTTTATGATCTGCTTGTAACACTTTAGATTCAACTTCTCTTTGCCTGGCTTCTTCAAAGCTTTCCTTGCAATTTTACAATCTTCATCAAACCAAACATTTGCTGGAAAACAATTTGTTACCAACTTATTTTTTGCTCTTTTACACTTATCAAAATAACACTTTGACTATCACAATATAATGTGCTTAGTCATAGTATGGAATGTAGGATTCGTAGCTAAAGAAATAACACTTTGACTATCACAATATAATGTCCCTTTAAAATTTCTTTAGTTTCAAACCCTAGCACACAGAACATAAAACTTGCACAATTAATTATTAATAAGAATTCCTGATTTTTACTTGCTGATTTAATAATTACTGTTAAAATTAAATTTATTAAATTGCTTTGGATACTCAGAAATCTGTCCAGATTTATATCAGGTATTATTCTTTGTGGTACTGTTGATTTCCTTTAGGTCTGCAGCAGTTTAATATAATGGATGCCTTTGGTAAATAACTTATAATCTGCCTGAGTTGGGTTTTCGTCCACAAACTCAGCAAGGAAAATAAAAGGGTTTTCATCTTTTAATATTTCAGGCCTTGAGGGGTTTCATCCCCAGGCTGTTAAGATACAGTCCATGCTCCACAGAAGATATAAATAGATATATAAAAATGTATTTGATGATTGATGGTTCCTTCTCCTTGCTCGGTCTTTCTTATATACCTTTTTCCTTCAATGGACATAACTTTTCACGTGCTCCTGGACCTTTATTAAACTTAAACTTTAATTTTAATTTTAATTTATTATTAATTTACCCTTCTTTAAAGAAATCGTAGGGACTTTAAGGAGGGAGCATTATAGTCCACCCTTCCCAAGATTGCTTGTCTTCAAGCAATCACAAGCTAGGATGCTCCTGAAGTTACTAGGATCCCAAATCAACCTTGAAGATTTGTAATTCCTAGACATCAATCCTCCTTGTGATGTAATTAGCTTCTGCAGTGACACTTTGATATAATTAGGAATTGGAAACTTTGCACCAAGTGATGCTTCTCTAATTGTCTCGGTTATGTCCGACTCTATACTATAGTGACGTCCTTGAAGAGTTGTTGTTACTATACTTGCCTCAACCAGACTGCTAATACAGTCCTTTAATGTCATAAGATTGATACCATCCTCTGAAGTATGAGGACAATTTATTGTCTAGTATTCTTTTGGCTCATGTACTTGTATTTCCCAATAACTCTCAACAACAAAACCAAGAGTTGGAAATTGGCAAGGTCTGTAATTTAAGATAGTTTTCTCTCATCCTCAGAAAGAAGAAACAAAAAAACATCTTGCAATAGCATAGTTTGAAACCAAGTAAAGGAAGCATCAATCCAAAGATCAATTTCCTTTTTGGCATCAATTGCATCTGCAAAGAACTGATTTGGTTGGCCCAACCTTCGCACAATTTCATGGATATCTCTTTGAATCAAGGCAAGAATGTGAGCTTTCCATATATTAAGATGAGGATTAGAGGCATGAAACACATCTACGACCTTAAATGCAATATTCTTTTCTGAAATGATTTTATATCTTTTTGGTCCACTTTTGAGGTTCTCACATTTTGTAACTAATCCAATCAGAGAGTTTCTAGAAATATCACAGAATTCTTCTCTCATTTCATTGGACAACTTGGGATCCATGGGGTGATCATCATAAAAATTATTGCTTGTTCTAGTAATCTCATTTGTATTAAGATAATATCTAAGTTTATTAGTTTAATGGTCACTCTTAGTTCGCTCCTTGTTTTGCTCCTATTAGATAGGTTTTTTTCGTCTTTAGTTTATCTTCGTCAGTTCTGCTTTAGTAGCTGTTGCCTTTTGCTTTGTACAAGTTGTTAGGCTTTTCTTAGTTTGTAAACTCTCTATCTAAAGAGCTTCGCTCTCTCTTTCATGTAATCCGATCATATTCAATATAATAGATCTGCAGTTTATTCAAACCATGTAACGTGGTATCAGAGCATGGTCGATCGGGATTCTTCTGGGTCGTTTTTTCTTTGTCTATGGTTAAGGTCGTGTTTCCTTGCTAAAGGTAGCGGTTTCTGTAAAATGTCTTTTGAAATCACGTGTTAGAGGAAGGTTCAGCTCTAGTTCTGTAGTCGCGTCCTTTTCTAGGGTAATGTTCTATATCGCGGCTCCTTCTCCTGCGATCTTACTCACACAAATTGTGTTTCTGTTTGGTCGCTAGTATTTCATGCTACAGGTCACCGCTCTTTTGTCTATAGTTGGTTTGTTTTCTCTATCATTCCCGTCGATGTGCTGGTGTCAGTTTTTAGGGTTTTTGGTTACCATTACACTTGAAGGTCGTGTTTAAGCAAGTCATGATCTCTGTTTGCTCACAATGGTGGCGGATTTATCATGTTTGAGGTCGCTTTTTAGTCGCGATTTGTTCCTTACCAATATCTTCTAGCATCAGCGGGGACGTAGTAGCTGGTCTGATTTTTTGTGCGGCATGATCGACGTCGTTGGTAGCTACTATCTATGCTGAAATTCGTGCCGGTTTTAATGGTCGTGTGTTGACTTACCTATCGACACTCGCGACTTCTGTCTGCTTGAGCGACGACTGTCATGTCCCGATGTTAAGGCATTGTTTAAATTAAAGATTTAAATAGTACGATAAAAAACGATGAAGTTGCCCTCGTGAAATATAGCATTTAATGATAAACAATAATTGGGTATATTGAATATACATATACAAATATAAATTTTGTCTATATACATATTATAATATAATCTATATACATATTATAATATAATATATAATGATTATAATAGTAGTATATAAATTTATTATAATTGTAAATGATATCGATAAATATATGTATATATATAATAAATAAATATTAAATATTGTTATCATTGTAAATATAAATATTAATTATTATTATCTAATAATTATAATTATCCATATTGATAAATAATAGATATTATTATATGATAATATAATAATAAAGATATTATAAATACAAAATAACATATATATAATTATAAATATAAGTAATATAAATATAAATATTTATATAAAGTGCAGCACATAAGTCAAGTAATATAAATAGTAATATTTATATAAGAGCCAACGATGAGTTGCATAAGAGAGACTAAAAAGAAGTAATAGCTTATGTGGAATGTAAGCAGCGCTTCATACATCTTAAGGCAGCACTTGAAAATTAAAGGTAACAATTGTAATGACAAGTAATTGTTGTTTAGGACCAGCGAACCAATTAAAAGGGACAGTCACGTCTCATGGGAAGGACATGACCGATAGGTAAGTAAAGGATATAAGGGAGGATGGAATGCAGCAATCAATAAAGGAATCTCATATCATAAGTACTCGATCAAGGATCTCACTAGACCAGCCTTAAAAACAAGCACGTCCAATATAAATAAAAATAAGTTATATCCACATCCATCCATCAGCATTCTCATTGACTTGCGAATAGGATCATCTCATTTTTAATTCATTCAAGCATAAAGAGCAGTTCAATCTGCATTATCATTCAAAAGGGAAGTCCATCTACTCATAGAAAACAAGTTCATCTATCAAAAAAGACATTCAATCTGCTATAAAGGAATCAGGGAAATTAAGTCAGCATTTAATTATCAATAAAAAGGCAATTGATCGGCAATCATCAATCAAGCAATTGAATTCAATATACATTCCTTTCAGCTATCAAGAAGAGTTTGATCTGCAATATCCTACAGCAGTCAATCGGCAGAGAATACACATCTACATACATTAAGTAAATCTCATCATCACCATGGATCAACATTCACAGTTATACAAGCAAGAGCAGTAAGACATTGTATATCGGCAGCATCCAAAGAAATAGCTGATCTAAGGATTGATCAAACAAGTCAAAATCGTGTGCAAGGTTAAGGAAAATTTGACTTACTAGAAGGGGACATTACAAGTGGTATCAGAGCTATGTCCTGCCAACCTGTGAGGATACTATATGCAAACATATAGAAGGCCAAGAAGTAGCCAAGTAAGGATGAACAACGAATTGAGAGCCTTCATTGAAGCAACCACAAGGAATTTGAATGATCAAAATCAAGCTACTCAAGTCCTTTTGCAAACTGTGCAAACCTTGAGAAATGACATGGAAACTTTAAAGGCACAAATAGCTAAAGGGAAGGAAGTAGCTTCTAATCAAGCTAAAAATAGCAACTCTTTGTCAAGTTCAAGGATTCCACTACCATCCTTCCTACCAAGTGAAGAAAACCCAAGAATGGAAAATGATACCCCACAAAGCATGAGCATGGAAGACATGATGAGAGCTTATGCCAACTTAGAACCCGAACTAAGAAGAATGGTGTCCTTTACCGAATATAGCAACTCAAAAAGGAATGAGTTAACAAGAAGAGAGAAAAGGCCTGCAAATAAGGATTTGAAGCAAAAGGCCAATAAGGTAAATTTGCCACATTATGATGGAACCCATAAGATATCACCGCATGCATGGTTACAAAAACTAAATGACTATTTTCTTCTTAACCCCATGACGGAGAAAGACGCCCTTCAATTTGCCATCCTACATTTGGAAGGCTTAGCATATGAATGGTGGCATAATGGGAAAAGAACTCAAGGACATGATTCCATCACATCTTATGCAGAATTTTCCAATAAATTCCTCAAAAAATTTGATAGAAGACATCCCCAACAAGACTTCCGAGATTTAACCTTAATAAGACAACGTGGAACCGTGGATGAGTATGTGAGTGAATTTGAGAAAGTAGCCATTTGAGTCCCTGGAATAGATGATGAAAGACTCACATTCCTATTTGTTCAAGGTTTGGATGAGAAGCTAAGAGGATTGGTAGGGGCTCTAAGACCGTCTACCATGGATGATGCCATCGAAATGGCAACTCAAATAGAAACTAGTAAGACCCCTGAACTATTCACCAAACCTATGCATAAGAAAGAAAATCTTAATAAGAATCCATGTCGTAAATGCGGGGAACCATGGCGATCAGGACATATATGTCTAAGGAATGAAAAGAAATACGAGAAACCATATCTTTCTTATAATGGTAGGGTAGAGCTAAGAAAGAAGGGTCTTTGTTTTGATTGCAAGAAGGAATGGGAGAAAGGACACGTTTGTGAACAAGACAAAAAAGTGTGTTTTAAATGCAAAGAACCATGGAAACCAGAGCATAGATGTGGAACAAGAGCTCAAGCACACAATATAGAAGTCATACTCAACAAAGAAAGTCAAGAAGAAATCGAGGTAACTCCAAGTAAAAGAAGAAAAGAGAATTGATTTTAGAACCAAAAGAAAATGTAATGAACTCACATGGGCCAAAGGGGTTCTGCCTTCTAATAAAGGGTTCTGCCTTTGGGTCTAGAGAGAAATGTGCTCTTCTAGATACGCCACTTATGATGGAAGTAATAAGTTCACATGAGCCGAAGGGGTTCTGCCTTCTAGTGAAGGGTTCTGCCTCTGGGTCTAGGAGAGAAGTGCTCTTCTAGATACGCCACTCATGATGAGGAATGATAAGTCCACATAAGCCAAAGGGGTTCTGCCTTCTAATAAAGGGTTCTGCCTTTGGGTCTAAAGAGAAATGTGCTCTTCTAGATACGCCACTTATGATGGAAGTAATAAGTTCACATGAGCCGAAGGGGTTCTGCCTTCTAGTGAAGGGTTCTGCCTTTGGGTCTAGGAGAGAAGTGCTCTTCTAGATACGCCACTCATGATGAGGAATGATATGTCCACATAAGCCAAAGGGGTTCTACCTTCTAATGAAGGGTTCTGCCTTTGGGTCTAGAGAGAAATGTGCTTTTCTAGATATGCCACTTATGATGGAAGTAATAAGTTCACATGAGCTGAAGGGGTTCTGCCTTCTAGTGAAGGGTTCTGCCTTTGGGTCTAGGAAAGAAGTGCTCTTCTAGATACGCCACTCATGATGAGAAATGATAAGTCCACATAAGCCAAAGGGGTCCTGCCTTCTAATGAAGGGATCTGCCTTTGGGTCTAGAGAGAAATGTGCTCTTCTAGATACGCCACTTATGATGGAAGTAATAAGTTCACATGAGCCAAAGGGGTTCTGCCTTCTAGTGAAGGGTTCTGCCTTTGGGTCTAGGAGAGAAGTACTCTTCTAGATATGCCACTCATGATGAGGAATGATAAGTCCACATAAGCCAAAGGGGTTCTGCCTTCTAATGAAGGGTTCTGCCTTTGGGTCTAGAGCGAAATGTGCTCTTCTAGATATGCCACTTATGATGGAATTAATAAGATCACATGAGCCAAGGGGTTCTACCTTTTAATTAAAGGGTTCTGCCTTTGGGTCTAGAGAGAGATATGCTCTTCTAGATACACCACTCATGATGGAAATGACATGTTCACTTGGGCCAAAGGAGCTCTGCCCTTGGGCCTAAAGAGTTGGAACATTAAGACTCCCTTTTGAAACCTCACTCCTCCATCAGGAGTATAAGGAGACCTTAGGGAAGTATAGGAAATAAGGAAGTTAATTTCACTAATCACAAGACCCATGAACTAAATTAATTTCTTCCAAAGAATCTTCTTTGAATTCTTCTCTTGATTTATGTAACATAATACCGATACTAAGTCAAATTATGGGCCCATAACCCACAAACTCCCAGGATCATTCTTCATCTATGACACTTATATTTCAACAAGCACATTGCTATTCAAGCTTACCAACTCTTCTTTAATCCATCATATAGTCAAGAACATGACTCTTCTCAATTTTGAGGTCAATAACATATGACAAGTATAAGACTGAATCTCGTAATCAAAGAATCTCAACACTCTCAAATCATCCCATCGTTGTTATTTAAGACATCAAACAAATGCTCTTTGATCACAAATTCTCTTTCATGGAATCACAATCAA
The DNA here is from genome assembly GCA_027924645.1 of Cunninghamia lanceolata. Lineage (NCBI taxonomy): Eukaryota > Viridiplantae > Streptophyta > Pinopsida > Cupressales > Cupressaceae > Cunninghamia > Cunninghamia lanceolata. The sequence continues at coordinate 14,562,394 of BSBN01000169.1, read as the reverse complement.
TTTCTTTTCACTAAAGCAATATTCATTCTAGATCAAATCCACGATTTCATCTCAATGCATTGAAAGTAGACATTTAAAGGTGCAAGGTAATGAAAGAAATAGTTGTGATTGCTTGAGGGCAAGCAATCTCAAGAGGGGAGGCCTGTCATGTCCTGATGTTAAGGCATTGTTTAAATTAAAGATTTAAATAGTACGATAAAAAACGATGAAGTTGCCCTCGTGAAATATAGCATTTAATGATAAACAATAATTGGGTATATTGAATATACATATACAAATATAAATATTGTCTATATACATATTATAATATAATCTATATACATATTATAATATAATATATAATGATTATAATAGTAGTATATAAATTTATTATAATTGTAAATGATATTGATAAATATATGTATATATATAATAAATAAATATTAAATATTGTTATCATTGTAAATATAAATATTAATTATTATTATCTAATAATTATAATTATCCATATTGATAAATAATAGATATTATTATATGATAATATAATAATAAAGATATTATAAATACAAAATAACATATATATAATTATAAATATAAGTAATATAAATATAAATATTTATATAAAGTGCAGCACATAAGTCAAGTAATATAAATAGTAATATTTATATAAGAGCCAACGATGAGTTGCATAAGAGAGACTAAAAAGAAGTAATAGCTTATGTGGAATGTAAGCAGCGCTTCATACATCTTAAGGCAGCACTTGAAAATTAAAGGTAACAATTGTAATGACAAGTAATTGTTGTTTAGGACCAGCGAACCAATTAAAAGGGACAGTCACGTCTCATGGGAAGGACATGACCGATAGGTAAGTAAAGGATATAAGGGAGGATGGAATGCAGCAATCAATAAAGGAATCTCATATCATAAGTACTCGATCAAGGATCTCACTAGACCAGCCTTAAAAACAAGCACGTCCAATATAAATAAAAATAAGTTATATCCACATCCATCCATCAGCATTCTCATTGACTTGCGAATAGGATCATCTCATTTTTAATTCATTCAAGCATAAAGAGCAGTTCAATCTGCATTATCATTCAAAAGGGAAGTCCATCTACTCATAGAAAACAAGTTCATCTATCAAAAAAGACATTCAATCTGCTATAAAGGAATCAGGGAAATTAAGTCAGCATTTAATTATTAATAAAAAGGCAATTGATCGGCAATCATCAATCAAGCAATTGAATTCAATATACATTCCTTTCAGCTATCAAGAAGAGTTTGATCTGCAATATCCTACAGCAGTCAATCGGCAGAGAATACACATCTACATACATTAAGTAAATCTCATCATCACCATGGATCAACATTCACAGTTATACAAGCAAGAGCAGTAAGACATTGTATATCGGCAGCATCCAAAGAAATAGCTGATCTAAGGATTGATCAAACAAGTCAAAATCGTGTGCAAGGTTAAGGAAAATTTGACTTACTAGAAGGGGACATTACAACGACCTTCAAGGATTCTGCAAAGTAGTGGTTACTGTATGATCTCTATTGGTCATGTTTTTTCAGTCTTTGCATTCGAAGACTCTGTATAGGCGGTTTATCTCTGTTCACCAATCTTTGTGTTTGGCGGAGTGAAACTCTACGGATATTTCTGTGTGCCGTGTTTTCCTCTTTTTGCTCATGATTTGTAGATTGAGCCATGTCTGTATCTATATTCTTTTCGAAGGTGGTTTGAAACATATTCGTGGATTACGACTTTCCTTTGTGATTCCGTTTACTCCTGTTCGCCGCTTGTGATTGGTTTCTACGGCAGAACATTCGAGTCCCTATTTAAAGTGACAGTTTTGGAGGTCGGCAGGCTTTCACAAGACCTTAGTTGCGACTTCTGGTTCTTGCTTTTTGAATTGACGGCTTCCATGTCTCTGCGTGTAGTCATAGTGTTGGATTACGACTTTCCTTTGTGATTCTGTTTACTCATGTTCGTCGCTTGTGATTGGTTTCTACGACAGAACATTCGAGTCCCTGTTTAAAGTGACAGTTTTGGAGGTCGGCAGGCTTTCACAAGACCTTAGTTGCGACTTTTGGTTCTTGCTTTTTGAATCGACGGCTTCCATGTCTCTTCCTTCAGTCGCAGTGTATCTTTCAGCTGCTTCAAACTCCTATGATTGTTGATTCGGGGACTTCTGTCTACAAGGTTGAAGTGGGCTTCTGTGATTTGCGCTTACAGTGCCTAAACTCGCCCTTTCGTTCCTACCAGTCGACATGCAGAGTTATTTTTGCATCAAATTCCGTGTTCAGATGTTCTGAACTTCTGCTTTCCGTATTCTCGAGATCAGTATCCTGAAATCCGTGTTTCGGATTTATCTCGAGATCCATGCCTCTATATATCAGTTTCATTCTGTGTTTGATGTTTGTGCCGTCTATCTACTTCCGTATTTGTGCCCATTGCTTATAATTCGTCTTTTCGTGTCTCGGAAAACGTGAAACATGGCATCCTTGACCAACATTTTGTTGGAAAGCAGTCAGAGATTCAATGGCAAAAATTACAACACTTGGAAGCAGCGAATGATGACTATTTTCGAGTATCGGTGTCTGGACCAGATTATTCTGGGCAAAACTGCACGTCCTCAAGTGGTGGGTAAGGATCAGGATAGATTCGATGAGCAAAATTGTGAAGCGGTAATGCTTATCAAGCTATCAATCACTGATGATCGACTACCTCAGGTTTCGTCTGGGAAAACAAGAAAAGAAATTTGGGATTCACTGAAGGACCTTCATGAAACATCTGACAAAAGCCGAGCATTCTTTCTCAAGAACATGCTCTTCTCGATCATGATGGATGAACAGATGTCCTCATCCGTGATCAGTTGTAGGCGATTGGTTGGAAGATGGAAGAAGATATGGTAGTTATTACTCTGAAAAGTCCACCACCCTCTTACAAGCACTTTATCGAAACTCTTAACATTACTTCAACTAATGTAAGTCTGAAGTTTCCAGAACTGTGCAACAAACTCTTGTAGCAGGATCGATGGAAATAGCAGTTCGGTAACAGTGCTACTTCTTCCCCCTCAGAACAGGTATTTACTGCCAAGTCTTTTCAGTAGAATCAGGGTACCAATCAGCCCTCTCAGCGATTCAGTCAGGGTTAGTCACAAGACCCTTCCACGAAGTACAATATCCAATGCAATTACTGCCATAAGTTTGGCCATATGAAAAAGGATTGCCGGAAACGCTTGGCTATTGAACAGTCCAAGTCTGAAGCATTAACACCATTAGCACATGTCGTAGAGCATATTGAGCAGAAGGAGTCTGCTTTCTACGGCTTCTAGGCCAATCTCTTCTGCCTGTTATTTCAGTTGCTTGTGGACCAGTCTCTCATTTTCGGTTGTCACCATTCAGGGGGGCAAACTCTGTTTTAGTTAGTACAGTGACCATTAGGGGGGGGTATTAAGATAATATCTAAGTTTATTAGTTTAATGGTCACTCCTAGTTCGCTCCTTGTTTTGCTCCTATTAGATAGGTTTTTTCCGTCTTTAGTTTATCTTTGTCAGTTCTGCTTTAGTAGCTGTTGCCTTTTGCTTTGTACAAGCTGTTAGGCTTTTCTTAGTTTGTAAAATCTCTATATAAAGAGCTTCGCTCTCTCTTTCATGTAATCCGATCATATTCAATATAATAGATCTGTAGTTTATTCAAACCATATAACAATTTGTTGTATTCTTAGATTCTAAATATTGCTCTTCAAAATGATCACCATGAGTTTCAAAAGCAGAACCATCTTTTCCACCAGCGAAAGTATGGACGTCCTCATGTCCATGAAATCTAGAATTCATATGAACTCAAATGGAGATTTCTATTGGGCTGTCAACATCTGTATGATATATTGAATTGTATGGGAAAATTTGATTCACTTTCCCTACTACTATCATCCTTGCATTTCACGAACAGCCTTGTGAGATTACACTCACATTAAATCCATCAAATATGCTTCCTGCAATATGAATGCACTCCTCTTTTATCGCTTGTTTGGGACCAGCACTAGATTCAATAACTGAAAAATTTGGTGGACTGTCAGCCTCTGTATTATTGTTGCATTGCACACGAAAACTGCCAACTTGAATGTGATAGTTTAGGTTGCCATCTCCAGAGTAAGAAGAATCAACCTTGCCACATTTGTTGCTATCAAGCTTAGTAATTTCATTACCTGAACTTCCGTTAGCACCTTGATCATCTTCCCAGCCAACAAACTGTTTTGTTTGACCATTAGTATTGGCTTTGGAAGCCATTTCAGAATAATCTGAATCAGAATTTGATTCTTGTTCATCTATTACATCAGCTGAGTGATGTGAATTTTGAATTTGGTTTCTTTTGATGACCCTTGGTTTGGACTTTTGTACTTCTTTACAAATGAAAGTGGGTGACACAGTCAAGATCAGGGAACCTTATCAGGGAATCCAATCTTGCAGCCAACACAACAATATTCTCAATCACAACAACAAATCCACAAAACATTGGAAACATTCTTGATTTTCTTCAATTCATATTTCAACAAAATACTACATTAGGAGTACAATTTACAATTTAGACTATGTAGTTTTCTTCCTTCACACATCTTCTTCAGAATCTATGCCAAGCCAACCAACTTCTCCAAATTTCATCACCTTTGTTCCGCTTCAAAAATTGCCAAGATCCCCTCCTTGGCTAGCAATGACCCCTTCTCAAAATGCTACGATCCTTTTTATACTTCGAAGAGAGGAAGTTGAACCGTTTTTCAAATATTGGAAATTAAACCGCCTACCAGCATTGAATAGTTACAAGAATTGAATCGCCACCTCTAGCAACAAATTTCACGCCCTTGGATAGAGCAGGCTCCAAAGCCAAAAACTCATGACCTTTTGAAGAGTGTATGAAATAACACTAACGTTGAAACTAAGATATTCAAAGTGTTCACCTTTGATATCGTTCGGTGTATCGGCATTCCAAAGAACTTTTGAACATCCCTTAGCATTTGACAAATCAAGACATGCATGGGCTTTATGATAGTTCATCGGCAAATTAACTCCTCTGCTAACCATGAAGTCCTTTGGCGAATTAGGACTTTCGCGAACTTTGGAACTCCATTTCTTCGGTGAACTTATCCTTTCATGAACCATTCGTTCCTTTGTCTTAAACATTCACACTATCGACTCCCCCATCGGTGATTTGGCTCGAATGTGAACCAAAAGAATTTCCATCGACATGTTTATGAGTTTGAGAACTTAGAAGTTCCTTGACACATCAGTATGAAAATCGCTTTCGACAAAAATGGTGCTTCGAGAACTTAAGAGTTCACCGAGACAACTTTAAACTCCTTCCATAATAAGCTCTATCGGTGAAAATCAAAGTTCAGGAACCTTTGTATACGCTGAAATACTTCCTTCGAAACTCCTTTCGGCGAATCGGCAAGAGATCGAACTTGCGAACTTAGTTTCGGTAGAAGACTTAGTTTGCGAACTTGAAAGTTTGCTAAAGCACATTTTCTTTGATGTCAAATGAAGTTTGAAAACAAAGCTCTTTTGGCTCAATGAAAAGTTTGAGAACTTGAACTTTTACCAAAAGTGTAAACTTTTCGGCAAATCGGCGAAAACATGAACCTTAGAACTCTTTCAGTGAATCCCCCGGTTCGCAAACTTGGAAGTTTGTCAAAACTTCTTCTTTAAACACTTCTTTATATCATTTTTTGGCAAAAAGTTAGGTTTGAGAACTTGAAAAGTTGCCAACAAGGAAAGAAAACAAAGCTTTCGATGAAATATAAGGTTTGCTGTTAGGAATAGCATGCAAAAGATATCAATTAAACTCAGATAAAGATTAAACAGAGGAATGAAAATACACAGAAATAAAACAGCAAGAGACAATTTTAACGTGGTTCACCCAAACTCGGGCTACATCCACCAATAGAGAGTCCAATATTATTATCCAGCAAAAATAGAACCGATTACAACCAACGATCTTTTGCAACTCAATACTGTTGCAATATGCTACAATACAATATCAACCAAAACCCTAACCCTTAGCCTTTTCGCTTTCTCTAGCCGTTTTTAATCAAAACTTATGTCGGTTACAAAAATAGGGTTTTATATGTCGGCCAATAGAAAAATAACTGTCGACAACTTTTGCATTCTCCATATGGAATCTCTACAACACATTTTCAACATAATCAACCTGAGATAGAGTCAATTTTTTGTTTTTCCTATCTCTACAAATTCTCATACCAAGGATTTGTTTCGCTGCCCCCAAATCCTTCATAGCAAATGAGTTTGCTAACTGCTGTTTTAACTCACTCATGTGATCCATGTTAGACCCCGCTACAAGCATGTCATCAACATATAAACATAAAATAATGTAGCTGTCATTATCCAACCTTTTAAAATAAACACAATGGTCAGAATTACATCGGTTGTAGCCTTGCTCAGCCATAAAACTATCAAATTTCAAGCACCATTGCCGAGGTGCTTGTTTCAAGCCATATAATCTCTTCTTCAATCTGCACACCAGTTTCTCCTTACCTTTGACCTCAAATCTTTGGGGCTGTTCCATAAATATTTCCTCCTCCAAATCACCATGGAGAAAGGCGGTTTTCACATCTAGCTGTTCCAAATGCAAATCTTCAGCAGCCACTATATTTAAAACAGTACGAATAGAAGTCATCTTAACAATTGGAGAAAAAATCTCATCAAAATCAATGCCCTTTTTTCTGTGCAAATCCTTTTACAACTAACCTGGCTTTAAATCTTTTCTTACCTCCATCCTCCTCTTTCAGCCTATAAACCCATTTGTTTGATAAAGCCTTTTTACCTGCAGGCAACTTGCATAATTCCCAAGTCTAAATTTTCAGCAAGAAGTCCATTTCTTCTTCCATTGCATGCTTCCAGTGAACCTTTGTATCCACTTGCATAGCTTCATTATACCCTTTCGGTTCACCAGCATCTGTTAACAAAATAGAATACAAAGAGGGAGAAAACCTTTGGAGAGGTCTACTTATCCTTGTTGACCGTAACATTCACTGGAGTTTCTGGTTTTTGCTGTTGCTGTTGCGGAGCATGAGGAACCACTGGAACATCGCTGTTCGGAGTATCATCCAGCACCACACAATCCTTTTCTTTCTTCTCATGCTGCTGCAATTGATCTTTGTACAACACCTCATTGAATACAACATCCCTGCTTCTCACAATTTTCAGATTTTCAAAATCCCAAAGCCTATAACCAAATTCATTAGTGCCATATCCAACGAAGATATATTTTTTTGATTTTGCATCCAGCTTGGTTCTATTTTTAGAATCTACATGTGCAAATGCTTCACATTTGAAGGTTTTGAGAAAAGAATAACTCACCTTCTTATCTGTCTATACTTCCTTTGGAATACCACAACCCAAAGGAACTGAAGGACCTCTGTTAATTAAATATACAACGTTATTGACAGCCTTTACCCACATGTTTAAAGGAAGCCCAGCATGCAATCTCATGCTCCTTGCACGCTCCATTATTGTCTTATTCATGCGCTTAGCCACTCCATTTTCCTGTGGAGTCCTTGGAACCGTTTTCTGCTTACGAATTCCATTAAAAAAACAATAATCCTCAAATTCTTTGCTGCAATACTCACCACCATTATCATATCTGAGACATTTTAATCTTTTATCCGTCTCATTCTCAACCAAGCTTCTCCATTTCTTAAATGTTTCAAATACATCAGATTTCTGCCTAAGGAAATAAATTCAAACCTTCCTAGTTGCATCATCTATGAATGCAACATAATACTGAGAGCCATCGAGAGAAGATACCTGAGCTGGTCCCCATACATCCGTATGCACAAGCTCCAACTTTTCATTTTTCTTTTGCTTCCCATCCTTGAGAAAATTAACTCTCTTTTGTTTGTCATACACAACTTTCATAGAAATCTATATTAATACATTTCAGACTTGGTAAAACTTTTTTAGAATGAAGTACCTTCATATCTTTTTCATTCATATGTTCAAGTCTGTTATGCCACAGTGCTGTTTTAGAACCTACAACAACTGTTCTTGAACCTGTTTGATTTTTCTCTGCAACAACTAAAGTAGAAGGAATAGTATGACCTGTACAAAGATATAGGGTGCCTACTTTCACACCTTTTGCTACTATTAAGGCACTTTTTGTAACCTTCCAATTTTTATCACTAAAAGTAACTATGCAATCTTCATCACTTAGCTGCCCTGTTGAAAGTAAATTCCTACTCAGCCTTGGAATGTGCCTTACCTCTTGTAGTAGCCAGTGATTCCCATTCTGCAACTTAATCCTAATTCTTCCTTTGACAGTGTTCATTATCTCCCAAGTAAACTAGCCCAGAATTCTCTTGGACATAATCAAGAAAATAACTTCTATAGGGCGTAACATGAAATGAGGCCTCTGAATCTAAAACCCATGAATCATCAACATTATCTAGGGAAATAATCAAAGCATCATCTTCAGATTTATTACTTACCACATTTGCCTCCTTATTTCCTTCTTGTTTATCTCCGTCTTTATTCTTTCGAGACCAACAATCTTTCTTCAGATGACCCAGTTTCCCACAATACCAGCAATCCTTCTTTCCTTTGGATCGGGACCTCTTGTCCTTTGATTTTCCTCGTGACTTCCCATGACCTTCAAAACCTTTTCCTCTTCTTTGATCTGCCCCCGCTTTCTGCATTCAAAACACTGTCTGATGTGGATTCATTCCTATGAATTTCCTCACTCAAAATAACACCAACAATATCATCAAATTTCAGTGTATTCGAACTAGAAACAGAGTTACTAACCGCCATTACCAAATTATTCCAACTTTCAAGTAAAGAACATAATATCAAGAGAGCTCTAACTTCTTCATCGAAATTTACATTTACATAAGTCAATTGACTGATAACTGTGTTAAACTCATTTAAATGATCAGTAACTGATCCACCTTGTACCATTTTCATATTAAATAAACGCTTCATAAGAAATACCTTATTCGAAGCGAAAGGCTTTTCATATAACTTTGCCAATGTTTGCATCAACTCATCCGTTGTTTTCGCTTTTGAAATATTGAATGCCACAGATGGCGCCAGGCACAAACGAATGCTTCCTAGTGCCTTTCTGTCTAGAAGTTCCCAATCCTCATCGGTCATTGTTGCCGGTTTCTTGGCTTTCTCTTGCAACGGCCTCCATAAATCATTTTGATAGAGATAATCCTCCATCTGCATCTTCCATAACTGATAGTTCTGCCCATTAAATTTATCTACCTTCAATTTACCCTCGTTTGCCATTATTCCCACTCAATTGTGAGACCTTCTTGCTAAGGATAATCGAACACAACCCGCTCTGATACCACTTGTTAGGAATAGCATGCAAAAGATATCAATTAAATGCAGATAAAGATTAAACAGAGAAATGAAAATACACAGGAATAAAACAGCGAGAGACAATTTTAACGTGGTTCACCCAAACTCGGGCTACATCCACCAACAGAGAGTACAATATTATTATCCAGCAAAAATAGAACCGATTACAACTAGCAATCTCTTGCAACTCAATACCGCTGCAATATTCTACAATACAATATCAACGAAAACCCTAACCCTTAGCCTTTTCGTCTTCTCCAACCGTTTTTATCAAGACTTATGTCAGTTACAAAAATAGGGTTTTATATGTCGGCCAATAGAAAAATAGTTGTCGATGCCTTTATAAAATAATAGACAATTTTTGCTTCAGGGGCACTGCCCCAGCAACTCCCGCTGTGGGTATTGCCCCCAAACCCCCACCATGGGCTCCGCCCTCGGGCCTCGTAGGAGGGGCGTTGCCCCCCTGTAGTCCCCCGTTAAATACTTTGGGGGGAAACTTTGCCGACAAAAGTGGGAAAAATTTAACCTCCGAATCTGATTGGGCTCCATATAACAACATTTGCGAACTGAGAAAGTTGTCGAAAGTGAAGAAACCAAAGGTTTTTGGCAGAATGTGAGGTTTGCGAACCTCAAGATTTGTCGAAATGCTGCAAACTTCACTTAACTTTTGTAAATTTCATCAAATTGAAAATGTAGACACCCTTTATGCTCTTCTACAAGGTGTCCTTCATTTGACCAACTGAACCTGAAAAATCTTCCTAAAGCAAACTGCCCAAAACCAACTAAAACACAACAAAACTAAATGGAAACTGAAAGTGAAAATCTGAAATGTTTTTGGTTGATGCGGGATTGCTTGTGGACTCGGATGCTCCTACATCAGTGGGACATAGAGGTCTATCATCAAATCCAACAAATGTTCGTTGTGTGCTATTGATATGATTTTTGGGAGCATTCATATTATTCTGCTTCATGTGGATCATTTCACCCAACATGTCTATCATTGTATCAATCTTCTTTTCAAACTTATTTGAAAGAACTATTCCCATAGGAGTTTTTCTCTCTATCTGCCATATTCACTTGTTTTCTCACTTATATGGAATGAGTTTTCTGCATCATAGGGTTAACTTCTCTTTCACAAGTTGGCAAGATCTAGCTTCCATACCATTTGTAATGTCCCTTTTAAATTTCTTTAGTTTCAAACTCTAGCACACAGAACATAAAACTTGCACAATTAATTATTAATAAGAATTCTTGATTTTGAACTTGCTGATTTAATAATTACTGTTGAAATTAAATTTATTAAATTGCTTTGGATACTCAGAATTCTATCCAGATTTATATCAGGTATTATTTTTTGTAGCATTGTCGATTTCCTTTAGGTCTGCAGCAGTGTAATATCCCTGTTCTGTGTCTCAAGGAATTTTTGATTTGGGAGGATATTGCACGGTTAGTTTTAATGATCCCTAGGGTTAGGTTCTACACTTAACTGCTGTTGAAATAAACCAAATTGAAAAATATATTGAATTGAAAAGCAATCAACTAGTATACCGTGGGTGCACAAAGAAAGTTTCTGTATATAGCTCGCTTGGGAATCACAAATTTATTACAACTCAGCGATTCACAGCTGAAAGTACATAAAACATTCCTTACAAAGAGTATAATTAAATGTAATTGTCGTGCTCCAGGCCGTGGTTGAGGATGGGATTGGCGCCTCCAGTTACAGGTCAACAAACTTGATTTGCTGGTGCAAATATTAGATTTCTTTCACTGATGGATCAGATATCTTGTACAACTCGATTTGTGAGTTGACAATGTTGTTAAGGTGGACTACTTCTAGGGTTTCAGATCTTCCTGGTGTAATCAGCAACCATTGTAAAGATCTTGTGAGCTTTAGTTTGTAACCTTCTAGATGACTTTTGATGCTTGTTACCAATTTGGATTATGTGGAAGCCCGCGCACCAAGTAAGAGCAGAGGCGGTTTGAATAGGACTAGTTCACTGGTCGAAACTGAGTCAGGTCTGGCATGATGAATTATATAGGATCAAGCAACCAAAATTGGCGTGACTTCCTCCAGGCTAGTAGGCTCATATAAGTGCTTGCCAAACTCCAGTGATCAACCTTGATAGTGTCAAATAGTTCAGGTTAATGTAGTTGCAATTCCAGGAGTAGAACTGCCAAGGAAAGAGATTGAGGGTTTGCGTCCTGACCTCTAGTATGCAAACAAGAGGGGATTCATCCTAGGTTGCAAATGGTTGAATTAAGGGAACACTTTGAATAATCCAAAATCCATGCCTCCAAAAGCAAATGCTTACTTCTTTATATACCTGCTCAAAAGGGATGCTAGGACACTAAATGGTCAGTGCTAATATTCAAATTTGAAATTTGACTTTATTTTTATTATTAATAAATTTAATATTTAATACTTAATATAGTATTATAGTGTTGAAAAACACTTTTATAATAATATCAATAATGAATTTATGCCCTTTGGGCGGAGGGGACATAACAAGCAGTTTAATATAATGGATGCCTTTGGTAAATAACGTTTAATCTGCACGAGTCGGGTTTTTGTCCACAAACTCAGCAAGGAAAATACAAGGGTTTTCGTCCTTTAGTTTTCAGGCCTTGAGGGGTTTCATTCTTAGGCTGTTAAGATACAGTCCACACTCCACAGGAGATATAAACAAATATATAAAAATGTATTCGATGATTGATGGCTCCTTCTCCTTGCTTGATCTTCCTTATATACCTTTTTTCTTCAATGGACATAACTTTTCACATGTCTCCTGACCTTTATTAAACTTAAACTTTAATTTTAATTTTAGTTTATTATTAATTTTCCCTTCTTTAAAGAAATCGTAGGGACTTTAAGGAGGGGGCATTACACACAACCAATACTCACTAATTTCTAAGTGAAACCAACATTTGTGCATAATCTTTGTAACCAAACTGCCTCCTTGCAAGCATGCATTGTTGCCATATATTTAGCCTCTGTGGTTGAAAGAGCAACCATTGATTGCCTCTTGCTCATCCAATTGATAGCCCCACGAAACAAGGTGAAAATGTAGCCACTTTTGGACCTGCTGCCATCCACATCTATTTCCCAATCTGCATCTACAAACCCTTGGATATATCCAACATCCTACTCATAGGGCTCCCACAATAGCAAATTGAAAAATTTGAAGTGCCATGAAGATACCTGAAAACCCTTTTTACCACAATCCAATGTTCTTTACTTGGGTTAGACACAAACATACTCAAAACTCCCATTGATTGAGCAATATCAAGTCTTGTGCATACCATGGCATACATGAGGCTACCCACTAGGACATGTATCATGTCTTCTATGTCCTCCAGAGTTGCAGAACATAACTCCAATGACAACTTAGTACCAATAGACAAATGGATATTAATTGGTTTACAATCTTGCATATTAAACTTTTGCAACATAGAATCAACATGCTTTCTTTGGCTCAACCAAAGTTTTCTGTTAACCATATCCCTTTTTATTTCCATTCCCAAAATGCATTCTGCAGCCTCTAAATCCTTCATATCAAATTGAAAAGAAAGTTAGGTTTTCAAATCTTTTATCATACCCTTACTGTTTCCAATAAGCAACATGTTATCCACATACAAAATAATAACAACAAAGTGATCACCTTCATGCTTGTAATAAAGACGATGATCAACTTTACTATGAATAAACCCAAGCTTCAAAACATGTGTCAAATTTTTGATACCTCATTCTAGGAGATTGCTTCAAACCATAAAGAGACCTTTTCAATTTGTGAAACAAGTTTTCCATACCCTTTTCCACGAAACACTTAGGTTGTACCATGTTGATATCCTCCTCTAGATCTCTATGCAAAAAAATTGTTTTGATGTCCATCTATATGTTGTATTTCTAAATGAAAAACAGAAGCAATAAATAATAGGAATCTAATTGAATTCAAATTAGTAATAAGAGAAAATATCTCCCCAAAATCTATTTCCTCAATTTGGGAATACTTTTTTGTCACCAACATTACTTTATACTTTACCAATTTTCCTTCTGAACTGAATTTCCTTTTGAAGATCCATTTGCAACCAACAACCTTTCTTTCTTTAAGTAATTTTACCAAATCCTAAGTTTGTTTTTTTATCAAGGGAAGCCATCTAATGGCTGTTTTCCAAAACTTGCTCTCCTTTGATAAGAAAGCCTCATGCACAATTCTATGATCATCTTTAGTACTAGTAGTAGATAAAAGAAAAAATGCAATGGAAACAAATAGAACTATACCTTTCCAGTTTCTTTTTTGTTTTTTTCTGGACCTTCTCAAGGATGGAGTATGAAATTCTTCATCTTTTGAGTTTCCATCCAAATTACATCCCAAATCTCGCCCTTCTCCTTGTCCACCAACTTCTACAGGTTCATTTTTTCAGATACTAGTTTTTCTTGTTTTGCATCAAACTGTATCTCAACCTTTTTATCACCTTTCTCTCTTCACTTTCCTTTGGCTGTTCATTATTAGAAGTTCTATTTTTTTTTAAAATAACATGCCTATTATAAACTCTTTTCAAAGAAACAGGATTCCAAAGCTTATAACCCTTTACATTTTCACTATAACCAATGAAAATACACTTTTCAGTTTTGCTATCTAACTTTGTTCTTTTCTCCTTAGGTACATGCACATATGCATCAAACCAAAGATTCTTAAATAACAAAAGAAACAACTCTTTTCAAAGAAACCGGGTTCCAAAGCTTATAACCCTTTACATTTTCACTATAACCAATGAAAATACACTTTTCAGTTTTGCTATCTAACTTTATTCTTTTCTCCTTAGGTACATGCACATATGCATCAAACCAAAGATTCTAAATAACAAAAGAAGGTTTTTAACCATTAACCGAGTTCCAAAGCTTATAACCCTTTACATTTTCACTATAACCAACGAAAATAAACTTTTCAGTTTTGCTATCTAACTTTATTCTTTTCTCCTTAGGTACATGCACATATGCATCAAACCAAAGATTCTAAAATAACAAAAGAAGGTTTTTAACCATTCCAAACCTCATATTGAGTCTTACTAACAAATTGAAATATTGAAGTATGAGACCTATTGATAATATAACAAGTAGTGCCTATTGCTTTAACCCAAAACTTTTTCTCTAGACTAGCACTACTTAGCATACTTCTTGCATTTTCCATCAATGTCCTATTCAACCTTTTAGCCACTCCATTTTGCTTAAGTGGGTATGGAGCAGTCTTTTGCCTTGCTATCCCATTATTTCTACAAAAATTCTCAAAATTAACTGAGTAAAACTCTCCTCTATTGTCTATTCTCAAGGTTTTTATCTTCCTCCTTGTTTGGTTTTCAACAAGAGCCTTCCACTCCTTAAACCTGATAAAAAAATCAGATTTATATTTGAAGAAGAACACCCGAGACATTCTAGAGTGATATAAATAAAAGAAGCATAATATAAAGATTTTCCATGAGAAGGTACATTTGCAGGACCAAACACATCACTATGTACCAAATCTAAAATCCCATCAACTCTAGAATAACTAGAAGAAAAACTTACTCTGTTATGCTTTCCATAAATACAATGTTCACAAAACTAAAAGTCACGAGAACAATCTTCAAGGCCTTCTCTCATAGCCTTTGATTTCAAAGTACAAAAACTTTTCTCACCAATGTAACCTAGTCTGTCATGCAACAACATGGTTTTATCTATAGGTTACTTGTTTGTTCCATGGACTATGGAAGAGTTGTCATTATCCTTCATGGTGCTAGCCTCTAATACGTAAAGAGTTCCATGCCCAATTCCTTTTGTTGACACCAAAGATTTTTTTTACCATTTTGCAATTCTTCTCGCCGAAAATCACATGAATACTTGCATCATTCATCTTGCGTATTAAGATCAAATTTCTTGCTAATCTTGGAATTTGCAAGACACCTTCATCTTGCGTATTAAGAGTATATGACCGAGAGTTGAGTTGGAAAGGAAGAAGGCAAAAGTGGTCACAAACTGAGTAGTACTTGACATGGTAGAAAGGAACACTGTGGCCATGAGTCATGACAGATGGCCAAAAGAGTGGTTCTACAACTCAGCCTATGTTTGTGAGCACTAATCTCACAAATTTTTCCCTTACCTGGGGTGTATGATGCAAGAGCATTTTTTATTCTTCAACTATCTGCATCACCCAAAAAGAAAATAAATAATAATTTTTTGTTTGTGTTGTTTTGGGTCAAGCAGTTTGTCCACATGCAATTATAATATTTCAATCATTCCAGGGACATTCATGGTCATTTTAGGGATTAATAGAGCCTCATTTAATCCCTTCAAGCAACTGCTGTGCATAACTAGAGATGAACAAACAAAAGCCATTTTTTGGGAGAAAGAAAGGGGTGAAAATCAACAGTAGCTCAATTCCCCTGCATTTTTGACGGGAGTGCAGCATCTCCAGTTAAAAGAAAAACATATCTTTTTTAATTTGGGATGGACTGGGTGGTTAGAAGGCCTTTTTCAGTTGGCAACTGGAGTAAGACTCATTTACAACAGACTTCTGAAGCATGATGGGCGAAAAGGTCTGAGGTTGGCCTATTTCTGGGGAAAACTGTAACTTATCACAGGGGAATAGCTTCTTTCTGCGGATGGCAGGGATTTTAGTTCAAGAGAGCATAGTTGGAAGGGATTTTTTTCTACCTCGTGGGTCTGTTATTGTAACAAGGAGACCGCTAGTGGTACAGCTTCATAAGACTGATGGTATCGAGGCAGAGTATGCTGAGTTTTTACATATTCCAAAGAAGCATTTTACCCTAGTGTTATTCTGTTTACTGTATTTGACAGAGTGTAAAATAATACCACAAAGACTTGATGCCTCTTTTAATATGCTGTTTAAAATATTTATTTGTTTGCAAAGATAAATAGGAATGAGGATTTACTGTGTTGTTGCATGTTGTATACACTCCAATGTGCAGCATTCAGATGATAGTTTTCAGCATAATAGTTCTTGTCTGTATATCAGTTGGAAATTTGGAATGAAATTACTAGTCTGAAATTACCCTATGGAATTAATATTCTGCAATTGTCCATGTGGGATTTTATGTATTGTATATTGTTTTTCATTTGGGTTGAATCTTACTAAGTGATAAGTTTGATTTGTACCGAGAGAGGGTTCTTAGGCTGCAAGGGTTAGGCAATCCTTAATTGGAACCCCTTCCTTGACTGCATCATCAGGTAATCCTTGAATACCTTAGTTACCTTTGAGGTTCTCTTGGTTGGCCTCTTTTCTATTGGAGTTGTTTACAAATGGGTTCAGGTTCTGCTCATGGTTGTAATGACCAACTTCTCTTTGATTTCAAGGTTCACGAAGACCTCCTTCTCCACTGTTACCATTTTTCAAATTTCCTTCTATCCATAGCCATCATTGGAACAAAAGGTTTTGCTCATTCGTTGCATAATCTCTTATGCGATACAATGGCCCTCTTCTTGTTTCCTGTGGATATTTCAATTTCTGACTATCTCCTCCATGGGATTTTGTATAGGAAACTATTGCTGGTATGCCCACAAGGCCAAGAAAGTGCTCCAATATCACTGTTATGAGCCCAACTATAACCTTTCTATAACTACTATGTAAAATTAACAGAAATTTGAAACAAACAACTAAAAGAAATTTGAGTTCAGAGGCAAAAATCTCAAACCACTGTTAAATCTGAAATTAGAACTGCTGGAAAATCTGGAATCTAGAACTGCTGCAGAAAATGAAACCTGAACTACTGTAACATAATGAAGTCTGAACTGCTGTAAAATCACCTAGATCTAAAAAATATAAATTTAAACATAGAATAAGATTCTGAAATTCTCGAGTTCTCTTAAAGGAATTATATGTTTTCTTTTTTATAGGACTGAAATAAGCCAAAAGAAAGATTTTAACTGCTGAAAACGAAAAGAGAAGAGAACCACAGTGCGATTCAAATATGAATTCCAGGCAGTGCATAATACAAAAAAGAACATTTCTGAGCAGACTGGATCCTAACTGGGGTCAGAAATCTACGGGCACCATATTGTTGCTTCCCTTGATCAAAGCTCTGTCTCCTTAGATCTGTGCACCTGAGCCGCTTTCCAAAACATTGAACATTTATAAGGTATAAGGGCCTATTTATAGTTACTTTCCCTTGGTTTTGTCCCCTTTTTGCTTGTGGGATACTTTCTTTTTACATAAAATTCAAGTAACTAACAGAAAATTAAAGATTTTAGACCTTAACAGTTAAACATAATATCACGTACCTGGATACCACTGTGTAATTTTTTTATTCAGAGAAAAGTTAAACTGACTGACATAAAAGTTAAAACTCAGTTAGCTAGGAGAAAAGTGCAGCTGACTGATATAAAACTGTGATAACTAACAAAAGAGTATAACTGATGGGCATAAATGATAAAAATTCAATACCTAACAGAAAAGCATACTGAATGACATAAAACTTTATTAACTGAAAAAATAATTAAAAAAAATATAAAAACCAACTGAAGTGAATTGTTTTTGATATTGTAACTACTCTTTCCCGATTTTTGGTTGCTTTCAGGATCTAGACCTCAGTCTCCCAGGAAGCTTGTCTGACATATTTTCTACCAACTGAAGTGAATTGTTTTTGATATTGTAACTATTCTTTCCTGATTTTGGGTTGCTTTCAGGACCTAGACCTCAGTCTCCCAGGAAGCTTGTCTGACATATTTTCTTAATTTAGATCCTTGTTACATAGACAGGTGGATCCAAAAAATTAATATACATCCAAAGAGTTTGGTACCAGTCTTAGAAAGGAAAATGTCTAGTTTTAGTAATGGCGGACTCATAAGCATATCTAATTTTGTTCTTTTGGGTTGTGTTTCAGCTATTGGTGGCAAAAGTTTGTCTGACAAAACTGCTGGAAACCTCTCGACTTTATTTGATGTTGGGGGAGTGATGGGAGGAGTTTTAGCTGGCCATATTTCTGATAGGCTAGAGGCCCGAGCCATCACTGCTGTTGTCTTCCTGTATTCTGCAATTCCTGCACTGCTTCTTTATAGAATTTATGGAAGCATTTCAATGTATGTCAATATTCCATTGATGATGGCTGCTGGTTTGTTTGTTAATGGGCCATACTCACTTATTACAACAGCAGTTTCAGCTGATCTGGGTACCCATAAATCATTGAAGGGAAACTCTCGAGCTTTAGCAACTGTGACTGCAATAATTGATGGAACTGGATCTGTTGGAGCTGCTCTGGGACCACTCTTGACTGGTTACATTTCAGCAAGGGGATGGGATGGCGTTTTTATCATGCTTATGTTTGCAACACTATTTGCTGCACTTCTTTTGACACACCTAGTGGTGGAAGAAATCAAAGACAAATTTCAGAAAGGGAAGACTCTTGCAGTGGAGAGGTTAGGACAAGGAGATATTGCAGGTAATTTTTGGATCTTTTGGATTCTTAATGCCTCTTTTTGGTAGTTTATTGTTGAGGAACACATTGGTAAATGCTTGAACATGTTACTAATTTTGAGATATAAAAGGAAAGATAACTCTTTCATAAAATTCTGTCTTGTTGAGATTCCATTGCTAGAGAATTATGATCACAATTATCAAAGTTTTCTTAAGATAGTTAAGTGTCTTTCTTAAGCATGGTTATGTTTATAGAGGCATCTAAACATTTGAAGGTTTTTAATTTTCTAACCATTGTTATATTTTTTGGTTGGATGCAGTAGATGTGGGAAATATTCCACGATGCAATCTTGGTAGTGAGAATCTGTGAAAGAGTTAGAGAGACAACATGTTACAGACTGAACTTGACATGGTCGTGCAGATGGTGAAATGAGACAGCAGTATTGCTTATATTGGTTGCTAACCAGTAGTACATTTATTTATTATTACTAGGTTTGACAATTACCTAGTCATCAGCCAAGGCAACTGAATACCTGTCTATGACACATGAATAAAGCTTGTCCTTGATGGTGTTACATGATTAAGGATCCTTTTTCTTCTTCGTAAATTCTATCAATGGAGGTGTATCGCCTGCATGGGGGATTGACGAGGCTCCACGGATTGCTAAATTTTTCATCAATTATATATGAATATCTCTGGAAATGAGAGCAGCTGAAATTTTTGTAGCTGTGCACTCTATTTCACATAGATGTAATGTTTATCTCGCAACTGCTTGCTTTAAGAGTACAATATTTTTCATCATTTATAAAAGAAGATCATCAAATATTCTTTCGGTGCACAGTATCTCAGATGTACCTCGTTTGCTCTTTCCCAAAAGCTTCAATCACTCATTTCTGTGTAGTATTTGTTGAGACGCTTTCTGTCTTGATGGATTACAAGTTTTTGAGGTTTCACAGAACAGGTTATATGAAGGATTTAGATTAATTTGTCTGTTAGTAAACTTGTCAGTTTCCACTTTCCATCAACAAGCACACAACATGCATCATACTTATCCTTGTCAGTAGGGCATACTTTAGCATGCACTAGGAATATTCTTATGCTATGCTACTGTGGATTGTATCATGTGTGAGCTGAGTTAAGAGTATTTGATATGGGTTAATTGCAGTTTCAACATTGGTTAATACTTTTTCTCATATGTATGCATGGTTTGTGTGCCTCACTTTGATAGGAGTTAGCAAGTGATTGCCTTACACCGGTTTGCATAATCTTGGAGAGAGAAATTGCAAGGGAACATTCGCATTCTAATTCCAGACTTTGATGACATTCCATTTAGTTAGAAATTTAACAAAATCCATATGTAAGTGGACTGATATAAATAAAGCAAAAGTAATGCATCTATCTAGGTTGACTGCTGGAACATCTGCAAGCAACAAACAGAAATATATGAAAAGCTAGGGAAACCACTGGAACTGCTTTAGAGGGTAGATAACAAAAAATCAAAAAGTAAATGGACAAGTGAAATAGTTATAAATGGACAAGTGAATGAATGAATGAAAGACTTTTAATGATGTGAGACCAAGCAGTCTAAGGGACCAAGAGCTGCAGCCCTAAGACATTTTCACGCTCCTTTCGATGTCAGATCTTCTACTATGAATCTTGACCAAGAAACCAGCTGTTTTGTGAAGCCTTGCTTCCTTGAATAACTCGTTTAGATTGCCCACTTTCAAGTTGTTTTCATACTATATATGGATATCCTCATATGCTGCACACTCCATGATGAAATTCCATTCTGTTTCAACCACCCCTTTACTGCAGAAAATATGAGTTCTTTCTTCCTAATCTTCCTTGGGAATTGTCCATTTACTGGTCTCACACCTAAGATGATGTGATCCAGTCTTCAACTATGCAACTAAGTTACTAACAACTTTGCCTTTCCCTTAAGTGCAGCATCCAGATATGCTTTTTCACCGTGCTCCCAAGTGGGGTTGAACTCTTTGACACAATCTGCTTTTTTCCAGCCAATCTGCTTTGTCCAAATGACACTAATATTTTTGCCTATATATAGGATTCTCTTGTGTAATGAAAACCTAGAGAAACACATTTTGCAACATAGTCATATTGATTGGTATCAAAGCTTAACAATCAGGCCTTCCTATATATGAAATTTTCTGCATGATTTCAAATTTTGGATTATTCAACCTTTGAGATTTGTCTTGAGCATATCTGCCGCATTGCCTGACAATCAAGTCTTCTCATATCTGAATTTTTTTGCATGTTTCCAAATTTCAGATTATGCAGCCTTTGACATACACAGTCTGATGATTAGACCTTCCCGTATCTAAGATTTTCTACATGTTTTCAAATTTCAGATTATTATCTAACTATCAAGTCCATAGTTACAAAAATCGGTGATTTATACAAATAAATTGTGACTCGGCCTCAGAGCTGATTAAAACATAAAAAAAATCACAAGTTTTTGATTTTATTGGTCAATTCAATCTGTAGACTCTATTTTTTTCATACATATTATGATTTTTCGGTCAAAAATTTTAGAGTGTCCGTTTTTTTTAAAAAAAAATTGTGACAATTTGTTCTGACTTTTTCCCTAACCCTAACCTGATTGTTTTTCCAATTAAATCCTGATTAATTGAAAAAAATTGTCTTTTATTTTGTTGATTTATTCCTGAGAAAGATTTTTGCTACAATGATGAAGCCCTTAACATTTCTGAATTTTCTGTTTGTTTCCAAATTTTCATATTTCTACTCAGCAATCCACATCCTCCCAAATGATTGATGCAACATTCCTAGTTGCAGATTTCAGACTTTCAAATTTCTGATTTCAAGTTTCTTGATTGTTGTTCCGAGGTACACATCCCAGCAGCAGCAAATTTCAATAATAGATCTGGTTCAGGGTTCTCATCAACTAAGCTTGTTATTCATGATGTTCTTGTAAGAACAATAGCTTGTTAGTTTGTAATTTGTATTTGTATTGGATCATTGTACGTTGCATTTATTCATTTTTTATTTTATGGATAATCTAAGTAGGTCCTGATTTGGTGCAGTTGCTCACGCAAGAGCTATACAACCGACAGCAACAACAGGAGGCATTTCAACTCCAACTTATGCAGCAGATGATGGGCATGTTCTAGTTATTGATTAGACCTCCCACAAACCAATACAACAACTCAATAATGGTTTCACCTAACAATTTGGCTTCATCTACACAACCAAGCTTGTTGCCTTCACTTCCTCAAGTTGTCAAAGAAATTGGTGATTGTCCTTCGCCGCCATCTGTACATGATCCTCATGATTCTAACCAAGAGGAACCATGCACGGTTCAAATGGTTGGTTGCATGACCCACGGTGAAGACATTGTTATGGAGACTACAATTCCTTTACAGCAAGTTCCGATTGCAAGCATGTCTTTATTTTCAAGTACCAGGGATTTTCAAAAATCTCATGATTAAATTTCTTCCTAAAATTTGTCTAAGTTATGAACATGGTCTCTGTTCCCTTCTGTCAAAATTTACTATATTTGCATTGATTTTTCCTTGGTTGTTTCTTCGTTAGAGAATCAGAAGTTCTTTACAGGGAAGACGACTACGATTTTCCCAATTATGTCTACGAAAAGCCCCCCTAATGTACTTTATTGGGTTTTCAAAACTTTGTTAGATGTCTTCTGTGTCTCAAAGTCCTGACTTTCCTGACTTAGACTTTTAATTTGTCCTTTATTGCAACTTTTGGACTTTAAGATATCCCCGCTCATTGTATCGTTGTCTTCCAAAGTATGATTTTCCAACTTTACCTTGTATGTGATAAACTTCAGTACCCTTCATCAGAATTTTCGGACTTTTGAGACATTCCTGCTCATTTAAATCGTTGTCTTCCAAACGTTGAATTTCCAATGTCTCCTTGTATGTCATAAACTTCAATGCTCTTTATCGATACTTTCAGATTTTCATTACAAGCTCACTTACACATTGAAGAAAGATGCAGATAAGGTTAAGCCAATTAACTTGACTAAGGATGACAGGTCCTATTCTTCCAAGAATGACTCATCACTTAAAATTGCCATTTCATAAAATGAGATCACCATACTGGATTTATTTTATTTTCTTCACTATGTGTAAAATATGTTTCCAAAATAACTTAAAAAGCAGCTGGTGGTTATGTAACAAATTTTGAAAGGAAAGACTTAAGAGTTTTTAAGAAATGTAAAAGGACTTTTCGCTTTTAATTTTATTTGGATTGCTACAACTATGTCTCTAAGTGTTAGAAATACAAAAAGAAATTGAGAACTTTGACTCCAGCTAATTCTAATTTTTATTGTTATCATTCACAATATCTAATAGTGCAAAAGATCTTTTGTACATTACTGTTTTAACTATATGTGTTACGGTATTCATCCTATATTTCCCTCTTCTGTGCGTTTCTCTGAACTCACAGTCTATTTAGATAAACAGGCAAGTTTTTTTAATCTTTTTATTTCCATTTACATGCAACCCAGAACTAAATTTTTGAATTGTTCACTTGTAAATTGTAATGTCTGTAATTTTTTTTTTTTTTTTTATGTGCAATAAAGAGAAGCTCCCATTAGAATAGATGAGGGACTTAATCTCACACGCTGTCGTGAATACATTTTGACCTACAACAACTCATTTACCCAGAAAATCAAATTTATACTCTTTGTTGACAAGTTTCAACAACTTCACTTTACGAAATCAATTATCATATTATAAAATCCAGGTTTGCATTTACTCATTGCCTTTTATTTTGTTGTCATTGTTTTAGGGTCAGACAAGCGAACACGAATCAGCATACAAATAGTAAATACTAAAATGATTCTGATTGGTTTCACAGGAAACGGTATCACAGACCACACACAGGTATGCACACAACTTTATTTAATCAAGTTGTCACAAAACTATTCAGAGACCTAAATTCAGCTCAACAGTATTTATTACTCTTATCCAGAAAAAAACGAAGGATTTGATCTGCTCTAACCTTAGTCAAAGGCTTTACTTTCTCAACAACCAGAACCTTTAGTTGGGGTACAATATTCTTAGCTCCAGTTGCTCCAAATAGACCGGCTATTTCACCTCCTATGACCACCAGCACTAGTTCATATTGCTGCATAACAGGATTGAGCGATATCAACAGGAATAAAAGAGCCACACCTAAATGCCGCTATAATACCACAGCAAACCTATTTGTGTAAAGATCACGGATTTTGGTTTTAAAAAAGCAATAAATTAGCACAAAACCTCAATATACTCTCAGTTCATCTAAAATAATTGCAAATTGCAAAGAACTGAACTATTTACGCCACGTACTATTATTTCTCAAGAACTACCAATTTTCAAGAAAGGAAAGCAATTTTGTCATAATTTTCAAGACTACTGATCACAATCTACAAATATCATCTCAATCCAGTCCCTTTATTTCAAATTTTCATGAGTTTTAAAGATGTGGTTAGAGATCGTCTTAATTGTTGAGATACTCTGAGCCCTAGTCCCTGCATTGATATTACCATTAGTTGCATCACTATTTATGACAGTCTGCAGAAAATGAAAAGGTTATTTATGTTCAACTAGCTCCAGTGTAATTGATAACATGAAACATGTACAGCTATTTTCCACGGTGAAAAAAAACAAAAGACAAAACTTGTACTAAGGGACTCCATTGGCACCTGCAAGGCCGTCCCATTCCATGGCAACACTTCAAATTTTGTATTTTGATTTATTTTATTTCTTTCCTGCATATTACAAATTTTGTCTTAAGCTCAATTTCATTTTATTTCATTTTATAAAGCTTTGAAACTGAAGGCAATGAAGTTCACTGTATTACACGGCATATTATGACGAGGACGACGAAGTATATGTAATGATATCACCATCGATTAGTTTATTCAATTTGAATGAGATAAAGGTGGTTTTGACTCAACAAATTTGAATCTAAATACTATCAATCAAGAGTTGATGAAGTATTGATGAAGTAGTGGTAACATTTGTGTGCATAAGTTAAGATGAACATATCATTATTAGCTACTTAGATGAGGAAAATTAATTATTCCTAATATTTTAAGTAAATTTATTAAATAAGTGTAATATCACACTTAGGATAGAGAAATATTTAAGGTGAAGTAAATATTACAGCAACAACCTCTCCTAACAACCTCTCCATAAGTGTAACTTAGGAGAATCGAAAAAAGAGAAATGGGTCCCGAAAACAAGGTCATGTTAGGTACATATGTACAATAAGTTCCCTTAGAAGAAGAGAATGAAGAAGCCCCCAAAGAGAGAAAATAAAAAAGAGGGGCTAGGTAGTCCCCCTCCCTAAATGTGATGCCTCTTGCATCGGAGATGAAAGGATGATATAACAAGTTGAAGAATATCCATCTGCGTCGAATCACATTCCTTCTTTTCGAAAGAAGTAAACTCAATGGTGCATGTCGAAGCTCTTTCCAATCTAGAAAAGAGGGAAGAAAATGTAAGATGAATATTGTTAAGTACAAATGTGCAATAAGTTCCCTCATAAGAAGAGAATGAAGAACCCCCCAAAGAGAGAAAATAAAAAAGAGAGGCTAGGTAGTCCCCCTCCCTAAATGTGATGCCTCTTGCATCGGAGATGAAAGGATGATATGACAAGCTGAAGAATATCCATGTGTGTCGAACCACATTCCTTCTTTTCGAAAGAAGTAAACTCAATGGTGCATGTCGAAGCTCTTTCCAATCTAGAAAAGAAGGAAGAAAATGTAAGATGAATATTGTTGGTGACTGTATTACAGTCTCCAAGTCGGTGATGAGAGCTGCCAAGATAACATCACGTGTCCCAAAACTAACTGAAGATGGTGGCAAGTCAAAGCATATTGGAAATTGAAGTAGTACAAGAGCTAAAGAAGATGTGGTGATAGCTACAATGCCATTGTCATCAAAGGGGAAACACAAGTCCTCAAAGGTGTCCTCCAAATTTGCAAGGTATGACTTACAAAATAGATACTCAAGATCTACTAAGTACTTGTCCCATTGAATTGTTTTTGGAAAACATATATGGTCTTGCTAAACTAAATCACTAGAAGCCCCATTAGAGGCAAAATTGAACTCAATGAAGGTAGGAGATGATGGTGAAGTCTTAGTGCATGTCATCGGACTACATTACTCATCCATTGATGTCATGTCCACACTAAATGGTTGAGTATGAACAACTAATAACTTTGCAAGTGTCGATGTAGAGGAGTCATCAATCTCAAAATCAATTGAAGTCTTGGTAGCATCAAGAGAAATTTTTATGTTATATTGACGAGCAAGATCTTCCCAAACTTCAAACATTGTAATTGTATCACAATGATATGGTTGAAATTTGTAAAGAGTTATAAGACTGTCAATCACAAGATCATCTAGAAATGGAGATTCATTGGAGTCTCCAAACATCTCCCATATTCTGGTGATTGGTTCTTAGATCAAGAGGGCACTGTTGATATAATTGGTGGCCATCATGCTGTCGATGTCGACATTACACATAATTAATCCTAAGATATAATCAATTTGATCCTTCCATATAACTTTTTGCCGAAAGGTAGTGGGTTCAAGAATCAATCCATAAAGAATTGACAAGAGTTTGATCCACCTGAAATGCTTCAGGGTCCGTCTCGCTAGGACTCGTAGTTCCATTTGTCCAATTCGATTATTGCAGGATGTTTTTGATACACATATTAATTCTTCAAATTAGATTAAGAAATCAAACCAACATGCAAAACAAGAGTACCCCCTCAAAATTGGAACTTTATATTAGTTCATGGAGTACAAAATATTTAATGCATAAAACTCCCCAACAATTTAAAAGTTTTGGTGATTTATCTTACTGCGATTACAATTGCCACTTGCCAAATTAGTGAAGTGGTCTTGATCTCAAGGTCTTACATATGCCAAATTAGGTTACAAAACTAAAAGTGCAATTTTAATATAGTATGGAATAGATCAAATTACACCAATGAGAAATACATGAACAATTATGTACTTTCAAATAATTGCACTAAAAAATGTTATTGTATGAGCTTGAACGGAGCCCCAAAAGTTTCCAAAATGATAATTGCTAAGCATCCCCTATGAGCATCTACAATTTCTAGAAAATCCAAATGCTCAAACCAAAAATTGTCTATACCACTACAAAGCTCTTAAAAAATTAGCCCATATAAAAAAAATGTTAAAAAAATGAGCCAATTTCAACAAGAATAGAGCCTATGAAGTTTAGGTACCAAATCCAAAATGCAAACCATCAAGGGTCCAAGTTGGGAGGAAGGATGTGTTGATGTCATGTTGACATCAACAATAAATATTGAGAGATTCCTTAGAATATTCCTCATGACTAAAATATTCCAAAATTGCTTACAAAATTCAAAAACTACCCTTTAAACTAAATAATTGTTGTTCATACAATGAAAAACTGCTAGAGGGCTACAAAGGTGGTTTTCTACCGCAAGGGCGGAGAGGAGGTGGCGTTGCTAAATTTGGTCGCTGGTAGCGATGGTTGAGTTGTGCAAGGGTGGAGTTGGAGCTACACTGGGTTGTTGGTGGCAGTAGTTGGAATAGCTGCCAGAATATTGTCGAGTGGTAAAATGACTGTAGGTAGTAGTGGTTGAGCCACACAAGGTCGGAGTTGTAGCTGCAATGGGCTACTAGAGTAGTTGCTAGAATATTTGTCAATTGGTAGAAATAATTGTTGGCAATCTTTAGAACCTGGTTTGGGGGGGGAACGTGTGAGCCTTGACACTACCACATTAGTGATGGCAAGGGTGCAAGGTACAAGGTACCCTGCACCCCACCCAATGCACAATGCATAAGCACTTAAAAAGATTAAATTAAAAAAAAAGCAAATCAATTTAAAAAACAAAAACAAAAAAAAACAATGCACATAAAGATAATAATTACACAGACCTTTACTTGCCTGCAAAAGCAACGATTGTATGATCCATACAATTAGTAGAGGAGGAATTTTTTGAAAGCACGGGACAAAGAACTTCAATTTCAATGATTTGATAATTGATCTATGGGTTTTTGGGCCTTTTGGATTTGATGACAAGATTAGTTTTGACCCAAAATAATGGCCATCTATTGAATCTAGCAAGCACCTCCCAAGTTGAAACCTTTTGGGCCTTTTAGACGTGATGGCAGGGTTAGTTTTGACCCAAAATGATGGCTATTTGTTGGATCTAGCAAGCACAGGTCCCAAGTGAAAACCCTCGCAGATGTGGCCTCTAATATCCAATTTGGACACAAGAAAATGTAAAATCCATAATCTCATATGCTTTGAACTCAATAGTGAGCTCAGATTTGGTCTGGGAGTCTCCCAAGGCAACTTGCAATATAAAGTCATAAAGAACCCCCTAGAATCTAATATAATTGCTCTCAAAACATAGAAATGGACTAACTTTATATGACATCATGGCTTTGATACCATGTTAGAATTTTATCATAAACAATAATTCTATTTAGGACCTAATGCCTATAAGCTTATCACAAAACTAGGAAAATGAATAACTTTTCTATATTCAATATTATGGAGCATAGTTACAAAGAGTAATATGAAAATATATAAACCTCTTGGATCTATGAATTAAGGAGATGATATCTCCAAGAGGTATGAATTTAACTATCAATCGTTCTCAATCAAGAGGTGAGTTAACTTAGTCTAACTATGAGGTCAAGAGTTGAATTGACAATCAATGGATAAGTTTATTAAATATGACTAAGACAAATGTGGCCTTGACTAAACAAAGGTGGCACCTAACTACCATCAATCAAGAGTTGATGAGGTAGTGGTGGCACTCGTGTACCTCAAGTCAAAGTGAACACATGCCATTATTAGCTGCTTAGATGAGGAAAATTAATTATTCCTAATATCTTAAGTAAACTTATTAAATAGGTGTAATATCACACTTAAAATAGAGATATATCCAAGGTGAGCTAAATATTACACCAACACCTCCCCATAAGTGCAACTTAGGAGAAATGAAAAAGAGAAATTGGGTCTTAGCAATAATAAGGTCATGTAAGGTACCCATATAAAATAAGTCCCATATGAGGAAGAGAATGAAGAAACGCCATGAGAGAAAATGAAGAGAGAGACTAGGTAGTCCCCCTTCCCAAATGTGACACCGCCTACACCAGAGGTGGAAGGATGATACAACAAGCTAAAGAAGATCCATATGCGACAAACCACATTCCTTCCCTTTAGAAGAAGTAAACTCAATGTTGCATGTCAAAGCTCTTCCCAATCTAGAAAAGAGGTAAGAAAATGTAAGATGAATTGTAAAGTATGCATTCCATAACAATGATTATTGAAGTAAATAATTCTTTTATTCACATCTATACAAGTAAAAAGATAGATCTTCTATACATCATTCAATAAAGTCATTACATTTTACAAATCCATGTGCCATAACCAGGTGTTAGCACTATAAAAGAATATACAATGTCCATCTTGGCTCTCATGCCATAAGTCATCTCAAATAACAAGGTATAATAATCAAATAATAAATTAGTCATTGTTGTCGGCCGCCACTAACCCACATGGTTTTCCGCAAGCTGCGAGACAGGAACATGGCGCAAGCGCTTTTTCGTCCAACCATGAAGCAATTACACTTCCCCGAAATCCTTCATGACATGAAGGATACCCAGCCCTGCACAAAATGCCTAGCAACATGGAAACAACTAATAGGAGGGAACACCCGATGCAACCTGATGTCTAAATGCAAATCTAACAATGATGTGCAATATCTCACAACATGATGTGGTAGAGAAATATATAAATAAAATTTTTCTAGACAATCTTTCATCTATTTCAATGAACATGGCTTGGCCCAAGCACTTATAAAAAGTTACGGACAAATCCTGAAAAGAGGAAAAGTCTTATCTGTTTGCCCACATTCGGCATCCTAGCCCGAAAGTAACCCAACATTTACATAAAGCAAGAAAATAAACTAGCCTCATTATATCAACAAACAGTAACCCCAAAAGCACTAGAATGCACTCATAGTACTTCATTCAAGAATCAACGTGAAACATATTTCTCAACACAATACTAGAGGTGATGCACATTTTAACCTTAAGAGAGAGAGAGAGAGAGAGAGAGAGAGAGAGAGAGAGAGAGTTCACAAAAATGAGTAGATGTGTATATATGTAGACTTACATGTAGTTTTCTGTTTTAACATATAACCATTGCATGTGCAAACTCTCGATAAACTAGGTTGGAAACATAGACAATTTGTTTAAAAATTAGAGTAATATAACTAGAATCCAATTCAACCACTCGACTCTTTTTTTATGTAATATAAATCTGAATCCAAGCTTGACATTTGCAAACTTCTATGGCTAAATTCATCTCTATTTTAATAAATATATTTATAAGCAACCAAATAAATTTAATTGTTAATACAAGTCTTTGTTCTAACTCACACTACTCAGACTGAGTATAAAGTATCCAAGAGGTTGATGAAAACATACAAGTGGGTAAGTGCAAGAACATGGGGGGCCAAAAAGGGGTCTTAAGTGGCTACTTTTTTTTTTCTAAAATCAGAGAATGTTGGCCTTGGATGAGAAATTGAGCATAGTTACACTCAAAATTTGGAGATGCAACCAAAATAATGTTCGTAGTGCTCCGAGTCTATTTTCTAAAAAACTAATTATTTTTTAAAATGGTATAGATTAAGGGGTTAAAAAGAGGGAGCCACAGAAATTGGTGTTGTTTCTGTTAAAAAAACATAACATAGCATTTTTGTGGCTCCCTCAAAAGGTTAACTTTTTTTTGGTATTTTTAAAATCGCTTCGATGAGAAATTAGCTAACAGCATGTAGTTTATGCCCAATTTTTTTGATAATTTTTTGATGAATATTTAATTTTTTACTAATTTTTAAAGTGGACACAGCCTAAAAAATAGAATTTTGGCCGTGCTACCCCTATAAATTTTGAAAACTAATTGAAAATCATTTTTTTTTAATATGTGTAGAATGGAGTCTAGTTTCTAAATATGTAATTTTTTTGAAATTTCAATGAATGGTTAATTTACAATGAAAAAAAGACCAAATAGTGGTTTTTGCCCAAAACCAGACACAAACAAAAGAAATTAAAGATGAAAGGCTTAACATTGTCAAAATGTGAAAAAAATTACATTGTTAAATAGCTAAGAGAATGCCTAACATTACCCAAGTGTTCGATTTGTTTGACCTTGAAACACGTGCAAATCTGAGGGTTAGCATGAATAAAATTATGTGAAATCTTGAAGAATCTGCAAAAACACGTCTGTGGATGTTGAAAAGGCACTCCAAGCCTTTGGGTTGGAAATCCAAAGCAAATTCTAAGCCCAAGGCTTGGGATTCCCAAAGCACAACATAACGCGAGTGCGTTATAACGTGAGTATGCTATGTTGTGCTTTTTTACTTTTTTGCATGTTTGCCGGTGTTTTCCCAGTTCGACATAATGCGAGCGCGTTATAACGCGCTCGCGTTATGTCTTCCTTTGAATGAGATATGTTCAAATTTCATAAGTATGTTTCATGGATGTTTATATCTATTCTTGTAGGTATGTATGCATGTACATGTATGCATGCTTGTATGTATGTACATGTATGCATGCTTGTATGTATGCATCTTTGTATGTATGTATGTTTGTATGTATGCATGTATGTATGTAAGTGTTTTGGGTTTAGTGTATATAAGGACCTGAGCCTGTATAGTTTTGAGGGTTGAGGGTTGAGGGATTAGGGCTTAAGTAATAGGTAGAGGGTAGAGGGTTGAGGGTTACAGTTGAGGGTTAATATTCAGGTTAAGTGTAAAAGATTAAGTGTGTAAGGCGCGAGGATTAGGGTTTAGGGTTTACGATATGGATTGAGGGTATATAAGGCATAGGGTGACTTGGGTTGAGAGCACATATGGTTTAGGTTTAATTTAAGTATAGGGTTGAGGCAAAATATTCAAAGTTTAGGATATAAGGGTGAGGTTATATGGTCTAGGGATGAGGGTTTGAGGGTGTAGGCTTCAGGTTTAAGGTATAGGGTTGATAATTGAGGTATTAGGGCTTAAGTATATTGTTGAGGGTATAGGGTTGAGGGTTTAGGAATAGGTTTTAGGGTTTAAGGTTTAAGGGTTAAGGGCTGAGGGATAGGGTTTAAGGTTTAGGGGTAAGGGATTAGGGTTTAAGGTATAATGTCTTAGGTTGAGGGTTTAGGAATAGGGATAGCATTTAGGGTTTAGGGACGAGGGATTAGGGTTGAGGGTTAAGGGTTGAGGGATTAAGGTTTAAGGTATAGCTTGCTGAGGGTTGAGTGTTTAAGGATAGGGTTTAGGGTTTAGGGTTGAGAGATTAGGGTTTAGAGTTGAGGGATTACGGTTTAAGGAATAGTGTTGAGGGTTGAGGGTTTAGGGTTGAGGGATTATGGTTTAAGGTTGATGGATTAGGGTTTAAGGAATATTGTTGAGGGTTGAGGGTTTAGGATTAGGGTTTAGGGTTGATGGATTAGGGTTTAATGTTGAGAGTTAAGGGTTGAGGGTTTAGGGATAGGGTTGATGGTCAAGGGATTAGGGTTAAAGTAGAGTGTTGAGGGTAGAGGGATTAGGGATAGGGTTTAGGGTTGAAGGTTTAATGATTGAGGGTTGAGGCTTTAGGGCTGAGGGTTAAGGGATTGGGGTTTAATATATAGTGTTGAGCGTCGAGGGTTTATGGATAGGTTTTAGGGTTTAAGTTTTAAGGGTTAAGGGTTGAGGGATAGGGTTTAGGGTTTAGGGATAAGGGATTAGGGTTTAAGGTATAGTGTCAAGGGTTTAGGAATAGGGATAGAGTTTAGGGTTTAAGGATGAGGGATTAGGGTTGAGGGTTGAGGGATTAGGGTTGAGAGTTGAGGGATTAGGGTTTAAGGTATAGTGTCAAGGGTTGAGGGTTTATTGATAGTGTTTAGGGTTGATGGATTAGGGTTTAAGGTATAGTGTTTAGCGTTGAGGGTTTAGGGATAGGGTTTAGGGTTGATGGATTAGCGTTTAATGTCGAGGTTAGGGTTAGAGTGTCGAGGGTAGAGGGATTAGGGATAGGGTTTAGGGTTGAAGGTTTAAGGATTGAGGGTTGAGGCTTTAGGGATGAGGGTTTAAGGCTTAAAATATAGTGTCGAGTGTTGAGGGTGTAGGGATAGGGTTTAAGTTTTAAGGGTTAAGGGTTGAGGGATAGGGATTAGGGTTTAAGGTATAGTGTTGAGGGTTTATGGTTTAGGGATAGGGTTTAGGTTTGAGGGATTAGGGTTTAGGGTTGATGAATTAGGGTTTAATGTTGAGAGTTGAGGGTTGAGGGTTGAGGGATGAGGGTTGAGGGTTGAGGGTTTAGGGATAGGGTTGATGGTCAAGGGATTAGGGTTAAAGTAGAGTGTCGAGGGTAGAAGGATTAGGGATAGGGTTTAGGGTTGAGGCTTTAGGGATGAGGGTTAAGGGATTAGGGTTTAAGATATAGTGTCGAGTGTCGAGGGTGTAGGGATAGGTTTTAGGGTTCAAGTTTTAAGGGTTAAGGGTTGAGGGATAATATCGATCCCGTTGAGGGTTTAGGAATAGGGATAGTGTTTAAGGTTTAGGGATGAGGGATTAGGGTTGAGGGTTGATGGATTAGGGTTAAAGGTTGACAGATTAGGGCTTAGGGATAGGGTTTAGGGTTGAGGGATTAGGGTTTAAGGTATAGCGTTGAGGGTTGATGGTCAAGGGATTAGGGTTAAAGTAGAGTGTCGAGGGTAGAGGGATTAGGGATAGAGTTTAGGGTTGAAGGTTTAAGGATTTAGGGTTGAGGCTTTAGGGATGACGGTTAAGGGATTAGGGTTTAAGATATAGTGTCGAGTGTCGAGGGTGTAGGGATAGGTTTTAGGGTTCAAGTTTTAAGGGTTAAGGGTTGAGGGTTGACAGATTAGGGCTTAGGGATAGGGTTTAGGGTTTAAGGTATAGTGTTGAGGGTTTAGGGATAGGATTTAGGGTTGAAGGATTAGAGTTAAGGGTTGAGGGATTAGAGTTTGATGTTGGGTGTTGAGGGTTGAGTTTTTAGGGTTGAGGGTTTAGGGATAGGTTTGAGGGTCGAGGGATCAGAGTTAAGGGTTGACGGATTAGGGTTTGATGTTGAGGGTTGAGTACATTGAGGTTCGAGGGTTGAGGGTTTCGAGATAGGGTTTCAGGTCGAGGGATTAGGGTTAAAGTAGAGTGTCGAGTGTATAAGGATTAGGGATAGGGTTGGAGGGTTTAGGGATAAGGGATTAAGGTTTAAGGTATAGTATCAAGCCCGTTGAGGGTTTAGGAATAGGGATAGCATTTAGGGTTTAGGGATGAGGGATTAGGGTTGAGGGTTGAGGGATTAGGGTTTAGGGATAAGGTTTAGGGTTGAGGGTTGAGGGATTAGGGTTTAAGGTATAGTGTTGAGGGTTTAGGGTTGAGGGATTAGAGTGAAGGGTTGAGGGATTAGGATTTGACATTGAGGGTTTAGGGTTGAGGATTTAGGCTTTAGGCTTTAGGGATAGGGTTAAGGGTCGAGGGATTAGAGTTAAGGGTTGAGGGATTAGGGTTTGACGTTGAGGGTTGAGGGTTGAGGTTCGAGGATCGAGGATTTAGGGATAGCGTTGAGGGTCAAGGGATTAGAGTTAAAGTAGAGTGTCGAGGGTATAAGGATTAGGGATAGGGTTGGAGGGTTTAGGGATAAGGGATTAGGGTTAAAGGTATAGTATCGAGCCCGTTGAGGGTTTAGGAATAGGGATAGTGTTTAGGGTTTAGGGTTGAGGGATTAGAGTTAAGGGTTGAGGGATTAGGGTTTGACGTTGAGGGTTGAGGTTTTAGGGTTGAGGGTTTAGGGATAGGGTTGAGGGTCGAGGGATTAGAGTTAAGGGTTGAGGGATTAGGGTTTGATATTGAGGGTTGAGTACATTGAGGTTTGAGGGTTGAGGGTTTCAGGATAGGGTTGAGGGTCGAGGGATTAGGGTTAAAGTAGAGTGTCGAGGGTATAAGGATTAGGGATAGGGTTGGAGGGTTTAGGGATAAGGGATTAGGGTTTAAGGTATAGTATCGAGCCCGTTGAGGGTTTAGGAATAGAGATAGCGTTTAGGGTTTAGGGATGAGGGATTAGAGTTGAGGGTTGAGGGATTAGGGTTGAGGTTTAGGGTTAAGGGTTGAGGGATTAGGGTTTCAGGTATAGTGTTGAGGGTTTAGGGATAGGGTTTAGGGTTGAGGGATTAGAGAGAAGGGTTGAGGGATTAGGATTTGACGTTGAGGGTTGAGGCTTTAGGGTTTAGGGTTTAGGGATAGGGTTGAGAGTTGAGGGATTAGAGTTAAGGGTTGAGGGTTGAGGGTTTAGAGATAGCATTGAGGGTCAAAGGATTAGGGTTAAAGCAGAGTGTGAAGGGTATAAGGATTAGGGATAGGGTTGGAGGGTTTAGGGATAAGGGATTAGGGTTTAAGGTATAGTATCGAGCCCGTTGAGGGTTTAGGAATAGGGAAAGTGTTTAGGGTTAGGGTTGAGGGATTAGAGTTGAGGGTTGAGGGATTAGGGTTTAGGGATAAGGTTTAGGGTTGAGGGTTGAGGGATTAGGGTTTAAGGTATAGTGTTGAGGGTTTAGGGATAGGGTTTGGGGTTGAGGGATTAGAGTGAAGGGTTGAGGGATTAGGATTTGATGTTGAGGGTTGAGGGTTGAGGTTTTAGGGTTTAGGGTTTAGGGATAGGGTTTAGGCATAGGGTTGAGGGTCGAGGGATTAGAGTTAAGGGTTGAGGGATTAGGGTTTAACGTTGAGGGTTGAGGGTTGAGGTTCGAGGGTTGAGGGTTTAGGGATAGGGTTGAGGGTCAAGGGATTAGGGTTAAAGTAGAGTGTCAAGGGTATAAGGATTAGGGATAGGGTTGGAGGGTTTAGGGATACGGGATTAGGGTTTAAGGTATAGTATCGAGCTCGTTGAGGGTTTAGGAATAGGGATAATGTTTAGGGTTTAGGGATGAGGTTTTAGAGTTGATGGTTGAGGGATTAGGGTTGAGGGTTGAGGGATTAGGGTTTAGGGATAAGGTTTAGGGTTTAGGGTTGAGGTAGATAAGGAGCAACTAAGAGACATAGAGAGGGGAGAGGTAGAGAGGTGAGGGGGAGAGATAAGTGAGATATATAATGAGCTAATGGAACTAGAGGTGAGATATTGTAAATGTGCTATCGAAGGTGAGATAGGCACAAATATTTATGGATCAATCTATAGTAGGACAAAATGCAAGCACGTTATAACGTGCTCGCGTTTTGTCCTGTTATAGAAACGGTAAAAAAATGTTGACCCTCGTGATCCAAGCCCACATGCTCTATTTTCATGCTGATTATGCGCGTGTTCTGACAAAAAAAAAGTGCTTTCATGCTGTTGGGAAGTTCACATGCACATTTTACACATTCTATCACCTTTGCATGATCTTTCCATCACCTTTTCTGCTTTGCCAACTTGAGAAGTAGGAAATAACATAGTTTTAACACCAACTTTGATATATATCTATTCAAGTTTCAATTTTTGTAGTGTTGCAATGTTAATTGTGATTCAATTTTAGGAATTTAACATTATAGATTGGTTAATAGTATTGTTGTTAGTAATTATATTTGAATGTTATTCAATTTAACATTGAAAAGGAAGCAAGTGGTGAAAAACTCAAATTGTTGAGGAGTTTGATGCATGAAGAAAAAAACACTACATAATTGGGTACTCTCTCCATTCGAATCTTCATTTTTTAGGTATGTCAAGTCTTTACATGCATGTTCTTTACATTTTCCTTAATTCTATTTGGATTACTTTATCATGCTTTATCATACATGTTTAAAATAGACACATTCCCAATCAAGAAAGCAGCCTACAATCTCACATGATGCCATGTATATTTTCTACACTCGGGCTCTGTAATAATTATGTGTAATAAACAGACCTTAACATACCCTGATGTCAAACTACAAGAATAAATCCTTACAACATAATAAAAATATAATCCCACTATTATCTTGTCATATTAACAAGTTAAAATACAAATGAATAGGTGTCAAGATCATACAAGTATGCACATGACATGATGATTTGTATGCACATATCTTGGGCTAGGACATTCCTTATGCACCTATTCATGATGATTTGTACATGCACATGACACAACAATTGTTGTCTATTCCTTCACAAGCCACCTAAATCTTGGTATCCCTATTACCAACAAAACACCTTCTCAATTCCAAATCCTAGTAGCCCTAGTAACA
The DNA here is from genome assembly GCA_027924645.1 of Cunninghamia lanceolata. NCBI lineage: Eukaryota > Viridiplantae > Streptophyta > Pinopsida > Cupressales > Cupressaceae > Cunninghamia > Cunninghamia lanceolata. The sequence continues at coordinate 14,525,375 of BSBN01000169.1, read as the reverse complement.
ACAAACATGTCAAATTGGGTCTGCCTCAACCTTTTCAAGCATGAAGTCCAATGTACTCTTTTCATGGCTGTAATAATTTGCTTTGTATGCTTTGTACCTATTTTGGTTGAGTGACATTTACTCTTTTACATGATGATTGTATGTACATTTACTATGAAGAGTTAAATGACATATATTTTAGTTATTTGTATGGATTCATTTCTTAGGAACTAATATTGGTCTCTTTATCATGCTACAGACAAATTCTCTGTCATGCCGAGGAAACGATCAAGAATTAAACCAACACAGGAAGAGATAGAAGCTAAGAATGCAAAGAAAGCAGTGCCTATGAGGGAACTTCGTGAGAAGAGGAAATTGGACACGATAAATGAAGACATGCCAATTGAAGAGGAACCACAACCATCACAAAGAGATATGGTATTGGCGGCACAAAGAGAACAAATGAAAAAACTTTGTGCTATGAGAGATTTGAATACCATAGTTGGAGACACGTCCTCTATCGCAAGTCAACATGTAGGGACACCATCTACCACATCTCAAGTTGAGAGTACATCATCACTCACATGTGATGAAGGAGGTACACCATCATTCCCACCTCAACCTCAAGGTATGTCATCTATTCAATCTTCGATCGAAGGTATGCCATCTAGCCCATCTAATTTAAATATTGATGAAATTCCTAATGTTGAGATGAATTTACCTAACTTAACACCACCTAAAATTTTGCATAGAAAGCCAAAGTATTTGATTGATATTGATGAAAATATTTTGCAGCCAATGGAAGGTAAGATTCTAAAATGCACTTGAAGATATGCTCATAAGATTTGGAGTTTGTTCTTTGAAAAGTTAAATGAAACTGCAAGATGTCAACTATTCGTTGAAATGATGCGAAGTATAAAGTATAGGTCCATCATGAATATTCTTAGGTTGAGAACATCAGAGGCTTCAAGTGAAAAATCTATTGTCAAGAATCCAATGAGTGCATATGAGAGTGTGGGTAACACCTCATGCACAAAAGATAGTAATGCAACATGGCGTGTGATTACATCGATTATAGTAAGTAGTCAAATGAGGAAAGCTTGTCTCATTAGAAAGACAAGTCAAGAATTGAGAATTAATAGGAAACTTTATCAAGAGCCATTGGAAGATGCCAAAGAATTGAGGACACTAATGCCAATGAATTATGGGCGTTCTCGAGGAGACTACCATGAAAGGATAAACCAATTGTTGAAGCATTGAGATCACTAATTGAAGGCTTTTGGAAGAATTACACAAGGGTATCTTTGAATCAAAGGGATGTGGTAAGAAGGAGAATCAGTAGTCGAAACCGTGAGCCACATCCAAAGCATTTTTTGGATGAGATTCAAACACAGTTTTATGGTAAATTTCTAGAGAAGTATCCTCAAATTAAAATTTGTCAAAGATATTTTGAAATGCTAAAACCTTTCTATGTCAAGATAAATCACACACGCACTACTTGTTGTTGTAGATTACATATTGAATTTTCTAACCATTTTGATGTTTATAGGTCTATATGTTTAGATATGCATACTAACAATGTTTTGCAGGGTTGTGCCATACGTGCCCCACCAACATTTTCAAGAGACTTCATATCAAGAATTTTATGTGAAAGAGAGGAAGGCCAAATATTCTACAAGAAATTATACTTGGATGGCACATGTCATCGTTGCGATGGCTTGCAACGTTTGCCAATATGTGAACATATAAAAAGAACACATGCAGTTGGAAATGAACTAGTAGAGTTTGGCAAGTATAAAAAAGTGGCATACAATACAAAAGATGGTAAAGAAGCAAAGAGGTGTGAATTAGTTATTGAAAAGATTCCAGTGTATCAGTTTATGCCTATATTTCATGACAGCATAGTGTATGAGTATGCAAGACATGCCCATAGAACTCGATGGTTGGACTTGCAATTCAAGTTATGCAAGGACACATTTCTAGTTGGTAGCATTGTTTCAGTCGTCGACTTTGCAGAGAACTATAGTCTACAGCCACAGCGTGAGGTGCAATCACAATATTACAACTCCACACAGGTTTATATATTTGTGCACATCGCATTCATTCATGCGAATGATAGTACAGAGGATGATAGAAAGATCATAAGGGAGTATAATTTCTATATTAGTGATGATCGCACGCATTCTACGGAGTTCGTGCAAGGTTGCTTTCAGGTGTTCTACAATGATTTGGCTAGAAAGGGCATATCGTTTAGTCAACATATTATATGGTCGGATAATTGTGCGTCACAATTTCAAGAACTCACAGAATTTCTATTGGTTGAGTAGGAGGCATAATTTTACAGGTATTCAGCATATGTGGAACTTTTGTGAGGCTGGGCATGGAAAGGGGGAGCATGATGGTGCAGGAGCATGTATCAAAAGAGCCATAGCATGAGAAGAGTTAAAGTATAAAGATAATTCAAAGTTGACAGATGCAAAATCGATTGTTGAGTGATGTAATGTTTCCATGGGTCCAGGTAATGAAGGTAAGTCTTCAGTTCATAGATTTTTTTGGTTGATAGATGATACTAACATTGCACCATATGAGGACTGTTCTACACTGATAGGATCAAGTGAGATGCACCCTTTTAGAAGCTCAATTGTAGGTTCATGGAGTATCCATATACGAAAGATGTCATGCTTTTGTTCTTCCTATACAATTCAAGCTTGGGATGAGTGCGAGTCAAAGGAATGGGTTGACGAATGGCAGTTAAGTTATCTTAGCCCACTTGACACGTATCGACCCCTGACGGCACTGGAACTAACACAGATGGCATCATCAGTTGACTTTGACCACATATCAGATCTAGTTCAACCAGGTAATATATCTATTTGCATAGTTTTTGAAATTCCTAATGTCATCTTACTTTGTAGTGTTTTTGTAATGTTGACTAATTTCATCTAATTTGCTACACATATCAATGTAGGGCATGTATATGCAGTTATTGCAGATGAAGATAATAAATAGGGAACAAATTATTACTTATGTCGTTGTGTTGAGGCCAAAAAGAAATTAGAGGTCCCAGTTACCGATGGAGAAAATATTGAATACCCTACAGGCTCAGTGGTTATTACTGGAACATGGCTTAGAAGGTACCCACATAAGAGTGTTAATGTTTGGTTGTTTCAGGACTTTGACACGCATCGGAAGATTCTTCATTACTTGAACCTTGTTGTGGCATCCAATCTTCATTTGATACAGTATCGGGGTAGACCTTTGAACAAAAGCTTGTGGAAGGTGCGTGAGTCTGACCATGAAGCAATACTTGACACAATAAAGAGTAGAGTAGACCCAGATGGTCCATTGGATTAATTTGTAAGTATTCACATTGATTTTGTAAATTTATGTTACATTGAGTTGTAAGTATGCACATTAATTTGTAAGGTTTGTCTTTTTTTATTTCCTACTACATTTTTACACATATACACATTTTTACATCATCATGTTATGCTTCATGGGGTTAGACCTAAGTGATGGATGAAGTTGATCCTAAGAATAATGTATAAAATCTAAGTAATGTATAAAATATAGGTGTCTCTAGGTGTCTTGGTTTCTAACTAGATAATAGGTGTCTCTAATTGTGTCTTAGGTATATACGATATGTCAACTACGTAGATAGAGACTAGAAAATAGGTGTCTTAGGTGTCCTGCGTCTACTAGACTACATGTGTCTTAGGTCTTAGGTGAGGCCACATGAGCTTCCACCTTGATGTGGTTGGCCTTGTCAGTATAGAATATTTATATTTCTTGAAGCTAAGGGAAGCTCTTTTTCTTAATAGGAAAATTTTATCGACTTTAGTTGCACTAATGGTGCAGGGGCACCTAGGTTGTCATGCCTCCAAGATGGGTCAAAAAATAAAATTTTATTTTGATTGAGTCAATTGTAAGTAATAAGGTCTTCTAAGACCATTTCATTTGTTTTTAAGTCACTTTGAGTCATTTGGGGTCAGTTTGAGTCTTTGAGTCCTGTTGCAAAAAAGTGTCAATGTTGTCAAGTTCCACAAAGTAATTTTTGCATTGTTGTTGTCCTGCTCATGATGCGACCAAACTAACAGTTCCAACGCGTCCGGATGGATTCGTTTAGGCTAGGCATGGTTCTATTTTTCACCCAAACATGTCAAAACAGTCTGAGCTACATTGTACCGACGATATCCCTGAAAAGTCCAAAGTGCAAAAAGGTAGCAATCTTTGACGAGATGTTACTCAAAAAATGTGTCACTTAGAAACATTCCGTCTGAGGAAACACGATCACGTAGAGTGCCTCTACAATAACCTCTCTTGGTGTTTTATATCTTTGAGGCATTTGCCCGTGGTGAAAGTTTTTCTACTGCCCCAAAAATTGTCAGAAGGAGGCAATGTAAAGTTGCAAAGGGGTGTAACTTTTGTCCTGCTCCTGATGCGACTAAACTGATTGTTCCAACATGTTTGGATGGGTACATTTATGCTAGGCATGGTTATGTTTTTCACCCAAACATTTTGAAACAGTCTGAGCTACATTTTACTGATGTTATCCCTAAAGAGTCCAAAGTGCAAAAAGGCAGCAATCTCTGATGAGATGTTACTCAAAAACTGTGCCACTTAGAAACATTCTGTATGAGCTAATGTGATCATGTAGGGTTCCTCTATAATACCCTCTCTCAGTTTTTTATATTTCTAAGGCGTTTGCCCATGGTGAAAGGTTTTCTGCTGCCCCAAAAATCATCAGAAGGAGGTAGTGTAAAGTTGTAAAGGGGTGTAACTTTTGTCCTACTCCTGATGCGACCAAACTGACTGTTCCAACATGTCCGGATGGGTACATTTACGCTAGGCATGGTCCTTTTTTTCACCCAAACATGCCGAAACAGTCTGAGCTACATTGTACCGACGATATCCCTGAAGAGTCCAAAGTGCAAGAAGGCAACAATCTTTGACGAGATGTTACTCAAAAATCATCTCACTTAGAAACATTTTGTCTAAGGCAACACGATCACGTAGAGTCCCTCTACAATAACATCTCTCAATTTTTTATATCTTTGAGGCGTTTGCCCGTGGTGAAAGGTTTTCTACTGCCCCAAAAATTGTCAGAAGGAGGTAATATAAAGTTGTAAAAGGGTGTAACTTTCATCCTGCTCCTGATGTGACCAAAATGACTATTCCAATGTGTTTGGATGGGTACATTTACGCTAGGCATGGTCCTGTTTTACACTCAAACATGTCGAAACAGTTTGAGCTACATTGTATCGATGATATCCCTGAAGAGTCCAAAGTGCAAAAGGGCAGCAATCTTTGGTGAGATGTTACTCGAAAATCATGTCATTTTGAAATATTCCATCTAAGGAAATGAGATCATATAGAGTCCCTCTATAATAACCTCTCTCAGTTTTTTATATCTCTGAGGTGTTTGCCCGTGGTGAAAGGTTTTCTGCTGCCCAAAAAATGTCAAAAGGAGGTAGTGTAAAGTTGCAAAGGGGTGTAACTTTTGTTCTTCTCCTCGTGTGGCCAAAATGATAGTTCCAACACATCTGGATGGGTACGTTTAGGTTAGGCTTGGTCCTATTTTGCACCCAAACATGCCGAAACAGTCCGAGCTACATTGTACCGGCGATATCCCTGAAGAGTCCAAAGTGCAAAAAGGTAGCAATCTTTGATGAGCTGTTATTTAGAAGCTGTGTCACTTAGATACATTCCATCTAAGGCAAAGCGATCATGTAGGGTCCCTCTATAATAACCTCTCTCAAATTTTTATATCTCTAAGACGTTTGCCCATGGTGAAAGGTTTTCTGATGCCCCAAAAATCGTCAGAAGGAGGCAATGTAAAGTTACAAAGGGGTGTAACTTTTGTTCTTCTCCTCATGTGGCCAAACTGACAGTTCCAACGCGTCTGGATGGGTACGTTTAGGTTAGGCATGGTCCTGTTTTGCACCCAAACATGCCAAAACAGTCCAAGCTACATTGTACCGGCGATATCCCTGAAGAGTCCAAAGTGCAAAAGGGTAGCAATTTTTGACGAGTTGTTACTCAAAAACTGTGTCACTTAGATACATTTCGTCTGAGGAAATGCGATCACGTAGGGTCCCTCTACAATAACTTCTCAGTTTTTTATATCTCTGAGGCATTTGCCCATGGTGAAAGTTTTTCTGCTGCCCCAAAAATCATCAAAAGGAGGCAGTGTAAAGTTGCAAAGAGGTGTAACTTTTGTTCTTCTCCTCATACGGCCAAACTGACAATTCCAACGCGTCTAGATGGGTACGTTTAGGCTAGGCATGGTCCTGTTTCGCATCCAAACATGCCGAAACAGTCTGATCTACAAACACTAACTAGTCTTCAATCTTCAAACACTACAAATACCATGATATCCTGCATAAAGCTATCTTTTAGCGTTTTATAAAGGCATGCCCATCAAATTTAACCACATAGAGATGATTGTTTGTATTCCAAATTTCTTTTAAATACTGACCTTCCAATCCTTTTTCTCGCCCTCATATCAATTAAATATGACCTTCGATTATGATATGGCGCTCGAGCTTATGAGAATTTACCAAAGACGTTGGTTGAGTTAGGTTGAAGGGCCGGTGAACTAATGATTTAAAGACCCTTTAGTAGGTTGATGTAAGTGATAGTAACTTCTGATTATAAGTCAATATTAAATGAAAACAAAAGTGCACTTTACACACGACAAGCAATTGAGGGTTTTAATGTCTTAAGAAAAGTAGATTCTTTTTAGGGTTTAATGCCCAATATGCAAACACTAACTATCAATAAGATTATGATTATGAAAGCTTGTGTCTTCTCTAACTTCTTATTGCAAGAACAAAACCACATCCACCATGAATATGAACCTTGCATCATATCAACCTTTCAAGATAGACCTTATCATGAAAACATATTCACAACAAAACCTTGCATGAACAAAACCACATCCACCATGAACATGAACCTTGCATCATATGAACCATGTTTGTCTTGTGCAACATCAACATGAATTGATAGACCTTATCATGAAAACCATATTCACAACATCATGCACCTCATGACCATCACCTACCTTGAATCATTGTATCACCTTATCAACATCATGGCATCAACCTTGACATCAATGCCAAACAACCTTGACCCTTTGACTTCATTGACAACTTTGAACCTTGATTGTTGATGACTTATAGAAGCTTATAGCCCAAATGTTATGTTGCATACTAAAATTAGGTAAGACTCAATGTAATCTCATAACCTCGCCTTATATGCAAGAGGAATTATATTTAATAACCATAATGGTCATCAGGTGCTCATAAGCATATGATTTTGACTATCTTATTCAAAACAACAAATATACTCTTTGCATCCCAATATGGTATAATAACAAGAAATTAAGAAATATTTTCAATTGACCAACTCATAAAGAATATGGATCAGCATATTCATTTGAATATTTTCAATTGAGCAACTCATAAAGAATATGAATATTTTCTGTTCAACATGATGATTCATTTTTATTTTAAATACAACTTTTATCTTTTAGTTCCAAAATAAGGTTTAGGTGATACTTGAATAACAATAGCTAGCTTATTGGATCAACAAACATCCTATGTAATACAATTGGACTTTAAATATTTAAAGTAGCCATCTACAAATATCCATTCAAATGTGGATTTATAATGCAAGTATGGACGCCATCAATAAAAAAAAATTGTATTAACCAAATATCCATATAGGCATACATCAATATCTGTCGATATAAGTATAACATATATACAAAATAGCCATATAGGCTTACAAGAATGCCATATAGGCATACAATGTCAAAAGGTATGCAATACAAAATATATGTCCACAAATGCCATATAGGCATACAACAAAAGGAACACAATAAAAAGTCATTCCCCTTTGGCTGGTGAAGAGAATAGATCATGGGTAGCCTTTGATCTTTTAGGGGATAGAGACGCGTATGTGGGTGGTCTACTACGAACCCGAGGGCTGCTCCTCCTATTTAGTTCTTCCTGCATCTTTAGCTATTACAATAAAAAGTATAGACATTAATATATAGAAATTACATATTATAAAAATAAAATATTTAACAAAATAATCACTTACCGCTACCATATAATTTGTCTCCTCACTTGCCTTAGTAGCAGGAATAGGCAGTGGTGATGTCATGTCCTATAGAAACCATCTAGATAGAAATTAAACTTCAAATCAATAATCTTTTAATTTTTAAAAAATAAACAACTATAACAATGAATGTAAATTAAAATTTACTAATTTACCTCATACCCCTGTCAATGGCATGGAGCTATGAATCACAGAGGTCACACCATGCTCCATTGCCTTATGAACATTAGGAGGTGTCTCCGCAGTCTGCATCATCTGGAAATAAAACAATATTATTCAATTACAAAAACTATAATAGTGATGCAAATCATGGCTCCTAACATACACACATGTTCACCTAAACATGGAAGTACACACAATAAAGCACACAAGTCACATACAAAAATCTAGTAAGTACAATTCATTCATTAAACTATTTATTTTATTACCTCCATGAAGCTTTGAAGTCCACCACCACTGGTAGGTGTTGCCGTGAAATCTCCAATATTAACCTATTCAACATCCAAAATTAGATATTAGAATACCATTCATATAACGATGCTATTCACATGTAATATTTATAATTGTTTACTAGTTACATACCCCGATAGTAGATGATGTAGTGTAATATGTAGGTGGAGAACCACTGAAAACTGTATCAACGCTACGACCCTAAAATTTCATTAAAATCATCAAACTAAATTAGTTAATCTTGCATTTCAAAAATAAAATTTAATAAATTAAATTCAATAAACTTGCTAATATTTACCTAAGTATCAAGGCCGAAAGTCTCACTCAAGAGGGTATCTGTCATCACCATCTGCTCAGCTGCAGATGTAGCTTGTGCACCTGCGTCCTGACTATCCATGGGGTCATAACCACAAGCTAACCTGCAAGTCTGAGAAGCATGGGGTGGGACCCTACTCCTCACACTATCTCCCAACCCACGCTGTACTGCAAGACTGGCATGCTCTATGATGCTCTAGGTCAAGGCACTAATGGACTGAAGTGTATCGACCTCAACACTCTCCTTCACAATGGAAGGGATAGAAACATGCTCATGGGCTGGTCTGCTGATTACTCATCTCACTGGCCACTATGGGTCAACATGTGCCCCTGGTCTATCTTGTATTGCCTCCCCACTTCTACCTTGGAAGTCCCGCATATCAAAATAGTTTAGCACTTTATTAAGGACAAACTTGCAGTAGAGTTTCCTCAAAAAGTATTGCAGGACCTCATTATTATTGCATGGAAGATGGTCAAAAACCATCCACCACCTCTACCCAAAATTGTCCCTTATCACTTGGTTGTTGCACTAATGGATAGGGAACCTCTTGCATGTAATGGGTGGAGGTTGATTTGTTTGTGGTTTGTGAAAATGGAACACAAGTCTAATTTTGTAATTTGTAACTTTTTCACATCTTCATATGATAACTTGTCTGCATAATACTCTCTAAACTCTCTCGTCTTATCCGACCAACTAGATATTTGCTTGCTAATTGAATCTACATTTGATAATATAGATTCAAGAGATTGAGCAAGCGTGGACCTATGCAAGGTTGAAGTTGAAGGATCTTTCAACCTTGCAATTATGTCTTCAATTTCTTTTTTAATGTTTTCAATTTGCCCCATTAGTTTTTCTTGTGTTCTAGGGGCATGTCAAGGAATGGATGGAGGAGTTTGTTGTTCAGGTTATTCTTCAACAGGTATTTCCTCTTCAGGATTTTGTGGATTTTGAGGAGGAGGAGCAGGTGCATTAACATTTCTTGATAATTAAGGAAATTTACATAAAAAATCAACATAAACCTACCTATTTAGAAACAAATTCAAACAAAAAAAAAATAAAACTCACTCCTTTGGCCTGCTCGATGTCATGGCGGCATTTTGGCGATGAATCGGTAAGATTTTGGTGTTGAATTGAGTCTTCAAAAATGCGAGCACGCTCCTTAGGGTTTGCAGGCTGCGGGTGTAGAGGAAAATAAAGAAATGAAATGAGCAGAAATGCTCTTTATATATATATATAATTAGTCATAATGCGCTCGTGTTATAATGCGAGCGCGTTATGATTTAGTTTTGCTGAGCCTTAGGCTCGTCATTACCAAACCATAACATGAGCGCGTTATAACGTGCTCACATTATGTATTAATTTTTTTTGAAAAAATTTTGGCCACTTTTTGGCCCCCCAACTTTTTGCACTTACCTAGGCTGGAAGTTGGACTTCCTATTTTTAGGAAATGTGAAAACGTGTTGGACACTTAAAAGAGCTGTAAAGGGGAGCGTTACACGTGTTGGTGTGTGATTTGACACATCACAAAGCATCTTTGATTGGAGATAATTTGGGCACCACTTTTGGGTGGTTTTAGCTCATGGTTTTGTAATTACCATTGATGGTTTACTGTATTGTATCTCTTATATATTAGGAGTTGGAGATGGAGGTTGTGTGTAAGAGTCTTATAGATATTGATTTACCTCCTGGATCTCTGGTTTGTTATACTTCTGTGAAAGCTTGCTCTGCAAGTATATTGTAATCTTCTTGATTCTTGAATAATATATTAGACGGCTTTGGAGTGTGGGGTTTTTTACTTGAAAGAGTTTTCCCCACGTATATCTTGTGTTGTGAGTTTTTCATTTGGAAGTTTTTATTATCTTTCTGTTAATGCGCATCTTAATCTGTATTTGTAAAAGTTAAAATTTGCATTAAAAAATCTTTCCTCAGTAGATCAATGTAGGAAGCATTTTCACATACCTTGCTTCCTTTCAGTATTGCAATGTTTGGATTGCATTTGGAAATGAAGCATAGTGGCAACTGCACATAAATCAAACATACAAAACAAGGATTCTATCTTTCAATTATTGACTAAAGGCTCCAGTTTACCATGTGAAATTCAATCACCAAAACTTGAAATGTGCAAAATTATATTATGTAGCTGCAATCATGCAATGAGGAGGCTTGCAAGATTAGAGCAAAAGGTACATAACAAAAAATGAGAACATGGATCATTTTTTTTCCCTTCTTAGAGACACTTAAACAAGGTATTTCTAAAATGCTATCTACGAGTTGTGTGTTTTTTGGTAACATCATTAACATGTTTAATTTATCTTTACAATGTTCACTCATTTAGTTAATGTGTCGACTAAATTCATTTGCTTTTCAACATGGTGTTAATTAAAGAACTAGTAAATTTAACCACAACTTGTGTAATCAAGATTTGCTACATGGCTCTGGTTTTCCCATGTGTAGCAAAAATGTTTAGAAGTGTGACTATTTTATGTATCGATTTTGTGCTGTTTTGTTTGTAGCTTCAGTTTTTATCCATTAGCTGTATTAGCTTTCATTGTGTTCCTTCTATGATTTTTCCATTAGCTGAATTGGTTTTTATGTGGTTGTATCACTACTAAAGTGACCAAACTAGTTGTGTAATCATAAAGGTTTTGTATTTAAATGGGGTTCTTGTTTTTCCATGTGTTTTAACATTCTTTACTATTTGAGATGGGATTTCTTTGATTCTTTGTTGTTTGTGGTCGTAAATGGAAGGTTGTTTTAATTTTTTGTGTGGTTGTATCACTACTGAAGTGACCCAACTATGTTTGTTGGTTTTGTTTTGTGGTTCTATCACTAATGAAGTGACCCATGCAAATAAAAATTAACCTCCTAAGAATTTTAGTGTAGATATTGCTTTGCCTATAACAGTTCCTATCAATTATGCTTATATATGAATTTTATAAGAACCCAAGAATTGCCCTATTTCTACAAGAGAAGAAGAAGCCCTTTGAGTGTACACTAGCCTAGTCTTGAGGACGTTTCGTAAATAATTGATTCGGATAGACTAATAGTAATGATTGCTTTGAAGATTATTGATCTAATTGTTAATTTTATCTAGTTGGGATGCTATTTCTTTGTTATTTTCAATAAGACCTGTAATTGAGAGCATAACAAGGTAATTTGGAATAAGGTAATAGAGTAATGCTTTGAAATTTCAATTGTCAAATGAATATAAAAATGAGAGAATATAGTTCTACATCTGATTCTATAAATATGTAAAAGAATAACATGTCTCACAAAATTAGCAACTATATTATTCTTTAGTCCAAAACAAAGTAAAGCCTCCTTCCAATTCAAATGATGTCCAAATAAGGAAAGTATATCTACTCTAGAAATATTATTTAGTTCACACAAAATAATTGTTCTAATAGTATATATAATAGTACTATATTTAACCAGTATAGATATGTTACATAGATTATTATATATATGGACACATAAATTTTACTAAGAGTTAGTTTATTGAAAATTTGATTTATAGTATGTCTTAATTTTTTATTTCATGTCTTAATTTAGTGTATAAGGGATTGTTAGTAGAGTGCAAAACTGTAGGTTGTGGGAGAGACAATATAGAGACTAAGAGAGATGTAGCTAGAGACCAAACAATATAGGAACAAAGATTATGGTGTTTAGCTCTACATGTAATCTATTTAGACAGAGATAGCTCAAGTGAGAGGTTACATAGTTTGATGTGAAGAGATCCATTCTACCACCACTAAATATAAAATCTCACTCTTAGATGAGGATACAACAAATATGAAATAAATATAAAATCATGAATAAATGCAATTCTAAAAAATTGATTAGGGTTTAAGTAGTAGAGAAACAATATTAGGCACAAGATATCCAAAGTAGGTAATGAACAATGAAGCCAACTTTACAATATTTTTTGCAATCAATAAAACTTTTGATAACCCATTTCCACAAAATTTCTTAGTCTAAATTCACCAATTAAAAGAACTATAAAATAAAATTTGTAACTTAAATTGGAGAGGTCACAATGATACTCAAATAGAAGATTTGAATTTCCATAACCAATAAATGTGTTAAAAAATATAGAAGACAACCATTAAGTTGTGTTGATAAACACTACTAAAAAAGCCATAAATTGTTCCAACAAACACCCTTGAATACCATTCTTGATATTTGGAATCTTTTGAATCTTTTCAATAGAAAGTTAAAGAAACAAAAAAAATTAAGCATTCAACTAGACATTCCACCAACCATTATTGTGCCTTTGTTGAATTTCAAAATCATTGAAAAAATAGAAAAAATAGTTGGGTCACTTTAGTAGTGATACAACCACAAGAAAACCAAAAGAATCTTCCATTTATGACCACATACAACAATGAAATGAAGAAATTCTATCTCAAATAGTAAAGAATGTTAAAACACATGGCAAAGCAAGAACCCCATTTAAATACAAAACCCTCATGATTACACAACTAGTTGGGTCACTTCAGTAGTGATACAACCATAGAAAAACCAAAACAACCTTCCATTTACAACCATAGACAAAAATGAAACAAATAAATCCCATCTCAAACAATAAAGAATGTTAAAACACATGGAAAAGTAAGAACCCCATTTAAGTACAGAACCCTCATGATTACACCACCAATTGGGCCACTTTAGTAGTGATACGACCACAAAAAAAACCAAAACAACCTTCTATTTATGACCACAGACAACAATGAAACAAAGAAATCCCATCTCAAATAGTAAAGAATGTTAAAAAACATGGAAAAATAAGAACCCCATTTAAATACAGAGCCCTCATGATTACACTAGATCCCCATTTAAATACAGAACCCTCATGACTACACAAGAACCTCCATTCACAGCAAGATGCTTTAGTGAAACCAAGAACTGTATTATCAACCAATAAACCACTAAACATTGATGGCATCCGAAGAAAAAAACCCTTGAAAATACATGTATTGAAGAAATATAGAGAAGTTAAGTGCAGAAATACAAAGAGAGAAGAAATGAAACACAACAAACACCTCAAAAAATGATGACATTGTTGGTTCATTGCCTTAGTGGGATGTGGAATCCTCACCTGGTTCCTTGACATGCAGATGACGGGGTGGAAGACAAGAAACGAGTAACAAGCTAGCATTTTCAACTTGGAGGTTTCGCAGAAGCCATCGCCAATACAATCCCGAAGTAAACATCTTTTGGTGCAAAATGCAACAAACATTTGGGAAGAGGAGTCTCGGTAGTGGGGTGTCGATGAGAGTTTAATGTGAGGTACTAAAGCATTGAAGGCTCCATTGCATGGAAATCTTGCACCATCCCAAACATTAAAATGTGGATGCGAGAGGAGTTAATGTGGTGAGTCAGGAAAGAAAGAGTCGATGACAGGTATTTAATGTTAGCATGGTTTAAAAAAAGGTGGCATTTTGTTTACTCACCACACAACATGGTCAACATGAACTTATGAGATCTTCGATTGGGATTGGGGGTCCGCCTGACTCACCGTTGGCCAACCTTCAAAAAGGCTTGGAAATCACCTACCTCCATCGCTCCTTGTCCTCCACGTGGCAAATGAGTTGGGCAGCCCTCGAAACAAAATATTTGACCCCTACACGTCACTGCTCATGTGGGCATGAAATTTTTTTTTAATCTTTGACTGACGTGGCGCTCTAGATGGACCCCGAAAGTTAGGGTGACCCACAATGGGGTCCTCTACCCTATATAGTTATAAAACAATTTAAATATTTTTAAAATTATTTTGAAAAATATATATCTTTTAATCCTTTCTTAATGAAAGAGGTCTCAACAAAAGTTGGTTCTTTTTTGCACCCAAAATATGATGCCAGTAATTGAGCGGGCAAAGCCTCTCCCATTTATATTTAACCCTTTCTTATTGAAAGATGTCTCAACAAAAGTGCGTTGTTGTTCACATCCAAAATATGATGCCAATGATTAAGTGGGCAAAGCATCTGACATTTATTTTTAATTCAAATAAACAAGAGGTATTAAATATGTTAAACTATGACTTCCTCAAAATGAATACAAAGTTAAATAGAAAATGGTATGAGTATGCAAATTTTACCATTACAATTATTTATTTCAATTGTTTTTTATTTGTCTTAATTTTGTGCTCATCTATTTCAAATATAAATCTAAACTCAACTTTTTATGTAAATTAATAATTATATTGATTCTCTTAATAATTTTATTAGTATATTTGTTGTAGATGTGTTTTATTTCCTCTAAAGCATGAGAGTGGGGACTATCGCTGACGATGCATATGAGTTTGTACCGTTCTTAGGACTGTCGTCCTATCGAAATGGACCTGTAATTTTTCTCAAGTAGGTGGTTCCATATACTAAATGATTTCATAGGTCTACTACCCTGCTAAACAAATAATTTCCTACTTATGACTACCTGCATGATATCGTTTAAGCACCAGTTATTTTGATCGATATCATGTAGAAAGCTTTCATGAAAGTGCTAAGTCACTGCTTTGATAGACACACTATTTGATGTTTGTATAGTGCCATCACTGAAAGCACATTCACCTTCATTTCATGGGCGAGTGATTGTAAACCCACTTGCCTTTTTAGGCATCCTTGTAACAGAAGTGATCAAATTTATTTTGATAATATTTTGTGAAGGAGTATTTGGAAGATACAAATTAATGATACCAATTTGATGGAGAGAAGTGTTCTGTGTGCTCCTTGTTTTCTGATGCAAACCGATTTTCACCATATTGTTGGGTGGTTGAGAATTTGGTGGTGAATGTCATCCGAATAATTGGAGAGTTTTAGAATTTGTTTCAGTTTATTAAAACAGTCCTGTTATGGGAATGTTTAGTGGACGTAGTGGAGTAATAGTTGATTGTAGTCTAACAAACAGGACTGCCAGTCTTTTTAAAGTAGTTTTTCTATTAATAGTAACAATTTAAATAGGAAAAACAACTGTTAACTGGTAACTATGCCTGCTGGAGAGTTGGAGAGAAGACTTTGAGTTCGGGCTTAAATTTGACAGTCCACCTTGTCTGTCAAGGAATTTTTTTCCTACAGTTCACTCTTCAGTATTGCCTGTCACGTGACAATTATTTTTTTTAAATGCAAGTCAAAATTTTATATATAAAGCTGAAGCTTTCTCAATTCAAAACAAATCTATTTCTTAAATAATAGAAGTTCCTATTAAAAAATTTAAAAAAAAAGCAAAAAACTAGTTTAAAAATAAAAGCAAAAAACTAGAAATTTAGAATGAACATATATAAAAACAAATCTATTTCTTAAATAATAGAAGTTTCTATTAAAAATTTTAAAAATAAAAACAAAAAACTAGAAATTTAGAATGAATATATTCTATAAAAAAAATAAATCTATTTGGAAATTTTTTATTTTAAATAATAAAAATTACTATTAAAAAATTTAAAAATAAATAAAAAAAATATATATATTATATAATTTAGAATAAATATATAATTATATTCATAAAAAACAAATCTAAAAATTTGAGATATATTCTATTAAAAAAAAACTAAAAGATATATATTTAGAATGAATATATAATTATACTTATAAAAAACAAATCTAAAAATTTTGGATATATTCTATTAAAAAACAAATGAATATATAATTATACTCATAAAAAACAAATCTAAAAATTTGGGATATATTGAGTATTAAAAAACAAATAATATATATATACACACGATCAGATTTTCATATTAATTGTTTTTTTTACAGTTTTTAAAATAAATTACTTATACATCAATACAGTCAAATATTTATTTTTATTATATTTTACAGCTAAAATTTTTAAATACAGCTATACAACTGTCAAATTTAAGCCCTGCTTAGAGTCCTTGCTGGCCCTTAGCATGGGGTTATAAACAAATGCAATTGAGTTTGCATGGGGGAGGGGATTTCTTAAGATGTAAATATTTTACTAAAAGTGAGTTCTTCCTTGAATATTCCGTATTGACTGTTTTACTGTGAGTGACTGTTATGCAATTTGAAACAGATTGAAAATGAAAGAACAATGCAGTGAATTTGAATTCAGAAATAAAAACAAAGATGCAAAACAATGAGAAAAATAGTACACACAGTTTTAAGGTGGTTCACCATTAAAGAAGCAGGGGATTTTATTAACTCTGTATCTATCTCTGTTACAATACATTTGCAACAGTCAAAACCTCTTACAGCAGCTTACACTCACTATATTAGCATCACCTCTAAAAGACTCATAATCGTTTAAACCCCCAACGAGGGAATATCAGAGAATCAAGAAAAGGGGACGTTACAATCAGAAGTATCAGGGGTGTTACAATCAGAAGGTGTCAGGTGCGTTAGATGGAGTGATTGGCCTTCATCATACCAACAGTGACCTTCCATATCTGTTTGCTGTGATTTGTTGATTATTGAATCTGTGCATGAGAGCTGAGCGCTTGCATCATTTCTCACTCTAAAATATTGCTAGATTTACACAATATACAAGAGCATATACATAATAATAAAACTGAATTCATAGACTGTTGTCCACTCACATAGAAATTATATATCATATATTAACAAAATAAGAACTTTTATAGACTGCTGCTATTACAAAGTTGCTTTGTATTTTTCATTAAATCCCCAATATTGCCTCTCTTCTCCTTGTTCTCTCTCTCCACTTTTATATATATATATATTCCCCAATGTTGCCTCTCTTCTCCTTGTTTTCTCTCTCAACTTCTATTTCTATATACATATCCCCTGTATTTTGTTAGAGGATAAACATTATAATATATTTTTTTTTGGCACTTTGTTGGTATTGGGTGTTCTGATTTTTGGCCTCATCCTAATAAGTTAGGCTTTTCCATTCACCTTCACCAATAAGCCAAAAATCACTTGACAATACAGAAAAATCATGAGTATTTCTCGGGTGAACTGGAAAAACTTGTTTCGCCAACATTCATCATAATCCCAGAATTTACCTGCTTCATAAATTTTGTGGAACTGTTCCATTAAATCACCTATTTCTTTTCTGGTCAGAACCAGTGATTTTACCTTTTGTTTCATTTTATTTACTAGACTTACCAAATTTTCTCGATAATCTGCGTCGTCATCTATCCAGGAACAGCCATAGATCTGTATGTCCTTCAGCTTATTCAGATTTTCAAGACCCCGTGGCAGCATCTTCATTGCGTCACACCTCATGATTGCTAATTTTGTAAGATGAGGCATTGGTCCTTCCTCTAATACACATAACTCCTCTACCTCATTCAGCCAAACCAAAGAAAGAATCTCCAGTGCAGGAAAGGCTTCCGCCTTGCCCAATTCTTGCGGTAATTTCTTCAGTTTGCCACAGTCAATAATTTCCAACCCCCTGAGACTAGAAAGTCTGTGCAACTCAGGAAGCTCTTTCAAAATGTCACATTTTACCAATCTAAGATGAGTAAAGCGTTGGAGTTGATCCAAGGAATTGTCCATTCTGAGTAGGTGAGAGCACCTTTACTCAAGTTTCTTCAATTCTGACATTAAATTCATATCCGGAGGCAGATTTGTCATGTTTGTGAGATTGAGTAGCAAGGTTTTCATTCCTGTCATCTGCCCCAGCCTTCCCGCTGCCACCGGTTCCCCATTGTTCTGAAGTTGAAGGCATTTCAATTGTGTTAAACTCTGTAAATCTTCAATGCGAGATTCTCTTCTTCTCCACTTTGTGCCTCCACTTTTTGAAGCCCACAAATTTGGGGTTTCGTGCATCATCAAGTAGTGCAAAGATGTAAGCTGTGAAATGGCATAAGGCATAAAACACAGATCCACGCAGAATCTGATATCCAGATACTTTAACGAGGTCAATCTATGGAGCTCAACTGGCAATTCTACAAGCTTAGTGCAAGCAAGATCAAGTATCTCAAGGCTTTTAAGGGAAACAACAGAGTTGGGTAATCTTTTGATGGGCACATACCATAACCTCAAACAAACCAAATTTTGGAGGCGTCCCATGCTCTGTGGCAAAGTTTTGAGGGACATACCAGTCAAATCAAGGACTCGAAGAGACTTCAACCTCCTTAAAGCGGTTCCTGGCAAAGTTTTCAGGATTCGATTCGAAGAGATGAGCAACAAACGGATGTCCGGACCTCTGAAATCCCATTGTGATGCCAATCAAGGCAGCCTTGTCAAGATGCCCTTTGATGCGTCTCATGACGCCTTTAATTCTGGAACTCGTCTTATAACGAGAAATCACGTTACACGTTGGTATTGTGCACTGCTTCACCATTTCTCCGGCTTCTTGCAGGAGCATATTCAAATGTTTAAGCCAATCGTTTACGGCGGAAGGCGGGGGAATGCCATCAAACTCATTTATGCGTCTACTGTTGATAGCCAAGCGATAGTACTGCATCGCTTTGTTAATGGGCATAATTCCCTGCACTAATTCATTCATGGAAGCCAACTCTTTGCTGCATCGGACCGCCTCAGTAATTTTCTTAATAATTTCTGTTGCTAAAATGTTGATGCCTGTCCCAACCAGACCAGATATTACAATTTCAGCTGCCATATCACTGGTAAAGCGCAAATGTGGCTAATAACAAACTTCTATTAGTATACATGAGCAGTACAGCTTACTTAAAAACCATTCAAACAGTCAATCAAGCAGTGTATATCATACGGGCTATTCTTAAATACCATTCACTTCAACAGTCAAAGGTCAATTTTAACCAATAAAAATAGGACAAATATTTACCACTTTTTCTTGTGAATGAGGTGTAAAATTGCTATTAACTAGTTGATCATTGAAGTGGATGATATTTAAGTAGAGTGATACGAGATCAACATTTATCCACCATTCTGGATGCACATTTGATGGTATTTATTAATTAATTGAAATAATTAATTAATAAATACGGTCAAATGTGCATCCAAAATGGTGGATACAAAATACGTTTAACTGTGGCACAATCTTGTGTGAGGTTGGGCTCGTTCCCTTAACCTTTTATCCATCCATATAAACACATGTATCCCTATACATTTGGCCCTAACCTATCCTTACATACACACTTCTATACACTTGCCTTATTTGTCAACTTATCACACTTATTTGTACATCTACACTCATATTTTCGTTAGCCACTTGGATACAATCATTTGCCCATTGTTGTAGACATGTTCACTTTCTTTCCAAAATTCAAATTTCAAATTTAGTCGACTAGCCTCCCTTTATTTTGCCACCCTAAGCTAGCTAAACATAGGTTTTGCATAATTTACTGTTATGTGCTAGTATTTAAAGACATTCAATACACACATTCTCATCAACCAAACACCATTTAGAATCCTTTCATTCTAGAGCATTAAAGAAACAATCAATAGGAATATATTTGGATTTGGTGCACTAAAAAGAGTAACAAATCTACATTCTAGGGCCCTTCCTTGCTGTCAAGTAGATCTTTGTGCATTTTTGGGGGGTTGATCTAGGAGAATTTATCTCCTTGTAATGTAATGACAATCCTTTAAAGTATTTTTAAAAATATTGCTAGTCCCTAGATCTTCAAGAAAAGTAGAGCAAACACTTATTCATCAAGTGACAAATAGAGCCAAATTTCATTGTGCACAAGGACAAATCTAGACTCAAAGAACTATCTTGTGACCACCAATATGTCCCAAACCTACGAACTTGTCCTCTAATATAGCACAAATCTACTACAGATCTTAAGATACTTCATTGATTGAGACACATCTTTTTTTGAGCATACATATGAAAAAAATCTAGAATCTTCCTCAAAAGCACTCAATCTTCAATCACTAAGCTAAGTACATTAGTTGGCGTATTACTTTTCTAAATTAGTTATTACGAATTGTCAAAATTATCAACACAATACCTAAATTATATTTAGTTATTCTAGGTTGATTGTGCTTAAAATTGATTACATTTATTTAATTAGTCTAGGTTAGCCATAAGAAACTTTATTTTCCTTTACTTTCTAGTGAACCCATTCAATCCTACACAACTTTACATACTTTTTTGGGTTTTAAATTACATTATGGTTTTGGATCGATAGTTTTATGAGATTGCATCCTATTTTCAATTATAAATATTCTTCTACCTCATTGATAATTTTCTTTTATGGTTTGATACTTATTTATACTTCCTATATGTCACCTACCTTACCCACCCTTATATTGTATTAAGATAACTTTGTTTCTCACTTGTTTTCAGATCTTAATTACCTCTAATTTTTCTAATCAAATATTACTTTATCCTTTCTATCATATTGTTTGTGCCGAGAAGAAGTGCTTGTTTAAACCTTGATATGGTTGTTCATTCTAATAATAATGGTATCTTTGATTGTGGTCATATTGAGATCAACTTAGGTGACCATGAGAATTTTGACCATGATACACATGTGGCCCAACAATATATCCAAATTATTGGAAAAAATTTCAAAGACACATTGCAAAAAAGTGAATCTCATCATCAATTGATAAGTATCTTATATAAGACATTAGTAGGATGTCCTCGTGGCACAAAATTTTTACAAGTTCATTTTCTATAAGACATCTTTTTCTATAAGATGCATTACAAAAATTATGTTTGACAAATTTACATTATCACACCTTACAAGGTCCATTATTAGATCCCCTTTATATCCTTTGATGTCTGAATATTTACTTTACGTGTATGTTTGTGAATCCTACATACTTTGAGATGCACGATCATTTATAGACTCACATGCACCTTGAAGTGGCGGCAATATTTTGGTGAAATTTGCATATCCATTCTATTTTCCATTTAGTTTTGTGCACCATTTTGAAGAAATGTCTTGATACATGTGCATATTGATAAATGACACAATCTTGTGTGAATTTGGGCTCATTTTCCTAACCATTTTCCATCCATATACATGCATATCACTATACATTTATCCCTACCCTAGGTGAGTGCAAGAAGTTGGGTCCACTTTTTAACCAAAAAGTGGAAGCATTTTTCCTAAAAACCAAAGTTTGTCATAGTTAGGGTAAAAATCTGCAGCACTTACACATAATTTTAACATGGTGTAAAAATATGAAATGTAGGATTTTGTTTCTATTTTTGAAATATGTACTTTATTTTAATACTTAGATGATAAAAGTTGGTTTTGTATAGGATGTACAAAAGTGACTTTTTAAAAAAAGTATATTGAAGGCCAAAACATGCACATGTATGACCAACATAATTTGACTTAAATGAACTTACTTTTCAAAATCCTTTTGTGGAAAGATGAATGGATATGTGCACCAAGATAGGGGACCATAAATTTGCCAAAATTTAATTTGAAGCAAAATATGACATAACACGAGCCTAGCATTATGGTTTGGGATGACTTATAAATCTCGAGCCATAATGTGAGTGTGTTATAATGCGCTCGCATTATTTCTTCATTAAAAACAAAAAAAAAACTCTCTTTTTTGAATTTATAATGCATGTTATAACACACATGTGTTTCATTTAAAATTGGTTTGGAATCCCACCCTTAGGCTTGGATCCAAGCCAATAGGTTGGACCTACATGTAAGGTGTCCAAAGAAGTGATTTCAAAAAAACATAAAAAAAACTAAATCTCAAGTGTGCTCTCTATCAACTGATAAGTAATAGAGGCATTGGTAATAGAGGCTTTGCAACATCATGGCACAAAGAAGCTCAAATGAAATATATTGGGAAAAACATTAGTTAAGATTGGGGTCCTACAACTGATAAGTTGCCTTATTTTGGCAGTCCCATAGTAATGGTTTGATTTTTAGCCAACCAATTCCATAATGACATAACATATTTGAAGTAAGACTCATAGATTTTCATAAATCCTAAGATGATTTGAGTTGATCTCTCTCATGAAATGCATTGAGGAAGCAAGATAAGGATTCATATGAAGACCTATAACAAGTAATAATTTTTTTCCCAAAGGGAACAAAGTTCAACAACTAGTTGAAAGACAAAGGGGTTTAAGATGGTTGGTACTTGATGACATGCCAACCCTGAAATCAAGGTTCCATGCACATGCATTGGACTCAAACTGCAACACAAGGTAAGAGGGCATGAAATTCTTAAAGGTCCTACCTATGCCAATTACCAGGTTGTAATGCACCACATAAAGTATAGTTATTGTGAGAAGCTAATGAAATGGTGGAGAAGGCCTAACTATCATGGATGAAGGTAAAAAAACTTTACTTTGGTTGCCTACTAATCCTTCATCATGTCTTAACATACTATGGTCTAGACTCTAATTGTAGGTAAAAGTGTGGGAAGTCCAAGCCTGAGTCCTACGATGCAGTTCATATGCTTAATGATTACTTCCACAAATGCATTTGAGATCATTGTGCACATGTGGGTGATAAAATAATGGGCATAGGCCCTCAAATTATAGCGTGTAGACCAATGGATTTGTATGTTAGAGGTATTGCAGCAATACCCCACTATAAGGTTTAAATTCTATAGCACCTTCACCAAGGAAAAGGCTATCCAGCCCCAGAAAAAGCATGGGGGCATGGATGCCAGATGCCATACCATACATATGTACTTGTTGGAAATCATAGTTTTATGATTTCCAACACTTTATGATTTCCAACAAGTACATATGTATGGTATGGCATCCGACATCCATGCCTCATGCTTTTTCTAGGGCTGGATAGCCTTTTCCCCTTCACCAAGGTCCATTTTGTTGATATCCAATCCACACATGAGGCAAATAATTTACCTTATGTGGTCACATCAAAGGATATTGAGGATGTATCTGCTAATAGTGAGTGCATAGCTATTACTCATGATCGAATGACTATCTCATCATTATGCATAGCACAACCATCCACCACAAATGAAAAAGATGATATTTGGTGGTGCCTACATAAACATTCAGGTTTCAAACATTTAAATATGTAGGCACCTTCCAAAAAATCCAAAAAATTCTAACACTTTCGGCCTCTGCAGTAGAAAAATGCAAAAATCTATTGTACGCATGTGTCTTTGTATATACAAGGCTGTTTGTATATACATGCAGGTCAAATGTGCATTGGCGGGTCAGAGATCTCAATCGGCTTTCAA
Source organism: Cunninghamia lanceolata (assembly GCA_027924645.1). Lineage (NCBI taxonomy): Eukaryota > Viridiplantae > Streptophyta > Pinopsida > Cupressales > Cupressaceae > Cunninghamia > Cunninghamia lanceolata. The sequence continues at coordinate 14,501,450 of BSBN01000169.1, read as the reverse complement.
AAATGATGAAAAAATCAGTTATATGTATTTCGCAGTGCATATCAAGCTTAAAAAAGGTGCATGTACATTGAGGAATCTATCGTAGATTCCAAGAATATTTGCCAAATGTATATCAGGTTTACTTGTATATTTGTGTTGTATGTTTAAACATACAATGGCTACATACATTAGAAAACATGCAATGAAAAGATGCATTGGCGGCATACAAGGAGGTTACTGTGCTGAATGTATATCGGGTTCACTATAGCTGATGCATATGGAAATATACAATGGAAAATATACAAGGCACAGACATGCATTCGCTACAGTGCAATGTATCATCAGTCGATGTATATGCAAGGAAAAAATGTGCAAGGGGCCGATATACAAGTGGTGCGGCCCGCGGATATACAAAGTTGATTGTACATTAGAAATATGCAAGAGGCACATACAAAGAAAAGGTTGCATGCAAAGTAGGAACCAAGGGGTCGGATCCACCAGTTGCATTCAAAGGCGATTGTATGCTGGCACATACAACTAAATATGCAAGGCCCGGACCCGATGGATATTGTATTCTGGTTAATAAAAGATATAGGTCCAGATTGTATATTTTGTTTTGTATATCCACGTTGTATGTTTGTGATGTACAAGCATTCATATACCGGACATGAAGGGGGAATGTAATATAGCTCATAAGGTGTTGAACTCCACAGCTTGCATGTATGTGTGCATTGTATATCGCGGATATACAATGAAAAGTGCAAAGGTTTAGATACAAAGGCCGGATTTTAAAGTTGTTCTAATATGCTTCATGGAGGTTTGGAATCCGCGAATTGCATGTATATTGCGTATGTATATGCAACATACAGGCCAATATGCAAAGGAAAGACATACAACCCAGACGCGAAGGAAGAGTCAAATGCAGTGAATGAAATTTGAGGTCCGTGGGTTGTATAAAGCACTTGTATATGCCGATATACAAGCCGATGCGCAATGAAAAAGATACAAGACGGATTTCAAAAGGAGGTACGTTATGATTCATAATGATTTGAAATCCACGGCTTGTATGTATATTGTGTTTGTATCTGCAATATACAAAGGAGACATGCAAAAAGAAATGTACATGGCGGGACCCTAATGCAATTTCAATTTGTTCTATAACAATTTGAGGTCCACCTTGTTTGTTAAACAGTTGTATGTATATGCATTGGCATATACAAGGGTTTTAAAGGCAAAAGGTGGGCAATTGTATATGCATTTGAATATGCATATACATGGCAAAAAGGGCAAAATGGATGGTGGAAAAGTCTGCGATAGAAGCATAAGGTGCCTACATGGCATGCTTTCACTGGTTGGTGACTTTTCAAGGTATTTAGGAGCTGTTAATCTCAACGATACGATGCAAATCAACAGTTCTATTTCAGTGACTTTCAGCGGAGGTTTTCTTTGTATATGCAACTATTTTTCGAGCGGGAAAAACTTCAGAGGCATGTGACTACTGCATTTCCAAAGGCTGCGGGTAGGTTGGCATTGATGGCAACATTTACAGAGGTCTGATCGACGATGGATAGGTCAACTACCTATTTTAATGGAAAACCCCAAGCGGTTGCACATCTTCCGATCCCACCTGTTGTATTCAATGTTTTGGGCACCATTATGTGGTGCGCTATATCTGGTAGAAATTTTGAAATGCTATGAAATTATTGCTGAGTACACTGTCTTGCTATAAAATGCAAACTGTGTTACTCATTTCGGGTTGTTGAAGACTTGGGCATTTTTGGGGGAGAAATAACGAAAGACAAAGCATTTTCTTGGCTATTTTATCTCTTTTGGAGTTTATGAGTTGCATCTGAATGTACCTTGCACATATGTTCATTTTCTTGTCATTTTATATGAAAAATGCTTCATTGCATGTGTTTATCTGTCTGTCTCCATGTGTTGTATGCATTCTCTTTTTTTGAATCTGGTTGCTAAGGGTTTCTCAGATTCTGGGTATAGATTTCTGTATCACATGCTTAATCTCTAACTTCCATTCAAGGAGTGGATTAAATTGTTTTAGGTTGAGTATGGAGAAGGTTGTATGTCAGCTGGGATGTATGTAAGTAGAGACAGTTAAATACTTATCCTTGGGTGGTGTTTGTAAGGCAAATACTAGTCCTAACCCCTTGAAACTTGAATTCCAGTTGCAAGCCACTCTCTTGTATATGTCTAGTTGACTCCTTGCCCTGAGATAGGCACCAGTCTACTTCTGGATTAGTAGTTATGATCCAAAACCCCCTGCAATTCAAACCATATCATAATTCCAACCTGTTAGTTGTAGGAGTAGGATTACGAACCCTTGCATACTCTCATCCATAACCAGACAAATATGTCTAAGAATGTTGCTAACCTTGTGATTTGTCAAACAAATCTTGGTCCACGCATGAGAGTATTCTGCCTGTTATCACAAAGCTAAATCTTCCTGTCATTGGGCAAGTCAAAGTAAAATCTTTATCAAATAGGGATACCCCCCTTGGTGCGGCAGAACCAGAAGTGAAGGGGAGGCAGCTCACGCAACCTCTTGTATTAGTTGGCCAAATCTGCCAGTGCATTGGAACTGGCAAACCCTCTGCTGATTTGGAAAGAAAACCAACAATGATGACGATGGACCAAGTACTGCTCCATCCACCACTAGGAGAAGAAAATGTGTGTAAGTCAAACAGTAACCGAGATCTAGCGCGAGAAAACCTAGATCACTATCGCAAGTCAATCAGAGAAGAGACAGAAGATCCATCCTAACACATCTCAAATTAGTAGAGAGTCAGACTTGGCCGAATTCTAAAACTTCATCTCAAATTAGTAGAGTCAGAGTTCTAGAATTCGGCCAAGTCTGACTCTCTACTAATTTGAGATGTGTTAGGATGGATCTTCTGTCTCTTCTCTGATTGACTTGCGATAGTGATTTAGGTTTTCTTGCGCTAGATCTCGGTTGCTGTTTGACTGTAGTGGCAATGTCAGCTATGTATAGGCTAGGTAGTTTCTGACTTGAATTTTGTGATAGGCATTGTGCTAGATATCTTCTGTGGGAAATTATGTGGGTTTTCGCCATTTTTCTATATGTAAAACTTAACATCAATATTCTTACCCAATCTACAACAGATTTTTCCAAAGAATTGCATAAAGAGGATACAATACCTATTGTACAGGACCATGTGAATGCACTACAGGATCATTGGAATGCACTCGACGATAACTAAGGAAGTTAATCACAGAAGAGATAGAGAAAACTTGTCGGAATACCTTCAAGGAAATCATGATACAATTTAACAAGGATTAAATGACTCTACATCATTATTAAACCTATTCTGAAAGTAAGACTCATCCTAACACATCTCACATTCGTAGAAAGTTAGAGTTCTAGAATTTGGCCAAGCTGACGGTGGAGCTTACCTTAGGGGAGGGCCCATTAGGCTGGGTGGAAGCAGACAATGTTGAAGATGCTAGTTCATTCGCTACATTCTTATCACATTGCGCATGACAATTGAGATTCGTTGAAACAAGCGCTAAATTAGTTTTGCAAAACAGTCGCTTCTATGCAATTACCAGTTTTATTTTCACCACAAAAGCTTTAGTGACCACATACGTATGGTTTTAAAACTATCTATCTACAAAAATCACTAGTTTTGCTTGATTTCAAATTACAAATTGTAAATCTTCAAAAAAAATTGCTTCCTTTGTAAATTCTTCTCTTGTAATGTCTGCCTTCCTTCCCACCCAGAACCCTAGAAACACTCCAATATTTCTTCCTATATTTTCATAAACCAATTTTTATTCATTTGCATACTCATTTTTTTAGCACAACACTCAAAACATTTTCACATGTGGTCTCTACTCTACCATTTCCCTCCCTCATAGTCTCATTTTTGGCTTCACGAAGTGTGTTTAGATAACAAGTTAGAAGTAGGATTTGGTGTGACGGTTAGAGTGTGACCATATGGTAGATAACCCTGCTTTTCATGTGTGGTTAGAATACATTGATGTGTAGTTTTTAATGTTGTAATTGTTTTGGTGGAGCGTGGGAACACAAAGAAGTGAAGATGATGTAGGATGGTTATGGGGATGTTTTCCCTTTGCAATTTTCTTGTCTATGGTTGGCACTCTAGACACCATATTGACATCATCCAAATTAAATTCATTCCATATCGACATTCTCATCATTAGTTAATTAAATAATTATATATTATTTAGTCTATTGGAAAATATATTATTTAATTATTTAATTTATTATATATTCCATGGACTAAATAATATATAATTAAATAATTATATGTTATTTAATTAATCTAGTTCATCTCGCAATTAGTCTAATTGATACCTCACATCATTATTTAATTAATATATTTTCTCTCAACCATTTCCAAAAATAAATGATCAACTAATTGTTTTTCCCTCTTATTTTTGGTCGCAATAAATTTTTATGGCTTTTTTAGCCAACTTAATCTCATCCATTCATCTTGAACAAACTTAATCATGACCATCTATCTTCTCCTTGATACAAGGAAATTTCTCTCAAGTAACGTCCACCGTAGATCTTCCAAACAAATCAACACCGTACATCTTTCCAGCCAAAAAGTTATAAATGGAGCTTCAAAGCTTCCAAAAATCATCAACCTGAAATCACAAATAAATTTTGCCAACATTTTGAAGTAATTTATTTGAGCAACTACATCAATCTATTGAGAAAATCCATTTCACCATGGAATTTTCATGTAATAACTTCATTTATTCACATGTTTTTGCTTGAATTCCATTATGCTCTATTTTGAGGTTTGCATTTGATTTAGAATATGATTTAATTTTCTTGCATTTGTTTCCATCTTTTATTTCTAAACTTCATACTCACATTTTGGCTACCATGGTGAGACTCTTAGCCCTTCTACTTGACTTTTTAATCAATCTAAGTAGCTATTGTAGGAAGTTTTTGTAGGCACTATGCACAATCGCTCCTCTTGATTGATTTTTTTTTAATACTACTTTTTTTTAGAAAACTTCCTCATTTGGATAGTTTCATTAAAGAGAAATAATTTGTACAATAGAAAAGTCCATGCCTATTCATCGATGCAATTGGGCCTCAATCACAAAAATATAACACGAATTCTTCTCATCAAGAGTAATAAGCATTCTTATTGCATTACAAATATGGCTTAGGGGATATTGAACCCTCTAGAGTTCTCTCCTGTTATAGAGACCATACTTTCCAACTAACTTTATCTTAGTATCTAACCATTCTTTCTTATAAGGATGATGAGGCTTCTACGATAGTTGCAATAAAAGCTAACATGCACCATGGTTGCTGCAAAACCCCCTGTCTTTGCCTATTCTTCATTTATTCCTAGAGTAATAAGAATGGTTAAAACTGTTTGCTCTAGGATTGTTGATGTAGCTCGCTAATGCTTTTAGTTGATCAATTCAATGTTTTATTGAGAAGGTAATCTTTAATAAGCTAGAAATGCTTTTATTTATCCAATCATTTTTTGGGTTGTTGGGCGACATTAGTGTTGTCGATTAGGATTGCACCCTTATGCAAAGCTGTGAAAACTTTGCAATCCTTCAAAACATGGGATCCAGTTTAGGTTGTGGGTGACCTATGGTGAACTTGAACCTCCAGATGGGCTGGTTCCCTTGATAAAATAATATTTTTTTTACAGGAAAAGGGTAAAAAAAGATCTAATGGAATCACTAAAACTGAAACTATAAATGCGGTGATGCACCTAATTTTGATAGAAAACTTGCAAATCTGACTCACAATAGATCTCATAAATCTATCCACACAATCCACTTTTGGCAATGTAACCACAAAAATGTTTCTAAGGAAGGCTGGAAATTATCTTCTTTATGAAGGAAAAAGGATTTTTCAGAACATGAAGGAAAACAGACTTCAGTAGCACAACCTAAGACCTGTGATATCACTATGCTTAACACTTGCAAGTAAGAATGAGACAATAATTTTAAAGGTTTTGATATTTTAAACACAATAAAATTTCATCAAATCACTCATACAAGTAGCATTAATGGAAAGGCAAACATTTGATTCCAATGAAAAATAAAGGAAAATATTGCATAAAAGACAGAAAATGGAACATGAAACTTGTTGTAATCTCTATAAAATCTATAAAATTGAGTTACAAAACTTTTCTTCTCTTCCAAAGTATAAAGAGAAAAAAAGGCAAGAACTCGAAAATGAATTACAAAACCTTATTTGTCTCTAAATGTATGAAAGAGAAAAGAATGCAAGAACTAGCCAAAACCTAAGTTTTTCTTTACAATATATAGTTTGCTCTCTCCAAGAGGCATGGAAAAATAACTGCAGCTAACTACCTCTAAAAATAAGCCCTCTGATTTGGTCCATGAGAAAACTAAGAAATTCCTAAAAATAAGGGTCAAAATTGCCTCAAAATGAGCAAAAATAGCTCCAATCTGCTAGTCTCCATGTGTTTGACCCAAGTGTTGACCAATTTTGTCTATTTTGGCCCCCAAGTCATGCAAAAAGTCTTCAAAAGACCTCAATTAACTTAGCTCCTTCATTTTGCATGATGATCATGTGGAAAAATTAATAAAGTAATCATTTGCATGACTTACTTTATTATGAATCTCAATTTGTATAATTTTCTCCAATTTTACAACTTGTGACAAAATAATAAAGTAATTTATAAAATATTACTTTATTATTTTGTTTACGTGATAAATAATTGTAAAATTATGCAAGTGGAAGAAAAAGAAAAACTCCTTATTTCTCCAATTACATTTGCATAATTTTGCATGATTTTGATGCCAAAAATAGGTCTTAATACATGAGAGAAAAATATTACCCCCTTATCACTCCATGCAAAATAAAAACTCCATAATTGCATTTTACATGCATTCAAGGTATAGGAATATTCCCTTATCACTCCATCACATTGCAAAAAGAAAAATAATATCTAGTTGCATTACATATGTATACCCATCTTCATATTGCATACCATAATGCATTTATGCCACCTTACCTTTGCCTTGACCATATCTTCTTTGCATGCATTTGACTATCATGATGTATTAACCTTATCCATATTTGATCCTGCCTTTATACATGCATTCTTTGTCTTCAAATGATGTTCCTTTTGACCTTTGATGCATTTAAAATGCATAAGGTACAAAAGACTTCGACCATATAGAAATAAAGGAAATAAAAGTTCATAAGGCACAAAAATCTTGTCTCACAGTGATTTCGACCCTTGACTTGGTAAAAATCAAATGCAAACAACAATAATGTTGTCGGCCCCTTCTTGGCATGATGACTAGGTATCAATCAAGACCAAAGTCTTGACCCCGATCGAATAAGGTAAATGATTTGTTTTTTATTGCAAAGTCAAAAAATGAAGAAACAACACCAAGAGGTCATCGAACAAAAGAAAGAGTTAACCCTAATAGTTACTTCATTTTCATTTTTTCTTTCATCTGCATTCGGCTCTACAACCGAAACTAACCAATGGCTAGGGTTTGGTATTTCTTTGCATCTCCTCTAGTTTTTGTCCTCCATCTTCAGTCGAAACTCTAAGTATTTTCAGTGCAAGAAAAAGGTGAGTATATATCTTTGGGTTTTGACTGGTATTTCTTTGTTATTTTATGTAGCTTTTCCTTTCATGGTCACAGCTATAGTCACTGTGTATTCAATACAACCCTTAACAAAATTCTCCTTGTTCTCTATCTTTTTATCTGCAAAAATAACTGTGTTAGTAAAAAAACTTCAAGAATGAAGGCCGCGGCCTACTATAGTCTCTTTCTTCTGCAAAAATATGAGGTGAGCTTTTTCTCTTGCTCTGAATCTCAATTTTTTGAACTGTAACCTGATTCTTGATAAGGGCTTGAAAATGTTTTAGTGGGTATCCTTTGCCTTCAAAGAAATGATAACTCTTTGATATGGTCATGCTTGTATATGCATTATTCTCCCCTTTTCTTGACTGTAACTTGATAAAATGTGTTAGGTTTTCAAGAATTTTATATGGGTTTTGCCATTTTTTGGAAAGAAAAGGCCTTTCTGGTACAACCATCTCACTATTTTGGATTTGTATCTCTCTTTATGAGTAGCTATAAAAATGAAACAAGGGTTTGAAAAAAAAATTCATTCTTTGGCCACCATTGCTATATTTTATTTCTTTGTAATCTTTTCTTCTCTGTAGACACAAGAAATATATAAGGGCTTTACAAAAAATGATGAGGGTTTTATATTTCTACATACAGAGGCCTTTCCTATAACTGTTTATGGCATTTTTAGAAACTTCACTTCATGATTCTTCTTGTAGAAATATCAGTCAGTCGTCATTCTTCATGACAATATTTACTCAGAAATTGATCTCTTGTACCTTTTGTCACTTTATGATGTTCAATATGGCATAAGTATGAAATAATTATATGATACTCCAGTCTGTGTCATGGCTGTATTTTATTTCATGATGTAAACCTGATAACTTGCCTACTCAAATCACCATTTGTAACTTGCTATTCTGATCTCCTGTAGCTATTGTGAACACAACCTCATATATTACACATAGAACCTTGTTAATACATACCTGTATATCATTGTTTGATGCTCTCTAAACAATTTGATGCTACTTCTTTTATGGTCAAAAGTGACATTCAGTTCCTTATATTAAAATGTCATTGACTTTGAGGGCTTGAACATTGGCATGGTATAAAAGATGTTTCAACTCTATAGCATAGAATGACTATTACTTGCTCTTTTGAACTATCTCCTGTAGCTATTATGAACATAACCTTCTCATAACTCCACCTCTATACTTTGTATGTAGATAACTTTATTTAGAAACACTGCTTCTTTTGTAACATGTAATGAAGCAATCTGAATATGTCTGATCTGATTTTGACAGTCTGTTATTAAGTGGGCATAGTTTATAGGAGCAACTACTCCTCTTCACTTTATCATGATAACTTCACTCTTTACAAGTTGACTGCTATGATGCATAATATTGTCTTGGATGATGCATCCTTTCTATTGCAATTTGCTATCCTTTTCAAATGAATAAAAATGAATACATGTTGGGCTCAACGCTTATGGGAGCCACATTTTCTCCACATGTTTTAATGTCTTCAAATTAGCAACATTACTTTTCCTATACCTGTACAGTGAAGAAACAAGTTAGCATAAAAACATACCTCTGGAAGTTGATTGATCTTTCTCATGATGATTTGATTTATTGCACACGTCTGATTTGATCCATTCATATGAAATGCATCATGTTTGCAAGTTGATATGTCTGTTGATAGAAGCATGTGATAATTTTAAATATCTGGAGCTTCTAACAGGGCCTTCCCCAATTTTTTTTTGTAGGTACACTGTCATGATCAGGAGCTAAAGATAAAGACATGAAGACCAACTCTCAATTGAAGGCATCAACCTTCTGATAAAAGGCAATGATGGATATTTGATATTCTCATATGTTCTTTTCATTTCCTTTTATCATCAGATCTATACCTTGCATATGTCTGCATTGCTCAGTTTAGTCACTCCCACGGCTTGTGTGGGACACATTTTAAACATTTCTTAAAACATGGTCAGTTACTTTACCTTATGCAAATGATTTATGTATGTTTCTTTTTTTTTTTAATCAAATGCATATGTTAGAATAACTGAAACTGATATGAAGCATATGATCAAAATATGATATGAAATGACCGCTTTATAAATACCTTTCTTTCACAGTGAAATGTGATCACTTGGATAATTCAATTGTCTCATAACTGAAAGATAAAACTAGTTAGATTATCTGTCTCTCATTTGACTCTCTGATGCCTTGCCATTAGATATTCATTTGTCATGATGGTTTGACAGTCCTAATTGGACTGTCAGGTTATCTTGACAACTAATCCTTATTTTTTCTTGTCAAGAAATCAAACATTCACTGATTGCAAAACTTAAAATTTTTCTTTTTACTCCTTTTGAAACAATCTACAAATTAGGTCTAACTAAATTAGGTGTGAACATAATTCAGTAACATTTCTGGTGACCTCTTAGGGGTGTTTGCCTGCTAAACAAAATAGAACCAGTAGCCTTGCAATTCCATTGGGCATATGAGTCTTCTCTTGCCTGAAACTTTAAAAAACTTTCTGCAACTCAAATTGATAGAAAACTACAGCAGCAAAACAAAACTGAAACTGAAACTTTTCTGGCCTGCTTAAGACATAGCCAACAAAATGTGCATGTGCACTTCTTGGAAATTGAAATATTGAACTAAAATTCTACTCTACCCTAGTCTAACTAGCCAAAGGTGTTGGTCAAACAAATCCATTAATTGTTTTGTTGAAATAGCTACCCTTTCTCAACAAGGGACACTGATTCACATGCTTATGGGCAGCTAAAATTAGATGAAGCACAGGAAGATACTCAATAAATTGCTGCAATGCTTCATAAAAATGTAGACAAACTCACTCACCATCTAAACCTGATCTTGTATACTTTTGTTATGAGGTAGAAAGATGATCTGATTTTGCTGTTCTGAGGCTGAAATCTCATCTTTGGGCACAACAACAATCTGTACCTCCCTTTTAATCTCTCTATCAGTTAGATCCTTGATTGGACACCCTCTTGCAATGATGAACTTTCTGCTCATACTCTTGGTTTCCTTATCAAGATCTGCTGTCCTGTTATCAGTTGCAATGTCAACCTGATTTGAAAAAGTTAGCTCATAGAAATGGAATGAATTAAAATTTGCCTCTTTGATTTGATCCTGTTGATCACATACTGCTGGTTCATATGATACTAGCTTATCATCAATGTTAGAACAAAAAATTTCTATGATATCTGAAAACATGCTCTCATCTAACTGATAATCTTGCACTGAATCTGGATGAGTTTCTTCATTCAGGTGTTCAAAACTAGGCACTGATGTTAAGATGCATATGATATCTTCATTTTCATCCATGAATTCAGGAAGTTAATTAAATAAATCAGCTAGCTCATGATACTCAATCTCTGTTTCTTTCACAAAACATGTTCAACCTGATCTTGTTTGCCATCTAAATTTGACACAAAGGACTCAAGATCATCCCAAAATGAAACTTCATCACATTCCTCTTGAATTTTTTTAAGAGAGGGACTGTTTATTACCTCATAATGCTCTCAACCAGCTATGTAAGTTGCATGATAAGTTTACCTTCATAATCTTCGAATTGATCCAAGATTAGATTGTCAGACTGCTTAGCTTCAATCAGTAACTCTTCATACTGTTTGATGTCTTCCTGCTATTCTGAAATTGCTATTGGTATGCTTTCCTCATCTGGTTCAATAAAACTAGGTAGCTGATCAAACAAAAAAACCAGTTCTTCCTCCTCACACGGGGTTTTCTCCATCGAAATGTGGGCAACCTGTCTTTGCAATTGAATATTTTGCCCTTCCATTATCTGTGTCATGCTTTCATTTATCTTGTAAATAGCATTAGAAAACTTCTTAAATGAATCAAAATGCAAAGGATTGATTACCAAATTTGATACAACATCTTATTCATTTGTAAATTGTGCTCATTTTCAGCTAGGCACATAGTAAAAACAACAGCAACCTCTTGCTCCACATCTGATTTTTCTAATTTGGTGGGACAAGAATGACTGCAAGAAACTTTAGCTGTTGTTCTAAAACTTAGAATTTTGATTGGCTTGGGCTCTAAAACCTATTTCTCTTCTTCACCATACCAACTAGGAATCTTGATTGGTTCAGATACTACTACCTTTTCCTCTTCCTGATTTTGGATTAGTATGGAAGGGTAGCCTTAATAAGATTTGGCATTTTGTAATCAGGATGATTGGTCCAAGAAGGCTGCCATGGTTGTTCAAAAGCTTGATGACTTGGTCCAGGCACTAGATGTGACTGACACTGAGGATTATTAGACTGATTATGAATGTAAACAGACTCCTAATTAAAATTAGAACTTCTGAAACTTGGAATTTGATACCTACTAACCTCATTTTGAACAAGTTGATCCAGAATGAATGTAGTTGTCTGGATTGTTTCCCTTTGTACTTGTGCAAGCAAAAACTTCATCTACTCGTCTTTTGCTACTATCTCCCTTCTGAGACCTTCTTCAAACTGTATCCTTTGTGCCTCCAACCCCTGCTCATGAAGACAGGCTTGATAATCCATCTTTTCCTACTGTAAATCAAGCTCCTGTAGCCTCTTGAACTCTTCTAGGTGCATTGTGACTTCTAACAATGTGTCGTTGATGTCACTCATGCTATACTTCATATCCCTAACCTCTTGGGGCTGATTTTGGACATATAAATGCTGATATGAAGGCTAAGTAGGGGTGGGTGGGAGGTAAGAGTACTGTGCATGCTGGTTTCCTTGAGAAACCATAGAATTTGGGTTTAAATCAACATCATGGCTAATCTGATATGGTTGATAAAATGGAGGATTAATAGTATTTTTATGATGTGATGGATGATATGACATGTTTCCATGAAGGATAGATATGTTTACTCATTCAAAAGCTTGAAAACAACTAAACCTGATCTTGTGATACATTTCATGGGCTGCAAGGTCTGATCTATCAAACTAGAAAGCTAGAGTCGCTAGGTATTTGTAAATAAACCTCTAAAAAGGTTGTATTAACTGCTGATCATACCAAAATAACAGTAGTAATAAGTTCTTTTTGAACTAAAAATTAGTTCAAAGTCCCACCGAGCGTGCCAAAAACTGTTGTCGATTAGGATTGTACCCTTATGCAAAGCTGTGAAAACTCTGCAATCCTTCGAAACATGGGATTAAGTTCAGGCTGTGGGTGACCTATGGTGAACTTGAACCTCCAGATGGGCTGATTCCCTTGATAAAATAATAATTTTTTTGCAGGAAAAGGGTAAAAAAAGATCTAATGGGATCACTAAAACTGAAACTATAAATGCGGTGATGCACCTAATTTTGATGGAAAACTTGCAAATCTGACTCACAATAGATCTCAGAAATCTATCCACACAATCCACTTTTGGTAATGTAACAACAAAAATGTTTCTAAGGAAGGCTGGAAATTATCTCTTTATGAAGGAAAAAGGATTTTTCAGAACATGAAGGAAAACAGACTTCAGTAGCACAACCTAAGACCTGTGATATCACTATGCTTAACACTTGCAAGTAAGAATGGGACAATAATTTTAAAGGTTTTGATATTTTAAACACAATAAAATTTCATCGAATCACTCATACAAGTAGCATTAATGGAAAGGCAAACACTTGATTCTAATGAAAAATAAAGGAAAATATTGCATAAAAGACATATAATGGAACCTGAAACCTGTTGTAATCTCTATAAAATTTGTAAAGTTGAGTTACAAAACCTTTCTTCTCTTCTAAAGTATAAAGAGCAAAAAATGCAAGAACTCGAAAATGAGTTACAAAACCTTCTCTGTCTCTAAATGTATGAAAGAGAAAAGAATGCAAGAACTAGCCGAAACCTAAGTTTTGCTTTACAATATATAGTTTTATCTCTCCAAGAGGCATGGAAAAATAACTGCAACTAACTACCTCTAAAAATAAGCCCTCTGATTTGATCCATGAGCAAACCAAGAAATCCCTAAAAATAAGGGTCAAAACTACCTCAAAATGAGCAAAAATAGCTCCAATCTACTAGGCTCCATGTGTTTGACCCAAGAGTTGACCAATTTTGTCTATTTTGGCCCCCAAGGCATGAAAAAATTCTTCAAAAGACCTTAGTTAACTTAGCTCCTCCATTTTGCATGATCTTGCATGATGATCATGTGGAAAAATTAATAAAGTAATCATTTGCATGACTTACTTTATTATGAATCTCAATTTGCATAATTTTCTCCAATTTTACAACTTGTGACAAAATAATAAAGTAATTTATAAAATATTACTTTATTAATTTGTTTACATGATAAATAGTTGTAAAATTGTGCAAGTGGAAGAAAAAGAAAAACTCCTTATTTCTCCAATTACATTTGCCTAATTTGCATAATTTTGCATGATTTTGATGCCAAAAATAGGTCTTAATACATGAGAGAAAAATATTACCCCCTTATCACTCCATGCAAAATAAAAACTCCATAATTGCATTTTACATGTGTTGGTACTCATTTTGGCCTGGAGTTTGATCTTGCATGTTGGAGGGTTTCTTCATCTAAACCCTAAGTCTTCTTGTCCATCGGCAGGAGCTTGGCATATCGGCGAACATTCTTTTTGAGTGCTCCGATTGTGTCTTTAAACTTTTGGTTTGAACTTGAACCCTTTTCTTCAAGGTTCAAAGGTTCAATGGTTCGTGGTTCAACGGTTCAAGGTTCATTTTTCTTCTAACGGGTCATATTATGCATTTGCCTTGCGTAAATATTGTATCGTTGAACCTCCCGCTTGAACCCTTTTCTCAACGGTTCAAGGTTCAATGGTTCAAAGCTTTATGATTTTGATCTTATTGAAGTGAGTGGTATCATCGGCGAAGGATTTCTGAGTTGGGCCGACAGTGGATGTTTGGCCGATGAGATATCATCGGCGTATGTCTTGCCGAAGAGGGTGGGGTTGACGAAGTGCCATCAGTAAGACTATTGTGGTCGGCGAAGGAGTGTTCAGTTGCTCCGATAGTGTTGATCTCGCCAATGGGAGTGAGGAGTTTGGCCGTCGGGGAGTCGTCGGTGTGTGTCTGGCCGATGGGAATTTGGAGGGTGTCTATCGGTGTCAGTTGTATTGTCGGCCTAGTCGATGGAAGGTAGCCCGATGGTCTATCTCTGGCTGATGATGGGGAATGTATAGTTTGCATCGGCCAGACCTTTGAGATCGGTGAGAGTTTGCTTGGCTTGGCCGATGGTTTTTGTCTTGGCGACAGGCCTGTATGGAATGGTCATCGGTGAGACTTTGTTCATCGGTGGGGAAGCTTTTGGGTTGGCCGATAGACTATGTCTAGCCGACAGAGGATTGCAATGGCTTCATCAGTGTAACACATGAGGTCGGCCAGAGGATTTTTGGATGCTCCGATGGAGGGAGTCACGCCGACGGAGGTGGGGAGTGTAGTTTGTGGTCATTGGCGAGACTGTTGAGATCGGCAGGAGATTTATGGGCTTGGCCGATGGCTTAGGTCTGGGTGATGGGCTTTGGGCAAAGGAGTGTGTGTCGAGCATGGCAAAAGCGCTCGACACCTATTGAGCTCGCGGCCATGCTTTTAAAGTGCTAAAGTGGTCTCGGTAGCATGCATGTGGGACTATTCTTCCTGCATATTTTAAACCTGCAGTGAAGCATGTTTTGGCAGGAAATTCTTCTTTGAATGCTGCAACTGTTTTCTTGGTCGCTACGGGTGGTTGGGCCATAAATGGCGACTGTGCTGAGGCGTGGGCGAGTTGTTGAACAGTCATGTACCTAATTTTTGGCATGAAGACTCCCGGATGGTGGCGCAGGGCTCGAGGCCACCCTTGTCTACTCTCTTGTCTGTTGTAGCAATAAATTTTGAGCGCCATTCCTTTGTGGGATCTGTATCTGACATTTTTTGATGTCCACCATGTAATTAATGCTAGGTACACTTTCTAGCCGATATAGGCAGACTGTGTTACCATTTTTGAGGTTGTTGAAAGTTGAACATTTGGCTCTGTAATACAATACAGTTGGTTTTGGTTGCTCTGTGCAGCAAAACTTGTGAGTTTATGTATCTCCTGTAGTATGTTTTTGGCATGAATCCGTTGATTTCATGGTTAATCTTATATGAATAATGCTATGTTTGCATGTGTTGTGCTAATTCTGTCTCCAGTGTGGCATGTATCTTT
This sequence comes from Cunninghamia lanceolata, assembly GCA_027924645.1. Classification (NCBI taxonomy): domain Eukaryota; kingdom Viridiplantae; phylum Streptophyta; class Pinopsida; order Cupressales; family Cupressaceae; genus Cunninghamia; species Cunninghamia lanceolata. Next base: position 14,485,688 of record BSBN01000169.1, on the reverse strand, counting down.
CTTCTGAGTCTAGGTATTCAAAGAATGTCTAAGATTCTAGAACATAGAATTCCTGTGTTGAATGTTTAATCTCTTAACTTCTGCTCAAGGGGTAGATTAAATTGTTCTCAGATTGAATATTGGGAAGGATATACTGCAGTAGGGATGCCATAAGTATAGATAGCTTAACACTCTGTATTTGGGAGATATCTGTAAGGCAGGTATCATATGTGTCCCCCTGAAATCTAGTTTTAGTTGTTCATGCTAATCATTCACAGGTGTATGTCTACTGACTCCAAGCCCTAGATAGACACTGATCTAGCTTTGTGTTTGTGTTACATACCATGTTTAGCTCTGCATCCAAACATAAAATCAAAATCAAACTCCAAAACAACCATTAGGACAGTAGAATTAGTTTTAGGATCCAAGTCCTCTGTCTACAACTGCAAATAGGCCCAAAGCTAGCCCCTTTGCTCTTATCTTACAGTTTTGGTCTACTTACAGGAGGACTTATCTGCTTTCTGTCAGCATCCCAGCCTTTATATGCATATCTTCATGGATGTTGAGTAGGGAATACCCCCTAGGTTTTGCAGAGCCTGAAGAAGAAGAGGAGATAAAATATAGAGTCTATCTCCTACACTGTTGGCCCCTGGCCCAGAGATCCTGTTGATCATTGATGGCTACCTTGTAGGGAAATCTGGGAGTAAGCATCCAGTCTGGGAAAAAACCAACAGAAATTGGTGACTCTGCTGGGGAGACAATGTCATATCCATGAAAGTTTGAGTCTACAAGATTGAAGAATTAGGCCTGGATGTGTTTGTTGCAACAGAGAAAAAGGTTGTATATGTGACTCTGCTGGTGGATGGCCCAGAAAGAAAGAAATCAATTTGTAGCTTCAGCTTGTTTGAAGCTCATTCCTCTTCAAGGAGGTGGCAACTCTACATCAAAGAACTTGATAAAAGAACAAAATCAGTCAGAGAAGAATTTGCAGCTCCTGCAACATATCTAGGTATTTCATATTGTTTGACAGACTCCCTATTTGGTGAGATAGCACTCGTTAAAAGGGAAACATTGGTGAAAGCAAAGCTTGCATGCTTCTATTAGACTTACTCTGTATTTCAAAGGGCATGCAATGTTGTTTAAAAGACTCATTTAAAGGACTTTAGGAAAGTTTGAAAAAACAGTCTAAATTTTGAGTGCCTAAAGTCATTGTTTGTAGAAAATCTGAGTAGAGAGGAGGGTTGCAAAAACATAAAGGATGTATTATCAGCCCATGCACCCTTGTGAGGTGTCAAGTGCAAAAATGTATAATAGTCAATCCCAACCATGTAATAAAAGAAGTTTCAACATAGATAGATATAAGCCCATAAATTTTAATGGCATTTGTGGCTATCCAAATGCTCTTCCACCTAAAATCAGAAAGTGTTGCCTAAATTCAATGGTACAAAGGATGAATCAGCTGAGAGACACTTGTAGCAGTTTATAAATGTGATAGATGACTTTGAGATTGACCATGAGGACGTGGTTATGAGATTATTTGTTCAATCTCTAGATGAAGATGCAAGGGACTGGTTTTCCTACCTTCCAGTCCACTCTGTCAGCTCTTGGCATGATTTTAAATCTGCATTTCTAGATCAATATGGTGAGAGAATTTCTGAATATGCAGTTATTAGTAATTTTATGTACATCCATATTGAAGAAGATGAGTTGATCCCAGCCTTTAACCTCAGATTTATGAGGGCATTGAATAGAATTCCAGAATGCATTAGACCTAATGATGCACTGTGCTTAGTTGTCTATTTGGGAGCTTTTGATAAGAAAATGAGTTATAGATTAAGAGACAAGGAGCGCACCACATTGCATCAGGCACATCAGTTTGCAATTGATATTGAAAACAATTGGAGGTATGGAATACAAAAGGGTTATTTTTCTAAAAAATTTTGTTGTCCTGTAGCCCCCAATGTTAATGAAGGTCTTAATTCAGGTATTGACAATGAATGTCAAAGTGCTCACACCCCTGTTGTCCCAATTTTTGCATCATTCCAAGTTGATGATGTTTCTGTTATAAAGGAGGATGTCCTGTTTTGCCCAGTAAATGAAGTTGGAAATAATAATTTTTCAAGTAATATTTGCATACCAGTCCTAAACAAAGAGCCTTCATGTTTAAATGATCCAGTTGTGCAAAGTTGTGATCATGTGGATCAGCAGTCAGTATCAGTTTCATCGGGAAGTATTAGAGGGATGGAGAATGATGCAGATAGCTCAACTTCAGAATGCATTGAAACAGTAGAAATCTTGTATATGGGGCAATCAGTTGATAGAAATGATATCCATGATCAATTCATGGATCAGGTTTGTTCTTCTTATGACTCTAGATCTGATAGTAATGAAGAAGAATTGGAGTATCATGAAGAAGAAGCAGAGGCCTTTGCGGTGAGTGTTAATCCCCTTTATGATGAGTCTACAGGTGCCTTTGATGCTATGAGTCCTGACTTTTAGTGGTGCAGGATTAATCCTCTTTTTGAGGATGATGATGAATATAAGGAGACAGTTGACCTAGGTGATACATCAGTTTGTGAGGGGGGGCATATGAATCAGATATCTTCAGTTTTTGTGAAGATACTATGGATTTGCAAACTGTGAATAATGGATGTTCATCATCACTTGGTTTAGATATGTGCAACATTGGGTGTGTGGATCAGGATTTGTTTTCAATATCAGTAGATATTGGGGGTCTCATTTTTTCTAAGTATTTTGAGTTTTTGGATCAGCTGGATGAGTGCCTGATGGTGTGCAGTAGCTAGATAAATGATAAAGACTGCCAAGAGCAGTATGATGTACCATCTAAAGAGTATAACATGCATATGTTGCTTAATGCTGAAGGATTTCTTAGCATGTATGGCTGCATGTTTGATTTTGAAATACAGAGTGATAGAGGCAGTACTACAAGTGGCAAGTTGTCAAAAATGGTGGAATATCTAATTGAGTAGATGACCTTATGGGCAAACTATGCCAATCTTTTCAGTTGGGATTGGGATCTTTCAGTTTGGAATCAGGCATTTAGCAGGAAAAAAATTTGGTTCTTCCTTTTTGGCTACCCGGAGCCACCCAAGTGATGACTAAAAATATAGTTTTTGTGCAGGTTGGTGCAATGATCGACTCTGTTGCCCAATAGATATGGCCCAATCTGCGAAACCAAATATTCTGAGGTCCTCACTACAGTTTTGCACCTGCACGTCCCCAGACAGAGCCAGTGTTGGTACTCATTTTGGCCTGGAGTTTGATCTTACATGTTGGAGGGTTTCTTCATCTAAACCCTAAGTCTTCTTGTCCATCGGCAGGAGCTTGGTGTATCGGCGAACGTTCTTTTTGAGTGCTCCGATTGTGTCTTTGAACTTTCAGTTTGAACTTGAACCCTTTTCTTCAAGGTTCAAAGGTTCAATGGTTCGTGGTTCAACGGTTCAAGGTTCATTTTTCTTCTAATGGGTCATATTATGCATTTGCCTTGCGTAAATATTGTATCGTTGAACCTCCCGCTTGAACCCTTTTCTCAATGGTTCAAGGTTCAATGGTTCAAAGCTTTATGATTTTGATCTTATCGGAGTGAGCGGTATCATCGGCGAAGGATTTCTGAGTTGGGCCGACAGTGGATGTTTGGCCGATGAGATATCATCGGCGTATGTCTTGCCGAAGAGGGTGGGGTTGACGAAGTGCCATTGGTAAGACTATTGTGGTCGGCGAAGGAGTGTTTAGTTTCTCCGATAGTGTTGATCTCACTGATGGGAGCGAGGAGTTTGGCCGTCAGGGAGTCGTCGGTGTGTGTCTGGCCAATGGGAATTTGGAGGGTGTCTATCGGCGTGAGTTGTATTGTCGGCCTAGTCGATGGAAGGTAGCCCGATGGTCTATCTCTGGCCGATGATGGGGAATGTATAGTTTGCATCGGCCAGACCTTTGAGATCGGTGAGAGTTTGCTTGGCTTGGTCGATGGTTTTTCTCTTAGCGACAGGTGTGTATGGAATGGTCATCGGTGAGACTTTGTTCATCGGCGGGGAAGCTTTTGGGTTGGCCGATAGACTATGTCTGGCCGACAGAGGATTGCGATGGCTTCATCGGTGTAACACATGAGGTCGGCCAGAGGATTTTTGGATGCTTCGATGGAGGGAGTCACGCCGACGGAGGTGGGGAGTGTAGTTTGTGGTCATCGGCGAGATTGTTGAGATCGGCAGCAGATTTATGGGCTTGGCCGATGGCTTAGGTCTGGGCGATGGGCTTTGGGCGAAGGAGCGTGTGTTGAGCGTGGCGAAAGTGCTCGACACCTATTGAGCTCGCGGCCACACTTTTAAAGTGCTAAAGTGGTCTCGGTAGCATGCATGTGGGACTATTCTTCCTGCATATTTTAAACCTGCGGTGAAGCACGTTTTGGCAGGAAATTCTTCTTTGAATGCTACGACTGTTTTCTCGGTGGCTGCGGGTGGTTGGGCCATAAATGGCGACTGTGCTGAGGCGTGGGTGAGTTGTTGAATAGTCATGTACCCAATTTTTGGCATGAAGACTCTTGGATGGTGGCACAGGGCTCGAGGCCACCCTTGTCTACTCTCTTATCTGTTGCAGCAATAAATTTTGAGCGCCATTCCTTTGTGGGATCTGTATCTAACGCTTTTTGATGTCCACCATGTAATTAATGCTAGGTACACTTTCTAGCCGATATAGGCAGATTGTGTTACCATTTTTGAGGTTGTTGAAAGTTGAACATTTGGCTCTGTAATACAATACAGTTGGTTTTGGTTGCTTTGTGCAGCAAAACTTGTGAGTTTATGTATCTCCTGTAGTATGTTTTTGGCATGAATCCGTTGATTTCATGGTTAATCTTATATGAATAATGCTATGTTTGCATGTGTTGTGCTAATTCTGTCTCCAGTGTTGCATGTATCTTTCTTCTGAGTCTAGGTATTCAAGGAATGTCTAAGATTCTAGAACATAGAATTCCTGTGTTGAATGTTTAATCTCTTAACTTCTGCTCAAGGGGTAGACTAAATTGTTCTCAGATTGAATATTGGGAAGGATATACTACAGTAGGGATGCCATAAGTATAGATAGCTTAACACTCTGTATTTGGGAGATATCTGTAAGGCAGGTATCATATGTGTCCCCCTGAAATCCAGTTTTAGTTGTTCATGCTGATCATTCACAGGTGTATGTCTACTGACTCCAAGCCCTAGATAGGCACCGATCTAGCTTTGTGTTTGTGTTACATACCATGTTCAGCTCTGCATCCAAACATAAAATCAAAATCAAACTCCAAAACAACCATTAGGATAGTAGAATTGGTTTTAGGATCCAAGTCCTCTGTCTACAACTGCAAATAGGCCCAAAGCTAGCCACTTTGCTCTTATCTTACAGTTTTGGTCTACTTACAGGAGGACTTATCTTCTTTTTGTCAGCATCCCAGCCTTTATATGCATATCCTCATGGATGTTGAGTAGGGAATACCCCCCTAAGTTTTGCAGAGCCTGAAGAAGAAGAGGAGATAAAATATAGAGTCTATCTCCTACACTGTTGGCCCCTGGCCCAGAGATCCTATTGATCATTGATGGCTACCTTGTAGGGAAATCTGGGAGTAAGCATCCAGTCTAGGAAAAAACCAACAACATGTATTCAAGGCATAGAAATATTTTTTTATCACTCCATCACACTACAAAAACAAAACTAATATCTAGTTGCATTACATATGTATACCCATCTTCAAATTACATACCATAATGCATTTCTGCCACCTTACCTTTGCCTTGACCATATCTTCTTTGCATGCATTTGACTATCATGATGTATTAACCTTATCCATATTTGATCATGCCTTTATACATGCATTCTTTGTCTTCAAATGATGTTCCTTTTGACCTTTGAAGCATTTAAAAATGCATAAGGCACAAAAGACTTCGACCATACGGAAATAAAGGAAATAAAAGTTCGTAAGGCACAAAAATCTTGTCTCACAATGATTTCGACCATTGACTTTGTAAAAATCAAATGCAAACAACAATAATGTTGTCAGCCCCTTCTTGGCACGATGACTAGGTATCAATCAAGACCAAAGTCTTGACCCCAATCGGATAAGACAAATGATTTTTTTTTTTATTGCAAAGTCAAAAAATGAAGAAAGAACACCAAGAGGTCATCGAACAAAAGAAAGAGTTAACCCTAAAAGTTACTTCATTTTTCATTTTTTCTTTCATCTGCATTTGACTCTGCAACCGAAACCAACCAACAGCTAGGGTTTGGTCTTTCTTTGCATCTCCTCTGGTTTTTGTCCTCCATCTTCAGTCGAAACTCTAAGCATTTTCAGTGCAAGAAAAAGGTGAGTATATATCTTTGGGTTGTCACTAGTATTTCTTTGTTATTTTCTGTAGCTTTTCCTTTCATGGTTGCGGCCATAGTCACTATGTATTTAATACAACCCTTAACAAAATTCTCCTTGTTCTATGTCTTTTTATCTGCAAAAATAACTCTCTATGCAAAAAAACTTTAAGAATGAAGGCCGCGGCCTGCTACAGTCTCTTTCTTCTGCAAAAATATGAGGTGAGCTTTTTCTCTTGCTCTGAATCTCAAGTTTTTGAACTGTAACCTAATTCTTGATAAGGGCTTGAAAATGTTTTAGTGGGTATCCTTTGCCTTTGAAGAAATGATCACTCTCTGATATGGTCGTGCCTGTATATGCATTATTCTCACCTTTTCTTGACTATAACTTGATAAAATGTGTTAGGTTTTCAATAATTTTATATGGGTTTTGCCATTTTTTGGAAAGAAAAGGGCCTTGGCATGGCCATCTCACTATTTTGCATATGTATCTCTTTTTACCAGCAGATATAAAAATGAAACAAGGGTTTGAAAAAAAAATTCATTCTCTGGCCACCATTGCTATATTTTATTTCTCTGTAATCTTTTCTTCTCTGTATACATAAGAAATATGTAAGGGCTTTACAAAAAATGATGAGGGTTTTATATTTATACATACATAGGCCTTTCTTGTAACTATTTATGGCATTTTTAGAAACTTCACTTCATGATTCTTCTTGTAGATATATCAGTCAGTCATCATTCTTCATGACAATGTTTACTCAGAAATTGATCTCCTGTACCTTCTGTCACTTTATGATGTTCAATATGGCATAAGTATGAAATAATTATATGATACTCCAGTCTGTGTCATGGTTGTATTTTATTTCATGATGTAAACCTGATAACTTGCCTACTCAAATCACCATCTGTAAATTGTTATTCTGATCTCATGTAGCTGTTATGAACACAACCTCATATATTGCACATAGAACCTTGTTAATACATACATGTATATCATTGTTTGATGCTCTCTAAACAATTTGATGCTACTTCTTTTATGGTAAAAAGTGACATTCAGTTCCTTCTATTGAAATGTCCTTGACTTTGAGGGCCTAGACATTGGCATGGTATAAAAGATGTTTCAACTCTGTAGCATAGAATGACTGTAACTTGCTCCTTTGAACTATCTCTTGTAGCTGTTATGAACATAGCCTTCTCATAGTTGCACCTTTGTACTTTGTATGTTGATAACTTGATTCAGAAACACTGCTTCTTTTGTAACATGTAATGAAGCAATCTGAATATGTTTGATCTGATTTTGACAGTCTGTTATTGAGTGGGCATAGTTTATAGGAGCAACTACTCCTCTTCACTTTATCATGATAACTTCACTCTTTACAAGTTGACTGCTATGATGCATAATATTGTCTTGAATGATGCATCCTGTCTATTGCAATCTGATATCCTTTTCAAATAAATAAAAAGGAAAACATGTTGGGCTCAACCCTTGTGGGAGCCACATTTTCTCCACATATTTTAATGTCTTCAAATCAAAAACATTACTTTTCCTATAGCTGCATAGTGAAGAAACAAGTTAGCATAAAAACATACCTCTGGAAGTTGATTGATCTTTCTCATGATGATCTAATTTATTGCACATGTCTGATTTGATTCATTCATATGAAATGCATCATGTTTGCAAGTTGATATGTCTGTTGATAAAAGCATATGATAATTTTAAATATTCGAAGCTTCTAACAGGTCCTTCCCCAAATTTTTTTTGCAGGTACACTGTCATGATCAGGAGCTAAAGATAAAGACATGAAGACCAGCTTTCAACTGAAGACATCAACCTTTTGATAAAAGGCAATGATGGATATTTGATATTCTCATATATTCTTTTCATTTCCTTTTATCATTAGATCTATAGCTTGCATATCTCTGCATTCCTGAGTTTAGTCACTCCCGCGGCTTGTGTGGGACACATTTTAAACATTTTTTAAAACATGATTAGTTAATTTACCTTATGCAAATGATTTATGTATGTTTCTTTTTTTTTTAATCAAATGCATAGGATAGAATAACTGAAATTTATATGAAACATATGTTCAAAATATGATATGAAATGACAGTTTTATAAATACCTTTCTTTCACACTGAAATGTGATCACTTGGATAATTCAATTGTCTCATAACTGAAAGATATAACCAGTTAGATTATATGTCTTTCATTTGATTGTTTGATGCCTTGCCATTAGATATTCATTTGTCATGATGGTTTGACAATCCTAATTGGACTATCAGGTTATCCTAACAACTGATCCTTATTTTTTCTTGTCAAGAAATCAAACATTCACTGATTGCAAAACTTAAAATTTTTCTTTTTACTCCTTTTGAAACAATTTACAAATCAGATCTAGCTAAATTAGGTGTGAACATAATTTAGTAACAATTAGTCTCCATGAAATTGTGATATATTGTGTTAATGATAGCCTAGGTAATTTGGTCATTAACATTCAATTGTGTAAGGGTAAAGGGTGAATGAAATGCCTAGGGGAAGGTACTCATATTAAGATGATATAAATCCAACAACATAAAAACTATAGAGGAAAACAAGAGCAAATGTAAAGCTGCAATGCCCCTCCATTGGTTTTACTTTTTATATGAACTTTTGAAGATCATTCATTTGTAGATTTAGATTGCTCTTTGCAATATATCTATTGATTTGAAACATGCTCTACAATTGTGCTCTTTTTTTATTTAAGGGATTTTTGTAATCATTTTATTTTATTTAGGTAATTATGTTTAGTGTTCTGGGGATTTTTTTGTAACTAATCTTTTTTTAGCGTAACCATTATCTTGTGTCAAAGACCAAACTCTTCAAAAACTACTACCATATTTTTGTAGGGTCACTTTGTCCAAGATTAATTTATGTTAAAATTAACTTCACCCCCTATTTTTTAAGGGAATTAATCTTTGTTTGCATCTTGTTTTGTTTTTGTGTGTTGTGTTTTAGTGACTTAAACCAAGTATGCTCTCTTCATATGCCTTTAGGTGACTCTAAAGATCAAAAGTGGTTTATTTCACTTGTGTAGCCCACAGATTGAGTTTATATGCTCTTCCCTGGCATGATCTTGTGATATTGGGAATCAAAAGCACTCATCTCTTCCTTTTTAATTTTTTTTTATAAGTGAGGCTAGCTTGGATTTAATCACCAATTGTAAACCCAAACCCATGTGTTCCGATGGAGTATATAAATTGGGGAAAGAATTGAAAGACTCTCCCTATGTGGTGCTTTTTTTATTTCGCTAAACTAGCAAGAAGATTTATAGCTTTTTAAGTGAAGGAGGAGAGTGGGTTACCCTCTCAAACAAGGGTAAAAGCATAGAATTGTGTCACACTTTTATAAAGGAAATGGCCAACACAAATACAAGTTTTCAACTTGAACTACCTAAGAGTGACATTTAGGTTTTGAATTTTAAAATGATGTAAACTAATCAAATGTAGAATTCTTAATGTAGTTTATGATCATAATTTTTTAATTTTTTAAGAATTAGTTGGATATATTCTTTTATAAATTCAAGGGAAAAATTTTAATTGCTACTTTAAAAAAAAGTGAGGTCAATGGGACGTCACCAAAAAAAGAGTAGTTGTTTTTCTTTATTTGACTTTTTCTCACATAGATGACTTGAAAATATAGAGCATGGAAAAAAAATTAATTTTTGATGAATATTTTTTTTAATAATTTTTTAAAGTCTAACTTAATCAAAATGTCATAGTTTTCATGGGACGTCAACTTTTGTCTAGATTTTTTATCATTTAGGAAAAAAATTATACCCTCTTATAGAGAATTCTCTCCTCTAGTGCGCCATATGATTTCCAAAATTTTGAAATATGTTTTAATATTTTTTTAATTTTTAATCAGCCCCATGATTGATTATAAAAACCTACTTGCAATAAATTTTTAAAAAATCATAATAAAACTAATCAAATATCAAAAAATATATATTTTCAGATTCTAGACTCTAACCTCTACAAAAGGGTATTTTTGGATTTTCAGAAAAATAAAGTTTGAATGAAGAAATATTCAGGTGAAGTTGAAGTGTTTTACAAATTGTTGAAATGGGGGAGGTTGGCTAGCACATAGGATGCCACATAAATAGTTTAGGACAAAACAATATTGCTCAAAAGGTTTTGGGTGAAACTCTCTCGCCCAAATTTTGCTATGCAAAAGAATACCATTTTCAAATTCAAAATCAAAATTTTCAAATTTAAAGGTGCCACGTGGTTTCTATGGAAACTATTTAGTTGGTTAAAAGTATGACACAGGTCTATGCTTTTACCCACAAGGCCATATGATATACACCCTAATTTCATGGACTTGAGCCTCACATACCTTTAGGTATAAAGAGGACTTCTCTAGTTGAACCTATACAAGCCTAGCTTATGAACCTTTTAGGCGTTTGGTCTTTGTGATGCACTAATAAGCAGTTAGCCCTATGAAGTAAATCACATTATACCTTTGGAAATTGGATAGTATTCCACATATGCTCTTCTCTCACATCTGAAGGTGATCTTGATGATCAAAAGTAGTTCTAGTGCCTTGAGAAAATGGGCCATATTATCTACGACCAAGTCCAACTATAATTTTGGGCTCATGAAACCAAACACTCCACTTGAATAGTTAGGTTGGTCATGTGTTTACTTTGTTTTCCCCCTTGCACCAAACCTATCTAAAATCCAACATCCAAGAAATTAGATTCTAAATCCTAACCAAAACAAGCATTGTGGATCCTTGGTTCAATGATTTCAATGAGCGAGCTAGAACCCCATCCAAAATCCAAACAATAAACACAATAATAAAAAATCCATTATACCAATATGAAAACCTCTTTGAACATGATGATGATGATAGTCTTATGGATCAAGAAGAATATACCAATAATACCTTTGACTCCTTCAAATATTATGACAATATATTTGATGACATTATTTCGAGTAAGCTTGCCATAGGCTTTAACTATACAATCATGAACAACCGAAAGCCTTTAGACCAAGAACCTCCTAGCACTAGCTTCCCCTTAAATCCAACTTAAATACCTATTGGTCATCCTTATAGTGACTTTGACAAGAGAAACACCACTCTAGCCCAAGGCCCTCATAGCCCATCCATATATCTCAACTCCCAACCTTATGCAAGAAACTAGTAACCTCCACCTCCTATGCAAATCCTTTATCCTCAAAACCCCTGCATTCTAATCAATTCCACAAATCCACCCATCAATCATGTCAAACATGCAATCCAAAATCCAATCCTTTCTCGTACCACTCCATCATGATAGCTTTCCTCCAAGGATTAGGAGCCAAAAATCCTAACCAAAATAGCTAGAGCAAAGTTATGGAATCATCCAGCATCACTAATTCAATGCCCTCCCTTTTTTATAAATATAAGTGTAGTGTCAATAATGAAGTCACCAACCCAAAGCTTATCAAGAATGTCTAGGATCCTCTTAAAGCCATCACCAATGATTCAAGGAATCAACTACAAATCTCAAGATAAACAATCTAAATATGTTGATAACACCTCCACAAATTCTAAGGAAACTTCTTCCAACATCAAAACAAGTTCCTACTATATGGATCCTATAAATAATTTACTACCACCAACGCTTTCATTGACACTAGTATCCCTATCACCAACCTTGACCATTCATCACCTAAATTCACCAATCAAGACCAATGAAATCACACATCATTTGACTTATTTCAAAATGATGAAGCTATCACAAAATTCATGAGATTCTAAGATAATATTTCCCCATGTGACCATGACATAGACTTTGGAAGTTATTTGGATGCCCCCACATATGAAGAAAAGAGCCCACAATAATCCAAGGATCACCATGTTGCAAAGCATTGACATGTAATATCAAATCAAAATCAAGTCAAAAATTAAAATGGATTAAAAAGGAAACATGGGCCCACAAATCAAAAGAGATTCACAAAAGAAATTTGAGTCCCAAAGAAAAGAAAAATAATGAATCCAAGTGGAGCATCCAAATCCGCATCTCCAAAATCTAATTCCATCTTCAAGTCTTAAAATCTCCCACACCAATCCCATTATGCAAAACTTACACCCACATCAAAATCAAAACATCCCCCATCCAAAATCCAATCTAGAAATCCTAAATCCAAATCCAAATATCCCAATCCTAAGTCTAACAATCTAAAATCCATTTGGGTCTCTAAAAATTCAAAAATATGCAATCCAAAAATCTCAACATCTAAAATGCAAAAATCCAAGCACCCCTAAAATTCTTGAATCCCATGCACCTAAATTCCAAAATCCAAATATTTCAAGATCCATCATCCAATCCACAAAAAATGTAATTACAGAATGAAGCATGAAGGGTGCAATTGTTAGTACTCATTCCCTTGGTCCCATGATATTTACTCACAGCTCCACAATCACATTCATCCATCCACCCCTTTTTCATAATTGAATCCATTATCCAATGTACATTCAAAATTACACCCCTTAGTCTAATCTTTTGCTTAATCACTATCCATCCTTCATCCAACCTACTTTCCATTCCCTTTTCCTTGGATGCATCTTCTAACATAGGGGCTATGATGGTACCGCATTACATTTGGGAGAAGCCAACATAGAAATCAACAAGGTTCCTAAGAACATCCATAGAACACACCACCAATAGCATGGTCCATGTGAAATAGTTATTTAGAATGTGATACTCTTAGCTCAATGTGGAAATAGATGCTTGAATCTAAAATAAAAAATCTCAAACCAAAAAAAAAGTTTAACAATCAATAAATTTAAAAATAATCAAAATAGTTAAGAGAAAATTTTGTCCCATGATGGAAGCCATTCTTATGGCACCTTGGACAAGTACCATAATGAAAAATTTCTCTCAAGTGTCACATGTGTACATGTCATCTATCTAGGTGAACCCTATAGTTGGGGGAAAACTTATTCCATCCTTATCATACCCATCCATCATATTCACATAACTATCTTATTGTACCCAATCCATCCTCTCTTCCTACTTTCAACCTTGATAAGGATAGGGGAATAATGTTGAAACATGCTTTGGACACCTCTTTATGTATCCAATCCTACATTATATCATCACAACTATTGCAGTACAGTGTCATGAGTGGCATATATAGAGTGGGCATGTTATTACTATGTGACATAGTCCTTGGATATCACATCCTAAACCCCTCCATCAATCCATCCTGGGCCCTTCATTTATCCCATCCACTATATACAATTCTTCAATCATTTCATCCAATCCCCCTTTCATCCTTGTTTCTCGACTTGGTTTTTCTCTTGTCATTGTTTACTCACAAAAGGCTATCCCAAAGCAATCTATCCAAATGAAAACAATCCCACTCCACACAAATCTCACATAACCATCTAGCTCATATCCAAATGCATCCTTCAGCTTTATTCCTAGCCTTGCTATAAGCCTTAAATCAACTCTAAACAAATCATTGTTATTAAGATTTATCATTCCCAATCCTCGCATTGTTCTTGGGATATATCATTCCCAAGTCAACAATATCATCATTAATAAATCTTCATTTTTTTCTTGACTAGGGATAATATCATGTTTATCTTTTCACCTTGTGTTTTATTGTTTTATTTTGCATATGTGATAGTCCTTGTAGTATATCACTACAACATCATCATGGTCTTTCATAACATGGTGTCATAAGACATATACCTTCTTGTGACCTTTTCCTTTTGGGCCAGTCCTTCACATATATGGGAAAATTCCATCATGGTTCCTCACACCATGTTGCATACTATCTTAGATGCTACAATAAACATCAGGTTGCTCAAGCATTTAAAATTTAGTGTAAGCTTTGGAACACTCATCATCACACTCGTTTATATTCATCTTCATTTCTTCTTAACTAACATGTTAATTTCACTTTTGCCCATCACTTTTGGTTTTCACCTATCCATTCTTCTCATTTAGAGTACCCATCTGTATCTTTCATTCCTGCATGTCCTTCGAGAGGCCATCTCTCTCACTATCATGCCACTTGCAGCATCCTCCTACATCCATTCTTTGTTTTCTTCTTCCACTTTCTTTGAAAAGCCACTACTTTTAGTTGTAGTACCCTTTCAAACAGGGGAAAAGGGTAAGTGCACAAAGATGAGGGACCAAAAGGGGGTCTTAAGATGCCTTTTTTTTTCTGAAATCAAGAAACATTGATGTTGGATGAGAAATTGAAGATAGCTACACTCAAAATTTGAAGATGCAACAAAAACAAGAGTCGTAGTGCTCTGAATCTAGTTTCTAAACTACTATTTGTTTTCAAAAATGGTTGAGATTAAGGGGTTCAAAAAGGAGGAGCACGCAAATTGGTCCTATTTTTCTCAAAAAAAAAACATAGCGTCTGGGGTGCTCCCCCCTAAAATGTTAACTTTTTTTATTATTTCAAAAATTGCTTTGGTGAGAAATTAGCTAACACCATGTAGTTTATCCTTGATTTTTCTGATAATTTTTTCATGAATAATTGATTTTTCAATAATTTTCAAAGTGGACACACCCTAAAAAATAGAAAATTGAGTGTGCTCCCCCCTAAAATTTTTGAAAACTAATTGAAAATCATTTTTTTTTAATACGTGTAGAATGGAGTCTAGTTTCTTAAAATGTAACTTATTTTAAATTTCGATGAACTGTTAAAAAAAGGTCCAAAATACTAGACATTGGTTTTTGACAAAAAATGGATACACTAACAAAAGAAATTAAAGATGAAACCCTTAACGTACTCAAAATGTGAAAAAAATATATGGTTAGATAGATAACAGAGAGCTTAAGATTGTGGTGGTATTTTTTTTTACTTTTCATTGAAAAAAGTGCCATCCTGATGGGGAGCACGCTCCAGATTATCTAAAAATTTGGTAAAAAACTTGGAAAAACATGTCTAACTAAGCTCGACATAACACGAGTGCATTATAATGCACTCGCATTATGTCGAGATTATTTGGCTTTACACATGCCAATTACATTTGCTTGAAAGTTTCTAAAGCCTTTTCAACAAATCCATGTTTTGCATATCTTGCAATCATTGCATTCCCTTACAGAACATCTCTTTGAGGTGTTAGGTCAGATAATTGACATGCCTTGTCTATGCTTCCACACTTTACATACATGTCTACAAGGGCAGCTACACTTCCTACCGTCTCTCTCACTCTCTACTTCCCTCCCCTCTCTACCTCCTACCCTCTCTCTAAGTCTCTACTTCCCTCCCCTCTCTACCACCTATCTTCTCTCTCACTCTCTTCTTCCCTCCCCTCTCTGCCTCCTACCCTCTCTCTCACTCTCTACTTCCCTCCCCTGTCTACCTCCTACCCTCTTTCTGAGTCTCTCCTTCCCTCTCCTCTCTACCTCCTACCTTCTCTCTCTCTTCTCCCCCCTCTCTACCTCCTACCCTCTCTCTCACTCTCTACTTCCGTCCCCTCTCTACCTCCTACCCTCTCTCTAAGTCTTTGCTTCCCTCCCCTCTCTACCTCCTACCCTCTTTCTGAGTCTCTACTTCCCTCGCCTCTCTACCTCCTACCTTCTCTCTCACTCTCTTCTTCCCCTCTCTCTACCTCCTACCTCTCTCTCACTCTATACTTCCCTCCCCTCTCTGCCTCCTACCCTCTCTCACTCTCTACTTCCCTCCCATGTCTACCTCTTACCCTCTCTCTCACTCTCTTCTTCTCTCCCTTCTCTATCTTCGACTCTCTCTCCCACTCTCTACTTCCCTCCCCGCTCTACCTCATACCCTTTCTCACTCTCTACTTCCCTCCCCTCTCTACCTCCTACCCTCTCTCTCACTCTCTTCTTCCTTCCCCTATCTACCTCCTACCCTCTCTCACTCTCTACATCCCTCCTGTCTCTACCTCCTACCCTCTCTCTCTCACTCTCTACTTCCCTCCCCTCTCTACCTCTTCTCATCATTCTTGAACCCATCCAATGAAATTTCATAAATTATCTTGTTTCCATTTCATCATCCCAATTTATATCCTCATCCCTCTTTGCATGTCCTAGTTTTCTTGTTTCCATGTTCTTTGTCGACAAGGGAGAGGGAGAGGGAGGAAGAGGGAGAGAGTATGGAGATGGAGGGGGGAGAGAGGGGAGAGATACCTGGAGAGAGAGAGAGTCCTAGTTTTCTTGTTTTGGAGAGAGAGAGAGAGGGTTGGTTAGGTTTATGAGTTAGGCTTGCTTAAGTTTAGGGTTTAGGGGTTTAGAGTTGCTCGGGTTTATGGTTTATGGTTTAGGGTTATGATTTAGGGGCATTATTTAGGGTTTTGGGAGAGAGAGAGTTTAGGGTTGCTCAAGTTTAGGGGAATTATTTAGGGTTTATGAGTTTAGGGGTGCTCAAGTTTAGGGTTTAGGGGTTAGGGCTAAAGGGGAATTATTTATGGTTTAGGGGTTTAGCGTGGTTTCTCGAGTTTAGGGTTTAGGGGTTAGGGGCAT
This sequence comes from Cunninghamia lanceolata, assembly GCA_027924645.1. Lineage (NCBI taxonomy): Eukaryota > Viridiplantae > Streptophyta > Pinopsida > Cupressales > Cupressaceae > Cunninghamia > Cunninghamia lanceolata. The sequence goes on along the minus strand of BSBN01000169.1, from coordinate 14,468,871 downwards.
TATTTGAGGTTTATGAGTTTAGGGTTGCTCAAGTTTAGGGTTTTGGGTTAGGGTTTAGGGTAATTATTTAGGGTTTAGAGGTTTAGGGTTTAGGGGTTAGGGATTTAGGGTTGCTTAGGTTTAGAGTTTAGGATCTAGAGAGAGAGTGAGGGGATCGATAGATATTGGGAGAGATAGGGAGATAGAGGTTTAGGGTTGCTTCCAGGGTTTATGGTTTAGGGGTTTAGAGTTGCTCAGTTTTAGGGTTTAGGGGTTAGGGGTTAGGGCCATTATTTAGGGTAACTTATGGTTTATGGTTTAGGGGTTAGGGGTTAAGCTTTAGAGGTTTAGGTTAGGGTTTAGGGAGAGAGGATCAATAGGGAGCTATAGAGGAGACTGAGGGGAGAGATAGGGAGATAGAGGGTGAGGGACATGGCCAAAGACATAGGCAGAGAGATTGAGATGTAGAGGGATGATATAGACAAGGAGATAGGGTTTAGGGTTGATCAGGTTTAGGGTTTAGGGGTTAGGAGTTTAGAGAGGGAGAGATAGGGAGATAAAGGGTGAGGGACATGGCCAGAGACATAGGCAGAGAGATTGAGAGGTAGAGGGATGATAGAGACAAGAAGATAGGGGTTTAGGGTTGATCAGGTTTAAGGTTGATAGGGTTTAGGGTTTAGGGGTTAGGAGTTAAGAGAGGGAGAGATAGGGAGATAGAGGGTGATGGACATGGCCACAGACATAGGTAGAGAGATTGAGAGGTAGAGGGATGATAGAGACAAGGAGATAGGGGTTTAGGGTTGATAGGGTTTAGGGGTTAGGAGTTTAGAGGGATAGATAGGGAGATAGAGGGTGAGGGACATGGCCAGAGACATAACCAGAGAGATTGAGAGGTCGAGGGATGAGAGAGACAAGGAGATAGGGGTTTAGGGTTGGTACATATGATGTATAGAATGGTGCAAATGACTGACATATTGGTGCTTATGATGTTTTGATGGCTCCTGTGGCTGGCAGAGGGTAGAATGACACTTGTGATTGGCTAGGTGTAGAATGATGCTTGTGATTGATAGGTAGGTGCTACTAAGGAGTAGATTTGCACATATGATATATAGAATGATGCAAATGATTGACAGATTGGTGCTTATGATGTTCTAATGGCTCCTGGTGAGGTATTTGTTTGATTTTGATTATTTTTGGGGTGGTTTGAGATGGAGCTTAGATTGATTTAGGATGGAGTTGGGATGAAATGGATTGGTTTAGGGATAATGCGAGGTGGAATTGACTAGATTAGGAATGATTTGGGAATGATTATAAAGGTTTTAGGGATGGTGTGAAGTGGTTTAGGGCTGATTAGGGAATGATTAGAATGATTTGGGGATAGTTTAGGGATGGTATTTGAGATGAAATCTAGGTTGATTTGAAAATGATTAGGGATGAAGTTAAATTGATTTAAATGTGATTTGGGATGGTGTGAAGTGGTTTAGGGATGATTAGAAGTGGTTTAGGGATGATTAGAGATGAAATTGAATGGATTAGGGATGATTTGGGATTGATTAGGAATGAATTTGGTTGGAATGAAAGATTAATGTGTCATGCTTCCTAGAATGTGCTCACGTTATGGGAAGCACAAAAAAGGGAAAAAAACCATGTGAGATCCATGATTCAGACCCCACATGTCTATTATTCCCTGCTTTTCATGCGTGCTATCGGACAAGAAAATACTTTTTCATGTTGTTTGACATATTAAGAATCATTTTTTGATCAATCCACCACCTTTTTTGTTTTTTCAATGTAGAAGAACTGATTTTGCATGGTTTTGGACAAAATTTAATTATTTAAACGAAAGTTTCATGTTTCATAATGTTTCAAAGCTAATTACCATTGATATAGATTGAATTTGATGATATATCTTTGTTTTTTCCATAAATTTCACTAATCCTATTCTAGAGTTATATAGAATTCATAATCAAACTTACGAAAAAGAATAATTTGAGGATTTTGAAGCCAAAATTTGGAGGATTGGTCAACTCGAATATCCAATTCTAAGTTATGTTCTTTATGTCCAATTTAATTCACTTTATGTTCTTTAGAACACTCACAATCACTAAATGTGGAATTATCTAAGTTAAAAAGTCATCATTATGTGTATTAATAGAATTAGAATCATTAATATATATATATATATATATATATATATATATATATATATATATATATATATATATATGAATTTGTTGTATGTTGAATTTGAACTATGTAATTGAATTTGTTGTATCTTGTGCTATTGATGTTGCAAATCTGATATATATTTGGTTCTCATATAGTAATGAGTTGCCACTATCATCCTCTTGGCCATTCAACTTACAAACTATGATTGTATTTGCAGCTGCCCTTGTAGACATGTATGGAAAGTGTGGAAGTATAAACTAGGCACGTGAACTGTTTGAAATGATGCCTCAAAGAAATGAACAGTCCCACAGAATGCAATGATTGCAAGGTATGCACAAAATGGATTATTTGAAAATGCTTTATAAACTTTCAAGCAAATGCAATTGGCACGTGTAAAACCAAATTCTTGTAACGATAATTGATCATCATATTAAATATTTAATATAAACTGTCATATACATAATGCCATGAACATAACATCTAGTTTATATACAAAGCCATATATGCATGTCCAAACAAAGCCATACAGGCATATACAAAAATATACAGATCGGTAACATACAAAAGTATGTATACAAAGCCATCCAGGCATACAAAAAAGTACCAAGAACTAGTTTCCTATGGACTTTTATGAAATAATCCCGGTGGCCCTTGCTTGACTATGAAGATGGAGAGCCAATCAGTGATTGATCCTCTCTTTGCCGTTGAGTAGACCTCCTCGACAAAAGTTCATCCAGCTTCACTTGTTAATACAATCAAACAATATGCACATAATATATAGAAAATGTATGAAATATATAACATCACATATGTAATCGATCACTTACCGCCACCTAATGATCACTCTCCACCATCTTTTCTCTCTCTTCGTCCATACTTGGATAGGTTGGAGTTGTGACCTCTTGTGAGAAGCATCAAAAAGTAAAATTGACTAAACATAAATATCATTTATGTACATCAAATGACATGAGATAAAATAAGAAATACAAAATTATGACATTTTCATGTTATTGGCTCTTACCTCGGTTAAAGGATTTGAAGACATCATGGCTGCAACAATGCCTACCTGCGCTGACTCATGAAGATGAGGAGTGTCCATATTCAACATCTGAAAATCAAGTTCAAGATTATTCGACCAAAATAAATACATAACATTATTTAAATGCATAATAATTAGAAATGGTTAAATTTACCTCCGTATAAGTGGTGGATTTGCGTCCAGAGGACCAAGGAAACCGTGGAGGTGCCGGTGACTGTTGAAATCATCAAATTGTCACAAAATAATATTACCATTGATATATGTATAATAATTACAATCATGTGATAAATTACATACCTGCTGACTAAACCTCCCCTCATAACCCACCAATGGATGGCTAACGGAGGCAGGATGAAGACTTCGACCCTGGAATTTCATTACGCAGACAATTACATACATAATTTTTCACTTATATAATATAGATAGTCATATAAAATTAATTACAAATTTCAAATAACAATTTATTAAATCAAGATGAAACTTGTAAAAAATTACCTAAGAGTCAATACCAAATGTCTGTTGTAAGACATCATTGGTGAGAACAATCTCATCCAATATGGATGTCTCCAACATTGGATGTTGCCCTTGAGTCGCAACATCCTGCGGAGAGTCCTGTTGTGCGTCCTGTGTCCCATAATCACACAGGTTCCCACATGAATTGCACAAATGCGGGGACAAATGACACCTACTGCTCTCGCCCTCATCGGCTTGGGTAAGATCATTGGCATGCTGTGCTAGAGACTGGGTGAGAATAGTCAATGAATGTAATGTCTCCACCTCAACACTCTCCTTCAAAGTCGAAGGGAGTGACACACGTTCTAGCCTCAATAGGGGTTTAGGTACATGATTTTCATCTCACTGATCCCCCTCTCTATCTTGGGCAAAGCCACCACCTCTACCTTGGAACTCTCGAATGTCAAAATAATTGGGAATCTTCTTGAGGACGAACTCGCAATAGAGTTTCCTCAAGAAATATTGTGGCACCTTGTTGTTGTTGCATGGCTGCTCATCAAAGACCATGTACCATCTATCCAAAAAGTTTTGGGATATTTCTTCATTCCTACACCAATGAATAGGGAATCATTTGCAAGTTTTTTCTAATCTTTGGCTAGTTTTAGGATTAATAAAGTGTGCACATAATTGAGATTTTATAATTTTTTCATTCTTCACTTGTTCATATGATAATTTGTTAGCATAGTATTGCTAACACCTTTCCCTATATAGTCTTGAAATTCAGTGATTTGTTTTGTCACTGAATCAGTGTGGGAAATAATCTCCTCTAATGACTTCGCAAGCTCTCTCCTACGATTGGTGCTTGCACTTGGATTGTTTAGCATTTAAATAAGGGTTTGAAGATGTCTTTTGTTTTCTTCTATTTGCCCTAGGTAGTTTTCTTGTGTATCCCTTCCATTTTGAGGACGTGAAGGTGGGTTTTGAGGGTTTGAAGGGTAAATGCAAATAAAAAACTAATCAAACATTGCAAAAGTCAAAAATTATTCTCAAACTAACAAAAATTAAACAAACCCTACCTTCTTCGGCTACTAGGCCCTCCAAATTTGCTTCACGATGTCTCTGGCGGCGAGGTGTCATCGTGAAAGTGTCGATTTCTACCTTGCACTTGCTTGGAGAGACTTTCCTTGAATGCGCTCGCGCTTTGATCCTTGTTTTCTTCTCCAATCTCACTCTTTGGCCGCGAGTAAATGGTAGAAAATGGAGTTTTGTGAACTTTTAAAGCAAGTTATAATGTGAGCGACATTAGAACGCACTCACAATTTTTTCCTGATTTGGACCAAAAAGTCCCATGGTGGCGACTTTTGGTCCCCCATCTCTAAAAGTTGCATATACCCAATAATATTATGATGGGTGACCACTTGAATGGGCATCACCTAAATGCAATGACTACTAAGTGAACCTCACTTAAATACAATCACTGAGTGCCACCACCATTCATTCTTATAAAAGATAAATTCATATTAATCATTACTCATAAAATATAAATTCAATTCAAAAACTATACATGGATATAACAACATAATTGATTAAAATAACATTTCAAATCACAAAAATTTAATCCAAAACATTAATTCAAAATTGTTAAAATATATTTATTTATTTTTTAAAAAGTAACAATGAAATTTTTTATCCTCTCTTTCCAAGTAACTTCAAATTACCTACATCAACTTCAACAAGTTAGGCGACAGAGTTTAGACCCGCAGCAGCAAAACAATAATAATATTATGTGGAATCTTATTCTTGAGTTGGCATAGTACAAAAGAAGCATATTCCCAAAGGTCCTCCTCCCACTATTCTTCAACAGATACCTAATAGATACGTATACTACGCCCGTAGTTGTTTACTAATCCAAATAATAATACATACGGTACATTACAATAATATAAATAGATTAAAAGTTTTATAGCAATTTAAAAAGTAAAAGATACTTTGCATGAGATATTTCGTATCTACCCATAACAAAAACAAAAGCGAAGAAACACATACACCTTCAATCATAAGGACAATCAACAGACAGTCGTTTGATTGATCGCCAAGCCAACGATCTGTTGCCATTCTTTTCATCGGACGACTGAGAAGGTAGCTAGGGCTACCATTTTCCGCACTCTAGTTTGAGTAATGGCCGGTATGCTGAAGGAGCCCTGAAAAAGCACTCAATCAAAGGTAGTAAGTAGTTTTAGCGGAGGGGAAGACATAAATTTTTAATTGGTAAGTGGAAAAGTGTCAGAACATGGGGGCTTTTGCTGTTTTTTGAAGTTTGTTTTTTGTGGGCGCAGGTTTAAGTGTAAATTTTATAGGATGGAATTTTGCTTGATATCTTAAATAATTTCTGGTCCTCCATAATTTGGTGAATTTAGCAGAGATTCATGTGACTGTCTTTTAGAACGAATTTTAAGCATTGTGCTTTTTAGTTTTTAGTTTTTCTTCATTTCTTTCACCTGTAAAGATTTATGAATTTAGCCAAGATAACATGTAAAATCTTGGAAGTGTTCTCTGGTTGACATCATTTACTTTCTAGAAGGGGCTTTAATTTGTCCCAGATTCCCCAGAGATTATCGTGGTTCCGTTTTACCAGCGTGAGAACAACCCACGAGTTTAGAAAATTCTCCCGCACAAATTTTTCACGGCATAAAAAAAATAAAAAAACCAGCGTTAGGAAATTCCGAGCGGTTTCCTACTACACTGAATTGTTTCCGGGCCTACCGAATTGGTTTCGAGATGGACTGATTGGTTTCGGGGGGAAAACGAAGCAAAATCTCCCATAATGAAGCCTATCGGCTAACAAGATCTAGCACGCACTTGACCATATCAACACCAAACATATACAATTTATTCAACATGTCTTACTTCTAGATTAATACACAGATGCTAAGAAGCACTCAACTACCTTATCAGTGGCATCCTATCTTCCAAAACTCTAAACATTGACTTGTTATGCTATTGATTAAACTAAGTTAATCAAACTTCATAATTAAAAAAAATAGAAAGAAAAAATTTTCTCATGAACTTTAAACATTGACTTCCTATCTTAAGGAGATTTCATTCTCAATAGTCTTTTTAAGTTTGTTATTTTTTGGAAATGTATTTAAGAGAAGAGTTTTTGAAAGAGTCCTAATCATTTTATACATAATTAAAAAGATAGGTCTATGAAACCCAACCAACATCAAGAAGCAGTAACTTAGAACAAGTAGAGAAAAGACAACAAAACGTTAGCAAGCAATTAGCACCACACCCCAAGGGGCTGAAAACAAGAAGCAAAGAACCAAAAGCCCATGGAACACAAAAGACCGACCATATCATGGCAATTTGAAACCAAGACTTTCCAAGGAGCACTAAACAACCCCTTTCAATGGATCCTTAGAACAAATTTCCTTCTTAGCAAAAATAGCCTCTAGAGAGGCAAAGAGGAGAAAAGGGCTAAGCTTTTCTCTCAGAACCATCATCTCTTTTCTATACTCGAACTGATAAACTTCGCATAGTAATAACTTGGGTCTCCTCAACACCTTGCATTCCACTATATCTCTTTCTCAATAGACCTCCAACAACAACTCATTAATGAAACATGAGGTTGAGGAGGAAGCTCTTTCAAATTGTCACATTTTACCAATAAAGTAAATAAATTTATGAGAAAATTCTTTGTTTGTATTTTTTATGAATTATGGGGTTCAATTAACTTAGTTTAATCAATAGTATAACAAGTCAATATTTAGAGTTTTGGAAGATTCTTCCTTTCGAACGTGAGACTGACGTGGTGGGACACACTGGCTGCTGGGATGAATTAGGAGAGTCCCCAATGGGTGCCATGCTACCACACAGAGAGTTGGTCATTTTGACATTATTTACCAACACAGGGGCACCTTTCAGTGTGTATGTAAATAACGAGAGACTGACACCCACTACAAACTAAATAAATCACAAGTCAAACACCCAAATAAATGGGTTTATACACAAGATCTAGCACACACTTGACCATATCAACACCAAACAACTACAAACTAAATAAATCACAAGTCAAACACCCAAATAAATGGGTTTATACACAAGATCTAGCACACACTTGACCATATCAACACCAAACAACTACAAACTAAATAAATCACAAGTCAAACACCCAAATAAATGGGTTTATACACAAGATCTAGCACACACTTGACCATATCAACACCAAACAAATATACTAGCAGTTGCAAGAAGCAATGAATTCGTAGATAGGGTGAAACATTGAATAACAATATGATCATAATCTAAATACATAAGTTTATGTTAAAAAACAATATGATAATAATCAAATTGCAACAAACATATTTAAATTAATCAATTGATGCAAATACCTTTAAAAAAAAATTTGAAGATGGTATTTTTTTTGGCTAAAACAAAAATTAAAAAATACTTATAAAAATATATTAAAATTGAAGGCTGAGATTTCTACAAAGGAATCAAATTTTATATCAATAAACCTTTCCAAGTGGCGAGAATATATATCATAATCGTTTCCCTGCATTCATTTTGATAGATATATAAATCCAAGCAAAAAATGGTACTCCATAATACAGTTATAAAATTAAAATCAATTTTTATTAACGATTGAGTATTATACCATATATTTTTTTAATTCATCCGCCATAGCCGCCATCCTATGATGTTATAATAATATTTCTATACTTCCTCTAAAATTCCGCTTATCTTTTGTCAGCATTTTAAAATAAACTTTGAAAGAACCGGTTGAGAAATGGTAAAGGGGCCCACTGTTTCGAGAATGCAGGTAGAGATCTGTTCGCAGGCCTAGCTTTAATAACAAGTCATAGTTACCACAATTTAGAGAGAATAATTACAGTAAGGAGGACTATGGACCAAGTGATGAAACAAATTAACCTTATTGTATAGGGCCTGCTACAATTAAATATATAATAACAATGATGCTTTCATAAAATTATAGAACAGTAGTTAAAAGACAGTTGTCAACGCCATTACCATCCTGCCAAAAAACAATAAATCAGTGAGAAATTTTGGCTGTGGGTTTTTAAAAACAGACTGTCGGGTTACCGAACAGACTGTTGGAATATCGACAATTCCGGTGATCCAACTTTCTCGGCAAAGGTTCTCCTACAGATAGCCTATCGGCTAAATATTCAACAGGTCTTACTTCTAGACCAATACACAAATGCTAAGAAGCACTCAACTACCTTATCAGTGGCATCCTATCTTCCAAAACTCTAAACATTGACTTGTTACACTATTGATTAAATTAAGTTAATTAAACTTCATAATTTAAAAAAAAAGAAAGAACGTATTTTTTCAAAAACTTTAAATATTGACTTATTATCTTATTAATTAGATTAAGAGGATTTTATTCTGAATATTCTTTATAAATTTGTCAATTTTTTGGAAATGTATTTACATTGTTTTTATTAAGGGTAAAAGAAGAGTTTTTGAATGGGCTCTAATCCTTTTATACACAATTTGAAAGATACATTGATGAAACCCAACCAACATCAAGGAGCAGCAACATAGAACAAGTAGAAAAAAGACAGTAAAATGTCAGCAAGCAATTAGCACCACACCCCAAGGGGCTGAAAACAAGAAGCAAAGAACCAAAAGCCCATGAAACACAAAAGACCACCATATCATGGCAATTTGAAACCAAAACATTCCAAGGAGCACTAAACAACCCCTTTCAATGGATCCTTAGAACAAATTTCCTTCTTAGCAGAAATAGCCTCTTGAGAGGCAGAGAGGAGCAAAGGGCTAAGCTTTTCTCTCAAAATCATCATCTCTTTTCTATACTTGAACTTTGTAAACTTTGCATAGTAGTAACTTGGGTTTTGCATTCAGCTGTATTTCTTTCGTAATAAACCTCCAACAACAACTCATTAATGAAACATGAGGTTAAGGAGGAAGCTCTTTCAAATTGTCACATTTTACCAATAAAGTAATTAAGTTTACGAGAAAATTCATTGTTTGTATTTTTTTATGAGAAAATTCATTGTTTGTATTTTTTATGAATTATGGAGTCTAATTAACATAGTTTAATCAATAGCATAACAAGTCAATGTTTAGATCTCATTAAAAATAAGATTTCTAAGTTTCAAAAAACTTATATCGTTATCTAATATAATTTTAATGAATAAATATCCTTTAATCCTTATCCTTATTGAAAGAGGTCTCAAGGAAAGTGGGTTTGTTTCACACCTGAAACAGGAAGCCAGTAATTGAGTGGGCAGAGCATCGGCCATTTTTGGGGGGGTTAATAATTCATATCGATTATAGAGACTGAACATGTTAAACTACAGTGTCACCAGATCTATGTTTCTAAAGCTTGTGAAGTAAATTAAGTGCCTAAGATTGCAATAATTTTGTGTCCAAAGTGTCTGTATAGACTGCTCATGTTTACTGGTAGAGGTTTGTTATTAGCCATATTTGCGCTTTACCAGTGGTATGGCCGAAGCAAAAGTAATATCTGGTCTGCTTGGTATAGGCATCGACATTTTAGCACAACAAATTATTCAGAAAATCACTAAGGCGGTTCGATGCAGGAAAGAGTTGGCTTCTCTGAAGGATTTGGTCATAGCTATTATGCCCATTAACAAAGCGATGCAGTACTATCGTTTGGCTATCAACAGTAGACTAGTGAATGGGTTTGAGGACAGTCCCCTGCCTTCTGCTGTAAACGATTGGCTTAAACATTTGAATGTCCTCCTGCAGGAAGCCGGAGAAATGGCGCAGCAGTGCACAATACCACAGTGTAATGTGATTTCTCGTTATAAGATGAGCACAAGAATCACAGGCGTCATGACACGCATCAGAGAGCATCTTGACAGGGCTGGCTTGATTGGCATCACAAATCAGCTCTGTCAACACCTCATGTTGCAGCGTGGATTTCAAGGGAAAGATAATCAGATTCGTTCGATTTCAGCTAATCTATCAAATAATAGCCAGGGGGTTGTAGGGGGAAATGGCCCAGCATATCCATCTTATAAGTTGATTCAGGAGCCTCTTATCGTTGGGCAAGATAAAGCTTTTGTTAGTCTGGTCAAATTGTTGGTGAATGATGAAGGAAATAATCAATCCTGCCGTATTGGTGTTGTGGGCATGGGGGGTTCTGGCAAGACTCTGCTTCTCAAGACAGTATACAACAGCAAGGAGGTACAAAATCATTTCCAGGATGGAGTACTCGCTTGGCTCACGGCGTTTCAGAATCCCTCCATTACCACTCTCAGATCTGAGCTTGCTACCCAAATAGCCTTGCAGACAGGCACAGCTTTTGAAGAGAAAGAGGAGGATGCCAAGACATGGGTGCATAACAAACTCACAGGTAGAAAATTTGCATTGTTTTTGGATGATGTGTGGGAAGGAAGCGTGAAGCTGCTTGAATCACTGGGTGTTCCTCAGGCTCACACAAACAATTCCAAGATTGTTGTCAGCTCCAGAGACAACAGACGGCTCTTAGAAATAGGAGTCCCAGCCTCCTCAACCATTACCATGGAAATTTTGCTTCAAAACGACAGTTGGGACTTGTTTTCCTCTCATGCCTTTTTACACAATTATGGAAATCCTCCGCTCAATGTTGAGAAAACAGCAAAAAGTGTTTGCGCCGAGTGTGGTGGACTTCCCCTGGCAATCAAAGTAGTGGGGGCGGCAATGGCAGGAGTCACAGATCCAACGGAATGGGAGCTCACACTAGAGAGGCTGAAGAATTCTGACAGATTGAAGGATCCCCAAATTGAAAAGACACTGTATGACAATTTAAGGCTAAGCTATGATGCGTTGGGCAGGTATGATGTTGCTCTCCAGTTATGCTTCCTGTATATGGGTGCCTTCAGGGAAAATCAGGTTATGATTGTAGAGAACCTCATTCACTTGTGGATTGGGGAAGGACTGCTTGCAGCAGGGGATCATCATCGTGGCAGCTACGATCTCTTCCAGATTGGGCAGGCGTATGTGAACTTGCTTGTGGATCGTTGTCTGATCGAGGCCAGGCTCAGGGATTTGGATGGGAATGTGGTCTACTGTTCCATGCATGATGTTTTGCATGATTTAGCACAACAAATCGCTGAAAGGGAGGAGAATTGCTTGTTTCGTGCGGGCAGAGACAATAAAATCTTTCCAGCCGACCAGTGTGTGGGACGAACGCGGGTCTCCTTCATGTCCAACACTTTCACTACGATTCCTCGGGAATTCAGAGGTCCGGAGATTCGTTCGTTGCTCATTTCTTTCAATCGAAACCTGACACAGCTCCCAGGAGCCGCTTTAAGGAGTTTAAAGTCTCTCCGAGTCCTTGATTTGACTGGTGCTGTGAAAAATCTATTGCAGCGACTGATTATTAATTTCCTATCTTATAAGATTATTTGGCTGTCGAAAAATTAAATAATTTACAACAAATATTAAATAATAACACAGCTGCAACTTCACGGAAAAATCACGGAGATAGAAAAATAAAATGAACACAATGTTTTGGACAAATTGTCCCTGGAAAAACCCCGAAGGGAAAACCAGTCAGCAGATATGAATTTTATTCAACTACAGGAAATCAAGAGATACAAAATTGCTTGCCTCTTACTGGCAGAGCTCTGGAAATTTCTTTCCTGTAAATTCCCTTCCCTCAATTGTTCCTGCTGAAATTGCTCCGGCAATATTTTCCTTCTCCGGCAATTCCACTGCTCTCCAACGCTATCACTGCGCCCTTTGCTTTCACTGCAAATCAATTTGCTATCACCGCAAATTTATTTATTTGCTATCGCTGCAAATACTTCTCGGATCTGTTGTTTTCCAAATGCCTATTGATCCTCTTTTATAATCCCCTCATTGGAAACCAATGGCCATGATTTAATTTTAATCAATGGTTAGGATTAATTAGACTCTAAACCCTAATATCTAGAAGTCTCTCGAGAAATCAATTATCTAGGTATGGAGATAATTATTCCAGCTGTGTTTCCAGCCTCGTAATCTCCACCCGAGACTCGAACACCTGTCCAAGCTACACAAAAATTAACAGGTGCGTCCCTCAAAACTTTGCCACAAAGCATTGGACACCTTTAAAATTTGGTTTGCTTGAGATTATGGTATGTGCCCATCGAAAGATTGCCCAGCTCTATTGTTTCCCTTAAAAGCCTTGAGATACTTGATCTTGCTTGCACTAAGCTCGTAGAATTGCCAGTTGAGCTCCATAGATTGACCTCGTTAAAGTATCTGGATATCCGATTCTGCTTGAATCTGTGTTTTATGCCTTACGCCATTTCACAGCTTACATCTTTACACTACTTGAAGATGAACGAAACCCCAAATTTGTGGGTTCGAAAAAGCGGAAGGACAAAGTGTAGAAGAAGAGAATCTCGCATTAAAGATTTGCAGAGTTTAACACAATTGAAATGCCTTCAACTTCAGAACAATGGGGAACCGGTGGCAGTGGGAACGCTGGGGCAGATGGCAGAAATGAAAACCCTGCTGCTCAATCTCACAAACATGACAAATCTGCCTCCGGATATGAATTTAATGTCAGAATTGAAGAAACTTGAGTTAAGGTGCTCTCACCTGCTCAGAATGGACAATTCCTTATGTCAACTCCAACAATTGACTCATCTTAGATTGGTAAAATGTGACAATTTGAAAGAGCTTCCCCAGTTGCACACACTTTCTAATCTCAGGCGGTTGGAAATTATTGACTGTGACAGACTGAAGAAATTCCCCCAAGAATTTGGCAAGGCGGAAGCCTTTCCTGCACTGGAGATGCTTTCTTTGGTTTGGCTGAATGAGGCAGAGGAGCTATGGGTATTAGAGGAAGGAGCAATGCCTCACCTTACAACATTAACAATCATGAGGTGTGATGCAATGAAGATGCTGCCACAGGGTCTTGAAAATCTGAATGAGCTAACAGACATACAGCTCTATGGCTGTTCCTGGATAGATGACGACGCAGATTATCGAGAAAATTTGGTGAGTATAGTAAACAAAATGAAACAAAAGGTAAAATTACTGGTTTTGACCAGAAAAGATATAGATGATTTCATGGAACAGTTCCACAAAATTTATGAAGGAGGTAAATTCTGGGATTATGATGAATGTTGGCGAAACAAGTTTTTCCAATTCACCCAAGAAATATTCATATGATTTTTTACATTTATAAGAGATTTTTGCAGTTCGTATAATTTGATTGGAGAGTTAAATATCTTTATCCTATCAAATGACTTGTAATTTATTGGTACAGTTGAATAGGTAATAAAGCATTTATCAAGAATCAAGTTTTGGTGTTGAATAGAAAGATCTGACATCCTAAAGGATGAGGCCCAGATCCTACTCAAAACAAATTTGGTAAGGCAAAGATAAAACACCCAAATACCAAAATGCAAAAAAGTTCAGAATCTCTATCCTCTTTTAAAAAACCCTCCAGTAACACTCACCTCTATAAGGATTTGTGTATCATACTTACAGAGGACTAATACAAATAGGGCAAAAACTGAAAGAACGAGGGAAACAACAATGGAAGTTAAAGGTCCAACAAATTAAAAATCAACACAAAATGGATGTTTCATACTGGAGTGTACTGCCACACGGCCAAGAAGCTGCAATCAAACGACTCCTATTGGGTGATGCCAAATTTCTAATGGAAGTATTTTAGAATGATTGATGTTAATTCATTTCCATGGTTGCAAGTGGCTAAATAATGTTGGAATGGTAGAGCAATGATACATAATGAGACAGACACATAGATTTGAATGTAACATGGATGTTTAGCATCAAGGAGTTTAATCTTGTTCATTTGTATCTTCCAAATCCTCTTTCACAAAATATTAACAAAATAAATTTGATCACTTCCGTTCAACTCAGAAATCCAATGAAACTTGTAGGATGTTACATGGATGCCTAAAAAGGCAAGTGGGTTTACGATCACTTGGCCATGAAATGAAGGTAAACGTGCTTTCATTGATGGCACCATACAAACATCAAATAGTCTACCTGTGAAAGCAGTGACTTAGCACTTTCATGAAAGCTTTCTAAATGATGTCAATAAAAAAAACTGGTAAATGATATCATGCAGGTAATCATAAGTAGGAAATTATTTGTTATACAGGGTAGTAAATTTATGAAATCGTTTGGTATATGGGACCACCTGCTTGAGGAAAATTACAGGTCAATTTCGGTAGGATGACAGTCCTAAAAAGGGTAGACTCCTATGCATCCCACTCTACTTAACATCATCCTAATGATGTTTATATCATGCAGGTAATCATAAGCAGGAAATTATTTGTTATACAGGGTAGTACATTTATGAAATCGTTTGGTATATGGGACCATTTGCTTGGGGAAAATTACAGGTCAATTTCGTTAGGATGACAGTCCTAAAAAGGGTAGACTCCTATGCATCCCACTCTACTTAAACATCATCTGATTCGATGGTCAAATAATCAATAACAATTTTACACCTAATCTATACTAAAAAGTGGTAAATATTTGTCTTATTTTTATTGGTCAAAATTGACGTTTAATTGTTGAACTAAATAGCCAGTCCCCACTCTCATGTTTTAGAGGAAATAAAACACCCTTCTACAATGAATAGACTAAGAAAATTATTAAGATAATCAGTATATTTATTAGTTTAGATAAAGAGTAGAGTTCAAGTACATATTTAAAATTGATGAATTCATATTTAAAATAGAAATAAAATAATTTAAATAAATTGGTGTATTGGAGAAATTTGTATACCCGTGTTGTTTTCCATATATTTTGTGTTCATTTTGAGGAAATGTCTTGATACATTTATATATTAGTAAATGACAATCCCATGTGAATTTGGGCTCATTCCCCTAGTCTTTTATCCATCCATATACACACATATATCCCTATACATTCAACCCTTACACGGATACACTTGCCTTATCTACCCATTTATAGCACTTATCTGTACACCTACTCCCATGTATCTTTTGGCCACTTGGATATGATCATTTGCTTGCATTGGTTTATTTATGCGGTCACAAGGGTAGCCTTGTTGTCGCAGACTCGTCCCCTTTCTTTCCAAAATTCAAAAAAATTGGTCAACTGACCCCTTTTGTTTTCCTACCATGAGCCAACTAGACACAAGTTTGGCACAATTTGATGCTATGTGTCAGTATTTAAATACATTCAATGGATTCATTCCATCATCCAAGCATCATTTAGAATCCTTTCATTCTAGAGCATTAAAGGAGCAATCAATAGCGACACATTTGGATTTGGTGCACTAAAAAGAGTAATGAATCTATATTCTAGGATTCTTCCCTACTATCAAGTCGATCATTGTAAATTTTGGGGGGGTTGATCTAGAAGAACTTGTCTCCTTGTGATATAATGACAACCCTATAAAGAATTTTAAATATTGTCAGTCCTCAAATCTTCAAGAAAAGCAGTGCAAACACTTATTCGTCATGTGGCATACAAAATAGAATTACATTATGCATAAGGATGAATGCAGACTTAGAGGTCTAGTCCACGACCATAAATATGTCTTAGACCTATGGACTTGAGCACATATCAATATAGATCCTGTTGGGACCCAAAATAGTTGGAACCCCAAACCCTAAAACATTTCACCATCACCAAGGCTAGGGATGTCGTCAAGGTGATTGAAAGAGGTTTATCAACAGGTCAAGGGTGATCTTGGCCAACTAACAGGAGTGGGTATACTCCTCTACACTTCAGGCTCAGCTAAGCCTAGAGGAATATTCCTAGATGCATGAAATAGAACAAAACAAACAAATACAGCCATACCCAATGTACACTTGACCCCTAAAGTTGTCACTAAGTCAAGACAAACATAGCCATACCCAACGTACACTTTATTTTTCTGAAAATCCAAACATACCCTTTTGTAGAGGTCAGAGTCTAGAATTCAAAAATATATATTGTTTGATATTTTGATTAGTTTTATTATGATTTTTTTAAATTTATTGCAAGTAGGTTTTTATAATCAAACATGAGGCTAATTAAAAAATTTTAAAAAAAATATTAAAACATATTTAAAAATTTTGGAAATTATATGGCACACTAGAGGAGAGAATTCTCTACAAGAGGGTATAGCTTTTTTTCTAAATGATAAAAAAAATAAGACAAAAGTTAACATCCCATGAAAACTATGACATTTTGAATAAGTTTGACTTTAAAAACTTATATAAAATAATTCATCGAATTTTTTTTTTCCATGCACTATATTTTTAAGTCATCTATGTGAGAAAAAAATCAGAGAAAGAAAAAAAAAATGCTCTTTTTTTTTGTGATGTCCCATCGACCTCACTTTAAAAAAGAAAAAACAATTAAAATTTTTCCCTTAAATGTATAAAAAAATATATCCGACTAATTTTTAAAAATTTATAATCATAAAGTACATTAAGAATTTTACATTTCATTAGTTTACATCATTTTAAAATTCAAAAAATAAATGTCACTTTTAGGTGGCTCACTTATAAAAATTTGAAAAAGGAAGATATGAGTTCTTTTAATTCTAAACATCACAAGATCATGCGAGGGAAGAGCATATACACTCAATCTTTGGGCTATGCAAGTGAAATAAACCACTTTTAATCTTCAAGGTCACCCAAAGGCATAGGAAGAGAGCATACATGGTTTAAGTCACTAAAACACAACACACAAAAACAAAACAAGATGGAAACAAAGATTAATTCCCTTAGAAAATAGGGGTGATGTTAATTTTAACATGAATTAATCTTGGATAGAGTGGCCCTGCAAAAAATATGTTAGAAGTTTTTAAAGAGTTTGATCTTTAACACAAGATAATGGCTACACCCAAAAAAGATTAGTTAAAAAAAATCCCCATAATACTAAACATAATTACCTAAATGAAATAAAATGATTACAAAAATCCCTTAAACAAAACAAGAGCACAATTGTAGAACATATTTCAAATCAATAGATATATTGCAAAGAGAAATCTAAATCTACAAATGAATGATCTTCAAAAGTTGATATAAAAAGTAAAACCAATGGAGAGGCATTGTAGCTTTATATTTTCTCTTGTTTTCCTTTGTAGTTTTTTCTGTTGTTGGATTTATATCATCTTAATATGAGTTCCTTCCCCTAGGCATTTCATTCACCCTTTACCCTTACACAATTGAATGTTTATGACCAAATTACCTAGGCTATCATTAACACAATATATCACAATTTTACGGAGACTAATGCCACCCAACAACCCAAACAATGATTGGATAAATAAAAACATTTCTAGCTTCTCAATAAAAAAATTGAATTGATCAACTAAAAGCATTAGCGAGCTACATCAACAATCCTAGAGAAAACAATTTTAACCATTCTTATTAGTCTAGGAATAAATGAAGAATACGCAAAGGTAGGGGGGTTCTGCAGCAACCATGGTGCATATTATCTTTTATTGCAACTATGGTAGAAGCCTCATCATCTTATAAGAAAGATTGGAAAGTATGGTCTCTATAACAGGAGAGAACTCTCGAGGGTTCAATATGCTCTAAGCCATATTTGTAATGCAACGAGAATGCTTATTACTCTTCATGAGAAGAATTCATGTTAGATTTTTGTGATCGAGGCCTAGTTGCATCGATGAATAGGCATGGACTTTTCTATTGTACAAATTGTTTCTCTTTAATGAAACTATCCAAATGAGGAAGTTTTCTAAAAAAAAATAGTATTAAAAAAAATCAATCAAGAGGAGCTACTGTGGACAGTGCCTACAAAAACTTGCTACAATAGCTACATAGATTAATTAACAAGTCAAGTAGAAGGGGTAAGAGTCCCACCATGGTCGCCAGAAAGTGAGTATGAAATTCAGAAATAAAAGATGGAAACAAATGCAAGAAGATTAAATCGTATATTAAATCAAATGTAAACCTCAAGATAGAGCAAAATGGAATTCAAACAAAACATGTGAATAAATGAAGTTATTACATGCAAATTCCATGCTGAAATGGATTTGCTCAATAGATTGATGTAGTTGCTCAAATAAATTACTTCAAAATGTTGGTAGCATTAATTTGTGATTTTACATTGATGATTTTTGGAAGCTTTGAAGCTCCATTTATAAAATTTTTGGCTGGTAAGATGAACGGTGCTGATTTGTTTGGAAGATCTATGGTGGAAGTTATTTGAGACGAATTTCCTTGTATTAAGGAGAAGGTAGATGGTCATGATTAATTTTGTTCAAGATGAATGGATGAGATTAAATTGGCTAAAAAAAGCCATAAAAAATTAGTTGCAACCGAAAATAGGAGGGAAAAACAATTAGTTGATCATTTATTTTTGGAAATGGTGCAGGGAAAATATATTAATTAAATAATGATGTGAGGAATTTGCGAGATGAACTAGATTAATTAAATAACATATAATTATTTAATTATATATTATTTTGTCCATTGGAAAACATATTATTTAATTATTTAATATATTATATATTAATGAAATAATGGACTAAATAATATATAATTATTTAATCAACTAATGATGAGAATGTCCATATGAAATGAATTTAATTAGGATGATGTCAATATGGTGTCTACAGTGCCAACCATAGACAAGAAAGTTACAAATGGAAAGCATCCCCATAGCCATCCTACATCATCTTCACTTCTTTGTGCTCCCACGCTCCACCAAAGCAATTGCAACATTAAAAACTACACATCGATGTATTCTAACCACATGAAAAATAGGTTATCTACCATATTGGTGACACTTTAACCGTCACACCAAATCCTACTTCTAACTTGTTATCTAAACACACTCCTTGAAGCCAAAAAGGAGACTATGAGGAAGGAAAATGGTAGACTAGAGACCACATGTGAAAATGTTTGAGTGTTGTGCTTAAAAAATGAGTATGCAAATGAATAAAAATTGGTTTATGAAAATATAGGAAGAAATATTGGAGTGTTTCTAGGGTTCTGAGTGGGAAGGAAGGCAGACATTACAACAGAAGAATTTACAAAGGAAGCAAATTTTTGAAGATTTACAATTTGTAATTTGAAATCAAGCAAAACTAGTGATTTTTGTAGATAGATAGTTTTAAAACCATATGTATGTGGTCACTAAGGCTTTTGTGGTGAAAATAAAACTGCTAACTGCATAGATGCGACTGTTGTGGGGTTTGGTGCCATTAATAGTTGCCAATGACTTTATTCATTTTATTAAGTGTCTTGGTGCTAGGGCATATAATTTTTTTATAGTGTAACATTGATTTTTGGTATGAATAAATCATCTCCAACCTATCATATGCAAAATCTGCTTTAGATTGCCAAGAACCATGCAAAATAAAGGCTTAACAAACAAAATGGGCATGTGAAACTAAATTCCAAATTCACATAATTAGGTAGTGTGCATGTAATCGCAAAATCACTTCTAATAAAATCACAAAAGCATTCGAGAATACTTCACCAATATAACCACGATTTGAGTCTCTTGAATCAATCTAGAAAGCTTTCAACTCAATTAATTAGAAAGGTTGCAAAAGTTCTTTGTATTTGACCTATCTATTCACTTACAAAAAAAAAAATGAATTTTATCAAATATATTTTCTTGCAACATTTCCTACTCTGAAGATGAAAATTCTATAAATGTTAATAGCTTAGGCAATATTCCCTACACCTATCTCAAAACTTAGTGTATATAGTCTTGTCAAGATCCCATTAGAAGTGCTTCAAGCAATCCCTCAAACGTTCTATTTTCCAACCAATAAAAAACTCCAATATTTGTTACAATTCTGTAAAAATGCCAATACTTTCATTACAATATTAACAAGAGATGCATTGTGTCTATTTCTTGTCACTATTTGGTTTGTACATTTAGTTGAGATAAAGATTGTGAAATAGATTTTTTTGTCAAGCAAGACAATATATAGTTGTTGGAATATGTCTAGTTGAGAATTTAAATAGCTCCAAATTAAAGTATGGTGGCATGATTTTTGGATCGACAATGTGTTTGAATACATTGTATTGGTTTGTATCGGTGATTTGGTGATTGAAATTGTATTTGGAGTGAAGGTTAGTGGCTATTGGCTTGCATAAATAGTGCACTATTGTAGTAATTATGTGTCATTAATCGTTGATGACTTAAATTATTGGTAGTCATTTTTTGCACTGATGCAATGAAATGATATTAGATAATGGGTAAATGCAAGAAGTTGTGTCCACTCAAGGTGGAAGTTTTAGAGTTAGAAAAAATCCGAAATCAGGTTAACCAAAACGGGATCCCACTTTTTATAAAACGGGATCCAGTTTTGCTTCGGGATCCCGAGCCAAAAGCGGGATCCCGTTTTGAGTTTCATAAAAGGTTAATATTTTAACCTTTATAAAACGGGATCCCGTTTCAAAACGTGATCCCGTTTTCAAAAAGGGACCCCGTTTCATAAAGGTTAAAATATTAACCTTTTATGAAACGGGATCCCGTTATTTAAAATTTGAATTTTAAGCTCGGGTTTTTCTTTGTAACCTGGTTCGGGAAATGCTTTGGGGACCCGAACCTGACCTCTGGACCAGGTTTGACCTGCAACTTGAAGGTCCTGTCAATTTCACAACAAAATAGTGACTTTGGGCATATATCTGAAGGTCTATTTTGCAGAATATTTTGACGAAATTAAAACCCATTATAGATGAGATAGTGTAAATTCTAAATATGTAATTTTTTTTACAATTGGATTAATTTTTCTATTTTTAATCAATTTCTGATGAAATAGGTCCATAAACTTGAATTATTAGGGTTTTTTAGTATTTTAATAACTTTTTATTAACATATTTTTTTGTAAAAAAAATTGTAGGAAAACGTACTTTAGACAATTCTTTTCAATTTAAAAAAATTTTTTCAAAAAATGTTAAGTTTAGGTCATCTTATGCGTGACGTACACGAGGGTTTTTTAAAAGACCAAAAATGGCCAATAAAAAATTAATAAAAAAAAATATATTCAATAAAAAATTATAAAAAAATATGGAAAACGTGCTTCAGTGAGTTACAAATCTTTTCCCAAAAGGATTTTGAAAAATATGATTATTTAGGTCAAAATATGGATGATGTACACGTACATGGTATAGTAAAAAAAGTGACTTTTAAATAGTGGTTTTTAGAAACACCTATTCAAAATCAATTTCTATCACCTGGGTATTGAAAAAAATTACATATTTGGAAACTAGACTCCGGGTACTACATTTCATATTTAGTGACTTTTTTCAAGATTCCACCGTTAAGTGCTTCAAATTTTTAGGTCAAATGTGACAAATTCTGAAAATCAAGGAAAACACTTCCACTTTTTGGCCAATAAGTGGACACAACTTCTTGCACACACCCAATAGCGCATTGTGTCAATAAGTGTGAGTCATTAATTATAGACAACTTCAATTATTGCTAGTTAGTTTAAAACACTACAACAAAACAGGCAATTAGCGCCTAAAATAGTACCAGAAATTAGTGCATTTGAGTTCATGAATTCGACACTTCTACCGGCGCAAAACTCGACGCCAAACTGCATGTTCTCTTCAGCGCTATTTTTTGCACTAGATTTTGCGCCAGAAAAGTAGCGCAAGTAATAACGCCTCCTTTAGCGTCGGGAAGCACGACCAATTTAATGTTAAAAATAGTGCCTAAATTAGCACCCAATTTGGCTTCCAGTTTTGCTTCCATGTCTGCTCCCATTTTTGCTTCTAGTTTTGCTCCCAGTTGTGCTTCCTGTTTTGCTTCTGGTATGGCGTCGAAAATAACTTCTTTTTTGGCTTCCTAATTGATGCCAAGTTTTGCTTCCATTATGACGTCCTTTGTTGCTTCCAGTTTTGCTTCCATTATGACATCCTTTGTTGCTTCCAGTTTGGCTTCCAATTTTGCTTCTATTTTTGCTTCTTGTGTTGCTTTTAGGTTTGCTTCCAGTTTTTCTTCCAGTTTTGCTTCCATCTTTGCTTCCAGTTTTGCTTCAATTTGGTAGTATATTTAGTCATCAATTTGGTAGTATATTTAGTCATGTGACCATTGGTAGTTTATTGCCGGTCATTTATCTCATGACCAAATTTATGACTAAACAATTTGGTAATTTGGTAGTATATTTAGTCATAAATTTGGTAGTACGTATATTTAGTCATTGTAATCATTTAGTCATTGATTATTGTTAATTGGTCATTTATTTAGTCATGGTAGTCATTTTTATTTACTGGTTTCCATTAATTGGTAGTAAATTTAGTCATGATATGAATAATTTATTAAATACCATAAATTTTATAATGTAGAAAAAACATATTATTAAATTTGAATTAAAACATCAAAGCAAATAAATTTGGAAAACTATATATTTTATGATGCTGCCAAGTAAAGATTGATAATTTTGAGCCAACACTTTCTATTTGAGAATCGACCAATAAGAAAATGAAACAAGACAAAGCAAAGTGGCAATTAATATTTTTTTGTATTGGAACAATGTAGGAAAATAATTACAAATAATAAAAAAGCATCACAAGGCTGTCATAACTAGAAAAAACTAGTTCAACTCTGTCATGTACAACAAACTACAAGGACTGGCTGAAGAAAAAACCAGTTCAACAGCCACATCAGATACAATAGCAAAACAATGGAAAGGCAGGTCAGACTGATGAAGCCCTTCACATCTTTTGACACTTAGAAAAGAGATGTTGCCATTGAGCATTCCATGAGACACCATTTCTTTTGGCATTCTATTAACCAGTTCAGGTGCTTTGACTGCAGCCTTAGTGCATTCCATATTCTCCTTCACACAAGCCATTGAGGTGTTACATGTGTATTCAAACAATCCTGAACCACTGTGAACAATATCTGAATAACAACCTGTGAATGCTAGTTAGAGGCCCTTGTAGCAGTGACCTTGTAACAACAAGAAAACACACCATTCCTTGTAACCTTCCATAACATGGTCCTAGACAACTGAAGCAAAAGAGACAATTGAAATAGTGAAATCCAACCAGTCAACAACATGATGAAGATGACAACATGGAAATGTTTTTGGTTTCGTACAATTGCAGTAAAATATGAATTTATTTAAAACAATGTTTTCATGATATTTTCTTCATTACCTCAAGAAATCATAAAATAGATCATTACACAAAATCTCTACTCTTGGAATCAATCTCTTCCCTTTCTCACATGGAAACACTGCACTTGCCCGTTCAGACTATTAAATTTCAAAAAATGAGTTAAACAACAGACATTCAAATGACCTCCTGCATAGATAGGATCTAAAGTTCACTACTGTCTTATTGTAGCCAGAGGTGTAGCACGTACACCACATAGAAAAAACATATAGAAGAAGCTTATGATGCAAAAGCTATTGTTCTGGTATCAACAAAGTTCACCATTTGTTACCCTGATTGTGGTGTTTGTAATGTTGTAGGGTGCATTTTCCCATTTTCTTAAGAAGGTTTTGCTCCAATCCAAAGTTCCATTGCACAATGCATCATTAGTAGTAGCTCAAGGAATTTTTAACAGCTTTTTCAATTTCACCACAATTTTCCAATCATCATTGGACAAATCATCCTGAAAAAATAAGAAGAATATTCCATTTTAGACATTAAAAAGTTGTTGTATCAGCCAAAAATGAAAAGCACAAATTTTCAATTAGTATGAAATGCATAATAGTAAATAAACTGTAAAATTACGTAATGTGGATATCAAATAGCCTTACCATGTAGTTTTCTTTCAATATATCTATGGATCTTCTAGTGAGATGACTCACAAATTCATCCTCCATTTCAAAATGCCTACCAAACATTTTCTGTGCTTCATCAACGTTGCTCCCAACAATCTGTAAAGTTTTCAATGATAATTCATTAACAAAAACATTTCAAAAAATAACATCCAAAATCATATAAAACTATTAACAACAAAGACAGCTTCTCAAAATACCTTCATGGCCACTTTTTCACCCTTCTTAGTCATTTCAACAGCTTTATGATTGATCTCAATTGAGAATATTTTGCCAATATCTATGAAATCTTTTGTGGGAACACATAATGGCATGCCAATCTGTAGATGCAATCACCACATATGGCTTTAGACAAACCAAAAATGATACAACAATCTTTTACATGCATAAGTCATAACACTGAAAAGACTATGTTTAGATACTGACCCTTGCAATGCCTTCAAGAATATCAACACCAACAATTATAGGATCCTTCTTGTTAAAAATACAATTTGGCAAAATACTCAGTACACAGGGGAAAACAACATCTTCTGCAACCTCCTTTTTCTTTTCTTCCTTAAGATTGTCCATATATGCTTTAAATTGATCAAACAGATGATAAATAATGTCCGCTGCAAATATCTTGACACCAACTTCTCTACAATCTCCCGAGCTTTAGGAGTAATTTTGATATCAAATGCCAAAATTGCAGCATACTCTTTCTTCTTTTTCTCAAGCATTACACTCGCACGCATGACATCTTTTTTATGGATAGGCCCAATACCAATTGCACTAACTAGGATGCTTACAGCTAGGGTCTTCAAGAACTCAAGTAAAGCCTCCAAAGATCCAAGAGTTGAAGCTTGAACATAAACCCCTTCCCCACGCTTGTCAATCCGAGACATTACATTATTCATATCTTGCATTGCTTCTTCCTTAATATCCTCTAAATCATCATCAGGTCCAACAACATATAACTGAATTCCTGCTATGGCATGCTCAAGACCCTAAAATCAAGAAATTACAGCTAAATTTCATTGTCCACATATATTTGATAAATTTATGCTCATATACATAAAATTATTAGCCTAAAATTTGATACCTGAGCGGTTATCTTGATTCCCTATGCAACCTTCAACTCATTATGATGTTGATAAGATCCTTGAAACCAAAAAACATCTTAAGCTATGTTATATATTATATTATTTTAACAATATAATCAATGTGACATGGTTTGAGTAATCTAAATTTGAGGTGTAGATTATTGTATTCTAGCACAGTAGATCACAAATACCACCCATTCTCCTTTACTATAAAAGAGCATTTCAATTTTTTTAACGCCACATATACTCCATTAAATAATATGGCACCATAAGACTTCCAAGAATACATACCACTATGTAGGTTACCATAATGGACCACTCGTAAGGAACATTTTAAATCAAGATCAAAGTCACCTAGATCTTGAAACTAAAAGGCAATCCCTTGGCTTTTACACCATATATATCAATTTTATCCGCCCTTTGTCCTGATGTTTCAAAAGGTAACTCCTGGTGCCTGTAATTTCTCATACTGTCTGACCATTCAACATTTACAAGCTATTTTCTATTTTGAACAATTTCTATATCCAAGGTTTACTTGATGATGCTATAGTATGGTAAGCATTTACCAGAGTTCCAGCGCAAGTTTTGGGATATAACATTTATTATTTGTTAAGTTACCTAATTGGCAGAAAAATAGGGCATTTCCAGGTACTATTCGTCCCAGAATCAGATTTGGAACCGAATTGCCTATGGAATTGGGCATGGTTGGGATTTTTGGGGCCTGAAACGGTGTGGAATCATTGAGGTATGAAGCCTGATGACTCCAGCACAGACGTGGCATTTTGAAGAAGTTTCTATGACGATTCTAGAGGCAGGTAATGTTTTCAATGCACTTTTTTTAAAAAATTACATATACGAACAAGCTACAACATGCTAGAATTAAAAGATTGATTCAACATCATGATAAAGAAAGGTAATCTGTATTAAAAAATATGATGCAGATATATATATATATATATATATCAAGATATAAGATATCAAAACTGTCTAAGAGTATATATATAAATATAATAAAAAATGTCATAGTTGTCTAAGAGTTTCCAACTCTTTCAAATACACCATGAAAATTAAGATCCCTAAACAACACATTCAAAATATTGCATAAAGCAGTGGGCCAAGATGTCTAACAACTAGTACATGATAAACATCAACTATGCCATTTTTTGCAAATATTTTAGTGGCCATCGTGTGAAGGTTCCTTCTTTCTCTTTCAGACGGACAACTCCATCTATTTTGTCGTCATAACCAAGGGGTACATTACTTGTGACCTTTCAAATATTTACATTTGTATCTCTGTTCCTTCCAAGTTGATTCCATGTACAATAGATAGTGAGTGAATCCACCCAATGCCCACAACAACACCATCAAACGAATCCAACACTCTAACTTTATCCCCTTCTTGGAGTTTATCAATACATTTCTGGAAAAAAAAAAAAATACACATTATATTGAAATACATAATAATTATTACATAGGTAAGGATTACCCTTATTTACATAATAAAACAACCATTACTTATGTTGGAACAAAATTTTAAAACCCTAAAATTTTGTTAATTCCTACCATTATTCCAAATAAACTATTCTAATGTCTCACTTATTAGGACCTCTCAAAAATTTTGCACATTTTCATCCTACTTGATCTTTTCTCTTGTATATGACCATTTCTTAATAGACTTTCGTGCCAAAATTTTATGCCATTTATTTCCCAGGGTCACATAACATGGTCATTTTGAGGAGTATGCAGTTATTCTTAATCATTTATGTGTTTTTGCAATTTACCGCAATCTCGCAGGTCATCCTCATTATATTGGCGGTAGTGCAGGAACTAGAGCAACAAGAATCATGTATACCGCACCCTCACTGGAAACATACAAGTTGTTCGCGGCATGGCAGTAGGAAGGGCTTGGTCAACCATGTATACCGCAATCCCTCGGATGTCTCACCACTTGGTTGCGGCTTAGCAATAAGGAAGAGAGTTCAATATAAACTAATCCCATGGTCCCACATTCGTCCGGCAAGTTCACGGCATGGCGGTAGTAAGTGTCCAAGTTATCGGGCTCCCGCAATGGCTTTCAAAAAACATTTGCGGCAAGGCGGTAAGCAATAAAAGTTGGCAACAAAAATCACCCCGCAGTAATGAGAACAGGCACTTGCGGGTTGATGGTAATGGAAGAAAATGGAATAAAGGGGGCTATAAGCCCTGTGATCCTGCTTTGTTTAAGCATAAGGGCTGAGGGTTGGCGGTAATCAAGAAAAATGAACAAAAGGCATTGAAGCTTATCGCCATCCCGTGACCGGTTTAAACAAGCTCCGCAATAGTGTGATAATGATAATAAATGAGTAAACATACTTAGTGCGGGTGTGCGATTATGAAGAAATTTGAAAGATCTTGTCATTTCGTCTGATCGTTGGATCAAATTTAATCAAGGGCTTATATTTGAAATGAGTTGAATGCTGATATTTTATAATCTCGTGGCACGAACCAAAAATAATGGTGGAATGATGAACATTCTGGCTTGATAAAATCTAGAAATCTCTTGGCATTTGCTTAGTTCAGAGATTGCAGATTGGCTTGGAGAAGGCAACCAGTTTGGTCTGTTATTAACAAGCTTCAAATTGTTCAAGTAAGTCCATCTCTACATTCTCTGCAAGAAAGTTTGAAGAATCTTTGCTCTAATTCAATTCTCCATGCATTTGCTTGAATTAAGAAACCCTAGTTTGTATAATGGCACCCAAGAAGTCTAAATCCACAAGTAAGACTAGTAAGCCTGATCCTGCCCCTAAGAAAAGATCACTGTAACAATCTTTGCTAGATGTTTTACCTAATTCAATTGACAAAGGTCAAAAGAAAGTATTTAGGGATGTTGTTGAGGGTTGTAGGGATGCCATAATTCCCATTTCTGGATAAAAACTATTTTGGTACTTCTATCAGAAGAAGGATGGTCAGGGATCGGTGGGCAATCCATGGAAGCTAGATTTGGCTAAGCTAATTGTTTCAAATATATTCGTGGATGTGGAACTGATTCATACTTTGGCACTGCACTATCACCCATCTACTAAAATAGTAAGGTTGCCAAATGGATTTTCTCTATTGAGAATTGACAGAAATGCTATAATCGACTGTTTTATGTTGAACAAACAAGCTCTCACCGAAATTGACCTACAAAAGATTGAACAAGAATACAAAAGTTTGAGAAGAACACTCAGAAGTGATGAGCTGCCAATATTTATGAGAAGAGGTGCAAACGACAGGATAGTTGATATTCCTTCCAATGCAATTGAACCATTCCCTGTGGAAGATTTTGTAGTCTATTTCAAATGGACCTATTATGCATTATGCCAAGTACTGGGAATTGATGTTGATCAGAGGATGCCAGTTAATTTGATGATGATGGCTATGAAGATACAAAATTCAGAGGTGAACATTGAGTATGATTTTGCCTCATATCTTGAAAAGAAAATATATGATGGATTCATCAGTGTGAAGGAAGATAAGAAACCCATGAACTTCAAGTTTTATTCTTTGGTTTGCTTCCTGATCCTATATCAAAATAGGAGTAAATGGTCAAGTAAAATGGAGATCAACATGATTGACAGGACAAGGTAAAGAATGCCTACTCAATGTTGGTGTTACATGTGGGATTCTCATTGCCAGATTGGTAACTATATTGTATTTCATAATGAATTTTCTATGAAAATAATGAATTCTTTTGGTAATTGGGCCCCCAGATTGTCACCAGAAATCAGGGTAATTCTGAGACCTCTTGTACATAAATCGGAGCAAGGTCATACTGTCAATTATGCTGATTGGTTCTTCCTACCAGAGCACATAATAATCAGGGTATACGATTGCCCCCAACCACCTCACAAATTACCAAAGTTTGTTTCTAACAGAATTGCATTCTTGGAATTCATGTGGCAAATGATGTGGAGGGAAAAGGAAGTAATGAAAAAGCAGAAGAGAGGCACCTTTTTGCTTGATACCACTATCTTTGGAGATTGGTCAATTGGTTCAGACACTCTTAAGGAGCTGTAGGCCTATTTGAAGGCCAAGTACTCTTTGGAATCTGGTGTTGAAAGAGTTTGTGACCCTGAAGGTCATATGAACTTTGTGAGACAAGTGATCTTCACTAAGATGGGCATCTCCCATCAAATTCTTTATGTTGAGGATGTGATAAGGAACTTGGTTACTTTTGATGAAGTGTATGACAGGAAGAGGAAATGGGAGATCCTCAAGAAAATTGAAGATGACAAAAAGGAAAAGAATCCAATTTTTGAATGATTTTTTGGTGAAGAGAAAGATCCTCTAAGGAGGATTAATATAATGATTGGAAATTTTGAAAGTATTTATGGGTAAGTGCAAGAAGATGGGGGGCCAAAAAGTGGCCAAATTAATTTCAAAAAAAATTAAGTAATAACATGAGCGCGTTATAACACGCTCGCGTTATGACTTACTATAAATTAAAAAAAAAGGTTTCCAATTTCATTTCTTTTTGTTTTCTCCTCTCAACCCATGGCTTGCAAACCCTCGAAAGCATGCTCGCGTTTTGCAAAACACCATACAACACAAAAAGTTTATCGATTCGTCGCCAAAATGCCGCCACGACGTTGAGCACGCCAAAGGGGTGAGTTATATTTTTTTTTTGTTTGAATTTGTTTCTAAATAAGTAGATTTTTGTTGATTTTTGATGTATATTTCGTTAATTGTCAGGAAATGTTAATGCACTCCTCCTCCTCAAAATCCACAAAATCCTAAGGAGGAAATACCCGCAGAACAACAACCTCCTCCATTCATTCCTCGACATGCCCCTGGAACACAAGAAAATATAATGGGGCAAATTGAAAACAACAAAAAGGAAATTGAAGATATAATTGCAAGGTTGAAAGATCCTTCCACTTCAACCTTGCATAGGTCCACGCTTGCCGAATCTCTTGAGTCTATGTTATCAAATGTAGATTCAATTAGCAAGCAAATAACTAGTTGGACGGATAAAAAGAAAGAGTTTAGAGATTACTATGCAGACAAGTTGTCATACCAAGATGTCAAAAAATTACAAATTACAAAATTAGACTTGTATTCAATTTTCACAAACCTACAAACAAATCAACCTCCACCCATTACATGCAAGAGGTTCCCTATCCATTGGTGCAACAACCAAGCGATAAGGGACAATTTTGGGTAGAGGTGGTGGATGGTTTTTGACCATCCTCCATGCAATAATAATGAGGTCCTGCAATACTTTCTGAGGAAACTCTATTGCGAGTTTGTTCTCAATAAAGTGCCAAACTATTTTGATATGCGGGACTTCCAGGGTAGAGGTGGGGGGTCAGCACAAGATAGACCAAGGGCACGTCTTGACCTATAGCGGGTAGTGAGACGAGTAATCAGCAGACCAGCCCACGAGCATGTTTCTATCCCTTCCATTGTGAAGGAGAGTGTTGAGGTCGATACACTTCAGTCGATTAGTGCCTTGACCCAGAGCATCATAGAGCATGTCGATCCTGCAACACAGAGTGGGTTGGGAGTTAGTGCAAGGAGTAGGGTCCCACCCCATACTTTCCAGGCTTGCAGGTCAGCCTGTGGTTATGACCCCATGGACAGTCAGGACGCAGGTGCACAGGCTACATCTGCAGCTGAGCAGATGGTGATGACAGATACCCTCCTGAGTGAGACTTTCGGCCTTGATACTCAGGTAAATATTAGCAAGTTTATTGAATTTAATTTATTAAATTTCATTTTTGAAATACAAGATTAACTAATTTAAATTGATGATTTTAATGAAATTTCAAGGTCATAGCGACGATGCAGTTTTCAGTGGTTCTCCACCTGCATTTTTCACTAGATCATCTATTGTCGAGGTATGTAACTAGTAAACAATTTTAAATATTACATGTGAATAGCATCGTTATATGAATGGTATTCTAATATCTGATTTTGGCTGTTGAATAGGTTAATACTGTAGATTTCACGGCAACACCTGACAGCGGTGGTGGATTTTAAAGCTTTACGGAGGTGATAAAATAAATAGTTTAATGAATGAATTGTACTTACTAAATTTTTGTATGTGATTTGTGTGCTTTATTGTGTGTACTTCCATGTTTAGATGAACGTGTGTGTATGTTAGGAGCCATGATTTGCATCACTATTATAGTTTTCGTAATTAAATAATGTTGTTTTATTTCCAGATGATGCAGGCTGTGGAGACACCTCCCCATTTTCATAGGGCAATGGAGCAGGGTGTGGCCTCTGCGATTCATAGCTCCATGGCATTGACAGGGGTATGAGGCAGATTAGTAAATTTCAATTTACATTCATTGTTATAGTTGTCTATTTTTGAAAAATCAAAAGATTATTGATTTGAAGTTTAATTTCTATCTGGATGGTTTCTATAGGACATGACATCACCAGGGCCTATTCTTGCTACTGAGGCAAGCGAGGAGACAGATTATATGTTAGCAGTAAGTGATTATTTTGTTAAATGTTTCATTTTTTATAACATGTAATTTCTATATATTAATGTCTATACTTTTTATTGTAACATGTAAAGATGCAGGAAGACCTAAATAGAAGGAGTAGCCCTCAGGTTCGTAGTAGACCACCCACATGCGCATCTCCATCCCCTAGAAGATCAAAGGCTGCTCATGATTTATTCTCTTCACCAGCCAGAGGGGAATGACTTTTTATTGTGTTCCTTTGTTGTATGCCTATATGGCATTTGTGGACATATATTTTGTATTGTACATAGTTGACATTGTATGCCTATATGGCATTCTTGTAAGCCTATATGGCTATTTTGTATATATGTTATACTTATATCGACAGATATTGATGTATGCCTATATGGATATTTGGTTAATACAAATCTTTTTTATTGATGGCGTCCATACTTGCATTATAAATCCATGTTTGAATGGATATTTGTAGATGGCTACTTCAAATATTTAAAGTCTGATTGTATTACATAGGATGTTTGCATTTTCTTTGATAGGCTTGATAGGCCATGGATTACATGATGGTGTTTGATGGAAAAGTATGGTACTAGAAGACTCTAGTTCATTCTTAATAGGCTTTTGATTGATAATATCTTTGCATGGCTACACTTGATCTTGGATCATGGGCATGTTGTTAGGATTTTGATTGTATTGTGGTGTTTGATGGATAGGCATGGTACTATGTGACTTTTGGATAGGCTTGGGAGAGGTACACTAATTGAATTTGTGATTTCTAGTTTGAGATTTTTCCTCCACTAGAAGTCCTTGGAGGAAATCTAAAAAGGATGATTTGGATGTAGTGGGTTTGGATTGATGGGATAAGTTGGAATGTAAGGATTATGAGATGGAGGATTTGAATAGGATACATAGGATAAATAGTTCTCACATGCGGTTGGGATTGGATATATGAATTGAATATGAGGACCTTGGTCTAAAGTGGTTCTTCCCTTACCAAAGGTACCATAAGGATGACTATTAGATGTGTATTTAGGATTGGCATGATAGCTAGTGCTAGTCATTTCTTGTTTGAAATATTCTTGCATGTTCATGAGTGGGAGATGAAGGTTTATGGAAAGTTTGCATGTAATGATCTCATAGTTAATGCTATTGTCATCTTGATATCATCTTGATCTACAAGACTATCATCATCATCATTGTCAAAGGGATTTTTTGATTGATTTGGATAAAAGATCTCATTTAAAGGATGCATGGTTTGAGGACCTATTTTGATTGTGATTTTGGGTTTTGCATGAGCCTCGCACAAGGTAATAGGCATAGGGTTTTTATCTTGCATAATGATTTTTTCAAACCAAGGGTCCATGATGGAAATGATTAAGGATGATAGAATGTTTGGATTTTGGACTTTGAGATGTTTATGGTTGTAAATGTTTATTGTTTGGACTCAAATTTTGGTAAATGGTTGTTGAAAGAGGACACATCAAACACAACAATAAGATTGGTTTAAGTATGGATGCAAATGATGTTTACTAGTTTATTAAATGAAGACACATCAGGTACATTAATTGCCTATTCTATTGAAGTGGGTGTATCAATCTCCATGGGCTCAGCAATAGTCTGGTTTGAGGACATGGTTGATACATGGTGAGACTAGGAGTCTTGTTTCAGTGGGATTTGAGCATAGGTCTAGCAATGATGATAATTATGGTGTCATGGATATGTAGGTACATTTGAGCATTGGCAAGACTTGACCATGTTTGTAGTTGATAGGTATGGGTTATGATGTTTGATTCATGATTACAGGTGGTGTTGTGGTTTACTTTTAGCACATTGTTCTTATCTCTTAGATGCTTGATTAGTTCCTTGACTATGGTTACTCATTTGTAAACTTGTTTGGAAAGTTGAATCTATGATTGATTTGGTGAAGTCTATAAGTTATATTATTTGATATCTCAGTTTGGAAGTTACTAATGTGATGATGATTTTTCATGTTTTCAATGGTTGGAATCTACAAGTTATGTATTTTTTTGGGATGCACACCTCATTGATTGTAGTGGGATGACTTGAATGCATATTGCCTATATCCACGGGATTGATTCAGTGTTGATGTAGACTTTGTTATTTTTCCTTATCTATGCTCATTTGCGCATTGGTATGTTGCATTGGGATGAGAGGATGGATGATGAGAATGATTGGATAGTTGGTTATTGGGACTTGTAGCATGTTTATCATGATGTCATGGATATCTTAGTTGCATAGTTTAGTGTGAGCTTTTGACAGTAATGATGGTTTATCTTCTTAGATTGGAGATCTTGGTTCTACTTTGGAGTTATTAGTATTATAGTTGAGTGTGTGTGGACCATGGTGATCTTCATTTAGGAGATGGTTATCACAATGCCATGTGTAGTTCATATCATGGTTCAGTGGGAGCTTTGATAGTGATGTGTATTCGTCACCTAGTGATGGATGATCTTATATAGTGGTTGGGTGTAATGGACAAACTCTTGGATTATGATTATTATTTGTAGTGAGAGTGCTTTGACATCTTGGCTACTATTTTTAGGAGATGGTTATCTTCATGTGGTTGTAGATTTTGATCCCTAGTTTAGAGGTGTTTGGTAGTGTGTCTTGGTGGACTCTTGATTCTAGATTAGAGTATTAGCATGATACAAGTTCTCTTGAGACTAGGATGTCTATATTGATGCATGTGATCTTCTAGGAGGAGATGTTAGATCATGATGTCATGTTTGGATACCTAATTTTGTAGTTGGAGTTTTGACAGTGGTCTTGCTGGTTCTCTTGGTATTGAGTACATTGGTCATGTGCTTGGGAGCTTCGTGATAATGTGGTGTTGCATTTGGAGCTTAACATGGATTGATTGGTTGTAGGTTCTCATACATACTTCGAGACTTGGGTGAGGCTAGAGTTCTCTTGGGATTAGAGACACTTGTTGAGAGGGTTACCCTTTAGAGGTTTTAGCAGGAAGACCAAGGAGACTTTCACTTGGATATGGGCATGAGTTAATTATGGACCTAGAGAAGATTCTTATTGGAGAGAGTCATTGTGGCTTGGTGTATCTTCAAGGAGCATTCTCATTCCCCACTCTTGGTCTACTCGGCAGACTATCATCTAAGAGGTATTTCCCATCCTTTAGATGAATTTTTTTAATGCTTTATCTTCTCATGGTTATGGATCTTGAGCTATGGTTATTGGTTCTAGAGGGTTCATTCGAGGGGTGTCTCTAAACATGCTTTTTCTCAAGCGCTAAACTGGAGTTGTCTAGATGCACAAGTGCGCCTCCCTCAATGAAGTTTATTTTGTTAACTTAGTTCATCCTAGTGACTCAAGGGGTTGTTATATTCTTTAGGCACAATCTTTCATAGACTAAAACATTCACTCCATGTTAAGGCGCTCAAAGGAGGCTCTGGAGATGGAAAATGGTGCCTTAACTCACTTATGTAAATTTTGGACTTTTAGGCAATTGCAAGATGTCTTGGAGGGCTCAATTCTTCAGGGCGCCGATTTTGTTCACCACTTGTAGCATCACTTGTTCAAGGCGCATGTTTGGGATTCTCCGGTGCGATGTGTGATATGGTCACAACAGGCGCCTAGAGTGAATAGGCTTTCATCCTGACTTAATACACTGCCTCCTTCTGACAATTTTTGGGGCAGCAGAAAACCTTTCACCACGGGCAAATGTCTCAGAGATATAAAAAACTGAGAGAGGTTATTGTAGAGGCACTCTACATGATCGCGTTGCCTCAGACGAAATATTTGTAAGTGACAAAGTTTTTGAGTAACATCTCGTCAAAGATTGATGCCTTTTTGCACTTTGGACTCTTCAGGGATATCGTCGCTACAATGTAGCTCAGACTGTTTCGACATGTTTGGGTGAAAAACAGGACCATGCCTAGCGTAAATGTACCCATTCAGATGCATTGGAATAGTCAGTTGGTCGCATCAGGAGCAGGACGAAAGTTACACCCCTTTACAACTTTACATTGCCTCCTTCTGATGATTTTTGGGGCAGTAGTAAACTTTTCACCACGGGCAAATGCCTCAGAGATATAAAAACTGAGAGAGGTTATTGTAGAGGCACTCTACGTGATTGTGTTGCCTCAGACAGAATGTTTCTAAGTGACATAGTTTTTGAGTAACATCTCATCAAAGATTGCTGCCTTTTTGCACTTTGGACTCTTTAGGGATATTGTGGGTACAATGTAGCTCAGACTGTTTCGACATGTTTGGGTGAAAAAAAGGACAATGCCTAGCATAAATGTACCCATCCGAACGCGTTGGAACAGTCAGTTTGGTTGCATCAGGAGCAGGACAAAAGTTACACCCCTTTGCAACTTTACACTGCCTCCTTCTGACGATTTTTGGGGCAGCAGAAAAGCTTTCACCACGGGCAAACGCCTAGGAGATATAAAAAACTGAGAGAGGTTATTGTAGAGGCACTTTTCATGATCGCGTTGTCTCAGACAGAATGTTTCTAAGTGACACGGTTTTCAAGTAACATCTCGTCAAAGATTGCTACCTTTTTGCACTTTGGACTCTTCAGGGATATCATCGGTACAATGTAGCTCAGACTGTTTCGACATGTTTGGGTGAAAAATAGGACCATGCCTAGCGTAAATGTACCCATTCGGAAGCGTTGGAACAGTCAGTTTTGTCACATCAAGAGCAAGACGAAAGTTACACCCCTTTGCAACTTTACACTACCTCCTTCTGACGATTTTTGGGGCAGCAGAAAACCTTTCACCACGGGCAAATGTCTCAGAGATATAAACAACTGAGAGAGGTTATTGTAGAGGCACTATACATGATCGTGTTGCCTTAGACAAAATATTTCTAAGTGACACAGTTTTCGAGTAACTTCTCGTCAAAGATTGCTGCCTTTTTACACTTTGGACACTTTAGGGATATCGTGGGTACAATGTAGCTCGGACTGTTTCGACATGTTTGGGTGAAAAAAAGGACAATGCCTAGCGTAAATGTACCCATCCGGATGTGTTGGAACAGTCAGTTTGGTCGCATCAGGAGCAGGACAAAAGTTACACCCCTTTGCAACTTTACACTGCCTCCTTCTGACGATTTTTGGGGCAGCAGAAAACCTTTCACCATGGGCAAATGCCTCAGAGATATAAAAAACTGAGAGAGGTTATTGTAGAGGCACTCTACATGATCGTGTTGCCTCAGACAGAATGTTTCTAAGTGACACGGTTTTCAAGTAACATCTCGTCAAAGATTGCTGCCTTTTTGCACTTTGGACTCTTTAGGGATATCGTGGGTACAATGTAGCTCGGACTGTTTCGACATGTTTGGGTGAAAAAAAAGACAATGCCTAGCGTAAATGTACCCATCCAAACGCGTTGGAATAGTTAGTTTGGTCGCATCAGGAGCAGGACAAAAGTTACAATCCTTTGCAACTTTACACTGCCTCCTTCTGATGATTTTTGGGGCAGTAGAAAATATTTCACCACGGACAAATGCCTCAGAGATATAAAAAACTAAGAGAGGTTATTGTAGAGGCACTTTATGTGATCGCATTGCCTCAGATAGAATGTTTCTAAGTGACACGGTTTTTGAGTAACATCTCGTCAAAGATTGCTACCTTTTTACACTTTGGACTCTTCAGGGATATCATCGGTACAATGTAGCTCAGACTATTTTGACATGTTTGGGTGAAAAATAGGACCATGCCTAGCGTAAATGTAACCATCCGGACGCGTTGGAATAGTCAGTTTGGTCACATCATGAGCAGGACACCAAAAATGCAAAAGTTGCTTTGTGCAACTTGACAACATTGACACTTTTTTGCAACATGACACAAAGACTCAAACTGACCCCAAATGACTCAAAGTGACTTAAAATCACCTTGATTTTGGTGCCTAATGTACATTATAGAGGTCGAGGTGCTCCTTATCATTCAAACATCTTAGATGAGCGCATAGGAAAGGAAAAAGCTCTAAGTTTCATCATCATGAGCGCCTAATATCAAGAGACTTTAATGGCTCAAACCTTAGCATGGAGTCCTAAGGTGCATTTCATGTCTCCTTTCATCTAGTTTGGCGCCCTTATGTAGGTTTTTCAACTTGATTTGGCGCCCTGTATGTGAAGGAAGATCTAAAGGCATGAAAGTGGATGCCATATTGCAAGAGTTTAGATCATCAAAATTGAAAGAAATAAGTCTATTAAACTTGGGTACCCTTGGTCTTCTTTTCATTCATTATGAGCGCCTTGGGAGAATGGTATATAGGTCATCATCATGAGTGGGCGCCCTAGATCCAGAGTGTTGGAGAGATCATCAAATGGTGTCTAGAGGAAGTAGGGTGAGTTATGAGTTTGGTCGCATCAGGAGCAGGACACCAAAAATGTATAACATGATGATGTAAAAATGTGTACATATGTGTAAAAATGTAGGAGGAAATAAAAAAAAGACAAACCTTACAAATTAATGTGCATACTTACAACTCAATGTAACATAACTTTACAAAATCAATGTGAATACTTACAAATTAATCCAATGAACCATCTAGGTCTACTCTACTCTTTATTGTGTCAAGTATTGCTTCATGGTCAGACTCACGCATCTTCCACAATATTTTGTTCAAAGGTCTACCCCGATACTTTATCAAATGAACATTGGATGCCACGACAAGGTTCGAGTAATGAAGAATCTTCCGATGCGTGTCAAAGTCCTGAAATAGCCAAATATTAACACTCTTATGTGGGTACTTTCTAAGCCATGTTCCAGTAATAACCATTGAGCCTGTAGGGTATTCGATGTTTTCTCCATCTGTAATAGGGGCCCCCAATTTCTTTTTGGTCTCAACACAATGACATAAGTAATAATCTGTTCCCTCTTCATTATCTTCATCTGCAATAACTGCATATATGTGCCCTACATTGATATGTGTAGCAAATTAGATGAAATTAATCAACATTACAAAAACACTACAAAGTAAGATGACATTACCTGGTTGAACTAGATGAAATTAGATGCATATACGTGCCCTATATTACCTGGTTGAACTAAATCTGATATGTGGTCAAAGTCAACTAACGATTCCATCTGTGTTAGTTCCAGTGCCGTCGGGGGTCGATACGTGTCAAGTGGACTAAGATAACTTAACTGCCATTCGTCAACCCACTCCTTTGACTCGCACTCATCCCAGACTTGAATTGTACAAGAAGAACAAAAGCATGACATCTTTCGTGTATGGATACTCCATGAACCTGCAATTGAGCTTCTGAAAGAGTGCATCTCATTTGATCCTGTCAGTGTACAACAATCCTCATATGGTGCAATGTTAGTATCATCTATCAACCAAAAAAATCTACGAACTAAAGACTTACCTTCATTACTTGGACCCATGGAAGCATTACACCACTCGACAATCGATTTTGCATATGTCAACTTTGCATTGTCTTTATACTTTAACTCTTCTCATGCTATGGCTCTTTTGATACATGCTCCTGCACCATCATGCTCCCCCTTTCCATGCCCGGCCTCACAAAAGTTTCACATATGTTGAATACCAATTAAATTATGTCTCCTACTCAGCCAATAGAAATTCTGTGAGTTCTTGAATTGTGACGCACAGTTATCCAACCATATGATATGATGACTGAACGATATGCCCCTTCTAGCCAAATCATTGTAGAACACCTGAAAGCAACCTTGCACGAACTCCGTAGAATGTGTACGATCATCACTAATATAGAAATTATACTCCCTTATGATCTTTCTGTCATCCTCTATACTATCATTCGCATGAATGAATGTGATGTGCACAAATATAGAAACCTGTGTGGAGTTGTAATATTGTGATTGCACCTCACGCTGTGGCTGTAGACTGTAGTTCTCTGCAAAGTCGACGACTGAAACAATGCTACCAACTAGAAATGTGTCACATAACTTGAATTGCAAGTCCAACCATTGAGCTCTATGGGCATGTCTTGCATACTCATACACTATGCTGTCACGAAATATAGGCATAAACTGATACACTAGAATCTTTTCAATAACTAATTCACACCTCTTTGCTTCTTTACCATCTTTTGTATTGTATGCCACTGTTTTATACTTGCCAAACTCTACTAGTTCATTTCCAACCGCATGTGTTATTTCCATATGTTCACATATTGGCAAATGTTGCAAGCCACCGCAATGATGACATGTGCCATCCAAGCATAATTTCTTGTAGAATATTTGACCTTCCTCTCTTTCACATAAAATTCTTGATATGAAGTCTCTTGAA
The DNA here is from genome assembly GCA_027924645.1 of Cunninghamia lanceolata. Taxonomy (NCBI): domain Eukaryota; kingdom Viridiplantae; phylum Streptophyta; class Pinopsida; order Cupressales; family Cupressaceae; genus Cunninghamia; species Cunninghamia lanceolata. Next base: position 14,428,717 of record BSBN01000169.1, on the reverse strand, counting down.
GATGTTGGTGGGGCACATATGGCACAACCTTGCAAATCATTGTTAGTATGCATATCTAAACATATAGACCTATAAGCATCAAAATGGTTAGAAAATTTAATATGTAATCTACAACAAGAAGTAGTGTGTGTGTGATTTATCTTAACATAGAAAGGTTTTAGCAATTCAAAATATCTTTGACAAATTTTAATTTGAGGATACTTCTCTAGAAATTTACCATAAAACTGTGTTTGAGTCTCATCCAAAAAATGCTTTGGATGTGGCTCGTGGTTCTGACAACCAATTCTCCTTCTTACCACATACCTTTGATTCAGAGATACCCTTGTGTAATTCTTCCAAAAGTCTTCAATTAGTGATCTCAATGCTTCAACAATTGGTTTATCTTTTTGTGGTAGTCTCCCCGAGAACGCCCATAATTCATTGGCATTAGTGTCCTCAATTCTTTGGCGTCTTCCAATAGCTCTTGATAAAGTTTTCCTATTAATTCTCAATTCTTGACTTGTCTTTCTAATGAGACGAGCTTTCCTCATTTGACTACTTACTATAGTCGATGTAATCACACGCCGTGTTGCATTACTATCTTTTGTGCGTGAGGTGTTACCCACACTCTCACACGCACTCATTAGATTCTTGACAATAGATTTTTCACTTGAAGCCTTTGATGTTCTCAACCCAAGAATCTTCATGATAGACCTATACTTTATACTTCGCATCATTTCAACGAATAGTTGACATCTTGCAGTCTCATTTAACTTTTCAAAGAACAATCTCCAAATCTTATTAGCATATCTTCTACAAGTGCATTTTGGAATCTTACCTTCCATTGGCTGCAAAATATTCTCATCAATATCAATCAAATACTTTGGCTTTCTATGCAAAATTCTAGGTAGTGTCAAGTTAGGTAAATTCATCTCAACATTAGGAATTTCATCAATATTTAAATGAGATGGGTTAGATGGCATACCTTCGATCGAAGATGGAATAGATGACATAGCTTGAGGTTGAGGTGGGAACGATGGTGTACCTCCTTCATCACATGTGAGTGATGGTGTACTCTCAACTTGAGATGTGGTAGATGGTGTCCCTACATGTTGACTTGCGGTAGAGGATGTGTCTCCAACTATGGTATTCAAATCTCTCGTACCATGAAGTTTTTGCATTCATTCTATTTGTGCCGCCAATACCATATCTCTTTGTGATGGTTGTGGTTCCTCTTCAATTGGTATGTCTTCATTTATCGTGTCCAATTTCCTCTTCTCACGAAGTTCCCTCATAGCCACTGCTTTCTTTGCATTCTTAGCTTCTATCTCTTCTTGTGTTGGTTTAATTCTTGATCGTTTCCTCAGCATGACAGAGAATTTGTCTGTAGCATGATAAAGAGACCAATATTAGTTCCTAAGAAATGAATACAAGATAATAGTGGGATTGTATTTTGTTTTTATGTTGTAAGGATTTATTCTTGTATAGTTTGACATCATGGTATGTTAAGGTTTGTTTATTACACATAATTATTAAAGAGCCCAAGTGTAGAAAATATACATGGCATCATGTGAGATTGTAGGCTGCTTTCTTGATAGGGAATGTGTCTATTTTAAACATGTATGATAAAGCATGATAAAGTAATTCAATCCGAAATAAGGAAAATGTAAAGAACATGCATGTAAAGACTTGACATACCTAAAAAATGAAGATTTGAATGGAGAGACTACCCAATTATGTAGTGTTTTTATCTTCTTGCATCAAACTCCTCAACAATTTGAGTTTTTCACCACTTGCTTCCTTTTCAATGTTAAATTCAATAACACTCAAATATCATTACTAACAACAATACTATTAACCAATCTATACTGTTAAATTCCTAAAATTAAATCACAATTAACATTGCAACACTACAAAAATTGAAACTTGAATAGATATATATCAAACTTGGTGTGAAAACTATGTTATTTCCTCCTTCTCAAGTTGGCAAAGCAGAAAAGGTGGTGGAAAGATCATGCAAAGGTGGTACAATGTGTCAAATGTGCATGTGAACTTCCCAACAACATGAAAGCACTTCTTTTTTGTCAGAGCACGTGCATAATCAGTAAGAAAATAGAGCATGTGGGCCTGGATCATGGGGGTAACCACTTTTTTACCATTTCAATAGAAACACAAAACGCGCGTGTGTTATAACGCCCTCACATTTTGTCCTGCTATAGATTCATCACATCCTTTGCATTGATCACATCTCTTTCCTGCAAGAGCTTGCCAGATGCTCCGCCATATGATAGGCATAACAAGGAAGGGGCAAGCCCTCATAATCAAGTTCTTGATAGAAAATGCCCTCAACCCTCAACGTCAAACCCTAATCCCTCAACCCTTAACACTAATCCCTCGACCCTCAACCCTCAACGTCAAATCCTAATCCCTCAACCCTTCACTCTAATTCCTCAACCCTCAACCCTCAACGTTAAATTCTAATCTCTCAACACTTCACTCTAATCCCTCAACCCTAAACCCTATCCCTAAACCCTCAACACTATACCTTAAACCCTAATCCCTCAGCCCTCAACCCTAAACCTTATCCCTAAACCTAATCCCTCAACCCTCAACCCTAATCTGTCATCCCTTAACTCTAATCCCTCATCGCTAAACCCTAAATGCTATCCCTAATCCTACACCCTCAACAGACTCAATACTATACCTTAAACCCTAATCCCTTATCCCTAAACCCTCCAACCTTATCCCTAATCCTTATACCCTCCACACTCTACTTTAACCCTAATTCCTTGACCCTCAACCCTATCCCTAAACCCTTGACCCTTGAACCTCAACCCTCAACCCTCAATGTCAAACCCTAATCCTTCAACCCTCAATGTCAAATTCTAATCTCTCAACCCTTCACTCTAATCCCTCAACCCTAAACCCTATCCCTAAACCCTCAACACTATACCTTAAACCCTAATCCCTCAACCCTAACCCTAAACCTTGTCCCTAAACCCTAATCCCTCAACCCTCAACCCTAATCTGTCATCCGTCATCCCTCAACTCTAATCCCTCATCCCTAAACCCTAAACACTATCCCTATTCCTAGACCATCAATAGGCTTGATACTATACCTTAAACCATAATCCCTCTACCCTTGACACTCTTATTTAACCCTAATCCCTTGACCATTAACCCTATCTCTCAACCTCAACCCTCAACACTCAAACCTCAACTCTCAACATTAAACCCTAATTCATCAACCCTAAACCCTAATCCCTCAAACCTAAACCCTATCCCTAAACCATCAACCCTCAACACTATACCTTAAACCCTAATCCCTATCCCTCAACCCTTAACCCTTAAAACTTAAACCCTATCCCTACACCCTCAACACTTGACACTATATCTTAAGCCTTAAACCCTCATCCCTAAAGCCTCAACCCTCAATCCTTAAACCTTCAACCCTAAACCCTATCCCTAATCCCTCTACCCTCGACACTCTAACCCTAACCTTGACATTAAATGCTAATCCGTCAACCCTAAACCCTAATCCTAAACCCTCAACCCTCAACACTATACCTTAAACCCTAATCCCTCAACCCTCAACCCTAAACCTTATCCCTAAACCCTAATCCCTTAACCCTCAACCCTAATCCATCATCCCTCAACTCTAATCCCTCATCCCTAAACCCTAAATGCTATCCCTATTCCTAAACCCTCAACATACTCGATACTATACCTTAAACTCTAATCCCTTATCCCTAAACCCTCCAACTCTATCCCTAATCTTTACACCCTCCACACTCTACTTTAACCCTAATCCCTTGAACCTCAACCCTATCCCTAAACCCTTGACCCTCAAACCTCAACCCTCAACCCTCGATGTGAAACCCTAATACCTCAACCCTTAACTCTGATCCCTCATCTCTCAACCCTAACCCTAAACCCTAAACCCTCAACCCTCAACGTCAAATCCTAATCCCTCAACCCTTGACTCTAATCCCTCAACCCTAAACCCTATCCCTAAACCCTCAACACTATACCTTAAACCCTAATCCCTCAACCCTCAACCCTAAACCCTAATCCCTCAACCCTCAACCCTAATCCATCATCCCTCAACTCTAATCCCTCATCCCTAAACCTTAAATGCTATCCCTAATCCTACACCCTCAACAGACTCGATACTATACCTTAAACCCTAATCCCTTATCCCTAAACCTTCCAACCCTATCCCTAATCCTTATACCCTCCACACTCTACTTTAACCCTAATTCCTCCACCCTCAACCCTATCCCTAAACCCTTGACCCTCAAACCTCAACCCTCAACCCTCAACCCTCAACGTCAAACCCTAATCCCTCAACCCTTAACTCTAATCCCTCGACCCTCAACCCTATCCCTAAACTCTCAACCCTCAATGTCAAATTCTAAACCCTCAACCCTTCACTCTAATCCCTCAACCCTAAACCCTATCCCTAAACCCTCAACACTATACCTTAAACCCTAATTCGTAACCCTAACTCTAAACCTTGTCCCTAAACCCTAATCCCTCAACCCTTAACCCTAATCCGTCATCCGTCATCCCTCAACTCTAATCCGTCAGCCCTATACCCTAAACGCTATCCCTATTCCTAGATCCTCAACAGGCTCGATACTATACCTTAAACCCTAATCCCTCTACCCTCGACACTCTTATTTAACCCTAATCCCTTGACCATTAACCCTATCCCTCAACATCAACCCTCAACCCTCAACCCTCAACCCTTAACATTAAACCCTAATTCCTCGACCCTAAACCCTAATCCCTCAAACCTAAACCCTATCCCTAAACCATCAACCCCTTAACACTATACCTTAAACCCTAATCCCTATCCCTCAACCCTTAACCCTTAAAACTTAAACCCTATCCCTACACCCTCAACACTTGACACTATATCTTAAGCCTTAAACCCTCATCCCTAAAGCCTCAACCCTCGATCCTTAAACCTTAGACCCTAAACCCTATCCCTAATCCCTCTACCCTCGACACTCTAACTCTAACCTCGACATTAAATGCTAATCCATCAGCCCTAAACCCTAATCCTAAACCCTCAACCCTCAACACTATACCTTAAACCCTAATCCCTCAACCCTTAACCCTAAACCTTAACCCTGAACCCTAATCCCTCAACCCTCAACCCTAATCCATCATCCCTCAACTCTAATCCCTCATCCCTAAACCCTAAATGCTATCCCTATTCCTAAACCCTCAACAGACTCGATACTATACCTTAAACTCTAATCCCTTAACCCTAAACCCTCCAACCCTATCCCTAACCCTTACACCCTCCACACTCTACTTTAACCCTAATCCATTGAACCTCAACCCTATCCCTAAACCCTTGACCCTCGAACCTCAACCCTCAACCCTCGACATCAAACCCTAATCCCTCAACCCTTAACTCTGATCCCTCATCTCTCAACCCTAACCCTAAACCCTAAACCTTCAACCCTCAATGTCAAATCCTAATCCCTCAACCCTTCACTCTAATCCCTCAACCCTAAACCATATCCCTAAACCCTCAACACTATACCTTAAACCCTAATCCCTCAGCTTTCAACCCTAAACCCTAATCCCTCAACCCTCAACCCTAATCCGTCATCCCTCAACTCTAATCCCTCATCCCTAAACCTTAAATGCTATCCCTAATCCTACACCCTCAACAAACTTGATATTATACCTTAAACCCTAATGCCTTATCCCTAAACCCTCCAACCCTATCCCTAATTCTTATACCCTCCACACTCTACTTTAACCCTAATTCCTCAACCCTCAACCCTATCCCTAACCCCTTGACCCTTGAACCTCAACCCTCAACCCTCAACGTCAAACCCTAATCCCTCAACCCTTAGCTCTGATCCCTCGACCCTCAACCCTCAATGTCAAATTCTAATCCCTCAACCCTTCACTCTAATCCCTCAACCCTAAACCCTATCCCTAAACCCTCAACACTATACCTTAAACCCTAATCCCTCAACCCTAACCCTAAACCTTGTCCCTAAACCCTAATCCTTGAACACTCAACCCTAATCCGTCATCCGTCATCCCTCAACTCTAATCCCTCATCCCTAAACCCTAAACACTATCCCTATTCCTAGACCCTCAGCAAGCTTGATACTATACCTTAAACCCTAATCCCTCTACCCTCAACACTCTTATTTAACCCTAATCCCTTGACCTTTAACCCTATCCCTCAACCTCAACCCTCAACCCTCAACCCTCAACCCTCAACCCTCAACCCTCAACTCTCAACATTAAACCCTAATTCATCAACCCTAAACCCTAATCCCTCAAACCTAAACCCTATCCCTAAACCGTCAACCCTCAACACTATACCTTAAACCCTAATCCCTATCCCTCAACCCTTAACCCTTAAAACTTAAACCCTATCCCTACACCCTCAACACTTGACACTATATCTTAAGCCTTAAACCCTCATCCCTAAAGCCTCAACCCTCAATCCTTAAACCTTCAACCCTAAACCCTATCCCCAATGCCTCTACCCTCGACACTCTAACCCTAACCTCGACATTAAATGCTAATCCGTCAACCCTAAACCCTAATCCTAAACCCTCAACCCTCAACACTATACCTTAAAGCCTAATCCCTCAACCCTCAACCCTAATCCATCATCCCTCAACTCTAATCCCTCATCCCTAAACTCTAAATGCTATCCTTATTCCTAAACCCTCAACAAATTTGATACTATACCTTAAACTCTAATCCCTTATCCCTAAACCCTCCAACCCTATCCCTAATCCTTACACCCTCCACACTCTACTTTAACCCTAATCCCTTAAAGCTCAACCCTATCCCTAAACCCTTGACCCCTGAACCTCAACCCTCAACCCTCAATGTCAAACCCTAATCCCTCAACCCTTAACTCTGATCCCTCATCTCTCAACCCTAACCCTAAACCCTCAACCCTCAACATCAAATCCTAATCCCTCAACCCTTCACTCTAATCCCTCAACCCTAAACCCTATCCCTAAACCCTCAACACTATACCTTAAACCCTAATCCCTCAGCCCTCAACCCTCAACCCTAATCCCTCAACCCTCAACCCTAATTCGTCATCCCTCAACTCTAATCCCTTATCCCTAAACCCTAAATGATATCCCTAATCCTACACCCTGAACAGACTTGATACTATACCTTAAACCCTAATCCCTTATCCCTAAACCCTCCAACCCTATCCCTAATCCTTATACCCTCCACACTCCCTCAACCCTATCCCTAAACCATTGACCCTCAAACCTCAACCCTCAACCCTCAACCCTCAACGTCAAACCCTAATCCCTCAACCCTTAACTCTGATCCCTCGACCCTCAACCCTATCCCTAAACCCTAAACCCTCAACCCTCAACATCAAATTCTAATCCCTCAACCCTTCACTCTAATCCGTCAACCCTAAATCCTATCCCTAAACCCTCAACACTATACCTTAAACCCTAATCCCTCAACCCTAACCCTAAACCTTGTCCCTAAACCCTAATCCCTCAACCCTCAACCCTAATCCATCATCCGTCATCCCTCAACTATAATCCCTCATCCCTAAACCCTAAATGCTATCCCTATTGCTAGACCCTCAACAGGCTTGATACTATACCTTAAACCCTAATCCCTCTACCCTCGACACTCTTATTTAACCCTAATCCCTTGACCATTAACCCTATCCCTCAACCTCAACCCTCAACCCTCAACCCTCAACATTAAACCCTAATTCATCAACCCTAAACCCTAATCCCTCAAACCTAAACCCTATCCCTAAACCATCAACCCTCAACACTATACCTTAAACCCCAATCCCTATCCCTCAACCCTTAACCCTTAAAACTTAAACCCTATCCCTACACCCTCAACACTTGACACTATATCTTAAGCCTTAAACCCTCATCCCTAAAGCCTCAACCCTCAATCCTTAAACCTTCAACCCTAAACCCTATCCCTAATCCCTTCACCCTCGACACTCTAACCCTAACCTCGACATTAAATGCTAATTCATCAACCCTAAACCCTAATCCTAAACCCTCAATCCTCAACACTATACCTTAAACCCTAATCCCTCAACCCTCAACCCTAAACCTTATCCCTAAACCCTAATCCTTCAACCCTCAACGCTAATCCATCATCCCTCAACTCTAATCCCTCATCCCTAAACCCTAAATGCTATCCCTATTCTTAAACCCTCAACAGACTCAATACTATACCTTAAACTCTAATCCCTTATCCCTAAACCCTCCAACCCTATCCCTAATCCTTACACCCTCCACACTCTACTTTAACCCTAATCCCTTAAAGCTCAACCCTATCCCTAAACCTTTGACCCTTGAACCTCAACCCTCAACCCTCAACGTCAAACCCTAATCCCTCAACCCTTAACTCTGATCCCTCATCTCTCAACCCTAACCCTAAATCCTAAACCCTCAACCCTCAACGTTAAATCCTAATCCCTCAACCCTTCACTCTAATCCCTCAACCCTAAACCCTATCCCTAAACCCTCAACACTATACCTTAAACCCTAATCCCTCAGCCCTCAACCCTAAACCCTAATCCCTCAACCCTCAACCCTAATCCGTCATCCCTCAACTCTAATCCCTCATCCCTAAACCCTAAATGCTATCCCTAATCCTACACCCTTAACAGACTTGATACTATACCTTAAACCCTAATCCCTTATCCCTAAACCCTCCAACCCTATCCCTAATCCTTATACCCTCCACACTCTACTTTAACCCTAATTCCTCGACCCTCAACCCTATCCCTAAACCCTTGACCCTCGAACCTCAACCCTCAACCCTCAACGTCAAACCCTAATCCCTCAACCCTTAACTCTGATCCCTCGACCCTAAACCCTGAACCCTAAACCCTCAACCCTTAATGTCAAATTCTAATCCCTCAACCCTTCACTCTAATCCCTCAACCCTAAACCCTCAACACTATACCTTAAACCCTAATCCCTCAACCCTCATCCTAAACCTTGTCCCTAAACCCTAATCCCTCAACCCTCAACCCTAATCTGTCATCCGTCATCCCTCAACTCTAATCCTTCATCCCTAAACCCTAAATGCTATCCCTATTCCTAGACCCTCAACAGGCTCAATAGTATACGTTAAACCCTAATCCCTCTACCCTCGACACTCTTATTTAACCCTAATCCCTTAACCATTAACCCTATCCCTCAACCTCAACCCTCAACCCTCAACATTAAACCCTAATTCATCAACCCTAAACCCTAATCCCTCAAACCTAAACCCTATCCCTAAACCATCAACCCTCAACACTATACTTTAAACCCTAATCCCTATCTCTCAACCCTTAACTCTTAAAACTTAAACCCTATCCCTACACCCTCAACACTTGACACTATATCTTAAGCCTTAAACCCTCATCCCTAAAGCCTCAACCCTCAATCCTTAAACCTTCAACCCTAAACCCTATCCCTAATCCCTCTACCCTCGACACTCTAACCCTAACCTCGACATTAAATGCTAATCTATCAACCCTAAACCCTAATCCTAAACCCTCAACCCTCAACACTATACCTTAAACCCTAATCCCTCAACCCTTAACCCTAAACCTTATCCCTAAACCCTAATCCCTCAACCCTCAACCCTAATCCATCATCCCTCAACTCTAATCCCTCATCCCTAAACCCTAAATGCTATCCTTATTCCTAAACCCTCAACAGACTTGATACTATACCTTAAACTCTAATCCCTTACCCCTAAACCCTCCAACCCTATCCCTAATCCTTACACCCTCCACACTCTACTTTAACCCTAATCCCTTGAACCTCAACCCTATCCCTAAACCCTTGACGACCCTCAAACCTCAACCCTCAACCCTTGACGTCAAACCCTAATCCCTCAACCCTTAACTCTAATCCCTCATCTCTCAACCCTAACCCTAAGCCCTAAACCCTAAACCCTCAACCCTCAATGTCAAATCCTAATCCCTCAACCCTTCACTCTAATCCCTCAACCCTAAACCCTATCCCTAAACCCTCAACACTATACCTTAAACCCTAATCCCTCAGCCCTCAACCCTAAACCCTAATCCCTCAACCCTCAACCCTAATCCGTCATCCCTCAACTCTAATCCCTCATCCCTAAACCCTAAATGCTATCCCTAATCCTACACCCTCAACAGACTCGATACTATACCTTAAACCCTAATCCCTTATCCCTAAACCCTCCAACCCTATCCCTAATCCTTATACCCTCCACACTCTACTTTAACCCTAATTCCTCGACCCTCAACCCTATCCCTAAACCCTTGACCCTCGAACCTCAACCCTCAACCCTCAACGTCAAACCCTAATCCCTCAACCCTTAACTCTGATCCCTCGACCCTCAACCCTATCCCTAAACCCTCAACCCTCAACATCAAATTCTAATCCCTCAACCCTTCACTCTAATCCCTCAACCCTCAACCCTATCCCTAAACCCTCAACACTATACCTTAAACCCTAATCCCTCAACCCTAACCCTAAACCTTGTCCCTAAACCCTAATCCCTCAACCCTCAACCCTAATCCGTCATCTGTCATCCCTCAACTCTAATCCCTCATCCCTAAACCCTCAACAGGCTCGATACTATACCTTAAACCCTAATCCCTCTACCCTTGACACTCTTATTTAACCCTAATCACGTGACCATTAACCCTATCCCTCAACCTCAACCCTCAACCCTCAACTCTCAACTCTCAACATTAAACCCTAATTCATCAACCCTAAACCCTAATCCCTCAAACCTAAACCCTATCCCTAAACCATCAACCCCTTAACACTATACCTTAAACCCTAGTCCCTATCCCTCAACCCTTAAAACTTAAACCCTATCCCTACACCCTCAACACTTGACACTATATCTTAAGCCTTAAACCCTCATCCCTAAAGCCTCAACCCTCAATCCTTAAACCTTCAACCCTAAACCCTATCCCTAATCCCTCTACCCTCGACACTCTAACCCTAACCTCGACATTAAATGCTAATCCGTCAACCCTTAACCCTAATCCTAAACCCTCAACCCTCAACACTATACCTTAAACCCTAATCCCTCAACCCTCAACCCTAAACCTTATCCCTAAACCCTAAATCTTATCCCTAAACCCTAATCCCTCAACCCTCAACCCTAATCCATCATCCCTCAAATCTAATCCCTCATCCCTAAACCCTAAATGCTATCTCTATTCCTAAACCCTCAACAGACTCGATACTAAACCTTAAACCCTAATCCCTTATCCCTAAACCCTCCAACCCTATCCCTAATCCTTACACCCTCCGCACTCTACTTTAACCCTAATCCCTCGACCCTAAACCCTATCCCTAAACCCTTGACCCTTGAACCTCAACCCTCAACCCTCAATGTCAAACCCTAATCCCTCAACCCTTAACTCTGATCTCTCGACCCTCAACCCTATCCCTAAACCCTAAACCCTAATCTGTCATCCCTCAACTCTAATCCCTCATCCCTAAACCCTAAATGCTATCCCTATTCCTAGACCCTCAACGGGCTCGATATTATACCTTAAACGCTAATCCATTATCCCTAAACCCTCCAACCCTATCCCTTATCCCTTAACCCTCATGATTAATAGCCTTCAACGTAAAAAAATTTAAGGGGAACATAACGCGAGTGCGTTATAACGCGCTTACGTTATGTCAAACATGACAAACAACAGACTTGCGGGAAAGGAAAAATACAAAGCAAAACATAACGCGAGCGCGTTATAACGCGCTCGCATTATGTCTTGCTTTGGGAATCCCAAGCCTTGGGCTTGGGATTTGCTTTGGATTTCCAACCCAAAGGCTTGGAGTGCCTTATGAACAGTCACAGACGTGTTTTTCTATATTCTTCAAAATTTCACATAATTTCGTTCGTGCTAACCCTCAGATTTGCACGTGTTTCAAGGTCAAACAAATCGAACACTTGGGTAATGTTAGGCTTTCTCTTAGCTATTTGACGATGTGATTTTTTTCACATTTTAACAATGTTAAGCCTTTCATCTTTAATTTCTTTTGTTTGTGTGTCCGTTTTTAGGCAAAAACCACTGTTTGGTCTTTTTTTCATTGTAAATTAACTATTCATTCAAATTTCAAAAAAATTACATATTTAGAAACTAGACTCCATTCTACAAATATTAAAAAAATAAAAAAATGATTTTCAATTAGTTTTCAAAATTTATAGGGGTAGCACGGCCAAAATTCTATTTTTTAGGATGTGTCCACTTTAAAAATTAGTAGAAAATCAAATATTCACCAAAAAATTATCAAAAAAATCAGGCATAAACTACATGCTATTAGTTAATTTCTCACTGAAGGGATTTTAAAAATACCAAAAAAAAAGTTGACCTTTTGAGGGAGCCACAAAACATGCTATGTTATGTTTTTTTGACAGAAACAACACCAATTTCTGTGGCTCCCTCTTTTGAACCCCTTAATCTATGCCATTTTCAAAACAAAATAGTAGTTTAGAAAGTAGACTCGGAGCACTACGAACATTGTTTTGGTTGCATCTCCAAATTTTGAGTGTAAGTATGCTCAATTTCTCATCCAAGGCCAGTATTTCCTGATTTCAGAAAAAAAGTGGTCACTTAAGACCCCTTTTTGGCCCCCCATCTTCCTGCACTTACCCTTATGCTAAATATGAAGTATAGCCTACCAAGGCTACCAAACTTCAGTGAAGAGGTCTGCAAGAATTGAGATTCATGAGCCTGCCCCTGATGTCATGTCAGTTCAAGATCCACAGATCCCTGAATCACCACCACATAAAAGGTAGAGAAATGAAGGCATGTTTCCTATGGTCCCATATGAGATGTCTGAGGGTGTGGGGGATAGTGATGAAGTTGCAAATATTTTGACACAATTGCATGATGGAGAGGAAGTTGATCAACCATTGGTTGGTCAAGAAACCGATGCACACAAGCCTGAGGCTAGGATGGAAGAACAAGCCCAAATTGATCCAGAGCTATAGGAAGATGAAAGGGTGGTGGAATCATTGAGATTTATTCAAGATGATGATTTCATAAAGACTCCAGAGTTTCAAGATTTCTAGTTAAAAATTCAAAGATGAAGGAATTTGATGAAAAGGCAGAAATCAATAAGATGGGTGCTGGTGAGTCTTAGTATGATCAAATAACCACCCGAACATTCCAAGAACTAAAAGTTGATGAAATCAATGTGACTCCTGAGGAAGCAAGACAAATGGTCTTGAAGAGTAACATGTTGATCATCCCAGGTCTTGAATTGAAAAAGGTATTCTTGCTTGACCAAGTTAGGAGTCAAGATTACCCTAATCTTGTGTCTAAATTTGATTATGAGCATGGAATCAGTGGATGTGGTTTCAACCCAAAGACAGATACTCTTGCCATATGGACAAAATAGAAGAACACTAGTAAACCAAGGTTGCTAGATGTTGTTCAAGAAATGAGGGAATCTGCTGTGGTGAAAACCTTTCGAGATACTTCAGTAACTGAGGCCTCTACTCTTACAGTCCATTCTACCATGTTCATCCATGCAGTTGTAAAAAAGTTAGAAAAAAAATTGTAGGATTATGAGAAAACACAATGAGACATGAATGATGAAGTGAATAGGTTGTTCGTTGAAAATATGCAATTGAAAAAGCAACTGCAAGATGTGGGTTCTTCCCATAGTCTGGAAATAGTTTCATATCAACCTTCTGTGCCACCAACAATTGGTGATGTCACAGTGACAATGCAAGAGTTTAATGCTTTGAGAACAAAATTTGAAAAAGAAGTTGAGGACCTCAAGAAGCAAAATGAGGAAACAAAAAATGAGGCAAGGATCAAGGTCCTTGAAGTCTTTGAGAAAATTCTGAAATACAGGATAAAGCTAGTTGTGGATAAACTTGGGGATGTGCATGATTTCTACTCCATGTTATCTCAGGCCATTAAACAATTGCAAGCAAACTTTTCTGTTTTGGAGCCACCATACCAGAAATGGCAGCCTTCCTTGCACAATTTAGTCATGCTTTGTAGGATACTTCAAAGAAATCCTGATGCTCCTATTGAATTGAAGCCCACAGAGTAGATGGTGAATATGATCATTGTAGAGCATCAATATGCCAGCAGTGAAGACAAAAGGATGCAGGCCAGACTTGAATCTTTTTCTACTTTCAAGCATCAATTTATCCCCTCTATTATGAGAGAGGAAAACAAACTAGTTAAAGGCCTTGATACTTGGAAGGCATAATTTAGAACAACAGTGTCTGTGGTTATGGCATTCTTGAAAAAGGAGCAGGATATAGATACTCTGAGCTTTAGTGTGATTTTGGATAGGGTCATAGCCCTAGATGCAGGATATGGAAAATTTGTAATTGATGTTAAAGCTATGTTGGATAAAAGATGGAAGAAGCATCAGACCAATCTACTCTGAATTTAGGAATTCAAATGGCCCAGTGACCTTACATTCAATAAGTGGGAACATACATACTTGAAAAACTAATGTGCAACTACAAGTTCAAGTGCAGAAGGGGGTCATCCCACAATAATGGGTTACACTTTTTGGCCCAACTTGACATTGAAATCAACATTTTGAACCAAATCTTCACTTTTTGACACCTATATCCACTAAACCATTAGGAATTTGAAGATGATGTGAACTAGTCATTTGTGAGATTTTGTTTGTAGATTCTAAATATATACTTTAAAAAAAAATTGGAGTTAAATTGTAAATTTTTTTGTGTCTCCTTTGATAACTAGTTTTTAATAGTAAACAACATTTTTTAAAGTGATGTGTATTCTATAGCACATAACTTTTTTTCTACAAAGGATAAAATTCTAATTCTTTTGAATTTAGATTGGTAACACTAATATATAGGGCATGCATTTGGTTTCATAATGTTTGTTGAATATTTTTGTTTTAATTAAGTTTTGAAGTCAAACAAATTATAATTTAGACATAGGCGTATTCCGTAAAACATAACTTTTTCTGTATGTATCGAAATTTAATTTTTATTTTTTTGTTGAAACAAGGACATCAATACCTAGGGTATAGATATTTTTTAGAATTTTTTTTCACTAATTTACTAATTTTCCATGTGTGTAGAACTTGATGTTCGGTGAAAAACCTACATTCACAAGAAATAAAAAATAAATATAATAATCAAATAAAATATATTTAAAATTATACTTTTTGGGAAGCTTATAATAAGGACTACATACTTATAAAACATAAATTTTAAATGAATTCATTTGATCCCCCAAAAGGTAAATCAAAAGTAGTTTTTTATCAGAATTTTGATACGTGTAGAGGAGACTCCATTATAGAAATGGTTTAAAACTAGCAGGGTTCTATCCAAGGGGGTTTGATCAAACCCTCTTCAATTAAAATCCTTTAAATGGAACCTTTCAAGGCTTAAATCATTATATTTTCTAAAAATATGTGATTTTAGCAAAAATCAGAATGTCCCAGAATGTGTAACCCATTATTGTGGTAGCACCCAAGGAGCAACGAGCAATTTTGCTGGCATCAACATGGAGAACAAGGACAAAATTTTGACACTTTTTTGCGATAATAGACAGGGGCACAACACACTTAATAGATACTACAACATGGAGATGAGTACCTTGCCAGGCCTGAGGTCATGGGTGCTCTATGATGACTAACAAATTTAGATCTTGGTTAACTTGCTTATGCCTTTAGTTTCTCTTTATTAAACATGTTTAGTTACAAGAGGATGTGATTTATGAACAGTTGTGTTGGTTCAAGTCTGAAGCTTTTTGTTTCCCGTATTTATAAGGGAAACCAAGGCCTAGACAATCATCATCTTTCAACAAGACAATTTATATATTCCATTATTATCTATCCAATCATATTTCAGATTCAAGACATTACACTTCTATGATAATTTAATATTATAATGGGCAAGGATGGTTAAATTTGTGGATATGTATGGTGTTCTGATTTTCTGTTAATATTCAAGTTCATAAGTTGTTTGATTGTCTCCATATTGGCTATTTCCAGTTATTCAAATCAATAGATTTATCAAGGCACATTTGTTGTCATTGTGTGAATGTTTTTAATTGGTTTCTATTAGAAGTTGATGTAATTCCCTTTAAGTGACTTATATTTAATGGTCTCTCTCTAGAGTTAAATCCTTTAAAGTAAATCATACTGGTGGGTTTTCCTTCAAGTAGAATTAAAACAACTTACTTGAATAGTACTTACTTGCATGTGTGTGTTAAAACAACAATGACTACCATGAAATACATAAAAATAATAAATAGTACTCACCTCAATTCCAGCACCAGTACTACTACTCTGAATATCATGCAGATTCTCGTCAAGACGTTCAACATAATCACTATCATCATTGTCCTCAAGTTGTGTAGCTTTATAGAGAGCTCTATTGACAGTGCCTTTTTCTTTTCGTTCTGCTTTCATATAATTTCTTTACATGCGGTTTAATCATCATGAAAAAATTAATATAAGTCAAGTAAAGAATGCAAGAACTATAAATTTCTGTTCAAAATAACATTTTTCTTCCACTCTTAAATGACTAAGTCAAGGTATGTTGTGAGATTCTTCCTTTATTGTAAGCAATAGATTCCAGTTTATAGGAGGATTCTTATAGTCATGAGCATAAGATTTTCAACAAGAAGGGATAGTCCCAGTCCTTCATATGATAAGGAAGATAGTACAAGTTGTAAGATGGCAGTCCATATCTTTGTCTTAGGACAATCCATAGCATGGAAGGTATAGGAGAAGATAAAGAGATGCAACAGCTAGTAGGGTTTCATCAAACAAAGAGAAGAGATAAAGGCACTGTCAAAACCATTAGACAGTGACCAAGAACCCTTGGAATCACAGCAACAAAGCAGATATATATAAAAGTTTGGTCATGTGACTAAAAGTTTTAGTCACTTGGTCATGTATTTGCCATATTTCTACTAGTGTCCATACAAATTAACAACATCATTATACTTATTAAATCTCCATCAAAATAAAATCTACAACAATATCTAGTATATATAAAATAACAAGATAATTATTATAACATGATCATCATTTATAATTAAAACAAGTGAGTCAAATATCTATAATTTAATTGAATTTGACAACATCCATCTTGAGTAGTAAATTGAAATCATCATACGTAATAAATATCCATCCAAAAATCATCAACCACTTTCAATATATATAAATTGACAAGTCAATACTGATAAGATCATCATCATATATAACTAAAACAAGTGAAAGTCAAATATGCTAGTAGATCAATAACATGTCAAAATGATACATGCCCAACAGTCAACATAAGCCAAAATGATACATGTACAAATGATATAATTAAAAATGATAAATTATGTAACTCAAAATGATACAATTCAAGATGATACATGTCCAAATGATATAAGTCAAAATGATACATGTCAAAATGTACAACTCAATAATATGGTACTGTAGGCCATGAAAATGATACATATGATAGTAACCATGAAAAGAGGCATTATAAGAATATATCAGCGATGATCCATCATGCAGTCTATATGATCATGAATGTCACTAGCTACTACCAGCAACTGCCTCATCATCATCATCACCATTGTGATCATCATCATCGTCATCATCATCATCATCAGCCTCGGTGTCTTCTGTATCTGCATCATCATCATCATACTTTGCCAAGTGATCTGTACCAGAACCAACAAATTCTAGATCTATATCATGAGGATCATCTTGATCTTCTGGAAGACCCATGTTCTGCAAAAAAAATAAAAAAATGAAAAGCTATTATTTATTTCATGCAATAATTTAATTCTTTGTTATATATCTAATATTATAACATATGAAATGAAACCATAATCATATTACATCATATCAAAGTGCACATACCATAATAAAATTTCAAAAAAGTTACAGCTATCATGTCATTCCAATGATCTAAAACATGCAACAATTCTAATAAATGTTAGTAAAGATCATAAAAAAAATTGTTATACAATTTAACTATCAATTGTAAATTCTATTACATAACCTTAAGTGCCAACCCTCTGCATTTTGTGCTATATATGATTATGTTTGACTCAAAGATCCTTTGAAAGTTAATTGGTCTATATATCTTCTTCTCCTATATCTCAGATGAGGAACATATTGAACATGATGAAAGGCTAGAGTCCATCCTGACTCTAACTCAAATACAACTGAACCCTCTCTTCTACCGACTGCTCCTTTTGTGTGGATTCCACACCTAACCAAGAATCTAGTAGCTACTGAGCTAGGTGGCTGAAATAGATCACACTCCCCTGTCAACATTCTTAGATGAGGAGTCAAAGATCATCCATCAAGTAGGCCTCTAAAGTTGGAGCATATCTTAGGTGCCAAGGAACTCAAAAAGAGAAGGGATAATGCCTACTTTCGGTATTTAGTCCATTGGAAGTGTTTACCAAATGAGGATGCCACTTGGGGTCAGAGAATGACATTATCAAGCATGAATCTACTGTTGTAGCACTGTCCTCAATGGGACTTGAGTCTATTTTGCCCGGGGAGTATGGTGCAAGGCACTTGGGTCTTAATGTAAAAATTGCAGAGTGTTAGTATTTTGGTGTGGTGAAGTCATTTTATTTCTAATAAGGTCTTTAAGACCATGTTTTATGTCTTTGTGTGTCAGTTGGGTCATTTTGGAGTCAATTTGGTGAAATTTGTAAAAGTTGCAAAAAGTTGTTAAAGAAACTTTTGCATTTTTAGGGAAGTTGAACGGTTAGGCTTTGGTTTTTGGTGGGAAAATGACTAATTATGCTTGGTAATGTTTTGAAAGCACTTGTGTACGTTGGAACAAGAGTTAGAAGTTGTAAAAATTTGAATTTTGGATAACAAGGTGCCATGTTTCTACGTTTTGGAAGCCTAATTTGCTGCTAAACTGTACAGTATGACTTTGTACACCCTTGAAGTAGTCAAACATTGATTGCAATTAATGGTGCCTTGAATCCTTGTTCTTTGCAATTGATTTCATTTGATTTCATTAAGTTTGAAGTGAATTAGGGCAGATTTACTGAAAGTGGTTTGAAACCCTTACAAGGGTGTGCTTTGACTAAAAATAATGCATTTCTCTCCATTTCACCAGTGAAAATGCCTCCAACTTAGTGGAATGGATGTAGGTAGCATGTATTTCATGTTCACAATGTTGCAGGACCAGGGGATGGTGTTATGTGCAAATTTGGTGATGCCCTAGTCCATTTAACCTCATGTATTTCACATAGAAGTGCATAGGAGTTAGGGTTTGAAGTAGAACTCTTAAATAGTGGTTGGAATTGCTTGGAATGGTGTTGATAGACGTCATAAGACATGTCTGAGCCATTGGCATGAAGTTTGGAAACTGAGGGGTTGAAGACATTGTGGTGACCTAGTTGAACAAGCCTAATTAGACCTTTTGTCAAACGAGAGTCAATTTTAGAGCCTTGTCTTACAAAACAACCATACCTAAGTTTTGGATATGTTCAACTCCCAAAAGGGTACTCAAAATAGTTTTCTTATTGTAGATTTGAGGTCTGCTCTACAAGTTATGTTAGAAAAAGACAATTTGTTGTCCTACTTGGCCTAGAGTCAATTTGGCAAGAGAACAATTGATGTTTGCTTGCCCTAAGTTCTTGTGCATTCCTAACACTTATTTTTTGTCATCCTCATTCCATTGAGAGTCCTCCTAGTGTTGATTTACTTGTTGAAGCATAAATGACCCATTAGGGGTTGAAACCTAGTTTGCATCCACTCAAGGTTATGAGCAAGAAAACACCAAATCTTGTTGTGAGATGTTGAAATCTTGAAACCACCCCTGCTCTGCATCATAAGGAAGCACTCCTTGAGATACCATGTTTGAGAGAAAAAAAGATAAATCAAATCAACATGGGACTAAGTTACTCAAATGATACAACTCATAACTTAAATGAGGACACTTAAGAGATATTAAAAGACCATGGTCATTAATTAAAAGTTGCAATGAAAATAAGGCATAAATGTCACCCATTGCCCTTTAAGGTAAACAATATTTTTTTCCTCAACATGAAATAATGGGACAATTGAGTGGGATCTAGGGCCAACAGAGAAGCACTTTAGAACTCATCCTACGCATCAATAAACAACTCAACACAAGAAATGCAAATTGACATATTAACACAACAATATCCAACTAAGTTATTGAAAGTAGACTATTGATACCTCGTTCTCCATCCAGATTACAAAATCGGTCCACTTTTTGCTTTGTAACATTTCCTTTTCAAATTGCATTAGATGCTGGCCATATTTCTCCTCTTGTCAAAACATGGCACATGGACTAGTTAAACTAATTAATATGCAATCATTTACTTTTTCCTAGGAAATTAAAAAAAATATCATTTAACATATTAAATATACTTACAAATGTACAGATCAAGGCCTGTAAACCTTTCTGGCCACTGTGATGTGTGGCACGAAGTTTGTCAAGCCTAGCCTTGGAGGCCTTGTCCTGAAACATATACTAATTCAATTTAACTATGCACAAATAAAATTTAAAAATCATTTAATAAATTTGATATAATCTTATGAGAAAATTCAAATACCTATGTACTCTCCTCACCGGACTTCCTCCGTGCATCGGACTTCTCATATGTTTTTACAAGCTGTTTCCATACTTTCACACTTACATCAATTGGCCTTTTTTTGAGCCTTAGCTCGGGAGGGAGTTTTTTTATCTTCTTTGTTTGGTTGCACCAAAATCTCTTGCAATTTTGAGACATTCGTAGCTTTATCTTCTTTACATACCAACCTGTGCCAAATTCAGTCTCCATGTCATGGATAACTGCTTTTTGCAAGTGCATGGGTATCTTTGAGAATGGCAAATGTAGATGGTCTTTGAACTGTTGAAGGCATGATTCCTTCAACCTATTCACAAACATTTTTCCAGCATCTGTCATTCAAACTTCCCCTAAAACCACATCATATTCTATCTTGGTATCGTAGCTACCAATGTAAGATGCAAAGCATGGTGTGGTGGAAGAAGTTTGTGTCCCAAGAGTGGCTGGGACATTGGAAGTTTCTGCTCCCTATTCCACATTCTTAGAGTTTATTGTTATTGATTTCCTCCTTGATCTTTTACTTGATCCAGGACTAGTTCAGGAATCAATTGATTCCCTTTGACATGGTTGATTTGGTTGTAATGTTTCAGGGGCTTTACTAGATCATTTTTCTATGTATCTGGCAAGCATTGTCAAGTCCACTCCATCCAATTTGTTCACTACCTCTACCCCCAATATGGAAGCCAATGCCTCTTTATCTTTGTCAATCTCATGTCCCTATATATATATATAATTTCTTCTTTTAAATTTAGAAATAAAAAACTAAAAACTAAAAATCAAAGAAACAATGGAAACATTTACAAATCTATAAATTGATAATGAATTACCTCATTGTGGCTAGAGTCTGCTCCCTTTGCTCCCTTCCCTTTATTGCTTGACATTTTGAGGTGACCTAGGGCAAATTATTTTCATCTAGTCTGTAGAGGCAAATGAAGTACACACTGCCAGATATGAAAGTTTTCGTCCAATTTGTGGTATGAATGTTTTGTTTTGTGGTATGAAAGCAAGCCACCAATCAAAGAAATTAAAAGAAATGGGTGATTTAAAAGAAATGGGCGATTAATGAGCAAGCTTTACCTTGAATGACTCTCTTTCTAGATTTAAATGCCTATGAGATATCTCCTGAGAGTTCAAACCCTGTGATGGAATGAATAATGCAAAACTAAGACCACCAAATAACTAAAATCAACCAAAGCCCAGCCATTATCTACTAGCTGGCATCCCTTTTGTACAAATCTATTAGTAAAAATTTTATCTAAATATCTTTATATGGATTCAAATTGAACCAAAAGGCAAAACATACTTGGTTTTCACGTTTAAAGTGAAATCAAGGGTTTGATTTCTATCCATCTATCCTCTACTTTGTATCTCACAAAAAAATAAAACCGGGCGACCAAACATTGTAAACTTCGTCTATCCTATGCTCTCTATCTGGCAACAAAATAAAACTAGGCGACCAAATAATGCACACACAAGAAAAATGAAAACTAAAATATCAACAACAAGACCAACCTAACAAATGAAAAACAACTGAAACAAAAAATGAGAGCGACCTATGGCAAATTATTTTCGTCAAGTTTGTGGTATGAAAGTTTTGTTTTGTTTTTTTTTGTTGTGTGGTATGTTTTAATGCAGGCAAGAATTTTTAATTTTCTATTTTTGATTCATTAGTCAGCGCTATAGTCATCGTAGTTAATGTTGACTTGAGCACTGACTTTCAGCCCTAAATGTAATCTCTTTGGGGCACCAAAGGCGGCGCAAAGTGCGCCTAATTTAGTGCCTAGCTATGCCAAACCAAAATGTTCCTCATGCAAACATTTGGAATTGAGGTAAATGTTTAAGTAGTAAGGGTTTTATAACATTGGAATCTAGTGTGACAACAACATACCACCAACTAGCTTGGAAAAAAAATGGATACATCCTACAAACTTTACATAATAAAAACATAATTTGATGGAACTTAAAAAAAGTTGTATTATGTTTTAGTAACTTGAAAACCAAACTCTTTTACCTTTCAAACAAATAAATTCAGATCTCATGCCTTCTCTTGGTTAATGAAGATATACATGCTAGCTAAATCAATCACGATGTCAAAGGTTTTAGCTAGTGGCTAGACTTCCATGCAATACTAATTATGAAAACATAACATATTAGGCTACAAATGTGATTTCCATACAACATAAAGTAGGTCATGCTATGTATCAATCTTTCATTAAAGTTGTAGTAAATTGTTAAGTCTTATATGGGTTGAGTCATTTGTAAATATTTGTTGGCTTTTATTTGATGAGGGGATTTCTACATAACCAAGCCAACTATTTTTACCACGGCCTCTATGGAGGATAAATACCAATCATGAAAAATAAAAAATCAAGAATTAAAGTTTTGGATCTTATCTAAGATAAATATTCTCACACTATCTAATGTAAAGTAGGTTTCAATCAAGAATAAGGAATCCAATCTCTAGTTTTCAAAGAGAAAATATCTATGGTTTTAATGAATTTGTGGAAGAAGTGTAAGGTAGAGAACCAGCTAAAATTATTAGTAATAGGTTTTCTTTCATCTAGGATAACAAGGGACCATGGAAGGGATGTTCAGCTAAAACTATTAATAATAGGTTTTATTTGTTGTCAGCTTGTGAATAAATGTCTTTTTGATGTGAATTTGTAGTCATCTTGTAATCATAAGATTTGAGCTCTAGTTGTCAAGATTCTGTGTAAACTTTTTGTGAAGAGCAAAATGTTGCAATGTCCTATTTTGTTTTTCATAGTATGTCTTAATGAAAAGCGAGCGTATTAACAAGATAATTTCAACAATATTCTCTTGGTGCATAGCTGCTATGTGACTATTGTCATTGTTGTGTATTACAAAATCCAAAGGAGGCCATGGAGAGAGGACGTGGACGGTGTAGAACTACTAAATCTTAGAGAGGAAAGTGGGTGGAAATAGATATGACAATGGAACTTGCAGATACAATAGAGGTAAGAACAGAAAGCAACCTCAACCAAAGGAGGAAGGTGTTTATGAATTCACAAATGCTACAACATAGAGGAGATAAAGTCATTTTTTTGTCCATGAGGCCTCTGAGGTCAAACTTATTGGTTGAAAACGCACAGGAATGGTGATTAAATGTGATTCTATGATCAAGAAAAAAGTTTGAAAATTAGGATGGCCAAAACATGATATCAATATGTCAAATATATGACTAAAGTGAGGTTTTGTTGGATAGCATATTTGTTGAAATGATATAATTGGTGTACTAAACATTATTTACTATGTTGTGTATTATAGCGGCCAGACGAGGCCATGGCAACAGATCGTGTCATATCAAATGAGGACACAACAGATAAAGCGAGACATCAGGTACTCAAATTTTGACTTAACTTAGAAAAAAATGATCTGATGGCATTTTGTGATACGTCCATCTTTTTTCATAGTATTATCGAAATTTATAATGTATTATCCAATCTTGACATAAATTAATGCATGTTGTTGATTAATTTAGATGGAGATTGGAGCAAATGTAGAGCCTGAGCATTCAACTAGCAAAAGAACAAGATATGTGCGTGGACGTGGACCTAAAACTGTTAAATCATGTAGAGGATAGTGAGTGGAAGAGGATATGACAATGGATCCTGTAGACACAAAAAATGATTGCACTAAAAAAGAGGTTGGCCAGGACTATAGTACATGAGATGAATACTTTGAGAAAATTATTGTTTGTGGATGTTCTGTATGTCGTGGAAAGAAATAATTCAAATGAGTGATTGTACAAAGACATTACATATATGATGAGCTTCCAGTCGGTAGTATGCCTCCTACAATCGATTCAAATCCAATAGGAATTATGGTAAGGAATTTTGTAGTTTGATATAAATAACATGTATACTTCGTTTAAACATTATTTTATATTATTTAAATAACTATTTTTTTTCTTAATGGATACTTGCAGGATAAAGTTCTTGGTTTAAATTTTCCTAGATCACCGACTTCTAGCCTAGAGGGCAATGATCATTTATTAGATGATACATCTAAAAAAAATATGTGCCAATATACCATCTCAGAAGATGAGGAATTGATGAAAACAAGTAACAGAACAAGAACCGGTTTAAAGATGCATAATTTTCTTAAAGACAAGGGGAAGGTGGACTACATATGCTATGAGAATGAATGTGATGGAGATGATGACTTGCCCTTGAGTTTGAGATCAATTTACAAAGGGACATTTGATCGTCGACTATATTGCGCTTGGCCTAGTGATCAACAACTACCTAGAGTGTACGAGGTGTTTCAATTTTGGGGATATAGCTACATGATACGACCCTCCAATATTCATGGAGCGAATCTAGGCATCTTTATTGTCCAAAATGTACATGTGGGATCTAAACATAGAAATAATTTAGAACAAACCACTAGGAGATTAATGCCATATTATGGTCCATCATATTACAGTGGTGAATGGAGAAGGCTAGCAGATTATAAGCCTAGCATGTCAGCATATGGTCTAAATTCGAATATGTATACACATCGTCTCTAATTGGAAAGTGGAAAAGAAATGAATAGAGGTCATCTTATGTATATAGATGGACGTGCATACACACACAAAAATATTGCAGGATTTATAAATAGTAGTAAGGGAAGAGACCCTACTATAAGACCAAATTTTCAATTTGTTGAGGTTATAAATTATAAAGATGGAGATATGGAAAGAGAGGTTGATAGATTGATAATGGTTGAGGCTATTATGGACCTTACCATTGGGGATGAGTTATTGATTGATTACCCCTTCTTAAAATGCACTCCTGCGTGAAAGAAAAGGGAAGAACAAGGTCTCCCTAGGGATGTTCTTATGGGTAGAAAACTAAAGAATAATAAATGAGTATGGACTAATGTTTTATAAACTATGTTGTCAAAATTATGTTTTATTTAAATTGTTGTATAAAAAAGGTAGTCTATAAAATAATGCTCCATTATTCAATTGATGTATATATGTTCATACAATTTATATTTTTATTTTTTAAGCCATATTTGATTATATTTCTTTGAAATTGATACATTTATGATTTATCGAATTGTTGCCAAACATTAAATAATATTTGCATTTGTTGATAGGGAGAAGATGTTGAAACACATACTAATACCCAATATCCAATTGGGTTATTAAGATTTGGATGGGATGATCCAAACCATCCTTTTAACAATACCAAGGTGGAAAGAGCAACATTGAAGAGAATACTACCAGCTGAAAAATTTGAAGAGCTGATGAGATCTGCATACACTAATGACATGCCATCTAGCCTTAATGATGATGATCATGATAGTGAAAATGCAGTGCACGCAGAAGGATTGAATGAAATGTTTATAGGTTTCTTTGGGGATGGAATCAATGATGACAATAATGATCATATGGTTGACATAATGATGATAGCAGGGGTAATTACCACCAACGTAATGTTGATGATAACAACCTAAAAGACTCCATCAACCAAGTAGCGAAGACACGCGTGTTCAAATCAAGTGCAAGTAGAACCTCAAAACTGGCATGCACATTAATATTATTAGAAATCAAGTCACTGTTTGGTTGGTCAGACAAAGGATTCAGTACCCTACTGAAGTGAGTTGAAATAAATTTCTTACTTTGTATTGTCAATTGGTGTACATAATTTGTAAACATTCATCAACTTCATTTATATTTCTTTAAGGGGATTTTAAAACCATATATTGTATATAAATAGTCCTAGTATAGATTGACATACCAAACATGTTCATCATAGGTGAAACATTCAAATGATTTAATCTCTGACAATCTTACAAGGCACTAAAAACTAAAATATTCCCTAAAGAGAATGTGTTGCCATCAACTTGCAGAGAGGCGCGTCTGTTGTTGGTTGAGTTGGGGATTGAATATAAGCAAATTCATTCATGTAAAAATGGTTGCATTTTATACGGAGATGAATATCAAAACAAGGTAGAATGCCATGTATGCAAAGAGAAGAGATATCGTACAGATGTACAAGGTCCTACAGTTCTAAAGAAGGTTTTACGTCACATGCCAATTATATCGAGACTTCAACGAATGTTTCGTTGCAAGTCACTTGCACAATTGATGGACTTGCATGCAAAGAATAGGAGTAAAGATGGATTCATGTGAATTCCAATCGACTCCAAAGCATTGAAACACATAGAGGAAAAATGGCCAAGAAAATTCAAATATGAACCCCGTAGTATTAGTTTTGGTCTTGCAATTGATGGAGTGTGCCCATTCTCTTTCCTGAGCTCAAATTATAGTGTTTGGACAGTCAGATTGATAGTATACAATATTCTCTCATGGATGAGTGTTAGAAAGGAGCACCTTATGCTGACTCTTATTGTTCCAGGAAAACATCAAGTTAAAAACATGGATGTTTCTCTTACGCCTTTTATTGATGAGATGCAACTATCATGGAAAGGCATAAGAATGTATGACATATCTTGTCCTCCATCAAATAGGTCCTTCATGTTGTACGGTGTGCTATGTTGGACTATTCATGATTTCCCAGGACTTGGTGTTTGTTCTGGTAAGATAAAATATTTACGTATTTACACTCATAATTTATTTTCATTCCAACCTTCATACTTAGTTTTATACTATTTTTTTGATGTTATTAACATTTCTTATTGAATTGTAGGGCTTCAAACAAAGGGGATATTTGCATGTCCAAGATGTGCAGAACAATTTCAAGGGCGGTATTCTAAAGATCTACATAAATTTATTTACGCAGATAACATGGTTTTTCTACCACTAGATCATAAGTTTAGAAATTGCTTGAAGAATCAATTTTATGGAAAAGTTGAAAATAGAGGCCCTCCCATGATTATGGGTCCAGGTTATTAGCTTAAGAAGTATGAAGATGTTGAATTGAAAGCTTGAGAGGATTTTTTGATAGGGGTGATTCAATTGAAGAACCAGAACAAGTTGTAGTTAATATGCCAGAAGGAATGAAAAGGAAATCCATATTTTATGAGCTCCCTTACTGGAAGGATCTATTAATATCTCACCTATTAGACCCTATGCACATCTTCAAAAATGTCTCAGATTCTATATTTTGACATATATCAGGAATAGAGAAGAACACCTTGTCTTTGAGGAAAGATATTGCTCTTTCGCGTACCAAAATTGATAGAAAATATTTGTGGCCAAATAGGGAAAATGAAACATATGCAGAAGCTCCATGGATTTTGAAAAAAAAAAAAGAGCTAGACCAACTAAAAATTGTCATCCATTCAATAAGGACACCTACTGGCTATGGGTCATCATTGGCTAAAGCTTTTACAGTTGATGGACATATCACAAGATTTAAAACGCGTGATTTTCATAATTTTATGAAGGTATTATATATCATCATTTAACATTTACTGGCAACATTGATTAAGTACTAAATATATTTTGATATTTTATTGTGTGAGAAAAAATTACTAATGACCTTTTCAAAAATCCGTTTGATAGCATATCATGCCATTGGCAATTAGGGGGGATTCCTGTCTTACAGTTGACTTAAGGAATGTCATAAGTCGATTGTCAGCATTTACAAGGTATGTGGTTATATGAAATGTTTATGTGTGAGAGACATAGAGATATTATATTGCATTTTAATTTTTGACTAAAGGTTCATACTAATTTACTATTCTTATATTAGGTGAGTGACCTCCAAGGAGATCCATGAATGTGAAGTGCCAAAATGGAAGAAGGAAATTGTAGAAATTGTATGTGTATTTGAGAAGGAGCTCCCTACAAGTTTCATGGACCTACAAGTCCATTTACTTATACACCTAGTCGATGACATTGAATTGGCAGGTGTCGTATCAACAAGGTGGATGTTTTTCTTTGAGAGGTATATGAAAACTCTAAAAAGATATGTCTGACAAAAGGCACATCCAGAGGGTTGCGTGGCTGAAGAGTATGTATTGAATGAAGCATTTTTCTTCCTGTGTGAATTCCTTGGTAAGGATTTTGAAGATGGGCCACGCTTCTGGGATGAAGAATGAGCATCAGATATTATTGATGGAAAAAAACCACAATCTAATGGTGTTCAAGTAGAAATTAGTAAGTATGATCAGTGTGGTTGTTTTTCTTGCAATCATTAATTTACTCTATAATTTATTTGTCAAATTAACATCATGACATTTGGAGTTTGAAATAAACATGTTGACATGTAATAGGTGTAGACAAAAGTGCTATACTCGACAAGTTCATTCTGTACCACATGGACTTTATGAACAAATGGATTGATCTGTATGATAAAAAGAGAGAAGTGTTAGAAGCAAGGAGACAGTTTAAGAGATTGAACCCAAGGACAACTCCACTTCCCACTGATCTACTTGGGGAATGGGGAAAAGATTGCACACGAGAATGGGTTACTAAACAAATTCAAAATCAAATAGAAGATATAGGTATAGATTCAAACATAACAGAAGATGAAATCAACATGTCTAGAGGATGTGAAAGAAAGGTATAGTTGGAATTTTACAAAATGTTGTTTCCTTACAATTTTGACACTATTAACTATTTTAATATTTGTCATTATATTTGTTTTCATTGAAATAAATGGTCTTTCACAGGCGAGGAAGTATCTAGCAATGTGGGCATATGGTCAACATTATCGTGTAGAAAGTGTAGATGTAAAGAGACGATCCTTTGATTGTGGCATCATGGTTGACTTCAAGCAATCCAGTCGATCAATCTCAAAAGATAAGAATAGAATTGAAGGGAATCTATAATATGTTGGGAAAATACAAGAAATTATTGAGTTGGATTACCGCTCTTTTAAATGTTGTATTTTTTAAGTGTAGATGGTATGATGCATTTGAGAGGACACAAAGACATGATACCCATAGTGGATTGTTTTCTATAGATTCCTCATGGTTCCTACCGGAGGATAAGGAGCCTTATGTTCTACCAATTCATTGTGAGCAGGTATTTCTTTAACTCAAACAAGAAGCAGTAGTGATCATTAATCTACCAATTCATAGTTTATTACGAATATATACATGTGTTTATTAATCAATAAAATTGTTATAACATACGTCTAATATATGTATGTCGTTCATGTGCAGGTATTTTTCTATGAAGATATTTTGGACCCGAAATGGATATTTGTCATACATTATGATCCAAGATTAAGGCATGTATTTGACGATGCATTAGTGGATACTGAGCAAAACAATGATGGCCAACAAAATGAGAGAGAGGGATTAGAGAACATCAATGAAATTGACATCCATGATGAAGTTGAAGATGGTTATGTTCAAGCACAAGAAGACAACAATCCAGAGTTAGATGATGTTATGGAAGACAACAATATGGATAGTTTAGAAAATGATGATCCAAATACATCTAGTAACAATATAGATGGCCTACAGTCAAATTTCAATGATGATGAAGATGATGCAGGTCAAGATGAGGATGATGATAATATTAAATACTTGAAAGAACATATGAACATTGACAATGATACACTTGATGACATTGTATCAAACAATAATGTTAATGACCAAGACTTCTAAATTTTCAAAATTATTTACAATCCATGTTTAAAAAAGGATGATTCTTATGGCCTAAACTTTGAAATGCTTTAGTAATATTATTTGTGTCGATACAAATTACCTATTGCAATATCCTTAAATTGTTCAATCTTTGGTATGAATTGTTGGCAGAAAAAATTAGGAGTACTTGGATGCTTCTTCCATTCATTTTGTATCAGCATATGTTCGTGAAGACACAAAAGTTAATAAAATATTAATACACGTAACTCACAATTATTTAAATAAGTAATTTTGTTAACTTTATTATTTTTAAATAGTTTCCATTTTATGTTAAACATAATTTTGAACATGTAACTGAAAACATCCACAGTAAATGCTTTACTGTATTAGCATATTCATTCACATAAGCATAGTATTGAGGCTCAATAACTCATATTCATTCAAATATAAGAAGAAATAAGTATGGCAAACATAAGGAAAATACAGAATGATAACACAGTCATGGAGAATCTCTGATAATAAGATGTTCTATTTCATTCATAAGCTCAAAAGGTACACCAGCATAGTTTTGGTACACCCTTCCACTCATACCTTTATTATTTTCTTATTAAAGTTTATATAGAGATTACATAATATCAACCATAATCCCTAAGCCATTAACCATTAAACTACCTAACCCCTAAGCCCCAAATCCCTTATCTTTTGACCCTTAATCCCTTAAACTCTAACCCCTAATCCCTTAACCCTTAATCCCTGCTAGATCAAAACAATTAGTTGCTAAATTAGGTGTTAAATTTGCGCCTACTTGTTCTGATCGGTGCAAAAAATGCCAAAAATAGCGCCATCCTGATAAATAGAGCCGACTTTTTCAAAAAATTGGAGAAAAATACATTAAAACAGTGGGTGGAAGCAAAAAATGGAGCAAAAAAGGGAGTTGATCACAGGGATTTATGTAGTGAAACAAAAGTGATGAATCGAGATTAGATAGTAAATATAACATCACCAAGTGTGTGAATCAATTTTTGCAAACATATAATTACTTTTCATGATTTGGTAGTTGAAATTACATTTGAGGTGATGATAGCAATATTTGGGTTGCATTAATTGTGCATAACTATATTTAGTTAAGTCTCTTTTCTAAAAAAAATCAATAAATTAAGTGGAATTATTAGATAGGATTCAAAAACATTGTCTAGGACAATGTACATGCAGTATGAGCTCTATTGAATGCAGTCCAATCTTTATGGATTGAATCTACACCTTTCACATTTGGAAATTTGTATGACTTTAGTGGATGCCAAGTAGGCATGACTTAGACTAGTTCTTGTGTAATATAAACCATAGGCACAATTTAAATTTCATGTAATCAAGGTAATAGACAATTTAAATTTATTATTATTTTATTGGAGAAATGAATGAGTCAAATTAGGTTACTCGATTATGTGAAAACTTGCCTTTCTACAATAATCCTTATGAATATACTACATGTCTAACAATATCCCAATATTCAAAAAAGTCACTTAACACCAAAATTAAATTACTAAAAATACATATAAATTGGTACTTATAAGCTATTAATTAAAACAAATAATTTCTATTTAAAATTTTTAAAAATAACATATTAAAATGAAGATTAGGATAAAATGCAAAATAAACGAGACTACCATTAACAAATCTCAAGATTCGTAATCATCATTGATTGAGTAATTCAAAGTCAAGGGCATCTTTCAATATAAAAATAAATACAATCAACCTATAGAAAAGAAAATTGTGCACACAAATTTTTAGATTTTAATGGGCATGGAGGTTTATGCAAAAGTTTAAATAACTTTAAGAGTTTTTTTAAGTCAAAAAATGAAAAAGAAAAGAATATTTTGCACACAAAATTTCATATTATAATCACTAGGGAGGTTTCTGCAAAACTTTAAATAACTTTAGGAGTTTCTTGGAGATCTTGGAGTAGTTTAAGTTCATGACATATTTCTGAGAAGGAAGCTTGCAAAGGTTGAAACTTGCACATAAAATATCAAACTTTTGGTGCGGCATGAATTTCTATAATTATTTAATAGTAGTGCACATTGTTTCTCTCCATGTAGCACCCCTAGATTAAGTTTATTATATGATGGTTTATAGCGTTTGGATAAGCTTAGGCTTAGAAAAAAGTCTCATATATATAATCTTTGAGTGATTTACTTACTGACTTTAGCATCATGTCTTTCTCCTTCATTTCCAAAACTCAAATGAGGTGGAGTTTTTTTAGATTGTTATACAAAGTGCAAGGTGTCACTGAAAGGATGCTCACTTAGAATAATTGTCTTATAAAATCTAATTCTCTTAGTACTAGTAGCACTATCCTTCAATCTCCTCTAAAATAAATCTGCATTCCATTAAACTAAACCATTGAAATTATGAATAGCATAACTTTAACAGTGCATCAATTGACAAGTGTGCCATACCTTTTTTCTTTTTACCAAATCTTCAAAACATTGTAGATGCTAACAACATAAACAACTTTACAAGTGAACTATAGCCCAAGTGACAAGTGCACCAAAAATTTCTAGTTGAATACCATCTTCAAAATATTCTAGATGAAATTATCTTCCATGTAGAGCTTTAAAAGAAGTAAAATGATGCAATAAAAACATGTGAAATTTGATTGATTATAAAAACCTTCCATTTGTTTTATTTAATGAAAGAGCATATTTGAAGTTATATATTATTTTTCATTATTGTGCCATATGACATACTAGAGATTAAAATCTTATCAAAATTGTTTAGGAAAATCTTTTCATATTCAACTACATGAAATTAAAACATTTAACAAAAATAAACTACCAATGTTGATCCAAAATTGAAAAAATGAGTTCTTTAAAACCTTTGGTAATTCATTTTTTCTCTAATTGATCACGACAACACCTACACAAAAGCAAAAGGTGGGACAACAATGTAGATAATCAATAAATCCCTATATTATTGCATTAAAATACAATCTTGACAATATAGAATTGCATCAGTACAAAACTGTACAAAATTAGATACTATAAAAGTATTCCAGTATCCCAAAAGCTCGTATCCAACACATTAGCTATATATGCATTGGGCCAAATCAACAAACGCTAGATTCTTGCTCCAAATACCTTCTCCTACTTCTACGAAAGGATTTGATTGTCAAATGCCTTCAAACATGCTAAAAAAAATCAACCTTTTTGAAACTCTTATGATTCAGACTACCATAGAAAACCATAAGCAGTGATCTTAAATAACTCTCATGAATGTACAATGCACTCCAAATGCCACTAAAGATATACAAAACTATGGGTGTGTCTCATGGACAAAAACATCTCATCAACATGCACCTATAAGGGCTAGTTTGTTAGACTTTTGGCTAGATTCGAAAGGCATCGAGTCCTCTAGATTCCTGCCAGTAGCAACAAGTGCCAAATTGTCTGGCTTCCAGTCAGACCCAACAATGAAAGTCATATCTCCTTACAAAGACAAGAGAAAAGACTTTGTGAGTAAATATCAATAAATTTGGTAGAACAATATTTAAATATCTAAGATAGATTCATAGCTTTTTGCAGATGATTTATCATATAAAAGCATTTCTTTTAAATTAATTAGAAAAAGTACCATGTGTTGCATTCTTATTAGTGGGGCATTTGTCTGGATAGGAGACGCCACTGCAATGACAGATGCAAGTGCAACTAGAGATGTGATTATGTTTACACACGTCAGGCGATCCAAGGTTCGAATGCGACACTATCATGCTAGGGTTGCTGAACTATCTAGCTAACCTTAAGCCAGGCCTCAGATTATATTGTCTGATTGATCATTATACAAGGCACGGCTACAGGTCAGAGATATTTAAGGAGATCATGATGTCACATGGTTGCTGTGTCGCTGCCATGAAAGGTGTTACCATGGACCGCACTTTTGGCTCATGGCCTCTGATAAACAAGAAGATATTTTTTAACAAATTTGTCAAGGTCAGTTTTACTAAAATAAATTCAGTTAAACATAGGCTTGAAATAATCTCCAAGAAAGTAAAACAGTTTGTATGCAAACTAAGAAAGCTTTGTACTACTAAAATTTGGCGGTTAGGAAGAATGCTAGTTACTAAATTTGAATTAGAAAAATTTAAGAAAAGGGTAAGAAATTATTTTTGATGACCCAAAAAATATGATTTTTGGAAGACCAAATATTTATGGTAATCAAGAATGACCAATTACTTAAAAAAGTTTATCTTAAGAAAGGTTTATAAACCAAATTATTGTGTGAGCTCATTGATACTATGTAAGTAATTGTATATATATAGTCAACCTTGGTGATAGTGGAACCAAAGGTTGTACTATTATTGAGAAGTAGTAGACTATTTGGGCGAAGAAGGGTTATACTATCATGTTTGATGAATGAAGTGATAGAAGAAGTAGGATGCTGTTGAATTTTTTAGTATCTTCTTCAAGTGGCATAGTCTTCTTGAGGTCAAATGGTGCTTTAGAGAAGATTAAACACAAATTATTTGTGGTTTTGGAAGATTTTTTTGTGGAAACAGGAGTGAAAAATGTAATGTAGGTAGTCATCAATAGTGCAATAAATTATGTTGCTTGAGGTTGATTAATAATAGATATTACACACAAAAATTTGGGCTTTTTGTTCTATGCATTACATTCATATAATACTAAAAAGATATTGACAAAATAAAGCAAATCAAGTCAATTGTGAGGCATGGAGGAAACATTTACAAATACATTTATAACCATACTTGGGTACTCTCTTTAATAAGAGAGCTCAAGATAATAGGGAGTTGGTCTAACTTGGTGTCACTCAACTTACAACCCCATTCATCATCTTGTAGTCTTTGCTACAAGCAAAAACTTCTTTGGAAAAAAATTTCATTAGTGAATAGCGGAGTGATTCTTCCTCCTCAAAGATGACTAATGAGATCAATGTGGTGGATTGAGTATATGATGAAACCTATTTTTGAACCCCCGCAAAGGAGATCGTAAATGCAAGTCTTTAAAAAAAGTCATTTTCTTTTTTATTTTCTATAGATTTCTTTTTCTTCATTTACAAATTAAGGCTTTAAGTATAGTGTAATTAAAATTATTTTTTTAACTATTTGAATTTTGACTTTTATAGTTGATTGAGCCATTGGTTCCTCTCCATTGTATTGTTGAGAAGAAAAACTATGAATAGGGTGCATCTATGATGGAATGGACCGAGCAAATGCATATATTAGACATTTCTATGGCAATGTAGAGGATTAAAAGGGATATCATTGACCAATTTCCTAGTTAAGACAACTTCATAAGCCACTTCATACTTATGAATAATTACTCAACCCAACCTTCCAATTTCTTGAGAGCTTAACGTTGATGAAGAGGTTACGAGAGGCCTCCACACTATCATAGAGGCTATAGAGCCAAGCCCACAAAAAAGGGCAAAAAACATGTTTGTAATTAAAATTACAAATAAACTCTAGGAGATATCTTTTCTCAAGACATATGCAAGATATCAAGGACAACTACTAGGTCAAGTAAAATTGTATTATGTGAAGCATTATTTAAAGTTTAATATTTCCCTTCTTTGTTTTTGATATTGATAAAAGCATATTTTTGAAAGGGCTTGGACCCTTTTACAATGAAACAACCAATAGGCAGACAGTACAAGTACCATGAGATATAGGACTAACAAAATAAATAAAACAATAGCCCTGCTACCAAACACATACAATAAACTAGCAAAACACCCCACACCAAAGGAACATCAACCTATAAAATATATGATCCCAACCTAGCTATTCGCACACCCTTAATCTGAGTATGGGGGGCTGATATAGATTTAGGAAGACCTCTCTTCCCTCTTTGAACGATCGTCCAGGATACATCGTGTTGGCAGGAAACAAGGTAGAGAGAAGAAGCTACCACAACTCGTCGCAAATGGAATGTGGAGCACAACGCTGACAAGGCTAACAAAGATAAGGATGTTTTGTAAGGGACACGTCCCTACTAGACCATATTGTATAAAGATAAGAAAGTAACAAACTAAGATTTAAGCAAAAATAAGGAATGTAATACACAAAGCAGAGACTCAAACTTGACTTTTGTATCAGTTAATGGATATAAATATATATGGAGATATAAGGATTCTAAAGTGATGTTTGAATGCCTAAGGATGTGTTTGACATGGTATATGTGATTAGGTCTTACTGCAATATGTTATTTCTTACCGCAATCATTTGACATTCTATCACTATTTATTCTGGGGTATAAACAGACTACATAAGAGTAACCTGGGCTCAAATCTCTGGACTGTATCCTAATTTCTCTTGCCAACATTTGGTTAAGGCCAACTAACAAGAGTGGGTATGCTCTCCTGCACTTTGGGCTCAGCGAGACCCAGGAGGGATATTCCTAGAGGCACCAAATGGAAAACCAATACATAATCACAACCATACCCAATGCGCATGAATGCCACTAGGCCAATTGGCTGCATAAAGCCTCTATCCAAATTGATTACTGCACTATGCATATGTGCCCAAAGATGACAACATCACATTCCTTAAGATAAATCCACTTAAACTTTACATACACAAAATATATAGTGCAGGCATACATGTACATGATTCACAAATGATTTAAACTGTTTTGGATTGCTTGAGGTTTGTCCCTCGTTATAAAATAGAATCATGAACAACATGTAAAACTTAATCTACTCCTACTCCCACTCCCACTCCCACTCCTACAACTACCCAAGACAGAGGATTGATTTAAACGAGATTGTTGGCCCTTCACCAAACCTGGACTGATGCCTACTCCAATGGGCAACATAGTCATAAACATCAAAGAGGAGGGAGATGCATATGATGGAGGATCAACATAATCACATGTATTCTCATACAAATCAAAGGTTACATCATAAACAATAAACATTCTTATTTATCTAGAACTAAATTACAATAACCCATTTGTAAGAAAAAGAAGACCAACACAAAGCCTTGTATTGCATTAAAATGCTATCACATTTATCTAGGCTTTGTTACAATTGCAACAACAAAGGTGGTGAAAGAAACCATATAATTGTGATTATGCATTTCTCTGAGATATTACAAACAACCATGGAGACATACCATTGCCCAAATGTGCTTTACAAAACCATTCCTACTCTATATCAGACACATTCCTTCATTTGTAGCCCAGACATGTGCTTGGTTTGATGCCCTAAAATAATAGTGAGCCCCTGCACCTTTAGAAAATTGGCTCAGAGACCAACTAGTTGGCTCAACGACCAACCCCTTCAAATGAATACAATGTTTGTTTTTATGGACTAGAGTGGCGCCCTAATTTGCATTGAATGTTCTTCTGCATCCTCGGTGGGAATCACCTACCACAACTACCTCTAACAGATCGATATTAAATCCACAACTACCCCACCATCAATCTCTAATTCATTTTGATTTGTATTAATGGTGAAGTCTCGGGTGTAGGTAGTTGCATTGAAGATTCATCAAGAATCTCACGCATGAGTTTCAACGGCCTCTTAATGTACTGGCATACCATTGAGTCGGATCGCTATGTCCATGAGATGCCTCTATGTCCTCTTTGCAAGGTTCGAGGCCTTGCCGACTCATCCGTTGGTAAACAATGCATCAACATGTAGCTGCTAGCTCTGATGATCCTAGTGATGCATGGACTGTTGGATCTCTCTGATTATAATCAACGGCTCGAAGTCCCTTGATGTCTCATGGAGAAGAATCGGGATCCACAGCCTCCATCTTAGGCTAGATAGCCAATGGCGCAACATCTATACTAACATCACTATGCACAATGAAACGGTGCATTGACCATTAGATCATGAGGAGAATTGGATGGTTTGAAAGCCTTCTTTGATGCCTTTGCCTTGTAGTGGGCCCTGATGTTTTCCTTGGCCTCTCCATCAACTTTGTTTTGTTGAAATAGATTGGGCCCACTACTAGGCTAAATCACCAGTGGGAACCAATGGTGCAACACCAAAATGGTGTCAGCGTCGAAGCCTTGAAGGTGAGCATAGAGATGCCACCTGTCTCTTCGACGAGTCCCTTAGATTGCCTTCCTTTTGCTTAATCGCGACCCACCAAATGTGATTCATGCCACATGTTCTCACAATGCACACAGAAAGTGGATTCAATCCTGTCACCTTTTAGAAGTGCACAGGGCTAACATGTGGCAACATGGAAGGCATCAAAACAATGCGCTAACTTAAAGCACGGGAGGGGCCTGCCTAGATGAGTCAACAATGCATTGACCAATGGCACACCATTTAGAAGTTGGCAGACCTGCCAACTTTTAAATGTGCATGGTTGCAACATGTTGCATCATCGCATCACCTTGAATCAACAGTCCCGTGGCTCTTTATTTTCACCGAGTTCCTTAAGCAACCCGGCCCTGTTGAGAATGACTAAGCGCCACTTGTCTTAATGGCGCATCGTTTAGAAGTTGTCAGAACAAGCAACTCAAAACGATGTGAAATGATTCCATGTTGCAACACTTGTGTCTAAATTTGATAGCTCGTCAAAGACTTAAAACTACGAATGACACAGAAACAAAAGACTCAAGCCACTCGAAACACATAAACAAAAGACTCAAACAAAAGATTCAAACTACGACTGACACAAACAAAAGACTCAAGCTGCCCGAAACAAAAAAATGAAACAAATGTAGTGTGTAAAAACACACTACATTAGGACTTAGTGGATTTTTTATGTTTTTATGATTTTTAGGTGACCTTCTAGGAAGGGGGCCCATACTAAAATATCTCAAATCAATTATTTTCGATGGGCACAAGAAGGGAATAACAAGGGATTTTTACGGATTTAGGGCAAATCAGGACCGGAAGATCGGGGTCTTAATAGGTCCAAGGCCTATCCTCCACCATCAAAACAATATCGCCATGAAGAGCCTTGGAGATATCTATGTCCACTAGAATACAAGCATATGTAAAGTGACTCCTAAAGGAAGTAGCAGAGTCAACCTTCAAAAATCGACTAATTGCATTGCCAATGGCCTCATAGCAAGACTCTCCTTAGAACTAAAGAGGAAGATTTGGGAGCCTAACCCACACCGGTCTGATATTAAGAGGTTATGTGAGGGGATTGAAGGAGATAGACCAAGATTTGACCGATGAGTGCTCTTCCCACATCCATAGTTTATTGTCTAGAACTAGGTCCTTGTCCTCTAGAGACAAAAGTCAATATGAAGAATCCCCTAGCACAAGGGAACAACTTATCTTGCCTTCAATGAGAGGCTTCCACGATTCCATAACACAATTATGTAAGTCGGGAAGAGAAGGCCACAAATTGTTGAGCCTATAGACCAAGACAAGGCAAAGGTAGAAATCTTCATTATCTATCACATTCTAGCCGCAAACCATAATAGGAATGAATTGCAAATAGGGAAGATGTCGGGTTTCTTCACGCGCAAAACGGCAGGCAAGGGTCCTTGACCCAACTATGGTCATGTAGAAACGTTGGAAGCCTTGACCCACAAAGACAGAGCCTTCGTACTAGCAGCTAATCCTTGTCCTAGTGAAGCCACATTCATGAATGCTTGTGGGGACCCGATTCCATTTTCGATCCCAAGCTCAACGTGACCCATGCCAAGGGAAGGGGCAGCAATCCCAAATGAAGCAGGAATCATGCCAATGTTGACACCATTGCCAGATATCACACCACAACCAACATCTAGAAGTGGCAAAATAGCAATCATTGAATGCAAGGGTACGGTTTCAAAGTCTAGTAGGAGCGGAGCCAATTCCCTTCTTTGTTATTAAATTTTAACTTTTAGTATTTGTGAATCTTAAATATTTTAGTTTTATCATTACAAATGCATGGTGGGAAAATTTTAGCTCTAAGGTGCCTAATTTACTATGATTTTTTTAGTAAAACTAATTGAGAACACCAATTGGGGGCAGGGGCAATGATAGGGAACAACAATTTAAAAAATAAGGAAATTTTTAGAATATAAGAAATTTTAATTCGTCATATGATGGCATTCATCATATTCATTATTAGACCATATTACATAGCACTAGAGCTGAATTAAGAATTCAGCTGAGAGTCAACATCCAAATTAACAAAATTTCATGGTTTTGATTTGAGTTTTCATTGTCAACGTGCATGTATATAACAGATAAACAAAAAGCTGAAATGCTACAACTACAAAATAAAAAAATGTAGAAAACAATATTGCAACTAGATCTACTATTGCTACACCTCTTTGCTTGCATCAAAATCGGAGTATGAATCTGAGTCTCTCCCAATATGTATTGCAAATCTT
Organism: Cunninghamia lanceolata; assembly: GCA_027924645.1. NCBI lineage: Eukaryota > Viridiplantae > Streptophyta > Pinopsida > Cupressales > Cupressaceae > Cunninghamia > Cunninghamia lanceolata. Next base: position 14,388,307 of record BSBN01000169.1, on the reverse strand, counting down.
CATTTTTATACTGAATAGGAATGCAATTGTTTCAGCATAATTGGGAGGTTGACGATTTTAAAGCACAGCATTGGACACAAGGAAAAGAAGACCTTGTTAGCACAAACATTTGTAATTCTATAAATTTTGATAACCTGCAAGCAAAACAAAAATAGTGCTCCATGAGAACAATTTCATTGTCAAAGCAAAAGCATTGGTATTGAGAAGTAGTAGGCAGGCAAGGGACATATCAGACCAAGATGGAAGACCTCATTTGAACCTATCAAAATAGTTTGCTAGCACAAGAATAAAGGTCATGAGTATGACCAGAACAGCCGCATGGAGAACAATTTCATAGCAGACACCGTGCAAATGTCAAATGAGAGTTTTATTTTTTTAATGTGAGTGTATTTGCTTTAGGGTCTAAGGTTTTGAAATTTTTTCCTTTTTTTGTTGGTTTATTTTGTGTTTTTTGGAATGTTTTTTACCATTTGAGGATGGTTGGCTGTCCCCGAGGCAGTTGAGGGATATCACTGACGTCCTCAGCCGTTTCCGAGATGTACTCGGTCCACTATGGGAGATCGGCAACAGCCCAAAGATGTTTTGGAAGCATTCCCACATCCCCAGAACGTTACAAGGATGAGAATGCTCGGAAAAGGCTTGAGGGCACATCCTTGTGTATCCTAAAACTCTCTCTTTGCTCCATACATAACCTTGTGCTTGTTGAGAACACCTGGTGTATGATAACAAGCAGCTTATTTCTAAAGATACAATAAGTTGTATCACCAGGTTGGATTATCTTTTATATAGTTTTGTAATTGTCAATTCAATTTCATCATCATGACTGTGAAACGATATAAAACTTAGGTTGTCCAAACTCTCCATCTTCACAAATATCTAAATATTTTGTAGATTATCTACATGGTTCTTTTATGCTCAACGTTTATAGACTTTTGACCAGACATGTCTCAATTTAATTGTATTGCCCCAATAAATCTACTAGATGTAGTCCAGGGTATTATTGCTCATTACACTTTTAAGACTAATGATACCAGTATCATATCGACAGTCACGATAATATAATGAGATTTTTCCAATATTATCATTAGTCAAACTCAAATTTGATTTAATTTTGATAACCCACCATAGAAATAGGAGGCGATACAATGAGAAAAACCAACTACATGCAGACAAAGTAAAAAATCTACAGTTCAAGCAATCTAGCATCCATTTTAATTTCCCTTGAACAACTATGAGGCTAACCATAAACATAGAACAATTACCAAAAGTATGATTAATCTATGATCATTTGAATGAGTATTGGTCTTCTAATAACAAAGCATTTTCTCCTCAAAATCTCAACAAACTGGTGTACACAAACAGCCCACAATATAATCAAATCCTCTTAATCACTTAATCATCAACAGGATCTGCTGGTGTGTCCTCCACCTTCCGTTTCACTACAATGACTGGGCACTCAGCATGCTTTGCACAGTAGTCACTCACAGTTCCAACAAATATCCTGCCAATAAAATATAGATATTCCATGAGTCTGGAGAAACAGTTATCGAGCAAAACCACGTGCATGCACACATATCATATTATTTTCCTTAAAGGAGAGGGAAAAATAATCAAGGGAGCTGGCATATAACAAGGGAATTGGAGGTGATTGGTCAACAATTCAGAAATTCTGAAATTACAATCTCAGCATCTTTAATCTCTCGTACAAAATTGAATCCTGTACATCCTGATTATTTCCTAAACGATATCCATCTTAACTTCTCAACGTCCAAGATGAACAAATTTCTACCATCCTAAACTGAGCATCTAAATGATCTTTGTTTCTCATCTTAATTCTTTACTGTACAAATTTGCCTCTTATAAGACAGAAAACTTAAATTATTGAAAGCAACTCAAGAATTTATCGGATAAGCTTCTCATGTAGAGATTAATTCTAATGTCAAAGTATAAACATGCCCAAATAATAAGCATCATATTTGTTGACCTTATTTCTTCTAACAAGTTAATATAGAGCATTTAGACCAAGATTCTGATGATATTAGTATCTTCAATTATTTGAGACTTATCTTCCGAGGCTTGGAATTGGATTCATTGTCTGTTTGAAAATTTTCATGCAGAGTCTAATTTCTATGGGCATATACTTAATTCAGCTTTGAAATCTTGTAATGAAGCTATTTTCTATCAAGAATTTCAAGATTTACTTATTCATCAGCTGAGAAAGCTAATGTTATTTGTAAGCTGCAAATTGAAGCTCAGACTGAGAAGGCAACCTTAGAGTTTTAGCACCTGTATGACATTCTCAATCACCCAGGGAATGTACCATGCACTATGAGTTGTATCCTGCAAGATCCTATGCCACGGGCCATGCCACCTGTTCAGCATGTGTAGAGGCATAACCACTCACACAAGTCCTGGTATGTTGGGTGCTCTCCTCCATATGTGTGGAAGGATTGAACCCCTGCTCTATGGCCGGGATTTTTTTTACTATGGTCTATTTTTGTGGTGAGGTGATGGTGCACCAAATCTTGGTGAGCTTGCAGCCCCGGCTAGTTGGTAGATGGTTGTGGCCATTGTTCCCAACTTCCCACAGATCAGGAAGCAACAAATGGTTTGAAGTTCAACCTGTTAGTGTGTATTTATTATTTGCGCCCTATTGTAATCAAACCTTATCAGGTTATTGATTCTGGCTTTGGATTCTTATCATCATGAGGCAACAATTTATGTGGTAATGCTTGGTCAACATTATAGCAGGTTGTAGTGCCTCACTGTGTGACACCAATTTTGTGGACACACCTTATGCATCTCTAGACTATATTATTATCATTTTTCTTCCTCACAACTAGTATGATACATATATTTGATTAGACAAGGTTGCATAGTGAACGCTTCATACTTTCAGGCATGTTGAGACATCCTATGACTTAAACATTTTCATAGGCTTATTGAGATATCAAATATTTTGTATTTGGTGTTTATTGCGATGTGGCATTTTATCAGTTTTGACTATTTAATGCTGTGCAATAATTTAATTTATTTGACTTATCGTGTAAATATTTGAGATATTGTTAATGCCATCTTATATTTGTGGTACTGCGATCCCATCTAGCTTATGCACAGATCATAGGATTGATACCAAGACCATGCGCAGTTAATCGGAGATGCACAATTCCGTTGAGGGTAACTGAGTACCAAACAAAAGAAGACTCAAGTGCAAAGGGCACATTGATGTAAAATGGGTTTCAGAACTAAACTTCTTGTAAAAAATGCCCTCGATTGGAAGCATGACCCATCTCCACATTAAGAAAAATTTACCCTTCAGAATTGACTGGTTGACTTGGCATGGCAACATCGTGTCATGGGTTAGCCAGTAATGCTAAGAAATAAATTATTTAAAGGAGAATAATCTTCATTTTTAAATATTTTAAAGCTTGGTAAAGAGGTAAAAGTGCAAAAATATTTGTATAGGAGATGAAGAGTATGAAGAAGGATGTGAATGTGCAAATGTACTTTAGGTTAATTAATGCAGGCACAGCTTTCAGCAGGAAAATGCAAAATTGTACATATGTATGTCAAGGACTGTGATCACATTTGGTACTCCTGCCAATTGAAGAAACCTGCAAATTTGTGAAGCATTCAAGTTTTCAACCCATTTTCCAACATGTGTCATGCAGGCATGGTATGAGTATAGCAGCCTATGCACAAGTTTATGAGCAGAGGATTGAGTACTCCAGTGGGAGCTGGGAAGAGAGAAGAAAAGAAAAGGAAACACACAAAAACAAGTTATCATTCAGTCAGTTTTATGCAGCAGAGAGACCCTAAGGGAAAAAGAAAAAGAGAAAAACTTTATTTGGAGGAAGTGGCATTGGTAGGGCTCAGAACAGAGAATTTGGAGCAAGTGCGAAGAAAATAAGGCCTTTGGTCCATATCTTTGATTGGGACTAGATGGATAGTGTATCCAGCCTCCCTTGCACTTCATACAACCTTTTGAGCAGTCCATTTTCATGAAGTTAGTTGTTGAATGTGTACAGAAATTGCGATGGGTTCGTGTTGTTTTGCTTTATTTTGTAGAACTTTTGTTTGTTCAAGTCTCTCTTGCCCCTTCCTCTCTTTTATAGTAGCTCTCTATATCCTGATCTGTCTCACCCAAATCAGCATTTGTGGAGATATCAAGAATGGGAAGTTTTGTGAATGTGAGATGCAGTTTACAAAATGACCTCAGAGATTGAGAAGCCGACTCTTCGTTTGATTTTCAATGAGCTCTTCCAAACACTTGACAGAGGTAAAGGAAAGAGAGAACTGAAAGAAAATGCATAAATAAAACTAATCTAAGCGAACATCCAAGAGGCCATTCACAAGACAAATGGTTATTTTCACTCTCAGAACTTGGACAACAATAGTCTACATATCCATAACTTAGGCATTCACAAAATGAGTAAGACTAGTCTCATGAGTAATCAAGAGGAGAGAGAAAATTGATTACGACCTCAATGTATTAACCACTTGATTGGGCATAGTTACACAATACAAAACACCAAAAACTTTCTGGACAGTTGAAAGCTACTAAAAATGAAAGCAAAATGAGAAGATAATAGCATGCGGAGCTCAGAAACAAGCATGGAAAAACAAATTACATTCCCAAACTTGAAGCAGAAAAGGAAAGTTACAAACAGAGCTCCAGCAACATGGGCTTGCAAAAGTCCTTCTAACATCCCTTGCAAAATGAAACTACATACAATATATAACAGAAAGTAAGAGGAGAAGAGAAGAAGAGGAGAGAGGAAGAGGGAGCATAAAACTGCCAGAAAAATAAATGCTTATCATCTCCTTGAATATCTGCATGAAGAACACTCGTCAAAATGTTGTCAGCACTGAAACTGTTCTTTATTATTGCTATCCACCATGATCTGGGTGCTGGATTGGAAAATAAATGTTGCTCCCAATCAACTGCTGCTCTTCTCTCATTTCCTGCATTTTCACTCTTCCAACAGCTGCCACTCTTCTCTTTTCTTCTTCCTGCTCAAGTTTCCTTTCTTCGTGAGCTTCATTTAATATTTTGGGGTAAAAGATAGATACGTGAACCTTTTAATATTGGTTTTAGGGCAAGTGTTTATATTCACGGGAGCCTCTTCATTTTACTCATTTCCCATGGCTTCACTTTAATATTTTTAAAACTATGTTTTATGAGCTCACGTTTATAAGTTGATGGGCCCACCTTTTGTTTAAAATGATCTTATATTAATGAAATCATGAATATTGATCTCCTTTTGCCTTGAGTTCAAAGAAAACTATTAAATGACTTCTCTTTATAAAATCCTCTACCTTACTAAGAAAGAAATGAGCCTCGCCTTTTGTAATGATTTTCCCTCGAATTAATGATTTTAACAAATCGTGATTTTGTTGTATATTTGCTCCCATGAAATTATTGAAATCCTATTTTTGGATGAACCTTCATGAGTTCCTGGCACATAAACTTAACTCCTTTGTAAATGCTAACTAGGACCACCATGTCACATCAAATGCTAACTGGGCCCACCATGCCACATCATATCTCCCTCTAACCAATGGCACATCCTTTGTCTCATAAGAATGAGAAAAGATTATGATATTTATTTCAGGATTCAACTGCATAGTTTTTGAGTCAAACACATTGACCCATATTTCATGAGTAGTGGTTCACACGAACCCATCTCTCAGGAGAATGAATGGTCCACTTAGCACTCATGGCATCTACGTGATGCTCACAGGAGTGAAGCATCGAAACTTCCCAGGAGGTCACCCATCCCAATACTACTCTGACTCAAGTGCACTTAACCATGGAGTTTCCCCCAAGATCAAGCCCACTTAGCTTGCTACCCCATTGGCAAAACCTTTAGCAAGTGTTGTGCCTTATGAACCATTCATTATAGAGCCCCTTTAGCTCATCCATTGACATGCTGCGATAAATACCTCCTACTTGTCAATGAGAAAAGATTTCAAATGATGCGGTAACCATTCAATGGATTTCCTATGTGGATGATTGGGCAATTTTCGCACTCCCAGCCTGACAGCATTGAAAACACCTTTCTGGGCTTGCCCCATCCACACAATCCAAACCCAACCAATGGCAGCTGAGCAATGTTGGCTGGCCTTATTTGCATTGTATCTCTGCCATATTTCATATGCATATATGCTGAGCCAGACTAAAATACTATGCTGGATCTTGAACCTCTGTGCCATTGTCTTAAAGGACTGTGCAATACATCTTTGGCGCCATAACCTTGCTAGGCACTATACTCCTGCGCTATGCTGTTTAAAACATTGAACAAGCTTTCAAATTTGTGATAAGTGCTGGATTTTGCAACATAGCTGTGCCGTGTTTTGTTTTCTCTATTTATTCCATGCCATGCAAGTTCTTTTGTTGCTGCTCTTCTCTTTGCCTGCATTGAAATTTCACGCGTTCATTTTGCTGACTTCGTTCCATTCATTAATAAGCTTTGTTATATTCAACTTGTGCACTGGATTTGATACTCTATTACTATGCTGAGCTGGATAGTTGCTTGCGTATGGATGTGTTGGACTTGCAATATACAGAGCCATAACATCGTTGACCTGTGCCTTATCTGAAAAGTGCTGCACAATGGTTATAAAATGCTGCACCATTTTTCCCTTTGGCTTGGCAGTTAAATTTATTTGCTGGCTTGATGATTAAAAGGCAACACTGGAGAACTTCAAATGCCCGTGCACTGGTTATAAAAATTTGGCCAGCAATAACTACATTGCATCAATATGGCCTGCACAATGTTCTCTTGCTGGACTTAAGTCAACATAGGCTCCCTCTTTTATTCCATGTTGGCAATTAAATGGACTGTGCCATGTATATATAGTCACGTACCTCCTGAGACATTAGATTTAAAGCCTTGAGAACATAGATAACCCTCTCATTCCTGTAGCCTAAACTCATTCTGTCAGCACACAACAATGTGCAAAATTTATCAATGCATGTGAAACCAAGTTTCGAATTGCGGTGAAATTAATTGCACAACAGTAGCCATAATTTTAGTGTGAGGGTGGGATATGAAGAAGAAAGAATAAAGTAATTATAAGATGCAAACTCTAAATTTTTGCCTTCTAAAAATCAGAAGTTTAATGTGTTAGTTCATTATGAAGCTTTGCTAGGTGTTGAGGAGGTAGGGGGAGTTGAGTTCAAACCCAACTTTGAATGGGTGCTAGGCATTGGAGAGGGGGTTACGGCCATGCTAACAACCCTGTTTTTATTCTTTTATTTTGCTAAATTAATGCTGATTTTTTGAGAGAGGGTATAGATCTAAACTGCAGCCTTTTAGTTTTTTGTGCACGTGGGACTGAGAAGTTTGTATACATCTATTTTATTTTAAGGCCTTTTCAGGTTTAGGAGTGGGCGAAGCCCAAGCTGTAACCATATTTTGGTTAATAATAGTATATGTTAGATTATGGAGGGGGGATGAAGCCCAAATGCAGCTCCATATTCATTGTGCATAGATGAGACAGGAATTCCTATGCCTGAAGTAGTCTTTAAATTATGCATGCCGTATTTAAAGAAGTGCTCGCTTTGTGATCTTGTTTCTTAGTGTCCTCACTTTGCTCAATTTTGTGACTCGTGGAAAGAAGGGTGTCTTCACTTTGCTGGTAAAGAGAAAAAAGTATGCTCACTTTGTGATCTCATTTGGAAGAGCTGAGCGTGCTTGCTTCACTTGGGCAGTTGTTGAAGAGAAGAGTAGCATTGCTTTGCTGGCTTTGTGAGGTTAGGAGTTGGCTCACATTGATCATGTCTATAAAAGGAGTTGTTGGCTCACATTGATCATGTCTATAAAAGGAGTTGTTGGCTCACTTTGCTCAAATTTGTAAAAGACTAGACTGGTTTCACTCACTTTGTGGGTGGCGTAGTGATGCTTTGCTCAATGATGTTTTCGAAGAAGCAACTTCACTTTGCTCATTCTGTCGGTGACTATACTAGCAGTGTTGCTTTGCTCACTTGGTGTTTGAGCAAAGAAGTATCATCACTTCGCTCATCTGGTGTTGGAAGAGAAGGATTTCCTCGCATCACTCAGTTCTGTAACTACCAAGTTTGAGTGTGCTCATTTCGCTCATTTAAGCTCTAAATCCCTCTCTCCCCTCCCTATAAATGGTGGGATAGGATGGGGTTGGGGGTGCCTGTTGTGCTTATGACATGGTGGAATACAAGGGTGATCGCACTTTGCTGGTTATGAAGAGGTGGGGCTCAAGTGGCTAACTCTTCTGCCGTTGGTGTGTTTGACTCTGCTCTATCCATAGTAGGGAGCAAGCGGTCTCCCTTTGTTCGTTGCCTCCAGGAATGTCTGCAAGTGTTCCTACCTTCAGTGTTTGAAGCTTTGTTCTTCAAGTAAGTGGCCCCTATCCAAACTTTCCATAGTAGGCCTTCAGTGTTTGAATCCCCCTACCTTTTCAAGTGTCCAAGCATCTTTTGTCACTGCCTCTCTGTGGTTGGCATGGAGAGGGTGTTCCTCCCTTTGGTTGGTGAGTGACTTTAGCTTCTGTTGGGTGAGTTAACCATGGGGATTCCTCGGGCTAAGTTTGTGATAAAAAAGAATGAATTTGCTGACCTGCATTAGGAAATAAGCAAGGATACACAGGAACACATCCCCATCCCCATAACATTTTGGGGATGCAGGGACACCTTGGAAACTATAATGTCCCCTTTTAATCCACAACACTGTGTGAGTGTTCTGGAGTGTTTTGTCAGCAGTTAGGTAGGAAGTGAATGTTCTGTCAACAGTTAGATAGGGCTGAATAATTGAATAAGGTGACTGAGTAATGCTCTTTTTTAATCCACAGTTGTTTAGTGATTGGTCTGTCAACATAGGAGTAGCATAGTTGGAAGTTGGAACTATAGTTACTTTCAGTTAGTTAAGACTGGAATAAGGAGGGCATGTGGTCAGTTAGTTAGGACTGTTGTGGACTGGAATTAAGGTTGACATGTGGCCAGTTAACTGTTTGGAACTGCCTTAATTGGAGTGACTGATTTGTCAGTTAACTGCCCAGTTTGAGGAGCTAGATTTGTCAGTTAACTTGCCCAGTTACTGCCAACATTTGAGGGATATCATGCCTTTGATTAAGGTGCACTAGGAAAGGAAAGCTTGAGTTAAATATTGTGTTGGGAAGAAGAGAGGGGATACACTTGAAATTTGAAAAAAAAAATCATTTTTTTCCTATGCTGGATGTTGTGTTTCAGTAGTTGTGGCTTGGAGACAAAATCCTTTAGGCATAGAGATCAGGCTGACGTAAACCCTTAAGCAGCAGATTGGCATTCAGTCTAACATCTGGATTCTGGAATACCAGTAGTGTCTAGTACTGCATGTGGGCGTGTTTAGCAAGTGTATCAGTTTGATAATCTCAATTTGCTTGTGTACTGTTTTGAAGAAATATAAAAAATACAAAAATATTTATTGCTGTAGTATTTCTGGGTATTTCTCCGTTGTTTTCTGTATGCATTTAGATTAGGTTATTATAGAAACATCCCTAGGCCATTTCTGATCACCCATGCCAGACCAGGTACATCCCATAAACAATGCCAAAACCCTTAGGAATGGCCTACGACATCCATGACCTCCCTCAACCATCCCAGAGATGCCCCGCCACCGTCAGACAGTAAACAACATTTTAAAAAAACACAAAAAAGTAAACAAAAAAAAAGGAAAAATAAAAGGGGTGGGAAGTTGACCATTTTTTATGCAAATTATACCAACATGTAGTCACTAACTTGGAAAATACATGAACTTGTGAAAAGGAAAAACAAAAGTGGGAAGTTGAGTGTCTTCGATGTAGATTATATCTTGGTATTGGCAACATATGGTCCTTTTCGATCTGCAGGTAGCTCGCTAGGACCAGCCTGAAGATTTTATTGTGATATTCTTTGTAAAAAAAGCTTAACTCATGGCATGATCTATGAGACTCAAATAAAGAAGGTTATTTTCCCAGACTGATATTTTTAGTAGGCTGAATATTAATGACAATTTTGTGTCAACTCATAGATTCAAAGCATCTTTTGTGGGAGGAAACCAGTGTAGATAAGATTGACAAAATGAGCTGACTAGAGAACCCATATTAGACATGACTAATAAGTTTTGTATAATAGGATCAGGTTGAACTTTAATGGAGCTAATAAATTGAACCTGATACAGAAATAAACAGGTGATGAAGTCAAATTAACTTAAAACAACCAACCAATTGTTTTTTCAGACTTAAAGGATGAGTGATATATTATATATATGTACAAATTGACAATGAAAACAATGAAATTTTGTTAATTTGTATGTCGACTCTCATGTGAATTCTCAATTCAGCTCCAACGTTATATGATATGGTTATTTAATGAATATGGTGAATGCCTTATTTCATATGAAATTATGAATAATTGAAATTTCCTATACTTTTTAGTTTTCCCTACTTTTTTACTTGTCATCCCCTCAAAAAAGGCCTCCTGTCCCCTGCCATCCCCGTAACACGTCCCAGTGTTTCCTGCTGTCCCCATCCCAGAAACACTGTGGAAGACGGGAAATAGGGGTTGGGTTTGCTGAAATTTTGGATAGATTGTTTCGCTGCAGTCTACCATGTTCATCAAGAGGGCTGGATTTTATTTATACAAATTCTTGTGAGAGAGGCTTGACTCACTCTTCTCTAGTTGATTTACAAACTGTGAACAATTCTTGGTTTATTTGTGTTGGCCATTTCATGGGCATAATCATTCTCATCTCATGTTTTAAATTTATTTGCACCTAGTACCCTACCCTTCTCCTTAAACTTCAGAACTATGGAGTGTGAAAAAATCTGAGCTGTGTACATGGAAAATTAGCACTGGCAGTGGCACAATATGTGCAGTTGAAATGAACAAGTGCATTGGTGGTATGTGTAAGAATCCAGAGTTGAGAAATTATTTTTAAGCTCTCATGGACCCTTGCAACCCACTGTGAGGGCGGCCAGGTGGTAAAACAACGCATATCTTCAGTGTTGATATGGATAGAAGAGTGAGATCACACTTCGAATATCAGTCTTTGGTGAACAAGTCCCCAATCCCTACGTCTTATCTTATTAGTTTTTTCATTATTGCTTGAATGCAAGGAAAGAGAAAATATAACTATATTTAAAAGCTGGCAGCTTTGTATGTTCCCATGTTGTTCCAATTGGCAATTAGTGAATTGTTGCACATCTGTTTCAAATTTTATTGAATTTTTTAAATAAAAAAAAAAACTTTTAAAAGGATTCTATGTGGAAAATGGCTTCACTCACCTCGTTTGCAGCTTGTATGAAGATGTTTAAGTTTGATACACAGTTTTAGTATCGCTGTCAATTATTAGTAATGTTGTATAATCGGTGTCATAATATCATTAAGTCCATTGTTGTAATGTGGAAAAGAGGTAGAAGGGGAAACATAGTTCGTCTCTCTTTTTCTATGAAGGAAATGAAAAAATTGTGTGAGGAGTTTGCAACTATTAGAATTGTTTTCAAATTGCATTAGTTGAATTCCATGTACTTAATTATTATCATACACAATTCACAATTCTCAAAAAAAAAATGTTTGCTAATAAATTCTACACTATCAGAGAACACCATTGCGATAATAACTGAAGTGATTGTACAGCATGGAGAATATAGAATAATCAAAGCTTTCATATATAGGTAGCATTCAATATAGTGTGCACTACACTAGGGAGACCTGATATACAGTGCCTCTACCCTCACACACGACTTGCTATTTGAATGACAAGACTTATGGTTAATGGTTGACACAATTGCCAACAACCGAACCTCAAGTTGTTACATCACTACCTAATGTTGACAAGGATTAACATAAGGTCAACTTACAAACAAAACACTTATATTTCCACAGTCTACATAATCCCTCTTTTTTGAAAAGTTGGAGTCCCTTCTGACAAAAATGAAGAAATTAAGAAGTTGTGGAGGAGGGGAAGGAAAGGACGTCCCTAGATGAATGGGAGCTCCAATGAGTGGTGATCCTAATGAGGTTGCCCATTCTACCTTGAGCAGCTTCAGTTCTGCATGGAAGGCATAAACTTCAATTGTTCTTTGCTGCTAGAAGTTCACATTCCCGTGAACACTTCACCATTCTTGCAGCTTCCTAAACCATTCCCTTTGCTTGCACAACCTCCTGCTCAGCAACCACTAGTTTGCCTTCGAACTTGGAAGCCTTCTTTACTTGTGCCTAAGCAGGTTGAGTTTTTTTGGTATAACTACTCCTGAAAATGGCCATTTTGGTCATTAAGGTCACTCTCCAACGCTACAATTCCCTAGTAGCATTCTCCTCCACTGTGTGGCATTGCTGACACATAGAAGACTGCAACAATAGGTATTGGTAGCAAAAGGTATGCTTAATGATGCATAGAGAGTGCAACACATTTTGCACAAGAAAGGTGATGATATGTACAAGGAGAGGGAGCAGCCATTGCTTATGCATGTTAGGAGTGCCCTGCTGTAGCCATCCTCGGTTAACATGGTTATAGTGAATTCTACGTGGCATCCTTCCCAGACAAATTTTGGATGCTTGATGCCTCATCCATAATCATCTAGATCTGAGCTAGACCTCCCACAACATCCAAATGTCCCACCACACCAGAATTGCCTTGCATTGTCGAGACCATAGGTCCCATAACATGCAAAAATCGAGACAAAGACTCCTACGGGTTGGCAAGATTCGGGCTTGGAAGAAACAAGGGAACTTTGTCCTCTCTAAGAGTTTGTCAATGAATAAGTGCAATGTCAAGAATGCCTCCATATAGACCTCTAAAGCTATATGATCCTCCATTGGCTCCAATACTAAAGATGGACACTGTTGAAGCTCAACTAGGCTAACAAGTATCTCCAACTCTACATTCACTGGTTCAACTAGTCTATCTGTTGTCCATCATCCTCTGCAAGCAAAGGAATCCTTGTGATAGAATCAGGTGGAGCTAGTGAACCTAGCAATGGTGTGGGGTCCTAATGTGAAGAAAATAAAGTTTGAGTATCTAACATCCCGACCAAAGTCCTTGTGATAGAATCAGGTGGAGTTAGTGTAATGTCCCCATTTTTGCGAGCATCAGTTTTCAGAGGGATTAGCCTATTTCTTGACCCTCGTAGGCTAATAGTTATGGATAGAGGGTCCTCTGAGGCAGTTACTTGATCGATTGGTGACATTACTTCTCTCCAGTGCTTTGCTAGGTTCAGGATTTGGCCTTGACAGGGATTTGTGGACTCAGATTGACGTACTTACTATTTATAGTAAGTCACTTTGGCAGTTGAGCTTGGAGTCACTATATTTAGCAGGGCACCTAGACACGTGGTGATCAGTGGTGTTGACTTCAATTTCAGATGGTGTGGCGAAATAATGAGTATTTGAGAAGATATTAATGTTTATATGGCTTAAATGATATTAAATGTTACAAAGTGATATTATAAAGTTATAACTTAACTTTATAAAAGTGGTGGCCATTTTAATATTAATGAGCAATTAATGCCTTTATGAAAAAAGTACGCCATATCTTGAGGATATATTATAAAGTCAACAAAAAGCAAATATTTAAATGATCAAAAAGCACAATTTGGATGGAATTGTTTGGGAGAAGTATAAATAGAGCATCAAAAGCAAATCAACCTCATTCTTGATGATTACTTGACTTTGTCATTTTTTGGTGTTCTTGGGATTTGACATGGAGACCAAGGGTTTCAGTCATCTTCAGCCATTGGAGAACGAAAACTCTTCAATGTATTAGCAATCTTGAGGCTATGAAAGATCAACTGAATCATTGCCTGTGAAAGCTTCATTCAGGAGTTCTATTTGTGCTTCATCGGATCTACAGAGAGATTCAGGAATAAGGGTTTCATCAGTTTTTTTGAGATCAGAAGATTGTTTCCGGGTATGAATGCTTCAATGTAATTTCATGATTTTAATAACTCAGGAATAATATTATATTTTGCTTCTACATTGCTCATTTTGTAAATTTTATGCATTTTCCTAGCAAAAATCTTCAAAAACTCAAACATCAAACCAACATTTGCAAAAACTAGATTCAAGATGAACTAGGGTTCACTACAATGGTATCAGAGCATTCAGAATTTTAGAGAATATCCTTAGCGGGATATTACAGTTAGTGACCCTAGCAATGGTGTGGGGAATTTTGTTAAAGTTTAAGTATCTATCATCCTAACCATGTTTCCATCTCTATCTTCATCTTCAATGTCTAACTTCTCCCTCATTTTCCTCTAATGTAATTGGCTCCACAACCTGCTTCCACTCCATGGCCACTACATAGTTCTTAATATTTGTCTATGCAATACCAAGGTGTCTCCTTTCGAACAATAATAGTCAACTCGGATCATAAGCATCATCTGGAATGAATTCTACTTCCATAATGATTGTGGATACACTACATCCAAGAAGAGTCTAATGGCATGTTGTGTCACATAAAAGCCCTTTGAAACAAAGAGAAACTTGTGAATCCTCGTTGACAAAAGGTCTCCCTATTTGTATATCTCACCCTTCCTCAATCCAAGCATATAGTCGGTCATGTGCCCATGTAGTGACCACCAACTAACATCGAATGACATTAAGGATACATCTACATTCCTTCGACACTAAGTACTCCTTGATACCTCTATGTCCTTGTGCCCACATTTGTGACAACTTATCTGGTGTCAAATCATCCCAACATAGTTGTTTCACAACGTTATCTTTTGTAATTGCAGACCCTAAAAGCATCCAATCGGTTTTCTAACCAACACTTTGTGTAAAGGTATTGCAAATACCCAAGTGAAATCGTCTACACTACTACAGTATACATGATTTCAATTTCTTTGTCCATGTACCACACAAACGAACACCTACTATCCTGATGGTAATTCGATACCATTCAAACTAGTTAAGGTTTGAATTCTCAAGCACTAAAATACAGCATCTAGAGAATCCTATCTACCCCAACTCTTCACAACACCACCTTTATCTCATGGTCTTCAAGCTTAATTTTTCACTATGTATGAAACTTAATAGACCAAAGACTCCCATTTAAGTTTCTTAGGTGTAGGCAGCTCCTTTGCTTTGTTCTTAGGTGCGGGTTCACCCACCTGTCTTTTCATGCTGCCTACATGGAATTGCTAGCTAGCATCAAGGAAGTTTGTATCATCCTAGGTCCTGCAATACTGTAACGCTTTGGGATTATTCTTCCTTCCTTGGCAATTCCATACTTTTTGAATGTTGTGTTTGGGGCATTCTTCAAAATCTTTGGCCTTGATATGTCTGAGCTTGGAGGGTTCTTAGTTTTGCCCACCATCATTACTACAATAAAACTAGAATCCTGACACACAAAGTACCTGCTAAACCCTCCTTGTAGGATTTTTGACAAAGGTTTAGTCATTGTATCCTCAAAGCCTCTCCAAAACCCTGTAAATACTTTTCTTTTGCTAGCTCTAAAAGCAAGTCCTAATTTGTTCAACACGCTCTCCTCTTTTGCCAGCTCTGGTACCTCACTGAATGAACTTGTTAATTGTTCAAGTGCATTGAGTGTATGGCTGCAACTATGGAGGAGACACCATACAGTACAAGTTGTACAACAGGAATGATGGTTGACCATATGAGAGTTGTAACAAGGTTTGATGATATTATAGCGGACTATATGATCAGAGGTGACTATAGAATAGCTGTTGCAGATTGCAGGAGGGATGCAAATCATCCGATCCATGCATGGCATAGAGGAAAGGGTCATGAAGACCATTTTTTATGATACATTTGCCAAGTACATGGAGGAAATCATCAAGGTTAGTTTTCATTCAAAAAATTTTATTTTTTTTTAATTTTATTATGTTAAAATTTGCTAACTTTGCAAATTTATAATATTTTAATTTGCTGAATTAAAAAAATAATAATAATTTCTGATTTAGTTTTATTTCCTACTTTCATTTTTATATGCTCTCTTGTTTTAGATATCAAAACCATTGGTTAGGGTTCTATGGTTAGCGGATGGGGATAAAATCCCCATGGGGGATTTGAATGAGGCCATGGACAAGGCCAAAGAGGCAATTCAGCATTTGTATGGGTTGAATAAAAACAAATATGAACCCATCTAGTGCATTATTGATCGGTGGAATTGACAAATCCACCAATATATTCATGCTGCTACCTACCATTTGAATCCTATTTTTTCTTCTCCAGTTCATTCAGAGTAGATAAGGAGGTTATGGATGGCCTCAATACGTGTATATTGAGGATGGTCCCCGATGAAAACCTTAGAGACATCATACATGATGACTTACAAATTTATAAGAGGGTGAATTGAAGATTGTTTTCTTGACCTCTATGTATCCGAAGGAAAGCCACTCCTTAGCCAAGAAAAAGACATATGTTTAATTTTAGTTTAGTGTTTACTTTAACTTTTAAGTTTACTAAAATCCTTACAAAGTTATAAATGTTGTCCTTGTTGATTTGTGATGGCAAGATTTTAATGCAACAAGACCTAATCTTCAAAAATTCGCCATCCACATTTTGGCCCAGCCCTGTAACACTTCAAGTTGTGAGCGCAATTGAAGTGTTTTTGAAGTTGTTCACACAAAGAAGCGCAACAAGTTGGCTCAAAAGTGCTTGAATCACCTTGTCTTTCTGCAATACAACTTTCGATTGCATGCAAAGAAGGTAGAGGGGCAAGAGACACATGAGGCACTTGACCTCAATAACATTGATCCGTATACAAATTGGGTTGCTAAGAATGTGGATCCATTGTTTACTGCTGACGATGTAGCTGATTTGGAGAGGGAGGCAGCTGAATGGGAAGTGGAAGTGGTAGCATATGAGGAGGCAAAAAAGCAAGCCAATAGTGGGGGTTCGTCACATTCATGTCATGATCCTATGCCTGAGGCTCCTATTGAAAATGATATTGTTCCTAAACAAGAAGGGGCAGCACTACCAATCAATTCAAGGACACCCCACAACTTTATTTGAGCTTTAGTTGTAGAAGAAATTTATAGATTATGGACATTGAAATTACAATTTGTAATTTTTATTTATATTGAAACTTGAGATTGATATACATTGAACTTGTTTTCTATCGATGATGTGTATTGAACTCTAGATTTTGATCTATATATGAAGGAAATCAGTAATATCAAATATGTTCTCTAAACTTGGTAGTATGCATGTTTTTGAAGAATATTTTCACAAATTTATGTGTTTTTTATGTTCAGAAAATTTACCGAGCTTTTCCCTGAGTTTTGAAAATTTTTGGGTCTGCCAAGTTATTGCCAATTCTGAGTTTTTGAACTATGGATTTTTCAAGTTAATAAAATCATTCTATCCAACAATGGAGCAATATAACACTAGGATAGGAAAGGGAGTAAGCAGAGAAGCATAGACAAACAGCAAGTTTCACAAATACATTCAACCTAGGGTGAGAATTAACACATATGCAAACTAAAAAGTAGAGGATAAGCAACAGATATCTAATAAAAGCGACATAATAACCTTTAGAAAGCCACAAAAACAGGAATTGGTCTTTTGGGCTACCTCTGTACAGGTCCAAGACCACGACTTCCAACAACCAAAATGTCTGGATGTAATTTTTGCACTTCCCGGCAGATAACTTCCTTTGCATCTCCTTTCTTAACCCATGCTTCACAAGGAACCTAAAATTGTGAACAAATTCTTCAGATTGGAGGACCAGGTATATAAAAAAATAGAAAGAGTGAACATATAGCAACACATATTGTAGTATAGCAGCACATATTGCAGTTTAACAACTTTCATTAATGAAACTTTACTAAAATATAAACGATAATGACATTTTTTTTCACTTAGGGAACTGGTGAAAGAGATATTTAGCTAACCTACTGAAGCATATTTTTGACATAGATGACTCTATTATGACCCAAACTGTAACTTGAGGCACAACACATGAAAAGGTTAAAAAGAGAACTATCATATCCACATAGAGATCTTGTTTTTGCACTTCAAATACCATCATCTCTAATTTTTTTTCAATTTAAAATTAGTTAAAAATAATCGCATACCCCAATTTCATTGCAATGCTTGACAAAATATTCCAACAAATGAATTCCACTTATTCTATCCCTGTTATTGGCGTCCTTGAAATCATCTGGTGAGGCATAAATGCTATCTATATCATCAAATCCTGCATTAAAATGCCATACAATTTCATTATGTCACAAACGGTAACAAAATCACTTGCAGAATTGGTATACTAAAAAGCAAAAATAGCCTCTGCAGAACCCATCAGCAGGAGAATACAATATAAACAATTCAACCATCATTGGCTCAAACAATCCGTTATGAAAACCTCAAAAGCATGAAAAAGTTTAAAGATTAATAGGATCCTTAGGATGCACTATATAAAATCAATAGTTTTTCCCAAAAAAAAAATCAGGAGCATGCTCAAATCCTCTAAAGATCCTTCTAACAAGAAGTTGAGCTATGGTGTTTAACACATGGATTGCACTTGTGGTCATCCATACATCAGTGAAAAAGGTAGATCTTTTGAACAAAAACTCAAGGAACGTCACGCAGATATCAAAAAGGACCAGGTTAAAACCTCTGCTTTGCCTGAACATTCACACTCAACAACCAATTTGCATGGAAAAGGCTAAAATCCATTAAAATCACACATTTTTGAATAAGATTGTTTATCCAGCATGTGAATAGATACCGCACCCATGCCTAACATACGCCATTATCTACATTTAGATATCTGTACAAAACTAAAACTACAGATACCTGTCAAGTAAATTCTGTACTTTTCTAGCCCTCTGCTCTTTTCAAGTTTAAATGCCCTTTTTGCAGCTAAAGTAATTCTGAGAATTGCAATAATTTAACTAAAAAGTGCAGTTTAATTAGTTGTCAAGTTATGTATAGGAAGAAAAGAATGGTAATCTGAGAAATAACAAGAATGAGAAGAACAATACTTATCTGTATCTATAACACTGACCAGATTCTAATGCATATCTTGTTTTCTTTAGTTTCACTTCCATGATGTTAAAGGCTAACCCCCAAAAGTTTAGATTTTGGTCTTCCTAATGCTTTTTAAATCCACTGTTATGTGTTTAGAACTTCTCAGATAACACATTGAAAGATCATGAAAAGGGGACGAGTATAATTAAACAAGGATTCACAGGAAGTAAAAGAAGAAGCTTTGCAGTAGATGAAACCCTAGAGAAAAAAGTTAATTGATATGGAAAATGTAAATGTAAGCAAATTATATGAAAAATGAAACGTAAATACCATCCTCGTCGGGAACTTGGACATGAAGAAAAAAGAATTTGAAGAGGTGTCTGCACGAGGTCTTCACAAGTTTGTTGAGAGTCCAGTGGAAAGCATGGATACTGCTCAGAGATGCATGCGGATATCCCTTCACTGATGATCTGCTCACTGCTATCACTATTCTTGTTACTTGTTCTTCTGCGCTATCCATTCTCTCTTAATTTTGTCACAAATTTCGAAAATCAACTCATTAAATTTATATATTATTTATCGTGCGCGACACGTTTACAGAGAATATGGCTTGAGAAAGATCTAATCAAGTTTGATGCCCCCTAAACCAGGTTTAATTATTGTTGGTAAAACAAGGTGCAGGATTGAAGAAGCATCCTGCCCACCACGCAGCTTCTGTGATTGGCGCCTTCCTGCTCTGGTGTTAATATTACTCTAGAATATGTCTAAGATATTTTTAAAATATCTTAGATATCAATGTCATATAATTAGTATAATAATAACAAAAATATCTAAGATATCAATGTAATATAATTAATATAATATTGTTATGGGAATTCTTGGGGGCTGCATGGTACACCCACTATGGACTAGTCTCGCCTCACCTTGCTTTCTCCTTCCCCCAAACCCTGACAAAAAAAAATAAGCCCAGGGCAAAGGTGGTGGAACTAGCTGCGCTGGGTCTGGGGATATGTAGCATCTAAACAAAATATAATATTGTTATGGGGAAATTTGTATAGTCATGTAAATTCCTATTTATGTATCATTTATATTGAGAGAATGTTTTAGTATAATTGTATTTTGATATATGGTGTAATTGTATGAACCCAGACTTACTCATCTATGTTGTTACTTAATCATTTACACATTTTAATGCATTTGACTTCATATCATATGTTCCTATACACTTCCCCATATGCTTTATGTTTATTGCATTCCCCATTAGTTCCAATAGTCAAAGATGGTTGTTTGTTGTTTTGATTATAATTTTTGAACTATAACTCAAAGTTCCAACTATAATATAAATTCAAATTTGGACTCCTACCCATTTCACTAGTCATTGTGAGATAGCTAGGCACACATTTGCATAATTTATTGCTACATCAGTGTTATTTTAAAGGCATTCAACTACATTCATTTGATCATCAAGTAACTAGCACTTGCACCCATAGGAGGTTCAAGGAATACGCCAATAGGAACAACCGATGAGTTTTCAAAATTTTCCGGCGTGAGACAATTCCGAGCACTATAATGCTCACATATAAAAGCCTATCGGCTAATTATTTAAATATCATATATTTATGAAAAGAGCATGCTAGGAATACTTCCATTGGCATACGTAAAAAAAAAATCTAATTCTACATTGCATCATCCTAAAGCATTTACATATTTGAAGCTTATTGTCCTTGATCATTCACATGGTCATAAAGATGATCTTTTTTGGGGGTTGACCTAGGAGAACAAGTGCCCTAGCAATCTGGTAACCCTTTATAGGTGTTCTTAAATATCATCGGTCCTCATAGTAGAGTAGACAACAACAAATTATGTGAAATAGGAAATAATAGTGTGCATTATACTAGATTATATCTATAGCCAAAGATAAAAATAGGAAGGGATGTCGCACGCTTTTGCAACTACAGCAGCTCCTGCGGCTTCCACACATGCCTCCCATGCTGGGTCTCCGACGCGGGCCTGCTTGTCTTCTACAGGCGATTTGTCATACCACGCGTGATCTCCCTGCCATGGATGGGGTCCTATTGCCAGGGAAGGATTTCAAGACCTCATTTCCATCAAAGGTTTGCCCTAGATCGGCTAGGGTTTTGGAAAAACAAAGCGCTGAAAACCTCTGCGAGGGTGATTCAATTCCTCACTGCCCAGCAACTGGCTCTCAGGGTTTGGTGGGTTAAAAAATTGGGCATAGTTTGTCCTTCTGCGATTTGCTTGTTGGTCCGAATCAAGGGAAAAAGTTTAAGTCTCCAGCCTGGGATGCTCGCCCTATGAAGGACAACTCAGCTTCTATTGAGCATGGAACCCCCAAGAACTGCCCAAAAATGTGCATCAGGAAGGCATCCTCCTCACCTACTTTGGTTTTTTTAGAAAAGCTTAAAATAGAGGTTGACGCTGGGGAACGGTATTTTTCTTCTAATGGATTAATTGGCCAGTTCAACCATCTATGGCCAAAATTATCGGATCTGCATGAATGGATCTCATCAGCATGGTTGCCCACGCTTAATGGTAATGTAGAGCTTTACCCCTGTGCTCAAGGGTTTTTTATTGTGGTATTTGATTGCATTCAGGATAGGGATGCCATTCTACAAGAGAAATGGTGCCGGGGGCAAAGTATTCTCCTTCTTAAACCTTGGTTTCTAGATTTCAACCCTGCTACTACATCTTTCTTTGTAAAACCTGTCTGGATCCGTCTTCTGAATCTTTCATTGCAATTCTGGTTTGCGGATTGTTTTCAAGCGATTGGTGATTCTTTGGGAAGATTCCTTGTAGTGGATACAGACACAACCAACTTCACCCACACAACTTTTGCTTGCATCCTTGTTGACATTGATGTCACAAGTGATCTTCCTGCAGACATCACTTTCAAGTTTGATGATCGCAGCTAGACGCAACTTCTAGATTACGAAGGTTTACCCTTCAGATGTAGGAAGTGTTTTGATACAGGTCACATGGCCAACTCCTGCTCCAAAATCATTAAAAATTCTTATCAGCAGTCCTGGTGGATGGATGCTCTACCTCAGCATTACTCAATTTTAGCATCCTCAAAGGTGAGGGAGGAAAAGGCTATACCTTCTCAGAAGCCCGCTTTATCCCCATTTTCTGAGAATGGGCAAGGCACAACACACCTGGCTAAGGAACCTTTTCCAGAAACTTGTTAGGCTCAAAGGCATCCACAACAACCAAGCAGCCCTTCAAAAGTCAAGCCACAGATTTTAGCCTCAAAGCTAGTTGATGTTTCTTCTTCAATGAACACTTGGAAATCTGTAATGTCCCCTTTTTAGCGTGATCTTGTTTTATGATGGTTGAGCCTATCACTGGCCCTCGTAGGCTAACTCAGATGGTTAGAGGGTCCCTTTGGCAGAGATCAGTGTGTTTTCTCCATCAGAGCTCAGTATGGGTTTAGGTTTGGCCTTCGTTGGACTTAGTTCTACACACTTACTATTTATAGTAAGTCATCTTTCCTGAGTTTCTATTTATAGCAGGGTATTTGGTCATGTGGTGATTTCAGTGTTGTTCCCCAGTTTCAGCTGGTGATAAGGTTGTTTAGAGGTCTCTAGTCCTGTATTGGAGGCTCTTGCTATTTTTAGCCAACAGAGGTTGATAGAGATGGACCCCTGCTATTTTTGGTAAGATGGTTGGATGTATAGAGGGTACCATGGTGAAACCCTAGGTTCAAACGAAATTGGAAAATGATGTTTAATTAAGGAGATATTAATATGTTAAGTGGCATTAATGATATTGTATTTATTAATGATATATTATAAAGTTATCATTTAACTTTATAATTCAATGTTGAGTTTGGAGCCACTTAAATGATTAAAAGGTATATTATAAAGTTATGATTTAACTTTATAAGTGGGGCCATTTTGAGTCAATGAGTCATTAATGAATTTATGGAAAAAGTACACCCATTTATGAGACTTATAATAAAGTTTTTTATTAAAAACCTAAAGTGGATTTGAAAGTGGAATTAAAAGCTATTAAGGAGATTGAGAGTATATAAAGACTCAAAAGGTAAATGAAAATGGATTCAATCATTTTGATACTTATGCTTTTTGGTGTGATGGCTGTGAGGAGAAGAAGTGCTAGGGTTTCTGCACTATTTGGTCATTGAGAACGAAAACTCTCTTTGATTTTTGTATTCTGAGGTGGTGAAAGATCCATTGAAGAACTGCTTATGTGTGGGGTTCATTCAGAGGTCCAATTTGTGCACATTGGTGAAGATATTTGCAAGTATTTTCAAGAGTTTCAAAGTATAATTAATGCAAATCAGAATTTGATGTAAGGATGCTACAGTGGCGTGAACAGTGCCACGCTACAATATTATAGCATTTTAGAGGAATTTGTCACAAGTATTTCAAGGGTTTGATTAGGAGTCTTGAAGAACAATCATTGGAGAATATCAATTAAAAAATCTGAAAGGTTCTCACTGAATTTTATGACGTCTAAGTCATATGAAATCTATAGATTCATGGTGCCATACAGCAAAGGAAATGGGATTCTATTTGCTAGGTTTCTTTGAAAATCATATGGGATGTTCTTGTTGCTAATTGCATTGCCTTTCCCCTGTATTGGTGCTCAGTTCCGAGCAGTCATTAAGAGTCTTTGGAGTAGATTTAAAAATGCTGTGTGAAATATAATTTCTGTTGGGCCATGCTAGATCTGACTGGGACGTGAGGGTTCTCAGTCCTAATCACTGCATTTTGTGACTTCTCTTTTAATGTTATTTGAGGCGTCAAATAGGGCAAGCTGAGTGGCTATGAGATTGGAGCCTGTATCAGCACTTAGAAGGTTGTTTTGAGCATAAAACTTGATTGTCATAAAGCTGCTACAGTCCTTCATCACCACTTGTAACAACCCAGTCCAGCGATCAACACTTCTTTCTATACTTTCATGATGTCTACAGCAGTACATATTGGCATGATAGCAGCATAGGGTATTAATGGGTCATCATTATTTAATATAATAGCACAGCTGTTGTAATTCTAAGTGGTAACAGCAATCATAACAATGAAATATCAATATACAATGCTGGAGCTTGAGGTCAGAATTCTTATTATTGGATATTTCTTATACATGCAAAGTGTTTGTTAAATTGTTCATGATAAATATATGCATTGTTGGGTTTCTGTTTGAATCAATATTGTTTCAAATTGCATTTTAAATAATCCCATACCTAAATACATCCAAAGCACATTGAAAACCATTACTATGCAAGTGTTTGATGGAATGCTTGCATGATTATATATGTGGAGTTTGAAAAAATTGGTTTGAAGCTAGGGTGGTTCATTACAAAATCTTCTGCAATCGGTGGTGGAATCAATCCACAGGTCTCTTCTCAAATTGCGGCTCCCACAAAATTGTAAAAGCAGGAAGACAGGGGGGAAGATTGGCAAGAAGTGTAGAACAAGAAAAAGAAAATCCTCATGACAAAATTAAATAAGATTAAAATGGATCTGCAATCCCAAACCAAATCTGGTGGATTAATGTAACAAAGAATAAGCTAGGAAATACTGTAGTACCCTTCTGTTGCATTACTGCATGCTGGCCATGGTAGGCCTTTTTTGTAATGTTTTAATTTTAATTTTAATTAATATCCTATTACTGATCAAAAAAAAAAAATCTATAGCCAAATATTAGATTCATGCATGCAGGAAGTGTACCAAACCTACACACTTGACCCTCCATAATTGACAAGATATTCTAATTATAAACATGAATGACCATTTCTCAATCCCAAGACAGGTCAAATTCAATGATAGACTAAAACTATTCTCGTCCATCAAGAATAGAGCTAATTGTCCTTATCTATTGCATTGAATTTTCTTGCTTAGCATTTAATTGTTCAATCATCTCTCCCACAACTATCAATTATTAATCTAGGTTAATTTATGTTTTTGTGCATGCATCTTATTAGATTAACATAAATTAAGTTAATTATTAAGAAAGAAGTTTGTTTTCCTTTACTTTTTGATTTTCAGATCTGTCATTTTATGATTTCTATATCTTAGTCTCATATCTGATCTTCATTTTATCCTTGTGTTTCATTAATACATTCGTATTCTAGGATGTAGTGTACTTATCTATGTACCCTTTCTTTAATCCACCCTTCCCACCCTTATTTTGGCTTTAGAGTTTACATCTTAAACTTGTTTCAGATTTATGTAGGGATTGATTTTCTAACGTGTACATTAGATCTTATCTCACTTTTATACCATTTGCTCACATATATTAAGGTCTTTACATAATCATTTAGATATCCACCCTCTGAGTGATTTCCACTGTTATATCTTTCACTATGGCTCCTTTTAGGTCTTGCTCATTGGCTAATATGCATGCTTACATTTCATATTTTGATAGGTTCTTATCTTTCATTACATGTAATCCCTCCATCCTTGATATTCTTATGATACATTATATTAAGGATAGAATTATGTCTTCTATGTATGTGTTACTCTATCATGTCTCATCTATTTCTTCCTTTATGGAGTTGATCGGTGCTCATCCATGCCTATTGGATACACTTATGTCATTTATCCTTGAGATTAATGATTATCATATGAAATTGTGATAGTGATGAGTACATACCAAGTGAGGATATACTTTGTGACACACCATGTAAGAGGGACATAAATGGTAGAGTTTTACCTCCCTTATGCATGACATAGGTACATCTTTGGATTCAATAAATACCTTATATGGCATGATAACCCTATCTCCATGAGTTCATGTGCTTTGGATGCACTACCTTCTTTTATACATAATGATGTGTATAACGATGATCATTTTTATATATCATGTTGAACTTGTGGATGCTTGTGATGTAGATACACATGTCTTACCTTCACCTAAATATGATGATGATGCACTTGCACCCATGCCTAGTGATATACTTGATGCTTATCCTAGTGATGAACTTTGTTATGATTGTACTTCTTCTATTGCTAGTGATATTCCTATACATAATACACCTTGTTCATCTTCACATGAGGTCATTACCCTAATGTAGCCCATGACCATCCCTCTTCTCTATCTTGTGGCCCATGTTCTACTGATGATATGTTTAGTGGTGTGCATAGCGATACTTCTTTATCTTCTCATGGTCTAGATGATGACTCTTTGTTTCATAGTGATGTGGCTTATGATGGGAATTCTCTCAATACACCCATGATAGAGTCATTTAGTGGAATTGAAGATGTAAAGGTACATGTTAGGTCATTCCTATCTTCATATTATGCTTCTATACATGATGATCATACTTTGATAAATGTCTTTAGTGATACTTTGATTGATAGAGCTAAATAATGGTTTAATTCATATCACACTTCTTATACATCCTTCCATACTTTATCATGTGCTTTCATAGATTACTTCACTATTGGCCCTCGACCATGGTTTACTTATGATTATCATTGCCCTCCTTCTAATGGCCCTTCCTTAGTGGAGTCCATGGACTTCTTTATGCATCATGATGATATACAACTTCTTGATGGCATTCCTCCTTAAGATCCATTCATACTCTCACATGACATATAATGAGTACTTGTGGTATGCCTCCTCTTACATCATGTCTTACACATGATTTAGACATACCTAAGGATAATGAATAACATGATGATCTTTTACAATTTTTACTTGATATATGTGAGGATAATGTGCCTCTAGTTAATAATACATCTTCTATCACTATCACATATGTTGTGCATACACATATGAACATGGGACATGTTGATTTTTCATCTTATATGAACTACCTCATCATTAGGATTGATAATCTACAATGTTATGTTGATACTTATGCATAAAGAGTCCAACCACAAGATGATGTTGCCAAAATATTGTGCAATCCGTTGGCACATGACATTTTGATTTATCCTTCACTAAGTGGATTTGCGGCACCACATTTTAACAAGTATGCTAGTAGAGGTGATTTATTATGACATTTTCAATACTTCCAAGTAAGGTGCCTCCCTTATTTTCATGAGAATCAATTACTCACTAGGGTGTTTCCATCAAGCTAGAGTGGTCATGCTCTTTTATAGTTTTATTTTGCCTCATGCTTCTATCATTTCCTTTAAGTATTTAACTAGTGCTTTCATGAAACATTGTCATTACAATATTGAGCCTAAGACATTTATCACTCATCTCATGCAATGCAAACAAAAGGACAAAGAGCCAATTAAGGATTATATTTTTAAATTTTAAGCTTTGGCTACTAATATCTTGTCTCCATTAGGAAATAATAAGATTCAACATATATTTATGGATGATTTACTTCCAATCTTTGAAAGACTACACACCTCATTACTCATTTTCTAATTAATGTGCTACTAAATGTAAGTGTGAGCCTGCCTTGTTAGAATACCCCCTTTCATACTAGTGTATTTATAGAACTCCCCCATTTTTCAATTTGTTGACATCATTATCCCATTCAAAAAATGGGGGTGATGAGGATGTGCCTAATGGTATTCACAATGATCATAATGAAATTTATAAACCAAGGCCCTTTAGAGAATTTACTACATTGGAAGAGTCTCCACACATAGTATTATAACAATGTTTGTGACACAATCTCATCACCTTACCTCTTGTCAAACCAATAGATAACTGTAAGCTTCCACTACATAAGGCTAAGTAATTTTGTTTCCATTATTGTGCACATGGATATTCTATAGATAGATGCATTGCATTAAAACATAAAGTTTAAAATCTTATAGATAAAGGGGAGATAAACATTAAGCATGCTCGTGATCCCACAAATAATATAAAAGAAAATAATGTAATCCAAGAGATTAGTCATGTTCACCATAACATGCACCATGTTGAGGTTACAGATGAAATAATTTAATAGAATCCACCTAATGTGCAACCAATTATGAATGTGTTTACTAAAGACTATTAACAAGAGACACATGTGAAACAAGAATAAAATCATACAAGAATCAATGAAGATATTTATGATGATACATTTTGGGATGAGAATGAGGATGATGATTCTCATTGTGCCTTCACATATCTTATTACATACTTTGTCTTCCCCCACTTGGGGGAATTTTTCTTCCGTCTTACTTGACATTTTGTCTCTTATGTTTATTTGCATTTCCCTTACTTATTGTCATGCCCTTGCATGCCTTACATATTCCTATATTTTTATCGTGCCTACCACATCAAATCCTCATTTTCCTTTGTTCCTTTCTATTCTTATATACATCCTTATGTTTGTCCTTACCATGATCTTCCATTTATGCTCTTATCTTCCATACCTTACGATCATTATCACATGCTTATGATACTTACCTTTGCTCACATGTTTATGTTATCTTACTTATGTTCCTTCTCATGACCTTATCTTACACCTAGATGGCTCTTGTGCTCATTGCTCACATCTTTTGTTGTCATTGAGCCTTCATTGCCATATCTTTATATTGGGGGCATCATGCCTTCCCTATTTTCATATCTTATCAATACACAATTACATCAAGGGCATGATGCCTCCCCACCATATCATTTATACCTTCACAACTATACCTTACTTCTAGAGATAACTCTTTTGAGTGAAGGCATCTTTCCCTCCCTATGTTAGGAACCCGTGTTTAACCCTTCTCTTTACTTTTTTAGTATATTACATTTGGACGCATATGCTTTGTAAGTCATCCCGTGAGCATATTGAATTATCCCACATTCATGGGAAGTAATAGTTGTTTAGATTAGACTTAGTAAATAAGTACGTATTGAGGCCAATGAAGGCATCCATGAATTTATTGTATTGAGCTTGCTCAAAGGAGGTTGCCCCCTCAAAGTGGCCTGCGATCAATAAATTCCTTTTGTGTTTCTGCTATTTCTGTTATTTCATGCATTTTTCATTATATTGTTGCAGGAGGTTCCTCTCATCTGGTATCAGAGCGCTTTCTTGGGCTTGCTGGGTGGAATTTCTGCCGAATTTTTTTTCCACAGTGGCCTCCAGACACTATGATTATTGCAGTACTTCTTTCTTTTTTGCATCTGTATTGTTCATTTCAATTGTAGGTTCAGATCAGGGAATATTCCTATCTGCTTAACTGTGGGAAGTGCCTGGGCATAGCCCTAAAACTCATTGTGAGGAGTACCATAGGAACCCCGAAGTAGTTGGCCCATTGAGAGGACCTACTAGCAAAAAGGGCAATGACCCCTACCTGATTGACTAGTTCCCATCCGTGAGGTAAACCAAGAGCTATCGTTTGTGGCAAAGCGGTTATCAATTTTACTTAAGCCGTGCAGTGAGGGGTACTGCCCCAATACGCAAGCTATTAGACATAATTGGTGGTTGAGTGACTCCCCTCAACCTTTAGGAAGCCAAACATACTTGGGGCCTAGATCTATTGACAACCGACAAATCGCAGATTGAATTCGTCCATCCAGAGCAGTTTGATTATTTCCAGAAAAAAATTCTTTTTTACGCCATATCTTCCTTGCTTTAGCTTCGTTTCCTCTCAAAATTCACTAGAACCCCTAAAATTTCATTCTGCATATTTCCTTCCTTGAGGACCCTATCCCAAATTCCACTTATCAAAGCCAAAAATCCCACATTTGTCTATTTTTAGGGTTTGCCATAACTCCTTCGATTCTCACCCAATAGCCTTCAAATTTTGCCATAGTGTTCATTTCATATTTCTGCTCCTTTGTCCCTCTTGGACAAATTTTCCCATTCTTTCACCCCGCTTCTGAAATCCCCATTTTCTGCTTCCTTTTCCCTCAGAAAGTATCCAAAACCTAGTCAAACCCCAATTACCCATCAAAGTTTTTCCCAAATCCAAATTTTCCTTTACTAAAAAAGTTTTAGTTTTAGTTTTTTTACCCATTCCCCAAAAAATAAAAAAATAAAAAAAAAACTCCTAGTTATGGTTGTCACCCGCGTAGGAGCAACAACATGGAGGATGAACTTGCAACCCTCAAGACAAAACTCCAAGATCTGGATGAAAAAATTCTCGGCCTCAATCTTCAGCATTCAACCATGAATAATAGATGGCAGCTAGAGTCTTCTGTAGACACTGGGTTTTCTTCTTCCGGTAATTTTCGTAGGCCGAAGCTTGATTTTCCTCACTTCAATGGTGATGATCCAACTGGATGGATATATCGGGCAGAACAATATTTTAGTCTACATAATACTTTTGATGTCAACAAAGTCCCACTTGCATCCTTTCATTTGGAACATGAAGCCCTTCAATGGTTTCGTTGGTACATCAAGGCTCATGAAGAGCCAAAATGGGTAGATTTTTGCAAACTCATTTTGCAATGATTTGGCACTAGTGCTTTTGATGACTTCACATGAGCACTCACTAAACTATGCCAAATAGGCACTGTGAGAGAATATCAGACAGAATTTGAAAAATTGGCCAATCCCACATAGGGATTGTCTGATGAATTCTTTAGGAGTTATTTTGTCAGTGGTCTAAAGGATGCAATTCGCTCTAAGGTTAAAATGTTCCATCCCAGCACAATGATGGAAGCCCTAAGGTTGGCTAAGTTGGTAGAGGACAAGATCACAGCTCAACAACGATCTAAATCCAATTTTGTTCCATTCAGAAATACGTCTTCCCAATGACCTCAAATAACACTAGCTCTTAGAACAACTCCTATCAAGCATTTGACTTAAGCAGAGATGCAGGCACATAGAGAAAAAGGGCTTTGTTATAATTGTGATGAGAAATTCACTCGAGGAGATATATGTGTTGAGCAAAAGCTCTATCTCTTGGATGTGAATTCTTCACCTGAAACTGAAGTTTATGCGGATGCTCAGGATATAGTGGATGATCATGTCGACACTCAGTAGCCGCTTGTTGACCTTGCTTCTCAGGAAGACCACCCAGAGATCTCTCTCTATGCTTTAGCAGGAGTCACCACCCCACAAACCATGTAGGTCAAGGGTTACTTCAAGAAGCTCCCTCTTACAATACTCATTGATTTTGGTAGCACTCATAACTTCATTGACCCTCGGATCACCAAACAGGCTGATTGTTTTGTCCATCCTTGTTCTAGCTTTGAACTCATGATTGCCAATGGGGGCACATTACCTTGCAAAGGGAAGTGTTGCAATGTGCGTATCTCTATGGTAGATTATAACCTATGCTCTGACATGTTTGCCTTGCCCTTAGGCAGATGTGATGTGGTTTTGGGCGCCTAATGGTTACACACACTTGGACCCATCTTATGGGATTTTGTTGAACTTTGGATGCAGTTTTCAGACAATGGGCAAAAACACACATTGAAGGGCTTACAACTGGGGTCTCTTAGCATCATAAGTTTACATCACATGGAAAAGCTTCTTAAGAAGAATTCACATGGTGTCATCGCTTAACTCCATTCCATTCAGATGCAACCATCAGCGGTCTCCACTTCTTCGGATCTACAACAAATTTTGGATAGGTATGCATGTGTCTTTCCTAAACCAGTGGGATTGCCACCTTCACGACCAGAGGACCACCGTATTCAACTCCTTCCTGGAAGCATTCCTCCCAACATCATGTCCTACCACTACCCATTTCACCAAAAGATAGAGATTGAGATGCTTGTTCGAGACTTACTGAAGCAAGGTATTATTCATCCTAGTACCAGTTCCTTTTCTTCACTAGTCCTTGTCCAGAAAAAATATGGGTCATGGCACCTTTGCATTGACTTTCGAGCACTTAATCACATAACCATCAAGGATAAGTTTCCGATTCCTGTTGTTGATGAGTTTCATGGCGCTCATTTTTTCTCCAAGTTGGATCTTCGTTCTGGGTATCACCAAATTTGGGTTCATGAGGATGATATCCCTAAAACAACTTTTCGCACGCATGATGGCCACTATAAGTTTTTGGTCATGCCCTTTGGCCTCACTAATGCTCCTTCAACATTCTAGGCATTGATGAATAAAATATTTCAGCCCTACCTGCGAAAATTCATTCTCGTCTTCTTTGATGATATCCTCATCTATAGTAAAACATGGGCTGAGCATCTCCAACATCTGGATATCCTACTGCAACTTCTCTCTAATCATCATCTCTGTACAAAACAGTCTAAATGTGTTTTTGGCCAGGAGGAAGTGGAGTATCTCAAGCATATTGTTTCAGCCCAAGGGGTTCGAGTGGATCCTGCAAAAATAGATGCCATGAAAAATTGGCAGCATCCTTAGACACTCAAGAGCCTCTGTGGTTTTTTGGGGCTGACTGGCTACTATCGCAAGTTTGTCAAGGATTACGGGAAGATTGCAGCTCCATTAACACCTATGTTAAAAAAGGATTCTTTTATCTGGACACATGCTATTGAGTGTGCATTTAAAAAATTGAAACAAGCTATGTGTACTACACCTGTTCTAGCTATGCTAGATTTTTCCAAGACCTTCACCATTGAGAGTGATGCTTGCAGCAATGGAATTGGTGTTGTTCTCCTTCAAGAAGAACATCCCATTGCGTTCACCAAAAAAGCCCTTTTTGGCAAGAATTTAGTACTCTCTACATATGAGAAGGAAATGATGGCTATTTTGCATGCAGTACAGAAGTGGCAGCCATACCTACTAGGGAATCATTTTTTGCATCAAGATTGATCACTAGAGTCTGAAATATTTCCTGGAACAATGGGTCTCCTCCCTAGCACAATAGAAATGGTTCAACAAACTCATGGATTATGACTATGAGATCACTTACAAGAAGGGTAAGGACAATATTGTGGCGGATGCTCTCTCTTGCACATTTGATGACTAAGCTTCCCTTTCAACTATTTCTATGCTTGTTCCAAATTGGTTGGAATTTTTCCAGCAGGGCTATGTCAATGACTCTTCATTATCTCAAATCATTCAACAGTTGGCCACTAACCCCTCTGTTGTACCGCATTACTCTTGGGATGGTGCTTCTCTGTGATACAAGGGTCGTCTAGTGCTTCCCCAGAGCATAGATCTTCAGCAGACTGTCTTCTATGAACTCCATGCTTCTCCATCAGCAGGGCACTCTGGGTTCCTCAAAACTTATGAACGGGCATGACGTAACTTCTTTTGGAAGGGAATGAAAAGGGCAATTCAACATATGGTGGTTAAATGTGATACCTACCAATGCAACAAGGGTGAAATGACACTCCTTCCTGGATTTCTCGAACCCTTGCCTATCCCTACATGGATTTGGACAGATATTTCTATGGATTTCATTAAGGGGCTCCCTAAATCTAGAGGAAAGACAGTGATCTTGGTTGTGGTTGATCGCCTCTCCAAATATAGTCATTTTTGTGCCCTTAACCATCCCTACACAACCTCCTCAGTCGCACAAATTTTCATGGACCAGATCTTCCATCTTCATGTCATTCCTTCTTCCATTGTCTCAGATCGTGATGTAACTTTCACTAGTCATTTTTGGATAGAACTATTTCGACACACTGGCACCAAATTGAAGATGAGTTCGGGGTATCACCCACAAATAGATGGTCAGACTGAAATTATCATCAAATGTTTGGAAACTTATCTTTGTTGCTTCACCTTAGAACAACAACATCAGTGGGCAAAGTGGCTCCCTCTCATTGAATGGTGGTACAGTACCTCCTACCACACTGCATCTAAAATGACTCCAAATGAAGTAGTCTATGGTAAGGCACCGCTAGTGCTCCTTCTATACACCCCCAATAGTTCACTAGTTTAGGCAGTTGACATGGTTCTCCGAACCCGAGATCAGATTCTTCGCATCCTATAGGACAATCTTCACATGGCTAGAAATCGAATGAAACAACAAGCTGATCAACATTGTTCTGAGCGCACTTTTCAAGTAGGTGATATGGTTTTTCTTTGTCTACAACCATACAAGCAATCATCCCTAAAACTCAAAGGGCATCATAAGCTAGCTCTGAAGTTCTATGGGCCATATAAGGTTCTTCAGAAGATTGGGTTGGTTGCTTATAAATTGGAGCTTCCTCCTTCTTGCGTTCATCCAGTATTTCATGTCTCTTGTCTAAAGAAAGTTCTTGGCACCAATATCAGAGCACAAACTATTTTACCAGAGCTGGATAACGAAGGATCCATCATTTTGGAGCCAGAGGCAATCCTTGACAGATGCACCCGTCAGCTTCGCTCTTGATCCATCACAAAGGTCTTAATTCAGTGGCACGAAATGCAACTAGAGGATGCTACATGAGAACCACTCCTTCAGATTCAACAACAATTTCCACATCTTAAGCTTTGAGGACAAAGCTTTTCTAAGAGGGAGGGGATGTTATGAACCCGTGTTTAACCCTTCTCTTTACTTTGTTAGTATATTACATTTGGACACGTATGCTTTGTAAGTCGTGCCGTGAGCATATTGTATTATCCCACATTCATGGGAAGTAATAGTTGTTTAGATTAGACTTAGTATATAAGTACATGTCGAGGCCAATGAAGGCATCCATGAATTTATTGTATTGAGCTTGCTCAAAGGAGGTTGCCCCCTCGAAGTGGCCTGCGATCAATAAATTCCTTCCGTGTTTCTGCTATTTCTGTTATTTCTAACATTTTTCATTATATTGTTGTAGGAGGTTCCTCTCACCCTACACTTTTCCTATGACATAACTACCTATCTCTTTTACCCTAGGGGACATCATGCCTTCCCTCCCCACCTTTACCTTGAGATCTGATTCCTTAATCTATGATACCACTGGGGACTTATCTACTTACCTAGACCATTGTGTCATCATGCTCTTGGATGCCACATTAGGGGTATATGCTTAGCATAGTTTACTTATGTTCCAATGTAAGTGTTTTTAGCCATTTTAGACTACATCACTATGTTGGGGGCAACCTTATTCCTTGATGATGTCTCCAACCTATGTGCTTACGACACCTATCTTTCATGACATTTCACTTACTTGTTACCATGCATTTATTTCAAGTCACTAAGTTACATACTTAGCTTACATTTACATTTCATGTGTTATTTTGCATCTCTTCTAATTCCTTGCATCCAATGGTTGCAACCAATTGAAGGGGCATATTGTGTCATTAACACTCATATGTTGAGATTGCAGGCAATTACATGTGCTTATATAAAGACTTGTCACCATGACCAGACAAATCATTACCACATGACATGTCAACGCCCAACATGCCTTACCATCCCATGACTACCAAGTGAGGAGGAACATTACCACTTTTGTACAAGGAATTTTTTTCTAACCCTACTCTCTCTCCTCTCTCCTTCATGATCAATGACAATAAAATTGAACTTGTAGATGACTTCATTTTTACTTGTGTGACAAAAGTAACTCATTACACATTGTTCCTCTATTTTGTAAGTTCCCATGGAGGATGGATGCTAAAGGATGGAATTACACAATGACATTAAGTGGGGTCCATGACTTTATATGGACCCAAGTATCCTTTTATGTATAATTATTCAACTTACATGCATGCTTGTGATTGCTACATACTTTGAGATATGTGATCATTCTAGGATTCACATGCACCTCGAAGTGGGGGCAAAATGTAATAGTGAAATTTACATACCCATGCCAATTCCTATTTAGTTTTGTGTCTATTTTAAGAGGATGTCTTCATAACAATTACATATTAACAAATGACACAATTTTACAGTGTAAAGTCGGGTTCATTCCCCCATGCTATAACTTATCAATTTACAGACATTTTCACACATTTGCCCTTATCTTGTCCATGCCTGTACACTTCCTCATATGCTTTACATTTATTGCATCCCCCAAAATAACATAAATACAAGTATTTTCCTATTTTCATTGGTTGAAAGATAGTTGTTTATTTTTTATCGTAACTCAAAATCACGACTT
This sequence comes from Cunninghamia lanceolata, assembly GCA_027924645.1. Lineage (NCBI taxonomy): Eukaryota > Viridiplantae > Streptophyta > Pinopsida > Cupressales > Cupressaceae > Cunninghamia > Cunninghamia lanceolata. The sequence continues at coordinate 14,352,555 of BSBN01000169.1, read as the reverse complement.
ATTATATGCATTGGAAGTAGAACAACAAAAATTGAACTATCTTAAAAAACAAAGAACTGAGTTTCTCTCATAATATGTAAAATAAATATCATGCACATGGAGTCAATTCTGGACGCCTATGGATTTGACCTCTAACATTTCAAATTTAGTTGACTTCCACCCATTTCACTAGTTGTCATGAGCTAGCTAAACCCATGTTTGCAAAACTTATTGTTATGTCATTCTATTTAAAGGCATTCAATTGCATTCATTTAACTATCAAGTATTATTCCAATATCATTTGCATTTGTGAAAGGAGAATGCTAGGAAAACTTCAAGGAGCATGCTAGGAACACTTGGATTGGAGCACCTAAAAAGAATCTAATTTTGCATCACATCATCCTAAAGAATTTGCATGTTTGAAACTTATTGTCCTTGATCATTCACATGACCATAAGTTTATCTTTTTGGGGGTTTGGCCCAAGAGAGCATGCACCCTAGTGACCTTATAGCCCTCTAAAGGTATTCCTAAATACCATGAGTTCTCATAGTAGATCAGACAATAATGAATTAGGAAAGATAGGAAATAGGAGTGCGCATTGTACTAGATCAAATATGTGGCTAGATATCAAATTCATGCTTACAGAAGTGTACCGAGCCAACAAGATTGGCCGTCCATAGAGTTGCTAGGATATTATGATTCAGAGGCAAAATAAAGACAAGAAGAACCTTTTTCTAGTCCTAAGATAGATCAAATTTAGTGCCAGACCAAAATTGTTCTCCTCCATCAAGCATAGATCTAAGTGTCCTTATCCATTACATTTAATTTCTTAGCTTAACATTTAACTGTGAACAATTATTATTCCCACAACTATAATTAATTAATCTAAGTTGATTTGTGCTTATGTGGACACCTCTTATTGGATTAGTCTAGATTAATCTTAGGAAAAGTTTATTTTCCTTTATAAATTAATTAATATATAGAATATTTTATTTATTCATTTATTTATAAGTGAGTACTACCAGAAGGGAGTAGCTCCTATATATATTAATCCATCAGAAAAAGAGAACAACATCTACTCATATTGAGTGTGCATCTATTACAATCATTCACTTGGCACTTTGAGGTGCCACAGAAACCTCATGCCTTTAGAAAATTCAAAAGCTCTCTCAATTTGAGAGGGGGACAACAAATCAACGTATTAGCTTAGGTAAAAATTGAAGACCTCCATGTTATTGTGGTGTATTCCCTCTCGAAATAGTTTAAGGGCCTCAGTTGTGATTTTGTTTTTCTTCACAACAACATCATAAAAAATGCCTGCCAACAGACCTTGATTGGGCCTTTTATTAAAGGTCGATATACCAAAATTGGAGTGAGCCTTCATTTTTGGTTTTAGGAAGTTGTGGGCAAGAAATTTTCCAGTTTACTTGTGCCCCATGATCACCATAGTGTTTATTAAGAACTCCTCGATGAGCTTGCCGTCATGGGCATGATCACCTGCAAAAACATGTGCACCTATAATTTGTTTTATTGCTATTGATGCTCCATCCTTATCCACCTTAAACAAGCGCTTGATGCACCTGTCAACTTTTGTCATGTCCTTTTTTCCAAAAAATGGCGCTTACTAAAAATAGTAAGTCCTCACTGTCCCAAAATAGTAAGTCGGAGGTAACGGGATAACTTTGTAAAATATTATTATTTAATATTTATATTGTTTTGTGCAATATTCATCCCTCGAACAAATAAATATTAAATTAATGAATATTTTAGTGGTGCCAACACAAGTGAGGCATGGGATTTATTATTTTCAAATTGAATTTGGCATAATAGGGAATATTGCTATTATTGCCTTTCTTGTAACAGACAAATATGATTTATGGAATCAAAAGGCAATTTTTTTTGGGAAAAATCAATTTCACATGCAAGGCGTTGGGATTTTGGCACCTCCTTTGGAGCTATGGTATGATTAAAAGCAAAGGCATTTTTCATTTGGGCATTATTGCTATTTGATCATTTTCCTTCACATAGTTGTTTAGATTGTGAATTTCTAGTGGGTGTTGGACAATTGGAGCTGGAAGTTTGTGGATGGGAGACCATAAGCTTCAAGTGATCTGAGAGTGGTAGCTTGAGGATTGTAAAGTGCAATCTCATATAGAGGTTGCCATTGAGCTGCATGAGTTGTTTATTTCAACAATTTTCAATATTGGGGTTTGCAAGTGTTTGTAGATGTTGTTTTAGTGTTTTCTGGAGCATTGTATGGTGTTCCTATTGTGTAGGATGTGGTTAGCTATGTATTTGTTATTACACATCCATCTCAGGCATTAGAGATCATCTCTTTTAGTTTGAGTTAGGTTTTATGGTGTTTCGGTGGTGTCCATAGGTATTTTTCAATATTTTAATTGTGTAGTTTCATTAGTTTCAAGACTGTTGTTGGTTGCTTTTGTTGCATATCATTTAGTTTCTGTGTATTTACTTTTTTATCATCATCTTAGGTGCCATAGCCCATTTGATGCAAGTATGGTGAAGTTTCTATGTGATTTAATCAATTTTGGGTGTTTCCGACAAATGGGTTTTTAGCATAATTTGCTCTAGTTTGCTTTTTTTGTTGTGGGGTTTATATAGGAGATTTCTGCTGTTGTTTTTTTGTTGTATTAGACCTCATTTTTGTTGTTGTAATAGAAAAAATCAAGAATATTTCAGTTTGAAGGGTTTCTCTGTGTTTCTGGCAATTTTAGGTGAATTGCACATTATGGATTTCAGCTTGCCTATAGTGTAGTCGAAGGTTGGTGTTGTGGGGTTGTTGTAGAAGTTCATGCCTGCACATTTTCTGTTGTAGCATTCATGTTTCTATTGTAATCAATTATTTAATAAATAAAATCAGATTTGGAGTTTGCTTGTTAAGTTATTATTTATTTGCCCCAAAAATTGTTAATATTTTGTGAGTAGTTTGGTGTGAATATCTGAAATATTTGGGTGCATATTAAAAGCAGATTTAATTGCAATTAAATATCATTTTTGACATTTCAAGTGGTATCAAAGCAAAGATCTTGCCAACCTGCAGGGTATTTATTTGTTGAGGTGAATCATGGGAGGTTTCTTTGAATCGCTATTTAAGAAATTAATAGAGGAGGATCATGCAATAACAATTTCTAGATGGTATGAAGAATACCCACATTTTAAGAATGTTCTAACATTCAATGAATTCATAAATTTGACAGGAAGAACTATGCCCCGATATGAAGAGATTATCAAAATCTTTGAGGAATACCAAGATAACTATGAAACTTTCAAAGTTAGAGAATCTTTTGATAGGTACTACATAAGGAGAAGAAAGGATGAAGAGAAGTTGAAAGATGCTAAGGAGCATGATACAAAGCCACAAGAGGGTGAGAAGAATCAAACTATGGAGAAACCCTCAATGCAAGATATAGGTAGAGAGATCTTATTTGAAGAAAATATTTTAATGGTCCTCTTAATGAGTTTAATTGGTAGGACAATATTTGCCTCAATGAAATCAAAGAAAAAATAGATTCACAAAATGTTTGTCAGAATGAAGATGATGAGGCAAAGGTAGAGAAGGAGAATGTGTTGGAAAAAGAAGCGTGTCAATATCCTTTTCAAGAGGTTCCAAAACAAGAGAATGTTGATGTTGAACACGTGGAAATTATTAGAGCAACAATTAGTGATGAGTACATAAATATCTCTAATGAAGCCTTTTCAGAAAGTGAATGGGAGATGCAAAAAGCCTTTTAGAATAAATTCCAAAATTATTTAATATTGAGAGGTATGTTTTAGAGGTAAATGTTGATTTTGGCATTGATTTTAATAGAGGTCCATTATCTTTGCATGACCCTAGATTTCATGAGAGGAAAGAAAAAACATATCCATACGTAAGTGTATGGGATCCTAGTGCTAATCTTGGCTACATGGAGGGTCGAGTTGTGGATATATTCAATATCCAACTTGTTGGAGGGTTCATCATTCCATGCACCTTCATTAAAGGGAAGTTAGAACCTACTAGAGAAGAATACAAGGAATTGGGGATGAATCCTGATAGATTTCAGTGGTTGCAGTTTATGGAGCTGAAATTTACACTTGATAAAAAAATTCTTGGACAACGGTATGTCTGGTGATGGAGGACAAGCATGCTACCTCATTATATGGTAAGCAACATAGTTTTTATTTTGATATTAGAATGCTTACAAATCAGCATAGTATGGTATTCAATATGGTATCTAGTAGTATGCCCCCATAATCACTATTAGAAAGAGGAGTCCATCATAACATAATTCATTTATCAAGGACTAGGGTTAAATCTGGCCACCACCATATATGTGTTTGCAAGAAGACATTTTCCAGTGGTTTCATGAGATACATTAAGTCTTTGATCATGACATGCAATGCTCTAGCTACTTTCAAATTCATGGCAAGGCAGGTGGATCAAAAGATGATTCAACTTTCTCTAGTTTGGTTATTCTCTATCATACTAACCATGTTGAGAAGATTCATCATTTTATGTAGCCATGTTAGAAGGAATGATTATATAAGAACAACCTTGACCATCATGACCAATAAAGGAGCTCTTCTCGGAATGGATAGAACACAAAAGAAACTTGATAAGTGTGAGGAGGTAATTAATTCATATCTTATAATTTTTAATTCAGATTCCTCGCATCCACTTGTGGAAGGATATGGTGTTTTAGGAGAAGGTGATTGAGCTTTGTTGATGCAAAGGTTGGGCTCTATCCAAAGTAAGAACAAGAAGTTAAAGGTTGCTGGAAATGGGTTCTCTGTTTATGACAGGAGTTTTCAGTACACTTTCTAAATATTTTTCTATGGGTTGCATTGAGTATTTGTCCTTAACACTTGCTGCACTATGTATTTATGAGGAGGCATCCCAAGATGATTACATTGAAAGAAACACACATGGAAATGGCTCCTTACTAGTTACTTATGTCAAATTTCAGCTTGTCAAGATTTTCAAATCAACAACCTATGCAGGAAAATTCAAATCAAACATGAAAGAGCATAAGAAAAATGGTGTAAAGAGTTATATGACTCAATGGTTGCAATCTATGATTCAAACACAAGGATCCAAAGGATGTTACTTCTTATCCAATTATGGTGATGAATCAATCCAGAATTCAGGCAAGCAATTTCATATGGTTCTAGTTAACAACAAATGTGACTCATAGGGAAAGGTTGCCATAAATATTTGGAGTGCATTCCACAAGCATGATTCAGTTACCTAAGTATCTACTTGGAATATTGGTATCATATGTTTGGGTGAAATCATGAGTACCCAAAGCATATAGGAGGTTGCAACACAAGAAACATTGAAGGAGTTTGTTAAGGTAACCAACTGATACCACGAACTCATCATTTCATATTTCTCACCAAAAATTTCTATAGGGTTTGATGCTTCAAGGAAGGGAGTTACTATGTTTGCAATGCAAAGGTGGAAACCCATGGAAATTGATAGCATGAAATCTAAAGATTCTAAAGAGAGCTTTACTACGAATGATGAGGAGGTAACTACCACTATGAATGCTTTTGATCATTTTGTTTATGATATATGTGTGGTAGGAAGGAATCACAAGGAATTAGATTTCATCTTGGATCAACATGATTTGAATGATGAGCAACAAAAAGGGTATGTGCTAGTGGGTGGATTTAAAGAGTGCATAATCTTCCATCAGAATGAATTATTGTTTGTAGATTTATTATCCAGAGTTGGGTAGAGTATTTTCTATTGTTATATGATGTTAATTCATGTTCCTCAACATTACTATTGTTGTTCAAGAGTAGATCCTGACTTGTTGCATCTAGCATGGACTTCAAGATGAGGCAAAGTATAAAACAATTAGTGATGATTTCAGTAGGGTGTATCTTCACAATGCAAAGGTAAAAGAGGTAATTGTTTCAAAAATTTGTCTTTTCTATTATGGAGGATGTATGCACCACTATAACAGTGATATACACTATAAAAATCAGAATTATATCATTGTAAGAGGTTGCAGGAGTTTTTGGTTTAACTTGTCTTTTGACAGTGCACATACACTTTGGAAAGGACAAGCGAAAATAAAGAGGTCGTTGTTTGGGGAAGATGCAAGGTATACTATAAACCCACATGTAATATGGAATATTTGGTTATACATCAAATATTGTTGTAACAATTATCACACATCACATGTACACTTCTCAGAGATTTACCAAGATGCTAGGAGAGAAGATAAGCAAACCTATATTTGACAAGTTTACCTATATTTGGCAAGTTTACAAAATTTTTGTGGGAGGATATAGTTTAGATTGGGAATTAGATATAAGGCCTCAATCATCCACATATCAAAGGGATTAGATTCCATGGATATTGTTGTTCAACACATGGTATTGTTAGAAAGAAATTTCAGTCTTTGGGTTGGCACAATGTTCCTTGGCAAAAGATGCTATACCTCACAGGTACGAGATCAAGGTTCGATATGCAATTTCACATGTTTCATCATTTTAGCATAAGAAGTATGGAGAATTATGAATGCAATTGCTTGAGGACAAGTAATTTTGGTGAGGGAGGACTTTTCATGTCCCTTTTTCCAAAAATAGTGCTTACTAAAAATAGTAAGTCCTCACTACCCCAAAATAGTAAGTCGGAGGTAACGGGACAACTTCGTAAAATATTATTATTTAATATTTATATTGTTTTGGTGAAATATTCATCCCTAGAACAAATAAATATTAAATTAATAAATATTTTAGTGGTGCCAACACAAACTTGAGGTATGGGATTTATTATTTTCAAATTGAATTTGGCATAATAAGGAATATTGCTATTATTACCTTTCTTGTAACAGACAAATCTGATTTTTAGAATCAAAAGGCAATTTTTTAGGAAAAATCAATTTCATGCAAGGCGTTGGGATTTTGGCACCTCCTTTGGAGCTATGGTATGATAAAAAGTAAAGGCATTTTCCATTTGGGCATTATTGCTATTTGATCATTTTCCTTCACAGAGTTGTTTGGCTTGTGGATTTCTCAGTGGGTGTTGGACCATTGGAGCTAGAAGTTTGTGGAATGGAGACCATAAGATTCAAGTGATTTGATATCAGGAGCTTGAGGATTGCAAAGTGTAATCTCATACAGAGGTTGCCATTGAGCTGTAGGAGTTGTTTATTTCAACAGTTTTCAGTATTGGGGTTTGCAAGTGTTTGTAGATGTTGTTTCAGTGTTTTCTAGAGCATTGTATGGTGTTACTGTTGTGTAGGACATGGTTAGATATGTATTTGCTGTTGCACATCCATCCCAAGCATTAGAGATCAGCTCTAGCAGTTTGAGTTGGGTTTTATGGTGTTTCGGTGGTGTCGGCAGGGTATTTTTCAGTATTTTAATTGTGTAGTTTCAGTAGTTTCAAGAGTGTTGTTGGTTTCTATTATTGTATATCATTTATTTTCTATGTATTTTCTTTTGTAGCATCATATTAGGCACCATAGGCCATTTGATGCAAGTATGGTGAAGTTTCTATGTGATTTAATCAATTTCGGGTGTTTTCGACAAATGGGTTTTTAGCATAATTTGCTAATTTGCTTTTTTGTTGTGGGGTTTCTACAGGAGATTGCTGTTGTTTTTTTTTTGTTGTATCAAACCTTATTTCTATTGTTGTAATAGAAAATCAAGAATATTTCAGTTTGAAGGGTTTCTTTGTGTTTCTGGCAATTTTGGGTGAATTACACATTGTGTATTTCACCCTGCCTACAATGTAGTTGAAGATTGGTGTTGTGGGATTGTTGTAGAGGTTAATGCAAGCACATTTGCTACTGTAGTAGTCATTTTTCTGTTGTAATCAGTTATTTAATAAATAAAAATCAGATTTGGAGTTTGCATGTTAAGTTATTGTTTATTTGCCCCAAAAATTGTTAATATATTGTGAGTAGTTTGGTGTGAATATCTGAAATATTTGGGTGTATATTAAAAAGCATTTGGGACATTTCAAATTCCTTCTCCAGGCAAGCACACTCACACTTGAAATGTAGTCTTTCTACCATGTTTGAGGTTTGAGAGTTGTGTCACTGCAATATATCCTATTGAGCATGGAGAGCCCATGATTTGTTCTTGCATCTCCATCTTGATTGTGAATCCAAGTCACGATTCACCAGTCATGTCCATGGTGGCCTTTTTGTCCTTCTCTGAGATCTCTTCCAGGTTTTCCTAGTCCGTTGTAGAGTTGGAGACTTTGATTGTGGCGCTTTGTACAACTCATTGGTTGGTGAGGAAATCAACTACATGATTTGATTCTTTACATATATATGCTTGATCGTGTACCTATCCATCATTCCCAGTTGGTCCTTGATAGTCTCCACCCATCTTTGCAATTTCCAATTTCCTGACAATGCAACCAACACCTGAGGCCCCAAGATTGCCTTAGAAGGCCCCGTCAAAATTTAGCTTCAAGCTTCCTCTAAGTGGGGCCATAGAATATTTTAATTTATATAATTATTAAATATTCTATTATTTTAAATACTTATAATTTAATTAATATAATTATTATATAAATATATATAGAGAGTATTTAAATGTTTAAATTATATCTTTTATATTATGTGGTGCATAAAATTTTAAAATATCTACATAATATAAAAGATATATTTTTTGTAAAAGAAATGCACTTTTCCTATATGCAATTTAGGATAATTATATAATACATACCTTAGGCATACATTAACCTAGATTTAATAAATCATGGATGAGAATGATAAAGTGTGTAAAACAATGCTATTTTATGAAATTAAATACAAATGGACTTGACACTTATTTGTGGGAACTTTGGTGAAGACTCAAACCTAATGCTACATAGATTCCACTTGCTTCAACATTAGAAACATATGCCTAATATTTATTAAATTCCTCAAAACTATCATAGTTTTTGAAGTCAAAGTAAGTTGATACCATGGCTCTAGATCAATTCCATGCAACATGGATCTTCTTTGTAACCCACCAATATGATTTGGTTAAATACTTGCTTTTTCTACCAGGTTCATTCTGATATTTGCTCTTTATTGATTGTTAACAACTAGTAGTATTTAAAATACCTTGGGGGAATCACCAAATTGTAAGAGTCAACTCCTACGTCAATCCCCTTGATCAAACCATCTTTAAGGTCATGTATAAATTGAAGATAACAATCTTAGATAATATAGATGTTTTGTATGACTTTTAATGTAGAGTAGATTCCTTTTAGTGCTCCAGATTGAAAGACTCCTAGAATGATTATTCTTTGCAATGCATAGGATTTTCAATGATTCTTAGATGTAAAATGATGTGCATTGAATGCCTTTAAATACTAAGACATAACAACTAATCACATGAAACATAGACTGTAATGAAATAACTTACACAATAGAAGAATATGTAGATTTTTGCTGTCACACCAAAAGCATGTACTAGTGGTGGAGAGGGATCTCATCGTCAATATAGTCGCTACGCCAACACCCCCCACACGATAGAGTTGGATACAACCATGTACCATGTGGGATTCATACCCACTACGTACCACGTCGATAAGCCAAGCTTAAGTGGACGAAGGGTCAAGGGCTCGAGGGACTTGAACCAATGACCTACGCTCTGATACCATGTAGATTTTTACCGTCACACCAAAAGCACGTACTAGTGGTGGAGAGAGATCTCATCGTTGATATAGTCGCTACACCAACAGAATATAATAGGAGATATGCTACAAATACTTGATAATATTATGCCACTTCAATGGGGCAACCTCCAAAAGTCTCCAATGAAGAACACAATTCACAATGATGATCACAAACTTACCACTAGCTCCTATATATTATTCCCTAGTTGCTACCTAGGTTGACTTACATACTTAAATATAACCCCTAGGCTGACCTAATAACATATAATTGACTATAATAATGATTATATATAATAATTAAGAGTTAAGGTAGCCACAAGATGATTACTCATTACCCTATACATACTATATGATTAAGGGTGTAGCATGCTCCCTCTCTTCAGAGAAGCATTGTCCTCAACATTGATCAAGTGTGGATGTTTTTTATTAAAATCTTCATCATTACCTGTGGTGTCTTCAATTGGCCATTTATTTTTCTAGATGAGGTAGACTATTTGAGGTCCCATAATGATTCTTCCTTCTTCATCGAGCTCTAGTAACATTATCTTAGATGGAACTTTGAGTCTATTAACATTGTCAAAGCTAGAGACATGATATAAAGGTTGTATCCTTTTTAACTTAGGTAACCTCAATTTGAATGTTATGTTGTTAGTCCTTTTTGAACCTTTATGAGGCCCGTACAAATCAGGTACCCACTTGTGATCCAAAATTGTAACTACTTGCCTCAAAGGTGATGCAAGAATCTTTGGCTGTTGCACTTCCATTGATAATAATTGAGCCATACCTTTATCCACATCTTTTTTTAGCAACATTTGGTGTGCACTTACTAGTTGTGGACTCTTTGCACATAAACCCCTTAGCTCATATTTTTTACCCTCTAAGTAGAAGCACATGAATAGTTTCTAGAAATTTATCTCAATTGTGCCCAAGCTAGTAAGCCATTGAACTCTAAAAACAATGTCTGCTCCAACCATGGGTATAGAAAACATAGGGCTATATATCATGTAGTCTCCCATGGTGAGATTAATACTATGGAATTTCCTTGAACAATTGATTGTACCACCATTTGCAATCATAACTTGGAATTCAAGGTAAGGGTAGACAAAACAATTCAATTTTGCTACTAGTTGCTTGTTGATGAAGTTATGTTTTCTCCCTAAGTCAATCAATATTGTCACCATTTGTTGTTTAAGGAAACCCCTTACCCTAAGTGTTGTGGGTTTTTAATATTTGATAGTGCATGACAAGAGATAGTTTATTGGACATCTTCGGAGCCCTCTATCACCACCAATGGGAGCCAATGAGGTGGTACCCTCATACTCACTATTTGACAATTGATAATTGCAAAGAGCCATGCAAAGATCTCTAAAAGAGCTATAATGCATTAACAATATCTTATCATGGATGTAAGGTTGTAAGTTTCCAATGGAAACTCTTTGTACATCAGTATTCGAAAGAGAATATAGTATTTGAAAAAAGAGCCTGGCTTGGTAACGCTTAATGAAATCAATCACTTTCTCCTTCACTCCTTGCTTGCAATGAACCAAATAAATCAAAGAGACTTGAGGTCCAACATTCGCTTGGAAATGTTGTAGAAATTGATAGATAAGTTGTTGAAAATAATTGATTGAATTCACAGGTAAATAATAAAACCAATCTAAGGCCATATCTTTAAGTGACCGAGAAAAGAGCTTAGCTAGGATAACATCATCAAAGAGAAATTCACATTACTATTAGGATCTCCTTTCCCATTATACTTCTCAAAATGAGGGGTTTCAAACTTCTCATGTATCTGTGTTTTTAGAATAGTAAAGGACAATGGACTATGGGTGTAGTAAGATTGAATAGAAGGTCGAGACTAACCTTGACTCATACTTGTTACTTTTTGTTGTAAGGAACTGACATTCTACAAAAATTGATTAATTGTAGGGTCAAGTGGTGGAGTAGCTTGAGATTGGATAAGATTCAAATGAGCAAAGCTAGGAAGAGGAGATGACATTGTGTGATTGGATTTTTGGTAAGTAAAATTTCACTGATGTTGACCAACAAGAGATGATGACACATTTGAAATAACATTGTGATATGTAAAGAGGATGACACTATAATTGTGAATAGGATTCCCACTTGATACTCCAAGACTTGTGTTAGCACTACTACTGGGATGTGCAGTGGTGGTGAGAATAGAAGAAGTAAATGTTGATATAGGGGATGACGGTATGGGTAACAACATTTGTGTCCTTATTTGTTTTTGTGAGGACACATTAGTGATTATTTCCACGCAACTAGTTGATGACATAATGTTGTTATCCACTATGTGAGCTAAGCTACGTAAAATTTCTATACCTTCTTGACCTTCGAGAAATATATTTCTTAGACCTTCAATGAGAGTCACAACTTCCTTGGCTAAATGTTTTGTTCCCACAAATTGCTAAAAATGAGCCAACTCAGTGTCTAGTTTCTAAATTTGTGTTTCAGGGACATAAGCCACGAGGTTGTCTATGTCTATAGAGTCATTATAATTTTGTACTTCAGATATCATAGGTAAAGTAGGCATGTGATCTAAAGATGATGAACTTCCATGTGCGAGTAAGTTGGCAACATTAGATTCTGATGTTAGAACATCGGAGCTATTTAAAGCACTAAAAGCCATGATTTTATAACTTATCCTCACAAGGATGATAGATTCAGAACACCGGGTCACAAAACTCATGAAAGACTCCACAAGATTTATGACACACAAAATGCACTTATAGAGGAAGGTATTGATAAGACGGAAAATTAAAATGATTTGATAGAAGAAAGGGTTTTACTTTAGTTTTCTAAATGAATCAATGTTTCTAAATGATTAACAATATGAACAAATATATGTAATAAATGTCTAATCAATTCAACAACCAATCAAGACAATGAAGATTATGAATGCTTGCTATCTAATTAAATCATTAACTAATCAGATTTGGAACAACAAATAGATCAAATCTAAACAAAGAAGGCTACAAAAGTTCAAAACTCGTCGGGTTCACCAAATTGTTTGATGAAAAAGGGAGACCCAGTCAATCATGTGTTAACTAAGTTAATCCTTTTCATCAAACATTGGAACACAAACTGAGCTTGTCTACAATCCTGAAGGAGAGCCAAGCAATAGGGGTTCTATTCCTTTGTTTTAATCAAAAAGATTGAAATGAAGTATGCTAGATCTAGGGTTTCTATGATGAAATATGCTAAAACAAAGATTACTTACCTTATAGAACTGAAAACCCATAAAATAGGACCTAAAGTGAGCAGTGCAGGATTGTCAGAGATCACTGCCAGAAATCAAGGCAGATCTAGGAGGACTATTTCACCCAAGTGATGAGGTACAAATAACCTCATCTTAATATTAGCCTAATTACCCCTTTGTGCCATTAAGTTAATCCAAACCTATGCCAATTTATTAGTCTTATGAGCAATAATCAAGTCTATTTTGGAAAGAGTAATGCACAAATTTTTGTTCTTAAATTGATTAGATTTTATCACTAATGTTGACATAATTTTATGAAAAGATATGTGTCTTCAACAAGTTTTTGAATACAATGAAGTGGAAGAAATGGACATAAATTCAGTCTGGAGTCAACAACGTTGGAAGTCTAGGGTGCCAAAAATTTAGGGGACTCAGGATTAAAGACTTCAGTCATTTACTACTGTCCAACCATTTAGCAGTTTATTTATCTTATGTTATTTCAAAGACAATTAAGGCATTCAAAGCTCCACATGAAGCCCCTGTTTTATGGAATTAAAAAGACATCTTGTTTCTAAGTTATTTTTTATGTTATCTTGTTTTAAGACTTTTGGTGGCAATAATGGACTACCCCTAGAATTTAGGATTTTGGAAGTGATATAGACTATCTTTGTTTTTCAAATTATTATGCTATGAATGAAGCGAATCAAAATTTCTTTGCGTCAATATAGCTTACTGTATGATGTTTTGTGTGAACTGGAAATAAATTTTGTTGATCTGGTAAATGTGATATGAGTTGATAAAAGAATTCTAGAGAGCTGGCCACTCGAAAGAAATAGATAAGTACTTTTATATTTTGTGAATGTGTTTGTTGTCTTCTATGGCATTTATTTTATGTTCTATGTTGTTTTGTTAAGAAGTGTTATGATAGAATGGTGTTAACCTACAAGGTGTCATGATTAGTAGTTTTCAAGTGAAGTGTAACTTGCAACTATAATTCTATAGTTCTATGTGCCATCTTGAAATTTATGGAGTTCTGGAGTTTGTCTTCTGTGTAAAGAAATTTCGAAGCTCCTGCATAGTTCAAAATTTCAATTGAAGTTGATAGTATAAAATCCAAATTTGAAATTCATATGCTTTCTTAGGTTAAAATGTTTCTTTCAACTTGTAGTTTAAGGTCCCATGCTTTATAGTTTAAGTTTCCATGCTTTATAGTTTAAGTTTCCATGCTATATATTTTAAGTTCCCATGCTTTGTAGTTTTAGACTTTCTTAAAGGTAAAAATTTAGAAAATCATTACTAAGCTAAGATTTCCGAATTCCCCTCCTATTGTGCATAGCCTTGGACACAACCCGATCAATAAAACTAATACGGTTGATAAAACTGATATATTTTTAGCTAAAGTGTTAGGTCTAAATGACAACCTATCACCAGGCATAGGTGTCCTAGGGCTTAGGGCCCTCCGAAGGTGGTTTCCAAGAGTCAAGATCCATATTTATCAATCTACTCTTTGATTTGTTGTACTTTCTTCTGATCTTCTATAATTTGTACAAACACAAGAGGGAAAATGGTTTGGGCCATTTTAGGGGTTTTCCTTAGTCAAACCCCATGAATGGTGTTCCCACCTCCACAACAACCAAGATGATGATGATAAAGAGTGCGTGTCCTTAGAAAACAGAGGAAAAATCAATATAAATGAATGTTGTAATAAAGTACCTTTACCACAACATGAAACCCTAGTGAGACTTGGTGCCACAACACAAGATTGCCAGAAGGATGATAATGGAGGAAGAAGCTTCCTCTAGAACCTGCAATAATGTTATAAATCTGCAATAGAGAGTTTCACATAAATTTGCATAACATTCATGATAGAGATTTGATCACTTGAATATCACTTGAAATCTTGATGTTGCTTAAACCTTATTAGTGTGAGAGGTAGACTTGTTTATATATGTAATTCAATTCATTTTCAATAAAACCTTTCAAGCAAAGCTAACAAAGTGTATCACTCGAAGCAACAAGGCTGACATCCAAGGCCACACAAACTTTTATTTTGCTAATATCAAGGACACTAGCTCTTGGGCACTAGTATCTAGGTGTTTGGGGTCTTTTCAGGGCATGTAATCAGAGGATAATACCTGGAGCTAGAATATGCTTCAAAATCTAGTCTTCTTTCAATAGAGGTCTACATATTAGTCAACAAGGGTGCTAAACCTAGGGTAAATTGTTAGTGTCAACAATATACGACACTACAACCAACCCATGAAATTAGGTGTGACCCATGGGATGTATCATGTGTTGATAGAAGACTTCAACAAAATGAAAAAAAAGCTTGGTTGATTGTAGATAGTGGCGGCATGTAGTGTAAAATTAGCAATACTATTGGAAAAAAATGAACTAGGTAAGTGCAAACCTTGGATGGTTGTAGGTAGTGGAGACATGTAGTATAAAATTAGCAATCCTATTACGTTTAAGGTTAAATTTAAGAGAGTGAAGTACAAACTTGCAGGATAGCATGGGATTGCGATGAGGTCTCATTGATTTGAGTGACCTCTATTGTTTGGTTGTGGTTGCCTCTATGGAGTAAGGTCATCACTTGCAAGCCCACTTAGTTGTGCTCCTTATAACTATGTTATATAAAAGTAAGATGAGCTTAGATTTTGAAGAGTTCTAGATATGCCTCATTAGCTGTGTGAGTATGGTGCTGTGTGATCTCTAAAGAGACATTCCCTTGAAGAAAGAAGAGAAAATATTAGTTACCCAACATAATTGAAATGATATCAAAATAGTGCTCAACTCAAGGAGAGATGTTGGGAGATGCTTACAACATGCCTATTTATCCTCTCTAAGAACAAGAGGCTTGCAAGGTGACAAGAGATTCTTCACTGCTTCATTGTAAGCCTCCAAATAAGAGATTTAAATGATGTGTTTGCATTAAAGCTCCACTATTGAAGTTTTACAAAGAGATCCTTTATGGCAAGAACTATAACACCTAGACTTTGTCTTCCATGTAGAGCACAGTCAACAAGCTTTATAGTGCTGAACAAATTTATGTCACATCCCCACTAGTTGTATGGAAATAAGAGCTTTGTAATAGGGTGTGAACATCCATCAAATCATCAGACTTGGGAGTTGTATAATATCCAATTGAGTAGAGAGTCAACTCCAGATGGGTGAATCTAAGGGGCCAATAAAAACCTTGAAAGACTAGTGCTTCATGTCTTTCTACATAGGAGGGTCACTAAAAATCCTTCCCTAGTCAAGCAATTTTAGGGTTGGTGGTTGCATTCCATGCAACTTTAGGGTTAGGTGTTTTAAGAATGGGGAAGATTGATATTAGGTTTAAGTTTTTTTGATAGATGAGCACTAACAGAGGAGGTAGCTCCCTTTTATATTATATTCACAAAAAAAAGAAATACAACATTAGCTCCCATGGAGCATGCACCATTACAAAGATTCATTCACTAGGCATCCTCAGATGCTACAAAAATAATAGACCTTCTGATATTTCAAATGCTCACTTGATCTGAGGAGGAAATAGAAAATAAATGTATTGGCTTATATAGAAGTTAAATAATTCCATGTTATTACAAGTTATGCCATCAAAAAGCAATCTCAAGGCCTCTGTTGTTATCTTATTCTTCTTGGTTGTTGTTGCATCGAAAACCCCTCCCTTTAAGCCTTCATTAGGCTTTTTGTTGAAATCAAAGATCATCCCATACACCTTCTCCCTCATTTCTTTCTTCACAAAATTATGTGCCATTAGCTTGTGTTGTGCTTCCAACCCATGATCAGAACTATGTTCATTAGGAATTCTTCATATAATTTACCATCATGATTGTATTCCCCAATGAAAACATGAGCTCCAATGATATGCTTTATTGTTGTGATGGTGCCTTCCTTCTTTGCATTTAAAATCCGTTTGATTTGCACATCAACTGCCTCATTGCATGCACAATCACACTCAAAGTTCATCCTTTGTGCCATGTTTTTTGAGTTTACCAGAGAAGCTAATATTTAATATTGAAGCCATATGTGCATCATGAAGTGCCCATGAGCAAGTAATTAGTGTTTTGGCTGATTCCTCCCTGCAAAATCTTCATTCTGCAATATGTAAGTCATTTCTTTTACAGACTCTATCTGTCTGATTCTAAAATCACTCCCAATTCTTCCCAGTTTGTATCCACATTGGATACTTTGATAATCTCTCTATTCTATTCCTTGGTTAGTAAGATAATCAGAGGCCTTATTGGTTTCCCTAAAGTTATGGTTTATCATAAAGCTCTCTAATATATCCAGTAAGTCCCAAATCACTTCTACCCAACTTAGAAGTTTCCAATTCCAAATTTCCCTCTCTTTTTTATCGCATTTATACAGATTAATGAATCTCCTTCAATATCAATTTCATTTATATTTTTTTGTACACAAATTCTCAAGCCTTCCTAGAGTGCTTCTATTTTCATTTCATTGTTAGTTCTGATCTTGAGGTTCTTTGAGGAAGCCCAAATGAGGACTCCCACCTCATCTCTAATGATGCAGCCTGCACCCGACGATTCATACCAGATATGACTTTCAAAGTCCATCCGATCAACCAATTATTAAAAAAGCAAGTGGGAATTACTTGGACCATAGACTGTCAAAACGTGTTCAAACAAGTAAAAAGATTCTTATTGACCCTGCCCACACTGATGCCTCCAAAGCATGACAAACCCTTCATTCTATACTTTAGGGCCACTGATATCTCTGTAGCCTGCATGCTAGCTCAAGGGTATGAGGGTGGAAGAGAAAAATCCATCTATTTCATAAGTCAAACTTTATTGGAATATGAGAAGAATTACACGCAGGTTGAAAAAGAGTTCTTGGCCATGGTTTTTGCAACTTGAAGGCTATGACATTACATGCTGAATCAAGAAACTAAAGTCATGATATGATCTAAACAATTGAGGACTTTTTTGAATCAACCTACACTCTCAAGGAGAGTTGATCGGTTCATAACCTTGTTGAGTGAATTTGAACTAACCTATGTCAACCAAAAGGCAGTTAAAGGACAAGTAATAGTAGACTGGTTAGCAAATAATCCAGTCCCTCAAGAAGAACCCGTGAATGAAGATTTCCCCAATGAAGAAATCTATGCAGTAATTATGGAGAAATATGCCAACTCGTATTGGTATAAAGACACTGTAAACTATCTTGCGAACAAAACATACCCAGAGAACATGACCCCTTTAGGAAAAAGATGATTGCGTGCCCTCACCGCAAGATATGTTTGATAGGTGATGTGCTCTATCGAAGAGCCTCGATAGAATATTGCTCCAATGTGTGGATAAGGAAGAAGCTTGCACGATACTAGAAGAGTGGCATAGTGGAATATGTGGAGGACACTTTGGAGGACATGCCATGGCAAGAAAAATACATAAGAATGGGATACTTCTGGCCCTACTTACAAGGAGATGCGGTTAAGTTCGTAAAAAGGTGCTCGAAATGTCAAGCATACGCGCATGTTCACCATACTCCAACAAGAGATTTACAACCAATTGTCACACCTTGGCCCTTCTCCACATGGGGATTAGACCTAGTAGGAAAGATATCCCCCCATCAATAGACGGACATCTGTTCATCATAACGGCAACAGAGTATTTCACAAAGTGGGTGGAGGCCATGCCGCTCACCACAGTGTTGGGAGCCGTGATCGCTAAGTTCATCTTAAACCAAATCATTTGTCAGTTTGGAATCCCTCAAGTCATAGTGACCGATAATGCCTCATCCTTCAAAAATCCGCAAGTGAGAGAATTATGTGAAAGGTTTCATATCAATCATAGTTCCCCTTCGGTCTATTACCCTCAAGGAAATAGACAAGCAAAGGCTACCAATAAAACTTTGAAGTCAATATTGGTCAAAATCGTAAAGGACTCCAAGAGAGACTAGTATTTGCAACTATATCCAGCTCTATGGGCCTATAGAACGAGTGTCAGGACACTGATTAGAACCACCCCTTATGCCCTTACCTTTGGGTCAGAAGCAGTACTGCCATTAGAATTAGAGTTACCTAGCCTGAGAGTGTCATTACATGGATTATTGGACAATGAAGAATACAAGGCAGTCAGGTTGGCTGAACTAGAAATGTTGGATGAAACACGCCTGAGAGCCGTCCAAAGGCATGACTCTTATCTTGCAAGAATGAAAAATAAGTATAACAAAAAAGTCATTCCAAGGCCTTTTACAGTGGGAGACTTAGTGCTCAGGATAGACAACCTAATCGACAAAAGGGCAGGTGAAGGATGAAAATTTAGACCTAACTGGATAGGCCCATACATGGTTAAAGAAGATATTGGAAATGGTGCTTATCTCTTGTGCACAATGGAGGGAGAGGAATTTGGAGAAATGGTCAATGCCTTTCACCTCAAGAGATATTATGTCTAAAAAACCAAAAAAATCATAAAACATAAAAATACAATTTTTTTTCATAAAACTCAAAAAATGTCAAAAACAATTTGTTTCTTGCATTGCGGCATCATTCTGTTCATATTGCATTACTGTTTGTGACTTGCTCTTATGCTATTTTCCCTTTAGTAAGGAGTCTAATGTTGCCTAGATATATGTCATCCTTTTAGGACCTAGAGATTCCACTTCTTTCACAATCGCCATTATCCCCCTTCACTCCCAGTGAATCTAAAATCAAAGCCTAGCTCTTAGCTTTACATTTATCCCAATCTTAATGAGTTAAGATGTTAGGTCTAAGCAAAGTCAGTATTCAAACCTACAGTGTTCAAAGGAAGCTTGCAAGTAGACCTTCCCAATTCTTCCCTACTAGAAGAGAAGTCTGACCAGATTATGAAATCTTTAGGTGGCGCTTAGCGCCTTATCTCTCTTGGCCAAAAACATCAGGAAGATCAAAATTTTGAAGGAAGCAATCTAAGATGTGAGTGAATAAAAAAAATAAGTGAACAAAATAAGAGTGTAGAAAAGTGAGAATTGAGAGACCAAAGCATTGCATAGCAAAAATTTCAAAAAAAACATTCATTTTTAGAAAAGTCAGAAAATCCAAAAAAATGAGAAAAGATAAGTGAGGAAAAATACAAAAAAAGTGAAAAGAAAAAAAAAGAGAGATACAAAAAAAGAGTGAAAGAGAGAAGATTGCTGAGTGTCCATGCTCTTGGGTGGAGAACAGTCTAAGCTCGAAGCCTCAAGAGTGACATTTTAACAGAGAAAGTAAGGTACAAAGCACACACATGCACTACGTTGAGCAAAGATGAAAAGTCTAGTTGTCTCTAGTATCATCTTCTATCTAGGTACCCTTGTTCTTTCCCATTTTTTATCCTTTACCCTAGGTCTATCTTGCTTGCTATCTCTAATCTAAGTCTAGTGAACACCTATAAAGCTTGATGATCATCTAAGTTGAAAGCCTGTCAAATTATCTCATCTAGATAAGGATCAGTGTTTAGCCTTTAGCAAAACCTAGAAATTAGAAGCACTCCATAATTTATTTTCACTCCCTGCTTGAGTTTTTCTAAAAACCTATCTCACAGCCCTGAATAGATTCCTTATATAAGGACAACCCGCAATCCCCTAAACTAAAAATGGTGTTTAAGAGCAGTCATTCTGTTTGTCCCATATTGCATTCATATCAGAATTAGAAAAAGAGTCCTAAAGCAATAAAGTCAAGTGTCATATCTCATGACATTCAGTAAAGTATTGTAGTTTCGTTTACTACATTTCTTGTGTGCTTGCATTATCATATCGTAAGCTACATATCATCTATGTGTCCTTCAAAATTATAAAAAAAAAAACATGTCATCATTGTCATAATTGCATTTGGTAAAAGAGTTGAAAAGGTCAAAACATAATAAAAAACTTCCTCAAAACTTCCAGACATGCACAAGAGATGAGTACAGAGTTCCACAAGGGAAAAACCATAGAAAAAGATAAGCTTTCAAAGATATATCTCAAGTTTTCACATACAAATGGTATCATAGAGCTAAGACAAAATGCTCTCAAGAGAAGTAGAGGCTCCCTATGCAAGGGGGCATGAGTTTGAGAAAAACAAGTCAAAGTTGGTGTTGGCAAGAGACACTATATGGATTCATGGTTGTTGTCATTGATGGCAACAAAGGTCATCCCACATATCCGCAAGTCATGGTGTGTCTCTACCGGAAGTCAGAATGAAGATTATTGTGGTCCGGTGATCAAGAACAGAGCATGTGGCAAGGTCTGATAGACAGGTCCGGATCTCTCAGAGGAAGTATCTTGGTGCAGTGCGGATCTGGGGAAGTCAAGAGGACTACCTTGAGTAGTATATTCCAAGGATTTAGCCTCCGGTGATGGACAAGGAAAAAGATATGAATAGTTGAGTACCGGATTCCTGAGTGACAGTGTGAACAGAGGAAGAACTGACTGACAGAACATCAGACTATTTTCTGGATGTGTTACTATTGATGGTAAAGGTTGTGAAGGCATGAATCATGTTTGGCCGACATGATTAATGATATCTACAAGTATATGCTTGATCTGCATTACTTGATGTGCAAGGATTCAGTCGACAGAACAGAGTTTGTGAGAAGATAGACTGTTCTGGATGCCGACTAGAAAGGTGATGAAATTACTTGTGCGGATATATATGCATGATGGATTTAGTTGTGAGAGGAGTGGTTGTGTGATGTGGTATGTGAATAAGTGCAGAGTAGAGCAGAAGTAGTAAGAAAGATCCGGTATGTGAAAGGAAAGCAGAATAAAGAGAAGAGGAAAGATGAAGTGCAGCAGATCAGTGTACTGAGCCTAACCGGAATTGAACTCCAGCATATGTGGATGCTTCCAATCAGTTCAAGTATTATATAACATTCTTTTGTAGACAGTGTGTCTCCTTGTAGGCAGTGTGCCTCCTTTGTGAGCAGTGTGCTCGGGCAGTGAACCCTAATTGGCAAGTGCCATTTTGTAATTCCTTATTCTTCTAACAGAGAATAATCTTTGGGTTAATCACCCCATGGTTTTCTCCCTTAACAGGGTTTTCACGTCAAAAATACTGTGTCATGTGTTTTTCATTTCATGGTAATATTTGCTTGTTTGAATTAATGCTGCATTGATTAATAAGAAAGTTTAGAAAGAAGAAATAACTAGGATAACTGATTCACCCCCCCTCTCAGTTATCAACAATTGGTATCAGAGCTAAGTTCCTCCTAATAGAGCCTAACAGCTTGAGGAAGATCTGGGAGTTCAAATGGATGCATATGGTTTAAGGGAGCAACTCAAAACTGCCCTTGAGGATCTTGAACAGTCAAACTCTGAAGTCAATGAATTAAAGGAAAGACTTAAACAGGCTGATGAATTCATGAGAGAACTAAAAGACAAATTAAGTCTCTCTATGAAAAAGAGAAAGGAGCTGCTCCAGCAATTGGCAAGACAAAGTGAAGAAAGTAATGCAAATGAAGAGCTGACTGAAAAAACCATGTTATGTGAAAAGTTATCAAAAGAAGTTATTATGGTAAGACATGAAATGGAATCAGGAGTTATAAAGTTTACTCAAGAGATTGAAGAGAAAAGAAAAACTGAAGACAATCTAAGACAATCTCTCAAAGAGAAATCAGAAGATTGTCACCAGATGGATAGAATTATCAGACATCTTGAATCTGATCTTGAAGATGCTAAAGATAATGAAGAAAAACTTAAGGATTAAATTGTCTCTCACAAAAGGGTTCTTCAAACAACAAATGAATATAAAGAGAAATTCAAGATAAGTTCTGCTCAACTCAAAGTTCTTCTTGGAAGTCAAAAGAGGACAGATGACAAGTGTGATTTAGGATATGAGAAAGAAGAAAGCTCCAGATCCGGTCAGAAGAATTTTGGATCAGAAAATCCAAGGAACAGGCCTAGAAAACCTCCGGTAAGACAACCCAATGCCTAAAGATATTCTTCCTTCAATGGATACTGCCACAGCTGCAATCACTTTGGTCACAAAGCTAATCAGTGCAAAAAGAGAATGAATCAGACTAATTCATCCTTCTCCGGACAATGCTTTAACTGCAAAAGGTATGGACATAAGTCTCATGAATGCAGAAATATGCAAATGAACAAATCATTCAATTGTAGATGCTTTACTTGCAATAGAGGTCATATGGCTAATCAATGCAGATCAAGAGGTTATCAGTCAAATATGCAAATAAATGTTGTTTGCCAAATCTGTAATAGGTCCGGTCATAATGTAAAAGTCTGCAGAAGCAAGAATCAGGACAAAAGAGGTCCGGTATATAGTTAGAATCAAGACAAAGGTAAACAAAAGATGAATGCGGATGAAGTTAGCAATGAGATGAACAAGATTTGGGTGAAGAAAAGTTTAGAGAAGGTAGAGGTTGGATCCGCACCAGACTCTGGTGCTGATATTCCTTCCAGAAATTAAGAAATGAGCTCTAGCTTAGGGGGAGACACAAAGAAAATCCTGTTCCCCCAGCCAATCAAGTGGTGCCAGATTAGGCACAAGATGCGGAGTAAAGGGTTTGTAGATATGAATCTTGAGATGATCCAGCTAAGATTTCAGAGGTCCACATGAAGATATGAAGAAGTTGTGATCGATCATGTAAAACCTGTTCCGGGAAATGCTCCGGAATGACAGAGGATTACAAAAAGGTCCGGAGAGATCCGGAAGTGCATTGTCATACTCTGCGGATTGGACAAGAGTATTTTGGATATCCTTGTGATGTGTCATCTTGATTTATTCATAACTGAAAGATCCGCATGATGTTCATAAATCAGGACTAATCCGGTTCTTCAAGTCATTCGAATAAGGCAAAACTGGAATAATGTAGGTCGAGCATTTATTGCAAACAGATATTAGGGTTTGCGAAACAATATAAGGGATTTCTCATAAATCACTTGTTCACTCTACACTCAAGAAGAAGCGAAAAGTGGAGCTCTGCAATAAAATTCATCAAGTTCACCGAAGATCACTTGCAGAAGTTATTACACACAGAAATCAATCCAACCACTCTGTATAACCAAAGGCACATAAGGTATTTTCCGTTTTCAAATATCTCACTGCAAATCTTTGAAAAATGGCTACTCCAAATATAGTTAAGATCTCTGATAGACCTCGCCCCATATTCAAAAAATATCCATACAAATCTTTGGAGGTAGATCCCCTAGGAGCCTTCTCTAGTGTTCCGCATGGTATATTGCATACGGAGGACATTAGGGTTTACATACATGCCAATTTTGAAGACTTTGGAGAATCAAAATTGATGGATATCTATCACAAACAGTTGATAGATGACTCCTTTGAGATTAAACCTCAGTACAAAGCCATCCGGGATAAGCACTTTGCACAGTGCATTCATTTCCCCTGTTTTGAAGAAGATGAATAGGTCCAGTATGTACTAAGTAGAGTGCATGACAATTTCCTATGGTTGAACAAGCCTTTCAAGATCACCAAAGATGCAATTAGGGCTGTAACTGGTCTGCACTCATCCGGTGGATTACCTATTCTCAAGTCTGTCAAAAATCAGACAGTTAGTGATGCAACCAGATCTAAATTTGACAAGAGAGCTATGACAATTGAAGACATCCCTGAACTGGATGTCAAATTTGCATCTATGATAATTGGTTACAAGATCTATCACTCCAGTAGGGAAAATTTAGTACCGGGAACTGCAATTTACACAGCTTATCAAATGCTAAAGGAGAATGCAGACTATGACTTGTGTGAGCTTCTTCTAAACCAACTTTTAGAAAATCTGCAGAAGATCAAGAAGGACAAGAAAAACTCCTTCAAGTATGGTAGTTTGATCCTTTGTTTATTCTTTTATTACATGAATGAGCTTCCCGGATCCAGTGGATGGATATGGCAGAATGACAGACCAGTTGCCATCCAAATCAGAGATTATTTGCATGGACTTGGGGATGCTAAAGCAAGAAAAACAACCTTGTGGGGATATTTCAAGAACTTTCAGAGCATGATGCATGCAAGAGAAAGAATTCCCCAGTCTCTTGTTGAAAAGTACAAAGACACAGTATGCTTTATGGTAGAAACAGATTAGTGCCTAATGGAGGTAGTAGAACCAAGAACTGTGTGGATCATGCCCATGGGGTATGAAGTGGATGAACAGATTGTGGAGCTGCATGTTCAACACATGCTAAGTCAGCCTAAAGATCCAAAGGCAAAAAGGTTCGGAACATTTGAGGAACTGAGTATAAAAATCCATGTTGAACTCAGAGAACCAGAGATCAAGAGGAAGGTTAGAAAAGAAGTAGAACATATAGCACAAGGCCTTGGGATCTCCATGGAGGCACTTGATGCTCACCGGAAGAAGAAGGAAGGGGATGAGAAAGAGAAGAAGAGGGCAGAAAAGAAAAGTGAAGAAAGTGTTCCGGTAGAAACCTCCACCTGGACCAGATCCTCAAAAAGATCTGCACCTCCCACAGCCAAAAGCTCAAAACCGGAAGTCCAGGCATCCGGCAAAAGATCCAAGACGAAAGCCACAAGGGCTTATGAGAGTCAAAGAGATGAAGAGGAAACTGAATCAGATGAGGGAGTAAAGGAAATAAAGAAGCAGAAGAAGAAAGGATCCGGTAAACCCTCCACAGGCCAAGACAAGGAAGAAATGGTAGAGAAATTTGTTGAAAAGCCCACCCTGTCTCTAGACAGTGTAATCAAATCAGTCACTGTGGATGGGAACCTTCAACCAGTGGCTGAATTCTATGATGACTACAATGAGGCTAACCAAAAGATCCTATAGTAAGCTACAATCAGGTATCTGAACATTTACAATAAAGCTTTTATTGAGATTATCTCTGAAATTCCTAAGAGTCTAGAGAAGGAATTAGAAATAAGAAAGAACAATGCCCAGGCAAAAGATCTTGAGATCCAGGAGTAGATAGCTATTCAGCTATATCCTCAAATTGATCCCAAGACAATGAACATAATATTCAAAGATTGCAAAGATGAGTTCAGAAGTAAAGCAAGGATGAATAAACTCATGCTTGGTGAGATTGACAAGGTGGCCATGGATACAGAAGAGATCCTCCGGAAGGCCTTCAAAAGGTTTAATCTTCCTATTGTAGAGGACTTAGGTGCAGAAACAACTGTGGACTTGGAATCCTCTGCTCCGGAAGAAGTGGCCCTTGAACAGACTAACATCTCTCCTCCGGTTTCCCCTACAGTCTCCGGATCCAAAGAAGAAGAGAAATTACAAGAGAAAGGAGCACCAGTGAAGGAAAAAGAAGGTGACAGTGCAAAGATTGTAGAAGGACAGAAGACTTCACCAGAGAAAACCACAATTGTCAGTGGTGGGAATGTAGAGGGAGAGAAAATTCTAAAGGATAGCTCCAAGATTGTAGAAGAGAAGAAACATTTGTCTCCGGCAAGAGACATTGCACAAACTGTCCAAAAATTTTTGAGCAAAGAAGCAATAGAGATTGATGAACCAGAGCTTCTACAAGGTCCATTCAACTTTGATTCCCTCTCTCTGGTGCAGACAATGAAGATAGCTTCATTTGCAAATGCTAAGGCAAATTAAAAACTCCTAAAGTCTTATATGGAAGACTGTGAGTTGATAGAGGCTACTTCCGGAGTGCTTGAGAAGATTATGCCATCGGTCCAGAAAGATCCCACAGCCTCCTCTTCCGGTAATCTCAAAACCTTAGTCAGCAGTGTTGGTACACATTTTGAATCCCTAGAAAAATCAGCTGAAGAAAAGGTTCGGAAGGAGTTTTTGGATAAGAGATTCTCAGAGGTACTAGGATTAATCTCTAATGATAGGAGAAATATGAGTATTGGAATAAAGAGCTTAGAAAATGCTCTTAAGGATGGCGGTGACATTTACAAATTTCATATCTCCTGGTCAAAAGCAACTATAGAAATTGAGAAGAAAATAAAAGAGGAACAGGACAAACTACTGAGTTTGTCTCAAAGTTTTGATCCTCTCTCTTCCTCCATAGTAAATCAAGAATGTCAAACTATTGCAATCACAAATGCAATAAAGAACTTTGAAAAGGAAAGGAAGAATATAATTAACCGGATGGGAGAACTTAGAAGGATTATTATCCCTAAGTTAGAAACCATGCATGAGGCCATAAGTGAGGCTTAGACTACCGCCCAAACCAATGATCCGATAGATCTCAAGAGGGCAGAAGGTTTTGCATTTTTGATGAGTGGTCACATTTCAATTTTGGATAGAATGAAGCAAAGTTGGGCTACAGAGCTCATGTAGTTGAAGACATCCTTTGCAGATATTCTTTAGTTTATGTGAATATGTAATATACAGTCAAGTATAGTAAATTTTTGAAAATTTTGGTGTGCGGACCCTACCCTTTGCCATTGATGTCAAAGGGGGAGTGAGGAGTAGTGAAAAATGAGGAATCCAACTAAGGGGGAGCTCCAAAAAATGTATATAAAGACAGAGCATCAGCCAAGGGGGAGCATAGTGTAAACACTTAGTCATTTTTCACTAAGTGTTGCCATCAATGCCAAAGGGGGAGATTGTTGGCAAGAGACACTATATGGATTCATGGTTGTTGTCATTGATGGCAACAAAGGTCATCCCACATATCCGCAAGTCGTGGTGTGTCTCTACCGGAAGTCAGAATGAAGATTATTGTGGTCTGGTGAACAAGAATAGAGCATGTGGCAAGGTCTGATAGATAGGTCTGGATCTCTCAGAGGAAGTATCTTGGTGCAGTGCGGATCTGGGGAAGTCAGGAGGACTACCTTGAGTAGTATATTCCAAGGATTTAGCCTTCGGTGATGGATAAGGAAAAAGATATGAATAGTTGAGTACCGGATTCCTGAGTGACAGTGTGAACAGAGGAAGAACTGACTGACAGAACATCAGACTATTTTCCGGATGTGTTACTATTGATGGTAAAGGTTGTGAAGGCATGAATCATGTTTGGTCGACATGATTAATGATATCTACAAGTATATGCTTGATCCGCATTACTTGATGTGCAAGGATTCAGCCGACAGAACAGAGTTTGTGAGAAGATAGGCTGTTTCGGATGCCGACTAGAAAGGTGATGAAATTACTTGTGCGGATATATATGCATGATGGATTTAGTTGTGAGAGGAGTGGTTGTGTGATGTGGTATGTGAATAAGTACAGAGCAGAGCAGAAGTAGTAAGAAAGATCTGGTATGTGAAAGGAAAGTAGAATAAAGAGAAGAGGAAAGATGAAGTGCAGCAGATCAGTGTACTGAGCCTGACCGGAACTGAACTCTAGCATATGTGGATGCTTCCAATCAGTTCAAGTATTATATAACATTCTTTTGTAGACAGTGTGTCTCCTTGTAGGCAGTGTGCCTCCTTTGTGAGCAGTGTGCTTGGGCAGTGAGCCCTAATTGGCAAGTGCCATTTTGTAATTCCTTATTCTTCTAACAGAGAATAATCTTTGGGTTAATCACCCCGTGGTTTTCTCCCTTAACAGGGTTTCCACGTCAAAAATACTGTGTCATGTGTTTTTCATTTCATGGTAATATTTGCTTGTTTGAATTAATGCTGCATTGATTAATAAGAAAGTTTAGAAAGAAGAAATAATTAGGATAACTGATTCACCCCCCCTCTCAGTTATCAACAGTTGGTTCCCTCTGACAAAACCCTCAGGCTTTGACTCCTCCGTCTATGAACACCGCTTGTCACTCCATGGGACCTATGAGAGTGATGTGCTCTGCTATGGGCATGCGATTGTGAAGGCCCCACCATGCTAGTGCCAGAATATCCAACATTAAGGTGAGCCATCTCCCGAAGCACTTTGTTCTCACCTTGAAGCATGCTAACCTGGGTCTTCAAATTTGTTATCATCTCACACCCATGGTAGACAGGAGAAAAAATATTTGTGCGTCACCCTGTAGTAGGGGCACACCAGGATCATCCAATAGATGATCGCGGGTCATCATAGTAAAAGGGAAGGTTAATCCAACATTAACCTCGTGAACCAAGTCCCTCCACTCTTTGACATTGCCTAAAAGGCCAAAACCAAAGTCAGGATCAAGTCTGTGCCAAAAAGAGAGAGAAGACAAAACAAAAGCCAAAGTAAAGTGCTTCTAGAGAAAAACTCATGTGGATCTCCAAGCTGCCAGTTAGGGTCAAATTGACACATCACTTCATCTAAATGAGGAGGTCGGGGAACAACAGGAGGACTCTCAGGAATGTTAGGAGCCTCATGCGAGACATCAATGTCCTCAAAATCCTCATCCTCAAGAGGAGCCTCATCTAACGAATCATCGCTATCAGGAACATAGTCCTCATCAGTGGACTTTGAATCAATGACCACAGTCACATATCGGGAAGGAGTCCCTCTCCCTCCCCTCTGTCCTCCTCTAGAAGCTCTAGTAATGAAAACATTTGGAGTCAAGGGTGTCCAGACAATGCTCCTCTATCTAATCTCCCCCATCTCTTGAATGGTCCTATAGCAGGTGGACACTGGGGGCAAGTCCTCTAGGACATCCTTGCCGAACTACTACAAGACTTGATCTACTTGATGACCCTCAACCTGACCATTGTGATCTGTGATCTCTAGAACCTCATGGCAGTATGCTCTAACCTCACCATCTATGGGGCCAAGCCCCTTCCATGTCATTGTAAAGATAAAAAATCACATCATCATTTGTGAGGGTGGAAACAGTGGGAAGTGTAGTATCATAATGACCAATATGTGCCCACCTTGCTGCTCTCGATAGTCACCTGTCCAGAAGAGGAATAAGCTTCTGATAAGGCCTCATGTGCTAAAAAATCCATGTCATAATCAAAGAAGAGTGGCTAAAAGCTAGAGCCCCTAGCTGAGAGATCTAATAAAAATCTCTGTAGACCATAGCCAGGGTGTTAGGTACCCATGCATAAACTATGCCCTCCTCTATATCACAAATGATGGGTGCCCAACACCATCTCAAATGAGCTGAGGCTTTATCTCCTGATAGCCTCGAAGCGATCAAACCAATCAGAAACCTCCTCAGAAGTGGGATACGGAGTCGAGGCACTGAGGAAAGTAGAACTCCTATCTGGTCTCTGGGATGATTAACCCCCATGAAAGCAGCCCATGAAGCCTTGTTCTCAGAAGACTCACTGGCAGGAAGAAATAGAGTTTGTCCCCTCATAGGGACCCCAAGAATATGATATACATCATATAAAGTGATAGTCCACTCCCCTAAAATATGCGGGAACCTAAATGTGTTCCTATCTAGATCCTAGTAAGTCAGAATATCATAGCATATCTGAGATACAGGATGGATCACAGGAACATGACAAACTCTGCCAAGGCCTGTCCTCTTCAATATGGCACGATCCTCTACACTTAGGGAAGCAAACATCCCTGAAAGCCACCCTTGCTCTCGGCCAACATTTCATTGAATGCGCCCCTCTTGCAAAATCCAGAGAGAAGTTTAGATTAGATCTCATAAACTCATAAAAACATAAAAAAAGTGTATAAACCATCAAAAATTGTAATAAATAGGCAGATTAAGTGACCAAGTTCATCTCAGTTCAGAGTGAAAGAAGCGTTAAACAACATCAATTGCGGCAAAAAATCAGTCCTACAGGCTCGCCCCCTGGGCGACCCAGGTGTCAGTTAGGATCCCCCTGGGTGACCCAGGTGTCAGTCAGGATCCCCCTGGGCAACCTTGTTGTTAGACAGGATCCCCCTGGGTGACCCTACCTGCCAGAAGTGGCGACCGTATGAGAAAGCCCCTCGAGAAAAAAATAGTCTAAAAACCTTGTTTCTCAGTCAATTTTAGAAAACGAAAGACTAGTCCTGCTCTAAACGACGAGATGAACACAATACAACAAGAAAAATCACCAAAAATAGATGATTTCAGGAGATTTTTGCAAAATTCAACCTAGGGTTTGGAGGAGAGTTTTTAACTGATTACTTACCCGGTTCTCCGCGGCTGAGGAAGAGGCGGCCATCTCTGCGATCCCCTTGACGGATACTTCTCTATCAACTACTCACTTGAATGATTCCATTGCTATTTCACTTCGATCTCACAATTTGGCTCTCTTTATTTTCCCTTAGCTTAGTTTCATTTTGCACATTTAGTCTAGTTTGTTTTGCTTTTGTGTTTGTTTTGTGCATCATTTTGCATGCTCTCATCGCTACATGTCCAAACTGACAAAAGCAAGTGACTAGTCGAACTCAAATGATCCATGGTAAGTTCATCATTTCAGTTTTCATTATTTGTTTTGATATATTTAGATGCCAAACTGATACTAGTTATTGCAGGTACAAATTGCAGAAAATCGACAACAGGTAAGGCCTAGTTTGGGAACTGTGTCTACATTTCATGTAGACTATCGTCCTCGAAGGGGGCAAATATGTAAGCACAAAAATCATGCACTGCCTCCATGAGGACCCCTATGATGAGTCAGATCCTTGTCATGTACATGTAAGCACGAAAATAAATCCTTTGGGCAACAGGCCTCTTGATGATGTGTCCTCTCTTCTTGTTTTGTGTCATTTTTGCTTTGTCGATTCTCCTTCTCCTTCTTCCCCATTTGCGACACTTTTCGACACTTGTTGCGACACTTGTCAACTTGCATGTTCTGGCTTGTGAGCTTAATCCCATGCCTTGTGAGTGTCTTTAGGTGAGTTTTCACCT
Organism: Cunninghamia lanceolata; assembly: GCA_027924645.1. Lineage (NCBI taxonomy): Eukaryota > Viridiplantae > Streptophyta > Pinopsida > Cupressales > Cupressaceae > Cunninghamia > Cunninghamia lanceolata. Next base: position 14,321,154 of record BSBN01000169.1, on the reverse strand, counting down.
CTCCCCTTTGTATTTCATCTAGTGCACCTCATAGAAGCCTTCTAGAGGTCCCTCGATCCCTCTCCTGCTTTCTGTTTTTAGTTTCAACCTTCCTATCCAAATCTCCCCCTATTATTTCCAGATCTCCCGGGGAGATCCTATAGACACAAGTGGAGATTTGGATTCTTCCTCATGATTGACCTATTTCTTGATGTAGAAATCATCTTTTTCCTCCCTCTTTCCTTCTGCCACCCTGATTTCTGCATTCTGCCCCAGGTTTCACCTCGGATCTCCCCGGGCGACCCAAGGTCACCCCTGGCGACCCTATCTGATGAAAGTGGCGACCCCGCCATCTTTTGTCCTGCAGAAAAACTGAAGTTTCTCTCACGTTTTTGCTCCATTTTTGCCCGTTTTTCTTTCTGTTTGCATGATTTTTGATCTTTGATATAGAGTTAACTATTCCATGCAACCACACATGCATAATTAGCTCTATTTCATCTCAAATTAACTCTCAATCTCATGCATTTCTCCTATCTCCTTTTCTTCTTCAGTGATAAGCTATCATTGCTTCATCACTCTCCTTCTTGCTGAGTTCACTGGGCAATCAACCTTGTTAACTCCCCAATCTATTCTTGTTAACTCATCAATCAAATGAGTTAACTCTTTAATCCAATCCCTTCTTCAAACCTATAAATACCCCCTCCCTCAAGCACAAAGGGAGGCAAATTCATTGTGCACCGGCTCTTGCCAAGTTTGCTCTCCAATCTAGCATTCATATGCTCATATAGGACATAACTGCCTTTTACTTTGATTGTTCGGACAAGAAGCACCACGTTGCTCAATTCAAAGCTCACATCGAGCTCACACAAGCTTCACAAAAGCTTCTCTTTGCTTCTTCAAGTCATTTTGTCATCGAGAGAACCAACTGCTGTTACAAAAGGATTCAAGGTTGCCTACACAAGGATCACTGAGGGATAGTGGAGTCTTCAAATCTTCATCTATTCAGGTTCTTTTATTGCTTTCATAGTAATTAGACAATTATCTTGCTCTTGGGAATAGTAACATACTTGCTTTTTCCTTGATAGATTAGATCTTGTATGCTAGATTAGTCATTTTTGCATTCTTAGATCTACTTTGTTAGAAAAAACATATTTCCTTTTTATTAGATTAAATTCCATTAAGCACACTAAAAAACCCATAAAAACATAGATTACACATTGCATTTGAAAAAGACATATAGGATTGCATACATATTTCTTTCATAGATTAGAAGCATTTTCCTTTCTAAAAATACTCTAAAAAATACCAAAAAGACACATTACATGTCATTTAGTTTGCATTCATATAAAGTAGACAACATCGAAAACCCTCGATTCCATCACGAGGTAAACACAGTTCAAGAGACCTTAAACAAACCCTTGATTTCATCACAAGGTACAAACAAAGTCAAAACACAAGTCAAAACCCTAGATCTGGTTAGAGTTAGCAATCACACGATTTCCTCTATCCTGATTCACGCATGTGTTTAGGAGTGAGGGGAGAGTGGGTGAGAGCTATCTGAGATGAGATCGAGGAAATTCATCCACAACCACAGCAACACACACACATTCCACCACAAGAGGATCCATTTGTTCTCTTGTTGATTGAGGAAATTAGGTAATTACGATTACACAGAGCATTTCTTAGAGACATAGAAACAAGAGAAAACATCAACGAGAACAACTGTTTGCCCACACAAAGGTGGAATTCAAGGAATCCAAATAGAAGAAGAGAGACTAGTGACCCTTCGGGTCATAGGGTTATCTCAACCACCACAACAATTAAATGAAACATACAAAATGCACAACAACAAAGGCCATAGAACTTGCTGACCCCCCCTCACGAAGTCCAACTCTCCAATGAGCCAGACCCCCACTATGTCTCGCCTCCTCTCGACTAGCTAATTCCACGTGAGTGAGAGTGAGGTGGTGGATCGCCCCGTGGCTAGGAGGGAAAGGGTCCGTGTGCGTGCTAAGATCCAACCCGACAGCCTCTAGGCAACTAGAGTCACAATTTTGAGCATACAGGAACATATGACATCTATCTTCATAAGCCTCAGCTTGTCTCATGCTTGGAAAGGAGAGCATCATCTTGGTGCTTTTCCACCAACCACGGACCTGTGGTCCCCTGCACAAGTTCCTAACTGGAAGTGGCCCTACCCTTCATGAAAAGGTTAGATATTAGGAACCATTAGGTTAGCCATCTAAGTATCTAGTGTTGTGTCCTTCATAATGCCTCTCAGTCACACAACTATAGATCCACTCTAACTATGTATGATACTACTAGAGACACTATGCCATCTGGAGCATTGTGGACCAACAATGCATGCTAAGACAGATGCATTACTTTGGCCAAAAATTTACATACATAAATGTTACACATCGAACGCTGTCGTATGTCCACCACCTTGACTTGACTTATAAGCTGTCATGTCCTACAGTTACATAGTTCGACCCTTCTTGGTCTAGAACAATTAAGTTCAAAAATTGTCTTAGTCCATTCCTTGGACATTCGACTTGGTCTTGATAACCATCTTGAGGTTCTAGTTGGTCAAGCAATCAGGAACTAGTGACTCCATGTCACTTTGTCCCACACTTGGTTGCAAAAATAAAAGGTTCTATCATGTTCTCCATATCTACCTTACTGGCTAGGAGTTTACTTTATTTTCTTAGTCCATGGTTTATGTTCAGTTCATAAAGTCAATGTTTTTGAACTTATAGTGACTCATAGAATCAATACCCTTTATGTAATGCCCCATCATGCAACCCTAGAGTGATAGTATAACCAGAGCGGAAAACATAACTATTTTTTTTAAAAGCAATAAAGTACAAAACAGGATCCAAAGATATTATAAAACACGTAAAAAGGAAATGTACACTTCTAACCACTCTAGGGCAACATAATTGCATTAGAAAATTAAGTAAAACCATAAGCATGATAACCATCAATCTGAAGAGATAACTAACCCAATAGATTTTACAACAACAATATAATTTGATTACATAGTCTCAGTTCCAAATTACATGATTACAAGAATACAAGATTGCAAGAGTACAAGATTGCAAGAATACAAGATTTCAAGATCGATCCCGTCGATTTACAAATAGTACATAAGAAGATATACAACACTGCTGAAGAATGAAAGTCACCTGAAACTGGAACAACTCTGCACAAGGCTCAAACTGAATCTCCAAGAAAACCATTGGATAGCTCTACCTCCCAACCATGTGGAACCCTGAGGTCCACCCCACCGAGCTAGGAGATAACAAGAGGATTACCACAAGGTCAAGGTTGCAGCCAAGAGCACAAATACCCATACCAGACTCCATGAAGACAAACATGATGAAAGGACTGCACAGAACTGACAGTACTCAACCAGACAGATCAAAACATCAGAATAGATCAATCATGAGGACAAGACTCCAGAGATACCAACAAGGATGAAGAGAAAGTAACTGAACCGCGTAAGGAGAGTGTCATCGCATGGCCCTAGCATGGGTTACCAGGCTATCTCTCACCAAAAGCCGGCCCCCATCTATGGTTACCCTGGCAGCCTCTCTCTAGGTGCCAGCCCCATAGGGTGACACATGCGGAGCTGACATGTCCTCTCATGAAGACGAGGAGGTCAGCCTTGCCAACTAGGCCTTCTCATCCCACCCTTAGCCTATGAGAGCACTCAAGGTGTGGGTGAGGTCACATTAATTATCTTGTTAAGTGTATTACTACCCAACCCTCCTAGATACATTATTAGGTTTCCACTTGCTTACAACTTCCATGGGGTTACCCAGGCGACCTCTCACTAGGTGCTGGCCCCACCACGGAAGCCACTCCCTTAGCATTCTCTGACCAGTCTATCAAACCACAACATGCAAGGATAAAAGGGCACAAAAAGGATACCATTCCAAAACATATGTCATTCACTTGGCCTCAACAATAAGCCCTTGATCCCTTCAAGAAAAAAAATTAAAACAACACCATCAAGAACCCAACTGACACAAGCACAAGACACTGTGAAGCCTCTGGAGTCAAAAAAAGATGTTCTTTACTAGGTCACCACCGTACCTTTTTTGACGTGGATAATAGGTTACAACCATCACGATCATAATTGGAAAATGACCAAGGATCAAAAGAATGAGAAAACACAATGCAAGATGACCTTGCCACTAGACTACTCTAGCTTCCAAGGTGACAAGTCTCTGGAGATACACAAAACTATCCTGACACAAAGTCAACTAACCAATGTGTCACACACCAATCTAATCCCCTGAGGCACTCATAGACACACCATTGCACTAATAAGACAAGGTACATTCCCAGAACTTAACACCAAAGAGTGCAATGAGCCAAAACTATGACCAGAATGCTTTGGTTCTGGGACATAGTACTAACAGAGAGTAAACTACAACATGACTAGCGAAGTTAATATTCAACAAGGTACTTAAACAAGAATAGCACAATAATGATATCTCAAGAGGCTAGAAACATTAATACCAATAACTTCTACGAACTAAACAATTCCACCCCATTAATAAAATGACATCTTCCATTAACTATGAAACTAAACTATATGAACCTAATCCCTCAAAAATAATTTGCATTACCTATCTCACATATAAAATGACCAAGTAAACTTACATCAACGAAACGACTTACTAGCCGAATGGGAACAAAAGAACATTCTAATTTAAAGACAAGACTTAAGTATCCCTATATACAATAACGACACCCTATCAATGATATAAAACATCTTAGATTCAATTATTATATATATCTATGAAATGGAAGCTTTAACGGCAAAGAATGTATCATAAAGCTAACTTGGCGACTTAAAAGATAAAGTATAGTAAACATTAAAATCCCATATATTTTATTTGAACAAATTTCTACGGAGGAGAACGATTACTACTAAGAAAAGTGACATTCTTTAGAATGAAAAATATAGCTACTTCCTAATAAACTATCAAAATACATTCCTTCGCGGCAGTAAGACTGATAGTTGATGCATCAGAAAGAACATGACTAAGATAAAAGTTCTTCTACTAAATTATACTAAGATACATATCTGCAATCCCACATTAAGACCCTAAAACTCTTTCCTTAATAACAGACAACTATTAATATAATCCCTTTCTCAAAGAGTTCGAGGCACTATAAGTATAATACAAAACAAAAAAAATTGACTAACAATTCTATTCTAATAAAGATGCAATAAGGAATATAACATATTTTAAAACAAATAGCTTAGACAAGAAGGTTTCCTATACCAAATTACTTAAGAGCTACTTAAATCAATAAGGAGACACTTCTAACACTGCTGACAGTATAAGGAAAACTCTCTGTTATCACTAAAAAGATGGTAGAAAGAACGGTTTTCTACCAGCTAATTACACTGGTGGGGAAACTTTCCAATACAGAGACGTCTAAAGGAAAGGAATCGTCCCATTTCTAAATGCAACATTGTAGCTTCTAGGCAAAGGAATGGTATGAGGTTCTACATCAGGTTCGATTGTGATTAATTTGATAGGGAAAGTGATGTGCTGAGGCGGATTAGGACCGTCGCTGAGGAAAGGCGACGAACTGAGCAAGGCTTCACACTTAGAAGATCCTTAGGCAATGACTAGTTCAATTTCAGCGAAGCTACAACCAACAAATTTAGCATTAAAGAACACATTGATCGCTCCTCAGCATGCAATAAAATTCCAGGGTCCATAGTGCGTGAGAGATGTCTAGGAATCATTGAGGTTCACAGAGTTACATAGACTAGCAAGGTAAAAAAAAATTGGTCCATAGCAACGTTGCATCAAAGATTTAAAGAAGCTTCTACCAATGGAAGAGGTTAGCGAAAAGAATGATGACTCAGGGGTTCCATAGGTTATAGCCACACCCTGAGCTTTTTATAGATTTAAATCTTACCCCAGATATGCAAGAGAATGACTGGCAATCTAGACCCGTTTGCTGAGAAAGCGGTTGAACTTGGTAGTAGTTAAATCATTCTGCCGCTTAAGGGTTACTGAAAGATCACCCTTTCCAAAGTGATTGTTAGAGAGCAGGGCAAAATACTGGAAGGGTTGAATAGGTAATCGTTTCACGGAAAGCACGAGGCCAGAGGAGCTTGAGAGATGGTTTCCAGTGTTTCAAAAGTCCAAGCAGGAGTGCAAGGAACAGGGCATGGGCAACTATCAGGGCAGCGAAGGAGGAATATATAACATACAAGACTAAAGGAAACTTCGGTGAAACAGTCTTGCTAGAACCTTGGGGCATGCAAAAAGATTAATGATGCAAAAACCAAGAATGGAAGGTAGATTACAAGGATGCAGAAGTTTATGAAAGCATATCACCCATGAGTCTTGATAAAACAATTCACCAAAAGGGTTGCCTTGACAAAGAATACAAAGAAAACTAGTTTTACTACCAAGGTGCACAGATACCAGCACATTCTTTCTCTACAACTGAGAACATCAAAACACAAGAACTGAAACAATGAGACTTACCTGGATCAAGCTTCTTCCCCAAACAAAATCCTCTTCTCAGAATTTCCTTTTCTCTTTTTCCCCAAGATATTTCTCTGCAACATTCCTTTTCTTCTTCCCCGAACAAAAACCACACACAACCCCCAAAGATACAGACATAAAAACCCTGCTCATGCCAAACTTCCCAAGACCAAAAATAGGCCATAGCCATTAATTTCAATAACTCCCAAATAACTGCACAATCCCACTCCATAAAGAAAATTTGAAATTTTTCCGAACATAGAGATTCTCAAATCTCTAATTATATCCGGCAACTATCAACCTTAAATTATTCACCCAAAATAAATAATAAGGCAAATATATATTAATTACCTCTTCAACAACCACTTAAGAATCATAGACATTAAAACCTTACCATAACAGATTATGCCAATAAAAAGGCTTTACATAAACAATATTCTAATTTTTTTTTACGACTATACCAAATACTATAATGTCATAAAAATACAAAGGACACATAGACAAGTATAAACAACTTCAACAACACTCCACTACACGTGATGACCAACAAAAGAAACTAAGGGACAATGTCGCATCACAACACAAGACTATGGCAAGGACACAAGATGACGACAAGGACATAAGACTATGACAAGGACTGAAATTGACCTAGTGGTAAAGACCTCATATTATCTCCATCACCTTATCCATGGTGTAGGGCCCGCTCAGACCTGCTTAATCAGGTGGAGTTGAGGCCCAGTACCTGCAACCTGCGTGAAAACCAATGGGTTATATATGATCAACTGTAAATACATATATCACACACACCGAGACAGAGAATCACGGCGTAGTAGGGTGCTCGATCCGAGCAGTACTACACCGTCCCCGCTCCAACACAAGACTATAATTAGAAGCATAAACATGATATTTTCTAACCATCACTAAGCATATCCATCTCAACATAACTGAAGTAATCATAATGTCATCAAAACTCATAACACATGTCTCAATACATCCATCAACCATAGTCCATCAAGATTAAGGAGAGCATAAACCAATACATTCTAGTCCAAATGTCTCGAAACTGTAATTATGCAATATAAAACTATTAACTGTTCTAGAACTGACAGAAAGCAATATGAAACTAACATCTATCACAAGCCAAAAAGCAAGGGGCATTACACTTTACAAAGTTCAGTCTTGGAAGACCTTCTTGAATGTGACTCATAAAGAAATAGCTCACCCTTTTGGAAATAAGGTATGCATGTACTATTATGCAGCCAAATATACATAGACAAGGTTCTTTTCACAAGAGACTTTCTTGACTCCAAAATTTGTAAAGAGGAAAACTTAGCCATTTGAAAGGAAGGCTTTCATTTACTATTACATAGTATATTATATCGATATGACTGAACCCATAGGAGTCCAAGATAGTAACATGACCATATGAGACCTTTCATTTCCATGAGAAACGTTATAGAATGAAGTACATTACATGCATAAAGGCTCATTACATGCAGTTGATGTTTTGCATCTTTCACTTCAAGGGAATAGTGTAATTATTAATAACAATGGTTTCAAAGAGAGTTCTTTATTAAAACTGAATTAGTCATTATCATAATAGGGTTCATACTTTGCCTGCTATCATAAGCAAGTTCTAGCTTTCGAGAGCATGATTCTAAGCTCTTGGCTATCATAGCCATTTAAAATGTAGTCGCCCTTTCAAGATTTCTAGTTTAAACAAAGACTTTGAGCCTTCGTGGCTACCATCCAAGCATTTTGAAATATCATAAGAAGTTTAGGGTTCAAATGTCATTCAACAAAAATGATAATCCTATCAGGTTTAAATGCAGGTGATTAATGATAGCATTTTACCCATTGACACTGTCATCATACAATGACATAACAAATAAAAGTTTTAAGCAGAGTTTAGTTCTCTGTCTAATGGCACACCATGAGCTTATCGATAGCATTTCACATATGATAATCACTCAGGTGACCGAGGTTTATACGTATACATAGTAGTATACTTTCAACCATAACAATGATAAAAGAACCATTGTTCACCATTCTTAAATACACAACAAACAAAAAGAGTTTGAAATGACTTGTAAGCCACAAAATAACATTACATTCATGAGCTTGTCGACACCGTCGACTTTATCTCTCATATGCACGATATAAAACTTATAATAATAAGTAAATATATTGGATATAGAATGCTGAGCTTTAGTTTCTACCTGAACTGGTGTTTTCTCAAATGTATCGACTATATCAAGGTTTACACAGTTCCTAGTTTAGCTTTCTCGAGCTTCTACTGTAATCACTGTATCCTTGCATGAAGATAACTGTCTATATCTCTCTTTTGAGAGCTGTATCTCCAGCCCTACGCATACACCTGATACAAATTTCCCCAAAAAATAATACTTTTCTAGCCCAAAAATAAAAAGAGATAAGACTCTTTCTTTCCAATCAGTCATAACTGATTCCTTTAGCATGCATGCAAGAATAGGGTTATCTTTCCTATGTTTAGGCTCACCACCTTTCCATCATTTGATCGGTTGGCAAGAATAAAGGCATGAAAATAGGGTTTACTTGGCCGCCACCCTCCTTCCCACTCTCTGTGGGTGATGACTGGCCAAGTGCCCCACCAACTCATAAAAATATGGGATAAAATGATAATATCATTATTAATCATATTCAATCTCATAAACAAATTCAACCAAATGAATTATGTATATAATTATACTTACACACCCTTATCTAAGGGTTTAGGGATATACATAAGCGTTAGTAAAATCAACTCCATCAGTTAAGATCACATACATTCGATGCAACTACGAGGTCGAGCATTGCTCCCCTAGAAAGCATCATTCACCCCAAAACATAGATAATGAAATAAACATAGACACTAAACAAAATGTGGAAAAAGAGCATGGAACCAAAGGGTCCTTGGCAACTCTGCTGAAATCGACAAACAACTCAACATGACAACCTTGCGACCAACATCTTTTGACAACTCAAAAAAGGATAAAGATGTCGAGTAAAGTCTAATTGACCAGTTGAGAGAGAGAATGTAACTCACCCTAATAGCGAGAGTTCAATGGACAAAGTCTGATACTCAGATGACTAATTAACCCCTTTTCCTGACATCTAACTCTTCCTCCAAGATGATACTCTCCTTTCTTCTTTGAAGGACGTTGTGTTTTCCTGTTCACACTCAGAACCATAAAACCATGATCAGTGCATCATCTTATTTCACAATTCAAATTAATTAAATATTCATATGAATAAACATTTTCATAACTAATTATCATCAATCAGTAACCTCATAATCAAAGATTAAATCATATATTTCCCTAATATCAAATCACTTAACTATGATTAATCCTCCTAATTATCATGCAAGGTTAAGATTAGGTCTATATGTAAGTTGGGGATGTAACAAATTGAATATAATAATGATTATATATCATAATTAAGAGTTAATGTAGCCACAAGATGACTTCTCATAACCCTATACACACTATAAGATTAAGGGCATAGCATGCTCCCCTTCCCCCCTCTTCAAAGAAGCATTGCCCTCAACACTGATCAAGTATGGATGTTTTTGAATAAATCTTCATCATTCTCTGTGTTGTCTTTAATTGGCCATTTCTTTTACTGGATGAGGTAGACTGTTTGAGGTCCCATAATGATTCTTCCTTCTCCATCAAGCTTTGGTAACATTGTCTTGGATGGAACTTTGAGTCTATTAACATCGTCCAAGCTAGAGACATGGTAGAAAGGTTGTATCCTTTTTGACTTAGGTAACCTCAATTTGAATGTTATGTTGTCAGTCCTTTTTGAACCTTTATGAGGCCCATACAAATTAGGTGCCCACTTATGATCCAAAACTGTAACTACTTGCTTCAAAGGTGATGCATGAATCTTTGGTTGTTGCACTTCCATTGATAATAATTGATCCATACCTTTATCCACATATTGTTTTAGCGACATTTGGTGTGCACTTACTAGTTGTGGACTCTTTGCATGTAAACCCCTTAGCTCATATTTTTTACCCTCTAAGTAGAAGCGCATGAATAGTTCCTAGAAATTTATCTCAATTGTGCCCAAGGTAGTAAGCCATTGAACTCCCAAAACAATGTTTGCTCCAGCATGTGGGTATAGCAAATATAGGGCTATCTATCATGTAGTCTCCCATGGTGAGATTAATACTATGGTATTTCTTGAACAATTGATTGTACCACCATTTGCAATCATAACCTGGAATTCAAGGTAGGGTAGACAAAACAAGTTAATTTTACTACTAGTTGTTGGGATAAGTTGTCATTAACTTTGCAATCCTAACCAATTTCATGTGTCTCCAAAGTCCTTGGAAAGTGTTCTCCAACACATAGGGACTTGAGAGATAAAATAATATTTAATTTTCACTATGACATGTTGTAGTTAACTCCTATGAGGTAGGACCGAATTTAGGTGTCCACTTTGAAAATGGAGCCCATGGAGACTTCGAGTTGACTTCTTGAAGTCTATGTTAATTTGGTGATACTTCCTAGGAGGTGGGACCTATTTTGGGTGCTCACTTTGGAGGTGTTTCCAATGAAGACTAGGAGTTTTCTTTTTTGTTTTCAAGAGTGGATAATGTTGGTACACTTTGCATGAATATGATGTGGGAGTTATCAGTGAAGTTAGAAGAGATGAATGATATGGAAATATTGCTTGCATGAACTCATAAAAGCTTGCATGGACTTGCATGCTGTTGCATGTCACTTGTATGGGCTTGCATGTTGTTGCATGTTACTTGCATGTTGTTGTATGTCACTTATATGAACTTACATGTACTTGTACATGCTTGCATGTTGTTGTGCATGCCACTTGCATGTGCTTGTATGTTGTTGCATGCTAGTTGCATGGACTTGCATGTTGCTGCATGTCACTTATATGATGTTGCATGTATCTTGCATGACACTCTAACTCATGATTAGTTTTAGATAACTCTTGCATGATGCTATAGGTGGTTGCATGACTCTTGCATGTTACAAAATAATATTGAGGACATCAATCATTTATGGTGTTTGCATGGCATTGATGTGTGTTCGAGAACTTCAGTTAACTAAAATGGATTTGGACAACTTGGATGCCCAATCTTAAGACTTTCAGTTGTGCTTTTTATTGTGAAATGATACTTTAGTTGACTAAGTTTGAATGGGACAACTTGGGCACCCATATTTGAGACTTGTAGTTAACATTGTGATTTCTACTATGCAGCTTTGGAGTTCACTATATTAGGTGCTTGGATTTTGCATGAGGATTTGTCTCATGTTATTGGATATAGTTTATTGTATTTTGAGATCCATGGATTCTATATAATGATGACTTGAGTTGGTAGAAATGATGAGAAATTAATTATACGTAATGAGAGGCTTTTATAGGTTGAAGGAGTAACAAAGTGCTGCCAAAATCTAGGGAGGAATTATTGTATTGTTTAAACAATTTCAAAGTTAATACAATCATTGGATCTCTTTGGGTGTGGAGTTTTTACCACAAGAGTTTCTCCACGTAAATCTTGTGTCACATGTTATGCATAATTTCTTCATACCTTATTGATTAATTTGGCTAAACACTAATACATCTAAATTGGATAATCTTGAGAGTAATTTTTTGATTTGCAACACCACACATGACTAATTTTTAGATTTGAAAACAAATAAAAGCAACATAGCTACAATTTTACCTTGTTCACACTTGCTTTTTATCAACACTAGTTGCTTGTTGATGAAGTTATGTGTACTCCTTGAGTCAATCAATATTGTCACCATTTATTGTTTAAGAAAAGCCCTTACCCAGAGTGTTTGTGGGTTGTTAATACCTGATAGTGCATGACAATAGATAGTTGGTTAGACATCTTCGGAGCCCTCTACCACCACCATTGGCTCTTCATCATCCTTTTCTTCATCATAGGTAGCCTCAATGTAGAAAAACTTCTTCTCATCACATTTATGTCATTTATGATATTTTCCATCACAGTTGAAACATAATCGTTTGGCCTTTTTCTCATTTTTTTAGGTGTCAACCTAACAGGATGAGGAAATGATGATGCAAGAGCCCTACCATCTTTGTTTCTAGGTAATTCCTCCCTTCTATTATCCAAAATTTTTCCCTCTACTTGCCTTGCCATATTCATTACTTCAAAGATAGAATTTGGACAAGACATGCGTACCTCATATTTGATGTGATTCTTTAAGCAACCAATGAATAACTCCAAGAAATTTTCTATTGTCACATTTTCCACTCTTAAAGACAAAGTATGGAATTGATGAATGTAATCCTTGACCATACATGTTTTTCGTAATTTGGTAATCTAGATGAAGTAGCTATCCATAAGATTGTCATCATAATGTGTAGTAAGTTCCTCTTGGAAAATAGGCTAAGTGACAATACATCCCTTCTTTTTCTTTTCTTCACATAACCAATGATATTAAATGAATTGTTCAGGTTCCAGGTATAAGGAATCCATAGCCACCTTTTTTTGGCAAGGAACATGGTGAATATCTTTGAGAATTGCTCTATTTGATAGATCTAATTAGTAGGATCTTGACCATGAAACTTTCAAATGTCCAACTTTGGGATGAAGTGCCTAGCCATAGAATGATTGGAGTGCTGATCTATCTTGAGATCTGATTCAAATCCCCAAGAATCATGTCCCTTATAAGCATCTTCTCCTTCCCAGTTTTGAGTATGTGAATTTGCTCCTTTAGTGTTCATAGCATTCACAAGGGAATCCACTTTCTTGGATATTTCGCTGATATCCATCCTCAATGATGAAATATCTTCCTTCACCTTCATAATTTCCTCATCATTAGTATGAGTATCCCCACTTTATGTATTCTCTTGGTTTGGAGATTTTCTAGGAGGGGAAGGATTCTTTTTGCCTCTTATAGTTCACCCCACCATGATGGGGGAAAATAATTTTCTAATAAATCACACAAAACAAATTCAATTAATCTTAATTTTTGTTGTAACTTACCAGGGCCTAGATCTCACTTCTCAAAAAAATCTCCATGAAATTCATTAATTTGCAGCCTTGGGAGCGAAATTGGTTGAAACCCTAATTTTTCAATAACTTGCTTAATTCTGATCCAATTGCTCTAAAATCTTTACTATAGCAGATTTAATATGTTATTGAGAAACACTTTAAAAATATTTAAATGATTCACCAAAATGAGAGAGATATGTTCTCCACAAGAAATAATGGAAAAAACTTTATTCTATAATAACTTGCTCAATTCTGCTCCAATTGCTCTGAAATATGGACTGTAATAGATCTAATATATCCTTGAAAAACTCTTTAAAATATTGAAAATATTCTCCAAAATGGGAGAGATATGCACTTCCCAAAATGATCTCCAAAATTGGAAAAAAAAATTGCCTTATTTTTTGCCTTCATGACACCAAGATCATGCTCTAATACCACTTGTAATGAAACAACTTGCACAATAGAAGAATACAATAGGAGATATGCTACAAATACTTGATAATATTATGGTACTTTGAGGGGGAAACCTCCAAAAGTCTCCAATGAAGAACAGAATTCATAATGATGATCACAAACTTACCAAGTTAGCTCCTATATATGCCTAATTATGCCCTGGTTGCCACCCAGGTAGACTTACATACTTAAATATAACCCCTAGGCTGACTTAATAACCTATAATTGACTATAATAATGATTATATATCATAATTAAGAGTTAAGGTAGCCACAAGTTGACTACTCATAACCCTATACACACTATAGGATTAAGGGCGTAGCACACACTAAGTTAATTCATAATAGGTATGAGATAAGTGGGAGTCGACAAAATTTGAATATGTTTTTTTTAAATTTTAGGGGTCAACTCTTCATAATACAATATTTGTCTTGCACATTGTGGGATTGACCTAGGACAAAAGGTGGTAATGTCAAGATTAGTAATGAATATATAGGAATAGTTACAAGGATAAGTGTAATTAATGATGACTGTAAAGAATAAGTGCATGAATGTTTAGGAAAAGGTTGAATACATGGTAATATGTGTAAATAGGGGTGGGTGAAGGATTAGGGAATGGGCCCAACTTTGTACAATATTATGCCATTTGTCACTATGTAATTGTATTAAGATATTTCATCAAAATGGGCATAAAACTAAATGGGAATTGGATTGGGTATGTAAATTTCACTGTTACATTTTTCCCCACTTTGATTTGCATGTGAATCATAAAATGACATGTATCTCAAAGTATTGAGAACTCACAAGAATGCATGTAGAGTAATTATTCAGACATGAAAGGGTACTAGGGTCCATGTAAAGTAATGGACCTAGTTGGATATCTTCATGTATTGTTCTATCCTTGGCATACTACTCCATAGGAAGCTACAAAATAGAGAAAATATGTGCAATGAGTAGCTTCTGTCATGTAAGTAGAAATAAGCACAACTGTAAGTTGAATTAACTATCTATGAGCATGAGATAGAGGGAGAGAGTAGGGTTACAATTTTTTTCTTATATAGAAAGTGGTGTGGTAATGCCTCACACAATAAGGTGGTCATAGGATGACATGACATATTGGGTGTTGCCATGCCATGTTAAGACCCATCTTGAAATGGTGATAAGTCTTTGTGTAGGTACTTGTAAGTATTAACAATCTCAACATAGGAATGTTATTGACGTGATATGCCCCCTTTAATTGGTAGCATCCATGAAATGCAAGGAATTAGAGGAAACAAAAAATAGCACATGAAATGTAAATGCAATACATCATGTAATGGAGTAAATTTCATAAATGAATCCTATGACAATAAAATAAAACATGTCAAATGATAGGCATGTTAAGCATATGGATTGGAGATGGTCATCAAGGTACACGAATACTTCCTAGTATAGGAAAAATAAAAGTAGTGATGCAACGCTAATGGTCAAATGCACTCATGTAAATACATAGAACACTAGAAAATGCATATGCCTCAAATGTGGCTCCAAGAGCATGAACACACGATGGTATAGCAAAGGCATGAGGTCCCTAGTGGTAACACAGTTTTAGATGCATGGCATATCAAGTGCTACCAAGTGATCAATAGTGTGGGGAAGGAAAAAGGTGTCCCCAATGTGACTCTTAGTACATGATAGGCATGCTTAAGTGCAAAATAAGGTGGGAAACGAATAATTCCCTCCAATGTGAAAAGATTGCTCTTATTACATGATTAGGCATGTGAGTGCAATGATATAAAATATGGTTTGAGAGTGCATGTCAAAGTGATTGCCTTGAAACGGGAAGGATAGTGTGATGATGCACAATGAAAATCATGGGTATAATTAAAATTATAAGCGATGTGTAGGTGCTTGATTGATAAGATAAGATGTGATCATGAAATGCATGTAAAGCTTAGTTGCCTCTTAAATGGGTAAGATATCATAATAAATCTCATAAAGTGATGTGGGTGTACAAAGATAAATATAAATGGATAACCACCCCACTCTACATTAAGCAATCCATAGTAATATTGTTGTAAATGCATAATGTTAACCCAAAATTTCATCAATTTTCTATTACGAGTGGATAATCCAAAAGCACTAGTGTTGAAATGGGAATTAATAATAAAATGACCTATTCATTTAGGGTAAAATTTTCTACAAAGTTTTTTCTTATCCTTGGAATTATTAGGATTCACATGAAGGAGCAAATCTCCCAATTGAAAATCTCATTAAATAATTCCCTTGTTGTACATTTTTAATTTCCTCTAGTATATGCATAATTTATTTAATGTGTTTACTCTTTAGTCATCAAGGGTTTAGAGCTCTTTTGATCAATGTTCCTAATATGTATAATCATCAATGGTATCGTGGAGAGAAACACATAATGATGGAATCTCAAACTCAAGGGGCATGATGGCCTACATCCCATAGACCAAAGAATATGGTGTAAACCTCAAAGGGGTGCTTATGCTAATACAATGTGCCATAGCACAGGGACAAGCTATGTATGCTAATTAGTGTCATGGTTATTAATTGTGTTCCTCAATATTTGCTTAATAATCTTATTAGTGACCTCAGCTTGTCCATTGCCTTGTGGATAATATTTTGTGGAAAATATTTGTTGTATGTGAAAATTATCTAAGAAATTCTTCACTTGTTCATAAGTGATATGTCATTGTTAGTCACAATGGTGGATGGTAGGCCCATTCTAGAGATGCAATTATCCATTATAAAGTTGTAAATATGGGCCATTGTGATGGTTTTTGAGATATAGCTTCAACCCATTATGTAAAGTAGTCAATGGGAGTAATGATAAGTGTATGTGCTTCAAAATCGAGGCAATCTTACCCACCAAATGGAGTCCCCATGTAGAAAATGGACATGGCCATGTATAGGGGTGAATATCGTGGGCAAGTGCATGTTTTAAGTTACTATGTTTTTGACATGTTGCACACTTTTTTACAAATCTAAGGAATATTTTTCCATTTTACTTTAATAATGACCCATGCTTAATAATTTTTGCATGAATAGTTTGATTAGACTAAAAGTATTTATTTTATAGTGTTAAGTTGTTTAATTTATTAGTTGTGTATTTACAAATTTATATATCTAGGTTAAATAAATGCTTTAAAATATGATGAAAGAAATTATTTGAGTGTTTGTATAGATAATATTAGGGAAAGATATGTTTAATTATTGATACAAATAATTTCAAAG
This sequence comes from Cunninghamia lanceolata, assembly GCA_027924645.1. Taxonomy (NCBI): domain Eukaryota; kingdom Viridiplantae; phylum Streptophyta; class Pinopsida; order Cupressales; family Cupressaceae; genus Cunninghamia; species Cunninghamia lanceolata. Next base: position 14,303,934 of record BSBN01000169.1, on the reverse strand, counting down.
GTTGGCCCTTACAATTGTTTATCATGGAAAGATATATTTAATTATTGGTACAAACGATTTCAAAGATTGGGTGTTACAATTGTTTATGGTGGATTGAGGGTAAAAAATATGTTATTTTGGATACCTTTAATGGAACAGATTTGTAACATGCAATTTGATGATGTGGACATAAAATCTTAAGTTTAAGAGTGAGCTTATCAAGTAAGCTACTCTACAAATTTGAAAATAATTTTGAGAGACCCAATTAAGGTCCTCAACTCCCTCATACATTTAAGTTACCTATATTAAATTTTATCTTATCTATTTTAATTTATGTAATTTTGAGAGGCATGAAATTAAGGTGCTCAACTATAATCTACTTCCTTAATACATTTAAAATACCTATACTAATTTTTATCTTATTTATTTTAATTTATATTTTTCCACGTCAGCTACTCTTGACCCAATATATTTATTAAGCAAAGCACTCCATGTCAAACACCTATAAAAGGGAGTGAATGTGATAAAATGTAAAATGAAATTAAAAGGCATACTTAATCCAGGGTTGTAAGAATACAAACCATTAGCTGGGAAGCGTTGGATCTGAAAGGAATGGAGCCACAATTTATTGCTATAGTTGAAAGAGACAGAGCAGCGTGGTATATCTGAGCTGCCCGAGGCTATGAAGGAATTGATATTTGCAAAGCTTTCACTACAATCAATCTCCGTCTCTCGCATGGTTTGTAAAGAATGGAATTCTATTTTGTCCTCGCACAGCTTTCTGTCTTCATTGCCCACCCAAAATCTATGGCTTCTTATCTGCGGTGAACAAGAGGAATGTGCATATTGGTGTTGTAAGGCCTACTGCTTTTCCACACAAAAATGGAGGACTATCTCTCTCTCTCTTTTCTCCCAAATTCTGTGAGGGGTTACGAGTTTGCACCTTTTCTCACAAAAATGGAGGACTATTTCTCTTTTCAACATCTTTCCTTAACAAGTGCAGCGCAGGGGTTACTGCTTTTTCAAGAAACCTCACAATTTTATGTTTGCAACCCGCTTATGAGAATTTATGCAGAGATAGAAATCGATGTGACAGACAAGTTTATCCATATTGTACAAGGAGGAAACGGAGAGCCTTATTTGGTAGTGTACTCGAACATTGACAAATTATCCTTCCAGATCTACCATTATTTTCAAGATTCGTGGAGGATTAAGTCTCAGTTTGTGGGAGAAAGGGGCTCTAAAATGTTATCAGGTTATGAAATGGTTGAGTGCAATGGCATTCTTTTCTGGATGGGAAGGGACTGGCCTATGACTATTGCTGGTTACAATATCTAAGATAGTGTTATTAAGCCTGTTACAATACCTCCATTACCCCTCCAACTTGTTGAAGATCGGATGAATGTGAATGTTTTATCTATAGTTGCATATGGGTCGTCCATTTAAGTGGTAGAGATCTTTTATGTGGGTATTGTTATCTGGGAGTTGTTTCAGGATGACGAAGATAAGTTGGTTTGGAAGTGGAAAGAGTTTGCAAGAATGCCTCCAGACTCTCTGCCTTGATATCTTGATGCAGAATGGTGGCATCAAAATTGTGTTTGTGTGGGAGATTACCTGTGCTTTGGCAGTCTATTTGGTAATGAAGATACAAATGTGTTTGCATATAATTTAAGGGAAGGGTTTTGGCAACGCCTTCCTCCATGTAAAAGTCAAAATAGTAACCCGTGGATGATGACATCATTCGAACGCAACCTCATTCATTATCAGTTATTAAGAAAACTGAAAGAACGATGGATAACAAGATTAGGGTGACAGGGTTATGAAGGGGTATTACTTGTTTTTAATTTATTGCAAAGATTTGTTTGATTTATATATATTTTTGTTATTTAATAAAATATGGTATGGATTTTTATCATACAATTGATAAATTAGATTATTATATTGCTCTTTTATAACTTTTTTGTTATGTAATTGATGAAATTAGATAATTATATCAGCATAGATATCTTAAATATATCTATTTAAAAGGTCTAAGTCTTGAGGGTACTTATATAAAAATGTCACTGATATTTGTTCACATCTTTTAGATAGATGTATTTAAGATATCTATGCTAGTCTTTTCTCTTTTTAATAATAAAGTAATAATTGATCAATAAGACTCCAAACTTTTTTTCCAATTTAAAATATGGACCAACTTATTGATTACTATAATTATGTCCCTGGATAAGGACTAACAATAGGTAGGGGACCATGTAGCTTCTTACCTAGTTTTCTTATGATTTTTTAATCTTTGTACTTTGTCAAATTGTAAATTTTTTTGCCATGTACTTTAAAAAAAAAGAGTGAAAAAATAGTGCAACCATGTGACATATTTGTAATGTCAAGTTTGTGATTGTGGATATTGACCTATGACCCCAAAAAATGGTTGATCAGAATGTGTGCATATATAGGTCTAATTCAAGTATGAAAAGGAAAATATATGGGAATGTGTAACCATGGGAATAAGATAATAAATAAATGTGTATGAATGTATGTAGGAAGCATAGTGTAAGGGACATGAATTTGTTTAAAATTATGCCATTTGTCTAATATCTTAATGTATTAAAGAACTCCTAAAAATAGGCTAAAAATAAAATGGTAAGTGGCATGTTATAAAAATTTCACCATTACAACATATATATAATGTATGGTATGTGTATACATATCAAATAAATCTATCTAAAATATGTAGAGATATCATCCTTTGAGTGCCTTTATTATATTATATTTTTACATAGGGTACATAGGCACCTTAAGACTATATCTCTCAATTTCCTTGAGATAAATGTAATGAAGATATATATGCTAATTTATATCTTAATTTTGAATTTTTAAAATTTTATCTAGTGTTCTCTTTGTCAACTACTCTTATTCCTAATTTCTCTTGTCTTCCATTCTATAAGCACATTCTTTATGATCAAAGAAATTTCTTCTACACCTAAATCTTCTAAGGAGGCTAGTACATGTTCATCTTCCTCATCTAGCATGGAGGGCTCATAAAAGTGTAAGTAATCACAATTAATAATTGAGTGCATCTTCATGAAAGGACAAAGATCTAATTTAAATGCATTTTCACCTATAGCCTATGATTTTGATGGGTCCAATACCTTAATGGGTTAATTTATTTTACTTTCCTCGTATTCTTTCCTTACCCAAGTGAAGCCAAACTTTGTCCTATACCTGAAGTTTGTGCTAATTCTTATGTTGATCATGCCTTTTTATATAATTATTATGGTCTTTCTAATCATTGACTTACCTTGAGTTGGATTTGTACAATTCTCTCAATGAATATTGGTGCTTTAGTCACCTCGTTGAGCTTCCCTACTCATTCATTTTCATTATCAAAAGGTACATTAAGTAGACTTGAAGGAAAACATCTTAATCATCCTTCAAATGGTGACTTATTAATAGAAGTATTCAAATACCAATTATAAGAATGTTGAAATTAAGGAAGTAATTCATCTAATGTCTTGAGACACCTACTATTATACTCCCAAATAGGATGCATGATGCTTTTGTTAACCACTTATGTTTTTTCATTAGTTTTTGTGTGAAATGTTTTCTTTTCTTTAGCTTTATGTCTATCATACGAGCCACAATGTAGACCAAAAGATACCAACAAAGCTTGTGTCTCTATCTAAATTTATAAAATTAGGAAGCAAATTTAGGGCATCCATATATGAGCAAAGAACATTTCTACTGCTTCTTCCCTATGATAGTTTTTTACAAGCAATTTGTATACACACTTTATTGAACCATTTCTCTACCATAAATTAATAATCATGCATATGTATACTCATAAGAATTCCTCCCCTACAAAATCTATATAAACACTCTTCCATGGTCTTGTGAGTATAGGTAAAGGCACATTCTCTCTTTTCTTGTTTTAAATTTTCTACTATAACAAAGTTTACAAATTCCAACAGATTTTAATACTTCTTGTTGCATCTTGGGCCAAAACATATACCTTTGAAAATGAGCTATATTTTTACATATACATTAATGTGATCTATCACTTTAGAGGTTTTAACCTTATTAGTAGTTGACTTTGTGGTCTTGGCACATACAAGTTCCCTAACTTGTAAAGGAAAAAAATTACCTTTGCAAATGAGCTATATTTTAACCTATACATTAATGTGATCTATCACTTTAGAGAATGAACCTCACTATAAGTAGACTTTATGGTCATAGATGCTCTTACACATCATTCATGAAAATATATTCTTTTACAAATGTATATACACATGTAAATGCCAATTAAAATCCATTACACAACATAATGAACAAGGAATAAAGTGGGACATCCCATTTAATAATTAAGTGTATGGCACACCTACACTACAAATTGTAAGGTGTATGGCACACCTAATCCCAACACTTATTGCATCTTAGGCCAAAACACATACCTTTACAAATGAGCCATTGTTCTACCTACATTGAAGTGATTTTCCACTCTAGAGGTATGGATCTCCGTGTTCAGTAGTAGCCTTTATGTTTGAATCAAGTGAAGCATTCAACAAAGGATAGTCAACTATGAGGACAAAAAACTCAAACATGCCATTCATATGGTGTGATTCAACTTGTTATTATGTAGTAGTCTTCATGCTATGCAACCAATAGTGATGTGTTTCACTTATCTATTAACCTAGGGAATACCTATCAAATTGTAGAAAAAAAGTCTAACTTTATTTAAGAATTGTTTAGAGTTTTGCAATTCCATAGCATCCCTTGAGAGACACCCCTTTTTACTACAACATAAGTTACATATAATACAAGAAAGGAAAAGAAAAATTAAATATTTCTTACAAATTGCAAAGGAAATATTCTTATGTATAACACTCATGTTTATGCTCATTTTTTAAAGGGATTTGACCCATATGTTTTAGTTTTAAGTTTTTATGTATTATGGATTCCCATTTACACATAATTTTAAGGTATTACTATGTATGATGTATTCAAACCATACTACATATTTAAGGTTGTTTAAAATTTTTGTGTATTCAAACTCAAACATGCCATTCATATGGTGTGATTCAACTTGTTATTATGTAGTAGTCTTCATGCTATGCAACTAATAGTGATGTGTACATCTATAAAGTTTCGTGACTCAGCGGTGGATAGAGTGGTGTCCGAAATGGAAAATTATCTTGTTGGTAAGTTTTTTTCTTCAGACCTAGCATAGATATGGTTTGGAAATGGATTGCTAGTCTATGGAAGTTAAAAGGAACTATTTAGGTTTATGCTCTTGTGGGAGGGTTTTCCTTTTTCCTTTTTCTTTAAAAGAGGACCTTCTCAAAATTCTTGTTGAGGGTCCATAGTTTTATGGGAAAAGTAATCTTTCCTTGAGTAAATGGAGACCAAGGTTTGATCCCTTAGCAGACTTATACGTGGTTGCACCATCCCAGGTTCATCTAACTAGTCTACCCCTCAAGTTCTAGGACGAGGAAGTGATTAGAGAAATTCCTATCTAATTTCTAGCTATGGACAATGTGACAGAAATTAAGAGTAGGATAGTGTTTCCCAGGTTCTATGATAATGTGAAAATATCAAAAATCCTCCCTAACTTGATAATCCTAGAATCCAAATATAGAAAATGGTCTCAAAATATTTTGTATGAGAATTGGAGAATTTGCTAGAACTGTGCCAAGCACATGTATCCCATATCAAATTTCCCTATAGATGTGCAAAAGAAGAATGGTAGCCCCAATAAAGCAAAGGGTAAAGGTTCTTGTTCCCCTATACAAGGGAGAGATATTATTATCCCCTTGAAGAAGGATTATTGAAAATGATGGAGGAAAATGAAAAATAGAGTCAAAGAATATAGAAGAATCCCCAAAAGTTTAGGTGATAGGAGAGTTGGTTGAAGACAAGGAGGAAGGAAAGGAGTATATGAAAAGGATCTCTAAATTGTTCTAGACTTAGAAGTGTTGGATTCAACCTAGAATCCTAGGATAAATGACCTTGTCGGTATCATTTGAGTTGCACATACCATGATTGATGAGGGGGAGCCAGATTCAAACAAGGGAAAGAACACAAAAAAACATAGATTTGGAAAGGCTAGTTAGTTTGATGCTAGACCTTAAATCTAGTGTTTTTACTACCACAAAGACACAATTAGTTGTTTAATTAGTGACTGCTAGCTTCAAAAGAGTTGATTAGTGTGTCTCTGAAGATTATATATTATATAAAAGGCAAGGAGGTGCTATTATTGATGGGATGTTATCTTTGGAGCTTGGGGAATTCTTAGAACAAGTAGTATCTATAAAATACAAAGTGTGGGTGGAAATATACCTAATTCTCAAAATGGAAATAACCCCAATGGTAAAAGAAAACCTAAAAGGGAGGTGAGATGAGTAGAATATATATATTAATGGATAGCAAAGTTTGACCTTCAAACATGGAGGCCAAATCTAGGGAGAGTTAATTAGTGTGCCTTTGAGGATTATATCTTAGATAATAGTAAACGGGGTGCTATTATTGATGGGATGTTATCTTTGAATCTTGGGGAATTCTTAGAACAAGTTGTAGATAAAATACAAAGTGTGTGTGGAAATATCCCTAATTCTCAAAATGGAAATACCCCCAATGGTAAAAGAAAGCCTAAAAGGAAGTGAGTTGAATAGAAGATGTAGGAATGGATAGCAAAGGTCAGCCTTCAAATAGGGAGGCTAGATCTAGGGATACTAATAGAGATGTGGCTACTAAGAGGTAAAAGACCTTGAAAAGATATCTACCTCTAAAAAGAACTATTTATAAAGTTTGTGTCTTAGAACATCAAGGGACTTAACAGTCCTCACAAACAACTCTTGCAAAAAAACTATATTAAGGATAATATAATCTAGATATTTTTCTTACAGAGGAAGTTAAAATGTCTCAAACAACTTTTAAAGAGATTTTCATGCATATTTGGTTCAAGGATAATTATTGTATTAGTGAAGTTGAAGGAGCTTTAGGTGGAATTTTAACTATGTGGAATCCTTCGAAGTTGACTACCAAAAACTTGTTTTCCTATTGGCACATTTTGATGATGGAGTTTTCTCTTGTGCTGATTAAGTGGATTCTAGTGAATGCCTTTGCCCCCAACACTAGACCGACCAAGAAGGATCTTTGGCTTAAGCTTAAAAATATTATTCAACTACACAAGGAGGCTAACTAGATGATTGCGAGAGATTTCAATGATCCTTTGTTCCCATCTAAGAAATTAGGTGGGTCACATGACTACTTTGAAAGCATGACTAACTTTGTAGATTTCATTTTGGATGTAGGTGTTATGGATATAGACTTGAAAGGTCCTCCATTTATGTGGTCTAATAGAAGAATAGGTCAGTACCCAATTCAACTAAGATTGGATAGGTTCCTCATTTTTTGATCCTGGGAGATAGTTGCTAAGATTTTTCTTAATTATTTACCTAGAGTGGGATCCAATGACAACCCTTTACTTTGAAATTAGAATGTGGATAGGTTGAAAGGTGCCTACCTATTTAGATACATGATATTATGTGGTCCTCTCACCTAGACTTTAAAAGTTGCATTAGGTAATGCTGGGATATTACTACTGATTGAACAACCATGTTCAAATTATCTCAAAAAATAAAAATGCGAACGAAAAAGTGAAAGGATGGAATAAGTATTCATTTGGAAATATTTTAAAGAAGAAGAAAATAATTTCAAACAAACTATTGGTTGTTCAAGAGCTTATGGCTGCTTGACAAATTAATGAGGAGACTCGTATTTAGGAGAAGGATCTAAGAGAAGAATGATATAACATTTTACACATGGAAGAAATATTTTGGAAATAGAAGTCTAGAATTTAGTGGCTAATTGAGGGAGACAAAAATCCTAAGTTTTTCCATTAATCTACCCTTAAACATAGGAAAAATAACATAATAAAAAAATCCTTTCTGAAGATGGAATATAATCTTCTTCTTCAAAAGACATCACCAAGATCACCATTAATTATTTCTAAAATCTCCTTAGTAGGGAACCTCCATACACTGATGTTAACTATGAGTATCTATTAAATTCCATCCCTAAATTTCTCTTGAAGGAGGATAATATTTCCATGACAACACTACTCATTAAGGATGAAGTTAAAGTGATACCTTTTTCCTTCACTACCTTCAAGACCCTTGGGCCTAATGGGTTCCCTCCAACATTCTTTAAAGAATTCTAGCAAATAATGGGAAAAGATGTGGTTTCTATTGCACATGAATTTTTTTGCTTTGAAAGTATCCTAAAATAGTTATATAATACTTTCCTTGTTCTTATTCCCAAAATCAAAGAGGTTGCAGGCATGGATGATTATCACCCTATAAGCCTATGTAATATAATCTATAAGATCCTCTTGAAGCTCTTAGTCTTAAGAATATAGCCTTTCCTACCCATCTTTATTTCCCAATATAAAAAAAGATTCATTCATGGGCATCAAATTTTGGATGTTGTCATAGCTACTCAAAAGGTGATTCACTCATTGGACAAGAATAAAAAAGAGGGAATTTGATCTATAAGCTAGATATTTGTAAATCTTATGATAGGGTTTCATGGAATTTCCTCTTTTCTATGCCAAGAAAATTTGGATTCAAAGGAAAAGTGTTGAAAATGATTAATTCTTATGTGAATTTCCCTAATTTCCCTATTCTTATCAATGGATAGCCTAAAGGTTTTTTTAGTAGTATTAGAGGACTTAGACATGGAGATCCAATATCTCCTTACCTTTTTATAAGCTTGGAAGATGTATTAGGAAGAAACATATCTAAGCTAATCACTAATTGTTCACTTGGAGGAATCAAACCTACTTCTTCTTTCCCTCAACACTCCCATCAACAGTTCGTGGATGATACAATCCTCTTTGGCAAGTCATCTTTGAAAGAATCTAATATGTGAAGAAAGTTATTGAAGTATTATGCCTCCGTTTCTAGTTAGTGTAGATAAATTACAATAAGATCACATTGTATTTTTTCAATACCCCTTCTATCCTATAGCAATATATTATTGCTAGTTAAGAATACAACATTGCCCTACTTCCTACCACTTATCTAGGCCTCCCTCTCACTATTAAAAGATAAATCCTTACTATTAGGATGTGGTGGTTGAAAGAAGATAGAATAAGTTGGCTAGTTGGAAAGGGAAACTTTTTACATAACCCAGGAAATTCCATCTTCTGAAGGCATCCCTAAACACTATCCTCATTTGCTTCCTTTCTCTCTTTAAAATATCAAAGTTCATGGCTCATAAAATAGAAAACATCCAAAAGAAGTTCCTTTGGACAAGAATGGAGAAAAGGATGGATTTAATCCACTAGGATACCATGTGAAAACCTAAAGAAAAAACCCTATTAGCTAAAGGCATCAGGTGGAGATTAAGGGAAATTGAGTCTACTTATGGGAGGACAACTAATTAGAATAGAGTCCCCTCTAATCTATTCCATAGTTCTAATAGCTCTGGGTGAACCTAACTAGGAGCTTTAGGGGCTTTGTGGAATGATATTTAGTTAGGGACGGTAATAGGGCAAGGTGGAGAAATTTTTAGGAGGTTATTGATGAAGGGCTTGTTTCTGCTATAGATTTAGGAAGTACAACAACCCTTTTTAACAATGACACAAACAATAACACTTTTCTCCCTCAATAGGTAATAAAAAATTTAAACCCAAGCTCCACAAAAACATTGATATCTACACTACCCTACACCATTTTTAATGGTCACTTACTAGCACCGTAGAACATCAAATATTTTTACCATTCATAGAATCACAATCGATCATGTTTTTTTAGATAAAAGTAGTGCCAGGTTGGTGGAAAAATAAAATGTAGGGTTTATGCATGTAAGGAAAGGAGGTTGAATGATGAATTTTGTGTTTAGATCAAGATTGATTCTGTGTTGATACTATCATAAGTAGCGTCATTATGCATGCCATAAAGTGATATTTGATACAAGCTGTAGCTGTAGGCGTTGTCACATCCTAAGCATATTACCTTTCCACAACTGTGATATTATAACAACAAAGATGATAAACTAATAATGATGATAACTTGAGGGAGTACTTGAAGGTGGCGGTCGGCAGGTCTGTGTGCTCACTGGCTGCTATGGGCTCCAGGCGGAATTCTTTACATCGACATAGATCTGGGCAAAAATGACATTTTCACCCTTTTTTTATTTTTATTTTATTTGGTTCCACCCAGAACCTTACCGGGTGTAAACTTATCGCTTGATTCCTTTCTGCCCGAAACCATACAACCATGTAGGTACAATGTAGGCGCCACGTGGTTTTGGGCAGAACGAAGCCAGGCAAAATTTTACTACCTAGAAACTATTTGCTTAGAACTATTTAATTAGCTGAAAGTGGGACACAAATCTGAACTTTCACCCGAGAGAGAGAGAGAGAGAGAGAGAGAGAGAGAGAGAGAGAGAGAGAGAGAGAGAGAGAGAGAGAGAGAGAGAGAGAGAGAGAGAGAGAGAGAGAGAGAGAGAGAGAGAGAGAGAGAGAGATTAGTCATGCTAACTAATTAGATGCATTTAGAATAAAAATGAGTCAATATTGTTTGCTAAAATTACTTAGAGGCTATCAATTACATTTTAAGACACTCTCAAAACAATGGAGACAATTAGACAAATACACTAGAAAACAAGCATGGTAAGCCATATAATGCAATGTGGTCTCCACCTTCCTAACACTTTTCAAAATGGTGCTATTTAGAGAAGAATAATGATCAATTTCACTATACAATTAAAGTTTCAATAATGCTAAATCCACTCTTTGACAAACATGGGGCTAAGAATCTACTTCAAAATGTATGAATCCAAATAAATTCTACAAATGCCCTCCTCTTAAAGTTATAGGTACAAAAGAATAATAGTAACAAAAAATTAAACAAAAAAAACACATAAATACTAAGAAGCCATAGTGAAAAACCAACAATTATGCTTAAATATGGTTAATTTGTGTCGTAATTGATATAATATTATATTATAAAATCATTTATTTATATTAAATATTTATTTATAATATAATCATATATTTTTTTGATTCGTAATATAGATGATTTATATTGATTAAAACAAAAAGTTACTTATAGGCCATATTGGCTTGCAGGATTGTTTGCAGATTAACCATGGCATTCTTGCCCAAACTGTACCAACTTTCTAAACTACCTATCCAAAGACCACACATGATCCAAAAAGAAACCATAATAGCTTCGTAGGGCCAGACCATAATAGAACCAAACAAAATGGTCACACAGGACCAAGACAAAACCTCCCCATAGCCGAACCAAAATGGGAGCCAAACCTAGAAACTATCAACAGACACTATAAACAGAGAGGAAATTAAACTAAATGGAAAGAAACAACATATAACAAGAAAAGACCTCATGTATCAATCATTTCAAAGTTGTGATGAGATTGATTGAACTCCTTGACCCAGTCAAACCCCTGCACCTCAACCATCTGAAACATTTTCTTCAAGAAATTGGCTCCAACACGAGCCTGTTACTGATGTAGAATCAATTCTATGCCCTTGACATCCATTAAGAATGGATAATACTTCACTACTTCCCTCAGGATTTGTGGAAGGTGAATGTCCTTAGGACGAGGGAGCCCTACTCCAAAGGTAGCAACAACCAGGGTTTCCTCCAAGCCCCTCAGCACGTCAAGTATAAACATCCTATGTGCTCTTGAATCAACCTCCATTTTTGCTAAATTGAGATCTAGAAGGGAAGCAATGAACCTAAAACTGAGATCAGTATCCACTTTGTATCTTTCTCCTTCCTCTATGAAGTTTTTCCCATCACCATCTTTGCAGCCCCAATCATCAACTCATCATTTTTCTGAAGGAATCTTCTCAACCGCTGATCAGTAATCTTTCCTAAAAATGCCATCTACCACTTTCCACTAACCAGTCTAATCAGTGTGTCCATCCTGTCACACCTGATGTAGTCTATAGAAAGCTATATAACAAACTTGGTTCTCTCAGTCATGGCTGAAGGTTTGTTTGGCATACTTGGAAAAAGCTCCTTAAAAGGACTTCGAGCGCAACTGGAAATGCAGGATAAACTACAAACTATGATGATAATGTCCCTTCAGTCTGACAAACCCCAATCTTTAGTCCTTCGCATGATGAGTGAAATCTCACTGAATGCCTTCCATCTAAATGTTCGCTCATGTGACAACAAACTCACCCTTTGGCCTTCCCAAAATAATCGGAAAAATGCATTAGATGCCAACGTGATCGGCCTTCTAAATAGAAGGCTATCTTGAGCAATGATGATTCTGGAGGGTCATTGAGAAATAAGATTAGGGCAATGGGATAGAGCATATGACCAAGCTTAAACCCAAACAACCTCTTTGACTTTTGGCCCGAACTTTCCACCACTGAAAGGGTGGAAAGTCACCCACCCTACCACCCACTATAATATAATCATATTTATTTTATATATAATATTTAATATAGTTATATTTGTTATTATTTAGCATATTTTATATAATGTAAATTATTTAAAAATAAGATAGAGAGACATAGAGGAGGATAGAGAAAGAGAGGGAGATAGAGAGAGAATGAGAGAGGAAGAGAGAAAGAGAGGTAGAGGAAGAGAGAAGGGGAGAGATAGAGATATAAAGGTAATGTAGTTTAGGTTCATGAGTCTTGTCAGATAGGCAAAACTAGAAACATGCCCATACACACCTTCTACTATCAATCAAATTCATGGTTTATTTGTTCATTTGTAGCTATAGGAACACTAATCTATCCACAATCACAAAATCACAAGAAAATAGAATAATTAGAATTTCAATTTTGACTCATTTCAATTCACCAGCATATAGGTTAAAAGAAAATGTTTTATTGAATTCAATCCCCAACATACAAATTGATTTTGCAATTTCCCTATTCAATATCTCCTCAAATATCTGTTTTAACCTCCCCAATTCTAGTCGATCTTTTCTTCAAGCGGTTCAATCTACACTGGAGTCTATCTCTACTTCAATTGGCTGCCTCCATTCTCCACGTCACCCTCTCTTCAATATTTTTTTCTGCTATTATTTCCTCTTACTTTATGTATTTTCCTCTATCTTGAGCTTGGCCACACTCCTCTGCCATGTTGTATTCTCCCTCTTATATGATTCATGCCCCCTAAAGCAATGGATAGATGCCTGGAGTAAATGAAATGACTTCAGGAAGAAATAATGCATGAGTTTTTATCAATCTTTTGATTCACTACCACCAAAACCATCTTCCAGATACTTTAGAGGGAATAAAATCAAAAAAATGAATACCATGTCATTCATTCACCCAATTGTAGGTTTTTATTTCAATTCCAATTTCAATGCTGAATGTTTGACTCGCTAAAATTCATATCTAGCCACCCACTCATGTCATCGACTTTCTATTAGAATTTTCTACTAAGTGGATTATTAGGTATATGTGGCACTTCAATCTAGAACACTTGGAAGAAGATAAGGCATCACCTCTTTCAAAGAGAGCTCAAGATGATGTTAAATACACTTCAAAAGGTGGTGTAGATTCTCATGGAATCAACGTGCCCCTCCAAATTCAAGCAAACCTAAAATAATTCAAGGGAGCATATATGTATTTGATGCCTTTTGGAAATGAAATTTTAGACTCTCTTACCAACATCAAACCATGCCAAATCCATCAATGTTTTGCTGACACTATCACAATGCCTTTGAAATACTTCGACAACATATGGCAAATGAATGTTGGTCAATGACACTCTACCACAACACATCATTAAACCCAATTGCAACAATGGGTGACAATGAAAAATGTGACTAAGACCCAAGACTTTGCCAAATAGTCACAACCATCAAAAGTGAATCAAAATCCGCCAATCTAGACCAAAATCAACACAAAAATGGATACGACATGAAGTTGCCAACAGCTACGACAACAACACCACACCACACAACACAACCAAATAAACAACTAATGAAAACCAAAACAAAATTGAATTAATTATTCATCTTAGGTGATACAGAATTGCACATACACCCAGGTGCTCTTGCATCAGATATGATGGGTAGGAAAAATGCTTCATGACTGCAGAACTCATGAGCATTTCAGAAAATCTGGGACTGAAATCTCAAACTTCTCCAAATCTATAGCGTTGACCCATGAAGCCTCATATGCTGATTGGTTCTTCCAATGGACCAAATACTCCCAATATTCCTTTCCTCTTGTCTTCTTGGCTACATGAAAATCAATGATTTTATCTACCTCTTCAAGTTTCTTTGCAGGAAACTGCTGAACCCACTCACATGCATCTTACAAATCTAAATGTCCACTCCCATGTCCACTTGTTTCTCCTTCATAGTACTTGTGCAAATTAGCAACATTAAATATTGAGAAAATATCAATACCTGCTGGAAGTTCCAGCTCATATGCATTTGATAAATTTTTTTGCAAAATCTTACATGGGCCTATCTTCTTCCACTTCAACGTATTATAAGTTCCTTGTGGTAACCTCTCCTTCCTCAAGTGTGCCATCACCAACTCTCCAATCTGAAATTCTTGCTCCCTTCGATGCATATTAGCATATTCTTTGTACTTGATGACACTCCTCTCTAAATTTTCCTTCACTTCTTTGTGTAAATCATGGATATACTCTGCAAAGTATTACACTACAATACTTTTTCTACCCAAATCTGCACTATCCCTCAATTCATCCACACCCCTAGGGTTGTACCCATATACAATCTAAAATGGACTCTTACCCACACTTCGATTGATCAAGTTATGTGCCAATATCAAATCCCATTGAGTTGGTTTGTTACCTACCAAGCATCTCAACAAATTTCCCAAGCTTCTATTCACAACTTCAGTTTGACCATTAGTTTGTGGATGGTAGGATGAACTAAACCCCAACTGTGTTCCCATTTTATTCTGGAAAGTGTGCCAAAAATGACCAACAAATTTGGTGTCCTGTTCTGAAATAATACTCTTTGGCAAGCCATGCAATCTAACTACTTCTTTGAAAAATAAAGTAGCTATGTGGGAAGCATCATTGCACTTTTTACATGAGATAAAATGAGCCATTTTAGAAAATCTATCCACCACAACAAAAACATAATCGTTACCTCTTTGTGTGCGGTAGCCCCAAAACAAAATCCATGCTTATATGTTCCCACTATCTTTTCAATATTGGCAATGGCTGATACAACCCTATATTTTGCCTCACTCCTTTTGCATATTGACACACCTTGCAACCTTGCACCATCTTCTTTACATCTACACTCATACTCATCCAATAATAACTCTCATTCATCTGTGCTAAAGTTTTGTCCACTCCAAAATGACCACTCAAACCTCCACTATGTTTCTCCCTTATCAGATTTTCCCTCATTGAACCATGAGGTATACACAATCTCTTCACCTTGAACAACAAACCTTCTTACACAAAATACTCCAGCCATGGAGTTCTATCTCTCTCCATAGGATTACTACATATTGTCCAAGCCTCTTTGAAATCAACATCATATTCATACAACTCCCACATAGAGTCAAAACTAACAACATTTATGATCTCATTTCATTTAACAAGTACCTTCAACTTAATGCATCAACCACTCTATTTGATTTCCCACTTCTATGCTTTAATACAAACGAATAACTTTAAATAAATTCAACCCACTTTACATGCTTTTGACTAGGCTTACCTTGGTTGTTTATAAACTGTAATGCATGATGATTGGTGTACCAAAAAAACTCCTTCGATAGCAAGTAATGTTGCCACTTCTTAAGAGCTTGCACAATGGCATAAAACTCTTGATCATACATGAAGTACTTTCTTTTCAAGCTTCATTTAATTTCTCATTGAAATATGCTATTGGTCTACCCTCTTGACTCAAGACTCCTCCAATCACTGTCCCACTTGCATCACAATCAACTTGGAACACTTTACCAAAATCAAGGAGTGCTAACATGGGTTGTTCCGTCACTTTATCCTTCAAAAGTTTAAAACTTTGCTCAGCTGCATCTGTCCACACAAACTCCCTCCTATTACCCTTCATAGTTTCTATAATAGGAGCACAAATCCCGTTGAAATTTCATATGAACTTCCTATAGAAGCTAGCTAGTCCATGGAAGCTTCTTGCTTACATAGTCCTTGGCAAAGGCCAATCTACAATTTCTTTTACCTTTTCTAGATCCATTTTCAGACCACTTCTAGAAACAACAAAACCCAAATACACTAGCTCCTCTTTCATGAAGTTGCACCTTTTCACATTCACTAACAACTTCTCCTCCTTGATTCTTTGCAAAACTGCCCTAACATGCTGCAAATGCTCCTCTTTTATTTTTCTAAAAATCAAAATATCATCCAAATACACAATGACAAACTTACCAAGGAATGGTTTTAGCACTTCGTTCATTAACCTCATGAAGGTACTTGGCACATTTGTCAAGCCAAATGACATCACCATCCATTCATACAATCTATCATTTGTTTTGAAGGTGTTCTTCCACTCATCTCCCTCTCTTATGTGAATTTGATGCTACCCACTCTTCAAATCAATCTTGGTGAAGTACTTAGCCCCAGTCCAACAATCCATCATATCGTCCATTCGTGGAAAGGGAAATTGGTACTTGATAGTTATCTTGTTTATGGCTCTTGAGTGTGTACACATCTACCATTCACCATCCTTCTTTGGTGTCAACATTGCTGGAACAACACATAGACTCAAACTCTCCCTAATCAGCCCCTTATCTAGCAACTCTTGCACTTGCCTATTTATTTTTGCATTCTCCATAGGTGTCATCCTGTACAGTGCTTTGTTGGGCAAATTTGCACTAGGAATCAAATCCATACAATGGCTTATGCTCCTCATTAGCGGCAATCCATCAGGTAGTTCCTTCATCATTATGTCATCATATTCCTCCAAAATATTTTGAATTTCCATTGGTATTTCTTAATTTTCTTTTGCTATCCCAATTGTTGCAAGCTTTGGTACTATAGCAAAACATATTCCTCCCTTCAAATCTTTCAAAAATTGCTTACTGGAAACAAAACAAACCTTGGAGCTACTCTCCACTTCTTCTCTTTCTTGAATTGGATTTAGAGTGTATTCTTTTCCATCTTTCTTGATTCAGTATGTGTTTGTCCACCCATCATGAACAACTCTTCGATCAAATTGCTAAGGCCTTCCCAAAAGTAGATGGTATGCATCCATTGGCATCACATCAGACATTACTTCATCCATATATTTTCCAATTTGAAAACTCACAAGACATTGCTCATGTACTGTCAAACTATGATCTTTTTGTAACCATGAAACTTGGTATGGGCTGGGATGTTCCAATCTTTTCAAATTTATTTTTTCACCATCTCTTCAGATACAATGTTATCCGTGCTACCACTATCCACTATAAATTTGTAACACTTGCCATCCACGTTGCACCTTGTTCTAAACAAATTCCTTCTTTGCATTAGCTCCAACTTCTCCTTTTCGGGATTGATCAAAACCCTTTTTAGCATGAGAGACTCTCCATCTTCGGGCCCTTCTCCATGATTGGTGCAACCACACTTTCATTTTCAGCCCGCACTACATGAATTCTTTCTTCCTTCCCTTTGCCATTTTTTTGTTGTATTTGTGGGCATTCAAATGCCCTATGCCCCTGCTCTCCACATTGGAAGCATGTAGCTCCAAACCCTCTTTCTCTACCTCTATCGTGAGAATAGTCTCCTCTTCCCCTAGAAGATTCTCCTCTTTCTTTGTTTTCTTGCACACCCACATAAGATGAACTTGCCTCATCTTGTTTGTTTTGGAAATCTCTACCACTATTGTTTTTCCCTCTACCTCTTGAAAATCTGCCTCTACCATGGGAATTATGCTTTTGTTTTCTTGCAAGTTTCTCTTCCGCCGTCAAGGCATATTGATATGCCTCTTCTACACTATTCACTCAAAGCATGCTCATTTCATCTTGAATGGAATTATGAAGACCATTTACATACCTTGAAACTTTTTCTATATCATCATCTACATGTCTAGCTTGGATGCTCAACTGATAGAACTCTTCGGTGTATCTTGCACATTCTTCTCTCTTTGCTTCAAATTTTGCAGCCTCTTAAACAAATTGAGTTGGTAATATGCATGCATAACTTTTTCCTTCAATTTCATCACCATCCTCTCCCATGTTTTGATTTTCTCTTTGTCTCTTTGCCTTCTTTCAAGCTGTACATGCTCCCACCACATGGAAGCACATCCTTTCAACTTTGTGGTAGCATACTTCACCCTTTTTGGGTCCTTAGTTGACTCCACATCAAAGTATTTTTCTATTTCTGATATCCAATCCACTAACTCTTCTAGATTCAAAGTGCCATTGAAACTTGGGGGGTCCAATTTAGGCTTTCTATAAAACCTAGCCATTGCTTTCAAAAACCTACTTTCTACCTTATCTCTATGATCATCCTCCATATCAAATTTTGGTGCTTCTTCTTGACCCTCATCATTGTTGACATCCACCATCAGAATTCCTCTTCACTGCATCAATTCTCTTGTCTCCAACCTTTTTCCTATCCTAGCTTCAAAGCCTCTCATCATCTCTCTAAAGACCTCTTGGTCTACAATCTGTAGTGCTCTTCACCCACGCCCTCTTTGCACCATGTTCATAATCCTCTAGAATTGTGGGTCTCGCTATCCTCTCACACACCCACAACAATCTCCTTAGGGCTCTTCTCTCAACACCACGTTGAACTGGCTCTGATACCAATTAATGCAATCTAGGTTTGCAAGTCTTGTCAGACAGACAAAACTAGCAGCATGCCCATACACACCTTCTAATATCAATCAAATTCATGGTTTATTTGTTCATCTACAGCTACAAGAACACTAATCTATCCACAATCACAAAATCACAAGAAAATGGAATAATTGGAATTTCAATTTTGATTCATTTCGATTCACCAACATATAGGTTAAAAGAAAATGTTTCATTGAATTCAATCCCCAACATACAAATTGATTTTTCAATTTCCCTATTCAATATCTCCTCAAATCTCTATTTTAAACTCCCAAATTCTAGTCAATCTCTTCTTCAAATGGTTAATTTTAGACTGGAGTCTATCTCTACTTCAATTGGCCACCTCCATTCTCCACGTGACCCTCTCTTTAGCATTTTTGCTGTTATTTCCTCTTACTTTTTTATATTTTCCTATGTCTTGAGCTTTCCGCACCCCTTTGCTGTGTTGTATTCTCCCTCTTATGTGATTTGTGCCCCGTAAAGCAATAGATGGATGCCTATCTAGTAAATGAAATGACTCTAGGAATAAATAATGCATGAGTTTTTATCAATCTTTTCATTCGCTGCCACCAAAACCGTCTTCCAGATACTTCAAAGAGAATAAAATCAAACAAATGAATACCATGTCATTCATTCACCCAATCATAGGTTTTTATTTTAATTCCAATTTCAATGTTGAATGTTTGACTTGCTAAAATTCATATCTAGCCGCACACTCATGTCGTCAACTTTCTATTAGAATTTTCTACTGGGTGCATTATTAGGTATATGTGGCACTTCAATCTGAAACATTAGGATGAAAATAAGGCATCACCTCTTTCAAAGAGAGCTCAAGATGATGTTAAATGAACTTCAAAAGGTGGGCAGATTCTCATGGAGTCAATGTGCCCCTCCAAATTCAAGAAAACCTAAATAATTCAAGGGAGTATATATGTATTCGATGCCTTCTAGAAATGAAATCAGTCTCTCCCAGCAACATCAAACCATGACGATTCCATCAATGTTTTGCCGACACTCTGCCATAGCACATAATTAAACTCAACTGCAATAATGGGTGACAATGAAAAATGCGACTAAGACCAAGACTCTGCCAAATAGTCGCAACCATCAAAAGTAAATCAAAATCTGTCAATCTAGACCAAAATCAACACAAAATGGATACGATGCAAAGTCGCCAGCAGTTGCGACAACATTACCACATCGTACAATACAACCAAATCAACAACTAATGAAAACCAAAACAAAATTGAATTAATTATTCTTTTTGGGCGATATAGGATTGCACATACGCCCGTGTGCTCCTACATCAAAAGGGATACACAAAGAGAGAGGAAAAGAGAAATGGAGAGAGATAGAGAATAAAAGAGATAGGAAGACAAAAAGAGAGGTAGAGAAAGAGAGAAAGGGAGAGATAAAGAGATGTACAAATATATAGAGAGACGAATAGAGAGAGACATATTTAATATTTATAACTTAATTATATTTATTTTATATATAATATATAGTCTCTAATATAATTGTATTTATTATTGTATAATATATTTTATATAATGTAAAACATTTAAAATATTTTAAAAATACTATTATATTATAAAATCATTTATTTATAGTTTAATTATATTTATTTTTATATATAATATATAATATCTAATATAGTTATATTTATTATTATATAGCATATTTTATATAATGTAAATTATTCAAAAGTGAGATAGAGAGAAATAGAGGAGGCTAGAGAAAGAGAGATATTGAAAGAGAGAGGGACAAAGGAAGTGAGATAAAGACATAGAGGAGGATAGAGGAAGAGAGATATAGAAAGAGAGACAAAGATAGAGAGAATGAAAGAGAGAGGAACATAGAAAGAGAGGTGAAGGAAAAGAGAAGGGGGAGACAAAGAGATAAAGGGATACATAGATAGAGGAATAGAGAAGTGGAGAGAGATAGAGAGAATGAAAGAGAGAGGAAGAGAGAAAAAAAAAAAAGGTGGAGGAAGAGAGAAGGGGATAGATAGAGAGATAGACAAATACACACATAGAGAGAGGAGGAGAAACGTAGAAAGACAGAAATAGGAAGATAGAGAAACATAGAGATATAGAAAGTGATAGAGAGAAGGGGAGCAAGAGAGAGAGGGGAGAGAGGGGAAGGAGATTGTAGAGAGGAATAGAGAAAGAAATTAGTCATTCTAACTAATTGGATGCATTTCATCATTTAGAATAAAAATGAGTCAATATTGTTTGCATTAATGTTTTTCCTACATGTTAAAATTACTTAGAGGCTATCAATTACATTTTAAGACACTCTCAAAACAATGGAGGCAATGAAACAAATACACTAGAAAACAGGCATGGTCAACCATATAATGCAATGTGGTCTCCACCTTCCTGACACTTTTCAAAATGACACTATTTAGAGAAAAATAATGATTTCACTATACAATTAATGTTTCAATAATGCTTTCCACTCTTTGACAAACATGGGACTAAGATTCTACTGCAAAACATATGAATCTAAAGGAAATGTACAAATGCCCTCCTTTTAAAGTTATAGGCACAAAAGAATAATAGTATCAAAAAATTAAACAAAAGGAACACATCAATACTAAGAAACAATATTGAAAAACCAACAATTATACTCAAATTTGGTTAATTTGTGTCGTAATTGATATTGCTAATAATTAGTATTTATAACTTAATTATATTTGTTTTATATATAATATATAGTCTCTAATATAATTGTATTTATTCTTCTATAGTATATTCTTGAGTGATTGTGTTGTCCATCTCTTATTTATTATTATTACAATTGCTTGGCTTAAGATGAGCTCTAGGAGATTGTATTAGCTATAGCATTTAGTACTATAAGATGGTCAATATGTAATGTTAGCAGTTAAGCAATTGATAATATTAAAAATGTCTTTTCGAAGAAAAAACCTAAATGATCCATATTCTTTGCATCCTTCTATGCTTGAAGTGGTTACTAACACCAAGCATTGTGTTTCTTTTACTTATATAACCTGCATACTTTGTCACACCACCATGGAGAACTCACTACAACTTCAAATGGCTTTTACTCCATTAAAAATATGAAAATATCTCTATCTCATGTAATCATCTACAACATCATACTAATGTTTTATCCTTCAATACACATGAATTTGATACTACCCTAAATATTATAATATAAGAGAATGCTTATGTTAGTGATGAAAACCCAAATTCTATAAACATTGTATTACTTCTATTCATACAAGGAACATTTAATGTAAATACCATATATTTTAAATATAAATTAAAAATGTTTATTATACATTGCAAAAAACAAAACACCATTGTCATTGTCTCATCTTACAATATAAGTATGAATTTTTATTTCCATATTTTATTCCATAATTTATTGCTTCCATTACTAATAGCCTATGGGCAAATCCTCCATGCAACTGCTAGTTATGTAGCACTGATATCTTCCCCACAACCCAGCAACACCATTTGCAACTCTCAGACACATTTCCTTTCCAGTCAGGACAAATATGACGTTATGGAAATGAAAATGGAATCTTTTTTTCTCAGTCTGAAGTGTCTTCTACAAATATTATACTTGATAGTGGCTTCATATACTTTCTATTCTAAAGAATACGTCATTTTCCTCTATAATCTTGTAACAGAAATGAATGAGATGGGCTAATGACCGCCTCCTGGACTAGGAGTCGATCCAAGAATCCGTTCCTCGTGCATGCGGCTCCCTGCTCCTTGTTGCTCCGATTGAGCGACTCTGGTAACCTGCATGTGACCCACCCCTGGGCTGGGTTATGATTGGTACAGGCGCTGAGCCGACGAGATTCCTCCTCTGCATCTTCACCAGTTAGATTCTCCTTAATTCGGAACTCCAGATTATTGGCCTTCTCTTTTGTGGCATCGTTTCCAGAGGTGCTCCAGAGCTTCATCTCTGTTGCCTCTTCGTATGCCACCCCAGCTTCCGAATTCTGTGGGGTGGTATACAAGTCGTTATTCTCCAGCAGTAGCTTCGCTGCACTACATACCTTCAATCCAACAAGAAGCAAATACAACAGATTTACCCACATATTCATATGAATCTTCATCATATTATTTTTCTTGATGTACGTGAGAATGGAAATGGAAATGGAATCTTTTTATAGTCTGTTATGCTTCATGACTTAATTTATAGACGACTTGTAGTATATGGGACTACCTTATACTCCCACTGATTGAGAAGAACAAGAGAGATATTCAAACGAAGAGATCGACCACTTGTATTCGTTCTCTATTCTCTCTACTCCACAGGGTGAGTTAAAAATGGCTTAGAATTCAATGAACTGATGGACTTCATGGTATGGTCCTGGAATGCGGTGTTTAATGGAGGAGGAGGAGGGTAGAGGTATATTTTCTTGGTAGTTTCTTCTGCAATGCATCAATTGGTTTAAATTCTATGGAGCTTGGCCATTAATACTGGCGAAAGTGAGCTGTTGTTATATGAACCCATAGAAATATAGTGCACCTCAGATGTCGATATGCTTGTTTGTCTTGCCGTGCTTCATAAGAGAGCACCGACGGCTAGTGACAATTTCCAGTTCTAATCGCCAAGCTCCATGCTTTTTTGCAGAAAGTGTTATGATTAGTAGGAGAGCAGACAGGTGGGTGTCATCCATTTTAACAGTTAAATGTCAATTTTGGTCAATAAAAATAAGACAAATATTTACCACTTTTTGTTGTGAATGAGGTGTAAAATTGCTATTGACTGTTTGACCATTGAAGTGGATGATGTTTAAGTAGAGCTGGTGGGGATGGGTATTCTTAAATATCATACACTTCAACAGTCAAAAGTTAATTTTGGCCAATAAAAATAGGACAAATAATTACCACTTTTTGTTGTGGATGAGGTGTAAAATTACTATTGATTGTTTGACCATTGAAGTGAATGATATTTAAGTAGAGTAGGTGGGGACAATCTCTAGTTCTTTTATGAAAAAAAACACTCAATTTTTATGGCATTCCATGTAAAGTCAGCTTGCTTAGAAGTGAAAATAAGCGGAAGAGCGTAACAGCCGGCACGTTGTAAAACAGCTGCTGGTCGAAATCAATCGACAGAACAACAAATCAAATGAATCGACAATTACACTAATTGAGAATGTGGAGGCATGTTGAATGAAACAGTCTATGCAAAAAGTGAACAAATTCAGAGGTCAAAATTTTTGGTAAACAGTTGACACACAAAATATCAATTGTTTAAGCTAGGGATAGACCCACGACTTGGTTGCGAAAGCGCATGGAAGGAGGCAGATGAAGACAAAGAGCTTCTCTAAAAAGAGAGGACAATCCATCCCACAAGACTTACTCCAAACTTGGTCGTTACGTTAGTTTTTTATATAAAAGAATCATTTATAGAGATGTCATGTTACAACATTTTTGAATCGTTTATAGAGATTGTGAGCGTACTATTGGAGAAAGTGAAGGGTATTGAATTAATTTTGAATAAAGCTGGCGAGTCTGCATATGAACGCGGCCCTTCGCGCTCGATAAGGATGCTGGGGGAGAGAGATTGGATTTCCGACACGAGGCTAGATAAACAGACTTGTCTCCATCAACTCATAACAATGGACGGCCCTTCTTCCACTGGTAATGTCAAAGAGACCCTGCAATAAATTTTACTTTGTAGGTTATATTGGCAATTTTGTTTGACGTCTTTGTCTATGGTTCAGATATGGCGTTGTATTTGCTAGAAAAGAGACCCGCTCTGGCAGAAAAGGCAGGCGAGTCACAACTGAGAGAGTGTGGCGCCCACAGAAAAAGGTAGAGAAACTTGAAATGGGAAAGTTTTAAACCGTTGTTGACGAGATCCCCAAACATGGATAGTGAGCCTGAGGATAAAAGCAAAGCCGGAGACAACCTATCAGTAATTGCAGCACTCATTTTTACAGTAACGTTTGCGGCAGCTTTCACAATTCCAGGAGGAGTTCGGAGCGACAATGGCGTTCCTGTGCGGATGCATGCCACTGCGCTCCAATGCTTTATCGTATGTGACACGCTAGCTTTCTGCTTTTCCATCCCGGCAATGTTTAGTTTAACCATTAAATGAATGAATGAAAGTTTTTAATGACGTTCACAGATCACGGTCTATGGGACCCAGAGGTAAACAGGCCACAACAACCAAGGAAACAAAGGAACCACAGGCCGTAAAGCTTAACCAGCCAGCACGTTGTAAAATGGCTGGCTGGTCAAAATCCTTTCGACAAAACCATATTCCACAAACTGATCGACAAAGGAATGTTTTGAACAGGTCGAAGCAATGTGGTGGAAGAGGCCAACAACAAAAGTCGACAGCAAACTGGGGTCTAAAATCGGTACAATGTGCTGGCTGTTTACGGTGGAGCACCACAAGCAGCCCCCTTCTTACAATTATATCAAATTTGGTAGTCTTTATAGTTTCACAAAAAAAAAGTTTGATAGCATATTTGTAGGATAAAATGTTGAAAGAAGTTTGATGTAACTTACACTAGTATATTTGTATTTAAAAAAATATATCTACAATTTTTTTTTAATTTTTGGTTTTTATTTTGGTTTTATTTTTAATAAATTACTAGCAGCGTTTCATTTCCCATTAAATATATTTCTTATTCTCGGCATTTATAAATTACCCCAACTACAATATTTGCATTTTGGTTTAAAATAGCAAAAGCATCTTTGAGAGTGATGTCAGGTTTAGTGGTGTATTTATTGTCGTGTTTCATTATGATCCACTACCACCATGCATTGAAAGCATCTTTGAGAGTGATGTCAGGTTTAGTGGTGTATTTATTGTCGCGTTTCATTATGATCCACTACCACCATGCATTGAAAGCATCTTTGAGAGTGATGTCAAGTTTAGTGGTGTATTTATTGTCGTGTTTCATTATGATCCACTACCACCATGCATTGAATTTTGTTTTATTTTATTTTATTTATTTGCTTTTTTTTTTTGGACTTTTTTGGATTTTTGTTTATTGTGGTTACAAGAATCAGCCCTTGCTGTGAGTGTAGAAGCCGCTAATCATAGATTAAAAAATAAATAAAAAAGTGATGTTATTCGTGATACTAATAAGTCAAAATATACTAGTGTTCCACTTTATCCCTTATTACATATTGCATGGGAAATAATCATTAGGTTTTTTAGAGTAATACAATGATAGTATATCTAAATTTATTAATTCTTAAAATGAAGACAAGAATTTTGAGAGCTCTCTATAGAGGACACAAAGAATTATGTCATAAAATTTCTACATTAAAAATAGGCATAGGACATCCACTCTTAGCAAGTTTGACTTAGTTTTTTTAGCAAATTTGGCCGATTTTTTTACTGATTTAATAAAACCATAACCATCACACTATGATCTTCTTTATAAAAAACTCCATTATTTTAACTTTTCGTATATCTAAATTTATTAATTCTTAAAATGAAGACAAGAATTTTG
Source organism: Cunninghamia lanceolata (assembly GCA_027924645.1). NCBI lineage: Eukaryota > Viridiplantae > Streptophyta > Pinopsida > Cupressales > Cupressaceae > Cunninghamia > Cunninghamia lanceolata. The sequence continues at coordinate 14,277,706 of BSBN01000169.1, read as the reverse complement.
AGAGCTCTCTATAGAGGACACAAAGAATTATGTCATAAAATTTCTACATTAAAAATAGGCATAGGACATCCACTCTTAGCAAGTTTGACTTAGTTTTCTTAGCAAATTTGGCCTATTTTTTTACTGATTTAATAAAACCATAACCATCACTCTATGATCTTTATAAAAAATTCCATTATTTTAACCTTTCTATAATAAATACTTTATTGATGTTATAAATTAAAAACTAACAGCATGTATGTAGCGTTGGGGTTTTGGGATTTTGCACTAAGCAAGACTTGATCTTTGATGGGCTCATTCAAAACCATTCAACTTCACTTATAAACCAAAAACCCATTAACAATTAAATCTAATTTTAATCTTCTTTAATCATAAATTAAATTATACTTTAAATTATGAACAATAAAAAAAAATATGCATGCCATGGAAAAGCCCCTAAACTGACACATTTTTTTTATTAACTGAACTTTGTTTAGGATAACTGACAAATTTTTTATTAACTGAACTTTAAAGAACCCATTCACAATCACTTTGAAGTATTAAAAAAATACTGATTAAAAGAATATTTATGTAGCAGTAATATCTTTCCCTGCCATCGAGCAACACCATTTGCAGCTCTGGGACACATTTCCTTTCCAATTCAGACAAACACGACCAATTACAATGGAAATGGAAATGACATCTCTTTTCTCCGTCTGAAGCGGCTTCTACAAATATTAAATCCTGTCATTTTCCTCTGTAATCTTGTAACAGAAATGAATGAGATGGGCTAATGACCGTCTCCTGGACTAGGAGTCGATTCAAGAATCCGTTCCTCATGCATGCGGCTCACTGCTCCTCGTTGCTCCGATTTAGCGACTCTGGAAACTTGCATGTGACCCACCCCTGGGCTGTGTTCTGATTGAGACAGGCGCTGCACTTTGAGCTGATGAGATTCCTGCTCTGCATCTTCCCCAGTTCGATTCTCCTTAAATCGGAACTCCAGATTATTGGCCTTCTCTTTTGTGGCATTGTTTCCAGAATTGCTCCAGGGTTTCATCTCTGCTGCCTCTTCGCATGTCACCCCAGCTTTCGAATTCTGTGAGGTGGTATACAAGTCATTATTCTCCACCAGTAGCCTCGCTGCGCTACATGCCTTCAATCCAACAAGAAGCAAACAGAACAGATTTACCCAGATATTTATATGAATCATCATATTATTTTTCAGGGTGTACGTGAGAATGGAAATGGAAATGAAATCCTTTTATAATCTGCGTTGTTTCACGACTTGTAGTATACAGGATTGCCTCGTACTCCTACTAATTGAGAAGAACAAGGGAGAGATATTCAAACCAAGAGATCAACCACTTCTATCCCTTCTCTATTCTCTCTACTCCACAGGGTGAGAAAAAACTGGCTTAGAATTCAATGAACTGATGGACTTCATGGTCCTGGGATGCAGTATTTAATGGAGGAGGGGGTAGAGGTGGGTTTTCTTGGTGGTTTCTTCTACACTGAATCAATTGGTTTAAGTTCTATTCAAACACGGAAAACCATGTTTGAATTGGAGTTGATTCAAACACGGAAACTCAAGGCTTGAAGTGTAGAAACAACCTCACTGCTCACGTTTGTAAAGCAGCATGTGAGAGAATTGGTATGGTCCTCGTCATAGATTTGTGTCATAGGTATTTTTAAAGAATTTATTCTCCTTCAGTAGAGGACTGCAGTGAGTTGCCATTCCTGAAATAGGTACTTTTCAATTTCTTGGGGACGAAGTCTTCGCTCTGAAATCTCACGTGACGGGAGGACAATAAATTCAATTGTCCTAAAAATGGGAGTGTAGTCACTGTGATAAAATTCAAGGTCCAAAAAGACAGCCCTACCCTGCGCTAAGCTCATGACTTTCGGCAACGTGATTTTATGACTTTTAACACCTACGTGAAAAATTTTATCCGAACTTTCTCGGATTGAACATATCTAGATGTCGTTCCATGAACACGGTCCAGTTGCTTTATTTTCACAGGTCCATCCAGATTCAAGAGTTCTCTTTTGACCAGCCAGTCTGTTCCGTCCATTATGGATTCTTTCCTTATTTTGACTGTTGAAGTGGATGATGTTTAAAAATTAGGGTTCTACTTAAACATCATCCACTTCGATTGTCAAACAATCAATAGCAATTTTAGGTGTCATCCACATTAAAAAGGGCTAAATATTTTTCCTATTTTTATTGGCCAAAATTGACTTTTGCCTGTTGAAGTGGATGATGTTTAAAAACAGCCTCTGTTAGGGATCACACTAATGACGTGGAACTAAGACTCTACCTAAAGCTAAAATGGTGATTCTGTCATTTTGAATGAATTAGGGGAGAGGACCCAATTGCTCAGCATGTTCCAATAGGTGTGATAGTATTTGTGTAGTTAAGGCCTAATATTTTTAAAAGTTTAGCACTAGTAATTGTGATTTTAAGGTTGTTAGTGTTACTATAAGTACTTATAATTGAACGAAATGCGCTCATCAGATTAAAAAACAACCAATCATGTGATGCCCCATCAGCGCACCAACAAAACATGACTTAATGCACACCTATTGGTCCACCCTTTTTTGGGGGAACTATTTGATACCTCAAGAAAAAGCGTGCCAATGTGGCATCATATTTGATGATGTGGCCCTGAAACCTTAGTTATAAGTAGGGGCCTTGCCAAATAAGTTGTTGTAAATTTTTTGGATTGATTTGAAGTTGCCACGTATGATTTTGAGAGGTGTGAAGTTAGGGTGCTCAACTACTGGGTCCTCTCCCCTATTCTACCACTTTGTTGTTCTTGTTTTGAATTCTTGTACTCTTGTTGTGTACTCTTCATGGTTATTTTTAAATATTATTTACTTTCGAGAGTTAAAGGTTAATTTTGGCCAATAAAATTAGGACAAATTATATTTACCATTTTTTGTTGTGAATGATGTGGAAAATTACTATTGACTGGTTGGCCATCTACTCTACGCCATTTTGTTGTTCTTGTTTTGAAATTTTTCTTTTGTTGTATGCTCTTACACGACTATTCTTCAATATCATCCATTTCAAGAGTTAAAGGTCAATTTTGGCCAATAAAAATAGGACAAATATTTACCACTTTTTTTGTTGTGAATGAGGTGTAAAATTACCACTGTACTTAAATACCATCCACTTCAATGGTCAAACAGTCAATAACAATTTTACACCTCATTTACAACAAAAAGTGGTAAATATTTGTCCTATTTTTATTGGCCAAATTGACCTTTGATTGTTGAAATGGATGATATTTAAGAATAGCCATAAAATTACTATTGACTGGTTGACCATTGAAATGGATGATATTTAAGTAGAGTGCTCTTGCACTGCTAATTTCTTGTTAACTCTTGACTTGTTATTGGTGTTACATCAAATGGGTGATAGTTAAAAATTTAAATGCATTAACATCCTACATTCTTGTAATGGTGATATTTGTATACCAATTGCATTTCCCATTTAGTTTTGTGTCTATTTTGTTGGAAATGTCTTAATACAATAACATATCAAGAAGTGACATATTCTTGTGCTAGGTTAGTTCATGGTCCAAGTCCTTTCCATCTTCATTTTACCCCTTTTTGCACTATTCCACATACATTTTCTACCTATTCATCCCTTTTCACCTCCATGGCATTGATTTCCATGCATTTTCTCCCTACCTTGAGATTACTACCTTATCCCTATACATCATTTCTACATGACTTAGGATCGATCAAGGTCAATCCAGAGTAGAACATGAATGATCCTTGAATCCTAAAGCTTCAAATTCAAATTCAATCTTGCTCACCCCCTTCACTAGCCTTTATGAGCCAACTTAACACATGTTTCATGTTAGTGTATAACTCAATGAGTAAACACTAACTCATTCATAGTTAGGTGACTTATAGCACATGCCAATTGACATTTTCAATTTGGTGAGTCATTTGTAGTAGGTGTCACTAGAATCAAGACACATCGCTTCTATATCCTAGGGTAGTTACGCTATTCTCTTGCTTTGAATATCGCCATTTATCCCTATTTCGTGGAGAGTTGGGTATGCAACCTCTACTATTTATACTTGTTATTTGTCAATGCAAATTGGTCGTTTCATTACTTGTAATCTCATGTTGGATTGCCTCTCCACGATCTTAGTTCTCACATGGTATCAAAGTGGTGTGGTTAGCATCAAATCTTGTTTGCTCATTGTGCGAGTCGGGTTTGCATCTCTGCGTTTTTGCTTAGTTTTAGTTGTGTTATTATTTGACATTTCTATGTGTATATTGTTTTCTTTGAGGCAGTGTTTGGACGCGAAAGCAAGTCCACCATCGGTTCATTGCTTGCAAGCATGAGTTGATTCCATTTTGCATGTTGTCTCATGGCACAAAGATTGATTATTTGCATATTTGAATGCATTATTGAAGGCATTGTAATTACAGAATGATTCTGCAATTGTGGAAGGTCGTGGACGGAGTTCCTTTGCACACAGAGGATGTTTTGGATGTAGGCAGCCTCTCCATATTGTCGACTGCCCATACAGGGCGTAGTCGGCCTGTCTACTCAACGCCAAACCCTCACATTGAGGCGTCTTGATGTCTCTTCCAATGCCAACACTTGCAGCTTGAAACTCATTCCCTGCCAAAGCCTCACACATAGGTACTTTGGCCTCTTCTCTACCACATTGACCATCATGACCATCATGACCAATAAAGGATCTCTTCTCGGGATGGATAGAACACAAAAGAAACTTATCAAGTGTGAGGAGGTAATTAATTCATATCTTATAATTTTTAATTCAGATTCCTCACATCCACTTGTGGAAGGATACGATGTTTTAGGAGAAGGTGATTGAGCTATGTTGATGCAAAGGTTGGGCTCTATCCAAAGTAAGAAAAATAAGTTAAAGGTTGATAGAAATGGGTTCTCTATTTATGATGGGAGTTTTCAGTGCACTTTCTAAAGATTTTTCTATGGGTTGCATTGAGTATTTATCCTTAACACTTACTTCACTATGTATTTATGAGGAGGCATCCCAAGATGATTACATTGAAAGGAACACACATGGAAATGGCTCCTTACTAGTTACTGATGTCAAATTTCAGCCTGTCAAGATTTTCAAATCAACAACCTATGCAGGAAAAATCAAATCAAACATGAAAGAGCATAAGAAAAATGGTGTAAAGAGTTATATGACTCAATGGTTGCAACCTATGAGTCAAACACAAGGATCCAAAGGATGTTACTTCTTATCTAATTATGGTGATGAATCAATCCAGAATTCAGGCAAGCAATTTCATATGGTTCTAGTTAACAACAAATGTGACTCTTGGGGAAAGGTTGCCATAAATATTTGGAGTGCATTCCACAAGCATGATTCAATTGCCTAAGTATCTACTTGGAATATTGGTATCATATGTTTGGGTGAAATCACGAGTACCCAAAGCATACAGGAGGTTGCAACACAAGAAACATTGAAGGAGTTTGTTAAGGTAATCAATTGATACCATGCACTCATCATTTCATATTTCTCACCAAAAATTTCTATAGGGTTTGATGCTTCAAGGAAGGGAATTACTATGTTTGCAATGCAAAGGTGGAAACCCATGAAAATTGATAGCATGAAATCTAAAGATTCTAAAGAGAGCTTCACTACGAATGATGAGGAGGTAACTACCACTATGAATGCTTTTGATCATTTTGTTTATGATATATGTGTGGTAGGAAGGAATCACAAGGAATTAGATTTCATCTTGGATCAACATGATTTGAATGATGAGCAACAAAAAGGGTATGTGCTAATGGGTGGATTCAGAGAGTGCATAATCTTCCATCAGAATGAATTGTTGTTTGTAGATTTATTATCCAGAGTTGGGTAGAGTATTTTCTGTTGTTATATGATGTTAATTCGTGTTCCTCAATATTACTATTATTGTTCAAGAGTAGATCCTAACTTGTTGCATCTAGCATGGACTTCAAGATGAGGTAAAGTATGAAACAAATAGTGATGATTTCAGCAGGGTGTATCTTCACAATGCAAAGGTAAAAGAGGTAATTGTTTCAAAAAGTTGTCTTTTCTATTATGGAGGATGCATGAACCACTATAACAGTGCTATACACTATAAAAATCAAAACTATATCATTTTAAGAGGTTGTAGGAGTTTTTGGTTTAACTTGTCTTCTGACAATGCACATACACTTCGGAAAGGACAAGCCAAAATAAAGAGGTTGTTGTTTGGGGAAGATGCAAGGTATACTATAAACCCACGGGTAATATGGAATATTTGGTTATACATCAAATATTGTTGTAACAATATCACACATCATGTGTACACTTCTCAAAGATTTACCAAGATGCTAGGAGGGAAGATAAATAAACATATATTTGGCAAGTTTATAAAAATTTTGTGGGAGGATATAGTTTAGATTGGGAATCATATATAAGGCCTCAATCATCCACATATCAAAGTGATTCAATTCCAAGGATATTGTTGTTCAACACATGGTATTGTTAGAAAGAAATTTGAGTCTTTGGGTTGGCATAATGTTCCTTGGCAAAAGATGCTATACCTCACAGGTATGAGATCAAGGTTCGATATGCAGTTTCACATGTTTCATCATTTTAGCATAAGGAGTATGGAGAATTATGAATGCAATTGCTTGAGGACAAGCAATTTTGGGGAGGGAGGACTTTTCATGTCCCTTTTTCCTAAAATAGTGCTTACTAAAAATAGTAAGTCATCACTGCCCCAAAATAGTAAGTCGGAGGTAACGGGACAACTTCATAAAATATTATTATTTAATATTTATATTGTTTTGGTGAAATATTCATCCCCAGAACAAATAAATATTAAATCAATAAATATTTTAGTGGTGCCAACACAAACTTGAGGTATGGGATTTATTATTTTCAAATTGAATTTGGCATATTAAGGAATATTGCTATTATTGCCTTTCTTGTAACAGACAAATTTGATTTTTAGAATGAAAAGGCAATTTTTTAGGAAAAATCAATTTCACATGCAAGGCATTGGGATTTTGGCACCTCCTTTGGAGCTATGGTATGTTAAAAAGCAAAGGCATTTTCCATTTGGGCATTATTGCTATTTGATCATTTTCCTTCATAGAGTTGTTTGGCTTGTGGATTTCTCAGTGGGCGTTGGACCATTGGAGCTAGAAGTTTGTGGAATGGAGACCATAAGATTCAAGTGATTTGAGATTAGGATCTTGAGGATTTAAAAATGCAATCTCATACAGAGGTTGCCATTGAGCTACAGGAGTTGTTTATTTCAATAGTTTTCAGTATTGGGGTTTGCAAGTGTTTGTAGATGTTGTTTCGGTGTTTTCTAGAGCATTGTATGGTGTTACTATTGTGTAGGACATGGTTAGATATGTATTTCTTGTTGCACATCCATCCCAAGCATTAGAGATCAGCTCTATTAGTTTGAGTTGGGTTTTATGGTGTTTTGGTGGTGTTGGCAGGGTATTTTTCAGTATTTTAATTGTGTAGTTTCAGTAGTTTCAAGAGTGTTGTTGGTTTCTGTTATTGCATATCATTTATTTTCTATGTATTTGCTTCTGTAGCATCATATTAGGCACCATAGCCCATTTGATGCAACTATGGTGAAGTTTCTATGTGATTTAATCAATTTCAGGTGTTTCCGACAAATAGGTTTTTAGCATAATTTGCTAATTTGCTTTTTTGTTGTGGGGTTTCTACAGGAGATTGCTGCTATTTTTTTTTTGTATCAGACCTTATTTCTATTTTTGTAATAGAAAATCAAGAATATTTCAGTTTGAAGGGTTTCTTTGTGTTTCTAGCAATTTCAAGTGAATTACACATTGTGTATTTCAGCCTGCTTACAATTTAGTCGAAGATTAGTGTTGTGGGATTGTTGTAGAAGTTCATGCATGCACATTTTCTACTGTAGTAGTCATTTTTATATTGTAATCAGTTATTTAATAAATAAAAATCAGATTTGGAGTTTGCATGTTAAGTTATTGTTTATTTGCCCCAAAAATTGTTAATATTTTGTGAGTAGTTTGGTGTGAATATCTGAAATATTTTGGTGTATATTAAAAAGCATTTGGGACATTTCAAATTCCTTCTCCAGGCAAGCACACTCACACTTGAAATGCAGTCTTTCTACCATGTTTGAGGTTTGAGAGTTGTGTCACTGCAATATATCCTACCGAGCATGGAGAGCCCATGATTTGTTCTTGCATCTCCATCTTGATTGTGAATCCAAGTCACGATTCACTAGTCATGTCCATGGTGGCCTTTTTGTCCTTCTCTAAGATCTCTTCCAGGTTTTCCTAGTCCACTATAGAGTTGGAGACTTTGGTTGTGGCGCTCTGTACAACTCATTGGTTGGTGAGGAAATCAACTGCATGATTTGATTCGCTACATATATGCTTGATCGTGTATCTATCCATCATTCCTAGTTGGTCCTTGATAGTCTCCACCCATCTTTGCAATTTCCAATTTCCTAATGATGCAACCAACACCTGAGGCCCCAAGATTACCTTAGGAGGCCCCGTCAAAATTTAGCTTCAAGCTTCCTCTAAGTGGGGCCGTAGAATATTTTAATTTATATAATAATAATAATTATTATTATTATTTTTGTTAACTCAGAGGTGTCTCTGTGACTCTACCCAGCAACCCCCCTCGCCTTACCTTGGTCTTACAGACTACCAAGTTGGGGTCCGGGAGGGGGCGAGCAGAGTCCTCTGGGGATGAGCGCAACAACCCGCAAGCCACGCTCATCGGTTGAACCTGGTGGGCTTCGAACTCGGAACCTCGAGGGAGCAAAGCCTGAGTCTGAGCTGTCACGCCACCGTGCGGGCTCTTAATTTATATAATTATTAAATATTCTATTATTTTAAATACTTATAATTAAATTAATATATTTATTATATAAATATATATAAAGTATTTAAATGTTTAAATTATATCTTTTATATTATGTGGTGCGTAAAATTTTAAAATATCTACATAATATAAAAGATATATTTTTTGTAAAAGAAATGCACTTTTCCTATATGCAATTTAGGATAATTATATAATAAATACCTTAGGCATACATTAACCTAGATTTAAAAAATCATGGATGAGGATGATAAAGTGTGTAAAATAATGCTATTTTATGAAATTAAATACAAATGGACTTGACACTTATTTGTGGGAATTTTGGTGAAGAATCAAACCTGATGCTGCATAGATTCCACTTGCTTCAACACTGGAAACATATGCCTAATATTTATTAAATTCCTTGAAACTATCATAGTTTTTGAAGTCAAAGTAAGTTGATACCATGGCTCTAGATCAATTCCATGCAACATGGATCTTCTTTGTAACCCACCAATATGATTTGGTTAAATACTTGCTTTTTCTACCAGGTTCATTCTGATATTTGCTCTTTATTGATTGTTAACAACTAGTAGTATTTAAAATACCTTGGGGAAATCACCAAATTGTAAGAGTCAACTCCTAGGTCATTCCCCTTGATCAAACCATCTTTAAGGTCATGTATAAATTGAAGATAACAATCTTAGATAATACAGATGTTTTGTATGACTTTTAATGTAGAGTAGATTCCTTTTAATGCTCCAGATTGAAAGACTCCTAGAATGATTATTCTTTGCAATGCATAGGATTTTCAATGATTCTTAGATGTAAAATGATGTGCATTGAATGCCTTTAAATACTAAGACATAACTACTAATCACATGAAACATATATTGTAATGAAATAACTTGCACAATAGAAGAATATGTAGATTTTTGCCGTCACACCAAAAGCACGTACTAGTGGTGGAGAGGGATCTCATCATTGATATAGTCGCTACGCCAACACCCCCCACATGATAGAGTTAGATACAACCATGTACCATGTGGGATTCATACCCACTACATACCACGTCGATAAGTCGAGCTTAAGTAGATAAAGGGTCAAGGGCTCGAGGGACTCGAACCAATGACCTATGCTTTGATACCATGTAGATTTTTGCCATCACACCAAAAGCATGTACTAGTGGTGGAGAGAGATCTCATCGTCGATATAGTCGCTATGCCAACAAAATATAATAGGAGATATGCTACAAATACTTGATAATATTATGCCACTTCAATGGGGCAACCTCCAAAAGTCTCCAATGAAGAACACAATTCATAATGATGATCACAAACTTACCACTAGCTCCTATATATTATCCCCTAGCTGCTACCTAAGCTGAAGTACATACTTAAATATAACCCCTAGGCTAACCTAATAACATATAATTGACTATAATAATGATTATATATAATAATTAAGAGTTAAGGTAGCCACAAGATGATTACTCATTACCCTATACATACTATATGATTAAGGGTGTAGCATGCTCCCCCTCTTCAGAGAAGCATTGTCCTCAACATTGATCAAGTGTGGATGTTTTTTAATAAAATCTTCATCATTACCTGTGGTGTCTTCAATTGGCCATTTATTTTGCTGGATGAGGTAGACTGTCTGAGGTCCCATAATGATTCTTCCTTCTTCATCAAGCTCTAGTAACATTATCTTAGATGGAACTTTGAGTCTATTAACATTGTCAAAGCTAGAGACATGGTAGAAAGGTTGTATCCTTTTTGAATTAGGCAACTTCAATTTGAATGTTATGTTGTTAGTCCTTTTTGAACCTTTATGAGGCCCGTACAAATCAGGTGCCCACTTGTGATCCAAAATTGTAACTACTTGCCTCAAAGGTGATGCAAGAATCTTTGGCTGTTGCACTTCCATTGATGATAATTGAGACATACCTTTATCCACATATTTTTTTAGCAACATTTGGTGTGCACTTACTAGTTGTGGACTCTTTGCATGTAAACCCCTTAGCTCATATTTTTTACCCTCTAAGTAGAAGCACATGAATAGTTTCTAGAAATTTATCTCAATTGTGCCCAAGCTAGTAAGCCATTGAACTCCGAAAACAATGTCTGCTCCAACCATGGGTATAGAAAACATAGGGCTATATATCATGTAGTCTCCCATGGTGAGATTAATACTATGGAATTTCCTTGAACAATTGATTGTACTACCATTTGCAATCATAACTTGGAATTCAAGCTAAGGGAAGACAAAACAATTCAATTTTACTGCTAGTTGCTTGTTGATGAAGTTATGTTTTCTCCCTAAGTCAATCAATATTGTCTCCATTTTTTGTTTAAGGAAACCCCTTACCCTAAGTGTTATGGGTTTTTAATATCTAATAGTGCATGACAAGAGATAGTTTATTGGACATCTTCGGAGCCCTCTACCACCACCAATGGGAGCTAATGAGGTGGTACCCTCATACTGACTATTTGACAATTGATAATTGCGAAGAGCCATGCAAAGATGTCTAAAAGAGATATAATGCATTAACAATATCTTATCATGGATGTAAGGTTGTAAGTTTCCAATGGAAACTCTTTATACATTGGTATCTAGAAGAGAATATAGTATTTAAAAAAAGAGCCTGGCTTGGTAACGCTTAATGAAATCAATCACTTTCTCCTTCACTCCTTTCTTGCAATGAACCAAATAAATCAAAGAGACTTGAGGTCCAACGTTTGCTTGGAAATGTTGTAGAAATTGATTGATAAGTTGTTGAAAATAATTGATTGAATTCACAGGTAAATAATAAAACCAATGTAAGGCCATATCTTTGAGTGATCGAGCAAAGAGCTTAGCTAGGATAACATCATCAAAGAGAAATTCACGTGACTATTAGGATCTCCTTTCCCATTATACTTCTCAAAATGAGGGGTTTCAAACTTCTCATGTATCAGTGTTTTTAGAATAGTAAAGGACAATGGGCTATGGGTGTAGTAAGATTGAATAGAAGGTCGAGACTAACCTTGACTCATACTTGTTACTTTTTGTTGTAAGGAATTGACATTATACAAAAATTGATTAATTGTAGGGTCAAGTGGTGGAGTAGCTTGAGATTGGATAAGATTCAAATGAGCAAAGCTAGGAAGAGGAGGTGACATTGTGTGATGGATTTTTGGTAAGTAAAATTTCATTGATGTTGACCAACAAGAGGTGATGACACATTTGAAATAGCATTGTGATATGTAAAGGGGATGACACTATAATTGTGAATACGATTCCCACTTGATACTCAAAGACTTGTGTTAGCACTACTACTAGGATGTGTAGTGGTGGTGAGAATAGAAGTAAATGTTGATATGGAGGATGACGGTATGGGTAACAACATTTCTGTCCTTATTTGTTTTTGTGAGGACACATTAGTGATTATTTCCATGCAACTAGTTGATGACATAATGTTGTTATCCACTATGTGAGCTAAGCTACGTAAAATTTCTATACCTTCTTGGCCTTTGAGAAATGAATTTATTAGACCTTCAATGAGAGGCACAACTTCCTCGGCTAAATGTTTTGTTCCCACAAATTGCTAAAAATGAGCCAACTCAGTGTCTAGTTTCTGAATTTGTGTTTTAGGGACATGAGCCATGAGGTTGTCTATGTCTATAGAGTCTATGTAAAGTAGGCATGTGATCTAAAGATGATGAACTTCCATGTGCGAGTAAGTTAGCAACATTAGATTCTAATGTGGGAACATCGAAGCTATTTAAAGCACCAAAAGCTATGATTTTATAACTTATCCTCACAAGGATGCTAGATTTAGAACACCAGGTCACAAAACTCATGAAAGACTCCACAAGATTTATGACACACAAAATGCACTTATAGAGGAAGGTATTGAAAAGATGAAAAATTAAAATGATTTGATAGAAGAAAGGGTTTTACTTTAGTTTTCTAAATGAATCCATGTTTCCAAATGATTAACAATATGAACAAATATATGTAATAAATGTCTAATCAATTCAACAACCAATCAAGACAATGAAGATTATGAATGCTTTCTATCTAATTAAATCGTTAACTAATCAGATTTGGAACAACAAATAGATCAAATCTAAACAAAGAAGGCTACAAAAGTTCAAAACTCGTCGAGTTCACCAAATTGTTTGATGAATAAGGGAGACCCAGCCAATCATGTGTTAACTAAGTTAATCCTTTTCATCAAACATTGGAACACAAACTGAGCTTGACTACAATCCTTAAGGACAGCCAAGCAATAGGGGTTTTGTTCCTTTGTTGTAATTAGAAAGATTGAAATAAAGTATGCTAGATCTAGGGTTTCTATGATGAAATATGCTAAAACAAAGATTACTTACCTTATAGAATTGAAAACCCATATAATAGGACCTAAAGTGAGCAGTGCAGGACTGTCAGAGATCACTGCTAGAAATCAAGGTAGATCTGGGAGGACTATTTCACCCAAGTGATGAGGTACAAATAACCTCATCTTAATATTAGCCTAATTACCCATTTGTGCCATTAAGTTAACCCAAACCTATGCCAATTTATTAGTCTTATGAGCAATAATCAAGTCTATTTTAGAAAGAGTAATGCACAAATTTTTGTTCTTAAATTGATTTGATTTTATCACTAATGTTGACATAATTTTATGAAAAGATCTGTGTGTCTTCAACAAGTTTTTGAATACAATGAAGTGGAAGAAATGGACATAAATTTAGTCTGGAGTCAACAATGTCAGAAGTCTAGGGCACCAAAAATTTAATGGACTCAGGATTAAAGACTTTAGTCATTTACTACTGTCTGACCATTTAGGAGTTTATTTATCTTTCTGTTATTTCAAAGACAATTAAGGCATTCAAAGCTCCACATGAAGCCCCTATTTTATGGAATTAAAAAGACATCTTGTTTCTAAGTTAATTTTTCTATTATCTTGTTTTAAGACTTTTGGTGACAATGATGGGCTGCCCCTAGAATTTAGGATTTTGGAAGTGATATAGACTATCTTTGTTTTTCAAATTATTATGCTATGAATGAAGCGAATCGAAATTTCTTTGCATCAATATAGATTACTGTATGATGTTTTGTGTGAACTGGAATTAAATTTTGTTGATCTGGTAAATGTGATATGAGTTGATAAAAGAATTCTAGAGAGCTGACCACTCGAAAGAAATAGATAAGTACTTTTATATTCTGTGAATGTGTTTTTTTGTCTTCTGTGGCATTTATGTTATGTTCTATGTTGTTTTGTTAAGAAGTGTTATGATAGAATGGTGTTAACATACAAGGTGTCATGATTAGAAGTTTTCAAGTGAAGTGTAACTTGCAACTATAATTCTATAGTTCTATGTGTCATCTTGAAATTTATGGAGTTCTGGAGTTTGTCTTCTGTGTAAAGAAATTCCGAAGCTCCTACATAGTTCAAAATTTCAATTGAAGTTGATGGTATAAAATCCAAATTTGAAATTCATATGCTTTCTTAGGTTAAAATGTTTCTTTCAACTTGTAGTTTAAGTTCCCATGCTTTATTGTTTAAGTTTCCATGCTTTATAGTTTAAGTTTCCATGCTATATAGTTTAAGTTCCCATGCTTTGTAGTTTTAGACTTTCTTAAAGCTAAAAATTTAGAAAATCATTGCTAAGCTAAGATTTCTGAATTCCCTTCCTATTGTGCACAGCCTTGGACACAACCCGATTGATAAAACTAATACGGTTGATAAAACTGATATATTTTTAGCTAAAGTGTTAGGTCTAAATGACAACCTATCACTAGGCATAGGTGTCCTAGGGTTTAGGGCAATCTGAAGGTGGTTTCCAAGAGTCAAGATCCATATTCATCAATCTGCTCTTTGATCTGTTGTACTTGCTTCTAATCTTCTATAATTTGTACAAACATAAGAGGGAAAATGGTTTGGGCCATTTTAGGGGTTTTTCTTAGTCAAACCCCATGAGTGGTTTTCCCAGCTCCACAACAACCAAGATGATGATGATAAAGAGCACGTGTCCTTACAGAATAGAGGAAAAATCAATATAAATGAATGTTGTAATAAAGTACCTTTACCACAACATGAAACCCTAGTGAGACTTGGTGTGACAATGCAAGATTGTCACAAGGATGTTAATGGAGGAAGAAGCTTCCTCTAGAACCTGCAATAATGTTATAAATCTTCAATAGAGAGCTTCACATAAATCTGCATAACATTCACAATAGAGATTTGATCACTTGAATATCACTTGAAATCTTGATGTTGCTTAAACCTTATTAGTGTGAGAGGTAGACTTGTTTATATATGTAATTCAATTCATTTTCAGGAAAACCTTTCAAGCAAAGCTGACAAAGCGTATCACTCGAAGCAACAAGGTTGACATCCAAGGCCACACAAACTTTTATTTTTGCTAATATCAAGGACACTAGCTCTTGGGCACTAGTATCTAGGTGTTTGGGGTCTTTTTAGGGCATGTATTCAGAGGATAACACCTGGAGCTAGAATATGCTTCAAAATCTAGTCTTCTTTCAATAGAGGTCTGCATATTAATCAACAAGGGTGCTAAACCTAGTGTAAATTGTTAGTGTCAACAATATATGACACTACAACCAACCCATGACATTAGGTGTGACCCATGGGATGTATCATGTGTTGATAGAAGACTTCAAAAAAATGAAAAAAAAGCTTGGTTGATTGTAGATAGTGGTGGCATGTAGTGTAAAATTAGCAATACTACTGGAAAAAAATGAACTAGGTAAGTGCAAACCTTGGATGGTTGTAGGTAGTGGAGACATGTAGTGTAAAATTAGCAATCCTATTAAGTTTAAGGTTAAATTTAAGAGAGTGAAGTACAAACTTACAGGATAGCATGGGATTGCAATGAGGTCTCATTGATTTGAGTGACCTCTATTGTTTGGTTGTGGTTGCCTCTATGGAGTAAGGTCATCACTTGCAAGCCCACTTAGTTGTGCTCCTTATAACTATGTTATATAAAAGTAAGATGAGCTTAGATTTTGAAGAGTTCTAGATATGCCTCATTAGTTGTGAGTATGGTGCTTTGTGATCTCTAAAGAGACATTCCCTTGAAGAAAGAAGAGAAAAGATTAGTTACCCAACACAATTGAAATGATATCAAAATAGTGCTCAACTCAAGGAGAGATGTTGGGAGATGCTTACAACACACTTGTTTATCCTCTCTACGAATAAGAGGCTTGCAAGGTGACAAGAGATTCTTCACTGCTTCATTGTAAACCTCCAAATAAGAGATTTAAATGATGTGTTTGCATTAAAGCTCCACTATTGAAGTTTTACAAAGAGTTCCTTTATGGCAAGAACTATAACAGACTTTGTCTTCCATGTAGAGCATAGTCAACAAGCTTTATAATGCTGAACAAATTTATGTCACATCCCCACTAGTTGTATGTAAATAAGAGCTTTGTAATAGGGTATGAACATCCATCAAATCATCAGACTTGGGAGTTGTATAATATCCAATTGAGTTGAGAGTCAACTCTAGATGGGTGAATCTAAGGGGCCAATAAAAACCTTGAAAGGCTAGTGCTTCATGTCTTGCTACATAGGAGGGCCACTAAAAATCCTTCCCTAGTCAACCAATTTTAGGGTTGGTGGTTGCATTCCATGCAACTTTAGGGTTAGGTGTTTTAAGAATGGGGAAGATTGATATTAGGTTTAAGTTTTTTTGATAGATGAGCACTAACAGAGGGGGTAGCTCCCTTTTATATTATATTCACAAAAAAAAGAAATACAACATTAGCTCCCATGGAGCATGCACCATTACAAAGATTCATTCACTAGGCATCCTCAGATGCCATAGAAATAATAGACCTTATGATATTTCAAATGCTCACTTGATCTAAGGTGGAAATAGAAAATAAATGTATTGTCTTATATAGAAGTTCAATAATTCCATGTTATTACAAGTTATGCCATCAAAAAAAAATCTCAAGGCCTCTGTTGTTATCTTATTCTTCTTGGTTGTTGTTGCATTGAAAACCCCTCCCTTTAAGTCTTCATCAGGATTTTTGTTGAAAGAAAAGATCATCCCGTACACCTTCTCCCTCATTTCTTTCTTCACAAAATTATGTGCCATTAGCTTTTGTTGTGCTTCCAACCCATGATTAGAACTATGTTCATTAGGAATTATTCATATAATTTACCATCATGATTGTATTCCCTAGTGAAAACATGAGCTCTAATGATATGCTTTATTGTTGTGACGGTGCCTTCCTTCTTTGCATTTAAAATTCGTTTGATTTGCACATCAACTTCCTTCTCATTGCATGCACAATCAACCTCAAAGTTCATCCTTTTTGCCATGTTTTTTGAGTTTACCAGAGAAGCTAATATTTAATATTGAAGCCATATGTGCATCACAAAGTGCCCATGAGCATGTAATTAGTGTTTCAACTAATTCCTCCCTGCAAAATCTTCATTCTGCAATATGTAAGTCATTTCTTTTACAGACTCTATCTGTCTGATTCTAAAATCACTCCCAATTCTTCCCAGTTTGTATCCACATTGGATACTTTGATAATCTCTCTATTCTATTCCTTGGTTAGTAAGATAATCAAAGGCCTTATTGGTTTCCCTAAAGTTATGGTTTATCGTAAAGCTCTCTAATATATCCAGTAAGTCCCAAATCACTTCTACCCACCTAAGAAGTTTCCAATTCCAAATTTCTCTCTTTTTTTATCGCATTTGTATAGATTAATGAATCTCCTTCAATATCAATTTCATTCATATTTTTTTGTACACAAATTCTCAAGCCTTCCTAGAGTGCTTCTATTTTTGTTTCATTGTTAGTTCCGATCTTGAGCTTCTTTGAGGAAGCCCAAACGAGGACTCCCACCTCATATCTAATGATGCAACCTGCACCTGACGATTCATACTAGATATAACTTTCAAAGTCCATCTGATCAACCAATTATTAAAAAAGCAAGTGGGAATTACTTGGACCATAGACTGTCAAAATGCATTTGAACAAGTAAAAAGATTCTTATTGACCCTGCCCACACTGATGCCTCCAAAGCATGACAAACCCTTCATTCTATACTTCAGGGCCACTGATATCTCTATAGCCTGCATGCTCGCTCAAGGGGATGAGGGTGGAAGAGAAAGAGACATCTATTTCATAAGTCAGACTTTATTGGAATATGAGAAGAATTACATGTAGGTTGAAAAAGAGTTCTTGGCCATAGTTTTTGTAACTCGAAGGCTACGACATTACATGCTGAATCAAGAAACTAAAGTCATGATATGATCCAAACAATTGAGGACCTTTTTGAATCAACTTATGCTCTCAAGGAGAGCTGGTTGATTCATAACCTTGTTGAGTGAATTTGAACTAACTTATGTCAACCAGAAGGCAGTTAAAGGACAAGTAATAGCAGACTGGTTAGCAGATAATCTAGTCCCTCAAGAAGAACCCATGAACAAAGATTTCCCCAATGAAGAAATTTGTGCTATAAATTTGGAGAAATATGTCAACTTGTATTGGTATAAAGACACTATAAACTATCTTGCAAACAAAACATACCTAGAGAACATGACCCCTTTAGGAAAAAGATGATTGCGTGCCCTCACCTCAAGATATGTTCTAATAGGTGATGTGCTCTATTGAAGAGCCTCGATGAAATATTGCTCCGATGTGTGGATAAGGAAGAAGCTTGCACGATACTAGAAGAGTGTCATAGTGGAATATGTGGAGGACACTTTGGAGGACATGCCATAGCAAGAAAAATACACAAAATGGGATACTTTTGGCCCTGCTTACAAGAAGATGCGGTTAAGTTCATAAAAAGAGCTTGAAATGTTAGGCATACACGCATGTTCACCGTACTCCAACAAGATATTTACAACCAATTGTCACACCTTGGCCCTTCTCCACATGGGCATTAGACCTAGTAGGAAAGATATCCCCCCATCAATAGACGGACATCTGTTTATCATAACAGCAATAGAGTATTTCACAAAGTGGGTGGAGGCCATGCCGCTCACCACAGTGTTGGGAGCGGTGATCGCTAAGTTCATCTTAAACCAAATCATTTGTCAGTTTTGAATCCCTCAAGTCATAATGACTGATAATGCCTCATCCTTCAAAAATCCGCAAGTGAGAGAATTATGTGAAAGGTTTCATATCAATCATAGTTCCCCTTCGGTCTATTACCCTCAAGGAAATGGACAAGCAGAGGCTACCAATAAAACTTTGAAGTCAATATTGGTCAAAATCATAAAGGACTCCAAGAGAGATTAGCATCTACAACTATATCCAGCTTTGTAGGCCTATAGAACAAGTGTTAGGACACCGATTGGAACCACCCCCTATGCCCTTACCTTTGGGTCAGAAGCAGTACTACCATTAGAAGTAGAGTTACCTAGCCTGAGAGTATCATTACAAGGATTATTGGACAATGAAGAATACAGGGCAGTCAGGTTGGTTGAACTAGAAATGTTGGATGAAACATGCCTGAGAGCCATTCAAAGGCATGACTCTTATCTTGCAAGAATGAAAAAGTAGTATAACAAAAAGGTCATTCCAAGGCCTTTTATAGTGGGAGACTTAGTACTCAGGATAGACAACCTAATCAACAAAAGGGCATGTGAAGGATGAAAATTTAGACCTAACTGGATAGGCCCATACATGGTTAAAGAAGATATTGGACATGGTGCTTATCTCTTGTGCACAATGGAGGGAGAGGAATTTGGCAAAATGGTCAATTCCTTTCAACTCAATAAATATTATGTCTAAAAAACCAAAAAAATCATAAAACATAAAAATACAATTTTTTTTTATAAAACTCAAAAAATGTCAAAAATAATTTGTTTCTTGCATTGCGGCATCATTTTGTTCATCTTGCATTACTATTTGTGACTTGCTCTTATGCTATTTTCCCTTTAGTAAGGAGTCTAATGTTGCCTATATATATGTCATCCTTTCAGTACCTAGAGATTCCACTTCTTTCACAATCGCCATTATCCCCCTTCACTCCCAGTGAATCTAAAATCAAAGCCTAGCTCTTAGCTTTACATTGATCCCAATCTTAATGAGTTAAGATGTTAGGTCTAAGCAAAGTCAATATTCAAACCTACAGTGTTCAAAGGAAGCTTGCAAGTAGACCTTCCCAATTCTTCCCTACTAGAAGAGAAGTCTGACCAGATTACGAAAGCTTTAGGTGGTGCTCAGCGCCTTATCTCTCTTGGCCAAAAACATCAAGAAGATCAAAAATTTGAAGAAAGCAATCTAAGATACGAGTGAATAAAAAAATGAGTGAACAAAATAAGAGTGTAGAAAATTGAGAATTGAGAGACCAAAGCATTGCATAGCAAAAATTTCAAAAAAAACATTCATTTTTAGAAAAGTCAGAAAATCCAAAAAAATGAGAAAAGATAAGTGAGGAAAAATACAAAAAAGTGAAAAGCAAAAAAAAAAGAGAGATACAAAAAAAGAGTGAAAGAGAGAAGATTGTTGATTGTCCATACTCTTGGGTGGAGAACAGTCTAAGCTCGAAGCCTCAAGAGTGACATTCTAATAGAGAAAGTAAGGTACAAAGCACACACACGCACTAGGCTGAGCAAAGATGAAAAGTCTAGTTGTCTCTAAGATCATCTTCTATCTAGGGACCCTTGTTATTTCCCATTTTTTATCTTTTACCCCAGGTCTATCTTGCTTGCCATCTCTGATCTAAGTCTAGCGGACACCTATAAAGCTTGATGATCGTCTAAGTTGAATGCCTGTCAAATTATCTCATCTAGATAAGGATCGGTGTCCTTTAGCAAAGCCTAGAAATTAGAAGCACTCCATAATTCATTTTCACTCCCCGCTTGAGTTTTTCTAAAAACCCATCTCATAGTCCTGAATAGATTCCTTATATAAGGACAACCTGCAATCCCCTAAACTGAAAATGGTGTTTAAGAGCAGTCATTCCGTTTGTCCCATATTGCATTCATATCAAAATCAGAAAAAGAGTCCCAAAGCAATAAAGTCAAGTGTCATATCTCATGACATTCAGTAGAGTATTGTAGTTTCGTTTACTGCATTTCTTGTGTGCCTGCATTATCATATCGTAAGCTGCATATCATACATGTGTCCTTCAAAATTACCAAAAAAAAATCATCATTGTCATAATTGCATTTGGTAAAAGAGTTGAAAAGGTCAAAACATAATAAAAAACTTCCTCAAAACTTCTAGACATGCACAAGAGATGAGTACAGAGTTCCACAAGGGAAAAACCATAGAAAAAGATAAGCTTTCATAGATATATCTCATTTTCACATACAAATGGTATCATAGAGCTAAGAGAAAATGCTCTCAAGAGAAGTAGAGGCTCCCCATGCAAGGGGGCATGAGTTTGAGAAAAACAAGTCAAAGTGGGTTCCCTCCAACAAAACCCTCAGGCTTCGGCTCCTCCATCTACGAGTACCGCTTGTCACTCCATGGGACCTATGAGAGTGATGTGCTCTACTATGGGCATATGATTGTGAAGGACCCACCATGCTAGTGCTAGAACACCCAACATTAAGGCGAGCCATCTCTTAAAGCACTTTGTTCTCACCATGAAGCATGCTAACCTGGGTCTTCGTGATCATCTCACACCCATGGTAGATAGGAGCAAAAATGTCTGTGTGTCACCTTGTAGTAGGGGACACACCAGGATCATCCAAGAGATGATGGCGGGTCATCATAGTAAAAGGGAAGGTTAATCCAACATTAATCTCACGAACCAGGTCCCTCCACTCTTTGACATTGCCTAAAAGGCCAAAACCAAAGTTAGGATCAAGTCAGTGCCAAAAAGAGAGAGAAGACAAAACAAAAGCCAAAGTAAAGTGCTTGTAGAGCAGAACTCATGTGGATCTCCAAGCTACTAGTTAGGGTCAAACTGATGCATCACCTCATCTGAGTGAGGATGTTAGGGAACAATAGGAGGACTCTTAGGAATGTTAGGAGCCTCATGCGAGATATCAATGTCCTGAAAATCCTCATCCTCAAAAGGAGCCTCATCTAATGAATCATCGCTATTAGGAACATAGTCCTCATCAGTGGACTCTAAATCAACGGCCATAGTCATAGATAGGGAATGAGTCCCTCTCCCTCCCCTCCGTCCTCCTCTAGAAGCTCTAGTAATGAAAACACCTGGAGTCAAGTGTGTCTAGACAACACTCCTCTGTCCAATCTCCCCTATCTCCTGAATGGTCCTATAGCAGGTGGACACTAGGGGCAAATCCTCTAGGACATCCTCGCCGAACTGCTACAAGACTCGATCTACCTGATGAGCCTCAACTTGACCATTATGATCTGTGATCTCTATAACCTCACCGTAGTATGGTCTCACTTCACCATCTCGGGGCCAAGCCCCCTCCATGTCACGGTAAGGATAAAAATTCACATCATCATCATCTGTGAGGATGGCAACAGTGGGAAGTGTAGGATCATAATGACCAATATGTGCCCACCTAGCTGCTCTCAGTAGTCACCTATTCGGAAGAGGAATAAGCTTCTGATAAGGCCTCATGTACTCAAAAATCCATGTCATAATCAAAGAATAGTGGCTGAAAGCTAGAGCCCCTAGCTGAGAGATTTGATAAAAATCTCTGTAGACATAGACAGGATGTTAGGTCCCCATGCGTAAACTATGCCCTCCTCTAGACCACAAATGATGGGTGCCCAACACCATCTCAAATGAGTTGAGGCTTTGTCTTCCGATAGCCTCGAAGTGATCAAACTGATCAGAAACCTCCTCAGAAGTGGGATATGGAGCCAAGGCACTAAGGAAATTGGAACTCTTGTTTGGTCTCTGGGATGATTAACCCCCATGAAAGCATCCCAAGAAGCCTTGTTTTCAGAAGACTCACTGGCAGGAAGAAATAGAGTTTTTCCCCTCACAAGGACCCCAAGAATATGATATACATCATATAAAGTGATAGTCCACTCCCCTGAAATCTGCGGGAACCTGAATGTGTTCCTATCTAGATCCCAGTAAGTCAGACTATCACAACATATCTGAGATACAGGATGGATCACAGGAACATGACAAACTCTGCCAAGGCCTGACCTCTTTAGTATGGCATGATCCTCTGCACATAGGGAAGCAAACATCCCTAAAAGCCACCCTTGCTCTCAGCCAACATTCCATCAAATGCACCCCTCCTGTAAAATCCAGAGAGAAGTTTAGATTAGATCTCATAAACTCGTAAAAACACAAAGAAGCGTATAAACCATCAAAAATTGTAATAAATAGGCAGATTAAGTGACCAAGTTCATGTCAGTTCAGAGTGAAAGAAGCATTAAACAACATCAATTGTGGCCAAAAATTAGTCCTATAGGTCGTCCCCCAGGCGACCCAGGTGTCAGTCAGGATCCCCCTGGGTGACCCTGTTGCAAAGCAGGATCCCCCTAGGTGACCCTGTTGTTAGACAGGATCCCCCTAGGTGACCCTGCCTGCCAGAAGTGGCGACCCTATGAGAAAGCCCCTCAAGCAAAAATAAGTCTAAAAACCTTGTTTCTCGGCTGATTTCAGAAAATGAAAGACCAGTCCTGCTCTAAATGACGAGACAAACACAATGCAACAAGAAAAATCACCAAAAATAGATGATTTCAAGAGATTTTTGCAAAATTCAACCTAGGGTTTGGAGGAGAGTTTTTCACTGATTACTTACCCAGTTCTCCGCTGCCGAGGAAGAGGCGACCATCTCTATGATCCCCTCGACGAATACTTCTCTATCGACTGCTCACTCAAATGATTCCATTGCTGTTTCACTTCAATCTCACAATTTAGCTCTCTTTGTTTTCCCTTAGCTTAGTTTCATTTTGCACATTTAGTCTAGTTTGTTTTGCTTTTATGTGTTTGTTTTGTGCATGGTTTTACGTGCTCTCATCCCTACATGTCCAAACCAACAAAAGCAAGTGACTAGTCGAACTCAAACGATCCATGGTAAGTTTGTCATTTTAGTTTTCATTATTTGTTTTGATATATTTAGATGCCGGACTAATACTAATTATTGTAGGTACAAATTGCAAAAAATTGAAAACAGGTAAGGCCTGGTTTGGGAACTGTGTCTACCTTTCATGTAGACTATCATCCTCAAAGGGGGCAAATATGTAAGCACAAAAATCATGCACTACCCCCATGAGGACCCCTATGATGAGTCAGATCCTTGTCACATACATGTAAGCATGAAAATAAATCCTTTGGGCAGTAGGTCTCTTGATAACGTGTCCTCTCTTCTTGTTTTGTGTCATTTTTGCTTTGTCGATTCTCCTTCTCCTTCTTCCCCGTTTGTGACACTTTTCAACACTTGTTGTGACACTTGTTGACTTGCATTTTCTAGCTTGCAACCTTAATCCCAAGCCTTGTGAGTGTCTTTTAGGTGAGTTTTCACCTCTCCCCTTTGTATTTCATCTAGTGCACCTCATAGAAGCCTTCTAGAGGTCACCCGATCCCTCTCCCGCTTTCCGTTTTTAGTTTCAACCTTCCTATCCAAATCTCCCCCTATTATTTCTAGATCTCCTTAGGAGATCCTGTAGATGCAAGTGGAGATTTGGATTCTTCCTCATGATTGACCTATTCCTTGATGTAGAAATCATCTTTTTCCTCCCTCTTTCCTTCTGCCACCCTAATTTTTGCATTCTACCCTAGGTTTCACCCTGGATCTCCCCGGGTGACCCAAGGTCACCCCTGGGGTGACCCATGATCTCCCTGGGTGACCCTGTTTGATGAAAGTGGTGACCTTGCTGTCTTTTGTCCCACGAAAAAATTGAAGTTTCTCTCACGTTTTTGCTCTGTTTTCGCCTATTTTTCTTTCTGTTTGCATGATTTTTGATCCTTGATATAGATTTAACTATTCCATGCACCCACACATGCATAATTAGGTCTATTTGATCTCAAATTAACTCTCTAATCAATCTCATGCATTTCTCCTATCTCCTTTTCTTCTTTAGTGATAAGCTATCATTGCTTCATCACTCTCCTTCTTGCTGAGTTCACTAGGAAATCAACCTTGTTAACTCCCCAATCTATTCCTTTTAACTCATTAATCAAATGAGTTAACTCTTCAATCTAATCCCTTCTTCAAACCTATAAATACCCCCTCCCTCAAGCACAAAGGGAGGCAAATTCATTGTGCACTAGCTCTTGCCAAGTTTGCTCTCCAATCTAGCATTCATATGCTCATACAGGATGTAAGTGCCTTTTACTTTGATTGTTTAGACAAGCAGCACCATGCTGCTCAAATTTTCAGCCATTGTGCTCAATTCAAAGCTCACATCGAGCTCACACAAGCTTCACAAAAGCTTCTCTTTTCTTCTTCGAGTCATTTTGTCATCGAGAGAACCAACTACTGTTACAAAAGGATTCGAGGTTGCCTACACAAGGATCACTGAGGGATAGTGGAGTCTTCAAATCTTCATCTATTTAGGTTCTTTTATTGCTTTCATAGTAATTAGACAATTATCTTGCTCTTGGGAATAGTAACATACTTGCTTTTTCCTTGATAGATTAGATCTTTTATTGTATATTAGTCATTTTTGCATTCTTAGATCTACTTTGTTAGAAAAAACATCTTTCCTTTTTATTAGATTAAATTCCATTAAAAACACCAAAAACCCACAAAAACATAGATTACACATTACATTTGAAAAAGACATATAGGATTGCATACATATTTCTTTCATAAATTAGAAGCATTTTCCTTTCTAAAAATACTCTAAAAAATACCAAAAAGACGCATTGCATATCATTTAGTTTGCATTCATATAAAGTAGACAACATAAAAAATTCTTGATTCCATCATGAGGTAAACACGGTTCAAGGGACCTTAAACAAACCCTTGATTTCATCACAAGGTACAAAAAAAGTCAAAACACAAGTCAAAACCCTAGATCTGGTTAGAGTTAGCAATCACACGATTTCCTCTATCTTGATTCACGCATGTGTTTAGGAGTGAAGGGAGAGTGGGTGAGAGTTGTTTGAGATGAGATTGAGGAAATTCATCCACAACCACAGCAACACACACACATTCCACCACAAGAGGATCCATTTGTTCTCTTGTTGATTGAGGAAATAAGGTAATTACGATTACACAGAGCATTTCTCAGAGACATAGAAACAAGAGAAAACATCAACGAGAATAACCGTTTGCCTACTCAAAGGTGGAATTGAAGGAATCCAAATAGAAGAGAGACTAGTGACCCTTTGGGTCATAGGGTTATCTCAACCACCACAATAATTGAATGAAACATACAAAATGCACAACAACAAAGGCCACAAAACTTGCTTTCCCCCCTTCATGAAGTCCAACTCTCCAATGAGCCAGACCCACACTGTCTCTCACCTCCTCTTGACTGGCTAATTCCACGTGAGTGAGAGTGACATGGTTGATTGCCTCGTGGCAAGGAGGGAAAGGGTCCGTGTGTGTGCAGAGATCCAACCTGACAGCCTCTAGGCAACCAGAGTTACATTTTTGAGTGTACAAGAACATATGACATCTATCTTCATAAGCCTCAGCTTGTCTCATTCTTGGAAAGGAGAGCATCATCTTGGTGGTTTTCCACCAACCACGGACCTGTGGTCCCCCACACAACTTCCTAACTGGAAGTGGCCCTACCCTTCACGAAAAGGTTAGATGTTAGGAATCGTTAGGTTAGCCATCTAGGTATCTAGTGTCGTGTCCTTCATAATGCCTCTCAGTCACACAACTATAGATCCACTCTAACTATGTATGATACTATTGGAGACACTATGCAATCTGGAGCATTATGGACCGATAATGCATGATGAGATAGATGCATTACTTTGGCCAAAAATTTACATACATAAATGTTACGCATCGAACTCTATCACATGCCCACCACCTCGACTAGAATTATAAGTTGTCATGTACTATAGTTATATAGTTTGACCCTTCTCAGTCTAGAACAATTAAGTTCAAAAATTGTCTTAGTCCATTCCTTGGACATTCGACTTGGTCTTGATAACCCATCTTGAGGTTCTAGTTGTTCAAGCAGCTGGGAACTAGTGACTCCATGTGACTTTGTCCCACACTTGGTTGCAAAAATAAAAGGTTCTATCATGCTCTCCATATCTATCTTACTGGCTAGGAGTTTACTTTATTTTCTTAGTCCATGGTTTATGTTCAATTCATAAAGTCAATGTTTTTGAACTTATAGTGACTCATAGAATCAATACCCTTTACAAAATTCAATCTTGGAAGACCTTCTTGAATGTGACTCATAAAGAAATAGCTCAACCTTTTGGAAATAAGGTATGCATGTACTATTATGCAGCCAAATATACATAGACAAGGTTCTTTTCACGAGAGACTTTCTTGACTCCAAAATTCTTAAAGAAGAAAACTTAGCCATTTGAAAGGAAGGCTTTCATTTATACATAGTATATTATATCGATATGACTCAACCCATAGGAGTCCAAGATAGTAACATGACCATATGAGACCTTTCATTTCCATGAGAACCATTATAGAATGAAGTACATTACATGCATAAAGGCTCATTACATGCAGTCGATGTTTTGCATCTTTCACTTCAAGGGAATAGTGTAATTATTAATAACAATGGTTTCAAAGAGAGTTCTTTATCAAAACTGAATCAGTCATTATCATAATAGGGTTCATACTTTACCTACTATCATAAGCAAGTTCTAGCTATCAAGAGCATGATTCTAAGATCTCGGCTATCATAGCCATTTAAAATGCAGTCGCCCTTTCAAGCTTTCTAGTTTAAACAAAGACTTTGAGCCTTCGCGGCTACCATCCAAGCATTTTGAAATATCATAAGAAGTTTAGGGTTCAAAAGTCGTTTAACAAAAATGATAACCCTATTGGGTTTAAACACAGGTGATTAATGATAGCATTTTACCCATTGACACCGTCATCATACGATGACATAACAAATAAAAATTTTAAGCAAAGTTTAGTTCTTTGTTTAATGGCACACCGTGAGCTTATCGATTGCATTCCACATATGATAATCACTCAGGTGACCGAGGTTTATACATATACACAGTCGTATACTTTCAACCATAACAATGATAAAAGAACCATTGTTCACCATTCTTAAATACACAACAAACAAAAAGAGTTTGAAACGAATTGTAAACCACAAAATAACATTACATTCATGAGCTTGTCAACACCATCGACTTTGTCTCTCATATGCACAATAGAAAACTTATAATAATAAGTAAAGATATTGGATATAGAATGCCAAGCTTTAGTTTCTACCTGAACTGGTGTTTTCTCAAATGTATCAACTATATCAAGGTTTACATATTTCTTAGCTTGACTTTCTCAAGCTTCTACTGTAATCACCGTATCCTTGCATGAAGAAAATTGTCTATATCTCTCTTTTGAGAGTTGTGTTGATGTATAAAATTACACAGGTTCCAACACCAACATGGGAAGTTTTAGGAATGTGGGACTTGCCACCTGAAACAACCTCCAGACTTTAAAGAAGCTGGCTCTTCTCTTTCCTAAATGTGTTTTGGGGAAAAGGGTAAGAAGTAAACATGATTACAAATACAATTAAAGCAAAGCTATCTATGGCGATGCGCTTGAATAAAATTGTTTCTCTTAACTAAGCACAGTGAAGCTATCCTCAAGATTCAATCACATTAAAGAGCAGATACTGCATGATTAACATAGATAGATGAAAATGAATAAAATTAAAGGCTCACAACCAGACAACTTGCAATGACACATGAAATATCAACAAAGGCACAGAACTCAGTCTTTCTCATTAATTTTCCAGCAACATAAAAGGAACAGATAGATGCACAGTTACATTCACTTTCTAAATCAAGAATAACAAAATAAAGGTAAATGATATTCACTGGTCACAACAAAAGTCTCAAACTTCTCTCTTAAATCTTCTGACAGAAAACTCTGAATCTATGAATTTCTCTGTCAAAAACTCAAACATACAAAGCTTCCAACCTCTATTCATTATAAAATGTTACATATTTATAGCCCAAGATCGACTCTAGATTGTCTGCAATAAGCGAATCCCAACGGCCCAACTGAACTGGAGGTAACTGGAAGTCTCTGACAACTAAGATCTTTTGAATCTAAAATAGTTACTCATTCCTGCAAGCCCATTAGCTGTAACAAAATATATGTGGCGCTCCTCTTTCTATAAGGGACAGACACTTGGTGGCTTCCGCATACTTGAGACTTAAAACTCTGTGACAGATGGCAGCGTGCGCAGCAACACTTTGAAACACATTCATCTCTCAAGAAGAAATAGGAAACTGACACTTGGCGGCTTCCGCAGCAACTAGATACATATACGTGGCTTTATCCGCAACACTTTACTTAATCATGTCTTTATGCTCGGGAAAACTCTGCAGGTGACATCTGGTGCGATCCGTAGCTTTGAGACTTTAAAACACATTAGAAATGGGACCCACAACTTCTCTCTTAGTAGCTTTCAAAAGGAAAAATAGGGATAGGTGGCATCTTCTGCAGCATCTATGAACTGATATGTGGCACTTTCCGCATCACTTGAACATTATAAGAAACTCTTTGAAACTCAAGCGGAAGTTGACACATGTCGGGTTCTGCATTATTTAGAAACACTTAATATCTCTCCAGAGAAAGGGACAAAAGCTTTACCTTTGGCGCTGCATCCACCACGTGGCACTCTCCGCATAACTGATACCTAAAACTGTGGCCCACCATACATCCTTTACTTAGCATCAAAATATATAGAAATAAAACATGCAGACGCTGACACTTGGCAGGTTCTACAGCTATCATAAAAGACACATGGCTTCTTCTGCGCTCATACTGAAACTTTAAGGGAGTATCTCCGCTGATGACACATGGCACCTTCTGTAGGGTTGTTACTTATTCACTATTTAAAACATTTTTCGCTATGTGGCATGCTCCGCTCCAAAGTTGTAACTACAAAGGCGGCTTTGAACTGGGGCTTGACACTTGGTGAGTTCCACGTCCAAATTAGAAATATTCAGAAACATTTACAGAATCAAAACTGTTAACCTGCGGAGCACTACGGCTGAAACAAAATGTAGAGTCTTTACACTCTATAGTTCTTGGCGACCTCTAAGACTTTTGAGCCTGCTAAAAAAGAATCCAAAACTGGCAAAAATATATGTATTATAAAATACAACACAGGGTTACAAATTCTGTAAAGCTGTCTGTTAAACAGACCATTCCGAATCAGAGAGTCCCTG
Source organism: Cunninghamia lanceolata (assembly GCA_027924645.1). Taxonomy (NCBI): domain Eukaryota; kingdom Viridiplantae; phylum Streptophyta; class Pinopsida; order Cupressales; family Cupressaceae; genus Cunninghamia; species Cunninghamia lanceolata. The sequence continues at coordinate 14,247,638 of BSBN01000169.1, read as the reverse complement.
TTTACTCTATAAATCTTGAAAAGAAAAATCAAGATTTATAATATCCTTGTGAGAGAAAGACTACAAAATTTGAACTGCGGCCTTTAATTGAAACTCTAACTGGGCCATTGGTATCAAGACAGCTTCCACCTCTTATACTGATGAAGAATCACTTAACCCCTAGAAAATAGTTTGATCATTTTGCCTTGTTAAAAGCAGGGCCTTGATCTCATCAATCATAAGTACAATATTATTATCAGGAAATGGTGAGGGAAGACCCAACTGCGCCAAATCCTCTATGTGTTTCTTCATGTGTTTGACTCCTTCTTCGACAGTATCTAGGAGCTCCTAACAGTTTGTAGTAGTTGAGTTGCAACTTAGAACTTCATTTACCTTCTTTGCAGCTATCATTCTATCATTGATCCCTGCTGCTGACAAAGTTTCATCAGTTGTGTCATATAATTTCTTTAGCAATAGTTGAGAGTCAGAAACTCTCAAAGAAACAGTAGACAGAGTGGCCCGAACTGAAGTTTCCACTTTCTCACACAATTGCTGTGCATTTAACAAAAAAATTAATGATGGTCTTAACTGGACAATCTCCTCAGAGATTCTTTTCCAAACTGAAACATATAGCTCTTTGACCAGATTCAGAACCCTAGCATTTTGTGGCCTGTTGGCTAACTCAAGTGTTAGCTATTTTGTTGTTTGTTGCTCAGCTAGGAGTTGTGCTTGTACTGCAGCAGCAGCATTCTGTTCACTCAGCAACTTCTGCTGAAATTGCGTGGCTTGTTGCAACTTTTCTTGATACTTCTTTTCCAATGTGGGCTTCTCTTGCCTCAGGACATTTACTATGGCCTTTTCCTATGCTATCTCCATCTTTAGGGAAGCATTTTGTGCCTAAGTTGCCTGATGAATCTGATAGGAAACAATATTTTGCAACTATTTTTTTAGATTCTCTATTTCATCCTTCTTAGATTGCAACTCTTTAGCAAGGTTGCTACTATTTGTCTTCTCCTGAGCTAAGTCATTTTCAACTTTCTACAATTTCTTAGACACTTTTAAGTAGTTAGTTGCTACAACAAAAGTGGTTTCATTGAGTAGCTTGACCCTGTCCTGTGGTTTGAAAAGAGACATGTCCATGGCTACAACATTCATTGAATAATCCTAAGTTTGCATCTACTCATTAGGCTTCACAACATTTGGGGACAAATGTGTGACTGTTAACTATTGTTGGATGGGATCAAAGAGAGACCTCATGTGTGGCACATCAGGGGCTTTGTTTTCTTTCTTCCTCTTTTTGTCCATTCTTGCCTCCCTAGCCCTTTTTGCTGTACCTGCTTGGGCTTGGAAAGTGGGAGGTGAAGCAATGTAGCCTCCAGCAAAAGGATGACCTTGAGGTAAGCCATATGGAATGGCCATTACTTACTGGCTTGGGGAAACTTGAGAGGGGGCTCTTTTCGGAACAAAGGGGGAAAAGGGGGGTAATGCAATGACTTGGGAACCCTGAGCCTACGAAGAAATAATTGGGGCTTGGGCTGAGGACAGCACAACATAAGTGGCAAGGGGTAATAATGTTTGGCCAGTTGGGATTGCTACCCTTAATGTAGAAGAGAAAGATAGAGGGGAAAAAGTAGAAGCAACACTTACCTGAGGAGCAATGGATGTGGCTGGTATTTGCTATAGCAAGGGTCCTGTTTCCTCTTCCGACTCTTCTTGCAGGTGTAGTCTCCTATGCTTCCTTGGTCTTTGTCCTGTTTCCTCTTTTGATTCCTTCTTCTCTACATTTACCACTACTGAGGGTGGCAAGGGTACAAAATTGGAAGCCCCAGGAACTGAAACTGATAGAGTCTCTGTAGTTGGTGATGACACCACACCCTTCTGTTTCTCTAAAGTACTGAGAGATTGGGGCCAGGAAGATATAGGGACAGCAGATGAGGCCTATCCAATTTCTTGCATTGTAGGGGCTGACTCAACCTCCTCCTTTGATTCTTGACCCTTCTTTTGAATTCTACTCGTGTCAAGGCTGGAAACTGGGGAAGGATGCCATTCATCCCATATGGACTCCCTTTTTTCATCAGTATCAACATTCCCGAAAGAATGGGTGATCTCTGAGATTTCCTACCTATACCTCCAATAGGCCTCTATCTTTTCTAGCTTCCATTCTTTATTCTTTAATGCCCTTCTCAAACCATTGGTCATTTGCAGCTTAGGGTCAAATTCCTTTTGTTTAACATAAAAAACCTCCCATAGCCTGGGCCCCTCAAAGGGCAAGTCTGTTAGTTCCACATGTAGGTCTGAGTTATCCTCTTTAGGGCTTCTCCTATCGTCCCAGAAAGGGTGACCATCATGTACTATTGTAGCTCGAACCTTGTTGTTTTTAACCCAAGAGAACATAAAACTATTTGGGTCATATTTCCACTTATCTTCAATAATGAAGAATCCAAGAACAACAAGCTTTCTTAGCAATAGGTGTTCAGCATCTTTGACTTCTAGGGCCATGTTTCTTTTGACCCAAGGGATGTCATACATCTTCCTCTTCTTCTTCTTGGTGCCGAACTCATTGTCGACCACAGACACTTGCTGGGTTACTTCCAGAAATGCTACCCTAGGGGTCAAAATTTTGGGCAGCAACATAGGCTCCCCATTAAAGCCATGGACTCTAATGATAGTGTTTTGCGCCCCAAAGAAATAATCGCATGGGATCAAACAATTGGTCATGAAACCCCTAATGCTCCGTGTCAACCTGTGTTCTACAGGCTCAGGGCTCAATTGGCAAAAGGTAGGGGCAACAAAGAGTTCCCAAAATTCATAAGGATCTGATGCCTCAGATAGCACATGTGTCCATGCAGATATAGGAATAGTTCTATTATGACCAAAATGAGGGTCATACATGTTCAATTGCATATTTTGTGCAAAGAGACCGTAGTTCTGATATAACATTAAATGGAATAGATAAGTAGAATACATGAAAACTCCTTTGGTCTTGAAATTGACGAGCTGATCGACCATGGAGTAAGCAATTTGTTCTGAGAAATCTAGCTGGAACTCCTGTGACTTGTCCACAGTCTTTAATCTGAAAAGGATGGCAATTTGCCAGTCATAGACTGTAATATCTTCCTTCATCCCAAAAATGAAAGACATCATTGACAGTGCCTCTTGACTGGCTTGGCTGAATTGTGCCCTTCTTGTAGGTATTATGGGCATCTGGGTATTCTCATCTCCTAACTGCAATTCTGAGTTGAGGAACCTAATCTAATTGTTGACATTTTCCCATGTCTTTTGCATTTTAGCAATAGTGGGAAATGTGGCTGTTCAGTTGTGTTGCAGGGCTAGCATGTCCCTTATGGCTTTGGGCATTATTTGCACCATAAAAGGACCCTATTGTATTGTATTTGAGGGTGCGTGAAACAACTCTGTGCATTTATCAATCAGGTCAGGACATAGGTGCACACTCGGGACCGGGAATTGTGCCAACTGTGAGGTCCAAATCCTCATTCCAAAAGTCTCAGACTATCCACTCTTTGCCTTTTAAATGCATCATTGGTGTGCCCCTTCATGGAGAGCCTTGGTAGATTTTTGAAGAGCTGGGTCGAAGATGCCATCTACAAAATCTTTTACTTTCGCTGGGTCTACAGAAAACCCTACCTTAGGGACCCTCGTTCTTGGATAGGTTCTCTTGGGTTGCGCAGGCGCTGAGGCGTAAGATTTGTTGCTTAGCAGTTTGTCTATTGACTCATAGATTCTGAGTCCCTCCTAAGAAGACTGTGCTTCAGACATATCTGTATCTACAGGGGAATGTGGGAAGCTTTGACATAGTAAAGGATCTGGAATTGCTACATTGAAATGAGACACAGTTGAAAGCATTTGCTAGGGATGGAAAATGGAGGCAACAATATTTCACAACAGAGATACAGAAGCAAATGAGAGCCACATTTAGAATTTAGCTCTAATTTAATGGGGCTTTAATGATACATCTTGTCATATAAATGGCATTAACACTAAGAAACCATTAGTGTATCTTTCCAAATCCATGTGGAAAGGAGTGTCAGAAACATTACGGGAGTGGCTGCGAAAGTGCATACTTTCTGGGATTTTGGGGATTGGAGACAACCTTAATGAAAGTGAGATTTCAAAAGAGAAAGGGCTTGCACTACTGACACTTGTTCACATAACACTTATTGAAAAGGAAAGCGGGAAAAGAAAGTGGGAAAATAGGAAAACAAGAAAAGGAAACTAGCTAACTATGATACATTAAGAGCCCCTGCTTAATTGAAATGTTTCAAATAGATCCCATTCACAGGAATCCCTTCAGGTTCACCTTCCATTATCTCAAGCTCAAAATAATATTGTTGCTTACAGGAGTGGATCTTATAAGGACCAGTCCACAGTGATTCAAATTTACTGTGTCGACCCAGCTTGGCAGCTCTCTCATCCCATTTCAACACTATTGAGCCAACTTAAAAAAATGGATTTGAAGTCTTCTTATCAAAAGAGTTCTTAATTATTTTCTGATGTTTCATTAGTGACTCATGTGCCTTTTCTCTTTTCCCTTGCACTTCTAGCAGTTCAACAAGTCTGACTTGCATGGGACCATTCTCTTCAATCTCAACCTGTTTCAATAATTGCAAAGCAGGGATTTCTAAGCTTAATGGCATTACAGCTAACTTGCCATAGACTAATTCATATGGAGACATCTTTGTCACTTATTTTGGTGTGATTTTGTCAGTCCATAGTGCAGCATTAAGTAGTTTGTGCCACTCTTTGTGATAGTTGGTCCCTATTCTCTTAATGAGTCTGATTAGATTCTTGTTGGTAGACTCTGCGAGACCATTACCTTGAGGGTAATAATTTGAAGAAGTCTTCAAATAAATCCCATTCCTTAATGCAAACTCAGATATTTTTGTTCCCAAAAATACCTTAGCATTATCTGATATAATGGTACGAGGAGGACCAAAATGAGCAGTGATGCCTTCTAGAAAGTCTAATATTACCTTTTCTATTGCTTCCTTGAGTGGCACTGCTTCACTCCATCTGGTGAAGTAATCTGTGGCAGTTAGAATCCATTTGTGTCCCAGACTTGACACTGGATTAATCATACCAATAAAATCTAGACCCCATTGGGCAAAGGGTTCATCCACAATTATAGGGCTTAGAGGCATTGCCGCATTTCTTCTTTTTCCTGCATAAAACTAACAAGACTGGCATTCTTTAACCAGCTGATAGCAATCTGTAAATAGAGTGGGCCAGAAATATCCTGCTTGGGTCACCTTGATTGCAGTGGTCCTTGCTGAAAAGTGTCCTCCTAAGGCTCCATGGTGCAACTCATGTAGTATTTTTTGGGCTTCATCTTTCTCTATACATCTCAAAAGTATGCCATCAGCATTTCTTCTAAATAGAATATGGTCAATTAGTACAAAATAGGCCCCTTGTTGCCTATAATATCTTTTGTTGTCATGGGAGAGCTAATTTGGGAAAATCCCATGCTTCATGAATTGTATTCTGTTTGTGACCCAAGAATTTTGATCAACCTCTTGGATTCTTAATACATTTTCACTTTCTATTTCTTTAGTCATCATTCTCTCCATGTTTTTCTCCACAAAATTATATCTAGCCTCATATTCCTTGAGAGTCCTAGAGAAAAAGGCTATTGGGTGCTCTCCTTCTTGTTGTTCATCCTTCTAAGTTAAAACAATGGCAACACTGAATTCTCCTCCATACACATACATTATGAAGGACTTAAATAAGTCTGGGTTTTTTAGTACTGGGGCTATTGAAATGACTCTTTTTATCTCTTCAAAAGCCTGTCTCCCCTTTGTAGTCCATTTGAAAACCAGGTCCTTCTTTAGCAACAGTGTCATTGGTCTTATTAGACCTGCAGGCAAAGTCAGATATGAACCGACTAACAAAGTTGATCTTCCCTAGAAAGGATTGAACTGCTTTCTTATTAACTAGTAGAGATAAGTTCATTATGACAGTGACTCTCTCAGGATCAATAGGGACTCATTCCTTTGACACTATATGCCCTAACAGTTTACCCTGAGGTATTGCAAAGATACACTTCTTAGGATTCAAGGATATTCCAAACTCTTGGCATTTCTTAAAAACAACCTCTAAATGGTCAAAGTGATCTACAACATTTTTAGAGAAAATAGTGAGGTCATCTAGATAAATCAGGATGATTTTGTTTATAAGCTCCCCAAATGCTACATCCATTGCTCGCTGAAAAGTAGCTCCAGCATTTGAAAAGCCAAAAGGTATCTTAGCATATGCAAATGTTCCCCATTTTGTAGTAAATGTAGTCTTATGCTGGTCTTCATCAGCCAACCAAACTTGATTGTATCTAGAGAAACCATCCAACAAGGAAAATCTCTCTGATCCAACCACAGTCTGTAAAATTTGTTCCATAGAGGGTAGGGGGTAATGATCTTTCAAAGATGCTCTATTCAGATCCCTAAAATCTACACAGAGCCTTATGTCACCATTCTTTTCCCTGACTGGCACTAGGTTTGATACCTAGGTTGAGTGCTTAATTGGAAAAATAATCTTTGATTCTAAGAGCTTTTGCAACTCATCCACCATTAAAGGTTCAATTCTAGGATTCACTGGCCTTTGCTTCTGTCTAACCGGTTTAGATCCTTCAGTAAGCTCTATGGTGTCCTGGATGATATCTCTATTATAGCCATGGAGGTCTTCATAGGTCCAGGCAATCACCCTATCTTATCTTTCACATAAATCAATCAACCTTTCCCTTTCTTGTTGGGTTGTAGAATTGCCAATCTTCAATTTTCTTCCTTCACTAACTTGAAATTTAGAATAATCTTCTTTATTTGCTTGAAATATCTTCTTTTCCAAGCTTACATCTTCTGGGTCAAACAAGTTTTCTAAGGTAATCATCCCTTTAGGGAGCTTATTTGACTTCAGTCGAATAATTTGATCACCATATGCTTCTTCAATTTTACGGTGCAACTGATCAGCAAATTCTCCTAACTATTGCAAAAATGAGAGTACTTGGAAATCATTTTCAAAAACTTGCCAATTTTGGTTATTATCTAGGATAGTTGGTCTCACTATAACTTTGACTGACTCATTGTTGACCAGTAGATCAGTTGCTAGATCAAATTATGAACCAACCTGTGCCATTCTATCTGCCTCAGAATTTTGGGATCTAGGAACTACTTCAATATTGAAAGCTTCAAAACCATCTGTAAGGTCCCAAATTTTGTGCCTATAGGATCTCATCCTTACATTTTTGGCTACTGCCTTTCCTCTGATTTGCTTCACCACTAGTTCTGAATCTCCTCTTACTATCAGATTCTTTACTCCCTTTTTCTTTGCCAACATGAGTCCATGCAGCAAAGATTCATACTCAACATCATTATTGGTTTAGGCAAACTGAAAGCGAATGGCCCTTAAAATTTTCTCACCATTTGGGGTAGTAAGGAAAACTCCTGCTCCAACTCCATTTTTACTTCTAGCCTCATCAAAATTTAGAGTCCAGATTTTTGAGTCTTTTTCAGATTCTTGAGTCTGTGATGCTTCTTTCCTTAAAACATTAGGAATCTCTTGGTCTTCTTCAAATATGACATAAGTGCCTAAACCAGTAGAGTCATAATTTCTATAGGGATCACTTTGCATCATAGTCAACAATTGATTATTCTCTTCTTCCTGTTGATCATGTTCAGTCCAGTCACCTAACTCTTCTACAAAGATTTTCTCCTCTTTATTCAACATAGCATGGGTTGCTTCTAATTTTGGGGTTGGTTCATTTGTGATATGGTCTTTTGTTAATGGTTCAGATAGTATTTTCATCTTTGTCCCATATTTGGTTCTCAGAATGAGGTGTGACCAATCTAGTGACATGTAACCTCCTATATTGGGGCAAGTATATAGTTGCAATGGGAGTTGTTTAATCTTCCCTATTGTTTGCATAGATTTCCCATCCAACTGCATGACCCCTCTTGTAAGTGGCTCATATTTTATTTTCAAAGCATCTGCTATTTGCTTTGGCATTACTATAGTACTGGACCCAGAGTCTATTATTGCATTGTGCAACAATTTCTTCCCAACTATTAGAGTTAAATAAAAGGGATCTGGTTTAGATTTACTTACATTAGATGTATTATTCAACAGGGCTATTGTCTGTATAGGTACAATATCTTTGGGATGTGGCTTTTCTTTATAGCAGATCCTCCTTTGGCACCGGTATGCTTAGGGACTTCTTGACCTTGCAGAGCCTCTTGCAACAATGTCTTCTGCTTAGGAATAGCTAACATGTCCCAGATTGATACGTGCGCTGGAGTTCTTTTTAGCTGATCCACCACATTCACAGGTCCTAATGCTTGGGTCTTTGGATAATAAGGGTATCTTGACTTTTCTAGCACTTGCCCTAAGGCTACTTGATTCTGCACAGGCTGGGGCATTTCTTGTCTAGAGATTGTGTTCTGATGATTCTAAAATGGAGGATTTCCCATTATCTCATTATTAGTGACTTCATGCTGTTCCATCATTCTCCTCTTTGCTCTGGTATAGTAATCTGATTGTACCAATGGCTTCTTGGAAGTAGATGCTTCATTCAAGAATACTGAATCTTCTTCTTCAATCTATGAAAATAAAGCATGTTCAGGGGCTATTTCCTCTTCCTGTTGTAGGGACATTCCTTGCATCTGGGCCACTAGGACTGCATTTTGTATACCAGGAGACTGATATGGTGGAGTGTTAGAAGTTGCAAATTGTCCTTCTAATCCTCTCTGTTCTGCTATCTTTTGCTATAAATTTCCTCTGGGGTAGTCTCTGGGCATATGTACATTGTTGCAAGGAAAACACCAAGCATTGGTGCCATCTACAAAATTATTTTGCCCTGGAACAATTTCCTTGTTGGGATTAGGAGGAATAGTTTGTAAAGGTGTAGGGACTATAACCAATTGGTTTGATGGCTGAAGATTAGCTTGCCTTTGAGCGCCTTGATATTGATTTGGCTGAAAGGGAAGTCTATTTCCTTAGTAACCTTGATAAGGGGGCTTTGGATAAGGATTTTGTTGTCTCTTTAGGTTAATTATCTCATTTGAGAAGGTCCTTAAAATGTTCTTGACATCATCCATTTCAGATGATTGAATAGAGGCAGTTGCCTTAGCAGGTTGTTGAGGAAATGTATACATAGACACAGGTGGGGTTGTAGGATTAGGAGCTTCTTGAGGCAAAGGTAAGGTAATTTCTAGGAACATGGGCATAGGAGGCCTTGGGGGCAACTTTCTAGCATCTATTAAGTTATTTTCAACCTTGATTGCCAACTCATAAGCTTCTGGTAGTGTTTGAGCTCGAAGAGACTAAATCATCACTGATATATATGAGTTTAAAGCTTTAAGATAGAACACAATAGCCATACCTAGTAATGGTCTTGCTGTAGTAGGAATTCTCTCCCAAGTCTTTTGAAATGTTGAATTGAAATCAATCATGGATTCTTGTGGTGCCCTCTTGATAGTGATCAATTGTTGCAGCAGAGAGGATTTATCACCCTTTTCTTTAAATCTTTCAAAGAAAGCATCACCAAGCTGATCCCATGTAGATATTGTGTTTGGGGTCAAAGATCTATACCAGTCCAGAGCCTTCCCTTTGAAAGAAGCTGCTAATAGTCTTATAGCCACATTCTGTTGAGTGATAACATGTACTGCACATACATCCGATACATCTTGCAGATGCTCTTTAGGTGTCTTGAAATCCTCCCCACTGAACTTAGACAGAGCCTTTAGAGCATTGGCTGGAATAGCATCCCAAGTGGCTGGTGGTATTGGGAGAATCAGAGGACTGCCAGTGTTCCAATTTGCATAATTCCTTGGGGCTACAGGTGCTCCCATATTTGCTCTTGGTGCTGCTGCAAATTGGTTCGGTCTTCTCCTTGGATTAGCTATCAATGGTGGCAAAAGAATGCCTAGATTAGTAGCAGATTGAGCTCTTGTTACAGGTCCATAGCTCTGACTCCCCGTAGCTCTCTGGCTCATACAACCTTGACAGAAACTTCAAGAATGGTCCCACCAGGCATGCCAAAAGCTGTTGATGTATAAAATTGCGCAGGTTCCAACACCAACATGCGAAGTTTTAGGAATGTGGGACTTGCTACCTGAAACAACCTCCAAACTTTAAAGAAGCTAGCTCTTCTCTTTCCTAAATGTGTTTTGGGGAAAAGGGTAAGAAGTAAATAGGATTACCGATACAATTAAAGCAAATCTATTTATGGCGATGCGCCTGAATAAAATTGTTTCTCTCAACTAAGCACAGTGAAGCTATCCTCAAGATTTAGTCACATTAAAGAGCAGATACTGCATGATTAACATAGATAGATGAAAATGAATAAACTCAAAGGCTCACAACCAGACAACTTGCAATGACATAGGAAATATCAACCAAGGCATAGAACTCAGTCTTTCTCATTAATTTTTCTAGCAACATAAAAGGCATAGATAGATGCACAGTTACATTCACTTTCTGAATCAAGAATAACAAAATAAAGGCAAATGATATTCATTGGTCACAGCAAAAGTCTCAAACTTCTCTCTTAAATCTTCTTACAGAAAACTCTAAATCTATGAATTTCTCTATCAAAAACTCAAACTTACAAAGCTTCTGACCTTTATTCATTACAAAATGTTACATATTTATAGCCCAAGATTGACTCTAGATTGTCTGCAACAATCGAATCCCAACGGCCCAACCGAACTGGAGGTAACTGGTAGTCTTTGACAACTAAGATCTTTTGAATCTAAAATAGTTATTCATTCCTGCAAGCCCATTGGCTGTAACAAAATATATGTGGTGCTCCTCTTTCTATAAGGGACAGACACTTGGCGGCTTCTGCATACTTGAGACTTAAAACTCCATGACAGATGGCAGCATGCGCAACAACACTTTGAAACACATTCGTCTCTTGAGAAGAAATAGGAAATAGACACTTGGCGGCTTCCGCAGCAACTAGAAACATATACGTAGCTTTATCCGCAACACTTTACTTAACCATGTCTTAATGTTCGGGAGAACTCCGCAGGTGACATCTAGCGTGATCCGTAGCTTTGAGACTTTAAAACACATTAGAAATGGGACCCGCAACTTCCCGCTTAGTAGTTTTCAAAAGGAAAAATAGGGACAGGTGGCATCTTCCACAGTATCTATGAACTAATACATGGCGCTTTCTGCATCACTTGAACATTATAAGAAACTCTTTGAAACTCAAGCGGAAGTTGACACATGTCAGGTTCTACATCATTTAGAAACACTTAATATCTCTCTAGAGAAAGGGACAAAAGCTTTAACTTTGACGCTGCATCCACCATGTGGCGCTCTCCACATAACTGATACCTAAAACCGTGGCCCACCATATGTCCTTTACTTAGCATCAAAATATATAGAAACAAAACATGCAGATGCTGACACTTGGCAGGTTCTGCAGCTATCATAAGAGACACACGGCTTCTTCCGTGCTCATACTGAAACTTTAAGGGAGTATCTCCACTGATGACACATGGCGCCTTCTGCAGGGTTGTTACTTATTCACTATTTGAAACATTTTCCGCTATGTGGCATGCTCCACTCGAAAGTTGTAACTTAGAAACACAAAGGCGACTTTGAACTAGGGCTTGACACTTGGTGAGTTCCGCATCCAAGTTAAAAGAAACTCATGCAGACACACTTAGAAATATTCAGAAACATTTACAGAATCAAAATTGTAACCCGCGGAGCACTGTGGCTGAAGCAAAATGTAGTCTTTACACTCTACAAGTTGTATCTCCAGCCCCACGCATACACCCGGTACAACTTTCCCCAAAAAATATACTTTTCCAGCCCAAAAATAAAAAGAGATAAGACTCTTTCTTTCCAATCGGTCATAACTGATTCCTTTAGCATGCATGCAAGAGTAGGGTTATCTTTCCTATGTTTAGGCTCGCCACCTCTCCATCATTTGATCGGTTAGCAAGAATAAAGGCATGAAAATAGGGTTTACTTGGCTACCACCTTCCTTCCCACTCTTCATGGGTGATGACTGGCTGAGTGCCCCACCAACTCATAAAAATATGGGATAAAATGATAATATCTTTATTAATCATATTCAATCTCATAAACAAATTCAACCAAATGAATTATGTATATATTTATACTTACACACCCTTATTTAAGGGTTTAGGGATATACATAAGTGTTAGTAAAATCAGCTCCATTAGTTAAGATCACATACATTCGATGCAACTACGGGGTAGGGCATTGCTCCCCTAGAAAGAATCATTCACCCCAAAACATAGATAATCAAATAAACATAGACACTAAACAAAATGCGGAAAAAGAGCATGGAACCAAAGGGTCCCTGGCAACTCTACTAAAATTGACAAGCAACTCAACATGACAACCTTACGACTCAAATAAGGATAAAGATGTCGAGTAAAGTCTAATTGACCAGTTGAGAGAGAGAACGTAACTCACCCTAATAGATAGAGTTCAATGGACAAAGTCTAATACTCAGATGACTAATTAACCCCTTTTCCCAACATCTAACTCTTCCTCTAAGATGATACTCTCCTTTCTTCTTTGAAGGATGTTGTGTTTTCTTGTTCACACTCAAGACTATAAAACCATGATCAGTGCATCATCATCTTATTTTGTAATTCAAATTAATTAAATATTCATATGAACAAACATTTTCATAACTAATTATCATTAATCAGTAACCTCATAATCAAAGATTAAATCAGATATTTCCCTAATATCAAATCACTTAACTATGATTAATCCTTCTGATTATCAAGCAAGGTTAAGATTAGGTCTATATGTAAGTTGGGGATGTAACAAATTGAATATAATAATGATTATATATCATAATTAAGAGTTAAGGTAGCCACAAGATGACTTCCCATAACCCTATACACACTATAGGATTAAGGGCATAGCATGCTTCTGTCCCCCCTCTTCAAAGAAGCATTATCCGCAATGCTGATCAAGTATGGATGTTTTTGAATAAAATCTTCATCATTCTCTGTGATGTCTTCAATTGGCCATTTCTTTTGTTGGATGAGGTAGGCTATTTGAGGTTCCATAATGATTCTTCCTTCTCCATCGAGTTCTGGTAACATTGTCTTGGATGGAACTTTGAGTCTATTAATGTTGTCCAAGCTAGAGACATGGTAGAAAGGTTGTATCCTTTTTGACTTAGGTAACCTCAATTTGAATGTTATGTTGTCAGTCCTTTTTGAACCTTTATGAGGCCCATACAAATCAGGTTCCCACTTATGATCCAAAATTGTAACTACTTGCTTCAAAGGTGATGCATGAACCTTTGGTTGTTGCACTTCCATTGATAATAATTGAGCCATACCTTTATCCACATATTGTTTTAGCAACATTTGGTGTGCACTTACCAGTTGTGGACTCTTTGCATGTAAACCCCTTAGCTCATTTTTTTACCCTCTAAGTAGAAGCGCATGAATAGTTCTTTGAAATTTATCTCAATTGTGCCCAAGGTAGTAAGCAATTGAACTCCCAAAACAATGTTTGCTCCAGCATGTGGGTATAGCAAATATAGGGCTATCTATCATGTAGTCTCCCATGGTGAGATTAATACTATGGCATTTCCCGAATAATTGATTGTACCACCATTTGCAATCATAACCTGGAATTCAAGGTAGGGTAGACAAAACAATTCAATTTTACTGCTAGTTGTTAGGATAAGTTGTCATTAACTTTGCAATCCTAACCAATTTCATGTGTCTCCAAAGTCCTTGGAAAGTGTTCTCCAACACAAAGGGGCTTGAGAGATAAAATAATATTTAATTATGTCACTATGACATGTTGTAGTTAACTCCTATGAGGTAGGACCCAATTTAGGTGCCCACTTTGAAAATGGAGCCCATAAAGACTTGGAGTTGACTTCTTGAAGTCTATGTTAATTTGGTGATACTTCCTAGGAGGTGGGACCTATTTTGGGTGCTCACTTTGGAGGTGTTTCCAATGAAGACTAGGAGTTTTCTTTTTTGTTTGCATGAGTGGATAATGTTGGTACACTTTGCATGAATATGATGTGGGATTTATCAGTGAAGTTAGAAGAGATGAATGATATTGAAATATTGCTTGCATGAACTCATAAAAGCTTGCATGGACTTGCATGTTGTTGCATGTCACTTGTATGGACTTGCATGTTGTTGCATGTTACTTGCATGTTGTTGTATGTCGCTTATATGAACTTGCATGTACTTGCACGTGCTTGCATGTTGTGCATGTCACTTGTATGTGCTTGTATGTTGTGCATGCTAGTTGCATGGACTTGCATGTTGTTGCATGTCACTTATATGATGTTGCATGTATCTTGCATGACACTCTAACTCATGATTAGTTTTGGATAACTCTTGCATGATGCTATAGGGGGTTGCATGACTCTTGCATGTTACAAAATAATATTGAGGACATCAATCATGCATAGTGTTTTCATGGCATTGATGTGTGTTGGAGCACTTCAGTTAACTGAAATGGATTTGGACAACTTGGACGCGCAATCTTAAGACTTTCAGTTGTGCTTTTTATTGTGACATGATACTTCAGTTGACTAAGTTTGAATGGGACAACTTGGGCGCCCATGTTTGAGACTTGTAGTTGACATGGTGATTTCTACTATGCAACTTTGGAGTTCACTATATTAGGTGCTTGGATTTTGCATGAGGATTTGTCTCATGTTATTGGATATAGTTTATTGTATTTTGAGATCCATGGATTCTATATAATGATGCCTTGAGTTGGTAGAAATGATGAGAATTTTCCCTGTACTTGCCTTGCCATATTCATTACTTCAAAGATAGAATTTGGACAAGACATGAGTACCTCATATTTGATGTGATTCTTTAAGCCACCAATGAATAACTTCAACAAATTTTCTATTGCCACATTTTCCACTCTTTAAGACAAAGTGTGGAATTGATGAATGTAATCCTTGACCGTACATGTTTGCTGTAATTTGGTAATCTAGATGAAGTAGCTATCCATAAGATTGTCACCATAATGTGTAGTGAGTTCCTCTTGGAAAACAGACTAAGTGACAATACATCCCTTTTTTTTCTTTTCTTCACATAACCAATGATATTAAATGAATTGTTCAGGTTCCAGGTATAAGGAATCCATAGCCACCTTTTTTTGGCAAGGAACATGGTGAATATCTTTGAGAATTGCTCTATTTGATAGATCCAATTAGTAGGATCTTGACCATGAAACTTTCACATGTCCAACTTTGGGATGAAGTGCCTAGCCATAGAATGATTGGAGTGCTGATCTATCTTGAGATCTGATTCAAATCCCCAAGAATCATGTCCCTTAGAAGCATCTTCTCCTTCCCAGTTTTGAGTATGTGAATTTGCTCCTTTAGTGTTCATAGCATTCACAAGGGAATCCACTTTCTTGGATATTTTGTTGATATCCATCCTCAATGATGAAATATCTTCCTTCACCTTCATAATTTCCTCATCATTAGTATGAGTATCCCCACTTTATGTATTCTCTTGGTCTGGAGATTTTCTAGGAGAGGAAGGATTTTTTTGCCTCTTATAGCTCACCCCACCATCATAGGGGAAAATAATTTTCTAATAAATCACACAAAACAAATTCAATTAATCTTAATTTTTGTTGTAACTTACCAGGGCCTAGATCTCACTTCTAAAAAAAAATCTCCATGAAATTCATTAATTTGCAGCCTTGGGAGCGAAATTGGTTGAAACCCTAATTTTTCAATAACTTGCTTAATTCTAATCCAATTACTCCAAAATCTTTACTATAGCAGATTTAATATGTTATTGAGAAACCCTTTAAAAATATTTAAATGATTCACCAAAATGAGAGAGATATGTTCTTCACAAGAAATAATGGAAAAACCTTTATTCTATAATAACTTGCTCAATTTTGCTCCAATTGCCATGAAATATGGACTGTATTAGATCAAATATATCTTTGAAAAACTCTTTAAAATATTGAAAATATTCTCCAAAATGGGAGAGATATGCACTTCCCAAAATGACCTCTAAAATCGGAAAAAAAATTGCCTTATTTTTTGCCTTCACGGCACCAAGATCATGCTCTGATACCACTTGTAATGAAACAACTTGCACAATAGAATAATACAATAGGAGATATGCTACAAATACTTGATAATATTATGCTACTCTAAGGGGGCAACCTCCAAAAGTCTCCAATGAAGAACACAATTCATAATGATGAACACAAACTTACCAAGTTAGCTACTATATATACCTAATTATGCCCTAGCTACCACCAGGTAGACTTACATGCTTAAATATAACCCCTAGGCTGACTTAATAACCTATAATTGACTATAATAATGATTATATATCATAATTAAGAGTTAAGGTAGCCACAAGTCGACTACTCATAACCCTATACACACTATAGGATTAAGGGCGTAGCATGCAGTAAGTTAATTCATAACAGGTATGAGATAAGTGGGAGTCGACAAAATTTGAATATGTTTTTTTTAAATTTTAGGGGTCAATTCTTCATAATACAAGATTTGTCTTGCACATTGTGGGATTGACCTAGGACAAAAGGTGGCAATGTCAAGATTAGTAATGAATATATAGGAATAGTTGCAAGTATAAGTGTAATATATGGTGACTGTAAAGAATAACTGCATGAATGTTTAGGAAAAGGTTGAATACATGGTAATATGTGTAAATAGGGGTGGGTGAAGGATTAGGGAATGGGCCCAACTTTGTACAATATTATTCCATTTGTCACTATGTAATTGTATTAAGATATTTCATCAAAATGGGCATAAAACTAAATGGAAATTGGATTGGGTATGTAAATTTCACTATTACATTTTGCTCCACTTTGATTTGCATATGAATCATAAAATAACATGTATCTCAAAGTATTGAGAACTCACAAGAATGCATGTAGAGTAATTATTTAGACATGAAAGGGTACTAGGGTCCATGTGAAGTAATGGACCTAGTTGGATATCTTCATGTATTGTTCTATCCTTGGCATACTACTCCATAGGAAGCTACAAAATAGAGAAAATATGTGCAATGAGTAGCTTGTATCATGTAAGTAGAAATAAGCACAACTGTAAGTTGAATTAACTATCTATGAGCATGAGATAGAGGGAGAGAGTAGGGTTACAATTTTTTTTTTTATATAGAAAGTGGTGTGGTAATGCCTCACGCAATGAGGTGGTCATAGGATGACATGACATATTGGGTGTTGCCATGTCATGTGGTTAAGACCCATCTTGAAATGGTGATAAGTCTTTGTGTAGGTACTTGTAAGTATTGACAATCTCAACATAGGAATGTTATTGACATGATATGCCCCCTTTAATTGGTAGCATCCATGAAATGCAAGGAATTAGAGGAAACAAAAAATAGCACATGAAATGCAAATGCAATACATCATGTAATGGAGTAAATTTCATAAATGAATCCTATGACAATCAAATAAAACATGTCAAATGATAGGCATGTTAAGCATATGGATTGGAGATGGTCATCAAGGTACTCAAATATTCCCTAGTATACGCAAAATAAAAGTAGTGATGCAGCTCTAATGGTCAAATGCACTCATGTAAATACATAGAACACTAGAAAATGTATATGCCTCAAATGTGGCTCCAAGAGCATGAACACACGATGGTATAGCAAAGGCATGAGGTCCCTAGTGGTAACACAGTTTTAGATGCATGGCATATCAAGTGCTACCATGTGACCAATAGTGTGGGGAAGGAAAAAGGTGTCCCCAATGTGACTCTTAGTACATGATAGGCATGCTCAAGTGCAAAATAAGGTGGGAAAGGAATAATCCCCTCCAATGTGAAAAGATTGCTCTTATTACATGATTAGGCATGTGAGTGCAATGATGTAAAATATGGTTTGAGAGTGCATGTCAAAGTGATTGCCCTGAAATGGGAAGGATAGTGTGATGATGCACAATGAAAATCATGGGTATAAGTAAAATTATAAGTGATGTGTAGGCGCTTGATTAATAAGATAAGATGTGATCATGAAATGCATGTAAAGCTTAGTTGCCTCTCAAATAGGTAAGATATCATAATAAATCTCATAAAGTGATGTGGGTGTACAAAGATAAATATGAATGGATAATCACCCCACTCTACATTAAGCAATCCATAGTAATATTGTTGTAAATGCATAATGTTAACCTAAATTTTCATCAATTTTCTATTACGAGTGGATAATCCAAAAGCACTGGCATTGAAATGGGAATTAATGATAAAATGACCTATTCATTTAGGGTAAAATTTTCTACAAAGTTTTTTCTTATCATTGGAATTATTAGGATTCACATGAAGGAGCAAATCTCCCAATTGAAAATCTCATTAAATAATTCCCTTGTACATTTTAAATTTCCTCTAGTATATGCATAATTTATTTAATGTGTTTACTCTTTAGTCATCAAGGGTTTAGAGCTCTTGTGATCAATGTTCCTAATATGTATAATCATCAATGATATCGTGGAGAGAAACACATAATGATGGAATCTCAAACTCAAGGGGCATGATGGCCTACATCCCATAGACCAAAGAATATGGTGTAAACCTCAAAGGGTGCTTATGCTAATACAATGTGCCATAGCACAAGGACAAGCTATGTATGCTAATTAGTGTCATGGTTATTAATTGTGTTCCTCAATATTTGCTTAATAGTCTTATTAGTGACCTCGGCTTGTCCATTGCCTTGTGGATAATATTGTGTGGAAAATATTTGTTGTATGTGAAAATTATCTAAGAAATTCTTCACTTGTTCATAAGTGATATGTCATTGTTAGTCACAATGGTGGATGGTAGGCCCATTCTAGAGATGAAATTATCCATTATAAAGTTGTAAATATGGGCCACTGTGATAGTTTTTGAGATATAGCTTCAACCCATTATGTAAAGTAGTCAATGGGAGTAATGATAAGTGTATGTGCTTCAAAATTGAGGCAATCTTACCCACCAAATGGAGTCCCCATGTAGAAAATGGACATGGCCATGTATAGTGGTGAATCTCGTGGGCAAGTGCATGTTTTAAGTTACTATGTTTTTGACATGTTACACACCTTTTTACAAATCTAAGGAATATTTTTCCATTTTACTTTAGTAATGACCCATGCTTAATAATTTTTGCATGAATAGTTTGATTAGACTAAAAGTATTTCTTTTATAGTGTTAAGTTGTTTAATTTATTAGTTGTGTATTTACAAATTTATATATCTAGGTTAAATAGATGTTTTAAAATATGATGAAAGAAATTATTTGAGTGTTTGTATAGATAATATTAGGAAAAGATATGTTTAATTATTGGTACAAATAATATCAAAGGTTGGCCCTTTTTACAATTGTTTATCATCGAAAGATATATTTAATTATTGGTACAAACGATTTCAAAGATTGGGTGTTACAATTGTTTATCATGGATTGAGGGTAAAAAATATGTTATTTTGGATACCTTTAATGGAACATATTTGTAACATGGAATTTGATGACGTGGACATAAAATCTTAAGTTTAAGAGTGAGCTTATCAAGTAAGCTACTCTACAAATTTGAAAATAATTTTGAGAGACCTAATTAAGGTCCTCAACTCCCTTCATACATTTAAGTTACCTATATTAAATTTTATCTTATCTATTTTAATTTATGTAATTTTGAGAGGCATGAAATTAAGGTGTTCAACTATAATCTACTTCCTTAATACATTTAAAATACCTATACTAATTTTTATCATATTTATTTTAACTTATATTTTACCAGGTGGGCTACTCTTGACCCAATGTATTTATTAAGCAAAGCACTCCATGTCAAACACCTATAAAAGGGAGTGAATGCGATAGCATGTAGAATGAAATTAAAAGGCATACTTAATCCAGGCTTGTAAGAATACAAACCATTAGCTGGGAAGCGTTGGATCTGAAAGGAATGGAGCCACAATTTATTGCTGTAGTTGAAAGAGACGGAGAGCAGCGTGGTATATCTGAGCTGCCTGAGGCTATGAAGGAATTGATATTTGCAAAGCTTTCACTACAATCAATCTCCGTCTCTCGCATGGTTTGTAAAGAATGGAATTCTATTTTGTCCTCGCACAGCTTTGTGTCTTCATTGCCCACCCAAAATCCATGGCTTCTTATCTGCGGTCAACAAGAGGAATGTGCATATTGGTATTGTAAGGCCTACTGCTTTTCCACACAAAAATGGAGGACTATCTCTCTTTCTTTTCTCCCAAAGTCTAGAAGCTATTACTTAGAAAGTGCAGCGCAGGGGTTACTGCTTTTTCGAAATGACTCACAATTATGTGTTTGCAACCCGCTTATGAGAATTTACGCAGAGATAGAAATCGATGTGACTGACAAGTTCATCCATATTGTACAAGGAGGAAACGGAGAGCTTTATTTGGTAGTGTACTCGAACATTGACAAATTATCCTTCCAGATCTACCAATATTTTCAAGATTCGTGGAGGATTAAGTCTCAGTTTGTGGGAGAAAGGGGCTTTAATATGTTATCAGGTTATGATATGGTTGGGTGCAATGGCGTTCCCTTCTGGATGGGAAGGGACTGGCCTGTGACTATCGCTGGTTACAATATCCAAGATAGCGTTATTAAGCCTGTTACAATACCTCCATTACCCCGCCAACTTGTTGAAGATCGGATGAATGTGAATGTTTTATCTATAGTTGCATATGGGTCGTCCATTTTACTGGTAGCGATCTTTTATGTGGGTATTGTTATCTGGGAGTTGTTTCAGGACGACGAAGATAAGTTGGTTTGGAAGTGGAAAGAGTTTGCAAGAATGCTTCCAGACTCTCTCCCTCGATATCTTGATGTAGAATGGTGGCATCGGAATTGTGTTTGTGTGGGAGATTACCTGTGCTTTGGCAGTCTATTTGGTAATGAAGATGCAAATGTGTTTGCATATAATTTAAGGGAAGGATTTTGGCAACGCCTTCCTCCATGTAAAAGTCAATATAGGAACTACAGGTTGATGACGTCATTCGAACCTAACCTCATTCATTATCAATTATTAAGAAAACTGAGAGAATGATGGATAACAAGATTAGGGTGACATGGTTATGCAAGTGGTATTACTTGTTTTTAATTTATTGCAAAGATTTGTTTGATTTATATATATTTTTGTTATTAATAAAATATGGTATGGATTTTTATCATACAATTGATAAATTAGATCATTATATTGTTCTTTTATAACTTTTTTGTTATGTAATTGATGAAATTAGATAATTATATGAGCATAGATATCTTAAATACATCTATGGAAAAGGTCCAAGTCTTGAGGGTACTTATATAAAAGTGTCACTGATATTTGTTCACATCTTTTAGATAGATGTATTTAAGATATCTATGCTAGTCTTTTCTCTTTTTATTAATAAAGTAATAATTGATCAATAAGACTCCAAATTTTTTTTCCAATTTATAATATGAACCAACTTATTAATTACTATAATTAAGTTCCTAGGACAAGGACTAACAATAGGTAGGGGACCATGTACCTTCTTACCTAGTTTTTTTATGATTTTTTTAATCTTTGTACTTTGTCAAATTGTAATTTTTTTTGCCATGCACTTAAAAAAAAAAGATTGAAAAAGTGCAACCATGTGACATATTTGTAATGTTTAAGTTTGTGATTGTGGATATTGACCTATGATAAAAAAAAATGGTTGATCACAATGTGTGCATAGATAGGTCTAATTCAAGTATGAAAAGGAAAATATATGGGAATGTGTAACTAGAGGGATAAGATAATAGATAAATGTGTATGAATGTATGTAGGAAGCATAGTGTAAGGGACATGAATTTGTTTAAAATTATGCCATTTGTCTAATATCTTAATATATAAAAGAACTCCTAAAAATAGATTAAAAATAAAATGGGAAGAGGCATGCTATAAAAATTTCACCATTACAACATATAAATAATGTATGGTATTTGTGTATATATATCAAATAAATCTATCTAAAATATGTAGAGATATCATCCTTTGAGTGCCTTTATTATATTATATTTTTTACATAGGGTAGATAGGCACCTCAAGACTATATCTCTCAATTTCCTTGAGATAAATGTAATGAAGATATATATACTAATTTATATCTTAATTTTGATTTTTTTAAATTTTATCTAGTGTTCTCCTTGTCAACTACTCTTATTCCTATTTTCTCTTGTCTTTCATTCTATAAGCACATTCTTTATGATCAAAGAAATTTCTTCTACACCTAAATCTTCTAAGGAGGCTAGTACATGTTCTTCTTTCTCATCTAGCATAGAGGGCTCATAAAGGTGTAAGTAATCACAATTAATAATTGAGTGCATCTTCATGAAAGGACAAAGATCTAATGCATTTTCACCTATGGTCTCCATGATTTTGATGGGTCCATACCTTAATAGTTTAATTTTATTTTACCTTCCTTGTATGCTTTCCTTACCCAAGCAAAGCCAAACTTTGTCCTCTACCTTAAGTTTGTGCTAATTCTTATGTTGATATGACTTTTTTATATAATTATTATGTTCTTTCTAATCATTGACTTACCTTGAGTTGGATTTATATAATCCTCTCAATTGATATTAATGCTTTAGTCACCTCGCTGAGCTTCTCTAATCATTCATTTTCATTATCAAAAGGTACATTAAGTACCCTTGAAGGAAAATATCTTAAACATCCTTCAAATGGTGACTTATTAATAGAATGCAAATACCAATTATAAGAATGTTGAAAGTAAGAAAGTAATTCATCTAATGTCTTCAGACACCTACTATTATACTCTCAAATAGGAAGCATGATGCTCTTGTTAACCAATTATGTTTTTTTGTTAGTTTTTGTGTGAAATGTTTTCTTTTCTTTAGCTTTATGTCTATCATACTCCACAATGTAGGCCAAAAGATACCAACAATGCTTGTGTCTCTATCTAAAGTTATATTAGGAAGCAAAAAGTACACCCATATATTAGCAAATAATATTTCTACTGCTTCTTCCCTATGATAGTTTTTTAAAATCAATTAGTATACACACTTTATTGAACCATTTCTCTACCATAAATTAATAATCATGCCCATGTATACTCATAAGAATTTCCCCCCTACAAAATCTATATAAACACTCTTCCATGGTCTTGTGAGTATAGGTAAAGGCACAGTCTCTCTTTTCTTGTTTTATATTTTCTCCTATAACAAAGTTTACAAATTCTAACAAATTTTAATACTTCTTGTTGCATCTTGGGCCAAAACATATACCTTTGAAAATGAGCTATATTTTTACATATGCATTCATGTGATCTATCACTTTAGAGGTTTGAATCTTATTAGTTGTAGACTTTGTGGTCTTGGCACATACAAGTTCCTTAACTTGTAAAGGAAAAAACTTACCTTTGCAAATGAGCTATATTTTTACCTATACATTAATGTGATCTATCACTTTAGAGAATGAACCTCATTAGTAGTAGACTTTATGGTCATAGATGCTCTTACACATCATTCATAAAAATATATTCTTTCACAAATGTATTTACACATGTAAATGCCAATTAAAATCCATTACACAACATAATGAACAAGGAATAAAGTGGGACATCCCGTTTAATAATTAAGTGTATGGCACACCTACACTACAAATTGTAAGGTGTATGGTACACCTAATCCCAACACTTATTGCATCTCAGGCCAAAACACATACCTTTACAAACGAGCCATTGTTCTACCTACATTGAAGTGATTTTCCACTCCAGAGGTATGGACCTCTGTGTTCAGTAGTAGCCTTTATGTTTGAATCAAGTGAAGCATTCAACAAAGGATAGTCAACTATGAGGACATAAAACTCAAACATGCCATTCATATGGTGTGATTCAACTTGTTATTATGTAGTAGTCTTCATGCTATGCAACTAATAGTGATGTGTTTCACTTATCTATTGACCTAGGGAATAACTATCAAATTGTACAAAAAAAGTCTAACTTTATTTAAGAATTGTTTAGAGTTTT
The DNA here is from genome assembly GCA_027924645.1 of Cunninghamia lanceolata. Lineage (NCBI taxonomy): Eukaryota > Viridiplantae > Streptophyta > Pinopsida > Cupressales > Cupressaceae > Cunninghamia > Cunninghamia lanceolata. The sequence continues at coordinate 14,223,641 of BSBN01000169.1, read as the reverse complement.
GCAATTCCATAGCATCCCTTGAGAGACACCCCTTTTTATTAGAACATAAGTTGTATAATACAAGAAAGGAAAAGAAAAATTAAATATTTCTTACAAATTGCAAAGGAAATATTCTTATGTATAACACTCATATTTATGCTCATTTTTTAAAGGGATTTGACCCATATGTTTTAGTTTTAAGTTTTTATGTATTATGGATTCCCATTTACACATAATTTTAAGGTATTACTATGTATGATGTATTCAAACCATACTACATCTTTAAGGTTGTTTAAAATTTTTGTGTATATGTAACCATAGGCACATCCCTACACTTACAATGTAGATTGCTGCAATACAAAATGATGTGAAAGACAATGAATGACCATTATATATAAAATCACAATTATAGGCAACTTTTACATACCACATTTGAAAATGGATACAAAAGAACATAATATTTAAGGGTACAATCGAGTAATAATGTTTGTCTAGCATGACCCATCCAAAGTCATGCATTACATTCCATGGTAAACAAGGAGGACTTAAGGTCAATCACCTAAGTTAGTTTGAATTCAACCTCTACTATATATTGTATATTAAATACCAATGATAACATAGATAGGAAGTCATGAATCTAAACTAGATATTCAATCTACCAAACCCAACTACATAGTCAAGTTTCTAAAAATAGATGTCATTTATGAGAGAAAGGAAATTTTCTTCAAGGAAAGAAGTATGACACTCCTTTCATCCAAAGGCATGCATTGACATTCCATGGTAAAAAGTGAGGACTCAAAGTCATTCATCAACACCAGTTTGAATTCAACATCTAATAAGATAATGTATGTGTATCAAGATTTTTTGCACAACTTGACACAAGATTACACTATTTATCACTATGTACATGTTTTCATAAATTTCCTCAAAATGCACATGAAAGTAATTGGGAAATCACATGGATCTAATAATTTCACAATGACACTATTTTAGTTTTTATTCTAACTTCTCCATATTGGTTTCTCTTGATCACCCACCAATAAAGCAAAGCTCTCCATCCTAACATTCAATAGTTATAAGGATACTTGACATGTTTTTATCCAATAATAGAACATATTGTTATCAATGTTTAAATATAAAATATCAAGAAATCTTAAATAAAATGTCAATCATAGTTTAATATAATATATGTCATTATAAAGAATTTTAGTGGGGGTAATTACACTATTGTAATATTAATGAGGTACTTTGCTCTGCCATGGTTTTTGAATCTTGATTGAGTAGGAATGGCAGATAATGTTTTGAGGGCTACTTTTGGGGCCTCGCCAACCCATCAAAACGTGGATGGTTAGGCTCTATCCCTTGGTAGCACTACCAGTGAAAAGGATAGTGTAAATTGGAAAATGGTATTCTTATATTCAATCTTCTCCCTTGACTGTGTGACCTTTGGATTCTTGCATAACCTATGAAGAAACCATGTGTTCTAATTTAGCTAAGGGTATTGCTATAAAGTTTCATGACTCAGCGGTGGATAGAGTGGTGTCTGAAATGAAAAATTATCTTGTTGGTAAGTTTTTTTCTTCAGACCTAGCATAGATATGGTTTGAAAATGGATTGCTAGTTTATGGAAGTTAATGAACTATTTAGGTTTATGCTCTTGTGGAAGGGTTTTCCTTTTTCATTTTTCCTTAAAAGAGGACCTTCTTAAAACTCTTGTTGAAGGTCCATAGTTTTATGGGAAAAGTAATCTTTCCTTGAGTAAATGGAGACCAAGGTTTGATCCCTTAGCAGACTTATATGTGGTTGCACCAGCCTAGGTTCATCTAACTAGTCTACCCCTCAAGCTCTAGGATGAGGAAGTGATTAGAGAAATTCCTATCTAATTTCTGACTATGGACAATGTGACAGAAATTAAGAGTAGGCTAGTGTTTCCTAGGTTCTATGATAATGTGGAAATATAAAAAATTCTCCCTAACTTCATAATCCTAGAATCCAAATATAGAAAATGGTCTCAAGATATTCTATATGAGAATTAGAGACTTTGCTATAACTATACCAAGCACAGGTATCTTATATCAAATTTCCCTAAAGATGTACAAAAGAAGAATGGTAGCCCCAATAAAGCAAAGGGTAAAGGTGCTTGTTCCCCTATACAAGGGAGAGATATTCTTATCCCTTTGAAGAAGGATTATTGAAAATGATGGAGGAAAATGAAAAATAGAGTCAAAGACTATGGAAGAATCCCCAAAAGTTTAGGAGATAGGAGAGTTGGTTGAAGACAAGGAGGAAGGAAAGGAGTATATGAAAAGGATTAATAAATTGTTCTAGACTTAGAAGTGTTGGATTCAACCTAGAATCCTAGGATAAATGACCTTGTTGGTATCATTTTAGTTGCACATACCATGGTTGATGAGGTAGAGCTAGATTCAAACAAGGGAAAGAACACAAAAAAACACAGATTTGGAAAGGTTGGTCAGTTTGAACCTAGACCTTAAATCTAGTGTCTCTACTATCACAGAGATGTAATTAGTTGTTTAATTAGTGACTGCTAGCTTCAAAAGAGTTGATTAGTGTGTCTTTGAGGATTATATATTATATAAAAGGCAAGGAGGTGCTATTATTGATGGGATGTTATCTTTGGAGCTTGGGAAATTCTTAGAACAAGTAGTATCTATAAAATACAAAGTGTGGGTGGAAATATCCTTAATTCTCAAAATGGAAATAACCCCAGTGGTAAAAGAAAACCTAAAAGGGAGGTGAGATGAATAGAATATATGTATGAATGGATAGAAAAGTTTGACCTTAAAATAGGGAGGCTAGATCTAGGGAGAGTTAATTAGTGTGCCTTTGAGGATTATATCTGAGATAATAGTAAAGGAGGTGCTATTATTGATGGGATGATATCTTTGAATTCTAGGGAATTCTTAGAACAAGTTGTAGATAAAATACAAAGTGTGTGTGGAAATATCCCTAATTGTCAAAATGGAAATACCCCCATTGGTAAAAGAAATCCTAAAATGGAGGTGAGATGAATAGAAGATGTAGGAATGGATAACAGAGGCCAGCCTTCAAATAGGGAGGCCAGATCTAGGGATACTAATAGAGACGTGGCTACTAAGAGGTAAAAGACCTTGAAAATATATCTACCTCTAAAAAGAACCATTTATAAAGTTTGTGTCTTAGAACATCAAGGGACTTAACAGTCCTCACAAACAACTCTTGCTAAAAAACTATATTATGGATAATATAATCTAGATATTTTTCTTATAGAGGAAGTTAAAAAGTCTCAAACAACTATTAAAGAGATTTTCATGCATATTTGGCTCAGGGATAATTATTGTATTAGTGAAGTTGAAGGAGCTTTAGGTGGAATTGTAACTATGTGGAATCCTTCAAAGTTAACTAGCAAAAACTTATTTTCCTATAGGCACATTTTGATGATGGAGTTTTCTCTTGTGCTAATTAAGTGGATTTTAGTGAATGTCTATGCCCCCAACATTAGACTGACCAAGAAGGATCTTTGGCTTAAGCTTAAAAATATTATTCAACTACACAAGGAGGCTAACTAGATGATTGCGAGAGATTTGAATGATCCTCTCTTCCCATCTAAGAAATTAGGTGGGTCACATGACTACTTTGTTAGCATGACTAACTTTGTAGATTTCATCCCTTGAAAGGTCCTCTATTTATGTAGTCTAATAGAAGAATAGGTTAGCACCCAATTCAACTAAGATTGGATAGGTTCCTCATTTTTTGATCCTGGGAGATAGTTGTTGACATTTCTCTTAATTCTTTACCTAGAGTGGGATCCAATGACAATCCTTTACTTTGAAATTAAAATGTGGACAATTTGAAAGGTGCCTACCTATTTAGATACATGAAATTATGTGGTCCTCTCACCTAGACTTTAAAAATTGCATTAGGCAATGCTGGGATATTACTACTAATTGAAAAACCATGTTCAAATTATCTCAAAAAATAAAAAATGTGAATGCAAAAGTGAAAGGATGGAATAAGAATTAATTTGGAAATATTTTAAAGAAGAAGAAAATAATTTCAAACAAACTATTGGTTGTTCAGGAGCTTATGGCTACTTGACAAATTAATGAGGAGACTTGTATTTAGGAGAAGGATCTAAGAGAAGAATGACATACAATTTTACACATGGAAGAAATATTTTAGAAATAGAAGTCTAGAATTTAGTGGCTAATTGAGGGAGACAAAAATACTAAGTTTTTTCATTAATCTACCCTTAAACATGGGAAAAATAACAGAATAAAAAAATCCTTTCTAAAGATGGAATATAACCTTCTTCAAAAGACATCACCAAGATCACCATTAATTATTTCTAAAATCTCCTTAGTAGGGAACCTCCATGCACAATGTTAACTATGATTACCTATTAAATTCCATCCCTAAATTTCTCTTGAAGGAGGATAATATTTCAATGACAAGCCTACTCATTAAGGATGAAGTTAAAGTGATAGCTTTTTCCTTCACTACCTTCAAAACCCTTGGGCCTAATGGGTTCCCTCCAACATTCTTTAAAGAATTGCAGCAAATAATGGGAAAATATGTGGTTTCTGTTGCACATGAATTCTTTTGCTTTGAAAGTATCCTAAAATAGTTAAATAATACTTTCCTTGTTCTTATTCCCAAACCAAAGAGGTTGCAGGCATGGATGATTATCACCCTATAAGCCTATGTAATATAATCTGTAAGATCCTCTCGAAGCTCTCGGTCTTAAGAAAATAGCCTTTCCTACCCATCTTTATTTCCCAATATAAAAAAAGATTCATTCATGGGCATCAAATTTTAGATGTTGTCATAGCTATTCAAAATGTGATTCACTCATTAGACAAGAATAAAAAAGAGGGAATTTGATCTATAAGTTAGATATTTGTAAATCTTATGATAGGGTTTCATGGAATTTCCTCTTTTCTATGCCAAGAAAATTTGGATTCAAAGGAAAAGTGTTGCAAATGATTCATTCTTATGTGAATTTCCCTAAATTCCCTATTCTTATCAATGGATAGCCTAAAGGTTTTTTTAGCAGTATTAGAGGACTTAGACAGGGAGATCCAATATCCCCTTACCTTTTTATAAGCTTGGAAGATGTTTTAGGAAGAAACATATCTAAGCTAATCACTAATTGCTCACTTGGAGGAATCAAACCTACTACTTCTTCCCCTCAACACTCCCATCAACAATTCATGGATGATACAATCCTCTTTGGTAAGTCACCTTTGAAAGAATCTAATATGTGGAGAGTTATTGAAACATTATGCCACCGTTTCTAGTTAGTGTAGATAAATTACAATAAGATCACAGTGTATTTCTTCAATACCCCTTCTATCCTATAGCAATATGTTGTTACTAGTTAAGAATACAACATTGCCCTACTTCTTCCACTTAACTAGGCTTCCCTCTCACTATTAAAAACTAAATCCTTACTATTAGAAAATGGTGGTTGAAAGAAGCTAGAATAAGTTGGCTAGTTGGAGAGGGAAATTTCTTACACAACCTAGGAAATTCCATCTTTTGAAGGCATCCCTAAACACTATTCTCATCTACTTGCTTTCTCTCTTTAAAATATCAAAGTTCATGGCTCATAAAATAGAAAACATCCAAAAGAAGTTCCTTCAGACAAGAATGGAGAAAAGGATGGATTTAATCCACTAGGACACCATGTGAAAACCTAAAGAAAAAATCCTATTAGCTAAAGGCATCAGGTGGAGATTAAGGTAAATTGAGTCTACTTATGGGAGGACCACTAATTAGAATATAGTCCCCTCTAATCTATTCCATAATTCCAATAGCTCTAGGTGAACCTAACTAGGATCTTTAGGGGCTTTGTGGAATGATATTTAGTTAGGGATGGTAATAGGGTGAGGTGGAGAAATTTTTAGGAGGTTATTGATGAAGGGCTTGTTTCTGCTATAGATTTAGGAAGTACAACAATGCTTTTTAACAATGACATAAACAATAACACTTTTCTCCCTCAATAGGTAATAAAAAATTAAAATCCAAGCTCCACAAAAATGATGATATCTACACTGCCCTACACCATTTTTAACGGTCACTTACCAGCACCACAGAACATCAAATATTTTTACCATTCACAGAATCACAATCGATCATGTTTTTCCATAAAAAAGTAGTGGCAGGTTGGTGGAAAAATAAAATGTAGTGTTTATGCATGTAAGGAAAGGAGGTTGAATGATGAATTCTACATTGATACTATCATAAGTAGCATCATTATGCATGCCATAAAGTGATATTTGATACAAGCTGTAGCTATAGGTGTTGTCACATCCTAAGCATATTACCTTTCCACAGCTGTGATATTATAACAACAAAGATGATAAACTAATAATGATGATAACAAGGGAGTACCTAGAGGTGGCGGTTGGTAGGCCTGTGTGCTCATTGGCTGCTGTGGGCTCTAGGTAGAATTCTTTACGTCGACACAGATCTGGGTGAAAATGACATTTTTGCCCTTTTTTTAATTTTTATTTTATTTGGTTCTACCCAGAACCTTATTGGGTGTAAGATTACCACTTGATTCCTTTCCGCTTGAAAACATACAAGCATGTAGGTGCCACGTGGTTTCGAGTAGAACGAAGCCAGATGAAATTTTACCCCCTAGAAACTATCCGCTTAGAACTATTTAATTGGCTGAAAGTGGGACATAGCTCTGAACTTTCACCCGAGAGAGAGAGAGAGAGAGAGAGAGAGAGAGAGAGAGAGAGAGAGAGAGAGAGAGAGAGAGAGAGAGAGAGAGAGAGAGAGAGAGAGAGAGAGAGAGAGAGAGAGAGAGAGAGAGAGAGAGAGAGAGAGAGAGAGAGAGAGAGAGAGAGAGAGAGAGAGATTAGTCATGCTAACTAATTGGATGCATTTCATCATTTAGATTAAAAATGAATCAATATTGTTTGCTAAAATTACTTAGAGGCTATCAATTACATTTTAAGACACTCTCAAAACAATGGAGACAACTAGACAAATACACTAAGAAACAAGCATGGTAAACCATATAATGCAATGTGGTCTCCACCTTCCTAACACTTTTCAAAATGACACTATTTAGAGAAGAATAATGATCAATTTCACTATACAATTAAAGTTTCAATAATGCTTTCCACTCTTTGACAAACATGGGGCTAAGAATCTACTCCAAATGTATGAATCCAAAGAAAATCTACAAATGCCCTCTTCTTAAAGTTATAGGTACAAAACAATAATAGTAACAAAAAATTAAACAAAAGAAACACATAAATACTAAGAAGCCATAGTAAAAAACCAATAATTGTGCTCAAATTTGGTTAATTTGTGTTGTAATTGATATAATATTATATTATAATTTTTTTTTATATTAAATATTTATTTATAATATAATCATATTTTTTTGATTTGTAATATAGATGATTTATATTGATTAAAAAAAGAAGTTACATATAGGCTATACTGGCTTGCAGAGTAACCATGGCATTCTTGCCCAAACTACACTGACTTTCCAAACTACCTATCCAAGGACCACATAGGATCCAAAAAGAAACCATAATATCCTCATAGGGCCAGACTAGAATAGAACCAAACAAAATGGTCACACAGGACCAAGACAGAACCTCCCTATAGCCGAACCAAAATGGGAGCCAAACCCATAAACTATTAACATACACTATAAACAGAGAGGAAATTAAACTAAATGGAAAGTAGCGACATATAACAAGAAAAGGCCTCATGCATCATTCATTTCAAAGTTGTGATGAGACTGATTGAACTCCTTGACCCAGTCAAACCCTTGCACATCAACCAACTAAAACATTTTCTTCAAGAAATTGGCTCTAACACGAGCCTGTTGCTGATGCAGAATCAATTCTGTACCCTTGATATCCATTAAGAATGGATAATACTTCACTACTTCCCTTGGGATTTGCAAAAGGTGAATGTCCTTGGGATGAGGGAGCCCTGCTCCAAAGGTTGCAACAACCAGGGTTTCCTCCAAGCCCCTCAGCATGTCAGGTATAAACATCCTATGTGCTATTGAATCAACCTTCATTTTTGCTAAATTGAGATCTAGAAGGGAAGCAATGAATTTGGAACTGAGATCAGTATCCACTTTGTATCCTTCTCCTTCCTCTATGAAGTTTTTACCATCACCATCTTCGCAACCCCAATCATCAACTCATCATTTTGCCGAAGGACTCTTCTCAACTGCTAATCAGTAATCTTTCCTAAAAGTGCCATTTGCCGCTTCACACTAACCAGTCTGATTGGTGTGTCCATGCTATCACACCTGATGCAATCTGTAGAAAGGTATATAACAAACTTGGTTCTCTTAGTCATGGCCAAAGGTTTATTTGGCATACTTGGAAAAAGCTCCTTAAAAGGACTCTGAGTGTAGCTGGAAATGCAAGATAAACTACAAACTATGATGATAATGTCCCTTCAGTCTGACAAACCCCAATCTCGAGTCCTTCGTGTGATGAGTGAAAGCTCACTGAATTCCTTCCATCTAAATGTTTGCTCATGTGACAACAAACTCACCCTTTAGTCTTCCCAAAACAACTGGAAAAATGCATAGATGCCAACGTGATCAGCCTTCTAAATAGAAGGCCATCTCAAGCAATGATGATTCTAGAGGGTCACTGAGAAATATAATTAGGGCAATGGGATAGAGCATATGACCAAGCTTAAACCCAAACAACCTCTTCGACTCTTGGCCTGAACTTTCCACCACTGAAAGGGTGGAAAGTTGCCCACCGTACCACCCACTATAATATAATCATATTTATTTTATATATAATATATAATATTTAATATAGTTATATTTGTTATTATTTAGCATATTTTATATAATGTAAATTATTTAGGAATAAGATAGAGAGACATAGAGCAGGATAGAGAAAGAGAGGGAGATAGAGAGAGAATGAGAGAGAAAGAGAGAAAGAGAGGTAGAGGAAGAGAGAAGGGGAGAGACAAAGATATAAAGGTAATGCAGTCTAGGTTCATGGGTCTTGTCAGATAGGCAAAACTAGTAGCATGCCCATACACACCTTCTAATATCAATGAAATTCATGGTTTATTTGTTCATTTGTAGCTATAGGAACACTAATCTATCCACAATCACAAAATCACAAGAAAATGGAATAATTGGAATTTCAATTTTGATTCATTTTAATTCACCAGCATATAGGTTAAAAGAAAATGTTTTATTGAATTCAATCCCCAGCATACAAATTGATTTTGTAATTTCCCTGTTCAATATCTCCTTAGATCTCTATTTTAACCTCCCCAATTCCAGTCGATCTTTTCTTCAAATGGTTCAATCTGCACTGGAGTCTATCTCTGCTTCAATTGGCTACCTCCATTCTCCATTCTCCATGTCACCCTCTCTTTAGTGTTTTTTTTGCTGTTATTTCCTCTTACTTTATGTATTTTCCTCTATCTTGAGCTTGGACGCACCGCTCTACCGTGTTGTATTCTCCCTCTTATATGATTTGTGCCCCCTAAAGCAATGGATGGATGTTTGGAGTAAATGAAATGACTTCAAGAAGAAATAATGGATGAGTTTTTATCATTCTTTTCATTCACTGCCACCAAAACCATCTTCCAGATACTTTAGAGGGAATAAAATCAAACAAACAAATACCATGTCATTCATTCACCCAATTGTAGGTTTTTATTTCAATTCCAATTTCAATGCTAAATGTTTGACTCGCTGAAATTCATATCTAGCCACCCACTCATGTCATTGACTTTCTATTAGAATTTTCTGCTAGGTGGATTATTAGGTATATGTGGCACTTCAATCTGGAACACTTGGAAGAAAATAAGGTACCACATCTTTCAAAGAGAGCTCAAGATGATGTTAAATGCACTCTAAAAGGTGAGTAGATTCTCATGGAATCAACGTGCCCTCTGAATTCAAGCAAACCTAAAATAATTCAAGGGAGCATATATGTATTTGATGCCTTCTAGAAATGAAATTAGACTCTCCTAGCAACATCAAACCATGCCAACTCCATCAATGTTTTATCAACACTATCACAATGCCTTTGAAATACTTCGACAACATATGGCAAATGAACGTCAGTCACTAACACTCTACCACAACACATCATTAAACCCAACTACAACAATGGGTGACAATGAAAAATGCAACTAAGACCCAAGACTTCGTCAAATAGTTGTAACCATCAAAAGTGAATCAAAATCTGCCAATCTAGACCAAAATCAACACAAAAATGGATATGACATGAAGTTGCTAGCAGCTACGACAACAACACCACACCACACAACACAACCAAATCAACAACTAATGAAAACCAAAACAAAATTGAATTAATTATTCATCTTAGGTGATACAGAATTGCACATACACCCGGGTGCTCCTACATCAGATACGCTAGGTAGGAAAAATGCTTCATGAGTGTGGAACTCATGAGCATTTTAGAAAATCTAGGACTGAAATCCCAAACTTTGCCAAATCTACAGTGCTGACCCATGAAGCCTCATATGCTTCTTGGTTCTTCCAATGGACCAAATGCTCCCAATATTCCTTTCCTCTTGTCTTCTTGGCTACATGAAAAATCAATGATTTTATCTACCTCTTCAAGTTTCTTTGTAGGAAACTCTGAACCCACTCACATGCATCTTACAAATCTGAATGTACACTCCCATGTCCACTTGTTTCTCCTTCATAGTACTTGTACAAATTAGCAACATTAAATATTGGGGAAACATCAATACATGTCGGAAGTTCCAGCTCATATGCATTTGATGAAAATTTCTGCAAAATCTTACATGGGCCTATTTTCTTCCACTTCAACTTATTATAAGCTCCTTGTGGGAACCTCTCCTTCCTCAAGTGTGCCATCACCAACTCTCCAATCTAAAATTCCTGCTCCCTTCGATGCATATTAGCATATTCTTTGTACTTGATGACACTCCTCTCAAAATTTTCCTTCACTTCTTTATGCAAATCATGGATATACTCTGCAAAGTCTTACATTACAACACTTTTTCTACCCAAATCTGCACTATCCCTCAATTCATCCACACCCCTAGGGTTGTACCCATATACAATCTAAAATGGACTCTTACCCACACTTCGATTGACCGAGTTATTGTAGGCAAATTCCGCTTGTGCCAATGTCAAATCCCATTGAGTTGGTTTGTCACCTACCAAGCATCTCCACAAATTTCCCAAGCTTCTATTCACAACTTCAGTTTGACCATCAGTTTGTGGATGGTAGGCTGAACTAAACCCCAATTGTGTTCCCATTTTATTCTACAAAGTGCGACAAAAATGACCAACAAACTTGGTGTCCTATTCTGAAATAATACTCTTTGGCAAGCCATGCAATCTAACTACTTCTTTGAAAAATAAAGTAGCTATGTGGGAAGCATCATTGCACTTTTGACATTAGATAAAATGAGCCATTTTAGAAAATCTATCCACCACAACAAAAATAGAATCGTTACCTCTTTGTGTGCAGTAGCCCCAAAACAAAATCCATGCTTATATGTTCCCACTGTCTTTTCAATATTGGCAATGGCTAATACAACCCTATATTTTGCCTCACTCCTTTTGCATATTGACACACCTTGCAACCTTACACCATCTTCTTTACATTTGCACTCATACTCAACCAATAATAACTCTCATTCAGCTATGCTAAAGTTTTGTCCACTCCAAAATGACCACTCAAACCTCCACTATGTTTCTCCCTTATTAGATTTTCCCTCATTGAACCATGAGGTATACACAATCTCTTCACCTTGAACAACAAAACCTTCTTGCACAAAATACTCCAGCCATGGAGTTCTATCTCTCTCCATAGGATTACTACATCTTGTCCAAGCCTCTTTGAAATCAACATCATATTCATACAACTCCTGCATAGAGTCAAAACCAACAAAATTTATGATCTCATTTCATTCAACAACAAGTACCTTCGACTAAATGCATCAACAACTCTGTTTGATTTCCCACTTCTATGCTTCAATACAAATGAATAACTTTGAAGAAATTCAATCCACTTTACATGCTTTTGACTAAGCTTACCTTGGCTGTTTATAAACTACAATGCATGATGATTGGTGTACAAAATAAACTCCTTTGGTAGAAAGTAATGTTGCCACTTCTTAAGAGCTTGCACAATGGCATAAAACTCTTGATCATACACATAGTACTTTCTTTTCAAGCTTCATTCAATTTCTCACTGAAATATGCTATTGGTCTGCCCTCTTGACTCAAGACTCCTCCAATCACTATCCCACTTGCATCACAATGAACTTGGAACACTTTACCAAAATCAAGGAGTGCTAACATGGGTTGTTCCATCACTTTATCCTTCAAAAGTTTGAAACTTCGCTCAGCTGCATCTGCCCACACAAACTCCCTCCTATTACCCTTCATAGTTTCCGTAATAAAAGCACAAATCCCATTGAAATTTTGTATGAACTTCCTATAGAATCTGGCTAGTCCATGGAAGCTTCTTGTTTCAAACATAATCCTTGGCAAAGGCCAATCTACAATTGCTTTTACCTTTTTCGGATCCATTTTCAGACCACTTCTGGAAACAACAAAACCCAAATACACTAGCTCCTCTTTAATGAAGTTGCACTTTTTCACATTCACTAACAATTTATCCTCCTTGAGTCTTTGCAAAACTGCCCTAACATGTTGCAAATGCTCCTCTTTTGTTTTTCTAAAAACCAAAATAGCATCTAAATACACAATGACAAACTTACCAAGGAATGGTTTTAGCACTTCATTCATTAACCTCATGAAGGTACTTGGCACATTTGTCAAGCCAAACGACATCACCATCCATTCATATAATCTATCCTTTGTTTTGAAGGTGGTCTTCCACTCATCTCCCTCTCTTATGCAAATTTGATGCTACCCACTCTTCAAATCAATCTTGGTGAAGTACTTAGCCCCACTCCAACAATTCATCATATCATCCATTTGTGGAAAGGGAAATTGGTACTTGATAGTTATCTTGTTTATGGCTCTTGAGTGTGTACACATCTACCATTCACCATCCTTCTTTGGTGTCAACACTGATGGAACAACACATGGACTCAAACTCTTCCTATTCAGCTCCTTATCTAGCAACTCTTGCACTTACCTATTTATTTTTGCATTCTCCATAGGCATCATCCTATATGGTGCTTTGTTGGGCAAACTTGCACCATGAATCAAATCCATACAATGACTTATGCTCCTCATTGGCGACAATCCATCAGGTAGTTCCTTCATCATTATGTCATCATATTCCTCCAAATTTTTTTAAATTTCTATTGGTATTTCTTCATTTTCTTTTGCTATCCCAACTGTTGCAAGCTTTGGTACTATAGCGAAACATGTTCCTCCTTCCTTCAAATCTTTCAAAATTGCTTACCAAAAACAAAACAAACCTTGGAGCTACTCTCTAGTTCTTCTCTTTCCTGAATTGGATTTAGAGTGTATTCTTTGCCATCTTTCTTGATTTAGTATGTGTTTGTCTACCCATCATGAACAACTCTTCGATCAAATTGGTAAGGCCTTCCCAAAAGTAGATGGTATGCATCCATTGGCATCACATCACACATTACTTCATCCATATATTTTCCAATACGAAAACTCACAAGACATTGCTCATGTACCATCAAACTATGATCTTTTTGTAACCATGAAACTCAGTATGGGCTGGGATGTTTCAATCATTTCAAATTTAGTTTTTCACTATCTCTTTAGATACAATGTTATCCATGCTACCATTGTCCACTATAAATTTGTAACACTTGCCACCTGCTTTGCACCTTGTTCAAAACAAATTCCTTCTTTGCATTAGCTCCAACTTCTCCTTTTTGGGATTGATCAAAACCCTTTTTAGCATGAGAGACTCTCCATCTTCGGGCCCTTCTCCATGATTGGTGCAGCCACACTTTCATTTTTAGCCTGTGCTACATGAATTCTTTCTTCCTTCCCTTTGCCATTTTTTTGTTGTATTTGTGGACATTCAAATGCTCTATGCCCCTACTCTCCACCTCTAAACCCTCTTCCTCTACCTCTACCAAAGTGTCCTCTACCATGAGAATAGTCTCCTCTTCCCCTAGAAGATTCTCCTCTTTCTTTGTTTTCTTGCACACCCACATAAGATGAACTTGCCTCATCTTGTTTGTTGTGGAAACCTCTAGCACTATTGTTTTTCCCTCTACCTCTTGAAAATTTGCCTCTACCACGAGAATTATGCTTTTGTTTTCTTGCAAGTTTCTCTTCCATCTTCAAGGCATATTGATATGCCTCTTCTACACTAGTCAATCGAAGCATTCTCATTTCATCTTGAATGGAATTATGAAGACCATTTACATACCTTGAAACTTTTTCTATATCATCATCTACATGTCTAGCTTGGATGCTCAATTGATAGAACTCCTCAGTGTATCTTGCACATTCTTCTCTCTTTGTTTCAAATTTTGCAGCCTCTTGAACAAATTGAGTTGGTAATATGTAGGAAGAAAATTTTCCTTCAATTTTGTCACCATCCTCTCCCATGTTTTGATTTTCTCTTTGTCTCTTCACCTTCTTTTTGTACATGCTCCCACCACATGGAAGTGCGTCCTTTCAACTTTGTGGTAGCATACTTCACCCTTTTTGGGTCCTTAGTTGACTCCACATCAAAGTATTTTTCTATTTCTGATATCCAATCCACTAACTCTTCTAGATTCAAAGTGCAATTGAAACTTGGGTGGTCCAATTTAGGCTTGTTATAAAGCCTAGCCATTGCTTTCAAAAACCTACTTTCCACCTTATTTCTATGATCATCCTCCATATCAAATTTTGATGCTTCTTCTTCAGCCTCATCATCATTGACATCCACCATCAGAATTCCTCTTCATTGCATCAATTCTCTTGCCTCCAACCTTTCTCCTATCCTAGCTTCAAAGCCTCTCATCATCTCTCTAAAGACCTCTTGGTCTACGATCTATGGTCCTCTTCACCCACACCCTCTTTGTGCCATGTTCATAACCCTCTACAATTGTGGGTCTCGCTATCCTCTCACACACCCACAACAATCTCCTTAGGGTTCTCTCAACACCATGTTGAACTGGCTCTGATACCAATTAATGCAGTCTAGGTTCATGAGTCTTGTCAGACAGGCAAAATTAGCAACATACACATACACACCTTCTAATATCAATCAAATTCATGGTTTATTTGTTCATCTGCAGCTACAGGAACACTAATCTATCCACAATCACAAAATCACAAGAAAATGGAATAATTGTAATTTCAATTTTGACTCATTTTGATTCACCAACATATAGGTTAAAAGAAAATGTTTCATTGAATTCAATCCCCAACATACAAATTGATTTTTCAATTGCCCTACTCAATATCTCCTCAAATCTCTATTTTAAACTCCAAAATTCTAGTCAATCTCTTCTTCAAATGGTTCAATCTAGACTGGAGTCTATCTCTACTTCAATTGGCCACCTCCATTCTTCACGTCACCCTCTCTTTAGCATTTTTTGCTGTTATTTCCTCTTACTTTCTATATTTTCCTATATCTTGAGCTTTCCGTACCCCTCTGCTGTGTTGTATTCTCCCTCTTATATGATTTGCGCCCCATAAAGCAATGGATGGTTGCCTATCTAGTAAATGAAATGACTCCAAGAAGAAGTAATGCGTGAGTTTTTATCAATATTTTCATTCACTGCCACCAAAATCGTCTTCCAGATACTTCAAAGAGAATAAAATCAAACAAATGAATACCATGTCATTCATTCACCCAATTGTAGGTTTTTAGTTCAATTCCAATTTCAATGTTGAATGTTTGACTCAATGAAATTCATATCTAGCCACACTCGTGTCATCAACTTTCTATTAGAATTTTCTACTGGGTGCATTATTAGGTATATGTGGCACTTCAATCTGGAACATTAGGATGAAAATAAGGCATCACCTCTTTCAAAGAGAGCTCAAGATGATGTTAAATGCACTTCAAAAGGTGGGTAGATTCTAATGGAGTCAACGCGCCCCTCCAAATTAAAGCAAACCTAAAATAATTCAAGGGAGTATATATGTATTCGATGCCTTCTAGAAATGAAATCAGTCTCTCCCAGCAACATCAAACCATGACGATTCCATCAATGTTTTGCCGACACTAACACAATGCCTTTGAAATACTTCAACAACATACGACAAATGAACGTCGGTCACCAACACTCTGCCATAGCACATAATTAAACTCAACTACAACAATGGGTGACAATGAAAAATGTGACTAAGACCCAAGACTCTACCAAATAGTCGCAACCATCAAAAGTGAATCAAAATCCACCAATCTAGACCATAATCAACACAAAAATGGATACGACATGAAGTTGCCGGTAGTTGTGACAACATTACCACATCGCACAATACAACCAAATCAGCAACTAATGAAAACCAAAACAAAATTGAATTAATTATTCTTTTTGGGTGATACAGGATTGCACATACGCCCATGTGCTCCTGCATCAAAAGAGATACATAAAGAGAGTAAAAGAGAAGTGGAGAGAGATAGAGAATAAAAGAGATAGGAAGACAAAAAGAGAGGTAGAGGAAGAGAGAAAGGGAGAGACAAAGAGATGGACGAATACAAAGAGAGAGAGACATAATACAAAGAGAGACGAATAGAGAGAGAGAGAGAGAGACATGGGTGAAAGCACAAACATGTGTCACACTTTATAAAGGAATCAGCCAACAACAAAAAAAATTCTAAACTTCGACCTCATAAAAGTGGCATTTATGTTTTGAATTTCAAAATGATGTAAACTAATGAAATGTAGATCACTTGATGAATTTTATGCTTATAATTTTTAAAAAATTATTTTGACAATATTTTTATAAATTTAAGAGCAAATTTTGAATTGCTGAAAATTTCAAGAAAAAGTGATTTTGAGTCCACGTCACAAAAAAAAGAGCAAACAATCTTAGTTTTCCCTAATTTTTTTTCCCAAATAGAGGAGTTCAATATCTAGTGCATGGAGAAAAAAAATCAGTTTTCAATGCATATTTTCTTCATAATATCATTTTAAAGTCAGACTTTATAGAATTTGATAGTTTTCATTCCACGTCAGCTTTTGTATAATTCTTTTTATCATTTTCACAAAACCAATTATACCCTTTTGGAGAGGACTCTTTCCTCTAGTGCACCATATAATTTTGAAAAAAAATGGATGCGTTTTGATATATATTTTTTAATTTCTAATTAGTGTCATCTTTGATTTTAACAACCTACTTGCAATAATTTAAAAAGAAAACATATTAAAAATAATCAATTTTTTTTAAAAAAATCATATTTGGATTCTAGACTCTGAGCTCTACCAAAGGGTATTTTTTTAATTTTTGAAATAATCCATTCTGATTGAAGAAATATTCAATTTAAGTTGAGAATTTTAAAAAACCAGAGAAAATGAGGATTTGGCTACCATGTAAGATGCCACATAGATGATTTCGGGTGAATCGATTTGGGGGCGAAATAATTTGGGGGCGAAATTGATTCGCTTGAAATTAAATAATTCTGGCCAACTCTGCTGTCAGCGGTTTTTTTTTTTTTTTAAACTTATATATATATATATTTCAATTTTTATAATTTTTCTCAATTCAAGCATCAAGGAGAAGATAGAAGAAGCAGAATTTTTCACAATAGACATTAATTTTAAATTTTTTTTTTTTTAATTCAAGCATTTGGAGAAACCACACAAAAAGAATTTTTTTGGCAAGAGAGGCTACAAATTTTCAAGGTATGTAACATGATTCTCAACTTATTTACTCATTTTACCAAGTAGAAATTGAACTTCATGAGTTATTTATTAGGATGTATATGTGTGTGTAGGTGAATTAAAACAAGCAATTTGTGATGGGAAATAAAAGAGTTAGATTAAGGGTGTATGACCAAAAAAGAGATGAAAAAAATCTTAGGAACATCTAGTCAAGAACAACCCATTGAAATTATTGATGAACAAGTTGAAGGGTGTGTTAATGAACAAGTGCAAGATGAAATTGGTAGTAGTGAGAAATTTTTTGCATGCAATGGAAAATTTTATGGAGATGGATGAGGATGCTCTTTTCAAAAATATTTCACCTGAACATGTTACTTGAAAGCACAATAAAATTGCACTCTAAAAGAATTTGGGATAAATTTTTTGAATATAAATCTCTAATTGGAAGAGCACAATTATGTGCAAAGTTATTTAGCAGAAAAGAAATGACCCCTATTTTGGAGTTGTTAGGAGTTGATAACAAGAAAAAATCTTCAAATAACGTAAATCAGACAGTAATTGAAAACTTGCAAACAACATTGGATTCTATTCAAACCAAGAGTCGAAGTTCTGATTTAAGTGCTACACGTAGAGCATTGATGACTATAATTTCTAGTAAGAAATTATCACATAGAAGACAAGTTAAAGCAATTGCTCAATTAGTAAATGCATCTAGGAGAACTATTCAAAGATATATCAAGAAGAGAAACATATTAGATGAAAACATTGAAAATAATTAGGTAAATATTTGTCAAGTCCTTCGGAAAGATAGATTTTTAGAAGATGTAAAACAAAAAGTAATTGGATATTGGACCAATCACTCCCATGTTTCTTCTAGTAGAAGGGACACTATACAAATAAAAGATGAAAATGGTAAAAAAATTGCTCATCCAAAGCATTTTATAGATACAACACAAAGTGAATTTTTTGAAGCATTCAAGCAAGAATTTTCACAGGTGAAGATTTCTCAAAGGATGTTTGAGAATTTACGACCAAGTTTTGCACGTATAAATAAAGTACGTGAAACTTGTTGCTATCGAAATCATGTTGAATTTCATCTACACCTATAGTCATATACAAATCTTATGGCAATAGTTAATCCAAATGTAGCCATCCTTGGAAGTACAACACAATTTGTGAAGTCTATCTTATGTGAAAAATCAGAAGATTAAGATGAATTCAATGTACAGTGTATAAGAAATATATGTGTAGATTGTGAGAATTTGACAAAATTTTTACCATTTGAGAATATTGATCATTCAATGTCAGTTGTTTGGAAGATACTTGAATATGAGAAATACTCAATGAAGTCAGGAGTTAAATCTAGAAAAATTGTTTAGAGTGAATTGCCCTGCAATGAGTTTATGAACAAATTTCGTAACATTGTATACCCACATATCCAACATTGTCATGGCACAAGATGGTAGGCTAAGCAATTTCGTGACTCAAAAGATTGTTTTCCACTGGGTTGTATTCTCTCTATTGTAGATTTTTCTAAAAATTATACATTTAGTCCTCAAACTAAGATTCAAAGTCAATATTATCATTTATAGAAAGTCACAATCTTTGTACAAGTTTGCTATAGACATGCTGGTTTATTTGTAGATGAGGTAGAGAGTACTGAAGATGATCAAATTATCATCAAGGAGGTTCACTTTTATATTAGTGATGATACTAGTCATGATAGAAGCTATGTAGCACATTACTTTCGAATGTTTTTTAAAGATTTGAGAGAACGTGGCATTAATGCATCACAACACTGGATTTGGTCTAATGGATGTGTTGGTAAGTGTCGACCTTATTATTATTTTTTAATTTTTAATTTTTAATTTAAAAATTTATAAAAAATTTTAAGACTTGAATTTTTAACTAATTTTTGGTTTTTAAATAGTTGTTTATATATAACTATTTATACAAGACAATTTAAGTCTGCAAAAACATTTAATTGGTTAACACTACAACATGCTAAATCTAGTGTAAAGTTTTTGTGGAATTTTTTTGAGAGTGGACATGGAAAAGGAGAGCATGATAGAGCAGGAGCATGTGTAAAGCGTTCACTTTGCCAATATGAACTTGCAGGTAATGTACTAGATACAAAATTTAAAATTGTTGAATACAAGTCTACAATGATTTTTAAATTCTTACCTCTTACCTGGGCACTTCACCAACATGAAATTGCAGGTAACACCATACAAAATGCAAATCAAATTGTTGAATGGTGCAAAAGCCATTTTCATGCCCGTGACTCAATATACAACAAACACTATTTTTGGGAAGTTAAAGGTATGTTAATTTTGAATTTATGTTATTTGAAAACTTTAATATTTAAATTTAAACTTACACATGTGATTTAATTGATCTATGCTCAAGAATTTGTTCATACGTGCAGATATTGATCGGTCAAATCCATATAATTGTCAAGTAATTAATGGTGTTAGAAGTTTGCATCAAGTCCTGACTATAGGACATAGCAAGCCTCTTACTATTCAAGTGAGAAAAATCCTATTTCTGTGTTGATTGCATTGAGAACAATGTAAATATTCTACAATGTCCAAATGTAAGGGATGGATATGTTTCACAATGGGAAATAAAACAAATAGTATCAATGCCACCCTTTGAATATAGTGACATTGTAGATGTATATGATCCTATATATTCAGCTGATTATGAACGTGTATCAAATTTAGTTGTTATAGGTAAGTTGTATAGAATTGATTTATATTACATAGATTGTAATAAAGTTTTGAACATTTGATTTACTTTGTTCAACTCAAATATACAAACATGTTTACTTGTGGCATGTGTACAAAAGATATTTTTGCTGTGGCTGTAGATCTTGACAATATAGAAGGTGTAGATTACTATCTACTAAGATGCACACAAGCAAAATTAAAATTGTTAGAATCAATGACAAATAGTGGTGGACAATCCTATCCCATTGGATCAGTTGTTGTTGAAGGCACCTATTATCAACAAGTAAAGATAGATACAAATGGTATTATATTTATTGATTATATGCCAAGACAAAAGGTTCTACAGTATAGTCACTTAGTTATAGCAACAAGATTAAGTTTAGAAACTTTACGAAAAAGAAGACATGGCCAACAAAAGTGGAGGTTGTCTATTGAAGATCACGAAAAGATTTTAGAGATAATAAAAGATAGAGAAGATCCAAATTATATGTACCAAGAGCTCTAACTACATTATTGAAGAGCGAGTTGAACCAATTGATACATGGTATGAAGGTATATGCACACTTGAATTATCTATTGATTATTGATTTATTTTAAAACATGTACATGTGATTATTGATAGTTCTTTCCTTTCAAATTTTAATTTCAATGGTTATTAGTTCAAATTTTATTATAATCAAACATGATCAAGCTACAAACGAGCTATAAATTTATTTACATAGATTTTTGTTTTTGCAATTATGTCTAGGTCTATGCCTATAAGGATTTAAAGTTAAATAAAATTGAACTTCATGTTGTGGAGGTATGATTTCTATTTTAAACTATATATAGATCTAGTCTTAGATGTCTTAGGTGTCTAGAGGTGTCTTATAGGTCTTATAGTTTCTTAGGTGTCTTAGGTCTTAGGTGTCTAGGTGTCTTAAATGCATCCTAAATATGTAGATTCTAGACCTATCTTAGGTCTTACATGTCTTAGATATATGTCTTAAGTGTCTTTAAGGTAGATTAGGCATCTTAGACCTTTCTTAGGTGTTTTAGGTGTCTTAAATGTGTCTTGAGTAGATATGTCAAGTAACTGTCTTAAAGGTCTTAGGTGTCTTGGTATTGTATGTCTTAAGTTCTTTAGGTGTCTTCTAGATATGTCTTAATTCTTAGGTGTTTTAGAGGTGTACTATGGTGTCAAGTATAGGTCTTAGGTTTCTTAGGTGTTTTAAGACTTAAAGGTGTCTAGGTGTCTTAAATGTGTCAAGTAGGTATGTCTTCTAAGTGTCTTAAAGTTCTTAGGTGTCTTAGTGTATGTCTTAAAAGTGTCTTAAAGGTCTTAGGTGTCTTAATGTATGTCTTAAGTGTCTTAAAGGTCTTAGGTGTCTTAATGTATGTCTTAATTGTCTTAAATGTGTCAAGTAGGTATGTCTTCTAAGTGTCTTAAAGGTCTTAGGTGTCTTAGTGTATGTCTTATAAGTGTCTTAAAGGTCTTAGGTGTCTTAGTGTATGTCTTAAAAGTGTCTTAAAGGTGTCTTCTAGGTGTCTTAAATGTGTCAAGTAGGTATGTCTTCTAAGTGTCTTAAAGGTCTTAGGTGTCTTAGTGCATGTCTTAAAAGTGTCTTAAAGGTCTTAGGTGTATTAATGTATGTCTTAATTGTCTTAAAGGTGTCTTCTAGGTGTCTTAAATGTGTCAAGTAGGTATGTCTTCTAAGTGTCTTAAAGGTGTCTTCTAGGTCTTAGTTGTTTTCTAGGTCTTAGGTCTTAGGTTTTATGTGTCTTAGGTCTTAGGTGAGGCCATTGAGCTTAAAAGTGTCTTAAAGGTCTTAGGTGTCTTAATGTATGTCTTAAGTGTCTTAAAGGTGTCTTCTAGGTGTCTTAAATGTGTCAAGTAGGTATGTCTTCTAAGTATCTTAAAGGTCTTAGGTGTCTTAGTGTATGTCTTAAAAGTGCCTTAAAGGTCTTAGGTGTCTTAATGTATGTCTTAAGTGTCTTAAAGGTGTCAAGTAGGTATGTCTTCTAAGTGTCTTAAAGGTCTTAGGTGTCTTAGTGTATGTCTTAAAAGTGTCTTAAAGGTGTCTTCTAGGTCTTAGTTGTGTTCTAGGTCTTAGGTCTTAGGTGAGGCAACTGAGCTTCCACCTTCACGTGGTTGGCCTTGTCAGTATAGAATAAATATTTCTTGAAGCTAAGGGAAGCTCTTTTTTTTGTATCCTTATCATGTAGGGACCTCTCAAACTTAACAAATAGGTACATGTATTTCAATCATACTATTTACTCTCTTTAAGTTGGTAAAGGTAAATGTATGGAAAAGAAAATATATTTAAGTATGGAAAAGCAAATATATTTAAGTATGTTTACAAAAGGAACAATTATTTTTATATGTTATTAAGTTCTTTTAAATGAAAGGTGGCTTGATAATGTTATTTAAATTTCATATAATCAATGGTTGCTTTACTTCAAATTTACTACATGTAGAGGAGGTAAAACTTAATTTTGATTGGTTAAGAGTTGGGTATGTGTTATGTAGCAATAAACATGATTTTATGTTTGGTGGGTCTATCTTTCTGGGTGAAAACCAATAAGTATGCCTAATAGGAAGTGTTACTTTTTACTTTGAAAGTAACTTGTGGAGTAGAATATAGCAAGGTGAAGTAGAAGAGGACTCTCAAGTTATCGTTAATGTGGTTAAAAACATTTAGTGTTCAAATTGGAAATTGAGATCGATCAAGTAGAACAAGTGTTATTGTTGCAATTGAAATTTGTTCTTTCCAAACATTTCATTACTATAGATTGCAAAACATATTGGAAATTGTGATTGATCTTAGAATTAGTGTTATTGTCACAATCAAAATCTCATTCTTTCCAAATATCTCATTGCTATAGATTGCAAAAGAAAGAGGCTGATTTTATGGCCAATCAAGGAGCCATTCAAGATGATTTTACCTTGTTAGAAAATAAAGAGATTAAGAATTGTGATAATTTAGCCACTATCATAGATTTGGATAGTCTAACCAAGGAGGTTATTTAATGTGGTTTAATGTTATTATGAATGAATGGGTATGCCTTATGAATTGAAGGATGTTATTAAGGGAGAAGGCAGCTTGCATGTTGTAGTACATTCAATAGGAGATATGAAAGGTGATAGGTAATAATGTTTGGTGTTGTCATGCTACATATAGGTGCTTATTGTCGTGTAATTCTAATATGTGTGGCTA
This sequence comes from Cunninghamia lanceolata, assembly GCA_027924645.1. Taxonomy (NCBI): domain Eukaryota; kingdom Viridiplantae; phylum Streptophyta; class Pinopsida; order Cupressales; family Cupressaceae; genus Cunninghamia; species Cunninghamia lanceolata. Next base: position 14,199,967 of record BSBN01000169.1, on the reverse strand, counting down.
GATTTTATCGATTGGCTTGGGTGGTAGGCACAAGGCTTTGGTTGTTAGTTTGTTAGATTTTACATTTATCCATGGTGAAGGGCTAGTTGTCACGTGGGACTTTTAAGGTGAGGCTTGGTCTCAAACCATTATCTTAACTAGATTGTTAATTGTGATGAGGTGATTCATTTGTGGCTTGTGAAGGCTATTTTAGGTGAAGAGGGTTTTACTAATAATGGTCATTTTAGAACATAAGCTATGATTCTAGCAAAGTTTAAGGAGAAATTTGAAAAGGTTAGGTGGTAAATGTAGAAATTAGGGAGTTCTTAATGGAGCTACTTGTTTAGGTTGAGGGTAATAGGGATGTCAAGGAAGGTGAGATGTTTTCTAGATAGCCTAAGCATGTGTTAGGCAAGCATAGACATCAATCCCCTAGTGTGGTGTTGGAAGCTTCAATAATGTAGTTGCAGGAGGATGTGCATGTTCATTGAGAGTAGATAACAAGATATTAGAGTTTTCTTGGGACTTGAAATAAATCCTTGCTACTACTATACTTTTTATTTATTGAGTTCTAATTTAAAGGAGGCAGTCAAAATGTTTATCTTCATTAGCCAATTTGATTTTTTTGAGATATATACAACAACACTATCATTCTCAAAATGAAGATCACTAATGGAAAAACAACCTTGACTGAAGCCATATTTCCCACTTTTATAATTTAATATATGAGATAGTGGACTTTATATTTATTAATAGATATGTTTTGTTGGATTTACAGTTTTTAAAAATAATTTAAGTTTGTTAAATCTAGTACCTTTAGCTAAATTCTAGGTAGTTTCTAATTTTACTAGGTTTAAATATGTACTACTTCATTTTCTTATATATCTTCTATATTCATTTTCTATTTCCCAACTTAATCTTATTTTAGATTAAGAATATAGCCTAATTAGGACACATTTAGAAATTTAGATAAACAGAAAAATAACACGAACTTATAAAGCATGTAAGTCATATTATAAATTTTGAAATGTAAATATAAAGCATGTGACTCATAATAAGAATGTCTTTAAGATAAAAAAACATAAGTACATACATATAATGTCCAAATATAAAACATGTGACTCATAATAACAATGTCTCCAGATATAAAAGTTTATGTGACTCATAAAAATGTCTCTAGATATAAAAGTTCATGTGACTCATAAAAATGTCTCTAAGATAAAATATAATAACATATAAGTCATAATGTCCAAATGTACTGTAAATATAAAACATCTAAATCATAATAACAACTCATGAATGTCTCGCTCTACAAGTGGATTGAGCCTCACTCTGTCTCAAGCTATGACATCTTGATCCCTAATTGGAGCCCTTGACTGACTCATGACCCAAGCGCTGTGCTGAGTTGTGGGCCAGGGTCTGCACATGAAACACCATAAAATTTTCAAATTCTATATATATACATGTACAAATATAATTTGTTTTGATTTTAAATAAATAAATAATACTTGACAAATCTAAATTACCTAACATACATGGTCTGCATCATGTAGAGGAGTGTCAATAGAAGCATGACCTGATCCTGCAACCTATAAATGACGTGTTCATACAATATATAAGCATATGTGTATTTAGTTAGAAAACTTACATACACTTGATGTTTGTATGTAGAAAGTTAACTTGATATATATGTGTGTGTGTGTGTGTGTGTGTGTGTGTGTGTGTGTGTGTGTGTACACTTAAATCAAACTTATATGTACATGTGATATATAGACCTGGTTTTTAAATACCTCATGATGATGACTAGGATTGCCAACATGATGCAAATCTCCATATCCAGATTGTAAAATAGTAGCTTGTGTCCAATACGTGCATGTACATTTAAGATTGCAATCAAGAGTCAGAGCTTCAATGTATGTGATTTTATTTAAAATTAAACTTATAATTTTTAAATATATAATTTATGAATTTAGATTATAATTTTTAAATAAATTGTACCTTAACTGCACTAGCAAAGGCCCTCCCAATCCCACTGAGGTTAGAATCATGGAGAGACAATGATACACGTGTAGATGGTGCAGTATCAGTATCGAAAAGAAGCATGCTATAATCACCTCCCATAACATTATGTGCAGTAACCTCAACCTCAAGACCAACTGGAACATGAGGAGGGGCAAAGCCTATAGGACCAACTGGAACATCCTGATGTCCCCCCAAACCCTGTAAACCTGACTCACCATGGCTCCTCCATCTACCAAAATGTCACTCAAGATGTGAGGATACAACATCAAGTGGGATCCCATACTGATCGTTGATGAACTGGTATGAATCTAATAAATCACTGGCTAGGCATCTAGCCATATTCCGCAAAGCACTCTCTCCACTAATTTGTGCCACATCATGTGGTGATGGTATATCAACATGAGTGTAACGATCTGAATAGCTAGTCGATGTGGCCTTAGTGGGTGGATGTCAATCCTCAGGCGTAACAAATACCTGCCAACACGATCAAATGACAACTGATCAACCTCATTGGCAATAGTTTCCATGCTCTCAAAAAACTTGCATCTTGAGGGGGTCAATGCTGGTTGGGCAACATTTGCTAGTTCTGTATGTTTTGGAAGAACCAAAAGATTTGGGCCAACTAAGGAACTCTTGTTCTGAAGAGGTGGTGCATCTACTCTTCTATACTCAGGTCTCTCTGCAAACCTCCCTTTCCCCTGACCACCATGTTTAGGGAAAGCTGTATAATCAATAGATAAATCTAAATGGAACTCTGCATATAATTGTTTGCAAAAATACAATGGCAACTCATCATTGTTTGGCCATTGGTGATGAGCCACCAAAAACCTAGGATAGATGAAAGGACCAACAATTGCATCCACACACTTGGTGGGAGAATAACCTCTCACTCTCTCTTTTCACCTATAAGAAGGGAACATGTTGAGAACATTATCTACTAAAACTAGCCTAGAAATAGATAACCATTTCTCCTAGCCAACAACACTTTGAGAAAGCGATGCATAGAACTTGTCAACACTAATGTCATCATAGGGATTGTATGATTGAACAACTTGGATCATATGTGTGATCTCATCCCTAATCCTAACCAACCTGTCTCTACCTGACAGGTTTGGTGTATTATGAATAGAACTATTTAGTTCATCCAAAGCTCTTTCAAACCTTTGAATGGTGTCAGCATATAATGTAGAATTATCGCTATTGCTAGGTTGACCTAACTGATTTGATTGATGTGATGATTGATCATCCATGTGGACCTAAATTTATTTTTAGTATGATAATTAAATTTTCTATCAAACATATTGTATGTCACGATGTAAATAAACCTGTATATAAATTTTCCAACTACTACATACATCTTTAAAAAATCCATGATATAAATGAAAACGTAGTTCTCAAATAAACCCGCACCTTAGATACTTGCAAATACATAAATAATAGGCCTATAAACCAAATCTGAATCAACCATAAAACATACAACTAGGAATGAATAGAAAATCTAAATTTAAAGTCATGTGTAGTATGTAGCTCATATTGACATGACAGCCAAATTTAGTATATATATAGTGTATGTTGTTTCCTTCTTTAACCATGTTATTCCCTAACATTTGATGGGCAAATTTGAATTGATAACCTTACAAGTGATAAAAGTGCACATCTTGCATTGCTATAGCACTTGATTTGACTTGTAAATTATGTGTGAACTGACTCCCACCTAGTAGCCATCAGCCACTTGCTACTTCTGATCACCACAACCTTTCCAATAACTTATGCACAAATTCTTTCTTGAACGGTTTAAAATTGTGATTAATTTTCCATCACCACAACCTTGATAAAAACTTATGCACAAAATTCAATAAAGAAGAATTTATGCACAAATTCTCTCTGTCGAATGATTTCAAATTTTGATATATTTTTTTAATGATAGTTATCTATTCAATGATGCCTGTACAATACTATGACATACCTTAATATAAATAAATTATATAAAAATCAGATATATATATCAGCATAATCCTATGTAAATTTTGACAGTTTGTCCAAAATCTTTCCTTTCATATGATACAATCTTTTTAAAAATTTGATTGTATTTTATAGCAAAAATGCCTAAATACAACTATATACAATTGTCAAATAATTTTTTACTGTAAAATACAATCAAACTTTTAAAAGACTGTGTCATAGTATTTAAGCCATGTTCCCTAGCATTTGATGGGCAAATTTGAATGGATAACCTTACAAGGGATAAAAGTACACATCTTGGATTGTTGTAGCACTTGATTTGACCTGTTTTGTGTGTGAACTGACACCCACCTAGCAGCCATTAGCCACTTGCTACTTTTGATCATGCCACAACCTTTCCAATAACTTATGCACAAATTCTTTCTTGAATGGTTTCAAATTTTAACTGTAAAATACAATCAAAATTTTAAAAAGATTGTATCATATATATATTTGGTTATTTATATAATTTATTTATACTAAGGTATGTCATAGTATTTTGAAGGCTTCAGCCCATCCAGTATGAGGATAAGTTACAATGGCGAGGATTAGCATTTTGAATGATGATCTTAGGAGCATGTGCAATGTAGAAAAATGTGGGAAGCACCAGGTGATGATCAGGCCATCATCAAAAGTCATCATTAAGTTTCTCCAAGTCATGCAAAAACATGGCTATATTGGAGAATAAATGAACTTGTTGATGATCATCGATCTAGAAAGATTGTTGTAGAGCTCAATGGAAGGCTCAATAAATGTGGTGTTATAAGTCCTCGATTTGATATTGGGGTGAAAGAAATTGACTCATGGATTGCTAGATTGTTTCCATCTCGGTAGTTTGGTTTCATTGTCTTGACCACATCTACTGGCATCATGGACCATGACGAGGCTAGAAGAAAAAATGTTGGTGGGAAAGTGTTGGGAATTTTTTACTAGATTTAACTCATATTGTTGACTTTGAGCTTGAGGTTGAGGGCAGTGTGATTCTGTCAAAATTTATATGGGATTATGTTGATATATATATTTGGTTATTTATATAATTTATTTATACTAAGGTATGTCATAGTATTTTGAAGGCTTCAGCCCATCCAGTATGAGGATAAGTTACAATGGTGAGGATTAGTGTTTTGAATGATGCTCTTAGGAGCATGTACAATGTAGAAAAATGTGGGAAGCGCCAGGTGATGATCAGGCCATCATCAAAAGTCATCATTAAGTTTCTCCAAGTCATGCAAAAACATGGCTATATTGGAGAATAAATGAACTTGTTGATGATCATCGATCTGGAAAGATTGTTGTAGAGCTTAATGGAAGGCTCAATAAATGTGGTGTTATAAGTCCTCAATTTGATGTTGGCATGAAAGAAATTGAATCATGGGTTGCTAGATTACTTCCATCTTGGTAGTTTGGTTTCATTGTCTTGACCACATTTGCTAGCACCATGGACCATGATGAGGCTAGGAGAAAGAACATTGGTGGGAAAGTGTTGGGATTTTTTTACTAGATTTAACTCATATTGTTGACTTTGAGCTTGAGGTTGAGGACAGTGTGATTCTGTCAAAATTTATATGGGATTATGTTGATATATATATTTGGTTATTTATATAATTTATTTATACTAAGGTGTGCCATAGTATTTTGAAGGCTTCAACCCATCCAGTATGAGGATAAGTTACAATGACGAGGATTAGAATTTTGAATGATGCTCTAAGGAGCATGTATAATGCAAAAAAAATGTGGGAAGTGCCAGGTGATGATCAGGTCATCATCAAAAGTCATCATTAAGTTTCTCCAAGTCATGCAAAAACATGGCTATATTGGAGAATAAATGAACTTGTTGATGATCATCGATCTAGAAAGATTGTTGTAGAGCTCAATAGAAGGCTCAATAAATGTGGTGTTATAAATCCTCGATTTGATGTTGGGGTGAAAGAAATTGAATCATGGACTGCTAGATTGCTTCCATCTCGGCAGTTTGGTTTCATTGTCTTGACCACATCTGCTAGCATCATGGACCATGATGAGGCTAGGAGAAAGAACATTGGTGGGAAAGTGTTGGGATTTTTTTACTAGATTTAACTCATATTGTTGACTTTGAGCCCAAGGTTAAGGATAGGGTGATTCTAGTAGTGAACTAGACCCTATCCAACACTAGAAGAAATTTGAGTCTGGTGTGTTTAAGCCATGTTCCCTAGCATTTGATGGGAAAATTTGAATGGATAACCTTACAAGGGATAAAAGTGCACATCTTGCATTGCTGTAGCACTTAATTTAACCTGTTTTATGTGTGATCTGACTCCCACCCAGCAGCCATCAGCCACTTGCAAAAGACTGTATCATTTTAAAGGCAACTTATTGAAATTTTTATTGTATCAGGCATTTTTACTATAAAATACAAACAAAATTTTAAAATGACTATATCATATGAAAGGAGCGATTTTAGACAAACTGTCAAAATTCATATGAAATGAGAGATTTTGGACAAACTATCAAAGTTTATATGGCATTATGTTGATATATATATTTGGTTATTTAAATATAGATAATTGTCATAGTATTTTAAAGGCAGTATTGAATAGATAACTATCATATAGTATTTAAGCCATGTTCCCTAGCATTTGATGGGCAAATTTGAATGGATAACCTTACAAGGGATAAAAGTGCATGTCCTGCCTTGCTGTAGCACTTGATTTGACCTATTTTATGTGTGAACTGACTCCAACCTAGCAGCCATCAGCCACTTGCTACTTTTGATCATGCCACAACCTTTCCAATAACTTATGCATAAATTCTTTCTTGAATGGTTTCAAATTGTGATTAATTTTCCATCACCACAACCTTGATAAAAACTTATGCACAAAATTCAATAAAGAAAAATTTATGCACAAATTCTCTCTGGAATGATTTCAAATTTTGATATATATTTTTTTATTGAAATTTTACAAACCCATTTTACTTGCACATACAATCATATAAGGTGCAGGTTTATTTCAAACACTGAACTGTACATCATGCCATAAAAAATGTTTGACAAAACTATACATCGTGCCATAAAAAATGTTTGACAAAAAATGCCAAGGCGAAGATCTAGATACATCGTGGCATACAAAATGTTTGACAGAATTTATACATGCCAAGGTGAAGATGGCATACCTGGTTGATGAGACTGTTGCAAAAGGTGGCGCCTAGATGTCCTTCGTGTGAAAATGTTTCAAACCCTAGGTCATTGTCAGTGTTGGAAAAAGGCCACTGTGAAATGTGGCAATTTCATTTATTTTTGTTTTGAACAGCATGATTTTAGGAGAAACTATCTCACCCCCAAATTGACTCACCTAAAAATAGCTTTCCACATATGCGCCACACAGTGGCTGCGTGTATTTGGGTGAAACTATCTCGCCCCCAAATTGACTCACCTGAAAATGACTCGCTCTAAATTGTTTTGTTGGCTGAAAGTGTGACACAACTTTGAGCTTTTACCCACATATTTAATATTTATAACTTAATTATATTTATTTTATATATAATATATAGTCTCTAATATAATTGTATTTATCATTGTATAATATATTTTATATAATGTAAAATATTTAATATATTTTAAAAATACTATTATATTATAAAATCATTTATTTATATTAAATATTTATTTATAGTTTAATCATATTTATTTTATATATAATATATAATATCTAATATAGTTATATTTATTATTATATAGCATATTTTATATAATGTAAATTATTCAAAAGTGAGATAGAGAGAAATAGAGGCTAGAGAAAGAGAGATATTGAAAGAGAGAGGGAGAGAGGAAGTGAGATAAAGACATAGAGGAGGATAGCAGAAGAGATATAGAAAGAGAGATAGAGAGAATAAAATAAAGAGGAAGAGAGAAAGAGAGGTGAAGGAAAGAGAAGGGAGAGACAAAGAGATAAAGGGCTACATAGAGAGAGGAATAGAGAAGTGGAGAGAGATAGAGAGAATGAAAGAGAGAGGAAGAGAGAAAAAAAGGTAGAGGAAGAGAGAAGGGGATAGATAGAGAGATAGACAAATACACACACACACACAAAGGAGGAGAAAGGCAGAAAGACATAAATAGGAAGATAGAGTAACATAGAGATATAGAAAGTGATAGAGAGAAGGGGAGCAAGAGAGAGAGGGGAAGGAGATTGTAGAGAGGAATAGAGAAACAAATTAGTCATGCTAACTAATTGGATGCATTTCATCATTCAGAATAAAAATGAGTCAATATTGTTTGCATAAATGTTTTTCCTACACATTAAAATTACTTAGAGGCTATCAATTACATTTTAAGACACTCTCAAAATAATGGAGGCAACGCGACAAACACACTAGAAAACATGCATGGTCAACCATATAATGTAATGTGGTCTCCACCTTCCTAACACTTTTCAAAATGGCACTATTTAGAGAAAAATAATGATTTCACTATACAATTAATATTTCAATAATGCTTTCCACTTTTTGACAAACATGTGACTAAGAATCTACTCCAAAACATATGAATCCAAAGGAAATGTACAAATGCCCTCCTCTTAAAGTTATAGGTACAAAAGAATAATAGTATCAAAAAATTAAACAAAAAGAAGACATAAATACTAAGAAACCATATTGAAAAACCAACAATTATGCTCAAATTTGGTTAATTTTTGTTGTAATTGATATTGCTAATATTTAGTATTTATAACTTAATTATATTTATTTTATATATAATATATAGTCTCTAATATAGTTGAATTTATTCTTCTATAGTATATTCTTTAGTGATTGTGTTGTCCATCTCTTATTTATTATTATTACAATTGCTTGGCTTAAGATGAGCCTTAGGAGATTGTATTAGCTATAGCATTTAGTATTATAAGATGGTCAATATGTAATGTTAGTAGTTAAGCAATTGATAATATTAAAAATGTCTTTTCGTGGAAAAAAACTAAATGACCCATATTCTTTGCATCCTTCTATGCTTGATGTGGTTATTAACACCAAGCATTGTGGTTCTTTTACTTATATAATCTGCATACTTTGTCACACCACCATGGAGAACTCACTACAGCTTCAAAAGGCTTTTACTCCATTAAAAATATGAAAATATCTCTACCTCATGTAATCATCTACAACATCAGACTAATGTTTTATCCTTCAATACACATGCATTTGATACTACCCTAAATACTATAATACAAGAGAATGCTTATGTTAGTGATGAAAACCCAACTTCTATAAACCTTGTATTACTGCTATTCATACAAGGAACATTTAATGTAAATACCATATATTTTAAACATAAATTAAAAATGTTTATTATATATTGTAAAAAACAAAACACCATTGTCATTGTCTCATCTTACAATATAAGTATGAATTTTTTATATCTATATTTTATTCCATAATTTATTGCTTCCATTACTAATAGCATATGGACAAATCCTCCCTGCAACTGCTAGTTATGTAGCACTAATATCTTCCCCACAACCCAGCGACACCATTTTTAACTCTTAAGACACATTTCCTTTCCAGTCGGGACAAATATGGCGTTATAACATAAATGGAAATGGAATCTTTTTCTCAGTATGAAGCATCTTCTACAGATATTATACTTGATAGTGGCTTCATATACTTTCTATTCTAAAGAATCCATCATTTTCCTCTATAATCTTGTAACATAAATGAATGAGATGGGCTAATGACCACCTCCTGGACTAGGAGTCGATCCAAGAATCCATTCCTTGTGCATGCGGCTCACTTCTCCTTGTTGCTCCAATTTAGTGACTCTGGTAACCTGCATGTGACCCACCCCTGGGCTGGGTTATGACTGGGACAGGTGCTGAGTTGATGAGATTCCTGCTTTGCATCTTCCCCAGTTCAATTCTCCTTAAATAGGAACTCCAAATTATTGGCCTTCTCTTTTGTGGCATTGTTTCTAGAGGTGCTCCAGGGCTTCATTTCTACTACCTCTTCATATGCCACCCTAGCTTCTGAATTCTGTGGGGCGGTATACAAGTCGTTATTCTCCAGTAGTAGCCTTGCTACACTACATACCTTCAATCCAACAAGAAGCAAATAGAATAGATTTACCCACATATTCATATAAGTCTTCATCATATTATTTTTTTGGATGTGCATGAGAATGGAAATGGAATCTTTTTATAGTCTATTATGCTTCATGACTTAATTTATAGACGGCTTGTAGTATATGGGACTACCTTATACTCCCACTGATCGAGAAGAACAAGAGAGATATTCAAACAAAGAGATCGACCACTTGTATTTGTTCTCTATTCTCTCTACTCCACAGGGTGAGTTAAAAATGGCTTAGAATTTAATGAATTGATGGACTTCATGGTCCTGGGATGCGGTATTTAATGGAGGAGGGTAGAGGTGGATTTTCTTGGTAGTTTCTTCTGCAATGCATCAATTGGTTTAAATTCTATGGAGATTGACCATTAATACTTGCAAAAGTGAGTTGTTGTTATATGAACCCATAGAAATATAGTGCACCTCAGATGTCGATATGCTTGTTTCTCTTCCCTACTTCATAAGAGAGCATCAACGGATAGTGACAATTTCTAGTTCTAATCACCAAGCTCCATGCTCTTTTGTAGAAAGTGTTATGATTAGTAGGAGAGAAGGCAGGTGGGCAACATCCATTTTAATAGTTAAATGTCAATTTTGGTTAATAAAAATAAGACAAATATTTACCACTTTTTGTTGTGAATGAGGTGTAAAATTGCAATTGACTATTTGACCATTGAAGTGGATGATGTTTAAGTAGAGCTGGTGGGGACGACTATTCTTAAATATCATCCACTTCAACAGTCAAAAGCTAATTTTGGCCAATAAAAATAGGACAATTAATTACCACTTTTTGTTGTGAATGAGGTGTAAAATTACTATTGATTTTTTGACCATTGAAGTGAATGATATTTAAGTAGACTAGGTGAGGACAATCTCCAGTTCTTTTATGAAAAAAACACTCAATTTTTATGGCATTCCATGTAAAGTCAGCTTGCTTGGAAGTGAAAATTAGCAGAAGAGCTTAACTAACTGGCACGTTGTAAAACAACCATTGGTCAAAATCAATCGATGGAACAACAAATCAAATGAATCGACAATTGCACTAGTCGATAATGTGGAGGCAAGTCAAATGAAATAGTCTATACAAAGAGTGAACAAATTTAGAGGTCAAATTTTTTGGTAAATAGTCGACACACAACATATTGGTTGTTTATATAAGTTGGGGATAGACCCACAACTTGGTTGCAAAAGCGCATGGAAGGAGCAGAGGAAGACAAAGAGCTTCTTTAAAAAGAGAGAACAATTGATGCAGGAGCATCCAGTGGTGTAAGGGCAATCTTGCATCACCCCAAAAAAGATGTGTTTCAAAATTGTTGATGTTCTTTCCATTTATTTTCAAAATTTGTGGTTCTGGTTCCATAATTGTTTGAATAATGATGTAGAACTTTCAGTTTTTCCAAACTACTAAAAATAGCAACCTACTATTTTAGGAAAGTTTGCATTTGGGCACGGATTGAAGTAAAAATTTACAGGAAGCTTCGTAACTTAAAAATAAGACCTTTGGCAAAGGAATCACACAAAGATCATTTACGAGCTGAAAGATATTAAAGTTTTTGTTTCCTGAAAAATGCTTAAAAATTATTCAAACTCAGGTTTGGGGCACTAAACGGTCCTGTACGACCCTGAAAATGGCTAGAACTAGCAAAGTAGGTTTTTAGCACGTAGAGTACTCCACAAGATTTTTGACGCATAAAACAATTCATCAATCGGACACTCGGATCAAAAGTTATGGCCTTCAGAAGTTGACCTATTTTTGGAGGGAGATGCAAATTTTGAAATTAGGTTGTTAGCCGCCAAAAAGGCTATTAATAACCATTTTTGGGAACCCTGGGTTGTAGTAGAGTTAAGGGGGAAAGTGTAGAGTCAAGAATAGGTGGGAAAATAGAAACCCTGGCAGATTTGGGGTTACAGATGGCAGATGATTCCAGAGTCTTGTGAGAGGAAGCCATAATGCATTGTAGCCTGTGGAGGGTTGATTCCTCTGATTGTATTTAAACTTCTATAATATAATAAGATTTCTAAATCAATAAAGAAAATTCTATTTTCTGTTTACAATTTCTACTATTGTGTGTTTTATGATTTACCCCCTTCATGAAGTGGTATCATAGCCAAGTTCCTGAGTGTGTAGATAGATCACCGACTATGAGGCAGTTTGCACCTGGACCTAAGGTTGTGGGTTTGTTGCGGAGATCAAGATGCCTCCACGTAGAAATCATATTGGGAGGAATGCTTTGACGGAAGAGGGTTTTAGAGCCTTACAAAGGCAAATCGTGCATTGCAAGAGGAGCTACGAAGAGGGTTTGAGTCGAGAACAAGAGAAGAAAGTGAAGATGAAGTTGAAGAAGAGCTATTTGAGAAAGAACAAGAAGCTATAGGAGATCTTGCAAAAGTTAGGTTGTTGAGGGCCATTTCAAAGATTGGAAAGAGGCCCAGGATCAAAGTTTCTACCTATTTTGGAGATTTGAATCCAGAATAGCTTATTGATTGGATCAATGACATGGAGGAATATTTTGAGTATGAGGATGTGGAGGACCAAGATTGGGTCAAGTTTGCAAAAACAAAGTTGAAGGGCCACACTAGTATTTGGTGGAAGGAGGTCCAATTAGAGAGGAATAGAAGAGGAAAATGAAAGATCACTAGATAGGATTAGATGGTGGAGAAACTGAAGAAGCAGTTCATTCCTATGGACTATGAGATGGAGCTGTTGAAGAAGCTACAAGGACTAAGGCAAGGTAACAAGTCTATTAAGGAGTATACAGAAGAGTTCTATAAAATTACTATCAGGATAGGCCATGTAGAGCCCAACAAGGAGAAGGTAGCCCATTACATTAATGGGTTGAGGCCAAGTATTCAAGAGGAGTTGATCCTGGTCAGAATGACCACTATAGAAGATGCGTACTAGTTTTCCCTGAAGGTGGAAGAGAAGCTGAATAAAAGATTCGATAGAAAGCAAAGGGGAAGAGGTCAAAGCGGAAGGACTGGTGGAAGACCCTATGAAGGCTGTAATGAAGATCAAAAGAAAAGTGAAGAAGATGATACTAGTCAAAATCAGAGAGGGGATAATGCCTATCGCCCTCATGACCAGAACAATTGTGAGCAAAGAGGAAGAGGAAGAGGTAGACCTAGGTAAGGACCCGAAAGAGGAGGTTTCAGAGGAACCTATTTCTAATGTGGAGAAGATGGGCATCAAGCATACGAGTGTCTACAAAATCAAGGAAGGATGAATAGAAGACCTAAAGGTAATGCCCGAGTTGCACATGTAGATGAAGATGCACAATTTGAGCACTTTGAAGATGCTGAAAGGGGAGAAACCCTAGTTGTCAGAAGAACTTTGTTGTATGAGAAGAAAGAACCCAATCAGAGGAAGAGTTTATTCTGCACAAGGTACAAATGTGAAGGTAAGTGTTGTGATATTATTATTGACAGTGGAAGTACTGACAATCTTGTTTCAGAGGAGATGGTTGACAAGAAGAAAGCACCCACATCCATATTAGATTGCATGGTTGTAGAAGGACCACAGAGCTTTGGTCAATGAGCAGTGTTTATTAAAGTTCAAGATTGGGGACTACCATGATGAGGTGCTGTGTGATATCATACTGATGGTTGCATGTCATATGCTATTGGGGAGGCCATAGCAATATGATAGGAACACTGTCCATGATGGCCGTACAAACACACACTCCTTAACAAAGGATGGAGTTCATCATAAGTTGAAGCCCTTGAAGGAGGTGGAAGAAAACGTATGTAGTACTACCAGAATTTGTTTGGTAGATGGTAGGAAATTTTTGGAGGGTATGAAGGATGAGCATCATTGCTTTGCATTGATTCCTAAGATTAGTCAAGAGAAATGTGAAGATGTACCAACAGAAGTTTCAGATATGTTGGAAGAATTTCAGAACATTATCTTTGATAATGTACCAGAAGGTTTACCACTAGTGAGGAAGATAAGTCATCAAATGGATTTGATACCAGGAGCCAGTTTGCCAAATAAGGCAACTCACATAATGAATCTAGCAGAGAATGAAGAGTTGAACAGAAAAATTCACAAGTTGTTAAGGAAGGGACTGATAAGGGAGAGCCTCAGTCCATGTGTGGTACCTGTAGTATTAGCACCAAAGAAAGATGGAGAGTGGAGAATGTGTATAGATTCTCGAGCCATAAATAAGATCATGATCAAATACAAGTTTCTATTGCCAAGAATGGATGACATAATGGATTGTTTGAGTGGAGCCAAGTACTTCATGAAGATTGACCTGGAGAGTGGGTATCACCAAATCTGAATCAGAGAAGGAGATGAATGGAAGACAACCTTAAAGACAAATGAGGGTTTGTATGAGTGGTTAGTCATGCCATTTGGGCTAACCAATGTACCATGCACATTCAGGTGGCTCATGAACAAGGTACTGAAAGAATTTTTGGGAAGTTTTGTTATTGTCTATTTGAATGATATTTTAATTTTCAGTAAGACTTGGGATGAGCATCTGATGCATATCAGAAGAGTTCTAGAGAAGTTGAGGGAGGAGAAGTTGTTGATTAATTTAAAGAAATGTAGTTTTGCAAAGGAGTTGGTATACCTGGGATTTGTTGTCTCAGAGGAAGGTCTTAAGATGGACCTAGAAAAAGTAAGGGCTATCATTGAATGGCCTACCCCAAGGAGTGCTTTCGAGGTAAGATCTTTTCATGGTTTGGCAAGTTTTTATAGAAAGTTTGTTAGGAATTTTAGTAGCATTTGTGCACCCCTAATTGAGACAATGAGAGGGGATAGAAAAGAGTTTAGATGGCCTAAAGGAGCAGATAAAATATTTGATACATTGAAGTAGAAAGTCACAGAACAACCTGTTTTGGCACTTCTAGATTTCAATAAGGTATTTCAGGTAGATTGTGATGCTAGTGGTAGTGCTATAGGAGCTATTTTGAGCCAAGAAGGTAAGCCCATTGCCTATTTTAGTGAGAAGCTTAATGATGCTAAGAAAAAGTATTCTATTTATGATCAGGAGTTTTATGCAATAGTTTAGGCTTTGAAGAAATGAAGACATTATTACCAACTTTTATACACAGCTGCAAATGACAAATGATACGTGGAAATACTTCAAACTTTATATTAAGATATATCTTATGTAGATCAGGAACAGATCTAACATACAGGAACATTACATTCATCATTTTCAATGCGCGCTGTCATAATTACAACAAAACCTATGCTTCAGAGTTTCTGATTCACTCATATCAGCTTATAGCTGCAAAGTGAAGAGCATACTCTTCTTTCAGCAGACCTATGAACTAGAGACACTCTTGACTCTACTACTTCTTTTTGCAGAGGATTCATTCACTCACAAATCATTGGTTTAGAATGGAGTCCCACTCACCTTTTATAGGAAGAGAAGGCATATCTTTAACCATTTGCCCAATAATAATATTTGGAATCCATCAAAGAGAAGGAGACATGTAGTAAACTTTTCTCGAAGGGTTACCCAAGTGAAGAAGAGCATCTTCTGGTGGGACCAAATAACCCGTGAACAAAGAAAAGTGACCGATAAGACGACCAAGGGAATATTTACAATCATCCTTTTGATCATGAGCTCGGAGTAACTCGTGCTTATTGTTGGCACATAAGCTTTCCCCTTTTACCGTGGAAGGGCCCACATCTATCATTTCATCACGAGGTGATAGATTCCCTTGATGGATGACAAGCCCATCCATTAACCTAGGAACCGATGTTGGGATCAGAACTTTCAGGATCATATTTATTTCTTGGAGGTGTCCGAAGGATTCCTTCTTCATCATACTCTGGAATGCGTGGATCATCAGTAGGATCATACTCACAATTTGCATAGGTTTGGGAAGAAGAATGGGGAAGACATCTAGTCATTCTAGTAGATTCTTTCTCTTTCTAGATGATACTGAGAGTCTTCATTTTATAAGGACCATACAATCCCTAACTCATTGCTCTGTGATCTGTTCATTCCATTCTATATGTCTTGGTATGAATCCAAATGGGTGTTTGGTGGTAATGGAAGTATCTGAGCCTATTGGCAACTGTCTAATGTTCAAAAATTGATGAACTTCCAGCAGGTCCATAATGTTGACAGACATACCTACTAATAGGATTTTTGGTAGGAGAATCAAACTGAAGTTTGAATATACATCTTGTGTAGCAGGAGGTTCCATTAAATTGCATTCCATCTACTGGTGGATATGGCCCTTGAAAGAGATCCCTGATGAGGTCTTTCCCCTGTTCAACGTTGAGGCATTGTTCTGGGCGAGCAATTGGAGGATTGAGAAACTTTACTGGTAATACAAAATCACCACACCAATTCTGAAGGACATGACCAACTTCAGGATCAATTGGTTTAGCTTCTGCAGAGAACTGAAAGAATGGCTGTTCTGTCCATAGGCTGGGGTATGTCAGTTGTTGCTTCGCAACCAACATCTGATATCAATCCATCAAGAAATCATTGGCCATTTGAAAATTATGTCATTCTCATCACTAGAAAGGATTAGAACTCCATTCTCTGCAACTATCTTCATACCAATGTTGTTCTCTTATTCGAATAACTCAGACTATTCCCGAAGTTATTTTTCTTGATGCAGAGGGAACTGGACCATCCTTTTCGGACACTGGTTCATCGGTATGACCTTCTCTTGACATAAAATCTGCAAAGATGTTTTCAACTCCTGGAAGATGAACAAAGTCAAATTCATAGGTGCACAAAAGTTGAGCCCATCTTAAGAGGCAACCGCGAACCACTTTATTCTTAGATTCTTTTTGGAAGAATCCCTGCAAGTTCTGAAGATCACTTTTGAGCAGAAATCTTTTATCAGCAATAAACATTTGGAAAGCTTGGAAAGAATTAACCACAGCAAGGATTTCTTTATGAGTACTGTGATAATCTACTTCATTGTTCTTAAAATTGCTAGAAATATATCTAACAATTTTCCCTTTATCCTTAGGATCATAGGAACTAGTTTTTTGTTCCCGAAGAATTCCTGACCAGGCACCTTCACTTGCATCAGTCTCAACAATCTTATACCCGTTTCCAGGAAGTTTGAGAGGCAGTAGTTGAGAACATTTATGCTTAATTCTTTTTATTAGGGCATCATGCTTAGATGTCCATGGTGGAGGTGCTTTCCCCAAGAGCTTATTTAGTTCCAATCTATCTTGAGCAAGCTTGTAATAGAATCCTACAATGTAATTAACAAGGCCCAAAAACTGGTGCAATTCCTTAACATTAGAAATAGGAAGATTGGCAATTTTAGTTAAAATATGCGGTTGTGCCTCCATTTCCCCCCTGGAAGAAGCTTGATGCCAATGAAAACTATCTGATTTTGAGCAAAGAAGGACTTGGAAGGGTTGAGAGCAAGTCCATGTTGTTGACAAATAGAGAGGAATTGATGTAGGTGGTCAAGGTGACATGGCATGTCTTGGCTGAAGACAAGGATGTCATCAATGTAAGGCTGGATAAACTTGGCATAAGGTTTGAAAATAATATCCATATTCCGTTGAAAAATGGATGGAGCGGTTTTAATGCCAAATGAAAGGACAGTCCATTCATACAGACCTTGGGGCACAGAAAATGCAGTTTTATAGAAGTCTGCAGATTTAAGACCTATTTGCCAAAATCCCTTTGTGAGGTCAAATTTGGAATAGACATCACTACCTTGAATCATTTGCCAAATATGATCTTTACTAGGCAAAGGATGTTTGTTATCAACAAGACAGTCATTCAATGGTTTGTAATTGACCACTAATCTTTTTTCTGGTAATTCTTTACCATTCTCATCTACTTTGGGTACATACATAGCATGACAGGAGAATGGGGATTGTGAGGTCTTAATAATGCTGAGATTTACCAAATCAACAACTTCAGCTCTACAAGTTATTGCTTTAGAGGCACTCATTAAGAAATAATTAGCTTTTCCTTTAGGAGTGAGTTCATTACCTTGTGGATCCCTTTTGAGTGGGAGATCACATGTCAGATTCCTCTGGTGCTTCTTTAGGTCTTTGGTAAGAATAGTGCTTTTGAAGGCATTCTTAATTTCTTCCAAGGATGATTGTCCTTCATCCATTTGTTTGTTTAACCAGACTGTGTTGACTGATTTCTTCTTTTTACCCTTCTCCCTTTTAGAAGTATAAGCCAGATCTTGATAAAGTCTGGGATGCTGGTACCAATTCTGGATGATGATGAAATTAGCATCAATGGTGAATGGTTCCCAATTTTGGATTGCTTTGCTTCCAATGACACCATCATAGCCATCAACTTCATACTGAACAAATGTTAATGTGTCCATGAAGCCATCAAAGCCAATCTGAATAGAAGCATCACAGAAGGCTGTACTTTTATCCTTTTTAGAATTTTCAAAGGTAATACAAGTAGCACCTTCAATCCACGCATCTTTAGGAAATGCATTATATCAAGCAATATTAAGATCTGCTCTAGTATCAATTAGAAATGCAAGTGGATAGGCCATTATACCTGGGAAATGTACAGTAAGGATTATCCCAGGACAACAGGTACTCTGAATCGTCCTCTTGTAATCTTTCATCTAGTGGTTACTTCCTCCTTCTTCAAAGGTGGAGTGTGGTTCATCCATTGCTTGATGGATAAGTGGGCTATAGGGTTTCTCCTCACAGTATAGTTGTTCTTCTTGAATGGTGCTCAGCTGGGTTGGCAACTAAACTGATCCAGCTGAGTTGAACTTGTTAATGAACTGATCAAGTTCGGGAGCTTTCTCCATTTCTTCTGTAAGGTAGAAATTCTCTTCATCATCGATTTCAGCAATTTTGCTCTGAGCTTGAGTGATGACTTTTTCAAGAAAAGTCTTTTGACTTCTTCTCCATAATCTTCTGGGCATACTTCTAGGAGCTGGAGCTTCAGGAAGTACAGTTCTTTGTCCTAAGGGACTAGGAGTCCAGCTGGAGTCCCTTCATGGAGGAAGTCTATAACCATGTTGAGCTAGGGATGGAGTTGTAGAACTAGAGAGTCCATACTGCATTATAGGACTTCTTCTAATGGGAAATTTTGCAGGTCTGTCTTCTTTCAATAAGAACCACTTCTTTGCTTTTAGCTGTTCTAGCTTGTTGCTCAACTTGCACCATGTTTCTTGTCCCATATCCATATCATGAAGGCTTTCTTCTATCTAGATAATTTCTTCAATTACCTTATCCAGGTCTGCTCGGGTGTCTCTACGTAACATTCTATAATAGAATGAAACCTCTGATCCTTCAGCAGATGACTGATTTTCTTCTTCCTTCATCATGTTCATCTGGGCTTGTTTTGTGGCTAACTTATAATCATCAGATTCTTCATTGCTGTTTGAGTCTAAATTTGAGAATTTAGTGCTTGAAAGAATAATATCCTATGAGTCTGAAGGATATTCATTGATGAATTCAAACTTATCTTCATTATCAACATCAGCATGCCGAGCAGCTCTAACTTTACCTTTGCCTTTCTTTTTCTTTCGATTTGGGCACTTATTTGCAAAATGTTCTCCTTTGCAAATATAGCAGGTAGGCTTCCATTTTTTGGACTTTTTCATTTTCTTATCTCGTTTCCTAAAGAATCCTTTCTTTTTAGGAAACTTGCCAAATTTCTTTTTCTTTTGCTTCTTATATGATTTTTCTGGCTTAGCACACTCATAACAAGCAGATTATTCCTTTTCAGGGAACTGACTTGAAGGCATGATCTGGTAACATACAGAAGAGGAGAGTAGAGGCTGGACTTTCTTGATCTCCTTCTTTGTTTTTCCTTCTTCATAGATGTCTTCATTAATCTGTGTGAGAAACTGTACTAACTGTGGAAAAGTTAGTTCTTTCATTTCAATATTATCAGCTACCAGATTCTCAAGAACTTTCTTGTGATAGAATTCTCCTATCATCGTACCAAAACTTTTCAGGAAGGTTGTAAACATAAATTCTTGATTTTGTTCATGACCTGACTGATAAAAATTCTTTTACTGAAGTTCACAATAATTTTGAAAATGTTTGAGATCCTTACATTTACCTTTTATGAATTTATTGTAGGCCAATTTCTCTCTAGTGTCTCTTCTTCCAACAAAGAGACGAGTTAGCTGAGCATAGACATGATTTGTACGTCTTGTTATCAGGCCTTCCTTGTAAGTATCATCTAATTTGTCCCAGACACTTCTGGCAACACCTGTCATTTTATTGAGAGCTTGCTTGATGACCTGGGATTCTTCAACACCAGGATTAGTGGCAACATAATTGGTTATCCAAGCTCACATAGCATCTATTCCTCTAGTATTTTCTACATCTTCAAATTTGTCAAAATTGACAAGAGGAGGTGTGTTAGCTTTAAGGGACTGAATATTCTTGAATGGATCATTTGAAGATCCATTAGGATTAGAACCATTTCCACGAGCCATTTGAAACTTGCCAGTGGATTGTTCTTCAGGAGTGGTAGATCTGAAATCTCCCGTTGATGGATCATAGACCTTTTCTATAACAGGCTGTTTTACTTTGGTCAGTAATTTAGGTCCTTCATACTGAGCCTATAAGTATCCCTTAGCACTAGAAGGGAAGTTTAAGGTCTTTACAGTGGTTTGTTGTTGTCTGAGAGAATGGACAGCAGTTTGAATGGTAGAGGATTTTGTTCTCACAAAATCACTTAGTAGTAACTATGACTGTGTAATTAAGTGAACTTCTTGGAACACTTCATCAATTTTTTGTTCATTATGCCTAGCATGAATATTTGAATTATTTAACTAGGCTGCTAGTACATCACAGTCTAATTTTACTTCACTACGAACTTTTTGCAGGAGTTCATGCTGAGATTCTAAAGACCTTTGTTGTGCTACCCACCACGTTTTTGCTTGACTTTTGAACTCATTATATTGTGCTTTGAGTTCCTGAAGATCTTTGTTTATAGTTTCCATCCACTGAGCGGTGAGATGCTTTTCAATTGTCTCAACGGTGGAGATGAGAGAATGAAAATTCTTTTGAGCACTGAGCCGGGCTTTTTCAGCTTTTACAGCTTCAAGCTTATGCCAAATTTCTCTATCCTTGTCAAGTAGCATGGTCTTTCTAAGACACATATTTGTCCAATTTATTAACTTGCTTTGACTTGATCCTTGACTTTCAGAGATAGGGAAAACATGCAGAGGCCAGAAATCTGCTCTGTAGGTCTCAGTGGTATCTAATAGCATGAAATCCTTGAATGGTGGAATAGATCCAGGGATTAAATTAGGTCCGACTGAGGTAAACTTTACTATTTCCTTTTCCTCAGTGATTTCTTATTCGAGCATAGTAACTGGTCTAGAAGAGAACATTCTGAAATGACCTGACCTTGGTGGATGGAAGACGAATGAACAATCTTCACATTAATACATTCCATTATCTAACTCAGAATACTTTCCATGGTTGTAGGAAGGTTTGGCTGCTGAGGTAGATGGGGTAAAACTACTAGTTTTCCTGATGGAAGGGATATAGAACAATTCTTCAAAGCCTTTTCCAGGCTGTAGATGAACACTCTGGGTCCTATGTACAAATGGACCAGGCTAGTTAAATCTGTGTTGTGTTCCCATAGATAGACATACCTACTGATAGGATTTTCGGTAAGGAGTTTGTGTTATATACTGATCATCAGGCTTTGTAGTATCTTAATAGTCAAGGAAAGTTGAACTAGAGGCACTTAATATGGGCTAAGTTTTTCCAGAGCTATACTTTTGTTTTGAATCACAGGAGTGGGAAGTCCAACAGAGTTACAGATGCCATGAGCAGAAGGCAAAATTTATTGATAGAAATGAAGATAGAGGTTGTTGGGTTTGATGAGCTCAAGAGTTTGTATCTAGAAGATCCAGATTTTGTAGAGGTTTGGAAGGCTTTCTTGGAACCTATTACTTTGGATGGGACAAAATGGTTGGATTTCATAATCCAAGATGGCATGGTGTTTAAAGGAAGCTAGTTTTGCATTCTGAGGAGTTCCATGAGAGAGAACCTGATTAAGGAGAAGCATAGTGGAGGATTGGCTGGACACTTTGGTTGAGATAAGACCATTGCTATTGTTGGTGAAAATTATTATTGGCCACAATTGCAGCAGGATGTAAAGAAATTTGTGCAGAGTTGCAGAGTGTGTCAGATGGAAAAAAGAACAAGTCAGTATATAGGGCTATATTAGCCATTACCTGTACCGGAGAAGCCATGGGATGATATTAGTATGGATTTTGTTCTTGGTTTACTAAGGACACAGAGAGGACATGATTCCATTTTTGTGGTGGTGGACAGATTCTCAAACATGACACATTTTATTCCTTGCAAGAAGACTAATGATGCTATTCATATTGCCAAATTATTTTTCAGGGAGGTGGTAAGATTACACGGTCTACCAAAGAGCATAGTTTCAGATTGAGATACCAAGTTTGTTGGTTATTTCTGGAGGACACTGTGGAAGAAGTTGAAGACAAATTTGAAGTTCAGTTCTGCACACCATCCACAAACTGATGGATAGACCGAAGTGGTGAATAGGAGTTTGGGTAACCTGCTATGATGCTTAGTAGGAGATAAGCCCAAGGGATGAGATTTGATTTTACCACAGGTAGAATTTGCTTACAATAATTCTGTCAATAGGAGTACTGGTAAATCACCATTTCAAATTGTATATGGAAATAGTCCAAGAAATGCTTCAGAGTTAAGGAAGCTAGACAAAGGAGAAAATACAAGTGTCGAGGTCAAAGATTTTACAGAACACTTGAAGCATTTGCATGAAGAGGTAAGAAAGCACATTAATAAGATGAATATTTAGTAGAAGGCTAAGGAAGATCAGATGAGGAGATATAAGGAGTTCCAAGTAGGAGATGAAGTCATGGTTCACTTGAGAAAAGAAAGGTTCCCAATTGGAACATACAATAAGTTGAAAATGAAGAAATTTGGACTATGCAGAATCTTGAAGAAGCATGATTCAGGAAATGCATATGAGGTAGAGCTATCGAGTGGGATCAATATTTCCCCTATGCTCAACATTTCTAATTTAACAGAATATCATGAAGGTGGCATAGAGGATGGACTGACACAAAAACAGTGGAGTATTCCAGCATCTACTTCAACGGAGGAGATAGAAGAGATCTTGGATAGCTATGTGGGAAGTACTTAGAACAATCAATATGAAGAATATCTAATGAAATGGAAAGGAAGGCCTATTGAAGATTCTTCTTAGTTATCTAAGGAAGAGGTTTTCTGTTTGGGTTTTGCTCACACAAACACCTGAGACGTGACAGGGTCACTTCTCAAATTACCCTGGGTGTCTGATGTAGGAGCATCCAGTGGTGTAAGGGCAATCTTGCATCACCCCAAAAAACATGTGTTTCAAAATTGTTGATAGTCTTTCTATTTATTTTCAAAATTTGTGGTTTTGGTTCCATAATCGCTTGAATAATGATGTAGAACTTTCAGTTTTTCCAAACTGCTAAAAATAGTATCCTGCTATTTTAGGAAAGTTTGCATTTGGGCACAAATTGAAGTGAAAATTTACAGGAAGCTTCATAACTAAAAAATAAGACATTTGGCAAAGGAATCTCACAAAGATCATCTATGAGCTGAAAGACATTAAAGTTTTCATTTCCTGAAAAATGCCTAAAAATTATTCAAACTCAGGTTTGAGGCACTAAACGGCCCTGTATGAGCCTAAAAAATGGTTGGAACCAGCAAAGCAGGTTCACAGCACATAGATCACTTTGTGAGATTTCTGACGCATAAAATAGTTCATCAATCAGACCCCCAGATCAAAAGTTATGGCTCTCAGAAGTTGACCTATTTTTGGAGGGAGATGCAAATTTTAAAATTAGGTTGTTGGCCGCCAAAAAGGCTATTAATAACCATTTTTGGGAACCCTGGGTAGTAGTAGAGTTAAAGGAGAAAGTGTAGAGTCAAGAATAGGTGGGAAAATAGAAACCCTAGTAGATTTAGGGTTACAAATGGCAGTTGATTCCAGAGTCTTGTGAGAGGAAGCTGTAATGTGTTGCAGCTTGTGGAGGGTTGATTCCTCTGATTGTATTTGAGTTTCTATAATGTAATAAGTTGCCCAAATCAATAAATAAAGTTTTAGGTTTTGTGTGCAATTTTTACTGGTGTGTGTTTTATGATTTACCCCCTTCATCAATAATCCATCCCACAAGACTTATGTTGGGTCTCAAAAATGCAAGTTACAAGCCCTAAGAGGATGCCAAGCTCTATGATTAGACTTGCAACATTTTTGAACCAACTAATGGAGTTAACCTAAATGGTTGATGACTCCCTGCACTTCAGGCTCTGCTAAACCTAGGCAGGTGAACCTTGAAAGCTGAAGCAGATAAAAGGAATGTATAACTCAAATGAATTTAGGGATCTACCCACAATGGCATAAAGTGTGGAATAGATGAAAACTTGCCAACTACTTCTACTCCTAATACTAAGATCTGAGATGTAATTGTTTGAATAAGATTTTATGGAATCCTAGAGTGGAATTGGTATGACCAGTGCTTATTTCTATTGGGCTAATGGAGTCAAGGTGTATATGATATATGATTTACTTACTAGTTACGATTCTAATTCTTTGGCACTTGTGTTTGTTTATAGCTGTGCAAGAATGTGATTGAAAGACTCTACTTATTGATCCACTTGATCCTACCAGGTTACTGTGACTTATTGAAAGGATTTTAATCCTTCCTTAAAGGAACCAATCAACAGAATCACATAATGACAGCAAATGTGTATTGACAAATGGAACAGATGCTCAATTTGAATAACAAGACAATATCGAGTTGGAGATAGTATGGCAATCTTGTCAATTATAGGGCTCTTCTTACTGATCCAAATGTTACTACCAAGTTACTGTAATCAATCAAAAGGATTTTAATTATTTAATGGAAACCAATTAATTCGATTACATGAAAGCAACAAGTGTGTCTCGATGAAACTAAAATATCAACTTGGAAACATAGGTTCAAATAACAGAGAAATAACAATGTGGAGACAACCAAATAATTGTTCAGCTCAACAAACAATAGACACCAATATTAAATCATCAATTTATGCATTTTTCTCCATTATACAATTTCAAAAGATTTTACAATATACAACATAATGTTTTATTTCGGCAACTGATCAATCCCTCCAATTATCTAACTCCTACTTCTGATCATGATATTTTTTCTAATCTACTGATGCCTCTCTTCCTTTTTTTTGATTTCATCTACTATATATCATATCTTCAAGGGTTATGACCGTTTACTCACCATCATGTGCATTTTTTCCATTTGCCATAAAGGACAACAATTTTATTAATGCAAAATATAAAACATTAGCTTTCTGTCCTTTAAAATTTAATCATCTCCCTTCATCCAGTGAATGACTTTGTCAATATTAATCTCTTGTGGTCACGCTTGCTTAATCTTTGGAGTAGAAATATTTCACTTGTTAGGGTAACATTATGAAGTTGTATTATTGAAATAATACCCTTGTTAGGGTTTGCCTTCATTCTGCATGTATTTTGATTCTTTATTTAATTAATTGCATCCTCATAGATAAAATTAATTAAACTTCTCTATGACCTTGGTGAAAATTAAGACATTTTATAGTGTTTATTACTTTTACCCTTTTAACTACCTTGTGAAAATACCTCATTGCAAAATATTTTAGGTAAAACAATTACTTATTTAGTTTGCAAATATTTTGCCATATGTATTTTCATTCTTGTTTGATTTCATTCGGGTGAAATGTCTTCACAGGCCATCATATACTTTTCCAAAAAATATCTTCTAGGTAAAATAATTACCTACTTAATTAATTCCTTCGGACAAGTGTTTCACTTCAGATTAAAGTATTCCCAATAATTTTCACCTTATAACCCCTTGGATGAAAATATGTTATTCATTTTTATCGCACCTCATTTATTTTATTTACTCCCTTTTGTAAATATTTATTCTCCTTTGAATAAACCTTTCATCTCATGGGGCTCCAACATATTTTTATCGGTGTGACATAACTATATCGGGACCTTCAAAATATCTCCTATCGATATGCCGTCTCCTGCCGATGAAACCTCTATCAATGTGACACAAGAGTTCTGTGTGAGTTAAAAATCTCGCTCCGATAGTGTATGTTTTCCTGATGGCCTTTTTCATCCTTTCCTCTATCGGTGTGACATACAAGGTTGGGGAGACTTGAAAACTTTGTTCCGATTAGCTTGTTCTTGCTGATGACATTTAGGGTTCTTTGCTTTATTTTTCATTCTTTTTGGGTTTGTTGGTTTTGGCACAGGCAGCGAGGATTCTGGCGAGGGTTATGGGTTCTAGTTTTACATCTGCCACATGCATTTGCTTTAGAGTTTCTAAAGTCTTTTCAACAAAACCATTTTTTATAAGATGGCAGCCAGGGCAACCCATGAGACCATATTTGTTTGAGGCAGCTATTAAACTAGCTCCTGCACCCTGCATATGCTTTCACATACATATCTTCAAATCATAATATCTAACAAAATCCTACTTCCATTATGTTTTAATGGAAATCCCACGATTTTGAATTCACTGTGCCCCACGGATAGTCATAAAGTGGCATAAATAATTTGTGCCCATTGCTGTGTGATGCATACTATGATACATGGGAGTGTAGATGAGATATCTCAATTTCATGATGCTAATTTTAGAAGCCTAAAACCTTTCATAAAAAGTATAGTAGGTCCGAGTTTTGAGGATAGGAAGCATGCTTGTCGTTAAACTTTCTCAAGCAACTGATGTCTTTTCATTGCAGATGGTTCGAGTAGCTGAGCATTTTGCTTTTATTGAGGATTTTAGAGCTTCCATAATACTTGCAAACGATGGTCACTTCCTAGCATTATCAGTCCAACAAGACTCTATTATAACAACAATATCAGGATTCAAACCCTTTGGTATCTGAAGCCTTTAGTTTTGAAAGGCAACTGTTGCTATAACCTGTGTAGGACTTAGGCCACTCTAGAGTTGTTGCAATGTCATTAGCTCCCATAGAATCACTCCAAAACTAAAGATATCACATTTCTCATTTGATTTCTCATCATGGAGCACTTCTGGAGACATCCATTCAGGCATTCCTGTTGTAAACACAGAGGATAGAAAAGTGTTTCTCTTCAATCGAGAAAGACCAAAATCATAGATCTTCACTATCCATGTCTTATTAATTAACAGATTTGGGAATTAAGATCATGGTGAACAATGGGTGGCTGAGACAATGTAAATAGTTCACCCCCTTGTCACATCCAGTGCCATATGCAATCGATATTTTTAATCTAATAATTCCCTTGCACTGCTTTGTGAATCAACTTGTATAAATTTCCTGTTGGCATATACTCAGTCACTATTGATAAATTGGGATGTGTAGTTATAGCTCTCATGAAAAATCTTGGATCCTTGGGGCATACATCCTCAAATAGAGCCACTGTTGGGACCTAAATTTTCATACCAATTTTTGCAAGAAATTTTGGGTTCCCATATGTGAAAAATTAATTTCAACACTCATAGATACACCTGAAAATATGTCCAAGAAACTAAATTTGGAGAGTTGTGTTTTGAAGCCTGTTCATTTTCTTGCAAAATCACTTTGCTAGTATGCTTAGCCATCATACATGAATGCACATGTCTGATTAACCCTTCCTATGACAAGATTTGACTAAGTTTCGAGGAATCAAGTTGAGGGGTTCTAGTAAAGTTTGTTGTTTGCACAGTGTAAAATCAGCCCGGGAAGCTAACTTTGGAGGCCAATGTATAACAGCTGGATGATGTTCATAATGAACCAATTGATGTTCCTAATTCACCTTATCAAAATCTACTTCTACGTCCAGTTTGAAGGCTCCAGCACATCCTTTGCTATTTTTTCAAAATGAAAAGTAAATGCATTTAGCCTCAATTTCATAGTTTCACCTCCAGAGAGGTCAACTTTGGCCCTAAATATTTTGTGATCAGAGATGATTGGTGGAAAAATCTCTTGCACATGCACTCATCAATCCTAAATGAACCAAACTCTCTAGTTTCAACTTCCTAGGAAGAGATTTAATGGGTTTTTAAAATTGCAAGTTGGTGAGCTCGAATCAGGTTTTGACAGGGGCAGTTTGCAAGAAGGTTAATTTGGAGGTTAATATCTAGCAATCAGGTCATGTTCATGACAAACCAATTGGTGTCTTAAATTCTTCCCATATTAATGTGCCTTCATGCCAGTTCTCAAGATCACAGCACTTTGTTTGATATTTTTTCAAAGTCAAATCCAAATGGGTTTTACACAGTTTTGTGACCACATTCCTAGGTAGCTTCAAAGAGGTTGACTTTGGCACCTGATATTTTGCGAAGGAAGAGGAATGATAAAAAATATTTTTGCACACATGTTCATTTAAGCTAAATGACCTAATCTCCAGGATGGTAGCTCCTCAAAATCAACTTTGATATTTTTTCAAAGAGGCATGTTGGTAAGTTTCAGTTGAGTTTAAACAGGCATAAAAACATACTGAGTGAGCTACTTTGATTGCGAGCAGCTTTTAATCCTAATAAATTCATGTTGAACCATTTGTTGCATTGAATTCTTGGGTCAAAAATCTACAAGTTTGTGTGTTTTCATAGCTCTGGGAGAAGTTTTGGCCAGTTTTCCAAGATGATTCTGGAGGCTACTTGGCTTATTTTGCTCACAGTAAAAAAAAGCCTGAAAGTGGATTATGATGATTACTCATTTCAATTCTTCACCCCAGAAGCATGTTGAGGCAATGCCAGATCAAATCAGAACAGAACTTGTTTCAAAATGAAATTTTTTTAATCGGGCCCACAAGGGGACCCACCATGTGTTACCCAGTCATTGGTTGAGGAGGCTTAATTATAATACATGTGAAGCCTATGTTTGATCTTGTTTAAGTAGACACTTGATGCAAGTTTGACAAGACTACCTCCTCTATTGAGTAAAGTTGAACTGTCAGGTTGAGGGAACTGATTTAAGTGATAATTTGGTAGAAGGCTTGATGGGATTTTAGCTTCGTTCGTGACCAAGTATTTGGACCTTTCTCCCAAAGAGCATATACATATCCTATTGAGAAATGTCATCTAGTAGATGTTTGTCTCTGACACTTTCAATTGATGTTAGATAATCTCATATTCCAGATTCCAGCAATAGAGTGGATGAAGGATTTGTGAGTGAAAAAATAAAATTTTCATAACATCATGAGCATACTTATTTTAGATATGAACAACATTTTGGAGGGTCACACCAGCTAACTTTATCACACCAGCTTAGAATAAGATGTGTATCTTTGCCTTGGGCTCGTTCTTGTCTTGAAAAACTTCATCCTTTGCTAATCACAGGCAACCAGACCAACCAATTACCGATTAAAGTTCAATTATTTATAAGGCAAAAAATATCAAAGATGGAAAATATCTATCTCCCCCAAGTGCTGCAAACACAATTCAATCAAATGAGATGAATCATTTCCAAGATTTTTCATGAGAGCTGTAACTACACATCCCAATTTATCAATAGTGACTGAGTATTTGCCAAGAGGAAATTTCTACAAGTTGATTCATAGAGCAGGTGCAAGGGAATTATTGGATGAAAAATATCGATTGCATACGGCACTGGATGTGACAAGGGGGGGGGAACTATTTACATTGTCTCAGGCCACCCATTGTTCACCATGATCTTAATTCCCAAATCTGTTAGTTAATAAGACATGGACAGTGAAGATCTATGATTTTGGTCTTTCTCGATTGAAGAGAAACAGTTTTCTATCCTCCGTGTTTACAACAGGAACGCCTGAATGGATGTCTCCAGAAGTGCTCCATGATGAGAAATCAAATGAGAAATGTGATATCTTTAGTTTTGGAGTGATTCTATGGAAGCTAATGACATTGCAACAACTCTAGAGTGGCCTAAGTCCTACACAGGTTATAACAACAGTTGCCTTTCAAAACCAAAGGCTTCAGACACCAAAGGGTTTGAATCCTAATATTGTTGTTATAATAGTCTTGTTGGACTAATAATGCTAGGAAGTGACCATCATTTGCAAGTATTATGGAAGCTCTAAAATCCTCAGTAAAAGCAAAATGCTCAGCTACTCGAACCATCTACAATGAAAAGACTTTAGTTGCTTGAGAAAGTTTAACGACAAGCATGCTTCCTATCCTCAAAACTCGGACCTGCTATACTTTTTATGAAAGGTTTTAGGCTTCCAGAATTAGCATCGTGAAATTGAGATATCTCATCTACACTCCCATGTATCATAGTCTGCATCACACAACAATGGGCACAAATTATTTATGCAAGTTTATGACTATCCGTGGGGCACAGTGAATTCAAAATCGTGGGATTTCCATTAAAACATAATGGAAGTAGGATTTTGTTAGATATTATGATTTAAAGATATGTATGTGAAAGCATATGCAGGGAGCACGAGCTATTTTAATAGGTGCCTCAAACAAATATGGTCTCATGCGCTGCCCTGGCCGCCATCTTATAAAAAATGGTTTTGTTGAAAAGACTTTAGAAACTCTCAAGCAAATGCATATGGGAGATGTAAAACCAAAACCCATAACCCTCGCCAGAATCCTTGCTACCTGTGCCAAAACCAACAAACCCAAAAAGAATGAAAAATAAAGCAAAGAACCCTAAATGTCATTGGCAAGAACAAGCTAATCGGAACAAAGTTTTCAAGTCTCCCCGACCTTGTATGTCACACTGATAGAGGAAAGGATGAAAAAGGCCATCGGGAAAACATACATAATCGGAGCAAGATTTTTAACTCACATAGAACTCTTGTGTCACATTGATGGAGGTTTCATCGGCAGGAGATGGCATATCGATAAGAGATATTTTGAAGCTCCCGATATAGTTATGTCACATCAATAAAAATATGTTGGAGCCCTGTGAGATGAAAGGTTTATTCAAAGGAGAATAAATATTTACGAAAGGGTGTAAATAAAATAAATGAGGTGTGATAAAAAATGAATTACATATTTTCATCCAAGGGGTTATAAGGTGAAAATTATTGGGAGTACTTTACTCTGAAGTGAAACACTTGTCCGAAGGAATTAATTAAGTAGGTAATTATTTTACCTAGAAGATATTTTTAGGAAAAATATATGATGGCTTGTGAAGACATTTCACCTGAATGAAATCAAGAATGAAAATACATATGGCGAAATATTTGCAAACTAAATAAGTAATTGTTTTACCTAAAATATTTTGCAATGAGGTATTTTCACAAGGTAGTTAAAAGGGAAAAAGTAATAAAGACTATAACATGTCTTAATTTTCACCAAGGTCATATAAAAGTTTAATTAATTTTATCTATGAGGGTACAATTAATTAAATAAAGAATCAAAATACATGCAGAATCAAACCAAACCCTAACAAGGGTATTATTTTAATAATACAACTTCATAATGTTACCCTAACGAGTGAAATATTTCTACTCCAAAGATTAAGCAAGCGTGACCACAAGAGATTAATATTGACAAAGTTATTCATTGGATGAAGGGAGATGATTAAATTTTAAAGGACATAAGGCTAATGTTTTATATTTTGCATTAATAAAATTGTTATCCTTCATGGCAAATGGAAAAAATGCACATGATGGCGAGTAAAGGGTCATAACCCTTGAAGATATGATATATAGTAGATGAAATCAAAAAAAAGGAAGAGAGGCATCAGTAGATTAGAAAAAGCATCATGATCAGAAGTAGGAGTTAGATAATTGGAGGGATTGATCAGTTGCCGAAATGAAACATTATGCTGAATATTGTAATTTTTTTTGAAATTGTATAATGGAGAAAAATGAATAAATTGATGATTTAATATTGGTGTCTATTGTTTGTTGAGCTAAACAATTATTTGGCTGTCTCCACATTGTTATTTCTCTGTTATTTGAACCTGAGTTTCCAAGTTGATATTTTAGTTTCATCAAGACACACTTGTTGTTTTCATGTAATCAAATTAATTGGTTTCCATTAAATAATTAAAATCCTTTTAATTGATTAGAGTAACTTGGTAGTAACATTTGGATCAATAAGAAGAGCCCTATATTTGACAAGATTGCCATACTGTCTCCAACTTGATATTGTCTTGTTATTCAAATTGAGCATCTACTCCCTTTGTCAAGACACATTTGTTGTCATTGTGTGATTCTATTGATTGGTTCCTTCAAGGAAGGATTAAAATCTTTTCAACAAGTCATAGTAACCTAGTAGAATCGAGTGGATCAATAAGTAGAGTCTATCAATCACATTCTTGCACATTTATACAAGCTATAAACAAACACAAGTGCCAAACAATTAGAATTGTAACTAGTAAGTAAATCATATATCATATGCACCTTGACTCCATTAGCCCAATAGAAATAGGCACTGGTCATACCATTTCTACTCTAGGATTCCATAAAATCTTATTCAAACAATTACATCTTTGATCTTAGTATTAGGAGTAGAAGTAGTTGGCAAGTTTTCATCTATTCCACACTTTATGCCATTGTGGGTAGATCCCTAAATTCATTTGAGTCATACATTCCTTTTAACTGCTTCAGCTTTCAAGGTTCACCCGCCTAGGTTTAGCAGAGCCTAAAGTGTAGGGAGTCATCAACCATTTAGGTTAACTCCGTTAGTTGGTTCAAAAATGTTGCAAGTCTGATATAGAGCTTGGCATCCTCTTACGGCTTGTAACCTGCATTTTTGAGACCCAACAACTTACTCGAAACTTTTCCTTACGTTAGTTTTTATATAAAAGAATCATTTATTGAGATGTCATGTTACAACATTTTTGAATCGTTTATAGAGATTGTGAGCCTACTATTGGAGAAAGTGAAGGGTATTGAATTAATTTTGAATAAAGTTGGCGAGTCTGCATGTGAACGCGGCTCTTTGCGCTCCATAAGGATGCTGGGAGAGAGAGATTATATTTCCGACATGAGGCTAGATAAACAGACTTGTCTCCATCAACTCATAACAATGGACAAACCTTCTTCCACTGTTAATGTCAAAGAGACCCTGCAATAAATTTTACTTTGTAGGTTATATTGGCAATTTTGTTTGACATCTTTGTCTATGGTTCAGATATGGCGTTGTATTTGCTAGAAAAGAGACCCACTCTAGCAGAAAAGGATGGCGAGTCACAACTGAGAGAGTGTGGTGCCTATAGAAAAAGGCGGAGAAACTTGAAATGGGAAAGTTTTAAACCATTGTTGATGAGATCCCTAAAGATGGATAGTGAACCTGAGAATAAAAGCAAAGGCAGATACAACCTATCAGTAATTGCAACACTCATTTTTATAGTAACGTTTGTGGTAGCTTTCACAATTCCAGGAGGAGTTTGGAGCAACAATGGCATTCCTGTGCGGATGCATGCCACTGCACTCTAATGCTTTATCGTATGTGACACACTAGCTTTCTGCTTTTCCATCTCGGCAATGTTTAGCTTAACCATTAAATGAATGATTGAAATTTTTTAATGACGTTCACAGCTCACAGTCTATGGGACCTAGAGGTAAACATGCCACAACAAACAAGGAAACAAAGGAACCACAGGCCGTAAAGCTTAACCAACCGGCACATTGTAAAATGGCTGGTTGGTCAAAATCCTTTCCACAAAACCATATTCCACAAACTAATCGACGAAGGAATGTTTTGAACAGGTTGAAGGAATGTGGTCGAAGAGGCTGACAACAAAAGTTGACAGCAAATTGGGGTTTAAAATCAGTACAAAGTGTCGGCTGTTTAGGTGGAGCACCATAGGCAGCTCCCTTGTTACAATTAATACAAGCCACGTCTAAAACTTGTCATTTATCAAATTTGGTAGTTTTTATAGTTTCACAAAAAAAAGTTAGCATATTTGTACGATAAAATGTTGAAAGAAGTTTGATGTAACTTACACTAGTATATTTGTATTTAAAAAAATATATCTACAATTTTTTTTTGGTTTTTGATTTTGATTTTGATTTTATTTTTTATAAATTACGTAGCGTTTAATTTCCCATTAAATATATTTCTTGTTCTCAACATTTATAAATTACCCCAACTACAATATTTGCATTTTAGTTTAAAATAGCAAAGTATCTTTGAGAGTGATGTCAGTTTTAGTGGTGTATTTATTGTCATGTTTCATTATGATCCACTACCACCATACATTGAATTTTGTTTGATTTTATTTTATTTATTTGCTATTTTTTTTTTAACTTTTTTAGATTTTACTTTACCGTGGTTACAAGAATCAGCCCTTGCTGTGAGTGTAGAAGCCTCGGCTTCAAAAAATAAGTAAAAAATGATATTATTCTTGATACTAATAAGTCAAAATATACTAGTGTTCCACTTTATCCCTTATTACATATTACATGGGAAATAATCATTAAGTTTTTTTAGAGTAATAAAATGATAGTATATCTAAATTTATTAATTCTTAAAATGAAGACAAGAATTTTGAGGGCTCTCTATAGAGGACACAAAGAATTATGTCATAAAATTTCTACATTAAAAATAGGGATATGACATCCACTCTTAGAAAGTTTGACTTAGTTTTCTTAGCAAATTTGGCCTATTTTTTTATTTTTTGGGAAAATTTTGGGCATATCTAAGTGCCAACCGATGATAACACAAACATGAGCCTCATTCTCCAAGTATTAACATAGTTCAAGTTGGTGGGCTCAATGACCCAATGAAGATTTAAATCTTGCAAGCACAATGGCCTAACAAAAACATAAATCTAGGTGACTAATTTAATAAAACCATAACTTAACCATCACACTATGATCTTCTTTATAAAAAATTACATTATTTTAACCTTTTCTATAATAAATATTTTATTGATGTTATAAATTAAAAATTAACAACATGTACATCATTTACATTTTTAGCCGATAGGCTTATATGTGGGACATTTTTGTCCCAGAAAATTGTCTCACGCTGGAGAAGTGTCAGCCTCCGGGCTGGAAAAGTGTTCTCACGTCGGGCAAAAAATACATTTTTACGCCGATAGTCATTTAACTCCGGAAGGAGTTGAGTACCGTATTTACGCCAGTCTGGAATCGACGGTCTCCTCCTTGTTACGGGTACAGGACGACCATCAGGGAAATCTTATCCGCACACGTCAACAATAGGAACAGTGTTAACATCAAATCACATGTAAGGCGGTTGCTTGTGTATCAAGTTTGTGTTAGAGTAGACCTATTATGATCTATTTTATCAAATGAGTTGAAGTCAGTCGTCTCTTTCTAAATCTTTTGGCAATATATTGATCGCCATTGTTTGCGCAGGCATCATATTCGATACGGTTTGTACAGTTTGTCAAGATCGCATGATAAATTTAGGTTTAGGTGACTAAGCTCCAATGCACCCTTCTTTAGTCAATCGCATTTTGTATTTTCTAATTTGAGCCCTTTTTGGCATTCAGAGGTGCAACCTAGAGCTTCAATCATGGCGAAGGACTTTTCAACCAGTTTCGTGTTTTTTTTGAGGTTCAGTATTTATTAAACAAGAAAGACTATTGAATATCTCTATCTGATGGCAAAATCAACAGCAATCGGGAGCATGAAAAAGAATGGGAAGGCTACCTATTTGTTTGCAGGCGGAGGCGAAGAGAGATTATTGAGGCTCTCAAAAATAGTAGCGCACACCTCCATTGGACTTGAGAAAAACAAAAAACTGCTTAAGTAGCGCACACCCTGGCAACGAATCCCCTCTTCTCGCCCTCTTCCAATGCCATACCGAAATCTTTATAAAAGCAAGAAGTGCAACTTTCTTGTATGTCATTAAACCACGTTTTTCTCATTGGAAACCCTAATGAAAACTGTTGTTTTCCTAAGTTTTTGTTTCATGGAATTAATGGGTTTTTCTCTGCCGTTTTGTTTCTTCTTGGACGACGGCAAGGGTAAATATTACCTTTTGTATGTCTTTGATCTAATGAGATTTTTATTTGTCAAAATGTGTTTTTATAAATACTAGAGGCGTTTGAGGATTTCTGCATGGAGGTTGCAGGTTCACAACTCGCTGCTGCCCCCACGACCGAGCAAGTTTATCATTGTTGCCTTGGTTATCTCTACTGGGATTTTGGGGTTTACATGGAGCAGAGGTGCCTACTCAAGATGCATATGCCCTGAAACTTTATAACCAATCTTTTAAGTTTTTTATGATTAGAAAAGAAAAGTTGTGACATTTCATAATTGTTATAGTTTAGCTTATTTTTTTGACCATATATGGCTAGCTTTTTTATGGTTTGCAAAGTGCTTCCTTTTAACTACTGTGGGGTCTTACATCTGGCCTGCATGCCAACACCAAAGGGTATATAATTTATGTTGAGAATTATATATATTTTTATTTTATTTACACATTAAATAAGGATAAAATGAATCATATATAATATTTATATTTATTTATTTAATTAGTAGATAGGTTTATATGTGGGACATTTTTGTCCCGGAAAATTGTCTCATGCCCCGGTAAATTGTGGGACGCCCTATTTATACATTAAATAAGGATAAAATGAGTCATATATAATATTTTATTTACATTTAGCCAATAGGCTTATATGTGGGACATTTTTTACTTGAACCAGAAAGTTGTCACCCCTGGTCCGAATTCCTCTTTATGGAGCGATCACAGTTAAACATAGTTTATTTAAAATTCAGACCTAGGCATTTCATTTTTATGTGCTAGTCATTAACTCTAAACAATAATGATATGCATCGTGTATGGAATTAAATTAGCCAATAAGCTTATATTTTATAAAGAAAATATACTTTAAATTTTTAAGTAAAAATTAGTGTTCATTGAAATGTAAGTACAAAATGATTGGTTGAAGAAATTAAAAATATATTATAATAATACTTTGCCATAGGAAATTATGTTTGATTGTAATTTTTTTTAAATATCTTTATTTATTTTAATGATATGTCACATTTAATCATTTACATTGTTAAGTTGAAAAAATATTTTCTTTTAAATTTGTTACCAAAATTTTGTAAATGATTAAATGTAAATTTTTAACCTTCTTGTTTCTTTCACATTTTCTTTAAAATACTATTATACTAACTTTAAACAACAACAAGAAGGCAAAAATGCGCTGGACAATTTAATTAAAAACTAAATGTTTATAATTTTAATTTTATAAATGTTATATGCTACATGGATTCTCTTTTTTTATTGTTTGTTAGTCCAATGAAAGTTGCAACTTGGGAAATAATTCAAATCATAATATATAGTTAAAAATTGAAGTGTTGTATTTAAGGAAGATATTAACCCTAAAGAGTAGGGATAACAATTTTCAATATTCATTTTAAAAAAAATCCACAAGAAAACATTTTTTTTATATTAAAATTATTTTAATATATATTATTCCTATTTTTTTTTTACAATAAGTTGCAACTTGGGAAATAATTCAAATCATAATGTGTAGTTAAAAATTGAAGTGTTGTTTTTAAGGAAGATATTAACCCTAAAGAGCAGGGATAACAATTTTCAATATTCATTTTTAAAAAAGTCCACATGAAAACATTTTTTTATATTAAAATTATTTTAATATATATTATTCCTATTTTTTCTTTGCAATAATTGTTTATGAGATTTTGGAGCTCCTTCAATGTATGGATTGTTAAGCATAATAAATAATAAAAATAATAAAATATTGTTTAAATTATACTTTTTATGTAAATAGGTAGAGCAAAAGTTTTTTACTTTTTTAAAACAACAATACATAATAAATAGTGTTTACATTATACTTTTTATATAAATAAAAATAATAAAATAGTGTTTAAATAATTTAAAAAAATATACTTTTTATATAAATAAAAAAATTTAAAATCAAGAGCCTTCTACATGTTCCTTTCAAAACAATTAAATAAATAAAAAATTCAATGGTTTAAAGAATGTCTTTTTTAAAGGTAAACTATAATATTGATTGAATTTAAATAATTTTAAATAATAATTAATAATATTTTATTATTATTTTTTAATATGAGAATTTATTAAGGGGGTTTATTTTTTTGAAAGATATAGAAACACATAGTTATATAGAAAAGGCTATAATGGGATAGGTTAAACTAGGAGAACACAAAAGAGTCAATGTACTAAGAACATAAAACTAAGTGCAAAATATACTAGATACCACTTCAAACATAAACAAACAACAAATATTACACAAAGTTAATCTAATAGCCACATATAGGAGACATTATTGGTTGAACCTTACAAATTAGAATTCAACTAGCATTCTATGAGATGGAAACCCCCATGGAGGATTAGTTTCACCACCCTTAATAGAATGTCATAGCAATTGAGCAATGATATATTTAATTTTTTATTAAATATTTTCAACATTTTTCACAATTTTAAAATTTTAGAAAATTTATTTATCTAAATTTTTTATTGATTGTTGTTTTTTTATTTCTAAATAAATATTCTTATTTGTTGTTACTTTTTTTAATAATTTAATTTATCAAATATATAGTTTTCACGTTTTTTTTTTTTTAAGGGTAAGCATTGCCAAAAATCAAAGACTAACTCTGCATCAACCC
This sequence comes from Cunninghamia lanceolata, assembly GCA_027924645.1. Lineage (NCBI taxonomy): Eukaryota > Viridiplantae > Streptophyta > Pinopsida > Cupressales > Cupressaceae > Cunninghamia > Cunninghamia lanceolata. Next base: position 14,161,388 of record BSBN01000169.1, on the reverse strand, counting down.
ATGAATGGGTGTGCCAAAATTTTACATATCCATATTTCCTACTTTTTTGAGGATCTTAAAGTCATCGAAAACAATAGTTTTGAATGTGGTGTTTTCTTCTTTTTCACCTCCATCCATTCAAGTTCAGACTCATGGGGAAGATGCAAACGTTCACTATTTTCCTCAACCAGAGACCTAGCATAGTTGGAGGCTGCTGCTTTGACTGGTGTTATTGAGGAGTTCTCATTATATTGGTACTGTGGATCCAACTTCTCCAAAGGAAGTGGAGAAACATCCAAAGGAACGTCTATTGGCTTGTTGTCTAGCATGGTATCATGGGAGTGCACTTGCTCAACCATTAGAGGGGGGACATGAAGAAGATGACTTACTCTGGTTTGCAGGTGAAGCAGATGGGACCTCCTCAGATGGAGAGATGATATAATGACAGGCTTCCACCCCATCCCACCACGTGGGCCGATTGTAAGGGATAGCACAATCCTTAGCAACAACAGGTTTCCTCCTACATTGCGAGGTAGCATGGTCCATTGCATAGCATTTTCTACATCTAAAAGTGATCTTTTCATAGTCTATAGGTTGACACTAGCTCCTATTTCCCACCTTTAATAAAATCTCAACCGGAAGACCATTTAAAATATCCATTTCGACACATAAGCGAGCGAAAGTTGAAATCTCATAATTTATAGTTTCCTTTGAAGTGCTATGGCACTTGCCTAGGCTGTTGCCTATAGCTTTCAAACAACCAATCTCCCAAAATTATAAATGCAGATAAGGCAACCTTACCCAGAAGATAGAAGAAAAGAAAGTTATAGTTTGCGGGTCAAAAGAAGGAAACCATGGCTTCAAGCATAAGAAATCCCCTTACAAGAGCCATGGGCCAGCCTTCAGCACCAGTTGTTTATCCTCCAAATATTCACACTCCAGTATGAAGAACCCTTTGGCACAAGGGTAAATACTAATTTCATTCGACATATATGCTTTCCAATTCGTGTTAATCCACTCATGAAGATCACACAGTTTTGGCCTTTGAACCTTCATAAATCTATAAATGAGAGCATGGTCCTACAGATTGCCCTCTCTGTCACAGGTGAGTTTGTCCAAATGCACCTCAGGGATAGATTCTGAATGATGAATGGATAAAGGTGGGCTATGGGGAGCACCACCACGGGGGTAGGAAGGGCTAGATCGTGCACCCCCAAAAGGCACAGATGAGCCGACTAATTTGTGTCTCGCCTTCAAACCTAGGGCATCCTTGCACAAGGCCTCCCAGAAGTTTAACGGTGGATCTTTTTTGTTTCGACTGGAACCAGGAGGAGATGAAGGACCTTTAGAACAGGCAACTGCATCAGGAGCAGTACTATTGATGCACTCAAAAATTGAACCAACCGTATCAACAATGCGTCTCGAATTCAAGGGCACATTAGAGGGAATGGAAGCTCGAGCGACGTGAGAATATGATCATCAATTTTGGTTTCATATCACCATTCCCATCTAGAAGACATGAATTTAATACCATGAATAATTTTTGAGCACTCTAAAGCTCTATGTAGGTGACCACCATAAATATGAGGCAAAGTATATACATTGGTAACTTCAAGAGTGCCTTTATTATGAGAAACCAATAGGAATTTGACAACCAAACATAAATTTTGACAAACATTGTAAGGGTCTCAACTCCATTATTCATTGCACACAACTCTTCCTTAATCACTTTAAGTTCAACACTATCCATGTTGGTGTCAACCAAATTTTTTGAATCAGCGATGACAACCTCTACCTCCTCCAAATCATCCTCTACCACCATTGCATTCTTACAGTGGAGGAATAGAAGTTCCAACCAACCATGAACGTCCTCTGACTAAACCACTTGCTCAAGCTTTTTCCAAAAAATAACAATGGTGGCCTCAAAAATTGAGGACCTATTATTAGCAATTCCCTCCTCCCTTAAAATGAGCTTCACTAGATTCAACAACATTAAATTAGGGCATCAAAAGATCTTACTCATATGATGGTTGAAAAGCCAACCATACTTGACCACTTTCCACAATTCCAAGCAATACCACTTCACAAAAACCAAAGACCATGCCAAGATCATTCTCACACCACCACCCAAATATCTAAACCCATAACAAGATAAATCAAAAAAAGACACCTATCAAACTATTTCAAGGAGAGTGAGGATTCAGGAAATGCCATAGCTAAAACCACAACACATGTACTAACCTTGCCACATTTAAAATCAAAATTAATATGATCTATGGGACTTAGGAACTATCATTACCAAATCACCCCACTTGGGAATCCAACCAAAACGTGTACTACAAGGCACCTATAATACTGATCATGATGTCTCCTCTTTAATTTTAATGTCATCTAATCCTTCTCACTTTGCCACCCTTTGGTTGACTAAAGAGGATAAATGTGTTAGTTTATTCCTTTGTTCACAAGCAAATACGCCACTTCATTCCATTCACAAAAATAATGGGAGAAGGAAACAAACTCATTTTTTTTACAAATGAGAATAACTTCTTCCAATAAACCACATAGTTTCCAATTAGGGCAGTACACTTTACATCAATCAAAAATATTGTTGGTTTGTTTTGGGCATGTTTTGGATTTCAGCTGGAATCTATCTATGTTAGAAACACTCTTCTATGGTTAAAATTGGATTTTGGAGTTTCCCCTGAATCGTTGCGTTCAGGCTTTGTAGGGTAGTTTTACATAAACAATTGTTTCCAGAGTTCTATAAGAGATGGTCAAAAATATTTCATGGGCAGATTTTTGAAAGCATTTCACCTAATTTTCAAAAGGAATCGATGAAAAATTCCTCACCATTTGAAAGAATTTAATGCCAGTAATTTGTGTTGATGGGGTTCGCTGAAAGTTTAAAAATTCACAATTCTTGTAAGTAGGAGTGAAATAATTTTGTAAAGAACCTTGGGACATCATTTTGAGCTTGCTACCCAAATTTTGTTCAATTTTGAGAAGTTTGTATTTTCTGCCTGTTGTACTTGATTCTGCACATTATTCTTTGGTTAGGTGAATATTATTTTCAACTATGAACACACATTCTACAGAAAAATTTATTCTTTAATTGACTATAAAGGCATGTTTTTTTTATTTATTGTTTTTTTTCAGAGCAGCGACAGCTGGGGAACCAACTGGCGCTACTTCCCATTTGTACTTGCATTTGTTTTTTCCTTAAGCTTTCTCATTGTTAAACTGGTCTCTTCAAAGTTGAAGTAGCTCTATACTATTAAATCTCCAAATATTAGAATAAAGATGAGTCAATATTGTTTGCATAAATATTTTTCCTACAAGCTAAAATTTCTTAGAGGATATCAATTACGTTTTAATACACTCTCAAAACAATGGAGGCAACTAGACAGATACACTAGAAAACAAGCATGGTCAACCATATAATGCAATGGGGTCTCCACCTTCCTAAAACTTTTTAAAATGACACTACTTAGACAAGAATAGTGATTTCACTATATAATTAAAGCTTGGTGCGTCCAATTTGGTGTCAAGGTTTGTCATATTAGTAGTATGTAGTCACTCAAAATATTACATAGCTATTTATTATATAATAGAATGTAATTAAAAAACCATATTTCTAAATTGCAAAACATAGCATGACAGCTGATGCCATAGACAATTTCAAGAAGGTTGCAGCAAAAAATTGACTATATAACTATACGCAAGAGGAGCCACTATATTCTGAGAATTGATACTCCCTTGCAATGCCTTTAAATCATAATTACACTACCTTCCTCAAACAATACAATGCCAACAAGTCATGAAACACAATCACTTCTCAAAAAACATTTACTTTACAAACAGATACTCCCTTACAATGCCTATATATATATATATATATATATATATATATATATATATATATATATAACAAATTACACTACCTTTCTAAAAAAATGCAATGCGAGCAAGTCATGAAACACAAACACTTCTCAAAAACATTTAATTTACAAATGCCTATCGGCAAAACCGTTACGTGTTCATCCATGCAACTGCTAGTCTATATATATTTTTAACAACTACAAGTAGGTATGAGGGTCGCAGCAAGACTTGATCCCTGACACTCTACTTAAATATCATCCACTTCAATGGTCAAACACTTAGTAATTTTACACCTCATTCACACTAAAAAGTGGTAAATATTTGTCCTATTTTAATTGGTCCAAATTAACCTTTGACTATGGAAGTGGATGATATTTAAGAATAGCCAATCATGATGGGCTCATCATTTAGAACCATTCAACTTCACCTATAAACCAAAACCCATTAACAATTAAATCTAATTTTAATCTTCTTTAATCATAAATTAAATTATGCTTTGAATTATGAACAATAAAAAAAAATGCATGATGTCATGGAAAAGCCCCTAACCTGTCTTCCATTCATTGTTTAGGATAACTAACACATTTTTTATTAACTGAACTTTGTTCAGGATAACTGACACATTTTTTATTAACTGAACTTTAAAGAACCCATTTACAATCACTTTGAAGTATTTGAAAAAATATTGATTAAAAGAATATTTATGTAGCAGTAATATCTTCTCCACCATCCAGCAACATTATTTGCAGCTCTGGAATACATTTCCTTTCCAATTAAGGCAAATATGACTAATTATAATGGAAATGAAAAAGGAATCCTTTTTCTCGATCCAAAACATCTTCTACAAATATTATAATGAAAATGGAAATGGAATCTTTTTTCGGTCCAAAACATCTTCTACAAATATTATACTTGATAGTGACTGTGAAAAATCTATTGCAGCTACTGATTATTAAATACCTATCTTAAGTAGATTATTTGGTTGCCGAAAAATAACTTACAACAAATATTAATTAATAACACAGCTGCAATTTCACGAAAAAATCACGGAGACAGAAAAATGAAATCAACATAATATTTTGGACAAATTGTCCCTGGAAAAACCCCGAAGGGAAAACCAGTACTGCAGATGAGGAATTTTATTAAATCAAATCAAGAGATACATAGACTGCTTGCCTCTTACTGGTAGAGCTCCGGCAATGTTCTCCTCTGAAAATTCTTCTCCCAATTTCTCCTATAGAAATTCCACTACTGCTATCTCGAACGCTATCGCTGCGCCCTTGCTCTCACTGCAAATCAATTTGCTATCACTGCAAATTTATTTATTTGCTATCGTTGCAAATACTTCTCGGATCTATATTCTCCAAATGCCCATTGATCCTCTTTTATAATCCTCTCATTGAAAACTAATGGCCATGATTTAATCTTAATCAACAGCTAGGATTAATTAGACTCTAAACCCTAATATCTAGAAGTCTCTCGAGAAATCAATTATCTAGGTATGGAGATAATTATTCCAGCTGTGTTTCCAGCCTCGAAATCACCACCCGAGACTAGAACACCTATCCAAGCTACATAAAAATTAACACTCCCTCTTAGCGAGGAAGGTGTTCTGCATAACACCCAACTTACCTCTGAAGAAGATGAATTTCGCCTTCCTTAATGCCTTTGTTAAAATGTCTGCTACCTGCTGATCTGTAGGTATATACTGTAGTTGAACAATCCTCCGCTGTACACAATCCCTGATGAAATGATATCTGATGTCTATATGCTTAGACCTATCATGAAACACTGGATTCTCAGATAATTTGATGCAACTCTGATTGTCACAGTGTATCACTGTAGTCTCAACCCTCTGACCAAACAAGGCTACCAGCAACTTTCGAAGCCATATAGCCTCACATGTTGCCATACTAGCTGCTATGTATTCTGTTTCTGCAGAACTCAGAGCAATGGACTTTTGCTTCCTGCTATACCAAGAGACAACTCCTGATCCCAAACTAAAGCAGCACACTGAAGTGATTTTCCTGTCCACTGTACTACCTGCCCAATCTGCATCAGTATAGCCTATCAACTTGATACCATCACCTCGAGCATATCTAATCCCATACTCGATTGTACCACGCAAATACCGCAACACATGCTTTGCCGCTATCTAATGCACTCTCTTCAGCTCAACCATGAACTGACTAAGAGAGTTTACTGCAAAGGATATATCTGGCCTAGTGTTAACCAAATACATGAGAGATCCAATCAACATCCTGTATAAGGTGGGGTCTACATCTTTTTCCTTGGATGCGTCTACCTTCTTCCAATTCGTGATCATAGGTGTAGACATGGCTCTGCAATCTTGCATCTCAAACCTCTTCAAGATTTCAATGTAGTATTTCCCTTGTCCAAGGAAAATCTCTCCATCTGTCTGCCACACTTCCATGCCTAGAAAGTAGTGCATAAGCCCCAAATCCTTCATCTCAAACTCTGCTGCAAGGTCCCTCTTGCACTCCTCTATGAGCCTTAGTGAACCTGTTACAAACAAGTCGTCCACATATAGAACAAGAATGAGCACTTCACCCCCAACTATCAAGTAGTAGAGGTTAGCATCCGCCTCACTCTTCACAAAGCCTATTCCCTGCAAGTATCTATCAATGCGCTCATACCACGCCCTAGGAGCTTGCTTGAGTCCATACAAAGCTTTCTTCAATCTGCACACGTGGGTTTCACTGCTGTGTGCTACAAAGCCCTCTGGTTGTTCTATGTATACCTCCTCTGCCAATTCACCATTAAGAAATGCCGTCTTGATATCCATTTGATGGATCTACCATCCCATATGCACTGCAAGTGAGATTACGGCTCGTATAGAAGTATACCTAGCCACTGGAGCGAATGTCTCCTCATAGTCTATTCCCTCCTTCTGAGAGAACCCCTTGGCCACGAACCTTGCCTTGTATTTCTCGATGCTACCATCTACACCATGCTTAATCTTATAGATCTAGCGTGATCCAACCACTTCCCTATCTGTCGGTCTAGGCACAACCTCCCACACATCGTTCTGCATTATTGAGGTATATTCCTCAACCATCGCAGCTTGCCACACCTGTTGCCATGTAGCCTCCTAATAGCTAGAAGGCTCGCTATCTACCAACTGACTAACCAATGCCACATAGTCATTATACCTGGCTGGTTGTTTCCGCTATCTATTACTTGTCCTAGGAGCTCCCACAAACTCCTGAGTATCCTTATGTGTCTGTTGAACCTCACGGTTCCTCCTGTCAACTATAGAGGATGAAATATCAAACTCCATATCTTCTTGATGCATCTCTTGGATTTGCTGTATCTATTGCTCCATACTCTGCGAACTCTCAGCCCCTGAGCCTGTGCTTGTACTAGTAACTGTACTCGTGCTTCGTTGCCCCTGTTCTGGTTGAACAATCCTTGGAGCTTCTGTTGGTTGCTCATTTTGATCATCTGCTGGCAAATCTCTGGACCTCCTATATGCCTTGTCCTCCATGAATTTGACATCACGCCTAACTATAATCCTCTTGGTCCTTGGAATAAATATCCGATATGCCTTTGAGGTCTCGCTGTACCCCACAAAGTACCCTCTCTCTGCAGTCTGATCTAACTTGGAACGTGTAGCCCCTGGAATGTGACAAAATGCCAAACTCTCAAATATTCTGAAGTGACTGACATCTAGCTTCTTCCCTGAGAATGCCTCCTCTGGTGTCATCTTGCCCAATACCTTATGTGGAACCCTGTTCTATATGTATACTGCTGTACTGCATGCCTCTGCCCATAAGTATCGTGGCATATCTTGGTCATACAACATAGCCCTTGCTGCCTCCGATATAGAATGATTCTTCCTCTCAGCAACCCCATTCTGCTGTGGGTTGTAAGGAACGGTCCACTCTCTCTTGATTCCTTCCCTAGTATAGAACTCCTGGAACTCTTTCCCTTTGTACTCGCCTCCATTGTCTGACTGAAGAACCTTTACCTTCCTGCCTGTCAAATTCTCCACAAGAGCTTTGAACTCCTGGAAGTGACTGAAGACCTCATCCTTGGTCTTCAAGAAGTATATCTAGGTCTTCCTGGAGAAATCATCAATAAAAGTAACAAAGTACTCATATCCTCTGAGAGAGTTCGTTGACATTGGTCCACATATATCTGAATGTACTAGATCAAGAACCCCCTTGGATCTGGTCTCACTCCTTGGAAAAGCTGCTTTCACAAACTTCCCCAATACACATCCCTTACATACATCATCATGCTCTGTGCTCACCTCTGGAACACCTGTCACTGTCTCACGAAGCAATTTAAGTGCTCCATGATGTATATGGCCCATCCTCCTATGCCATAGCTCTCCTTGATCTCTAGGATTACTGCTGCTCACTAGTGCCTTAGGAGAATCAAATTGCAACCTATAAAGTCGGCCGCTCCTAACTCCAATAGCTATGGGTGATTTCCAATCCTTATGCTTGATTAAAACATGCGCCCCTCTAAAGAGTACATTGTAGCCTTTATCCTGAAGGATAGATACGAAAATTAGATTCATGCCCAAGCCTGGCACATACAACACATCATGAATGGAAATAGGCTTGCCATTCTCCCTTTGAAATAGAACAGTCCCTCTCCTAACTGGATCGCACTTGGACTTGTTCCCCATCTGAATCTGGAATCTGATGTCCTCCTCCTTGTAGCTGGAGAAGTACTCCCTAACTCCTGTCATATGAAATGACACCCCACTGTCTATATACCAAACACCCTGTGAGGTTGAGCTAGTCAGGCAAGCTATGAGTGCAAACTCATCCTCCATTCTACTAGAAAGCTCATCTACACTTGCTGAAGTTGCCGTCTGCTTCTTGCCTTTCTTTTCATTTTTCTTCCTTTGTGGGCAATCGCTGACATAGTGGCCGAACTCGTGACAGCCATAGCATTTGATCTTAGATAAGTCCTTCTTCTCACTTTTTGGATTTGATCCTTTGCCAGACCCCTTCTTCACTTTCCCTTTTCCTGCTAGGGCAACGTTTTCTTGTTCCACCTCACTTTTCTGACTATTACTGCTGGTTCCATTGACAAGACTTAGTCTAAGCTCCTCCTGAGTGAAGTCACTCCATAGTCGATCCCAACTCAGTAAGGTGTCTCGTCCATTAATAACTTGAACAAAGACATCCCACTACTTAGTAAACCCATTCAGGGCTATTTGTACTAGCTCATCATCCTTTGGTTTGTCTCCAACAACTGCCAATTCATCCTTGACAAGTCTAAGTCTGGTGAGGTAACTTGTGACGTCTTCTCCCTTATTCATCCGGGTATTCCTTAACTTTTCTCTGAGAATCAGCTTCCGGTTAAGGGTAGCATTCTGGTACAGATTCATAATGGCGTCCCACATCATCTTTGCTGTATCTAACTCTACAATATGCGGAACAATATGATCCTTAACACCGTCAAGAATCAGCCTCCTTGCCTTGGCATCTTCCTTCTTATATGCTAAGAGCTGTGTTGCATTTGTAGGTACAGGTACAACAGTGGTCACATAATCCTTGATACCATTCTCTTCCAGCAATAAAGAAATTCTTGCTTTCCAGACACCAAAATTTGAGGCTCTATCCAATCTGTCCTAATCTCTTAAACTTGCTGAGGCCATCTCAAAAAAAAATAATAATTTGAAGAGGTCAAACTGGGTTTTATAAACCCTAAATTTTTTATTTATTATTTTTCCTTTCTCCCTGTGCCTGTTTTGCCCTCAGATCCGCTCTGATACCATGTGAAAAATCTATTGCAGCTACTAATTATTAATTACCTATCTTAAGTAGATTATTTGGCTGCCGAAAAATAACTTACAACAAATATTAATTAATAACACAGCTGCAATTTCACGGAAAAATCACGGAGACAGAAAAATGAAATCAACATAATATTTTGGACAAATTGTCCCTGGAAAAACCTCGAAGGGAAAACCAGTACTGCAGATGAGGAATTTTATTAAATCAAATCAAGAGATACATAGATTGCTTGCCTCTTACTGGCAGAGCTCCGACAATGTTCTCCTTCGGAAATTCTTCTCCCAATTTCTCCTATAGAAATTCCACTACTGCTGTCTCGAACGCTATCGCTGTGCCCTTGCTCTCACTGCAAATCAATTTGCTATCACTGCAAATTTATTTATTTGCTATCGTTGCAAATACTTCTCGGATCTATATTCTCCAAATGCCCATTGATCCTCTTTTATAATCCTCTCATTGAAAACAAATGGCCATGATTTAATCTTAATCAACGGCTAGGATTAATTAGACTCTAAACCCTAATATCTAGAAGTCTCTCGAGAAATCAATTATCTAGGTATGGAGATAATTATTCCAGCTGTGTTTCCAGCCTCGAAATCACCACCCGAGACTAGAACACCTGTCCAAGCTACATAAAATTTAACAGTGACTTCATATACTTACTATTCTAAAGAATCCGTCATTTTCCTCTGTAATCTTGTAACAGAAATGAATGAGATGGCCTAATGACCGCCTCCTGGACTAGGAGTCGATTCAAGAATCCGTTCCTCATGCATGCGGCTCACTGCTCCTCGTTGCTCCGATTTGGCATTGTTTCCAGAGTTGCTCCAGGGTTTCATCTCTGCTGCCTCTTCGCATGCCACCCCAGCTTTCGAATTTTGTGAGGCGGTATACAAGTCATTATTCTCCAGCAGTAGCCTCGCTGCGCTACATGCCTTCAATCCAACAAGAAGCAAACAGAACAGATTTACCCACATATTTATATGAATCATCATATTATTTTTCAGGGTGTACGTGAGAATGGAAATGGAAATGAAATCCTTTTATAGTCTACGTTGTTTCACGACTTGTAGTATATGGGATTGCCTCGTACTCCTACTAATTGAGAAGAACAAGGGAGAGATATTCAAACCAAGAGATCAACCACTTCTATCCCTTCTCTATTCTCTCTAGTCCACAGGGTGAGAAAAAACTGGCTTAGAATTCAATGAACTGATGGACTTCATGGTCCTGGGATGCAGTATTTAATGGAGGAGTGGGGTAGAGGTGGATTTTCTTGGTGGCTTCTTCTGCACTGCATCAATTTGTTTAAGTTCTATTCAAAGTTCAAACACGGAAAACCATGTTTGAATTGGAGTTGATTCAAACACGGAAACTCAAGGCTTGAAGTGTAGAAACAACCTCACTGCTCACGTTTGTAAAGCAGCATGTGAGAGAATTGGTATGGTCCTCGTCATAGATTTGTGTCATAGGAATTTTTAAAGAATTTATTCTCCTTCAGTAGAGGACTGCAGTGAGTTGCCATTCCTGAAATAGGTATTCTGTTCAATTTCTTGGGGACGAAGTCTTCGCTCTGAAATCTCACGTGACGGGAGGACAATAAATTCAATTGTCCTAAAAATGGGAGTGTAGTCACTGTGATAAAATTCAAGGTCCAAATAGACAGCCCTACCCTGCGCTAAGCTCATGACTTTCGGCAACGTGATTTTATGACTTTTAACACCTACGTGACAAATTTTATCCGAACTTTCTCGGATTGAACATATCTAGATGTCGTTTTCTGTAACCGAATTCCATGAACACGGTCCAGTTGCTTTATTTTCACAGGTCCATCCAGATTCAAGAGTTCTCTTTTGACCAGCCAGTCTGTTCCGCCCATCAAGGATTCTTTCCTTATTTTGACTGTTGAAGTGGATGATGTTTAAAAGTTAGGGCTCTACTTAAACATCATCCATTTCAATTGTCAAACAATCAATAGCAATTTTAGGCATCATCCACATTAAAAAGGGCTAAATATTTTTCCTATTTTTATTGGCCAAAATTGACTTTTGCCTGTTGAAGTGGATGATGTTTAAAAACAGCCTCTGTTAGGGATCACACTAATGATGTGAAACTAAGACTCTACCTAAAGCTAAAATGGTGATTCTGTCATTTTGAATGAATTAGGGGAGAGGACCCAATTGCTCAGCATGTTCCAATAGGTGTGATAGTATTTGTGTAGTTAAGGCCTAATATTTTTAAAAGTTTAGCACTAGTAATTGTGATTTTAAGGTTGTTAGTGTTACTATAAGTACTTATTATTGAACGAAATGCGCTCATTAGATTAAAAAACAACCAATCATGTGATGCCCCATCAGTGCACCAACAAAACATGACTTAATGCACACCTATTGGTCCACCCTTTTTTTGGGGGAACTATTTGATACCTCAAGAAAAAGCGTGCTAATGTGGCATCATATTTGATGATGTGGCCCTGAAACCTTAGTTATAAGTAGGGGCCTTGCCAAATAAGTTGTTGTAAATTTTTTGGATTGATTTGAAGTTGCCACGTATGATTTTGAGAGGTGTGAAGTTAGGGTGCTCAACTACTGGGTCCTCTCCCCTATTCTACTTTGCGCCACTTTGTTGTTCTTGTTTTGAATTCTTGTACTCTTGTTGTGTACTCTTCATGGTTATTTTTAAATACTATTTACTTTCGAGAGTTAAAGGTTAATTTTGGCCAATAAAATTAGGACAAATTATATTTACCATTTTTTTGTTGTGAATGATGTGGAAAATTACTATTGACTGGTTGGCCATCTACTCTACGCCATTTTGTTGTTCTTGTTTTGAAAATTTTCTTTTGTTGTATGCTCTTACACGACTATTCTTCAATATCATCCATTTCAAGAGTTAAAGGTCAATTTTGGCCAATAAAAATAGGACAAATATTTACCACTTTTTTGTTGTGAATGAGGTGTAAAATTACCACTCTACTTAAATACCATCCACTTCAATGGTCAAACAGTCAATAACAATTTTACACCTCATTTACAACAAAAAGTGGTAAATATTTGTCCTATTTTTATTGGCCAAATTGACCTTTGACTGTTGAAATGGATGATATTTAAGAATAGCCATAAAATTACTATTGACTAGTTGACCATTGAAATGGATGATATTTAAGTAGAGTGCTCTTGCATTGCTAATTTCTTGTTAACTCTTGACTTGTTATTGGTGTCACATCAAATGGGTGATAGTTAAAAATTTAAATGCATTAACATCCTACATTCTTGTAATGGTGATATTTGCATACCAATTGCATTTCCCATTTAGTTTTGTGTCTATTTTGTTGGAAATGTCTTAATGCAATAACATATCGAGAAGTGACATATTCTTGTGCTAGGTTAGTTCATGGTCCAAGTCCTTTCCATCTTCATTTCACCCCTTTCTGCACTATTCCACATACATTTTCTACCTATTCATCCCTTTTCACCTCCATGGCATTGATTTCCATGCATTTTCTCCCTACCTTGAGATTGCTACCTTATCCCTATACATCATTTCTACATGACTTAAGATCGATCAAGGTCAATCCAGAGCAGAACATGAATGATCCTTGAATCCTAAAGCTTCAAATTCAAATTCAATCTTGCTCGCCCCATTCACTAGCCTTTATGAGCCAACTTAACACATGTTTCATGTTGGTGTATAACTCAATGAGTAAACACTAACTCATTCATAGTTAGGTGACTTATAGCACATGCCAATTGACATTTTCAATTTGGTGAGTCATTTGTAGTAGGTGTCACTAGACTCAAGACACATCGCTTCTATATCCTAGGGTAGTTACGCTATTCTCTTGCTTTGAATATCACCACTTATCCCTATTTCGTGGAGAGTTGGGTATGCAACCTCTACTATTTATACTTGTTATTTGTCAATGCAAATTGGTTGTTTCATTACTTGTAATCTCATGTTGGATTGCCTCTCCACGATCTTGGTTCTCACATGGTATCAAAGTGGTGTGGTTAGCATCAAATCTTGTTTGCTCATTGTGCGAGTCGGGTTTGCATCTCTGCGTTTTTGCTTAGTTTCGGTTGTGTTATTATTTGACATTTCTGTGTGTATATTGTTTTCTTTGAGGTAGCGTTTGGATGCGAAAGCAAGTCCACCATCGGTTCATTGCTTGCAAGCATGAGTTGATTCCATTTTGCATGTTGTCTCATGGCACAAAGATTGATTATTTGCATATTTGAATGCATTATTGAAGGCATTGTAATTACAGAATGTTTCTGCAATTGTGGAAGGTCGTGGACGGAGTTCCTCTACACACAGAGGATGTTTTGGATGTAGGCAGCCTCTCGATACTGCTGACTGCCCATACTGGGTGTAGTTGGCCTGTCTACTCAATGCCAAACCCTCACATTGAGGCGTCTTGACATCTCTTCCAATGCCGACACTTGCAGCTTGAAACTCGTTCCCTGCCAAAGCCTCACACATAGGTACTTTGGCCTCTTCTCTACCACATTGACCTCACACAAAGGTCACCTCCAGCACCATGCAGAGCCTCTGTCACTCCCACGACGGGTAGTCAATGACAAGTTCACCCACCCAAGAAAGAGGAGGGAAAGGAGGTGGAAATTTTAAAAACTAACGGCTCTCAAGTTTAACCCCACTTTTTGAGGCACTATTCATTTGTTTTTTGAATGAAAATGCTGATGTAAGAAAACTGGGGGGGTGAGGTAAACAAGGAGGCAAAATAAAGAAGGTGGGGCGGGGGGATTTTTATTGTTAGCCCTTGGTCCTATGGGCATTTAAGCTCTTGGTCACACTCTACCATAGGGGGCTTAATTTTTCCACTCTCACAGTATTTTTTCTCAATCAAAAATTGTAAGCAAATGTTTTCCAAGCACATTGGGAAAGTAGTCAAAAGTTGTTTTTTTTTTGCACATGCAAATTTTTTAAAGGGCAAAAACTTTTGCAAAACAACTCAAAATTGAGTCGTTCTTTTTGCAAAAGTGGTTCTTTTTTGTCCCTATTCCAACTAACCTGATATTACACTGCAATTACAAAGTGCTTACTCAGGCTATTTTAGGGAGACTCAACACACTTCTTCTTTTCATTTGCACAATTTTGGGGGGAAAACAAACTAAAGGGGCAATTCAGTCACAGGTGTAATATGATGTCAATGCACTAAAATATAAAGTGCCACTTTAAGGGAGGTATCAAGGAAGAGTGCTAAAAAACACACAAACTAAAGTACCACCTTAACTTTAAAAACTGAGCATTAAGAAGTCTTCACTACTCAAAAGGGTTAAAAAGATAATACAATGCCACCATCAAAAATAGAACTTAATAGATTGGTCCTTAGTTCAGTAGTGGGTGATCACATGTCACTTTTCTTTGAATTGTTTGTGAGAATCCAAACTTGTAATACTTACAAAATATTAATGGATGGTGTCTATCATGATGTTCTTGGCAAAGAGACTGTAAAATTGGGAAATGGTTTTGTACATAATGTATATTACATTCCTGATTTATTCAAAAATTACCTCTCACTGTATGCACTCATAGATTCTGAGAAAATAGTTGAGTTCACAACAACATCAACCCTCATTCGAGAATCCAAAGATCGAAAACTTGTTGCAATAGGGAAAGTTTGTCACTTTGACTATGCCTTCATCTTTTCACATTCTACATTCGGTGAAGAAAACAATCAAGATACAACTTCAGAGCCAAGTATCAACTCACGGCTCAGCTCAGTTGGTTCCATATAGCAGGTTGTTTGAACTCCACTAGCATCTTTTGTTGTAAATACACTCATGTAGTGTCGTGTAATTGAAAGTGTAAAGGGAATTTGGAAATTGCAATCACACTAATCTATAAAGTGTAATGGGGGGGTTGTAACAATCACGACTTGAATCACATGTAGATTCTTATCTCATTCGTATGTGCACTCAATGCACATCCTTGTTTTCAGTTGTTTAGTATATTTCTTAGACCTACATCCTAGTCTTCATCCTTTGATCACTACCAAACTGCAATTAGTTTTCTCAAATCTCTTGGAATCAAGGGAGTGGCAGAATCTACTACTACAACATGCTTCAAGAGTTTCTCATACTTATAGTGTGGTCTACATCAACATCATCATCTTCTGGGGGGGCTATCTAAGCCTTTCTCTTTGTTTTCTCTCTTTTGGAGGAAAGTTTTTTCCCATAGGATTTTCTTTCTTTCTCCATTTTTTGAGGGATACATTTGTACATGAGTACCTAAAATGGTGCACAACTGGGACTCATTTTTTCATAAACTCACCTAAGCTATGCTTAAGGAGGGGTGTTGGTGTATAACTCAATGAGTAAACACTAACTCAATCATATTTAGGTGACTTATAGAACATGCCAATTGACATTTTCAATTTGGTGAGTCATTTGTAATAGGTGTCACTAGACTTGACACATCGCCTCTATATCCTAGGGTAGTTACACTATTCTCTTGCTTTGAATATCGCCACCTATCTTTATTTCATGGAAAGTTGGGTATGCAACCTCTACTATTTATACTTGTTATTTGTCAATGCAAATTATTCGTTTCATTACTTGTAATCTTGTGTTTGATTGCCTCTCCACGATCTTGGTTCTCACATTTCATGCAACATGTTGCTATACCATGGTATTTAAAACCATTTATTCTACACTTTAACATAGGAAAGACTAGCATGCAAGGGAAGAATAATTATAACATACTTCAATTCTAAAGGGAAAATAAAGGCATCAAAGATCTACATCATCATATGGGCCATTTGCGTGTTTGTGAATGTTATTTTCAATTTCTCTTCACCGTTAATTCGATCCACCATGAGGTTTGACCTAGGAGAACCTATTCACCTATTGAGTCAGCAAGCTCATTAATGATATGTCATTAAACACGACCTTGATAGATTCATATATCTAGAAAGCAAAGGTAAATACATCCTTAGGCACAATTTCTATCAAATCAATTCCACCCATTAGATTAGGTTAGCAATATTTGAGATCAAACTTGTAGGGCTCGGGATTGATTTACATAATTTTCTATGATAGTTTAGACTTTAAGAAATTCATCAAATCAAGATAATTAGTTTTTTTATAGCAGTGAATCATTTTAGAACAACATCAACATCATTTATCCATTATCAGTCCTAGAGATAAGTACACCTAATCCACTCATTTAATTTCCATAAATTTATTTCAATAATTTGTCACAACTATGTTATCTAGGTTATTTATTTGGCGATTGATTGCATTTATTTAATTAGCCTATATAGTTCATGTAAAGTGATTCATTTTCTTTACATTTTTTTTGAACCCAACATTTTCAAACATGGATTTTTCTTTTCCTTCATTAGGGTTGTAGACTAATTTTTCTTATTGCTTATCTTTTATATCAAAATTTCATAGGGTTTTGATTGTGCTTTTATGTGACCATTCATTACCTTACAAGTCAAGTTTTAGTTTCTTCACCTTATCTTTCTCCCACCCTACACCCTACCTATCCTTGTTCTGGCCTTTAGGGTTTACATTTCACACTTATTTTAAATCTAATTATTGACTCATTTTTTTTTTGGTTGGTAAATTGTTGACATGGGGTCAACTCCCTTTATATTATACTTTTAACCAAATTTAACAAAATAGTGAAGTTCAACATGAAAACATAGAAACATTATACCCAGGGTTTTGGCAAAATACCTGTTAACCACCCTACCCCTACCGCCTAATACAAACTTCTTATCTACATTTCTAACTAACCTTATAGTTGTTCCAAACTATATATGTTCAAGGATACAAAACAAAATAAAGATTACTAGCATTTTCTCCTTAGGCATTCTCATCCTTTGCATAATATTCTTCCAGTACCTCATTCATCTAGTCATACTCCACTTCTAGACCTGTAAGTGTTTTTAGGAAGGCTAACCCCCACACAACTTGGCGACGACGGCCAACAATTTTGTCTTCCCTTGCTTCATTAACAAAGGGCCACCAATTCACTGTATCCCCTACAGAGTTAATCAGGTGGAAAAGGAAATAAACCTAGACTTAATGTCCCCTATATAGAAATTCAAACTGGTATCAATTGTGTAGGCAAAGGCACATGAAGAAATTTTGAAGTCTCACATACAGGACAATGAATTGATTGGTGAGGCATCCAACATTTTGGAGAAGCTGATGCCATCATATTAGAAGGATACCTCTTTGTCTTCAATAAGTTAGCTTAAAGGACTTATAAATTTTGTAAGTGAGCATTTTGAATCTTTTGAGAAATCTGCTGAGACAAAAGTGAGACAAGAATTTGATGAGAAAAGACTAAATGAGTTGAAGACTATGATAATGAATGATAAAGCTCTACTAGACAATAAAGTGAAAGGTATACAGAGTACTATCAAAGAAGCAAGTGACCTATACAAATTTTGTTTATCTTGGCCGGTAGCCACTAAAAAGCTAGAAGAAAAGGGAAAGGATCTAAAACAACAGCTAATAAATATTTCTAAATCATTTGATCTAGTAGCTAAGCTGGTGAGCAGAAAATAAATACAAGTAATTAATATTCATAATGAGTTAAGTGATATTGTAAATAAGAGGGATTATATGAAAAATAAAATGTGTCAGTTGAGAGGACTAATTCTAGTCCTAAGTTAGATTCAATGATTAGTATTGCAACATAAGCACATGCAACTTCACAAATAGACACAAATTCTGATGTGTAAAAGGCAAAAGAATCAATCTTTATAATAAATGGTCACATTTAATTTTTGGAAAGAGCTAAGATTCGATGGGATGAAGAGATTGCACAATTAAAGATTGTGTATAAGGATATTCTTTCATCATAAACTAATTGAGTTAAAGTATTGTATGTGTACATATGCAACATAGTATGAAGATTTTTGCAGTTTTGGTCCAATTTTGACTCTTGTACATACACCTTTACCATTGATGTCAAAGGGGGAGAAGAAGACCAGTGAAAAATGAGCAAACACCTTAGGGTGAGAAGAATTACAAAGTAAGGGGGAGTAGACACACATTTTTCACTAAGTGTTGCCATCAATGACAAAGGGGGAGATTGTTGGCAACATAGTCAAGAGACACTGCTGATTGGCTAATGTTGTCATTGATGGCAACAAGCCAAATAGAGCATGATGGAGCTAAGGATGATTGGGAACTCAACTTGGAATAGCCTGCACACAAGGATCTGGTCCGAACATAAAAGACTAAGGTAGAATGGCTAAGTATTGACAACACAGAGTTAGTAGCAGAGACTCAAGTGGTATTCCTCTGCAGTTAATGGTCAAGGTATTCGGTTTAGGTATGTTGTTCACAATTTCTTGAAGGTGAAATATCCAAGGTTGCAAGTTCTGAAGATCTCTAGAAGACATACCATGATTTAGCTAAGTCTGGATGAACACAGTTAAGTCAAGAACAGTGCACAATGCCTGAGAAAAAGGGTCCGCATTCCTCCGTAGTTGCATACTTTGTCTTGTGGTTCTAAAGATATGTTAAGAGGTCAAAGATGAGTGTTGGATATGATTCTTAGGGTTGTATATGATCTACATTGAAAGTTGTGAAGTGACAGTTGAATTGATTAAGTGTGCTCTTAAGAGATAGGCTGACAAGCATGAAAAATTCATATGTGGATAAGATATATTGCTTAAGGAATAAATCTCAATGGTTGTATGATTTGTACTGACTTATAGGAAGATCATTATATGTTTGGCTTGGTCTGTATTACATATTGTACACAAGTTCTAGCCAACAAGATGTAGTATTTGTGTACACGGTTTATGTTTTGGTTGCCAACCTAATTATGAGATAAATCTTGTATCAAATTTATATACATGATGGAATTTGATGATAGTGTGTAGTATTGTGGAGTGTGGTGTGCAAATTAGAATTGTGAAGGATTATGAGCAGAGTGCAGAGTAGAAAAGTTGGACAAGGACAGAAAACAAAGTATATGAAGTTAAGTTGAGAAGTAGGATAGACTAAATGAAGACCTTTGAATCTATTTATTGAACCTTCAATGGAGCTGTAATCTAGCATGTGGTAGATGCATTTACATTAGTTCATCTTCTTCCAGTGAGCCAATCCTTCTTTCTTCTTTCTTCTTTTCTCTTGGCAGTGAGCCTTTGTGCAGTGAGCACTTCTTCATAGGGTAGTGAGCCTTAAGGTAGTGAGTCTTCTTGTAATCTGGTATTGAGCTATCATAATATATTGTGAGCTAACACTCACCGTGGTTTTCCCTTCTTTGGGTTTTCCACATAAAAATCCTGGTGTCCATGTGTTATGTCTTTATGGTTGCTGTTCTTATGCTTATTTTGCTTTCATGTTATTGATTTTGGAAATTGGATTAATAAACTTGTTAAGAAGTGGTTTTGTGGAATACTAATTCACCCCCCCTCTTAGTATTCCTTATATTTAATACTAACAACATATCTAACCTTTATTTATCCTATATGTATACTTGAGGGCCTATGACATTTTTACAAAATCTTCAAAATGAATGGTTTCTTTATACATTTCCCTTTGGAGCTTCAAAATACTTGGCTTATACTTAGTCATTAAGTCTATTCTAAAATCAATTATCTTAATAGTTTTAGAAACAAAGCCAAGCTCTTCATCTTGAATGATATCTGCCTTCTTCAATTCTATTGGACTTAGCTTGCTTAATTCTTTCAAAAGTCTTTGGTTGTGCTCATGGTTGTCCTCTTCCATCCTTAATTTATTCATAAAAGAAGAAATTTGTTTCTCTAATTGGTAAGCTTGTTCATAATACTCAAACCTTTGTCTAGGACCTTATTGGCTTCTTCCAAAAATTGATAAATCAACTGGTCAATGAAATTTGACCTCTTATTTATTAATTGCAGAGAATCCACATTTTTTTGGTCATCAAGATGGGTTCATTTAAAGACATAGCCCATTGTTGAGAGATAGGAGTGAGGAGCTCCTTTATGAGTGCTTTCATCTATTCCATCTATAACTTCAAGTCCTCTTTGGTTTGCTTATATCTTTATACATTCTTGATACAACTATATCAACTACAAATCCCAACGAAGCTATCTCCTCATATCTAGAGAGTCTACCTACCCAAATTTACCCTGGATATTTGGTGTTCAAAGATAGAAATATCTCTGTCATTTTTATTCACCAGGGGTTTGGCTATCTGTACAATCTTGTTTCCAAGTTCATTGGTTATAATTATAGAAAGGGTTCTAGTTTTCTTTGTGGGCCTCCCCTTCTCAACCTAAACTGCCATGGCTATAAAATTTAGTGGTTATGCTACCAATTTTTGTCTCTTCTCAAGATTCATCTTAAGCCAAGTTAGGGAAAAAGAGTCCCCTTGTAAGATTGGATTATCTTCTTCATTTTTATCTTGTTCAAGATGATAAGGGTTTTTCTTATTTATGATTTCCTCCTCTAAATTCTTTGTTTCTTATTGAGGAGTTTCTTTGGCAACCTCTTTCTATTTATGTAAATCTTCTTTCATAATGGAGACATTAGATAAGGAGGTATCAACAAACCTGGTTTCCTTCTCAATAGTATTTATCAGGTTCTGTTGCTCTTGATATGTTAGAATTTCATCTTCTCTGTCTTCTTCAATCATGTGCTCTTGTTGTTGGGGCTGCTCCATAGAGATATCCTTTGATGGGTTATCCTATAACTCATCTTGATCCATTTGATCTAGGGAATCCTCTTCTCCAGGCATATTTTCTACTATAACTTCCAATTGAAGATGCTCTTGTACCATAGAAGTACATTTGGATCTTCCTTATGAACCTCCATTTGATCACCTTCTTCCCCAACAATTTTTCTCCTCAAGTTGCTCCTTTTGATAGATATAAGCTTCTTCATCTATTGGTTCTTGGAGATCTTGTAGATTTACTTGAGTATTGTCTTCCTCCTTTTTCTCAATTTGCTCTTTAGAAATCTAATCATCATCTAGTGATGCCTCTGTAGGTGGCATATTTGCTTGAGGATTATTGTAAAGTTTGCTTCCCATAAACTATAATCATGGAATTACATAACCATATCAAAAACATTAATATAAAAATAGAAAAGATACATGCTCAATACAAACAATAATGTCGTAATACATCTTAATAAGTGCACGTGCCTAAACCAAAAAGTTTAGCATAAGAAATTATGATACACAATGATACATCTTTGGTTATCATGCTAAATAGTCAAATCTCTACAATAATAATGTACACATACAAGAATTATACAATTAATGATAAATGAATAAAATCAATGTCACTGGCTACCACTAACCCACACAGTCATCCACAAATCTGAAGGTGAAAACATGGTCTAGATGCTTTTTTTCCCAACCACCAAGCATTTACACTTCCCCAGAATCCTTCCTAACATGAAGGATACCTGATCTTGCATGAAGTACCTGTTGATGATGTTTTTTGTGACACCACAACAATAGAATAAAATACTGAGTATCCTATCCTCTCTTGAACAAAGCTTCTTAGACATTGAACTTCGTGATCAAATGAGACTGCTCCAAGGTTCCTTTTGTGTCAGGTCTTGACGTGCACATGGATAGACTCAGTTGAATGCTGTGATTTGCTAGTAATCATGAGGAGGACTTACGTTAGATTACTCCTTCATGGACATGGAATAGTTCATTACTCCTCGGACTCAGATTTGTGGGTGAATGGAACTCCTTCACAAATGGACAACTTGGAATTCCTAGGTTCCACTCCTAAAGAGGCATATGATTTGGCAATGAAGCTCTGGAAAACTAATCCTAGTAAAAATCTAAAAGAAAATGTAAAAGATGAGGTAAGGGTTTAGGGGACTAAGCAATGGAAAAGGACTATTGCTGTGGATGGAAATTGAAACCAGTCCTCTGATTCGTCATGAGACAACAACTAGGCAGGGATGGTTCTATCTTCTAAGGGGAAGTAAGGATTTTTAGACTATCCTGACATGGAACATGGAACTAATCATACAGAAACAGTCGAAGTTAGACTTGGAATTAGTCTAGGCTAACCATGAATGGCGATTTGTAGGCCACATATCACCAATGGTATGAACAAACAAATTTAATCAATCAACAATAATAATCTCCATCATATCATCTAATGAAAAGCTTGAAAATAAGAGAAACAACTTCAATAACTTTAAGATATGCTTCAAGAAATCAAGAAAACCATGTCAAAAATCCAAAGAACCATATGAGCACCATTCTTCAATGCTTATATTATTGCTCTCAAAGTTTGTATACAACAATTTGGCTAATCCTTGAAGTGTTTCAGCTCAACAGAAGTGCAGAAATGGAGTGATGAAGAAAGAATATATAGTCTAGCTACTCAAAGAGTAGGGAAGGATGAGAGAAGAGAAAGGAGGTAGGGATGAAGAGACAAGGATTAGGGATCCTTGCAAATGAAGCACCCTAGCCTATTTATAGGCAAACATAACCCAAAGGAGGAGGTGAGGAGATATGATCTCCTAAAAATCTATGCAAACCCTAAAGAGATAGGGATGAACATGTCATATGCCCTATGGGATGCTGCTACCTATCCTAGGTGCCACCTTGTCCTGACTGACTAAGCTGCTTGGTAGGTAGGTGAGACCAGTCAACTGTCTGTTTGTCCTACTCCTTGGTCATAAATTTCATGGTGTCTTGGAATCCACTTGTCCAAGTCACAAATTCCATGGTGTCCTAGAATCCACTTGTCCTGGTCGCATAATCTAGGGGGTCAAGGAACTTTGCTGTGGAATTTCTTCCAAAATGGAAATCAAGTCAATTTTGATGGAATTCTTGGAGTGATCCTTGGAATTTTGTCTCTGTGCTGTGTACTTTGGAATTAAAATTCCATCCCTGCTACATTTCCCTTTGGATTTCCACACTGGCACAGATCCTTGCTCTTGGTGTGGATTCTTGTTCTTCTCGATGGATGGTGAACTTGAAGTGTATCCTCTTGGTTTTCCAAGGATTGATCCTCTTGTCTAGAACTGGAATCCTTTGACATTGCCTTCCTTGTGCCAGTCATGTTGAGCGTTGGAAGAGAGGGGCGTGCTAATGAAATCAATGCCTTTGAATGGAGCAATGCCTTCATCTTCCCTTGGTATGCATGTGTAGTTTTCTTGTTATTGGGGATCTTGGATCCTAAAATGGTCATCCTCCGATGCTTGAACTCTTTGTATCCATCCTAATTGTCCTGGATCATCCTTGTTCGTCCTCCTAATGGAACTTATCCTCATCTTGGATTCCTGCAAAACAAGGGAAACATCAAGTAGTTATGATGAACAAGATCCTTAAATGCAACACAGTCAAGAGATAAAATATGAAATAAACTTGCAATATTTGATAAATTTGACTTATGAACTCCTGAACAAATAGAAGATTTTCATCATTTTTTGGTCCTTCACATTTTTCCTTCATTCCAGGGTCACCAGGCAAGGACAGGAGGAAATTCCAGGTTAGGGTTTAAATTTCACTGCCAATAGGAATCTAGGTGTCTAGGGTGCATTTTCCACCTCCTGCAAGAATTCCCTCTGTCCAGGTCACAAATTCCACCTAGAATAGGATTTTGTGACCTAGAATGATTTTCTTCCTGGGCGTAAATTTTAGTAGGTACTAGATTTTGCAACTTGGACAAGGTAGTTCATTTTTTGGGCTAAGGATCTATCCTTCTGCTCAATTCTTTGCAAGGGTTGACTCTTAGGTGTTTGATTAGAGACACAATCATTGGAATGAGATCCAAAACAAGGAGTTCCTCTATCCCCTCAGGGAATTCCAGATTCCTTAGTGAAATTTTGCAATCAGGCAAGGACTTCTTCTTCTAGGGACTCATAGACTAGATCAGGAATCATCCCTAACAGGTTGCAGAATCCACTCCGGGCAGGAACAGGAACAGGATTGACATCATCTCTAGGTGCATAATCCAATAGGTAGTGGATTATATGACCAGGACAAAAAATCATCCCTGGGCGCATAATCCAGTACCTTCTGGATTATGTGACTAGGAACAAAATCCTCCCTGGGTGCATATTCCAGCAAGTACTGGAATATGCGACCAGGGGAAAAAAAACCTTCCTGGGTGCATAATCGAGTACCTATTGGAATATGTGACCAAGAATGTTCAGGACCAAAGTTCGCAGTTCCTCTGGATGGGTCTTGGACATTCACAAGATTCGCCCTCTGACATTGTTCTGAGCCTTAAAAACTTTATTTATTGAAATTCCTCTGAGTCATGGTCTTAAGATTTTTGGGATGAGTCCTAGAGCGGGATCAAAAATGGATATCCTCTGGACCATAGCCACTGGAATAGGGCATCATGCCGGGAATGAGAGGGCTTTAGGACCTTGAATTGGAACGTCAGAATAAGAATCTGGATAGACTTTGGAATAGGATTCCTAGACATGAACTTTGGAACAGGATTCCTGGATAGGAACTTTGGATTTAGACTTCCAGATTGGACTTCTAAATAGGATTCTGGATTGGACTTCCAGACAAGATGAAGGATTGGACTTCTAGACAAGATGAAGTACTGGACTTCCAGAAAAGATGAAGGACTGGACTTCCAGACTGGAGTCTAGATTGGACTTAAGGATAGGATGAAGGACTTAGACCCTTTCTTATGGAATGATGGACTTATGCTGTGGATTGGTCAGTTTTGATCAATGAATGATAGTCAGGGTTTCATTGATCCTTAGGAAAATTCACTACTTCAAGCATTCCTAATGTTCGCTATGAGCTAACTGCTCAAACATTCTTTCCTAGCTTCATGGATTAGGGCAAGAAACTGCAAGATCAAAGCAAAAACGACGGTGAAAGTGAGCGAAAGGGGGGGTCCCCATTTGCAATGGGGCAATGTGTGAAAATGTCACAACATGTAGCACCACCTTCGAACAAATGTTCCTGAACATTCCAAGGATAAAAAGGTCCACTTAGAACTCAAGATCAACAATACAACTTCCTTAAGGCCATCTATCGGTTAAGAAATATACTCAAAAGGAGAAGAGAGTCATAGGTTATATCAAGACATCCCTCTTTTCTATTGCATTAAAGAAACATTTTATTTTAAAGTTCTTCAAGTGTTCTAATGATAATCAAGAGTTGCAACTTCAAACATCCCTGTGCACATCCACATGTTAAGTCAGATGAACATGAATACTTGATTGAGGCTTCAAAATCAAAGGGTTAGTACAACCATTCATATCCTGAAGATCCAGTGTGTGTGATTGCATTCATTCCCATCTATAAGCAACTAGGGTCATCAAAGTTCCTTTACATTAAGCTACGTGATTAGTATGCACCTCTTGAACTACCTGGACATTGCCTTGCTGCTAGCGAGAATTTATAGCCCTGATGGGTTTGTCTCATAATTCCAGTCAAGTAGAGCCCTACTGCTAGCGAGAGTCCATAGCCTCGGTAGAGATTGCTCAATTGTCCATTTAACTGAGTTATAGTGTGTGATTGAGTGCTTTGTTCTTTTTTTCCTTTTCCATTTTAATTAATAATTAAGCTAGAATTTGGTAGAGTACAATGCAGTACTGCTACCCTTGCAACATATTCTTTTTGATGGCACAGGTTATGTTGATAACTCAGATAGTTGGGTGTGGAATTCTGATGGTGCCAAAGGTGGACCATGGATTTTTCACTTAATGTAAAATCACAAAGTCTCTCCTAGTGACTTCCAAATTTCTTAGTGTGTAAGGTATGAGATCTCAACATACTTCAAGTTATTCTAAATAGTCAATTTATCTTCCAAGAGCAAGCAACATGTTATCCAATGGAGCTCACAATGAATCTATCCATTTGACACAAGTTTCTCAAAGGAAAACTAGGAAGTGTTCATTTAAAGATTCAAGCCTTTTAAACATATAATCAAAGATATTCATGTTGAGATGTAATATATGATCCAACACTTGAGTCAAGTACCAATCTTAACAAATGATAAGCCAAAGAAAAGTTATCCTGAAGACTCAAACAATTTCATGAGCAATTTGTCTAAGGGACGAGTCTCATGGTGGAAGTCCCAGATTGTGTTTTTAGAAGTTCAACACCTCTTTTCACAAATCTTGAAGACACTTGCTCCACAAGATGTCCAATCTTAATCGTATCTTGGATGCTTCTTCCAACCTCAATTATTCCTTGACTTGATGAATTGCTTCCACGCAAGATGAATAGGTGAGTTCGGAATGAGTTGTGTTATGAATCCTACACCATCCTTCTGGAATCAACATGTCTTCTACATGCAAATCCTTCTCAATGCTCAATCTCTTCTTGATCATTTCCTCAAAACTCCTGAAGAACTCCCTTTCATCAAACAGGGCGTCGGACACCACCTTCGTAGGAATAACTAGCTCATGCACTTGTGAAAAGGAAATTTTCCCTTGCAAGGCTAATTCCATCCTAGATAGAAATGTGAAGCAATATAGCTCCTCATGGCCATTGGTGTTGTGGATTCTACATCCCTTCTATGATGCAAAGTCATCCAAGCTCCTAGGATGAAGTTGTGCACTCAAATTCCACCAGAGCTAGAGAATGTTAACTTCAGGATGATCCACATTGAATTGCCTTCTAGATCCTGAGAAATCCATGTCTACTTTTATTTTCTAAATTTTTTAATGTTTTTGTATTTTCCACATATGATGAGATCTAGTAAATCTCAAATTCTTCCTTGAAAGCTCACTTTGGTTCCACATTCATAGTCCAGAGTTCATTCAACATTCCTTCTCACTTCCGTTGGGCATTTGATGGAGAAATGGCTTGAAATAGATGCAACAATCCTTCCTTTAACCTCGAAATGAATAGAACAATTTGTAGTTCCTGCCCAGAATGAATGGAGTAATTCCTTGAACTACCCTCCTTCTAGCACCAAAGATGTTGATGTTTTTGTGACACGACAACAATAGAATAAAATACCGAGTATCCTATCCTCTCTTGAACAAAGCTTCTTAGAAGCTAGACTTTGTGATCGAATGAGACTGCTCCAAGGTTCCTTTTTTGTCAGGTCTTGACGTGCATAGGGATAGACTTAGTGGAATGATGTGATTTGCTAGTAATCACGAGGGGGACTTATGTGAGATTACTCCTTCATGGACATGGAATAGTACATTACTCGTCAGACTCTGATTTGTGGGTGAATGGAACTCCTTCACAAATGGACAACTTGGAGTTCCTAGGTTCCACTCCTAAAGAGGCATATGATTTAGCAATGAAGTTCTGGAAAACTAATCCTAGTGAAAATCTAAAAGAAATGCAAAAGATGAGGTAAGGGTTCAAGGGACTAAGCAATGGATGGAAATTGAAACCAGTCCTCTACTTCGTCATGAGACAACTAGGCAGGGATGGTGCTATCTTCTGAGGGGAAGTAAGGATTTTTAGACTGTCCTAACATAGAACATGGAAGTGATTATGCAGAAACAGTCAAAGTTAGACTTGGAATTAGTTTAGGCTAACCATGCATGGTGATTTGCAGGCCATAGATCACCAATGGTATGAACAAATAGATTCAATCATTCAACAGTAATAATCTCCATCATATTATCTAATGAAAAGCTTGAAAATAAGAGAAATAACTTCAGTAACTTTAAGATATGCTTGAAGAAATTAGGAAAACCATGTCAAAAATCCAAAGAACCATATGAACACCATTCTTCAATGCTTATATTATTGCTCTGGAAGTCTGTATACAATAATCTGGTTGATCCTGGAAGTGTTTCATCTCAACAGAACTGTAGAAATGGAGTGATGAAGAAAGAATATACAGTCCAGCGGCTCAGAGAGCAGGGAAGGATGAGAGAAGAGAAAGGAGGTAGGGATGAAGAGACCAGGATTAGGGATCCTTGCAAATGAAGTGCCCCAGCTTATTTATAGGTAAACATAACCCAAAGGAGGAGGTGAGGAGATTTGATCTCCTAAAAATCTGTGCAAACCCTAAAGAGATAGGGATGAACATGTCATAGACCCTATGGGATGCTGGCACCTGTCCTAGGTGCCACCTTGTCCTGACTGACTAAGCTGCTTGGTAGGTAGGTGAGACCAACCAACTGTCTGTTTGTCTTGCTCCTTGGTCGCAAATTGCATGGTGTCCTGGAATCCACTTGTCCAGGTCACAAATTCCATGGTGTCCTAGAATCCACTTATCCTGGTCGCATAATCTAGGGGGTCAAGTAATATTGTTGTGGAATTCCTCCCAGGATGGAAATCAAGTCAATTTTGATGGAATTCTTGGAGTGATTCTTGGAATTTTGTCTCTGTACTATGTACTTTGGAATTGAAATTCCATCCTTGCCGCATTTCCCTTTAGATTCCCACATTGGCACGGATCCTTGCTCTTGGTGTGGATTCTCGTTCTTCTCAATGGATGGTGAACTTGAAGTGTATCCTCTTGGTTTTCCAAGGATTGATCCTCTTGTCCAGAACTAGAATCCTTTCACGTTGCCTTCCTTGTGCCAGTCATGTTGAGCATTGGAAGAGAGGGGTGTGCTGATGAAATCAATGCCTTTGAATGGAGCAATGCCTTCATCTTCCCTTGGTATGCATGTGTAGTCTTCTTGTTATTGGGGCTCTTGGATCCTGAAATGGTCATCCTCAAATGCTTGAACTCTTTGTATCCGTCCTGATTGTCTTGGATCATCCTTGTTCATCCTCTTGATGGAACTTATCCTCGTCTTGGATTCTTACAAAACAAGGGAAACCTTGAGTAGTTATGATGAACAAGATCCTTAAACGCAATGCAATCAAGAGATAAAATATGAAATAAACTTACAAGATTTGATAAATTTGACTTATGAACTTCTGAACAAATAGAAGATTTTCATTATTTTTTTGTATCCTTCACATTTTTTCTTCACTCTAGGGTCACCAGGCAAGGACAGGAGGAAATTCCAGGTTAGGGTACAAATTTCACTGCCAACAGGAATCCAAGTGTCCAGGGCACATTTTCCACCTCCTGTAGGAATTCCCTCTGTCCAAGTCACAAATTCCACCTAGAATAGGATTTTGAGACCTAGAATGATTTTCTTCCTAGGCACAAATTCCAGTAGGCACTGGATTTTGCAACTTGGTCAAGGCAGTTCATTTTTTGGGCTAAGAGTCTATCCTTCTGCTTAGTTCTTTGCAAGGGTTGACTCTTAGGTGTTTAATCAGAGACATAATCATTGGAATGAGATCCAAAACAAGGAGTTCCTCTATCCCCTCAGGGAATTCCAGATTCCTTAGTGAAAATTTCCAATCAGGCAAGGACTTCTTCATCCAGGGACTCATAGACTAGATCAGGAATCGTCCCTAACAGGTTGTAAAATCCACTCAGAGCAGGAACAGGAATAGGATTGACATCATCCCTGGGCGCATAATCCAATAGGTACTAGATTATGTGACTAGGACAAAAAATCATCCCTGGGCGCATAATACAGTACCTACTGGATTATGCGACAAGGAATTAAATCCTCCCTAGATGCATATTCCTGTAGGTACTGGAATATGTGACCAGGACAAAATACCTTCCTGGGTACATAATCCAGTACCTACTGGAATATGCGACCAGGAATGTTTAGGACCAAAGTTCATAGTTCCTTCAGATGGGCCTTGGACACTCACAAGATTCGCCCTCCGAGATTGTTTTGAGCCTTAAAAACTTTATTTATGAAAATTCCTATGAGTCATGGTCTTAGGATTTTTGGGATGAGTCCCAGAGTGGGATCAAAATGGACATCCTCTGGACCACAGCCACTAGAATAGGGCATCATGTCGGGAATGAGAGGGCTTCAGGACCTTGAATTGGAACGTCAGGATAAGAATCTGGATGGACCTTGGAACATGATTCCCGGATAGGAACTTTGGAATAGGATTCCTGGATAGGAACTTCGGATTAGACTTCTGGATTGGACTTCTAGACAGGATTCTAGATTGGACTTCTGGACAGGATGAAGGACTAGACTTCTAGACACGATGAAGGACTGGACTTCCAGACAAGTTGAAGGACTAAACTTCCAGACTAGAGTTTGGATTGGACTTAAGGACAGGATGAAGGACTTAGACCTTTTCTTATGGAATGATGGACTTATGCCATGGATTGGTCAGTTTTGATCAAGGAATGATAGTTAGGGTTTCACTTATCCTCAGGAAAATTCACTACTTCAAGCATTCCTAATGTTTCCTGTGAGATAACTATTTAGACATTCTTTCCTAGCTTCATGGATTAGGGCAAGAAAATGCAAGATCAAAGAAAAAATGATGGCGAAAGTGAACAAAAGAAGGGATCCCCATTTGCAATGGGGTGATGTGTGAAAACATCACAACAGTACCTAGAAACCTGGAAATAATAGGTAGGAGGGAAAATGAGTGCAACCTAACATCTACATGCATTTCTAGCTAGAATGTGCATTATGCTACAATCATGATGTGGTAGAGAAACATATGAATATAAATCTATTTCAATGATAACACAACTTAGGCTAAAGCACTTATACATACCAGCAGATCCCAAAAAGAGGATCAACCTTCTTTGTTAGCCAACATTCAGCACCCTATCCTAGAAGGTAAGCCCAACACACTCATATAAAAATAAACTAATTTCTTTGTAAAAAGAATCCATGATAACACATGCATTTGCCTAACAATAATTACTAGTTACTTTCATGCAAAATCAACGTGAATATACTCTTCAGATCTATGATGATGTATGCATATTAAAATTCTAACAAAGAGCTCCAAGCATTTATTTATTTCAAGTTATAAAATGAAAGATGCCAGTGTTACTATCTGCAAGAAAGTACAAGATTTATAATACCGATATGATTAAATTTGTGATAAGAAATTAAGGAGAATCATATTTTCTAACAATTTCATATTCATGTTTGCCAAACAAGAACACCATTTAAGTGAAGGCATAAACAGATAAGTCAGTTAAATTATTCACATAACATAAGATCTTAAACATAATGGAAAATACTAGAATTGTGGTTAACTAGTAAGCTACTACAGGAACCTAGTAAGTTGCTACAGGAACCCAATAAGTTGCTACATGAACTTAGTAAGCTACTACAAGAACCTAGTTTACGGCTGAGTGAGTTCATATGATTTTCAATGGCATGGCATTTCTATGGGAGGCTAATCTAGTCCTGAGTTAATCATTTGGAAGCATTATCCTCTGTCATAATCATTAAAAAGGGGTGACTTTTAATACATTTAACAATGCTATACAGGAAACAGAGAGGAAGGACAACAAAAAGTAACTTTGGACATCAACACTACATGTATCTTTAATTACGGTTCAAAACATTGTTATGCTACACAAGGAGTCTATTGAAAGTAATGAATACTGAGATGGATGGGTGAATCAATATTCCACAAAACCACTTGTTAACTTGTTTATTAATCCAATTTCCATTGAAGTTAATAACATGAAAGCAGAACAAGCATAAGAACAACAACCATAAGACATAACACATAGACACCAAGATTTTTATGTGGAAAACCCAAAGAGGGAAAAACCATGGTGATTATTAGCTCACAATATCTAATGATAGCTCAATACTAAATTACAAGAAGGCTCACTGCCTAGGACTCACTACCCTATGTAGAAGTGCTCATTGCACAAAGGCTCATTGCCAAGAGAAAAGAAGAAAGAAGAAGGATTGGCTCATTACCAGAAGATGAACTATTGTAAATTCATCTACGACATGATGGATCACAGTTCTATTGAAGGTTCAATATACAAATTCAAAGATCTTCATTTGTTCTACCCTGCTTCTCATCTTAACTACATATACTCTGTTTTATGTCCTTGTTCAACTTTTTCTACTTTGCACTCTACTCAAAATCCTTCACACTTCCAATTCGCACACTTCACACAACACAATTCCTAATCAACATAGAATTCCATTGAGTATATATATTTGCTAGAAGATTTATCTCAAAATAAGGTCAGCAAGAAAAACATAAACTATGTACACAAATACTACATCTTGTCGGCTTGAACTTGTGTACAATCTACAATGCAAACTTAAACAAACATACAAAAATCTTCATATAGGTCATCTTCAATCATACCATCACTTAGATTGGCTATTCAGACAATATAATTTCCCTGCATAAGAATCTAACATGTCTGTCGACTTGTTCCTTAAGAGTATAGTTGATCAACTCATCTAATACATCATAATTCCCACTGTGGACCATATGAGACTCTAAGATGCATAACCAAGAATCACTTTGGATCTCTTAGCATACCTTCATAACTGCAAAACAAAATATACAATTACAGAGGAATGTGGACCCTTTTCTCTAGCACTATGCATTGTTCCTGACTTAGCTGTGTTCACCCGAACTTAAGTATTTTACCATGTGACTTCCAGAGGAAGTCAAGACTTGAGCACTAGAAAAAATCATCACTAAATAGCTATGAACAACATACCTGATCCACATTTACTAATCTTTTACTGTGGAGGCATACCATACCAAGCATTGTTACTTACTCTGTATAATGTATAATATTCATACTTAGTCATTTCTACTTTTGGATTAAAGTCTCTTTGTCATAGCAGTGGGGTCTCTTTCCTTTGTTGCCATCAATGACAACATTCAATTATCAGAACAATGTCTCTTGCTAACAATCTCCCCCTTTGTCATTGATGGTAACACTTAGTGAAAAATGTGTGTTTGTTCTTCCGTACTCTGTAACTCTTCTCCCCCTAAGGTGTTTGCCCATTTTTCACTGTCTTCTTCTCCCCCTTTGGCATCAATGGCAAAGGTGTATGTTCAAGAGTCAAAATTGGACCAAAACTACACAAATCTCCATACTTTGCTGCATATGTATACATACAATAATTCAACTCAATTAGTTGCTGGTGAAAGAATATCCTTTTATACAATCTTTAATTGTGTAATATCTTCATCCCATTGATTCTTTGCCCTTTCCAAAATGTGAATGTGACCATTTATCAAAAAGATTGATTTTTCTACTTTTTGTACATTTGAGGGTGTGTCAATCTATGAAGCTTCCTATGCTTCTACTACAAGATTTGTCATGATCTCAAATTTTAAGCTTAATACCATTCTCAGCAAGCAAATTTTGTTTTTAATTTCTTCCTATTTGCTGAGAAAACTACTTATGTTGTTATGAATGTTTTCAACTTGTTTTTCTATGCAGCTGATTGAGTCAACTACAGGATCAAAGGTCTCAGAAATATGTGTGAGTTGAAGCTCCATGCTTTTGACTTTCTCATCCAATTCCTTAGTAGTTTCAGGCCAAGACAGACAAAATTTATATATTTCATAGGCTTCCTTGATTGCATTTATCATATTCTTGATGTTGCTCTCTAACAAAATTTTGTCACTGTCTAACTTGGTTTTTGATATTGCAAAACTTTTGTCTTGATATTCCTTTTTAACCTTAATATCAATAGACTTTTCAAAGGATATGAAATGAATACTTATAAAATTTATAAGACCTTTGAGATGGGAAATTGATGATGTGATATATTCTTCTTGTATGAGGGGATTAACTTCTCTAGAATGCTTGATGTCTCATTAATGAGTTCATTGTCCTATACATATGTTCTTAGCATTTCTTCTTGAGCCTTGGCTTGCACTATTGATGCCAATTTGAAGTTTTTCATAGGAGACATAGAAGCCAGATTTATTGGTCCTTGTGGAGTCTTAGGTGATTCTAGAATTGTACACTTTACTATTTTTCCAAAACCTTTCTAGCATAGTCAATTGAGATTTGGTCTACAATAGTGTCTCTTGTTGCATATTCATCACTAAGTGTAACTTTCCTTCTTTTCTTTCCTTCTTTTGGATTGACTTTCTCTACTTCTGTACTAGATGAGATACTTGTTCTTTTCTTGGGACTGGATGCATGATCTTCCTTTTCAGCTTTCTTATCTTTTCTTTCCAGAGTGTTTGAATTCCATTTCACCAGAGAATTTAAGGATCTTGACTCTCCATCTTTGGTTTTTGCCTTGCTTGTTTGTTCATCATAAATTTTCTCTGAGTGCTCAAATTCCATAGACAATTCTTTGAATGTTCCAAATCTGTCTTGTTTGGGATCTTTTGGTTTCTTCAGTAGTTCATCAGCTAATTTAGTCAGGATATCTTATACAACTTCATATCCTAATGGAGGGACCCATGCGGTTCTTGGTTCCACATCTTCCATGAAGCATTTATCTTTATTCACCATGAATACAATGTCATTTTCATATTTCATCACTACCTTTCTAGG
This sequence comes from Cunninghamia lanceolata, assembly GCA_027924645.1. NCBI lineage: Eukaryota > Viridiplantae > Streptophyta > Pinopsida > Cupressales > Cupressaceae > Cunninghamia > Cunninghamia lanceolata. Next base: position 14,126,546 of record BSBN01000169.1, on the reverse strand, counting down.
TATCCAGACCCTACATATCATTCTCTTTTGAAAGTTCATGAAGTATTCCCCCAAAATTTAATTCTATTTGTCTATATTTCCCAAACTTTGTAGGTGATTTCTTATTTGAGTTGCTACTGGTGTATAATCAACCCAGACAATGCTTCCCAAGCTGGGTAGCTCTCTCAGGAAGTAGAAGAGTAAGCAGGTAATCAAAGTTCCATATTTGAAGGGATAATTTGTCTCTTTTGTTATTTTCAAATTCTCCATTAACTCACTTCGGAGTAACTCACAAAGGTTGTAATCCGTATTGTTTTTTACCATGTCATATGATGTGTATATGGCTAGTGCAGACACAATTTTTTGAGTGGAAAAAGCATGCTTTGTATCCAATAACCATTTGAGCAAATCTAACAGTTGGATCCCTAATATCATTTACTATGAGAGCTTTGTTATCAAATTTAGCTCTTGTAAGCTGCATTACCAAATTGTTCTTTATTTTCTTGTCGCCTGGGATCCTTTGGGAGGAACTCATACCAGTCACAACTTTGATAGCTTCTTTAGTTATCATATATGGTTAATCAAGCCATAAAAACTCATCATGAATTCTACTTAGGATAAGCTTAACCCATGTATCATTTGGAATTGTAGAAAAGTCCAACCAGGTGTTCAATTTCTTTTCTCCTACAATTTTATATTCATTTTTCAACTCAACATCAATAGTAGTCAGTTCATCCAAGTATAATTTGCCAAGATACAAATGATCATATTCCTCTAAATTGATATGAACATATGCCCTAACATCTTCCATGTGCATAATTCCATGGGGAATAATTGAGAATGCCCCTATAGGTTCATTTTCTAGTGATTTATAGAAATGTTTCTTGATCTTGGGGTGAGGCTTATCCATTAACTCAATTAATTTGGGAGTAAACATTTTTCATAAGATTTTAGTTGACACAGAAGTGTTATCAAGCTGTAAATACCTTTTTTGTGGAATTAGTGTTTTCTTTGGACTTGTCTTAATTTACTTTGGAAATCACTGGGTCACTTGGAATTTCGCTTCAGATTGCCTTAAGCACTTGAAAGATTGAATGCAAAGTGATTAATCTTTTATGAATCCAAGCCTTTAAACCCATTCAGGTCTTAACTTAGTCCTCATAAATGCGGTCTTTCAAAAAGCTGTCAAACACTTTTCTGTTAGCCATAGTTAATCCAAATTGCTCCACAATGCTCCACATTAGATCTTTCTCTACCAAAATTTCTTTCAAAGGATTTTTCATAGAGTTCTTCACAACATACCTTAGTGCCAGATTTCAGCACTAACTTTTTAGCTGGGGGTTTTGGGTTTTCAACATAGCTCCCCTCGAGCAAGAGCTCCCAATTTACTTCCCAGAGGAAGTATCTGCATTAGATGCTGGTGCGGAACCATCCTTGACTTCAATTACTTCTTTATTTATCCAGATCTTGTCCATTTCTTTCTTAGTTTCAACTAGATGAACCTTTTCTTTTCCCTTATCATTCCTCTTCTCTATTTTCCTTTCTTCAGCACAGTAGTTTCTTTTCACATTCTTTCTTCTACAAAGTCTTGCAACATGTCCAAACTTGTTGCAATTGTAGCACACAATGTTTCCCTATCCTTGATTGCTTCCTCTAAATGAATTCATCCTTGATCTGTATTGATTAGCCATGTGTCCAAATCTATTGCAAGCAAAACATCTTCCATTAAACGATTGAGTATTCCTTGAATTATGAAAGCCATTTCTTATCAGAATTTTGCATTCATTTGATCTATGACCAATTTTATTGCATTTGAAACATTGACAAGAGAATGATGGAACATTTTGATTTATTCTACTCCTACACTGAGTAGCTTTATGACCAAAATTTTTGCAATTAAAACAATGGCCATTGAAAGATGGGTACCTTTGAGCATTTGGCTATTTGACTGAAGGTCTTCCAGGTCTTCTTCTTTGATTCCTGAATTGGTTTTCTTTGTCTTACTTCATCTAAAAGTTTTCTTGACTCGATTTAGAACTTTCTCCTTTCTCAAATCCAAAGCCTTGCTTGTCATTTGAACTCTTTTGACTAGCAATCATCTCTTCAAGTTTTGTAGAACTTACCTTGAACTTTTCTTCCTGGCTCTTGGCCTTTTCCAAATTTGCTTTCAGGTTCACAACTTCTTTCTCCTAATTGACACATTCTTCTATCTTATTGTTTACCATTAGATTTAGATCTTCTTCTACTTTAGCTCTTTTAATAACTCCCACTTTCAAATAATCTAGGTTCTCACTTGCTGATATCAATTATTCACTAACATCTCTATATTTTTCTTTGAATTTATTGACTTGTTCTTTCAGATTTAAAATGCACTCATCAGCTTCTTGAATATTATCCTTCAGATCCCTAATTTCTGCTTCAGATTTTTGAAGATCAAAAAGAGTTGTTTCTAATTCAACATTGTTTTCATATGAAAAGTTTCCATACCTTCTGGTTGCCATGATTGAACTCTCCTAGATCTTCCTTAAGTGGTTAGGCTTCTTCCAAGGAACCTTGCTCTAATACCAATTGTTGAAAGTAAGGAATACTGAGAGAGGGGGGGGGTGAATAAGTATTCCACAAAACCACTTGTTAACTTGTTTATTAATCCAATTTCTAAAGTTAATAACATGAAAGCAGAACAAGCATAAGAACATCAACCATAAAGACATAACACATAGACACTAGGATTTTTATGTGGAAAAATCAAAGAGGGAAAAACCACGGTGAGTGTTAGCTCACAATATATTATGATAGCTCAATACCAGATTACAAGAAGGCTCGCTGCCCTATGTAGAAGTGCTCACTGCACACAAAGGCTCACTACCAAGAGAAAAGAAGAAAGAAGAAGGATTGGCTCACTGCTAGAAGATGAACTATTGTAAATGCATCTACCACATGCTGGATCACAGTTCCATTGAAGGTTCAATATATAGATTCAAAGGTCTTCATTTGTTCTACCCTGCTTCTTAGCTTAACTACATATACTATATTTTTTGTCCTTGTTCAACTTTTTCTGCTCTCCACTCTACTCATAATCCTTCACACTTCCAATTCACACACTTCGCACAACACAATTCCTCATCAACATAGAATTCCATTGAGTATATATATTCGATAAAGGATTTATCTCAAAATCAGGTTAGCAAGCAAAACATAAATCGTGTACACAAATACTACATCTTGTTGGCTTGAACTTGTGTACAATATGTGATGCAGACTTAAACAAACATACAAAAGTCTTCATATAGGCCAGCTTTAATCATAATTCCCACTGCAAACCATATGAGACTCTGAGATGCATAAACAACAATCACTCTAGATCTCTTAACATACCTTCAAAACCACAAAATAAAATATACCACTGTGGAGGAATGCGGACCCTTTTCTCTAGCACTGTGCATTGTTCTTGACTTAGCTATGTTCACTTGGACTTAAGTATTTTACCAAGCACGACTTCTGGAGGAAGTCAAGACTTGAGAACTAGAACAAATCATCACTAAATAGCTATGAACAACATACTTGATCCATATATACTAATCTTTTACTACAGAGGCATACCGTCCCAAACATTGTTACTTACTCTGTATAACGTATACTGTTCATACTTAGTCATTTCTACTTCCGGAGTAAAGTCTCTTTGTCATACCGGTGGGGTCTCTTTCCTTTGTTTCCATCAATGACAACATTCAATTATTAGAACAATGTCTCTTTCCAACAAAGTCAACTCATACATCTCTTGTGGCCATAAGCCAGTATGTGAAAGTAGAAGAAGATGGGGCTCAAATCAGAGAGGAAAATAGAGGAAGCAGGTCAACTAATTATTACATAGGCGGGTAAGATATACACAAGCCAAAAGAATGACACCCAGGCTGATTTGAGAACAATATACTGGCCAAAAGATAGACATAAGTCACTTAAAAGCTAAACATAGACCCAAGAGTAAGGTGTGTGGGCCAGAGGAAGAAAGGTCGAATCAACTAAAAACATGGGCCAATAAAGATGAAGAACATGTCAGTTAAGATGATATGAAGGATATTAAACATCAACACATAGGCCAAAGGCTTAGTAAACAGGTTGAGAGAATGGTAAGCAGTCCGATAGGAGGATTAAAACGTAGGTTAAGAGAATAGAAAAAGAGGTCTATAGTAATTATGTTCAGGCCGATGGCAAAATAAATGAGGCCAATATCATCATAAATAGGCTAAAACAAACCTATCATAGTCTTTAATAACTAAGACACAAGCTGAAAGAATACTATACATGTCAGAGGAATAAAATATAGGTCAAGAAGAATGGAGAGAAAAATCACAAGCTATAATATAAAACACAGGTTGATCACAGAGCATTACGGCAAAAACTTGCAAATATAGTTCAGAAAAGAAAAGTCCCTGGTTATCCACAAATCCCTCTGAAGCTTGATCTCCTACCTCTTGTTGCCGATGATTCCTCTTCTCTCTCTCTCTCTCTATCTGTGTGTCTTTCTTTTTCTGCCTTATGTGTCTTTTTAATGAATCCCACTGTAAAATTAGCAGTCCTTTTTTAATCTTTTTCCTTTTTCTCAAACTGTAGTTGTCTTATGTTTCATGCATGGAGAGGAGGGTATGTGGGCACCCAAATTGCCTTAATTCCATAGCTTTTAATTCAAACTTCCCTTAATACTACTATTACACTATTTTTAACATTGCATGAGTGTATATATTTATATTAAGTCTATCTACAATCTTGTATCATATATGAGTATATATATATTAAATTATATAAATGTATATATATATATATGTATATGTATATATATGTATATGTATATGTATATATATGTATATATATATATGTATATATGTATATATAATTATTAATAAATCTATTTGAAATCAACCTATATAATTTGATTAAATACAAAAGACAAAAAGAAAACATGAATACATTGTGAACCCATGCAATTGAAAGGAACATACTTAGAAAATGAAATTACATAATTAGCTAATCATTAAATGTCAACCATAACCCATATCCAATGTAAATGCCCAAACAAGACTATGTATCCATGTTGTGAATGCATAATAAAGCCATTCAATAATTTAATATGAATGATGCAATATGTATGAATCTAAGTGAGTGTGTGCATGCATAAGGTTTTTCAGTCATGTCAACTCTTTCTAGTGGCTAGGACGCTTCTTCCTCAACCATGTTCCTGTCTTCAACATGTTCCTATAATCAGTCACACTTAGATTCTCGTCAATAGATTAGTCCATATAGTCATAGACGAAGCACAAGTAAAATATAAATTCATAATTATAACATAATAATCCATCATTATATCAACTTTCAAATTTATGCAATTTTAAAATTAATGACATTTACCTTTGAATGCACATGATATTACCCAATAGTAAAACAATCATAAGAAATGTCCAATAGTCTCGTCAATAATACTAATTTATAAATGAATCAAAAGCTGAGATGTGACATCCTTCCCCACTAGGAAGAGACATCATCCTGATATCTTATTACACACATACTGAAATAATAAAAGTATCTCACTAAGCAAACAGAGCATCACACTTTAGAAAAAAAGTATCACACTAATCAAATAAAAGCATCTCAACCAAGTTTTCAAATGAGGAAAAGAATGGTCTATCTCCTCTGCATCCTTCCATGTGGTACTATCCACAAAATATTGGTCCCATTAGGCCTTATACTGAACAATATCTCTGTTACGCAACTTAACATTGTGTCTGTCAAGAATATGAGTGAGCTCCACTAGCACTACTCCCGGATCCTGTACCTAAAAAGCATACCAATCAAGTATGTGTGAGGCATCAGGATGATATGGTTTAAGGAAAGACATATGAAAAAAATTATGGATTTAGGCAAGAGTAGGTGGTAGAGAAAGTATATAAGCAACAAGGTTAATCAGTTCCATCACATCAAACGGTCGTACAAATCTTAGAGAAAAATTAGACGATTTACCAAATGAAATAGAACTCTTTTGAGGTTTGTCCCTCAAAAAGACTTTGTCCCCTACTAAAAATCGCCTGAACATCCTATTCTTGTCTGGATAGCTCTTCTGTCGATCTACCGCTTGCTTCAATTTCTCCTTGATCAATCTCATTTGATCCTCCATTTATCTAAGCATATCAGGTCCAATCACAATCCTGTCTTCTACCTTATCCCAACTGATAGGTGTGTGACACTTACACCCATAAAGAGCTTCAAAAGGGACCATCCCCAAAGATGTATGGTAGGAATTATTATAAGAAAACAAGTTACCAATGGGAGATAATCCTCCCACTTATACTGTTGATCCATACAATACATCCTAAGGAGGTCTTCAACTACCTAATTTACTCTTTCTATCTGACCATTAGTTTTAAGGTGATATGCCGAACTGAAATTCAATCTTGTCCCCAAAGTTGCATTCAATGTTGTCTAAAACCTAGAAGTCATGTGAGTATCTTGATCCGATATGATTGTCTCAAGTATTCCATGCAAATGAAAAATTTCTTAGACAAACTTCTTGGCTAAGATCAAAGATCCATCCTTGAGATTTCCTGGAATGAAATGTGATACCTTTGTCAACTTATCCACAACTACCAAGATGACATCATGTGTCGATTCTTGGACATTGGCAACCCTTGAATGAAATCTATACTAATCACTTGCCATTTTTACTCTATTACACTATGTGGGTACAAAAGCCCTGTTGGATGCACATGCTCTACCTTGACTCGTGGGTATTCCAAGCATCGAGCCACAAATTCAATCACATATTTCTTGATTCTTGGCCAAAAATATAAGGATCTCAATCCTTCTACCATCTTGGTCATTATAGGGTGCCCCAAATATGGTGCATTGTGGATGTCTTCTAGAATCAACTTCCTCAAATCCCCCAAGTCCAGAATATCCATTCTACCTTGGTATCTCAAAATTCCATCTGACAAACACATATCCATGGAATTGACAGTCTAAGGGATCTTTCTCTAAGGATTTCTTCACTCTGGAATAGTTCTAATCTCCTTGTAGACTCTCAACTATTTTTTGCCTCAAATTTGACCTAGTAATAATCATAGCTACTAGATGCCTTCTTCTGCTAAAAGAATCTGCCACAATGTTTTCTTTTCCCTTGATGTACTCAATCCCAAAATCATATTCACTAAGAAACTCTAGAGAATCTCCTTTGATGAGCATTAAGATTGGATTGAGTAAAAATATACTTGAGTCCTAGGTGATCTATCTTCAATTCAAAAGGCTTCCCCAAGAGATGAACACTAGTACAAAAAGAGAAACATATTACTAAAAAAACTACTAAAAACTTCTTATAAATGACCAAACATGGTCACGTGACCATTGGTAGTTTATTTCTAGTCATTTATAACAAAACCAAATTGATGACTAAACTATTCTTAGTCATTTATTGGTTGTTTTGATTGATCAATTTGGTAGTATATTTAGTCATTGATTGTTGTAATTTGGTCACTTATTTAGTCATTTTTTTTTCATTGATATATTTAGTCATTGATTGTTGTTAACTGGTCACTTATTTAGTCATTTTTATTCACTAATTTCTGTCCATTTGTAGTGTATTTAGTCAATAATTTTAATCAGCATTTTGATCAATTTGGTAGGATATTTAGTCATTTTTATTCATTGATTTAACATTGGTCATATATTTAGTCATATTTATTCACTTTTACTGATTTCTGTCAATTGGTAGTATATTTAGTCAATTTAATTATTAATTCATGTCAATTAGTAGTATATTTAGTCATTTTGAAGCTTGCAATCTATGTAGATTTGCATTAGGCATTAATTGTTTGCTTCGCACATGTCTTTGATTTTATTCATTGAATGCTCTATGAGAGGAGTGTTGAGAGCTGAGTGATATAATCCACATTTGGATCTTCTTGCCTCTTCATTTTACTCTTTCTATGTATCTACAATGTCTATCTATCCTTACAATTGTTGACTTCATTTGCTTGTTCAATCATGGGAACAAGCAATGCATGGAAGCATCAACTTAGATTTCATGGCTAGGGCCTTCAAACTGCATGATGAAGAGCCGGTGGAGGATGCTTTGATAGATGTATGTGATAGAGATTTTCTGCTATAATCCAGGGTATGTTATGCTTCGCATCTGGTATCTCATTTTTCCTCAAATGCGATGGACTTATTTCATCAGTTTGATAAGGTTAAAAGGATAGCATCAATGTTTTTTCATGACTATCTAGTCCCAGATGTCAAGCTATTTGAGATTTTGCTACTTATAATCTCCATGATGGATCAACCTTGGTAGGGGGACTCTTTCTCTGTGAAGATATCATTAATAAACCCAATTTTAACTGTGTTTATCAAGTGATGATTTCAAGTTTGCAATCGGGTAACAGAGAGCTCTTTGATAATTCACTGCGGGATCACAAATATGCATTTGGAAGGTCCAAGAGGGAAAGGATAGAGGAAGTATTCAATACATAGAGCTTCTTGTCAAATTTCCAACCACTGGTAGTTCCCTTCAGCAATGATGACATAATCCTTTCTCAAGAGAATCCAACTAGGGGTTCATGGCTCTAGGGTTGCAGATTTAAATATGGATAGCATGTGAACCACTCTTTCTGTTTTAAGTTTTTGGCTTTGCTATAACTATGGTTTCCTTTTTGGCTAGAAATTGTCTTTTAGATCTGTAGCTCTGTTCAGGGCTCTTAGTTAAAATGCTCTGTTATGTTATCTTTTTGACCAGGAAGGGCCTTTTTTATAATTTGTAAAAATGCTTTTATTAATATTAATATATTATGATGCTCTAAGCATCCTTACCGATTAAAAAAAATGTCAACCCTGGTTCATGTGTTGTCTTGTGGAGAATATTGGTGATGCTAAATGAAACAATCTAAAAAATAGGCTTGCACTATAATAATGTGCACTACATTAGATATCCATTAATAACGAAGGGACATCCATCAAAGCATAACAATAGGGATTTTTTTGTCATATGTTGTAGTTACAAGTGTCCTGCTAGACATACATGAAAATGTGGAAGAATAGACAAGGCAAGCAAACTGTTTCAAAAAATGCCTCAAAGAAATGTGATATCATGGAATGCCATGATTAAAGGATATGTTTAAAATGGGTTTTTTTTGAAAAGTCCGTAGAAAATTTTAAGAAAATGCAACCAGTGGGTGTAAAGCCCAATTCCTCAACCTTTGAAAGCATCCTTCAAGTGAGGCTTGCAGTAAAATGATAAGGAGCAGAGGAAAATAGTACACCACGCCCCCACGGTGGCCTCAAGTGAGGCTTGTCGTATGGTGGTAAGGAGTAGAGGAAAATAGTACACTGTGCCCCTGCAGTAGACTCAAGTGAGGCTTGCAGTATGGCAGTATAAGGAGTTTAAGTTATGTAAGTGTTGACTACTGTGGCCCCACGATAGTTTCAATGAAGGAGTACGGTAGTGTGGTGAAAGGCTTCAAGTGATGTTTAGTCTACTGTGGTCCCATGATGGTCAAAGAAATAGTTTGTAGTACTGCAGCAGGGAACAAGTCATGGTGATATAGTTGAATTTTTGAGACAATATTTTTGAAATGGAGATAGAATAAACTATGAACTTTCTTAGACACAGCCAAGCCATGACTTACACCCTCTACATGTTCCATAGAGTTTTCTTTATGGTAGAGATAAGTCAAGGGATAGTAGTTTGTAGTCATTACATTTCATGAAGGAGTGGGACTCTAAATAATTTTTGGTGTTGAGATACCCCTGCTACCAAGGTAAGAATCATGTGAGGATCCACCTTAAGGAAATAAAGAGATACAAAGCTATGCCATGACTTACACCCCCTTGACAACTGAACAAATATAATTAGAAGAAACAAAATAAAAGATCATTAACCATGCTTAGACATTCACTTTAATTTTGCATCTATGGCCCATTGGCTCCAATAGTTTCCATCCTATCTTGTTTCTATTGTTGATTCTGTGTGTTCCTCAGAGTCATAAAAATAAACATGGTAGGAAACTCCATTATAGGCAATCGATAAAATCATGAGCCCCCAAAGCCAAAGCATTGGAAGGCCTCATTTGGTTCAAAATTGATAGTCACGACTTAGAAAATGACAGCCTATAGAATGGCAATAAAATCCTTGGTTGGCACTTCACATTGGAAACTCATATGTTAAAATAACTCAAAACAACAGACAATCACTGCTAATCTCATTTTTCAATGCCTATTGGTATCCTAGATGATATCACCATTAATAGCATTTTGTGGATTATGTCTAGATGTATGATATGTTTTAGCTTTTGGTATTATCCCATCTCCAGTGTCATATGCTTGTCTTAGTAAGATATACCATTTCTCTTTGTCAAGCTATCTTAGTGAAGCCTCAAATCAGTTTTTATTTTTGCTCATAATGCTCTTCATTTTTGTAATAATGTTGTCCAAGGTATTGGTAATGAAGTTACCAAAGACATGGTGATATAGTTGAATTTTTGAGACAATATTTCTTATTGGCCCAATCAAATCAAAGAACACTTTTTCTGCCTTTTCTCCACTATTCTTTTATGAGCTGAGTAATTTCAAATTTGATTGTTGTCATTTGCAATGCATTTCTATTGCATTTCAATATGAAACATTTGATCCATTGTTGGATTGTTGTGACCTTACAGACATAAAAATGTACCTGTTCTATTTTTTTGAACTTATGACAAGTCAAAGTGGGTTGTGCTCATTTAGCAGCTGGTTGAAATTTAATTTGAATGTAAGTTGCTTCTTGATGTTCCCCTTGACTCATTATAATTTTTGTTTATCATCTTGCTTTTTGGCTAGCAACAAACATGTGATGCATCTGAACATGTGATGTCCTATGGATGGTGGCTTTTTCCAAATTATTTTCAAATTATTTTGAGTTCTAGGTGTACACCTTATGGAGACTTATGGCATATTTCTATGCTTAATTTTTTTTCCAAGGTTATAGTGAGATGATAAATGCAATTATTCCAAAGGTAGTGGAAATAATTTTGGAAAAATTATCTAAGTTCTCTCTTAATGTTCAGATTTGTGTAATTTTTGATTTTGCATATTTTTAATAACCTTGTTTCACGAGTCTTGGAAATTGGTTTCAATTTACAGGGTAAAGCTTCCATCTGGAGCAAAGAAGATTGTGTCAAGTAGTTGTAGAGCCGTGATTGGTTAGGTTACTGGTGGTGGAAGGACATAAAAGCCAATTGTCAAAGTTGGCAATGCATATCACAAATATAGGGTCAAAAGAAAATGTTGGCCCAAGGTTCGTGGTGTGGCAATGAATCCTATTGAGCATCCTCATGGTGGTGGTAATCATCAACACATTGGGCATGCTAGTACTGTGTGTCGTATAGAGAAGGCTTAGCATGTACACATACTTAATCATAATTAAACAATTATAGATCTCTGATTATTTAAAAATGTCATCTTTTGGTTTCTTTTTTCTTTAGGTTGCTTTGTGTCAACAATTTATGGGGACTAGGTTGTAATCCATGTTTCCTATTATTGTTTCTTATCATTAGTGGTTTACTCTTGATTCAGAATTTTGGGAAAGACTTCAAACTAGGTTGTAATCCTTGTTTCCTTGTATTGTTAGACAAGGCAAATAATAAATTCAAAACTTAATAGAATTTATTGTTTTAACAATGCCTTGGAAGACTCTAACAATGATTCTAACAAGCATAGACAAGGCAATAAACTATTTGAAAAAATGCCTCAAAGAAATGTGCTCTCACGGTGATGGAATGCTATGACAAGCACATTGAGATCACATTTCTTTGAGGCATTTTTTTGAATAGTTCACCGCCTTGTCTCATGGTGATGGAAATGCCATCACAATCCATAGCAAATTTTCTTGTCATGGCATTTTCTTGTAATAGCCCTCATGAGCTTGGAGATGTATCCCCTCCCTATTATATATATGCATACTAAACCCAGCTTTACCGATCCACCTACAACCAAAGTAGCTTAAGTGTTGACTTAGTGGAAAAATTGCAATGTTCAAGATGTCAACTAACAAAATGACCATATACAAGAATTTTATCAAAATGCGTAAAGTTCATGTGAATTATGATATATAAAATATCAAAACACCATAGCAGAACTCTTTTTTTTTCTTATTGTTTTGGAGGTTCCGTTTCTTTCAGCATCATGCATAAGAGGCTTTTTAAGACAACTTTTAAAATAATATTTTCAAACCTTAACTAATACCATGATATGTGAATTTATCATTTCTAATCCCCTAAATAAATATTCTCATAAAATTAAGCTTATCACATGAACATCATGAAACAATAGAAAAATGAAAAATGAATATGACAGGTAGAGAGTGTTCAGGATTTGAGTTACTTTACATCAGAAGGATCAAACTTGGCACCAAGGTTACTAAGTTTTACATGAGCCTCTGCATAGTCCTTGAAAAATGCATCCTGATCAATTGCATATTTCTCAGCATATACTTGTAAAAAAATTTAAAATCCAATCAGCACTTTCCTTATTATTGAAATAAAATCAACTATAGGCATCCTCTAAAACTTTATTTTAGATGCATATATCCTTCACTGAGTTGAATTATCTAGTAAAATGTTTCTCAAATTTTTCAAAAAAGAGAAAATGATTTCCTACAAGACTTAAGATATTGGCTTAGCATTATTAGTATGTTATGTCAATGGAAAGATTGATTCTTTTGACATATTTCATCAATATTCTTCACCTTCTTTGAACTTGCATAAGTTGACATCAAGCTTTGTTGGAGTTCAAGATGGATTTTAAAATGCCCAGTTTTGTAAAAATAAGGGTAGGTTAAAATGGAGTATTCTTTTTGAGCTTGAAGAACTAGAAAGAAAGAAGGAAATTATATTAACCACCACAAATGACCAGAGTAGGTCCATGGGGACTCTAAAGTACAACCAGTTAAATAATCACCTTGAATCCAGGATCTTCAAAAAGAATAGTGTCAGTCGGCAATACCAGAAGATCTAGGTCCCTCCTCTCTTTTATGTCCTTCACAAAATCAATAAAAAATACTTTTTCTCATTCATGATCAAGGTAAATTCTAGTACATGAGGTTCAATTCAGCTCTACTCTGTACCTTGATATAAGAATTATCAAATTTAAGCCACATTACTATCCATGATTGACCTCCTGGTGCCCTAGGACCATCTTTCTGCACCAAAAATAATCACACGATTATTCAAATTTACACTTTTCTAGACTAGAACACTTCAAGAAGTTCCGACATTCCTTAATTGTCTTATTATGGAACCCTATAATTAAAAGTCAGGTGCCAATGTGTTAATATTCATCATTTATGTTGAAACTTTATACCCAAATGTCAACCTTTTCTACAAGTGCAGAAGTAAGAAGACTACCCCAATCAAACTACACCCAAAGTAATATATTCATTTATATTTACCTACTAAGGGTTATATCAAAATGCCCTAGGAGCATACCAAGTGGTATCAGTCTATCAGAGCATCTACTAATTTCTTGGCATGTATTTGCCTTCCAAGGCAATAATGTATGGCCATAATTATTTAATTTCTCAGACCTGTGGCTATCCTATTATTGAATTGTATCAGTGAGAGCCATTTCTCTACTTGTCTAAGTTTGACATTATATATGGCCATTGGTTTTATCAGTAACACACGATAGTTTATTTATTTATCCAAATATTATAGCCAGTCATATGGAAATATGGCATATGGAGACAGGGGTGTCATTTTAAAATAGGATACATGAATATATGAATAATGTTATAGGTTATATCCCATTTAAATATAGGACTCTAGAGCTGTAGGTAGAGGTACAGGGGTAGAACTGAAGTTTCTTGGTGACTATGATTTAGAAGATTTGTTGAAATAGATACTAACTGCCCTGGAATATTTATCCAGGAACTTCATCAATTTCCAACACCAGGATTGACTCTGAAAGAGAAAATGCTCTAGATTTATTAGGTTACCATGATAAAGATTAAAGCAAAGAGTGAGATCTATTTAAAATCCACTGTCATGAAGATATTAAAGATATCACATGCAAAAACCCTAGCAATTGGAGTAATGAATATAGTGCCAAAGAGGACAGTGAGCTGGGGCAGATTTAGGAGATCTCCACATTATCTAATCACGGGCAAATACATCATTTATTTATTTTTTTAAATTAAAAGAAATCATTCTAAACCCTATATAGGATACATTTTAAATTAAAAGAGTTCAATGCCCATTTATGGCTTTCATTTCATCTCAGATGCACTGAAAGTCATAGATGGGTATTGAAGCACCTAGTGAATGTAATACATCCTTATTTGAAACATGTCATGATTTGACAACAAGCCCCTTGAGACAACATGTTGAGCTCTACCCTTGTGGGAGTCCATTTTGCACCACATGCTGAATTGTCTTCTAAATAGCAACATACTTGTCCTATACCTGCACATGAAACAAACACATTAGATAAAAAAAATGAGGTTCAGCGATTGTTTTCTTTCATTTCCTCTTGCATGTGTGTGGTGTTCATCTGATCTGTGCATTATAGGCAATGTGTTATGCCTATTATAATAGGACATAGAGATCTCATAACCGAAGCTCTAACATGACCTCTCCCAAATTTTTGCAGGTTCATGTCGAAGATCGGGAGTAGAGACATGATGACAACCTTGGAGATTGAAGACCTTATAAGGAAATGATGGCTATGACTTTCTCTCACTTATCTTTAGATGCATAGCATTTTTCCTATATTTGCATTTGTTCAGCTATTCCCACAGCTTGTGTGGGACATTTGATCTGTCATTATTTATTTCAATGCAATGTTTATTCTTTTATGTATCTCAATATGTAAAAGAATAATCATTGTAGTGAATGAAATACTTATCTCTCCTATGAGTGTTCCACAATGCAATGAATGATTTGAAAATCTTTTCTTTTCTCAAACATCTAAAACTACAATATCACTGAAACACAATCAACTATGCAAATAACTTATAATAGAAGAATGTTAACCTTCACTTTAAAAATGAATTTGCTACACTAGCTCTACCAATTTGAGTAGAAATGAAAAATGGTAATAGATATCTCATGGTTAATATTTTCAAACGCTGGTAAAATGTTTGAAGTCAACAGAGAGTTTGAAGGTCAAACTTGGTAATTTACTTAGAGACTGTTATCTATATTTTGATAGACAATTAGTGTGCGGGCCCATGCCACGTGTGGTACCCCATGATTTGCCTAAATCTTGCAAGGTCTGCAATACCTTGCAGATAAGGTACAATGTACATAACAACTCCGCAGAAAAAATTCTTTTATCCTGCAGACCAAACAAATAACCAGGTGACCAAAAATTTACCCAATGGACAATGAATGATCTGTTGACACTGTAGGACACCAATGAAGATTCCACCTATGCAGAGGGAATATTCTTTGAGTAGATTTTGTACGATGTTGATTTGTAAAAAAATTGCCTTTTGATGTAACTTTGTCTGATTTTGACAAATTGATAGTCAATCTATAGGTTTTTGGGCATCTTGAGCATGATAGTAGTGCTTGATTTTGCCCAAAATGCTCCAAAATTATAGCTACCTCTTGGATCAGGTATCCATCCCCCAGATTGAAAACTTCATAGATTTGGACTCTGATGTTTTATTTAGATGAAACAAAAGGCGATCTTGACTATCTTGGACCTTCTAAACATAATGGTGTGCTTAGATTTGTAGAAGCATGCTCTAAAATAAACCTATAATATAAGCTCACAATGAGGAACCCTCACAAATCTGGTATTCTATCAAGTCTTTCTGATTCTTGAGGTCATCAATTGATGCAAGAGAAGAGCATACTCAACTATCAAGATCCACCATGATTTTTACTCTCAAACAATGAATCTAATCTTCCAAAATATGCTATGATACCATGTTAGATTCTTGAAAAAGAATATAACCCAGAATCAAAATGAAAGAGCTAGAATCAATAAATTGTAATGCAAATAAAATGAACAGCATAATAGTACAATGAGAGAGTAATGTGAATGCTCAATGGCATAATAGCATTATGAGAGAACTATAGCTCCAGCCTTCATTACATTCATTCATACCCATTTTATTTAAATGAAAAGAGATAGCTTTCTTATAAAGACAAGGTGAGAGCTAGAAAGGTGGAGTGAAAGGTACAGTGAAAGGTGGAGAGTGTCCTACAACATGTGACAATTAGAGGATACCAACTAATTACACATGTGGAGGATAAGACACCTCACTCCAACTATTAACAACTCAACATACAACTAGACACAACTAGAAACATCTAGAAGGCTCACTAAGTCAACTTAACATGTCAATATGTGTGTGAATATTATTTAACTAATAAATAGTTAAATAATATGAATATCTACAAAACAAGGGAAATGATTGGTAAGGTAATATCCCTATTCACACTAAAAGTTAAGAGATGAACATGTTGTCAATCAGGATCGCACCCTAGCTAAGTCAAACTTAACTCTCCTATTGAAACATGGAAATGTTCTCAAGCTATGGATCACTTATACTGAGAATGAATCTCCAGAGAGGGTTAGTTCCCCTAGAAGATCACCTAGACTAAAATGACTTATCTAAGCAAAAGGATAGAAAGATAACATGAAATGGAATCCTAAAACCTAAAGGGTGATGCATCAGAACTTAAAATTTATTTACTAATTCCACTCACAATCAACTCTCAAAGCAATAACTTTCACAACCTCAAATGAAACACACAACACAAAAGGATCTTGCATGAAGGTTCAAAAATAAACACAACATGCAATCTGTATTATATGAAATTTTTGCACTCACACTTGTAATAAGAAGACATAAAGAGGACCCAATAGTTGGAATCACAATGATAACGTCAAACTATTACTACAAAATGAGACAAAATGATGAGATAGGAATGCTCTGCTACTTTTATTAAACTGAAAGGAGTATAAGGACATGAGAATCTAAGTACAAATCAAGTTTTAAAGAACTTTCTACAGTGTGCAAGAAAGAAAGAAGCAAATTTGAACTGAGAAAAACTAAGCCTTTCTCCAACTTATACCTCCAAAATGTTTCCAATAGTGAGAATGGAAAAAGCTAAGCAAAAATCTCCCCAAAAATAGCAATCTCAATCCATTTTTGAGCTCAAAAGAAAAGCCTCAAAATTAGTGCTCAAACTGCCTCCAAACTGAGTGAAAAAGATGGCAATATTCCCTCCAAAGCAAATCCACCCCAAAAGACCTAAAAATCAGGCTTTAACTAGTTGGAAACTGAAATAGAAACTCTAGTTTTCCTAGCTTTTCTCTATTTCACCTAAAAGACTTAGAAAAATTAGGAAAGTTTATCTAACTGCCTTGTCTTTAAAAAAAATAGAAAATACTAAGGCAATTTATAAAATATTAGGTCTTAATATTTCTTTACAATATCCTGCAGTTTTAACTTACATAATAGAAAGACTCAAAAAGGATTGAGTCATGGCCCCAACTCATTTTGCTTTATTTTCTTGATTTTTAATATAATGCAAGGCAAAAATATGCTTTTGATTTAAATCTTGCCAAGTATTGTATATTTTCTCACTTAGGCTTTTTGGATTTTCTATAAGGATCACAAAATTTCCAAAGGCACAATAAGGTTGATTTTTTCCCGCAAAGGTTGTAAAATAGATCTAAGTCATAAAGCTTAGGTATATATGCAAAGTAAAATAATACCTCGAAGGTATTAATGAGGCATTTGAATTTTAAAAAGGATGTGACAAAAATCACATCTTGAATTAGGGAAACTATGAAATCCCTAAAACAAAACACAAGCCCTAATTTTTTGCGTTCATTTCACATTTGACCTTTTGTAAAGAGGCTCTCTATTGTTGGCCGTCACCATTGCTAGGGTTTTGAGGTTCAAACCTCTCCATTTCTTGTTGTTTCTGAAATATTCTTGAAGATTTTGACAAGAAAACATATGGTGAGTCTTTCTTTAGCATAAATTTGAACATGTGTTCCCCATTGTAGTAGCATTCTTAGGCTTTCTTAGTCACATCCATGACTATTTCTGATATATTTCATTTATAACTTTGCAATCTTCAACATTCTGCCTAGGTGCCACCATGATCAAGTTTTACTCAAGCTTTTGGAGGTAACTTGTATGTAGGCTTTATGAGGAATTGGTTAATATTGATCTTGGGTAGGTTCTCCATCTGTACAGTTGGCCTTTTCATTCTAAATCTGCCAAAACAATATTTGTTTCGAGCTTTTAAGATGCATAAAATAATGAAAGTGCTTGGATTTTCATTTCACTGGCATCATTCTCCTATTCACTGTATCAAGCCATGTGTTTGCCTTTTATTCTTTGCATGTGACAAAAATGGAACTTCCTCTATTCTCGAGGGTCTTTACCTTGTTATGGCTGATGGTTTCTATTGTTTCAAGATTTTTCTGATCCATTTGAGCAAGTGGAATAGGCCACCATGCTACTTTTGTTTACATTTTTACTCACTGGTAAGATTATTCCACTCTTCATTCTGTATTTTAATGGAAAATTTAGAGAAAAATCATTCTCAACTAGCTATTACAGTCCTATTTCTTTAGAAAATTGTATGGCTTCAATGTTGCTTTCCTTCGGATACTCTACAGTGTCCTTCATTTTTCGTGTATATTTGAAACACTAAGACTTTACTTTTATTCCTCCATCTATTCTTTTTCTCACAACATAATGATTGCTATAGGAACAAATATGTATTTGTGTACAAAGTGCTCTTTTGTAAAGATGAGAACCTTGTTAAACTTAGGGCACATAACTGAGAGGGGGGGTGAATCAGTTGTGCAAAACTTTCTATCTATTTAAACACTTAATTCCACTTTACAATTTAATAGCTTAATTATAAATCAATCATGGAAACATAATGCAACAAAACAAGAGAAGAAACACATCAATGCATGAGACACTAAGATTTTGACGTGGAAAACCTGGTTAAGGGAAAAACCACGGTGTGATTAACCCAAGAATGTATTCTCTGTTAGAAGAATAGAAGGAACAAAATGGCACTTGCCAATTAGGCCTCACTGCCCAAGAACACTGCTCACAAGGGGCTCACTGCCTACAAGAGACACATTGTCTACAAAGAAATAAGTATCACCTACTTGAACTGGAAAAATAGCATTTTCACCATGCTTGAATCAGTTCCATTAAGCCCAATACTTCTGCTCTACCTTTTACTTTCCTCCTCGCTACAACACTCATCTCCATTAGGACTCCTTCAAAATGACTTCACAATCCCTTATTTATACAAGGCATCAACTTAGGAATGATTATCTAAGTCGGCAAACATGCACAATAACATCCGCAAGATGTATAACTCACCTGGTCGGCCTGTTTTAGGAAGAACACCATCATCCGAAAGATGTTCTTCAAAAGTGAACTCCAACTTCAATACGGACCACCAACATGAATTGGATACGATCCAAAGATCACCACAAGCTTACCTGAATCACCAAGAACATCCATACTTCATCTGCTTACTTGAATCCTTCTCTCCTTTAACCGGAACCTCAAGAACACAGTCTATCATTGCTATCACAAAGGGATAGATGCTTGTGGACCTTCAAACCATGAACCAATCTAGTTGACACTCCACAAAGACTTCCTTAGCACTCCCTCAAATCTGCAGAACATTATAATGTAATTCTGGATCTCACCGGACCTATTTGTCTCACTCTGTCACCATTGAACACCTACTGGAACTAGTTTTACTTGAATAGCCATAACTTCTTCAGATCTTCATGTGGACCTCTAAAAACTCTATTGGACTACCTTAAGACACACCTCTACAAACCCTTTAAACCATATCCTCTGATCCTCATCCTATCTTGGACTTTTACCTTACTGTCTTCCCTGTTCTTCTCTGTTTCTGATTGAGACTAATTTTCTCAATATCCTTAGCACATAGCTCATTCAATCCTTATCATTAATGCAATAGGAGTATGTTGACATCAATGACAACACTGGTTAGGCCCATACTTGCAACAATCTCCCCCTTTGTCATTGATGGCAACATATGATGTGGAAAACTATTTTAACCATTAGGACAAGAACTTCTCCTCACTGTCACAACTCCCCCTATTAGCAACAACCATTCACATGTCTTATCTCCCTTAACTTCTCCCCCTTTGATTAGAAACCACTTGTTTTTCACATGTCTTCTCTCCCCCTTTGACATCAATGGAAAAGGGCACATACTTGCAATTCTAACACTTCAGAATTATACCTGCTACTCCCCCTGAGGAGTAGCTCCCCATCATCAATCTGGATCACAAGATATGACTGTGATAACCACTGGACTGATGCTCCTTAGTGCACCTTAGTTCATCACTGGAGGGGCAATGACCCCTAGCTTCTCCCTGAGATACTCAAAAGAATCCTTAGTTAGAGGTTTAGTAAATATGTCTGTAATCTGATCCTTGTAAGGCACAAACTCTAATTTGACTTCATTCTTGTTCACTTTCTCTCTCAAAAAGTGAAACTTAATGGATATATTCTTAGTCTTTGAATGCAACACCATATTCTTAGATATATTTATTGCATTTGAATTATCATAGAAGATTGTGATGGGTTCCTCATACTCTACTTTGATATCTCTTAGCATTTGCTTCATCCACAAAACTTGAGTGCAACTACCTACTGCTGCAATATATTCTGCTTCAGTTGTAGATAGAGATATTTCCTCTTATTTCTTACTTAGCCAAGAAACCAATCTCTTCCCCAAAAAGAATGCTCCACAACTAGTACTCTTTCGGTCATCCACATCTCCTGCCCAATCTGCATCTGTATAGGTATGAAGAAAGAAATCATGATCTCTAGAATACCACAAACCATACTCAACTGTTCCTTTTAGATATCTAAAAATCCTCTTGATTTCCATGACATGAGATTCTCTAGGATTAGCTTGGAATCTAGCAACAAGACCAAGAACCTGTAGAATGTCTGGTCTAGTTTGAGTGAGATACAACAATCCTCCAATCATTGACCTGTACTTTGTCTAATCAACCTTGGGAGAGTCATCATCTTTGCTCAACTTACATCTGGTTGCCATGGGAGTGTTCATTGGCTTTGAGTCTTCCATCCCAAATTTCTTCAATAATTCTTTCACATATTTGGTCTGAGAAATGAAGATTCCTTTCTTTGTTTGAGTGATTTGCAAACCCAAGAAGAAATTCATTTCACCAAGCATGGACATCTCAAACTCACTTTTCAATTGATTTGCAAAAGTTTTACACATACTATCTCTTCCTCCAAAAATGATATCATCAACAAACACTTCAACAATTAAGATGTTTTCATGATCAATTTTGAAATACAAGTTACTGTCAGTAGTACCTTTGTTGAAACCAATCTTCAAAAGATGCTTATCCAATCTTTCATACCATGCTCTTGGGGCTTGCTTCAGTCCATACAGAGCTTTCTTCAATTTGCAGACCATCACCATGATCAGACAATTGAAAACCATCCGATTGTTCAATGTACACTTCTTCTTCCAAGTCACCATTTAGGAAGGCAGACTTGACATCCATCTGATACACTTTAAAATCTTTGAAGGTAGCAAATGCAAAAAATAATCTGACTGCTTCAATTCTTGCCACCAGAGCAAAAGTTTCTTCAAAATCAACTCCTTCTATTTGAGAATAGCCTTTGCAGACCAATTTGGCTTTGTTTCTGATTACTTCACCAACTTCATTTAGTTTGTTCTGGAAGACCCATTTGGTTCCAATCACATTCTTGTTTCTAGGTCTGGGAACAAGATCCCAAGTGTGATTTTTCTCAATTTGCATTAGTTCTTCCTCCATGGCTTTTGACGAATTTTCATCATTGTAAGCTTCATTCACTGTCTTAGGTTCAATCTTTGAAATCAGACAACACTCTTCTGAATCTTGAGCAATTCTTCTTCTTGTTTGTACTCCTTTGCTTTTATCACCTATGATCTGGTCTTCAGAGTGGTTTAGTCTTACATACCTGGGAACTTTGGGAGTTTCTTGCACTTCTAATTCTTGACTAGACTCATTGGACCTCAACTCTTCTTCCTAATTTTTCAGATTAGTTTGAATCTAAATTTTAGAAGGGGCTTGGGCTCTTTGAGACATAACACCATCCTGATCATCTTCATCATATTCATAAAACCTTGAGGGTTTTTCAATTCCTTTATCAACCTTCACATTTGTACTTTCTATAATCTTTCTTAGTCTCTTGTTATAACACCGGTATGCTTTTCTTTGAGTAGAGTAGCCCAAGAATATTCCTTCATCACTTCTAGAATCAAAGTTTCCTAGATCTTCATCTCTTTCAATGTAACATTTTCTACCAAAAACTCTGAAATACCTCACAGTAGGAGTGATGCCAAACCAAAGTTCATAAGGAGTCTTACCGGTATTGCTTCTGATTTGAACTTAATTGAGGGTATAGACTGCAGTACTGACAGCTTTTCTCCAATAGATCTGAGGAACATTTGCTTCCATCATCATGTTCTTGGATGCTTCTTGGATGGTCCAGTTTTTTCTCTCAACTACTCCATTCTACTTTGGAGTCCTAGGAGTAGACAACTGCCTTTTTATTCCATGTTTCTCACAGAACTCTATGAACTCTCTGGATGTGAATTCTCCACCTCTGTCAGACCTCAGACATTTCAATTTTAATCCGGTTTCATTTTCTACCATAACCTTGAATATTTTGAATTTTTCAAGAGCTTCTGATTTCTCTTTCAGAAAGGTTACCCACACCATACGAGAATAGTCATCAATTAGCAACATGAAGAATCTATCACCTTACACACTTCTGATTCTTGCCGAACCACAAAGATCAGTATGAACTAGGTCCAATAAACCAGCAGAAGATTGTTCCTTGCTTTTAAATGAGACTCTACTTTGTTTACCCAACTGACATTCTTTGCATAAACTATTTGTGGGTTTCACTCATTTTAGAAGATCTCTTATAGCCTGAGTATTACTTATCTTGATGATATTATCAAAATTCACATGACACATTCTCCTACGCCATAACCAACTCTGATCAACTTGCACAAATAGACAACTTTTACTAGTACCAACTAAATAGAAGATATTACCTTGTGTTTGGGTACCAGATGCAATCTCTATTCCAGAACTCTCAAAGATCTTGCATTTTCCATTCTTGAATCTGAGATCATAGCCTTTGTCCACCAACTATCCAACACTGAGAAGATTGTACTTCAATCCTTCAACATACAGTACATTTCTGATTTTGTTCTTTCCATCAAAAGAAATAGTTCCTCTACCTCTGATTCTACCAGCAAAATTGTCACCAAACTTTACCACTCCTCCTTCATACCTTCCAAATCTACAAACTTATTTTTGTCACCTGTCATATGGTGAGAGCATCCACTGTCAATGACCCAATCATCCTTTTCTTTAACTTGGGCAGCCAGAGCTCTTTCTTCAACTTTATGATTGACAAACTCAGAGGATATTAGTTCTTCTTCCTTGATAGCAATAAACACCCATTCACTTCTGAATTTGTTTTCTGTCTCTGATTCATCATTTGTTACTCCTTCATTGTCATCTTCTTCACGAACATAGTAACAATTCTTTTGGAACCTTGATCTGTTAGGGTTTGGCCTTGAGAATCTTTCCAGACAATTTGAGGCAAAATGACCAATCTTATTGCAATTAAAACACTTAAAAGGCAATTTCCCTTCATACTTGCTAGATCCTCTTGGTAGTCTTTTTGCAATAAGAGCTTCAAGGTGAGCAGTTTCAGCTTCTTCTTCTTCCAGGTCTTTTCTTGCTTTTTCATACCATGAAAGTTTCTTTGAAGAGTTCTCTCCCGGATCAAACCTTTGTTTACCTTTTACAGAGGCACTGACTTTGAATGCAGATTCAGTCTTGGGGGGGTCATCTCCAAATTTTATCATTTCAAATGCAGCCAGTTTCCCAGCCAATTGATCTCTTGTGACAGTTGTATGGGCTCTGAATTCTTCAATGGCAGCAGCCTTGATTTTGTAAGATTCAGGTAGAGATCTGAGAATTTTGCCAACAATCTCATTTTCATAAAAGACTCCACCAGCATTTCTAATTCCACAAACCAACTCATTCATTCTTTGCATAAAAGTAGTAATATTTTCATCATCTCTCATCTTTATTTTTTCAAATTTCCCTTTTAGACTCTATAACCTTGCACATTTAACATACTGGTCTCCTTCATGCAAAAGTTCCAGTTTTTTCCAAATCTCAAAAGTAGTTGGTAGGTCAATAACATTTGAGAGCTCTGAGTCAGATAATGCGCTTAGAAGAGCCTCTATGGTCCACAGATTGTTTTCAGCATGTATGATTTCATTTAGGGTTGTCGAACCACCCTGTGGAGGTACATACTATTTTGTAACCATGGACCAATACGCCATTCCCATACACTGCAAGTGACATTTCATGCGACCTTTCCAAAGAGCA
Source organism: Cunninghamia lanceolata (assembly GCA_027924645.1). Taxonomy (NCBI): domain Eukaryota; kingdom Viridiplantae; phylum Streptophyta; class Pinopsida; order Cupressales; family Cupressaceae; genus Cunninghamia; species Cunninghamia lanceolata. The sequence continues at coordinate 14,102,066 of BSBN01000169.1, read as the reverse complement.
AAGTTGGTTCCATCAAACTTCAGACTATCCTTCTTGTAAGATGACATCCTAGATCTCCTTAAGCGGTTAAGCTCTTTTTAGAGGAACTTATCTCTGATACCAATTGTTAAACTTAGGGCACACAACTGAGAGGCGGGGTGAATCAGTTGTACAAAACTTTTTATCTATTTATACACTTAATTCCACTTTGTAATTTAATAGCTTAATTATAAATCAATCATGGAAACATAATGCAACAAATCAAGAGTAGAAACATATCAATGCATAAGACACCAAGATTTTGACGTGGATAACATGGCTAAGGGAAAAACCATGGGGTGATTAACCCAAGAATGTATTCTCTGTTAGAAGAAAAGAAGGAACAAAATGGCACTTGCCAATTAGGCCTCACTGCCCAATAACACTGCTCACAAGAGGCTCACTACCTACAAGAGACACACTGTCTACAAAGAAATAAGTATCACCTACTTGAACTAGAAAAATAGCATCTTCACCATGCTTGAATCAGTTCCATTAAGCCCAATACTTCTGCTCTACCTTTTGCTTTCCTCCTCGCTACAACACACTCATCTCCATTAGGACTCCTTCAAAATGACTTCACAATCCCTTATTTATACAAGTTATCAACTTAGGAATGATTATCTAAGTCAGAAAACATCCACAATAACATCCGCAAGATGTATAACTCACCCGGTCGACCTATTTTAGGAAGAACACCATCATCCGAAAGTTGTTCTTCAAAAGTGAACTCCAACTTCATTGCGGACCACCAACACGAACTGGACATGATCCAAAGATCACCACAAGCTTGCCTGAATCACCAAGAACATCCATACTTCATTTGCTTACTTGAATCCTTCTCTCCTTCAACCAGAACCTCAAGAACATAGTCTATCATCACTATCACAAAGGGATAGATGCTTGTGGACCTTCAAAGCATGAACCAATCTAGTTGACACTCCACAAAGACTTCCTTAGCACTCCCTCAAATCTGTAGAACATTATAATGCAATTCTGAATCTCACCGGACCTATCTGTCTCATTCTGTCACCACTAAACACCTGTCGGAACTGGTTTTACTTGAATATCCATAACTTCTTCAGATCTTCATGCGGACCTTTGAAAACTCTACTGGACTACCTTAAGACACATCTCTACAAACCCTTTAAACTGCATCCTCTGATCCTCATCCTATCTTGGACTTTTACCTTACTGTCTTCCCTGTTCTTCTCTGTTTCTGATTAAAACTAATTTTCTCAATATCCTTAGCACATAGCTCATCCAATCCTTATCATCAATGCAATAGGAGTATGTTGACATCAATAACAACACTAGTTAGGCCCATACTTGTAACAAACCTTATTACCCTAGCTAGGGTTTTGTGAATGACATAATGAGAGGCTTTCTCTATACCTTCCTTACTTTCTTTGTGGACTGAGACAATGCATTTTATCTTGAGGTTCTATGCTCATATAACTATGTATGCATTTGGAAGTGTATATTTTTCATTTGGTGACTGTGAAAGTGACCTATTTATAGTCTCTCAGGCTCACTGTACCTTCTAAATATTAAAGCTATATCTCTTATTGCATGATTCTTGTAGCATAGAATTATATTATGTGTATTGTACCTTCTCACTGATGGCATTATGATTTCTCTTCATGATTTACTATCTTTGACTTGCACTTCACTTGCTCTTCTTATAATTCTTATGCTCATACACACTTATCTTCTCAAAACAACCTATACTCTCATGATTATCCTTCTGAGCTATCTTCACCACTGTCATGGCAATAGCTATGGCTTTGTTTGATCTGGTAGTGAAGAACTCTAAAACTTCAATGATACTCTTTATGGACTGCACTTTACACCTCTTTCATCTTCATTTGCATTGATGACTGTCACCCATCCTCTTCATTAGTTGTGTAAGGTGTTGCCAACATCTTGTATATGACTGTCCCTCCTTCCTTGTTATGGCTTTATCTAGTATATGCTATCTAGAGTGATGATACTCTCATGACAGTGGATTGGTATAAAATATATTTGATACTTCATAAAACCTCTTTTCTCTAAAATGTGGAACAGTCATATATAGGATGCAAGTAACCATAGTTTAAAAATAATGAAGAATATGAAAGATGGAGTTAGCACAAAATACCATGATTATGGGATGCTCTTGATTCCTGTAGCTATACCTGTAGATTATGATTTTCTCTTCATAATGTAGAAGTATATAGTGATCATATGATGAATGCACTATCCATCTTTTGACTATTCCATTATGTAGATGTATTGATGGCATTGTAAGCTCTTCTCTGGCAGTCCTATTCACTCTACTTATGATCTCTCTTACATACAAGACAACTAACATGGCATGCCACACAAATATAGGATTGTTTCTCATTATATGGCTGTCCTATAGTTGATAATATGCTTCTTAGTTGATGGGACAATCACCTTAATGACTGATTTTTGTCCTTTATGGTTGTTTAATGTATTCAATAGCAATCTTACACCTCATTCACAACAAAAGTGGTAAATACCTGTTGTATTGTTGCTCCATGATGTTCTTTGGTTGTAATGCTCTTGATGGGATTGTTCTTTAGTTGATATTGCTCTGATGGTGACTATCCTGCCTTGGAGACTGTCTCATGATGTATTAGTGTTATATTGAATTTCAATCAGAATATGTTTTTTATTTATTAATCTCAAAGTTTCTTTGCTTATCTTATATTCCCCTTAAGATCAAGGGGTAGCATGCTGGGCTCAACCCTTGTGGGAGTACATTTTTTACCACATGCTGAAATGTCATGCATAATGAATTAGCAACATGGTTTTGCCTATACCAGCACAATGAAAAAACATGTTAGATAAAAATAGTGAAGCTCAATGTTCCTGTGATATTTCATTTTTCAGGCTTTCTTGCATACATATGTTTGTTTATCTAATGCATCATAGGCAATGTACTATATTTTTGTTGATAGAGCACATAGGAAGACTCATATCCGGAGATCTAACAACTCTTTTCATCATGATGCAAGTTCTTTTAAGGATCAGAAGTGAGGAGAAGCAGGCTGCAATGAAGACCAACACCGAACACTAACATGCAATGATGGATATGTCTCATCTTATTTAGTTCATTTCCTTTATTTAATCCTCGGATGCATAGTACATTCTTTATGATGTGTTGGTTCAGCTATTCCCATGGCTTGTGTGGTACATTTGATCTCTCTTTTGTCCAAAATGAATAAAAAACAACATTTTGCAATCTTGTACAATTCTATATATACTTCATTTACAACATGAATGAATCATTGTAAAGTGAATAAATCATTGCTAAATGAATGAAGCAACTTCTTAACATTTATGAAGCCTCTTTTGTACTACAAAGCATTGAATGACAAACTAAATTCTACCTTTTAAGCACCTTGAATCATGCAACACATTGCATAACAACAATTGAACTCTTTCTTTTAAACTTGGATATGCAATGGTTAAGCATGGCAGAAATATGTTAGAATATCCTTCACCTAAAAATAAGAATAAACTGCTCCAACTCTACCAATTTGAGATGTAGGTGAAAATTTGGTAACAGAACCCTAAACCCTTAACCCATAATAGATTTGCTATTCTAACCATCTTGTGAACCCTATAAACCCTCAACCCGTAACCCTAGGACCTAAAGCCTGGGATATGAACCCTTAACCCATAATAGATTTGTTATTCTAAGCATCTGATGAATCTTAGAAATCTTAAACCCTTAACCATTGGACCTAAAGCCTAGGATGTGAATCCTAAACCCTTAACCCATATAGATTTGTTATTCTAAGCATCTCATAAACCCTACAAATCCTAGAAATCCTATATAGATTTGTTATTCTAAGAGGATGGCTTAAGGGGAGTTAAGGGATTAGCCCTAAACCATTAACCCATATAGATTTGTTATTCTAACCATCTCATGAACCCTAGAAATCCTGAACCCTTAACCCTAGGACCTAAAGCTTAGGAAATGAACCCTAAACCCTCAACCCATATAGATTTTTTATTCTAACCATCTCATGAACCCTAGAAATCCTAAACCATTAACCCATATAGATTTGTTATTCTAAGCATCTCATGAACCCTAGAAATCTTAAAACCTTCACCATAGGAGCTAAGCCCTAAACCCTTAGCCCATATAGATTTGTTATTCTAAGAATCTCATGAGCACTAAACCCTTAACCCATATAAATTTGTTATTCTAAGCATCTCATGAACCCTAGAAATCCTAAACACTTAACCATATGATCTAAACCCTAGGAGATGAACTCTAAACCCTTAAGCCATATAGATTTGTTATTCTAAGCATCTCATGAACCCTAGATACTCTAAACCCTTAACCCTAGGATATGAATCCTAAACCCTTAACCCTAGGGGATGCAAGATGATGGATTAAGGGTAGATAAGAGGATATGGCTTAAGTGGTCCTAAGAGGATGGCTTAAGGGGAGTTAAGAGAGTGACTTAAGGGGATGCAAGAGGATGGATTAAGGGTAGATAAGAGGATATCGCTTAAGGGGTCCTAAGAGGATGGCTTAAGGGTAGTTAAGAGAGTGACTTAAGGGGATGCAAGAGGATGGATTAAGGGTAGATACGAGGATATGGCTTAAGGGGTCCTAAGAGGATGGCTTAAGTAGAGTTAAGAGAGTGACTTAAGGGGATGTAAGAGGATGGATTAAGGGTAGATTGAAGGATATGGCTTAAGGGGTCCTAAGAAGATGGATTAAGGGGAATTAAGAGAGTGACTTAAGGTGATGCAAGAGGATGGATTAAGGGTAGATAAGAGGATGTCACTTAAGGGGTCCTAAGAGAATGGCTTAAGGGGAATTAAGAGAGTGACTTAAGGGGATGCAAGAGGATGGATTAAGGGTAGATAGGAGGATATGGCTTAAGGGGTCCTAAGAGGATGGGTTAAGGGGAATTAAGAGAGTGACTTAAGGGGATGCAAGAGGATGGATTAAGGGTAGATAAGAGGATAGCTTAAGGGGTCCTAAGAGAATGGTTTAAGGGGATATGAAATCAATTATAAACTTTTTATAAAATGACAACAAATTATTTAGTTTTATATTTTGACTATCAATTAAATGTATCTAGAACTGTATATAGTTACTTGTATCTAGATTCAAATTCCATTGTAATATATATGCATGTCCTCTCTTTTTTGTAATGCATCTCGTTTTGGGAGACCTGAAACAAAAATGATTTAAAACTATAATTAGGAAATGACTAAAGACTAACATATATAGACATGTATATGTGATAAATTTTTAACTATATATAGACAATCAATTAAATATATATACAACTATATACTTAGCTATAATTATTTACTCCATTGTACCATTTGCAACCTCTCTTTTTTGTATGCATCTATGATTGTCTCATGATCATTCATTGAAAGTGTCCATAACACTTTATTAGCAGACCTCCCTTTATATTTAACTAGTTTTATATTGGTTGCCAAAATCAAATGTGAGTAATGTATAATCTTACTGTGTCTTTCATAGTCTTCAAATGTAGGCAAGCCATTCTTTCTTATTAGATATTTTCGAAGCCAGGTGCCAACAATAACCATAGAACCAGTTGGATACTCAAAGTTATCATCATCCACTTTAGGATGTACCAACTTATGTTTTCTCTCAATACATCTAGCCAACCAATATTCCGTCTCCTCTTCATTCCCCTCAGGTGCAACAACAACATACACATGTCCTACAAAAAAAAATTCAATAAAGAGTGACATATATTTAATTCACATATGAACATGCATACATATAAAATTCAATTCAATTTAATGTACCTTCTTGTACAAGGTCTAAAACATGATCATAATCATCCGATGCAAACACTTGATTATCTTCAATTGTTGTTCCATGTTGATCATGTATCGATGTAGGTGTTAAGTTTCTTTGTTTCCGTTCTTCAACCCATTCTATATTTTCACATGCCTCCCAATAACATGCAATACAAAATTGAAAAAAACATGCAAGCTCCCTTGTCCATATTGTCCATGTGTTTGCATTAGAACTCTTAAACGAATGCCATTTTGTAAATCCATTAATTGTTTCACAATCTTATCAAGTAAGAATATCAGTTTCTTCAACTAACCAAAAGAAGCCTTGAATTATTGAGCTCTCACTTGTTCTTGTAGATAATTTTGTATTGCACTAATCTACAATTGCACGTACATCTTTGAATTTCTTTGTATCCTAAAATTTTAGTTTCTCTAGAAAGAGCTCTTTTCACACATGCACCTGCTCCATCATGTTCTTCTTTACCATGTCTAGCTTCAAAAAAACTCCACATGTGCTGGATATTATTTTCATTATGAACTCTACATAGCTAATAAAATATTGTAGCATTCTTGAATTGACCTGTGCAATGATCTGACCATATGAGATGTTCTCTCATTTGAATTCCTCTCTCTTTTAAATTTTTATAAAATATATCAAAACAATATTGAACAAATTCAGATGAATGTAATCGATTATTACTCACATAAAAATGTTACTGTCTCAAAAAATTTCTATTATCTTCTTTACTATCATCTGCATGTCTATATAGAATATGAACAAATATGGCTACTTGCACTAAATTATATTATTGTGATTAAATTTCTTCTTGTGGAGTAAGAGTAGTTTTTTTGGCAAAATCAACAACTAACAATATTTCAATTGGGAATGTGTTTTTACATGTACAAAACTAACCATCAAGCCAATGACCATATTAAGAGTGTTCTACATATTTAGGTACAATCTTATCTTTAAATTCTTTAATAAATGCATGCACACTAAATTTTTCCACAATTAGCTTACAACATTTTCCAATTTTTCCATATTTTAAAGAATATTCCAACATTTTATTTTTTTTTAACATTCACTAATTGTTGCCCAAATTCATGTAAACTACTTTCATGCATACATTCTCCTAACAATGAAAAGTTACTACATCTATCACATTGTCCAGAAATACATGCATTTAAATAACAAAAGTTTCCATTAGAGGGTTCACAAAATAAAATTTCTTTAAAATCTTTGATTGTTTTAGGTGGCATATTAATACCACAAATGTCCTACATAATTTGGTTAGCATGCAAAGTACAATGTATATATCAAAAAATATCATAATAATAATGGAATTGCACATGAGTTTTACAATAATAAGAGATTCACTGTTTATTACTTCTAACATATCTAATAGATGCTTTGGATGAGGATCATAGATTTTTGATGCCACCCTTAATTTTAAAACATCTCTAATATTAGGTGATACTCTTGTATTATCATGCCAATATTTTTTGATTTAAGATTTGATTTCATTAGTCAATTTCCTGTCTAACCTTGGGAGTCTACCATTAAAACTACAACATTGATTAATTAGATATTTTTAAATACTTTCTCTTCTTTTAGTTGCTCTTATCAAAGTTTTAGGATTTACTTTTATATATTTACTAATCTTACTTGACATTCTTTTATTTGAAGTTGATTTATTAACTAGAGCAGTTGTTATTGCATGTCAAGTTACATTCTTATCTTTAGATCGACTTTTCTTTCCTATAGAATCAATAGCATTGGCAACACTAGATATGACTTGTTCTAATGAATAATCTTTCTTTTTTGGTTTTACAAAAATACCTAATTTTTCATCACTTTTTGTATTTTCCACATTTTCATCAATTGCATCATGAATTGACATTGAAATCCTATTTTCTTTCTATAAAAAAAACATTTTATATAATCTATTTACATGAGTTCTCATTTATCTCCAAGAAACTTTACCAGGAAGGTTACCTAACACATCTCTTTCAATTGTGAAAATAATATTTTCATTTTCATTTTGGAATATACAAGAGATTTCATTCTCATTTTCATCAATATGAGGGATTTCATCATTATTTTGTTTTTGCATTGTTTCAAAACTAGAATTATTGATACTATCAATGGTGTATCTAGCTTCATCTAAATAACTAAGATCAATATTATCAAGACTTGGATTTGAAGACATTCCTAGAGAAATTGTTTGAATAGGTGCATTTTCCATATCATTGGGACATGGATTTGAAGACATACCTTAAGTTGTTTCCATAGGTGCTATTTCCATATGATTCAAAGTTGAAGTTGAAGGTATAGTTGGGTTTGTCTCCATAATTGCATTTTCTTCCATATTCACTATCTCCACATTTGCATCATCTACATTCATCTCGCCCTTCATGGTTTCCTCTTCAACATTCATGGAACTAGATGCTTCCAAATTTTTCATTTGGTGAATCCTTTCTCTTCTATCCCTTTATCTTTTTGCCTCCATTTCTCTATTTGCTTCAATTTATTTGGGTGTCATTAACTTTCTACATTTTTTTCTTTATCTTTCCTTTGATCCCATGATTACCAAACCCTTTTGATAAAAAATGATTCTTAACCTATTTTCCAATTGATACCTCATTCAAATATTCAAATAAAAGTATATAATATGGAGATCCTTTCTTCTATAAACTTTGAAGTACAAAAACATCATGAATACATCCAAAATTTCTCTTTTTTCTGAATCTTCTTGTAAAAAGTCCTTGTACATGATTCCACTTTAGAAAATTCAACTTAGAGTTATCTCTTCCAAAAATTTGAATAGAACATGACCCATTAAGAGATTGTACAAGACAAGATTGAAATAAAAAATGTAGAAAATGGCACTTTTGGTCCGTACTATAGAAAAGGAATGTTGTAGAAAAAATGTGCTTAGTTGGTTTTTTTCAAATTGGGGAAAAACATATATATAAGAAATGTGTATGCGTTATAAAATGTGTATGGGTTCTATTTTAAGAATGCATACGCATTATATAACGTGTACATGTTTCTTTTTTCAAACGAACAAATAGATAATGCATACGCGTTATATAACACATACGCATTTAGTTTTAAGAATGCATATGCGTTTTGTAATGCATACGTGTTTTTAAAATTTTAAATTCCCAACCCACGTGCTACATCAGTTTTAGGCTTGGGAAAGGCTTGGCAACCTGACCCTTAGCCTTTGACCTACAACTAAAAAACTAAGGCAAGTTTAAGAGAAATGTCCAACTTTGGCAATATAGTTGATAAACTTTTTTTCTGAATTAATCTATTCAATTAAAACCCATTATAGAACACGATGTCTAGTTTTTGAAATATATAATTTTTGTTAAGATTGGATTATGTTTTTTATTTTTTAATTAATTTCTAAGCAAACTGGTCCATAAACTTAAAATATCAGACTTTTTTATAAATAATTTTTTTCTGGTTAATTTTTTTGTAAAAAAATTATATGACATCAGTCTTCAGACAATTCTCTACACTAAAAAAATCAAAAAAGTATTTATTTTAGGTCCAATTATGTTGTCTGTACATGTTGATTTTTAAAAATAGCAATTATGGCCAATAAAAATTCAAGAAAAAAATATTAGGAAAAAAATTACAAAAAAAATATGCTCATCAATCTTCATGTTAGATATCTTTTCCCAAAAAGAATTAGAAAAATACTTTTATTTAGGTCAAAAAGTGGTGTCAGTACACGTGCATGGTATGGTAAAAAAAAATGACTTTTAAAAAGTGGTTTTTATACATGCATATCAAAATTTAATTTCTATCATCTAGGTATTTAAATAAATTACATATTTAGAAACTAGATTCAAAATACTAAATTTCATATTATTGACTATTTTTAAGATTTATTGTGTAAGTGCTTCAAATTTTCAGGCCAAGTGTGACAAATTTTGAAAAACTGCAAAAACACTTCCATTTCTTAAGCTTTTTGTGGACCCAACTTCTTGTATCAGCCACTTCCTTAGATTTTCTTCACTTAGATCTATGTAGCATTTGAGCTATAAATGTAACATTTTAATTTTGTGCTATGTTTTCTCTATTGTCATGAATCTATAGGTTTGAACAATTTAAATGCCACATCCAGCTTAACTTTTATGTGTATTTTCTTTGCTCATGATGCCTTCTTTGCTAGGCATAAATCTCTCCATGGAGTCCATTAAATTTTCTTAAAACCTTTGAAAAAATAATTCTCTCTACACATGCACTCATGCTATGATATTGTTCACTTACCAACTAACTTTCTAGTAGAAAAATAGACTAATTGCTACATTGTTGAAACATTACCATTCTCTCAAGGGTTTGCCGGAGCTGTTGATTCTTGTCAATCATTAATTGAAATTCATCTTTACTAATAAAGAAGTAATCCTAGCTGCATTACACAAGTTATAGTTGTAATTAAAAAGTAAATTCCCTTATGTGCTTATTGTAGTCTCTTCGTAACATTACCTTTTCCTACTTAGGTTAGTCCACAAATGACAATAACATGGAGAAATTGAGGCCCAACAGATGTACATAAACCCCATGTGTAGGTCATTCTAAAACTATTCAACTTGTAATATCATCCCATGGATTCATAGATTAGCTATTACACTTGCATGCACCCCTTTACTTGCATTGGCGGTGATTACTTCTTACATGCATTTAAGTATTTTTCATGCCCTACACTTCTTTTGAATATTTAATGTTACAGTTGAAGCTCTATAAATGAAAACACTTTCCCTTATCTGCCTCACTCCAAAACTAGTATTAGATCTTATGTCTTTATATCCATGCATATATTTGGAAAAATGCCACCATAGCCAAGCATTGTGCACATTGGATAGTCTGTACAATAATCGTACATACCAAGTGATCTTATAAAAGTATTCCAAAATATTGTGGAAAATTGTGGATCAAAACCATTACGGAGAACTGCAAAAAAAAAAAAAAAAATTTATTAGCCACCAAATGCTTAAAAGCCTCCTAAAGTTAAAAGCTAAAGAAAGCACAATATGTAATTTTACATAGTAAGAGCACAACAAAAGTGACACTTGATAGCTTGCATTAGCATCTATGATCCAGGATCATAACTAGTTCAAAAGTAATCTTGCATCAACCAAAAACATTTGCATTTCAATTTGTTTCCTTTCTTTTTTTTTTTCTAGTTCAATACAGTCAGTTCAGTTAGTAGTAGTTTCAGTATTTTGGTCAGCATTCTACTGAAGTTTCATTTTAGACCTTACAGAGTTGGACTTAGCATCTAGACACCTTCATGCATGCCATATCCAAAATTCAGATAATTTGGATCAGGTACCAGAAAGATATCACTATCAGAAGATTGAATATTTTATCTGAACAAAACATCTTGACAGTCTGAGAAAATCTGCTAAAGGAGAAGACTTGTAGAGCATTTCATGACTGGTGGAGCTAAATGACACATCAGTCAATGTTGTTTGGATCATGGCTGACCTTCTCTGAGATTTGCATGCTATTCCATTTATTTACAGAGGATTTTTATATGATTAAGTCTAAGCTATCCATGTACACACGTTACAACTCTTCATTGGAGTTTACGATCTTCCTTGGCTGATGCAGAGGAATTTTTTAGTCCAGAGATGATATATAATCATGTAATAGATGCCTAGGAAAGTAGTTAGCATAATTTACAAGTTAGGTATGGTATGAATTCTTTGCAAAGGAGCTTTAAAGCTATATCTGGTGCATATTTTGTAATTGGGGAATCAGGCCTGTGAGCCCTAATTGTAAGCCCACATGATTTTGACTAGTTTATATTTTGAATCTATGATATACCGAATGACCGAACTTACATTTTTTTATATCTTTGAGTTGTTTCCATTGTGTTTACTCTTGCTGCATGGTCTAGACTGTTCACTTTGTGGACCCTCCTAACCATGACTGCACCAAGTGGTATCAGAGAAAAGTTTGAATCTTTGGGAGAAAATTTAGTGAAGTTGGTGAAGGATTTCCATAAGATCTTGCTATGAACAGATCGTTGAATTTGAGGTAGATTACCTATGTTGTCAACTGATCACCAATTGTGAGGTAGTTGTCACCTTGTATCCCAATCACTGAACTTGAGGCAATTACACTTGATCCTAGGAAGAAATGCCATTGAGGAGAATACCTATTGTTCGTACTATGGCCGGAAGAATCGATGAGATGATGGAAATGATGAAAACAATACAAGTTTTCTTCGATGCTATTGAAGAAGATCAGAGAAGAGGACTTATACCTTGACCTAATGTTGAAAGTGATGATGATAAAGAATTTTGGTCTACTAATAAAAATGAAGTAACCCTAGGCGATGAAGATGAAGAATCAGATCAAGTCATGATGTTGCAAGCTATTTCAAAGATTGGGAAAAGACCTAGAGTTGATGTACCAAACTATACTGGCAATTTGAATCCTGAGGAACTGATTGATTGGATAAATGACCTAGAAGAATACTTTGAGTATGAAGAAATTGAAGATCCAGAGAAGGTGAAATTTGTAAAGAGAAAGTTGAAAGTTCAGTTTGATAGAAATAGAAGAGGAAAGGAAAAGATTACAAAATGGGATAGGATGGTGACAAAGTTGAAGAATCAATCTATACCTGCTGACTATGAGTTAGAACTGTTGAAGACATTGCAAAACCTTAGACAAAAGGAGAAATCTGTGAAGGAGTACACTGAAGAATTTCATAAGATGATCATAAGGACAAGACATAGTGGAGCAAGCAAGGAGAAAGTGGCTAGATACATCAATGGACTAAGATTGAAAATTTAAGAAGAACTAAGTTTGGTGATGATGAAAACATTGGAATATGCATATCAATTTACCTTGAAAGTTGAAGAAAAGTTGACCAAGAGGCATGATCAGAGACAGAGTGGCAGAGGAGGTAAATTTTAGAGAGGTACAATATTTTCTAGAGGGGAAAGATCATATGCAGAGCAAAATAGACAAGAGAACACATTCAAGAAGGAAGAAAGAGATAATAATGCATACCAGAGAGATGACAAAACTTTCTACTACAAAGGAAACCCTAGTCCATACCAGAGTGAAGAATATAGAAGAGAAGGAAGAGGACCTGATGGGAGAACATTTAGAGGAACTTTTTTTAAGTGCGGAGGTGAAGGACACAAAGAATTTGAATCAAATCAAGGGATTACAAGCAACAAGATAGAGAACAGTGGAAGAGTGGGCTATGTGGAAGAGGAACCTATTGGATTACCTAGTTCAGTTGGTAAACCTAACAAAGGAGAATCACTTTTCATGAGGAGAGCACTATTTCAAGTAGAGACAAATGAAGAACCACCGCATAGGAAAATTTTGTTCAGAACCAAATGCAAATTAGGAGGTAAATATTGTAAACTTGTAATTGATAGTGGTAGTTTAGATAATTTAGCTTCAGAGGAGATGGTGACTAAGTTGAAGTTTGAAAGATTGAAACACCCTAAGCCATATCAGATAGCATGGATTCAAGATGATCATAAGGTACTGGTGAGTGAACAATGTTTGGTGAAATTTCATATTGGATCTTATCATGATGAAGTATTGTGTGATATTATGCCTATGGATGTTTGTCAAATATTGTTGGGTAGACCATGGCAATATGATAGAAAAGCTATACATGATGGGAGAACAAATATGTATACTATAACATCAAATGGGAAGAGAATTACTTTGATTCATTTGGAAGATGATCTTAAGAGTGAAGTATGTGGGAATGCTAGAATATGTTTGGTAGATGGAAGAAATTTTTTGGATGGTTTGAGACATGAGAACATTTGTTATGCTTTGATTCCTAAGAAGACTAAAAACCTGAAGATAGAGACTGAAGAATCACAACTGGAGGAGATAACTAAGTTGCGGATAGAGTATGAAGACATCATATCAAATAATGTACCTGAAGGATTGCCACCAATCAGAACTATCAGTCATCACATGGATATTATACCTAGAGCCAGTTTGACTAACAAAGTAGCACACAAAATGACACCGACATAGAATGAAGAATTGAATAGACAGATAAATGAGTTGTTGAGGAAAGGTTTGATCAGAGATAGTTTGAGTCCTTGTGTTATACCTGTAGTGTTAGCACCAAAGAAGGATGGAGAATGTAGAATGTAAACATACTCTAGAGAAATAAACAAGATCATAGTTAAGTATAGATTTCCTTTACCTAGAATAGATGATATTATGGATTGTTTGAGTGGAGCAAATATTTCACAAAGATAGACTTGAAGAGTGGATACCATTAGATTAGAATCAAAGAAGGAGATGAATGGAAGACTACTTTTAAGACAAATGAAGGATTGTATGAGTGGTAAGTGATGCCTTTTGGATTGACAAATGCACTGAGTACTTTCATGTGGTTGGTGAATGAAGTCTTGAAGACATTCTTGGGTAAGTTTGTTATTGTATTTTTGGATGATATTTAGATTTTTAGTAAGACAAAAGAAGAACATGTGTGGCACTTGAGACAAGTATTGTAGAGGTTGAGAGAAGAGAAATTGCTGATAAACACTAAGAAGTGTAGTTTCATGAAGGAAGAATTGGTATATTTGGGATTTGTGATTTCTGTGAAAGGATTGAAGATGGACCCTGATAAAGACAAATTGTTGAATGGCCTACACCTGAAAGCATTAGAGAAGTCAGATTATTTCATGGATTAGCTAATTTCTACTAGAAGTTCATCAGAAATTTTAGTTCAGTATGTCACCCTATGACAGAGACAATGAGAGGTGACAGAAGAGACTTTAAGTGGACATCATGAAAAGATAGAAGTTTTGAGTTGTTAAAGCAGAAAGTGACAGAGAAACCTGTGTTGCCATTACTAGATTTCAATAAGGTATTTCAAGTAGATTGTGATGCAAGTGGAAATGCACTAGGAGTAGTGCTAAGTCAAGAAGGTAGACCTATAGCATATTTCAGTAAGAAGTTGAATGATGCAAGGAGAAGATATTCAGTTTATGATCAAGAGTTCTAAGATATAATTCAAGCCTTGAAGAAGTGGAGACATTATTTGTTGCCTAAGGAATTTGTGTTGTATATAGATCATCAAACTTTGTAGTATTTGAATAGTCAAGGAAAGTTGAATCAAAGACATATGAGATGGGTAAAGTTCATGTAGAGTTACACTTTTGTACTGAAGCATAGGAGTGGAAAATCAAATAAAGTTGCAGATGCCTTGAGTAGGAGAAGGAACTTGCTGACATAGATGAGAGTTCAAGTGTTAGGATTTGAGGAATTGAAGAACATGTATGAGAAAGATCTTGATTTTTTAGAACCTTGGAAAGCATGTAAGGAGCCTGTTGTGATAGATAAAAGTCAATGGTTGGATTATTTCATTTAGGAAGATATGTTGTTCAAAGGAAATCAGTTATGCATACCTAGGAGTTTGATGAGAGACAATTTGATCAAAGAGAAGCACAGTGGTGGATTGACATGAAATTTTGGCATTGATAAGACAATGGCTTGGGTAAGTGAAAATTACTTTTGGCCTTAGATACATAAGGATTCTAGGAAATTTGTGCAGAGTTGTAGAGTTTGTCAAGTTGCAAAAGGAAGTAGTCAGAATATTGGATTGTATAAACCTTTGACAGTACCAGCGAGACCTTGGGAAGACATAAGTATGGATTTCATAATGGGATTTCCAAAGACATAGAGAGGACATGATTCAATATTTGTAGTGGTGGACAGATTTTCAAAAATGGCACATTTCATACCTTGTAAGAAGACAATTGATGTAGTTCATGTAGCTGACCTATTTTTCAAGGAGATTGTGAGATTGCATGGGTTACCTAAGAGCATAGTTTTAGACAGAGATACAAGATTCCTTGGATACTTTTGGAAGATACTTTGGAAGAAGATGAAGACAGACTTGAAGTTCAGTTCAGCATTTCATCCATAGACTGATGGACAGACAAAGTTAGTAAATAGGAGTTTGGAAAACTTGTTGAGATGTTTGGTTGGAGGGAAGGCAGGAAATTGTGATTTGATTCTATCACAAGTAGAGTTTGCATATAATAATTCAGTGAATAGGAGTACCAGAAGAATACCATTTGAGATTGTGATAAGAACTAGCCATAGAGGAGTAGCAGAGTTGAGAGATATCAGCATGGAGGACAAAAGGAGTGCAGAAGCTAAAGAATTTGTAGGACACATGAAGACAGTGCATAATCAGGTTAAGAAGCATTTGGAGGAGATGAACAATAAGTATAAGGATCAAGAAGATGAGAAGAGAAGACACAGAGAATTTACAGTTGGAGATGAAGTGATGGTATACTTGAGACAAGATACATTTCTAGTTGGAACATATAACAAGTTGAAGATGAAGAAGTTTGGGCAATGTAGGATACTCATAAAGTTTGATTCAATAAATGCATATGAAGTGGAGTTACTGGAGACATTGGGTATTGTTATCAATCGAATATGCACCCTATGCTAAGCTATGCACTTAGCTATCTGTTGACACATGGGAGCACTCCTAGGCTTGTCGGTTGCCTAAACTTGGAGTGAACCTCCAGAGTGGGCTGGTTCCCCTGGTTACTTCACCTAATCTAAGAGACTTTCTGATAAAAGGGATAGGAAGTTAACGATAATTGAAATCCTAAACTTTAATAGGTGATGCACTAGAACTCTATCTATTCACTCACAATCAGCCTCAAAAATATTTTTAACCCTCACAATTCCACTGAAATTAATGCAATACATTAGTGATTTGTATGAAAGTTTGAAAAGCTAGAGGTTTTCAAAGGACAAACATGAATTTTATCACAACTTTAACCCACTAAGCAAGCTAAACACAACATACAACCTGTACCACATGAAATTCTTGCATTCAATTCTATAATAATGAGACATAGAAAAGGGCTCAGAATTGAATCACAATTGAATATCAGATCATTTGTTGCAAAATGAAACAAAAAGTATGGAAAAGGAGAACACTGCTACTCTATTGAAACTGAAAGGAGTAGAAATGAGTACAAAAATGTTTACAAGCTCTTTGCAGGTGAACAAGAGAGAAGAAACAATCTAAACTCCCTAAAACCAAGTCTTTCTCCCCCTTTTATTGCCAAAAGGCTTTCTAAAAGTGAAAAAGGAAAGAAACTCAACTAG
Organism: Cunninghamia lanceolata; assembly: GCA_027924645.1. NCBI lineage: Eukaryota > Viridiplantae > Streptophyta > Pinopsida > Cupressales > Cupressaceae > Cunninghamia > Cunninghamia lanceolata. The sequence continues at coordinate 14,085,076 of BSBN01000169.1, read as the reverse complement.
AAGGCAAGTGAATTGGACATGCCCTATTGAGTGTTTTTGCACTTGTTATTTATTTTTCAATTTATTTGAAATCTATTAAAGTAATTTATAAAATATTAATTTAATAGTGCCTTAAATTTATTTATAGCTTCAAATTTTGCAAAATAGAAAGAGGGGCTCACCTTGGTTTTTACGACTTGCAAAATTCTAAATATATGCAAAGTTTACAAAATATATGCAAAGGTATTTAGAAACGCCTTATACATATCGATGAGTATCTAAAAATAAACCAAGCAAAAATCAAAGGCAAAAAGAATTGCCTTATAGAAAAAGCCACGACCATTTTGCATTTTGTTTCTTTATTTGGCACTTAACATTTTTGACACCAGTTTGGGTGCCGCCATTGTGAACATTACTAGAAAGCTCCAACCGGGTTGGTGAGAATTTTAAGGGTTTTTTCCATTTATTATCATCTAATTTTTGTCCAAAAATCTCAAAAACCTAGATCATATTTTTTTATATGTGACTGAAACACGTGACTACTATCTTTATTTTGCAGGGTCTTTATGTGATACAATTACTCTTTTAGACTATTTCTACATTCCTCTTAAGACTTGGCGGCAACATGCTAAGCTCAACCATTGTGGAAGCCCATTTTACTCCACATGCTATGATATGTCATTAGAAATGAATCAGCAACAAGATTTAACCTATACCTGCACAGTGGAAAAACATGTTAGATAAAAAAAATGAAGTTTAATGCTCTTGTGATGTTTGATTTTTGGACCAATTTGACCTATAGGTGAAAAATTGGTAACATTTCTAGCGATTTCTACTAAATGCTTGCATGCTAAACATATAGACCAGTTGCCTTAAACAATCCATTGGGCATGGAGTCAAATTATGCCTCTCTCAAACTTAGAAAATGATGAAACCCCAACAGCAAATACTCCAAACAATAGCAGAAAACAAAAACAAACCAAACTAAAAGCAAGACTAGGCTGAATATGGCTATTGTCCTCAACCTGCAAGGAGTGAAGGCTTCTAAAACTTGGGATTTCAAGCTTGAGAGGCTGGTTTGGGGAATCAAGGACCTTATTTTGCCTAAAATTTGAAATCTCAACTTTAGGAGCTTTAAGAGGTTCATTCTATCTGAATCTTAGAAATTTATACTTACATACCTTTTCTTGAGCAGGCTATTTTGGAAAAGTAGGAGTTGCTTGGGCATGAGCAAGCAAAATCTTTGTTTGTGCAGGTGCTTCTCTCTCTAGATTCTCTTTGAAATGTCTCTTTTGTGTCTCCCACTCCTAATAAGAAACAAAGGTCTCATAGGGTGGCTACTGTAGCTGTTGAAGGTAAACATGGTGAATCAACTCTTGGAGCTGCAAATCAGATTCTTTATATTGTCTTGCTTGAAATCCCTCTTCTTATTGTTGACACATGGGAACACTCCTAGGCTTGTGGGTTGCCTAAACTTGGAGTGAACCTCCAAAGCAGGCTGGTGCCCCTAGTTACTTCACCTAATCTAAGAGACTTTTTGAGAAAAGGGATAGGAAGTTAATTGTAATTGAAATCCTAAACTCTAACAGGTGATGCATCATAGCTCTATCTATTCACTCACAATCAGCCTCACAAAGATTTTTAACCCTCACAATTCTACTAAAATTAAAGCAATACATTAGTGATTTGTATGAAAGTTTGAAAAGCTAGAGGTTTTTGAAGGACAAACAGGAATTTTATCACAACTTTAACCCACTCAGCAAGATAAACACAACATACAACATGAACCACACAAAACTCCCACATTCAATTCTACAATAATGAGACATAGAAAAGGGCTTGGAACCGAATCACAATTGAATATCAGATCATTTCTTGCAAAATGAAACAGAAAGTATGGAAAAGGAGAACACTACTGCTCTATTAAAACTAAAAGGAGTAGAAATGAGTACAAAAATATTTACAAGCTCTTTGCAGGTGAACAAGAGAGAAGAAACAATCTAAACTCCCTATAACCAAGTCTTCCTCCCACTTTTATAGCCAAAAGGATTTCTAAAAGTGAAAAGGGAAAGAAACTCAGCTAGAAGGCAAGTGAACTAGACTTGCCTTATTGACTATTTTTGCACTTGCTATTTATTTTTACATTTATTTGACATCTATTAAAATAATTTATAAAATATTACTTTAATATTGTCTTACATTTATTTACAACTTCAAATTTTGCGAAATAGAAAGAGGGGCCCACCTTGGCTTTTACAACTTGCAAAATACTAAATATATGCAAAGTTATTTAGAAATACCTTATACATATCGATGAGTATCTAAAAATAAACCAAGAAAAAATCAAAGGCAAAAAATTTTGCCTTATAGCAAAAGCCACGGCCATTTTGCATTTTGTTTCTTTATTTGTCACTTAACATTTTTGACTTCAGTTTGGGCACCGCCATTGTGAACATTACTACTAGAAAACTGCAAACTGAGTTGGTGAGAAATTTAAAGGGTTTTTTCCATTTATTGTCGTCTAATTTTTGTCTGAAAATATAAAAAACCCAGATCATATATTTTTATATGTGACTGAAACACGTGACTTCTATCTTTATTTTGTAGGGTCTTTATGTGATACAACTACTTTTTCAGACTGTTTCTACATTCCTCTTAAGACTTGATGGTAGCATGCTAAGCTCAACCCTTGTGGGAGCCCATTTTACTCCACATGCTATGATATGTCATCAAAAATGAATTAGCAACAAGATTTCACCTATACCTACATTGTGGTCAAACATGTTAGATAAAAAAAATGAAGTTTAATGCTCTTGTGATGTTTGATTTTTGGACCAATTTGAGCTGTAGGTCAAAAATTGGTAGCATTTACGGTGATTTCTACCGAATGCTTGCCTACTAAGCATATAGACTAATTGCCTTAAACAATCCATTGGGCATGGAGTCAAATTATGCCCCTTTCAAACTCAAAAAACAATGAAACCCCAACTGCAAATACTCCAAATAGCATCAGAAAACAAAACCAAACCAAATTGAAAGCAAACTAGGAGGCCTTGGTGGCCAAGAACATGTGCAGCAACACTTAGGGTAACAAACATAACTGAAAGGAATGTGCATGAAGCACTTATTAATAGAAACACTAATCTAACCTACTCTAACCAGCTAGAGAAACTAATCAAACAAACCCATTCACAGGCTCAATAAAATAATTGCTATTCCTCTGTATTTTGCAATACTCCATGAGCTTGTTAGTCAACCTAAAAAGGTGGAGAACAATCAAATATTTAGAAAACTATTGTAACACTTCTCCAAGAAAGGAAATACAATCACTTATCCACTTGACTTCCTTCACTAACTGATTCACCTGATATCCTCCTTGATGATCCAAATTATTATCACTATGAGGCTGCTCCTTCTTATTGGTTGCCAACCCAACCAAATGCCTAATAGGACACCCCCTTGAAGGTTTTGGATTAGAAACAATAGCATGATCTATACCTTGCATGATATCCTGCCATGTGGCTTCCTCTTCTTCAGTTAATGGGCCATCCTCCTCCGTTAGAATAGCTAATAGCTCATCAAAACTATCAAAACTTGGAAGATTCTTAGCAAGAGCTATACTAGACTCAAAATATTCAAGATTACTTGAGGGTTTACACTCTAAAATAGGTGTTTCTTCAATAATGAAGTCGAATAATGAACTAACCTCTTGTAAAAAACCATCAATTTGCACAACAACTTCAAGTTGCTCTGTGAGACAGGAGGGCAGCTCCTCCAACTAGTAAAGATCAGGCTATTTGTTAGGCTGCTTTATAACCAATGATTCATTCGGGAATACAATCACCTCCTGTACTTGCTTTTGCTATTCCAGATAATTCTCCTCAAAAAATGCTGGCATAACCTCTAAATGTGAGTAGAAAAGCTTGATTTCAATTTGAAATGGATCCTCCTCAGAATCTGTACCTTTCAAATCAGGGTTGCCTTTACATATTTGATAACAGTCCTTAGTTAGCTGTGTAACTTCCATGGCAGGATTATCTTCACACTTTTCCACTTGGTCCAAGACCTCTCTATCAAATTGTTTAGCTCCAATTGGCAACTCACCAGAATATTGAGGATCCGCATGCTGCTCTGAAATTGCTACCTTTGGTATGAGCATGTTCTCCTCGTCTAGTTCTACAAAACAAGGTAATTTATCGAACAAAGTTATAGATTCTTCCTCTTCATGCAGTGCCTCCTCCAATGAAACATGACCATTCTATCTTTGCAATTGAAGACTTTTGCCTTCCAACCTCTGTACCCTGCTTTCATGCATCTTATGAACAACATTAGAAAATTTTTCAAATGAATCAAAATGCAAAGGGTTCAGGGGCAAGTTTGAATCAACTTTCTCTATACATGTATTATGCTCATATTCAGTTGGGGATGCAACACAAACAACAACAACCTCTAACTGTGAATTAGCCTCTTACACTACATGATTTTCTGAAAATAATTTATCATCTTTTACAAAACAAGGAAGCTCTTTAGTGCAAACATTAATAGATTCATCAGTAGAAGTCTTTTCTTATTCGATCTTTGTCTACTCTAACTGATATTGCTCCATAGCTATATGCAATAAATTTACCTTTCTAGCTTCTTTCATGGTGAATGGGTCATTTTGTAGGACAATCAGTCCATCTTTAAAAAGGCGAATAGTGATAGGACAATTAGATTTGTCAGGTTGGGGAACTTGGGGATTTTCTTGAGTTTCTTGGATGAAAAGAGGTTCTTCAAGTGGCTAGTCTGCAACTACACTAGGCTAAATATGACTATTGTCCTCAACCTGCAAGGGGTGAAGGCTTTTGAAACTTTGGATTTCAAGCTTTAGAGGCTGGTTTGGGGAATCAAGGACCTTATTCTACCTAAAACTTGAAATCTCAACTTTAGGAGCTTTAAGAGGTTCATTCTGTCTAAAACTTGGAAATTTATACTTACGTACCTCTTCTTGAGTAGGCTATTTTGGAAGAACAGGAGCTGCTTGGGCTTTAGCAAGCAAAAGCTTTGTTTGTGTAGTTGCTTCTCTCTCTAGATTCTCTTCAAACTATCTCTTTTCTGTCTCCCACTCCTAATCAAAAACAAAGGTCTCACATGTTGGGTGCTCTGGCTATTGAAGGTAAACTTGGGGATTCAACTCTTGGAGCTACAAATCAGATTCTTCATAATGTCTTGCTTGAAATCCCTCTTCTTATTGTTACTGATAACCCTTTATGCTTGCAATGTCATGCTCATATTGTGTTCTTTGTGCCTCCAACTCCTGCTCATGAAGATAGGCTTGATAAGCCAATTCCTCCTGGTGCTGATTATACTCACGTTGTCTTCTAATCTCCTCCACCTACTTGTTAAGGTCTGACACAATGTCTTTAAGCTCATTAATTTTAGACTATTTTATCTGGTAAGAAGGCTGACTAGGAGATTGAGTAGGAATCGGCATGCAGTAAGTATCCTGAGTATTTCGACTAAAACCAGCATTATGATTGCTTGTATATGGCTAGTAAGGAAGTTGAGCAGGGGTGGGTGGGTGGTAATTATACTATGCATGCTAATTTTGAAGGGCCATGGGATTAGAAATAGCAGCATAATTGGTCTGATATGGAGATGGATAAGTGGCATTTTCATAGCATGGGGGTGGGTATACATGTTGGCTATGAAAAGTCAACATCTCTACTCATATAAAAGCTAGAAAATAGAATTAATAAACAATTTTTGTAACATACCAGCACTTGATCATACTAAAACCAATATATTTGAACTCGGAGTCACTATATGTGTTTAATTTTCTGCTTGCAAAGGCTGAGATCGCTAATACACACACCAAATATGAGGATATATGAACGTATTGTTGGACTGAAGCAGTCTAATCAGTCCCCCTAGTTGTGCCAAAAACTATTATTAATCAGATATGCACCCTATGCTAAGCTATGCACTTAGCTATCTGTTGACACATGGGAACACTTCTACCGGGGCTATAGATGCTCGCTAGCAGTGGGGCTCTACTTAGGAGAATTGTAACGATAACCTTGCCGGGGCTATGGACGCTCGCTAGCAACAAGGCTCTATCCGGACGGCTATGAGGGAATATCCTCACCTACGTAGGCTAATGTCAGTCACTGGTTTGTTCAACCGATCTTCAAGATGAGAATAATTAATCACGTGCACACAATTAAACTGAAAATGGAAATTCATGCACCCTTATTGAATGCCTTAGGTCTCAAGCTGAATAGTAATTTGCAGGAAAGATAGTCGGAAGTTATGGATTCATTTCATCTAGTTTTCTTGAACACTTTGAATTTAATTATTTTTTTTGGTTGCTAGTTGTTGTGATGTTCACAACATACCCCATTTTGCTCCTTAGCAAAATGGGGACCCCTGCTGTTGCTTTCCTTTTTGCTTCTGCTTGTGTTGTTTTGCTTGGTGGTAAAGGGAAAAGAGAGTCAAATTTGCAAACCTTGTTAAAAATATGGAAAAATACATTTTCAGTACCATTGCATGATATGGTTGGATTCCTTGTGAAAAATGAGCCAGGGTTGCTTTTTGAACCATCTTAAAATTCACCATATTTTGCAAGTTATGATCATTTTAGTAAAATGTACATTCAGGTTTGTCTATCACTTGGCATATACAAAGTCCTTTGTATGTGCAAAGTCATATTTTCTTATACTTGGTCGCTTTTGCATTTCGGGTTTGTATATTTTAACATACAAGCCAAATATACAAGGCCGGTTGTACATTCGGGCTTGTATATTTGGGAGATACAATGATAATATGCATTGGCGGACCCGAAGGGATAATCAAAAACTGCAAAATCGTTGTATATTCGGGTTTGTATATTTTCACATACAAGCAAATATACAACGCACAAATACAATGGCGGACCTGAAAAGCTTATCAAAACAGGTTTTTTACTTGTATATTCGGCGCTTGTATATTTTAACATACAAGCGGAATATACAATGCAGAATATACATGGCACTGTTCACATGCAAGTGCGAAAGATGCAAGCGTAATATACAAGTGCCGGACCCGAAGTAGTTATTCAACAAGGTTAAATCCTTGTATATGTAGGCTTGTATATTAGCGATATACAATCAAAATATACAACACCGGAATCGAAGGGATTATCAAATGGAATTAATGGCTTGTATATCGCGATATACATAGGTTTTGAAAGGAGAAAGACTTAGCCGAATGCATTGCGAAATAGACATCGGTGAAACTCTCGCCGATAAAGGAGCATTGGCCAAGGTATTGTCATCGGCGGAGGAAGTTTGTGAGTCGCTGATGGGCAATCTCACGCCGATGGAGAACAATGAAGGGGTCATCGGTAAGAGTCTCACCGACGAAGAGGCATCGATGAAACAAAAGGCATCGGCGGAAAAGATTTGGAGTTCGCCGATGGTGAATCTCACGCCGATAAGGAAGAATGCAAGCCGATAAGGCTGTATCGGCATAACTCTCGCCGATGGAATGAAACAAAGAGTTAATGAAGAGAAAGGACCGTCGGCCAAACAGCGAACATCGGCCCAAGCATTTTTTGGATGCGCCAATGGTGTTTGTCACACCGATGGGTAGGAGATGCATAGCGATGGAGTTTTTAAACATATTTTTGGTGCCCGTGGCATTTTTTCGGTCAGCGATAGTTGACCCGATGATTTTGAGCAGTCTGTATGCATTTTGAACGCGGTTTCTGCTAATTTTGGACCTGATTCCTGCATATTTTACACAGTCACCCGGATTTAAATAATATTTTAATTTCTTGCTCTTTATTTGATAAATTGGTACTTATTGTTTGTCTTGTCTTGCAGGATTGCAGTTGAGGAAGCAGCTGGAAATTCAACACAGTGACATCATGGAGGAAGAAAATCTAATCTTAGAAGCAGGAAGATAAAGATAAAGTGCGAAGAAGTCAAGGCCATTCAAGTGAAGGACAAAGTTGCAGCTGAGAACATTATTGCAGTAGATAAATAGAAGTTATTGCTAAGCTGCCAGAGCTTCTCAGAAGGGGCAATATTTCACCTAGATTTGATGTTGCTCAGAGATATTTTGGAGGACTGGTTCATCTGTATTTATTGCTGTAACCAGGGGTTTGAACTAGTGGTTTGGTTAGGTTTTTGCTGTAGTGAGGACAATCAGAAAGTCTATATATTGTGCCTCTCTACACTGTAATACTTTACACATGGATTTTAGTATTTTGCCAGAATTGTAGAGTCTTTCTGGGCATAGTTTAGTTTAGAGGAGGTCGCCTGTTGTCTGCAGTAAGGTGTGCATGGAATGTTTGGCTTCCTTACTGTATCTGTAAAGCTTGTAAGTTCTCTATAGTTTGATGAATGAAACTAAGAGTCATTCCTACATTGTAAATCATGTATGACTATTTGTTTCTAATACAGTAGAATCTGGAGTTCTGCATCTATCTTCTAAGTGTTCTCCTGCTCTTCTTTGTGTTTTGAAATATTTTCTTTAAGAGCTTGCAATTTTAAATGTATGTTTGTGAAAATGCTCAGAACTTGCATTTAAGGATTTTTCTGTGGATTTGATCAAATTACTGTAGTATTTACATAGTGCATAATAGAACAATTAGATCCTTCAGTAGAGTAAATGAGGTGTAGATTAAATCTTTCTAACTTTTCCCAACCCATCTGAAATATTTAGCTAAAACGTAGAAATCTAAAGGAAGTTGTCTCAAATTTGAAGAAGCATGCATAACAGAGTTAAAAGTAGATAGTTTTCATAAATGTATAAAGGAGAAAGCTGCAATAATTCAAGAAAACCATTTAGAATTTGCAGCACAGTAACACTTGTATGCAAATGAACAAAATACTTGTTGATATCTATGACCTTTTGCATAAACTTAGTGATAGAGTCAGGCTGTCATTGATGTCAAAAAGGTATTGATGGTTTGGAGTTACTGTAGTGTGTTCATATTGATAATATGTTCTCAAGAATGTTTCGAGAATGTTTTAGGGATGTAGAGTGTTTTAGGATATTTTCATGATATGGAGCTTCAAGATTTCGTGTAGACTTCATAATATAGATCATGTCCCTCACAGTTGTTCACTCTTTAAGGAACATCAATCAGGAGTTGTTGATTAGTGTATATCTCTCATGTGATGTGTTGTTTATCAGTGGTATTGTTGATACAGGTGATAGATTTCATTTGACATCATGTTGTTTACAAGTGACAGTGGCTTGATACAAATAACATAACATGGAATGGTCTTCATAGTGACAGTGGCATGATCTTCATTTGATCACAGTTGTGTTGAGGTGTCTTTTAGGTTGTCATAGATGTTGGGATTGATCTTCATATCAGGACATCAAGATCATCATATGCAGGGTTGACATATGTTAGCTCATTGATAAGAAATCACTCATTTTGTTGACAAAAGAATGATAATATTACAAGTGTTGGATAACATTCATGTATTAATCATACTCACTTTATTGGTGTTTCAAGTGCTTACAGGATCTCAGGAATGCAGTAGATACCTTCCTTGTTGGATGATCAGTTAGATGAAATCATGTTGTTAATTGATTGATGCTTTAAAATGGAGGTCACAAAGTGATTTGTTTGGAGTTGTCAAGTGTGAAATGTTGATATCTTCATAGAGGTTGATCTCAAGAATTTCAGACACAGTATGCTTGAGTTGTTGCTTCAGAAGTTGGGTTGAAATGTGTTTATGATGGTTTCATTTGGTATTAATTGGTTTACCATACTTCGTTTAGTCTGTGATGATTTTGACTTGAGTACCAAGAAGGTTCTTTATCAGAATTGTACATATAGAGGAACAAGCTTGTTTAATTCTTGATGGGGATATAAGTTTATAAAAGGTTGTTTACTGGGGTTATAAAATTAACATCCTAAATATTCTTTTAAATCCTAACCTCATGTTTTTAAAACCTAAGCTCCAACTGTCTCTCACCAAGAGCACTTTAAGTTATATTAGAGTATTGACTTATGATCATAGGTTTATGACTTAAAAGTCACCTGCCAAAGGGTTTCTAAACATCTATCAACCGGCCCCATAGCCTAGAGGAACCGGCCTTGCAGGTTAAACTTTATGTTTTTAAATGGGAAAAAGGCAAATCAAAGGCATTAGTGGAAAGTGCGATGAGCGCTTGGTTTTAATCAATGGTTATAAATTAAACTTGGTGGGCGCGAAATTTAAATTGAGCCTTTGACTCTTGGTATGCATTTTGACGTGCTCATGACCGTATTAATGCTTTTTGACAGCAGATAAGTTTGCTTTTAAAGCTAATTTTTATCTATTAAAGTGGCAGTTTTTGGTGGTGATTCTAAAAGCTAAATTTTGGAGTTTCTTTTAGTACTTCGTGGCAAGTGAATATTGAAGAGGAAGTCATAGTGAATGTGCCATATTTAGCATTTTTTTTTAATGGCAATTTTTGTGAGATTGAAAGGGGATTTTTTTATAAGCATTTTTTTTAAAGTTTTCTTTTCTTATTTGGAAGTGTTAAAGGTAGCAAATGCAGATTACTTGTTATGAGAAGAAGATTAAAAGTTTTTTTTGCAGGTGTATGATTCCATTGGAAGCTTAAGAGTTTTTTTTTAGATGGACCTTTGCAGAGGTTTTTGCATGGAAGAAGAATATGAATAGAACCAAGGAGTTGAAGATTTTTTTGAGAGAAAACAAAATGAAAAGTCATATACAATGTTTTTGCAGGAATATTGGATGTATGGTTTTTGTGTGTTTCAATATGCAGGGTTGAAGAATATCTTGATGGGAATGAAATGTATTTTCTTCAAACGAATATGAAAAGACTTTTTGAAGATGATCAAAGAGATTTTATTTCCTTCTACAAGGGAAGATTAAAAATATAGTTGTTGAAGACAATACAGATGAAGATTTGCAGAAGATGAATTTGAACAGGCAGATTGAAAAAGCAGAGAAGAATTGAATGTGAAAGGATATATAATGAATCTACAAGTGTTTTGATTTGAGTTTTTTTGTTGAGGGTGCAGATCAATGATGAAATTTTTAATACAAATAAATGTATAAAATATGAAAAACCAATTTGTAATGATAGAGAGATGTTTCCCTGATTAGGTGAATTAGATGTTTCAAGAATAAAATATCAGAGGATTGGAATGGTGGAATGAATGTTGCAGATGAGTTGATTTGAATGGTGCAAATCAGATTGAGCAGCAATCACTTCTTGCACATGAGATTTTTAGTTCTGATTGATTGAGAAATGCCAGTGAGGCTTGTAGGTCAGTAAGACCATTTGTCAGTGAGACACTTACATCAGCCAGTGAGGCTTGTAAAGATATTTTCAAGGTGAAGCCAGTGAGGCAGTTTTGGAGTGGTTTTTATACCCCAGGAGGGTTTTCCACTCATGCAAATTTGTGTTATGTGTCATATTATTTTCATCTGTATGTGTGTATGTTAATACGTTGCTTATAAGTTTTGTTCTCCTTCTTCATTCATAGTTTTGTGTATATGTGGTTGACAAATCAATAATAGCTTTCTCTCCTTTATGATCTGCAAGTTAAATTTTGAAAAAGATTTAAGAATTCACACAACACTGATTCACCCCCCCTCTCAGTGTTGTCCTGGACTCCTACAATTGGTATCAGAGCCAGGTTCCCCTTTTTGAAGCTTAATCAGCTCGGGTAGGTCTTGTGTGTGGAGTTCAATGGGTAAGTGCAGAAGAAATAAGAATAAAAATGTCAAGCTTCATTCTAGTCAAAAGGTTCAAAAGACATCATTCATATCAAATCCAGATGTAGATATAAAGTCAGTGGATAAAGATGTTCTCCAAGTTGAATCTGATATTGTTTCAGATGTTCCTCAGTTTGATGGTTCAAATTTTTTAGTTTGGTATGTTAGAATGCAAGTATATTTATCCTCCTTAGGATATGATGTATTAATGTCAGTTGAGAATGGTAATTCTACAAATAACAAAGAAGTTCTTGAATATAATGATATTGCAAAGAAGGCTATATTATTTGCTCTATCTAATGATGTTATTTGTAAAGTTATGGATTGTGTTACAGCTCAGGATATGTGGAGGAGATCGAAAAGAATTTATCAAGATAATGATAAAGAAGGGGACACTCTGGTGTGTGAAGAAAGTAGCAATGAAAAGAGACTTTCAAATGAAGGAGTTGAAGTTCAATCCCAATCAAATTCAGAAGAAGCTAGCATCACAAGTGATGATGATCAAGATTACAATGAACAAGATTGTGAGATTGATTTGGAAGGAGAGCTCATATATGCTCTGAGTGAGCTCAAGAATTATAAGAAGGAGAACAATAAATTAATGATGCAGTTGCAGCAAGAAAGAGAATCTAAAGACAATGTACTTTCAGAACTTGAAATTGTATCTACAGATCTTGAAGAGGCTAGATGTCAAATTGTAAGTTTAAAGACATATATTGATGATTCAGACAAACTAATTGATAGATTAAAGACAGAAATTGAAGAAGCTAAGAGGATTGCTGATGTCTCAATATCTGACCTTGAAGTTACAAGGATTGAGAATCTAAAACTAGAATCAGAAATAGTTTCTTTAAGAAAGGAGTTAGAAAAGGCTTCCTCTAAGTTGCACAAGAATCTGATGTTTGAAAAGAGTACTGAAGAAGGGGAATGTTCCAAAGCTAGAGAAACTCCTAGAAGGAAAATTGATTTTGCTACCACAGAAGGTAAAAGAAAGAGTGAAGCTGAACAGAAAACCATAAATGAATTTGTGTACAATCAAAGAAGGAATTTCAGAAGAAATGCCCCTGTTAGACAAGCATACATGTATAGGTATAATTATTCTTTTAATGGTTATTGTTATGCTTGTAATCAATTTGGTCACAAAGCAATTGTTTGCATAAGGGACACTGATATTGTTTGTTACAAGTGCAATAATGTTGGACACATACAAAGAAATTGCTAAGTGCATAGAAGGTATAATCCTATAGAGAAGCTTAAAATTAGTGCTCAAAGGTATAATCAATCAATTGATTTTGATTACAACATAATTTGTTATAATTGCAACTCTCTTGGTCATAAAGCACATAGTTGCAGGAGAGCATCACCTAATTTGAAAGGTTGGGAAAAGAAAAAGGTTGAAAAGGTTTGGAGAAAGAAAGCACCTGTGAAAATTTGGAAGCAGAAAGAAAGTGAAGAGAAGTCAAAATCTAAGCTTGTGCATCTTGCACAAGTCATTTCATCTATTGCATAACAGATAGCATGAAGTAAGGGGGAGTTGTTCATGATCTATTAATTATCCCCAAGAAGTTTCAGGAAGGAGATCATTTGAATGTTGATCTTGTCAATCTTATGAAATAAAGTAGAAGTTGATGATGATATTGCTAACAATGTTGATTTTCAGTGTGTGACTATGATACAAGTAATCTTTGGTTCAGTAAGCATACAAGATATTGAAAAGGTTGATGTTGTTGTGACTTGATCCTATTTGTATACTGTTCATATCATGTTGGTACTTAAAAATTGTGTTGCAGTTCTGTGTGATCTTGCTTATCAGGGCAAAGAGCTTAAGATGCTCTCAAGAAGCTCTTATCAGAAATTAGCATGAGTTGGCTAAGGTGGCTGAAAATGAAAATTCAATTCATAGCAATTATCTCTGCATTTGTTTTTTGTGCAAAGTGTTGTTACAGGAAGAATTTGTTGATTCAGTTTGTTTGTTGTTGTTCGAATGACAAAGTCAAGAGATAGGAGTTCTTGTTGGTTGTAGGATGTAGTTATATCAGTTTTGACAGTGTGTTGTGAAAAGTGTTTTGTGCAGAACAAGAGGATAGTTTAGATGGTCTTCAGTCTTTGTCATGTCAGAAAAGACAGTGTTTTTCAAGCTATGACATTGATGGTGATATCTTGTATTTCTTCAGAGGAAGTTAAAGGTATGTCTTGAATCAGCAGTAGCAGATGATAATGTTTAGCAAAGTTGGTCATATGTTGAAAGGTTAACATGAATTTATCCCTTCAAAGTGTTCATAATTTAATGTGATTATAATTATCATGCTATAACAATTTTTTCTGTGGAGTTTGAGTTGTTCTCAGGGGGAGTTAATCATAGGATTGAGTTGTCTCTATCATGGGAGATTTTAAAAGATCTTCTCAAAAGTGGTCATCATGTCATTTTGAGTTGGGAACTGTGTGTTAAGGAATCTTCATGATTTTTGCTTACAATATGGTTCATCAAGTGTATTGATGTGTCTATAAAGTTGGTATTTAGTTACAGAGATATGTTTTCTTCATCCTCATATTGGTATTGTGTCAAGAAGTGACATTTATGAATAATGATTTGTTTGTGGTATTCAACACAGGGGGAGTAAATAGTTTTTGAGTCTTTGTCATCAGACGTCAAAAAGGGGGAGAAAGAAAAACTGCATTAGGTGGTTTTGCCATCAATGACAAAGGGGGAGATTGATAGAGTCAGGTTGTCATTGATGTCAAAAAGGTATTGATGGTTTGGAGTTACTTTAGTGTGTTCATATTGATAATATGTTCTCAAGAATGTTTCGAGAATGTTTTAGGGATGTAGAGTGTTTCAGGATATTTTCATGATATGGAGCTTCAAGATTTCATGTAGACTTCATAATATAGATCATGTCCCTCACAGTTGTTCACTCTTTAAGGACCATCAATCAGGAATTGTTGATTAGTGTATATCTCTCATGTGATGTGTTGTTTATCAGTGGTATTGTTGATACAGGTGATAGATTTCATTTGACATCATGTTGTTTACAAGTGACAGTGGCTTGATACAAATAACATAACATGGAATGGTCTTCATAGTGACAGTGGCATGATCTTCATTTGATCACAGTTGTGTTGAGGTGTCTTTCAGGTTGTCATAGATGTTGGGATTGATCTTCATATCAGGACATCAAGATCATCATATGCAGGGTTGACATATGTTAGCTCATTGATACGAAATCACTCATTTTGGTGACAAAAGAATGATAATATTACAAGTGTTGGATAACATTCATGTATTAATCATACTCACTTTATTGGTGTTTCAAGTGCTTACAGGATCTCAGGAATGCAGTAGATACCTTCCTTGTTGGATGATCAGTTAGATGAAATCATGTTGTTAATTGATTGATGCTTTAAAATGGAGGTCACAAAGTGATTTGTTTGGAGTTGTCAAGTGTGAAATGTTGATATCTTCATAGAGGTTGATCTCAAGAATTTCAGACACAGTATGCTTGGGTTGTTGCTTCAGAAGTTGAGTTGAAATGTGTTTATGATGGTTTCATTTGGTATTAATTGGTTTACCATACTTCGTTGAGTCTGTGATGACTTTGGCTTGAGTACCAAGAAGGTTCTTTATCAGAATTGTACATATAGAGGAACAAGCTTGTTTAATTCTTGATGGGGATATAAGTTTATAAAAGGTTGTTTACTGGGGTTATAAAATTAACATCCTAAATATTCTTTTAAATCCTAACCTCATGTTTTTAAAACCTAAGCTCCAACAGTCTCTCACCAAGAGCACTTTAAGTTATATTAGAGTATTGACTTATGATCATAGGTTTATGACTTAAAAGTCACCTGCCAAAGGGTTTCTAAACATCTATCAACCAACCCCATAGCCTAGAGGAACCGGCCTTGCAGGTTAAACTTTATGTTTTTAAATGGGAAAAAGGCAAATCAAAGGCATTAGTGGAAAGTGCGATGAGCGCTTGGTTTCAATCAATGGTTATAAATTAAACTTGGTGGGTGCGAAATTTAAATTGAGCCTTTGACTCTTGGTATGCATTTTGACGTGCTCATGACCGTATTAATGCTTTTTGACAGCAGATAAGTTTGCTTTTAAAGCTAATTTTTATCTATTAAAGTGGCAGTTTTTGGTGGAGATTCTAAAAGCTAAATTTTGGAGTTTCTTTTAGTACTTCGTGGCAAGTGAATATTGAAGAGGAAGTCATAGTGAATGTGCCATATTTAGTATTTTTTTTTAATGGCAATTTTTGTGAGATTGAGAGGGGATTTTTTTATAAGCATTTTTTTTAAAGTTTTCTTTTCTTATTTGGAAGTGTTAAAGGCAGCAAATGTAGATTACTTGTTATGAGAAGAAGATTAAAAGTTTTTTTTGCAGGTGTATGATTCCATT
Source organism: Cunninghamia lanceolata (assembly GCA_027924645.1). NCBI lineage: Eukaryota > Viridiplantae > Streptophyta > Pinopsida > Cupressales > Cupressaceae > Cunninghamia > Cunninghamia lanceolata. Next base: position 14,068,975 of record BSBN01000169.1, on the reverse strand, counting down.
GGAAGCTTAAGAGTTTTTTTTTAGATGGACCTTTGCAGAGGTTTTTGCATGGAAGAAGAATATGAATAGAACCAAGGAGTTGAAGATTTTTTTGAGAGAAAACAAAATGAAAAGTCATATACAATGTTTTTGCAGGAATATTGGATGTATGGTTTTTGTGTGTTTCAATATGCAGGGTTGAAGAATATCTTGATGGGAATGAAATGTATTTTCTTCAAACGAATATGAAAAGACTTTTTGAAGATGATCAAAGAGATTTTATTTCCTTCTACAAGGAAAGATTAAAAATATTGTTGTTGAAGACAATACAGATGAAGATTTGCAGAAGATGAATTTGAACAGGCAGATTGAAAAAGCAGAGAAGAATTGAATGTGAAAGGATATATAATGAATCTACAAGTGTTTTGATTTGAGTTTTTTTGTTGAGGGTGCAGATCAATGATGAAATTTTTAATACAGATAAATGTATAAAATATGAAAAACCAATTTGTAATGATAGAGAGATGTTTCCCTGATCAGGTGAATTAGATGTTTCAGAATAAAATATCAGAGGATTGGAATGGTGGAATGAATGTTGCAGATGAGTTGATTTGAATGGTGCAAATCAGATTGAGCAGCAATCACTTCTTGCACATGAGATTTTTAGTTCTGATTGATTGAGAAATGCCAGTGAGGCTTGCAGGTCAGTAAGACCATTTGTCAGTGAGACACTTACATCAGCAAGTGAGGCTTGTAAAGATATTTTCAAGGTGAAGCCAGTGAGGCAGTTTTGGAGTGGTTTTTATACCCCAGGAGGGTTTTCCACTCATGCAAATTTATGTTATGTGTCATATTGTTTTCATCTGTATGTGTGTATGTTAATACGTTGCTTATAAGGTTTTGTTCTCCTTCTTCATTCATAGTTTTGTGTATATGTGGTTGACAAATCAATAATAGCTTTCTCTCCTTTGTGATCTGCAAGTTAAATTTTGAAAAATATTTAAGAATTCACACAACACTGATTCACCCCCCCTCTCAGTGTTGTCCTGGACTCCTACACTTAGTCCAGAAAACCACAAAGCAACTCTAAACTACGTAAGGCCCCTTGAACATTACAGCTTCACATTGACCAACTAAACTTGACCAATCGTACCATTGTAGACTTGGGATTAATTGAATCTTAAGTGATTCCTTCTTATCTTTCAAGTATAGTTTCAGTTCATTATATGTGAATTTAAACTTATTGTTATGATTGCATCAAAACAATCATCAATAGTTTTTTGGCGCTAGAAGGAGGGCTAGAAGACTATATATTGCAATCATCAATAGTTTTCTGGCACTAGAAGGAGGGCCTGATTTGGTTTAGGGTTAATTTTCTGAGTTTCAATGCTATATTCTGAGATATGTTAGATCTCATAAAATTTCAAAAGGCCTAAAAAGTTGAAAGAGGGTCCCATTTTCAATGGACTCATATAGGGACAGTTTTCAAGTTAACAGTCCTTTATTTCAGGGAGCTTTGAATGAATAGTTTTATTCTCAAAGTTTATCTAATTTTGGTTTGTCTAGTTGTTGCAGGATACACTGGACTATTGAACACAGTGAACTTAAATGTTTAACATTCCTCACTAGGATAGATTCATATTTGAAAGGACTAATTATTTTTTCAGATGTGTTCAGGGCTGAAGACTGGCAGAAAAAGGAAGTTTTGCAGCAACAAGCTAATACAGCACTAGAAACTAATAGGTGGTTAGAAAATACAATAGAAAAATCAATTCTAGAAGGGAATGATAATAGAGCATCTTTTCTTAGGTCATATTATGGTGGGATTGATAGTAGGTCTCTACTTCCTAATACAGGAAAAGGGGACTGCAAGTATAAATCTTTTAAATCTTGTAGAGAGGAAACCATTTGTCAAGATAAGGTTTTTAATGCTGATCCTAATGCTTTTGGTAAAGACAGTAAAACGTCTTTCCTTGAGTCATTTTATGGAAAGGAGAAATATGGACAAATGAAAAAATTAAAATGCACTAAAACTGATGAGATCCCTACTATAGAAGCTAATGAAGTCATAGAGGAGAAAGTAAATCCTAATCCCATGACTAACTTCTTTAAATTGAATGACCAAGTTCAAGATTGTTGCAGGATAATAGAAGTAGACTCCACACAGGATGATAAATGTGAGTCAGTTGATGACCAATTCTTAAAAATTGAAAATACAAAAGATTTTGGAGCTGTTGTGCACAATCAGACATCTCCCGCATGCCATGTTGAAAATAAAACAGGAGAGTACTCCTGTCAATCAAAAGATGTTGTCCCACCTTTACTCTCAAGTGATTAAGAAATGATTAAATTCTGTATATCAGATTATGATGATGAAGATACTTACTTAAGTGCTGATGTGCAGGAAACTAATGAGAACATTGAGAGGTTTGCTGAATTTGAGGGTAAACTGAACATCCAGAATGAAGGAACAAGGGTAGATGAAGATGAAGTAATGATACATCTTGAGTTATTCATCTTTCAACTTGAACAAGGACCAGACATAGAGCTAGGCAACAAAAATACAGAGTTAAATGAAGAGCCAGCTATCAATGAACAAGCATGTCCCACAGAGCTAAAGGCACATCAGGTTGTCTCTTTCTTTTCCTTAGTAAAACATGATAAATACTGCTTTGATTATGGAAATTCAAGAGATAGGACATGCATATGGATTAGTCATGAACCTGATGAGCTGCCTCAGTTACTAGTTAAGAGCTATTCTAATAAACACAATGAATCTAGAATACTAGATTTTTTTTCAGAATTCAAAGATAAATCTGCTCGGATGAGAACCATAACCAGTACCCTGATGCTCTTGCACAATCTAAAGAAGTATGCAAGTAGGGGTATTCTTGGGTCTTTTCCTGGGTTTGTGTTTGCCTTGTAGAGGCTTGTATATAGTTTGGTAGGGTAGTTGTTTTTGTTTTCTTTTCTTCTTTTGTTGTTTTCTTTTTTTAGGTTAGCTGTTTGTATAGTTCCTTTCCATTTTCCGGTTTGTTGTGTTGTTTGTACAGCCTATTTGTTTGGTTGGTTTGTTGTCTCCTCAACAGGGATCTTTATTTTACTTTAGAGTATTAAGGAGCAAAACTAGCAACCATTCAAAATAGTATAAAATTTAGGATATTCAAGTTAATCATTTGTAATTTACACATAACTTGTTACTGTCATGAATGTAGAGAGTTGTTTATCTTTTGAAATTTTGTATTCAATAAATGTGATTGAGAATTCAAAGCAAGTTTCTCATGATGACACACCTAAAATCCTTGGGTTTGTTGAACTTACCAATGTAGATATTAGGTGAAAAATCAGAGGTTACCCTTGCTACCATTACAATTCTCAGCTTAATTTCAGCAAGTGTCCACTCCTTGCTTCATGAAGTTACAAATTGCTATATCTTGTGAAAATCTTTCAAATTAAATAAATAAAAAATATATAAATAAATAAATAAAGTGGATTATACTGAAAATCCAGATTAAGCCATCTAAGTAACTCTACCGGGGCTATAGACGCTCGCTGGCAGTGGGGCTCTACTTAGGAGAATTGTAACGATAACCTTGCCAGGCCTATGGACGCTTGCTAGCAACAAGGCTCTATCCGGTCGGCTATGAGGGAATATCCTCACCTACGTAGGCTAATGTCAGTCACTGGTTTGTTCAACCGATCTTCAAGATGAGGATAATTAATCACGTGCACACAATTAAACTAAAAATGGAAATTCATGCACCCTTATTGAATGCCTTAAGTCTCAAGCTGAATAGTAATTTGCAGGAAAGATAGTCGGAAGTTATGGATTCATTTCATCTAGTTTTCTTGAACACTTTGAATTTAATTGTTTTTTTTGGTTGCTAGTTGTTGTGATGTTCACAACACGCCCCATTTTGCTCCTTAGCAAAATGGGGACCCCTTCTGTTGCTTTCCTTTTTGCTTCTGCTTGTGTTGTTTTGCTTGGTGGTAAAGGGAAAAGAAAGTCAAATTTGCAAACCTTGTTAAAAATATGGAAAATACATTTTCAGTACCATTGCATGATATGGTTGGATTCCTTGTGAAAAATGAGCTAGGGTTGCTTTTTGAACCATCTTAAAATTTGCCATATTTTGCAAGTTATGATCATTTTAGTAAAATGCATATTCAGGTTTGTCTATCGCTTGGCATATACAAAGTCCTTTGTATGTGCAAAGTCATATTTTCTTATACTTGGTCACTTTTGCATTTTGGGTTTGTATATTTTAACATACAAGCCAAATATACAAGGCCGGTTGTACATTCGGGCTTGTATATTTGGGAGATACAATGATAATATGCATTGGTGGACCCAAAGGGATAATCAAAAACTGCAAAATCGTTGTATATTTTCACATACAAGCAAATATACAACGCACAAAGACAATGACGGACCCGAAAAGCTTATCAAAACAAGTTTTTTGCTTGTATATTCGGTGCTTGTATATTTTAACATACAAGTAGAATATACAATGCGGAATATACATGGCACTGTTCACATGCAAGTGCAAAAGATGCAAGCGTAATATACAAGTGCCAGACCTGAAGTAGTTATTCAACAAGGTTAAATCCTTGTATATGTTGGCTTGTATATTGGTGATATACAATCAAAATATACAACGCTGGAATCGAAGGGATTATCAAATGGAATTAATGGCTTGTATATCGCGATATACATAGGTTTTGAAAGGAGAAAGACTTAGCTAAATGCATTGCGAAATAGACATCGGCGAAACTCTCACCGATAAAGGAGCATCGGCCAAGGTATTGTCATCGATGGAGGAAGTTTGTGAGTCGCCGATGGGCGATCTCACGCCAATGGAGAACAACGAAGGGGTCGTCGATAAGAGTCTCACCGATGAAGAGGCATCGATGAAACAAAAGGCATCGACGGAAAAGATTTGGAGTTCGCCGATGGCGAATCTCATGCCGATAAGGAAGAATGCAAGCCGATAAGGCTGTATCGGCATAATTGTTGCCGATGGAACGAAACAAAGAGTGAACGAAGAGAAAGGGCCGTCGGCCAAACAGTGAACATCAGCCCAAGCATTTTTTGGACGCGCCGATGGCGTTTGTCATGCCGATGGGCCAGAGATGCATAGCGATGGAGTTTTTAAACATATTTTTGGCGCCCGTGGCATTTTTTCGGTCAGCGATAGTTGACCCGATGATTTTGAGTAGTCTGTATGCATTTTGAACGTGGTTTCTGCTAATTTTGGACCTGATTCGTGCATATTTTGCATAGTCACCTGGATTTAAATAGTATTTTAATTTCTTGCTGTTTATTTGATAAATTGGTACTTATTGCTTGTCTTGTCTTGTAGGCTTGCAGTTGAGGAAGCAGCTAGAAATTCAACACAATGACATCATGGAGGAAGAAAATCTGATCTCAGGAGCAGGAAGATAAAGATAAAGTGCGAAGAAGTCAAGGCCATTCAAGTGAAGGACAAAGTTGCAGATGAGAACATTATTGTAGCAGATAAACAGAAGTTATTGCTGAGCTGCCAGAGCTTCTCAGAAGGGGCAATATTTCACCCAGATTTGACACTGCTCAGAGATATTTTGGAGGACTGGTTCATCTGTATTTATTGCTGTAACCAGGGGTTTGAACCAGGGGTTTGATTAGGTTTTTGCTGTAGTGAGGACAATCAGAAAGTCTATATATTGTGCCTCTCTGCATTGTAATACTTTACACAGGGATTTTAGTATTTTGCCAGAATTGTAAAGTCTTTCTGGGCATAGTTTAGTTTAGAGGAGGTCACTTGTTGTCTGCAGTAAGGTGTGCGTGGAATGTCTGGCTTCCTTACTGTATCTGTAAAGCTTGTAAGTTCTCTATAGTTTGATCAATGAAACTAAGAGTCATTCCTACATTGTAAATAATGTATGACTATTTATTTCTAATACAATAGAATCTGGAGTTCTGCATCTATCTTCTGAGTGTTCTCCTTCTCTTCTTTATGTTTTGAAATATTTTCTTTAAGAGCTTGCAATTTTAAATGTATGTTTGTGAAAATGCTCAGAACTTGCATTTAAGGTTTTTTCTGTGGATTTGATCAAATTACTGTAGTATTTACATAGTGCATAATAGAACAATTAGATCCTTCGGTAGAGTAAATGAGGTGTAGATTAAATCTTTCTAACTTTTCCCAACCCATCTGAAATATTTAGCTAAAACATAGAAATCTAAAGGAAGTTGTCTCAAATTTGAAGAAGCATGCATAACAGAGTTAAAAGTAGACAGTTTTCATAAATGTATAAAGGAGAAAGCTGCAATAATTCAAGAAAACCATTTAGAATTTGCAGCACAGTAACACTTGTATGCAAATGAACAAAATACTTGTTGATATCTATGACCTTTTGCATAAACTTAGTCCAGAAAACCACAAAGCAACTCTAAACTATGTAAGGCCCCTTGAACATTATAGCTTCACATTGACCAACTGAACTTGACCAACTATACTATTGTAGACTTGGGATTAATTGAATCTTAAGTGATTCCTTCTTATCTTTCAAGTATAGTTTCAGTTCATTATATGTGAATTTAAACTTATTGTTATGATTGCATCAAAACAATCATCAACAGTTTTCTGGCGCTAGAAGGAGGGCTAGAAGACTATATATTGCAATCATCAACACCTTGTACGAAATCAAAACTTTTATTTATATGATGCTTTATCAATATAAAATCTAATATTAGGTGATCTCAAACATCATTGAGTTTGGCAATTGAAACTTTTGATAAGAAACTTTGTTACTCATGATACATAGAATGTATCTGACATCCTTTTATGATTTCTTCTAAGCAATGGTGTTTTTCCTTGTCTTACTCATAACACATGTTAACATAGTAAATGCTAGAAATAGTGACTTTATGTTAAAACTATAAATTGGGTCACATTATTTTCTTCTTAAGATGTTTATACTAGACAACTCAAACTAACCAATCAACATGTATTCCATTTATCCAGATAGAGAATTTATATTGTAGGAGTTTCTAGCAAGCAAACAACATAAGCATGGGCATGGATACTTGGGAGATGAAAATGAAGTTAGTTGAGAGTGTAGAATATAAATTAAATCAAAAAATAAAACAATGCACAACTAATGCCATAGAAAAACCAAAACATCATATTGCATCACTTCTACATTCTAAAAGTAGGTACCTCAAACATCGGATCACACTCTCTGTTGCTAAGGACTCTTGTAGAGCCTCCACTATAGCCACAAGTGGTCCATCTCGGAGTCCAAGAGAAGTCTAAAAATTAATTAATATCATTAAATCATTGCATCAAGGCACTTTTACATACTGCATCACTAAATTGAAACAAAGCCACAATGCATTAGCTTCACATGAATAAAAGAAAAAGCCTACTTTTCGAAGTTTCACAATAGTTTAATGGAGTATAGACCATGAAATGCTTCCCTAAGTTCATCATTTATTATTAATAACCACCTCGACTAAGTTGTAAGGGATAATGGCATCAGAGGATGCTTTAGTAGATTTTTTGGATATTAAACTTCTTGTTGACTTTTTTGGTTCATTCACATTGCTGTTTTGGAAGGAAAAACACCAAAACTACTGTCTTTTGGCAAGGATTTGATGTTCACATGGGATTTATTGTTGATAGTAACCTATACATGCAAGAAATCACTGATAGACTGAGAAAACTGGTCATCATAAGTACAAAAGATCACAATCCTACTTTGAAGTGTATAAGAGAAATTTATGAGAAAATATTCAATCGTCTGTCAATAGAATTCCATTAAAGAGGAATGTTTAAGGTTAAGAAAAAATTGATTCAAAAGGAGAAAATGCACACACACCATTCTGATTCAAACTCAACATAAGATTGTATCAGACCTTCACAAGAAAGAGTTATCCATCATAAGAAAATCTACAAAGTTTCTAATTTAATCTCCCCCCTCTAGAATGGTCATGTTTATGACCTATGCTAGTTCAAAGTTCTTACATTAAGTCCAATATTGAGATGAAATAGTCCAAAAAAGTAAATGTTTATGTTTGCTTGCAATGAGGACCATGTGTCAGAAGTCACATGACTTGCAGTTGAAACAAAAGATTAAGTATGATTTATACTTTAAAAAAACCCATAAATTTTGTCAAAGGAAACTATGGAAAAATATTTTAATTTTTAACAAGAGAATCTCATTCCATGACAAATCCTCATATTAAATATCATAATTAACATCAATATACAAATTCTAAATCAGAAAAAATCAATGTGATACAAATGCACATCATCAATAGAAAAGTATTTACGCATTTAATATATTTATTATTCTTAATTTAACATCTGCAACCCAAAGTCTATAACTTGGACTCAAGAAGAACTTGACATGCAGATAATTAGACTTGGCCCTTAGCATAAAGTTGGACAATAACTCAAGTAAGAATTGTCTTGTCATTTTTCACAGAGAATACAACCAAATTCATAAATATCCAGCAAATCTGAGAGAGTATTGCAACTGTTCTTGTGACAAAATAAGAAGCCGCAAAATGGAATTCTAATAACTTGAAAGGAATCACACTATGTAAATAAGTATAGGTATGTATTGGGTATGGGAAGGGTTTACATCAATGAGTACTCTCCCACTTTGGAAGAGTATTTACCTATGCTTAAATTATAATAAAATTGTAATGAAGTAGAATCTCTGGTACATCAAGAATCATCAACTTAAATTAAATCCTATCACAACAATGCTAGATATCTAAATGATCATACAATTTCAATTATAGTAGATGCTTGGCATGGAAAAGCGTGAACAAAAAGATGGGATTTGGATATAGAGGTATCAAACAGAATCTAGAACTTTTACACATTAGAATAGATTATTCTCTCCTCCACTGGATAAGATTTTTTTATCTCTTAACATATATGGCACATAACACTACAAGGCTAATCCCTAGGACTAGGTAAAAAGAACTGATTAAGTTATAAATTAGACCATTAACTAGGAAATAAGTGTTGTGAAAAAAACTTGCTTTTAACTTGGATAGTCTAGAAGACTCTAATCTATTTTGGCAAGGTTCAGTCACTCAACACTTTGATTCAGTATTACTATGACTGATTGGTGTCCCCCATAAATGCATATGCAAAAACATGAAACTCTTTAGCACCTTGAAAGGAATCATCAACGTAACAAGATTTGGACTCATCTCAGACAAAGCAAGATGGATACACCAATCTAGCTCCAACTAGCTTAAGATTCAGTTACTCCAAATGAAGCCTTGGACTAACAATTTACCACTTTCTCTAATTGTTTCTTAGCTATTTGAGCCCAATGCCTAGACTTGGAATTTTCACTGTCAATCCTTTTTGATTCATTGCAGTTCATTTGTGGCTTAGAAATGGAGTTTTATTACCAACACACCTCACAATTATGCCTGGCAAAGGTCTTTCATGAAGAAGTGAGAATAGAAAAGACATGATTTGGAAATAAAGGTATCAAACAAGGATCTGCAACTTTTCATATTACGAACAGGTGATTCTCTTATTCACTGCTAAAATATATTAATATCTTAGAATAAATTGTTGCTTTATTTCAGACTATAATTACAAGGGAAGACCAATATGCTAAATCAACTTGGAATCTACAAAAGAAAGCCAAAAAGCACCTATCTGATAAGAGATCTTTGACCTAGAAATTAGGGCTTTAATTTGTTTTTAGGCGAACGTAGTGCCATGCTTAGGATTAGTGTAATCAAAATTTAGTTTGACTTGGAGAAGTGATCTATTTCTCCTCATGAGTTTTATGATTCACTCAAAGAGTTGAGCATCTATGTTTCAAACCTTTTTCTATTTCATGGTCAAAGAAATTTATTTTAAACAATAAGCCATTGAGTTTGGAAATTGATATTGTAGGAAATTAAGACAAGGAATTTAGGAATTATTACATTCAGGAAATTTATTTCTACAACAAGGCATTGACATAAAAAATTACTACATTCAAGAAAGTCAGTTTCCCTAGTAGTGCCTTGAAATCTGATAGGTAATTAAAAGCATCAACGCAAAATTTATGTGCTAAAAATGTGATTTTTCTATTACACAAACAATATAAAAGAAAGGAGGTGAAATACAACTTACAAGAGAAAGACTATCATTAGGCTTTGGTGGTTCCATCTCTTTGAGCTTTTTCTTTGAACCTATCTTCTGGCTCAGGCTTTTATTCTTCATTTATATCGTGCCTTCACAACTTTTCCTCAGAATTTGCCATCTTCACTCCATTTGTCTCCGTAACTCCCACAGTCCTCCACCTGGTTGGCTAGACTAAAGATCTTTTTACCCATAAAAACCTATTACCACTATCTTGTGATGGAGCTTTCTTCATAGATGAAGACCTCTCCTATTATGGGATTTTTTCCATAGAATGGAAAAGAAGGCTATTTTATGAATAAGCAATCAAAAAGGAGAAGGATTATGGATTTGATAGGTGGTGAGCAATAGAGAAGGGGCACACAGAGTGTGTCCAACTTAGGGTATAGAGTACACTTGAGATTGTCCTAGCTAGGGCTTGTGTGTGCACTTCTGTTGAGCATGTTTCGTTGAACAGGGCTTTGGAGCATTTGTGTGTGTGTGTGTTTTTTGAAAAAGACATAAATTCTTGGGAAACACATGGTTGGTTCTAAATAAGAAATGGATTCCTCCTCTAAGTGCTCACTTACTGAAAGGGGGTTGAATCTTTAATCCATTCTCTAAAGTGACATTTAGAAGAGCTTCTAGGATCTAAAAGATACATATTTATTCCTTTTTATGATAGAAATTAATGAAGTACTGAACTTATTGTTAATAAATATGTTGATGGGTTTTGATGTTGATATGATTATATGTTACCTAATTTATTTTGTTACTTAAGAGTTCTTATTAAATTAACACCTGTTGTAATTTACATTTGTTATTACATCCATTTTGACATCATTGAATATGTTATTCTATATTAAATTTAAATATTAACCATAAAAAATCAGCTGCAGTTAGTTAAATACATAGGGGAAAAGTAGCATTACATTTGGTATCAAAGCCAAGCTAGGAGCCCCAAGCACCTGTAGTGTGGCTTAAGGGGGGGTTTTGGAAGTAAGCCTCACCTGGACTAACAATGGGCTGGCCACAAGGGGCTAGTAGCTTAGTTGGTAGAGCACTCCAGTAGCAAATCGAAGGTCCTAGGTTCAAGTCCTAGCTGGTCCATATGAGCAACAACTCAACAATTGGTATTCTCCCTCTGTAAATTAGTTGTCCTCAGTAGCTCAATTTGAATCTAAAACATAATTCATCAAAAATAATTAGTCAAGTGTGGATCTAACACTATCTATATCCTAATGAATTTGTTTCATTTTAACTCCATGTATAATTATATTTCTCAAACTTTTTAGATATTTTCAATAACTCTTCTACTTTAACTGAAACTAAAATTAGATCACATAGAAGTACTTTGTTAATCAATACCATGGTTAGAACTATAAGTACATTTTCACATTAAATAGACCATGAATTTATACATGAAAAGTTAATACAAGTGTATACACTAAATCACTTATCAAATAATTTTTAAATTTGGTCATTCATGTGTAACCTTATTTTTAATACAAATATTTCAATCTTTTATGTGTCACTTCAACATAAAATATACAAAAGTATTATCGTGTAATCACATAGCACTTACCTAGTGAATGCCATGCATATCCCATACTATTCATTCATCATTAAGTACAATATACTCAAAATACATTCCAAGATGATATTCATGCATTCCATACTACATGAATATCCCCTTTTCATATACCAAATACAATTGAATGAAAATAGATACACAATTACTCTTAAACAGAGTTCATATCATTTCACATATTCACTGAAAACAAAGTTTTGGGATAACTTTTGAATCCAACGAGGTTGCAATGTAATCTAGTCAAATCATCTTTCAACATATATCTCTTTGTCATAGACTTATAGGTAATTAATGATATGACATTCTAAGGATATCACTTCTATACAATAATTATAGAACACATGTGCAAGGTTATTGGGTTGATAAAGTCCAATAACAAAGTACAATATAACAAAGGATGGCACAAAAGAAAGCCTACAATTCATTTTAAGAAACAAAAGAATAGTAGCAAACAACTATCACCCACAAAACACTCCATAGAAAAATATTAACTCTAGGTTAAATGTTCTAGCAACTATACAGTGATGAAATTTTTGTTCAATTAATTTAAGATGATGATTTTTCTATAAAAAGAGGCTACCCTCAAATTGACACAAAAATGAAATGACTAGAAGTACGTAAGGAGAGGAAATAATATGAATCAGTCCCTATAGTAGGATGCTTGGGCATTTATTGATATTTGATATTGTTAGATTGCACATGCAATGGAAGATAAAAGAATTAGTACAAATTTGTAATCTAGAAAATGGTTTTGACTTTTCTTGAGGTTTTCTCTTGACATGTCCCTATGGCAGATGCTTAGATATTCTATTTGGTTTTACATCTTATAAAGATATTGTTTCATTCACTTAAACAACATTATACTTTCCAATGTGAAAATGACCCTAGGCCCTGTTGGTTATGGGCCTACAATGTAACTTAAGTTGGACTCATAGTATGACTACCTTATTCAACTTTTATTAATCAACTCCACATAGTACAAGGAAAACACATGGGACAAGTAGGCATTATATGTCATTTTTCATTTGGTATTTATTTACCATTTTGTAATTTATGTTAAATAAATCTAGCTATCAAGTTTGTGTGTTTTTTAAGCTATCAACAAGTATAGTGACACCACTTCCTAAGAATAGACATAAAACTAAATGAAATTGGTATGGATTTACAATTTTGTCTATTAGAAAGACTAACTTATTAACTCTATGTTTCCAAGAGAAATTTCATGTACAAGAGAGTACGAGCCAAATTGAAATAGTTTTAACAAAGACTTAAACTTACTAAAACTAGAGTTTGCATCTCTTAATTGAGATCTCATGATGTATAAATAATTTTTTCCAAAACTTCATGAATAACCCAACTACTATATTTACACATGAGTGGATTATCAATGTTATGATTCTAAACACCCTTCAAAAGTGCTTAACAAATAAAATCAGAGAGAAATATATTTCCTACCTTTATTTATGGTTCACCCTAGTACATTTTGAATGTATTTCTTTACCATATAGAAATTATTCTATAATGCTCCAAAAAATATCTCTTCTAAAATACTTTTGCACCTTACAAGTATACTTGACTATAACTAAGGTAACTTTTAGACTATGCCATTCATACAATATCATTAATAGCTACTATAAATGAATGACACTTCAAACCTAAATGATTAGTTGACCCTTATAAAACAATCCCACTATATATTAAAGTATATAAGCTAGGTTACATAGGATAATTCCCTCATCTAAAGAAGTACCAACCTAAAATTTTATCTTGGGTTAATTGTTGTGGCACAATCTTAATTATAACATGATTATAGAGAAACAATAGTTATAATGAGGCAATATTGTGGTATGTGCTTAAATCGTGTGTGTCATAACTTAGATCTACACATTTAAATACATTACCACTAGACCATGGGTAAAGGAACGACAGACCTAACATCATGAATTCTCCAAGAAGACTAGCCCTTAACCTTAACCACTAAATTTTCTCTTAATGAATCAACATGGTTACTTATTGAGCTACATGTAGGTTGCTAGGAACAATTAGATCTGAACAAGGCCCCCATAAGCCATATCAAAGAATCAACCTCAATCCTAAATTGAAAACTTAAATTGGAGAGATAAATCTAGGAAGTGGTTTGTCACCTACGAAGAACAAGTGACCAAATATTATTATACAACTAACCATTCTTAATGAAGAAGATATAGACTTTTCTCATTAATCTATTTAAAAGCCTTCAAAAGGAATCAAGGATTAATAGTAATCCCCCTTGAAAAAAAATGAAGTCCCCATCGTGATATAGAACTTTACAGTTTCATCATGGGTGAAAAGAGAAATGTAGATATGGATAATATGAGGCATACTAACTAATTAATGATAAAAATGGAGTTTGAGAACATTTAGAGATCAAGTTTCTTGATAGAAGGAAAGTTTAAAGGTCAGGGCATATTGGAAAGTGCTAAGAGATAAAAGGAATGTTCATGACACACGCGTAGGAAATACAAAGTCTAGTAACCCATAAAAAGGAACAAGAAAGTCTAAAAGCGATGGCTAATCCTTTGAGTTCTAGCTAGAAGAGGTAGATGGTGTTCATGTTTATTAGTGATGAGACAAAATAGCCTATTAAACACTATAGAATGTGCATGTGCAAATTTAAACATCCAATAGACGAGCAAACACATATCATTAATTGTAGTAATCTCCAACTATTCTTATGAGGAATGTCAATTCATTGGTGTAATACCTTATAAAAATGATTTTGAAAAATAATATAAATTGATTAGAGGCAACATGATTATCAATAAAGTTTACAACATCCAACAAAATAAGCACAAGTCTATTTCAAAATTTACTAGAATAACATAAGAAAGAACTAAACTCTAGTCTCTCAAAAAGTTGGAGAAGATAGCATGGAGCGGCCATATGGAGAAGATAGATAGGATGATTATAATTGCCACTATTATTATGATTATGACTTTGAATGTGATTTTCGTCTTCAGTTTTAGGCTTCGAGTGTTCGGGTCCCACAAACTCTGAATTACGGTTCAACATGAATGAACTACCCTTGCTATAGCTTCTCACTAAGAATAAGATCACAACCCACACCTTGTCTCCAGCAAGAAAATTTTCGAGCCCACCACCATTGCAGAGCATTAGAAATTGCTTGGAATTTTACTACAACTTGTTTTTCATTGGATAGGAAAACATTACCTCTTCGAGGTAAAATATGCTGCCAATCAGGGAATGCGAAAATGGCTTCAAATTTTTTAAAAAAATTCCCAACCATTCAACCAATAAATATTTTCGGTAGGCATGATTCCCAAACAGAACAAATGCAGATTTAGTGAGCAGAAAACAATAGTCTCCTGCGATATGAAGGACTAAAAACTAGATGCTAGTTATTATCTTATTTATTTTAATTTATATTTTCTCCGTCGGCTCATCTTAATCCAATGTACAGCTTTTATTTATTTTAATTTATATTTTTCCACGTCGGCTGCTCTTAATCTAACGCACAACTTTTTAGCGCTGATTAAGCAAAACACTTCATGCCAAACACCTATAATAGGGTGTGAATGCGAGAACATGTAGAATGAAATAAAAAAGCATAATAAAGATTACAAGCCTTTAGCTGGGAAGCATTGGATCTGAAAGGAATGGAGCCACAATTTATTTCCGCAGTTGAAGGAGACGGAGACCAGCGTGGTATATCTGAGCTGCCTCAGGCTATGAAGGAATTGATATTTGAAAAACTTTCACTACAATCAATCTCTCTCTCTCGCATGGTTTGTAAGGAATGGAATTCTGTTTTGTCCTCGCACAGCTTTCTGTCTTCATTGCCTACCCAGAATCCATGGCTTCTTATCTGCAGTCAACAACAGGAAGATGCCTACTGCTTTTCCGCACGAACATGGTATTGTAAGGCCTACTGCTTTTCCACACAAAAATGGAGGACCATCTCTCTCTCTTTTCTCCCAAAGCCTGTCAGAGGTTACAAGTTACTGTCAGAGATTGCAAGTTCAGCGCAGGGGTTACTGCTATTTCGAGAAACCCCACAAATATGTGTTTGCAACCCGCTTATGAGAATCTATGCAGAGATAGAAATCGATGTGACTGACAAGTTTATCCATATTGTACAAGGAGGAAACGGAGAGCCTTATTTGGTAGTGTGTTCGAACACTGACAGATTATCCTTCCAGATCTACCATTATTTTCAAGATTCGTGGAGGATTAAGTCTCAGTTTGTGGGAGAAACGGGCTCTAATATATCATTAGGTTATCAAATGGTTGAGTGCAATGGCGTTCTTTTCTGGATGGGAAGGGCGCCTATGACTATCGCTGGTTACAATATCCAAGATGGTGTTATTAAGCCTGTTACAATACCTCCATTACACCGCCAACATGTTGAAGATCGGTATTTGAAAGTTATATATGTAGTTGCATATGGGTCGTCCATTCTAGTGGTAGCGATCTTCAAGGATCCTATCCCTGTACTCGACTTGGTTGTGGGTATTGCTATTTAGGAATTGTTTCAGGACAACGAAGATAAATTGGTTTGGAAGTGGAAAGAGTTTGCAAGAATGCCTGCTGACTCTCTCCCCCAATATCTTGATGTAGATTGGTGGCATTGGAAGTGTGTTTGTGTGGGTGATTACATGTGCTTTAGCACTCTATTTGGTAGTGAAGGTGCAAAGGTGGTTGCATATAATTTAAGGCAAGGGTTTTGGCAATGCCTTCCTCCAGGTAACAGTCCAAATTTTAATGAGATGATGATGCCATTGGAACCTAACCTCATTCTTTATCCGTTATTAAGAAAACTGAGAGAATGATGGGTAATAAGATTATGGTGACATATGTCAGGTAATGGTTATTACTTGTTTTTAGTATATTGTAATGATTTGTTTGATTTATTAATGTTGAGAGGCAATACAATGATAGCAAGGGGTGGAGTGTAATGTCATCAACGTGTTAACAAAAACCCTTCCCTTTAATCTTAAATTTGATAGCCATTTAATAATAAATCATAATAAATCATTCTTTCCCTTTTCAAAGTGCAACAAGAAAGCTCAAGTTTTTTTTTAGAAACTCGTATGTATTAAATGAAAGGAAAGGATGTGTAATTGTTCTGTAGTGTTAGAAATCATTTTTATTTCAGTCTTAATTAATTTATAAAAAATTAAAAAATGTAGTTGTGTAATAATCAATAAAAGTTCAAGTTTAAAAGCTAACCAATTTTAAAAAAGGTTGATAGTCAAGATTAAAATATTGTTATTTGTTAATTTGAGGTATTTTTTATTTCTTAAGTATAGTTTAAATTTTGATGCACACAAAGTTGAGGGAAGATATATACCTTAAATAATTAAATAATTAACTAAACTAAAAATATGGAAGAGCACAAATAAAATAGTTCTAACTTAAAATAAGAAAATAAAAATAGCTTCAAATTGATATCTTGGTGTATGTAAGATATCTATACTAGTATATATATTTTTGTTATTAAATAAAATATGGTATGGATTTTTAAGTGGCAGCAAACAATGGAGTGTAATGACATGACCGCGGTAAGAAGTACTCTTAAAGAGTGGATATGTAAAAATAAAAAATAAAGTATAAAAGAGCCCATCTTTATAAAAAGTAATACTTATCTTTAGAAAAGACTATGTAAAAGAGCCTAAAGATATCATTTTGGAGGAATAAATTAGTGAGTAATATTTTTCAAATTATTTATTTTAACTTTTATTAAGAGCTAAAATTTCAACAGTGAAAAATAAATAAATAAATAATATTTTTATTTTTATTTTTATTTCATGAGTTGGTTGAATATCATTTTTGTAATATCCATCCTACACCATGTTTACTTGACAAGTTGCATTTAGATTATGGGAGGTCCATATTGGAAGAACAATGTTTACTTTATTTTTATTTACTTAAAAGTTATTTTCACAATTAATTAATTTTGTTTAATTTAATTTTAGGAAGCATTATGCAAGCGACCTAACCTTACATAAAATTATACCATTCTTTGATGTCTTAATGTATCAACACTCTCCTCAAGGTAGGCACAAAATAAATGGAAAATAACATGGCTATACCTTTATTTTTATTTACTTAAAAGTTATTTTTAGAATTATTTAATTTTGTTTAATTTAATTTTAGGAAGCATTATGCAAGTGACCTAACCTTGCATAAAATTATACCATTTGTTGATGTCTTAATGTATGAACACTCTCCTCAAGATACGCACTAAATAAATGGAAAATAACATGGCTATACCTTTATTTTTATTAACTTAAAAGTTATTTTTAGAATTATTTAATTTTGTTTAATTTAATTTTAGGAAGCATTATGCAAGCGACCTAACCTTGCATAAAATTATACCATTTGTTGATGTCTTAATGTATGAACACTCTCCTCAAGATACCCACAAAATAAATGGCAAATGACATGGCTATACAAATTTCACCATTATAATATGTAAGAAATATATGGTACTTCTAAATAAATTTTAAAATGTATCTACAAGATGTAGAGAGATATTATGTTCAAAGTGCCTTTATTATATTTGATAGAGGATAGATAGATACCTTGAAACTATCTCTTATTGTTTTCTAAGATAGAGATATTTTGAGATATCTAACTAGTTTATCTTAATTTTAGTCTATTTTAATTTTTATCCTTCTCCATGTTGGTTTCTCTTATTCCCAATTTCCCTTTTATTATTTTATAGTACCACATCCTCTATGAGCATGGCAATTTCTTCCACAACTAAATATTCCAAGGAGGAAGTACTTATTTTCTTCCTCATCTAACATGGAGGGCTCATAAAAATAAAATTAAAAATAATTAACAACTGTAGTGCCCCTCCATTCTCACCTTGGATGTGTAGGTAGTTTGGCTAAGGAACCTGATGATGAGGATGGAACAAGAGCTTCAGTTAATACTTTTGGGAGCATGATGCATATTGTTATGTTATTATTATTATGCAGAGATTTATTTGGATAAGGTGATGTAGTAGTATGTTGTTAGGACAGGTGGAAAGGGTGGCATCATACTATTGGACGTATGGGTGACATACGAGTATGAGATACGATTGCTAGAGTCCCTTCCCTAGTGCTTTGGCTATTATGTATATGTGCTCTAACTTGTATGTTTGAGTGAACAGGTACCAGGCATCAACTCCACCTAAATTGGTAGGTTTGAGCGTGCCCTACACCCAATGGAAGTAGTTGACCAGAGATAACACTTGGTCCCCCACCCTAACCATCATCCTCAAAGAGGATGAGTACCTAGTTTGATACCTTGTCAAGTACTATTGGTGGTCAGTCGGGGTTGCTTGAAGTTTTGTGGTCATCAGTGTTGCTTGAAGTTTTGCCTTTTGATCCTGGTTAGTGGTTAGGTAATTGTTTTGGCTTTTGGTTTAATTTGTTTGATAATATGCCTTGGTTATCTTATGCATTAAAATAGATTGCTAAATAAATATATAATCCTAGTTGATAATAAAATAAAATTATAGTGTAATATTATAATTAAGAAATAATAATAATATAGTAAATAATAGAATATTATAAAGTTGGTTATATAATTAATTATATTATGTGAGTGAGTGTGGGTAAAGGGTTTTACCCGTTTGTGTAAAATTGAATATTTATTATATTGTTGTGATTTTAAATGAAATACTTTTAATCAATGTAAAAATTATTTATTGTGTGTATGTTTAAATTATGTTGGTTGCATATATTTTATTTTTTTAATAAGGGTTAGTTAGGTAGTTAGTTGGGGTGGTTGTAAATTTATTTTGTACGGGAGTGGGAAAAATAACTTCCCTCCCTTCATTATTTATTAAAGAGGAGATTTCCTTTTGGAGTGCGGGCTTTTTAATCTTTTTTGGAAATTACTTTATTGGGAACACTGTGCATTATAAATTTCAATGGAGTTTTTAAAAGGTGGCTACAATATTTTAGACCCGAACAACAGAAGTTAATTGAATGGTAAGTGCATTATATTTTATAGATTTTGTCACCAATTTTTACTTATGTTTTCTACACAATGAAATTTAAATTATTATCTTTTCATTGTTGTTTATAATTATATTTTGTTAGGGTTTAATATATTGCTATAAAATAATATTTTATACTATCTTTTAAATTTACATCACTCTATTTTATTTACAAGTGTGGTACAATATTTTATATTTTATAAGTGGTAAGCGCATTATATAAAATAATAATTTATAGATTTTATTTTTGGCTGAAATAAAATTGAGTTATTTTATTTAATTATTTTACGAATCTTTCCTTCCAATCCAATCCATAAAGTAATAGTTCAATACATAAATTGGGAAAGGCACTATATTTCATTAGTGATCTCTCGGGCTTTTTATATAGATTTTTTTTCTTTTAAAAGATAAGGTTTAATTATTAATATTAAATGTGATTTACTCCAACATTGTTCTATCTATTGTATTTATCTCCACCTCATGTGTTTAATGTGAAACGAGAATAAATATGCCTTCCGAATATAAAAACAAAAAAAAAGGATTTGACTCTCTATTTAAACAAACCTTTTTGAATAATTGAACATTTAGGGTTTTAGAATAATCATATTCTAAAAAGGGATAAAATTTCTTTAAAATATTGAATTATTAACCTCTTATGTGAAGAGCTACCGAATGATGAAACCATAGGTATTCCTCTTTAGACCTTTTATGTTTTAGCAAAGAACATAAATCCATAATCATTTAAATAATTTATTCCTTATTCACCTAATTATAATCTCTAGTTATTATAGTTAACTTAATTATATTTATTGTGATTAGACTTATGTCCTTCATAAGACCACTTATTTTATTCACATATGCAACTTATCTGAAAGGTTAATTTTCTTAAGTACAAACCCTGTATTTATTCAACATAGATAGTGACTAGATTCTCCTTATGGGAAACTTTTATTATCATATCACATCCATAGATCATGAACTTGAAACCACTTATGTTTAAGCATTCAATAGTTTTTATTTGTCCAAATAATATAACCTAATCACAAACTAAAAAGGTTTAAAATCATGTATTCAATTCACTGCATTCTCATAAACAAGATCTCTTTATTGGAAATTATTACAAGCCTACGTGGAACTCAACTTATCTCCTGTTGTTGCAGTATGTGAAAGTTTCTAAATCTTTACATAAATTCCAAATTTGCACATCACCAACATATGTATTTTCTCAAGTAGTTCACTTAGAGACCTGTTGTTGCATACACGTGTAAGGATTAAGTTATAGTTAATTCATTTATTTAATATGCTTGAGACATTTTAGCAATAGTTAACGTTAAAGCTAAATTAGAGAGTTTATAGGTTAAGATAAAGATTTGTATCACTTAATAGTAAATAAATAAACCAACGTTATATTTCCTTTTAAAATAAAGGAATTAGCATAGCAAATTAATGATATTTACTTAAAGTAAAATTACATGTATTTTGGAGAGGAGAATTTAATTAAATTTGAATTTTTTATCTACTTTATTTTGTTCTAATTTAGATAATTATTTTATTTATTTAATTATATATTTTAATTTATTTTCATAAATATAAATACATTAGTTTTATTCTAGTAGTAATGTTGTACAAAAATACATTGTTAATTTAAAGTATACCGTTGAATGGAGTGAGGTATACTAAGATAGAAAAAGGGTAAATTATCTTCAAATGATGACTTGGTTGGAGTATTATCTAAAATAGAATATGATTAGTTTAATGTCTCAATTGGAAGTATAGAAGTTTTATCATAATTTCTAATATGTCAAGAGATAGTGTAATGATCACTAGGAGAATGATTTGTGACTTTGAAATTTGAGAATTACTCCATATATTGTGTGGCTTAGTATGATTTATGTTCTAATTATACTTACAAACCCTTATGAAGCTCTTCAACAATAGTTCTAATACGTCTTGTTTTACTAAGCGGATTAGAATTATCAAGGTAAGTTATCTCCTATCTTATTTTGACTACACAAAAAGAATCAAGGAATGAAGTGTAGATGTGGAATAGAAATAGGATGACTTGGTTTAAGTTCTTGGCTACTTGGATACACAAGAAACTATTTAAGGAAGAACATGTTATGTTGCAAATAGATAATTAGCTCTTCTTGAGATGGTGAATAAGTTTGGATATCTATTCCTCATTATTTAAAAGTGAAAATTATGAGTTTCTACCTTTGTAAAATCCAATTATTTTGGGGTCAATTTATGAATCTTTTCTATGAAGACAATTAGTGAAGATAGATAACTATTTTATGATAGCATGTGTTGTTATGTTTGGTTCCATCTTGTGGATTTTAAGTTCATTGTCCCAAACTACGATGTCTCTGCGCTCTGCGTACGTAGGCAAGGCCAATATAGCCCCTGAGACATTAGGTCAACCCCTTAGGGCCTTAGGTTTGTCATTTCATACAGTTGATATTTGTAATGTGTAATCCATAACTATACAGGACTAATGTTTATTGAGATGTGCAGTTTGAGATCTATAAGCCATGCAGGACTCTGGAGCTATGATAAAATATGTAAATTAGAATCTTAACCCCCTGTTGAGTTCATTATTGGGTAGACATTACTTCGTTGTGCATGTGTGTGTACTCATTTGGATTTAGAACAACCGTGGTTGTTAGTTAGATCATGTAATATAATCATATTTGAATAAGTTATGTATGTTGTTGGTTATTGCTTAATTTCAATAATGAGTCATGTTATCCCTAGAGATGTAGTTAACTTGTTGTGTCAGACTATGTTAAATTGCTTAATTCTATTACAAAAAAAAAAAAAATTTCTACCTTTTTTATTGCTTTAGTTGACTTATCTCTAGGGTTGCATGGTGAGGCATTACAACAACTATGTGCATCTTCATGAAAGGATGAATATCCAGTTTGAATGCTTTTCACCTATGGGCTCAACAATTTTGAAGGGTCCATATCTCTATGGACTAATTTTGTTTACTCTTCCTCATAGCCTTTCCTTTCCCATGTAAAGCCAATATTTCCCCTATCTTAAGTATGTGTTCCTTCCTATGTGAATCATGTCTTTGTTTATACAATTGTTCTTTTACCTTGGGTTATATTTGCATAATCCTCTCAATAAAAATGATGCTTTAGTCACTTCATTAATTTGCCAAACTTATTCATTTTTCTTATCAAAAGATAGATTAAGTAGAGTTGAAGTTAAATACCCCAAGCATGGTTCAAATGGTAAGTTATTAATAGAAGAACACAAATAACTATTATTAGAATGTTGAATGTAAGGGATGATTCATCCCATGTCTTTAGAATCATATTGTTATACTCAGTGATGAGATGTACCATGCTTTTATTGACCACTTATGTTTTTCCATTATTTTTTGGGTGAAATGTCATGCTTTTCATAAATTATGGAATTAGGAATCCCAAAGTGCACCCATACATTAGTAAAAAAATTCTACCTCTTTCTCTATGATAGTGTTTTCCAAGAATTAGTGTACATAATTTACTAAACCATTCCACTACCATAAACAATCATGCCCATGTCTACTCAAGATTCCATCCTACAAAATCTATAAAAATAGTCTCCGTAGTATTGTGGGGATAGGTAAAGGATTATTAATTCCCTCATTTCTTGATTTACTTTTACTAGTATAGCAAAGCTTACAAATCCCAAAAAATCTTGCTACTTCTTATAGTTAGGAAAAGTACCCACAGGCCCCTTATCAATTAAATGAGATTAAACATCAAGTGATGGAGTGTAATGGAATGAGCATGTTAAGAAAAATGTGTTAACAAAAAACTAAATTAAAGAGGTGACACAAAAATAATAATAAAAATAAAACTACATCCAATATATACTTGGAAAAAAAGTTAAAAGATATAAAATAATTATTAAGGTAATAAAATAGAATAGAATAACTCTAAGTAAATACAATAAAATAACTATCAAATAGAATATAATGTACAATAACATATATAACTAGAAACATAGATTCCATATGTCTTTTGACAATGGCTACGTACAAAATTTACTATAGGCAAGATTTCACATTTTGGAAATTTCACAATAGAGACTATGGAGTTGGGTTTCCGTAAAGAAATGATAGGAGAAAAATGTGGAGAGGATGGGCAATGCTAGAGTATAAGAATGAGAGGGCCGAGCGAAGTTGACAAATCAAGGATTTTATAAGGAGAGAAGGAAAAAAATATAGTAGGAAAGGGTATACAACTCATGATATATCCAGTGTGAAGGAGAACAATGGCATCCAATAGAAGAAAGTAAACTAGACTTGGAGTCTGAAGAGTAAAGATGTTCCTACAGGAGAGAATGCAATAACAGTAAGTTCCAAAACTCCTATTGGTCAATTACATCTCTTTTGAATTGGATATCATTAATTTAGCTTATTCGGTGTCTCTATTAAGCCCTCGTGATATATTTATAAAATGAGTGGGGGCATGGCTAGCAAGGGAAAAATTTACCTATGTTACCAAATAAATTGGGATAGGGAGATTAAAATCAAATCCATGCCTAGAGGTTTTTTCATGGTAGAATGCCCTTCAGTAGAGAAAAAAAAAAGAGATAATGGAGAAGTGACCATGTTGCATATGTCTTGTCTTGGTATCAATAGGTCTGAAGGTTCAAAGCAAAAGTAATGGCAATAGTGGTTTGGTGTGCTGATAAACAGTGATCAATGATGTTCATAGATGCTAAAGGAGAGTGGTGACTAAAGGAGATTGCTGTAGAGAGCTGTGAGACAAAGAAGCAAAGTGATATGTATATGTTAAGGTTAGAGAATAAGGTAAAGGAGTGTTGTTCAAAGATGAAATAGAGGAGTTGTGAAGTTGATAGAAGTCATGTATTATGTACATTGATTGGACTAGTATCATATGTACACAAGTGTACCCTATCTTCTAAACTTCAAGTTAAGGTGAAATTTGTAAGATGTAGAGCATGAAGGTGTTGTGAAGTTGATAGAAGTCATGTATTATGTACATTGATTGGACTAGTATCATATGTACACAAGTGTACCCTATCTTCTAAACTTCAAGTTAAGGTGAAATTTGTAAGATGTAGAGCATGAAGGTGTTGTGAATGAAGTCTCTAGTGTAGTGAAGAATGTATTTATTATTTCCTGAGGAATAGCATTGCTTTAGTTCTGAAAGAAAAGTTTAGGAAGTTCAAGGAAGTGAAAGTTGCATAGAAGAAGCTCAGGAGAATGCTCTACATTCCTCCACATTTTATATGTGAGTTTATTTCAGGTTTAGGTGCTAAAGTGTACCGTAATATGGGTTTTCAATGTTGGTAGTTTAGTGTGTTTGTGATACCAGACTCAGTATTTATGTGTTTGTGCCAAAATGAAAACATCTAATTCAAATGAAGGAATATTCATGAAGATTTTTGCAAGGATTATGTTGTTTGTGATGTGATCCATGTGATGTAATTTGGTCTCTCTGGTACGACTTTAGGTCTGGAGTCTTTTTGAGAAAGGATAAGTGTTTGTTGGGATGACTTCTTGTCTTTTGATGATCCCATCAAATATTTTGAAGTGTGCACCTATTTGGAAGAATGTGTTAAGGAAAAATAGGTCCTGGTTATCACTCATCTTGAACCACATTGGATTTCTACATCTTTTGGATGCTGACTTGGTGTGGTTGTTGCATATTTCATGTATACATGTTTCATCTTGGCTGACGTAGTAGAAAGTTTTTGAAATTTGTGAAAGGTATAAATAAGAAATCTTGTTTGGTGTATTTTGTAAGAGTGTCTGTGAGGATGTACATGTGTGAGTTTGGATATGAATGAGTATGTGTGGATGAGTGTGTTGAATGTAGAAGTGTTCGTTGTGTAGAGGAAGTGAAGGTTTGTGATAGAAGTAACGTGTGTAGGTGTTGTAGAGGTGATTGATCAGTGAGATCTATTAAGTGTGATGATTCAAAGGTTGTAGCCTCACTTTGTAAGTGTTGATGCATTGTAATTTAGGGAGTGTGTCCTCCACTGGGTTGTATCCCTAAAACTTGTAAATTGTTTTATCATTATTTATGAGGCTAGATTTAGATAGTAGATCTAAGCAGCTAGCTCATAGTGGTTTTTCCCTTCTAGAGTTTTCATGTAAATATGGTGTTGTGCTTTTGTGTTCATGTGTTGTGTTCTTGCTTTGCTTTATCATTGTTTAAGGTAGGTGATGATATTAGTTGATTAAATTGAATTGGATTAAGTATACATGAATATACTGATTCACCCCCCTCCCTTTGTATATTAGTGTGTTCTGACAATTGGAATTAGAGGCAGATTCCTTGGTATAGCCTAACCACTGGAGGTAGATTTTGAGAAGAATACATGGCTCAAAAGGAGTTCTTTTCTAAAGCCCCATGTTTGATGGAAGTAACTATGATTTATGGAGGGTAAGAATGGAAGTCTATCTTACCTCCATAGGGTATGATGTCTAGAGAGCTACAATGGTTGTTTACACTAAACCTATACATCCAATTTTAGATCTAAATGCAAAGAAGGCTTATGAAAACAATGGTAAAGACAAATATTCCATTCTAAGTGGATTGAGCAGTTTAGATTTAGTCAAGGTTGTGAGATGCAAGACAACAAATGAGATATGGGAGAAGCTCAAAGAGCTTTATGTAGGGAATGATACTATAAGGAAGCAAAATTAAAATCTTGAAAAACAATGTTTGAAAACCTAAGGATGAAAGAAGAGGAGAATATTATTGGCTATCTGCATTGAGTAGATGAAACAATCAATGGAATTAGGAATATGGGTGAGGACATTGTTGAATCATTGGTTGTAAAGAAAGTCCTGAGGATTCTCTCCCCCTAATTTGATGTAAAAGTTTCTACAATTGAAGAAGCCAAAGATCTGAGGAAACACACCATGGAAGAATTGTTTGGGTCTCTCACAACCTATAAGATGAGAAATCAAGTTATTATTCCTTATCAAAAGAAATATACCTTCAAATCTATGAAGAATGGAGGAACATTTGATGTTGCCATTGAAGCTAAAGAAGAAGTAAACTTTGTAAGAAAGTTACAAAGGGGATCAAGCAAGCTTGGAGGTTTGGATGATACTAAAGGTGTAGTTCTCATGCCTCAAAGAAGATCTCTTTCTAGAAGGCATTTTCCCTTAAACAAGTTCAATCATGCTTTTCTTGGTTACTATTTTATCTGCAATAAATATGGTCATAAAGCTATAGATTGTAAATTTGACTCAAATAGAAGAAATCTTGTAAGAAAGAATTATCTAGCTTCTCTAATGGATGTTAAAGTGATATGTCAAATTTGTAACAAATCTAGACATATAGCAAGATTTTGTAGAAGTGGTTTGGCAGAAGCAAAATTTCAGTTGATGGATGAAACTGAGAAGAAAGAGAAAAGTGATTATTCCAACATACAAGAGACAAAAACTGTAATTTAAGGTTTAATGATTGTCCAAACAACATTTCATTCTGAAGGGAAAATAAATCTCTGGGTGATAGATAGTGGATGTACAAATCACATGATAGGTGATAAGAGCAATCGAATGGCAAAGTGAGAGTTGTTACATCCTATCCCCCTAGGACTAGGATTACACCTGGAAGCCTGCAAATGCTAAGATTTAGCCAAAGCACACACTAGTCCATGAAACTCGATACAATTATAAAATCAAGTTATCACATGTACAAATACATGCAATCAGTCCCATAACATGGGTAAGGAATAGGCAAGGCACTCATTCCTACAAAATATACATTAACATAAAACAATTTTCTCCAATCAAAATAAAGAATGATGCCAAGGAAGCCACATTGAACAATCAATGGAAACCAAGGAGAAAATCATCAACCACCGCACTGGCAAACTATACATGACCATACGGGGCAATCTGGACATTACCGTCAGGTAACTGGATGGTAAGACTACACGAGAACATTGTACTAATAGGGTACAGTGGGCTAGGCTAGGGTATTGGGCCTGTGACTATCTCTACTAACCACCATTAGGGATAATAAGAGTATGCTTAGGCCTATGAGTCCAGGCCGAGTCGATGCCCAATACCTACATCACTCCGATCACATGTCAAAGCATATGTGCATATAACATATACATCATAGCCGAAGCAATAGTAAGCATGTAATCCAACATGATAACCAATCATGTCAACATCATAATAATATCAAAATCCATCAAAGAAAAGAAACAACCATCAATTTGCACATATATACCAGCATAAACCACACAATTTTCTCATAATTTGTAGCAAAATGCACTTTCAAGACATAAATTTTTTCAATTCTCTAACTTTTATATGTAGCTATCTATAAAATGGAGTACACAAAACACATATACATAATCTCAACCTCTAATTTCATTGCATGCATGACATCTCTTTACACATAATGCGATAGTTTTTCACTTTCCAAGGCATAATGATGCAAATTTTGTTCTCTTCTATATTTTAATATGCAACTACATACATGACAATTGTACAACCCACATATACATACATACTCATCCACATCACAAGGCTACATCCGGGGTTCACATGGATGTCATAGTACCATCCATATCCAACATATCCATGAGTCCATAACCAATAACCATGTCTATTATCCATATCTAACAACCATGTCCAATATCCATAACCAATAACCATGTCCAATATCCAAATCCATGTGTCTTGATGGCATTGACCCACCTAGTGAGCCCTTCCATACAAGCCACAATGACATATCTCTTGTTTGTGTAAGGGTTTTAGCCTCTAAGAGATAGTCAAACAATAGGTAGTGAATTAGAGCTTAGAACAGCTCACACATACCCCCATCCTCAAGGGGTTCCCTGCGTCTACTTCCTCGTATACACTCAAATGGGTGGGTCTCACCATACCCGATCAGGAATCATATCACAACACAAGACCAACATTCCAAAATAGAAAAGTCAATTAGTTTAGCCACCAAGAATGTAAATAAAAAGAAATAAATCTCAATTCCAACAATAAGATAAGAAAATGTTCATAGTT
The DNA here is from genome assembly GCA_027924645.1 of Cunninghamia lanceolata. Taxonomy (NCBI): domain Eukaryota; kingdom Viridiplantae; phylum Streptophyta; class Pinopsida; order Cupressales; family Cupressaceae; genus Cunninghamia; species Cunninghamia lanceolata. The sequence continues at coordinate 14,040,263 of BSBN01000169.1, read as the reverse complement.
TCAACAATAAATCAAATGTAACTGCAAGAGTTACATGCCAAGAAAACCATTCATGGATAAACCAATACAAACAAGATAACCTAAAGTGCTCGTCCACAAGAGCAAAGTAAAAGTCACCAATAACCAAAAACAAGATTCACAATCTTTGAAATATACACATTACAACACTACGTGACTATCACTAGTCACCACACGAGGAAGGAGGAAAACAAGCATGACTGTCTCAACAGTCCTTCATGTGGGTGTGGATAACTCATGCAACCCTCACATGGAAAAGTATTCTACCAATACTCCCAGGTCACATACCTCATGTGGCACAACAATGCATGGTATACGCCAAGCAGAGAAAGCACGCAATGGCTGAATACTACATGGCAATGTCCTACTCATAGGAACATCCCGCATAGTGTGTACCCCATGGAGAAAGTGCATGCAGCTACACACCGAGCTAGAGGTGTACATGGCTAGATTCCACTTGCATGCCAACTAATTGGAATTAAGGCTCTCTTGAGCGAACCCTCTACTCTGTGCAAGCAACCACTCCTCTCTACACAAGTAGGAACACAACATATATACTATGCCATCGCATATCTAGGTATGTGGCATCATGTCCTCAAGCTTGGCTTGCTACCATCAGTGACACGACATCCTCACTATCACTGTGTCGAAACACCAGTGGGGAGTGGCATCATATATAAAATAATCACATTAGGGTAAGATCATAGCTGTCATAGGTGCTCAACCATAACTAATATCATCCTCAAGAAATGTGTAGATTAGACTAACACTATATGAACCAAGTATCTGGTCCATTAATAAGGGGAAGTAGTGAGTACTTTCATGGGAGTTTGAAACGATCGCTGTCATTTTGCACCGCCATTATACGTATGCTGTACAATTCCCTCCCAAGGAACTTTGTTGCTACTACTACCCTCCACATATTGACCTATCAACAACCCTTAGGTTGGCAATCAAAAGGGTGACAACAGGAAAACACATAGCTGATATGGTTGTCCCCCATACACATAATCCATACATATCCTCCATGGATGGGTACACCATATCACCATCCCATGGGCCCACATCTAAAGCACTAGTTAATCACAACACTCAACAGGAATACATCAATGGATGTTCACATGACAGGGAATACAATCACAATTCCTCTTACCCAGGCATAATCGTAGCCCACACATGAATATGCAACATGATGCAAAATACACAACTTTACCAAACAATAGGTACTCCCAAATAGCCATACCAATTTTCCTCTTTTCACAAGGCCAACTCATTATCTGTAACATCATAAATTCACTTTACAATTCTATCAACATAACACAATAGATTATGAACATGTATAGCATCATCACTAGCACTTTCACATCAATGCATAAACATAAGTAACATTTTTCACAATCATTATTACAGTCACTTCTATAATCACATAATGATATACATCGCATAATGACACAAAATGTGACATCATGTCACCAGTCACATAAATACCATTCATTCACAAGAGAATCAGATGCTAATAACATAATGAAATGAGTTTTGTTTGAGGAACTCTAATCATTTCTATACATTCACATCCATACATATTAGCTTAAGTAACCATGGTCATGTCAATGGCATGCAATTGTTCATCAAGCAAGATATGCAACATTCCTATTATCCTACATTAAGTATTTTCAATTTACATTAAAGTACAAATGTTCACCTATATGATCTCATTAAAATCACAATGCAATAGAAGAGATCAAATTTCATCAACAAGATATATCCACTAGGTAATTACCGTTCTCATGTAAACTCAATAAATAAGAGGTTACTCATAAACATGTAATCACTTTCATTCACATAACCATAATGAACATAAGTTATTCTTCACTAATTCTTTTACTTATTGCAATTCTAATATACTAATTAAATCCATATGCCATTATTCTAACATCTTGTCAACTATTGACAACTAATAAGAGGAGAGAAGGATAGATTTCATCTGAAGTCAAGACATTACATGCCATCCAATATTCATTATACAAACATGCAAATTCTACTTAGGGAAAGTTTAAGGCACCATTATTATTCCAATGACTTCAGTATGTTATCAAGGATGACAAATTGTAGCAAATCAAGCACATCAAGAGGTTATAAGAAAAATCAACAATCATCCAACACTTACAAGAGAGCATGGAGTAATCAAACTAATTTGTCCACATCTACAACCAGCTACATCCTACCATCCTTTACATCTATAATACAAGAAGGAATTACAAGAGCAATTCATGACCAATTAGGGTCATTTCATTCACTAGCAACATAAAGGAAGACACAGGAAGAGCATATCCAAGCAAGGGTAATTAGGTAACCAAAGTTACCTTCAACCCATGAACATACAAGGCAAAACATTCTTACCTTCATCTTATAACATGGGAGAGTGATCACTCCTAACCATGGGAGACTCTCAACCAAGGTCAACACTTTAGTCCCATCGAGTAAGGTAAGGTCAAGGAGGCTATTTCCTCTATGATTTCAAAGAATGGGGTTGTAATTTAACCCACTAATGCCATACTAAGACATGAAATATATCAAGACTATAAAAAAAATATAACAAGCTCACGCCACACATGCCAAACACAGCGAAACATAGAAGGCTCAAGTATGCCAGAGCTCCTAGTGTGTGAACATGGGCTTTGATACCAGATGTAACATCCTGCCTCGCAACCTCGAAGGGTAAGGGCCAAAAGAGGGTAAGAATTTTGTTTTTGAATAACAAGTGATAACATACACAGATATGGTTGCCAATTTGATAGATCGACAACATTCGTGGTCAAGTATGGCCGAATGCACAACCCATAGGAGAGGACTAAATCACTCTCCAAAGAAACATTAATAAACTATGTTCATTTTAAACACCAACCCAAATGTTCATATAACCCATTCTAGATCATAAACATGAATTCAAAAGCATCATAGTACAAGCAGATCCGATACCTACATCAGAATCCGTAAACCAAAAAGGAAACATCTCATTTCTTCTCATTAATTTGCATGATTACATCTTCTCTCTTAAAAGAGTACAATTACATAAAATAATATATAGTGCAATGGCATAGCTATGAGTATGATATACAAGTACAATAACATAGTTCTGAATATGATACAATGACTAAAAAGGTACAACAATGGATAGGGTAACGAAGAGAGAACATCTCCAATCTGGAGCTTTGATAACTTGTTCACCAGTCCCCAATGGTGGCGGCAATGCCTCCCAACCATGTGGACTCAAAAGAGACCACCCCACTATGCTTGGAGGTAGTCACAAGGCCCAACTAGAAGGAACCAGGTAAGGTATACATGATGGCCAACACTCACATCAATCATGGAGCAGACACAGAAAACAAAGCATAAAGCCAGTGTCGTAACATAGATACGCTCATCTAATCATAGGTAGGGTACTACTCACAACTACAATGGTACAAGACATTAGGGTGCAGATCGGATAGGTTTTCATCATGCGTGCATGAAGGAATGGCACCACATGGAATCAAGTACACTAAGTTCATACCAACGAGGAGACTCAAACATGCCCGAATCAACACCCCACAGATGGATAACTCAACATCCTACAAACAGATAGGCTTTCTCGTGTGCATCCTTAGCCTTTACAAGTGCTCAAGGCCATGCACAAGGACTCAATATCCTAGACCTAAGCTCATCTCATTTAAACAAATGAGGTATACAAAACCAACTTAACAACAATCCAATAACCACTCACAATCCCCTTCTCTTGGAGGATGGGGTTGCTTGAAAAGTTGCGTGGCTAAATATGCCTATCAAGAAAATCTATATTTAAGGTATAAAATTAGTATTATACTTCTCATAGGCTACAAAGACATTAACACCATTTGCTAATATCGTTTAATCCCAAAACAACTAAGGCCTACTCATAAGTTCAACAAATATGAATACAATTAACCACATATTAAATATATGATTTATGAAAATAATGCAATCATTGCTAACATACCAAAGGCCTTTACCAAGATTATTTATTGTTTCCTTTACAACTAAAGAATATGGAAAGTCTACAATACTATAAAACACCAACATTGAGATTGTAACAATAGTAATTAATGATCATTCTCCCACAATGCCATTCGTGATCTATCTACTCAATCAATATAAAGCAAGAAATGCATGGAAGCATCAAGGAGCAACAAATTTTATCAGATGCCTAGGTACATAGGTATACCAAAAAGTAGAAGCATGCACAAAGCACATGAACTGGTTGACAGAATACCACAAAGAAATGTGGTATCGTGAAGTGCAATGATTGCAGGCTACACATAAAATTGACACATAAAAAGAAGTTTTAAAATCTTTCAGCGAAAGCAAAGGGCAAGAGTAAAACTAGACTCAGCAACCTTTACTAGAATCCTTTTAGCTTGTGAGAAAAGGGATCACTGGAATAGGGAATGGACATCCATCAAAGCATAATGGATGAAGGAATTATCCAAAAATTGTAGTTTGCAAGTGCCCTGGTAAGCATGTATACAAAATGTGGAAGCACATATAGGGCATGTAAACTATTTGACAAAACGACTCAATTAAATGTGATCTAATGCAATGCAACGATTGCAAGAAGTACAAAAATGGATTTGTTGAGAAGGCTTTAGAAACTTTTAAGAAAATGCAACTGGCGGCGTAAAGCCAAATCCCAAAACCTTTGCCAGCATCTTCACCGCCTGCCCAAAATGGGAGCTATGGAACAAGGTGTGGACATCCATCACAACATGACAGAAGGGGAATTTTTGATAGATAAATCAATTGGAAATGTTCTGGTCGACAAGTATGCAAACTATGCCGCATAGACAAGGCATGTGAACTATTTGGCGAAATTCCTCAAAGAGGCATCATCACATTGGGGGTGCGCTGGTTGCAAGAATGTGTTTTATTGGTGCCTATAGATCACATACAAATATGGGCTTAGGAGTATTAAAAGCAATGCTGCTTTTTGATTGAGATGCAAAGAAAAAAATGTTGCAAGATTATGTTCTTCACTCCAACATCTATGCAGAAGTGGGCATGTGCGGTGAGGTTTAAAAAGGCAATGAGATTGATGAATTAAAAGATCATTGGATGTAGTTGGATTTTAAACCATCTAATGGTATGCAGAGGAATTAAATGAAATCGTAGCAAACCTATTTAGTTTTTGTGCTAGAAAAATAAGAAAACCAAAACTAAGGTAAATACCTCACAACTGAACGCACTCCCCTTCAACTAATCGCTCTCCACTTCAGTGCACCTTAGATCTTGCAATTTGATATGCTTCCTTCAGTCAATCTGTTCCCTCTCTCTCTCCCTCGTTCTCTCTGTTTTTCCTTTCTCTAATGCCTCCACATCATGCAGACAAGACAGACTGGCCATTATGAACATACTCAACTTTGATATTGTCTATAACACTACTAAATCCCACAACAATCTACTAAATTCCACTGTGTACTCCACCCTCAAAAAGGATTTCCACCACAACCTCCCCGCGGCCCGACAGGAATAGGCTTCTAATGGGATACCTTGTCGGTGATGGGTTCTTTGAGGTTTCCTTGAGGAGTTTTAAGCTTAACTGCTTCTACAATGTCTCTAACACCAGAGACTACCCTAGGAAGCAAAAGGGATGCCTCATAGTTTTCATATCCTATAGAGCACTGGAAATAAAGTTGAGTATATACTCCAATGGCGTCGAGAAATTGGCTGCTTCATCCATGAAAACCCCCACCCCTTTCTTACCATCCTTGACTTTCTCTTCACCCCTCTATCCTCATCCATCTAACCCCTAGATATTTTCCGCAGCATTTAGCATGCACCAACCTCTCCCCCTCGAACCCCCAAAGATATTTTCTTCCATCATAAACCAACTCACCTACCAATAACAAGAGCCATTGAATGGCAAGGTGAGAGTTTTTACATCTCAAGTAAATAAATAGTGGAAATAAATGTATATATGTATATTTAGTTTAAAAAGACAACAAGGCTATTTACTACCTTAGCTTTTCCTCTGAGTTGAGGTGATAAATGCAGCTATATATACAAACCTTTATATAATCCTCTAAGATTTATAAAACAACTCTCAAGTAAAGAAAATAACTCTTTAATTAAATAAAAACAACTTAATATAAAGGCAACTGTTAAATAATTAGGCTGGCCCCCCCACACTAGAGGAGGTCACAAGGGCAACCTCCTCCCCATCCACATATTGAACATAGAAGCCACAATGGAAGTCCAAAAGACACAACTTAGAATTTAACTATAGATGTCACTTTTTGAACTTGGATCTCCATATATATATAGTAATGGAGTTGAACACCCTAACTTTAGGTCTATCAAAATTATTCTCAAATTTTATATAGTAACTTATATTTGTTTGATAATATAACTTGGATTATATCTAGGAACCATCAAAATTGAGGCAAACCCATGTTTCTAGTGTGAAGCTTCAAATTGTCAACTAGTTGATGAGATATCAAACAAAAAAATACAATTATATCCATCCTAACTTCCAGTCAAAATGACCAGAGCCTCAAACATTTATATCCCCAACCCAACTACCTACCATAATATCAAAATATTTTTGTAAACCTAACTAGGCCAAAGGCAAATTACACAGGCCTTGTGGCCTCTACATAAACACAATTACATTTTTCACATACCACACTTTTACCCAGTTCTTTATTCTCTTCACCTTTGTCTTCATCCTCCTTGGAATCACAACATTCTACAAACAACAAAATCGTTCTCTGATAAAGATTGATTTGGAGTTTCTATTTACTTATTTTTATTTACTATTTTTCTATATTCAATTATTATCAGACGTAATTATTTATTTATTTATTTTTAAATTCAATTTTATCTAATATTCATTTATCATTTATTTACCTACACCCACTTACTACTTATTTGTATACATTTTTTTATCTGGATTATTATATTTATATTTAAAAATATATATTAAATTAGGTTGAGGGACTTTATTTTCTCACTTTTTTTTTCCTTTACAATTGTTTTTGGTCCTTTTTTGGTTTCATAGTTTGCGTGATTTTCTCCATCTGTTTCTCCTTCCAACAATTTCCAATTTTTTTTTCATTTTTCATTTTTATTTTTTTCCAATTTTTTTTAGTTCCATAGTTTCTGTGATTTTCTTAGTTTTTTCTACAGTTTTTAATTTCTTATTTATTTATTTATTTATTTTTCTATGTACTTCTCTCTACAATATTACCCTAAGATAAATTAATTTAATAATAATAATAATATGCCCTAATGTTAAAGAAAGATAAATTAACTAATTTAATAATATTAATGATGTTTTGTTTAGATTGATTCAATGGCCCAACCATAATTGATTCAATGGCCCACCTATAATTATGACATTTACTTTTCTTTTTTCCTAATAAATTAAGACATTAACCAATATTTTAGTATGGGTTTGTTTAACTAAATTAATTCATTAATAACATCCCAAACAATTTTAGCAATTCACCAACTACTATATAATTTTAATCTTTAAAAAATTGATTATGCTTGTCAGGCCTTTCTCCTCTACTTACTCTTCTCTTTTTTCCTTGGCCGACTACCTTCCCATCTTCCTCCCAATGCCTAGGGCACCACGAGCCCATCTCGAGGCAGTCTGGCTGATGTGTCCATGATCAATTATGCCAACCTCTTCCCTTACTTCCATGGCCTCCTCTTCCTCCGACCAATCTCCACTCAGCTCTCCTTCTCCTCCTTCGATGGCCTCAGGATCCACCTTCGGTGTGGTTCCTTCTCGGACCACCTGATCCTCTCTTCTTACCTAAGCTTCTGATCCCTTGGTCAAAAAATCCCTTGCATCTTGAATTCCCTCCGTCCCTTTGTTGCCACTTTCAGAAGCATGAATTGATTTCGTCTCCAAATCTTCTCCCGACAGAAACTCATACTTCATAGTCTCAATCTTCCTTTGATCCCTTACCGTAGATTCTTCTGAGGCTTCCTTGTTCCTTTCTGCCGAGGGACAACTCTTAAAATCTACCCAATTTTCCTCGGGTTCCATCTCTTTCTTATCTGTCAGTCCACCTTCCACCACCTCCGCACTTCCTACTTCGTGCTCTTTAGTCTGGTCCTCTTTTCTTCTAGGTAGACTATCCTCCAGCTCCTCCTTCAGCTTTCTAGGGCAATATGGTTCCCTGTGCCTCCTGTTATTACAACAAAGACAAAAGAACTTTCTCTCCTCTAACTTGATATCTTGGTTCCATGAACTAGCCAAAGTGATAAGATTGATTGACTTTGGGATTTTCCTTACTGCTATTAATTTTATCCTTGCATAAAACACCAAATCGCTATTGCCCATATCTAGGTCCACCGCATTCCACAACATATCGACTATTTGATATAGATAGTTTCCTGTCCAGTATTTGAATGGGAGATTGTATAACCTAATCCAAATTGGTTCTTTGTATGGATCAGAAATTTTGGGGTTGAAATTCGATCTCCATTTCTGTATATAAACATAATCTATTCCAAACCTTCAAGGCAATTTCTCTAAAATTTCATCTCCTTGCACTTCGCCTTTGAAATCTACAACAAAGAATTGCTTTGGGAGAAAATGAACAATTTCCATCGATTTCCAATTCTCGAAGATCCATCTCTTAATCTGCTCTTTTGACCTAGTTCTTCTGATAACTCTGCCAATTAGCGTGGATCGGCTTAGGGCTTTGGCATCCTTGTCAACTGCCTTCACTACGTTTATTTCCACAACCTCCTCTCGAACTGGCTCCTCTGAATTTTGCAAAAGGTCTGCGAAGGTTCTCCTGGGTTCCTTTAAAGGAATTGAATTTACACCTGTTGCTATGTAAGGAATTATACCTTCGAAAGCACGCTTCTCTCAACCTTCCTCGCCACCTTCCTTCCCTCTGCATTCGCCTGCTTTTTTGTAAAACTCACTCGCTCCATTATGCTATATAGATGCATAATATCATATTAGTATCAAAAGAAAGTATACATTTAATTGTATGTTCCACTATCATTAGAATGATGTGATGATTTATCTATGCAAACTGTTAATCTTTATCCAGAAATAAAACATCCAGTTTTCATAATTTAATAATAATAATAATATACCCTAATGTTAGAAAAGATAAATTAGTTAATTTATTAATAATAATGATGTTTTGTTTAGATTGATTCAATGACCCACCTATAATTATGACATTTACTTTTGTTTTTCTCTAATAAATTAAGACATTAACCATTATTTTAGTTTGGGTGTGTTAGACTAAATTAATTCATTAATAATATCCCAAACAATTTTAGCAATTCACCAACTGCTATTTAATTTTATTCTTTAAAAACTTATTATCTCTGCATGTAATAAAGAATAGGTGTGTTAGGGAGCCGGGCAGGGCCTAAATTTGATGGCCGTATGGCCATATTTAGTCATTTTAGCCGTAAAATACAATTTAAATTGTAGTAAGATTGTATTATTTGAAAGGTAAGATTTCAGGTAAACTGTCAGAATTTCTATGTAATTATTATTTTATATATATTTTTAGTCAATAGATATTTTTCCTAAAATAGGTAGGTTTTAACATTTGAAAGACAATTTCAAATAGATGACTGTCACAAAAAAAATTGCTTGACAAGCAGGGTCAACCATCAAATTTAAGCCCCAGAGCGGGAGCCACTCTTTTAAAAATAGAAAAATATATTTTGTATATTAAAAAAATAAAACAATAAAAAATACAATCTCAAAAATGATAGCATAAAATGTTATTGCCATTAAAATAAAAGGGCCTCGATCAATCCCGCCATTATCACCTCCCTTGAACAAGCCCAAGATCTTAAATTTACTTAAAATATAATAAAGAACTAGAGACACCGTAAACATCAATGCTTTGCCATGTATTTCTCTCCAAATATTGAATATTGAAGCACAATTGCCCCTCAAATAACAAATAAAAAAAGAGGAAACAAAATTCCAGTTTAGCACACCAAAAATCAAAGCCCTCGCTACTAGCTACCAACAATCCGTGGCCACATTTAGCTATACCCAAAAAAGAAAAGGAAAAAAGACAAGGAAACTCCTACAAATTAAATCAATCATTCCACCGCAGAGTTAGTAGCGGTAAAAGCGGCTGCACTTTTAACCGGTACACAATTTCTGCCAAATTCGGCAGCGAGTCGAGCCTTTTTACGGGCCAAACATATCCCCGTTTTAAGCAAAGCACTCTAGGGAGATCAAACACCTATAAAAAGGGGAGTGAATGCGAGAGCATGTAGAATGAAATAAAAAAGCATACTTAATCCAGGGTTGTAAAAATACAAGCCATTAGCTAGGTAGTGTTGGATCTGAGAGGAATGGAGCCACAATTTATTACAGCAGCTGAAGGAGACGGAGAGCATTGTGATATATCTGAGCTGCCTCAGGCTATGAAGGAATTGATATTTGAAAAACTTTCACTACAATCAATCTCCGTCTCTCGCATGGTTTGTAAGGAATGGAATTCTATTTTGTCCTCGCACAGCTTTCTGTCTTCATTGCCCACCCAAAATCCATGGCTTCTTATCTGCGGTCAAGAACAGCAAGATGGAAATTGGTATTGTATGGTCTACTGCTTTTCCACACAAAAATGGAGGACTGTCTCTCTCTCTTTTCTCCCAAATTCTGTCAGATATGCCAAGTTAACAAGTGCAGCGCAGGGGTCACTGCTTTTTTGAAATATCTCAGAATTATTTGTTTGCAACCCGCTTATGAGAATTTATGCAAAGATTCGATGTGACTGACAAGTTTATCCATATTGTACAAGGAGGAAACGGAGAGCCTTATTTAGTAGTGTGCTTGAAAATTGGCAAATTATCCGTCCAGATCTACCACTATTTTCAAGATTCGTGGAGGATTAAGTTTCAAATTTTGGACTCTAATATGTTCTCAGATTATCTAATGGTTGAATGCAATGGCGTTCTTTTCAGGATGGGAAGGTGGCCTATGACTATTGTTGGTTACAATATGCAAGATGGTGTTATTAAGCCTGTTGCAATAGCTCCATTTCCCAGCCAACTTGTTGAAGATCCGAGGAACCTGAATGTTTTTCTATAGTTGCATATGGGTCGTCCGTTCTAATAGTATCAAACTTTTCTGTGGGTATTGTTATCTGGGAGTTGTTTCAGGACGATGAAGATAAGTTGGTTTGGAAGTGGAAAGAGTTTCAAGAATGTCTGGTGACTCTCTCCCTCAATATCTTGATGTAGATCGGTGGTATTGGAAGTGTGTTAGTGCGGGAGATTACCTGTGCTTTGGCACTGGTAGGGTATTATTTAGCGTTGTATATGGTAGTGGATTATTTGCATATAATTTAAGGGAATGGTTTTGGCAACGCCTTCCTCTATGTAAAAGTCAAAACATTAGCCGGATGATGTCATTCAAAGCCAACCTCATTCTCCAAGAGAATGATGGATAACAATATTATGGTGTTAGGTGTTATGTGAGGGTTAAGGATAACAATATTATGGAATATCCATATATTTGATGATAAGCACAAAATTATTGAGTTTTATGTGATGTAAGATTATACATATTAGGAATAAGGTAATGAGGTTATGGTACAAGAGTTGTTCTAATATATAGAAACATCTCCCATCATCCTGTAGGTAATATAAAAGCATTTAAATGTATGATCATTTGATCTTGATGAGAACAACTTACTAAGAAATTGGGTGACATGAAAATAATGGAGGCACATAAATTGGATGTAGGGTAGTACATGTTCTTCCTCATATAGCATGGAGGGCTCCTAAAAGTTTAAGTAACCACAATGAATAATTGAGTGCATCTTCATGAAAGGAAAAATATTTAATTTAAATGCATTTTCACCTATAGCCTCCATGATTTTGATGGGTCCATACCTTAATGGTTTAATATCAAATCTAAAATACCCTAAAATAAGTGAAGTTACAACATTAATGTCAAACTCTAGGGGGTGTAATATTGGATTGGCCCACGAAAATATAATGTAATATAACATTTCTTTCAAGTGTAGTCTAGGCTTATCTTATAAAATGCGTACACATAAAATCATAAATCAACATAGACAAATAATTGAGAGTTGGGCACGTGTTTTCTAATTATTTACAATAATTAAATATGGAAATATAAATAGAAATAATTGTACTTAGATTTATGATTGATGATCTACATAGAATTGAATGTAGCTCTAAATTTGATATGCCTAAAGATTCAGTACTATCTTCACCTTACATTATATATTCTATTTGAACTACACACAAGTTTTATTTTAGATATTGGAGTCAAGTTTGTGATTGTGGATACTGACCTATGACCAAAAAAGTTGATTGATTAAGGTGGGCACCATGTGTCTAGGAATGTGTGCATAGATAGGTCTAATTCAAGTATGAAAAAGGTAAATATATGGGAATTTGTATCCATAGGAATAAGATAATAGGTAAATGTGTACGAATGTATGTAGCATGTATGTAGGAAGCATAGTGCAAGGGACATGAATTTGCATAAAATGATGACATTTTCTAATATCTTAATGTATCAAAGAACTATCCTAAAAATAAGTAAATTTTTTATTTTTTACTTTTCCCAATAGTAAAAGGTGATAAGAACCCATATTTATATGAAGTCTGAAAATGTTCATATAAAAAAACCTAGATGGGCAGTTATGGAACACTCCTTTCAAAAGTGAAGGAAGTTTAGTAGAAATTCAAAACATGACATAATAACTATTATTATGTAGAGAAAATATTCTTAAACCAGTATATGGAGGTGTATCACAATATTATTTTTCTCCTCTTTCTTTGGTTGTAGCTCAACTGAGGAAGGTTTCATCCCTATAAAGATAACACTTCTACTATAGAGAACCTTCTATGTAATTGGATCCCAAAGCTTGTACCCCTTCATACTGATTCCATAATGGATGAATATATACTTCACCGCCTTATTTTCCAACTTAGATCTCCTCTTAATAGGAACACAAGCGTAAGCTTCACAACCAAATACTCTGAAATGTCTCATCGAAGGATTTTTACTAGACCACACCTCCATGGGTGTCTGTTCAACAAGCATTGATGTAGGAGATCTATTAATTAAAAACATGTAGTGGCTACTTCTTCAGCCTAGAACTTCTAATCAAGACCAACACCACTCAACATACTCCTAGTCCTCTCCATCAATGTTCTATTCATCCTCTCTACAACTCCATTTTGTTGTGGTGTGTATGGAGTTCTCTTGTTTCTTTCAATCCCATCGTCCTTACAAAACCTATCAAATTCTGCCAAACGGAATAGAACTCACCACCATTATCAGTCCTCAAACACTTAATCTTTTTACAATTATGATTTTCAACAAAGGCTTTAAACTCCTTAAACTAACTAAATAATTCAAATTTGCTTCTGAGAAAGTAAACAAATTTCCTTCTACTATAGTCATCTATGAATGAAACAAAATGCATAGATCTAGCTAATGAAGGAACATTCATAGGCCCAAAGACATCTGCATGCACATTATCCAATAACCTAGAAGACTTGTGAGAACTTTTATAAAATGAAACACAATGTTTCTTTCCATAAATGTAACATTCAAAAAAGGCAAACTCAAGATTACAATCATCAAGACCTTAAAAAATGCTCTTTGATTTGAGGGTTCTAAGAGACTTTTCACCTATGTGACCAAGTCTTTGGTACCACAACATTGTTTTCTCAGCAAGAATTTTTATTTTCAAGGAATGAGCACTCTTTGGTACCCAAAAATCATGACCATTAGATGTATATTCTATAGGCTTGTTTGCTGCTCTATCTGATGGTGAGAATGAATAATCCAAAGGTATACTCTTTGGTTTCATAGAAGAGCTATTGCATTGTATAGTGCATGCATCCAACTTGTACATGGTGCCAATCCTAACACCCTTTGCAAGCATCATAGATCTTCTTGTCATCTTACATCCTCCATTCAAGAAACAACCTGGACACCTGAATCTCCAAGTTTACTCATTGAGAGTAGGTTCCATGCCAAACCTAGGATGTGCAACACACCATCATTCACCTTCACTCTATCATTAGGGAGTCTAATATTGGCTCTTCCATAGCCAACTATATTCAAGTGAGAGTCATCACCCAGATACACCTTTCCACCATCATATTCTGCATACTTTGAGAAAAAAACCTTTGTGAGAAGTCATGTGGAAAGAAGCACCTAAATGTATTAAGCACACATCTTCTGATGCATGTGTTGCCAAGGCTACAACAAAAGTGTCCACATCTTCATGAGAAGATTTTTCAAAGTTTGAATAAGAGAAATCCTTCTTGTTTTTCTTTTTCTTCTCCTCCTTGCACTCTTTGCGAATGTGACCAGTTTTGCCAGAATTCCAAAACTTCACCTTAGACTTTCTAGTATCCATTTCAAATTCTACTAGATGTGCTTGCCATCTTTTGCATGCAATCAAGTTATTGAATTTTTACAACTAAAAAATGCCCACTGAAATTAGTCAAAAGACCCTTCTACCCACAACAAGAAACTAAGTTGATTAGGCTTTGCTACCAATTGAAAGGAAGCAAAGGTGTAGAAACAGTTTACAAAACTAGTCTTATGAGGAGAGGGTTACAATTAATTCTTTCAAATCTTTCAATGATTACATTTTATTAAGATTCACATACATTTAGTTAATTAAGATTTAAAATTAGGAAACATTAACACAATGATTTTTACGTGGGGAAAACCTTTTGAGGTAAGAAACCCCACACTCCAAACACACAATTCAATTATATTATTGTAAACTTTTTATGGTTACAATATATATCTAAGAACAAGTGTTTCTTCAGGAGTCTTCACTATTGTAGAATCTGGAAACAAACAGACAACATTTTGGCTCTTTAGAATTACTTCAACTTGTAATCCAACTTCTTAAAAAACTCTCCAATACACATAATGTAAGAGCCACAAAAGCAATTCTCCCTCAAAAAGATGGCTTAGCTTTCTCCACCAACTCCTTTGAAAAAGCATACAAAGCATCCACTTTTAAATATGTTTTGAGCCAAAAAAGCTTATCTTATCTTTCCTAGGCATCCACTTCCCAAAAAGGAATATTTTTTGACTTGAAAATCTTTTCCAAATCAAATAACTTGAAAATCTTTTCAAAATCAAATTTCCAAAAAACAAAACATATCCTCTTCATGGTCTCTCCAAAGAGATAAGGATAAGATTTGCCATAAATGGTAACTTCTTACAATAGAAACCTGCTAAACAAGACCCAAGGACAACTGAGGTGGAACTCATTTTTCACAACAAAAAGGAAAAAATATATTTTTCAGAAAGAGAAAAAGGCAAAAAGCATAAAATAACTTTTTTTAAAAATGGCTTAAAAACACCATTTCTGAAAAACCAAAAAGAAAAATTGCTTTTTCACCTCCTAAAAATAGGAAATGTTAGATAAGACTCTAAGGTTGAGACACCTTAATCCCAACATCAGGGTCCTCTATTACATTAAGTAACCTCATGCTGAAGTCTATCACTTGATTTGGTTAAAGGAGGCGACAGGGTAACATGAAGTGGCAGAATTGCAAGAGATGGTGATCACAGGGCCAAATCTAGAGCACAGAATCTAAGAAACTAGATTGTGTTGAATATGTCCTTAGCTTTAATGTCTAATTTTGGAGGGATTTTAAACCTATGAGCATTCAAAGCTATGTTGAGGGCATTACCAAAGTTGTTTAGAAGCCCCTTTTGTATATCTTGGTACACACATGCCATCATTGGTGTAATGTCCCCTTCTAGCAAGCCAAAATTTTCGCACCCATGCAGACAATTTCAACTTACCAAAAGAGAACATTAGTATTCCATTTTTCATTTCCTTTTAATCTTGATGATAATTATAAACATAACCATATACTATTTGCCATTTCATAAATTTATTTTTCCATACATCAGTCTAGGTGTATAGATCAAGCGTAGTATCCTACTCAAGAGTTTCCTACCACTTGCATAAAAAGTACTACTATAGCTAAACATGGGCGACAACATTAATCCAGAGGTCCCAGTGCTGAAACTTGTCTCTGATACCAAATGTCAAACATACCTGACACACCCAAAGTGAAAATAGAGGGGCACTACAATTGGTGAAAACCAGAGTAGCTATGTAGTAAATAGATGTTAGATGGGAGTATCACCTTCAAATAAATCATTATTCTCCATCACTTTCTTCTATTTCTCTAGACGTGCCAAGTAGTCGTGGATGTAAGCAAAGGTGATCGTTTCCACAAAGTTGGCATCTTGGACAAGGTCCATGATGTTTGATAGAAAAATGGACACCACTTCCAAATATGAGAGGGAACATGGGAAGTCACTCGAGATGGACTCACCAACCACCACTCAGATATCAAATTTGACTTGTGGATAGTCCATATCAAAAACATAGATTTTAATTTCTAACAATTCCCATTTCTAAGAGGAACCTCCTGCAACAATATAATGAAAAATGCACAAAATAATAGAAATAACATAAACACATAAGGAATTTATTGATCACAGGCCACTTCAAGGGGGCAACCTCTTTTAAGCAGGCTCAATACAATAAATTCATGGATGCCTTCATTAGCCTCAACACGTACTTATATACTAAGTCTAATCTAAACAACTATTACTTCCCATGAATGTGGGATAATACAATATGCTCACGGGACGACTTACAAAGCATATGCATCCAAATGTAATATACTAACAAATTAAAGAGAAGGGTTAAACACAAGTTCCTAACATCCCCTCCCTCTTAGAACACTATGTCCTCAAAGCTTAAGATGTGGAAATTGTTGCTGAATCTGAAGGAGTGGTTCCCATTTAGCATCCTCTGGTTGCATTCTGTGCGACTGAATTAAGACCTCTATGATGGATCTGGAGTGAAGTTGACAAGTGTGTCTATCAAGGATTGCCTTTGGCCCCAAAATTATGGATCCTTCATTATCCAATTCTGGTAAAATAGTTTGTGCTCTGACATTGGTTCCAAGAACTTTCTTTAGACAAGATACATGAAACACTGGATGAATGTGGGAAGGAGGAAGCTCCAATTTATAAGCAGCCAACCCAATCTTCTAAAGAACCTTATATGGCCCATAGAACTTTGGAGCTAACTTATGATGCCCTTTGAGTTTCAAGGATGATTGCTTGTATGGATGTAGACAAAGAAAAACCATATCACCTACTTGAAAAGTGCGCTTAGAATAGTGCTGATTAGCTTGTTGTTTCATACGATTTCTTTCCATGTGTAGATTTTCCTGCAAGATGTGAAGAATCTGATCCTAGGTTCGGAGAACCATGTCGACTGCTTGAACTAATGAACTATTGGGGGTGTATGGAAGGAGCATTGGTGGTGCCTGACCATAGACTTCTTCATATGGAGTCATTTTAGATGCAGTGTGATAGGAGGTATTGTACCACCATTCAACAAGAGGGAGCCACTTTGCCCACTGATGCTATTGTTATGAGGTGAAGCAATGAAATAAGTTTCCAAACATTTGTTGATAATTTTAGTCTAACCATCTATTTGTGGGTGATACCCAGAACTCATCTTCAGTTTGATGCTAGTGTGTCAAAATAGTTCTGTCCAAAAATAATTGGAGAAAGTTGTATCACGATCTGAGACAATGGAAGAAGAGATGCCATGAAGACGGAAGATCTGGTCCATGAAAATTTGTGCAACTAAGCAGGCTATATAGGGATGGCTAAGGGCACAAAAATGACTATATTTGGAGAGGTGATCAACGAAAACCAAGATCACTATCTTTCCTCCAGATTTAGGGAGCCCCTCAATGAAATCCATAGAAATATATGTCCAAATCCATGTAGGGATGGGCAAGGATTCGAGCAATCCAGGAATGAGTGTCATTTCACCCTTGTTGCATTGGCAAGTATCACATTCAGCCACCATCTGTTGAATTTCTCTTTTCATTCCCTTCCAAAAGAAGTTATGTCATGCCTGCTCATAAGTTTTGAGAAACCCAGAGTGCCCTACCGATGGAGAAGCATGGAGTTCATAGAAGACAGTATACTAAAGATCTATGCTCTGGGGAAGCACCAGATGACCCTTGTATCACAGAGAAGCACCATCCCAAGAGTAATGCAATACATCAGAAGGGTTAGTGGCCAACTATTGAATGATTTGAGATAATGAAGAGTCATTAACATAGCCTTGCTGGATAGATTCCAAACAATTTGGAACAGGCATAGAAATAGATGAAAGGGAAGCTTGGTCATCAAATATACGAGAAAGAGCATCTGTCATAATATTGTCCTTACCCTTCTTATAAGTGATCTCATAGTCATAACCCATGAGTTTGCTGACCCATTTCTATTGTGCTGGGGAGGAGACCCATTATTCTAGGAAATATTTTAAACTTTGGTGAGCAGTCTTGATGCAAAAATGATTCCCTAGTAGGTATGGCTACCACTTTTGTACTACATGCAAAATAGCCATCATTTCCTTCTCATATGTATAGAGTACTAAATTCTTTCCAAAAAGGGCTTTACTGGGGAATTCAATGGAATGTTCTTCTTGAAGGAGAATAGCACCAAGTCCATTACCACAAGCATCAATCTCAATAGTAAAGGTCTTGGAAAATTCTGGCATAGCTAGAACAGGTGTAGTACACATAGCTCGTTTTAGTTTTTCAAATGCACACTTAGCAGCTTGTGTCTAGATAAAAGCATCCTTTTTAACATAGCTATTAATGGAGTTGCAATCTTCCCGTAATCCTTTGCAAACTTGCGATAGTAGCTAGTTAGCCCCAAAAACCCATGAAGGCTCTTGAGTGTCTAAGGGTGCAGCTAATTTTTCATGGCATCTATTTTTGTAGTATCCAGACGAACCCCTTGGGCTAAAACAATATGCTCGAGATACTTCACTTCCTCCTAGCCAAAAACACATTTAGACTTCTTTGTAGAGATGATGATCAAAGAGAAGTTGCAGTATGAGATCCAGATGTTAGAGATGCTCATCCCGTGTTTTACTATAGATGAGGATATCATCAAAGAAGACAAGAATGAATTTCCATAGGTAGGGCTGAAATATTTTATTCATCAATGCCTAGAATGTTGAAGGAGCATTAGTAAGGCCAAAGGGCATGACCAAAAACTCATAGTGGCCATCATGCATGTGGAAAGCCATTTTAGGGATTTCATCCTCATGAACCTAAATTTGGTGATACCCAGAACGAAGATCCAACTTGGAGAAAAAATGAGTGCTATAAAGCTCATCAAGAAGCTCATCAACAACAGGAATTAGAAACTTATCCTTGATTGTGATGTGATTAAGTGATCGGAAGTCAATGCAAAGACACCATGACCCATCTTTTTTCTGGACAAGAAGAACTAGTGAAGAAAAGGAATAGGTACTAGGGCAAATAATACCTTGCTTTAGTAAGTCGCGAACAACCATCTCAATCTTTGTCTTTGGTGAAATGGGTAGTGGTATGTTGGGAGGAATGCTTCTAGGAAGGAGCTGAATATGGTGGTCCTCTAGTCATGAAGGTGGCAATCCCATTGGTTCGGCAAAGACACATGCATACCTATCCAAAATTTGTTGTAGATCTGAAGGAGTAGTGGAGATCGCCGATGGTTGGATCTAAACGGAATGGAGCTGAGTGATGACACCATGTGAATTCTTCTTAAGAAGATTTTCCATGCGATGTGAAATTATGATGCTGAGAGACCCCAGTTGTAAGCCCTTCAATGTGTGTTTTTGTCCATTATCAGAAAACTGCATCCAAAGTTTGGCAAAATCCCATAAGATGGGTCCAAGTGTGCATAATCATTGGGCACCCAAAACCACATCGCATCTACCTAAGGGCAGGGAAAACATGTTGGAGCATAGGTTATAATATCTCAAAGAGATACACACATTGCGACACTTCCCTTTACAAGGTAATGTGCCCCCATTGACAATCATGATTTCAAAGCTGGAGCAAGGATGGACAAAACAATCAACCTGTTTGGTGATTTGAGGGTCAATGAAGTTATGAGTGCTACCAGAATCAATGAGTATTGTAAGAGGGAACTTCATGAAGAAACCCTTGACCCACATGGTTTGTGGGGTGGTGACTCCTGCTAAAGCATGGAGAGAGATCTCTAGGTGGTCTTCCTGAGAAGTAGGGTCAACAAGCAGCTCCTGAGTGTCAACCTGATCATCCACTATATCTTGAACATCTGCATAAGCTTCAGTTTCAGGTAGAGAATCCACATCCAAGAGATAGAGCTTTTTCTCAACACATCTATGTCCTAGAGTGAATTTCTCATCACAATTATAACAAAGCTCTTTTTCTCTGTGTGCCCTTAATTTTGCTTCTGTCAAATGCTTGATAGGAGTTGTTCTAGGGGCTAGCATTATTTGAGGTCATTGGGAAGCCATATTTCTAAATGGAACAAAATTGGATTTGGATCTCTGTTGAGCTGTGATCTTGTCCTCCACCAACTTAACCAACCCTAGGGCTTCCAGCATTGTGCTGGGATGAAACATTTTAACCTTAGAGCGAATTACATCCTTCAGATCACTGACAAAACAACTCCTAAAGAATTCATCAGACAATCCCTTTGTGTGATTGACCAGTTTTTCAAATTCTATTTGATATTCTCTCACAATACTTGTTTGACACAGTTTAGTGAGTGCTCTTGTGAAGTCATCAAAAGCATTAGGGCCAAATTGTTGCAAAATGAGTTTGCAAAAATCTGTCCATTTTGGCTCTTCATGAGCCTTGATTTACCAATGGAACCTGTTAGGTCCCAAAAATGTAGGTCGTTAACCCTAAGAGGGTGTCAGGCTCTCTTGACGTTTATGGCTAACTGACATGGGGTAGATATGGCTAAACCCCCTTCACTTCAGGCTCTGCCAGACCTAGGCGGGTAAAGCTCTAATTAATAAAGCAAATAAAGAGATGATCACTACTTTATATAAAATTAATCTAACTATTGATAATGGCACAAATTATAAAACATATAAAAAGACAACAAGTTAATTCAAAAAAAATCTAACTTGTAATGCTGAACAATAATGCAAATCTAACTAAGTAAATCTAAAGTGAATTTATATAAGTGAAAATGAAAACACTAGACCAATGCCTTTTTTAATATAGAGTTAGTATGATCATGAAATAAATAACCACTTGTTTGGTAAAAAACTTGAACTACCTGGCATGAAAGAATAGGTATGTAACTTGTATAACCCTGCAAGGAAATAGTTAGTATTCCATACTTATCTATATCCAATTGATAAAATCAAATTACCTGCATTCATCTAAAAGGATTTAATCCCTCTTTGAAGGAACCTATTAGAATGATACTGCAATTGTAACAGATTTATCTAAAAACTAGAG
The DNA here is from genome assembly GCA_027924645.1 of Cunninghamia lanceolata. NCBI lineage: Eukaryota > Viridiplantae > Streptophyta > Pinopsida > Cupressales > Cupressaceae > Cunninghamia > Cunninghamia lanceolata. The sequence goes on along the minus strand of BSBN01000169.1, from coordinate 14,018,855 downwards.
ACAGAATACAAACCCTAACTATATGACTCTTCTTACATATTCATGACAATGCCTTCACAGTTACTATGATAGATTTAAAGGATTTAATTCTAAAAATAGAAACCAATTAATCTTATCACACTATAACAACAAATGTGTATAGACAACTTGTAGATATCCTTGATAACTCAAATTGAATAACAGAGAAAACTTTGAAAGGAGACAATCATATAATTGAATAAATTTAATAGATAGTTGATACCAAAATCTGCAGTCACTGCTTCATGCTTACAAACTTGACTTCATCAGAGAATGCTTGCACATGATCTACCAGAAATAAAATATATTAAAAATGAACTAGCATTGCTATTCAAATCTAATCTATAGTATCTCTTGTTCCATTTTGTAATATGCTTCTATTCTATCTCCCTTATTCTATATGTTTCTTCTGGTCTTGGTCATCTCTTATAAAGAGATGCATACAAGCTTCAGACAAGTTACAACAGTTGTGACGGTTGATAACCAAACAACAATATTTGTCTTAATAAACAAATTCAGGAAAATTAGTACTCATCTTTAATCACCAAATGGATAACTACTCCAGGATCAAACAAAGCTCTTTAATTGCTTAATCTCCTTCAAGGATTTCTTTATTATCCTAAGAAGACTAGATAAAACACAAATTAATGTCTGATCAAACAATCCAAACAAATTAATTTAAACAAATGTATTTACTCAAGTAATTACTTCCCTTATCGATATTTAATTCAGTTCCTTAAGATCTTTTCGTGGGTGTTTTATAGTTTGATCCCTGCTGTGTATATCCTGCTAAACCCATATTTTGAATGTTAGAAGAGTGTATTAACCATTTAGATTTAAATGTCATTTTTAGGGTTCTTGTATTTTGCGTTGGCAAGACCTCCTACATCGCTTGAAAAATAACATTCTTCCCCAATCTATTTGGTGTCCTCGATATGACTATTGACATAACTCTCATCGATGAACATAACCTTGTTATCGTCGGGATATGATATAGCATCGGGATAACATTTTTCAAGTGACCTGATAGTTATTGTCTCCCCGATCATCCATCTCATTTTTCATCAGAATGACTTTCACAACATGTCCCTGACATCGTTGTGGCCATCATGTTGGGGAGACTTGCAGGCTTTATTTTGATTCATATCCCTTGCCAATGGTCTTTTGTATGCATGGTGAGACTCTCTAACAACTTCATCCATTGGTATAGCTTATACCGTCGGGGTGATCTTCAGAGTATCATCTGATATACTTTCCTCACATCGATAATGATTTATTTGATGTGACCAGGCAATCTCTTTCTGATGAAAGGTCATCAGTGTGAACTTATTCATCGGTGATCCTTAATATCTTCTCCTCGATGATCAGTCTCACGCCGATACTCATTTCCTTTTGCATATCGAGAATGTATCTCTAATTTGTATCTTTGCTTGTACAGAGGCTTGTATCCTGAAGAATGTATATTCGAAACATAAAAAGCATTGAATATACAAGCACTTAATTCTTTTGAATAATCCTTTCAGTTTTGCCCCTTGTATGTAATACATTATATATCGATAATGTATATACAAGCACCCAGACATGCAAAGATTTTTCTGTATTTAATTTCTTCTTGACATTTGGCTTGCTTTTTTTTTTAGGATGTATTTTCGCTTGTATATGGGTTTGTATATCGAAGATATACATTAACATTATACAAGCCCAAATGTGCGTGTGGTGGGACCCACTACTTGCATCCTTCACATGCAATGCCCAATACATACAAGGTTAAAACTAATTTTAATATTGCTTTCGGTTCTATCACTTGTATAAATGCAATGCATATCACAATGCATGTATACGAGAATGTATGTCTCTAAAAACATATATATACAAAGCATGATACATACAACAACTTAACTCAATTTCATACTTTTTCAAATCCATGATATGTATATTAGCCTTGTATAACCCGAAACATACAAGACGCAAAATATACAATGATTTCACCATATTTCATAATCTTTCAATTCCGCACTATGCATATCATCTTGTATGTACTGCAATGTATATATACTGCAACATACATACATAACACAAACATACAAAGAATTAACATTAATTCATAATTATTTCGGTTTCGGGTTGCATAAAATGCATTATATATCGGCAATGTAAGTCATACATATAAAATAAATGTTTTAAATTTAATAAACCTTGCGAGTCCAGCTTGTATATGCATCCTCTGATATACATAAAATCTTGATGCATTTCCTTAACCTAATTTAATTTTTGCCTGAGTTCCGTGTTGTATATTACTGTGTATCGGTAGGAGTTTTATATTATTTCGCCGAATGTACATTACATACATATATCATGAAAGCATATCGAGAATGTATGTTTAGGAATGTATCTTTTGCCAAGTGCAAAGGATGACTGGCAGAACCGGTAAGAGAACCGGTGATAACAAGTCATGTTTTGTATATACAATAATTTAGCATATCAGCGAAGGTCATTGGTGTGAATTTATCAATCTGTGATTCTTTATATCTTCTCCCCGATGATCAGTCTCATGCCGATACTTATTTCCCTTTGCATATATCTTGGAGCTCCGTTGGTGAGATATGTAAGATCGATATAAGTTAAATAATATTTGCCGATACGCTATCTTTGACCTTGTCTGAAATCCTTTATGACTTTTATTATCGGTGTGACCATACATAGTCGGAGAGATCTGGGAAACATACCTCAATCAAGTCATCTTACACTGATCGTTATAACTGGGAATTTGTCTGTCCGACGAAGGGTTAATGGTGTCAAGTGTTTACGGTTCATCTTTAGTGAGCACTTCAACCATGTTATATTAAGTCTTTAGGAATCATAATAGATCAAATCCAAATATTTGTATCAACTCAATTGTTAATCTCTGCTTGAAAACAACTGTGGATCTTTCCATATACGCTCACATATTGAGATCTTTGGATGATTGAAACTTAATATTTGCTAAAAATACCTGGAAATTTTAGTCCCAACAGAACCATTGAAGGGCTTCATGTTCCAAATGAAAGGAGGCAAGTGGGACTTTGTTGACATCAAAAGTATTATGTAGACTAAAATATTATTTTTCCCGGTATATCCATCTAGTCAGATCATCACCATTAAAGCGAGGAAAATCAAGCTCGGGCCCATGAAAATTGCTGGAAGAAGAAAACCTAGTGTCTATAAAAGACTTTGGTTGTCGTCTATTATTCATGGCTAAATGCTGAAGATTGAGGCTAAGATTTTTTCATCCAGATCTTGGAGTTTGGTCTTTAGGGCTGCAAGTTCATCCTCCATGTTTTTTGCTCCTGCACGGGTGACAAGGATAACCAGGATTTTTTTTGGGAATGGGTAGAAAGACAAAAACACAAACTTTTTTAGTAAAGGAAAATTTGGATTTGGGAAAAACTTTGATGAGTAATTGGGGTTTGACTAGGTTTTGAACACTTTCTGAGGGAAATGGAAGTAGAAAATGGGGATTTCACAAGTGGGGTGAAAGAATGGGAAAATTTGTCCAAGAGGGACAAAGGAGAATAAATAGGAAATGAATGCTGTGGCAAAATTTGAAGTCTATTGGGTGAGAATTGAAGAAGTTATGGAAAACCCTAAAAAAGACAAATGTGAGATTTCTAGCTTCGATAAGTTGAATTTGGGATAGGGTCCTCAAGGAAGAAAATATGCAAAATGAAATTTCAGGGGTTCTAGTGAATTTTGAGAGGAAATGGAGCTAAAGCAAGGGAGATATGGTGATTTGCAAACTACTCTGGATGGATTCAATCTACGATTTGTCAGCGGTCAATAGATATGGGCCCCAAGTATGTTCAGCTTCTTAAAGGTTCATGAGATTCACTTGGCTACCAATGCTATCTAACAACTTGCATATTGGGCTAGTACCCCGCACTCCAAGGCTCAGGTAAAAATGATAACCGCTTTGCCACAAATGACAGATGTTGGTTTACCTCATGGATGGGAACTAGTCAATTAGGTAGGGGTTGTTGCCCTTTTCGCTAGTAGGTCCTCTCAATGGGCTAGCTACTTCAGGGTTCCTATGGTACTCCTCACAATGATTTTTAGGGCTATGCCTAGGCACTTCCCACAGTTATGCGGATAGGGATTATTCCCTGATTTGAACCTACAATTGAAATGAACAATATAGGAAAAAAAGAATTACTGCAATAATAACAGGACATAGAGGCCACTGTGGAAAAAAATTTGGTAGAAATTCAACCTAGTGAGCCCAAGAAAGCACTCTGATACCAGATGAGAGGAACCACCTACAATAATATAATGAAAAATGCATGAAATAACATAAATAGCATAAAAACAGAAGGAATTTATTGATTGCAAGCCACTCAAGGGGGCAACCTCCTTTGAGTAGGTTCAATACAATGAATTGGTGGATGCCTTCATTGGCCTCAACACATACTTATATACTAAGTCTAATCTAAACAACTATTACTTCCCATGAATGTGGGATAATAGAATATGCTCACAGGATGACTTACAAAGCACATGCGTCCAAATGTAATATACTAACAAAGTACATAGAAGGGTTAAACACGGGTTCCTAACAATTTCTATGTCTTTAATAGTTGAATGCAACAATTCTTCACAATGTAGGAAATAAAGGTGAAAGGAGGTGTAATGGATGAGATTTGTTAGGAGGGCAAATTACAAGATACAAATAGGAAAGGCAAGGAAGGGTTATTAATTTGGAAATAAATGTTGAGAGTGAGGGAACATAGAAGAGAGGAAGTGGTGGCTCAAAATAAATGCAAGATATCAAGGCACTAGATGGAAAAGATATGAAATTAAAATTTTACTGCATCTTAATGAATGTTCGAAGGGATAATCCATAATGGCAGGTGGATATTTCTAGTGGAAACATCATGATAATAATTTCAACTTGCTCAAATCAATCTCAAAGGGTCTAACCAATTACTATCCTCCATGTCACCTAGCATCGATCCTATCGCTTATGTGTCTTTGCACTAGCTTGGCCAACTTACCTATTGTTATCTACCATTAGGGGATGAATTCCTTGTCTATTTTCTTCAAGAATAACATGGAATAATGGAAACTTGATTTATAAAGGACCATTGAACTATAGAATATACATACCTTTATCTATCGCTAAATTAGTGAGATAATCTATAACTGCATTGCCTTCCCTATAGAAATGTGAACATGAGTAATATTCTAGTTGATCAAGGAGGCACCAAATATATGGGAAGATATAATTCACTTTCTAGTTAATGATTTTTCTCTCTCTAATTACATTTACCACATTCATGGAGTTATCCTCAATGCATATTTTTTGATTTTGTTTCTTTGTGCCAATTTAGCCTATGCAAAGGGCATGTGCCTTTGTTACATTATTTGTATCAATTGGAAGTTTCACTACTATGGTTGCAATAAGTTACCTACACTATCCCTTATAACACAACTTGCTCTTGAGGGGCATAGATTTTCCTTAACTACTCCATCAAAATTTAATTTGAGTAGAGGAGAGAGAGGAGTCCACTTAATTTTGCTTCTATCTATTTTGTTTACACCTTTTTGGATGCAATCTTTTGAATATGGAATATAAAGTAAAGGCTAGTGCTCCAATATTTCTCTCTCATAGTTTGTGAACTGTGAAATACTCTTAGAGTAGTTAATGATTTGGAACATGCTCTTCTCGGATATTGCTACATCTATTCTTTGAATTGCTTTGAGATATGGTGATAGAATTTTTCTGAATATCCTTTGGTTTCATTCTAGCCATAGATTCCAAATGAGTAACTACAAACTAAGTTCCCATATACATGCAAATATGGATTCACTATTTAGAGTTGGTCAGCTACTAAAATAGGATAATAATTAAATGGGAAGTGGCATGTTATAGAGTTTTCACCTTTACAACATATAAATAATGTATGCTATTTTTGTACATATCTCAAATAAATCTATCTAAAAGATATAGAGATATCATCCTTTGAATGACTTTATTATATTTTTGCATAGAGTAGATATGAACCTCAAGACTATATCTCTTAATTTCCTTGAGATAAATGCAACATTTGAAGATAGCTATGCTAATTTATATCTTAATTTTGATTTGTTTTAAATTTTATCTAGTGTTCTCCTTGCCAGCTACTCTTATTCCTAGTTTACCTTATCTTCTATTCTATAAGCACATCCTTTATGGTCAAGGGAATTTCTTAAACACCTAAATATTCTAAGGAGGGTAGTACATTTTCTTCTTCCCCATCTAGTATGGAGGGCTCATAAAAGGTGTAAGTACTCACAATTAATAATTGAGTGCATCTTCATGAAAGGACAAAGATCTAATTTAAATCCATTTTCACCTATGGCCTCATTGATTTTGATAGGTTCATACCTTAATGGTTTAATTTTATGTTATCTTCCTTATAGACTTTCCTTACCCAAGTAATGCAAAACTTTGTCATGTACCTTAATTTTTTGCTAGTTCATATGTTGATCATGCCTTTTTTTATACAATTATTATGTACTTTCTAATCATCGTCTTACCTTGAGTTGGATTTATACAATCTTACCAATGAATATTGGTGATTTAGTCACCTCATTAATTTTCCATACTCATTCATTTTCCTTATCAAAAGGTATATTAATTAGACTTGAAGGAAATTAACTTAAACATCATTAAAATGGTGACCTATTAATAGAAGAATGCAAATACCTATTATAAGAATGTTTAAAATAAGGAAGTGATTCATCTGATGTCTTGAGGAACCTACTATTGTACCTTCAAATAGGATGCATGATGATTTTGTTAACCACTTATGTTTTTTTATTAGTTTTGGGTGAAATTTTTCTTTTCTTTAGATTTATATCCATTATACTCCACAATGTAGACTAAAACATACCAACAAAGCTTGCATATCTAACTAAATTATAAAATTAAGAACTAAAAAGTTCACCCATACATAGCAAAGAACATTTCTATTTTTTCAAGATTCCCTATGATAGGTTTTTTATAGGTAATTTGTATAAACACTTTATTGAACCATTTCTCTACCATAAATTTATAATCATGCCCATGTCTGCTCATAAGAAGTTATCCTCTATCAAATCTATATAAACACTCTCCCATGATTTTGCAAGTATAGGTAAAGGCACATTCCCTCCTTTCTTTTTTAATATTTTCTACTATAACAAAGTTTACAAATTCTAACAAATTTTACTACTTGTTGCATCTTGGGACAAAGCACATACCTTTGCAAATGAGATATATTTATACCTATATGTTAATGTGATCTATCACTTTAGAGGTATGAACCACATTAGTCATAGTGTTTGTGGTCTTGGCACAAACAAGTTCCCTAACTTGTAAAGGAAAACACTTACCTTTTCAAATGAGCTATTTTTTACCTATAAATTGATGTTATCTGCCACTTTAGAGGTATGAACCTCATTACTAGTAGGATTTGTTGTCCTAGCCCACAAACAAGTTCCCTAACTTGTAAAGGAAAACACTTTGAAGACTTAAACTATCATCTCCTCTTAGAAGTAACTACAACAGACGTTCCTCATATTTATTATCAAAATCCTCACCAATTGCATATTATTTAGAACAATCCTCTTTCAAGAAATCATCTAAATAAGTTACCATTTCCATAGTTGAAAAAGGCAACATAGATAGGATATAAGTAAGTATCCATTTATAGTGCCTTGTGATTTTTTTGGGATTATAAATACCTTGGAGGTTAGTACTTTGTGTTTACAATTGTTTTTTTTACAAAAGAGATTATATCTCCATTTTAATTTCTCAGATCAGTACATGCAATGCTTTATCGTATACCATATATTTTCTTATTGAAGAAAAAGCTCTGAATAGAAACCAATAGGCTTTTGAATATCATGAGGAACAAGTAGATGTGCATGATTTATTTTATATCTTAATGTTTCTAATTCTTTACCATGTATTATTCCCCAATGAAAGATTCTTCCCTTGGTTAACTGCTTCCAAGGGTTTTGAATTCTAAGATGCTACTTGTTTCGTAAGGATTTTATGTAGTTATGATTTTTTAATGGATATAAATTTTGGTTTCCACATTTCATTATTTTTAAGGCACTTTTAATGGGTAGTTGGTAAGTGGTTTAAAATGGGTTCTCATGTTTGTTTTTATACATTATCTAGTTGTAGTTTGCTAATTATCTAACAACCTTGGGAGGAATGATTAAAATGAGATGTACAACTTTAAGGAGCCTAAGGTCACTATGCTGCTTCAAGAATACAAAATGCCAAATAGATTCTCATTGATACATGAAAATAATTTTTTATCAATAATATAAATTTCTATATAACTCTCATGAGAGAAAAATATGCAAACTAAAAAAAACAATTACCTTTATGAATTGTTGAACACTTCCTATGAAGATAGTCAATCATGAGTGTACACCTCATATTTTTTCCTGTGCTCCTTTAGCTATTGTACAGACTTAGGCATCTAGTGTGGACACTTTTGAGGAGATACAATATGGTCATTTAAATCTTGGTGTTCTCTCATATACTAAGGTTATAGAGACGTGCTGAAATTCCATCTCCTCCATCATCTCTTGTTGCTTCTATAGAGTTCAATATTTCTACATGCATGGTTTCCATAATTAAGTGCAACGATATAATTATCTTCTAGATACAACTACTTAGGATGAGTACTTGACATATATTACAAGTTTGTTTTGTGAGTCCTATCTTATAGATATGGATAACACTATTGAGGACATTCATCTCCTCTTTGATGTTAGCCATTATGGAGTTGCATTATCTTTTTTAGATGTCATGAAATCACATTCAAATACTCTCATTCTTTCTCCTCCTCTCTAATTTTCATAGTTTGGAATTGGGTTGGAGATCCCTTAGAAATATTCAATGGACTCATCTTCATTATCTTTTGATTATGTTCTACATTTTTTTCCACTTGGTTCTAGATTGTCACACTCTTCAATTAGGCTGAGGTCTCCTAAATTTGATTGTCACCTTTTGGAATTCACATAGAAACACCTAAGAAACTTTCAGAGACATCATATATCTTGTGTTTTTCCCTCATATTCCTTTTAGGAATGGAGAGACATTATATATTCATCCAAGTGGGTTTGTTTCTTTCTAAGGAGAGAAATTTTGTTCAACATTATTGGATCATCTTCAACATTCATTGTCAAGTATCCATCACTAGTGTAGGATATTCTACATTGAGGGGGGATGCATGGTATCTCTTCTTCTCTTTTATGAGGGTGGATGTTTTCCTCACACGTGATTTTATCCTTCTCATACTTTGGAGAGCACTTTTCTATCTCACATCATAAAATTAAGACACTTGTCATAATCTTATGTTGTCCTATGTTTCATAGTTTCACCTTGGCCTATATAACCAAGGGCTTCTCATTCTAATTTCATTCATGCCATATTGATGTACATGTTGTGTATTTTCATCTTTTGATAGAATAGAATTATTCTTTCATGTTGTGTCTCTCTTATGATTTCATTAAAGCTACTTTCCAAGGATTAAATTGGTTAGAGACATGGGAATCTCAAATTGTGTTATAAATGAGGTCTCCCTCAATTTTATCAATTGCCTCAATAAGAAAGAAAAACTAATATGGACCATCTAAAGTGACATACAACAATCCCTTTACTTGTTAGGCTCTCCTCAACTTAGCAATATCCAAAAAATGTGTTTTAGAGAGGCTAATAGAGTCATCAACCTACTTGCTAATAAGGGAGTGCCATCAAGGGGTGAGAAAAGATGGATAAGTCATTACCCTATCAAAGCCTTGTTTATATCTAAACAATATAGTGATGGTTGACATGTTCAGTTCACATTTAGTGATGATTATTATCCTAATCATCACTTGTAAGGCCCCTCCATTGTACTCATTGTGGGAGTATGGAAATTTGTCACTGGCTAGAACAATAATGAGGAAATATGTGAGTAGTACGAGTGGATTATGCTCTCAAGGTAACTAGATTTTGTTTTTCCTCTAAAAATTTTGATGGTTTGTAAAATGACTGGATGAACTAGAAGGTTTGCAGTTGCTAGCTGCTAAAGACCAACATCTAGAGGGCTCTAGATCTTTCTAAGGTCATGAAAAGTGATAGGAATAATATTGATCCTATCTCTTTGTAAAAAATTTAAAATAAAACACATATTTTGGAACATTTTAAAGGCTAGTGGCCTAGCGTCATTCTTGTAATGGGTTAATGGATATGATCATAACTTGGCATCAAAATTTACCTGTAAATGATGTAGTAGGGACACTAAAATTAAGGGCATTGATATGGTCATTTCTAAAGAACTCATTAAAGAATCCATGAGGATGTATATCAAAGGAAGGAAGATCATTAAGGATAGAAAAATGGGGGAAGAAGCCATGAAGACCTTCATGCAAATTGTGGAGATACTAGTGCATTACCAAGCCGGCTACATAGTTTATTTTATTAAGCAGCCCTACCACACAATGGTCATGGCTATTATGAGGTACATCACCTTAGAAGGTAGATTTACCACCCTATTCACTTACCATTTCAGTATTAGAATCACTTATGTTTCCACCATAAATTTGCCATTTCGTTCTATTTGCTTTCTCCTTTGGATGTGGTGGTGAAGAAATTCATGAGGGGTGGGTAATTACCTAGTACATGTGGGCCTTGTTGGGACCAAAAACATAGGTCCAAAATCCTTGAGCATTTTTCCTCCTTCTAAGCTAGGAGTGTTGTCAAGGATGTGAGAAAGAGGCTCATCCATAGATTAATGATGGTTAAAGGCCAACTCTATGAGAGTGGGTATGCTCTCTTGCACTTTGGGCTCAACTATACCTTGAAGGGATATTCCTAGAGGCATAAAATGGAACACATAAACATTCACAGTGATACCCAATGTACACTTGACCCCCAGAATTATCAATAGGTCAAGATGACTTGCTGCACAAACCTCTAATTAAGTTGATGATACATATTGCACATGCACCCTTAGATCACATTTCTTATAGCCCCATAAGATACATACATTCGATATTCCATACACAATGGAAAGATGTAGACATTCATGACATGATTCACAAATGATTTGAACTATTTTGGATTACATCAAATTTATCTCTAGTTATAGAACAAAATCAATGAACAACATGTAAATTAAACCTAACCCTACTCCTACTCTTACAACTAATAGGATGAGGGTTTGATAAATGAGAGTGATTGATCCTTCCAATGGGAAATAGAGTAATGAACAACAAAGAGGAAGGAAATGGATTTAATAAGAATCAATAGAAGACTAAAATGCATTTGCATATATTTCTCAAATTACATTTTGAATATAATGGACATACTTATTAATCCCAAGCAGAACCAAGTTGGACTAACGCTAAGATGTCAAGGGGAAACAAGTAAGCCTTACACAATGAACCTGAAAGACTTAGATAGAATAGAAAGTAAGCAAGGCAAATTTTGGAGCCGATAAGGATTGCATGTCACTATCATGGGAAACTTTAAAACTCTGATATAAGCATGAAAGCACAAAAAAAGGGCTAGAATCATTACAAACTTAAGCTTTTTATGGAACTTCATAACACTTTGGCATAGTGGGAACCCACTTAGGATATCTCAAGTTGGTTATAAAATAATTCAAATAGGCCAAGGCAAATAGAGGCACAACCATGGGATTTTGAAAGACTTGGCATGTGCTGATCCCACAAAACTGTGTCCCACTTTTTAGCCAAAGTAGGACATTGAAATCAACATTTTCAACCAAATTTTTACTTTATGTCACCTATAACAACTAAATCATTAAGAATTTGAAGATGATATGAAATAGTGATTTTTGAGATTTGGTGTGTAGATTCTAAATGTATTTTTTAAAAAATTTAAGAAATAATTTGTGAATTTTTTTATGTGACTTTTAATAACTTATTTTTTTATAGTAAACAACATTTTTTAAAAGTGACATTTATACCATATGTCATAACTTTAATTATATAAAGGATCAAATTATAAAAATTTAAACATAGATTTGTAACACTAATATCTAGTGTGTAGATATTTTTTCAATTATATATATATATATATATATATATATATATATATATATATATATATATATATATATAATTTTATTAATTTTTGTAGTGAGATTAATTATAATTCAAACATAGTTTTATACCATACAACATAACTTTTTCTGTATGTATCCAGATTAAATTGTTTTTATTTTTTTGAAACAAGGACATCAATACCTAGTGTGTAACAACCCTCCCTGTTGGCAATGGGAGTTGGGAGAGGGCATAGGTGTTAAGTTAAGTCTAATTTTTTTATTTTCAAATTCCTTTCTCCTACCACATTCAATGACTTTGGGGGAGAGTTGGTAGATATTGAATGCAGCGTAGAGAAGAAAAAATAGGTGAGTCAACGCATTTGTGAGGGGGCTTTTAAAAACAAAAAAATTAGAGATTGATTAGAGGGAAGTCAAATTTCATTTAACTCCTATCTTGCCATATTTGATGGCCTTTCAAAAAGTTGGTGTATGAGTAAATGCAGAAAAATATCTCTCAGGGCATATGAAAAGGGGACGTAGGAGTTAAGAAAGACAAAAAAGAGAGGAAAAATGTAGCATGGGAGAGGATTAAATAGAGGATAGAGTAGAAGCATGTGGGAAAAAGGGAATGCTTAGGCAAGCAGATCAAATTGCAAGATCTGAGGCAAGCTAAGGGGAGTGCGAGCAGTTTTGAGGTATTTGAATCAATTCTTTGTTTCTCCAACTCAAAGACTATCTTGTGCACCTTATAAGAGGTATTCACATTAGTAGTTTATTTCCCCAGCACAAAAACTAATATATGTTTTCTGCACTTCTTCGTTTAGTACAAAAAAATTGAAACCTCATTATTGCCTGCACAAAAAAATTAAAATATGTTAGCTACTGTTTTCATTAAGCATAGAAAACTAAAACCTCATCACTGCCATTCAAAAAAATCATATGCCAAATTTATTTTGATGCAAATATTTATATTTCCTCTATCCTTGAATTCATTTTAAATCTGCAGAACCATTTCATATTCCTTGGGAAAATGGGTTTTCAAAGAAAGATCACGCGTTGTTCAATTCATAATTTTTAGTAAACATAGGGGTTCAATTTATAGAGACCACAATGAGTGCAACCATACTAATAAACTGGGACACCACATTAGAGATTGCAAAGATCTATGTTCAATGAAACCCTCTATTATACAATGAATTTTGCACATATTTCATTTCAACTATTCTTTAAAGAAAATATGTATAATGAGCAACCTGTTGTTTGGCTCTTTTTGGGCAGTTCTACTGAATAACTAGTCTTGTGAAAATTGTAGTATTTGAATTAAAGAATGTTGTGACACTAAAATACCTTAGTTATATCAATTTGCTTATGTGCATTGAAAATCAATCACAAAATATTTAATATGGAAAGAAAATCTGCAACCCAAGGATCTAAAGGAACTACTGTAGGAGGGAAAATTAAGATTTTCATTTTGTAAGTCTTTTTACATTTTATTTTGTTATTTTAAAAATGGTAGAAAATATGCAAAATTCAGGCTATGAGTTGACTTGCATCACCATTTTATATACTTCTCTTATGATATCCATGCATTCCTTTGTAAGAGTGATGAAATTGGGGTCACGGGAGTTAATACAAAACTGATCTAACTGGCAAAATACTATTTTCAATAAAACTACATTGTTACTGTGAGTTTTTCTCTTACAGATCACTTTTCTTTGTTTACTATTTCAAATTTAGAATTTAGTGTTTTAGTCATTTTGGATTCCTCGTTGGTTAAATGAGATGAACTAGGTCTAGGAATTAGAGTGGTCATTTGGAGTGGCTCTCTATGGGCCCGGAGCCCACAAGTGGCTACCAGGGGAACTAGTAGCAGAGTTACATTAATAATTAATAACTAAATGAAAACATTGGGGTAAAAACATTAACAAGATAATTATTCCTCATGCATGGCCTTGAGCACTTGTAAAGGCTAAGGATGCAATGAGAAGGCCTATCTGTCTACAGGGCATTGATTCATCCATCTACGGGGTGTGGATTCGGACATGATTGAGTCTCCTTATCTATATGAGAGGTGTACTTGGTTCCGTGTGGTGCCATCCCTTCGAGCACGCATGATGACACTCCATCTAATTACACTCTAGTGTCTAGTACCTTAGCATTCATGAGTAGTACTCGACCTATTACTTGGATGAGTATCTCTATGTTATAACATTGGCTGTAAGCATTGTTTTCTGTGTCTGCTCCGTGATTGATGTGAGTGTTGGCCATCTTATATCCCCTTGTTGTTATTCTTCCATTTGGGCCTTGTGACTATCTTTGAGCATGGTGGGGTGGGCTTGTATGAGTCCACATGGTTGGGAGGCATTGCCACCGCCATTGGGGACCGGTGAACAAGTTTTGGAGCACTAGTTGGAGATGTTCTCTCTCTCTGTTACTCTTTCAGTTATTGTATCATATTCATGGCTATGCCATTGCATTGTATATTATTTTATGTAATTGTACTCTCTTCAGAGAGAAGATGTAATCACTAAATTTAAGGAGAAGTAATGAGTTATTTCCTATTTGGTTTATAGATTCTAGTGTGGGTATTGGATTTGCTTGTATTATGATGATTTGGATTCATGTTTATAATCTAGAATGGGACATAGGAACAATTATATTGGTGTTTAAAATGAATGTAGTTTTTAATGTTTTCTTTAGAGGGTGAATTAGTCCTCTCCTTCGGGTTGTGCATTTGGCCATACTTGGCCATGAATTCTATTGATCTATTGAATCGACAATTACATCATGTGTATGTTATCTACTTTTGTCAAAAAAAAATTCTAGTTCTCTTTTGGCTTTTACCCTTCAGGGGTTACGTAGCATGATATTACATAGTGTGTAGATATTTTTCATAATTTTTTTCTCTATTTTTTTTTAATTTTTCCACGTGTGTTGGATAAAGACCTTGATGTTTAGTGAAAAACTTATGTTCACTAGAAAATAAAAAATAAATATAATAATCGAATGAAATATATTCAAAATCATACTTTTTGGAAAGCTTATACTAAGGGCTACATACTTTCAAAATATAATTTCTAAATAACTTCCTTTGATCCCCTAGAAGGTGAAGCAAAATTAGTTTTTTGATAACATTTTGATAGTTGCAGAGGAGACTACATCAAGGTTTTGATTTAAGACTTAGGGTTCTTTCAAAGGGGGTTTTATCTAAGGTGGTTTTAAATCTAACCCCCTTCAATTAAACCCTTTTAGAGGGAACCCGTCAAGGCTTAAATCATTATTTTGTCTTAAAAATGTGTGATTTCAAACAAAAATTAGGATGTCCCAAGTTTGGGAATCACTATTGTCAGATCACATATGATCATGATCTATGTGATTTTTCACAAATTTGGGAACCAAAAAATCTGGGTCCCAATAGGCCTTATTTTTCTCCTTGTTAACCATTGGAAAATGACTCATTGTAAAATTAAAGCCATCTATATCCTAAAAAAGGGAAATGCACTAAAATTGATTCCTCTAGTCTAGTAGAAGATAGTTATGACTAGGTCCACCTTACCAATAGATAAGAAGAGGTATATGCCTCTATTGATGTGTCTGACGATCAAAGGGAGAAAATAATCCAACTACATGGAGTCAAGGAATGGTGAGGAGAAAGATAAAAAGGTTAAAAACAAAGGTAAGGCCAAAGTGTGAGGGGAGTTGGTAGCTGATATGACTTCCCCTATATCCCCAACCCATTCCCTCACCCTTATGGAGAAAACTAGGTTAATTAGTGTGAAAATACCATCTTGGAGGGAACCATCAATGTTCTTAACTAGATAGTGGATCAATCAGTAGGAATTGTATAAAAACTCAAAATTCATCACTAGCTTATTGAATTGGTTATTTATGGAGATTAATTTCCTAAACACAAAAGTTAGTACTTTGGCTTAGAAGTAAGATGGAGATATTCTAGTCCAAGAGGATATCTCCACTCTAAACATGGAGAAGGATAGATTGAATTCTAGAATGTTGTTTCTTGAAGAAGAGGTTAAGGAGACATAATCTATCCTAAAAAAGAAGGGGGCTGGGGAAGGCTTGGAATAGGGGAATAAGGGTGCTTGTTTTTTTACACAATAGAGAAAAAGAAATAAAACCTGTGGTAGTACTAACATAGCTGTGATCTAGCAAAAATGACAATCTCTCTAAGGAGGATTTCCAAATCATGGACCTAGAAGCAATGGAAATGCTTCATAATTTTGTATTGTTTCTATAGTTTTTGTCTCTATTTTGTTACTTGGGGACTCTCTATTGCTTGTTATAGCTAGTTGTTTGTGTTTTGGCTATAATTTTTTAAAGGGTTTAAATTTGGTCCCTTCGAAACCACCATATGCTAATAAAAACATGGAAGTACATGCAAAAAACATACAAGTATGTGAAAATAACATCCAAATACATCCAAGTACATACAAGCACATGCAAGCCATGGAACTATTAGGATTAAGGTTCCATTAACCTTGTAAATCCTAATATGTATTTAATTACTCCTAATATTATTTGTAAATCATTCATAAGGGATGAAGTATTCACCTAGTAGAAATCTTGTTTCAGCCACACTTTGAATCCTTGTATCTAATGCGGGGTGTGGGGGGCTTGCCCCCCACTACTATCACTAGGAGGTCTAGGGGGCAACTGATGGAAAATATATCAAGGCACATATTTTCCAAAGACTTTTAGAAAATTGCCTTGGAAAATATTGTAATTTCATAGTCGATGTGAACCATTCTTCATTAGGTCACAGATCTGATGGTGGAGATTATGTTAGGCTTGTTTGTCCTAGAAGGCAACAATCTTTTAAGAGGATATTATATTACAGCGATGTATGAGCATTACAAGCATTGTAGGATTGAAGACCAAAGAGGAGATTGTTAGTGTTGTATTATAAACTTTATTGAAGTTAATACAAACTGGTGCATCCCTTCTTGTGTGGAGCTTTTTTCCCAAAAGGGTTTCTCCACATAAATACTATGTTCATGTGTTTGATCTTCTACTTTGTTATTTCTTTGTGTTAAAATTTCATACGATCTTCATTTTTGTTCTACATAGTTAAATATCTATATTATAGTTGTAATCAATTTTCCATTGATAGTTGTTTACCTTCATTTCTAACATTTGGTATCAAAGCCTAGCTAGTTTTGTGTCTTGGGTGGAAGTGTGAGGATTTTTTGACTTGTAGTAGGAGTTTTGGTTGATTTTATTAAGTAGATATGTGTAGAAGCCATGGTTGCATCCTCATCCCGATTGGACATCAAAAGGTTCATGGAATATGTTATGAGTTGTGGAAGTTAAAAATGGAGGATCTCCTTGAAGAAATAGATCATGGTTGGTTGTGACAAAAGAGATGAAACCCAATACTATCAGTCAGGACAAGTGGGACAAGATGGACAAAAGGCAAGGGGAACAATATGGTTATGCCTTGTCTACACTGTCCTATTAAATGTCTCTATTTAGAAGACTGCACATGTGTTACAGAAGTGGTTAGGTTAAATTGATCAAGCCAAGAGCTTGGTAAATAAATTGTATCTCAAAAGAAAGTAACTTTGACATAAAATGAATGGGGGTAATTCAATAGTTGAACACATGAATACATTTAATTTGATTATGAGTTAGTTAGCTTCTATGGGTGTTAAGACAAAGGAGGAAGGTAAGTGTATTATGCTTCTTTTTTCTTTTCCCAAGTCTTGGGAGAATTTCATTATTGCCATCACTGCTAATCTCAAAGATCCAAAGATGGATGCCCTTGTTGCAACTCTTTTATCATAGGAAATGAGGAAGAAGGCTATGGATAGCTCGATGGATGCTCTAAATGTCAAGGGGATTGTTGATGTATAAATGCATACGAGTTATACCTAACTTAATCATAGTTAGTGTTTTTTCTCACATTTGGAAAGACTTAGTCCTCTTGTTGAGTCATCAGTCGATGTGTCGATCCATCTTTGACATAGTGCTGCTATTTTGGAGGGAGGTTAAACCTTGAGCTATTCTCTTCATTCCTATTTTTCCACCTTTCCTATTCTCATGGAGACTTGTTCCTCAAGCTTCACCTATTTATACCAGTTCAGTTGTAAACCAATTAGTTTTTTGTTTTCAATACATTGCATTTGTGTTTGATTTCTGCTCCATGATCTTGGACTTCTGCTCCCACATGGTATCAGAGTGAGTGGAATAGCGTCAAATCGTTTGCTCATTGATTACATTTATCTATTGGTGAATCTCTACAACTTCTCTTACACGTTAGGCTCAATCTAGCCTTCTATCACTGCATATCAAGGAGGTAAAATTTTGTTTCAAAGCACATTTGAAACAAGTTTTTTTTGCAGGTCATAATCATCATTGGGAGAGCTCATCAACTCTCACCCCAGCGAGGCTAAATCATAGCATTGAAGGATCACAAGGAAGGCCGATCTTCATCCTATTTGGGCCTACATCAAAGGCCAAAGTCAAACCTTGTAACCTACATCCAACGACACCTTAAAAGGCTAATATCATATTGCACGCAACATCCAGAGAAGGCCGAGTTTGGATGACATCTATATAGGCCACTAATGCCGATGAGGAGGGATGCCATAGGAGCAAAGGCACCCACTTTGGATGCCACTCTTTGCTCTTTGCACCTGACGGAGCCAAACAGCCATACAGGCCTGTGTAGATCATGGCACCAATGACCATGTTGGACTTGGTCAAGAGAAAATATGTGGGATTCTTCATCCATGATGTGGCATTCTCCACCACAAAACCATCAATGGCCTTGCATGCAATGGCCCAACTCACCTAATGGTCACCATTGACCATGGCCAAAGGCATTCAAACACCCTTGAGGGCCCCACCTAACGGCAACCAAATAGGAGGGAAAAGTATTTTAGAAAAGCATTTTTTATTTGTGATGGTTGTCACAGTTAATGCCATATGTATCAACACTATTCATTGTAATTTATGTCACTTTTGCTGACCTAAGAAACTAGGGGGTGACATAAGCAGAGAGGCAAAATGGAAAGGGAGGGAGCAAATTTTTTTTAATAATAAGCCCCTGGTCATATGGGTTTTTAAGCCCTTGGTCACACTCTACCACAAGGGGGCTTAAATTTTTCCCTATCAAGTTTTTTTTCTCCATATATTAGTTTGTATTTTTTTAAGGTGTAATTTTTTGCATATGCAAAAATTGTAAAGGCTATAACTTTTGCATACGATGTTGTAATCCAGTCGTTCAAAAGGAAAAAGTGCCTATTTTTTCATCCTCTATCATTATAGCCTATCAAAACACTATTATTATAAGTGCTTATGCATGTTAATTTAGAGTGACAAAAATAATTCTTTAATAAATTGAGCAATCTGGGGAGGAACTACAAATAATCAAGGGCAGAAATTTGTGTGTTCATATTGCACACTTCTTAGGGAAATGTTTTTTGTGAGAATGTTACCTTTTTCACATCTCACTTTCACTTTCTCTATTTCTCTTTCAAGTTTTCTGCATCTACAATCTGCATGACTAAAAGGCATCATGGAGTCTATAGTTCCTATTTCTCCACTAACACCTTTCAATTATCAAGATTGGAAGATTAAAGTTGGTCTTGTGCTAAAAAATAAGGGCCTATTTAGGATAACTATGGGAATAGAAAAAGAACCTAATGTGGGTAAAGAGAAAGAAAAGTTTTTCAACAAATGTGATCAAGCATTTGGTTTTCTATGTTTAAATCTATCTACAAAATTATTGTTTCATGTCGAAACTTAACTACACCTAATGAAGTGTGGGATACTTTAGACAAACTATTTGGAAAAATTGATGAACTCAAGAGTCATGAATTGGAAAATCAACTCTGAGGTCTTAGTCCTAGGAATTACTCAAGTTTAGAAGATTTCTTCAGAATGTTTAAAGCTTTAAAGTTACAGTTAAAAGATTGTGGAATTGACAAGAAAGAGGATCAATTAATCCTTTCTATACTTTCCAAATTAGGTCCAAATTTTATGTGTTTTTATCAACTTTCTATTCTACTAAAAGTGCTCTTGGAGCATCATGGAAAATGCCCACTCTAGATAAATTCATTTCTGATCTCACAAGGGAAAAAGAGAAACTAATTCAGATGGGTTCTTTGAAGTCTACGAAGCCTTAGGCTCTAATTATAGGGAATGACAAGCCACAAACTTCAAATGGGAAGAAAAACACTAAGAAGGACAAGGATAGCAAGAAAGAAGATAAAATTGATGATATCAAAAGGATAAATCTTCTCAACAAAGTAAGCATATTACAGAGAGGATAATATGTGCCTTTTGTGAAAAACTAGGGCATGATGAACATAAATGCATGAAGAAGAAAATTGAAAGTCTCTCAAATATTCTCAAAAAGAATAACATTGGGCTACCTGATTCTATCAAGGCATCTACATCAACTCAGGATAATATCAAGGATAAAGAGAAATCAAAAGGCAAAGGTCTAGAACTTGTTACGTCATCTTCATCTTCATCTCCATCATGGATTATTGATTCTGGTGACACTCATCATATGGGTTCTTCTCAAGTTGCATTTACATCCTTAGAGCCATCCAGAATATCTTCAGTCAACTTAGGTGATGATACCCCAGCATTGGTTAAAGGGAGAGGGTCTATTGAAATCAAAGGAGGGATTTTTTCAAAAGCTCTTAGTGTACCTTCATTGTCAACTAATCTACTTTTAGTGTATCAAATAACACACTTAGAGAAGGGTATGAGAGTTCATTTCTCTCCAGATTCAGTTGAGAAAAGAGAATTACAAAGTAATAACTTAGTTGCCATAGGGGAAGCCAATCATCAATCTAGATTGTATACCTTCTCAAGTTTTGCTATAGATATTTCTCCAAAGACACTACTAACTCATTCAGATGAGGTTAGTAAATTATGGCATGAATGGTTTGGCCACCTTAACTACCATTATCTCAAACAACTATAGAAAAAAAAAATGGTTAATGGATTATGAAAAGTCATGTTTTCTAAAGGACTATGTGAAGGATGTGCACTTGGTAAACATCCTAAAGCAAAGTTTGACAAAAGAGAACCTTGGAGGGAAAAACAAGTCTTAAAACTTGTTCATAATCATGTCTCAGGAGCTTTTCCATATCCTTCTTTTACAAAGGCTAGATATATTCTCACATTTATTGATGATTTCTCATATTTTACATGGGTCTACTTCCTTACGCAAAAATCAGAAGTGTCTAATTGTTTTCAAGAGTTCAAAGATTTGGCCGAAAAATAGACAAGGAAAGTCATCAAGATTCTTTAAATAGATAATGGCAGAGAATATGCTAATAATATTTTTGAATAGTTTTACATAGTAGAAGGGATAGATTTGCAACACATAGTCCATATACCCCTAAACAAAATGGTGTAGTAAAATGTAAAAATAGGTCTTTAAAGGAGATGGCAAACTATATGATTCATTCTAAAGGGTTAACACCATCTTATTTGGATGAAGCTATCAATTGTGCATGTTACATTTAGAATAGAGTTCCTCATAAAGTTTTAAAAGGAATCACCCCCTTTGAATCTTGGAAAGGATGGAAACTGATAGTTGATCACTTCAGAGTTTTTGGTTCACCTGCTATGGTCCGCATTCCTAAAGAACATTGTAAGGAAATGGATGTACAATCCAAACCTTATATCTTTGTTGGATATTGAGAAGGTGCTAAAGGCTATCATCTACTACACCCAACCACACATGAGTTGTTCATCGAGTGAAGTGTCAAGTTTGAAGAAACACCCCTTGAAATAGTTCTTGACATTCCTCGACATACTATTGATTCTCTAGATCATGAAAATACCTCTGATAGATCATATCATTTGTAGTAGTCTTATAGTTCAGAAATTAGTTCTTCTTCTTCTTCTTCTAGTTCACATAGTGATGATATAGAGCATTTGTCTTCATCAAGTTCAAGGATTAAATTAGAAGTTAACATATTTTCACAAACTCACCCACATCAAGATCTTCACAAGTAGATTCTTGTGTACAAACTACTGTAGATAACAAATAGAATTAGATAGACTTTCAGGGGGAATCTCATGCTTTCTTTGCTTCAGTGTCTGATCCATAGACATTTAAAGAAGCATTAGGCATACCTAAGTGGGATGTTGCCATGAATGAGGAATATGATTCCTTAATCAGAAATCACACTTGGGACTTAACTTCTCTTCCTAAGGGATGAAAAGTAGTTTGATGTAAATGGATATATCAGACTAAATATGCAGCAGATGGGCCATTTGACAAGTACAAAGCAAGGGTAGTTGCAAAAGGTTTTTCTCAAGTTGTAAGAATTGACTACACAGAGACCTTTGCACCTGTTGCAAAGATGACTTCAATCAGACTCACACTTGCTATAGTTGTGGCACATGGGTGGTCAGTACATCAAATGGATGTAAAGAGTGCCTTTGTTCATGGAGACCTTGAGGAGGAGATCTACATGGAACAACCACCAGGGTTTGTTCATGATTCATCCTTAGTATGTATGCCAAGGAAATCTATCTATGGCCTAAAACAAACACCCAGGGCTTGGTATGGTAAGATGGATTCCTACCTTCTATCTTCAAGATCTATGGCATGATGATTCATTACTAATACTGGTAGTTTATGTTGATGACCTTTTAATCACTGGGTGTGCTTCCTCTACTATTGTGGCAATAAAATCAGCACTTCAAGAAAGGTTTGACATGATAGACTTCAGGTTACTACATTACTTTCTCAGTATTGAGATATCTCAATCAGATTCAAGGATAGTTCTTGCTCAACCTAAGTATGCTCTTGATTTACTTAAACATTTTCACATGTCTAATTGTAAACCATCTCCAACTCCCTTCTTATATGGTGTTAATCTTGAGACATCCTATCCTACTCCATTAGTTGATGCAACATTGTATAGAGAACTAGTAGGTAGCCTCATTTACTTAACACACACTAGGCCTGACATTGCATATGCAGTTGGCTTAGTTTCTAGATTTATGCAAGAACCTCATGAGTTGAATTGGAAAGTAGCTAAGAGTATTCTTAGTTACCTTCATGGTACAATTGCATTTGGGATACATTACAGAGTTGTTTCCACAATTGATTTGGTTGGATTCATAGATCCAGATTGGACTGGTGATACAGATTATCACAAGTCTACTTCTGGGTATAGTTTTTCACTTGGTTCAGGTCCTACCTACTAGTCCAGCAAGAAACAAAATGCTATTGCTATATCTTCTACAGACGCAGAGTTCTGAGGAGCTGTTAACTCAGCTATTGAGGCCCTATGGGTTCAAGGCATAATTTTTGAATTTGGAATTCCTCTCAGACAACCTATAATTATCTATTGTGATAACCAGAGTACAATCCAAATATGCAAGAATTTGGTTCAACATCAATGAACCAAACATATTGAGATTCATATGCATTATATTCATGAGCTCATTCATGATCAGATCAACAACTTAGTATTCTGCCAGTCATCAGAACAAGTCACCGACATCTTCACCAAACCCTTTACAGAAAGTGAGTTCATCCATCTACAAGCTCTTCTTGGCATGCGGTCTACATTGGCATCATCATCATCTAGAGGGGCCATCTAAAGTCCTCTCTTTGTTTTCTCTCTTTAGGAGGAAAGTTTTTTCCCATAGGGTTATCTTTCTTTCTCCATTATATGAGAGATGTTTTGTATTTGAGTACCTAAAATGGTGCACAACCAGGACTCATATTTGATAAACCCGCCTAAGCTATGCTTAAGGGGGGGTGTTGGTGTATAAACTCATACGAGTTATACCTAACTTAATCATAGTTAGTGGTTTTCCTCACATGTGGAAAGACTAAGTCCTCTTGTTGAGTCATTAGTCGATGTGTCAATCCATCTTCAACACATTGCTGCTATTTTGGAGGGAGGTTAAACCTTGAGATATTCTCTTGGTTCTATTTCACCACTTTTCCTATTCTTGTGGAGACTTGTTCCTAAAGCTTCACCTATTTGTAGAAGTTCTGTTGTAAACCAATTAGTTTTTTGTTTTCAATACATTGCATTTGTGTTTGATTTCTACTCCATGATCTTGGACTTTTGCTCCCACAAAGAGGTATAAGGAAAGAGGACCATAATGAGATAAGAAGGGGCCTATGGTATCAAAAGGCCAGTCTAAAATTCTTGGGAAGAAGAATAGAGTTAAGTGTTGGAATTGCATTAATAGGGAGCATGTTCTAAAGAATGTAAAAGCCAAAAGAAATAGTGGGATTCCTCCACCGAAAAGTTCTCAAATGCCAGTAATGAAGTTTTACTTTCTATATGTAATATTATGTCTAATGAGTAGTGGTTGATTGACTCAAGTTACTCGTATCATATGACTCCTCATGAGAATGGTTTTCTGCATATGAGAATTATGATGGAGGTAATGTATACCTTGGGATGACTCTACATATTTGATTGTTGGCCAAGGAAAGGTACAGTTGTGTTTTAGTGATGGGAGGATTAAAACCCTCCCTAGTGTTTTACATATTCCTTGATTGGCTATAAATCTTGTCTTTGTTTCAAATTTGAATCATTCAGGAATTTATCTATGTAATATTTGATAAGAATGGTTTTAGATTGGTGAGAGGAAGCTTGATGGTAGTTAGGGGAATGAGGATGAGAACTCTAGTTAGGATTGAGGCCACTACAGTTCATAGATCCACTAACATAACAAAAACTGCTGAAAATAAATGTATGTTGTGGCACCATAGATTGGGCCACACAAGTGATTTTTTTTTAAATAATTAGGAATAAAAATTTGTTAGATGGTTTCTCCTATTCTGATGAGCACTTTGATTTCTGTGAGCATTGTGTGTTTGGTAAATAGAACATAAATTCTTTTCCTTTAAGAAGAAATAGAGAGAAAGAGAAATTAAAAATTATTCATTTAGATGTGTTTGGACTTGTGGGTAATGATTCTAATGTTAAATCTTGTTATTTCTTTACCTTCATTGATGATGTATCTAGATTAACATGGATATATTTTATGAAGTATCAATCTAAAGTTTTCATTATGTTTAAGGTTTAAAGTCTTAGTAGGGAACCAATCGAGACTTCAGATAAAAATATTAATATTTGACAATGGAGGGGAATATTTCTCTAAGGAATTTGATGGGTTCTATAAACATGTAGGTATCATAAGAAAAAAGACAACTCCATATGCACCATAATAAAATGGTGTTACAGAAAGGAGGAACTAAACAATAATGGAAAGAGCCAAAAGTATGCTAAGTGATGCATGGTTGGATAAATACTTTTGGGCAGAAGCTATGAGTACCTCTTGTTATTTGTTAAAAAAATATCCTTGTAAGGATCTTGATTTGACACCTTATGAAGTGTGGATGGGTAAGAATCCTTTTATTTCACATTTAATGGTTTTTGGTTGTGAGGCTTTTGTTCATGTGTATAAGGAAAAGTGATCTAAGTTGGATCCAAATGCACAGAAATGCGTCTTCACTAGATATGGTGAGAATGTATAAGGTTATAGGTTGTGGGATCCACTAACCATAAAAACTATCTTTTCTAGTGATGTGATTTTTAAGGAACTTGGATATATTTCTGATCCTATACAACGAAAATAAAAATAAAGAGTATAGTGTATTTTGATTTACAACAAGAAAATCCACATCAGAAAGAACAAAATGATGGATTAGGGGATCGGGAAGAAGAAGAAGATTCAAGTTAGATTTCAGATGAGGAAGAATCTATTGTAATAGAAGAGGTTGATCATGCAGAAGAACATGAGGAAGAATCTCTTACTCCACCCTTAAGAAGATCCACAAGACAACAAAACCTAATTGATACCTACATGGCCCACCTGATTTCCATTGTGTATTTGTTTTATTGAGTACCAACGATGAACCTAGATCCTACAAGGAAGATATTCATGTAGATGATAGTGAGTCTTGGCAGCTAGCCATGTAGGAGGAGATGATGGCTTTAGACTCATGTGGCACCTTGGATATTGTACATTTGGCCAAAGGGAGAAAGGCCATAGGATGGTCTTCAAGAATAATTTTGGAGAAGATGATTTATTATAGAAGTACAAGGCTAGACTGGTATCCAAGGGCTACTCCCAGAAAGAGGGAGTTGATTTTGGTGAAATTTTCTCTCATGTTGCTAAATTATCTTCTATTAGATTTCTTTTATCCATTGTTGTAGATTATGATTTTGAAATTGAGCAAATTGATGTTAAGACTATATTTTTTCATGGAGATGTAGAAG
Organism: Cunninghamia lanceolata; assembly: GCA_027924645.1. NCBI lineage: Eukaryota > Viridiplantae > Streptophyta > Pinopsida > Cupressales > Cupressaceae > Cunninghamia > Cunninghamia lanceolata. The sequence goes on along the minus strand of BSBN01000169.1, from coordinate 13,992,517 downwards.
AAGAAATTTATATGCAACAACCTACAGGTTTTGAGGTAAATGGGAAAGAACTCTAGTTATGCAAGTTAAAAGGATCTCTTTATGGTCTAAAATAGTCCCCCATAATGTCATACTAGTAGTTTGATTCATTTGTTTTGAGATTGGGCTTCGTTAGAAGTGAAGAGGATCACTGTGTCTATATTTGATGTATTGATGATCATATTTTGATTATTGCCTTGTATGTGGATGATATGTTATTTTTTAGTAACACCAAGAGTATGATCAATGATTTGAAAGCTCAACTTTCATGCGAATTTGATACGAAGGATTTAGCTGCAGCCATGTATATTCTAGGAACAGAGATCAAAAGGGATCAAGGTAACAAAAAGATTTGGTTATCACAAAGTAAGTATGTGTACCATTTTGCATAGATTTGGTATGTAGGATTGAAATCTAGTTAGAATTCTTTTATTGGTTGGTGCTAAGCTTTCATTAGATATGTGTCTTAAGAATGAAGATGATTTAGAGGATATGTCTAATGTGCCATATGCTAGTGTTGTAGGAAGATTTATGTATGCAATGGTTTGCACTAGACTAGATATTGGCCAACCAATGAGAGTTTTGAGCAAGTTTATGTCTAACCCTGGTAGACAACATTGAAATTATGCAAAGAGGGTGTTAAGATATTTTCATGGTACTTCAATTTACTGTTTGGTTTATTCTAGTACTAACAATGTGGATAATACATTAGTCATACAAGGTTTTGTTGATGCAGATTGGGTAGGTGACTTGGATAGTCAAAGGTCCACTAGTGGTTATGTTTTTACTTTGTTTGGTGGAGTTGTGAGTTGGATGAGTAAAAGGAAGCTCACTATTGCTTTATCCACCATCGAAGTAGATTATATGGCTACTACTCATGTCTCTAAAGAGGCAGTTTGGTTTTGGAGATTGTGTACATGTATTAGTTTTGATTGTGGGATTATTCAGATTGGTTGTGAAAGCTAGAGTGCAATATGTTTGGCCAAGCACCCCATGTATCATGCATGGACTAAGCATATGGATGTTCAATAACATTTTGTTTGTGAAATGATTTCTAATGGATAGATTGAGTTAAAGAAGGTTGACACTCAAGAGAATGTTGCAGATTCACTTATGGAACCTATGAGCACAGAAACATTTACATGGTGTGGGAAGGCCATGGGCCTTGCTCCTAGTGTTTAATTGTTTTATGTTTTCCTATGGATGTATTTACAATGTATGATGTCAAGTGGGAAAATATTAGGATAAAGGTGGCATCAACCTTGTAAATCCTATGCATTTAATTACTCCTAATATTGTTTGTAAATCATTCATAAGGGATGAAGTATTCACCTAGTAGCGATCTTGTTTCAACCACATTTTGGATCCTTCTACCCAATGGGGGGGTGTGGGGGTATTGTAAACTCTATTGAAGTTAATACAAACTGGTGCATCTCTTCTTGTGTGGACTTTCTTCCTAAAAGAGTTTCTCTATGTAAATACTGTGTTATGTGTTTGATCTTTTGTTTCATTATTTCTTTGTGTTGATTTCATACCATCTCCATTTTGGTTCTGCATAGATAAATTTCTTTATTATAATTGTAATCAATTTTCTATTGATAGTTGTTTACCTCCATTTCTAATAGGAACCACCTCTATCCTATTACCAAATGTTAGGAAAAGTACATGCAAAGCTCCCTTATCAATTAAACTATATTAAACATAATTATTAAGCGGTGTAGGTATTTTCACATTAACCCTTCAAGGATATTATAGTACTAATCAAATCTACAAAAAATTTAGTAACATTCTATCATGTAAGTAACACTTAAAAAAGAAAAAGAAAAAAGAGATAGGTAGAAGGGAAATAATCCAAAAAATAGAGTGACATAAACATACCCTAGGAAAATCCTTTTGGGAAAAACCTAGCCTCCAAAAAACCAAACCAATGTATTATTAACAACAATAAACATGTTACTATACAATATCAATCTCTTGACTCTATAGAGATCAACATCTTGTTCCTCTATTTGAAAACTAACAACATAGCCTTGTGAAAACTCCTCTCTAATGTCTCCATCATAAGACCCGAATATATAGTCTCATGGGGGCCAAAATACAATCATAAGATATTACCATGGGCTCAAACAAGGTCCCAAAATACTGTTGGTAACTGAGAGGGGGGGTGAATCAGTTATCCTAATTATTTCAGCTTTCTGAACTTTCTTAATAATAAATACAACATCAATTCAAACAAGCAAACTTAATCATGAAATGGAAATACACATGACACAGTATTTTTGACATGGAAACCCTGTTAAGGGAAAAAACCATAGGGTGATTAACCCAAGATTGTATTCTCTATTAGAAGAATAGAAGTACAAAATGGCACTTGCCAATTAGGGCTCACTACCTGAGCACACTGCTCACAAGAGGCACACTGCCTACAAGAGACTCATTGTCTACAAAAGAGTGTTATACAATACTTGAACTGATTAGGAGCATCTACATGTGCTGGAGTTCAGTTCCGGTTAGGCTCAGTACACTGATCTGCTGCACTTCATCTTTCCTCTTCTTTTATGCTGCTTTCCTTTGACATACCAGACCTTCCTTACTGCTTTTACTCTGCTCTTCTTCTTTTATTTGCATACCACCAACAACTTCGACACATCTTACAACTAAATACATCTTGTATATATATCCGCTCAAGTGATTTCATCACCTTTCTAGTCGGCACCCAGAATAGTCAATCTTTTCACAAACTCTGATCTGTCGGCTGAATCCTTACACATCAAGTAATGCAGATCAAGCATATACTTGTAGAAGTCATTTATCATGTTGGCCAAACATAACTTATGCCTTAAGAACCTTTTCCATCATCAGTAACACATCCGGAATAATGTCTGATGTTCTTCTAGTCAGTTCTTCCTTTGTTCATACTATCACTTGGGAACCCGACACTCAAGCATTCATATCTCTTTATCCTTTCCACACTGGAGGCCCAAACTTTGGAATCTATCAATCAAGATACTCCTCTTGACTTCCCCAAATCTGTACTTCACCAAGATAATTCCTCTGAGAGATCTGGACCTGTCTGTCGGACCTCACCACATGCTCTGTTCTTGTTTACCAGACCACAACATTCTTCACTCTGACTTCCGGTAGAGACATACCATGTCTTGCGGATGTGTGGGATCAACTTTGTTGCCATCAATGACAACAATCTCCCCCTTTGGCATTGATGGCAACACTTAGTGAAAAATGACTAAGTGTTTACACTATGCTCCCCCTTGGCTGATGCTCTATTTTTATATACATTTTTCAGAGCTCTCCCTTAGTTGGATTCCTCATTTTCACTACTCCTCACTCCCCCTTTGACATCAATGGCAAAGGGTAGGGTCCACATACCAAAATTTTCAAAAATTTAACTATACTTAGCTGCATATACCATACTCACATAAACTAAAGAATGTCTGCAAAAGATGTCTTCAATTGGATGAATTCTGTAGCCCAACTTTGCTTCATTCTGTCCAAAATTGATATATGACTGCTCAACAGGAATGCAAATGCATCTGCCCTTTTTAAACCAGTTGGATCATTGGTTTGGGTTGTGATTTGAGCTTCTTTTATGGCCTCATGCATGGCCTCTAACTTAGGGACAATTATCCCTCTGAGCTCACTCAACCTGCTTATTCTATTTTTCTTTTCCTTCTTCAGCTTCTTGATTTCATTCAAGATTGCAATAGTCTGACATTCTTGATTTATTATGGAGGATGAGAGAGGATCAAAATTCTTTGATAGATTTGTCAGTTTGTCCTCCTATTCTTTTACTTTCTTCTCAATGTCCAATGTTGCTTTGGACCATGATAAACAAAATTTGTATATTTCTCTGCCATCTTTAAGAGCATTTTCTAAGCTCTTTATCCTAATATTCATATTTCTCCTATCATTAATTATCAACCCTTGTACCTCTGATAATCTTTTTGCAAGAAATTCCTTCCAGACCTTATCTTCTATCGACTTCTCTATAGAATCAAAATGTGTGCTAACACTATTTACTAGAGTTTTGAGATTACCGGATGAGGAGGCTGTGGGATCCTTCTGAAATGATGGCATAATCTTTTCTGGCACTCCGGAAGTAGCTTCTATCAACTCATAGTCTTCCATGTGAGACTTTAGGAGTTTTTCTTTAGCCTTTGCATAATTAGCAAATGAAGCTATCTTCATTGTCTGTATTGGAGAAAGAGAATCAAAATTAAATGGTCCTTGTAGAAGCTCCGGTTCATCAATCTCCATTGTTTCTTTGTTCAAGAATTCTTGGATATTTTTTGCAGTGTCTCTTGCCGGAGACAGATTTTTCTTCTCTTCTGCATTCTTAGAGCTGTCTCTTGGAGCTTTCTCTCCTTCTACATTCTTACCACTAGCAGTTGTGGTCTTTTCTATTGAAGTCTTCTCTCCTGCTGCAACCTTGGTGCTGTCATCTTCTTTTTCTTCCACCTTTTCTTCTTTCTCCTATGTTCTTTCTTCTCCTTTAGATTCGAAGACTGTAGGGGAAACTAGAGGAGTGATGTTAGTCTATTCAAGGGCCACCTCTTCTGGAGAAGAGGATTCCAAGTCCTTGTCCTTTTTTGCACCGGTGTCCATTACCTCTTATGTCATTTTCTTAGTAGGCTCTTCTGCAACACTTGTGGTCAAGGGGTCAGTACCTAAGTCCTCTGTAATAGGAAGATTAAATCTTTTGAAGGCTTTCCGGAGAATCTCTTCTATGTCCTTGGCTATCTTGTCAGTCTCACCAAGCATAAGTTGATTCATCCTTGCTTTGCTCTTGAACTCATTCTTACAATCTTTGAATACCATATTCAGTTGATGCGGAGTGATTGAAGGGTATAGATGAATTGCTATCTGATCCTGAATTTCTAAATCTTTTGCTCGAGCATTATTCTTTCTCATTTCAAGCCTTTTCTCTAAACTTTTGGGAATTAGAGAGATAATTTCAATTAAAGCTTTATTGTAAGTGTTCAAAAACTTAACTGTGGCTTCCTCCAGAATCTTTTTATCTGCTTCATTATATTCATCATAGAATTTTGTTAAGGGTTGCAAGTTCCCATCCATAGTGACTGCTTTCACTACAACATCTAGGGATAGAGTGGGTTTTTCAACAAATTCCTCTTCCTTTTCTTCTTCCTTCTATCCGGTAGAGGGTTGACCAGATGTTTTCTTCTTTTTCTTCATTTTCCTAATTTCTTCATCAGATTCAGTCTCCTCTTCATCCCTTTGACTGGCATAAGCTCTTGTGGCTTTTGTCTTTGTTCTTTTCTCTCCTTTGCCAGATGATTGTGCTTCCGGTTCTGAAGTCCTTGAGCCTTTGGCGGTGGTAGGTGTAGAACTCTTTGATGATCTGGTCTAGGTGGAAGGTTTTGCCTAAACACTTTCCTCATTTTTCTTTTCTGCCTTCTTCTCTTCCTCAGCCCTTTCCATCTTTTCCCTGTTGGCATCAAGTGCCTCCTTTGAGATGCCAAAGCCTTTGGTAACATCTTCTACTTCTTTTCTCACTTTTCTCTTAATCTCTGGCTGCCTTAGCTCTATATGAATTTTCACACTTAGTTCTTCAAATGTTCCAAATCTTTCTGCCTTTGGGTCCTTTGGCTGACTGAGCATGTGTTGAACATGCAGTTCTACAATTTATTCATCAACTTCATACCCCATAGGCATGATCTAGACTATCCTTGGCTCTACTGCCTCCATTAGGCATTGATCAGTGTCTATCATGAAGCACACTGTATCCTTGTATTTCTCAACTATTGATTTAGGAATTCTTTCTCTAATTTGCATTGTATTTTGAAAGTGCTTGAAGTAACCCCACAGAGCTATATTTTGTGCTTTGTCATCACCAAGTCCATGCAAATAATCTCTGATTTAGATAGCTACTAGTCTATCATTCTCCCACACCCAGCCACTAGATCCGGGAAGCTCATTCATAAACTAGAAGAATAAGCACAATATTAATCCACCATACTTGAATGAATTCTTTTTATCTTTCTTTATTTTCTGCAGATTCTCCAAGAGTTAGTTCAAAAGGAGCTGATAAAGATCGTAGTCTACATGCTTTCTTAGCATTTGATAAGCGGTGTAGATGGTCGTTCCAGGTACTGAATTTTCCCTGCTAGAATGATATATTTTATATCCAATGATCATGGAGGCAAACTTGACATCTGGATCAGAGATGTCATCTACTGTCATTGCTCTTTTGTCAAACTTGGATCTGGTAGCCTCACTCACAGTTTGAATCTTCATAGATTTAAGAATAGGAACCCCACCAGATGAGTGTAATCCGGTAACTGCCCTGATGGCATCTTTTGTGATTTTGAATGGTCCATTTAACCACATGAAGTTGTCATGTATTTTTCTCAAAATATACTTGACCCATTCATCCTTAGTAAAATAAGGGAAATGTATGCATTGTGCAAAGTGCTTATTCTGGAGGCCCTTGTATTGGGGTTTAATCTCAAATGAATCACCTAACAGTTGTTTGTGATAGATATCTCTTAGTTTGAATTCCCCAAACTCTTCAATATTTGCATGTATGTAAACCCTAATATCTTCTGTGTGCAAAATACCATGCGGAACACTAGAGAAGGCTCCTAGGGGATCTACCTCCAATGATTTGTATGGATGTTTCTTAAAATTGGGATGAGGTCTATCAGAAATATTTGCTATATTAAGAGTAGCCATCATCAAAGAATCTTACTGAGGGATATGAAGAACGAAGAATACCTTTTACACTGTTTAGGGCACACGATGAAATCTGGATTGAGCTGTATGAGGAATCATCTTGATCTTTGGGAGAAGTTGTTGCAGAGATCCTTTTCTCTCTTCTTCGCATGTGAGTGTACAAATGATGAGCGAATGAACTCTTTTATTTTTGAGAAGCCCTAATTTTCATTCGGCAATAAATGCGCAACCTAATTCATTTTGGTTTGCCTTGTTTGTCTTATTCAGAGACAAAACCTTTCCAGATCACTGAGATAGATTTTGAAATTTATTCTAGGAGAGTAGTGATAATCTATCTTCCTTTCATTAGTCATTTGATCTACTTGCAGATCAAGACACCATAGTTTGAATCATGCCAGACCAAACTTGTAAGGAATCAGTTTTTACCAGAAGACTATTTTACCGGATCAATTCTGGAAGGATTAGATTCTTCAAATCTTCTTGTGGATCTCTTAAATCTTTACCATACCCCTTTTTGATGTTTCTTGTATGAGGCCTTTTAATCCGCAGCTCTTCTTGTGCTAGTTTTGGCACCAATTGATTGGCTGGGGGAACAAGGTTTTCTTTGTGTCTCCCCCTGAGCCAGAGCTCACTTTTTAATTTCTGGAAGGAATATCAGCACTAGAGTCTGGTACGGATCCATCCTCTACATTCTCTGTACTTTTCTTCTCCCAAATTTTGTTCATCTCACTTTGAACTTCATCCGCATTCATTTTTTGTTTTCCCTTATCTTGATTCTGATTATGATATACTAGACCTCTTTTGTCCTAATTCTTGCTTCTACAAAATTTTGCAATATGACCGAATCTATTACAAATTTGGCAAACAACATTTCTTTGCATATTTTATTGATATCCTCTTGATCTGCATTGATTAGCCATATGACCTATTCTATTGCATGCAAAGCATCTACCATTGAATGATTTGTTCATTTGCATATTTTTGCATTCATGAGATTTGTGACCATACCTTTTGTAGCTAAAACATTGTCTGGAGAAGGATGAATTAGTCTGATTCATTCTCTTTTTGCACTGATTAGCTTTATGACCAAAGTTATTGTAGTTGTGGTAGTATCCATTGAAGGATAGATATCTTTGAGCATTAGGCTATCTTATTAGAGGTCTTCTAGGCCTGTTCCTTGGATTTTCTGATCCAAAATTCTTCTGACTAGATCCGGAGCTTTCTCCTTTCTCATATCCCAAACCACACTTGTCATCTACCCTCTTTTGACTTCCAAGAAGAACTTCAAGTTGAACAGAACTTATCTTGAATTTCTATTTATATTCATTTGCTATTTGAAGATCCCTTTTGAGAGAGACAATTTGATCCTCAAGTTTTTTTTCATTATCTTTAGCATCTTCAAGATCAGATTCAAGATGTCTGATAATTCTATCCATCTTGTGACAATCTTTTGATTTCTCTTTGAGAGATTGTCTTAGATTATCTTCAGTTTTTCTTTTCTCTTCAACTTCTTGGGTAAACTTCATAACTTTTGATTCCATTTCATGTCTTACCATAATGATTTCTTTTATAACTTTTCACATAACTTGGTTTTCTCCTTCAGCTCTTCATTTGCATCATTTGCTTCACTTTGACTTGCCAATTGCTGAAGTAGCTCATTTCTCTTTTTCATAGAGAGACTTTTAGCTCTCTCATGAAATCATCAGCCTGTTTGAGTCTTTCCTTTAATTCATTGACTTCAGAGCTTGACTGTTCAAGATCATCAAGGGCAGTCTTGAGTTGCTCCCTTAAACCATATGCATCCATTTGAATTCCCAGATCTTCCTCAAGCTATTAGATTCTGTTAGGAGGAACTTGGCTCTGATACTAATTGTTGATAACTGAGAGGGGGGGTGAATTAGTTATCCTAATTATTTCAGCTTTCTGAACTTTCTTAATAATAAGTGCAACATCAATTCAAACAAGAAAACTTAATCATGAAATAGAAATACACATGACACAATATTTTGACGTGGAAACCCTGTTAAGGGGAAAAACCATGAGGTGATTAACCCAAGATTGTATTCTCTGTTAGAAGAATAGAAATACAAAATGGCACTTGCCAATTAGTGCTCACGGCCTGAGCACACTGCTCACAAGAGGCACACTACCTATAAGAGACTCACTGTCTACAAAAGAGTTTTATACAATACTTGAACTGATTAGGAGCATCTACATATGCTAGAGTTCAGTTCCAATTAGGCTCAGTACACTGATCTGCTGCACTTCATCTTTCCTCTTCTTTTATGCTACTTTCCTTTCACATACCAGACCTTCCTTACTGCTTTTACTCTGCTCTTCTACTTTTATTTGCATACCACCAACAACTTCAACACATCTTACAACTAAATACATCTTGTATATATATCCACTCAAGTGATTTCATCACCTTTCTAGTCGGCACCTAGAATAGTCAATCTTTTCACAAACTCTGATCTGTCGGCTGAATCCTTGCACATCAAGTAATGCGGATCAAGCATATACTTGTAGAAGTCATCAATCACATCGGCCAAACATAACTTATGCCTTAAGAACCTTTTCCATCATCAGTAACACATCTAAAACAATGTCTAATGTTCTGTCAGTCAGTTCTTCCTCTGTTCATACTGTCACTTGGGAACCCGACACTCAAGCATTCATATCTCTTTATCATTTCAACACTAGAGACCCAAACCTTGGAATCTATCAGTCAAGATACTCTTCTTGACTGCCCCAAATTTGCACCTTACCAAGATACTTCCTCTGAGAGATCCGGACCTGTCTATCGGACCTCACCACATTCTCTGTTCTTGTTTACCAGACCACAACATTCTTCACTCTGACTTCCGGTAGAGATATACCATGTCCTGCGGATGTGTGGGATGAACTTTGTTGCCATCAATGACAATAATCATGAATCCATATAGTGTCTCTTGCCAACAAATACCATGTTAAAAATCCATATACTTTATTATTTTCCACTTACCTTTTTTAGATAGATGCTTTATGATGTTCCATAAAATGCATCATAAGTGGGTCAAGATTCCTAGTTACTTTGTAACCTCTATATTAATCATGCACTCTTATGTGTCATAACCACTATATTTATCATATATGCTCTTACACATAATTCATGAAAAGGTATTCTTTTACAAATGTATTTACACATGTAAATGCTAATAAAAACAAATTACACATAGCATAATGGCCAAGGCATAAAGTGGGATGTCCCATTTAATAATTAAGTAATCCAAACATTAGGACTTGAAAGGTGTATCACACACCTAATCGCAACACTTATTTCATCTTGGGCCAAAACACATACCTTGACAAATAAACCATTGTTCTATCAACATTGAAGTGATTTCACTCTAGAGGTATGTGTTAGAACACAATGATAAATTAGGAGGGGGTGGTGAATCAGTATATACCAAAAGTTATTCCAAAATAAATTTTCAACCAATTCTTCTTACTACCTTAAATGTAAATGATAAATAAAATTAAGCAATTAAAAACAAGACGCATAAGCACACAATCGCAAAACCAAATTTACATGGAAAACCCAAGACGGGAAAAACCATGGTGAGCAAGTTGCTTGGATCTACTATCCAAATCCAACATCACAAATAAAGATAGAAATGAGTTACAACAAGTTTTAGGGGCTACAACCTAAGGGAGGACAAACTCTCTAAAGAATACAATCCAACAACACTTACAGAATCACACTTGATAGATCTCACTAATCAACCACCTTCGCAACACCTCACTTTGTCACAAACCTTGACTTTCTCTACACAGTAACCACTGCTACCTTCAATACACCTTCACACACACACACACACACACACACACACACACACACACACACACACACACACTTCCATAATTACAAACACATCCTCACACACTCACACACTCTCTTACTTTCTACACCAAACAAAATCTGATTTACGCCTTCCACAAATTACAAAATCTTTCTCCTATGTTGGCCAACATGAAACGTGTAATCATGAAACATGAAACAAACACACTAAGTCAGTATCCAAAATATGTAGAAATCCAATGTGGTTCAAACCAAGTGATAACTAGGACCTATTCTTCCTTAACACATTCTTCTAAGCTGGCGTACACCTTGAAACATCTAGTGAAATCATCAAAACACATGAAGTCAACCCAACAAATACTTTTTCTTCCACAAAATACCTCTAGACATAAAGTGGTTCCAAAGAGAACAATTAGCATCATGTGGATCACTTCACAAGAAAGAAAAGACTTCTAAAAACATTCTCAAACATTCCTTCAAGTCTGAATTGTGTATTTTCTTTCTAGTGCAAACAAACAGATACTAAGCTTGACATCACATACAACCATTGAACAACTAGTCTTGAGATGGAACATTTAAAAAACTAACTCGTGGTGCACTTCAACACCTGAAATGAATAGGCATACAAACTAACTAAACACATCCTCCAAACATCAAACCCAAAAGATGAACTACAGTGAAATGCGATGACTTTTGCTCTCTCCTCCAAACAACCCTAATCAACAACATGATATGTCTCTATTCTGCTAACTCCAGTGAATGTTTGTGGTACAACTAATCAACTAAAACTTGGATAAAATATTATTCTCATTTATATCTAACCATCCTTCAAGCCATAGGACCTCATCTTCAAATGCAGAGAAATGTGGAGCAGTTCTCTGACACCTCCTAGTTGCAACCATCCTGAACCTCTGCCTTCACTTAGCTAGCTCTAAAATCTTATGTGGTAACTTCCAAGCTCTAAAATTAGGAACATACAAACTTTACATTTGTCTCTGACTAACTCTCAAACCACAAGGCCATACCTTCAAATGTGGAGGAATGCAGAGTATTCTCCCGAGCTGCTTCAATGCAAACTCAAGTGCCTTGGACCTCCTAAATCTTTCTTTCAAGACTAAAAGAAATGCCTTTCCTCAAGAAAACAAAGAATACAATATTCACCACATCAGAGACTTCATTCTGAACATAATCATAACTCTTTTTCAACACAACAAGAATCTTCATGTTAGCACATTCTTCTGCTCACAACTTTCACCTCTGCATGAACTTTAGAAGATAGGGTACAACTATGTACATATGATATTGATCCAATCAGTATACATAGTATATGACCTCCATCACCTTACTCTTCTCTTCAAAATTTCTCTGGTCCATCTCTGATCTCTTCAGCATATAGTCATTACTTTGCCACAATCTTCCTTTGGCATCAGTAACACTAATCAGCACACCATATCAACACATTATGCTGCTACTGACATCACCTATGTTAACTTCACTTCCAACCTTCTTTATTACATCACTATTAACATCAATGACAACACAAATGTAATAGTATGCACTCTCAAGATTAGTAGTAACCTTTGTTTTTGAATCAAGTGATGCATTCAACAAATGATAGTCAACTATGAGGGAGAAAATTTCAAACATGTGATTTAGACATGGTGTGATTCAACTTGGTATGATGCAATGGTCTTCATGCTATGCAAGAAATAGTGATGTGTTGTACTTATCTATTGATCTATGGAATTCCTATGAAATTGTAGAAACAAATCTAACTTTAATTAAAAATTGTTGAGAGTTTTGTAATTCCATATCATCCCTTGAGGGACATCCCTTTTTCTTAGATCATAAGTTGTATAATACAATAAATGAAAAGAAAATTTCAATATTTCTTACAAATTGTAAAGGAAAAAAATATTTTCTTATGTATAACACTCATCTTTATGCTCATATTTGTAATGGGTTCAACACATATATTTTAGTTTTAAGTTTCTATATATTATGGATTTTCTTTTGCACATACTTTTAATGCATTACTATGTATCATGCATCCAAACCATATTGTATCTTTAAGGTTGTCTAAAAATGTTGTGTATATGTAACCATAGGCACATCCCTACACCAACAATGTAGATTTATATAATACAAAATGATGTGAAAGAAAGTAAATTACAATTATATACAAATTCACAATTAGCTGGTAACTTTTACATACAATGTTTAACAATTGATGTAAAGGAACATAATATTTAAGGTTACAATCAAGCAATAATGTTTGTCTAGCATGCCCCATCAAAAGTCATGCATAAATTGCCATGGTAAACTAGGAGGACTTAAGGTCAATCACTTGAGTTAGTTTGAATTCAACCTTTACTAGATATTATATATTAAATACCAATGCCAATATAGATAGGAAGTCATGAATCTAAACTAGTTATTCAATCTACCAAACCGAACTACATAGTCATGTTCTTCAAAATAGAAGTCATTTATGAGAGAAAGGAAAATTTATTCAAGAAAAGTAGTATGAGATTCCTTTCATCCAAATGCATTCATTGAAATGCCATGGAAAAAAATGAGGGCTGAAATTAATTCATCAACATCAATTTGTATTCAACATCTAATATGATAGTGTATGTGTATCAAGATTTTTGCACAACTATACATAGGATTACACTATTTATCACTATGCACATGTTCCAATACATTTCCTAAAAAATCACAAAAAACTAATTGGGAAATCACATAGATATACTTATTTCACAATGAACCTATTTTAATTTTTATCCTAACTTCTCCATGTTGGTTGCTTTTAATCACCCACCAATTAAGGAAGGCTCCCCATGCTAAACACCTATAAATGGGAGTCAATGTAAAAACATGATAAAACCATAGAAATAAAATCATGGACATACTTAGTACATGATTTGAAGAATACAACCCATGAATTGGGAAGTGTGGGAGTTTTAAAGAATGGATGGAGAATTTATTTCTGTATTTTAAAATGACTGATAAAATCCTAATAATATTAGATTTGAAATACCTAAAATTATTAAAGGTACAATGCTAAGGTCAAACACAAGGAGGTGTTAGATTGGGAAAGTTCACAAAAATATAAAGAATAATAATCTTTTCATTGACTGTAGTATATGCTAATCTAGTTTTATAATGGATACACAATCATAAATCAACCTAAACTATTAATTGAGAGTTGGGCATGTGATTTTGGATGATTTGAAATCACTAAATGTGGAAATATAAATACAAAACATTTATACATAGTGAATTATGACTATAGACAACTTAAATTGATTACATCCTAAATGACACATCTAGCATCAGTTTCAAAATCTTTTGACACCATCTAAATCCCATCCTAAATACCTACATCTTAATAAGTTACCTAAATAAATTATATTTATTCCCACAGCCACTTTACTATTTAATCAAATAATTTAGTTATTTGATTAATTAGTCTAAAAAACATATTCTAATCCCCCATTTATCCTAATAAAATCCCATCCTTATCCATTACCCCTAAATAAATGAATTAAAAATTCAACTAGTCACATGACCCACTAAAGGTTGTCTAGATTCTTTAAACCTAGAGAGAAGCATAAAAGTCAAACTAATTTTATATCTCTACGATTCATTCACACACTACATATTTTAATCTTATCCTTTCACATAAGGATAAGCCCTAGAATATTCCATCTTACCCTAACTCTTCTCACTCAATCATATTCATCCATTCATCTTTAATCTCATTTGTTCATCTTATTATATTACATGAATTTGTTCCATTAAATCCTAATCATCCATTACAAATAAATCTTAACCCTCCATTCATCTACCTCAAATCTATAAATTTATTCTTCCCCTATTCAAATCATCTAAAAGAATCTATAGGTACATGTCATATTGAGGAGTCCACTTGAACACTCAACATAGCAATCATCATCAACACTTCATCATTTTGAACCATCATTAACATCCAAGGAAAGGTATTGGTTTTTGTTTAGTTTGCATTAATCTAGTTTCCTTTCCTTTCATTCTCTAATCCAAGGTAGAGGTACTGTATTGGTCTTTAGGTTCTTCATTCTACTAAGGGGATCTCAATTTATTAGCAAAAGTATGCCATTGACTTACTTCATTGTAACTTTGTCCGCCACTTGCACTTCACCTTGTGTTCATGCTACTTTTTATAGATAGTCTCTAGTGGTTTGTATTTGACACACATTTGTCTTGATATCACCATCATTGTTGTGATTGTCTCCTGCTTTTCACATGACCCTCATGAGAGTCATTGGTAGGTAGCAAAGTGTATTTTGATGTACATTCATGGAACTAAACATTTGAGCATTCAGTACACACTAGGAGCTTCACACATAGTAGGCTTTAGTAATACAGATTGGGTTGATGATATTGACTCATTAAAGTCCACATCTAGTTTTGTTTTCTTCCTTGGTTCCACTCCCATTGCATGGTCTTACAAGAAGCAATTTGCTATTGCATTATTATCCAGTGAGGTTGAGTATTGAGGTGCAGTACTTGCTAGCCAGAAGGTTATGTGGCTTCAAAAACCTATGATAGAGTTTGGTTTACCACCTGATCATTTACTATTCTTTGGTGTGATAACCAAAGTAACATTCGTATTTCTCACAATCTAGTTGAGCATTAGAGAATGAAGCACATCTATATACATAATAATTTCATTCGATAGCTTATCTATGGTGGTGTTCTCTCCTTAGAGTATTTGTCTACTTAGGAGCAAATTGGAAAAATCTTCACTAAACATTTCACATTACCTCGCTATCTTGAGTTGTAAAATATGCTTGGGGTGAAGGAAGTTTTCCTTGGGGGGTCATCTTGAGTCCTCCTTCCTTTGTTCTCCTTTTTGGAGAGGAGTTTTTCCCAACAGATTTTTCTCTTTTTTCTCCATTTGTGAGAGACTTTCATTGTTCATGGGTACCTCATTAGGCCTTGATTCTAGCACCCATCTTTTGTGTTCTCCCTAAGTATCATTTAAGGGGGGTGTTAGTGTGCAAAAGTACATTAGGTAACTAGTTCTCTTTTGTTGAGTAGACTTATTTATAGTTACCTTAAGTTTACTTAGGCTATTTTAGATTTTCTCTCACCTCATGTGGTGGAGATATCTGTCTTCATCAATTAAGAACATATATTGCATGTTTTCTTCCCACTTTCATGAGCCCTTGTTATTTATCTTACAAGTGTCACATCTTTGGAGGGGTACTCAGTCATTGACTCCTAGCTTCCTACCTCCTCTCACATGCCTTTATAAGTAAGGATTCTATGTACATTTCTTATTCTTTTTGTTGGTAGTTATTGGATTTATTATTTTTCTCAGGTTCATTTATGGAAGTTTTATTTGATGTTGTATTCGTATTTTTGCTCCAATAAGAATTGTGATAAGGTCTCATTGATTTGAGTGGCCTCTATTGTTTGGTTGTGGTTTCCTCTATGGAGCAAGGACATCACCTGTAAGCCCACTTAGTTGTGTTCCTTATAACTATGTTATATAAAAGTCAAATGAGCTCAAATTTTAAAGAGTTTTTGATATACCTCATTAGTTGTGTGAGTATGGTGACATGTGATCCCTAAAGAGACATTACCTTGAAGGAAGAAGATGAGAAACTATCAGTTACCCAAAATAATCAAAATGATATCAAAAGAATGTTCAACTCAAAGAGAGATGTTGGGAGATCCTCACAACATGCATATTTATCCTCTTTGAGAATAAGAGGCTTGGAGTGTAACATCCTACCCCACAACCTCGAAGGGTAAGGTCCAAAAGAGGGCAAGAATAATTTTTTTTTTTGAAATTAACATGATAACATATGCATAGAACAATTGCCAACTTGATAGATCTATAACATTCATGCCCAAGTATGGATGAAAGTACAAACCAAAGGAGAGGACTAAATCACCCTCCTTGTAAACATAGCTAAAACTACATTCATCTTTAGACACTAATTTCAAATGTTCCTAATACCCATTTCCACTTTAAAACACAAATCCATAATGATCATCAATGTACAAGCGGGTCTGATACCAACATCGAAAAATCGAAAGCCAAATATAGAACATCACATTTCTTCTCATTAATACAATTTACCTCATCCCTCTCTAGAGAATACAATTACATAAAAGAATATACAAATGTAATGGCATAGCCATGAATATGATACAATAACTAATAAAATGCATACAATAGACAACATCTCCAATGGGTGTTCCAAAACTAGTACACCGGTCCCCAATGGCAGTGGCAATACCTCCCAACCATGTGGACTCATAAGAGACCACCCCAATGTGCTTGGATATAGTCACAAAGCCCAAATAGAAGAATGAAGGCAAGGAATACAATGGCTAACAATCACATCAGTCACAGAGTAAACATGGCACACAATGCATAAAGCTAATGTCACAACATAGAAATGCTCATCAAATATAATGTTGGGTGCTATTGATGACTACAAAAGTACACGACACTAGGGCATTAATCAGATGGAGTGTCTTTATGCATGCTTGAAGGGATGGCACCACAAGGACTCAAGTGCACCTCTCATATAGATGAGGAAACTCAATCATGCTCGAATCAATGCCTTGTAGATGGATGACTCAATGCCCCGCAGATGGTTTGGCCTTCTCATATGCATCCTTAGCCTTTACAAGTGCTCAAGGCCATGCACAAGGAATCAATATCCTAGACCTAAGATCATCTCATTTAAACCAAATGGGGTATACAAAACCAAATCAAAACAATTCAATAACATGTCATAATCCATGATTAGATCTTCTCTTCTCTAAACATGTTTCCATACAATTACATCAAAGGATGAAGAAATATTTCTATCCTCTTCTAGGATGGAATCTAAAGACCAGCTGGGACAACCTCTGTGTTGGCATAGAGCCAATAATAATTTGAGAGTGACTGTTACATTTTGGAGAGAAAAAAAAATCAAAATATCTCTGGGCTACACCAGACGGAAACATAGCATTGTTTCCTTTATCTATCTTGAAATAACAAAAACAATATTTTTTTTCTATGATTTTTTCAACATTTTTCAATTTCCCAATTAAATCCCAAGTAACTGAATCCCATTTATACTTTTGGTTTCTCAAGTTGACCCCGTTTTTAAGTAAATTTACTAATTCTTCATTCCATTAGCACTTAAAACTACCATCTTAACAATGACCACATAAGATGAATCAAACAACAAACTGCACACTACTCCATCATGATGATCAACAACTAGAAACAACACTTGCTTCTATAGAAGGATATCTTCTATTCTTTAGAGTACATGTTCAGAATTATTGCCTTCCCTCATTCCTTTCACTACATCCATCAAACCCTCCCATAACTTCTTTATTGGAGAGATCTAAAATGACTTAAAATAGATGAAAATTGCATAGAAAATGACTACAAGGGATATTCTAAGGCCTCTATTTTATAGTTAGGCAATAAAGTAGAATAATCATATGTTAGTTGAACAATGGACATAGAGTAGTCAATAGGTTTGTACCTAATCCTCGGTGTTAACCATCCTCAATATCCATGACCAATAACACATACCATGTATATGTAAATGGTTATAGACAACAAGACAACTTAAAAGAAAATTAAAACATAGTTTACAACATCAATTCATCCAAAAGAAAACTCAAGATAGCACAGGTTTATCTACATATGCAGAGTAAGACTTTTTGGTTTGCAACACAAGCAATGCTCATGTTTAAAAATGATACCCTTAGCAGTCTTTTTTTTTCATAAATAAATTAGTTTGATCGACTGCCCCAAGGCGATGTTATCTCATGGGACGCACTAATTGTAGGATACACACAAAATGGATTTGTTAAAAATCTTAAGAAACTTTTAAGCGAATGTTCTTGGTTGGTGTAATCCAAATTCCTAACCCTCTGCCAGCATCCTTGGTACTTGCCTAGAATGGGGCTTGGAACACAGTGTGGATGTCCAAAAAAGCATCATAGAAGGGGAATTTTAGCAGATGTTATAGCTGGGAAGGCTCTAGGTGACATATATGTAGACTGTGGAGAGAAAGACAAAGCACATGATCTATTTTCAAGAAAGCCGATCTTTGCTAAAGAATTCTGAAATTAGTTTTATAGGTTAAAAAAAAAATTCAAGGACAGAGGAAATGTAAATATCTTGCATCAAAACAAATTTGGCATATCTTTCTTTAAGGAAAAAATGGGGCTTCAATTTTTCTATGCTTAATGAAATAGCAGTAAACACATTTTAGTTTGAAGTGTCAAAAGAATATAGGATTGATACAAATACCTAGATTGTGCCCCATTCAACGCACCTCAATCTTGCAATTTGATATGCTTCCCTGAGCCTTCGCTTTTCTCCTACGCACCCCTAATCTGTCCTCTGTTTCTTTTTTTTCTGTGGTGTTTTCTTCTATCTTTTTACATGCTACCTCCTCTTCTAGCTCTCCCACCAAACTATTTGATCACCTTCTAAAAGGTATTTCTTTCTGCCATAAATATTTCACCCACTTCTCTTTATCCCTACACTGTCCCCCACAGATATTTTCTTGCAACATTAAACCAACTCCTCCACCTCACCATTCCATGACCTCTTCTTTTTGTTCTCTATTCTTTGGTTTAAAAAAAACCTCTAAAACATGAGGTGTTGACTGCCCTAAAGAATGACGACCTTCCCTTAGCAAAGTTTGAATCTTCAAAAAGGTTGTGTTTCTTGCATGAGTTGTCATTGGAAAATAAGAGGAAGACTCCTTAATGCCTTCTAACTCCCAAGTGAACTTTTTCAAACTATACTTAAATGTATTGCTATTCCTTCACAAAAGAGGTGACTTCCACCTAATGCCTCTCATTACTCTCATCGCTAACAGGGAAGGTTGTTACATGGAGGGTGATAGGAGATCCTTCACTGCTTCATTGTAAACTTCCAAATAAGAGATTGAAATGATATGTTCACATTAAATCTCCACCTATGAATTTTTGCAAAGAGATCCTTTATGGCAAGAATCATAACACCTAAATATTCTCTTCCCTGTAGAGCACAATCAACAACCTCTATAGTGTTGATAAAATTTATGTCACATCCCCACTAGTTGCACAAAAACAAGAGCATTGTAATAGGGTATGGACACCTATCAAATCATCTGACTTAGGATCTACATGATATTCCAATTGAGTAGAGACACACCTCCAAAAGGGTAAATTTGAGGGGCCAAGAAAAACCTTGAAAGATCAGTACTTCATGTCTTCCTATAATATTTACATATACATATATTTAGGTGAAATAGATATTTTAAAATGTGATGAAAGAAATAATTTGAGTGTGTATAGATAATATTAGGGAAATATATGTTTGATTATTGGTAGAGATAATTTCAAAGGTTGGCCATTACAACTGTTTATCATGGAAGGATATATTTGATTATTGGCACAAATGATTTCAAAGGTTGGGCATTACAATTGTTTATCATGAATTAAGGGTTAAAAAAATGTCATTTTGGACACCATTAATTGAGAATATTTGTGCCATGGGATTTGATGATATGGACATGAAATGTTAAGTTTAAGTGTCAGGTTATCAAGTAAGCTGCTCTAAAAATTTGAGAATAATTTTGAAAGAATTGAAGTTAGGGTGGTCAACTCCCTTGATATATTTAAATTACTTATGTTAATTTTTATTTTATCCATTTTAACTTGTGTAATTTTGAGAGACATGAAGTTAAGGTGCTCAACTATAATCTTCTTTCCTCAATACATTTAAAATACCTATGCAAATTTTTATCTTATTTATTTTAATTTATATTATCTCCACATTGGCTTCTCTCAACCCAATGCATGACCTCTTTACAATGCATTGATGAAGCAAAGCACTCCATGTCAAACACCTACAAAAGGGAGTGAATGTGAGAGCATGATGAATGAAATAAAAAAACATCCTTAATTCATGGTTGTAAGAAATGGATCGAGAATTTATTTAAGTTTATCAATATATTGTACAAGGAGGAAATAGACAACCATATTTGGTAGTGTGCTCAAACTCTAAAATTTCTCCTTCTAGGTCTATCATTATTTTCAAGATTCATGGAGGATTAAGTCTCAGTTTAAGTTTTTTTTTTGGATGGCAAGGAGGCCTATGACCATTAACCCATCAACATGTTCAAGATGAGAATGTGAATGTCGTATATATAGTTACATATGGGTCATCTATTCTAGTGGTAGCAACCTTTAAAGATCCAGCACAATGGGTGGTTGGTAGCATTCACCCAATCATTCCACTAAGCATTCCACCATTTGGTCGAATCAACCCATACGATGTTAACCCTAGACTCAACTTGTCGCGTTTTAACCCATATATTGTTATATTATCTATTTAATCTTTTATATGAATTAAAATTTAAATAGTTAAAAAATAAATATTTTTTATTTTTATTTCATGAATTATTTGAATATCATTTTTAATATCTATCTTAAACATGTTTACTTCACAAGTTGTATGTAAGTGATATTTAAATGAGAGGTTCATAGGAGATCCTTCACTGCTTCATTATAAACCTCCAAATAAGAGATTGAAATGACGTGTTCACATTAAATTTCCACCTATGAAATTTTGCAAAGAGATCCTTTATGGTAAGAACCATAACACCTAAACATTATCTTCCATGTAGAGCACAATCAACAACCTCTATAGTGTTGATAAAATTTATGTCACATCCCCACTAGTTGCATAAAAACAAGAACATTATAATAGGGTATGGACATCTATCAAATCATCAGACTTAGGAGCTACATGATATTCCAATTTACCAGAGACACGCCTCCAAAAGGGTGAATTTGAAAGTCCAAGAACAACCTTGAAAGGTCAGTGATTCATGTCTTCCTATAATATTTACATATACATATATTTAGGTGAAATAGATGTTTTAAAATGTGATGAAATAAATTATTTGAGTGGTTTTATAGATAATATTAGGGAAATATATGTTTAATTATTGGTAGAGATAATTTCAAGGTTGGCCATTACAATTGTTTATCATGGAAGGATATATTTGATTATTGGTACAAATGATTTTAAAGATTGGGCATTACAATTGTTTATCATGAATTGAGGGTCAAAAAATGTTATTTTGGATACCTTTAATTGAGAATATTTGTGCCATGGGATTTCATGATGTGGACATGAAATTTTAAGTTTAAGTGTCAGCTTATCAAGTAATCTACTCTAAAAATTTGAGAATAATTTTGAGAAGCTTGAAGTTAGGGTGATCATCTCCCTTGTTACATTTAAATTACCTATGTTAATTTTTATTTTATCCATTTTAATTTGTGTAATTATGAGAGACATGAAGTTAAGTTGCTCAACTATAATCTTCTTTCCTCAATACATTTAAAATACCTATACAAATTTTTATCTTATTTATTTTAATTTATATTTTGTTCATGTTGGTTGCTCTTAACCCAATACATGACCTCTTAACAACGCATTCACTCCAAGTCAAACACCTATAAAAGGGAGTGAATGTGAGAGCATGATGAACAAATCAGGAAACATGCTTAATTCAGGGTTGTAAGAAATGGAGTGAGAATTTATTTAAGTTTATCAATAGTGTACATGGAGGAAATGGAGAGCCCTATTTGGTAGTGTGCTTGAACTCTAAAAATTTCTCCTTCCAGGTCTATGATTATTTTCAAGATTCTTGGAGGATTAAGTTTTAGTTTAAGGTTCTTTTTTGGATAGGGAGGCCTATGACTATTACCATCAACTTGTTCAAGATGAGAATGTGAATGTTGTATGTATAGTTGCATATGGGTAATCTATTTTAGTGGTAATGACCTTTAAGGGTCCATCATAGTGGGTGGTTGGTAGCATTCACCCAATCATTCCACTAAGCATTCCACCATTTCGCTGAATCAACCCATACGATGTTAACCCTAGACTCAACTTGTTGCCTTTTAACCCATATGTTATATTATTTATTTAATCTTTTAGATGAGTTAAAATTTAAATAGTGAAAAAATAAATAAATTAATAAATATTTTCATTTTCATTTCATGACTTATTTGAATATCATTTTTAATATCTATCCTAAACATGTTTACTTTATTTATATTTACTTAAAAGTTATTGTTAAAATTATCAAATTTTATTTACTTTATTTTAGGAAGCATAATACAAGGGATGTAACTTTGCATAAAATTATACCATTTGTTTTTGATATTATAAGGCAGAAAACCAGGGGCTGATCCCTTACAAAATAGAACCCAAAAAGGGCAAAAAAGGCTCAAAAAACAAAAAGAGCCAGGACCACCATAGACAGCTTACATATAGTTGATATACAGCAAAAAGATACTAACAGTAAAAGTCTAGCTAATAGAAAGAAAAGAAAGACTAGGAAGGGATGTCACCCTCTCCTTTATAAAGAAACTCTAGCATTTTGTCAAATTCCTTAACCCTGTCATTATCAGCACCATGAATGAGCACTTCATGTTCCTACAGTAGAGAGAGATTGGCTATAGTCGTCCTGCAAAACATGCTAGTAATGAATTTGCCAATAGAAAAGACCATCTTTTCTAGGAACTCCACCCACTCCTTCAACTGAGACAAATCATTAGCATAATTAACTTCATCAATATTTTCTTCCTCCCTACCCTCTTGAGCATTATTACCATCCTCCTGAGATAGATCAGGATCTACAGGAATAATAATGGGATCAGAGTGGGCATTTTTCTATGTTACCATCAGAATCATCCACATCCACCTATGTAGTAGTATCTCCCACATCCACACAGTCACCAATGGGAGCAAAATTATGAACCCCTATATTTTCTTCAGTATCAACAACCTGTGCAAGAATGTCCTGCCCATCAATTTCTTCGACACCACCGAAATCTTCAATAGCAATCTCTTGAGCATCACTCTTGGATTTATCCTCCTCCTCATGGGTAGAGGATTTAGAATTGGTTTTAGAATAGTCAATCAGCTTCAGCTTGGGAACCCATTTGCTAGCAATACGACTAGACCACCTGATAACAACAAATTTACCTTCTAGTTTAACTTTTTTGAAATTCCTTGAGGGTCCCTCCCTACCCTGATTCTGATCATTCTGGGTCCCAGAATCCCCAATATCCTCTTTCAAAAGGTTAGATTTCATGTCAACCTCAAAGAGACATCTTTTAGATTTCAATTTGAATCTGGAAGGAGGGTTTTAAATATTCTTGGCTATAGAATCAGAAGTCCCAGAACAAGGATCACCTTCAGAAAGCCGTTTAGGAGTAGTAAGACCAGTTTTCACATGGGTAGTAGGAGTATCTAGACCAGAGCGTTGAATAGAGGAAGGAGGAAATAGAGCTAAGTGAAACTGGCATAATCTATGAATGAGCCCTTGATGTAAGGGAATAGGCTTCTCATCAGGCTTTTTAAGCAGAGTCTTCTTAACATGTTGAATGAAATGTTCAAGAGAAGAAAGCAAAAAGAAAGGGAAACTGATAGTGGCATTCCTTCTAAAATGATTTAACAAAGGGAGATGATAGTGATAAAACCTGGTGAAATGGCCCTCAAGGGTGAAATACTTCATCACCATATAGCACATGTCTACCCATAATTCAGGAAGTTGAGGTCTCTCAAAACCACCCTAGTAGGGCACCAATTCCTCACCTTCACCAATAAACAAGTTTTGATTTTGAACATCTGAAACCCTAGACTTTTTCTATAGCTTTGTACCCTTTGGAGAAAGACCCATAGTCATAGCAATTTCATTCTCCAAAACCTCAAAACTGATATTCCTAATTTGCACCTTACGATTATCACAAGACTGAGCAAATTGAATAGACGGGTTTTCATCATGTCCATTCAAGCATTCAAGGAATGGGGTGACTCCACCTTCTTTATAGTAATGCCAGACCAAGGTATTCTCTTTAAATTCTCTGCAGTTGTTGGGTTCAGTTCTAATTCTATCACCTCCCATGATGAAATACCAGTGAATCTGAAGGAGCCTAAAGAAGGAATAAGTAGAGTCATTTTCTAAAAAGCTTCTATTAATATTGTGATAAAGTCAAGAGATTTTGATCATAGTGCAATGAGTATAAAAGACAATAAAGAAAACACGATCAGAATTAGGGCAATCATTAAGACAATAGCCTGAGGTCCTTATAGAATCTCTCCACATTAATCGGCTATCTTCCACATGCATGCAAAGTTGTCTAAGCTCACTCTCATCATTAATAGAGTGTCTAATCAACATGCCCTGGATTAAAAAGCTAGCCATGTAGATAAGCCAAATGAAATAATTTGTCATCATCATATAGTAGCTTGTTCTTTTTAAATGATATCCCCAATCTGTCATGGGAAATTATGGAGTTGGTGCCAACAATGCTAGTTTTGAAATTATTGACCAAAATTTTCCAGGCTGTTAGCAACAGTGTTGCCTTCTCTATAAATATGAGAGAACAAAATGACAGGAATAACTTGTGAAAGAGTTTGAATATCAAGCACTATATCCTTTAGTTTTCATCCACACTCCAAAGCTTTAGAAACAACCTCAATAATAATTTTGGAATCACCCTGAACATGAAGCTGGCGGATACCTAGAGATATAGCCAACTTGAGACCCCACAAAAGAGTAGAAGCTTCAACAAAGTTATTAGTCTAGTTACCAATTCCTTCAGCATAAGCAGTAATTACAATACCTCTATCATTCCTTATAACTCCTCCACCACTAGCCATGCCATTTGACTTAGCAGCTCCATCAAAATTCAATTTAAACCAACTAGGGTCAGGGGGAGTCCAAATAGTGTTTAATCTTTTAATGTGTTTAGAATCATCAAAAGTTGGAATTTGATTCACAATCCCCCAGTTGGAAGCCACAAGGACTTCGTCCTGAGTAAGAGGTTTATCAGCAGTTTTGATGCTGGAATTGCAAACATTTTCTAGGAGAGCCTTAGAAAAAGAATAGAAAACCTGTCAAGAATTTATAACAGTTTCTCTAAAAATTCTATTATTTCTTTCTTTCTAAAGGAATCATGAAACAAAAGGAATAGTTTGAGTCCATAATTCCACTAACCAAGGATGGGATAAAGGAGGGATCCAATTAAGAATGAGTTCTTTTATATCCTTATTGCAGACCCATTATAAGCCAAAATTCAAAAAGACTTTACTCCATATATCTGTCACAAATTCATAGTGCAGGATGAGATGAGAGACATATTCTTCTTCTTTCAAACACATGATGCATCACCAGTTGCATTCCCCTTCGTTGAAGATTGTCCTGAGTCAAAATCTTATTATGAACAGTAGTCCACCATAAAAAGTTAACCATTAGAAGGAGTTTACAATTCTAGACTTTCCACTAGATGTCATCCATAATATCCTCCTCGATCAACAAATTGTAAGCAAATTTGACTGAAAAAAACCCTTTTTTGTCAGCAGACCAAAAAATTTGATCATTTCTAGGGAAAAGAGGAATCCTAGTATTAAGAAGAATTTACTATATTTTATTAGCCCCATGAACAAGATTTGGATTATTAGTACAACAATCCAATAGATTTTTCCAACTTCTAACACCATGGTCTTGATGAATATAATGACTAACTTTGTTGCCAAAAAATTGTTTAGCAAGAACACTAATAGCTTAGAAAGGGGACCGTCACCCAACCAAGGATCTTTCCAAAAATTTATAAGAGATCCATCACCAAGTTTCCATTTGATACCCTTATTGATAAGACTTCTAGATTTTATGATTTTATTCCAAATAACAAATCCTTGATGAAGGCCCTCCTAATTAAGGAAAGAATATTTGTCAGTGTCTCTTAAGTATTTATGCTTAATAATAACTCCCAATTAGTATCCCTATTTATGAAGTTCCAAATAATCTTGGACAGAAGAGCCTTATTCATATTTTGAATGGTTCTAATGTTAAGCCCACCATGAGACTTGGGAAGGTAGAGTTTATACCATTTAACCAGAGAGATTCTCTTTTTTTCTTTAGTTCCAGTCCACAAGAAAGTTCTCTAAATTTGTTCCAGTTTATCAGCCAAATATCTAGGTATTTGAAATAAACATAAAAAATAGGTAGGTATACCCTAAAGAGAGGCCCTTAGAAACTGCAATTTTCCCACACTGCTTAAAAGTTTTCTTTCCATCCCAACAATTTCTTTTGAGTTCTTTCAAGGTTATTATGCCAAAAACCTAGAGAAACTTCCTTAGTCATCAAAGGGAGTCCAAGATAGACTGAAGGAAGATCAGCAGCCGTACAACCAAGGATATTAATAATTTTCCTTTGAAGATCCCTTAGAGTATTGAAGAAGAATACACTTCTTTTTTGAAAATTAATATGCTGACCAGAAGCCATAGCATAATCATTCAGTAAAGATTTCCATCTTGAGGCTTCTAAAATAGAGGAGGTGCCAAAAAGAATGGTATCATCAACAAACTACTGAATAGGCATAGGAGATAAAGCAGAAGCAAGTTTAGTCCCAATTAATTCTTTAGAATTGATCTTGCTGTGAATAGATTTACCAAGAGCTTTATCTATCATAATAAAAAGATAGGGGGACAAGGGATCTCCCTGTCTTATTCCCCTAGAAGGAGAAAAGAAACCTCTTAGAACTCCATTAACAATGACTGAATATTTAGCAGTGGTAACAACTTCCTTAATGAGAAGGGAAACCTTATCATTGAACCCAAGCTTCTGAATGATTTTAAATAAAAATTGCCATGACACCCTATCATATGCTTTAGAAATATCAAGTTTGAAAACCATACCTGGGATGTGACTCTTATCCATTGAGTGAATAGTTTCATGAGTAGTAATCACAACATCTGAGATCTACCTCCCTGGAACAAAACCCTTTTGTGAAGGAGATATAATTTTGTCTAAAAAGGGTTGGATTCTGACCACCAGAAGCTTGGTACAAATTTTGTAAATAGTATTACAGAGGCTGATAGGCCTAAAGTCAATGAGCATCTCTGAGTTAGTCTTCTTAGGAACAAGGGTAATAAAGGTATTATTGAGTTGTTTCAGAAGTTTTCTAGTTCTGAAAAAATCTTTGAGAGCAACAATGACATCATATCCTATAATGTCCCAAAATTCTTGGAAGAAAAAAGGGGGAAAACCATCAGGGCCCAGAGCTTTGAAAGGACCCATAGAAAAGATCACTACATGAACCTCTTTCTCTGAAATAGGCTTTAAAATATCAACATTATCTTCCTCAGAAATTAGAGATGGGATATTGTTCAGAAGCTGATTCACAAACTGAGAATTGTCAGCACTCATGCCTTGCTCAGACAGTAAATTATGAAAGAAGCTGACAACATGATCTCTAATCTCCTCATCATTAGTAATCATACTACCATCCTCCAATCTTATTCTAGAAATAGAGTTAGCTTTTCTATGCTTTAGAGTAGAAACATGAAAGAAACCAGTATTACGGTCACCTTCTTTAAGCCATTGAATTCTAGATTTTTTCTTCTAGAATAGCTCTTCTCTATTCATTAAATTCTTCCAATCTCTGATTAAGTCATTCTCTAATTTGAAAGAAATATCAGAAGTATCTCCTTGAGAAATCTTATATTGAATATCTGCCAGCTTATTGGATTAGATCTTTTTTTGAGAAAAAATGTTTCCAAAACTGTATTTGTTCCAACCATAAACTTCTCTCTTGACATGGATCAATTTTTTTAAAGAGTCTGAACATAGGAGTGCCCACAACCTAAAGTTGCCACCATGTAGAAAGAAGATTCCTAAAATTATGATGTTTAATCCACATAGCCTCAAATCTAAAAGGAAAAGGACCTTTTCTCTTCAGATTAGCCCATTCTAGAATGAGAGGATTATGATCAGAAACAATCCTAGGTAGAGCAGCCAATTTAAGAGAGACAATATTTGGCCAATTACTAGAAATAAGAAATCGGTCAAGTTTCACTTGAATCATTTGGTCCCCTTTCGTCCTATTTGTCCAAGTAAAATTTTGATCCATCAAATCAATATCAATAAGCCCAAAAGTATTAATAAAATCAGCAAAGTCCAACATACTATTAGAGTAGTCCAAAACTCCCCCAGACTTATTAGAAGGATAAAGAGGGGTATCAAAATCACCTGCCAGCATCCAATAAGAATCAGGATAAGAAGAGAGTTGATTAACCAAATCCTCCCAAATTTTTTCCTTAAGACCCTAGTGTTAGCAGCATAAACATTAACCATGCTCTATCCAAAGGAAGGCAAAGAGAATTCAATCACCAAGCAGTTTTGTTGAAGAAAGAAAGTTTACCATGAAATCTGGAAGAATTCCACATAGTCACTATTCTCCCTAAGGCACCAATAGCAGGGCTTATGCAGAAGGAAGCATTAGGCCAAATCCTATCAACAATCAGTTTAAAACCTTTTTCAGACATTTTAACTTCCTGAAGTAAAAGAATATCCACTTTGTGATCAAAAATATAGTTTTTGACCTCAAATTCTTTTGAGGGGTTATTAAGTCCCCTCATATTCCATGAGAGAATTTTCATTTAATTAACTTTCTGGAGTGATTCTCTAGTGTCTTTAGCTTCCCATTGGCAATCTCCCTAGTTGCTTCTCTTCGTCTGGTTTCTCTCAATGAAGGTCTACCCTTCAAAGGATCTAAACCTACATTAGTAGTCTTTTTTGGTTTGCAACTCTTTTTCTTTTGGGATGTCCACTCTTCATGATCGCTCAATGAAGTAGTAGCTACACCTAGAGAAACTATAGGTTGATTAGAATGCTTCTTTGGAGGAGGAAATAACCCTCCTTTGAGAAAACCCAAGGTGAGTTTCCTTCGGGAAGGGTGAGACTTTTGTTGGGCTGAAAACTACAAAGTCTCAAACTTCACCTGAACATCATCACCTCCCATCTATGTCTCCTCCAATTTGTCAAATCCCATCTGGGCCTCCTTAGCTTTGTCAAATCCCAACTGTGACTCTATCTCCCTATCTAAACCCATTTGGTTACCCTTAAATTTGTCATCTCCCATCTAGGTCTCCTCAATTCTATCAAATCTCATCTGGGTCTC
Source organism: Cunninghamia lanceolata (assembly GCA_027924645.1). Taxonomy (NCBI): domain Eukaryota; kingdom Viridiplantae; phylum Streptophyta; class Pinopsida; order Cupressales; family Cupressaceae; genus Cunninghamia; species Cunninghamia lanceolata. The sequence continues at coordinate 13,962,894 of BSBN01000169.1, read as the reverse complement.
CTCAACTCTATCATATCCCATTTGGGTCTCCTTAAAACCCATCTGGGTCTCCTTAACTTTATCAATTCCAATATGGGGCTCTAGAAGATTACCAACCTCTAACTAAATATTCTTAACTTGGTTTGAAATCTTGCCTTCTTCCAAGGTTGGTTGTGGGATCTCATGAGAGTTCTGATCCTTCTCAACTTTATCTGTCTCAGAATCCTATGAAGTATTAAGAGCAGAATCTTCTTTTGATGTCTCAATGTATCAACATTCTCCTCAAGATAGGCACAAAATAAATGGAAAATGACATATGACTATTACTACTATAGAAATATTATTTAATTAGATTAATTATCTACACTTTGTATTCAGCCACCTTAGGTGGCAATGTGTCACTTGGAGAGCTTGTTGAACTCGTCCAAGCTATATGGCACTTATTTTTCTTAACTTAGAGAAACCTTCTTTCCACAACTAATTGAGTGCATGAGTCGACCCCTATGGTGAATCAAACTCCTCATCTATATGTACATTGAACTCTTGTTCATAATTTATCTATTGCAATTTACATTGGTTTTATTGTTGACTCCATTTTGATGTTAGCATTCTCTTAATCAATTTTGCAAACTATAACATGGTATCAGATCAAGTCTAATATTGGTTGTTGGTTCATTTGAAGGCATGTGTAGAGGAGTTTTCTCCTATTTGGAGGCAGGTTGCAAGGTATTTTTTTCCTATTTTGGCATGATCTATTTGGGGACCATGAATTCTAGTTTGGTACATCATTTCTCCTTTGTTTGGTGCAACATTTGACCTCCATTTGGGCATTGAGAGAAGGGTGATTTCAATTATAAGTTGTGTCAAGAGCACTTCCATAAAATCATGTCAAGAGAACTTCCTTGTGTCATGTCCATAACACTTCCACACTTCTTTCCACACTTTTAGTTAATGGGTGTAATCAAGCAATTTGGGGGTTATACATACACTCAACTTATAAAGTGCCATTTTTCCACCAATTTCTATCAAATATATGCACTAAAAATATATAGTCCACAAAGTAGGGGGATAAAAAATAATCAATAGTGGGTGTCATTGAGTGTCTTGTGCACTTCTATATTTCTCTTATTCTTCTATACTTCTAAGTTTGCAACAAATATCTATTAATCATGGATTCTAATCAAACAATCAAGCCTCTTACACCTTTAAACTACCATGAGTGGAAACTCAATGTTCAACTTGCATTGAAAAGTAAAGGTTTGTATAGAGTAACAATGGGTAATGAAAAAGAACCAACTACTACAAAGGATAAGGAAAAGTGGTTTAATAAGTTTGTTCAAGATTTTGGTTTTTTATGTCTGAATCTATCTCCAAAGCTTCTATTCCATGTTCAGGCCTTGAGAACACCCAACAAAGTTTATCAAGAACTTGAAAAGCTTTTTGGGTAGATTGATGGATTAAGAAGTCCAAAGCTAGAAAATGACCTCATAAGTCTAAGTCTAAGTGAATTTAATACTTTAAAGGATTATTTCACAAAATTTAAATCATTGAGATTGCAAGTCAAAGAATGTGTGATTGAAAAGAAAGATGATCAACTCATCCTCTCCACACTTTCCAAGTTGGGTCCTAATTACGTAGTCTTTGTCTCAACCTTTTATTTCACCAAAAGGGCTCTTAGAGCAATGTGGAAGATGCGCTCACTTGATGACTTCATTTAATATCTCACCAGGGAGCAAGACAAGCTCATTCAAATGGGCACCATGAATTCGTATAGGCCACAAGCCCTTATTATGGATAGTGAAAAATCACAAGTTCAAAACAAAGGTGAGAAAGATAAAGAAGAGCTAAAATCACAATAGTCAAATCAAGGAAAAAGGAAAGAACAAATAAAATGTTCCTATTGCAAATAATATGTACATGAAGAAAATAAATGTATGAAGAGAAGGATTAAACACCTAACTCATCTTATTGAACACAATAACCTAGGGGTTTCTGAATCTTCATCAACAGTAGACACTTTCAAAAGACAAGAAAAAGAAAAATCAAAGGGTATGGCACTAGTAGCATATGTAGAATCAAAGTCTAAGAAATGGTTTCTTAACTCAAGAGCTTGCCATCATATGACCTATTCACCATATTAGTTCATTTCATTCCATCCTATTGACACAATTGAAATCATTAGAACAAACAACAGTTCTTTGCATGTTTTTGGGAGAGGAACCATTGATTTAGGCAAAGGATAATTCAATAATGTCCTTTATGTCCTAGAATTGAACATGAACCTCCTCTCCATTTATCAGATTGAAAATAGTGGGATTGGGAAGATAATTTAGTTTGGACCAGATCCAGTCTTCATTCGAGACTTGTTGAGTAGAGAGATTGTAGCCATTGGGAAAGATGATAATTCATCCTAACTTTACATATTGAAAGACTTTTCTCTAGATGAATTTTCTTCTGTGGTACACTTACTTGCATCTAGTTTGGATAGTTCATCACCATCATCATCATTAGTTGCTATAGAGTTTAGAGTCGCTTCATAGAAAGATTCTAGAGATTCTCCATAATAGTATATTGATTATCTAACATTGAGGATATATGTATTCACCTTTGGTTGCAATTTTCTTGCTAGTACACAATTCAGAAAAGTGATTTTCCATAGCAAGACATTGTTTCTTTGTATCATGTATAGTTCATTTTTTTATTTTCTCTCTTTTGGAGGAAATTTTAAATTCCCACTGGGTTTTCTTTCTTTCTCCACTTTATGGGATATTTCATTGTACATGGGTACCTCATTAGGCTTAGTTTTTGGGACCCATCCATATTTATCCCACCTAAGCCATGCTTAAAGGGGGTTGTTAATGTAGAAATATTATTTAATTAGATTAATTATCTACACTTTGTATTAAGCCACCTTAGGTGGTGATATGTCACTTGGAGAGCTTGTTGAACTCATCCAAGCTATGTGGTGCTTCTTTTTATCCACTTGGATAAACCTTCTTTCCACCACTACTTGAGTGCATGACTCAACTCCTATAATGAATCAAACTCCTCACCTATATGTACAAACTATTGTTCATAATTTATCTATTACAATTTGCATTACTTTCATTCTTGACTCCATTTTTATGCTAGAATTATCTTAATCAATTCTGCAAAATATAACAGCTATATACACATTTCACCATTATAATATATAAGAAATATATGGTACTTGTAAATATATCTTAAAATGTATCTAAAAGATGTAGAGAGATATTATGCTCAAAGTGCCTTTATTATATTTTTATAGATGATAGATAGGCACCTTCAAACCATCTCTTATTATTTTTGAGATAGATGTATTTTGAGATATCTAACTAGTTTACCTTAATTTTGATCCATTTTAATTTTTATCCTTACTTCTCCATGTTTCCTTATCTTATTCCCTTTCTATTGTCTTCTTTTCTAGCACCACATCCTCTACAAGCATGTAGATTTCTTCCACAACAAAATATTCAAGGAGGGAAGTACATGTTTTCTTCCTCATCTAGCATGGAGGGCTCATAAACCTACAATTAATAATAATTAACAACTATGTGCATCTTCATAAAAAGGTGAATATCTAGTTTGAATTCTTTTTCACTTATGGGCTCAACAATTTTAAGGGTCCATATCTTAATGGCCTAATTTTCTTTACTCTTCCTCATAGCCTTTCCTTGCCCATGTAAAGCCAAGATTTTTCCCTACCTTAAGTATGTGTTCCTTCTTATGTGAACCACGCCTTTGTTTATACAACTGTTCTATCCCTTCTATATTTTTTTTACCTTAGGTTAGATTTGCATAATCCTCTATAAGAATGATGCTTTAGTGACTTCATTAATTTTCTCAACTTATTCAGTTTTCTTATCAAAAGATAGATTAAGTAGAGTTGAAGGTAAATACCTCAAACATGCTTCAAATGGTAAGTTATTAATAGAAGAATACAAATACCTATTATTAGAATGTTGAATGTAAGGAATGATTCATCCCATGTCTTGAGAAACCTATTTTTATACCCCATGATGAGATGTACCATGCTTTTATTGACCACTTATATTTTCCCATTAATTTATGGGTGAAATGTTGTGATTTTCTTAAATTATGGAATTAGAAAGCCCAAAGTGCACCATACATTAATAAAAATAATCCTTTCTACCTCTTTCCCTATGATAGTGTTTTTCCATAATTTACTAAACCATTCCACTACCATAAATAATCATGCCCATGTCTAATCGGGATTGCCTGCTACAAAATCTATAAAAACACTCTGCATAGTCTTGTGGGGACAGGTCAAGGATTATGAATTCTCTCATTTCTTGTTTTACATTTACTAGTACAACAAAGCTTACAAATTCTAACAAATCTTGCTTCTTCTTATAATTGACAGGAAAAGTACCCATAAACCCCTTATCAATTAAATGATATTAAACATAATTATTAAGCATTGAAGGAATTTGCACATTAATCCTTTAAGGAGATTATTATAGTAATCAAATCTATAGAAATTTCAGTAGCATTTTGGCATGTAAACATCACTTAAAGAAAAGAATGAGAGAAATAGAAGGGAAATCAACCAAAAAAAGAGAAAGACATAGATATACATTTGGAAAACCCTTTTGGGAAAAACCTAGCCTCTAAAGCACCAAACCAAAGTATTATTCAACAAAAATAAACCTATTACAATACAATATCAATATTATGCTTTCATTGAGATCAACATCCTCTTCCTCTCGTAAAACAATAAACAAGATAACCCTACAAAATCTTCTCTCTAATGTCTCCATATCACTTTCCCTTCATATATAAACTTAGGGGAGCCAAAAATACCATCATAAGACATTACCACGGACCCAAAATAGGTACCCAAAAAACCATGGTAGAAATTAATATGACTCACACCCCATTTTTTGTCATTTACCTTTTTTTTACAAATGCTTTAAGATGTGTCATAAAATGCATCATAAGTGGGTCAAGGTTCCTATTCAACTTTGTAAACTCCCTCTTAATCATGCTCTTACATGGCATAACCAATATTTTTTCAAAGATGATCTTACATATCAATCATGACAATATACTATTTTAAAAATGTAGTCACACATGTAAATTCCAATTAAAATATAGTACACACATTATTGACCAAGGCATAAAGTTGGATGTACTATTAAATAATGACACATATACCTTCCTAAGTATCACAATAGATGGGTAATATCAAGTTTGAAAATGACCAAAGCATCCATAAAATATAGTAACAACACACACATAGAGGATTATTCTAAATCATCTATAACATAGTGTCCAAGAACACACATTTTAAGTAGAAAAGAGTGACTTTGCCTAAAAGGTAAAACTAGGTCAAAACCTCTTTTATTAACATTAGGATACAAGTTGAGCTTGGATTCTACCCAAGAAGAAGAGCTAAACTATAGGGGCTTTGTCTCTTTGTTTTACAAAGGAGTGTCAACTAAATCCAACCAAATCTAACCAAGCAAAGTAGGTCAAAATATCAAACCTTGGTTGAGCAAGATCGAAGCATAATAGACTGTCAGAAGCAAATACCCATAATCTAAATAGATAGCAGAGATTAGGGGATCAAGAAGAAATTGGATCTAGGTTTTAGGACCCAAAGGACTTGGGTGCTTGGGCACACTAGACCCTAGTTAGGGTTTGGTAGAATTTGATGTTTCTTGCGTCTTTTCTTTTCTGTGCTCCTATCTCCTATAGCTTGTTTTTTGCAAATTTTTCTCGATCTAACCTTCACACAAACAAGGAGGGAAATGGTTGGGTTTTATTTAGGAAGTTTCCTAAGTCAAGATTTGTGAATGGTGTTTCCACCTCCACAATAGAAATGATTAGAGATAAATAGAATGTGCCTTAGGAGGGTAGAGGCATATCTGAAGTATAGTGGAATGCTATAACAAAGCATAAAGGAAAAAAGTCACCATGAGCATGGGGGCCTTAGAATCCTTGAAGAGGCATCACAACTTGACTCAAGAAGTTGGTGTAGCCCATATAAGTAGAAATATATTCTCAAGACCTACAATAAGTTAGTGCTACAACAATAATCCACCATAGAGAGCTTTAGAGAAGAGTAGATAGCATGAGAGAGAAAGAGAGAGAGAGTGTAAGAGTGCCTAGATTTCATAGATGTTCAAATGAATAAACTAGCTTGCTTTTCTATGCATTCGTTCCCACTCACAAATGATGAATAAAACCAAAAATGAGGAACCACTTAAGATGTCTTAACCTGACATACCTTTGAATTAGGTTAGGGCTAAATGAGGGACCAGGGCACTTGAGTGCCCTTGTCCTTTAGCCCCAAAAACCTTAGCATAATCTCGTTTAAGTGTTCTTAGGTCTGTCTCATTTTTATTTTTTTAGGTTTTATCATTGGGATAAAGAATTAATCATTTCATGTTAAAAAAACATTTTAAAATAGGTCCTGATTAACAAGTGTAAACATTTTAGATCCACCTAGGTGCTAAACTAGGTGTAAAATGCTAGTGTACACATTTTACAATGTAACATTTAGCCCCCACTTTAGTGTTGGTACAAAATTACATTTTCATCAATTGCACTAAAGTAAGGTGAAGAAAAATTTCAATCACAACAAACATAGAAGCCAAAGAATTCTACCAAGTTGCGGACTGTAGTAGCCCCCAAGATTAGGATTCTAAGGTTTCAAACACATAGGATTATTTTAAACATAGAGTCCATAGAATGTCACCACAATTGAGGGGTGATCAAGCCCCCAAGTTTAGGATTCTAAGAGTCTATGATGATTTCTATACACATGACACACATAACATAATTTCTTCAAACATGAAGCACTTAGAAAACATTAGATAAGACAAGACATACACAAGGCATACACTTGAGAAATCATAATGTATACACACCATATACAAAGTATATACACTTGACACAAAGTATACACACAAGGCACAAAGTATTTTAATGGAATACACATGAAACACACAAGGAATACACTTGAAGCACTCAAGAGACATACATCAGAAATACATACAGAAAACATGTAAAGCACGCATGAGGCATGAAGAATGCATAGAGAATAAGAATATACAAGGAGAATAAATTCATCATACAACAAACACAAGAAGCACATAACATAAGACCCTAAGTCAACATGATAAAAGATAGCTCAATCTAAAAGGTGTCTCAATCATCATGCATCATTCCCCAAGTTGCAATATGAAGAATGCTAAGAGGGTTAGTTAGAAATAAGAAGAATCATAGGGGGATACAAACACATCATACGCACAATCTCAAAAGGAAAATGTTTCCACTCAAGGAAATACACCAAGATACCTCCAAATGTAAGAGTATTTACATGAAGTCTTGTAGAATAAGAAGGCGAAGCAACCTTACTACCAAACTCTAGTTGGTGGCATAACCCTTCTCCCAAACATACAAGGAGATTCAACTAAGGATAACAAGATAGAATCGAGATCTTGTTTCCAAGCTTGTTATAATCCTTTCCAAGAGAGTGGAGTAACAAAAATAATCAACAAGTGTTTTGATAGAAAGAATAGAGTAAGGCTCATAGGATGATATATACCCCCACCTTAAAATGATTTCTAACTCCATCAGGGAGCAATTGCCTTTAAGGTAGAATAAAGAAGACATATAAAAACAAGCACAAGAAATTTCTAAAAGCACATTCCCAAATGACTTGTGTTTTCTAAATGCTACATCACAAGGGGTTGCCCTCAAGAAGAGCAAACCAAGGTGATGCTTATAGACATGATACACAATGGCTTGTGTAGTCATGGTATGACGTCAAGCATTGCAACAAGGTTCCATATAAATAAAACATCATAACTACAAAAATGACAAAGGAAATATCACATGAGAATAGAGTGCACATTAATTGAGTGATGAAAGGATGCTAAATCATCCAAGAAAAATAACAAAATTGTACATAATGACATATAGAAGAATGAATATACATACAGAGGAATGACACAATACATTCTCACTCCTTGTACCTTTCTACTAACAAGGGTGTCAAGGGAGAACCAAAAATCAACAAAACATCACAACACAGGGATAAAAATATGTACAAGCATAACATAAATGAGAGGGAGGGACCACACTTGTGAGTCAGCCTATAAAAAATCATCTTCCCCGAACTTGATTATACAAATTGATGGAAGACAAGGTGCTCTAGGGACTACATCAAGTGTGGTGAAGAGTGTTAGTGCCATACCTTGTTCAAAGTTGTTGAATTTTGTCACCCAAGGCTTGACATTCCTTCATGGAATAACGAAGTGCTTGATGATATGCACAATAATGAGGTGCTAAATGATTATTATGTTCGATCATTTTGTGATTTGGAGTAGGAAGATAGATTAAGTGGTCTTTGAGTAGACTCAAAAATATACACTCTTGTTGAGATAACATAGAAGATATAGATGGAGTAGGAAGCAACCCTTTTTGTTGTGAACATGGTAGATAGAACATAGGAGAAGGCTGAAAACCTAAACGTACTTTAGAAAAGTGTGGTGTTGGTTCCACAGGTTCCTTAATTCCATGTTCTTTCCATCCTAATCCATTTCCACTATATCCTTGTTTACAAATAATTTTGAATCCATGCCCATAATGCATCTCTAAGTTCGAAGGAAAAGGAGAGGTCATATGACTAGTTTTGTTGATTTTAGAAGTAGAAGGATCATACTTTTTATCATGGTGAGGAGCATCCATCTTTGTTTCAACAACCCCATGGTGTTGAAATCTAAAGAGACCTCATCATTACCAAGACATTCAAAAGAAGAAGATGATTCATTAGGTTGATATGATACTTTATCATAAATGGCCACTATTTCTATAGGAGAAGGTAGATCTTCATCAATTTAAGAGTTTCATCATCATTAATCTTGAGTTTATATTTTGTTGAAGTAGGATATTCTATTGAATAAATTTCATTTACCTTCGAGATTGTTGGGTGTCAGGGAGAGACTTTATATTCACCTACAAATGAGGGTGTAAAATCTAATGAACCCCGATCATCACCAAAAAATACATTTTAAGGACTATCCTTACCAACATTGTTGTTAGCAATAGAGGATAGTGGTTTGGTTTTTGTTAAAGAAGGGATCAAATTACTTAAAGAGGAATTTGATATTTCACTTCCATTTGTAAGAAACTTTCCAAAACTAAATCATCTTTGATTATATAAGGTTTATTTTCAAAAATGAATTCTATTGAATGATGAATGATAGATGGGATGACCCCCATGACACAAATCCATAGTTTACCAAGAAGAAGATTGTATGAAAGAGCATTAGGCATGACATGTATAAGGGTATGCAATATCACAGGTCTACCCTTAACATTTAAGGTGATTGTACCTAGCGATTGTTTACCAACATTATGAAATCCATGAAGGATGAGTTTATCTGGTTTGATGAAACATGTATCAACATTGAGTTTATGTAACAAGTCTATGCCACAAACATTAAGACTTGATCCACCATCAATCATATTGTGTCTTACCCTCTTTGATTAATAATGACAAATATCATAAGAGGTTCATATTGGTCTTTCACATCTATGGGAGGTAATTAATGTTGTGGAAATGAGATATCTGATGTTATTGCATGGATACAATTAAACAAAGATACACTACATCATTTGGTCTAAAAGAAGGTGGAACAAATACCTTTTGTAGAGCCTCATGGAGAATTCCACAGTATGTAGGTGATGTTTGTATTAAATCCCATAGAGAGATCTTAGCCAGAGTAGTGCAAAGCTACTCGACAAGATCATATTCTTTACCAATATCTGGAGGAAGATGAGGTGCTTGAGGGAGGATAGATTAAGAAGGTGGAAGAGAAATGGGCACACTTGGTGCTTGCTTAATTTTTTTTGTTATTGTGGGTGTTGTATGTGTGAGAAACCACATTATTACGAGATTGCTACAACACATTTTGAACACCTTGATTTCTTTGAGTAATTTTCTTTGCATAGTTGAGAATGTAACCTGGGGTCCAAGGTGGTGTTGGATCACCTCTAACCACAATCACCGGTTTAGAGAAATGAGGTGAATTTTGCTCTTATTCACTATCCCTTTAGTGGGTAGAATAAGTCTATTAATGATGATTGAATTGACATTGTTTTCCTTTTAAGTAAGCTCAACATCCATCCTCGAGAGATTTAATGTGAGAGACAGCTCTTCATCCACTAATGCTTCATATTTTAAAGGGAGAGCATTGTAATGAAGGGAGGGTAAAGTGTTGTTAAGAAATTGTTTGATGATTTTATCTTTAGTGATATCCAAGGTGTTTGAACATGTAACCAAAGGAGAAATATCAAGGGTCTTCACATCTTTAGTGATATCCAAGGTACTTGAACATTCAATCAAAGGAGAAAGATCAAGGGTCTTCACATCCTTAGTAATATCCACAATACTTGAATATTCAACCAAAGGTGGAAGATCCATAGGATGAGCCATAGAAACCTCATGTACTATGGTATAAATAGAAGTAGTATGCTCAAAATCATCTAATGTCATGCATCTCTAGAAGATAGATCATCCAAATTAATAGAAGGTAAAGTAATGTTAAGGAATGTATCCATGATTTCATCCTCTTGCATAAAAATCTCTGCATTTTTTGGGAGAGGGATCCAAAGCATGGGGTGAAGCAGGCAAAGCTGAGTCACCATCATATGTATTTGATGCAGAGCACACAGTGGAAACACTTCAAAACAAGGGTGAATACCCATTAAACCCATAGCACAGAGAGATAAATTCTCAATCAACATTAAATACCCTATAGAAAGGTCTAACCAATACTGAACCACACACATTCCTCATTATTGGTGAGACAGCATTCCATCGGTGAGCTAAAATTTCTGTCAGCCGATAGCCCGATGCCTCCAAGACTCTGACCTCTTGTTAGTTGACTCCTATCTATAAGATAAACCACTATCAGTGACTTGACACCTTCTCATACCGAAGTCTTACTCACTCTGATGTTAATGTCTTCGAACCATACTTGTCAGTCAGACTCTTCTCATCGGTGAACCCTTGAGAACATAGGCCGATGTGCTGATACACTTGACATCGTTCAACTATCTTTGACACTTCAACATGACTTCTTTCATCGGTGAGCTCCTTGAATGTTCTTCCAATAAGCTGATAGATACTATCTTCGGTGAGACTTAAGCCACTCTCCACCAATACCCTTCTATTTGTCCAACACCCTTAATCTGTGTAACTCCCTAAAACTTCTCCAAAGGCTATGTTACATCAATGACACTTTAGTAACTCTACAACTAAACAACTTACTACAGAAACAACCAAAAACTTCAATAGAATGGAAAACAATCTACTCCTAAGGAAGTCATTCCACTAATTTCGAAGAAATCTCAACCAATTGAATGCTTCCGATCTACATTCCTGCAATTAGATCAAACATAACTTTTTATTCCTTTGAGAATATACATACAAATCAATTCTCCCTCTCTCTCAGTTCATTTTTTCACTCTCTCTATCTCTTTCCTTAACGAACATAGAACGACTATATAGAATCATGTTGGCAGTTACATAAGATGGAAGGCAAACCACCCTACAACCACCTCTGGCATTTAGTTACATCCATTTAGTTCAGTTACAACACATATATAGACTCAATTTTATGCTGTTACTCGGCCAAGTATGACTCCATATGGCACTAAGGCATTATAAACATGATAAGACAACTTAGACAAAAAGAGTAGGGATCCTACTGATCCTCAGTGTCTCGGGTGCTCCTGCACCATACAACCAACCAACAAAGATTTCCAAGTCCCTTGGAAATGTATCTACAAAACAAAAATACCTTTTCCTACATCTTTGTCTGGCTTCATCTTTCACTCTGTCTCTTCAGCTTCAGGCTTCAAATCTTCACATCAATGGAAAAGTGACCAACCAACCAACAATGGCAAACTACCATCAACATTTTAGAGTATCTTTAGACTCCTTCTACTCCTAGCAATGAAGTATGCTTAGACTGATCAAAGCTTCAATGACTACAACATAATGTTCATTCAGATGTCCATCCTACATGCTACTACAGACCCATTCCTCTTGTCCAATAGTAGATCCTAGAGATGCACTACCACTCTGTCTCATAGTGGCCTCACTCTGCACCCTCTTCTAGCCAAATCTCTATTGGTGAATGGTCTTGACAGACCTCATCATCATCTACCCACACACTTTAGGAATCCTATTCCTTCTCATAACTAGATGGCACAAGCATCTGCAGCAATCTAACAACTACTGTCAGCCTTCAAATACCTTCTACTATCTTTGTCTTCAAAATGGTCACCAACCAAACATTTTTCTCCAACTCTTCACTTTTCCTTCAACTCTTCACCTACCTTCTCAGTGATAGAAATTAGATACACACTACCTAGACCTTTCGCTAGCTCTGATACCAATTTGATGCAGAGCGCACAGTGGAATCAATTCAAAACAAGGGTGAATACCCATTAAACCCATAGCACAGAGAGATAAATGCTTAATCAACATTAAGTACCCTACAAAAGGTCTAACCAATACTGAACGACACATATTCCTCATTATTGGTGAGATAGCATTCCATCGGCGAGCTAAAATTTTCACTGGCCGATAGGCTGATGCTTCCAAGACTCTGACCTCTCGCTAGTTGACTCCTATTGGTAAGATAGACTGCTATCAGTGACTTGACACCTTCTCATACCAAAATCTTACTCACTCTTATGTTAATGTCTTTGAACCATACTTGTCGGTCAGACTCTTCTCATCGGTGAACCCTTGAGAACATAAGCCGATGTGCTGATACACTTGACATTGTTTGACTATCTCTGACACTTTGGCGTGACTTCTTTCATCTGTGAGCTCCTTGAATGTTCTTCTGATAATCTGATAGATACTATCTTCGGTGAGACTTGAGCCACTCTCCACCGATACCCTTCTATTGGTCCAACACCATTAATCGATGTAACTCCCCAATACTTCTTCGAAGGCTATGTTACACCGATGACACTTCCATAACTCTGCAACTAAACAACTTACTATAGAAACAACCAAAAACTTCAACAGAATGGAAAACAATCTACTCCTAAGGAAGTCATTCCACTAATTTTAAAGAAATCTCAACCAGTGGAATGCTTTCGATCTACATTCCTACAATTAGATCAAATAGAACTTTTTATTCCTCTGAGAATATACATACAAATCGGTTCTCCCTCTCTCTTTTTTCATTTTTTCACTCTCTCTATCTCTTTCCTTAACAAACATAGAATGACTATATAGACTCATGTTGGAAGTTACACAAGATGGAAGGTGAACCGCCCTAAAACCACCTCTACCATTTAGTTACATCCATTCAGTTTAGTTACAACATGTAGACAGACTTAGTTTTATGTCGCTACTCGGCCATGTATGACTCCATATGGCGCTAAGGCCTTACAAATATGATAAGACAACTTAGACAAAAAGAGTAGGGATCCTACTGATCCGTAGTGTCTTGGGTGCTCCTGTACTAGTATTAGAGGTGATCCAATATCAAAGGTGTTATCATGAATTGTAGTAGAAGGAGAACTATCACCATAATCTTTCTCATGACTATTCATGGAGATGAATTTAGAAAAAACCTCTAATAATGATAGAAGTAATACAAAGAAGCCAATAATACATGTAAGTGTAATATGGAACAACAAACATAAAATTAAATTTAGACATAACTTGAGTATCTAAAATAATATTACAATCAATGGTCTATAAGTGCAAGATAAGCGGGGATTTCCAAAAATGTGTGTTTTTGGTAACCACAACAACTAAGTATTGTAAATGTAAGATGTGTAGTATGTGTAAATGTTTTTCCTAAGAAAACACAAGAGGGATTTAGAAATATTTTCTTTAAATGAAGATGCATAAGTGTGAAATAAAGGTATATAGTTTTGTTTATGCTATTGATTTATGATTTTAAAGAGAAGATGAATGCATAAATGTACTTTCTTTCTAGATTAGACACATATGACCAAAACTATGATGAGTTACAACAATTTAAAATCAGATTTACCAATCTTTCAACATAGGAAAAATCATAAAAGAATATTTGAAATACAACCACTAAATGCAAGACTAGCTAGGGTTTATCAACAAGACCCTAGATTTTAAATGTTGACTCTCCAAAACTACAATTTTTGAAATGGAATAATTTATTTTGAACAAAAATGATATTTATGAAGTACTATAGTAGTGGAAAATCAGATTTCACCATTAATTAACAACAAAAAAATATGAAGCAAGGGTTTACCTCACAAACCCTAGGTCTCAATTTTCACTAGGTTTTCCAAAAATGCAATTTTTTTATCAAAACCCTAGCAAATTAGATTTTTAAATGCAAGGTGTAACAACATGAAATAATTAACTATTTTAATACCAATCAGATCTGATGAAAAATCAAAAATTTAATTCATTCTATGATGATCTATCCTTATGAGATGCAAACAAAGTGAGAAATATGCTTTTCTCCAAGTCTAGAATGAAGTATTTCTTTTCCTAATTTCAAATGCAAGGATGCAAGAATTTTTTAACTAGAAAGAAAGAAAAGGTATTAAAAATGCAAATATTTTAAACAAACTAACAATGCAGCAAAATCTAAAACAACTCAAATCTATAAACCCTAGGTTCAAAACTAGCTAATTCTCTATAAATGCAAGGTTTTTACAAACCATAGTTATGAAACCATGAAAAAATGAAGTATGTATGCAAAATTATTAATGAAATTAATCCCAATCAGATCTAGGGTAGTAAACAACTCAAATCTAAAAGAAGGATGCAAATGTGCAAGACATGTTGGGCTCCCCAAGATGTTGAGTACAAAGGAGTGACTTAGCCTAAAAGGTAAAACTAGGTCAAATGCTCTTCTATTAACATTAGGACATAAGATGAGATTGTATTATACCCAAGAAGGAGAGCCAAACTACAGGGGATTTGTCTATTTTTTGTATAGAGGAGTGTCAACCAAATCCAACAAAATCTAACCAAGCAAATAGGTCAAAATTATATCAAACCCTAGTTGAGCAAGATTAGAGCATAACAGATTGTCAAAAGAAAATACCAAGAATCTAAATAGATAGCAATGATTAGGGGATCAAGAAGAACCTGGATCCCAGTTTTAGGGCCCAAAGGTCTAGGGTTCTTGGGTTCCCTAAACCTTGATTAGGGTTTGGCAGAATGTGATGTTTGTTGTTTCTTCACCCTTTTGTGCTCCTATCTCCTGTTGCTTGTTTTCTATAGATTCTTCTAGATCCAACCTGCACACACAAGGAGGAAAATGGTTGGGTGATATTTAGTAGCTTGCCTAAGTCAAGCTTCATGAATGGTGTTTCCACCTCCACAATAGAAATGATGAAAGACAAAATGTGCATTCCGTAGGAGGGTAGAGACAAATATGAAGTAGAATGGAATACTAGAACAAAGAATGAAGGAAATAAGTCACCATGAGTATGGGAACCCTAGCATTCTACAAGAGGTGTCACAAGTTGACTCAAGAAGTTGGTGTAGCCCATACAAATAGAAATATCTTCACAAGACCTGCAATAAGTTAGTGCCACATCAATAATCCTCCATAGGGGTCAATGCAAGAAGTTGGGTCCACTTTCTGGCCAAAAAGTGGAAGTGTTTTCCCTAATTTTCAGAATTTGTCACATTTGACCCGAACATTTGAGGCACTTAAAGATTGAATCTTAAAAAAAGCTATGAATATTAAATGTAGTACTTGGAGTCTAGTTTCCAAATATATAATTTATTTTAATACCCAGATGACACAAATTGATTTTCAATGGGCATTTCTAAAAACCAATGTTTAAAAGTCACTTTTTTTACCATACCATGCACGTGTATGGCCAACATAATTTGACCTAAATAAAAGTCTTTTTCTAAATCCTTTTGGGGAAAGATGTATAGTACAGTGAAGTTTGATGAGGATATTTTTTTATAATTTTTTTCCAAATATATTTTTTTATTAATTTTTTATTTGCCCTAATTGTTGTTTTCAAAAACCCTCATGTACAACCAACATAATTTGAGAAAAACTAATCATAAAATGATTTTTTTTCATTGTGTAAAGAATGATGTGTAGATTGATGACATAATTTTTTTTTCAAAAAACTTAAAAAATTAGAAGTTATTAAAAAAATACAAACACCTGTCATTTCACGTTTTTAGACCAGTTTGCTCATAAATTAAATAATAAATAGAAAAACAAGTCCAATTAAAAAAATACATATTTGAAAACTAGACACTATCATCTATAATGGGTTTTAATTTCATAAAAAAATTTAGAGAAAAATGTCATCAGCCATATAGGTAAACTCAGTCTTTTCTCTTGTTCTGTACTTAGAAAAAAACTTGTAGGTCTAAGGCAAGGGGTTGGCTTACCATGCCTTTCCCAAGCCTAATATTTTAGGAACAGGTACCTATTTTAAAACGGGTACATGTTCCTTTTGTGTGGGAAAATAAATCACACATTTTTTTTCAAATTTTAATATCTATTTAGAAATAGGTACCCATTCCTAAACGGGATCAGGCACCCGTTTCTAAATGGGTACCTGTTCCTAAGCGGGTACCCGTTTAGGCTTGGGCACCTATTTTTGTCGAGATTCTTTTTTTACCCATGACTTCCCCTCTATGTGCACCTAACTTCTTGCACTTACCCATAAACAGCTTTAAAAAAGAGAAGAGAGCATGAGAGAGAAAGAGAGAGAGTGCAAGAGTGCCTAGATTTCTTAGATGTTCAAATGAATAAACTAAATTTCTTTTATATGCATTCCAACTCACAAAAAATGAATAAAACTAAATGGGGCCGACATGAGGAACCACTTAAGATGTCTTAAGTTGACATACCTTTGAATTAGGTTCGTGCTGAATGAGGGACCAGGGCACTTGGGCACTCTTGTCCTTTAGCCTCAAAAACCCTAGCATAAGCCCCTTTAAGTGATCTTAGGTCAATCTCAAATGTTGTTATTTTGTCAAGTTTTATTATTGGAATCAAGAATTAATTGCTTAATGTTCAAAAAGGTGTAAAAATAGGTATTGATTAACAAGTGTAAACATTTTAGGTCCACCTAGGTGCTAAATTAGGTGTAAAATGCTAGTGTACACATTTTACGATGTAACAACACACCTATCTATAAACTTGGAAACATGCCTACTATTAATCACCTTAGCTCTCACAAGTACTTGGGATTGAAGAGCCTCAATCATCCTTATTGTTACTAACAATAATGAAGTAAAATAATAGTAAATGATCAGCTATATGCAAATCTCAACTCCAAGATGAAAGGAACCAAACCTCTGGGATACACAACAAACCATAGAGAGATGACCAAAAAATCAAACCATGTCCCTTTCCCAACACCAACATGTCTAATGGTATGATAACTAAGATTCCCTTCAAAACCCCAAACAAAAATGTTTTCAATGTCTAACCATCCAATGCAATGTCAAACATAACAACAATATATGTAAACCTCTCAAACAAAAGGAAGGTAAAATAACCGTTCACATAACAAGGAAATAAGCCCAAAACCACTAATAATCTCCTATACTCTTCAAAGCATATTGTCCTCAAAACTGACATCATACCTCACAAACCAAATATAAGGAGATATTGGAAACCATAATCATGTATCTATTCCTCAAACAAGTCTTCAAAACTAACATCCACATTTCAAGACTCAAATTACATTATAATACAAGCCACATAGAAAGAATGCATGCATCTAACAATTAGGTGGGCAATACCTATCAAATCATTCACTATCAATTAGATCAAGAATGAGGTACGAGATTATTCCACCTCTAAAGCACAATCAACTCAAAAATTCCATGATTAACTCACATCTAACTCCAAGTGTAGACTCCCATGTCTTTCTATTGAAACATCATCAATTGAGTTACCATTCCAACACAAAATCTCTTTTTTGAAAGAGATCTAGCATCACCCAAATCTGATATAGGTGTACAACTAATCATCTTAGGTCAATTGAACTCCAACTTCAATAACCATAAGATTACAATAAAAATTAATAGTATTAATTTATTAGATTACCACAAACCAATGCCAAACCTGCCATTGCATGATCAATATAAAATAGAACAACTTACCATGATGTCATGATTTATTTCAAAACCATATATCAACCAAAATCTCAAAGGGAGTACATGGCAACAGGTTATCCACATCCTCATGAACCAAGAATCATCTATCTAAATTGATAAATCATAAATGGTAACTTAGGAAAAAACTCCAAGGGCTCTCCATAGTAACGAGTTGTCAACATGTTCAAAAAACACATGAAGATAAGCATCCTTGTCAATATAAATAAAGATGTCAATGAAATCTCACTACACACATAAAGTAGGTATTAGGAGCTCCCCATAACACCAACAACTAATGCATAATATCATCCATCACAAAGTGATAGATCCATATTACTACCAAATCTTTGAATGAAGGTTGTCCATGCTACACATGGAACCATGATAAACATATCCTAATGAAAGATTAGTCATGGCACTTAAATAATAAAGGAACATGACTACAACAGTAGCATATCCTAAAGTAAAACCATGATCTCAAACCAAGAACATAGAACTTGGCTATGTGATTGCACAAAGCTCCCACTGATTGTGATCTAGAGCCTATTATAATGCCATAGTCAATAGCTATAGGTCCCAAAAGTACAACTATCTTAAGCACTCCAAACACCATCTGTCTATCTCACTATAATGAACACACCAATACACCAAGATGACAAAGAAAGGCCAATCCAATAGAATGCACACCAAATAACCCACAAGATCTACACACATACAACATCTTAAAGGTGTCAAAAAAGAAAGGCTAGTGTGTCAATTAATACCAAAGAACTATAAAACCCATAGATCTCAAACAATGCAATAAATAGATTCAACACCACATTAGTATTATGCAAAATTGAGAAAATCAAATATAAAATGTGGATTCTCCATGACTCCAACACTAATTCTACTTTGGATCCAATTTTCCACAAACCCAAAATAGAGTAACCAAAGTTTCGGAACCCAACAACAAGTTCATACAAATGCTAAGTGAAAAAAGCACAAACCAACACTTCCACTCCTAAGAAGAATATAACCAGTCTCCTCAAACCATGAATAAAGAATGTGTGAAAATCCACAACTATCTCCATCTAGAAAAGCCCTAAACAATAATCTTTTAATAGATCTACAAAGTCATAGATTTTGGTTAACATGAAAAACCTACAAAACCATCCTTGCAAATCTCAATCAACTTATAAATCCAAAAACCCACAAATCTAAAAACACCAAATTTGTAATTTAAAACAATGGAGTACCACATTTATCGAATCACATAGATTTAAAAATAGGAAATATACAAAACCTACTTATACAAATAGAATGAATATTAAGCATGCAAGTACAAATATAAAAAAAGATTAAATGGTTGTTCAGGAAAACCAAGCCACTAAAAGACTAATTCCACAACCATAACCAAGTGCATGTAAATGAAGGAACTAGGTTGCCTAGGAGCTTCCAATTCACCATAAGTCCAAATCCACAACCCACATGCAAGTAAGGGCTAATCATCTAGTGCTTTAATGAACCTAGGATATAGAAAAATGAACCCAACATAAGAACTCCTTATGGTAGTCAAGACAACTAGTGCTTTACCATGTGACTAGAAGGATAAAAATAGGCACCCAACACAAACACTATTTGACTACACATGACCATAGGATAAAGGAACAAAAGAACCATGATAGAGGGTAATCAAATATTTCCAAACATGAGGTCTAGCTCATAATCATATATTTAACACATGACCAGCTCCATTGGACCTCTCCATCATTCCACCAATGCTCACCATATTGTTTTCTAAAATAACAAACTAGATCCACTACAAAATTCCACTCATACTAGGATTAATAACTAGCAAACTCCTTCTAATATGCTTCCACAAGCTTGTGGCATGCCAAGAAATCAACAATGCATGAATACCAAAAACCAAATCACTATAGTTCCATCATATGAAATAACATGCAAACACATGCATATAAAATGCAAGTTGATGTTGTTATATTAAGAAGAACTTCCTATTAGCCATCTAATCCAAGACTTGTGCTGATGGTAGATTCCTATATCTAAAGATGAGAAGAACATTATCAAATCATGAGAGATGAATATTGATATCTCTACATAATTTAGAGGAGGGAAAAAAGATAGAAAGGATGTCAAATGGTATCCCCCATGATTAATTGGTTCAAATTAAACTTTGATGAGGCCTCTAGTGGTAATCTTAGACCTTCAGATTGTGTGGGGTGATCCATGATTGGAATGGCAATATTGAGAAACTTTTGTGGTGTACCTTGGTGTGTAAACTAATCACTATGTGGAAGTGGAGTTGCTACTTTCCAAAGATTGAAATTGGTTAGAGACATGGGCATCTCAAATTGTGTTATAGAAGGGGACTCCCTCAACATTATCAATTACCTCAACAAGAAATAAAAGCCAAGATGGCCCATCGAAAGCCTCATACAAGACTCCCTTTACTTGTTAAACTCTCTTCAACTTAGTAATGTTGGTGTGAACGGGGTATATTTCCTAACTAGTTTCACATTAGCTCCTATTCACACTTTTCTAGTTAAGTTTACTTAGAGCATCCCTAGTGTACACTAAGGATAGTTTTCTCTTTCTATTTCAAGTCATAAGATTAAGACACTTGTAATAATCTTATGTTATTCTATGTTTCACCTTAGCCTATATAATCAAGGGATTCTCATTATAATTTCATTCATGTCATATTGATGTACATATTGTGTATTTGCATCCTTTGATAGAATAGAATTATTATTTGATGTTAGGTCTCTCTTATGATTTCATTAAAGCTCCTAGATCTTGGGTGGCTACCTCTATAGCCAAATCTTGCATGGTATAGAGTTTTCTATACCAACTCTTACATGGTATTAAATGTTCTAGGATTTATTTATGTTAGTATTTTGAGAGATCTAGGTTAAAAATCTTGTTTGATCTTGAAAAGTTGAGTATACTCTTCTCTTGCATCATATGATGACCTAGATATTTAGAAAAACTTGATAGAAATACTAAATTGGGGATAATTTTTTCTAAGTGTCTTTGTATTGTAGGTTCATATTGGTGAATGTTGGTGTAAATATGAGCTCTCCGTTGAGTTCAGGGTGTCCAATAAAGTCATTTTAGCCTTTTATTTTATTCAAATTGGACATTCGATGTCATATCTACAAGGTTTTGAAGTTGGGTGGTGGTTGCAAGATCTAAGAGATAGCAATATTTTTGGAGCATTTTGGGTCAAACCCAACCTTTCCATCACATATATAAGGCCCAAGAACCTAAGAATTAACTATCAATTTGTTAGATTTGGAAAACTTTGTCTTGAGCCCTAAAACCAATTCTACCCCTACTACCATACAAAATCAAAATATTTTGCAGAATAGAAGGGTTCTATGTAGGTATAGTTTTTTTGTGAATAATCTTTTTTCATAGTTTTCTTTATATATTTTGAAACTTTATTTAAATTAAAAAAAACTTAGATTTGATAGTACCCAATAGGGTACTATATATGGAGGCCTATCAGGCCCCATACAGGGTACCTTGGGCACCTTATAAGGGCTCAAAATTCAACTATAGGTGTCCAAAAAAGAAAGGCCGTAGACTTTTTTATAGGTCTATATACTTTTTAAATAGGTCATGCCCAATCCCCTTGCTAGTTTTCATGGCTCATTTGCATGGCTCTTGTGGCCTTCAAAACATTTATTAGTAGATCTACCAAACTTAGCAAGTTCTCTAGTAGATCTAGCATTTTTTGAAATTATTTTGGTAGAGCCTTCTCAAACTTATCCTCTATATTTAATGTCCTTTTTGTCTATTTTTCCTTGAATCTTATAGGCTTTTAAACTTAGTAGTGATTTTTAATGGAGATATAAATTTATTTGGTGACAGGCAAAGATAGCAAAACCTCTAAACTCAGAGATATTTCCACCAAATATAATGGTGACATCATGTTAAGGTTAGTAGGTGGATTTTCAAGTTCAACCCCCCTTCTCCATTAGCAATTTAGTATTTCCACTTAGACTTTTAAGTCCTAGTTCTCAATCATACAAGCTCCTTTTTGTGAGGAATTGTTTTACTTGGAGAAAAATTACTTAGACTTCATAGTGGTGTGACCATTTTTTGATTTTGGTGTCTAGTGTTTTTATAAATTGTAGATTTTCACAACTGTTACTAAGCAATTCTCATTTTGGAAACTTTTAAGGCTTTGTTTGGGCTTGTACAATAGCATTTTTTAGTGCAATTTTATTTGAAAGTACATAATTTTTTGTGTACTTTTCATTGGTATAGTTTGATCTATCCAATTTTGTATCAAAAGTGTACTTACATCTTTCTAGCCTAATTTGACATTTCCAATATACAAAGATCAAGACCTCTTTATTTTTTTCATTTAGTGGCAACTATAATAGCATTAAGTATAAATTGCCAAAATCAAATTTTACTAGAGGGATCTTATGTTTGAGTGAATTTTGGGGAAGTGTTGTGTGGTTATGTCAATGTTCTCTTTGAGTTCTCATTTGTGCACTTATAATTTTCCATTAGTTATTCTAAGTCTCTCATTTAACTCCATATAACTATGCAGCTTGGAAATCAAATGCATGGACTTCCTTAATAGTTAAAATTTATTTGAAATGATAAACAATTCTTTATCTTTAGAAAAAATTATTACTAAACCACAATATTAGATTAATTAAAATAAATAAAAGCATGTTCTCTAAAACTACTTACTATTATTACTTAAACAAAAAATTAAAACTACTTACTATTATTACTTAAACAAAAAAATTAAGTGACTAAGATAAAATTAATATGTTCGGCAGGCATTTCAAATCTCTTGACACCCAACTAGGGTTAGGGTGTATTAGTATTATTACATTTTAAGGAAATATTTGTGTTATTTAATAGGCTTTGTAAAGTTTAGTTTTATTTTAGGAAAGATTTTAGTCATAGATTATTTTTGAGATTTCAATTTTATTTACCTTTTACATTTCAATACTATAATAAAACACTATAAAGCAGGTACTGGTAAAATTCCGTAAAGAATCACAAATTATTTTTTAAAATTAAACAAATATATATTTAGAATCTACACACAAAATATGAAAAATCACTATTTTACACCATCTTCAAATTCTTAACGATTTAGTTGCTATAGGTGTTAGAAAGTGAATTTTTTGTTAAAAAATGTTGATTTCAATGTTCTACTTTGGCCAAAAAGTGGAACATTGTATTGTGGGATCACCAAAGGCCAAGATCACACTTTGAAATTCATGCTTGAACCCAAACATATACACTCTAGAATAGGACTAAGTATCCACCAAATACTCAACAAGACCACAATAGTGACCACAACATATTGCCAACTCATCCAACTAACCATACCTCAAATCATGGGTATACACATCACAAGTAAACCTTTTTCTATCAACATATCTAACCCAATCCACAATCACAAGTCCCTATATATTCAATGTCTTGGAC
This sequence comes from Cunninghamia lanceolata, assembly GCA_027924645.1. Classification (NCBI taxonomy): domain Eukaryota; kingdom Viridiplantae; phylum Streptophyta; class Pinopsida; order Cupressales; family Cupressaceae; genus Cunninghamia; species Cunninghamia lanceolata. Next base: position 13,939,271 of record BSBN01000169.1, on the reverse strand, counting down.
AAAGTCTATTTCCAATGGTAATAAACACATAGACAATAAAAAACCTTCATGATCCTTCTACCATAGTCTAATGGCACATATACCTCCCTACGTATCCCACTACATGGGTAATATCAAGTCTAAAAATGACCAAAGCACTTAGATGATCCAATAACAACACTCATGTAGAGGATGATTCTAAATCCTCTATCACATAGTGTCCAAGAACATGTGCACCGATCTATAAACTTGGAAACATGCCTACTCTTAATCACCTTAGCTCTCGCAAGTACTTGAGATTGAAGAGCCTCAATCATCCTTATCATTAATAAAATATAACAAAGAAAAATAATAGTAAATGTTTAAATCCAACATGAAATAAACCAAACCTCTGGGATACACACAAATCATAGAGAAAAGACTAGAAAATCAAACCATGTCCTTCTCCCAACACCAATATGTCTAAAGCTATAGATAACTAAGTTCCCTCCAAAAACCCAAACAATTTTTTTTTCAATCTCTAATCATCCAATCCAATGTCAAACATAGCAACAATAGATGTAACCCTCTCAAACTCAAGGAAGATGAAACAACCATTCCCACAACAAAGAAATAAGCCCAAAGCCACTAACCATCTCCTATACTCTTCAAAGCACATTGTCTTCAAAATTAACATCATACCTCAAGAACCAAACATAAGGAGATAATGTAAACAATAACCCTATATCTACTCCTCAAACAAGTCTTCAAAACTAACATCCACATATCAAGACTCAAATTACATGACAAGAAAAGCCACAAAGAAAGAATACATCTAAAAATTAGGTGGGAAATACCTATCATATCATTCACTATCGAGTGGACCAAGAGTGGGGTATGAGATTATTCCACCTCTAAAGAACATAGTTGTTAATTATTATTAATTGTATTTTTATAATCCCTCCATGCTAGATGAGGAAGAAAATATGTACTTCCCTCAGAATATTTAGTTGTGGAAGAAATATCCATGCTCATAGAGGATGTGGTGCTAGAAAAGAAGAGAATGGAAAGGGAATAAGAGAAACCAACATGGAGAATTAAAGATAAAAATTAAAATAGACAAAAAATCAGATAAACTAGTTTGAAGGTGCCTATCTATCCTCTATAAAATATAATAAAGGCACTTTGAACATAATATCTCTCTACATCTTTTAGATACATTTTAAGATATATTTAAACAAGTACTATATATTTTTTATATATTATAATGGTGAAATTTGTATAGCCATATGCCATTTTCCATTTGTTTTGTGCCTATCTTAAGGAGAGTGCTGATACATTGAGACATCAACAAATGGTATAATTTTATGCAAAGTTAGGTCCCTTGCATTATGCTTCCTAAAAGTAATGTAAATAAAATTTCATAATTCTAAAAATAATTTTTAAGTAAATAAAAATAAAGTAAACATTCTTCTTCCAATATGGACCTCCTATTTAAATATCACATACATGCAACTTGTGAAGTAAACATGTTTAGGATAGATATTAAAAATGATATTCAAATAACTCATGAAGTAAAAATAAAATATTTATATAGTGGATTAAGGGGATGATTGTGATTGTGTCCATAAAAACTAAAAAGAGCTGACATATTTTTTTATATTATAAAATAAGTGTTTTAAATTTATAGTTTTATTAAATTAATGGATATCTCTCTGCATCTTTTAAATATATTTTTTTAAAGATAGTATGCTAGTTTTTTTTTTTTTTACTATAGAAATTTTAGCTCCTAATAAAAATTAAAATAAATAATTATTTGAAAAATATTACTCATTAATTTATTTATAAACTATAAACTCTATCACTTATTATATTTTTGTATTCATTGAACTACATACATATTTACTATATTACGTAATAATTTGTTATCTATGATTTAAATGAAATAGTGACCTCAAAATGATATTTGTGAACTATTTTACATGAATTATTCTAAACATAGGCATGCTAGTTTATTTAAAATTATTTTATAGTTTTTTATTATTTTAACCTTACAATCTATTACTTACTTGCCATTATAGTTATACATAAAAATGCATACCATATTTTATTTATAAGGAGCAATAACCATTACAATATTTATAACAAATCATTACAATATATTATAATAACAAGTAATAACCATTACATAAAATCTGTGACCATAATCTTTTTATCTGTCATTCTCTCGGTTTCCTTAATAACTGATAAAGAATGAGGTTGGGTTCGAATGACATCATCATCCGGTTAACGTGTTGGCTTTTAAATGGAGGAAGGTGTTGCCAAAACCCTTCCCTTAAATTATATGCAAACACATTTGCACCTTCACTACCAAATAGACTGCTAAAGCACAGGTAATCTCCCACACAAACACACTTCCGATGCCACCATTGTGCATCAAGATATTCAAGATATCGAGGGAGAGAGTGAGGAGGCGTTCTTGCAAACTCTTTCCACTTCCAGACCAACTTGTCTTCGTCGTCCTGAAGCAGCTCCCAGATAACTATACCCACAGCCAATGGGCTAACACCGATTGGGTTAAACGGTGGAATACCAGACATCCGCAGTGACGGGGTTGCTACCACTAAAACGGACGACCCATATGCAACTATAGATACAACATTCACATTCTCATCTTGAACAAGTTGGTGGGGTAATGGAGCTATTGTAACGGGCTTAATAAAATCATCCTGGATATTGTAACCTGCAATAGTCAAGGCCTCCCTGCCATCCAGAAAAGAGAGCCATTGCACTCAACCATTTGATAACCTGAAAAGAACGCTATCATATTAGACCCCGGTTCTGCCGAAAACTCAAACTTAATCCTCCATGAATCTTGAAAATAATGGTAGATCTGTAAGGAGAAATTTTCAGAGTTCGGGCACACTACCAAATAGGGCTCTCCATTTCCTCCTTGTACAATATGGATAAACTTGTTAGTCAAATCGATTTCTATCACTGCATAAATTCTCATAAGCGGGTTGCAAACACATAATTGTGGGGTTTCTCGAAAAAGCAGCAACCCCTGCGCTGCACTGGCCGATAGCTTGTAACCACTGACAGAATTTGGGAGAAAAGAGAGAGATATAGTCCTCCATTTTTGTGTGGAAAAGCAGTAGGCCTTACAATACCGATTTACATCTTGCTGTTCTTGACCCCAAATAAGAAGCCATGGAATTTGGGTGGGCAACGAAGACAGAAAACTGTGCGAGGACAAAATAGAATTCCATTCCTTACAAACCATGCGACAGCCGGAGGTTGATTGTAGCGAAAGCTTTGCAAATATCAATTCCTTCATTGTCCGAGGCAGATGAGATATACCCCACTGCTCTTCGTCTCCTTCAACTGCTAAACTAAATTCTCGCTCCATTCCTTCAAACCCTTCCCAACTAATGGCTTGTACTCTTACAACCCTGGATTCGGATGCCTTTGTATTTCATTCATCATGCTCTCGCATTCACTCCCTTTTATAGGTGTTTGACATGGAGTGCTTTGCTTCATCAACCTATTGTTAAGAGGCCGTTCAATGGGCTAAGAGCAGCCGACGTGAAGGGAATATAAATTAAAATAAATAAGAGAAAAATTTGCATAGGTATTTTAAATGTATTGAGGAAAGAAGATTATAGTTGAACTTCATGGCTCTCAAAATTACACAAATTAAAAGGGATAAGATAAAAATTAACATAGGCAACTTTAATGTATCAAGGAAGTTGAGCACCCTAACTTCAAGCCTCTCAAAATTTATCTCGAAGTTTTAGAGTACCTTATTTGATAAGCTCAAATTAGTGAGGATGTGACATAAATTTGTTCAGCACTATAGAGGTTGTTGATTGTGTTCTATATGGAAGACAATGTCGAGGTGTTATGGTTCTTGCCAGAAAGGACCTCTTTGCAAAAATTTAATAGAGGAGCTTTAATGCGAACACATCATTTGAATCTCTTATTTGGAGGTTTACAATGAAGCAGTGAAGGATCTCATGTCGCCCTCCAAGCCTCTTGTTTTTAGAGAGGATAAATAGTCATGTTGCAAGCATCTCCCAACATCTCTCTTTGAGTTAAGTATTCTTCTGATATCATTTTGATTATTTTGGGTAAATGGTATTTGCTCCTCTTCTTCCTTCAAGGGAATGTCTCTTAAGGGATGACGCATCACAATACTCACACAGCTAATGAGGTATATTTATAACTCTTCAAAACTTGAGCTCATTTTACTTTTATATAACATAGTTATAAGGAACACAACTAAGTGGTATTGCAGGTGATGGCCTTTCTCCATAGATGCAACCACAACCAAATAACAAAGGCCACTCAAATCAATGATACCTCATCGCAATCCCATGCTATCCTACAAGTTTGTTGTTACTTATTTTCACTTAATGGCTCAAATAGGTTTTAAGGTTGAAATGCATTATTTTGAAATAGGTTTTAAGGTTGAAATGCATTGTTTTGAAAGGTCGTGTTTGTGATTCCTTGTTACTCATTTTGTAGGGTCAAGAATTATGAAGTTGTGTTCTATAGGGCCATTATGCTTTTAAGGAGCATTAAAGGGATCTTGTAGGGCTATGGGATATAAAAAAATTTCTTTAAAATGGTTATGACGGTCATTTGGGGTGTTGTTTTGTCTTTTAATTATTAAACTTAACAAAGACCCTTCTATTTCTCCCAAAAGCTTTCTTCCATTCATGTGATTATGCATGCTTAGAAGTCAAAAGGGATAAAAGTGAAGGTTTCATCATGTTCTATAAACCTTATATTCTTCAAATTCCTCGTACATGCCGTGGAGTGACTTTTTCTTTTAAAAATTACGTGAAAACTATGGGGAATAGACTTGTTTTTAAGGTTAGGTTTGTCTTCTGTCAATATAATTGTTAAAGGTTTTCTGCTAACTGAAGAGGTATCCCAACATATGAAGGAAGTTTTGCAGGTTTGAGTAAACCATGGAGGATCTTTCCAAACTACTATTTCCCAATGTAAGGTCATCAAGAGGTCCAAGATTTCAAGGAGGATTGCAGGCCCAACACATACGAGTTGATTCCTCATTCTTTCTTATGCATGACAGGTGGAGTGTAGTAAACAAATTTCAAGGTACATTTACATCTGTTTTGTGTATCAATAAGATCTCCATGACATATTTTTACATGAGTCCTCCTTGTAAGATTAATATCGCTGTTGAAAGTCATTGTCTGCTCATGGAAACAATGAACAAAACTGAGAAGCTGGATATTATAAGCCTGTTGGGTTTTAAGGGGCTTGAAAGGGTTTACAAGGGATCCTGTCACGTGCCATGGGGTCATAATGAAGATTTGATGAATGCACAGTTAGTTATAGGTTTCTGCTCACATTCTTAGACTCTTATCACGCTTTATGGTTTATGTAGCCTGCTACAGTAGTTTTTAGGGGATCTTATTGCTTTATATAATAACTATAAGATCCTAACCCTATCGTGCCTTATAAAGTTTTCCAATTTCATTGATCATGAAAGATGTTGATAGTGATTAAAGGTTCACAGTGAAGACTCTTACTTGGAAGACCTAAAAGCGTGATGAACACAAGGTATCATACAGATCTGATAGGTGTAGAGCTAATGAATTCCAACACACTCTACAATAGAGGGTAGAATGCTTACCATATACTGCCTTTCACCCTTTAGAGGTTATCCAAAGAAGACTGCATGGTCACAGTTTTTTAGCAGGGCACATTTCTAAATGAGGAAGCTAGCAGAGTTTATATTGTGTAAAGAGCAGCACAACATGGAAGTAGCAGATGAGATCATAAAAGGTGCAGCCTAAATACAAGGAAAACAATGCACAAAGAGATGACTGTAATAGGACGTAAAACAATCAACAAACCAAGAGAAAAAGTGCAGCAAAAGACTGTTATAAACAGAAGAAAAAAACAGTCATCAAAATGACTGTATAACGGCAGAAAAAATGATTGTTATAGCACCTATAAAAGAACAGTCATATCAATGATAAAGGGACAGTAAAGGAGCAGCAGAAAAACCGAGTTTCATCAGCAACAAAACTGAGTTAAAGGAGCAGCAAACCGTGATAAAAGAGCAACAAATAAAACTGTTATGAAGGAGTAGTAAATTGTGATAAAAGAGCAGAAAACAAAACCTAGGATGTAGCTTTGAATGTACTCCAAGTCTTGTCTTCCATAGAAAACAGCATAAGGAATAGCAGTAACCTTTAAGAAAACAGTCACAATCTGAAATAGCAATCACAGTCATATAGAACAGCAGGTTAGAAAGAAGGAACAACAGACTAGAAGGAAGGAACAACACGTTGAAACAAAGGAACAGTCATATTGAAGAAGTTAGCATAAGGGACATCATACATGATTGTCATAAAAGGTCAAAGAGCAGTTATCAATGACTGTCATGTGACATCATAAATGACAGAGGGAGCAGCAAAAATAGTCTTTACAGAGCAGCAAAAACAATCTTTAAAGGAGCAACAAGAAGCAGTCATGTAGAGAAAAGAACAACATCACAGTGGGAAAGGACAATAAAGTAAAATAGTGAAGGATAATAGGCATAAAAGGTCATTAAAAAACAGTTCTAAAGAGCAGCCGCCTATAAAGGAACAACATACCATCACATAGCAAAGCACAGTCCTATACACTGTGTAAGCAATCTCATACAAGACCTAGTAATAGAGGTTTGAATGAGTCCATTAGGGCTTATCTTCAATAAGTGATGGACAGTATGAAAGGTGATTATACAATGAGAATAGATGGGTAAGTGCAAGGGTATGCATAATAACTAAAAAGAGATAATTAAAAGAGGGACAATATGAATATGATTATGTTGACAGAATCAAAGATCTAGTACTGAGAACATAAGGTCCAAACAGAAGTCCCCAAGAAGTTCAATGGCCTACACCTATACATAAGTTCTGTATAATTATCTTATACTTCTGAAGGAGCCATGAAATAAGAATGATAGAGATGTGGAGGAGTTTCTCAGCCATCTATAGGCTTGTTACAAGTCTGTCACATGCACTAGGAAGCAACTACAGTCATAAAAAAAGATTGTCAACAGTTGGTTGTGACCTGTGAACCATGAAAATCTTGTTAGAGGTTACAAGGGACTGCAAATAGAACTATCACCTCTTTTCACAAAATTGTTTGAAGAATACACAGTAATCTAGGAAGATACCATGTACTTGTGAATCTAAACAAAGAGACAAAGAAGGATGAAGGTTAGAGAAGACATTGATAGTTGAAAAGCAACACATTGACAAGCATTGTCTAGACATTGACAGGGTATTGGAAACATCTAGGGGTGAGGTCACATATGCCATAGGGCGATCATGTGTTTTAATTAGACCAGAATCTTCAGAACAATAAAGTTTTCAAATTTGTTGAATAACACACTGTGTTTTTTAGCAAAGTTGAAATGCACACTCTGTTTCATTTTTATGAGATCGGTAAGAATTTTGTTGCTTTCTCATTATTACAAAGGTTTAAATAATCAGTCTAATGATGTTCCCAAGCCCAAATGGCCATGTTAACACCCTGTAGATGATGCAGATGTAGATCATGTACTGAAACAAACAAGATAGTAATCATAAACGAGCAGTTTGGAGTTGTTTGTAGGTCCTAGAAGTTCTCTTACACTCTCCAAGGAATCTTGATCAGTCCAACCTCATGAAACACATGTCCTATAAAGGTGCCAATGGTAGTTTGGAGGAAGACATAGCTGTAACAAGCATTTATAAGGCAGTTTTAGGCAGTAATGGGAATTTATGCAACCATTGAAGGAGTTTTGACAACACTACAAACTGTTTTGACCATCACCACTCATCCAGGGGTGCAATGGGATGCTGTTGGGGAGTGTAAAGGAGTCATTCCACTTCTGAAGGGTGCACATAAGAACCAACTCCACTCTTCAAGCCACAATGGAGCATTTCAAGGAGATGAAAAAGTCAAGCAACTGCCTTTTGAAGACCAAATCCAACTAGGACTCTTCTTGGGTGTCCAAAGTAAGTTAGCTATTTTTAAGGCTTTGCAATTTAGTTAATTTGAGTTCCTATATGCTCTCGTATGCTTGGGATGAGATATAGGACCCTTAGGCTTAGTTTTTAGGAAGTTCTTTCATGTTTTGAGGCTCTGGCAGCTCAAGAATAGCAATATAATTTGATGTTTTTGGAGAAAACATACAAAAACTAGAATTGTACATTTGTTTTTTAAGTACCTTTGATCAATAGAGAAAGCATTTTGACCTTCTCATTCTTATCTATTGTGTTGAGCTGAATGATTGATGTATATTTTTGTCATTTACATACAAATCCTTGAATGTATGTCTCATTTTAACACCTATATATAGAAAATGCATGACTTGTGTAGGTTGTAGGTTGTGTCATGGTACCAAACAGTCATTAGTTGTGAGAAAGACCTCAGTTTTCCTTCTAAAATTGCAAACACCAAAGCCCTTGGAGGCAATATTCAGACCTGGTGACTCTACAAGTGGAGAACCAATTGGTTCAAGCATTCAAGATGCTCAAAGTATATCAAATATCAATTTTTGGTGATATCTTGGTCTTTTCCTTCATGGGAAGCTTCAAAATCATTTGACAATCTGCTGGTATGTGCTTATTTTCAAAAAATTAGACCTAGTTTTCTTGTTTTCAAAGAATATTCCATGATTTTCTAGCACATTTTAATGATCTTGCATGACCAACTGCCATGGAGACTATGTTTCTTCTCCTCCATTTTACCAAACAACAATTTGTATACCTTCTTACTAGCCATATCAGATTGAGAACCCTGCTGGTTTTATCCCAAATAACTCTCTCACAGCAAGATACCAGCATGTGCATCATGCTTGCCTCCCACCCACCCATGCTTAGTCTTCTTGGCAGCCTAACCATGCCTTCAATCAGTCCCAAGAAGACTATCTTTCTCTTAATCAACGTGTGTATTCTCTTAGCTAGCTTCAAGATGATGAAAACATGAGCATTCAAGATATAAGAGATATCATGCTAAACTTTCAAATCTAGTGAGATGCTATTAAAAATGAGTAGGAGTATAGTTGGCAGTAGGAAGAGCTTGCATATCAAACTTATTTACACCAACAATAGGAAGAAGAGGTACAAATGAGAAATGCAGAAGAGTTTCTGGCTAGACAAGTTGTGGCCAAAGAAGAACAGATAAAGAAACTAATGGATCAAATACAAAGGTATGAAACCCAATCAATGCCTTTCTTTCCTACTTTCAATTCAACTCTTCCAATAATGATGAATCATCCTTTGTATGAAGAGGTTGCTAAGTCCAAAATTCCTAATTTTAAACAAGAAAAACCTCTTGAATCCTCTAGTAAGCCTCCTTGTGTTAGAATCCCAAGTTTTAGGAGTACTTCTTCAACGCAACATCCAATTCATAACCAAGAGCAGTCCATAATACCTCATAGTCATCTTAGTAATGAAAATGTTAACCTCGCTTCATCAAATGATCCCTTTTGCCCTCCCACTATCTCCCTTTTTAAAGGAGGATCCATTATTTGGAGAGAAAATGAAGGCTATGTAGGTGAAGAGGAGAATATTCCAAGTGAAGATGATGAAGGAATAACTATTTGCAGACCCTTTTGTGACATTAAATCAGAAAAATCAGACTTGTTGCAAGAAGATGATGAGCATGATCAGCTTGGAGATTAGTTTGATAGACAAGATAAAGAGTCTTTTGAAGCAAAAGAGGAACTAACTACTATTCAAGAACCATCATGTGAGCTAGAAGAGGAAAAATCAAACTTGTTGCAAGAGGATGATGAGCATGATCGGCTAGGATAGCTGGGTGAAAAGCAAGTAAGAGGTATTGAACATGAATTTTTGACTGATTTATTTGTTGAGCTCCCATTTTTTGTTGAAGATGAAGAAAATGTATCAATGCATATGGCAACGAATCTAAATCATCTAGGAGAAGGCGAAGAGTCCACTTGTTGGTTTGATGAGCTACCTTCTTTTGTTGGGGAAGATGAAAAAAGCATGCCCTTACTATTAACAACAACAACAAGTTTGGGACAACAGGAGGATGCAAATAGTTTTGATAGGGTGCTGGTCTACCAAGAGAAAAATGAAGACAACCTTGTTTCAAAAGATGGAGAGATTGTTATGCATGAGGACATTGGTCAAGTTGAACAACACAACAAATCTGAACCTATGCTCCAATTTGAAGATCTTCATGTTTTTTCAAACATTCAGGAGAGTTGTCCTACAGCCAAGGTGAGTTCTCTTGTGCAAAAAAGTAAGGAAGATGCCGAAGAAGACTCTTTTTGGGATGAACTAGGAGTTTTTTGTTCAACTTTGGCTACCAAACCAACATCTACTTATAAAGAGGTTCATGAACAACATGAACAAAATTAGGAGGTTATTTTTCCAAAAAAAATTGATTAGCAGGATGATTTAACAACTGAATATGAGCATAAAACCAACATTGATTAGCTTGACAAAATGGTGTCCTATTAGGCACCTAGCACAATTGAAGATCAACAAGGAGAAACCATTAACTATCATGCTTGTTTCAAAGCATGAAGATGAGCATCAGGGGCAACAAGATCAACTTGTTTATCCACCTCATGATAGCCATTCTTTCAGTGAACTTGAGTGGGTAAGTGGATTTGTTCTCATCCTTGGAGAGATGTTTCTACAGTTTGTGGAATGCTCATTCTATTTCCACCTTATTTTGGTTGTTTAGAAGCATGAATAAACTTTCAAGTTACTTAGGAAAGGTAGCTATTTTGACAAACTAGTCAATGGTTTTGTTTGAGTATTCTTTCTTATTATTAGTTTAGGTTAATATAGGTTGTTTTAGTAGTCTTTTTCCTCCAAGTGCAGATGCACAAGTAGTTAGTTGTCTTTTGGTTAGTTTTGTGTTTGTCTTGTGTCTTGTTGTTGTTTGAAGGGTACTAATAGCTTTTTGTCAAGTTTTATATGAATTTATTTTAGGTCTCTTGTGACTCCATGACCAATGGAAGTAATAGGCAACTGGTCTTTAATGCTTAGCAGGCAAGCATTTCGTAGAGGTCACCAAAAAAGTTACTATTTTTCAGTGTTCCACGGAGTTTCCTGACGGGGACTTGGGGACGGGTTTCGGGGACGAGGGGACAAAGGGTTTCGGGGTTGGGGACGGGTTTCGGAGTCGCGGGGACGGCTGGATTTTGGGAGGGGACGGGTCCCCGTGGAACACTGCTATTTTTCACTTAATGGATCATATAGATTTTCAAGTTGAAATGCAATGTTTTGAAAGGTAGTGGTTGTGATTCCTTGTTACTCATTTTGTAGGGTCAAGAATTATGAAGTTGTGTTCTATATAGCCATTATGCTTTTAAGGAGCATTAAAGGGGTTTAGTAGGGCTATGGGATATAAAAATTTGCTTTAAAATGGTTATGAGGGTCATTTGGGGTGTTGTTTTGTCTTGTAAATATTAAACTTGCCAAAGACCCTTCTGTTTCTCCCAAAAGCTTTCTTCCTTTCATGTGAGTATGCATGCTTAGAAGTCAAAAGGGACAAAAGTGAAGGTTTCCTCATGTTTTATAAACCTTATATTCTTGAAATTCCTCATACATGCCTTGGAGGGACTTTTTATTTTAAAAATTACGTGGAAACTATCAGGAATAGACTTGTTTTTAGGGTTAGGTTTGTCTTCTATCAATATTGTTAAGGTTTTCTGTTAACTGAAGAGGTATCCCGGCATATGGAGGAATGCTTGTAGGTCTGAGTAAACCATGGAGAATCTTTCCAAACTACTATTTCCCCATGTAAGGTCATCAAGAGGTCCAAGCTTTCAAGGAGGGTTGTAGGCCCAGCATTTTCAAGTTCATTCCTCATTCTTTCTTATGCATGATAGTTGGAGTGTAGTAAACAAATTTCAAGGTACATTTACATCTGCTTTGTGTATCAATAAGATTTCCATGACATATTTTTACGTGAGTCCTTGTAAGATCAATATTGCTGTTGAAAGTCATTGTCTGCTCATGGAAACAATGAAAAGAACTGAGAAGATGGATATTATAAGATTGTTGTGTTGTAAGGGGCTTGAAAGGGTTTATAAGGGATCCTATCACATGCCTTGGGGTCATAATGAAGATTTGATGAATGCACAGTCAGTTATAGATTTTTGCTCACATTCTTAGACTCTTATCCTGCTTTATGGTTTATGTAGCCTTCTATAGTAGTTTTTAGAGGATCTTATTGCTTTATATAATAACTATAAGACCCTAACCCTATCATGGTTGATAAATTTTTCCAACTTCATTGATCATGAAAGATGTGTACAGTGATTAAAGGCTCACAGTGAAGAGTCTTACTTGGAAGACCTAAGAGCATGGACACAAGGTATCATGCAGATATGACAGGTGCAGAGCTATTGGAGCCCATCACACTCTACAATAGATGATATAATGCCTACCATATACTGCCTTTCACCCTTTAGAGGTTATCCCAAGAAGACTGCATGGTCACAATTGTTTCGCAAGGCACAATTCTAAATGAGGAAGCTAGCAGAGTTTATATTGTGTAAAGAGCAGCCCAACATGGAAGTAGCAGATGAAATCATAAAAGGTGCAGCCTAAATACAAGGAAAACAATCCACAAAGAGATGACTATAATAGGATGTAAAACAATCAACAACCCAAGAGAAAAAGTGGAGTAAAAGACTGTTAAATAGAGAAGAAAAAAAAATCATCAAAATGACTGTATAACAACAGAAAAAATGATTGTTATAGCACCCATAAAAGAACAGTCATATCAATGACAAAGGGATAGTAAAGGAGCAGTAGCAAAACTGAGTTTCAGCAGCAACAAAACTGAGTTAAAGGAGCATCAAACTGTTATAAAAGAGAAGCAAATAAAACTGTTATGAAGGAGCAGAAAATTGTGATAAAAGAGCAGCAAACAAAACCTAGGTTGTAGCTTTGAATGTACTCCAAGTCTTCCATAGAAAATAGCATAAGGAACAGAAGTAACCTCTAAGAAAACAATCACAATCTGAAATAGCAGTCACAGTCATATAGAACAGCAGGTTAGAAAGAAGGAACGACAAACTAGAAGGAAGGAACAACAAGTTGATACAAAGGAACAGTCATATTGAAGAAATTAGTGTGATAACAGTTAGCATAAGGGACAACAAACAGTGACATCATACATGATTGTCATAAAAGGTCAAGGAATAGTTATCAATGATTGTCATGTGACATCATGCATGACAGAGGGAGCAACAAAAATAGTCTTTAAAGAGTAGCAAATACAGTCTTTAAAGGAGCAGCAAGAAGCAGTCATGTAGAGAAAAGAACAACATCATAGTGGGGAATGACAGTCAAGTAAAAGAGTGTAGGACAATAGGCATAAAAGGTCGAAAACAGTGCTAAAGAGCAGCAGCCTATAAAGGAACAGCATACCATCACATAGCAAAGAACAGTCCTATACACCGCGTAAGCAGTCTCATATAGGACCTAGTAATAAAGGTTTGAATGAGTCCGTTATGGCTTATCTTCAATAAGTGATGGACAGTATGAAAGGTGATTATACAATTAGAATAGATGGGTAAGTGCAAGGGTATGCATAATAACTAAAAAGGGATAATGAAAAGAGGGACAGCATGACTGTGACTATGTTGACAGAACCAGGGATCTAGTTCTAAGAACATAAGGTCCAAACAAAAGTTTCCAAGAAGATCAATTGCCTACATTTAAGTCACAAGGTTTGAATTCGACAACTATGAAATTGGGAAAAAATTTGTCAAGAAAAAATTTGAAAAAATAAAATTCATGATTAAATTTGCCTTACATTAATTTTATTTTAACCAGAGATCTAGTTTTAAGAACATAAGGTCCAAACAAAAGTTCCCAAGAAGATCAATTGCCTACATTTAAATCACAAGGTTTGAATTTGAATTGGAATTCGACAACTATAAAATTGGAAATAAATTTGACAAGAAAAAATTTGAAAAAATAAAATTCGTGATTAAATTCGCCTTACATTAATTTTATTTTTTAAAATATAAATAATAAATATATTAAATTATAAAATATTAAATATATTAACTATTATAAATATTATTAAATTATATAATATTAAATATATAATATTTTAATATTTCAAATTTTAAAATATTAAATTATAACGCGAACTTGGGAGAAATATTTGGTATTATTATTATTAAATTATAACAATAAGAATCAGTAAGACCCGACAGGAACAACCGGCGGGTTTAGAAAATTTACCGGCGTGAGTTTTTATTTACGGCGTGAGACAATTTTAATTTTTCGGAGCTTAAAAATAAAAACCTATCAACTAGGTAATTGAATTTTATAAAACAAAATGTTGTTTTGTGCACTCCCTAAACATTGAACGGAAAGAAAATTTAATAAAAATTTCGGTTCTCGGCTGAGGGAAAACCGCGCCTTCACCTGTACGAACTTCTGGCGAATTTTAACGAATTTTAAAAAATGTTTTGAAGTCCGCCGAATTTCGAACTCTATGGCCGAAATTCGGCGAACCTTGTGACTTAGGCCTACACCTATACATAAGGTCTGTATCATTATCTTACACTTGTGAAGGAGTCGTGAAAGAAGAATGGTAGAGCTATGGAGGAGTTTCTGAGCCATCTATAGGCTTGTTACAAGTCTGTCACATGCACTAGGAAGCAACTACAGTCATAAAAAAAGACCGTCAACAATTGGTTGTGACCTGTGAACCATGAAAATCTTGTTAGAGGTTACAAGGGACTGCCAATAGAACAATCATTGCTTTTCACAAAATTGTACGAGGAATACACAGTAATCTATGAAGATACCATGTACTTGTGAATCTGAACAAAGAGACAAAGAAGGATGAAGGTTGGAGAAGAAGACATTTATAGTTGAAAAGAAACACATTGTCAAACATTGTCCAGACATTAACAGGGTATTGGAAACATCTAGGGGTGAGGTCACATATGCCATAGGGCCATCATGTGTTTTAATTAGACCAGAATCTTCAGAACAATAAAGTTTTCAACTTTGTTGAATAACATAGTGTGTTTTTCAGCAAAGTTGAAATACACACTCTGTTTCATTTTCATTTCATGAGATTAGTAAGAATTTTGTTGCTTGTTCATTATTCCAAAGGTTTAAATAATCAGTCTGATCATGTTCCCAAGCCCAGTTGGCCATGTTAAGGCCCTGTAGATGATGAAGATGCAGAGCATGTACTGAAAGAAGCAAGATAGTAATCATAAATGAGCAGTTTGGAGTTGTTTGCAGGTCCTAGAAGTTCTCTTACACTTTCCAAGGAGTCTTTGATCAGTTCAACCTCATGAAACACATATCCTATAAAGGTACCAATGGTAGTTTGGAGGAAGACATAGCTGTACCAAGCATTTTTAAGGCAGTTTTAGGCAATAATGGGAATTTATGCAAACATTGAAGGAGTTTTGACAACACTAGAAACTGTTTTGATCATCACCACTCATCTAGGGGCACAATGGTCTGTTGTTGGGGAGTGTAAAGGAGTGGTTCCACTTCTCAAGGGTGCACATCCCAAACACCTCCACTCTTCAAGCCACAATGGAGCATTTCAAGGAGATGAAAAAGTTAAGCAACTACCTTTTGAAGACCAAAACAAACTAGGACTCTTCTTGGGCATCCAAAGTAAGTTAGCTATTTTTAAGGCTTTGTAACTTAGTCAATTTGAGTTCTTATATGCTATCCTATGCTTGGTGTGACATATGGGACCCTTAGGATTAGTTTTTAAGCAGTTCTTTCATGTTTTGAGGCTTTGGTAGCTCAAGAATAGCAATGTAATTTGATGTTTTTGGAGAAAACAAACAAAAACCAGACTTATACATCTATTTTGTAAGTACCTTTGATCAATAAAGAAAGCATTTTGACCTTCTCGTTCATGTTTATTGTCTGTAGCTGAATGATTGACGT
Source organism: Cunninghamia lanceolata (assembly GCA_027924645.1). Taxonomy (NCBI): domain Eukaryota; kingdom Viridiplantae; phylum Streptophyta; class Pinopsida; order Cupressales; family Cupressaceae; genus Cunninghamia; species Cunninghamia lanceolata. The sequence goes on along the minus strand of BSBN01000169.1, from coordinate 13,923,363 downwards.
ATATTTTTGTGATTTACATGCAAATCCTCGAATGCATGTCTTATTTTAACACTTCTATACAGAAAATGCATGATTTGTGTAGGTTATAGGTTGTGTCATGGTGCCAAATAGTCATTAGTTATTAGAAAGTCCCCAGTTTTCCTTCTAATATTGCAAATACCGAAGCCTTTCTATGAAATATTGATACATGAACATGAAACAAATGTGACTTGTGTCTTGAAACCAACTAATTTATTGAACTTATTGTGTATGTTATATAGTAGTACATATCACAAACATTTGGTGCATGACCTTACCTTAGGATTTAGGCTCCTATTATGTCATTTTCTACCCTTTTCCTCTATGAACAATAGTATATTAGAGTAGTTTAGGTGAGAAACCGAGGGAACCAACCCTTCATCTGGAGGTTTAGCTTCAAATTTTGCAAGGTCCCACACCTAGAAGCTATTCCCATTGTATCATAGGGTCTTGTTGAATCACATACAACAAGAGGGTGCAATCTTGTTGATAACATTTGTACTTCAAAGTCTTCAATTTAACCTTAAACTTAATAGGACTCCTAATTTTACACTACATGCCTTCACTACCTATTGCCATCCAAGGTTTGCACTTACCTAGTTCATGTGTTTAAAAAAAATCTATTGATCTTTGTTGTAGGTTGTGCTGGACCACAAAGAAAACATGGAGGGATCAATTATTGTTACTCATTTAGGAAAATTATCTCTTGTAGATTTGGCTAGATTTGAGAGTTCTTTTGTAATATCCCTTACCCAAACTGATTGATTTTTTTGCTCAAGGAATATTGTCAAACACTTAGTATGCAACCTTTCTCTTTTCTGATTTTGTGTTTCAGATTGTTTGGTATAGTTTGAATGATGCCAAGATAATTTAAAATGTTTGCAAATGATATTTACAATGCCTCTAATATGCAAATGCACTTCTTTTTGGTATTTTTTTTCAATGCATATACATGAAAATTAGACATGAAATGCACACCTACAGCCAATTGGCATTTTGTCAAACAATTGGCATGTAACTACTATGCTGATCATGTATGCTATTAGATGGACATTTCGTCAGACAAATGGTATGCAACATATATCTCCTTTATTGAATTCATTCCCAAGTACAATGTTGCTATGAATTTGCCAAGACTAATTGGCTTACAATGATGACTACAGCAATAACAAATCTGATTCTGAGTTATCACTTATAGTAGCAAAATTAAATGCCTAAGATGACAATGCAAACTACTAATAGTTGCAAGAAGAACTTGATAATAGTGACACCCAATGATGCTGAAGGAGAATAAACCAATATCCAAGGAAAGGAGTCCCTTCCAAACCCAGTTTGAAACCTTCTCCCAGCTGCCCTGTTCACTCCTGGACTATAGTGTTACTGTTCACATACTGTAGCATTACTGTAGCAAATCACTGTAGCGTACTGTTCATGTCACTGTAGTGGCACTATTCACAACACTGTAGCAGCCAATAGAAAAATTTCTGATATGCAAATTGATACCTCCAAACCCTTAGTTAATACTGCAGATTTAAGCACAAATGAAAGGACTGAAGTATCCCTTCCAATTTGCAACCCTTCGGAGGATATTTCACCACCTCAGTTATGCTAATGTATAGGAGTTTTCGTTCCCAAAGACCAAATATGTAGAAACCCTTGGCTCCACAAAACTCATCAAATGCAAATGACAATAATTGGATGCCTGGAAGCTTTCCTTGCCCCTTCTTTTATACAATTTTTAATCCCACTTCAAGAGGCTTCTAGAAAAATCTTATTATTTTATTTTAGTGACTTTAATTATATAATCTTTATTTTAAGTCACTATATTTAATTAATTAAATATAAGGTTACCTTTTGATTAAAAACTAAGTAATAACCTTATGAAAAAATTAATTTAATAATATCTCCCTTATTTCGTCAATTAGCCTTCAGGAGATAAAGGCTAAATTACTTATCATGAAAATCACCTAGGAAGGGGACATTACAGTCTACCCCTCCTGAAATTGCTTGTCCCTAAGCAATCTCAACTCTGGATGCTGAAGAATCTCCTCACCTTCCCAAGTGGCATCCTCAACCAGAAAATCCCTCCATTTGATCAAGTATTCTTTGATGACCCGTCTCTGTAACTGCCTCTCCCTAACATCCAAAATAGCCTCAGGCACCAAAATCAACTTCCCCTCATCATCCAAGGGTGGTAAGGTAGCAGAAGGAACCACGCGATAACCTAATGCCTTCTTGAGGCGTGACACATGGAAAACATTGTGTACTCTGCTATCTATCGGTAATTCTAACTCATAAGCCACATCACCAACTCGCCAGATAATCCTAAAAGGGCTATAATAACGTGGCTTGAGCTTCTCTACACCACTCTTCTTGAGAGTGGATTGTCGATAGGGCTGTAACATCAAATACACCATATCCCCAACCTCAAATGACCGCTCAACTCTCTTTTGATCAGCATACTATTTCTGCTAATTCTGTGCCTTTTGAATATTCTCCTAAAGAACTCTCTTAATATCTTGGTTCTCCTGTAACATATCTCCTGCACTAGGCACTCTACTATCACTCATCAGCAAGTCAAGGAAACTAGGCGCTTCATAACCATACAAGGCCATAAATGGTGTCATCTGAATCGAGAGATGGTAAGTGGTATTGTAACAGTACTTACAAAGGTATATCCACTTAACTCAACCCTTCTGTTGCCCTGTAATGTAGTTCCTGAGATATCCCTCCACCCACTTATTCACAATTTCTATCTGGGCATCCGTCTGTGGGTGGTAGCTGGTACTCGGGGTAAGCTCTGTTCCACATAGTCTAAATAACTCCTGCCAAAAATGACTCAAGAACTGACTATCCCTGTCACTAACAATGCTTCGAGGTAACCCATGCAACCTGAATATCTCACGAAAGAAAAGTTCTGCTACCTGTGCAGCTGAGTATGTAGCTGTGATTGGAAAGAAATGAGCATATTTTGTTAATCGATCAACAACCACATAGATACAATCTCGTCCCTAGGTTTTCGGCAAACCGGTAATAAAATCCATGGATAAACACTCCCACTTCCTATCAGGAATCAGAAGTGGCTGAAGTAAACCTGCAGGGTATGTATGTTCCTGTTTATTCTGCTGGCAAACAAGACACTCTCTGACATATCGAAGAACATCTATTTTGAGCCATTTCCAAGTAAAGCACTCTCGAACCTGTCTATAAGTCTTGAAGTACCCGGGATGCCCTACCATAGGTGTATCATGAAAATACCTCATCACTGTGTTCTTCATTTCTGATCATGGGGTTAAAAATATCCTACCTTTGTAAATGATAAGATCATTTACGACTGAGTACCTATCATCCTGAACTAACCCCTCAATTATGCTAGAAGCCCATGAGTCCTTGGCATACTCTACCATAATCAAGTGTCTCCAATCCTCTGAAATCTCCACTATAGAGCTCAAATGGGGACGGTGAGACAAAGCATCAGCAACTACGTTCTGAGTCCCCTTGACATAAGTAATGTCAAAGTCATATGATTGCAATTTACTCACCCACTTCTGCTAATGATCATTGAGATCTCGTTGTCCTAGGAAATGCCTCAAGCTGTTATGATCTGTCTTAATGCAAAACTTGCTACCCACAAGGTATTGTCTGAATTTGGCCAATGCATGCATAATGGCCAACATCTCCTTATCATAAATACTGTAGCTCCTCTCTGGACCCCGTAACTTCCTACTCTCAGAAGCTATCAGATGCTTGTCTTGCATAAGGACTGCACCAATCCCCTCACCTGAACAATCACACTGTAGCTCAAAGGGTCTAGTGAAATCTGGTAAGGCAAGAACTGGGCAAGTAGTCATCAACTGTTTAAATTTCTCGAAACATTCATGTGCCTCAGGTGTCCAAACAAATGCCCCTTTCTTCATTAAATCTATAAGTGGTGCTGCATGTCGTGAATATCCACTGACAAATCTGTGGTAGAAGCCACACAAACCCAAAAATCTCCTAAGCTGAGTAAGATTCTCAGGTGTAGGCCACTCAATAATAGCTCCGACTTTGTCAGGGTCCATATGCACACCTTTTGCACTAATGATATGGCCTAAGTATAGCAACTCTGTCATGCCCAGATCACATTTGGATTCCTTGGTGTACAAGGACTCCTTGCTAAGAATTCCCAACACTATATCCAAATGGGTGATATGCTCCTCCCAAGTTCTGTTGTACACCAAAATGTCATCAAAGAAGACTAATACAAACTTCCTCAGTTGTGACTGAAAAACCCTGTTCATAGTGGACTGAAACGTAGCAGGAGCATTGGTTAGCCCAAATGGCATAACCACAAACTCAAAATGTCCACAATGGCACCTAAATGTTGTCTTCTCGATGTCCTGCTCTCTAACCCTGATCTGGTGATAACCTGATCTCAAATCTATTTTTGAGAAATAGCGAGCACCATGAAGTTCATCTATCAACTCGTCAATATGAGGAATAGGGTACCTGTTCTTAATTGTCCTCTTATTCAACACCCTGTAATTGATGCACATTCGAAGGGTACTGTCCTTTTTCTTGACCAAGACTACTGCTGAAGCAAAAGGTGATTTGCTTGGCCTAATGTGCCCCATAGCCAGCAGCTCCTTAATTATTTTTTCAATCTCATCTTTTAGCCGCTTGGGGTGTCTGTAAGGAGTGATCATCATGGGTTTAGCACCCTCCTCCAATTCTATTATGTGCTTAATTCCTCTATCTGGAGGCCTGCCTGGTGGAATATCACTGAACACCTTGGAGTGCTTGATCCTTAACTCCTGTATATCTAGGTGATAGGCTGGTTTTTGTTTCTCTTCCTGTGTTGGCATTAGAATACACCCTGCTGCCCACTCAACCATATCATGGCGCATAAGTCTCTCCATTTTTCTGAAAGATATCATCCTGCAGCTAGTATCCCTGATGGCTTTTAGCACATGAGTCTTCCCATCCACTTTATACCTCATCTCCATTTCCCTAAGGTTAATGGTAAACTCCCCAATATCATGAAGCCATTTCATTCCTAAAACCATGTCAGTTTCTCCCATGTTTACCACAAAAATCTACCTTAAACTCAAAGTTATTCAATCGCATGGGAAGACCTGGAATCATCCTGTCACACTTAAGTGTATACCCATTAGCAACTTTTGCTCTTATGCCCTCAAATTCCTCTATCTAAATTCCGTGCCTTTCAACCAACCTAGCATCAATGAAGTTATGCGTGGCACCTGTATCGAGCAAGGTAATGATCTTTTGTCCGGCTAAAACCCCACGCATCTTGAATGAGCCCTCTTGCTGTATGCTAGTAAGGCGCGCTTCTTGAAAATTTGCTTCTTCAACATTTTCAGCCTCAATTTCATGCTTATCTGTCTCATCGTCAGGTTTTTCCTCATTAGATTCCTCTTGATCAGATTACTGGTCCGACTCTGAATCCTCATAGAATGCCCACATAATCCTGTTTGCTTTGCCCTTAGGTCTTAAAGGACAGTCATGGTTTGCATCATAGGGACCTTTGCAATAAAAGCACAACTTTTTGCTTCGCAAGTCATTAAATGTCTCACGATCTAATGGTGCTACTGATTTTCCCTTTGAGTCTGGAATTTCTTTTTTCTTAGGAAAAGTCTTGTTGTCCCGGTAAGAAGAAGATCCCCTAGATGAGTACTTACTTTGAGGGGTTGCAAGTTCCATACTCCTAGCTTTTTTCATTGCCTGCTACAATGTTGGGGGATCAAAAGCCTTTATCCATCCTCTCAACTGTTCCAATAAGCCCTCCATGAATAGCACAGCCAATCTCCTTTTAGATATATTGGAGACCATGACTGCTAATTTCTAAAATTCACTAATGTAATTCTCCAAACTCCTAGTCTGCTTAAGCTGTGCCAAGTCTCTAAAATATGTCTTTGGATCTCTCTTATCAAAGCATTCCACCAATCTATCAACAAACTCCTGATATGAAGTGATACTATTATGATGCAATATCTCTAATCCATGATACCTCCAATCGTGGGCTGCTCCCTCCAAGTGAAAAGTAGCATATTTTATTGCATCCCTTTCTGTCATAGGTCTAAGAGTCAAGAGGGTGTCTAGCTTATGAATCCAAGCCTGAGCCATGACCTTCCCACTACCATCAAACATGGGCAATGTAACTCTGCTGGCGGCATACATCAAATCGTTATTTTGATTTCTTGGTCTCTTTTCTTGCTTTCCCCTGTAGTGTTCCTTTCTTTGACTCACAAACCTATCAAAACTCATGCGCTCCCTGACCTGTGGTGTCAACAACTCCTATTTATCATTAGCTACCATAAGAGTATCTGCAAACATTTCTTCTCCTTCTTCTGCATTTTCCTCTTCTTGTTCATTCCTTAAAAAAGTAGGACGTGTAGGCCTATCTACCATGTGAGAAGATGCTTGTGCCCTAGGTGTCCCAACCACACTCCTATTATCATCCAGTTCATAGTTTCATCTTCTCTGAGGGTTCATTTGTTGTATCATTGTAGTAAGTGCCCGCATAGCATCTGCCACCTGCTGCTGCCCCGTAGCCATTTGTCTAAAGAGTTCATGTGTTTCCTGTTCTTCATCATTTCTTCCCCTATTTCTGATAGGGCTACCTTCACCTATTTCACCCATAGTGCCGGATGAACCAACCTCTCGTTGTTTTGCTGCTAAAGTAGCTGATAAAGTGTCATGTTCAAGTGGTTGTGGCCGCTGTTTTTGCTTCCTTTCTTCTCTAGCTATATACCTCTTATCCCTATCACATTGTTGCATTTAATGAGCCGATTTCAAACCCAAAGGATGGCAGGAAACCGCTCTGATACCACTGTAATATCCCTTGCCCAAACTGATTGATTTTTTTGCTCAAGGAATATTGTCAAACACTTAGTATGCAACCTTTCTCTTTTCTGATTTTGTGTTTCAGATTGTTTGGTATAGTTTGAATGATGCCAAGATAATTTAGAATGTTTGCAAATGATATTTACAATGCCTCTAATATGCAAATGCACTTCTTTTTGGTATTTTTTTTTAATGCATATACATGAAAATTAGACATGAAATGCACACCTACAGCCAATTGGCATTTTGTCAAACAATTGGCATGCAACTACTATGCTGATCATGTATGCTATTAGATGGACATTTCATCAGACAAATGGTATGCAACATATATCTCCTTTATTGAATTCATTCCCAAGTACAATGTTGCTATGAATTTGCCAAGACTAATTGGCTTACAATGATGACTACAGCAATAACAAATCTGATTCTGAGTTATCACTTACAGCAACAAAATAAAATGCCTAAGATGACAATGCAAACTACTAACAGTTGCAAGAAGAACCTTATAATAGTGACACCCAATGATGCTGAAGGAGAATAAACCAATATCCAAGGAAAGGAGTCCCTTCCAAACCCAATTTGAAACCTTCTCCCAGCTGCCCTATTCACTCCTGGACTGTAGTGTTACTGTTCATGTACTGTAGCGCGCACTGTAGCGCGCACTGTAGCAACACTGTAGCAAATCACTGTAGCGTACTGTTCATGTCACTGTAGCGGCACTATTCACAACACTGTAGCAGCCAATAGAAAAATTTCTGATATGCAAATTGATACCTCCAAACCCTTAGTTAATACTACAGATTTAAGCACAAATGAAAGGACTGAAGTATCCCTTCCAATTTGCAACCCTTCGGAGGATATTTCACCACCTCAGTTATGCTAATGTATGGGAGTTTTCGTTCCCAAAGACCAAATATGCAGAAACCCTTGGCTCCACAAAACTCATCAAATGCAAATGACAATAATCGGATGCCTGGAAGCTTTCCTTGCCCCTTCTTTTATACAATTTTTAATCCCACTTCAAGAGGCTTCTAGAAAAATCTTATTATTTTATTTTAGTGACTTTAATGATATAATCTTTATTTTAAGTCACTATATTAAATTAATTAAATATAAGGTTACCTTTTGATTGAAAATTAAGTAATAACCTTATGAAATAATTAATTTAATAATATCTCCCTTATTTCGTCAATTAGCCTTCGGGAGATAAAGGCTAAATTGCTTATCATGAAAATCGCCTAGGAAGGGGACATTACATCTTTGGCCACAAATCAATAAATACCAAGGTCTACCAAAGGAGCTAATATAATTAAATCTTTTGGCCCTCAATACTTGCATTAAGGCTTTAATGGAAGTGAGAAGTCAAATTCTACATAGTGATTCTAAGCTTATATATCTTCTCTAGGTGGGAATGGCTTTATTTCCATTTTTTTCCGAATCTTCTATCAACACATGATACATTCTATTGATAGCCAAATTGACACATGTAGCACAAGTAGGGAAAATATCACCTTACCTCTCCTAAAAAGGTAATTGATCACTAAGAGTCATCAACTCCAAGATCTTGGGGATCAGGTCACAACCATACTGTGTAAGTTTAGTATTCAATATGGACTGTTTGTTCAAGGGCTTATGGTTATTTGTTATGTTCAAATCAAATTAAATTCTATTTTTATTCTGAAACCTATAATACTCAATGGTGAAAAAGATCAGAAGACTTGAGTAATGCAAGAAGGTGATGTGAATACTTTATTTCAACCTTTATTGAATTAATAACCTAAGAAATCTATTAACTACAATATTAAGATTAGTATTTAACCCTATCATTCATACTAATAGTGCAAGATTAAAAGGAGTTTCTAATAAAGTGAATATGATTCCTAGTTACTATATTCCACACACAAATTAGAAATAACTTCACAATTTCAAATTAAACACAATGTTTCTCAAGCAATAAATAAATAGAGATTAAGATTGGGCACTATGCCACATGAAAGAATATGAATATGGAGAAATAGGAACCATCTTTGAATTAAATTCCTCTTTTGATGTAGGTACAAGTCCAGCATATTACTACACTAGAATCTCTGGTTTTGTCTTCTAGTATAGTAATTTGCAAAATTGAATGCAAAAGAAACTAAAACTAAAATGCAATAAAACTTCTAAGTATTGGACTTATTGCCTAATTATTCAACCAACAGATCTCTTCTATGAAACAAAAGTTCTCTCTATATAGAACCAAAGGAAAGAAAATTTCTTTAAAGGAGAGTGAAGGAGAAGAAGAGAGATCTAAGTTTGATGAAGGAGAAGAAAAGTCACTTGCCATTGTTGACCTCGATGATCCCTCTTTCTCAGTGTTATAAATTTGTCTAGTCTTGTTGGATTCATGGTGTTTTAATTTGTGTCTTTTTGTTGGTAATTGTGTCCTAGCTGTTGTTTTCTTAGGGTGGTATGTAGTTGTGTTTTTGTTAATTGTTTCTTTGGATTTTTGAATTAGTTATATTTGGTTCCTTCTAGTGCTCAATGGTCCTTGCCTGGTGTATGACTAGGAGTATGTCCATCATAGAAGAATTAATGGAAGGGGATAAGGACACGAAGGAAGAAGATAAAATAGAAAAATTAGAGAAATCAAGGCTAAAAAAAATACAAAATGTGTAAGGAGGAGAGGAGAAGATGGAGATTCTTGTGGAGGCTAGATTTGAGGTGAAGAAAGAAGATAGCCATGGTGATGGGAGTCTGCACGCAAGAAGGGAAGAAGGTAAGTTCTCCTCTCCCCTGAAAGTTTTTTTGGTGGAGCCTAACAATGATATGAACCTTGCTATGAAATCAGAGGAAAATGACAAAAAAATATTGCTATCATTTTTGTTGTCATGGATTGTAACTCTTTGCCTTCAAGGAATTTTTTTGATGAGGGTACTAAATGTTCGGCAAAAAAATAAGGTCTATATGTTTCATTTTGTAGAAATAATTTTAGAATGTTGGCAAGTCTATGCTTAAGTCAGTCACTTGGGCTCCTGATATTTTCAATAAGTCATGTTGTCAACCATTCCAAGGTGGGTAATTGTTAAAAGCCTCCACCCTCAATTTTGGGCATTCATACCACAGGTTTTGCAACCCTTTGGTTAAGGTTTTGCAAATTGAAGAGACCAAGGCTTCATTGGCTCATCTCAGTACACATTTCTTGATCTCCCCTAAACATGGGGTTCAAATACTAAAAAAAATTGGGATTAATAAAGGGAAATCTATTATATATTGTGAAATTGAAATGATGGGTGGGTTAAATGCATGTTTTCTCTACAAGAGTGAAGGCTATCAAAAAGAGGACTACCCTAAAATACGAATAACTAATACGAAATTCAATCAAACTTTCAGACCTAGGACTAATCAAAATAGAGAGAATAATTTTAGAAAAGAATAAGAAATCTCAAACTATAATAAAATTTATGATACAAAGAAGAGGAAAAAATCATTAGAGAAGATAGTGGGAAAAAAGTAAAGAAAGGGAAGGATGAGAAGATTCCTAAATGTTTTGATAGGTTTTATAAAATGTTGGATTTAGGACAGACAACTGAGAGGGGGGTGTTGAATCAGTTGTCACCAAAATCCTATTCCTTATTCACTTTAAAACCTTCTTATATTTCAACAGCATATCAATGATTCAATCATGAAAGCATAATGCAATAATTCAAGAGCAGAAATGAATTCAACACATATAACACCAAGATTTTAATGTGGAAAACCTGGTTAAGGGAAAAACTATGGGGTGACTAACCCAAGATTGTATTCTCTGTTAAAAGAATAAGAAGAATAAAATGGCACTTGCCAGTTAGGGCTCACTTCCTAGCACACTGCTCATAAGAGGCTCATTGCCCAAGAACACTATTCACAAAAGGCCCATTGTCTAGAGGAGACACGCTGTCTACATAAGAATATGAGTATTACATACTTGAACTGGAGATTAGCATCTTTACTATGCTTGAGTTAGTTCCATTTAAGCTCAACACCTCTACTCTACTTTTCGCTCCTCTTCACTACCACCTTCTCATCATGACCACACGAATACATTTGAATGACTTCCCAACTCTTATTTATACATGACATTGACTTTGGAATGATCATCAAATTTGGCACAATATACACTTATTTTATTACAGAGCAATTACAAAAATACAACTTGACTTATTGAAAAAACTTCATGCGCATCACTACACCATTAGCCACACATAGCTAAAACTTCAATCTTCTTTGAGAGGAATATGCCATGCTTCACAAAACATCTTCAAGATCATCCGCAACTTGCACAAATCATCTAATTGGCCAAGACTAGGAAGAACACCATCACCCAAAGGTAAATCTTCAATCACGAGCTCAATCTTCAATGTAGACTGCCAACACAAATTGGACACAATCTAGAGACCCCCACAAGATTTCTTGAATCACCAAGAACATCCACACCACTTCTGCTTATTGTAATCATTCGTATCTTCATCCAGAACCTCAAAAACAAAGTCACCCATCACTGTCACATTAAAAGGATTGCTTGTGGACCTCCAAACCATGAACCAATTGAGTTGTCAATTCAAATTAGCCTCCCAAACATGCCGCCAGATACACAGAACATGATATTGTATTTTTATATCTCACCAGACCTATTTGTGTCACTCTGTCACCTCTAAACAGTTGTTAGAACTGGTTTTACTCTCATGGCCATAACTCCTCCACATTTTCATGCAGACCGGTCTCAAATCTTGATGGGATCATCTTCAAACACATATCTACAAACCCTTTGATGTGCAATCTCTGATCTTCATCTAGCTAGGATCTTCACTTCATAGAGCTTCACTATCTTCACTGTTCTTCTCTATTTCTAATAGGATTAATTTTCTCAATATCCTTAGCACACAACTAATCCAATCCTTGACATCAATGCAATAGGAGTATGTTGACATCAATGACAACACCGGTTAGGCCCATACTTGCAACAATCGCCCCCTTTGTCATTGATGGCAACATATAATGTGAAAAACTATTTTAACCATCAATATAAGAACTTCTCCTCACTAACTGACATAGCTCCCCCTATCAACATAAACCATTCACATGTCTTATCTTCCTTTACTTCTCCCCCTTTGATCAACAACCACTTTTTGTTTTTCACGTCTTCTCTCCCCCTTTGACATCAATGGCAAAGGGCACATACTTGCAACTACTTCTCATATTTCAGAATCATACTAACTGCTCCCCTTGAGTAGTAGCCTCCTAACATCAATCTGGATCACAAGATATATGACTGTGGGATCCACCAGACTGATGCACATCAGTGCACCTTAATTCAGAACTAGAGGGGTAATAACCCCTAACTTCTCCCTGAGATACTCAAAAGTTTCCTTAGGTAGAGGTTTGGTAAAAATGTCTACAATCTAATCCTTTAAGGGCACAAACTCCAATTTGACTTCATTCTTGTTTCCCTACTCTCTCAAAAAGTGAAACTTGATGGATATATGTTTTGTCTTTGAATGCAACACCAAATTTTTTGATATGTTTATTGCACTTGAATTATCACAGAAGATTGTGATAGGTTCTTCATACTCCACTCTGATATCTCTTAGCATTTGCTTTATCCACAATACTTGAGTGCAACTGCCTGTTGCTGCAATATACTCTACTTCTATAGTGGACATAGATATTGCCTCTTGTTTCTTGCTTAGCCAAGAAAACAATCTTTTTCCCAAAAAGAATGCACCACCACTGGTGCTCTTCTAGTCATCCACATCTCCTGCCCAATCAGCATCTATATATGCATGAAGAGAGAAATCATGATCCTTAGGATACCATAATCCATACTCAACTATTCCCTTCAGATATCTAAGAATTCTCTTGATTGCCATGACATGATATTCTCTAGGATCATCCTAGAATCTGGCAACAAGACCAACAACAGTCATAATATCAAGTCTAGTTTGAGTAAGGTAGAGCAGTCCTCCAATCATTGACCTGTACTTTTTCTGATCAGCCTTAGGAGATTCATCATCTTTACTTAGCTTACATCCGGTTGCCATGTGAGTATTCATTGGCTTTGAATCTTCCATCCCAAATTTCTTCAACAATTCTTTCACATATTTGGTCTATGATATGAGGATTCCTTTCTTTGTTTGAGTGATTTGCCGACCCAAGAAGAAATTCATTTCCCCAAACATAGACATCTCAAATTCACTTTGCATTTGATTTGTAAAAGTCTTCCACATACTATCTTTCCCTCCAAAAATGATATAATCAACAAATACTTCAACAATCAAGATATTTTCATGATCAATTTTAAAATATAGATTATTGTCAGTAGTACCTTTGTTGAAACCAATCTTCAAAAGATGTTTGTCCAATATTTCATACCAGGTTCTTGGGGCTTGTTTGAGTCCATACAATGCCTTCTTCAACTTGCACACCATATCTCCATAATCAGACAATTGAAATCCATCTAGTTGCTCAATGTATATCTCTTCTTCCAAATCACTATTTAGGAAAGTAGACTTGACATCCATCTGATATACCTTGAAATCTTTGAAGGCAGCAAAGGCAAGAAATAATCTGACTGCTTCAATTCTTTCCATCGGAGCAAAAGTTTCTTCAAAGTCAACTCCTTCTACTTGAGAATAACCCTTATAGACCAATCTGGCTTTGTTTCTTACTACTTCACCATCTTCATTTAGTTTATTTTGGAGGACTCACTTAGTCCCAATCACATTTTTGTCCTTAGGTCTAAGAACAAGATCCCAAGTGTGATTCTTTTCAATCTGTATCAATTCTTCCTCCATTGCTTTAACCTATATTTCATCATTGCATGCTTCATTCATTGTTTTAGGTTCAATCTTTGAAATCAGACAATACTCTTCTGAATCTTGAGAAATCCTTCTTCTTGTTTATACACCTTTTCTTTTATCACCTATGATCTGATCTTTAGAGTGATTTAGTCTTACATACCTGGGAACTTTGGGAGTTTCTTGCACTTTTGATTCTTGAACAGGTTCATCCAAACTTGTCTCTTGTTGTATTTCAGGATTCTCCGGATCAGTCTAAATTTGAACTAGAGTTGGGACTTGTTTTCCTTGGTCTAAGACATCATTCTGATTATCTTCTTCATACTCATAATACATTGAGGGACTTTCCATGCCTTCATCAACCTTCACATTTTTACTTTCTACAATCTTTCTCAATCTCTTGTTATAACACTGGTATGCTTTGATTTGACTAGAATATCCCAAGAATATACCTTCATCACTTCTATCATCAAACTTGCCAAGGCCTTCATCTCTTTTGATATAGCATTTACTACCAAAGACTCTGAAATACTTCACTATAGGAGTGATGCCAAACCAAAGTTCATAAGGGGTCTTACCAGTATTGCCTCTAATTTTTACCTAATTAAGAGTATAGATAGTAGTGCTTACAACTTCTCTCCAATAGATCTGAGGAACATTTGCTTCCACCATCATGGTCCTAGATGCTTCCTGGATGGTCTAGTTCTTTCTCTCCACTACTAGTGGAGTCCTTGGAGCAAATAACTATCTCTTTATCCCATGTTTCTCATAGAATGTTATGAACTCACTGGATGTGAATTCTCCACCTCTATCAGACCTGAGGCATTTTGTGTTTATGCCAGTTTCATTCTCTACCATAGGCTTGAATATTTTGAACTTCTCAAGTGCTTCAGATTTCTCTTTCAAGAAAGTCACCCACATCATCTGGGAGTAGTCATCAATCAACAACATGAAATACCTATCTCCTTGCAGAATCCTAATTCTTGCTAGACCATAGAGATCAGTGTGCACCAAGTCTAACAATCTAGTTGAAGATTGTTCTTTACTTTTGAATGAGACTCTATTATGCTTATCCAACTGACATTCTTTGCATAAACTGTTAGCAAGTTTCACCAGTCTTGGAAGATCTCTTATAGCCTGAGTGTTTCTTATCTTGATGATATTATCAAAATTCACATGATACGTTCTCCTATGCCACAACCAACTCTGATCAATTTGAACAAATAAGCAACTTTTGCTAGTACCAACCAAGTGAAAGATGTTACCTTTTGTTTGTGTACCAGATGCAATCTCAATTCTAGAGCTTTCAAAGATCTTGCATTTTCCATTTTTGAATCGTAGATCATAGCCTTTATCCACCAACTGTCCAACACTGAGAAGATTATGCTTCAGACCTTCAACATATAGAACATAACTATTTTTTTTCTTTCCATCAAAAGAAATGGTTCCTTTGCCTCTTATTCTGCCAGCAAAATTATCTCCAAACTTTACAACTCCACCTTCATATCTTTCCAAGCTTAAGAACTTACTCTTGTCACTAGTCATATGGTGAGAGCATCCACTCTCAATAACCCATTCATCCTTTTCTTCAACCTGAGCAGCCAAAGCACTTTCTATTATCTTATGATTGGCAGATTCAATAGGCATTAGATCTTCTTCTTTGATGGAAATAAACACCTAATCACTTCCAGGTTTGTTTCCTATCTTAGATTCATCATCTGTTACTCCTTCATCATCATCTTCTTGAACATAGTAACACTTCTTCTGAAACCTTGATCTATTAGGGTTAGGCCTTGAAGACCTTTCCAAACATCTTGAGGCAAAATGACCAATCTTATTATAGGCAAAGCATTTGAAAGGTAATTTTTCTTCATACTTACCGGATCCTCTTGGCAGTCTTTTTGAAATAAGGGCTTCAAGTTGTTTAGATTCTAACTCATCTTCTTCCAGATCTTTCCTTGCTTTATCATACCATGGTGATTTCCTTGAGGAACTTTCTCCAAGATCATATCTCTGTTTGGCTTTTGTAGAGGCACTAGCTTTGAATGCAAATTTAGTCTTGGGAAGTGCATCACCAAACTCAGCCAACTCAAATGCAGATGTCTTACCAAAGAATTGATCCCTTGTAATAGTTGTTAAAGCTCTTATTTCCTCAATAGCAACAACTTTGTGTTTGTAAGCATGAGGTAGAGATTTGAGAACTTTGGCAACAATCTCATCTTCATCCAATATTCCTCCAGCACATCGAATGCCACATACAAGCTCATTTACTTTTGTCATATATGAAGTGATATTCTCATCTTCACTCATCTTCAAGTTTTCAAACTTTCCTTTCAGACTTTGCAGCTTGGCACACTTAACATATTTGTCTCCTTCATAAATATTTTCCATCTTTGTCCAAATTTCAAAAGCAGTTTTCAAATTGATAACATTTGTCAGCTCTTAATTAGTCAAGGTACTCAGTAGGGCTTCTTTAGCTTGAAGATTATTGTCTTCATCTCTGACTTCATCCATAGTTGTTGGAACATTCTTTGGGGCGACATATTTAGTTGTAGTTATGTTCCAATAATGATTTCCCATGCATTGTAAGTGACATTCTATACGGCTCTTCCAAAGAGTGTATTTTGTTCCATCAAACCTTGGACTGTCCTTCTTGTAGGACGACATCCTAGATCTCCTCAAGTGGTTAAGCTTCTTCTAGAGGAACTTAGCTCTAATACCAATTGTTGGATTTAGGATAGATAATTGAGAGGGGGGTGAATCAGTTGTCACCAAAATCTTGTTCCTTATTCACTTTAAAACCTTCTTATATTTCAACAGCATATCAATGATTCAATCATGAAAGCTTAATGCAATAATTCAAGAGAAAAAACAAATTCAACACATATAACACCAAGATTTTAACATGGAAAAATTGGTTAAGGGAAAAACTATGGGGTGACTAACCCAAGATTGTATTCTCTATTAAAAGAATAAGAAGAATAAAATGGCACTTACTAGTTAGGGCTCACTACCCGAGCACACTGCTTACAAGAGGCCCACTGCCTACAAAAGACACACTGTCTACAGAAGAATATGAGTATTACATACTTGAACTAGAGAATAGCATCTTTACTATGCTTGAGTCAACTCCATTTAAGCTCAACACCTCTTCTCTGCTTTTCACTTCTCTTCACTACCACCTTCTCGTCATGACCACATGAATACATTTGAATGACTTCGCAACTCTTATTTATACATGACATCAACTTTGGAATGATCATCAAAGTCAGCACAACATACACTTATTTTATTACAGAGCAATGAAAAAAATACAACTTGACTTATTACAAAAACTTCATGTGCATCACTACACTGTCGGCCACACATAGATAGAACTTCAATATTCTTCAAGGAACATGACATGCTTCGCAAAACATCTTCAAGATCATCCGTAACATGCACAAATTATCCAATCAGCCAAGACTAGGAAGAACACCATCATCCAAAGGTAAATCTTCAATCACGAGATCAATCTTCAATGCGGAACACCAACACAAACTAGACACAATCTAGAGACCCCCACAAGCTTGCTTGAATCACCAAGAACATCTATACCACTTCTTCTTAC
This sequence comes from Cunninghamia lanceolata, assembly GCA_027924645.1. NCBI lineage: Eukaryota > Viridiplantae > Streptophyta > Pinopsida > Cupressales > Cupressaceae > Cunninghamia > Cunninghamia lanceolata. The sequence goes on along the minus strand of BSBN01000169.1, from coordinate 13,906,074 downwards.
TGTAATCATTTGCATCTTCATCTAGAACCTCAAGAACACAGTCGTCCATCACTATCACATTAGAAGGATTTCTTGTGGACCTCCAAACCACTAACCAATTGAGTTGTCAATTCAAATTAGCCTCCCAAACATGCCATTAGATCTGCAGAACATGATATTGTATTTTTGGATCTCACCAGACCTATTTGTGTCACTCTGTCAGCTCTGAATAGTTGCCAAAATCGGTTTTACTCTCATGGCCATAACTCCTCCACATTTTCACGCGAACCTCTCAAATCTTGACTAGATCATCTTTAGACACATATCTACAAACCCTTTGAGGTGTAATCTCTGATCTTCATCTAGTTGGGATCTTCACCTCATAGAGCTTCACTGTCTTCACTGTTCTTCTCTATTTCTGATAGGACTAATTTTCTTAAACTCCTCAGCACACAACTCATCCAATCCTTGACATCAATGCAATAGAAGTATGTTGACATCAATGACAACACCGGTTAGGCCCATACTTGCAACATAAAAATCAAAAGGCCTCTATTGGCCCTTCTAATGTAGATGATAATAATATACATTATTTGGATCATCAAGGGATTGGAATCCCCTGATACAAAATACACCATTAGGGATTTTGTGAATAAATAATTGAGATTGACTTTTTTCTCCTTCAAGAAGTAAATGCAATTGGTTTCCAATTGGGAAATAATAAAAAATTTATTTGGAAAAATGCAAAACAATCAAGGTTATTAAAAATGATAGAGGAAGGGGTGGTGTTTCTATGTTGATGAATAGCAAATGGGCCAATAACTATCTTCTAGTGTTTGGGTAGTTTTAGGATTGATGAAATGTGAACATAATTGAGAATTTATAATTGTTTGGTCCTTAACTTGTTGGTAAGACAATTTGTCAGCATAGTATTGCCAACTCGGCTCCCTATTGTCATTCCATTATGTGATTTGGTTTGTCACCAATTCAATATGAGAAACAATGAGCTCTAATAACATGGCAATGCCTCTCCTATGATCAGTGCTTGCATTTAGAGTATTTAACGTTTTAGTTAGGGTTTCAAGATGCTTTTTGTTTTCTTCAATTCACCCTAAATAATTTTCTTGTGTGTCTCTTTGATGGTAAGGACATGAAGGTTTGGGTCTTGAGGATTTTGAACCTCCTCTATTGGATTAGGGTTTTGTGGTGCCTCATTGATTGACAATTCAACATAAAAATCCAATAAAAACATTGCAAAATTAAAGATTTATTTTTAAATTCATAAAAAACAATCAAACCCTACCTTGTTCAACTTCTACACCATCTACACTTCATTCACAATGTTCTCAAGAGCTAGATTGGTGAGGTGGCATAGTGAAATTCTTGATTGTACTTTGAAATTGTTGGTTCCCTTGTTCTTATAATGCACTTACAGTTGCAGAGGTGAAACCTATAGCCAAATTTTCCAAATGAGTTGCAGGTTTCACTTTTGCATCTTTTATTTTTATGTTTAACTAACCTAAAATGCGAGAAAATTATAACGCACTCATGTTGTATGTCCTATAGGACCAAAAAGTAGTTGTGGCCACTTTTTTGTCACTCAACTTTATGCATTGACTCCCACAACCAAACCTACTATTACATGATTGGTACAAAATTGAAGAACTTACCATGATTTTATGATTTTATGTCAAAACCACAACTCAACCAAAATCTTCAAGAGATTTGCATGGAAACAAGTTGTCCACATCATCATATTTACCAAGGATTGTCTATCTATATTGATAGATCATAATTGATAACTCAACGAAAAACTCCAAGGGCTCTCCATACTAACAAGTTGTGAACATTTTCAAAAGGAAAATGAAGTTAAGCATCATTTATCAATAGAACTAAAGATGTCAATGAAATCTCAATGCACACATAAAGTAGGTATTAGGAACTCCTCATAACACCAACAACTAATGCAAAAGATCATCCTTCATAAAGTGATGGATGCATTAAAATTTCATGGCAAAAAACCTCAAAAAAATGTTTCATACTACAAATCACAGCAATCATAGTAAACAACTAGATCCATTAAAATTTCATGGCAAAACACCTCAAAAAAATGTTTCATACTGCAAATCACAACATCCATAGTAAACAACTAGATCCATTAAAATTTCATGGCAAAAAACCTCAAAGAAATGTTTCATACTGTAAATCATAGAAGCCATAGTAAACAACTAGATCCATTACAATTTCATGGCAAAAAACCTCAAAAAAATGTTTCATACTGCAAATCACATCAACCATAGTAAACAACTAGATCCATTAAAATTTCATGGAAAAAAACCTCAAAAAATGTTTCATACCACAAATCAGAGCAACCATAGTAAACAACTAGATCCATTAAAATTTCATGGGAAAAAACCTCAAAAGTATGTTTCATACTGGAAAAAATAGAAAAATCCTTCAGTGTTTTTTTTTTCGAATTGATTGTTTCATTCATTATTTGATAAAAAAAATTGTGCAGGTGTTTGTTAAGGCGCAGAAGTTCAAGGCCTATTGCAAGAGATACCATGTCAAATTCAAGCGAAGGTGAGGTATTTATATATGATATATTTTTAGTGTCTAGGTTGTTTGAGGTTTTTGGTTAAAAATGTATTTTAGGCTCTGCGTATGTGGGAAAATGCACGACTCTTTACTTTTATGAAAAAATCTATTTCAAGGTTTTATATTTTGTCAGGGTTGCAGAAGAAGCAAATCATAGCAACCATAGTAAACAACTAGATCCATTAAAATTTCATGGCAAAAAACCTCAAAAAGATGTTTCATACTGGAAAAATCTAAAAATCCTTCAGTGTTTTTTCTTCCTAATTGATTGTTTCATTATTATTTCATCAAAAAAAAATTGTGCAGGTGTTTGTCAAGGTACAGAAGTTCAAGGCCTATTTCAAGAGATACCATGTCAAATTCAAGCAAAGGTGAGGTATCTATATATGATATATTTTCAGTGTCTGGGTTATTTGAGGTTTTTGGTTAAAAATGTATTTTAGGCTCTGTGTATGTGGGAAAATGCACGACTCTTTACTTTTATGAAAAAAAATCTATTTCAAGGTTTTATATTTTGTCAGAGTTGCAGAAGAAGCAAATCATAGCAACCATAGTAAACAACTAGATCCATTAAAATTTATGGCAAAAAACCTCAAAAAAATGTTTCATACTACAAATCATAGTAGCCATAGTAAACAACTAGATCCATTAAAATTTCATAGCAAAAAACTTAAAAAAAATGTATCATACTGCAAATCATAATAACCATAGTAAACAATTAGATCCATTAAAATTTCATTGCAAAAAACCTAAAAAAAATGTTTCATACTGCAAATCATAGCAGCCATAGTAAACAACTAGATCCATTAAAATTTCATGGAAAAAACCTCAAAAAAATGTTTCATACTACAAGTCATAGAAGCCATAGTAAACAACTAGATCCATTAAAATTTCATGGTAAAAAACCTTAAAAATTTGTTTTATATGGAAAAAAACCTCAGAAAAATGATTGCTGACTCTTACTTGAGAAATGTCTTTTGGGGTTTTGGGCTAATGGGCTTGTAGGGTTAGGGTATGTTGATTTGTATGCTCCTTGACTAGTTTTTGAACAAAAGAGCAACAAGGATATTGTTGCACAAATCGCATATGCAACACTTTTTGAAGATGTTACAATGGTAGCTGCTTACTCTCATGAGCTACCTCGATATGTCCTAGAAGTCAGCCTCATAAACTATGTTGTAGGTACATTCAAATAACCCTAATCTCTATTCATATTTGTTGATTGACATTGGTGTGTTAGCTAAAACAAAAAAAATTTAACTCTTTTGTTGTATACTGATCCATTAAAATTTCATGCCAAAAAACCTCAAAAAAATATTTCATACTGCAAATCATAGCAGCCATAGTAAACAACTGGATCAATTAAAATTTCATGGAAAAAAACATCAAAAAAATGATTCCTAACTCTTACTTGAGAAATGTCTTTTGGGGTTTTTGGCTAATGGGCTTTTAGGGTTAGGGTATGTTAACTTGTATGATCCTTGACTTGTTTTAGAACAAAAGAGCAACAAGGATATTGTTGCATAGATCACATATGCAACATTTACTGGAGATGTTACAATGGCAGCTGCTTAGTCTCATGAGTTGCTTCGATATAGCCTGGAAGTTGGCCTCACAAACTATGTTGCAGGTACATTCAGATAACCCCATTCTCTAGTCATATTTGTTGATTGACATTGGTGTGTTAGCTAAAACAAAAACATTTTAACTCTTTTGTTGTATACTTATCCATTAAATTTCAAGGCAAAAAACCTCAAAAAAATATTTCATACTGCAAATCACAGTAGCCATAGTAAACAACTAGATCCATTAGAATTTCATGGAAAAAAACTCAAAAAAATGATACAGTGGATATTTATGTATCTTTCATTTGCTTTTGTAGCATACTATACTAGTCTCTTGTTATCCCGTCAAGTGCTGAAGCAGTTGGAGATGGATGATGAATATGTTGGCAATGAGGAGGTGATGCATGAGTTATTTGATGTATTTTCTTATTAAATTTAAAATTGCAAGTCTGATAATAACATATACAAACCACCTGGCTTCAAAATTAGAGATTCTATATTGGGTGTTGTGTGAAGGAATTTGATTTGCATCTGGCATTACTTTTTGAACCTTGTAATTTAACATTGGATGGTGAATATTACTTGTTCGGCATCAATTTTTTGAGTCTCTTTATTTTAGCATTGGTTATCTAAGGGACTACTGAGGGGTTTATTTATATTATCCATCAACTATTGTACTCTTTGATTTGTCCATAAATCTTATACCCTGGGGCTTTGATGCTAAGTTTTTGTTGATAATTTTTTAATGTAGTTTACTCAAATGTTCTTTTACAGGGGATGTTATAGTGGGAATCCCTTCTATAGTTGTATTTATAGTAAGACTCCTTTCTATAGTCATATTTATAGTAGGACTCCCTTCTATACATCAAAGTTCCTTCCATTGCCCTATTTTTACATCATCTTCATTTTTTCCCTGCTTCCCTAGTTGAACATTTTGTAGGGATTGTGCCATCCTCTTTATGTCAATTTAGGTAAATTCAGTACTTTAATGAAAATGCTTGTTGTTCTGATATTGTTGGCAGGCCACTGGAGAATATTATAGTGTGGAGCCAGGTGACTCTAGGAGGCCATTCAGGGCCCTGTTGGATGTGGGTCTTGTCAGGACAACTACTAGAAGCTGAATTTTTGGAGCTCTCAAGGTTGGCTAGTTAGTAATTTTTGTTACTTAGAATTACATCTCATAAATGTGAACTAGTTTCTACTCAGTCAGGCATTCTGTTAATTGTTATTGAATTCAATTTAATTTGTTTATGTTGTAGCTTTCTCTTGAAGTTAAGACTATGACTAGTTTTGTATTTTTAACTATGTAACTCCAAATCCAAATGAGTCTGTTAATTTGTTTGAGTCACAAAAGTGTTTTGGTTGTTTATGTTGATTTGTATTTTTTTCTCCCTCGAACAGCTAGTTCTTATCTTTTTGTGACCATTGTGAATTGTAATTTTGTCTTCCTGTATGGCTTTGGCAATGGTATGGCATGTATTTGTGTTTGTAAATATGCTTATCTTGAAATTTAGTTTTAATTCATATTTATTTATTTTTAATAGAAATTAACAGTGTATGTTATGCCTTTCTGCACTCGATTAAGTGATTATTTAAATTTAATATATATTGTTAAATTTGGACTAAGTGAAATATAATTGTTCCTATTTTACTTTGTTTCTACTTTCTCAATTATTGTGCTATTGTTTGTATTTAGGGGGTGTTGGATGGGGGACTAGATATTCCTCATAGTGAAAAGTGCTTTGCTAGATTTAGGAAAGATGATAGAAGTCTGGATACTGATGTACACCGAAAATATATATTTGGAGGTCATGTCTCTACATACATGAAGGTGAGAAAATTTCCACTGTGATAATGCTCTTTAGTTTTTGTAATTGTCTCACTAGGAAAGATTCTTTATGGAAAAATTACAGCATAATTGTCAACTTTGTGAAAATTGGAAAAGTAGGTGTATATTTGCCAACTTTGTGAAAATGTGTAATTTATCCTCCTATCTTTGCTTGCTGAATAGTTTTATTCCCATTCAGCTTGTACTGTTTTACATAATTTGTTTACTATTGGATTTTTTTTTCTAAATCTTTTGTTGCTACTGCTTGTTAATGTTGTAGTAAGCACTTACACAATTTATTCTTTCTATTTGTTACAGTAGATATTTATGCATCTCTCATTTGCTTTTGCAGCTTACTGTACTAAACTATCAAAGAATTTTTAGGAAGTACTATTGTTAAATGACAAACAACAAATTGGTGAACTTTCTCTCAGGTATTAGTTCCTACATGAAAATCCTAATAAAAGGAGTCTTAAGGGGATAAATCATAAAAGATTGTATTTCATGAAAATTTGTTTCTAGAAATACCTCCAAATTTTCTCTATGGCACTTGCTGAGAAATTTATCCTTAGAAAACTAAGTCTGATGCATATGCATTGTGTATGGAGAAGTTTCATTAGAACTTGTCTATTGTAATTGTGGGATTCTCCCATTTCTTGGAAAGTTCTAGGCTATATTCAGGATAAATGGCTCTATAGTTTTGGTATATTGAGTTACTTTCATTTGCATTCAGAGGTGCTACATTGTTGCATCTGATCATTATGCTTTTGCTTATTATTCATATTATTTGTTTGGGTAGTAATTTGTAGCAGATCCTAAAACCTTCTCTTTTCTATGAATGTGAGATGTTGTGGTGTTATAATTTTTATTGAGCATGGTTACTATGTTTTAGTATATCATAGTGATAGTGTATTCTTCTGGTATATTGTGGGTTTATTTAGTTCTAAAATGATAATCATCTTTAGAGTTTTGATATTGGTTTCATTAGTATTAAATTATTTGTGGACCAAAGCAAAATTCACTATGAGAAGTAGCAGTTCGAATTAATGAGCTAAACTATTTTTGAATAAATTGTATTAAAATTAATAGCTACATTTTCTGGTTTTTAGGTAATAGATTACAACCCAAGGAATATCCAGGTCAGTGAAATCCTAAGCTTTTGGTGATCTGAAGGGTTTTCTTTTCTTATAATTGTTAGGATTTTGTGGACTTAGAAGGCTAGGTGAGATGAACATGCTTTTGGTTTATAGCAACTTTTTAAAATTGGTCTTTTGGAATTGCAAGATTCTCCCATTGTCTACTAGTTTTTGGGCTTTCTTTGGGATTAAGTTATCTTCATTTTTATATTGTAGAATATTTGAATGCTATTTATAGCGTGTGTACAAGCATCATTGTGTAGTTCTAAAGTTAAAAACCAAAATTAGCATGGTATGGAACATAAATAAATACAATTTATTGAATTAAAACAAGATTCTGAATTAAACCTTCAATGACTTGTTCAATCAAGTCAACACAAACAAGAAACACAAATGTTTTGAGTATTAATTTCATTACCTTACTGTAATTGTAAGCATTCTTAATTAAGAAACCTGGAGCTATCTAGCACAGACTTGGAAGACAAGTCTCTTGGATGGAAAGGTCATATGTTAGTATTTCCTTTAGGCTTTATATTATTTCTGAATATATATTTTTATCTATGTATACACTTCTTATAATCCTATGTGTAGCTTTGGTGGAGTCATGTTTTGGTTCTAAAGTTTTGAACCAAAATTTGCATGAGATGGAAGAGATTGCATACATGGGACATAAATAAACATATTTTTATTAGATAAAACAAGATTCTAAATTAAACCTACAATGACATTGCAAGGTCATGGTACCATTATGTCTATTCACTTGTTCCCTGCCATAGTACTGCAAACCATTTCTATGACCATCACTGGACCATGGTATACTAAACATCACTTGAAGCCTTTCACCGCACTACCACACTCCTACATTGAAACTGTCACGGGGCCGTGATACTCAACTTTTACATAACATAAAATCCTTATATTGCCATACCGCAAGCCTCACTTGAGGCTACCACAGGGGCATGGTGTACTATTTTCCTCTACTCATTCTTACCGCCATATCGCAAGTCTCACTTGAGGCTACTGTAGGGGCAGTGTATTGTTTTCCTCTGCTCCTTACTGTATTACAGTTAGTTAGTCTCTTGACTACCATGGGACTATGGTGATGTATCGTATGCCACTTAAATTTATACCACCATCTAGCCACTTCATTTTGAGACCGTTGTGGGGCTATGGTAATCGATCTTTACATACCGCGATGCCACAAGTGCAATCTCTTCATGCTGTGGGATATTGATAATTGCTCCCTTGTTATCCTTGGTTCTCGCACACCCACCAATACCTTTTGAGTGACCTATGGGACTGCAATGAAAGACAAAAACACATCAATGGTAAAAAATACAAATATCTTTCACATGAACTTGGTATGGGATGCCTGTGAATGACTCCTAGAATAATTTTAAAAGAAATATGGATCCCTAAGATGGATTTAGGGAAGGAAATTTGCATGAAAGGAAGTGGGACTATGAGAATTTTGAATGGTCCTAATAGAGACCATATTGTTTTTAGGTATTCTATCAAATAGTTCATGTGCCTTGTCCATGGTTCCACATTTTGCATACATGTTTACTAGCGTAGTTGCAACTACAACATCTGATAAAATTCCTCTATCCTTCATTCTTTGATGGATGTCCATAGTCTGTTCAAAAGCAATACTTTAGATTTTATTATATTGGCACAACGTCTACTAAAACTGAAGCCACAAAGACAATTTAGATATTTAGAAATTGTAAAAGCTATTGAGTTTTCTTCTTTTAGCTAATGGGCAATTTCTTTCTGTGTAAATTTCTCATTTCTCTCATCTTTCCTCATTGTACAGGTTGCCGCTCTTACACTATTTAGCCTTGTGATGATATATTCAATCATTATTCCTATTTCACTGTATGTGTCAATTGAGGCAAGAATTATTGTTCAATGAAGTTTGAAATTCTATTTGATATTTAAATATGCTTAACATGGAAACCACTTTAATTTTCTTAAAACTACATTTCTATCTTTGACTTGCTTCAGTTTTTAATGGCATCTAGATGCTAAAGTTTATCTAGTCTACTAAATTCATCAATAAAGATATACTTATGTATCATAAGGAAAATGAAACTCCTGCTTTGGCATGAACATCAAATCTGAACGAGGAGCTAGGACATATCTCAGCAAGTCACAATTAAATGTGTTCGTTATAGATAGTTTAACAGTTTCTTGATAAAAATTTACAAACAAAGATGAAAAATATGTTTTTGTATTAAAGTTTAAAGTTTAAACCATTTTCCAATTTGTTGTTTGTTACAGTTTTTATTAGTCAAAACTTTCTCTCCCCTAGAAAATGAATTCCTGGAACAAGTGAGGAAAAACATCATGAGTGTTATTGAGTCTCTTTTGGGCTGGCCTTACTGTGCCACCTGGACTTGGTAGACCATGAAGGGGACCCACAACTTGGAAAGTTCAAGCCTAGTTCTGTAACTATGTAGTCCATGAGACCACATTTTCTTTTATACATTCTATCAAATAGTTCACGTGCCTTGTCCATGGTTCCACATTTTACATACATGTCTACTAGGACAATTGCAACTACAACATCTAAAGGAATCAAGGCTTCCATATACTTCAAAGGAAATTTTATTAAATGTATATATTGTTTTATGATCTTGTTTATCAAGTCTAGCAAATGTTAGCTTTTTATTGATAATGTTCTATAGATTTTTCATTATGGTTCAACTGGGAAAACTTTAAAAGAAATCATTGATCGAGTACTAAAAACTATATTTTTAATTTGCAGGTCCTCTCTTTGTTGTTTGCAATAATCCTTCGTATCATGGTTTCACCCACAAGGAACAATTATGACAGTGATATGGCTGTAAAAGAATAAGAGGACCTTCTCAAAAGGCAGTGATAGTCATTTGAGGGTGAGAAACACTTAAAGACCCATGGATGATAGGGTTAAACTAAGAGCCATAAGTAGAAGACACAGGGACATTTGAAACAATATAGTGATAAGAGTGTGAAGAGATTGGATACTTTCAATCTAACCTAAAGACAAAAAGTGATGGTCCTGATGAAATGGCATCATGTCAATGATAGTGCTTCAAAAACAATTATGACCATGGTAGAAGCACTCCTCAAACTTGAGTGAATATGTTTGTAAATGAGGATATATGATAGTGAGGATTGAAATGACAGTCTGTGAAAGAGATTCCAGCTATGCATGAAGAAAACCTACAAGTGACTATCAAGGGGCAGAGATTCATGCAAAAAACAATGATCATCCAAAAATAATAGAAAATCTTAGAGTCAATGTGAAGAACTATGCAAAGGTTACAATCTTGTCAGTGTCTCAAGATGCATTTAAAGGGGTAAGGAGATAGCCTTCAAGTATGTATTTGACAGTGCCAAATCTAATTATAGTCAAGAGTCTTCATGTTAGATGCATGAACACCTAGGACAATACCATAGTGTTGGTACAAGTGAGTAGCAACAAGATTGAGGGTTATCATGAGCTATCTTCCAAGACAGATATTTTGCAACAATAGTACATAATGGGATGTTGATTTCTATAGTAGATGTGATGATATGATATGACAATTGTTCATGATAGTGATGTGATAAGTGACATGACTAATGATGGACTGTGCGAACTTGTAATAGTTTGTAAGATGACATAGAGTGCATACCTAGGTAATAGTAGTAGTGATGAACTATTTTCAAGGAATTTGGAAAAGATACAATGATGTCAAATGTAGTCAAGGAATTCAATAGAGGGGAAGTGTTCTACATTGATGGGAGGCATAGTACAAGTGAAAGCATGCTAGAATAATGAGCTAGGTAGTGGTAGTCATGAGGCATTGTTATTTTATAAAGGGAGAATGCATGGCAGTAGGTTGACAAGTGATCAGACAATACATTTCAAGAAGCTACAAGTTTGATTAGTACAATACATAGCCTAGTCATTAGGCAATATTGTTGAATAATAGTCCATGACAATTGAGGCATCCTACCAAAGATGACAATCATTAGAGGCATAATCATCAGAGATAAGGATAGTTTATTGCTACAAGTAAAAATTAACAGTGGTATCTTATGAACTAGAGCAAGTTGGGTGCATGAGACAAGATCTCTATAGAGAGGACAGTGTGATCTTGAACTAGGATAGTGAGCTTCAATATCGGATAGTCATTGATTTGTGAAGACATCTATGAATGTCTTTGTGCTTCTATGATTAGTGATACTCATAAAATCATTTTCTTGCTCATTCTTTGAGCTATGTATTATAACCATGAAGGTTTTTTTAGCAAATAGAAAGCATTGTAACTTATTTCTAGATCTGTATTCTATTTGTAAGCATTTTTTATCAATAAAACAAGTTGTTTTTACCTTCTCAAAGCTTTTTCATTATGCAAGGTTCAAAATATATTACTAAATATACTAATGACTAAATGCAAGCTTCAAAATGACTAAATATACTACTAATTGACATCAATTAATAATTAAATTGACTAAATATACTACCAATTGACAGAATTCAGTGAAAAGTGAATAAATATGACTAAATATATGACCAGAATTAAATTAGTCAATAAAAATGACCAAATATACTACTAAATTGATCAAAATAATGATTAAAATTAATGACTAAATACACTACCAATAGACAAAAATCAGCGAATAAAAATGACTAAATAAGTGACCAGTTAACAACAATCAATGACTAAATTAACGAATAAATATAGTAGTGAATAAAAAATGATGAAATAAGTGACCAGATTACAAAAATCAATGACTAAATATACTACCAAATCGATCAATCAAAAAAACCAATAAATGACTAAAATGGTTTAGTCATCAATTTGGTTGCGTTATAAATGACTGGTAATAAACTACTAATGGTCACGTGACCATGTTTGTGTTGAAATAATAGTAGATAACTGAGAGGGAGGGTGAATCAGTTGTCTCAAAACTTTTAACTTTTGTTTCGTTTAATCTTCTTTACCACTTACTGACAGATTAATGATATAACTATGAAAGCATGAATCGTTAACACATGAGTAGAAACATATTCAACACACATAACACCAAGATTTTTACATGGAAACCTAATTAAGGCAAAACCATGGTGGGGGTTAACCCACAAGATTTATTCTCTATTAAAAGAATAGAAAATGGGAAGGCACTTACCTTCGGGTGTACTTCCCAGAGCTCACTGCTCCAAGAGACTCACTGTCTAAAAAATACATAAATGGTTACCATAGAAAGGATGAATTGTGAAATAGCATCTTCACTATGCCATGATTCAATTCCATTTAAGCTCACAATACCTCTGCTCTATCTCCATTTACTTCTTCACTACCTTCACATCATCACACTCTTCCTCTTCTACTCTTCTTTTCCTCTACTTTGCCTTTTCTTAGAATCTTATCATTTTTGCTCAAGGACACACTTTCCATGACTCATTTACAAGTATTTATATGCTACATCAACCTTGGAATGAGTCATCAACGTTAGCATTACATTCATCAACCATTGGAACAATCTCCAAGGTCAACATTACAAATATTTTCAAAAAGATTTGAATCGATATAAAATACTACATGTGGATAACTACACTATCAGCCAAACATAACTGGGACTCAAATCTTCCTTGAACAAAATGCCACACTTCATATAGCTTCTCTTTGATCATCTACAACATGTATGAATCATCCGGTCGGCCAAGACTGGAAAGAACAACACTCAAGGAGAAATCTTCAACTGCGATCTTGATCTTCAATGCAGACCACCAACACAATAGGCACATGATCCAGAGACCACCACAAGCACAATGAAATCAACAAGAAAAACCGCACCACCTCAAATCACCAGAATCACTTGCATCTTCATACTAGAACTTAAGAACACTAATTGTCATGACTGTCATAGTAGAAAGATTGCTTGCGGACCTCCAAACCATGAAGTTGAGAATACACACCAACCTCCCAAACATAATTTTAGAACCACAGACTATAATATTCCAATGCAGAGCAATCCAGACCAAATTCTTGTCACTCTATTGCCTCTGAACAACTGCAAAATGCAATTCTACTCAGATGATCATAACTTCATCAATACTTCATGCGGACCTCTCAAATCTTAAATGGAGTAACTTTAGACAATCCTCTACAAACACTTTAGTCCACAGAGTCTGATCTTCATTTCACTAGAAATGTGGAACAATCTACTTTACTTGTCTACATTGTCTTTACTATCTCTGACAAGGAGATGTTTGTTTCAAATATGTGCCTAAGTAGTGTTGTCATTGATGTCAACATATTCTTGTTGCCATTGGTGTTAACTGTATCCTATTTTGTTGTCTGTATAGAAGACTAGATTGTTGAGGATATTGATAAAATTAATGGCAATGAGTGCATGCGAACCATATGGATGTGTAGAGGATTGTCATAGGTTGCCCCAGTTAAGAATTGAGAAATCCACATGAAGATTTGAAGAAGTTATGGCCATCTGAGTAGAACTAGATTTTGCAGTATTCAGAAGAAACAATGTGATAGTAAGTTGGTCTGGATTGCTCCGCGGTGAAATATCTTGGTCTACGGATCTGAAGGCATATTTGGGAAGTCAATGTGTATCATCAACTCTAGTGGTTCATGGTTTGGAGGTCTACAAGCTATCCTTCTAGTTTGGTAGTCATGGTAGAGAGTGTTCTTAAGGTTCTAGAGGAAGATTCAAATATTTTTGGTAATATGGTTTAGAGTGAATGTTATTGGTGATTTCAATGTGCTTGTGGAGGTCTCTAGATTGTGTGGCTACTATGTTGGAGGTCTGCATTGAAGTTTGAGCTTGTTGATTGAAAATTTCTTCTCTTAAGGTTGATTTCTTAGCATGTTGCAGATACTTTAATAGCATTTTTAAGAAGCGTGGAGTGGTTGTAGAAGCACATTCAAGTCCCAGTTGTGTTTAGCCAATAGTGTGATGATCTGCGTCAAGTTTAACCAACCTTGTTGATCATTTTAAGGTTGATGAACCATATAAATACTTGTTGAAGAGTTATTGAAAAGTATCCTTGTGCAAAATAGATAAAATCCAAATAAAGGATTAGGAGAAGAGAAGAGAAGAAAAGGAGTGAGAGAAGTATAGAGTGTGAAGTTAGTAAAGAAGAATTTGGAGCAAAGTAGAAGTTCTTGAGAATTCATTGAAATTGAATCAGGCATGAAGTCGATGATATTTCTTAGTTAATTCTTTCTATTCTAAATAAATTCTATAGGCAATGAGACTCTCTTTTGAGCAGTGAGCTCTAGGCAGTGCATCCGAAGGCATGTGCCTTATATTTTTTAAAGTACTTTTAATAGGGTACAAATCTTGTGGGTTAACCCCCACCATGGTTTTCCCCTTAACTAGGTTTCCACGTCAAAATCTTGGTGTCAAGTGTGTTGATTATGTTTTTGCTCTTATGTTGTTGATCCATGTTTTAATGTTTACATCTTTAATCTGGTAGTAAGATAATAAAGAAGGTTAAAAGAAGAAAAACTTATTATTGTGGGACAAGTGATTCACTGCCCCCCTCTTAGTTGTCTAGTCTAATTCCAACAATTGATATCAGAGCCAGATCCTCTTATAAAAGCCTGACCACTTCAGGAGATCTAGGGTGTCAACCTACAAGAAGGATAGTGCAAGATTTGATGGAACGAATTATTCTATTTGGAAGAATCGCATGGAGTGCCATTTACAATGCATGGGTGATGCCTATTGGGTGATAACCAGTGTTGAGTACAAACCTCTAAAAAAAGGTCATTCAACTCCAGATCAAGTCAAAGATGCTGAAAATAACCTTCAAGCTAAAGAAGCCTTGTTGAGTGTCCTGACTGATTTAGAAAAGACAAATGTCTTTGGTCTAAAAACTACTTATGAAATCTGGAAAAAGCTAGAGTATCTGTATGAAGGTGATAAATATGTCAAATGTGCCAAATTGCACAGTCTGAGAGAAAAATTTGAAACTATGAGGATAAGTGAAGATAAAACATCACAATCTACATGCAAAAGATAAAT
The DNA here is from genome assembly GCA_027924645.1 of Cunninghamia lanceolata. NCBI lineage: Eukaryota > Viridiplantae > Streptophyta > Pinopsida > Cupressales > Cupressaceae > Cunninghamia > Cunninghamia lanceolata. The sequence continues at coordinate 13,890,943 of BSBN01000169.1, read as the reverse complement.
GAACTTGGGTGTGGTATCAAGTGTGTTGGTGGAACTTTGGAAGAATTAGAAATTGTATCAAAAGTGCTCAGATCTTTACCAGATTCATACAAACATAAGGTTGCAACTATAGAGGAGATTAGGACTGTCTCAGAGGTTACAAGAGATCATCTGGTTGGCAAAATTTTAGCTTTTGAATTAAGTGAGTTTGGTGATTCTCTTCCCAAGTCTAAATCTGCATTTAAGGCCAGTGTATATGGAAAACAAAGATATGATCTGGGTGAAATCTCTTTTGAAAGGTCAAACAGATTCATGAAGACAAGGAAGGATCTTGAAGATGTTGAATTTGAAACTGCCGATCTTGAAGCTCTTCTTGCCAAAAGATTTCCAAGAGGATCTAGTAAGTATGAAGGAAAATTGCCACTTAAATGTTTTGCTTGTAATAAGATTGGTCATTTTACCTCAAGATGTCTGGAGAGGTTTTCAAAACCAAACCCTAATAGATACATAAATTAGAACAACTGTTACTATGTCCAAGAAACTAGAGGAGTCACATATGATGAATCTGATCATGGAGGTTCCCCTAAAAATGATTGGGTGTTCATTGCCATCAAAGAAGAAGATCCGGTGTCTATTGATTCTACTAGGTATGCAAATAAGGAAAGTGCCTTGCCCGCTTAGGTTATAGATAAAGATGAATTGGTGATTGATAGTGGATGTTCTCATCATATGATTGGAGATAAGAGTAAGTTTGTGAAATTTGAAAATTATGAAGGTGGGCTAGTGAAATTTGGAGATAACTCAGCTAGTAGAATCCATCTCTTTTGATGGTAAGAATAGCACCAATGATGTTTGGTATGTGGAAGGACTGAAGCATAATCTTCTTAGTATTGGACAGTTGGTTGATAAAGGTTATGATCTTTGATTCAAGGATGGAAAGTGTAGAATCTTAGAGAGTTCTGGAATTGAAATTGCACCTGGTACTCAAACTAAAGGTAAGATTTTTCATTTAAGCAGCTCTGATGAAAGTTATTTAATTGCTTAGATAGATCAAAGTTGGTTATGGCATAGGAGGATGTGTCATGTGAATTTTTGATAACATTGTCAAAATAAGTACCACTTAGGATGTAAGAGATCTTCCAAAACTTGTGAAACTTAATAGCATGTGTAGAGAATGTCAATTGGGGAAACAGAGAAAAATTTCATTCAAAAGTAAGGAACAAGTTTCAAATGGTCAATTAGAACTAGTACATACTGATCTCTGTGGTCCTACTAGAATTAGGAGTGTGCAAGGAGATAGATATTTCATGTTGATGATTGATGACTACTCTAGAATGATGTGGGTAACCTTCCTGAAAGAAAAATCAGAAGCTCTTGACAAATTTAAGGTGTTCAAAGTGATGGTGGAAAATGAAATTGGTGAAAAATTAAAATGTCTAAGATCCGACAGAGGTGGAGAATTTACTTCTCATGAGTTTGATGCTTTTTGTGAAAAGCATGGCATAAAAAGATAGTATCTGCTCCTAGGACTCCCCAACAAAATGGAGTTGTGGAAATAAAGAACCGGACCATTCAAGAAGTTGCCAGAACCATGATGATGGAAACAAATCTTCCTCAAGTTAATTGGAGAGAAGCTATAAGTACTATTGTCTACACTCTTAACTAGGTGTAAATCAAAGGCAACTCCGCTAACACCCCTTATGAACTATGGTTTGGTCATCCTTCTATTGTGAGATATTTTAGTATTTTTGGTAGTAAATGCTATATCAAAAGAGATGAGGATTTAGGCAAGTTTGATACAAGAAGTGATGAGGGAATATTTTTGGGATACTAGGTACTCAAAGCAAGGCTTACCGGTGCTTCAACAAGAGGTTGAAAAAGATTGTTGAAAGTGCTAATGTTAGAGTTGATGAGAGCAAGGAAGGACATTCCGGGTTCTATGGATATGATTTAGATGATCACAATAAAAGTCAAAGTCAAGGAAGGTTAGTTCAAAATTTGACTCAGTTACAGATTGATCCAGAAATTCCAGAGACTCAAGGAATTAGTACAGATGTTGAGGAACAAGCTCAAGAAATAGAAGCCCAAGAAATTTCCAAAACCGCCAGGTATGTAAGAATGAATCATCCTAAAGATCAAATCATAGGAGATAAAAATAGAGGTGTTCAAACTAGGAGAAGAGTTGTTGAAGATCAAGAAGAGATTTGTTTGATTTCAAAAATTGAACCTAAATCAGTAAGTGAAGCTTGCAATGATGAAAATTGGGTTAAGACAATGGAAGAAGAATTGATGCAAATTGAAAAGAATCACACTTGGGATCTTGTTCCCAGACTTGAGGACAAAAATGTGATTGGAACCAAATAGGTCTTCCACAATAAACTGAATGAAGATGGTGAGGTTGTAAGAAACAAGGCAAGGTTGGTATGTAAAGGTTATTATCAAGTGGAAGGAATTGATTTTGAAGAAATTCTTGCTCCAGTGGCAAGAATAGAGGTAGTCACATTATTTCTTGCTTTTATTACTTTCAAAGATTTTAAGGTTTATCAGAAGGATGTCAAATCATCATTTCTAAATGGAGATTTGGAGGAAGAGGTATACATTGAACAACCAGAAGGATTTCAGTTGTCTAATCAAGGAGATATGGTTTGTAGACTAAGAAAAGCCTTATATGGACTCAAGCAAGTTCTAAGAGCCTGGTATGCTAGATTGGATAAGCATTTTCTTAAGCTAGGATTTAGCAAAGGTATCGTTGATAGTAATCTATACTTCAAGATAAATCATGAGGACATTCTAATTATTGAGGTCTTTGTTGATGATATCATTTTTGGTAGAAATGAATGCATGTGCAAAGCATTTGCTGATCAGATGAAAAGTGAGTTTGAGATGTCAATGTTTGGTGAGATGAATTTCTTCCTAGGTCTGCAAATTGTTCAGTCAGACAAAGGTATCTTCATATCTCAGTCCAAGTATGTGAAAGAATTGTTGAAGAAGTTTGGAATGGAAGATTTAAAGCCAATAGGTACTCCTATGGTAACTGGATGCAAGCTAAGCAAAGATGATGACTCCCCAAAGGCAAATCAGAAAAGGTATAGATAAATGATTAGAGGATTACTCTGTCTGACTCAGACCAAACCTGACATCATGAATGTAGCTGGACTTGTTGCCAGATTTCAAGCTAATCCAAAAGAATCCCATGTTGTGGCAACTAAAAGAATTTTTAGATATCTCAAGGGGACAATTGATTATGGACTATGGTATCCAAAGGACAATGATTTCACTCTTCATGCATATACACATGATGATTGGGTAGGAGATGTGGATGACATAAAAAGTACTAGTGGTGGTACATTCTTCTTAGGAAGAAGATTGGTCTCTTAGATGAGCAAGAAGCAAGAAGCAATTTCTCTGTCTACTGTAGAAGCAGAGTATATAGCAGCAACAAACAATTGTTCTCAAGTTCTATGGATGAAACAAATGTTGAAGGACATCAGTGTTGTGTTTGAGGAGCCAGTGACAATCTTTTGTGATAATTCAAGTGCTATAAGCATTTCCAAGAATCTGATATTGATTTCAAAGACAAAGCATATGTCTATCAAGTTTCACTTCTTGAGAGAGAAAGTTAATGAGAATGAAGTCAAGTTTGAGTTTGTGTCCTTCAAAGATCAGATTGCAGATGTCTTCACTAAGCCTCTTCCCAAAGATACTTTTGAGTATCTTAGAGAAAAGTTAGGGGTAATTACCCCTCCTGATCAGAACTAAGATGCACCAAGGTGCATCAGTCATATTTGTGATCCAGGTTGATGTTAAGAAGGCACTACTCAAAGGGGGAGTAGTCAATATGCAAATTTTAGGATCAGTCTGAAGCAAAAAGGGAGAAAAGATAGAAAATATCTGCCCTTTTCCATTGATTTCAAAGGGGGACAGAAGTCATGTGAAAAACTAGTTGCTGATGTAAGGAGGAGAAATAAAGGAAGTAGTTGCAGAAGTGAGAAGAGAAAGGGGGAGAAGTTCTTGTCTTGATGGTTAAATTCAATTTTTCACATCATATGTTGCCATCAATGACAAAGGGGGAGATTGTTACAAATATGTGCCTAAGTAGTGTTATCATTGATGTCAACATATTCTTGTTGCCATTGGTGTTAATTGTATCCTATTTTGTTGTCTGTATAGAAGACTAGATTGTTGAGGATATTGTAGAAATAATGGCAATCAATGCACGTGGACCATATGGTTGTGTAGAGGAATGTCAGTGGTTGTTCCAATTAAGAATTGAGAAATTTGCATGAAGATTTGAAGAAGTTATGGCCATCTGAGTAGAACCATATTTTGCAGTATTTAGAAGAGATAGTGTGATAGTAAGTTGGTCTGGATTGTTCCACAGTGAAATATCTTAGTTTACTGATCTGAAAGCATGTTTGGGAAGTCAGTGCGTATAATCAACTCTAGTGGTTCATGGTTTTGAGGTCAGCAAGCTATCCTTCTAGTTTGAGAGTCATGGCAGAGAGTGTTCTTAAGGTTCTGGAGGAAGATTCAAATGTTTTTGGTAATATGGTTTAGAGTGAATTTTATTGGTGATTTCAATGTGCTTGTGGAGGTCTCTGGATTGTGTGGGTACTATGTTGGAGGTCCGCATTGAAGTTTGATTATGTTGATTGAAAATTTCATTTTTAAGGTTGATGTTCTTCCCAGTCTTGGCCGACTAGACATTCCTACCATGTTATGGATGCTTTAAGAGCATTTTTATGAAGCATGGAGTGGTTGTAGAAGTAGATTCAAGTCTTAGTTTTGTTTGGATGATAGTGTGATGATCCGCGTCAAGTTTAGCTGACCTTGTTGATCATTCTAAGGTTGATGAAGTATATAAATACTTGTTGAAGAGTTATTGAAAAGTATCCTTGTGCAAAACAGATAAAATCTAAAAAAAATGATTAGGAGTAGAGTAGAGAAGAAAAGGAGCAAGAGCAATATAGAGTGTGAAGTTAGTAAAGAAGAATTTGGGGCAAAGTAGAAGTTCTTGAGCATTCATTGAAATTGAATCAGGCATGAAGTACATGCTATTTCTTAGTTAATTCTTTATATTCTAAATAAATTATGTAGGTAGTGAGCCTCTCTTTTGAGCAGTGAGCTTTGGGTAGTGCACCCGAAGGCATGTGCCTTCTATTTTTTTAAAGTACTTTTAATAGGGTATAAATCTTGTGGGTTAACCCCCACTGTGGGTTTTCCCTTAACCGAGTTTCCACATCAAAATCTTGGTGTCAAGTGTGTTGGTTATGTTTCTACTCTTATGTTGTTGATCCATGCTTTAATGTTTACATCTTTAATCTGGTAGTAAGATAATAAAGAAGGTTAAAAGCATAAAAAAATATTATTGTGGGACAACTGATTCACCCTTCCTCTCAGTTGTCTGGTCTAATTCCAACAATGTTAACATCAATGACAACACATCATAGGCACATATTTGCAACAATCTCCCCCTTTGTCATTGATGACAACATATGATATGAAAAACTGATTCAACCATCAAGACAAGAACTTCTCCCTCTTTCTCTTATCACACTTGCAACCACTTTTTTTACTGCTTCCCCTTTCACCAACAACTACTCACTTCTGAGTTCTTCACGTGCCTTCTCTCCCCCTTTGACATCAATGACAAAAGGCACATATTTGCAATCATTTCTCCCCTTTGACAAACTAAACTCCATAATTATCATATGGACTACTCCCCCTAGGAGTAGCATCCCCTTAACATCAATCCAGATCACAAGATATGATTGTAAGTTCCACCGGACTGATGCACACTAGTGCACCTTAGGTCTAAATAGGAGGGGTAATAACTCCTAGATTCATTCTGAGGTACTCAAAAGTATCCTTAGGTAGAGGCTTAGTAAAGATATCTGCAATCTGATCTTTTGAAGAGATAAACTCTAATCTGACTTCATTCTCATTTACCTTCTCCCTCAAAAAATGAAACTTGATGGATATGTGCTTTGTCTTTGAATGCAACACTGGATTCTTTGAGACGTTTATTGCACTTGAATTATCACAAAAGATTTTAATAGGCTCTTCAAACACAATTATGATATCCTTCAACATTTGCTTCATCCATAGGACTTGAGTACAATTACTTGCTATTGTTATGTACTCTGCCTCTGCAGTAGATAGAGATATTGCCTCCTGTTTTTTGCTCAACCAAGAAACCAATCTCTTTCCCAAGAAAAATGCACCACCACTAGTAGTCTTCCTGTCATCCACATCTCCTATCCAATCAACATTTGTATATGCATGAAGAGTGAAGTCATCATCCTTAGGATACCATAAGCCATAATTAGTTGTCCCTTTTAGATACCTAAAAATTCTTTTCACTGCTACAACATGAGATTCTCTAGGATCAACTTGAAACCTAGCAACAAGGCCAACTGCATTCATAATATCAAGTCTAGGTTTTCACTTAATGGCTCAAATAGGTTTTGAGGTTGAAATGCATTATTTTGAAAGGTCATGTTTGTGATTCCTTATTACTCATTTTGTAGGGTCAAGAATTATGAAGTTGTGTTCTATAGGGCCATTATGCTTTTAAGGAGCATTAAAGGGATCTTGTAGGGCTATGGGATATAAAAAATTGCTTTAAAATGGTTATGACGGTCATTTGGGGTGCTGTTTTGCCTTTCAATTATTAAACTTAACAAAGACCCTTCTATTTCTCCGAAAAGCTTTCTTCCTTTCATGTTAGTATGCATGCTTAGAAGTCAAAAGGGATAAAAGTGAAGGTTTCCTCAGGTTTTATAAACCTTATATTCTTCAAATTCCTCGTACATGCCTTGGAGCGACTTTTTTTTTTTTAAATTACGTGGAAACTATGGGGAATAGACTTGTTTTTAGGGTTAGGTTTGTCTTCTGTCAATATAATTGTTAAGGTTTTCTGCTAACTGAAGAGGTATCCCAACATATGACGGAAGTTTTGCAGGTTTGAGTAAACCATGGAGGATCTTTCCAAACTACTATTTCCCCATGTAAGGTCATCAAGAGGTCCAAGCTTTCAAGGAGGATTGCAGGCCCAACACATTCAAGTTGATTCCTCATTCTTTCTTATGCATGACAGGTGGAGTGTAGTAAACAAATTTCAAGGTACATTTACATCTATTTTGTGTATCAATAAGATCTCCATGACATATTTTTGCATTAGTCCTCCTTGCAAGATTAATATCGCTGTTGAAAGTTATTGTCTGCTCATGGAAACAATGAACAGAACTGAGAAGATGGATATTATAAGCCTTTTAGGTTTTAAGCGGCTTGAAAGGGTTTACAAGGGATCCTGTCACGTGCCATGGGGTCATAATGAAGATTTGATGAATGCACAGTCAGTTATAGGTTTCTGCTCACATTCTTAGACTCTTATCATGCTTTATGGTTTATGTAGCCTGCTATAGTAGTTTTTAGGGGATCTTATTGCTTTATATAATAACTATAAGACCCTAACCTTATCATGCCTGATAAAGTTTTCCAACTTCATTGATCATAAAAGATGTGGATAGTGATTAAAGGTTTACAGTGAAGAGTATTACTTGGAAGACCTAAAAGCATGATGGACACAAGGTATCATGCAGATGTGATAGGTGTAGAACTAATGAAGTCCATCACACTTTACAATAGAGGCTAGAATGCTTACCATATACTGCCTTTCACCCTTTAGAGGTTATCCAAAGAAGACTGCATGGTCACAGTTTTTTAGCAGGGCACATTTCTAAATGAGGAAGCTAGCAGAGTTTATATTGTGTAAAGAGCAGCACAACATGGAAGTAGCAGATGAAATCATAAAAGGTGCAGCCTAAATACAAGGAAAACAATGCACAAAGAGATGACGGTAATAGGATGTAAAACAATCAACAAACCAAGAGAAAAAGTGCAGCAAAAGACTGTTATAAAAGCAGAAAAAAACAGTCATCAAAATGACTGTATAATGGCAGAAAAAATGATTGTTATAGCACCCATAAAAGAACAGTCATATCAATGACAAAGGGACAGTAAAGGAGCAGCAGCAAAACTGAGTTTCATCAGCAACAAAACTGAGTTAAAGGAGCAGCAAACCGTGATAAAAGAACAGCAAATAAAATTGTTATGAAGGAGTAGCAAATTGTGATAAAAAGAGCAGAAAACAAAACCTAGGTCGTAGCTTTGAATGTACTCCAAGTCTTCCATAGCAAACAGCATAAGGAATAGCAGTAACCTTTAAGAAAACAGTCACAATCTGAAATAGCAATCACAGTCATATAGATCAGCAGGTTAGAAAGAAGGAACAACAGACTAGAAGGAAGGAACAACACGTTGAAACAAAGGAACAGTCATATTGAAGAAGTTAGCATGATAACAGTTAGCAAAAGGGACATCATACATGATTGTCATAAAAGGTCAAAGAGAAGTTATCAATGACTGTCATGTGACATCATAAATGACAGAGGGAGCAGCAAATACAATCCTTAAAGGAGCAACAAGAACCAGTCATGTAGAGAAAAGAACAACATCACAGTGGGAAATGACAATAAAGTAAAAGAGTGAAGGAAAATAGGCATAAAAGTTCATTAAAAAACAGTTCTAAAGAGCAGCAGCCTACAAAGGAACAACATACCATCACATAGCAATGAACAGTCCTATACACTGTGTAAGCAATCTCATACAAGACCTAGTAATAGAGGTTTGAATGAGTCCATTAGGGCTTATCTTCAATAAGTGATGGACAGTATGAAAGGTGATTATACAATGAGAATAGATGGGTAAATGCAAGGGTATGCATAATAACTAAAAAGGGATACTGCAAATAGGGACAGTATGACTATGATTATGTTGACAGAACCAAAGATCTAGTACTGAGAACATAAGGTCCAAACAGAAGTCCCCAAGAAGTTCAATGGCCTACACCTATACATAAGTTCTGTATAATTATCTTATACTTGTGAAGGAGCCATGAAATAAGAATGGTAGAGATGTGGAGGAGTTTCTCAGCCATCTATAGGCTTGTTACAAGTCTGTCACACGCACTAGGAAGCAACTACAGTCATAAAAAAAGATTGTCAACAGTTGGTTGTGACCTGTGAACCATGAAAATCTTGTTAGAGGTTAAAAGGGACTACATATAGAACTATCACCTCTTTTCACAAATTTTTTTGAAGAATACACAGTAATCTAGGAAGATACCATGTACTTGTGAATCTAAACAAAGAGAAAGAAGGATGAAGGTTGGAGAAGACATTGATAGTTGAAAAGCAACACATTAACAAGCATTGTCTAGACATTGACAGGGTATTGGAAACATCTAGGGGTGAGGTCACATATGCCATAGGGCCATCATGTGTTTTTATTAGACCAGAATCTTCAGAACAATAAAGTTTTCAAATTTGTTGAATAACACTGTGTTTTTGAGCAAAGTTGAAATACACACTCTGTTTCATTTTTATGAGATCGGTAAGAATTTTGTTCCTTGCTCATTATTCCAAAGGTTTAAATAATTAGTCTAATCATGTTCCCAAGCCCAAATGGCCATGTAGATCCTGTAGATGATGCAGATGTAGATCATGTACTGAAACAAACAAGATAGTAATCATAAACGAGCAGTTTGGAGTTGTTTGTAGGTCTTAGAAGTTCTCTTACACTCTCCAAAGAGTTTTGATCAGTCCAACCTAATGAAACACATGTCCTATAAAGGTGCCAATGGTAGTTTGGAGGAAGACACAGCTGTACCAAGCATTTATAAGGAAGTTTTAGGCAGTAATGGGAATTTAGGTAACCATTGAAGGAGTTTTGACAACACTACAAACTGTTTTGACCATCACCACTCATCTAGAGGCACAATGGGATGCTGTTGGGTAGTGTAAAGGAGTCATTCCACTTCTCAAGGGTGCAGATACGAACCACCTCCACTCTTCAAGCCACAATGGAGCATTTCAAGGAGATGAAAAAGTCAAGCAACTGCCTTTTAAAGACCAAATCAAACTAGGTCTCTTCTTGGGCGTCCAAAGTAAGTTAGCTATTTTTAAGGCTTTGCAACTTAGTCAATTTGATTTCCTACATGCTGTCCTATGCTTGGGATGAGATATAGGACCCTTAGGCTTATTTTTTAGGTAGTTCTTTCATGTTTTGAGGCTCTGGCAGCTCAAGAATAGCAATATAATTTGATGTTTTTGGAGAAAACATACAAAAACTAGACTTGTACATTTGTTTTGTAAGTACCTTTGACCAATAAAGAAATCATTTTGACCTTCTCATTCTTATCTACTGTGTGTAGCTGAATGATTGATGTGTATTTTTGTGATTTACATGCAAATCCTTGAATGTATGTCTCATTTTAACACCTATATATAGAAAATGCATGATTTGTGTAGGTTGTAGGTTGTGTCATGGTGCCAAACAGTCATTAGTTGTGAGAAAGTCCATAGTTTTCCTTCTAAAATTGCAAACACCAAAGCCTTTCTATGAAATATTGATACATGAACATGAAACAAATGTGAGTTGTCTTGAAACTAGCTGATTTATTGAACTTATTGTGTATTGTTGATGATTGTTTTTGGACAAGTCAACAATAGAGTTAAATACTGAGCATCCAACTCTCTCTTGAATAAAGCCTCTTGAATGCTAAACAAAGTGATCGATCGAGACAACTCCAAGGTTCCTTTCTATGATTTATGGTGGATGAACTCAGTGACTTTATGTGATATTGCTGATTATCACAAAGGGACTTATGCTGACTTCTTCATACTTCATTTAGCTTATCTCTCCTTTTAGTGTGGATGACATATGTACAAGGTTTCAATAATGAAGAAAAGTAAAAAGATAAGGGTTTAGGAAAGCTAATCTTAGGTCAATGAAGCAATGATGATGCATGAATAGACAAACTCCTGAATAAACCTAACTCCACTTCGCCAAGAATACCTACAACTACATGGAGTTGGTGCAATCTCCTAAGGTAAATGAATGGTTTTCAAATCATGAAGGCTCATATAAGCACCCATTGAATGGTGCAGCTCAAACAAGCATCCACAATTGAACTTAAGCAAATTATAAGGCTTAGACTAGCTTTACAGAACACTTCACCAGCGATGAATGTTAAAAGCATGAGCCAGGAGTTGATCAAATATTCAATACATACATACATACATTACATCAAGGAGCTACTAATCTACTTCTTATCTAATTTGAAACATCTCTCCATTTCATCAAGATACAAGAAACCATGTCATTCCACAAGACAACACTTAACACCAAACAAGCTCCAATGTTTTTGCATTAATCTTGAGAAATATGTACGAAAACTTCAAGTACTCTCAGAGAATTTCAAGAGTCTCTTCTACTCTACTCCTATTGGCTATTATCTTACCACTAGCCACTACTAACTGTATAAATGAGGAAACAAGACCTTTATATAGAGGTCCAGAATTACAATGAATGGCCTGGATCAATCTAGATAGCCAAGGGCTAGGATCATGCCATCTCAGCAGGTAGTTACAACAACTTTCTATTTTTAGTACATAAGAGAGGCAATGAAGGCATGTTTTCCAAGAAGATAAGGATGTAATAGAATCTCTTAGAGCATCTTCCACATGGACGTCCTCTTTGGCATCTTGCTTGTTGAATGATGTGGCGAATTGTGATTGGTTTGATGATGAGTGTCTGCCACGTAGGTGTCACCTTAGCATATTCCAAATTGCATCATCTTGTATGATGTCATCAATGTGAGTGCTTTGAATGAACTTGAATGTTTGAGAATATATCTTGTTGATCTTGCCTTGTTCATCTTCTTGTAAACTGGATGTGTAGGATCCATGTTGCTTCATTTGACTAACTTCGTGATTCTTCTTCTTCTTGTAGGATACATGATGATCTTCTCTGGATGCATCTTCTTGGAGAGTAGTGTAGATGATGATGATGCTTCCTTCATGATATAGAGTAGGTGATGATTATGTATACATTGATAATGGAGACTCCTCGGAGACTTGAACATTGAAGAATCTTGAAGCTTGATGGATAGATTTCCTTGGAATGCTTCATGATGGAGAAGATGAAGAGTGTTGGTATGTTGAACTTGAAGTGATCACTTGGAGTAGCTATCTTCTGCATAAAAGTGTATCAAGCTTTTGCTTCTTTGATGACTCCTTAGCTCAATCCTTTTTGCTGCAATACAAACAAAGAAGCAACATCAATCCTTTTGATAAACACTTGATTTCATAATACATAAGAATCATTTCATGCATTTCTAACCTTAGGTGCATTAGATGCCAAATTGGTTGCTTTCTGAAATGCAATCATAAAATTCAAACCAAGCATCACATTGAAAGTAGCGCATTGGATCATGACTTAGTTGTTTGCATAAAAGACTTCTAAAACTTAGATTCAACCTCATATGGGAGTGGCGCACTAGATAGCAATCTTAATCCTTGTTTGAATACCTTCAAAAAATAAGGGTACATTAGATAACAATTTGGATCCACGCTTGAATGTCTCTTAAAACTTAAATTAGACCTCACACCAAGGTGGTGCACTAGATAAGGATTTTGTTCTCCACTTAGAATATTTCATAATGCTTGCAATTCATCCTCACTTATGAGTGGCACATTACATTAGGCTTTTGAATTCTCTTCCTTCTCAATGGCACAATAGATGGACATTTTGAATCGTCTAGTTTTTGGCGCAGGGGATGGACATTTTAATCTCCCTTTAACATTCACTATGTCATATACCGATATTAAGGTATGACGGTGGTAGTAGCTCTTCCAAAACTAATCATCAAATGAACATTAATAATCCATAATGAACTAAGGATGATCGGCGATCATGTAATTGTTAACACTTCCAATAGAATGGTGGAGCCCAATCATGAAACAATGTACCCATTCAATGATATAAGTATAGAGGCCGAAAAATAGAATGGGGAGGGGGGAAATCAGCATCTGATATAGCTGAGTTTTCCTGGCAAGAGATACTAGTTTTTAAGAGACTTCATAATGGTGCAGCGATCAGTATTATGGAGTGGTACTTCTCAGCCCAAAGAACACAGTCATTGAACAACAATCATTCCTCATCGAATACCAATCAGCAGAAAGGAAAAAGAATAGGAAGATATCTCTGAATTTAGAATATATATATATATATATGTGAAGTGGACAGCAAAGCAATACAATATATAATTCTGAGGAAGGATCTTGTATGTAGAAATAAAGATACGTATAGAATTTGATAAGAGATAGAAAAGGAAGAGAAAGACATATGTTAGGGTAATATATATATTATTTTTGATATACTCATCAAGAGGTAAGAGTAAGATAGAATCATTAGGAATCATTCAACACATCTTATCATCAAATAAGAATCACATGAGTCTGCAATAATAATATGACTGGATTTCAGCAGCAAGCATAGGGAATCGGCAATCAGAGAAAGAGAAGAAGAATCACAGTCTTCAAGACATCAGCACAACAGCCAGCAATCAATTATGAAGCATATTATTTCTGAAATTTCTGAGCAAATAGCCACAGCCAACAAGTAAGTTTCTATCATTTATCACTTCCAAATCAGTCAATCATATGTATATCAGGTACAAATGCCTCTTTACCTTTATTGCCAATGATAAGTTCAGATTTGTATCATTATGATAAGTTCAGATTTGTAAGCAATCATCTCTTAGACAGTCATATACCACAGTAATGTAATTTGTATGGATCTTATGTGACCCATTAACCTCATATGAGAGTAGGTATAAGTGCCTAAGAGGCCATTCATGGGTAGTTAGTCTCATAGAAGCCTTGACTCTAAGAGTATTGAACCTGAGTCTAAGGATAGGAGACGTTAGAGCCCCATGGTGGATAGTGGCAACTCTTATCTCACCTCTCATAGGCTGTTAATGAGTGACATAAGAAGGGATTGCAAATATGTTAATTCAATAAGTGTAAATGAATATATCTTTCTTAAAGCAATAACACATGAACCTCGTAGGAGAGGAGGTAGAAGAGGATCCTTGCCACTAACCAATGGGTATTTAGAGCCCTTTGACATTATGAGTACAAAAGGTACCATATGCAAAGGTTTATGACATAGAGGCCTTGTGTGCAAGTGATGCAAAAGGTATCATTGTGCCAAGGATAGGTCATCCTATAAATGTGACATAGAGGCCTTGTTCACAATTGATGCAAAAGGCATCATTGTGTCAAGGATAGGTCACCTTAGAGGCCTTGGCTGCAAAGGATGCAAAAGGCATCATTACACCAAGGATATAATAGAGCCCCATAATGGTAAATGGCAAAGATACTCCCTCCCTACTCTCATATGATATCCATGAGCTAGTGCAAGATGTTATAATAATATGAGATATCAAGTGATAGTGCATGTGAAATGCAAGTGATAGAGAATAATAAAGAAAGTGAAATATAAAGTGAATATGAGAATAGAGATTTGAGAAATATAAATAGAGAGTCATAAGGAAAGTGATAGTGTAAATAGTGAACATAGATTGTGAATCTTAGAATCATAAAATATATATAAGAGTAAAAGAGCAATATCATGAATATATCTTATGTTTATTAGTGATCAAAAGATTTAGTGTACTAATGTTCTCTTCTTGCAAGTTGAAATTTGTGAACAAGGTTGAGAAATTTTGAGTTGTGATAAGGGGACATTACAAGTGGTATTAGAGCAGTCATCCTGCCATCTTGTAAATGGTAAGCATTTATTATTCTTAATTGATTATAATCTATGCCGTTAACATTGGTGATTGCAGGGATTGAATATGCATGCAAAGATTGAGAAATCAAGAATATCCTAAAGAGAACATTATAAGACTTATATGACTCACTTTGTGTATTACGTGTTTCCTACCATACTTGTATGCTCTTGTGTGTATTTCACTTCATGATTCCTATCTTTGTCTATACACATGTGTTCTTGTGTATATTTACATGTATCACTTTATGCCTCTCATATATGTAATCATGTGCATTTTCTTGCATTATTCCATACTTGAATGCTTCGTATTAGTGTGCTTGTATAATTGCTTATGTTTGATGAATGTGCGGTAAGCTCCATATGTGTCTATGTTTAATGCGTGTACTTCATTAAGGATATCTTTCATGCCATAATTCTTCATGTGTATTTAATACTTCATGCTCCATAACTATTCACACTAGTATGATTCATGACTGTTGTGTATTCAAGGTGTACTTCATGCTTGTACATAACCTGTATGCTCCCTATCTTACATTGATGTTTTCAAGATGTTTGCTTCCTGTATATTCTTTAAATACTTCACTATGTCTTACATATGTTAATCTTCATATGTATAATTTCATGTATTCATCTGCTTTCATACATGCTTCCATGTATATAGATTTCATGCCTTGAATATACTTAAATGTGTGCTTCATGTTGTACATATGTGTATACTCATTCTTGTCTGGTGTGTATTCATTCATAGCTGGTACACTTTTTGTCATTGTATGAACATGTATTCGAGTGTATTTGTATAATCTATGACCTTGTATGAGTGTATACTCTAACTTGTAATCAATGATTTGTATTCGAGTATATGCTCTATGACTTTATAATTGTATTTGAGTATATCGTGTAATTGAATACTCTATGATTTAATTTAAGTGTATATTCTATAACATGTATGTGTATTTGAATGTGCACTCTATGATTTGCATTTGTATTCAATTATCTACTCTATGACTTGTATTTAAGTATGGCTTGTATTTCTATGCTCTATGACTTCATGTGTACTCTATGACTCTGTATTCAAGTATATGCTCTATAACCTTGCAATTGTATCCAAATGTGTGCTCTATGATTTGTACTTATATCCGAATGTGTACTCTATGATTGTAATTGTATTTGAGTATATACTCTATGAATGTATTTGTATACTTTATGCTTGTTATTGTATTTGAGTGTATGTTCCATGACTTAAGATCGCTTTTATATTGGAATACATACTCTATGACTGTGATTGTATTTGCATGAGAGTGTATACTCTACTCCTTTGTATTCAAATACAATTATGTATTCGAAGTGTATACCTTGTGACTTGTATTTGTTTTCGAGTGTATACCCTATGATTTGTAATTGTTTTCAAGTGTATGCTCTATAACTTGTACTTATGTCCGAGTGTATACTCTGTGACTTTGGATTTGAAATACAAATATGTTCTGAGTGTATACTCTATGCTTGTATGCATACTCTATGATTTGTATCTGAGTAAATTTTCTATGGCTTTGTGCATTCAATTATATGATTATGACTGCATGTATTCATGACTTATATATGTTCAAATGCACACTGCATTTCATATTCATGCATATACTTGCATGCTTGTGTATTATGTACATATACCTTGTATACATTCATATGTATGATACAATGGTATACCTTGATTGTACTCTATGACTTACATTTGTATTCTATATGCTTTGTATGTGCATTCGGGTGCTTTCTCTACAAATTGCATGATTTTGTGACTATACTCGAGTGTATGTTTTGCAATTGTATTCAAGTATGACTTTGACCATGTATACAAACATGTACTCTATGATCTATACTTGGCTTATGTTTAAGTGTATTTGTTGAAGTGCATGCTCTCGGAATTGAATTATAGCATATTGAAATTTTAGTGAGGGTCTATGTATACTCTATGACTTTGCAATTGTATGACTTGTATGAGCATGCATTCAAATGTATGTTCCATGACTTTGTATGATTATGAATTCAAGTATGACCCCGTATTCTAGTGCATAACTCATAGTTGTCCTCTGTGACTCGTACTTGTATTCGAGTAGGTACTCTTTGACTTTGTATTCAAACATGATGGTGTACTTTATGACTAGTATCCATACTTGAGTATGTCTGATGCTTAGGTATTCGAGAATGTGCACTATGACTTCATACTTGTATTCAAATATATGCTCTATGACTTAGTATGGTTATGTATTCAGAAGTATATTTTATGATTCACATTTGCATTTGAGTATATTCTATGAATTTGTATTTAAGTGCATTACTTTGTTCAAGTATGTATGTTCAAGTGGATATTTTATGACTCGTGTACACTGGTGACTTCATACTTATGCAAGTGTGCTTCATGATTTGCATGTATGTTTTATGTATTTAGTGACTTATGTGTATTCATACTTGTGAATTATGTGGATCTACCATGACTTATGTGTGCTTTGTGATTGTTATGAGCATGTATTACATAATAAGTGTAGCCACTTGCATACTTCATACTTGGTGTGACAAGTGTATGTTTCATGAAGTATGTATATCAAGCATAGAGCTTGCATATGCTTCAAGCCTTATGTGTATTAATGCCTTATATTTCATGCTTCATGTACAACTGTGTGTATACTGCCCCACATCCAATGTGTCTAGTATATGCTTTTTATGTGTATTATGCCTACTCATACCTCTCATGTATTCAGGGGTATACATCATGCCCTACATACTGCGTATGCATTAGGTAAGACAAACTTGTCTCGAACTACCAAGTCTTGAGTTAGTGGGTAATACAAACACATGAAAAAATCAAAACAAAATTTACCTAAAGAATGCTAAGCATTGGTAGTTGAGTTGAGACAAGAATACTATCAACAATTCTCATTGCTTGAGGATAAGTAATCTTGAGTGGGGAGAGTTGTCATATACCGATATTAAGGTATGATGGTGGTAGTAGCTCTTTAGAAACTAATCATCAAATGAACCTTAATAATCCATAATGAAGTAAGGATGATCAGCGATCATGTAATTGTTAACACTTCTAATGGAATGGTGGAGCCCAATCATGAAACAACGTACCCATTCAATGATATAAGTATAGAGGCTGAAAGATAGAATGGGGAGGGGGAAATCGGCATCTAATATATAGATGAGTTTTCCTGGCAAGAGATACTAGGTTTTAAGGGACTTCATAATGGTGCAACAATCAATATTATGGAGTGTTACTTCTCAGCCTGAAGAACACAGTCATTGAACAACAATCATTCCTCATCAAACACCAATCAACAGAAAGGAAAAAGAATAGGAAGATATCTCTGAATTTAGAATATATATATATATTTATTGATATATTTGTGAAGTGGACAGCAAAGCAAAACAATATATAATTCTAGGGAAGGATCCTGTAGGTAGAAATAAAGATACGTATAGAATTTGATAAGAGATAGAAAAGGAAGAGAAAGACATATGTTAGAGTAATATATATATTATTTTTGATATACTCATCAAGAGGTAAGAGTAAGATAGATGGATCGAAGGAAGAAGAGAATCATTAGGAATCATTCAACACATCTTATAATCAAACAAGAATCGCATGAGTCTACAATAATAAGATGACTGGATTTCAGCAACAAGCATAGGGAATCAACAATCAGAGAAAGAGAAGAAGGATCACAGTCTTTGAGACATCAGCACAGCAGCCAACAATCAATTACGAAGCATATTATTTCTGAAATTTCTGAGCAAATAGCCACTGCCAACAAGTAAGTTTCTATCATTTATCACTTCCAAATCAGTCAATCATATGTATATCAGGTATGAATGCCTCTTTACCTTTATTGCCAATGATAAGTTCAGATTTGTATCATTATGATAAGTTTAGAATTGTAAGCAATCATCTCTTAGACAGTCATATACCATAGTAATGTAATTTGTATGGATCTTCTGTGACCCATTAATGTCATATGAGAGTAGGTATAAGTGCCTAAGAGGCCATTCATGGGTAGTTAGTCTCATAGAGGCCTTGACTCTAAGAGTATTGAACCTGAGTCTAAGGATAGGAGACATTAGAGCCCCATGGTGGATAGTGGCAACTCTTATCTCACCTCTCATAGGATGTTAATGAGTGACATAAGAAGAGATTGCAAATATGTTAATTCAATAAGTGTAAATGAATATATCTTTCTTAAAGAAATAACACATGAACCTTGTAGGAGAGGAGGTAGAAGAGGATCCTTGCCATTAACCAATGGGTATTTAGAGCCCTTTGACATTATGAGTACAAAAAGTACCATATACAAAGGTTTATGACATAGAGGCTTTGTGTGCAAGTGATGCAAAAGGTATCATTGTGCCAAGGATAGGTCATCCTATAAATGTGACATAGAGGCCTTGTTCACAATTGATGCAAAAGGCATCATTGTGTCAAGGATAGGTCACCTTAGAGGCCTTGGCTACAAAGGATGCAAAAGGCATCATTACACCGAGGATATAATAGATCCCCATAATGGCAAATGGCAAAGATACTCCCTCCCTACTCTCATATGATATCCATGAATTAGTGCAAGATGTTATAATGATATGAGATATTAAGTGATAGTGCATGTGAAATGCAAGTGATAGAGAATAATAGAGAAAGTGAAATATAAAGTGAATATGAGAATAGAGAATTGAGAAATATAAATAGAGAGTGATGATGATGCATATAATGTTCAAAGTTAGTGAATGAGAAATAATGTCTAGTAGTAGAAGATATGAATGCAATGATCATAAGGAAAGTGATAGTGTAAATAGTGAACATAGATTGTGAGTCTTAGAATCATAAAATATATATAAGAGTAAAAGAGAATTATGATGTATATATCTTATGTTTATTAGTGATCAAAAGATTTAGTGTACTAATGTTCTCTTCTTGCAAGTTGAAATTTGTGAACATGGTTGAGAAATTTTGAGTTGTCATAAGGGGACAATACACACTAAGGTGGAGCACTAGATGAGGATTTTGGATCCTCTTGAAAATTTCACTCTTTTCCAACCATATCAGCCTTCTTGATTTGGCGCATTAGATGGAGGTTTAGATCTCTCAAAATATGCCAAAAAAACTTCAATTTATACTTATTCACAATGGGTACATTGCATGAGGTGTGTTGGTTGAGGATCTTTTATCCTCTTGAAACTTTCATAAAACTTTAATTTAACCTCAATCCAAGGTGGTCGCATTAGTTCATCATTTTGAATCTTCTTGAAATATGTTATAACACTTGCAATTTACATTTCCTCTTTAAGTACTTTGGTTGAAATGCCTCTTGAAACTCATCATCATCTCCTTCCCTTGTCAAGGCGCAGTCGATCAAGATTTCAATCTCTCCTTAAAACCTCATTGGTTGGGTCACATTGGTTCATGATTCTGTGCTCCAATTAAAACTCAAATTCAATCACCCAAAAGTGGCACATGGAATAGGGTGCATTGGATGAGGTGCATCAGATCATGATTTTGTGCTCTGATTGAATGCTCTCATAAGGGCGCATCAGATCAACCTTTTGAATCCTCTTGAGTACTTAGCCATTTTTTTAGTGTTCTTCAAGGTAAGGTATATTGAAAAATATATTTAATTAATACTTTAAATATTTTTCAATATACCTTTCAGGATGTTTGAAATAGGTCTCGAATCCACCAGATGTAACATGCAGATTATAGAATTTGGAGGATCCACCAAATTTCAGACTTAGTCAAATTTTTAGGATTTTCGGGATATCAGACTTAGTCATTTTTAGGATCTCAAACATGCATCAGGATTAGTCTCAGAACAAAAGCAAATGACTCTTGAATAGAAACTCGACAGACAACTCCCCTTGGATTAAAGAACAACCACTGACTTCATCATGAAATAAACTTAAGACATCATCAAAACTCAGGCAAAGCATTAGAGCTAAAAAAGGGGGGGTCCCCATTTGTAATGGGGTGATGTGTGATTTGGTCACAACATCTAGCACTAATCAAAATAAATGTTCTGAACATTTTAGAGACAAAGACTCAATCTAGAATTAGAAACTTCAAACACTCCTCCTCTACTCATCAACTAGCTAGACGATGAACTCAAAAAGGAAAAGAATCATAGATTGGATCAAGACACTACATCTCCTGATGTGTGATTAAAGATAGATTTCAATTAAAACAACTTCTTAAATGTTCCAAAGATAAACAAAAATCAAGTTTCAACATTTCTATGTACACCCACACACCAGATCAAATAAACAAAACTTCCTAATCAAAGAATCAAAACCAATTTCTAGCACAATTATCCATATTCAAGGAATCAAGTGCAGACATTTGTGTTCATTCCTATCCCTTAGCAACTAAGATCATCTAAGCTCCTTTACATTAGGCTATGTGATTAATACACACCTCATGAACTACTGAAACATTACCCCCTGCCAACGAGCGTCTACAGCCCCGACGGGTTTGTCTCACAATTCCACTTGAGCAGAGCCCCACTGCCAGTCAGGTGTCCATAGCCCCGATAGAGATTACTCGATTATCTATCCAACTGAGTTATAGTGTGTGATTTGTGATTTTGCATTTCTTTTCTTAATTCTTTGATATTCTATTAAGCTTAAATGTGATAGAGTACAATGCAGTACCGCTACCCCTGCAACACATGCTTTTTGATGGCATGAGTTACATTGATAACTTAGTTAGCGAGTGTGGACGTGCGATGGCGGCAAAGGTGGAACTTTAGATTTTTCACTAAATGTAAGTTCATAGAGACTCCTTTAGGTAGTTCAGGATTTTTAAAGTGTGTAAGGTATAAGATCTCAATATACTTCAAGTAATACTGAATAACTGACTTATCTCCCACGAGAAAGCAGTCCTACTACTTGACACTAGTGATGGAATCCATGGGAAATCCATTAGTCATGACCCATGTTTCTCAAAAGAAAACATAAGAATTCATAAAATTTAGGTTTAGCATTTTAAAGCATTATGATCCATAAGATAGCAGTGTCAAGACACAATATATGATTAACTTCCAAGTCAAGTTCAAGGTCTAACAAGATGATAAACTAAAAGAAAAACATCCTTGAAATCTAAGTCTTTCACGAATAGATGTCTAAGAAATGAACTAACATGTTATCACGGATTGAAACTAGAGTGTGTGTTTAAGATAACATCACCTTCTCAAACATACTTTAAATCTTTAAATCTTTATTGATCTTCTCTTTCAACTTCTTGAATGCTTTACCATCGATACAAGCATTAGGATCTATCTTTGAAAATACAATAGGCTCATGTACTTGTAAGAATGAAATTTTCCTTTTCACAGCTAAGTCCAACCTCGATAAGAATGCTATACAATCTGCTTCTCTATGATCATTTGTATTGTGAATACGATGTCCATACTTGCACTCGAAGTCTTTCAAACTCTTGCCACCAAGATACTCATTCAATGACCACCACAGTTGGAGAACAATTGGAGTTGAATTGGCAGGATCATACCCAACAACTTGCCGCATATCCAAGCTTGAATCTATGGTTGAGAAATCCATCCTCTGATTTTTTGTATTTTTGTATTTTTTGAAATATTCTACTTTTTTTGTATTTTTTTTGAATATTCTACTTTTTTTGTATTTTCTGAACTATAAGAGATATGTTGAAATCTTGAATCTTTCCTTTAAAGCTCACATCAAACTTCAATTCACTAACTTGGAGTATCTTGTTGCGCTACTTGAAATGAAGAATATCCACATTCATGCCCTCCTTCTAGCGCCAAAAATGTTGATGATTGTTTTTAGACAAGTCAACAATAGAGTAAAATACTGAGTATCAAACTCTCTCTTGAATAAAGACTCTCGAATGCTAAACAAAGTGATCAATCGAGACAACTCCAAGGTTCCTGTTCTTATGATTCACGATGGATTAACTCAATGACTTGATGTGATATTGCCGATGAACACAAAGGGACTTACACAATTGTTCTAACAACTTGATTGTTTCACTTACTAGAGGCAAACACTTAGAATTTCTTAAGTACTACAACTCTCAGCATAAGATATAGCAATGAGGTTCTTGATCTTAATTACTAATGATGCTAAATAAAAAAGTGCAAAAGGTAAAGGTTGAGGAAACTACTCTAATCCTAGATGTAAGAAATGATATCAATCGGGTGAAATCAACCAACTCTGTTTCACCAAGTTGAAACAACTACACGAGGTTGAAGCAATCTTCTAAGGGCGATACAAGATATTCAAATCACTTATGTTCATGAAAGTTCAACACACATAAATGATCAAAGTTAAGCTTATTTTGTTTAGGCTAACCATACACAGCAACTTACAAGTCACAAATTAGAAATGGTATAAACATGTAGATTCCATGAAGAAACAACAATAATCTCTTCCACCAACTAACATAACACTTAAAAGAAAATTTAATTTAACTTAATATTTTCTTGAAGAAATGAAAACCATGCAACACTTTGAAACATAGAGAGAATCACCAAACAATGAGTCTTATATTATCTCAAAGAGCTCTTGCAATATTTTTTTTAGAGTCTTCCACCTTACAAATGAGAGAAAAAGAGACTTTATATAGGCTTCAAGAATACATGAATGGTCAAAATCAATTGGCAAAGCCAATGGACCAGATGATGCCACCTAAGCAGGTGGTTACAACAAACTACTATTTTTAGCATACAAAAGAGGGAACAAAGGCACGCTTCCCAAGAAGATAAGGATGACACATCATATCGTATGAGGAATCTCCATGTGAGGTACCCCTAGTAGTACTATGAAATGCAATGAATCTAGACACCACTTGAACAGCATCTCCCATAGGTACACTTGTCGCGGCATTAATGGATCCTTCTGCAGTTGTCACATCTAACTCATAGATGCCAAGTGTCTTCTCTCAATTAGATATCCAAGACTTGTTTGCTCCAAGGTTGAAGGCAAGTGTGAATATGCTATCCAATTGTTCTTCATCAACATTATCCTTCTGAAAATAGAATGCCTTGACTTGCTGCTTCATGTTTTCAATAGTGATCTCTCCATATGGATTACATACTGTTGTCAATAAAGTGTGCACATGATTTTGTGTCCTTATAATAACACTTCTTATTCTAGACATATCCACTTCAATCTTCTCAACTAGCTACCCCTTGTTGTGAAAAGAGAAATATGAAGTAGTGAAATCATGTGAGGTACCTTGATCAATCACCTTATCTCAAACTAGATCCTCTATCAAAGCTTCCATCATATTCTTGAGGTGTGGCATGTATTGTTCCTTGATAGGTTTGAACTCGACACATATCTTCAATAAAGGTTGAACTCTATCCTTGAGGCTAAAGATTCTATCATAGACTTGTATAATTTCCTCAAGATAGGTATAGGCTTTCTCTTCTATCTTCCCCATCCAACCCTTCATTAGGTGAGATGAGGCTCTCATATCTTCAACTTGTGATACTGTTTCTTGTGAAAGAATGGATGGAGGTACTGGAGTGGCTTCCTTCTTTTGGATAGGCTACATAACTTGTTGAATGTATTTCCTTAATGTATTGAAGTCCTACCCCACCTTTTTCTTAGCTTCTCTTTCTTGTCTTAGCATCATTATGACACTATTGACTAATTCTTGAAGTTCTTCTTCTACTTGTTCTCTTGTAATTGGCCCCATATTAATGGTAGCCATATTATAATCTTTAGGTGCCATATCTTCTAGATTCTTTTCAACTCTAGGAACAGCTACATGTACTTCCCTATTTCTAGAAACATCTTGATTGATTTTTGAAAAGATAGTTGCTTTCTTCTTTTGATCATTTTTCTGTGCACCCATAAGCAACTCTTCTACTGGAGTAGGCTAATAGACTTCTATGACTATGTTCTCTTTAATTATCTCCCTCAACCAAGGTGGAAATGAGGAAAGATCCTATTGTCTGTGTGCTTGCCTGTATTGTATATGTGCTGCATCTTCATCAGATTCTGCTTGTCCTTCTATTTCTTGATCAGCAACATCATCATCTTCTATCTCAATAGTTGGGCTTGAATGAATCTCTTCGGATGGAGCTGCCATAGTCCCTTCTACTACTTCAACTTCTTGTACCAGAACATTAGCATTTGAGGTACCTTCTTGCAAACTAGATGAAGTAGATTGGATGTTCTTCTTCTTTTCTCTTTGACTTGACTCCCCTTTCTCATGACTAGGTCTTTTCCTTTTTCTTTCTTGATTATCCCCTTTATCACTTCCACTGTGTTCAAGTCCACTATGTGAGCCCACATTTTGTACACTATGATGTCCTGATTCTTCTTCATCCATCTTCTCATATGTAAGAGTCTTTCCTTGATCATTCATTTCCTATAGCAACTGATTTGTACATGCTTTTGTCATAGCTAAGATTGGCTCAATCAATTCCTCTTCAGATACAACTCTCTTTGACCAATCAACTGAATATGACAAATCCTTTATCTTTTCTAATTCATCTATCAATATAGTGTCATCTTCTATAAACTGATCTGGAATTCAGAGTACCTTTGATGCTCTTACTAATCCCATGTAAGTCTTGACCACTTGAATGTTAGAAGATCATCTTCATCTTTTGCATTTGCCCAGTGATCTTCTAATTGCATGACATGTTTATATTCTCTATTATATTTCCAGAAAACTTTGAAAGGATCAAAATTAAGCCTTCTAGTACCATGGGTTTGCAGCTAAATATTCTGAAACAGAGCTTCAAGCATATCATCTACAAACCCTTGGTATTAGAAGGCTTAATTTTGATCCTTTCAAAGTTTGCTAGAAATATAATAGAGAATATAAACATGTCATACAATTAGAAGATCGCTGGGCAAATGCCAAAGATGAAGATGATCTTAAAACATTCAAGTGTTTAAGAGTTACATGGGATTTAGTAAGAGCATCAAAGGTACTCTGAATTCCAGATCAATTTATAGAAGATGACACTATATTGATAGATGAATTAGAAAAGATAAAGGATTTTTTGTATTCAGTTGATTGGTCAAAGAGAGATGTATTTGAAGAGGAATTGATTGAGCCAATCTTAGCTATGACAAAAGCATGTACAGATTAGTTGCCACAGGAAATGAATGATGAAGGATAGACTCTTACATATGAGAAGATGGATGAAGAAGAATCAGGACATCATAGTGTACAAAATGTGGGCTCACATAGTGGACTTGAACTCAATGGAAGCGATAAAGGTGATAATCAAGAAAGAAAAAGGAAAAGACCCAGTCATGAGCAAGGGGAGTCAAGTCAAAGAGCAAAGAAGAAGAACAACCGATCTACTTCATCTAGTTTACAAGAAGGTACTTCAAATTCTAATGTTCTAGTACAAGAAGTTGAAGTAGTAGAAGGGACTATGGTAGCTCCATCCAAAGAGATTCATTCAAGCCCAACTATTGAGATAGAAGATGATGATGTTGCTAATCAAGAAATAGGACAAGTAGAATCTGATGAAGATACAACACATATACAATACAGGAAAGCACACAGACAATAGGATCTTTCCTCATTTCCACCTTGGTTGAGGGAGAGAATTAAAGAGAACACAATCATAGAAGTCTATTAGCCTACTCTGGTCGAAGAGTTGCTTATGGGTGCACAAAAAAATGATCAAAAGAAGAAAGAAACTGTCTTTTCAAAAATCACTCAAGATACTTCTAGAAATAGGGAGTTACATGTAGCTGTTCCTAGAGTTGAAAAAAATCTGGAAGATGTGGCACTTGAAGATTATAATATGACTACCATTGATATGGGGCCAATTACACGAGAACAAGTAGAAGAACTTCAAGAATCAGTCAATAGTGTGAGAATGATGCTAAGACATGAAAGAGAAGCTAAGAAAAAAGGTGGAGCAAGACTTCAATACATTAAGGCAATACATTTAACAATTTATGTAGCCTATATGACAGAAGGAAGCCAATCCAGTACCTCCATCCATTCTTTCACAAGAAATAGTATCACAAGTTGAAGATAGGAGAGCCTCATCTCACCTAATGAAGGGTTGGATGGGGAAGACAAAAGAGAAAGCCTATACCTATCTTGAGGAAATTATACAAGTCTATGATAGAATCCATAGCCTCAAGAATAGAGTTCAATCTTTATTGAAGATATGTGCTGAGTTCAAACCTCTCAAGGAACAATACATGCCACACCTCAAAAATCTGATGGAAGCTTTGATAGAGGATCTAGTTCGAGATAAGGTGATTGATCAAGGTACCTTACATGATTTCACTACTTGGTATTTCTCTTTTCACAACAAGGGGCAGCTAGTTGAGAATATTGAAGTGGATATGTCTAGAATAAGAAGTGTTCTTCTAAGGACACAAAATCATGTGCGCACTTCATTGACAACAATATGTAATACATATAGAGAGATCACTATTGAAAATATGAAGCAGCAAGTCAAGGCATTCTATTTTCAGAAGGATAATGTTGATGAAGAACAACTGGATAGCATATTCACACTTACCTTCAACCTTGGAGCAAACAAGTCTTGGATATCTAATTGGGAGAAGACACTTGGCATCTATGTGTCAGGTGTGACAACTGCAGAAGGATCCATTAATGCTGCGACAAGTGTACCTATGGGAGATGTTATTCAAGTGGTGTCCAGATTCATTGCACTTCATAGTACTACTAGGGGCACCTCACATGGAGATTCCTCATAGGTTATGATGTGTCATCCTTATCTTCTTGGGAAGCATGCCTTTGTTCCCTCTTTTGTATGCTAAAAATAGTAGTTTGTTGTAACCACTTACTTAGGTGGCATCATCTGGTCCATTGGCTTTGCCAATTGATTTTGACATGTATTCTTGAAGCCTATATAAAGGCTCTTTTATTCTCATTTGTAAGGTGGAAGACTCTGAAAAAATTGTTGCAAGAGCTCTTTAAGATAATATAAGACTCACTGTTTGGTGATTCTCTCTATGTTTCAAAGTGTTGTATGGTTTTCATTTCTTCAAGAAAATATTAAGTTAAATTAAATTTTCTTTTAAGTGTTATGTTAGTTGGTGGAAGAGATTATTGTTGTTTCTTGGTGGAATCTACATGTTCATACCATTTGTGATTTGTGGCTTGCAAGTTGCAGTGTATGGTTAGCCTAAAAAAAATAAGCTTAACTTTGATTGTTTATGTTTGTTGAACTTTCATGAACATAAGTGATTTGAATATCTTGTATCACCCTTAGAAGATTGCATCAACCTTGTGCAGTTGTTTCAACTTGGTGAAATAGAGTTGGTTGATTTCACCTGATCGATAATCATTTCTTACATCTAGGATTAGAGTAGTTTCCTAAACCTTTCTCTTTTGCACTTTTTTATTCATCATCATTAGGAATTAAGATCAATAACCTCATTGCTATATCCTACGCCGAGAGTTGTAGTACTTAAGAAATTCTAAGTGTTTGCCTCTAGTAAGTGAAACAATCAAGTTGTTAGAACAATTGTGT
Organism: Cunninghamia lanceolata; assembly: GCA_027924645.1. Lineage (NCBI taxonomy): Eukaryota > Viridiplantae > Streptophyta > Pinopsida > Cupressales > Cupressaceae > Cunninghamia > Cunninghamia lanceolata. The sequence continues at coordinate 13,862,756 of BSBN01000169.1, read as the reverse complement.
AAGTCCCTTTGTGTTCATCAACAATATCACATCAAGTCATTGAGTTAATCCATCGCGAATCATAAGAACAGAAACCTTGGAGTTGTCTTGATTGATCACTTTGTTTAGCATTTGAGAGGCTTTATTCAAGAGAGAGTTGGATACTCAATATTTTACTCTATTGTTTACTTGTCTAAAAACAATCATCAACATTTTTGGCTCTAGAAGGAGGGCATGAATGTGGATATTCTTCATTTCAAGTAGAGCAACAAGATACTCCAAGTTAGTGGATTGAAGTTTGAAGTGAGATTTGAAGGAAAGATTCAAGATTTCAAGAGATCTCTTAGTTCAAAAAATACAAAAAAAGTAGAATATTCCAAAAAATACAAGAAAAAAGTAGAAATTTTCAAAAAATCCAAAAAAGCAAAAAATAAGAAAATACAAAAAATTAGAGGATGGATTTCTCAACCATAGATTCAAGCTTGGATATGTGGCAAGTTGTTGGGTATGATCCTGCCAATTCAACTCTAATTATTCTCCACCTGTGGTGTTCATTGAATGAGCATCTTGGTGGCAAGAGTTTGAAAGACTTCGAGTGCAAGTATGGATGTCATATTCACAATATAAATGAGCATAGAGAAGTAGATTGTATAACATTATTATCGAGGATGGACTTAGCTATGCAAAGGAAAATTTCATTCTTACAAGTACATGAGCCAATTGTATTTTCAAAGATAGATCGTAATACTCTTGTCAATGGTAAATCATTCAAGAAGCTGAAAGAGAAGATCAAGAAAGATTTAAATAATGATAAGGATTTAGGCATAAATGACATATTACTTTCTAGAAATTGGTGTAGGGTGCATGATATAGATCATTTGGAATACACTTGTGAGAAATGTTGGGAAGCAATTCATCAAGCCATGAAGGAAGTAGAAGTTGGTGCACCTCTTGAGGAAGAAGTCTTTATTACAAAGAACCTTGATACACAATGTACAAGTAAGAAAGAATATGAATACGAGTTTATAAATCTTGAAGAAGTAGAAGTATTTGGACAAAGGTTATCAAAAGTATTAGAGGATTGTAAACAGGGTTTAACAAATGTTAGAGCACTTGAAGTGACAATTGAGGAAGAAAGAAGTTTAGGAAGAAAGAAGTTTGAATTTGTGGTAGGAACCTAAATTTAATGAAGATAGGTTTCTTGAGGAGTACACATCTACATTACATCAAGAAATCCTTGAGAATGAGCTACAAGAAGTACAAGAGACATTGTTAGAAGATCATAAGTTAGAAGTGCTGCAAAGGAATTTAGAGGATATTATTCAAGAGTATGCTGATGAAGAGCCCATGAGTCGACAAGAGCAATTTGGGTCGATGCTCGATGCTTCCATCATTATAAAATAAGATAACAAGCCAAAGAGAATGAAAATTGAAGAACATGTTGCTGTTATGAATGCTGAGATCAAGAGGCTGTTGACACCGTTGCTAGAAATCACAAAAGAGTTAGATGATGAAATCATGCAATACGAAGAAGACGAGAAGCTCATCAACCATCAATACCAACCTCCTAATAGATGTATAGAGTATGATTGAATGCTTGGTAGGCCATGTCTCATTGAAAACAATGAGCATCAGGTTGTATCTTTCCCTTCTATTGATTGGAAGAATTTTGAATTTGAACATCATGAACTTCTAATTGATAGCATTGGTAGCATTGGTAGCATGAATAGTAATCTTAAACATGTTGATCATTGAATATGAGTTTGATTATGGTGGTTTGGGTAGAACAACCTACATTTGGATAGATCATGGTCTTAATGAAAATCCTCTATTGGTCATAATACCACCAAAAGTTTTTCCTACATTTGAGGTCTGTCACCTAAAGGGTCAATGGTCTGAGTTCAAGGATGAATTTTCTCAGTTGAGAATTGTCATGATTGTATTACTACTCTTGTTCATATTGAGAAATCATGTTAGGGCATGTATATACTCAATGTCCTGGGTTGCATCCCTCTATTGTTTGTACATAGCTAGGTTAGACTAGGGTTTTCATTTTGTGTTTCATCTTAGAGTAGATTTTCTCCCTTGAGGTCATTTGACTCAAGTGTTGTTTGTCTTAGCTTATTTTTGCTTTCATATTGCTTGTTTGTTGTCTTTCCCTTAGCTTAGTTTGCTTTCGTATTGCTTGCTTGTTGTTGGTTTTTTCTTTATTTTAGTTGTTGGTTTGTTTTGCTTTCCATGGTTGTTTGTTGTTCAATATAGTTGGTTTGTTGTGTCGAGGTTTCCCATTTATGAACAGCTGATGCTATCTTAAACACACACTCTAGTTTCAATTCGTGATAACATGTTAGTTCATTTCTTACACATCTACTCATGAAAGTCTTAGATTTCGAGGATGTTTTTCTTTCAGTTTATCATCTTGTTAGACCTTGAACTTGACTTGGAAGTTAATCATATATTGTATCTTGAAACTACTATCTTTTGCATCATAATGCTTTAAAATGCTAAATCTAAATTTTATGAATTCTTATGTTTTCTTTTGAGAAACATGGGTCATGACTAATGGATTTCCCATGGATTCCATCACTAGTGTCAAGTAGCAGGATTGCTTGCTCGTGGGAGATAAGTTAGTTGTTCAGTATTACTTGAAGTATTTTGAGATCTTATACCTTACACACTTTAAAAATCCTAAAGTACCTAAGGAGTCTCTGTGAACTTACATTAAGTGAAAAATCTAAAGGTCCACCTTTGCCGCCATCGCAAGTCCACACCTACTAGCTGAGTTATCAACGTAACTCGTGCCATCAAAGTATTGCATTGTACTCTGTCACATTTAAGCTTAATAGAATATCAAATAATGAAGAAAAGAAATGCAAAATCATAAATCACACACTATAACTCAGTTGGATGGACAATCGAGTAATCTATACCAGGGCTACGGATGCCTGACCGGTAGTGGGGTTCTACTCAAGTGGAATTGCGAGACAAACCTGTCGGGGCTATAGACGCTCATTGGCAGTGAGGCAATGTCCCAGTAGTTCATGAGGTGTGTACTAATCACGTAGCCTAATGTAAAGGAGCTTAGATGATCTTAGTTGCTAAGGGATGGGAATGAATGCAAGTGTCCACAGTTGAATCATCGAATATGGATAATCGCGCTGGCAATTGGTTTTGATTCTTTGATCAAGAAGTTTTGTTTATTTGATCTGGTGTGTGGGTGTACATAGAAATGTTGAAACTTGATTTTTGTTTATCTTTGGAACATTTAAGAAGCTATTCTAATTGAAATCTATCTTTAATCACACATCAGGAGATGTAGTGTCTTGATCCAATCTATGATTCTTTTCCTTTTTGATTTCATCATCTAGCTAGTTGATGAGTAGAGGAGGAGTGTCTGAAGTTTCTGAGTCTGGATTGAGTCTTTGTCTCTTAAGTGTTGAGGAACATTTATTCGGATTGGCGCTAGATGTAGTGACCAAATCACACATCACCCCATTGCAAATGGGGACCCCCCATTTTTTTGAGCTCTAATGTTTTTCCTGACTTTTGATGATGTCTTAATTTTGTTTCATGATGAAGTCAGTGGTTGTTCTTTAATCCAAGGGGAGTTCTCTATCGAGTTTCTATTCAGGAGTCATTTGCTTTTGTTCTGAGACCAATCCCGATGCTTGTTTGAGATCCTGAAAATGACTAAGTCTGATAACCTGATATCCTAAAAAATTGACTAAGTCTAAAATCCGGTGGTTCCTCCAAATTCTATAATTTGCATGTTACATCTGGTGGATTTGAGACCTATCTCAAACATCCTGAAATGTATATTGAAAAATATTTAAAGTATAAGTTGGAAGATCTTCCAACTTATACTTAAATATATTTTTCAATATACCTTACCTTAAGGAACACTAAAAAAATGGCTAAGTACTCAAGAGGATTCAAAATGTTGATCTGATGCGCCCTTATGAGAGCATTCAACCAGAGTGCAAAATCATGATTTGATGCACCTTATCCAATGTGCCCTATTCCATGCACCATTTTTGGGTGATTGAATTTGCATTTTAACTAGAGCATTGAATCATGAACCAATGCGACCCAACCAATGAGGTTTTAAGGAGAGATTGAAATCCAAATCTGATGCGCCTGGACAAGAGAGGGAGATGATGATGAGTTTCTAGAGGCATTTCAACCAATGTACTTAAAGAGGAAATGTAAATTGCAAGTGTTATAACATGTTTCAAGAAGATTCAAAATGATGAACTAATACGACCACCTTAGATTGAGGTTAAATTAAAGTTTTATGAATGTTTCAAGAGGATACAAGATCCTCAACCAATGCACCTCATCCAATGCACCCATTGGGAATAAGTATAAATTGAAGTTTTTTTGGCAGATTTTGAGAGATATAAACCTCCATCTAATGCACCAAATCAAGAAAGCTGATATGGTTGGCAAAGGGTGAAATTTTCAAGAGGATCCAAAATCCTCATCTAGTGTGTCACCTTAGTGAATGTTAAAGGGAGATTAAAATGTCCATCCACTATGCCAAAAACTAGAAGATTCAAAATGTCCATCTGCTACACCATTGAGAAGGAAGAGAATTCAAAAGGATGATGTAATGTGCCACTCATACGAGAGGATGAATTGCAAGCATTATGAAATCTTTCAAGTGGAGAAAAAAATCCTTATCTAGTGTGCCACCTTGGTGTGAGGTCTAATTTAAGTTTTAAGAGACATTCAAGCGTGGATCCAACTTGTTATCTAATGCACCCTTATTTTTTGAAGGTATTCAAACAAGGATTCAAATTGCTATATAGTGTGCCACTCCCATATGAGGTTGAATCTAAGTTTTAGAAGTCTTTTATGCAAATAACTAAGCCATGATCTAATGCGCTACTTTCAATGTGATGCTTGGTTTGAATTTTATGATTGCATTTAGGAAAGAAACCAATTTGGCATATAATGCACATAAGGTTAGAAATGCATGAAATGATTCTTATGTATTATGAAATCAAGTATTTATCAAAAGGATTGATGTTGCTTCTTTGTTTGTGTTGCAGAAACGAGGATTGAGCTAAGGAGTCATCAAAGAAGAAAAAGCTTGAACCACTTTTATGTAGAAGATAGCTATGCCAAGTGATCACTTCAAGTTCAACATACCAACACTCTTCATCTTCTCCATCACAAGCATTCCAAGGACATCTATCCATAAAGCTTGAAGACTCTTTAATCTTCAAGTCTCTGAGGAGTCTCCATTATCAATGTATACATCATCATCACCTACTCTATATCTTGAAGGAAGCATCATCATCATCTACACTAGTCTCCAAGAAGATGCATCCAGAGAAGATCATCATGTATCCTACAAGAAGAAGAATAATCACGAAGTTAGTCAAATGAAGCAACATGCATCCTACACATCCAATTTACAAGAAGATGACCAAGACAAGATCAACAAAATATATTCCCAAACATTCAAGTTCATTCAAAGCACTCACATTGAAGACATCATACAAGATGATGCAATTTGGAATATGCTAAGGTGGCACCTACGTGGTAGACACTCATCATCAAGCCAATCACAATTTGCCACATCATTCAACAAGAAAGATGCCAAAGAGGACATCCATGTGGATGATGCTCTAAAAGATTCTATTACATCCTTATCTTCATGGAAAATGTGCCTTCATTGCCTCTCTTATGTACTAAAAATAGCAAGTTGTTGTAACTATCTGTTGAGATGGCACGATCCTGGCCCTTGTCTATCTGGATTGATCCAGGCCATCCATTGTAATTCTAGACCTCTATATAAAGGCCTTGTTGCCTCATTTGTAAAGTTAGTGGTTGCTAGTGGTAGGAGAATAGCCAGTAGGATTAGAGTAGAAGAGAATCTCGAAATGCTCTGAGAGTACTTGAAGTTGTTGTACATATTTCTCAAGATTAATGCAAAAACATTGGAACTTGTTTGGTGTTAAGTGTTATCTTGTAGAATGACATGGTTTCTTGTATCTTGAATTGAATGAAGAGATGTTTCAATGTAGATTAGAAATAGATTAGAGCTCACTGATGTAATGTATGTTTGTATTGGATATTTGAACAACTCCTAGCTCATGCTTTTAACATTCATCGCTGGTGAAGTGTTGTGTAAAGCTAGTCTGAGCCTCATTGTTTGCTTAAGTTTGATTGTGGATGCTTGTTTGAGTTGCGCCATTCAATGGGTGCTTATATGAGCCTTCATGATTTGAAAATCTTTCACTATCCTTAGGAGATTGCACCAACTCCATGTAGTTTTAGGCATCCTTGGCGAAGTGGAGTTAGGTTTATTCAGGAGTTTGTCTATTCATGCATCATCATTGCTTCATTGACCTTAGATTAGTTTTCCTAAACCCTTATCTTTTTACTTTTTTTCATTATTGAAACCTTGTACATATGTCATCCACACTAGAAGGAAGAATAAGCCGAATGAAGAAGAAGTCTACGTAAGTCTCTTTGTGATTACTAGCAAAGATCACATGTAATCACTAAGTTTATCCATCACAAATCATAAGACTAGGAACCTTGAAGTTACTTCATTGGATCACATTGCTTAGCCTTTAAAGAGCTTTATTCAAGAGAGTGTTGGATACTTAGTGTTTTACTCTATTGTTGACTTGTCTAAAAACAATCATCAACATGTATGTTATGTAGTAGTATATATCAGAAACATTTGGTACATCACCTTTCCTTACAATTTAGACTCCTATTATGTCATTTTCTTCCATTTTCCTCTATGAACAACAATATATTAGAGTAGTTTAGGTGAGAAACCAAGGGAATCAACCCTTCATCTAGAGTTTTAGCTTCAAGTTTTGCAAGGTCCCACACCTAAAAGCTATGCCCATTGTATCATGGGGTCTTGTTGAATCACATTCAACAAGAGGGTGCAATCTCATTGATAACAATTTTTGGCATGCTCGGTGGGACAAATTGGACTATCATAGTTCGCAAGTCCTCTATTCATTGTTGATATTTGGTGTGTATGTCAACAACATCAATCTTTGGAGGCAATATTCACACACCTAGTGACTCCACAAGTGGAGAACCAATTGGTTCAAGTAGTTCATATGCTCAAAGTATATCAAATATCAATTTTTGGTGATATCTTGGTCTTTTCCTTCATGGGAAGCTTCAATATCATTTGACAATCTGCTGGTATGTTCTTATTTTCAAAAAATCAGACCTAGTTTTCTTGTTTTCAAAGAATATTCCATGATTTTCTAGCGCATTTTAATGATCTAGCATGACCAACTGCCATGGAGACTATGTTTCTTCTCCTCCATTTTACCAAACAACAATTTGTATACCTTCTTACTAGCCATATCAGATTGAGAACCCTGCTGGTTTTATCCCAAATAGCTCTCTCACAGCAGGATACCAGCATGTGCATCATGCTTGCCTCCCACCCACCCATGCTTAGTCTTCTTGGCAGCCTAACCATGCCTTCAATTAGTCCCAAGAAGACTATCTTTCTCTTAATCAATGTGTGTATTCTCTTAGCTAGCTTCAAGATGATGAAAACATGAGCATTCAAGATATAAGAGATATCATGCTAAACTTTCAAATCTAGTGAGATGCTATTAAAAATGAGTAGGAGTATAGTTGGCAGTAGGAAGAGCTTGCATATCAAACTTATTTACACCAACAATAGGAAGAAGAGGTACAAATGAGAAATGCGGAAGAGTTTCTAGCTAGACAAGTTGTGGCCAAAGAAGAACAGATAAAGAAACTAATGGATCAAATACAAAGGTATGAAACCCAATCAATGCCTTTCTTTCCTACTTTCAATTCAACTCTTCCAATAATGATGAATCATCCTTTGTATGAAGAGGTTGCTAAGTCCAAAATTCCCAATTTTAAACAAGAAAAACCTCTTGAATCCTCTAGTAAGCCTCCTTGTGTTAGAATCCCAAGTTTTAGGAGTACTTCTTCAACGCAAAATCCAATTCATAACCAAGAGCAGTCCATAATACCTCATAGTCATCTTAGTAACGAAAATGTTAACCTCGCTTCATCAAATGATCCCTTTTGCCCTCCCACTATCTCCCTTTTTAAAGGAGGATCCATTATTTGGAGAGAAAATGAAGGCTATGTAGGTGAAGACAAGAATATTCCAAGTGAAGATGATAAATGAATAACTATTTGCAGCCCCTTTTGTGACATTAAATTAGAAAAATCAGACTTGTTGCAAGAAGATGATGAGCATGATCAACTTGGACATCAGTTTGATAGATAAGAGAAAGAGTCTTTTGAAGCAAAAGATGAACTAACTACTATTCAAGAACCATCATGTGAGCTAGAAGAGATAAAATCACACTTGTTGCAAGAGGATGATGAGCATGATCAGCTGGGACAACAGGGTGAAAAGCAAGTAAGAGGTATTGAACATGAATTTTTGATTGATTTATTTGTTGAGCTCCCATTTTTTGTTGAAGATGAAGAAAATGTATCAATGCATATGGAAACAAATCTAAATCAGCTAGGAGAAGGTGAAGAGTCTACTTTTTGGTTTGACGAGCTACCTTCTTTTGTTGGGGAAGATGAAAAAAAGCATGCCCTTACTAATAACAACAACAAGAAGTTTGGGACAATAGGAGGATGCAAATAGTTTTGATAGGGTGCTGGTCTACCAACAGAAAAATGAAGACAACCTTGTTTCAAAACATGGAGAGATTGTTATGCATGAGGACATTGGTCAAGTTAAACAACACAACAAATCTGAACCTATGCTCCAATATGAAGATCTTCATATTTTTTCAAACATTTAGGAGAGTTGTCCTATAACTGAGGTGAGTTATCTTGTGCAAAAAAGTAAGGAAGATGTTGAAGAAGACTCTTTTTGGGATGAACTAGGAGTTTTTTCTTCAACTTTGGATACCAAACCAACATCTACTTATAAAGAGGTTCATGAACAACATGTACAAAATTAGGAGGTCATTTAAAAAAAAAAAAGATTAGCAGGATGATGTAACAACTGGTTATGAGCATAAAACCAACATTCATTTCTCAAGCTTTACCTTGACAAAAGGGTGTCCTATTAGGCACCTAGCACAGTTGAAGATCAACAAGGAGAAACCATTACCTATCATGCTTGTTTCAAAGCATGAAGATGAGCAGCAAGGACAACAAGATCAACTTGTTTATCCACCTCATGATAGCAGTTATTTCAATGAACTTGAGTGGGTAAGTGGATTTGTTCTCATCCTTGGAGAGATGTTTCTATAGTTTGTGGAATGTTCATTCTTTTTCTACCTTATTTTGGTTGTTTAGAAGCATGAATAACACTTCAAGTTACTTAGGAAAGGTAGCTATTTTGACAAACCAGTCAATGGTTTTATTTGAGTATTCTTTCTTATTGTTAGTTTAGGTTAGTATAGGTTGTTTTAGTAGTCTTTTTCCTCCAAGTGTAGATGCACAAGTAGTTAGTTGTCTTTTGGTTAGTTTTGTGTTTTTCTTGTGTCTTGTTGTTGTTTGAAGGGTAGTAATAGTGTTTTGTCAAGTTTGATATCAATTTATTTTAGGTCTCTTGTGACTCCATGACCAATGGAAGTAATAGGCAACTGGCCTTTAATGCTTAGCAGGCAAGTATTTCGTAGAGGTCACCAAATAAGTTACTTATTTTTTCTTAATGGATGAAATAAGTTTTCACGTTGAAATACATTGTTTTCAAAGGTCGTGGTTGTGATTCCTTGTTACTCATTTTGTAGGGTCAAGAATTATGAAGTTGTGTTCTATATGGCCATTATGCTTTTAAGGAGCATTAAAGGGGTCTTGTAGGGCTATGGGATATAAAAAATTACTTTAAAATGGTTACGAGGGTTATTTGGTGTGTTGTTTTGTCTTTTAAATATTAAACTTGCCAAAGTCCGTTTTGTTCTCCCAAAAGCTTTCTTCCTTTCGTGTGAGTATGCATGCTTAGAAGTCAAAAGGGACAAAAGTGAAGGTTTCCTCATGTTTTATAAACCTTATATTCTTCAAATTCCTCGTACATGTCTTGGAGGGACTTTTTATTTTAAAAATTACATGAAAACTATCAGGAATGGACTTGTTTTTAGCGTTAGGTTTGTCTTCTGTCAATATTGTTAAAGTTTTCTGGTAAATGAAGAGGTATGCTAGCATATGTTAGGAATTTTTACAGGTCTCAGTAAACCATAGAGGATCTTTCCAAACTACTATTTCCCCATGTAAGGTCATCACATTCGAGTTGATTCCTCATTCTTTCTTATGCATGATAGCTAGAGTGTAGTAAACAAATTTCAAGGCACATTTACATCTGCTTTGTGTATCAATAAGATTTCCATGACATATTGTTACGTGAGTCCTTGTGAGGCCTACATTTTTCATTTCTATTTATGTGACTATTTACCTTTTTGTTGCTGATACTTTTATATTTGTGGGACTGTTGATCCCAAATTTTTTGAACTATTAGACTATATTATGTTAAGAGAAAATAAATTGGGTGATGTTAGATAGATGTTTATTTTATAGGAAAACTAATTGGGTCATGTTAGATAGATGCTTATATTGAAGGGAAACTAATAGGGTGATGTTAGATAGATGTTTATATTGAATGAAAACTAATTGGGTGATGTTAGTTAGAAAATTGCAATGTTACTTCTTTATGCTTAAGAGAACTTGTGGTACTTTATGGGAATGCATGTTTTAATTTGCTTCAGCTATGTTATTTATATGTGAAATTAACTTTGCAATTGAGTGTACAGGTTTTGCTAACAAACCATAGACACTGGAGATCATTCCACACCTTATGTTGTAATCCCTTATGAAGCTGATCTGATTCCACGAGGAACCAAGATCAACTCTGTGTTTGATGTAATGTTGTAATGTTAATTTACATGAGGTTAAATGGGTTAGGTCTACCCTCTTTTAATTTGAATTATGATATGTGTTGTAAGAATTGTCTTTAAATTTTATTTTAAATTTTAAATTTTGGAGACCTTTTTCTTGTATTTTAACTTGACCCTGGGTGTTCTAACTAGGTTAAAATTGATCCTGGGTTATACCCCATGGGTCTAGGGTCCCTTTTGACATGGGTAACCCTTGGTTAACCTCCGTATGGTCACCTTAACTTCACATTGAAATTAAGTGACGAATTCGGAAGCATGGGAGGGATAGGATGAGTGGTACCAACACTTAAGCCCATCCCTTTTCAATTCCCAAGGCTAGAGATGACTCCAAGATCCACCAATTGTGGAGGACTTGACTTCAAGTCTCTCTCACAATTGGTGAGAGTCCCCATGGAGTTGTGTGGTCCTTCATGAGAGGAAAGGAAGGGGAGACATGTGTCACCCTTTCCCTCTTTAACTCCCCTTTTCTCTCCCATGTGTTGGAGAGAGGACATGTGGTAAGGGGTGAGGAAGACTTTGGGGATGGGTGAGTGACATGTGTCAACACCCAGCTCTTGGTACATGCTAGTGGATGGGAGAAAGAGTGAGGAGGTGACAAGTGTCACCTCCCCATTCCTTTAAGCTCATGAATTGGGCTTATTTTAAATCCCACTTGGGATACAGAGAAATGTTGTTGAATTTTTTAAGAATTTTAATTGTTTGGAAATTGATATTAGAAAAAAAAGGATAGAGCGAGTTTGGTGGCTTAGGTTGGAGGTGATTTTAGAGGAGCTCTACATCAACTTCTTCCATATAAGGGCTTTTAAAGGTTGGTTTCCAAGACTAAAGCCTTCCCTTGTATTTTCAATTTGTTGCATGATGAATGTGTGAGATGTATTTTGCTTGAGTTGTATTTTGTTATTGTGGGGAATAATTAGCAGGGTGTTGAAAGAGCCTCTCCCATTTGGGAGAAAATGCTCATCAAGTGTGGGGTAGGGGAGGAGTGATCCTCCTCGAGTTCATTTCATTGTTTTAGGATGTTGAAAGCCTTGATGGCATTTGTGTAATTTTGAGTAAATTGTTATATGGCTTTTAGAGCCAAAATATGAACTCCTTTAGAAATTTTGTTAACATGTTGGCTTGAGGCCATGAGAAAATTGTGTTGAGATATTGTGAAGGAGTGGCACTCTAGAGTTGAGTGTTTCCACTCTCTTACCCCTTTTAAACTCACCTGGTTGAGTTTGTGTGTGTGTAAATATCCATGGGTGTATTTTGTGTTTTGGGATGTTATTTTTTGCCTTGTTGTGAAGTGGATTTGGATGCCCTAGGTGTGTGGATGATCTCCCCAGCTCGGGGGTGACCCTCTTGTGGGTCTATGGTAGGGAGAAGAGTAGGATGTGTGGTGTTTCTTCCCTTGTGTGTTATGCAGATTTCATGAAGCTTAGAGTGAAATTGAAGAGTTTACTTGTCTTAGAAAATATTTTATTTTCCTTTACTCTTAAGGCTCTATAGAAGAGCTTGGACTTATTAATGACTACATCCTTGTTGATTTTAAGAGGAGAACTTCTCTCTCTCTTGTTGTAAAATTTTGTCTTCTTGATTGTGAGAAAACCTCTCTCATTGTATTGATAGTTTTAGTGGTTAAAGTAAATTTTACCAATTATGAAAAGATGAAGGAAGGAAATTTGTTTTTAAAAGGATACTGCTTGTGTTTAAATTCCTAATACTTTTATTAGCAAGTTGAATATTTAGTTGTTATTGTAGCAAATAAGAAATTATGAATTGTTATTTTGAAAGAGAGGAAATTAGTAGTTGTCAATTTTTAGGAGTACCTAAATAAGTGTTTTTGTTCTTTCTTTGCAAGTGTATTTAATAATAATGCAATGAATTCATTTTGTGGAAAATGATGATCTCTTGCTTCAATAGAAATAATATATATATATATATATATATATATATATATATATATATATATATATATATATATATATATATATATATATATATATATAATGTGATTGCATAATTTACAAATTTGTTAAAATAGATATTCTATGAGTATAATGAAGGAAATTTAAAGTTAAAAATAGATAGTTCTATTTAATTGTGTGTTTTAAATGTATATGTTTACAAAAAAAAAAAAGACAAACTGATTTGAGAATTTGATAATTACATTTGAAAAATTCATTTATATATATATATATATATATATATATATATATATATATATATATATATAAATTTGTTGATTTTATTATGATAAACAAACTATTTTTTTTATGGGACTGTGAAAAAGTTCTATGTATATATCATATATATATATATATATTTATATATATATTATTTTTTTTATCTTGAAAAAAATATATATAAATAAATAAATGGAAGCCAAAATTTGCAAGTGGAGTAGCTGTGGTAATAACACAGTCTGTGGGTTACAAAAGTTTGCTGTTACTTTTAGTTGGGGGGGGGGTATGTACCCCCACCGTTGCCATAAAAGAAAATTGGGTGTGGGGAGGGGGTGGAGCCCCCACCCACACCCCACTAAGTGGGATGTCGGTGGGGGCTTCACCCCCTCCCCACACTCCCTGCCATCCTTTAAACCATGTGCAACCTCCTCTGCGCGCCCTCTCCGCTTCCCTCCACTCGCGACACCTTTTCTCACCCTCCGCCCAACTCTGCGGCCACCATCGTGAACCTCCTTTGCACCGCCCTTTTCTGCCATGACCTCCGTACAGAGCCGTCCTGCGGCCTCCCAACTGTGCCTCCGCCCAAGCACCACCACCGCCTTCCATTCTACCCTACCATAGCCAATACAAAACAAAAGAAAGATAAGTGTTAGGGTTTCTCCAATGAGATTCAAAAGAATGAAATATATGGAAGTTAAACAATATTCCATTGTTATATAAAGAAAGAAATCTAACATATTATAATAAAATAAATTATTAATATATATATATATATATATATATATATATTAATTTGTTACTAATTTTGTAACTCCATTAAATAATTATATATATATATATATATATATATATTATTTATTAATAAATTTGTAAAGGGGAAGTCATTTAAAAAGAATTTAATAGGGTTTCACTATTGACCTAAAAATAAAATAATCAAATATAACAATTATTTAATAAGAATATACATACATATATATATACATATATATATTAATTCTAATTATAGGAAAATATGTTTCAGAGGCTTAACAATTTTCTCAAATGAAATGCCAAGCAAATGAAAAGAAAAAAAATATACATGTATTTTTAATAAAAGAAAACCTAAACATATAAATGCAAATAAGCATATATGTATATATATATGTGTGTGTGTGTATGTATGTATGTATGTATGTATGTATGTATGTATATATATATATATATATATATATATATATATATATATATGTATGTATGTACATACATATATATGTATGTACATACATATATATGTATGTACATATATATGCTTATTTGCATTTATACAGATATTTATATCTTTATAAATGAAATTAAGCCATCATATGCATTTCATATGCGGCTATTTTATTCCAACCTGTAATTTGAGTAAACGTCCAATTGAGAAAAATGAGAGAAAAAGAGAAAGGTAGATAAAAGTGAAAACAAAGAGGAGAAAATGCGTAGCATTTCTGAAATAGGACAAAGAATACTAATTAAGATTTAACATTTCGTTAAACCTGATTGGGGGTAGAATAATTATCCAAAATTAAATCAAACCTTGAATTAAACCTTGAGCGGAAAACTTGTGGACTTCATCAAGCGAAGTTAGTAGGTCATTTTTAAGTGATCTGATCTACCAAGAAATTAGGAATAATGGAAAGGATGCAGAGATAACTTTGATTGATAGAGAATTGATCTACCAAGAAATTAGGAATAATGAAAATGATGCAGAGATAACTCTGATTGATAGAGAACTAATCTACCATGAAATTATGAATAATGTAAAGGATGCAGTGATAACTCTGATTGATAGAGAACGTGAGAGAGACTAAATTAAAATTAAATTTTAGAGAAATGGGAGGAAGAACAAATGGTCAGGCTTTGTTGAAAATGCTAAAATTAGAAGAAGAACAAACAAATATTAAATTTTAGAAAATGCGAAGGAGAATAGATGATGGGGCTTTGTTGAAAAATGATCCATTAATATGATCAACTGTAATTTCATTATAATTAGGGAGTTGTAAGAAATTTGTTAACCCTATCAGGAAACCTCATGAACAAGATTAGTGTTAGTGCAATAAATCCCACTCACGCCTGAGAGGTGTTATGTTGCCAGATTTTCCCAGAATTTAGGGTTTAGTAGTTTAGAACATTTAACCCTTGTAGCAACGTTAACCGCATCGTGATGACCCCCTTGTTGGCCTTCTTGCATTTGGGTATGTGCACGTGTGTGTATTATCTTGCTGACAACTATTTTGTTATGCCTTAAGCATATGCCATTGAGCACACTTACACGTGCGATGGGGTTTCTAGGGAAGCGTGGGAAAATTTTTGATATTTTGTGTCATGATCACATGTCAAATGTGGACATGACACGTGTGATGCATGTTGTGATCGCATGGGAAATGTGGGCATGACATTTTGTATCAGAGCCCAAGTTTAAACACTGGGCATATTTGGGCACATTATTTATTCCATAACTTTGATTAATTAGTGCCTACCTTATTTTGTAGGATGCCTCCCCGACATGTTTGATGAGCATGATCGCACAACACAGCATTCGTTGAGGTGCATAGTGACTCCTCTGCAGACGGACAGGGACCCATAGTCATAGCAAATCCACCAGTACCACAGGCACCACCAGTATTTGACATAGGTCCACAGATCCTACAGACACTACAAGCCATGTTAGAGAGGTTACTACCAGATATTCCAAAGACATGTGATGAGCCTCGAGTTGATATATGAGAGGAGCCACGTAAGGAGCTGTGTGCTAAGTCACGTACTGAGCCACATGTGGAGCCCTGTGTCGATCCGCGAGAGGTGCCACGTATGGAGCCTTTTGTAGAAATCCCTGATACTACAGTAGAGGAGGTAGGGTCAACCTACCGTGCACAGAGTAGGAGTCCTCCAAGACTTTTGAGATGAGATGAGACCATGAGACTAGAGTAGATACATCATGGACCGTATGAGTATGGGTTGGATGAGCCGGTTATAGGACTTAGAGACAGAGGAGACCCCATCAGAGACCTACTTAGGCTCAATCCACCTACCTTCACAGGAGCTACAGAGGGAGCTATGACCGAGGCTTGGCTTATTAGTCTAGATAGGTGTTTCACGTTGCAACCTTATGGGAGCAACATGAAAGCACAAGTGGCAGTACATCTTTTGAGAGATGCAGTAGCTACCTGGTGGCGCACTGAGGAGTGCAAGCGCCGGTTATCCTTAGATACACTCACATGGGACACATTCATAGAGTGCTTTAATGTGCAATATTTGTCATATCATTACAGACAACACCGGATAGATGAGTTCCATGACTTACAATAGAGAGGACTCATGGTTGCTCAGTATGAGAGCTGATTCATTGAGCTTTCTCATTACGCAGAGTATCTCCATGACAAGAAACTCCTAGTGCACAAATTTATTAGAGGCCTGAACCATGGGATAGCAGGACTGGTGCATATGGCAGATCCCTAGTCTATGAGTGAGGTTGTTGAAAAGACTCTTATTGCAGAGGAGATTCAGGGATGACGGTAGAACTCACACTCGCAGTTTTAGGACCGCAATCACCAGCAACAACAGAACTTTCGAAGACCACAATCAACACCACAGAGAGGAGGATTTAATTCCTCATCATTACCTCGTAGGCCTCCATAGTAGTAGTAGCAGTAGCATTAGCAGAGGTCTAGACCCTAGTAGAGGGTTCAGGGAGGATAGAACCATGGTTGGCAGCAGCAGGGCCTGCGGAGAGATCAGAGACAGCAGGGATCATCTGTAGGACCCATGAGGTCTTAGTAGTCTTATAGAGGTTCACAGGGGTCCACTGGACAGACTGGACAATAGCAGTCAAGTAGGACTCAGTTAAGACAGTTATAGGCTAGGGGCCCATGTTATGTATGTGGTGGGGCAGGGCAAATGGCTAGAGAGTGCCCACAGAGATTTACAACAGGGGGACAGCCTCATTCAAGATGATCTGAGTAGACTATAGGTGATGTGGGCAGGTCCCACTGCATATTTATAGTAGTTGACAATCGCTAGGCTGATTTCTAGGCTTTAGTCATTGAGACAGTAGGTATGATTGGGGATTTCCCCATCTCTATTCTTTTTGACTCTAGAGCTGCCGACTCTTTTCTATCTACATCGTTAGTGGAATGTTGTAGGATGGTGGCTTCTAGGCAGGACATTAGGTGGGAGGTTGAGTTGGCCTCTGGGGCCAGGATGTCAGTAGATACCTTGGTTAGAGATTGTGAGATCTCCTTGGGTTCCTTCACTACAGCATGTGACCTTAGGGTTATGCCATTAGGATCCTACGGTGTAGTTTTGGGTATGAACTAGCTTGCAGCTCATAGAGCCAAGCTAGATTGTCGCCAGAGGACGATTAGCTGCTTAGACAATCATGGTTCACCAGTTATGATAGTGGGCATTCAGAAGCCCACGACTATTCGTATGATATCCGCTTAGTAGCTTAAGCGCTGCATGCAGAAGGGTTGTCAGATGTTTGCTATCACGGTCAGTGACAGATCAGAGGATGAGCCTGAGGCTTCTTTAGATGATCAACCTATCCTGAGAGATTTTGTTGACATGTTTCTACCAGAGTTACCAATTATGCCTCCATTCAGAGAGGTAGATTTCCACATCAATCTAGTGCCAAGTGCAGAGCCATTGTCTCATGCACCCTACAGGATGACTACACATGAACTTACAGAGCTCAAATTGTAGTTAGAGGAATGACTTGAGAAGGGGTACATCCGACCTAGCATTTCACCTTGGGGCCCACCAGTTATCTTCGTGAAGAAGAAGGATGGGTCTCTTTGCTTGTGCATGGATTACAGGCAGTTGAATAAGGTGATGGTGAAGAACCATTATCCTTTGCCTAGGATTGACAAACTCTTTGATCAGATGCAGGGAGCCCGAGTGTTCTCAAAAATTGATCTAAAATCTAGGTATCACCAATTGCACATCACAGAGGCAGACATTCATAAGACTGCTTTTCAAACCAGTTATAGCCATTATGAGTTTACAGTGGTACCCTTGAGTTTGATGAATGCCCCTATAGTGTTCTTGAGTCTCATGAACAGGGTGTTCCACACTTACTTAGATCGGTTCGTGATTATATTTCTTGACGATATTTTGATCTATTCGTGGATCGAGGAGGAACATGTGGATCATCTGTGTCAGGTGTTGCAGTACTTACAAGAGCAACAGATTTATGGAAACTTGGAAAAGTGTGCCTTCTTCAAGATAGAGGTACAGTATTTGGGGCATATCTTATCAAGCGATGGCATCTCCGTAGATCCATCGAAGATTAGAGCAATTCAGGACTGGCCAGCACCCACCAGTGTGACTGAGGTTAAGAGCTTTATGGGATTAGCTGGCTATTACTGTAGATTCCTTGAGGGCTTTTCTAGGTTAGCACATCCCATCACTTCCCTTCAGCGAAAAGGGAAAGGTTTCACTTGGACCAAGTAGTGTGAGAGGGCCTTTGGGGTCCTTAAGGAGCATCTTACTAGTGCACCCATATTAGTGGTTCCAGATCCTGCAGAGGATTTTGTTGTTTGTACAGATGCATCATTAGAGGGTCTAGGAGCCATGCTTATGCAGGGTGGTAGAGTGATTGCATACGAATCGCGTAAGCTTAAGACACATGAGCTAAACTACCCTACTCACGATTTAGAGCTTGCAGCAGTTATTCATGCTCTTGTTCATTGGAGACACTTCCTTTTAGGTCGATGCTTTGAGCTCCATTCAGATCACCATAGCTTATAGTACATTTTCACATAGCCCAATTTGAATGCCTACCAGTGGCGTTGGATGGAGTTCTTGTACAAATACGACTTTGATGTCCACTACATCAAAGGGAAGGAGAACGTGGTCGCTGATGGCTTGAGTCAAAGGTGCCATGAGATCTTGACCTTGACATTGAGGGTGGACTTGAGAGAGCGTATCTTACAGCATCTGCCTGAGGACAAGTGGTTTCTTGAGGTACAACAGGAAATTCAGAATTAGAGGGCCCTTAAGGGAAAATTCGCAGGATATTCCCTTGATCTTGATGGTTTGCTTAGACATTGGCAGTGCATCTATGTACTCCATGTGGTGATCTCTGTGCAATGATTCTTTAAGAGGCTCATAGAGCACCCTATGCAGCACACCCAGGAGTGAAGAAGATGCATGTTGATTTGCGATAGTTATATCATTGGGCTAAGATGAGACGAGACATTTTAGAATATATTGTTCGTTGCCTCGAGTGCCAGAGGGTCAAGGCCAAGCATCGGCATCCAACAGGATTGTTGTACCCTCACGAGATACCTAAGTGGAAATGGGACACCATTTCCATGGATTTTATTATGGGTCTACCTATGTCATCACATCGCCATGATGCCATCATGGTGACAGTTGACAAGTTGACCAAGGTGGCACATTTCTCACCTATACGCATGATGTACAATGCACCATCTGTGGCGAGAGTGTTTTTAGATCAGATTGTTAGACTTCATGGAGTACCTCGCCGTATCATTTCTAACAGAGACTTAGTATTCACTTCATCATTTTAGAGAGCCTTACATTAGGCATTGGGCATGCAACTCAACATCAGTTCAGCTTACCATCCTGAGATTGACGGACAAACAGAGAGAGTCAATCAAGTGTTAGAAGGCATGCTTCAGATGTATGTTATGGACCATCAATCTAGATGGGAGGAGTATTTGTATCTGGTTGAATTTGCTTACAATAATAGGCATCATAGCTCGTTGGGTATGCCTCCTTTCCAAGCTCTATACGGTAGAGCATGTAGGACACCTTTGAGTTGGGATCGGATAGAGGACATGGTTACCATTGGTCCAGAGATAGTTTAGAATATGGAGCAGAAGGTTACACTGATTAGACAGAGACTTTAGGAGGCACAGGATAGACAGAAGAAGTATGCCGATGCTAAGAGAACTGATCGGAGCTTCTCACTGGGTGACAAGGTATTTTTGAAAGTAAGACCGTACAAGAGTCCAATCTGTTACAGAAAGGGCTCTAAGCTCACACCTCAGTTTGTAGGACCTTCTAAGATCTTGGAGTGGAAAGGACATGTAGCCTATCGTCTATCCTTGCCACCTAGCTTGTCGCGTATCCACGATGTCTTTCATGTTTTAGTTTTACGTCGTTACATCTCTGACTTATCTCACGTATTGGATTGGAGTGCTCTTTAGGTAGAGGCAGACGAACAACTGGCTTTGGAACCAATTTGCATATTGGCTCGTCAGACGCTGGGCCTTTGAGGTCGAGAGCTGGACCAGGTTAGGGTCCAATGGGACATGTATGACAAGGTCACTGCGACATGGGAGGATGTAGCGAGATTGAGGACTCTTTATGCTCACCTATTTGATGACTTCTAGGAGGAAGTATAGTCTTAGGGGGGAGGATGTGAGGCCTACATTTTTCATTTCCATTCATGTGACTATTTACCTTACTGTTGCTGATACTTTTATATTTGTGGGACTGTTGATCCCAGATTTTCTAAACTATTAGACTATATTATGTTAAGAGAAAACAAATTGGGTGTTGTTAGATAGATGTTTATTTTATAGGAAAACTAATTGGGTGCTGTTAGATACATGTTTATATTAAAGGAAAACTAATTGGGTGATGTTAGTTAGAAAATTGCAATGTGACTTCTTTATGCTTAAGAGAACTTGTGGTATTTTATGGGAATACATGTTTTAATTTGCTTCGGCTATGTTATTATATGTGAAATTAACTTTGCAATTGAGTGCGTAGGTTTTGCTAACAAACCATAGACACTGGAGATCATTCCACACCTTATGTTGTAATCCCTTGTGAAGCCGATCTGGTTCCACGAGGAACCAAGATCAACTCTGTGTTTGATGTAATGTTGTAATGTTAATTTACATAAGGTTGAATGGGTTAGGTCTACCCTCTTTTAATTTGAATTATGATATGTGTTGTAAGAATTGTCTTTGAATTTCATTTTTAAATTTTAATTATTTGAGACATTTTTCTTGTGTTTTAACTTGACCCTGGGTGTTCTAACTAGGTTAAAATTGACCCTGGGTTATACCCCATGGGTCTAGGGTCCCTTTTGACATGGGTAACCCTTGGTTAACCTCTGTATGGTCACCTTAACTTCACACTAAAGTTAAGTGACGAATTTGGAGGCATGGGAGGGATAGGATGAGTGGTACCAACTCTCAAGCCCATCCCTTTTCAATTCCCAAGGCTAGAGATGACTCCAAGATCCACCAATTGTGGAGGACTTGACTTCAAGTATCTCTCACAATTGGTGAGAGTCCCCATGGAGTTGTGTGGTCCTTCATGAGAGAAAAGGAAGGGGAGACATGTTTCACCCTTTCCCTCTTTAACTCCCCTTTTCTCTCCCATGTGTTGGAGAGAGGACATGTGGTAAGGGGTGAGGAAGACTTTGGCGATGGCTGAGTGACATGTGTCAACACCCATCTCTTGGTACATGCTAGTGGATGGGAGGAAGAGTGAGGAGGTGACAAGTGTCACCTCCCCATTCCTCTAAGCTCATGAATTGGGCTTATTTTAAATCCCACTTGGGATAGGGAGAAAGGTTGTTGAATTTTTGAGAATTTTAATCGTTTGGAAATTGATATTGGAAAAAAAAGGATAGAGGGAGTTTGGTAGCTTAGGTTGGAGGCAATTTTAGAGGAGCTCTACATTAACTTCTTCCATATCAGGGCTTTTAAATGTTGGTTTCCAAGGCTAAGGGCTTCCCTTGTATTTTCAATTTGTTGCATGATGAATGTGTGAGATGTATTTTGCTTGAGTTGTATTATGTTATTGTGGGGAATAATGAGTAGGGTGTTGAAAGAGCCTCTCCCATTTGGGAGAAAATGCTTGTCAAGTGTGGGGTAGGGGAGGAGTGATCCTCCTTGAGTTCATTTCCTTGTTTTGGGATGTTGAAATCCTCGAGGGCATTTGTGTGATTTTGAGTAAATTGTTATATGGCTTGAGAGCCAAAATATGAACTCCTTTAGAAATTTTGTTAACATGTTGGCTAGAGGCCATGAGAAAATTGTGTTGAGATATTGTGAAGGAGTGGCACTCTAGAATTGAGTGTGTCCACTCTCCTACCCCTTTTAAACTCACCTGGTTGAGTTTGTGTGTGTGTTAATATCCATGGGTGTATTTTGTGTTTTGGGATGTTATTTTTTGCCTTGTTGTGAAATGGATTTGGATGCCCTAGGTATGTGGATGATCTCCCTAGCTTGGGGGTGACTCTCTTGGGGGTCTACGGTAGGGAGGAGAGCAGAATGTGTGGTGTTTCTTCCCTTGTGTGTTATGCAGGTTTCATGGAGCTTAGAGTGAAGTTGAAGAGTTTACTTGTCTGGGAAAATATTTTATTTTCCTTTACTCTTAAGGCTCTATAGAAGAGCTTGGACTTATTAATGACTACATCCTTGTTTATTTTAAGAGGAGAACTTCTCTCTCTCTTGTTGTAAAATTTGGTCTTCTTGATTGCAAGAAAACCTCTCTCATTGTATTGACAGTTTTAGTGGTTAAAGTAAATTTTACCAATTATGAAAAGATGAAGGAAGGAAATTTGTTTTTAAAAGGATATTGCTTGTGTTTAAATTCCTAATACTTTTATTAGTAAGTTGAAATTTTAGTTGTTATTGTGGCAAATAAGAAATTATGAATTGTTATTTTGAAAGAGAGGAAATTAGTAGTTGTCAATTTTTAGGACTATCTAAATAAGTGTTTTTGTTCTTTCTTTGCAAGTGTATTTCATAATAATGCAATGAATTCATTTTGTGGAAAATGATGATCTCTTGCTTTAATAGAAATTTTATATATATATATATATATATATATATATATATATATATATATATATATATATAATGTGATTGCATAATTTAAAATTTGTTAAAATAGATATTCTATGAGTATAATGAAGGAAAGTTAAAGTTAAAAATAGATAGTTCTATTTAATTGTGTGTTTTAAATGTATATTTTTACAAAAAAAAAAGACAAACTAATTTGAGAATTTGATAATTACATTTGAAAAATTCACACACACACACACACACACACACACACACACACACACATATAAATATATATAAATTTGTTGATTTTATTATGATAAACAAACTATTTTTTTATGGGACTGTGAAAAAGTTCTATGTATATATCATATATATATTTATATATTATTTTTTTATATTGAAAAATAAAATATAAATAAATAAATGGCAGCCAAAATTTGCAAGTGGAGTGGCTATGGTAATAACATAGTCCACGGGTTACAAAAGTTTGCAGTTACTTTTGGTGGGGGGCTATGTACCCCCACTGTCGCCATAAAAGAAAATCGGGTGTGGGGAGGGGGCGGAGCCCCCACCCACACCCAACTAAGTGGGATGTGGGTGGGGGCTCTGCCCCCTCCCCACACTCCCCACCATCCTTTAAACCCCGCATGACCTCCTCTGTGCCCCCTCTTCGCTTCCCTCCACATGCGACCCCTTTGCTCACCGTCCGCCCAACCCAACTCTGCAACCACCACCATGAACCTCCTATGCGCCGCCCTTCTCTGCCATGACCTCCATACAGAGCCACCCTATAGCCTCCCAACTGTGCCTCCGCCCAAGCGCCGCTGCCACCCTCCATTCTACCCTGCCACAGCCAATACAAAACAAAAGAAAGATAAGTGTTAGGGTTTCTCCAATGAGATTCAAAAGAATGAAATATATGGTAGTTAAACAATATTCCATTGTTATATAAAGAAAGCAATCTAACATATTATAATAAAATAAATTATTGATATATATATATATATATATATAAATTAATTTGTTAATAAATTTTTAACTCCATTAAATAATTATATATATATATATATATATAAATTATTTATTAATAAATTTGTAAAAGGGGAAGTCATTTAAAAAGAATTTATTAGGGTTTCACTATTGACCTAAAAATAAAATAATCGAATATAACAATTATTTAATAAGAATATACGTATATTTATATATTAATTCTAATTATAGGAAAATGTGTTTTAGAGGTTTAACAATTTTCTCAAATGAAATGCCAAGAAAATGAAAAGAAAAAAAATATACATGTATTTTTAATAAAAGAAAACCTAAAGATATAAATGCAAATAAGAATATATATATATATATATATATATCTATGTATATATATGCTTATTTGCATTTATACATATATTTATATCTTTATAAATGAAATTAAGCCATCATATGCATTTTATATGCGGCTATTTTAATCCAACCTGTAATTTGAGTAAACGTCCAATTGAGAAAATGAGAGAAAAAGAGAAAGGAAGATAAAAGTGAAAACAAAGAGGAGAAAATGCATGGTATTTCTGAAATAGGACAAAGAATACTAATTAATATTTAACATTTCATTAAACTTGATTGGGAGCAGATTAATTATCCAAAATTAAATCAAACGTTGAATTAAACCTAAACTTGTGGACTTCATCAAGCAAAGTTAGTAGGTCTTGTTTAAGTGATCTGATCTACCAAGAAATTAGGAATAATGGAAAGGATGTAGAGATAACTTTGATTGATAGAGAACTGATCTACCAAGAAATTAGGAATAATGGAAAGGATGCAGAGATAACTCTAATTGATAGAGAACTGATCGACCATGAAATTAGGAAAAATGTAAAGGATGCAGTGATAACTCTGATTGATAGAGAATGTAAGAGAGAGTAAATTAAAATTAAATTTCAGAGAAATAGGAGGAAGAACAAATGATCAGGCTTTGGTGAAAATGCTAAAATTAGAAGAAGAACAAATAAATATTAAATTTTTGAAAACGTGAAGGAGAAGAGATGATCGGGCTTTGTTGCAAAATGATCCATTAATATGATCAACTATAATTTCATTGTAATTAGAGAGTTGTAATAAATTTGTTAACCCTATCAAGAAACCTCATGATCAAGATTAGTGTTAGTGCAATAAATCTGATTCATGCCCCAAAGGTGTTATGCTGCCAGATTTTCCCAGAATTTGGGGTTTAGTAGTTTAGAATGTTTAACCCTCATAGCGACATTAACCACGTTGCGATGACCCCCTTGTTGGCCTTCTTGCGTTTGGGTATACGCACGTGTGCGTATTAGCCCTCTAACAACTATTTTGTTACACCTTAAGCATATGCCACCGAGCACGCTTACGTGTGCGAGGGGGTTTCTAGGGAAGCATGGGAAATTTTTTGATATTTCATGTCATGACCACATGTCAAATGTGGACATGACACATGTGATGCATGTTGCGACCGCATGGGAAATGTGGGCATGACAGTCCTCCTTGTAAGATCAATATGGTTGTTGAAAGTCATTGTCTTCTCATGGAAACAATGAAAAGAACTGAGAAGATAGATATTACAAGATTGTTTGGTTTTAAGGGGCTTGAAAGGGTTTATAAGGGATCCTATCACATGCCTTGGGGTCATAATGGAGATTTGATGAATGCACTGTCAGTTATAAATTTTTGCTCACATTCTTAGACTCTTATCGTGCTTTATAGTTTATGTAGGCTTCCACAATAGTTTTTAGGGGATCTTATTGCTTTATATAATAACTATAAGACCCTAAACCTATCATTCTTGATAAAGTTTTCCAACTGATTTGATCATGAAAGATGTGGACAGTGATTAAAGGTTCATAGTGAACAGTCTTACTTGGAAGGCCTAAAAGCATGGACACAAGGTATCATGCATATATGATAGGTGCAGAGCTATTGGAGTCCATCACACTCTACAATAGATGATATAATCCTTACCATATACTTCCTTTCACAATTTAGAGGTTATCCTAAGAAGACTGCATGGTCACAGTTGTTTCGCAAGGCACAATTCTAAATGAGGAAGCTAGCAGAGTTTATATTGTGTAAAGAGCAAGACAACATGGAAGTAGTAGATGAAATCATAAAAGGTCCAGCCTAAATACAAGTAAAACAATGAACAAAGAGATGACTATAATAGGATGTAAAAAAATCAACAAACCAATAGAAAAAGTGTAGTAAAAGACTGTTATAAAGAGAAGAAAAAAAATCATCAAAATGACTGTATAACAATAGAAAAAATGATTGTTATAGTACCCATAAAAGAACAATCATATCAATTACAAAGGGATAGTAAAGGAGAAGTAGAACAACTAAGTTTTAGAAGTAACAAAACTTAGTTAGAGTAGCATCAAATTGTGATAAAAGAGATGCAAAATAAATCTATTATGAAGGAGCAGAAAATTGTGATAAAAGGGTAGGAAACAAAACATAGGTTGTAGCTTTGAATGTACACCAAGTATTCCATAGAAAATAGCATAAGGAATAGAAGTAGCCTCTAAGAAAACAATCACAATATGAAATAGCAGTCACAATCATATAGAACAATAGGTTACAAAGAAGGAAGGAACAACAAGTTGAAACAAAAGAACAGTCATATTCGAGAAGTTAGCATGATAATAGTTAGCATAAGGGACAGCAAATAGTGACATCATACATGATTGTCATAAAATGTCAAGGAATAGTTATCAATGACTTTCATGTGACATCATGCATGATAGAGGGAGCAACAAAAATAGTCTTTAAAGAGTAGCAAATATAGTCTTTAAAGGAGCAGTAAGAAGCAGTCATGTAGATAAAAGAACAACATCATAGTGGGGAATGATAGTCAAGTAAAAGAGTGAAGGACAATAGGCATAAAAAGGTCATTAAAAAATAGTGCTAAAGAGCAGCAGCCTATAAAGGAACACCATACCATCACATAGCAAAGAACAGTCCTATACACTGTGTAAGCAGTCTCATATAGGACCTACTAATAGAGGTTTGAATGAGTCCATTAGGGCTTATCTGCAATAAGTGATGGACAGTATGAGAGGTGATTATACAATTAGAATAGATGGGTAAGTGCAAGGGTATGCATAATAACTAAAAAGGGATATTGAAAAGAGGGATAGTATGACTGTGATTATGTTGACAAAACCAGAGATCTAGTTCTGAGAACATAATGTCCAAACAGAAGTCCCCAAGAAGATCAATGGCCTACAGCCCTACACCTATACATAAGGTCTTTATCATTATCTTACACTTGTGAAGGAGTCATGAAAGAAGAATGGTAGAGCTATGGATGAGTTTCTCGGCCATCTATCAGCTTGTTACAAGTCTGTCACATGCACTAGGAAGCAACTACAGTCATAAAAAAGACTGTCAACAATTGGTTGTGACCTGTGAACCATGAAAATCTTGTTAGAGGTTACAAGGGACTGCCAATAGAACTATCATTGCTTTTCACAAAATTGTTTGAAGAATTCACAATAACCTATGAAGATACCATGTACTTGTGAATCTAAATAAAGAGACAAAGAAGGATGAAGGTTGGAGAAGAAGACATTTATAGTTGAAAAGAAACACATTGACAAACATTGTCTAGACATTGACAAGGTATTGGAAACATCTAGGGGTGAGGTCACATATGCCATAAGGCCATCATGTGTTTTAATTAGACCAGAACCTTCAAAACAATAAAGTTTTCAACATTGTTGAATAACACAGTGTGTTTTTTAGCAAAGTTGAAATACACACTGTGTTTCATTTTCATGAGATCAATAAGAATTTTGTTTCTTGTTCATTATTCCAAAGGTTTAAATAATCATTCTAATCATGTTCCCAAGCCTAGATGGCCATGTTAAGACCCTATAGATGATGAAGATGCAGAGCATGTACTGAAACAAGCAAGATAGTAATCATAAATGAGCAGTTTGGAGTTGTTTCCAGGTCCTAGAAGTTCTCTTACACTTTCCAAGGAGTCTTGATTAGTTCAACCTCAGGAAACACATGTTCTATAAAGATGCCAATGGTATTTTGGAGGAAGACATAGCTGTACCAAGCATTTTTAAGGTAGTTTTAGGCAATAATGGGAATTGATGCAACCATTGAAGGAGTTTTGACAGCACTAGAAACTGTTTTGACCATCACCACTCATTTAGGGGCACAATGGTCTGCTGTTGGGGAGTGTAAAGGAGTGGTTCCATTTCTCAAGGGTGCACATCCCAAACACCTCCACTCTTCAAGCCACAATGGAGCATTTCAAGGAGATGAAAAAGTTAAGCAACTACCTTTTGAAGACCAAAACAAACTAGGACTCTTCTTGGGTTGCCAAAGTAAGTTAGCTATTTTTAAGGCTTTGTAACTTAGTCAATTTGAGTTCCTATATGTTATCCTATGCTTTGGATGAGATATAGGACCCATAGGCTTAGTTTTTAGGTAGTTCTTTCATGTTTTGAGGCTCTGGTAGCTCAAGAATAGCAATGTAATTTGATGTTTTTAGAGAAAACAAACAAAAACTAGACTTATACATCTATTTTGTAAGTACCTTTGATCAATAAAGAAAGCATTTTGACCTTCTCCTTCTTGTATATTGTGTGTAGCTGAATGATTTACATATATTTTTGTGATTCACATGTAAATCGTTGAATGTATGTCTCATTTTAGCACTTCTATATAGAAAATGCATGATTTGTGTAGGTTGTGTCATGGTGCCAAATAGTCATTAGTTATGAGAAAGTCCTTAGTTTTCCTTCTAATATTGCAAATACCAAAGCCTTCCTATGAAATATCGATACATGAACATGAAACAAATGTGAGTTGTGTCTTGAAACTAGCTGATTTATTGAACTTATTGTGTATGTTATATAGTAGTACATATCACAAACATTTGGTGCATGAACTTACCTTAGGATTTAGGCTCCTATTATGTCATTTAATGTCTTCTTTCTCTGTGAACAATAGTATATTAGAGTAGCTTAGGTGAGAAACCGAGGGAACCAACCCTTCATCTGAGGTTTAGCTTCAAGTTTGCAAGGTCCCACACCTAGAAGCTATTCCTATTGCATCACAGGGTCTTGTTGAATCACATTCTAGAAGAGGGTACAATCTTGTTGATAACATTTTTACTTCAAAGTCTTTGATTTAACCTTAAACTTAATGGGACTCCTAATTTTACACTACATGCCTTCACCACCTACTGCCATCCAAGGTTTGCACTTACCTAGTTCATGTTGTTTAAAAAAAATCTATTGATCTTTGTTGTAGGTTGTGCTAGACCACAAAGAAAACTTGGAGGGATCAATTATTGTTACTCATTTAGGAAAATTATCTCTTGTAGATTTGGCTAGATTTGAGAGTTCTTTGGCCACAAATCAATAAATGCCAAGGTCTACCAAAGGGGCTAACATAATTAAATCTTTTGGCCCTCAATACTTGCATTAAGGCTCTAATGGAAGCAAGAAGTCAAATTCTACATAGTAATTTTAAGCTTATATATCTTCTCTAGGTGGGAATGGCTTTATTTCCATTTTTTTTCCAAATCTTCTATCAACACATGATACATTCTATTGATAGCCAAATTGACACATGTAGCACAAGTAGGGAAAATATCACCTTATCTCTCCTGAAAAGGTAATTGATCGCTAAGAATCATCAACTCCAAGATCTTGGGGATCAGGTCACAACCATTCTATGTAAGTTTAGTATTCAATATGGACTGTTTGTTCAATGGCTTATGGTTATTTTTATGTTCAAATCAAATTGGATTGTGTTTTTATTCTGAAACCTATTTTACTCAATGGTGAAAAAGATCAGAAGACTTGAGTAAAGAAAGAAGGTGATGTGAATACTTTATTTCAACCTTTATTGAATTAATGAGCTAAGAAATCTATTAACTACAATATTAAGACTAGTATTTAACCCTATCATTTACTAATAGTGCTAGATGAAAAGGAGTTTCTAATAAAGTGAATACAATTCCTAGTTACTATATTCCACACACAAATTAGAAATAACTTCACAATTTCAAATTAAACACAGTGTTTCTCAAGCTATAAATATAAAGAGATTAAGATTGGGCACTATGCCACATGAAAGAATATGAATATGGAGAAATAGGAACCATCTTTGTATTAAATTCCTCTTTTGATGTAGGTACAAGTCCAACAAATTACTACAATGGAATCTCTGGTTTTGTCTTCAAGTGTATTAATTTGCAAAATTGAATGCAAAAGGAACTAAAATAGAAATGCAATAATACTTCCAAGTATTGGCCTAATGGTCTAATTCTTCAACTAGCGGACCCCTTCTATTAAACAAAAGTTCTCTCTATATAGAGGTAGAGGAAAGAAAAATTTCTTTAAAGGAGAGTGAAGGAGAAGAAGAGAGATCTAAGGCTGATGAAGGAGAAGAAAAGTCACTTGCCATTGTTGACCTCGATGAGCTCTCTTTCTCAGTGTTATAAATTGGTCTAGTCTTGTTGGATTCATGGTGTTTTAATTTGTGGCTTTTTGTTGGTAATTGTTTCCTAGTTGTTGTTTGCTTAGGGTGGTATGTAGTTTTGTTTTTGTTAATTGTTTTATTGGATTTTTGAATTAGTTATATTTGGTTCCTTCTATTTCTCAATGGTCCTTGCCTGGTGTATTACTAGGAGTATGTACATCATAGAAGAATTAATGGAATGGGATAAGGACACAAAGGAAGAAGATAAAATAGAAAAATTAGAGAAATCAAGGCTAAAAAATCATACAAAGATGTGTTAGGAGGAGAGGAGAAGATGTAGATTCCTGTGGAGGCTAGATTTGAGGTGAAGGAAGAAGATAGCCATGGTGATGGGAGTCTACATGCAAGAAGGGAAGAAGGTAAGTCCTCCTCTCCCTTGAAAGTTTTTTTGTGGAGGCTAACAATAATATGAACCTTGCTATGAAATCAAAGGAAAATGACTAGAAAATATTGCTATCATTTTTGGGCAAGTGCAAGAAGATGGGAGGTCAAAAAGGGATCTTAAGTGGCCATTTATTTTCAAAAATTAGAAATGCTGGCCTTGGATGAGAAATTGAGCATAGTTACACTCAAAAGTTGGAGATGCAAGCAAAACAATGTTCGTAGTGCTCTGAGTCTACTTTCTAAACTACTATTTAAAAAAAAAAATGGTATAGATTAAGGGGTTCAAAAGAGGGAGCCATAGAAATTGGTGTTGTTTCTATCAAAAAAAATAACATAGCATGTTTTGTGGCTCCCTCAAAAGGTTAACTTTTTTTTGGTATTTTTAAAATTGCTTCAGTGAGGAATTAGCTAACATGTAGTTTATGCCTGATTTTTCTATGTTTTTTTGGTGAATATTTTATTTTTTACTAATTTTCAAAGTGGACACATCCTAAAAAATAGAATTTTGGCCATGCTACCCCTATAAATTTTGAAAACTAGTTGAAAATTAAATATGTGTAGAATGGGGTCTAGTTTCTAAATATGTAATTTTTTTGAAATTTCAATGAATGGTTAATTTACAATAAAAAAGACCAAACAATGGGTTTTGCCCAAAAACAGACACACAAACGAAAGAAATTAAAGATGAAAGGATTAACATTGTCAAAATGTGAAAAAAATTACATCGTTAAATAGCTAAGAGAAATCCTAACATTACCCAGGTGTTTGATTTGTTTGACCTTGAAAAACATGCAAATCTGTGGGTTAGCACAAAAAAAATTATGTGATATCTTGTAGAATTTGCAAAAACACATCTGTGGATGTTGAGAAGGCACTCCAAGCCTTTGGGTTGGAAATCCAAAGCAAATCCCGAGCCTAAGGATTGGGATTCCCAAAGCACAATATAACATGAGTGCTTTATAACACGCTCACATTATATTGTGTTTTTTTCCTTTTTTGCATGTTTGGTGGTGTTTTTCTAGTTTGACATAATGAGAGTGCATTATAACGCGCTCATGTTATGTCTTCCTTTGAATGATTTATGTTCAAGTTTCATAAGTATGTTTCATGGATGTATATATGCATGCTTCTAGGTATGTATGCATGTACATGTATGCATGCTTGTATGTATGTACATGTATGAATGCTTGTATGTATGCATGTTTGTATGTATGTATGTATGTTTGTATGTATGTATGTATGCATGCATGTATGTATGTATGTATGTATATACGTATGTATGTATGTAAGTGTTTTGGGTTTAGGGTATATAAGGACCTAAACCTGTATAGTTTTGAGGGTTGAGGGTTGAGGGATAATGGCTTAAGTAATAGGTAGAGGGTAGAGGGTAGAGATTAGAGGGTTGAGGGTTACAGTTGAGGGTTAATATTCAGGTTGTTGAGTGTATAAGATTAAGTGTGTAAGGCGCGGGGATTAGGGTTTAAGATATTGGGTTTAGGGTTTATGATATGGATTGAGGGTATATAAGGCATAGGGTGACTTGGGTTGAGAGCACGTATGGTTCAGGTTTAATTTAAGTATAGGGTTGAGGCACAATATTTGAGGTTTAGGATATAAGGGTGAGGTAATATGGTCTAGGGATGAGGGTTTGTGGTTGTAGGCTTCATGGTTTAAGGTATAGGGTTGATGATTGAGGGATTAAGGCTTAAGTTTATGGGTGAGGGTATAGGATTGAGGGTTTAGGGATAGGTTTTAGGGTTTAAGGTTTAGGGGTAAGGGATTAGGGTTTAAGGTATAGTATCTTGGGTTGAGAGTTTAGGATTAGGGATAGCATTTAGGGTTTAGGGATGAGGGATTAGGGTTGAGGGTTGAGGGTTGAGGGATGAGGGATTAGGGTTGAGGGTTGAGGGTTGAGGGATTAAGGTTTAAGGTATAGTGCTAAGGGTTGAGTGTTTAGGGATAGGGTTTAGGGATTAGGGTTGAGGGATTAGGGTTTAGTGTTCAAGGACTAGGGTTTAAGGAATAGTGTTGAGGGTTGAGGGTTTAGGGATAGGGTTTAGGGTTAAGGGATTAGGGTTTAGGGTTGATGGAAATTAGGGTTTAAGGAATAGTGTTGAGGGTTGAGGGTTTAGGAATAGGGTTTAGGGTTGAGGGATTAGGGTTTAAGGTTAATGGATTTAGGTTTAGGGTTGACAGATTAGGGTTTAATGTTAAGAGTTGAGAGTTGAGGGTTGAGGGTTGAGGGTTTAGGGATAGGGTTGATGGTCAAGGGATTAGGGTTAAAGTAGAGTGTCGAGGGTAGAAAGGATTAGGGATAGGGTTTAGGGTTGAAGGTTTAATGATTGAGGGTTGAGGCTTTAGGGCTGAGGGTTAAGGGATTGGGGTTTAAGATATAGTGTTGAGCGTCGAGGGTGTAGGAATAGGTTTTAATGTTCAAGTTTTAAGAATTAAGGGTTGAGGATAGGGATTAGGGTTTAGGGATAAGGGATTAGGGTTTAAGGTATAGTGTCGAGGGTTGAGGGTTTAGGGATAGGGATAGCATTTAGGGCAGAGGCATTAGGGATAGGGTTTAGTGTTGAAAGTTTAAGGATTGAGGGTTGAGGCTCTAGGGCTAAGGGTTAAGGGATTAGGGTTTAACATATAGTGTCAAGGGTAGAGGGTTCATGGATAGGGTTTAGCATTTATGGCTAGGTAGAGAGGTGAGGGGAACGATATAATAAAATGAGAGAGTGAAGTTGACAACTTGAGGGAAACATGGGTAAGGAGGAGGGAGAGAGATGGAGAGGAAGGGAAATATGTAGAAAGCCATGAGAGATATACAAGTGAGACCTATAACCTAGGCAAAGAGGGGTGGGAGAGATAGGGAAGAGATGGGGGTGAGGAAGATAGGGGAGGAGAGAGTTGGATAAGGGTTGAGGGTTTAAGGCCTTAGGGTTTGACGGTGAAGGGTTTAGGGTTTAAGGGTTGAGGTATTAAGGGTTCAGGGTTGAAAGATTAGGGTTTAAGGTATAGTGTCGATGGTAGAGGGTTTAGAGATAGGGTTAAGGATTTATGGTTTACGGGTTGAGGGTTGAGGCTTTAAGGATAGGATTTGGGGTTTAGGGATAAGGGATTAGGGTTTAAGGTATAGTTTTGAGTATTGAGGGTTTAGGGATAGGGTTTAGGATTTAGGGATTAAGGGTTGAGAGTTGAGGATTTAAGGATAGGGTTTAGTGTTTCAGGATAAAAGATTAGGGTTTAAGGTATAGTGTCGAGGGTTGAGGGTTTAGGGATAGGGCTTAGGATTTAAGGCTTAAGGGTTGAGGATTGAGGCTTTAGGGATAAGGTTTAGTGTTTAGGGTTAAGTGACAGACCTAGATGGCTAAGGATGCATGGAGAGGTAGACAAGGAGTGACTGAGAAATATAGAGAGGGGAGAGGTAGAGAGGTGAGGGGGGAGGTATAATAAAATGAGAGAGTGAAGTTGAAAACTTGAGGGAAAGATGGGTAAGGAGGAGGAAGAGAGGTGGAGAGGAAGGGAAATATGTAGAGAGTTGTGAGAGATATACAAGTGAGAGACCTATAACCTAGGGAGAGAGGGGTGTGTGAGAGAGGGGAGAGATGGGGGTGAGGCAGATAGGGTTGGAGAGGGGTGGATAAGGGTTGAGGGTTTAAGGTTTATGGCATAGGGTGATTTGGGTTGAGAGTGTATGATTTAGGTTTTAAGAATAGGGTTGAGGCACAATATTCAAGGTTTAGCATATAAGGTGTTGAAACAGTAATCTTAACCACCGTCTCATTTATTGAGAAAGACTCTTTATTTGACTACCTTTTATTTTCCCCATCTCTGTCATGTTTCATTAATGTTTCTTTGCAGGGAATGGTCTGAAGGTATGGCCTAACATACTCTACGTATGGCTTAACTTCTCCAATGCCAGGACAGAATTAAATGAAAGCTTTATGCATGATCTCCATTCTCAAATTTGCTTCGCTGCTTCTGGAAACAACAATTAATTACCTTTGTTCTATTTTCCTCCTTTGTTGAGCATTAGAAAAAATATATCTTCTTCTCTGTTTTAAAAAGGATATGTGTGGGAAGTCAGGGGTTTAAAAATATACTCTATTTTTTTTTCTGCATGTATGAGATGTAGCTCAATATCTAAAGAAGAAAAATTGTAGTTTTGCTCTGTTTTATATTTCTGGGTTTTAAGAGCAGTAGCTCTATTTCACACTGGTAATTTGCTCTATTTTGTGTATGTAAAAGCACTATCAAGTGCAGACTTGGAAAAGAGATGACTATAATATTGTTTTCTTTCTTCATATATATGGATTTCATACAGCAGTAGCTCTATTTTTCTTGTTATTGTCCTCTGCCTTTTCTTTCAAAGTGGTATCAGAGCCTGGTTGATCAGTGTTGAAGGCATTCTAAGCAAGAGTTTTTTCAAGCAAAGTTTTTTCAAGAAGACAGAGGCTTTTCACAGTCAACAATGGCAGCAAGCACAAGCTTGACAAACCCACAAATTCCACAGTTTAATGGAAAGAATTATGACTACTGGGCAATCACCATGAAAGCTTTGTTTTGTTCTCAAGATATTTGGGAGCTTGTTGAGAATGGATTTCCAGAGCCAGCTGATGTAGCAGCATACAATGCATTGACACAAGCAGAGAAAGATTTGTTGAGGGATAACAGGAAGAAGGACTCCAAAGCTCTCTTTTACATCTTCCAAGCTGTGCATGAGAGTATTTTTCCAAGGATTATAGCAGCAACTAAATCCAAACACGCATGGGATACACTCCAAACAGCCTATCAAGGAATGGCAAAGGTGAAAATAGCTAAGTTGCAAATGCTAAGAAGGGATTTTGAAATAATTTTCATGAAGGATTCAGATTCAATAGACACTTTCTTCACACAAGTGATGGGTTTAGTTAATCAAATAAGATCTCATGGTAAGACACTTGAAGATACAAGGATTGTTGAAAAGATTTTAAGGAGTTTACCCACAAGGTTTGAATCCATAGTTGTGACCATAGAGGAAACAAAGAACCTCTCACAGTTTTTAGTTGATGAGCTCCATGCATCTCTCATCTCACATGAGCATAGACTAAGCAGGTCAGCAAATTCATCATTAGAGCATGCATTCAAGACACAAGCTTCAATCAGCCATGGTAGAGGTAGAGGAAGATCGAATTTCAGAGGTAGAGGAAGGAATTCATATAGAGGTGGAAGAAGCAGCCCATCAAATTCAAGTGGAAGAGGCAGTAGCCAAAACTCAAGCCCAAACCCATCTCAAAATCAACCACATGGTCAAAGGTATGACAAATCTCAAATCCAATGTCATTATTGTAAGAAATATGGGCATTATTCAAATGAATGTAGGAAAAAAAATCTGATTTCAGCAGACAAAATGCAAACTTTACAAGAGAAAACCAAAATCAGAGCAATATGTTCATAGCATGCAATGTAGCACAAGAAAATCGGAAGGATGTATGGTTTTTAGACTCAGGTTGTAGCAATCATATGATAGGGAACTTAGAAATGTTCTCAAGTTTAGATGAAAGTGTAAAATCAGATGTCACATTGGGTAATGACAACAAAGTTTCAGTTATGGGCAAAGGAAACATCAACATTCTAACTAAACAGGGGGAGAAGAAGTATATTTCAGATGTGTATTTTGTGCCTAGTCTAAAACATAATTTAATGAGTATTGGGTAGATTGTTCAAAAAGGGTATAGAGTCTTCTTCAAAAATAGAGAATGCACTATTCTAGATAAATTTCCAAGCAACCAGCTTATTGCCAAAGTCCAAATGACAAGCAATAGAATGTTTCCCCTAAAGATTAAGCTAGATTTGAATGTGGAATATGCTCAAGCACAACCCACAATGAATCCACAAGAGGATAAAGAAGAAGTTGCAGCAGTTACACAAACCCTCTTTCAAGCAGAAATGAAAGATGAAAATTGGTTATGGCATCTAAGATTTGGGCATCTCAACTTTGGAGGTCTAAATTTACTTCATAGGAAGAGTATGGTAAAGGGTTTGCCATTAATAGAGAAACCAGAAAGAGTATGTGAAGGATGTATTTTGGGAAATCAACAAAGAGAGACATTTCCAACAGGCAAGTCAATTAGAGCAAAGGCAATTTTAGAGATTGTGCATTCAGATTTGTGTGGACCAATGCAAACACCTTCAATTGGTGGAAGATTCTACTTTTTGACTTTCATTGATGACTATTCAAGGAAAACATGGGTCTATTTTCTAAGACAAAAGAATGAAGTGTTTGATTACTTCCGTCACTTCAAGGCACTTGTTGAGAAGCAAAGTGGGCACTACATCAAAGCATTGAGAATAGATAGAGGTGGTGAGTACATCTCAAATGAATTTCTAAATTTTTGCAAAGACCATGGGATCCACAAGTAATTCACAACCAGGTACACACCTCAACAAAATGGGGTAGCTGAAAGGAAAAATAGAACAATCATGGAAATGGCAAGAAGCATGTTGAAAGCAAAGCATTTGTCAAATGAATATTGGGCTGAAGCTGTAGCTTGTGCAACATACATTATGAATAGATGTCCAACCAAAAGTGTGAAGAATATGATTCCTGAAGAAGCATGGATAGGAAGAAAACATAGTGTTGCTCATATGAGAGTATTTGGATGTGTGGCATATGCACATGTGCCAGATGAGTTGAGAAGAAAATTGGATAACAAGGGAGAAAAGTGCATATTTGTTGGTTATAGTGATGAATCCAAGGCATACAAACTATACAATCCAATAACCAAGAAAGTTATAATCAGTAGAGATGTACAATTCATAGAAGATGAAGCATGGGATGGAAGTTTGGAAAAGACAATCAATATTGCAGCCAACTTACCTCAAGAAGATAGAGAAGATTTAACACCAATAGGTACTCCATCAAATGTGACTCCTTCCACACCCATTCAGGCTCAACAAAGGAGTCATCAAATGACACCATCATCAAGTGTAAGGACAGCCCCACGCATTCAAGTATCCACTCCTTCAAATGTACAAAAAACACCATCTACAAGTGGCAATCAGGGTGCAGGACCATCAAGTCCACATTCCACAAGTTCAAGTTCAAGTGATATGTCAAATCCTACATTGGCAAGCTTGAGGAGACAAAAAATCAGAAGTTTGAGAGACATTTATGATCAAAATGAAGGTGAGAACAATGCTGGTCTAATTTCTCTCTTTGCATTTTATTCACAAGTAGAAGATCCTATTCATTATGAAGATGCAATTAAGGATGAAAAATGGGTAAATGCAATGGATGATGAAATTGATGCAATAGAAAAGAATCAAACATGGGAGCTAGTGAGCCTTCCAAAAGGCAAGGATGTTATAGGAGTGAAGTGGGTTTACAAAACCAAATTAGATGCAAATGGTGATGTGCAAAAGCATAAAGCAAGACTAGTGGCAAAAGGATATTCACAACAGCCCGGGGTTGATTACAATGAGACATTTGCTCCAGTAGCACGTTTAGACACCGTGAGAACTATACTTGCAATAGCAGCTCAAAACAAATGGTTAGTTTATCAAATGGATGTGAAATCAGCTTTTTGAATGGTTATCTTGAAGAAAAAGTTTATGTGGAGCAGCCACTTGGGTATGAGATTTTGGGTCAAGAAGACAAAGTCTACAAACTGAAAAAGGCACTGTATGGACTCAAGCAAGCCCCAAGAGCTTGGTATAGTAGAATTGACTCTTATCTTTTGCAAATTGGCTTCAATAGGTACAGCAGTGAGCCTACATTGTACACCAAGATGAATGAGCAAGGTGAGATCATAATTGTTTGCTTGTATGTTGATGATTTGATATTCATGGGTGATTTGGCAATTGATTTGTTCAAAGGAGCTATGATAAAGGAGTTTGAAATGACTGATTTAGGCCTCATGAAGTATTTTCTTGGCATTGAGGTAAATCAAAATGGTAATGGCATATTCATCTCCCAATCTAAGTATGCAAATGACATTTTGAAAAGGTTTAACATGACAAATTGCAAATCAGCTCCAACACCAATTGTCACAGGACTGAAATTAAGCAAGGATGATAAAGGAGGCAACATTAATCCAACTTTGTATAAAAGGCTTGTTGGTAGTCTCATGTATTTAACAGCCACAAGGCCTAACATAATGTATGCAGTTAGTCTCATTTCAAGGTTCATGGAGTCTCCAAAAGACTCTCATTGGCAAGAAGGAAAGAGAATTCTCAGATATGTGAGTGGAA
The DNA here is from genome assembly GCA_027924645.1 of Cunninghamia lanceolata. Classification (NCBI taxonomy): domain Eukaryota; kingdom Viridiplantae; phylum Streptophyta; class Pinopsida; order Cupressales; family Cupressaceae; genus Cunninghamia; species Cunninghamia lanceolata. The sequence continues at coordinate 13,823,777 of BSBN01000169.1, read as the reverse complement.
CAAGGAACTATAGCATTCAGTATGCAAAGTCAAATGAGTTCAAGCTCATAGGCTACACAGATAGTGATTATGCAGGAAGTATTGATGAAAGGAAGAGCACCTCTAGTTATGTCTTTCATTTTGGAACAGGTGTAGTTTCATGGGCTTCAAAGAAACAACCAATAGTCACGCTTTCATCAGCTGAAGCAGAGTATGTAGCAACAACAAGTGCATCATGTCAAGTAGTTTGGATGAGAAGAATGTTGAAAGATCTTAGGCAAGAACAAGAAGAGGCAACAAAGATCTTTTGTGACAATAACTCAGCCATAGCATTGTCAAAGAATCCAGTTTTTCACAAGAGAAGCAAACACATAGACACACGGTATCACTTCATTAGAGAACTAATCAACAATGGAGAAATCTTTCTAGTTTTCTGCAGGTCTCAAGATCAGTATGCAGATATCTTCACCAAGCCATTACCGAAAGAAAGCTATGAGTATCTAAGAGACCGTTTGGGTATCAACGAAGGCGGTAGTTGTGATTAAGGGGGAGTGTTGAAACAGTAATCTCAACAACCATCTCATTTATTGAGAAAGACTCTTTATTTGACTACCTTTTATTTTCCCCATCTCTGTCATGTTTCATTAATGTTTCTTTGCAGGGAATGGTCTGAAGGTATGGTCTAACATACTCTACGTATGGCTTAACTTCTCCAATGCCAGGACCGAATTAAATGAAAGCTTTATGCATGATCTCCATTCTCAAATTTGCTTCGCTACTTCTAGAAACAGCAATTAATTACCTTTGTTCTGTTTTCCTCCTTTGTTGAGCATTGGAAAAAATATATCTTCTGCTCTGTTTTAAAAAGGATATGTGTGGGAAGTCAGGGGTTTAAAAATATACTCTATTTTTTTTTCCTGCATGTATGAGCTGTAGCTCAATATCTAAAGAAGAAAAATTGTAGTTTTTCTCTGTTTTATATTTCTGGGTTTTAAGAGCAGTAGCTTTATTTCACACTGGTAATTTGCTCTATTTTGTGTATGTAAAAGCACTATCAAGTGCAGACTTGGAAAAGAGATGAATATAATATTGTTTTCTTTCTTCATATATATGGATTTCATACAGCAGTAGCTCTATTTTTCTTGTTATTGTCCTCTGCCTTTTCTTTCATAAGGGTGAGGTTATAGGGTATAGGGATGAGGGTTTGTGGGTGTAGGTTTCAGGGTTTAAGGTATAGGGTTGAGGATTAAGGGATTAAGGCTTAAGTATATGGTTGAGGGTATAAGTTGGAGGGTTGAGAGTTTACAACTGGGGGATAATGTTCAAGGTTTAGTCTCCAAGATATAGGATTTAGGGTTTAAGAATGAGGGTATACGGCATATGGATGACGATTGATGGTTTAGGGCATAAGTATGGGGTTGAGGGTATAGGGTATAGGGTAGAGGTTTGAAGGTTAACGGATAATGTTCAAGGTTGAGTGTCCAATGTTAAGTGTATACAGTATAGGGTTTAAGGTTTAGGTTTTTAAGGGTATCTAGTGGTTGAGAGTTTAGGGTTTAAGGGTTTAACAGTTGAGGGTTTAAGGGTTTAACGGTTTAACGGTTGAGGGTTTAAGGGTTGAGGGATCAGGGTTTAAGGCATAGTGTCGAGGGTAGAGGGTTTAGGGATAAGGGATTAGGGTTTAAGGTATAGTATCGAGCCCATTAAGGGTTTAGGAATAGGGATAGCATTTAGGGTTTAGGGTTGAGGGATTAGGGTTGAGGGTTGAGGGATTAGGGTTGAGGGTTGAGGGTTGAGGGATTAGGGTTTGACGTTGAGGGTTGAGGGTTTGCATGTATGTATGTATGTATGCCTATATGTATATATGTATACCTATTGTATGTATGTATACTTATATGTATTTATGTACATGTATGTATGTATTTACGTATATATGTATGCCTATATGTATGTATGTATGTTTCTATGTATGTATGTATATATAGTGTTGAGGGTAGAGGAGGGTAGAGATGGGGGTGAGGTAGATAGGGGAGGAGAGGGGTGGATAAGGGTTGAGGGTTTAAGGTCAATAGGGATTAGGGTTTAGGGTTGAGGGATTAAGGTTTATGGTTGAGGGTTGAGGGTTTAGGGATAGGATTCAAAGTGTAGGGATAAGAGATTAGGGTTTAGGACCTTGAGGGATTAGGATTTAGGGTTGAGGCTTTAGAGATAGCATTTAGGGTTGAGGGTCAAGGGATTAGGGTTAAGGTAGAGTGTTGAGGGTAGAGGGATTAGGGATATGGTTTAGGGTTGAGGGATTAGGGTTTAGGGTTGAGGGTCGAGGGATTAAGGTTAAGGTAGAGTGTTGAGGGTAGATGGATTAGGGATAGGGTTTAGGGGTAAAATTTTAGGGTTGAGGGATTAGGGTTTAAGGTATAGTGTTGAGGGTTAAGGGTTTAGGGATAGGGTTTGACGATTCAAGGTTTTAGTGTTGAGGGTTGAGGATTTAGGGATAGGGTTTATGGTTTAGGGATAAGGGATTAAAGTTTAGGGTTTACGGATTAGGGTACCATAAATTATAATTAGAGATTAGGGTTTATGGTTTAGGGATTAGGGATTAGGGTTTAGGGTTAAGGGATTAGGGTTTAGGGTTTAGGGATGTACAATTAAGGGGTCCCATAAATAAACTAGAATTTAGGTAGGGTTGGGAAATTTTTGTGAATCATCATGGGCTGGAGATTGGAGATTTTGCTATGTTCAAGTACATATCTAAGTCATATTTTAAGGTTAATATATTTCAAAGAACAGGGTCTGTGAAAAACATCAATGCTCTTCAGCTTATGAATATCAACATTGATATAGATAAAAGATGCCCTTCTTCTAACAGAGTATGCAATTCAAGTCAATGAATGGGCAAGAAGTTGTTGAATGAATTAGTTTAATGGGCATGCCTCCTTATTCAAAGTTATTCTTGGAGACTTTACACAAAAACTGGTAACTCTATACATTATTTTTCATTCTTTTATTTCTTGTACACTGTTAAGAACTTGTAAAATCTAATTGTGTAATGTGTTTATGGCAGCACATTCTTCTTGCATTTGTTTCATAGTTTATAGACAACATAGACGAACATATGGTGTTGCAAGGCCCAGGTGGGTAGGAGTGGGATGTGCAATTAGGTGTACCATAAATAAACTGGAATTTATGTAGGGTTGGGAAAATTTTGTGAATCATCATGGGCTGGAGATTGGATATTTTGTTGTGTTCAAGTACATATCCAAGTCACATTTTAAGGTTAAGATATTTCAAAGAATAGGGTGTGCAAAAAATATCAATGCTCTTTGGTTTATGAATACCAACATTGATATAGATAAAAGATGCCCTTCTTCTAATAGAGTATGCAGTTCAAGTCAACCAATGGGTAGCAGGTTATTGAATGAATTGGTTTAATGGGTGTGCCTCCTATAAGGAAAGCACAAGTGCGGAATACAGCTTCCCTAATGTCAATTCAAAGGAGATAATGTAGACATGTAACATTTAATTCAAATACACAGATGAGCACACAAAAAAATATAGAATAAACATGTAAGATAACAGAGAACAACACCAGATGTACGTGGAAAAACCCTTTCAAGTAGAAAACCCACCACCATAAGAGAGACAATCTTTATTTACAGTAAGCTTAAATGATTACAATAAATATCTCAGCCTTCTCGCTAAGGTATCGATTCTCAAATCATACAAACAGTTCACTTTCACTGTACATCTAAGAAATGAACAATATGATCGAATCTCTTCATCATCATTGACGACATCACCAGATCTGTATATATTCACAGTCTTCAAGAGCAAAACTATTTTTAACTTTTGCCCTAACTGTTCGATTCAACTGACCCAGCACCACTGTCTTCCAACCGTTGCATAACTATTCACATTCAAGAGGACTCATTAGTCCCACATGTACCAAGTTGCGTTGGACATCTAGGTTTATATACCTGAACACTCTATAAGACTATCATCAGCAATGTTGTTGCCAATGATGCCAATCTAAGCTTCATCAAGATAACCCAAACCATCGAAGATCACTCCACCATTTACACCGATGGTTCCTTGTCCATGCCAATGCTTTGCCAACCCATCATCGGAGTGACAGTTAACATCAGAAGGACTTCCAAAGCTCAGATTGACCATGCTTCTCATGTCGACGCCAACACTTCACCAACCCTTCATCGGAGTGACAATAATCATAGAAAGGACTTCTACATCTCAGACCGACAACACTCCTCACACCGACTTCAATGACCTCCAATGCTAACTTCCATCACAGTAACTCAACACTGTCAGGGTGACTACCACAAGCATTGCCAACAGTCAACCTTATGCCGATGGACATATGTTATTGGTATGACACATATCGATCGAAGGAGCTAGAGCATGACAATCTGATAGAGCATGTCAACCTGATGGATAGCTCTTTGTCGATGAAACCTTGCATATCGGCCAAAGACTCCTCACTCCCACTGATATAGAAAGTCAACCCGATGGCTTACTACCATCAGTTAGAGCAAAGTGATTGGTGTAACATTAACAAAGTCTATCGATGCACCAGTGTGGCCAATGACCAAGGAATGAATGAGGTTCCAAGCAGTAACTTGAGACATTAGGTCTCTTCAATCTACCACTTGTCGAAGAGATTACTGCTACCTCTTAATCCTCATATGATTACTGAGAATTATGGGTCTGAAGACCCATTTCATCTAAACACCATTTTAACTTGGCCATGCTCACTGGTTTAGTCAAGGCATCTGCAACATTCTCCAAATTATCAACCTTTTCTAGGTTTACATTTTTGTCTTCCACCATATCACGAACAAAGTGATATTGGACATCAATATGTTTTGTCCTAGCATGAAAAGTAGGATTTTTTGCCAAACAGATAGCACTTTGACTGTCACAATGAATTTGTATCTACCCTACATCAAAACTGACATCAGAACACAACCTCTTCAACCAAACAGCTTCTTGGCATGCACGAGTAGCTACCATGTACTCTGCTTTTGTTGTGGACAAAGAGACTACAGCCTGCCGCTTGCTCATCCAATTGATAGCATCACCATTTAACGTGAATACATATCCATTGGTGGATCTTCTACTATCAATGCCCCCTACCCAATCAGAATCAACATATCCCTCAATGCGAATAGATTTCTGAGATCCAACTGAGTTTCCATGATAGCAAATAGCATAGTAAGAAGTTCCCTTCAAATACCTCATAACTCTCTTCATAGCATCCCAATGTGATTTGCCTAAATTTTCCATAAATCGGCTCAAAACTCCCACTACTTGGGCAATGTCTGGTCTAGTACAGACCATTGTGTACATTAAATTGCCAACAACACTTGCATAAGGCACTTTTTTCATGTCCTCAATTTCATTCAAAGATTTTGGACAATCTTCAACAGATAGTTTCATTCCCTATAAAACTAGAACAACTACCTATTTGCAATGAGACATATTAAATTTATCAAGAACATTGGTAATATACTTGCTCTAGCTGATCCAAAGCTTTCTCTTAGATCTGTCTCTTTTGATTTCCATTCCCAGAATGTACTTCGCTGCCCCCAGATTCTTCATTTCAAATATCAAGGACAACTGATATTTTAAATCTAAGATCATCCCCTTACCATTGCCAATGAATAACATGTCATCCACATACAGTGCAATTATAAGAATCTGATCACCATCAATTTTATAATAGACACAATGATCAGATTTAGATCTCACATATCCCAAAGATAAAACATATGTATCGAATTTATGATACCACATTGTGGGAGATTGCTTCAAACCATAAAGAGACTTTTTAAGTTTACATACCAGATGTTCTTTACCTTTTACCACAAAATGCTCTAGCTGGGACATATAAATTTCTTCTTCAAGGTCCCCATGAAGAAATGTTGTCGTCACATCCATCTACTCAATTTCAAAGTCATATGCTGCTGCAAGTGACAACATAAATCTAATGGATGTCAACTTAGCTATTGGAGAAAATATTTCTCCATAATCTATACCTTCCTTTTGAGAATACCCCTTAGCAACCAGTCTTGCCTTGTACTTTTCAATACTACCATTTGGACCATATTTCTTTTTAAATACCCACTTACAACCCACAGGTTTTCTACCTTTAGGCAAGGGCACCAGATCCTAGGTTCCATTTTTCTCCAACGATGACATTTCGTTATCCATGGCTTCCAACCAAGAATCTGAATCAGGTAAACTAATAGCTTCTCTCATAGTCCTAGGTTCATCAGTAACAGTAAGCAAAGTATAGGCACAACTTGAATCAAGTACTAAAAATCCATACCTATTTGGTTGTCTTCTTTCATGTGTAGACCTCCTCAATGATTGAGGTGCAGGTTCAAGTTCTTGCTCTGGATCTGAATCTTCAGAGCTACTCAAACTCTTTTATAGGGGTCAGAGGAATATTAACAACACTCTTTTGTTTCTTCTCTTCTGTCTTCTCTGGATGAGGATCAATAACCAAAGGTTTCAGCTCTCTAAAAATTACATTCCTACTATAAATTACTTTTTCAGTTTTAGGATTCCAAAGCTTGTACCCTTAACACTAACTCCATAGCCAATAAAGATACATTTGACTGCCTTGTAATCTAGCTTAGATCTTTTTACCTCAGGAATATGAGCATATGCCTCATAGCCAAAGACACGAAGATGTCTTAGAGAGGGCTTCTTTCTAGACCATGCTTCCATAGGCGTCTTATCAACCAATGCCAAAGTAGGAGAACGATTCAACAAGTAACAAGTTGTAGCAACTGCCTTAGTCCAGAACCTTTGTTCAAGACTAGCATAACTCAACATACTTCTTGCTTTCTCCATCAATGATCGATTCAACCTTTCAGTAACTCCATTTTATTGTGGAGTATAAGGTGTAGTCTTATGCCTTTTTATTCCATGATCAAGACAAAATTTATCAAAATTTGCATTACAATATTCACCACCATTATCTGATCTCAAACATTTTATTTTTCTACTAGTTTGATTTTCCACAAGATTTTTAAAATCTTTAAACCGACTGAACACTTCTAATTTATTTTTCAAAAAATATATAAATGTCCTCCTTGAATAATCATCAATAAACGATATGTAGTATCTTGATTTAGATAGAGAAGGAACATCAACTGGACCAAAAACATCAGAATGTACATAGTCTAGAACACCAGAGGATTTATGAGAACTAGAGTAGAAAAACACGATTCTATTTTCCATATATGCAATGTTCATAGAAATCAAACTCCAGATTACAATCAATCAACCCATCTACAAGGTTTTTGTTTTTCAAGGTTTTTAAACTTTTTTCACCTATGTGACCAAGTCTATGATGCCAGAGCATTGTTTTCTCTGCAGGAAGTTTAGCTTCCATAGAGTTTGCATCATGTGTTACAATAGTAGCTTTTTTAGATTTTTCAGAGACATTATTATAGCACATTGGTTTAGCATCTAACCTATACAAAGTTCCAATGCGTTCACCCTTTACCAATACAATAGAAACTCTAGTCATCTTACAACCACCATTCACAAAAGTAACTTGCACTCCAACATCATTAAGCTTACTAACAGAAAGTAAATTTTGAGCCAGACCTGGTATGTGTAGTACTCTATTCATTCCCTTTATTCTACCATCCAGGAACTGGATTCTGACTCTTCCTCGACCAACAATTTCTAGTGTCAAGTCACTTGCCAGGAACACCTTCCCACCAGCATACTATTCATACTTAGTGAACCATTCTCTGTGAGATTTCATATCAAAAGATGCTCCTGAATCCACCAGCCATACATCATCAGATGCAGGCATTGCCAAGGAAGCAATGAAGGCATTAGCATCACTCTGAGAAGAATTGATGTTAGAGAGGTTCTTCTTCTTCTTCTTTTTCTCCTCTTTGCAGTCTTTTCTGATGTGTCCTTTTTGCCCACAATTCTAGCACTTTACCTTAGACTTTTTGCCAGGAGATTTTGATCTTCCCTTTGATTTGGACTTAGACTTCTTGTCCTTCTTCTTGTATCTTTCCTTTGATCTACCTCAAATGGACAGGGCCTCTTTGGCCATCTCAGAAGATTTCCTTCACATCTCTTCATATAACAATGAGGTAACAACTTCTTCATTTTTAAACATGGTTGTTGTACATCCAATAGCCATCACAAGATGATCCCATGAGTTAGGTAAGGAACACAATAGAAGCATATAGCGGTCCTCCTCTTCTATTTTTACACCCACAAAACTCAACTGTACAACAATCATATTAAATGTGTTCAGATGATCTGCTATAGATGCTCCTTCATCCATCTTTAGAGAGTACAACTTCTTTTTGAGGAAAAGTTTATTCACCAAGGACTTGCCCTGATAAATATCTCCCAACTTCTTCCACAAATTGTTTGCAGTCTTCTCCTCATGGACATTCAATAGAATAGAATCTGCTAAACTTAATCTTATCAGTCCTCTGGCTTTCCTATCTGCTAGGTCCTAGTCTTCTTGCTTCATGCCTGAAGGTTGAACCCCAGACACAGCAACCCAAAGATCTCTGTCAACCAGCATATCTTCAACCTTAAGTTTCCACAACTCAAAGTTTGTGCCATTGAACTTTTCAATGTCTATTTTTCTTGATGTACTTGCCATCTTATTTAACAAAATAGACCTCTACAGAACTCCCACTCATAGAACTGACAGAAAAAACCCACCCAACCAACAAGGATAACACAACTGGCCAGGCTCTGATACCACTTGTAAGGAAAGCATAGGTTTGGAATACAGCTTCCCTAATGTCAATTTGAAGGGGATAATACAGATAGGTAACGTTTAATTCAAATACACAGATGAACACACCAGAAAATAAATAATAAACATGTAAGATAATAGAGAACAACACCAGATGTACGTGGGAAAACCCTTTCGGGTAAAAAACCCACCACCACAAGAGAGACAATCTTTATTCACAGTAAGCTTAAATGATTACAATAAAGATCTTAGCCTTCTCGCTTAGGTATCGATTCTCAAATCATACAAATAGTTCACTTTCACTGTACATCTACAAAATGAACAATATGATCGAATCTCTTCATCATCATTGACGACATCACCAATCTGTATATATTCACAGTCTTCAAGAGCAAAACCATTTTTAACTTTTTCCCTAACTATTTGATTCAACTGACCTAGCACCACTGTCTTCCAACCGTCACATAACTGTTCACATTCAAGAGGACTCATTAGTCCCACATGCACCAGGTCACGTTTGACATCCAGGTTTATATACTTGAACAATCTATAAGACTATCGTTGGCAATTTTGTTGCTGATGATGGCAATCTAAGCTTCATTGGGATAACCCAAACCATCGGAGATCACTCCACCATTTACGCCAATGGTTCCTTATCCCACTGACTCCAATGCTTTGCCAACCCGTCATCGGAGTGACAGTTAACATCAGAAGGACTTCCAAAGCTCAGATCGACCGTGCTTCTCACGTTGATGCCAACACTTCACCAACCCTTCATCGAAGTGATAGTAGTCATCGAAAGGACTTCCATAGCTCAGACTGACAATGCTTCTCACGTCGACTTCAATGATCTCGGATGGTAACTTCCATCGGAGTAACTCAACATTATCGAAGTGACTACCACAAGCATTGCCAATGGTCAACCTTATGCCGATGGACATATGTTATCGGTAAGACACATATCGATCAGAGGAGCTAGAGCATCAAAATCTGATAGAGCATGTCAACCCGATGGCTAGCTCTTCGTTGGTGAAACCTTGCATATCGGCCAAAGACTCCTTACTCTTGCCAATATAGAAAGTCAACCCGATGGCTTACTACCATTGGTGATAGCAAAGTGATTGGTGTAACATTAACAAAGTCTATCGATGCACTAGTGTGGCCAATGACCAAGGAATGAATGAGGTTCCAAGTAGTAACTTGAGACATTAAGTCTCTTCACCTCCTTCAAAATTATGCTTGGAGACTTTACACAAAAACTGGTAACTCTACATTATTTTTCATTCTTTTATTTCTTGTACACTATTAAGAACTTGTAAAATCTAATTGTGTAATGTGTTTATGGAAGCACATTCCTCCTGCATTTGTTTCACAGTTTATAGATAACACAGACAAACATACAGTGTTGCAAGGTCCAAGTGGGCAGGAGTGGGATGTATAATTAGGGGGTACCATAAATAAACTAAAATTTAGGCAGGGTTGGGAAAATTTTGTGAATCATCATGGGCTGGAGATTGGAGATTTTATTGTGTTCAAGTACATATCCAATTTATATTTTAAGGTTAAGATATTTCAAAGAATAGGGTGTGTGAAAAATACCAATGCTCTTCATCTTATGAATACCAACATTGATACAGAAAAAAAAATGCCCTTCTTCTAATAGAGGATGTAGTTCAAGTCAACCAATGGGTAGCAAGTTGCTGATTGAATTGGTTTTTGATGAAGAAAATAATGATGTTGTTGAAGAAATGGAAGAAAATCAAAATTATAAGTCTAATTTAATTTATTTCAACTTTCAAAGCATGCATTTGAATTGTAGCTTTACTAGGATGATTGGTATAACAAAAGCTTAATTCTGTTATAGGCCTTTCTTTGAAGAACCCTAGATATTATGGACCCTATCATCTAGAAAAGCACATGACAATGAACTCTGGCCCACCTTTCAAATCAGATAAACCTTTTTATTCAATGAAAATGAAGTCATGAAATGTAAAGCAACCATGCATACTAGTAAGATCAAATTCTCTGCCTTCTATTCTTATTACTCTTGCTTTATTAAGAGAAGAGTGTCAAAAAGAATGGGTTTAATTGTAATCTAACATAAGGCAAAGAAATTTTGTTATTACATTTTTCTGAGGGATCTCCAATAGTCTAATATAATGCAGTCTTCTATAATATGAACATCTGGATTTGTGTGAATGCTAATCTTTCATAGTAGAGTATTAAATCAATGCAATCAGCTATTTATTGGGTTAAAATAATTTAGTTTTTGTAATGGTTTGGGAATACAGGAGTTGCCAAAAATAGGTGAATGTCCTCTATAATTACCAAGAGAAAAAAGTTTAGTAGTTCTTGTGGATAGAGCCAATAAACAATGGAAGATTATTTGCCTGTTTCATAACAATATACCTACCCTAAGTGCGGGGTGGGCATATTTTGTACATCATAATAATATCAAGGAAGGAGACGTTTGCATCTTTGAGCAGGTGGACAACAAGAAACATAGATTTATGTTTAGAGAACTCATATAGATCGAAAGATAAAATAAGGATCCTTCTGAAAGAACTTCTAGGAGGGAAAAGACATGCCAAAGATAAAAGGAGAAAATTATACAAGAAAAGATCTTCATGAGGATTGTAATATTTTGTCTAAAACAAACAAAAATTAGTTATTTAAAAATAGAAAATCAAGAAAGAAATGGTACTAAAATGTATAGTTACTAATATCTATTTTTAAAAGACTGATTGATTTTTATGGCCAAAGTTGTTTAGTTTACCTAGATGATGGTTTTAATTACACCCAGGTTATACATTGGGAGTAGATGTGTGCACATTTTTATGGCCCTGATTCAAATTCAAGCAAATAGGTGGAGAGAGTATACTAATCTTTTAAAAAAATCTTAATAAAAAAATTTTCACTTAATGTTGACTAGGGGTTTTGATTTCAACCACTCATTGCCCACTGTGGATGTACCCCAATGCAAAGCTTTTCTCATAATGATCATCCTTCTAATTTCAACTGTTAATTACTCATTGTGGATGTACCAGACACAAAGCTTTTCTCATAGTGTGTACACCTATTGGCATAATGAACCCTAGATGGGCCAGAAAAAATATGCCATATAATTTGAATATTCACTTCAGCTAGAAAGTTTTACTGGTGGAGCTAGAAACTCAGAGAATTGACAAGGCATAATATGGCCCAAGATGTGAGATGCAAGCAAGGAAAACTCATGAATCTAAAGATTTAAGGTGCACTTCAAGGACCTTTCCAAGTTTCAATGGATGACATTTGCTCTTGCTAGTTAATGGTAAATACTGTAGTTTTGCAGAATTTATTTTCATTATCCAAGACAGAAGCATATACCATAGCACTAGTCTTGGATAGTATACCTAGTCTTCATGCCATCTTTTTTTTTCAAGATAAATAGGTTCTCGTGTGCCAGGGATCACTAGTAGAAATATGGCAAATAAATGACCAGGTGACTAAAACTTTTAGTCACGCGACCAAACTTTTTGCAACACAGCTATAAATGACTAATTAAATGACTAATTTGGTCATCGGTTGAAATGACTAAATAAATGACCAAATAAATGACTAAATAAATGACTAATTTGGTTATCGGGCCAAAAACACAACTAAAGTGGATAATTAAAAAAAATATTTCGAATTGAGGGAGTAGGTTATATTATAATATAATATAATAATAATATTATTATATTATATAATATTATATATATATATATATTAATATAGTATTATATATTATCTATTATTATATAATATTATATTATTAATATTATAATATATTTAATAATATTATTATGGAATAATATATAATAATATAATATTATATAATATTATATTATTAATATTATAATATATTTAACATTATACAATAATATAATATTATATTATATTTAATAATATGGGTGCCAAATTTAATTTTCATTTCATTTTGGCACTTCTTGTTGAAACCCTAAACAAGAAACAATGGGCAAATTCACCAAAATAGTGCAGCAGAAAAATGGTGCTCATCTCCATCAGAGGTGGGGGTTCGAACTCCACTGCCTTTGCTCTCATGGCAAGCAATGCGATCTGGTGTGGAGTGTCCTTTGGGTAGAGGTTCTTTGTAGCCATGTATTTTGTATAGAGGTTCTTCATATGGGGTGAGCACAGAAGCTACTCGATGGCCTATATGGTTAGTAATATAACAATTTACATGCTATTGAGAGAAGGGAGATGGTTGTAGTTTATAAAAGTTGTAGATTCATGCATTAATTGAGTCATACATATTTTAGGACTATATTGTAAATTGGTAAATGATATTTTAGTCAAAGACTAGTGATATTTGTATTGGCTAGGGTTGATTTGTAACCTATCATGACCAAAATAGTCACATTTTGAATGAGTTTCATTTATTGCCCATTCAAGTTTCTTAAACATGATCGCTTCATGTGCAGTACAGTGGTCCTATTTTAGATGCTCTTGCATATGCTGAATGGGTGAAGGAAGATGCTCGATTTAAGCAAATACTTGTCCAGATGTCACCTTCTTCTACTCATGCTTTTCCAAGATTGAAATTGCGGTGTAAATCTTCACTAGTGCAGGCAAGCTATACTTCATTATTTTATCAGGTTTCTTTTGCCTTCTTTTTGTTTTATAGATGGCAAGATTAATCAGGTCACGGAAAGACATTTTCTATGTTTAAATGCCCTAGTTTTAAAAAATTTATACTGTGGACTCAAGTCTCTATTGTGATATGTTCATTAAATTATTCCATTGATTTTAAGCATATTGTCAATACTGCTCATTTGTCTTTTAATCTCCTAACTTGATTGTTATACAGTAATAACTTTCTAGAAACTCCATTCACAAGGTCTAGATTGGAAGGTTAAGATGCAATTGAGTTTCATTCTGATTATGAAGGTTAGACTTCATAGGGAACAATCATCAAATGACTAAATATCTTGAGAAAACCTAGGAGTCATTAGAGACAATAGTCATATTTTAATGTGGTAAAGACATTGTAATGTTCATCTAAGAGATAGCCTCGCTTTTTGGTGTGATATAACCTTAGCATGATAGAATGAGATCTAATGTTAGTCTAATTTACAATGTTTGTCAAAAGAGATACAGTGTTTGTTAAAGAAAGAAATAGTGAGGGCTGGTAAGAGACCCTTGACTTTTACTAAAGGTGGTGGACAGTTAATGCAGGGGCAAAGCTATTAAGAATGAGGCATAGCATGAAGCCACAGTGATCTTAGACCTACTAAAAGCACTATCAAATAAATTACTTATGATTTGTTAGTGATTTTAGGTTTGTCAAGAGGGGTTTAGAACATGTTCTATGTACAGGGGTACAATCAATGGTAAGGATGTTGTAAACAAGTGGATGACAAGAGATGTGTCATATGATTCTAAGACATTGCACAAAACTATTAAAGTGTTATGATTCAAGGATATATGGTATGAAACTTTTGATAGGCATGTGGAAAATATAGTATAAATGCTTGCTTTGTAGGCCTCTCAAAACTCTAGAAGCTTGTGACTATGATATAACAACTTGTATAACCAACTATAATGAGGTAGTTGTATTCAACATGATCTCATAAAAAGGATTTATCAGTGCTACAAGGACTACAAACATCAAAAACTTGTGATGAATAACCTTATGAGATTATAATAGGAGTATTGTTTGAATGATAATGACTAAGGATGAAGGGACAGTCAACAGTGTAATGAGTGTAGTGAGCTCATAAGTGCACAAAGACCGAAGACACCTATAGGAGATAGTGAATAGGAGGTTTGTGCATGCTTAGTAGGACCTACATTTTCATTCTCTTGATGATATGTAGAGAATGAACCTGATAATAGTTGAGAAACTATTCAAAGATATGTGAAGACTGCAGGGTGTTGAAGGATGAAGAACTACATAGGATGGCCATCTCACAGCCTTGGCCATCTCACAATCTTAAATATGTGTCTAGAGCATTTGAAGTTTTGAGGACATTATACAAATATTTAATTGCATTAGAGAATGAAGATATGGGAGAGTGAATTAGTTTGAAGAGATATAGTTCAAAGGTTGAGGACATAAGAAAAGTCACCCAGTCATCAATCTCCTTACCATTTGAACCTCACCCCAGCAACCCACTTATGCATACATGTTTGAGATAAGAACATAAGTCACAGTATTTTTAGGATCCAAATCAAAAAAGTAACATTGCTGTAAATACTCCTAAGCCTATATTCATATGTGATTTATAGGCACCAAGAAAACACATCCACACAACCACCATAGGTTTAACTAGCATCTTAATGATAAAGTTTAGGTTCTCATCAAGATAGCCAACATGGGAAAGAAGGTCAACCATGTACACAGAATGATCGAACGTAGGAGTAATGCAATAAGCATTACTCATGTGATTGAAGTATGCACAAGGTCCCTCATCCACTAAACCTAAATAGTTGCATGCACATAGAACACAAGCAAAGCTTACAATGTTAGGATATGCTCCAAAGTGCTTCATTAATTCAATGATTTTGAGAGCATCCTTGCAAAATCACAATGGCCCAATATTTTGAGGTTCCCCACATCACCGCAAAGGCCCAACAACCACCTTGCGGTAGACATGTATGCAAAATGTGGAAGCATTGACAAGGCATGTGAACTGTTTGGTAGAATGCCTCAAAGAGATGTCATCAAATGGAATGCAATGGTTGCGGGATATGCACAAAATGGATTTGTTGAATAGGATTTAGAAACTTTCAAGCAAATGCAATTAGCAGGTGTCACCGCATCACCACAAAGGCCCAACAACCACCTTGTGGTGTTGCGATTACCCTGGCATCACTGCACCACTATAAGTTAACAAAAAATATTTACATATATATTCACCATTTCCCTGTTCATAATGTTTACATGTATAAATAAATCTACGCTCACAGTTTCCCTGTATATGTTCACAATCCATGGGATTCCAATTGTACAAAAGATAGAAAAATGGTAGAATTTGTTTTGTTGTTATTCAGAAGTGTCCATCCGTTTAAGAGTTGCTCGTCTCTTCTTCTTTTGATGCACTCACACTTAAAAAATCTTGCAGGTACGAAGTGAAAATGTGATTGTAATTTGTGTCAGGATCTAGTACAATAGGTGGTCGACAGAGCTAGTGGATTGAATCCCAATGTAGGCCTGTGAAAAAGGCATGGCTTTTCACCTCTTTGGCTCCATTGTAGAATCCCATTCATTTTTGGGGCTTTTTTCTAATAATATGAGAATGAGGTCATGCAGAGGAGTGGAGGGCCCCATGAGCTTAGGACTCATGAGGAGTATTCTGGTGAAGGTTTCCTTACTGGTGGACCCCTTGAATGGGGTGTGACCATACAACAATTCATAGAGAAAAATGCCCAGAACCTCCACACCACCACCCATGCACCCACTGACCCACTGAGACACATGCCTCCTCACCTTGCCACACACATACCCACACCCACACACTCACCCATCCACCCACTCACCCACAGACAGATAATACACTTTACTTTTATCAAAAAGAGATAATGAATGATAATGAAACTGTTGATGACTGTTTTGATGCAATCATAACAATAAGTTAAAATTCACATGACATGAACTGAAACTATACTTGAAAGACAAGAAGGAATCATTTGGTGATTCAACTTATCCCAAGTCTACAATGGTTCGGTTGGTCAAGTTCAGTTGGTCAATGTGAAGCTGTAATGTTCAAGGGGCCTTACGTAGTTTAGGTTTGTTCTGTGGTTTACTGGCCTAAGAATATGCAAAGAGGTCATGAGATAGGTCAATGCTCTTCATTCCTTTGCATAAAGGTGCTACTGTGCTGCAAGTTTCAGATGTTTTTCTTTGATTTATGCAGCTTCCTTCTTCATGTACTTATGAAAACTGTCTACTTAGACTCTGTTATGCATGCTTCTTCAGATTTGAGACAATTTCCTTTAGATTTCTGCGTTTTTTAGCTAGATAATTCAGATGGGTTGGGAAAAGTTAGAGAGATCTAATCTATACTTCATCTAATCTACCGAAGGATCTAATTGTTTCTGTTATCCACTATGTAAATACCACAGTAGCTTGATCAAATCCACAGTAAAAACCTTAAATGTAAGTCCTGAGCATTTTCACAAACATACATTTAAAATTGCAAGCTCTCAAAGAAGATATTTCAAAACACAAAGAAGAGCAGGAGAACACTCAGAAGATAGATGCAGAACTCCAGATTCTATTGCATTAGAAACAAGTAGCCATACATGATTTACAATGTAAGAATGACTCTTAGTTTCATTGATCATACTACAGAGAACTTACAAGCTTTACAGATACAGTAAGGCAGCCAGACATTCCACGCGCACCTTACTGCAGACAAACAGGCGACCTCCTTCTTCTACTCTAAACTATGCTAAGCTATCCTGCTGTATTTTCCTAAAATCTCTGTGTGTAGCCCCTGTTGTAAAGTATTACAGTGTAGAGAGGCACAATATATAACATCTTGATTGTCCTCACTACAGCAAAAAACCTAACTGAACCCCTGGTTCAAACCTCTAGTTACAGCAATAAATGCAGGTGAACCAGTTCTCAAAAATATCTCTGAGCTGTGGTCAAATCTGGGCGAAATATTGCCCCCTCTGAGAAGTTCCAGCAGCTGGGCAATAACTTCTGTCTATCTTTTGCAATAATATCTTCAGCTGCGACCTTCCTCTTCACTTGAATGGCTTTGACTTTTTGCATTTCATCTCTATCTTCTTGCTCCTGAGATCTGATCTTCTGCCTCCATGAGGTCACTTCATTGACTTTCCAGCTGTTTCCTCAACTGCAAGCCTGCAAGACAAGACCAGCAATAAGTTTCACATTTATCACAAAAAATAGCATGAAAATAGAATAAGCATTTAAATCCAGGTGACAGCGCAAAAATGGAGAAAATCGGATCAGAAAATCGCTCAAAACGCGTCAAAAATGCGCCCAAGCTGCTCAAAATTGATGGGTCAACCATTGTTGACTGGGAAAATGCCAGAGGCGCCAAAAAAAACACTTTAAAACTCCACCGCTTCATTTCCCACCCATCGGCATGACATTTTAAGATCAGGCGATGCAAGGATATCATGATGATGCTCGCGATACAAAGGCCACTCGACGGGGGGAACTTACCTTGACTTAAAGCCGATGTCATCATGATATTTGAACCTCAGGATATTATCGGGGGGGGGGGTTCAAATATGATGATGATGATGTTTATACAGAAAAACCTATTTTTATAATATGACCTTCCTAAGGAAATCATGATGCTGCATAATGCGAAGATCATGATGATGCTGTCAACATGACTTAGGATAAAAAATGATGATCCTCCTGCGAATATCAGGTTTGACCAAGACTTTGACCGTGCATAACTTTCACATATGGACGAATTTTTAAGTGAAGTAAAAGGCAAACCTGCATGAAATTTCAAGCTCTTTCAAAATATGAGGTCACAGAAACAAAATATGAACTTTGACAAACAGACCTCATGATGATGACCTACCTTATGCAATATCATGATGATGATGCACCTGACCTTCATTTTTACCAGACCGCCAGAAAGCAGAAAAAACACAAGCAGAAGCAAAAAAGCAAGACATCAGCAGGGGTCCTCGTTTTGCTAAGGAGCAAAATGGGGCGTGTTGTGAACATCACAACAACTAGCAACCAAAACAAAACAATTAAATTCAGAGTGTTCAAGGAAACTAGATGTAATGAGCTCATAACTTCCAACTATCTTTTCCTGCAAATTACTATTCAGCTTGAGACTCAAAGTGTTCAATAAAGATGCATGAATTTCCATTTTCAGTTTAGTTGTGTGCATGTGATTAATTATCCTCATTTTGAAGATCGGTTGAACAAACCAGTGACTGACATTAGCCTACGTAGGTGAGGATATTCCCTCATAGCCGACCGGATAGAGCCTTGCTGCCAGCGAGCGTCTATAGCCCCGGCAAGGTTATCGTTACAATTCTCCTAAGTAGAGCCCCATTGCCAACGAGCATCCATAGCCCCGGTAGAGTTACTTAGATGGCTTAATCTGGATTTTCAGTATAATCCGCTTTATTCATTTATTTATTTTTTTTTTGTTTTCTAATTTGGAATGATTTCACAAGATATAGCAATTTGTAACTTCATGATGATGCAAGGAGTGGACACTTGCTGAAATTAAGCTGAGAATTGTAATGGTAGCAAGGGTGACCTCTGATTTTTCACCTAATATCTACACTGGTAGGTTCAACAAACCCAAGGATTTTAGGTGTGTCATCGTGAGAAACCTGCTTCGAATTCTCAATCACATTTATTGAATACGAAACTTCAGAAGATGAACAACTCTCTACATTCATGACAGTGACAAGTTATGTGTAAATTGCAAATGGTTAACCTGAATATCCTAAATTATATACTATTTTGAATGGTTGCTAGTTCTGCTCCTTAATACTCTACAGTAAAATAAAGATCCCTGCTGAGGAGACAACGAACAGACCAAACAAACAGGCTGTACAAACAGCACAACAACAAAAGACAAAACTATACAAACAGAAAGAAACAAAAAGCAAAAAACACACAAAAAGGAACTATACAAACAACTAACCTAAAAAGAAAACAGCAAAAGAAGAACACAAAAACAAAAACAACTACCCTACCAGACTATATACAAGCCTCTCCAAGGCAAACTGAAACCCAGGAAAAAGACCCAAGAACACCCCTACTTGCATATTTCTTTAGGTTGTGCAGGAGTAACAGGGTACTGGTGATGGTTCTCATCCTAGCAGATTTATCTTTGAATTCTGAAAAAAATTCTGATATTCTAGATTCATTGTGTTTATCAGAATAGCTCTTAACTAGTAACTGAGGCTGCTCATCAGGTTTATGATTAATCCATATGCATGTCTTATCTTTTGAATTTCCATAATCAAAATAGCATCTATCATTGCTTACTAAGGAAAGGAAAGAGACAACCTGATGTGCCTTTAGCTCTGTGGAACACACTTGTTTATTGATAGCTGGCTCTTCATTTAGCTCTGTATTTTCATTGCCCAGCTCTATGTCTAGTCCTTTTTCAAGTTGAAAGATGAATGACTCTAGATGTATCATATCTTCATCTTCATCTACCTTTATTCCTTCATTCTGGCTGTTCAGTTTATCCTCAAACTTGGCACACCTCTCAATGTTCTCATTAGTTTCCTGCACATCAGCACTTAAGTAAGTATCTTCATCATCATAATCTGACATACAGAAATTAATCATTTTTAAATCACTTGAGAGTAAAGGTGGGACATCATCTTTTGATTGACAGAGGTACTCCCCTGTTTTATTTTCAACATGGCATGGGGGTGATGTCTGACTGTGCACAGCAGCTACATGATCCTCTGTATCCTCTCCTTTTAAGGATTGTTCATCAGATGACTCACAGTTATCATTCAGTGTGGAGTCTGCTTCTATTGGCCTGCAACAATCCTGAACTCGGACATTTACTTCAAAGAAGTCAGATGTAACACTAGGATTTACTTTCTTTTCTATGACTTCATTAGCCTCTACAGTAGGGATCTTATCAGTTTTAGTGCATTTTAATTCTGCCAATGCTTGTTTACAATTATTTGCAAAATCATGTTCGTTAAAACTTTTCAGGTCAGACCCAGAGGCTTCTTCTTGACAAATATTCCTTAGTAGTTCCATATATTTATCAAATGTATCAAGATGAACCTCACTTTTCTTTTCTTTTTCATTAAATCCTTTTTTCTTATTATCTAGAAAAGAGACAGGAGCTGTGATTTCTTCTCTGCATTTTTTAGGATATTTATACTTTTCAGTAGCTTTAATCACAGCCGGATCCTGACGAAAAGACAGATTTTTTTTCTCACCATCACATGATTCCTGCCAAGGGATCTTATTACCCTTTATTCTTAGCATTGGTTCCGTCTTTGTATTCTCTGCACATTTAATGACCGTTGATGTTGCATCCTTCTGTCGCTCAATAATCTCCTCACTTCCCTGCCAACTTTCAGTCTTATACACATCTGAGAGAGAGATTAGTCCTTTCAAATGTAAATCTAATCTTGTAAGGAAAGCTAGACAATTAAGCTCACCATGCTCTATGGACTTATGTATCCTACACCTTCCAAATAAACCATAGCTATATAAATTTTTGGGATAACGCTGGTTATTCAAAGCTTTCTGAAATGAAGGAATGTCAACTTGAAAACTGCCTCTATACGAGTCCATTGAAAATAGGACCCTCTTTCAACTTTTTAGGCCTTTGAAATTTTATGAGATCTAACATATCTCCGAATATAGCATTTAAACTCAGAAAATTAACCCTAAACCAAATCAGGCCCTCCTTCTAGCGCCAGAAAACTGTTGATGACTGTTTTGATGCAATCATAACAATAAGTTAAAATTCACATGACATGAACTGAAACTATACTTGAAAGACAAGAAGGAATCATTTGGTGATTCAACTTATCCCAAGTCTACAATGGTTCGGTTGGTCAAGTTCAGTTGGTCAATGTGAAGCTGTAATGTTCAAGGGGCCTTACGTAGTTTAGGTTTGTTCTGTGGTTTACTGGCCTAAGAATATGCAAAGAGGTCATGAGATAGGTCAATGCTCTTCATTCCTTTGCATAAAGGTGCTACTGTGCTGCAAGTTTCAGATGTTTTTCTTTGATTTATGCAGCTTCCTTCTTCATGTACTTATGAAAACTGTCTACTTAGACTCTGTTATGCATGCTTCTTCAGATTTGAGACAATTTCCTTTAGATTTCTGCGTTTTTTAGCTAGATAATTCAGATGGGTTGGGAAAAGTTAGAGAGATCTAATCTATACTTCATCTAATCTACCGAAGGATCTAATTGTTTCTGTTATCCACTATGTAAATACCACAGTAGCTTGATCAAATCCACAGTAAAAACCTTAAATGTAAGTCCTGAGCATTTTCACAAACATACATTTAAAATTGCAAGCTCTCAAAGAAGATATTTCAAAACACAAAGAAGAGCAGGAGAACACTCAGAAGATAGATGCAGAACTCCAGATTCTATTGCATTAGAAACAAGTAGCCATACATGATTTACAATGTAAGAATGACTCTTAGTTTCATTGATCATACTACAGAGAACTTACAAGCTTTACAGATACAGTAAGGCAGCCAGACATTCCACGCGCACCTTACTGCAGACAAACAGGCGACCTCCTTCTTCTACTCTAAACTATGCTAAGCTATCCTACTGTATTTTCCTAAAATCTCTGTGTGTAGCCCCTGTTGTAAAGTATTACAGTGTAGAGAGGCACAATATATAACATCTTGATTGTCCTCACTACAGCAAAAAACCTAACTGAACCCCTGGTTCAAACCTCTAGTTACAGCAATAAATGCAGGTGAACCAGTTCTCAAAAATATCTCTGAGCTGTGGTCAAATCTGGGCGAAATATTGCCCCCTCTGAGAAGTTCCAGCAGCTGGGCAATAACTTCTGTCTATCTTTTGCAATAATATCTTCAGCTGCGACCTTCCTCTTCACTTGAATGGCTTTGACTTTTTGCATTTCATCTCTATCTTCTTACTCCTGAGATCTGATCTTCTGCCTCCATGAGGTCACTTCATTGACTTTCCAGCTGTTTCCTCAACTGCAAGCCTGCAAGACAAGACCAGCAATAAGTTTCACATTTATCACAAAAAACAGCATGAAAATAGAATAAGCGTTTAAATCCAGGTGACAGCGCAAAAATGGAGAAAATCGGATCAGAAAATCGCTCAAAACGCGTCAAAAATGCGCCCAAGCTGCTCAAAATTGATGGGTCAACCATTGTTGATTGGGAAAATGCCAGAGGCGCCAAAAAAAACACTTTAAAACTCCACCGCTTCATTTCCCACCCATCGGCATGACATTTTAAGATCATGCGATGCAAGGATATCATGATGATGCTCGCGATACAAAGGCCACTCGACGGGGGGAACTTACCTTGACTTAAAGCCGATGTCATCATGATATTCGAACCTCAGGATATTATCGGGGGGGGTTCAAATATGATGATGATGATGTTTATACAGAAAAACCTGTTTTTATAATATGACCTTCCTAAGGAAATCATGATGCTGCATAATGCGAAGATCATGATGATGCTGTCAACATGACTTAGGATAAAAAATGATGATCCTCCTGCGAATATCAGGTTTGACCAAGACTTTGACCGTGCATAACTTTCACATATGGACGAATTTTTAAGTGAAGTAAAAGGCAAACCTGCATGAAATTTCAAGCTCTTTCAAAATATGAGGTCACAGAAACAAAATATGAACTTTGACAAACAGACCTCATGATGATGACCTACCTTATGCAATATCATGATGATGATGCACCTGACCTTCATTTTTACCAGACCGCCAGAAAGCAGAAAAAACACAAGCAGAAGCAAAAAAGCAAGACATCAGCAGGGGTCCTCGTTTTGCTAAGGAGCAAAATGGGGCGTGTTGTGAACATCACAACAACTAGCAACCAAAACAAAACAATTAAATTCAGAGTGTTCAAGGAAACTAGATGTAATGAGCTCATAACTTCCAACTATCTTTTCCTGCAAATTACTATTCAGCTTGAGACTCAAAGTGTTCAATAAAGATGTATGAATTTCCATTTTCAGTTTAGTTGTGTGCATGTGATTAATTATCCTCATCTTGAAGATCGGTTGAACAAACCAGTGACTGACATTAGCCTACGTAGGTGAGGATATTCCCTCATAGCCGACCGGATAGAGCCTTGCTGCCAGCGAGCGTCTATAGCCCCGGCAAGGTTATCGTTACAATTCTCCTAAGTAGAGCCCCATTGCCAACGAGCATCCATAGCCCCGGTAGAGTTACTTAGATGGCTTAATCTGGATTTTCAGTATAATCCGCTTTATTCATTTATTTATTTATTTTTTGTTTTCTAATTTGGAATGATTTCACAAGATATAGCAATTTGTAACTTCATGATGATGCAAGGAGTGGACACTTGCTGAAATTAAGCTGAGAATTGTAATGGTAGCAAGGGTGACCTCTGATTTTTCACCTAATATCTACACTGGTAGGTTCAACAAACCCAAGGATTTTAGGTGTGTCATCGTGAGAAACCTGCTTCGAATTCTCAATCACATTTATTGAATACGAAACTTCAGAAGATGAACAACTCTCTACATTCATGACAGTGACAAGTTATGTGTAAATTGCAAATGGTTAACCTGAATATCCTAAATTATATACTGTTTTGAATGGTTGCTAGTTCTGCTCCTTAATACTCTACAGTAAAATAAAGATCCCTGCTGAGGAGACAACGAACAGACCAAACAAACAGGCTGTACAAACAGCACAACAACAAAAGACAAAACTATACAAACAGAAAGAAACAAAAAGCAAAAAACACACAAAAAGGAACTATACAAACAACTAACCTAAAAAGAAAACAGCAAAAGAAGAACACAAAAACAAAAACAACTACCCTACCAGACTATATACAAGCCTCTCCAAGGCAAACTGAAACCCAGGAAAAAGACCCAAGAACACCCCTACTTGCATATTTCTTTAGGTTGTGCAGGAGTAACAGGGTACTGGTGATGGTTCTCATCCTAGCAGATTTATCTTTGAATTCTGAAAAAAATTCTGATATTCTAGATTCATTGTGTTTATCAGAATAGCTCTTAACTAGTAACTGAGGCTGCTCATCAGGTTTATGATTAATCCATATGCATGTCTTATCTTTTGAATTTCCATAATCAAAATAGCATCTATCATTGCTTACTAAGGAAAGGAAAGAGACAACCTGATGTGCCTTTAGCTCTGTGGAACACACTTGTTTATTGATAGCTGGCTCTTCATTTAGCTCTGTATTTTCATTGCCCAGCTCTATGTCTAGTCCTTTTTCAAGTTGAAAGATGAATGACTCTAGATGTATCATATCTTCATCTTCATCTACCTTTATTCCTTCATTCTGGCTGTTCAGTTTATCCTCAAACTTGGCACACCTCTCAATGTTCTCATTAGTTTCCTGCACATCAGCACTTAAGTAAGTATCTTCATCATCATAATCTGACATACAGAAATTAATCATTTTTAAATCACTTGAGAGTAAAGGTGGGACAGCATCTTTTGATTGACAGAGGTACTCCCCTGTTTTATTTTCAACATGGCATGGGGGTGATGTCTGACTGTGCACAGCAGCTACATGATCCTCTGTATCCTCTCCTTTTAAGGATTGTTCATCAGATGACTCACAGTTATCATTCAGTGTGGAGTCTGCTTCTATTGGCCTGCAACAATCCTGAACTCGGACATTTACTTCAAAGAAGTCAGATGTAACACTAGGATTTACTTTCTTTTCTATGACTTCATTAGCCTCTACAGTAGGGATCTTATCAGTTTTAGTGCATTTTAATTCTGCCAATGCTTGTTTACAATTATTTGCAAAATCATGTTCGTTAAAACTTTTCAGGTCAGACCCAGAGGCTTCTTCTTGACAAATATTCCTTAGTAGTTCCATATATTTATCAAATGTATCAAGATGAACCTCACTTTTCTTTTCTTTTTCATTAAATCCTTTTTTCTTATTATCTAGAAAAGAGACAGGAGCTGTGATTTCTTCTCTGCATTTTTTAGGATATTTATACTTTTCAGTAGCTTTAATCACAGCCGGATCCTGACGAAAAGACAGATTTTTTTTCTCACCATCACATGATTCCTGCCAAGGGATCTTATTACCCTTTATTCTTAGCATTGGTTCCGTCTTTGTATTCTCTGTACATTTAATGACCGTTGATGCTGCATCCTTCTGTCGCTCAATAATCTCCTCACTTCCCTGCCAACTTTCAGTCTTATACACATCTGAGAGAGAGATTAGTCCTTTCAAATGTAAATCTAATCTTGTAAGGAAAGCTAGACAATTAAGCTCACCATGCTCTATGGACTTATGTATCCTACACCTTCCAAATAAACCATAGCTATATAAATTTTTGGGATAAAGCTGGTTATTCAAAGCTTTCTGAAATGAAGGAATGTCAACTTGAAAACTGCCTCTATACGAGTCCATTGAAAATAGGACCCTCTTTCAACTTTTTAGGCCTTTGAAATTTTATGAGATCTAACATATCTCCGAATATAGCATTTAAACTCAGAAAATTAACCCTAAACCAAATCAGGCCCTCCTTCTAGCGCCAGAAAACTGTTGATGACTGTTTTGATGCAATCATAACAATAAGTTAAAATTCACATGACATGAACTGAAACTATACTTGAAAGACAAGAAGGAATCATTTGGTGATTCAACTTATCCCAAGTCTACAATGGTTCGGTTGGTCAAGTTCAGTTGGTCAATGTGAAGCTGTAATGTTCAAGGGGCCTTACGTAGTTTAGGTTTGTTCTGTGGTTTACTGGCCTAAGAATATGCAAAGAGGTCATGAGATAGGTCAATGCTCTTCATTCCTTTGCATAAAGGTGCTACTGTGCTGCAAGTTTCAGATGTTTTTCTTTGATTTATGCAGCTTCCTTCTTCATGTACTTATGAAAACTGTCTACTTAGACTCTGTTATGCATGCTTCTTCAGATTTGAGACAATTTCCTTTAGATTTCTGCGTTTTTTAGCTAGATAATTCAGATGGGTTGGGAAAAGTTAGAGAGATCTAATCTATACTTCATCTAATCTACCGAAGGATCTAATTGTTTCTGTTATCCACTATGTAAATACCACAGTAGCTTGATCAAATCCACAGTAAAAACCTTAAATGTAAGTCCTGAGCATTTTCACAAACATACATTTAAAATTGCAAGCTCTCAAAGAAGATATTTCAAAACACAAAGAAGAGCAGGAGAACACTCAGAAGATAGATGCAGAACTCCAGATTCTATTGCATTAGAAACAAGTAGCCATACATGATTTACAATGTAAGAATGACTCTTAGTTTCATTGATCATACTACAGAGAACTTACAAGCTTTACAGATACAGTAAGGCAGCCAGACATTCCACGCGCACCTTACTGCAGACAAACAGGCGACCTCCTTCTTCTACTCTAAACTATGCTAAGCTATCCTGCTGTATTTTCCTAAAATCTCTGTGTGTAGCCCCTGTTGTAAAGTATTACAGAGTAGAGAGGCACAATATATAACATCTTGATTGTCCTCACTACAGCAAAAAACCTAACTGAACCCCTGGTTCAAACCTCTAGTTACAGCAATAAATGCAGGTGAACCAGTTCTCAAAAATATCTCTGAGCTGTGGTCAAATCTGGGCGAAATATTGCCCCCTCTGAGAAGTTCCAGCAGCTGGGCAATAACTTCTGTCTATCTTTTGCAATAATATCTTCAGCGGCGACCTTCCTCTTCACTTGAATGGCTTTGACTTTTTGCATTTCATCTCTATCTTCTTGCTCCTGAGATCTGATCTTCTGCCTCCATGAGGTCACTTCATTGACTTTCCAGCTGTTTCCTCAACTGCAAGCCTGCAAGACAAGACCAGCAATAAGTTTCACATTTATCACAAAAAACAGCATGAAAATAGAATAAGCGTTTAAATCCAGGTGACAGCGCAAAAATGGAGAAAATCGGATCAGAAAATTGCTCAAAACGCGTCAAAAATGCGCCCAAGCTGCTCAAAATTGATGGGTCAACCATTGTTGATTGGGAAAATGCCAGAGGCGCCAAAAAAAACACTTTAAAACTCCACCGCTTCATTTCCCACCCATCGGCATGACATTTTAAGATCATGCGATGCAAGGATATCATGATGATGCTCGCGATACAAAGGCCACTCGACGGGGGGAACTTACCTTGACTTAAAGCCGATGTCATCATGATATTCGAACCTCAGGATATTATCGGGGGGGGTTCAAATATGATGATGATGATGTTTATACAGAAAAACCTGTTTTTATAATATGACCTTCCTAAGGAAATCATGATGCTGCATAATGCGAAGATCATGATGATGCTGTCAACATGACTTAGGATAAAAAATGATGATCCTCCTGCGAATATCAGGTTTGACCAAGACTTTGACCGTGCATAACTTTCACATATGGACGAATTTTTAAGTGAAGTAAAAGGCAAACCTGCATGAAATTTCAAGCTCTTTCAAAATATGAGGTCACAGAAACAAAATATGAACTTTGACAAACAGACCTCATGATGATGACCTACCTTATGCAATATCATGATGATGATGCACCTGACCTTCATTTTTACCAGACCGCCAGAAAGCAGAAAAAACACAAGCAGAAGCAAAAAAGCAAGACATCAGCAGGGGTCCTCGTTTTGCTAAGGAGCAAAATGGGGCGTGTTGTGAACATCACAACAACTAGCAACCAAAACAAAACAATTAAATTCAGAGTGTTCAAGGAAACTAGATGTAATGAGCTCATAACTTCCAACTATCTTTTCCTGCAAATTACTATTCAGCTTGAGACTCAAAGTGTTCAATAAAGATGCATGAATTTCTATTTTCAGTTTAGTTGTGTGCATGTGATTAATTATCCTCATCTTGAAGATCGGTTGAACAAACCAGTGACTGACATTAGCCTACGTAGGTGAGGATATTCCCTCATAGCCGACCGGATAGAGCCTTGCTGCCAGTGAGCGTCTATAGCCCCTGCAAGGTTATCGTTACAATTCTCCTAAGTAGAGCCCCATTGCCAGCGAGCATCCATAGCCCCGGTAGAGTTACTTAGATGGCTTAATCTGGATTTTCAGTATAATCCGCTTTATTCATTTATTTATTTATTTTTTGTTTTCTAATTTGGAAAGATTTCACAAGATATAGCAATTTGTAACTTCATGATGATGCAAGGAGTGGACACTTGCTGAAATTAAGCTGAGAATTGTAATGGTAGCAAGGGTGACCTCTGATTTTTCACCTAATATCTACACTGGTAGGTTCAACAAACCCAAGGATTTTAGGTGTGTCATCGTGAGAAACCTGCTTCGAATTCTCAATCACATTTATTGAATACGAAACTTCAGAAGATGAACAACTCTCTACATTCATGACAGTGACAAGTTATGTGTAAATTGCAAATGGTTAACCTGAATATCCTAAATTATATACTGTTTTGAATGGTTGCTAGTTCTGCTCCTTAATACTCTACAGTAAAATAAAGATCCCTGCTGAGGAGACAACGAACAGACCAAACAAACAGGCTGTACAAACAGCACAACAACAAAAGACAAAACTATACAAACAGAAAGAAACAAAAAGCAAAAAACACACAAAAAGGAACTATACAAACAACTAACCTAAAAAGAAAACAGCAAAAGAAGAACACAAAAACAAAAACAACTACCCTACCAGACTATATACAAGCCTCTCCAAGGCAAACTGAAACCCAGGAAAAAGACCCAAGAACACCCCTACTTGCATATTTCTTTAGGTTGTGCAGGAGTAACAGGGTACTGGTGATGGTTCTCATCCTAGCAGATTTATCTTTGAATTCTGAAAAAAATTCTGATATTCTAGATTCATTGTGTTTATCAGAATAGCTCTTAACTAGTAACTGAGGCTGCTCATCAGGTTTATGATTAATCCATATGCATGTCTTATCTTTTGAATTTCCATAATCAAAATAGCATCTATCATTGCTTACTAAGGAAAGGAAAGAGACAACCTGATGTGCCTTTAGCTCTGTGGAACACACTTGTTTATTGATAGCTGGCTCTTCATTTAGCTCTGTATTTTCATTGCCCAGCTCTATGTCTAGTCCTTTTTCAAGTTGAAAGATGAATGACTCTAGATGTATCATATCTTCATCTTCATCTACCTTTATTCCTTCATTCTGGCTGTTCAGTTTATCCTCAAACTTGGCACACCTCTCAATGTTCTCATTAGTTTCCTGCACATCAGCACTTAAGTAAGTATCTTCATCATCATAATCTGACATACAGAAATTAATCATTTTTAAATCACTTGAGAGTAAAGGTGGGACAACATCTTTTGATTGACAGAGGTACTCCCCTGTTTTATTTTCAACATGGCATGGGGGTGATGTCTGACTGTGCACAGCAGCTACATGATCCTCTGTATCCTCTCCTTTTAAGGATTGTTCATCAGATGACTCACAGTTATCATTCAGTGTGGAGTCTGCTTCTATTGGCCTGCAACAATCCTGAACTCGGACATTTACTTCAAAGAAGTCAGATGTAACACTAGGATTTACTTTCTTTTCTATGACTTCATTAGCCTCTACAGTAGGGATCTTATCAGTTTTAGTGCATTTTAATTCTGCCAATGCTTGTTTACAATTATTTGCAAAATCATGTTCGTTAAAACTTTTCAGGTCAGACCCAGAGGCTTCTTCTTGACAAATATTCCTTAGTAGTTCCATATATTTATCAAATGTATCAAGATGAACCTCACTTTTCTTTTCTTTTTCATTAAATCCTTTTTTCTTATTATCTAGAAAAGAGACAGGAGCTGTGAATTCTTCTCTGCATTTTTTAGGATATTTATACTTTTCAGTAGCTTTAATCACAGCCGGATCCTGACGAAAAGACAGATTTTTTTTCTTACCATCACATGATTCCTGCCAAGGGATCTTATTACCCTTTATTCTTAGCATTGGTTCCGTCTTTGTATTCTCTGCACATTTAATGATCGTTGATGCTGCATCCTTCTGTCGCTCAATAATCTCCTCACTTCCCTGCCAACTTTCAGTCTTATACACATCTGAGAGAGAGATTAGTCCTTTCAAATGTAAATCTAATCTTGTAAGGAAAGCTAGACAATTAAGCTCACCATGCTCTATGGACTTATGTATCCTACACCTTCCAAATAAACCATAGCTATATAAATTTTTGGGATAAAGCTGGTTATTCAAAGCTTTCTGAAATGAAGGAATGTCAACTTGAAAACTGCCTCTATACGAGTCCATTGAAAATAGGACCCTCTTTCAACTTTTTAGGCCTTTGAAATTTTATGAGATCTAACATATCTCCGAATATAGCATTTAAACTCAGAAAATTAACCCTAAACCAAATCAGGCCCTCCTTCTAGCGCCAGAAAACTGTTGATGACTGTTTTGATGCAATCATAACAATAAGTTAAAATTCACATGACATGAACTGAAACTATACTTGAAAGACAAGAAGGAATCATTTGGTGATTCAACTTATCCCAAGTCTACAATGGTTCGGTTGGTCAAGTTCAGTTGGTCAATGTGAAGCTGTAATGTTCAAGGGGCCTTACGTAGTTTAGGTTTGTTCTGTGGTTTATTGGCCTAAGAATATGCAAAGAGGTCATGAGATAGGTCAATACTCTTCATTCCTTTGCATAAAGGTGCTACTGTGCTGCAAGTTTCAGATGTTTTTCTTTGATTTATGCAGCTTCCTTCTTCATGTACTTATGAAAACTGTCTACTTAGACTCTGTTATGCATGCTTCTTCAGATTTGAGACAATTTCCTTTAGATTTCTACGTTTTTTAGCTAGATAATTCAGATGGGTTGGGAAAAGTTAGAGAGATCTATCCTATACTTC
The DNA here is from genome assembly GCA_027924645.1 of Cunninghamia lanceolata. Lineage (NCBI taxonomy): Eukaryota > Viridiplantae > Streptophyta > Pinopsida > Cupressales > Cupressaceae > Cunninghamia > Cunninghamia lanceolata. Next base: position 13,792,497 of record BSBN01000169.1, on the reverse strand, counting down.
ATCTAATCTACCGAAGGATCTAATTGTTTCTGTTATCCACTATGTAAATACCACAGTAGCTTGATCAAATCCACAGTAAAAACCTTAAATGTAAGTCCTGAGCATTTTCACAAACATACATTTAAAATTGCAAGCTCTCAAAGAAGATATTTCAAAACACAAAGAAGAGCAGGAGAACACTCAGAAGATAGATGCAGAACTCCAGATTCTATTGCATTAGAAACAAGTAGCCATACATGATTTACAATGTAAGAATGACTCTTAGTTTCATTGATCATACTACAGAGAACTTACAAGCTTTACAGATACAGTAAGGCAGCCAGACATTCCACGCGCACCTTACTGCAGACAAACAGGCGACCTCCTTCTTCTACTCTAAACTATGCTAAGCTATCCTGCTGTATTTTCCTAAAATCTCTGTGTGTAGCCCCTGTTGTAAAGTATTACAGTGTAGAGAGGCACAATATATAACATCTTGATTGTCCTCACTACAGCAAAAAACCTAACTGAACCCCTGGTTCAAACCTCTAGTTACAGCAATAAATGCAGGTGAACCAGTTCTCAAAAATATCTCTGAGCTGTGGTCAAATCTGGGCGAAATATTGCCCCCTCTGAGAAGTTCCAGCAGCTGGGCAATAACTTCTGTCTATCTTTTGCAATAATATCTTCAGCTGCGACCTTCCTCTTCACTTGAATGGCTTTGACTTTTTGCATTTCATCTCTATCTTCTTGCTCCTGAGATCTGATCTTCTGCCTCCATGAGGTCACTTCATTGACTTTCCAGCTGTTTCCTCAACTGCAAGCCTGCAAGACAAGACCAGCAATAAGTTTCACATTTATCACAAAAAACAGCATGAAAATAGAATAAGCATTTAAATCCAGGTGACAGCGCAAAAATGGAGAAAATCGGATCAGAAAATCGCTCAAAACGCGTCAAAAATGCGCCCAAGCTGCTCAAAATTGATGGGTCAACCATTGTTGACTGGGAAAATGCCAGAGGCGCCAAAAAAAACACTTTAAAACTCCACCGCTTCATTTCCCACCCATCGGCATGACATTTTAAGATCAGGCGATGCAAGGATATCATGATGATGCTCGCGATACAAAGGCCACTCGACGGGGGAACTTACCTTGACTTAAAGCCGATGTCATCATGATATTTGAACCTCAGGATATTATCGGGGGGGGGGGGTTCAAATATGATGATGATGATGTTTATACAGAAAAACCTATTTTTATAATATGACCTTCCTAAGGAAATCATGATGCTGCATAATGCGAAGATCATGATGATGCTGTCAACATGACTTAGGATAAAAAATGATGATCCTCCTGCGAATATCAGGTTTGACCAAGACTTTGACCGTGCATAACTTTCACATATGGACGAATTTTTAAGTGAAGTAAAAGGCAAACCTGCATGAAATTTCAAGCTCTTTCAAAATATGAGGTCACAGAAACAAAATATGAACTTTGACAAACAGACCTCATGATGATGACCTACCTTATGCAATATCATGATGATGATGCACCTGACCTTCATTTTTACCAGACCGCCAGAAAGCAGAAAAAACACAAGCAGAAGCAAAAAAGCAAGACATCAGCAGGGGTCCTCGTTTTGCTAAGGAGCAAAATGGGGCGTGTTGTGAACATCACAACAACTAGCAACCAAAACAAAACAATTAAATTCAGAGTGTTCAAGGAAACTAGATGTAATGAGCTCATAACTTCCAACTATCTTTTCCTGCAAATTACTATTCAGCTTGAGACTCAAAGTGTTCAATAAAGATGCATGAATTTCCATTTTCAGTTTAGTTGTGTGCATGTGATTAATTATCCTCATCTTGAAGATCGGTTGAACAAACCAGTGACTGACATTAGCCTACGTAGGTGAGGATATTCCCTCATAGCCGACCGGATAGAGCCTTGCTGCCAGCGAGCGTCTATAGCCCCGGCAAGGTTATCGTTACAATTCTCCTAAGTAGAGCCCCATTGCCAACGAGCATCCATAGCCCCGGTAGAGTTACTTAGATGGCTTAATCTGGATTTTCAGTATAATCCGCTTTATTCATTTATTTATTTATTTTTTGTTTTCTAATTTGGAATGATTCCACAAGATATAGCAATTTGTAACTTCATGATGATGCAAGGAGTGGACACTTGCTGAAATTAAGCTGAGAATTGTAATGGTAGCAAGGGTGACCTCTGATTTTTCACCTAATATCTACACTGGTAGGTTCAACAAACCCAAGGATTTTAGGTGTGTCATCGTGAGAAACCTGCTTCGAATTCTCAATCACATTTATTGAATACGAAACTTCAGAAGATGAACAACTCTCTACATTCATGACAGTGACAAGTTATGTGTAAATTGCAAATGGTTAACCTGAATATCCTAAATTATATATTGTTTTGAATGGTTGCTAGTTCTGCTCCTTAATACTCTACAGTAAAATAAAGATCCCTGCTGAGGAGACAACGAACAGACCAAACAAACAGGCTGTACAAACAGCACAACAACAAAAGACAAAACTATACAAACAGAAAGAAACAAAAAGCAAAAAACACACAAAAAGGAACTATACAAACAACTAACCTAAAAAGAAAACAGCAAAAGAAGAACACAAAAACAAAAACAACTACCCTACCAGACTATATACAAGCCTCTCCAAGGCAAACTGAAACCCAGGAAAAAGACCCAAGAACACCCCTACTTGCATATTTCTTTAGGTTGTGCAGGAGTAACAGGGTACTGGTGATGGTTCTCATCCTAGCAGATTTATCTTTGAATTCTGAAAAAAATTCTGATATTCTAGATTCATTGTGTTTATCAGAATAGCTCTTAACTAGTAACTGAGGCTGCTCATCAGGTTTATGATTAATCCATATGCATGTCTTATCTTTTGAATTTCCATAATCAAAATAGCATCTATCATTGCTTACTAAGGAAAGGAAAGAGACAACCTGATGTGCCTTTAGCTCTGTGGAACACACTTGTTTATTGATAGCTGGCTCTTCATTTAGCTCTGTATTTTCATTGCCCAGCTCTATGTCTAGTCCTTTTTCAAGTTGAAAGATGAATGACTCTAGATGTATCATATCTTCATCTTCATCTACCTTTATTCCTTCATTCTGGCTGTTCAGTTTATCCTCAAACTTGGCACACCTCTCAATGTTCTCATTAGTTTCCTGCACATCAGCACTTAAGTAAGTATCTTCATCATCATAATCTGACATACAGAAATTAATCATTTTTAAATCACTTGAGAGTAAAGGTGGGACAGCATCTTTTGATTGACAGAGGTACTCCCCTGTTTTATTTTCAACATGGCATGGGGGTGATGTCTGACTGTGCACAGCAGCTACATGATCCTCTGTATCCTCTCCTTTTAAGGATTGTTCATCAGATGACTCACAGTTATCATTCAGTGTGGAGTCTGCTTCTATTGGCCTGCAACAATCCTGAACTCGGACATTTACTTCAAAGAAGTCAGATGTAACACTAGGATTTACTTTCTTTTCTATGACTTCATTAGCCTCTACAGTAGGGATCTTATCAGTTTTAGTGCATTTTAATTCTGCCAATGCTTGTTTACAATTATTTGCAAAATCATGTTCGTTAAAACTTTTCAGGTCAGACCCAGAGGCTTCTTCTTGACAAATATTCCTTAGTAGTTCCATATATTTATCAAATGTATCAAGATGAACCTCACTTTTCTTTTCTTTTTCATTAAATCCTTTTTTCTTATTATCTAGAAAAGAGACAGGAGCTGTGATTTCTTCTCTGCATTTTTTAGGATATTTATACTTTTCAGTAGCTTTAATCACAGCCGGATCCTGATGAAAAGACAGATTTTTTTTCTCACCATCACATGATTCCTGCCAAGGGATCTTATTACCCTTTATTCTTAGCATTGGTTCCGTCTTTGTATTCTCTGCACATTTAATGACCGTTGATGCTGCATCCTTCTGTCGCTCAATAATCTCCTCACTTCCCTGCCAACTTTCAGTCTTATACACATCTGAGAGAGAGATTAGTCCTTTCAAATGTAAATCTAATCTTGTAAGGAAAGCTAGACAATTAAGCTCACCATGCTCTATGGACTTATGTATCCTACACCTTCCAAATAAACCATAGCTATATAAATTTTTGGGATAAAGCTGGTTATTCAAAGCTTTCTGAAATGAAGGAATGTCAACTTGAAAACTGCCTCTATACGAGTCCATTGAAAATAGGACCCTCTTTCAACTTTTTAGGCCTTTGAAATTTTATGAGATCTAACATATCTCCGAATATAGCATTTAAACTCAGAAAATTAACCCTAAACCAAATCAGGCCCTCCTTCTAGCGCCAGAAAACTGTTGATGACTGTTTTGATGCAATCATAACAATAAGTTAAAATTCACATGACATGAACTGAAACTATACTTGAAAGACAAGAAGGAATCATTTGGTGATTCAACTTATCCCAAGTCTACAATGGTTCGGTTGGTCAAGTTCAGTTGGTCAATGTGAAGCTGTAATGTTCAAGGGGCCTTACGTAGTTTAGGTTTGTTCTGTGGTTTACTGGCCTAAGAATATGCAAAGAGGTCATGAGATAGGTCAATGCTCTTCATTCCTTTGCATAAAGGTGCTACTGTGCTGCAAGTTTCAGATGTTTTTCTTTGATTTATGCAGCTTCCTTCTTCATGTACTTATGAAAACTGTCTACTTAGACTCTGTTATGCATGCTTCTTCAGATTTGAGACAATTTCCTTTAGATTTCTGCATTTTTTAGCTAGATAATTCAGATGGGTTGGGAAAAGTTAGAGAGATCTAATCTATACTTCATCTAATCTACCGAAGGATCTAATTGTTTCTGTTATCCACTATGTAAATACCACAGTAGCTTGATCAAATCCACTGTAAAAACCTTAAATGTAAGTCCTGAGCATTTTCACAAACATACATTTAAAATTGCAAGCTCTCAAAGAAGATATTTCAAAACACAAAGAAGAGCAGGAGAACACTCAGAAGATAGATGCAGAACTCCAGATTCTATTGCATTAGAAACAAGTAGCCATACATGATTTACAATGTAAGAATGACTCTTAGTTTCATTGATCATACTACAGAGAACTTACAAGCTTTACAGATTCAGTAAGGCAGCCAGACATTCCACGCGCACCTTACTGCAGACAAACAGGCGACCTCCTTCTTCTACTCTAAACTATGCTAAGCTATCCTACTGTATTTTCCTAAAATCTCTGTGTGTAGCCCCTGTTGTAAAGTATTACAGTGTAGAGAGGCACAATATATAACATCTTGATTGTCCTCACTACAGCAAAAAACCTAACTGAACCCCTGGTTCAAACCTCTAGTTACAGCAATAAATGCAGGTGAACCAGTTCTCAAAAATATCTCTGAGCTGTGGTCAAATCTGGGCGAAATATTGCCCCCTCTGAGAAGTTCCAGCAGCTGGGCAATAACTTCTGTCTATCTTTTGCAATAATATCTTCAGCTGCGACCTTCCTCTTCACTTGAATGGCTTTGACTTTTTGCATTTCATCTCTATCTTCTTGCTCCTGAGATCTGATCTTCTGCCTCCATGAGGTCACTTCATTGACTTTCCAGCTGTTTCCTCAACTGCAAGCCTGCAAGACAAGACCAGCAATAAGTTTCACATTTATCACAAAAAACAGCATGAAAATAGAATAAGCGTTTAAATCCAGGTGACAGCGCAAAAATGGAGATAATCGGATCAGAAAATCACTCAAAACGCGTCAAAAATGTGCCCAAGCTGCTCAAAATTGATGGGTCAACCATTGTTGATTGGGAAAATGCCAGAGGCGCCAAAAAAAACACTTTAAAACTCCACCGCTTCATTTCCCACCCATCGGCATGACATTTTAAGATCATGCGATGCAAGGATATCATGATGATGCTCGCGATACAAAGGCCACTCGACGGGGGGAACTTACCTTGACTTAAAGCCGATGTCATCATGATATTCGAACCTCAGGATATTATCGGGGGGGGTTCAAATATGATGATGATGATGTTTATACAGAAAAACCTGTTTTTATAATATGACCTTCCTAAGGAAATCATGATGCTGCATAATGCGAAGATCATGATGATGCTGTCAACATGACTTAGGATAAAAAATGATGATCCTCCTACGAATATCAGGTTTGACCAAGACTTTGACCGTGCATAACTTTCACATATGGACGAATTTTTAAGTGAAGTAAAAGGCAAACCTGCATGAAATTTCAAGCTCTTTCAAAATATGAGGTCACAGAAACAAAATATGAACTTTGACAAATAGACCTCATGATGATGACCTACCTTATGCAATATCATGATGATGATGCACCTGACCTTCATTTTTACCAGACCGCCAGAAAGCAGAAAAAACACAAGCAGAAGCAAAAAAGCAAGACATCAGCAGGGGTCCTCGTTTTGCTAAGGAGCAAAATGGGGCGTGTTGTGAACATCACAACAACTAGCAACCAAAACAAAATAATTAAATTCAGAGTGTTCAAGGAAACTAGATGTAATGAGCTCATAACTTCCAACTATCTTTTCCTGCAAATTACTATTCAGCTTGAGACTCAAAGTGTTCAATAAAGATGCATGAATTTCCATTTTCAGTTTAGTTGTGTGCATGTGATTAATTATCCTCATCTTGAAGATCGGTTGAACAAACCAGTGACTGACATTAGCCTACGTAGGTGAGGATATTCCCTCATAGCCGACCGGATAGAGCCTTGCTGCCAGTGAGCGTCTATAGCCCCGGCAAGGTTATCGTTACAATTCTCCTAAGTAGAGCCCCATTGCCAGCGAGCATCCATAGCCCCGGTAGAGTTACTTAGATGGCTTAATCTGGATTTTCAGTATAATCCGCTTTATTCATTTATTTATTTATTTTTTGTTTTCTAATTTGGAAAGATTTCACAAGATATAGCAATTTGTAACTTCATGATGATGCAAGGAGTGGACACTTGCTGAAATTAAGCTGAGAATTGTAATGGTAGCAAGGGTGACCTCTGATTTTTCACCTAATATCTACACTGGTAGGTTCAACAAACCCAAGGATTTTAGGTGTGTCATCGTGAGAAACCTGCTTCGAATTCTCAATCACATTTATTGAATACGAAACTTCAGAAGATGAACAACTCTCTACATTCATGACAGTGACAAGTTTGTGTAAATTGCAAATGGTTAACCTGAATATCCTAAATTATATACTGTTTTGAATGGTTGCTAGTTCTGCTCCTTAATACTCTACAGTAAAATAAAGATCCCTGCTGAGGAGACAACGAACAGACCAAACAAACAGGCTGTACAAACAGCACAACAACAAAAGACAAAACTATACAAACAGAAAGAAACAAAAAGCAAAAAACACACAAAAAGGAACTATACAAACAACTAACCTAAAAAGAAAACATCAAAAGAAGAACACAAAAACAAAAACAACTACCCTACCAGACTATATACAAGCCTCTCCAAGGCAAACTGAAACCCAGGAAAAAGACCCAAGAACACCCCTACTTGCATATTTCTTTAGGTTGTGCAGGAGTAACAGGGTACTGGTGATGGTTCTCATCCTAGCAGATTTATCTTTGAATTCTGAAAAAAATTTTGATATTCTAGATTCATTGTGTTTATCAGAATAGCTCTTAACTAGTAACTGAGGCTGCTCATCAGGTTTATGATTAATCCATATGCATGTCTTATCTTTTGAATTTCCATAATCAAAATAGCATCTATCATTGCTTACTAAGGAAAGGAAAGAGACAACCTGATGTGCCTTTAGCTCTGTGGAACACACTTGTTTATTGATAGCTGGCTCTTCATTTAGCTCTGTATTTTCATTGCCCAGCTCTATGTCTAGTCCTTTTTCAAGTTGAAAGATGAATGACTCTAGATGTATCATATCTTCATCTTCATCTACCTTTATTCCTTCATTCTGGCTGTTCAGTTTATCCTCAAACTTGGCACACCTCTCAATGTTCTCATTAGTTTCCTGCACATCAGTACTTAAGTAAGTATCTTCATCATCATAATCTGACATACAGAAATTAATCATTTTTAAATCACTTGAGAGTAAAGGTGGGACAGCATCTTTTGATTGACAGAGGTACTCCCCTGTTTTATTTTCAACATGGCATGGGGGTGATGTCTGACTGTGCACAGCAGCTACATGATCCTCTGTATCCTCTCCTTTTAAGGATTGTTCATCAGATGACTCACAGTTATCATTCAGTGTGGAGTCTGCTTCTATTGGCCTGCAACAATCCTGAACTCGGACATTTACTTCAAAGAAGTCAGATGTAACACTAGGATTTACTTTCTTTTCTATGACTTCATTAGCCTCTACAGTAGGGATCTTATCAGTTTTAGTGCATTTTAATTCTGCCAATGCTTGTTTACAATTATTTGCAAAATCATGTTCGTTAAAACTTTTCAGGTCAGACCCAGAGGCTTCTTCTTGACAAATATTCCTTAGTAGTTCCATATATTTATCAAATGTATCAAGATGAACCTCACTTTTCTTTTCTTTTTCATTAAATCCTTTTTTCTTATTATCTAGAAAAGAGACAGGAGCTGTGATTTCTTCTCTGCATTTTTTAGGATATTTATACTTTTCAGTAGCTTTAATCACAGCCGGATCCTGACGAAAAGACAGATTTTTTTTCTTACCATCACATGATTCCTGCCAAGGGATCTTATTACCCTTTATTCTTAGCATTGGTTCCGTCTTTGTATTCTCTGCACATTTAATGACCATTGATGCTGCATCCTTCTGTCGCTCAATAATCTCCTCACTTCCCTGCCAACTTTCAGTCTTATACACATCTGAGAGAGAGATTAGTCCTTTCAAATGTAAATCTAATCTTGTAAGGAAAGCTAGACAATTAAGCTCACCATGCTCTATGGACTTATGTATCCTACACCTTCCAAATAAACCATAGCTATATAAATTTTTGGGATAAAGCTGGTTATTCAAAGCTTTCTGAAATGAAGGAATGTCAACTTGAAAACTGCCTCTATACGAGTCCATTGAAAATAGGACCCTCTTTCAACTTTTTAGGCCTTTGAAATTTTATGAGATCTAACATATCTCCGAATATAGCATTTAAACTCAGAAAATTAACCCTAAACCAAATCAGGCCCTCCTTCTAGCGCCAGAAAACTATTGATGACTGTTTTGATGCAATCATAACAATAAGTTAAAATTCACATGACATGAACTGAAACTATACTTGAAAGACAAGAAGGAATCATTTGGTGATTCAACTTATCCCAAGTCTACAATGGTTCGGTTGGTCAAGTTCAGTTGGTCAATGTGAAGCTGTAATGTTCAAGGGGCCTTATGTAGTTTAGGTTTGTTCTGTGGTTTATTGGCCTAAGAATATGCAAAGAGGTCATGAGATAGGTCAATGCTCTTCATTCCTTTGCATAAAGGTGCTACTGTGCTGCAAGTTTCAGATGTTTTTCTTTGATTTATGCAGCTTCCTTCTTCATGTACTTATGAAAACTGTCTACTTAGACTCTGTTATGCATGCTTCTTCAGATTTGAGATAATTTCCTTTAGATTTCTGCGTTTTTTAGCTAGATAATTCAGATGGGTTGGGAAAAGTTAGAGAGATCTAATCTATACTTCATCTAATCTACCGAAGGATCTAATTGTTTCTGTTATCCACTATGTAAATACCACAGTAGCTTGATCAAATCCACAGTAAAAACCTTAAATGTAAGTCCTGAGCATTTTCACAAACATACATTTAAAATTGCAAGCTCTCAAAGAAGATATTTCAAAACACAAAGAAGAGCAGGAGAACACTCAGAAGATAGATGCAGAACTCCAGATTCTATTGCATTAGAAACAAGTAGCCATACATGATTTACAATGTAAGAATGACTCTTAGTTTCATTGATCATACTACAGAGAACTTACAAGCTTTACAGATACAGTAAGGCAGCCAGACATTCCACGCGCACCTTACTGCAGACAAACAGGCGACCTCCTTCTTCTACTCTAAACTATGCTAAGCTATCCTGCTGTATTTTCCTAAAATCTCTGTGTGTAGCCCCTGTTGTAAAGTATTACAGTGTAGAGAGGCACAATATATAACATCTTGATTGTCCTCACTACAGCAAAAAACCTAACTGAACCCCTGGTTCAAACCTCTAGTTACAGCAATAAATGCAGGTGAACCAGTTCTCAAAAATATCTCTGAGCTGTGGTCAAATCTGGGCGAAATATTGCCCCCTCTGAGAAGTTCCAGCAGCTGGGCAATAACTTCTGTCTATCTTTTGCAATAATATCTTCAGCTGCGACCTTCCTCTTCACTTGAATGGCTTTGACTTTTTGCATTTCATCTCTATCTTCTTGCTCCTGAGATCTAATCTTCTGCCTCCATGAGGTCACTTCATTGACTTTCCAGCTGTTTCCTCAACTGCAAGCCTGCAAGACAAGACCAGCAATAAATTTCACATTTATCACAAAAAATAGCATGAAAATAGAATAAGCGTTTAAATCCAGGTGACAGCGCAAAAATGGAGAAAATCGGATCAGAAAATCGCTCAAAACGCGTCAAAAATGCGCCCAAGCTGCTCAAAATTGATGGGTCAACCATTGTTGACTGGGAAAATGCCAGAGGCGCCAAAAAAAACACTTTAAAACTCCACCGCTTCATTTCCCACCCATCGGCATGACATTTTAAGATCAGGCGATGCAAGGATATCATGATGATGCTCGCGATACAAAGGCCACTCGACGGGGGGAACTTACCTTGACTTAAAGCCGATGTCATCATGATATTCGAACCTCAGGATATTATCGGGGGGGGTTCAAATATGATGATGATGATGTTTATACAGAAAAACCTGTTTTTATAATATGACCTTCCTAAGGAAATCATGATGCTGCATAATGCGAAGATCATGATGATGCTGTCAACATGACTTAGGATAAAAAATGATGATCCTCCTGCGAATATCAGGTTTGACCAAGACTTTGACCGTGCATAACTTTCACATATGGACGAATTTTTAAGTGAAGTAAAAGGCAAACCTGCATGAAATTTCAAGCTCTTTCAAAATATGAGGTCACAGAAACAAAATATGAACTTTGACAAACAGACCTCATGATGATGACCTACCTTATGCAATATCATGATGATGATGCACCTGACCTTCATTTTTACCAGACCGCCAGAAAGCAGAAAAAACACAAGCAGAAGCAAAAAAGCAAGACATCAGCAGGGGTCCTCGTTTTGCTAAGGAGCAAAATGGGGCGTGTTGTGAACATCACAACAGAAACAAGATGCACGGTGAGGCTCTGCCAGGAGCAGATTGGTTTTCTATTGACTTGCAAAATATTTAAACATCACAAATTGTTCTTTCTATACTACTCTAGAAATCATTGTGTCAAAAAGTATAGAATATCTGTTTGTGAATTTTTAAGGAACCATGAAGACATTAAAGTGAACATGCATGTTGTAGAAATATTAATAAACACAAATGATTATGGACGATGAATGAAACTAGAAACAAGATGTTTTATATGTGAGTATTGGCAGAAAATTGTGGCTTGGGGGAGAGGGAGTTGGGTTGTGGGGCTGTGGTCCTTCCAGTAGGAGATTGAATTTCCATTAGAAAATATTGTGGTGAAAAACTTGTTCTAAACTATGAGGAGGTCATACCTCTACTTTTTCATAAGCAGAGTTGCATGGAAATAGATATGGTATCTGATATGGATACTGGTGTTGGCTATGGTAAGTACAGGATATGGCTAGATACAAATTTATACATACACAAATATATTATACATCAAAAGGCATAGAACATAATATAAAAACTTAAAAGTTTTTGCTATTTTTTATAGATTATTTTTAAATGTTATTTGTAGTTTTTGTGATAAATATAGGGGAAAAAACCCAATAGGTGAGATAGTTCCAATGGCTTAGATAGTATATGTGCATTTAAGGCCCAATAATTTTTAAGTTTAGTACTAATATATGTGCATTTAAGGCACAATATTTTTTAAGTTTAGTACTAATATATGTGCATTTAAGGCCCAATATTTTCAAAGTTTAGTACTAGTAGTTGTGACTTTAAGGTTGTTAGTGTTACTATAAGTACTAATAATTGAATGAAATGTGCCCTTCAAATTTAAAAAGAAACCAATCATGTGATGCCACATTAGCCCACCAACAAAACATGACTTAATGTACACCTATTGGTCCACCCTTTTTTGGGGGAAACTATTTGACACCTCAACAAAAGGCATGCTAATGTGGCATCATATTTGATGATGTGGCCCCAAAACCTTAGTTATACGCATGGGTGTTGCTAAGTAAGCTACTGTAAAAATTTTGGAGTGATCAAAATTCCCACATATGATTTTGAGAGTCGTGAAGTTAGGGTGCACTACTACTAGGTCCTCTCCCCTAGAGAAGAAAATCGTCACTTTTAAATCAAAATGTTACATTTTTTTTTGCAGTTTTTGAATTTTTTTTATAAATCTAAACTAGATTCAGATTTGGACAACATGATACAATATCTGGATGTATCAGATATGACATGGATATGGGATTGAATTTTGATAGTTATTGACATTTGGTATTCAATATGTGGATATGTTTATTGGCAGGGGAAGCAAAGTATCCAATAACTCTAGTCATATCTCATAAATTTTTCCATTTTGCTTTGCCATCCATGGACTTCCTTTTCTATAATTTCATGTTGGATATCATTAGCAGATTTTTAAACAGAGATGAATTTGCAAACACTCCATCCTTCCTATTATTTTGATAACTTTATAGTGGATAAGTAGTAAAAAAGATATTTACAATTTTACAATATTATGGACATGTAAGTGTATTCATGACTTGTGTTACTGAATTTGAAATGTTAACATGATTTCATTTTAGATTTTTTTGTTTATATTTTTTGAATCTTACTTGTCAAAAAACATGCTGCAACTTTGGTACTTGTTATTATTGTTAACTGCCTCGATAATTTATTCTAGTTTAGATTGTTAACACCTCAATGACTTGTGTGAAGGAGAATATGGAATGCATCAAGGCTGTAGTCAAATCTCTTAAACTAGTTAATAGAATGCCAAAAGAAATGATATCTCATGGAATGCTCAGTGGCAACATCTCTTTTCTAAGTGCCAAAAGATGTGAAGGGCTTCATTAGTCTGACCTGCCTTTCCATTGTTTTGCTATTGTATCTAATGTGGCTGTTGAACTAGTTTTTTCTTCAGCCAGTCCTTGTAGTTTGTTGTACATGACAGAGCTGAACTAGTTTTAATTTCTAGTTATGGCAGCCTTGTGCTTCTTTTTTATTATTTGTAATTTTTTTCCTACATTGTTCCAATACAAACAAATATTTATTGCCACTTTGCTTTGTCTTGTTTCATTTTCTTATTGGCCGATTCTCAAATATAAAGTGTTCGCTCAAATTTATCAATCTTTACTTGGCAACATCATAAAATATATAGTTTTCCAAATTTATTTTCTTTTATGTTTTAATTCAAATTTAATAATATGTTTTTTTTGCATTATAAAATTTATGATATTTAATAAATTATTCATATCATGACTAAATTTACTACCAATTAATGGAAACTAGTAAATAAAAATGACTACCATGACTAAATAAATGACTAGTTAACACCAATCAATGACTAAATAAATGACTAAATATACGTACTACCAAATTGATGACTAAATATACTACCAAATTACCAAATATACTACCAAATTATTGACTAAATATACTACCAAATTACTGACTAAAATTTGTTTAGTCATAAATTTGGTCATAAGATATAAATGACCAGCAATAAACTACCAATGTCATGTGACTAAATATACTACCAAAATGGATGACTAAATACATTACCAATTTTCTAAATATACTACCAAATTGATGACTAAATATACTACCAAATTAATGACTAAAATTTTTTTGGTCATCAATTTGGTCACGAGATAAATGACCGGAAATAAACTACCAATAGTTACATGACCAAACTACTGATCACATGACCAATTTTTGGTAGTTTTTTTAGTCATTTATTTATGTTTTTCTACTAGTGGATAGAATTCATTGTAAACAATTTTTAATAGCACTGCATAAAACCTGCCATTGGGTTCTTTGTAATCAATCAAGTCCTCTTGCTAATATTCTTTACTAAGACATTATAGAAAACTTAAATTATGATTTACTATAGACATGCATAATTAAAAAGGGCATTAAGAAAAATACTTTAATTTTTTTTTCTAAAATTACCAAAAAAAGTTCATAGCCATTTTTCTGACATATTCTTACAACTCAGATATCTTTAAGACAAGAGTGTCAAGAATGATGGGTTTAACAACCTAACATAAGGAAAAGTAGTTTTTTTGGGTTTAGGCCTAGGGTTTAGGGTTTAGGGTTGAGGGATTAAGGTTCAAGGTTGAGGGATTATGCTTTAAGGTATAGTGTTGAGGATTGAGGGTATAGGGATAGGGTTTAGGGTTGAGGGATTAGGGTTTAGGGTTGATGGATTAGGGTTTAATGTTGAGAGTTGAGGGTTTAGAAAGAGGGATAGCATTTAGGGTTTAGGGATTAGGGTTGAGGGTTGAGGGATTAGGGTTTATGGATTAGGGTTTAAGGAATAGGGTTGAGAGTTTAGGGATTAAGGTTTAGGGTTTAATGCCTAATATGCAAACCCTAATTATCAATAAGAAAGACTTAAACATTCTAACTTTCTTTGAGAGATATCTAGAACATTTGTTACATCCCCAATTTTTGTCTTGCTATACTTTCACTTTTTACTTGGACATAAGTAAATTTATTATGATGTTTAGATTAATGACACAAAGAAACATGGATTATTTTGAATGTCAATTATGAAATTATGGGAATGATTATGTTATTATCAATTTAATATTTGTATTATGAGATTTGATTTATTATTTGAATAATGATGCATTGATCATAATTTCTTTGGTAACGAGTTTGATACAGGTTTACAGATTATCAGATGACTCTTGGAGAAAAAAGAGAGAGAGTATCTTTCTAGGAGAGAGATATAGACCTCGGGTTATGAGTGGTTTATTTGTCAAACCAAGTATAAGTGTTTAAGGAAAATGTGAACCAATGTGTCATAAGAGGTAAGCCTTGTCTTGTCAGTTTACTTCTAAACCTAATCGACAAGTAGTCGATATTATTTACAAATCTTTCTAAGTTGTAGTAAGTTATTTTAGTCATTAATAATGTTAATGATGTCAATTGAGTATGATTTGTGACTATTTACATTTAATGTAATTATTACGACGTTATTGTCATAAAATGGTTGTCCTATCATTATTAGGTACCTTAAGGTTATATAAACAATTCTTAACGTTAAGACATTTTCGTCGAGTTAAGAAGACGTGAATTATGTCGACGGATTGTGATGGGGAGAAAAGCTCAACCCAATCACAATATCCATAATCCTTTGTTTACGTATTATTATTATATTGATTAAACCATAACTATCTAATATAGAGGCGATATGTGAATCATATTTGATATATTTGAATATAAGCATCGAGTAAGGATAATACCTCATAATGAGTTAATGATGTTATGCTTGAATAGTCAAAGGTATTCATTAAAAGAAGAGTCTTCAAAAATCTTAGTGGTAGATTGAACCACTTGTTAGTGATTTTTTAATGATCAACAAAGTTTAAGAAATGTGTCAGCCTCATTCAAAAAGGAGGACTATGATAATAATCACCACAACAGACGAGCCAGGAAATGACTATGTTCCATTCACAAGTGGGGAACTTTAAATAAAATGTGGTGACTGTTAAAACCAAAAAGTTATGGACTGTTATGTATTTATTAAGTCGACAACTATATCTTACAGAAAGGTATGAAGTAGGGTGAATAAAAAGGAAGTCGTACCTGAGCTATTGAGGAGGATGACTCAGTTTGAGCCATGTGTGGAGGTTAAAAAAACTTGAGAGTAAGGATTGAACAACAAAAGAAAAAGAAGAGTCATGGCTAAGGAGACAGGGAATACACAAACAAAAGAGTTAACTTTTGTGTCTTTTTGCACATACTCTCAATTCGAGCCCATCGATTACCAGGTATTCCTTAGTTTTTTGTGTATATTATCAATGAGCAAATCATCTAAACTATTCATACTTGTGTCTTGTCTAATTATGTGAGTACACCAGAGAGGTATAACCTCCTGTATGCTTGAGTATTTAGTCGTAAACTATTAAGTGTCGATTTAGGGAAATACAGATAACATTTCAAGTAAACCATTCTAATCTTTTTCCAAAACTGATAAGGTAATGAATGCAAAGCAATACAGACGATGCTTGGTAATACAAGTGAGTACTCTATTATAGCATTCTCAATCAATTATTTGTTTATTGATTATTAAACCGATAATCATATCAAATCTTAGTATGAGGATAAAACGACTATCTTATTAGGAGATTGACATAGTTGTCATGAGCTTGGAAAATAGTCTTTATACTAATTAAGTTAGAAGAAAACCATTGAAATGATTATGAGAAAAACCAAAAAATAGACTCTCAAATTTTATTAGAGTTGATTGAACTTTGGTAGTATACTCTGAGATTTGAGTAGAATAGTTAAGATGTTGAGTCGTGGTAATACTAATTTAAAGTATTTCTCTCGTTTAGATTCTTTTTAAAGAATAATGGAAATGATTTCTATCCAAGAGAACTTAGAATCATAGGTATTCTTAGAGAATTATAATATTCCTCGAATGAAGTAACTTAGAAATATTGTGGTAGATGGAAATAAGGTTTGAGAACCCCTATGTATTTATCCTTTTATTATCATTCTTGGAAATATCCAATACATTGAAGTAGGCTAAGTCTATTAGAGAATGACCTTGTAGGGTTATATACTCAGGATATATATTTTGTTTTTTTAACACATTATCAAAGTTATTCTGTGTTCCTTGTATGGGTAATATTGTCTATTTAAGAATTATAGTATTCTTAACCTTAGTTGAGTTAATCAAGGGTTATTTGTTAATCTAGGAGTCCTAGATAAATAAATATGGTTATATTGTAGTATCATATTAACAAAGGATAATAGGTAAACCCTAGAGTTGTTTACAAACCAAATGAATGGTTATGTTTTATAGACTTATTTAAGTCAAAAAGTTATTATCAAGACTCATAGATTAAACTATTACATGATTAGAGTGGGTAAGAGTTTGTAACTGTAAGTGTAACGCCCGCCTTGAACACCTTAAAGGAACACAGACTTATGCTAAATAAAACAGGAAATTTTTTTATTAAAAAGATGTTTAAGATAACAAGTAACGTTAACATAAGCGTATTCTTAAAGATTCAAGGCTACATTACTTAACAAATCAACTAACATAACTTAACATTCATCAGTAACTGATCTAAAACCAAGACACAATTAAACAACTTATTCACATTCATTGCATATCATCAAATAGTATAATCCACATGATCAATTACATAACTGAAATGCTTTCATTACACATAAGTACATCATTACATCATTACATCATGAATGACCTATTGCACAAATCAGGTACAAGATTATACGCATACATTCTCATTAACTGGTGCGAGTACAAATGTCTGCAAACTGGAATAAATCTTTTCTGCACATGAATTTCGACGAGAGTAACCAATGGATAATAAAGCTCTTCCACCCGACCATGTGGAACCCTAAGGTCCACCCCCCGAGCTAGGACTTAACATGAGGTCCGAAACAATGACAGTTAGGTAGACAAAAACTAACATGAACAAAGAACGACCAAACGTCAATACAACACATGGCAATAACAACACAGCACATCTTAACTTAACTTCCAGAGGCGACACATAACATAACATAAATGGAGAGACCAAACAAGGAATGTTAGGTTGTAGTAGGGAGAGTGTCATCGCACGGTCCTAGCATGGGTTATCCTGACAGCCTCTCACTAGGCACCGGCCCCCATCTATGGTTATCCTGACAGCCCCTCACTAGGCGCCGGCCACATAGGGTGACACATGCGGAATCGACCTTCCTTTCATGAGGACAAGGAAGTCAATCATGCCGACCAGGCCTTCTCTACCCATCCTTAGTCTAAACAAGCACTATAGGCCATGGGAGAGGAATCCATTAATCTTGTTTAATGTGAATTCTACCCTTAACCCCCTAGTTCATTTTAGGTTATCGCTTGATTAATCTACTTTCAACGGGTTATCCTGACTGCCACTTTGGGCGCCGGCCCCACGTTGAAAGCCACTCTCCTTCCTAACACCTAGTAAACCCTAATCATCACACAAGGCATAATAACATTACACTTACATAAACACGGCAAGGCATAAACCCTCCTGCATCACAAACAAAATCATAATACCTCTTTGTTCCCATCACTTATAACATTAGAACATTTTGCTCTATTTCAGTTTCCAAGTCTCTCCATACACAATTTTGACAAAACAGATACTAAATAGTCACAAGTGGCCAAATATCCCATCCTAAGATTATTACTTCACAAAGCACCTAGTCAACTTGGACAATACCTCATTATACTTCATATCACGTTTAATCTACATAATCATTATTACATCACAAGTATAGAACAATTGTATACATATTGCAAGCACTCGACTATATCAACTTAGCCTCTGGAATTCAAATTTGACCACCCTCAATTCGACTCCATACGACGACTCTATAAGTTCAACAAGGATTACAATACAATTCCTTCTCAGTTTAGTGTAAACCACTTCCGCAATAAAATGAACACAATATTTCTTCCAAACCAATTAATTTTAAATTAAATGCAACAATTAAACTAATAAATTGCAACCCAGGCCAATTAAATTCTCCTCATTTTTATTCTTTCAACTACGGGTAACTCACTAGTTTTATCTAGCTAAATTCCAATAATTCACTCTAAAAGAATCACTCAACTTATTATAAGGAGAAATTCATAATTTACTTTAAACGTTCTCTCACACATGATATAATTATTCTATCTGATTAATCTGTGATAAAAATTTGACCTACCTGACTATAAAATAGCAAAAATAAGGTTTTATTAACTAGTTGAACATTTAACTATAATTTTTATATTCTTACATATATATATTTTTGTTTAGCCGACATCAATAATAATATTAAAAATAATAAACATAAAATTATAATGACAAAACAACAATAGTGTCTATTATGAGTCATGGGACGGCAGATATCCTCCACCCGTGAGTAAAAATCCGTTAATTTTCTTTATTGCATTTACCACTGCATTCTAGGTTTTGTATGAAATATAATAACTTCCAGTAACAGCGAAGAGAGATTTAATTACCTAACTAGTCACCTAATATAAAACATCACATTCAAAAGTGAACTATATCACCATAAACCAAGACAAACGAATTGCTGAATAATTGCTTATGACTTCCAAGCTTTGACTGGGTATTGTTTCTCGCTGTTGTGCGTATTTATGGCTGAGGAAGAACAATAATAGCAGAAAAATACACTATTCTATATGTGATGGTTAAAACAGAATTGTATCTTGACCTAATGATCTACCTTATCATTGAGACAACGGTTAAAACTGCAGTGGTTGCATGTTTAAGGTTGCATCAGCCGCTAGTATACACCAGTGGCGTCTAGCTGGAAACATCAATCCAAAAACGTTGAAAAGTTTGCAGAAAAAAGTGCGAAATGGAAGAACTTCCAAGGTAGCGTCCTACCTATTTAAACCTTCCCAGCAGTGCGCCCAGCGAAACAAAACAGTGATCTATAATATGAATGCGCTGTAGGGTTGAAACTTCTGTTTAATGAGCTTTGTTAAAGGTTTGCCTAAACTGTGGGCTTAACAATACATCTATTCTCTTTCAGCAAACTAAATTTCTGATGCCATTAAAACTGAGCAGCCATATATGTGCAGCCCAAACGCTATATGCTCGGAGGTTTCATTCTAAAGCAACGTCATATAATTGAATCCTACGGTGGGAGGAACACATCGGCAGGTTTAAGAAAATGTTAAATTTAAAGAAAGAATAACCCCATCTATTCTGAAAATGAGATGATTGCAGGATAAAACCACGATGGATACAAAGCTAAATGACAACCAGACAAACAAGATAGCGCTGCCAAGGTAATGATTGTTGAAACTAAATATACTAAGGTGAACTATCATTCAAATTATCAGATCTAAGACTACAGAATAAGACTGACGGCTTGTTTAAACACTACAGCCGCCTTCATCTTCTACGGATGGTAATATTCGCCTAGCTCAAAGGTAAATATCTGTTTATGGCCCAGCGAGATCATGGCAGCCCAACCTATGAGGTAGAATGGACAAAGGAAAGCATCGCCCATAATTTTGATGAATGACGGAGACCCTCAGAAAGGATATGTTGAAACGGCTTCAGACACTTTCAATGAACGCGAAGGACAAGACACAAATGGCAACGAAACTGCCCGAAAATTCTGCTCAAATTCCATGCCCTAATATTACCAATCTTTAGCGATACATGCCTTATTCTAATACTAGTGAAAATACAAAAGTAAATATATATAGGTTCTCAGACAAAATGTTTGACGAGGGTTTTAAACTCACGGTTGGACAATAAATCTGTGCAGGTTGTATGGCGTATTTCCTTGGGACAGACGAATCCAGTTCAAGAGTGTTGCAGTGCTGCTGCTCCCAGATTAAAACCCTAATCACAATGCACTTCCTTTGTGCTATTCTTAGACAACTATACTACAAGGGTAAAACACAGTTTAATAGTTTGACCGCAGGCAAAGAAAATATGGTATAAACGTTACCTAATTCCCTACAGCCTCAAGATCTAACATCTGGAACATTTTCAAGGTAGACGTCCCACGGAGTGAAACACTTGCAGGATTCAAACAAAGGAATTTGTTGAAAAGACAATAAAATCATAGTATGAGAAGCTTACACCTTGCTATTAGACCGATTCACAAAATCTCAATTCTAAAATGTATTGTCGTTTCCATGTCTTCTGGCCTACTCACAACACCAATGCAGAAAAGGCAGGAGCGGCCTGGGGATTGAACCGGTATGGAGGGGTTAAAATGATCCCTGAGCATAGTAGGTTTAAAGGTCTTAAAATGGTTTACACTAGACAAAGAGGAAACAGTTCATACCCAAGGACGAAAGGGTTTTCTTTATACTGCTGTTGGAAAACAACTTTGCATCAATGGTCACAGGAAACCAAACACTGGCGAAGGAAAATTATGATCATAGATTAAATACAAAATGGACTTAATCCCACATCAGACATTCAACAAAACATTCATCACATGCAGATTTAGGGATTGAGATAATTTGTGGAACCTGGAATCCTACGCTTGTCGATGGAAGATTGCAATTCAATCAGCTACCTCCTCTCTATCCTGGAACCTGCAATTTTCTCCTCCTCAATCCTTCTTTTCCCCTGCCAAATTCCCCCTCTTTGCCTCTACAAGCTTTCTTTTTATAATGCAGACCCTTCCTTCTTCCAAGGAGATCGGCACGCGATTCGGTGCCTCTCCTTCCTCAAGAATATTTTATTTAATTTAATTTTTTTAAATTAGCATGTAGTTCTGACAGAGTTTAATTACCTTATGGCCGACCAACTAAATAATTATTAACAAAATTGTAATATTACAACTATCAATAATTTTATAATTTTTTTTTAATTTTTTTTATTAATTGAGTTGTAAATCACAATTTACAACATAACTACAACTATTTAATTTATTTAAATATTTATTATAAATAATATTATATTAAATAATACAAAATTTCTTACAATTTTTATTTAACAACACTACTACTAATAAAATAATAATTTATTTACAACAATAATTAACAACTATCGACATTGA
The DNA here is from genome assembly GCA_027924645.1 of Cunninghamia lanceolata. Taxonomy (NCBI): domain Eukaryota; kingdom Viridiplantae; phylum Streptophyta; class Pinopsida; order Cupressales; family Cupressaceae; genus Cunninghamia; species Cunninghamia lanceolata. The sequence continues at coordinate 13,770,596 of BSBN01000169.1, read as the reverse complement.
GCCCAAATATCGACTTTTATAAATGTATTTAATTATCAATCATTATAATTTTCGTAAAAAGATTCTATTTGATGCACAATGATACCTAACACATTTAGACACCTTCAGACCTAATCAGACTTCAAGGTGCAATATTACCTGACCGCAAGCCATGATCGAATGACAAACAACAACCACAAGGGTAACTGACGACCAGACAACACTGACTAGGGACCTCACGTTAACTCCAATCAACTAATCCATTGGCAAAGGCACGCTCAGACTTGGTAATCGGGTGGAGTCGGTGCCTAGTACCTGCATCTTGCAGCAATGCACAGTTAACCATACAAGATATATATATATATATATATATATATATATATATATACATCCACATGTAGTCCAATAGTGAATGGAAATCGTAGTGGGGTAGGGTACTCGAGAGCGAGTAATACGACACTGTTCCATTCACGTTTATGAATAAACAACTAACTATATTGCACAAGGTATCTGATTACTAGTTATCAACATAAAATGATCAATTGTCTCACAATCCCATATAGTAAATATCATCAAGCATCTGTAACATCTAATTCATTTATCAAGTTCTAAAGCATAAAATAATAGAATCCAACATCAACAATTGTTACCATATTGATCAGGTCCATAATGAATTAACAACATAACAGGAGATCCATCATCAATCTAACTAAAATAATGTCATAGTGTCCAATACTACTAAGCAAACATCAGTCTAACAGATGACTAGTTGAGGGGCACTACATCCTCCCCCCTAGGATCAGGCTTACTCCTGGAAGCCTGCGAACAAATATGGATATAGCTCTCGCATTCGGGATGTATCTTCCCAGGTCGCTGAAGTCTCATCACTAGGATCCCATTGGACCCTTACCTGCTCTATGACTCTGCCCCTGAGAGCGAGTCGCCTGTTCTCCAAAATGCCTATGGGCTCCAAAGCTAGCTGCCCATTCTCTACCTGTAAAGTATTCCAATCAAGGACATGAGAAATATCTGGATGATAAGGTCTAAGAACAGAAACATGGAATACATCATGGACACGCGACAAGCTAGGCGGTAAAGCAAGATGGTATGCAACAGGACTGATCCTCTCCAGAACCTCGAATGGCCCTACAAAACGCGGTGCAAGCTTAGAGCCTTTTCCATAACGGATCAGACTCTTTCGCAGACGCACTCGCAAGAACACTCGGTCACCAACTGAAAACTGACGGTCAAGTCTATGAGCATCTGCATACTTCTTCTGTCTATCCTGCGCTGCCACCAGATGCTCTCTAATGCGATCAACCTACTGCTCCATCTCTTGGAGCATCTGTGGTCCTAAAAGAACTCTATCCTTAAGATGATCCCAACTTAATGGGGTACGACAAGGATGACCATAAAGAGCTTGAAAAGGAGACATGCCAATAGAACTATGGTACCCATTATTGTATGCAAACTCCACTAAATATAAATAATCCTCCCAACGGTTTTGCTGATCCATAACATACATTCGGAGCATATCCTCAAGGACCTGATTGACCCTCTTAGTTTGCCCATCAGTCTCTGGATGATAAGCTGAACTGAAGTTCAATTGAGTCCCCAATGCATGCTGAAGGAATGTCCAAAGGGTTGAAGTAAAAACTGGATCATGATCAGAGATAATCTTGCGAGGAATCTTGTGCAATCGACCTATATCCTCCATGAAGATTTTGGCCATAGATGAAGCATTATATGAAGATCAGACAGGAGAAAAGTGTGCTACTTTCGTAAGCCTGTCTACAGTGACCATTATTGCATCATGACGACGAGAGGACATCGGTAAACCAACTATAAAATCTATCAAAATGATGTCCCATTTCCATTCCGGAATAAGATGCGGCTGAAGAAGACCTGCGGGATGCTGATGTTCCGCCTTCACCCTCTGACATTCTAAGCATCTCGAAACAAAATCAGTAATATCCCTCTTCATTCTGGCCCAAAAATATATCTGACAAAGGTCTGTATACATCTTCTTGACACCTAGATGAGCAGAATAAGGTGCCCGATGTGCCTCAGTCATGATTAGGGTGCGGCGACCCTCTGTAGAAGGCACATAAATGCGACCCAAATATCGCAAGAGACCATCTGACTCGATAGTATAACTGGCATATCTACCCTCCAAGGTTCTACCAGACTCAACTTCTATTTTTACTTCCTGATACCATCTATCTGCAGGGAGTGCTGCAAGAATCTGTCCTCTCAAATCCACTCCAAGAGTGATTGATGAAAGTGCATGTCTTTGCCGACTAAGAGCATCTGCCACCACATTCTCCTTATCTTGGACATATTTTACCTCAAAATCATACTCACAAAGAAACTCCATCCACCGCCTCTGTCTCGCATTCAGGTTTGGCTGAGTAAAAATGTACTGTAAACTTTGGTGATCACTGTGTAGCTCAAACTGATGCCCCAATAAAAAGTGTCTCCATCTTACTAATGCATGAACAACTGCAGCTAACTCTAGGTCATGTGTAGGATAGTTCAACTCATGATCTTTGAGTTTACGGGACTCATAGGCTATCACACGACCATCCTGCATTAAAATTGCTCCTAACCCTTCCAAGGATGCATCAGTACATACCACAAAATCTCTAGCAGGATCAGGCACCGCTAGAATAGGTGCGCTAGTTAACCGCTCCTTAAGAGTCTGAAAGGCTGCTTGACACTGTTCTGACCAAATGAACTTCTTTCCTTTTCTTTGAAGAGAAGTTATAGGGTGAGCTATCTTTGAAAATCCTTCCACAAATCGTCAATAATAGCCTGCTAAACCCATGAAACTATGAACTTCTGAAACATTGGTAGGAGCAGGCCAATCCATGATGGCTTGAATCTTTGAAGGATCCACCGCAATACCCTTGTCGGAAATAACATGTCCCAAATATTTCACTTCTGTTTAAAAGAAATCACATTTAGCCAGATTTGTATATAACTGATTTTCTCTTAAACACCGCAAAACCTATCGCAAATGATCTTCATGCTCCTCCATAGACCTTGAATAAATCAATATATCATCTAGGAATACAAGAACAAATCTATCAAGATAGGTATGAAATACACCATTCATCAGACTCATAAACACTGATGGTGCATTTGTCAACCCAAAAGGTACAACAGTGAACTCATAATGCCCATAATGAGTGTGAAATGCTGTCTTGTGGATGTCAGCCTCAAAGATACGTAACTGATGATATCCTGACTTTAGGTCTATCTTTGAAAACACCTTAGCTCCCTTGATCTGATCGAAGAGGTCATCGATCCGAGGCAAAGGGTATCTATTCTTCACAGTCACCTTATTAAGTTGTCGATAGTCAATGCACAATCGCAGAGATCCATCCTTTTTCTTCACAAAAATAACTAGTGCTCCCCATGGAGAGACACTGGGACGAATGAATCCCTTCGCTAACAACTCTTCTAGCTGCAAATGAAGCTCTTTGAGCTCCTGAGTAGTCATCCGATATGGAGCTCGTGAAATAGGTTCTACTCCGGGAACAAGGTCTATCTTGAAATCAATGTCTCGCTTCGGTGGCATACCCGGAATCTTGCTAGGGAAGACATCTTCATACTCCTTGAGAATAGGATGGTCATCAAGGGATGTCTCCCTATTTTCTCCAAAATCTGAGTCATTAACTGTTACAGCAAACAACTTGCATCCTTGACGCAAACATCTCTTCAATTGCATAGCAGAAATCATGCACAAAGAGATGGGTCTCTGAATCCCAACCACCTCTACTACATTGCCTGATTCATCCACACACCTCACTAATTTGTGGCGACAGTCTATCACTGCTCGATGAGCATCTAGCCAATCCATTCCCAACACTAAATCATAGGATCCTAATGGTATAATGCGAAGATCTACCGTGGTAGAAAAAGGACCTATCCTCAACTCGCAACCATACACAAGAGAGTCCACTGATACCCTAGATCCCAAGGCCAATTCCACCTGTCACTTAACATCTTGCTTTGCTGCCGCTAATTTGCAACGCTTCACTATAGAAGGAGAAATGAAAGAATCTGAAGCACCAGAGTCAAAAAGAATAGAAATGGTAATACCTCGCAAGACACCTGTAGTCTCCACAACGGTACCTTGGTGCTCTGCTTGGCAGTTATCTACCACTGCAAACACCCTATGTGACCTGCCTGCATCTCCAACAGTGGGCTCTGAAGCTGCGGGCCTCTGTCCAAAACCTGAAGTATTCTTACGTGGACACTGTCTGGCAATGTGGCCCTGCTGGCTGCAAGAGAAACATCTTGTTCCCCTAGCAAAACCTCCACCGCCTACAGGAGCATTCGACTGCTGAAAACTTCCTCTACTTACTGCAGATTGAGTACTCTGCGCCGGTTGACTGACATGATCACGTTTAACTCTCTGTCAACTTCGATCTTTTCTGGATTGAAGTCTACTACCCTGCTAATATTGAGAGTTTCTTGATTTCATCTGGGAAAACTGTTGTTGTTGCTGTCCACCCTTAGATGGTACATGATGACTTCTCGAGTTACCTGCTGCATGAGACTGACCACCTCAGAAACTAGAACCTGCTCGAGATGTGCTACCAATCTAAACACCCGTATGACCCCCTAGGGCCATGGCCAAGTTCTCCTCCACCAGTCGAGCCTTCTCGACTGCTACCTCCATGGTCTTCGGCTTGAAAACATGAACTCCTCCACTGATGTGTGCATTAAGACCTCTAATAAAATGCTGAACTAACATGGCCTCGTCGTTTCCAATACCTGCATACTGCTTGAGTTCATAAAACCTGCGCTCATACTGTTCCACTATCATGGCCATCTGTCTCAACCCATGGAACTCGTCTGCTCAGCTTTGCCTCCAGTGGTCAGATAGAAATCGAGCTCTGAACCTTTCCAGAAACGGTTCCCATGATACTGTCGCAATATCTAAATGCAACTTTTGTTCCTCAAGACGCCACCATGTAGAGGCGAATCCTCTGATTTGGACAACATGATACAATATCTGGATGTATCAGATATGACATGGATATGGGATTGAATTTTGATAGTTATTGACATTTGGTATTCAATATGTGGATATGTTTATTGGTAGGGGAAGCAAAGTATCCAATAACTCTAGTCATATCTTAGAAATTTTTCCTTTTTGCTTTGCCATCCATGGGCTTCCTTTTCTATAATTTCATGTTGGATATCATTAGCAGATTTTTAAATAGAGATGAATTTGCAAACACTCCATCCTTCCTATTATTTTGATAACTTTATAGTGGATAAGTAGTAAAAAAGATATTTACAATTTTACAATATTATGGACATGTAAGTGTATTCATGACTTGTGTTACTGAATTTGAAATGTTAACATGATTTCATTTAGATTTTTTTGTTTATATTTTTTGAATCTTGCTTGTCAAAAAACATGCTGCAACTTTGGTACTTGTTATTATTGTTAACTGCCTCGACAATTTATTCTAGTTTAGATTGTTAACACCTCAATGACTTGTGTGAAGGAGAATATGGAATGCATCAAGGCTGTAGTCAAATCTCCTAAACTAGTTAATAGAATGCCAAAAGAAATGATATCTCATGGAATGCTCAGTGGCAACATCTCTTTTCTAAGTGCCAAAAGATGTGAAGGGCTTCATTAGTCTGACCTACCTTTCCATTGTTTTGCTATTGTATCTAATGTGGCTGTTGAACTAGTTTTTTCTTCAGCCAGTCCTTGTAGTTTGTTGTACATGACAGAGCTGAACTAGTTTTAATTTCTAGTTATGGCAGCCTTGTGCTTTTTTTTTATTATTTGTAATTTTTTTCCTACATTGTTCCAATACAAACAAATATTTATTGCCACTTTGCTTTGTCTTGTTTCATTTTCTTATTGGCCGATTCTCAAATATAAAGTGTTCGCTCAAATTTATCAATCTTTACTTGGCAACATCATAAAATATATAGTTTTCCAAATTTATTTTCTTTTATGTTTTAATTCAAATTTAATAATATGTTTTTTTTGCATTATAAAATTTATGATATTTAATAAATTATTCATATCATGACTAAATTTACTACCAATTAATGGAAACTAGTAAATAAAAATTACTACCATGACTAAATAAATGACTAGTTAACAACAATCAATGACTAAATAAATGACTAAATATATGTACTACCAAATTGATGACTAAATATACTACCAAATTACCAAATATACTACCAAATTATTGACTAAATATACTACCAAATTACTGACTAAAATTTGTTTAGTCATAAATTTGGTCGTAAGATATAAATGACCAGCAATAAACTACCAATGTCATGTGACTAAATATACTACCAAAATTGATGACTAAATACATTACCAAATTTCCAAATATACTACCAAATTGATGACTAAATATACTACCAAATTAATGACTAAATATACTACGAAAATAATGACTAAAATTTTTTTGGTCATCAATTTGGTCACGAGATAAATGACCGGAAATAAACTACCAATAGTTACATGACCAAACGACTGATCACATGACCAATTTTTGGTAGTTTTTTTAGTCATTTATTTATGTTTTTCTACTAGTGGATAGAATTCATTGTAAACAATTTTTAATAGCATTGCATAAAACCTGCCATTGGGTTCTTTGTAATCAATCAAGTCCTCTTGCTAATCTTCTTTACTAAGACATTATAGAAAACTTAAATTATGATTTACTGTAGACATGCATAATTAAAAAGGGCATTAAGAAAAATACTTTAATTTTTTTTTCTAAAATTACCAAAAAAAAGTTCATAGCCATTTTTCTGACATATTCTTACAACTCAGATATCTTTAAGACAAGAGTGTCAAGAATGATGGGTTTAACAACCTAACATAAGTAAAAGTAGTTTTTTTGGGTTTAGGCCTAGTGTTTAGGGTTTAGGGTTGAGGGATTAAGGTTCAGGGTTGAGGGATTATGCTTTAAGGTATAGTGTTGAGGATTGAGGGTATAGGGATAGGGTTTAGGGTTGAGGGATTAGGGTTTAGGGTTGATGGATTAGGGTTTAATGTTGAGAGTTGAGGGTTTAGAAAGAGGGATAGCATTTAGGGTTTAGGGATTAGGGTTGAGGGTTGAGGGATTAGGGTTTAGGGATTAGGGTTTAAGGAATAGGGTTGAGAGTTTAGGGATTAAGGTTTAGGGTTTAATGCCTAATATGCAAACCCTAATTATCAATAAGAAAGACTTAAACATTCTAACTTTCTTTGAGAGATATCTAGAACATTTGTTACATCCCCAATTTTTGTCTTGCTATACTTTCACTTTTTACTTGGACATAAGTAAATTTATTATGATGTTTAGATTAATGACACAAAGAAACATGGATTATTTTGAATGTCAATTATGAAATTATGGGAATGATTATGTTATTATCGATTTAATATTTGTATTATGAGATTTGATTTATTATTTGAATAATGATGCATTGATCATAATTTCTTTGGTAACGAGTTTGATACAGGTTTACAGATTATCAGATGACTCTTGGAGAAAAAAGAGAGAGAGTATCTTTCTAGGAGAGAGATATAGACCTCGGGTTATGAGTGGTTTATTTGTCAAACCAAGTATAAGTGTTTAAGGAAAATGTGAACCAATGTGTCATAAGAGGTAAGCCTTGTCTTGTCAGTTTACTTCTAAACCTAATCGACAAGTAGTCGATATTATTTACAAATCTTTCTAAGTTGTAGTAAGTTATTTTAGTCATTAATAACGTTAATGATGTCAATTGAGTATGATTTGTGACTATTTACATTTAATATAAATATTACGATGTTATTGTCATAAAATGGTTGTCCTATCATTATTAGGTACCTCAAGGTTATATAAACAATTCTTAACGTTAAGACATTTTCGTCGAGTTAAGAAGACATGAATTATGTCGACGGATTGTGATGGGGAGACAAGCTCAACCCAATCACAATATCCATAATCCTTTGTTTACGTATTATTATTATATTGATTAAACCATAACTATCTAATATAGAGGCGATGTTATGTGAATCATATTTGATATATTTGAATATAAGCATCGAGTAAGGATAATACCTCATAATGAGTTAATGATGTTATGCTTGAATAGTCAAAGGCTTTCATTAAAAGAAGAGTCTTCAAAAATCTTAGTGGTGGATTGAACCACTTGTTAGTGATTTTTTAATGATCAACAAAGTTTAAGAAATGTGTCAGCCTCATTTAAAAAGGAGGACTATGATAATAATCACCACAACAGACGAGCTAGGAAATGACTATGTTCCATTGACAAGTGGGGAACTTTAAATAAAATGTGGTGACTGTTAAAACCAAAAAGTTATGGACTGTTATGTATTTATTAAGTCGACAACTATATCTTACAGAAAGGTATGAAGTAGGGTGAATAAAAAGGAAGTCGCACCTGAGCTATTGAGGAGGATGACTCAGTTTGAGCCAAGTGTGGAGGTTAAAAAAACTTGAGAGTAAGGATTGAACAACAAAAGAAAAAGAAGAGTCATGGCTAAGGAGACAGGGAATACACAAACAAAAGAGTCAACTTTTGTGTCTTTTTGCACATACTCTCAATTCGAGCCCATCGATTACCAGGTATTCCTTAGTTTTTTGTGTATATTATCAATGAGCAAATCATCTAAACTATTCATACTTGTGTCTTGTCTAATTATGTGAGTACACCAGAGAGGTATAACCTCCTGTATGCTTGAGTATTTAGTCGTAAACTATTAAGTGTCGGTTTAGGGAAATACAGATAACATTTCAAGTAAACCATTCTAATCTCTTTCCAAAACTGATAAGGCAATGAATGCAAAGCAATACAGATGATGCTTGGTAATACAAGTGAGTACTCTATTATAGCATTCTTAATCAATTATTTGTTTATTGATTATTAAACTGATAATCATATCAAATCTTAGTATGAGGATAAAATGACTATCTTATTAGGAGATTGACATAGTTGTCATGAGCTTGGAAAATAGTCTTTATACTAATTAAGTTAGAAGAAAACCATTGAAATGATTATGAGAAAAACCAAAAAATAGACTCTCAAATTTTATTAGAGTTGATTGAACTTTGGTAGTATACTCTGAGATTTGAGTAGAATAGTTAAGATGTTGAGTCGTGGTAATACTAATTTAAAGTATTTCTCTCATTTAGATTCTTTTTAAAGAATAATGGAAATGATTTCTATCCAAGAGAACTTAGAATCATAGGTATTCTTAGACAATTATAATATTCCTTGATTGAAGTAACTTAGAAATATTGTGGTAGATGGAAATAAGGTTTGAGAACCCTTATGTATTTATCCTTTTATTATCATTCTTGGAAATATCCAATACATTGAAGTAGGCTAAGTCTATTAGAGAATGACCTTGTAGGGTTATATACTTAGGATATATATTTTGTTTTTTTAACACATTATCAAAGTTATTCTATGTTCCTTGTATGGGTAATATTATCTATTTAAGAATTATAGTATTCTTAACCTTAGTTGAGTTAATCAAGGGTTATTTGTTAATCTAGGAGTCCTAGATAAATAAATATGGTTATATTGTAGTATCATATTAACAAAGGATAATAGGTAAACCCTAGAGTTGTTTACAAACCAAATGAATGGTTATGTTTTATAGACTTATTTAAGTCAAAAAGTTATTATCAAGACTCATAGATTAAACTATTACATGATTAGAGTGGGTAAGAGTTTGTAACTGTAAGAATACGACAATATCCAAGTCGAGTAGGGGTAGGTGAACACAATGACTACGTTCATTATAAATGATATTGATATTAAAAACTTTGGCCAAAGTAATGAATTTGTTTTCTGCATGCATTATCAGTTCACTATATTCAGATTGCTCATCCTATCAGAAATCATACTTAGCTAGAGGGTATCTAGGGTTATAGTATGGTTGATAGAGTTGAGTAAAATACAACACTATGTACCCAGAAAAGGGAAATTACCATTGGTCACCTAAGGTCTATATTCCTCATGAAGGGTAGGGCCACTTCCTATGTGGAAGATGTGTGGGAGACCATCGGTCTGTGGATGGAGGTAAATCACTAGAGAGATACTCTCTCTCCAAAAAGGAAACATGCTAGGACTTGTGATAAAGATGTCAGATATTCAGAAGTATTTATTCCAGAAATATATATGTAATGGATTTACATTTGTAAACATTGTAAATGAGAAAGACAATATGGTTTATTGTATTTTGTAAAAAGAAATCTTGTAATTGAAGTTACTTGATTATATGTTGAACAAAAAAAATTCTCTATCTTATTTTTACCTTGTTTATTTACTCTATGGTAAATTTTGGGTTTTACTATGTTTTTTGAATGTGGATGTTACATATGGTATTAGAGCTACCAGGTTCATCACTAGGGCTTATGAGACCACTATGCTTCCCTGTAGTCAACATTACGTGGTTAGCTAATGTTTGAAAATTTTTATGCCAGGATGGTACTTTTTAAGAAGATAGCAAGAAAGTTTGTTAATTTGAGTCAACGTTTCCTTAAAGTAAAAAGAGAACATGAAGCCATTATCAAAACATTTGAGGGAACCAATGATGAGAGTGATATTTGGTTAAGTGATACAGAAACTCTAGTGACTACCTTAACTCGAATCAAGCAAGTGAGAAGGGAGTACTTGGAAAGAGTTAAAGATGAGGAAATAACTATGGTTAGGCTAGATCCCCACATACCCCTAACTATTGAGATTATAGAAGTTACGTCCGATAGTGAGTCAGAGGGTTATATACCTCAAGATTATATATCTGAAAATGAGTATGAAGGATATACTCCTCTTGAGCATGACTTTTGAAGTCATTTCTTGTATAAATAAGAATACTCTTTACTTTTGAAATGAAATTAAAAAAAAGAGTTGTTTTTGTGCCAAACTATTGTTTATATTGAGTATTATGTTTAGATTTAATGGGTTACATTATAATCTTGAACTAATGGACAACTCAATATTCTCAGGTGTGAGAAATTGATAAACATGGTGCGGACAAGAACTAACCAAGGAGAGAGTGAAGAGGAAAACCACCCGCCAAATAATAAGCTAGACCAAATCATAACCATGCTTGAGAAAACCAAGAAAAGATTGGGTGATTTGGAAAAGAAGGTGGATAATAAAGGGAATACTGAGGGAGGAGGTGAAAACTCTCATGGAGAAAGCGGAGAAAATAATGAAGATCAAAGTAAGAGTACTGAACCTCATAAAGAGGCAAGGGATAGATTGACCTTGGAGCTCTCAAAGGATATGAAGAAGGTTATTCCACCAAAATTTGATGGGACAGAAACTGGAGATGCTGCAGAAGCTTGGTTAATGGAGATGGAAAAGTACTTCGAGATAAGAAATTACTCAGAGGTGACCAAGGCAGTATGGGGAGTGTTGTGCCTTGCACACATGCCCCATTTTGCCAAATGGAGACCCCCTCTTTTGCTTTGGCTTGGAGTCTCAACCTCTCTTGCTTATGATGATGAGAAAGTGAATTTGTGCTTAGAGTGTAGGATTTGTTCCAGATTTGAGTATTTTACATGTGTGGAGTCAATTGATGCCTTTCACGATTGATTTGGAAGTGTCTTAAGTGGTCTTGTGCTGAAAATATTGCCATTTGTTACTTTCTGCACTAAAATTGGGCATTACTGTAGTTTTCTCCAAAATCCTATGTCACTGGATATTGCCCTTGAGATTGCTTTTACAAGATGTGTCAAGTTAAAATTCCTAGTTTCCAAGTCTTAGAGTAGCAAAATCATGTCAAATTCCATTAGATTTCACTAAAGGGTTCATATGATTTCATCCTGTCACATGGTCCTGAAGCCCTAATTTGGCTAAGTCTGAAACCTTGAAAATCCTAAAAAATGGCTAAGTCTGAAATCTGGTGGAACCTCAAAATTCTACAATATGCATGTGAAATCCTATGGATCTGGAACCTATCTCAAACATCCTAAAATTCAATATCTAAACTTATAATTAAATATAATTTTAAATATACTTTCACCTTGGCCAATTCAAAATCTAGCGCCAAAAATGACCTCAATTGCAAAAAGTGCTAAAATAGCTCCTACTAGCCTTAGTGCTAAATTCACCTCTGACCGACTTCCCTCCAAGCTACCGCTAAGTTAGTCGGACCAAAAAACCCCGTTGAGACACTTTCAAAGAAAAGTGCTAAAAAGGGCTTCAATTGACTTGCACTAATATTTTCCTTCACTGCACTTGGTCGGTAGATAGAGAAACCTGTGCTAGTCGGTTGCATTGAAAATCCCTTCCGACTAAGCCTTTGATGTTTTGCGTAAAAATTGACCTTGCCGACTTGCGCTACAATCCATCCTGACCAACCTTATGAGATGATATTAGTCAGTCCAAGACCAAACTCGCGCAAGTCGGTGGCACCCAAAAGTAGCGCGAAAGCATTTTGCACTAAAAATGAATCTCTTCGACCTACACTAGGATTGCATTGCACTGACTTTTAGTCGGTAGACCCCAAAATCAGTGCTTTTTGACATTTTAGCCTAAAATTGAGTTTTTTCAAGGTGCAAACTAGATTTTCTTGGTGAAATTGAATTTCACAATCATTTGTCACATCATGATGAACATTTGACCAAGTTTGTGTGGATTTTTGGCACATTTTATGATAATTAATGCCACTACACATGAAAAGTCCATGACCCCCAAAAATCTCACTTTTTGTAAAAAAGGCTAGAAAAACATGAAATAAAAGTTTGCAAATGGATTCTAATGACAAAAAAAACTTTGTAAATCAATATATTAGCCAAATGGGTACTTGAAAATGGTAAAAAAATGTAGAAAATCATGTGAAAAACACTAGATTTAGGAGGTTGTTCATAGAAAAGTGACATTGACAATGAGCTATTTTTGACTGATCCATGACTGCAAATGGGCATATTTTGATTCAAAATAATAGAAAATAACTTGTTATGATGAAATTGATGATTTTCCTCATTGCTTGTAGGTCTAGGAGGACAAAGGAGCCAATTGGAGCCATCCTAGAAGGTGAACACAGAAGAGGTACAATGCTGATCGAGAATTGTAAAATTGTCATTCTATCAACCAAATTGCTGCTGCATATGCAAAAGGAAGTCAGTATAATGTCCAAGATTATAAGATGAGTCTTAGGATCTGAAAGATGTAGAAGATCATGCCAAATCACTGTTGTTCCTACAAATCCAATCCAATGTCCAAAACATACATATAGTTGTCCCAGTAGTCCAGTCATCAAGAATTAGTCCAACAAGCATCCAGTTGCATATATCTTCACTAATAAAGTGCCACATACTCCTCGTGGTCCATTCAACACTTGGAATCACATGAATCCACATCATCTCAAGTTTCCAAGTGTCATGTGACTCTATTTTGGCTTTCTTAGGCCTTGAAAATTGACTTTTCATCATGTACAACCAAATGGGTATCCATTTTATCTAGATTCAATGTATTTGCAAGTTGTATTTTATCTTTTTTCTAAAGGACAAATGCACATCCAAAAATGTAACAAACTGATGTATCTCATTAAATGCCATGTAATTTGGACCATTGGTGTTGAATTAATCTCCACCATCCATTCAAAAACTCGGTATGGTGCCTTGTCTATAAAAGGGCCATCATTTTCTCTCATTGTAACAAGTAAGATTAGACACTGAATTGCTAAGACTCTGCCAAATTGTGATCAATACAAAGCAAGTTTTGTAGGTTGCTAGGAATTTGTGTTTATGTTTTGTCTCATTTTGGTTTTCATAGTTCATATCAATCTGAATTTAATTAGTTGTACTTTTGTAATGATGGGTAAATGTTAAGATATCTAATGAATGCTTTGGTCCATACTCTTAGTGCTTGCTTATGGTAAGCTGTTGTGTATAGTTAGCCTAGGCCCTATCATTGAATATAGTTCGGTTGCATTCCACTAGTTAAGCTGCGCCATTATTCGGGTGCTTAGTAAGTGAATGCAATTTGAAAATCATAAGGATCCTTTGAAGATTGCATCATTTCTTGCAACATTGTGGATTTCCTATCCTGGTGAAACAGAGAATGGTTTATTGAAAGTATTTGTCTATCTATAGCATTTTACCCCATTGTGACTGTCACTTAGGATCTCTCTCTCTCTCTCTCTCTCTCTCTCTCTCTCTCTCTCTCTCTCCCCTTTTCCTTTTGCATTTTATTTATATCAAGTTTGTTAGGTTAGGTTATAAGTAGCATCTAAATTACAAATCTGTTGAAAGTATCATAGGGTTTCTGCATACATACTGCTGTCATATTCCATAAACCTTGCATTTTATGTAAGACCCCTTGGCATAGCTAGACATACCACTGAGTCATTCCAAGCAAGCTAAGACATAACTGTATTATCCTTGGGGCAGTCTTATCTTGGATATGATACCTTTTTCAAGAGAGGTGTGATACCAGCAATCATACCTCCATTGTTGAGTGTAAAAACACCCATCAACAGAATTAGCACTAGAAGGAGGGCTGAACCAAGATTTCATGTAGGATTTCAGTTTTGCTGGTTCATTGGACATGCTGAAATGAAGTGAATGTATAGAAAATTCTGATCCAATGGATACACATAAGGGTTTCAGTCATGAAATCCCTTCATTCTTCAGAGGACCATCTTAACAGTCATATCATGAAGAGAACTTCAAATTTGATATCCCACTTTTCAAAGAAGTGCTTGATAGGCAAATCAGGGCCAAGTATTCTCCATTCACATTGCTTGATTTTAGTTCACTACAGGTCTGCACTATACATCCTGGAGAGCTGTATGACAAAATTGATTGTTTGACTTTTCTCTAAAGAATGGATCTGCATTTGAAGGAATTGTTTCCTATTTTTTAAGCTTACAATCCTGAAGTAGGATATGGATATGACAGACATATACAAAGAAAGACCTTGCAAGGAGCTGCAAATCTTCCATTCATAAATGATCACGGTTAATAGGGCAATCTGTACATTGGAAAAATTGAAGTCCCTTAAGTTGTTCATCAAAATACATGTCGAGATGATAAGAGCAGGCAATGCATGTGGTCTACAGGTCACCCAACTAATGAAGATGAGGTCCCTACCTGGATAAAGCTTGGTTTTCAACCACTAGATCCATACTATTTAGTCACATAATATGTTGTCTTGGCATGGCAAAAATCTAATTTTCAGTCACAAGACAATGAACAAAACAATGTACAGGATCAATTTTTTGCTACAAGGAAGTGGATGAGGTAGATGATAAATCAAACCTAATAAGAAGTCATGCTGAAGATGCAGATCAACAATCAAATGCTTCAAAATTATCAAGTTCTGAGTCTAAATTTGTTGTTGTAGAGGTGCAGAACAACAGTTCATTTTAGTTCCCTAATAATTCTAAGTTGGAACAATAGATGGATCAAGTGAAACAACGGGTTGTTTAGATCAGAAAAATACAAGAACAACAACAAGGGCAAGGAGAAATCAGTCCCCCAGATGGAGAATAGTCATGGACAGTGGTGCAAAAAATTATTCTGGCTGACATACTTGAACTCCAATCAGATTTTCCAGTGAAAAATGATCGAGTTCTAGACTATATCATCTCATTATATCACCATGATCAGTCATATCAGGCTGATATAGTCACTCCAATAGTGTCTCTATTTGAGTTAGATGAACAAAATAAGGATAGTGCACCACCTCAAAGCAACATGGACATCAAGAATCTACTTATAAAGGAAGAAAGAGACTATGTTGCTGCTACAAAAAATGAATGTGCAGTCCAAATAGGAAGGTTGTTGATTGATACAGAAGAAATTTTCTCAGAACATATGACTCATTTTGATGAGGACAATTCAAGTTTATCATATGTTCATCAATCTGATCCTATTCATACTTGTATAAAAGAAGATGTCTACATGGTTGATGCTGGCCTAGTAATGATAGATGAGAGCAACAATAAGCAATCCAAGAATGAAAATTAGACATTCATGCAAAATAATGGCTTGGAGGTCTTTTCATGTCAATCACTTGATCACATCATTGAGTTGGTGTCAATAATGAGCAAAGATATGTTGCTGCATGGGAATTCACCGCATATGATATAATTTTCCTTGACTGATTCATGCAGAGTTCATCTAGATGATCCACACTCTGAAAGAAGTTGTCTAGACTTCCTGTTTGCTTGGGAGGTCACTGCAACATTCAGTGTTCCAGAACCGGATATGGCCAAACACGAGTTGAGACCTCCCAAAGATGAGAAGGTATTTGGTACAATGCAGTAAGGTGATGAACTTACATGCCCAAATGATGGTACCACAAATCAGGTTGTATCTTCCCTTTCTCCACTTAGTTCTAATTATCAATTTGATTATTGTGATTTAGGTAAAACAACTTGCATATGGATTGATCATGGCCCTAATGAATTACCCCAATTGTTGATCCTACATGACTGGTACCCTGAACATAAACCTAGCATGCCTCTACATCACTTTTTAGAGTACAAAGATGAATTTGCCAGACTTAGGACACTGACCTGCACCTTGTTACTTCTGCATGTCCTAAGAAATAAGTCACGGGGTAGTGTAAATACCTACTATCCAAGATCTTTCTACCTAGTCTTGCTTGTTTCTAGTTAGGTTTTAGTTAGTTTCTTATTGTTTAGTTTAGTTTTTGCTTTCTATTTTTCCATAGTTGTTAGCTGTTGGTAGTTGTTAGTTGTTTTTTCTATTTTTTGTTTGCTTTGGTTAGAGTAGTTTGCTTTGTTTAGGTTAGTTGCTTGTTTGCTTTGATTTTCACTTCTATGCTTGCTTTGCTTGAGCTCTCCATTTCTCAAACGTGGTGGCAGTTGTGCAGACCTACAAGTGCTTCTTTACTGGGTAAGTAATTTGGAATGTTTCTTTGAGAACCCAAGGTTTCCACTTAGGTTTTACTGTGGGTCTCGCTGTTATACTAGGGAGTATGATGTCTGTTCATTGGAAAAAAGTCATTAGTCAGTGCACCTAAAGTATTTTCTAACCATATATCTCTCACACTTTAAATAATCCTAACGTAGCTAAGTGAGTCTAGGTGATCTTGTGTAAGTGAATAGTTTGGGTCCCCAATTTTACCACCAACACCAATTCTACGGATCCAGATGAGAATGGTAGGTAGTACTAAGTACTGCTAGCCTACTGGGTAAAAATAAAAGGTGTTTTTCAACACCAGACCCACTACTAAGTATCAATATAGAGATTATCATTTGAAGACTCTCACATGAAGACTGTTATCTAAAGATTATTAGCATCAAAGATCATCGAAGGTATTATCAAGATGAAACTCATTGCAGAAGGATTACTACTTGAAGGTTCATCACATCTCAACATCAGAGCATTCTCTTGGTGGTAAAATAATCTCAACTTTATAGCTTAGATTGAAGGACCTTTGGTGAACTTAGTTACCAAGGGATCAGAATGAATGCAATTGCACACACTCAGGTTTTTAGGGTATGGAAGGATGTATTGGTTACTAGTCTTTGATTCTTTTATAAGATATCATGTTTTCTCATTTGATATGTGGGAAACACAAAGATTCTGGGTATGAAACTGATGTTTATCTTAGAAATGCTCTAGAGCATTTTCCAACAGAGTCGTCATTTGTTGTGCCTTGCACACACGCCCCATTTTGCCAAATGGAGACCCCCTCTTTTGATTTGGCTTGGAGTCTTGACCTCTCTTTCTTATGATGATGAGAAAGTGAATTTGTGCTTAGAGTGCAAGATTTGTTCCATACTTGAGTATTTTGCATGTGTGGAGTAAGTTGATGTCTTTCATGATTGATTTGGAAGTGTCTTGAGTGGTCTTATGCTTAAAAGATTACCATTTGTTACTTTTTGCATTAAAATTGAGTGTTACTATATTTTGCTCCAAAATCCCATGTCACTAGATATTGCCCTTGAGATTGCTTATGCAGGATGTGTCAAGTTAAAATTCCTAGTTTCCAGGAGTTAGAGTAGCAAAATCATGTCAAATTCCATTAGATTTCACTAAAGGGTTCATATGCTTTCATCCTGTCACATGGTCCTAAAGCCTTGATTTGGCTAAGTCTGAAATCTGGTAGAACCTCAAAATTCTAGAATCTGCATGTGAAATCCTGTGGATCTAGAACCCATCTCAAACATCTTGAAAGTATAAACTTATACTTAAATATATTTTTAAATATACTTTCACCCTAGCTAATTTAAAATCTGGCACCAAAAATGACCTCAACTGCAAAAAGTGCTAAAACAACTCATGGGTGTTTTTGTACTCAATAGGGAGCATTCCAATTGGCAAGAGAAGCATCCACTTGGTAAATGAATAAAAAGATGGAATTGAATTTAAGCTCTCTATAGGTAACTTGGGATGAGTTCATGGAACTCTTTTGTAAAAGATGGTTACCACAACTCTATTTTGATCAGAAGCTGACTGATTTTCAAAACCTTCAATAAGGAGATATGACAGTGATGGAATATGGAGAAAAATTCACTCAACTCTTGAATTATGTTCCATAGTATCAAAAGAATGAGAGATTTAGGATCAAAAAATTCATCATGGGCTTAAATGCTCAAATTGGTGGTGAAGTGGATGTACATGGTCCCACAACAATGGATCAAGTGTACGAGAAGGTGATCAAGCAAGAGCAAAAGCTAAAATCCATCTCGGCTTATCATGATAGAAGCTACAAAAGGTTTAATGGAACTCCTAACAATCAACCCTACAAGAAAAGATACGAAAAGAGCTATGATAACAAGAGAAAAGATAAAGGACCTCAGAAGAACAAAGGTGGATCTGGTAATTAGAAGAAGAATGGCAACTACAAAAGAAATGAGGATAACAATGGGAAGACTTCATATAATAAAGGACCCATTGGAGGATGCTTTACTTGTGGGGGTGACCACTATGTAAATCATTGCCCTAACAAGAATCAAAATGGTCAATAAAGTGGTACTATACTACCTACTTAACAAGAAGCATTCTAGCAAAGGATTCATGCATCTCTCGACAATCGTCAAGCAGAGTATCAAATCACACCCATTGAGATAATATGTACTTTATTTGGAGTCCCTATATCTATTTTGATTGATAGAGGAGCCACTGAAAACTTTGTTTCTCCTAGAATTTTGAATAAATTTTCTAGAAAAGCTGGTTACATGTCCAAACCTTGGTCAGTAGAATATGCTAACCAATCTAAGGCTTAGGTAGAGCAATGTTTTTTTGAAGCCTAGATTGATCTCCCTAGTTACTCAACTAAAGTAAACCTTTATGTAGCTCCCCTAGGTTCCTATGATGTAATCCTAGGAATGAGTTGGTTATGGAAACATAGAGCTAAGGTTGACTATTTTTCAAAAATAGTTGAATGCTTAGATGATTTGGGAAATTTGACCCAATTCCAAGGGATTCAAAGAGAAGTTAAAATCAGACCTATCTCTGCCAAGCAATTAAAAAGGGCTAGAAGGAAAGGTTGTAAGTTATTTGCAATCAAAATGGAACAAGTGGAGGAAGGGGTAGAAAACCCTAGTTTATCTTTTGGAGAAAAGTATCCTTTTCTTTAGGAATTTCAGGATGTGTTTCCAGAAGAACTTCTAGGATTCCCTCCCAAGAGGGTTTTTGATTTTGCTATTGACATTAAACTAGGATATAATCCTATATCAAAAGCACCCTACCATATGACAACAATGGAGTTAATGGAATTGAAAGCACAATTACAAGAATTATTGGAAAAAGGTTTAATTAGACCCAATATTTCACCTTGGGGTGCTCTAGTCATTTTTGTTAAGAAGGATGGAACCCTTCGATTGTGTATAGATTATCATATGCTTAATAAAGCAATGGTAAAGAACAAATATCTTTTTTTATATATTGATGATCTTTTTGATCAGATGCGTGAAGCTGGTGTGTTTACAAAGATTGATTTGCAATCACGATATAATTAGTTAAGACTGAAGGATGAAGATATTCATAAGACAACTTTTAGAACCAGATATGGACACTATGAGTTCACAGTGTTACCACTTGGTTTGATGAATGCACCTAGTGCATTCATGAATCTCATGAATAGTATATTCAGAGATTATTTGGACAAATTTGTTTTAGTCTTTCTCAATGATATACTCATTTATTCTAAGAATGAAGAAGAACATCAACGGCACGTGCAAATAGTTTTGCAAAGGTTAAGAGAAAATAAGTTATATGGGAAACTATCTAAGTGCACATTCTTCTAGAAGAAGATTCAATACCTAGGGCATATTATATCAGCTAATAAGATATCTGTTGATCCTACAAAAATCACAGCTATTCTGGATTGGCCGATACCAACAAATGTGCATGACGTGTGTAGTTTCATGGGCCTGGTAGGCTATTATAGAAAGTTTGTTCTAAATTTTTCCAGTATTGCTAGTTCAATCACTTCCCTATAGAGGAAAGGAAATAGATTTGAAAACATTGACAAATATTAGGAAGCATTTGATCTCTTAAAAGAGAAGTTAACTACAGCTCCAATCTTGAAAGTTCCTGACCCCGAAGGACAATTTGAGGTAATTATAGATGCCTTAGGAGAAGAATTAGGAGAAGTGCTTATGCAAGATGGAAGAGTTATAGCATATGAGTCAAGGAAATTGAAATCCTATGAGAGAAATTATGTACCACATGATCTGGAATTGGCAGCAGTAACTCATGCCTTATAGATGTGGAGACATTATTTGTTGGGAAAGACTTTTGTACTTAAATCAGACCATCAAAGTCTTAAGTATATTTTCTCTCAACTGCATTTGAATGCTCGACAAAGGAGATGGTTAGAATTGATATCTATCTATGACTTTGAGATAAACTACATCAAAGGAAAAGAGAATAGAGTAGCTAATGCTTTGAGTCGTAGAAGACATATAGCTTCTATTATTTCTATCCATGGAAATTTCAAGGATTTGGTGTTGCAAAATTTGTCTAGTGATGAGTTTTATGAGTAGGTTAAGCAAGCTCTAAAAGATAATCCAAGAGATCCAAGTTATGATGGTTTTTTGTTTGAGTCAAATGGACTATTGAGGTATAAAGATAGAATTTATGTTCCTGATTCAACTGGATTAAGGGATCTAGTATGGAAAGAAGTTTATATTGCACCATATTTGGGACATCCAGGAGTGACCAAACTTCTAGTAGATATTAAACCTCTTTATTTTTGGAAAGGAATGAAGAATGATGCTGCAAGATTTGTAGCAAACTATTTAGAATGTCAAAGGGTTAAAGCAAAGCATCAACACCTAGCAGGATTGTTGTACCCACATGATGTGCCAGAGTGGAAATGGTAAGTTATTAGCATGGATTTTTTTCAAGGTCTTCCTATGTCAAGGAATAGACATGATGCCATTTTAGTGGTGGTTGATAAACTCACAAAGGTAGCACATTTCATACTAGGGAATTTGACTGATGGAGCACCTGTGTTAGCTCACAAATTTGTACAAAAGGTGTTTAGATTGCATGGCTTCCCTAAAAAGATTATCTCGGATAGAG
Organism: Cunninghamia lanceolata; assembly: GCA_027924645.1. Taxonomy (NCBI): domain Eukaryota; kingdom Viridiplantae; phylum Streptophyta; class Pinopsida; order Cupressales; family Cupressaceae; genus Cunninghamia; species Cunninghamia lanceolata. Next base: position 13,749,093 of record BSBN01000169.1, on the reverse strand, counting down.
ATGTGCATGTAACGTCAAGGTTTTGGCAAAAAAAAATTTTGCGCTAGGGACTAAGCTCAATGTGAGTACATCTTACCATCCTGAAACTGATGGGCAAACTGAGAGAGTTAACCAAGTCTTGGAAGACCTGTTATAGATGTATTGCATGGATCAGCAATATAAGTGGGAAGAATACTTACCACTTGTGGAATTTTCTTACAACAATTCCTATCATTCCACTATTAAGATGGCGCCATTCGAAGCATTGTATCGAAGAAGATGTCAAACTCCTATAAGTTGGGATAAGCTAGAGGATAGGATTAGCATCGGACCATAAATGCTAGTTGAAATGGAAGAGAAAGTTAAGTTGATCAAAAAAAGATTGGCAGAAGCCAATGATAGGCAAAAGAGCTATGCGGATGCAAAACATGTTCCAAGGCAATTCTCCATTGGAGAAAAACTTCTTTTGAGGGTTAAACCTCAAAAAAGTTGTATTAAGTTTGGGAAGTCTTCTAAGCTAGCCCCTTGATATGTGGGACCCTTTGAAGTGCTTGAAGTAGTCAATCCAGTTGCCTACATAATTGCTCTACCACCAGTCTTATCTAGAATGCACAATGTTTTTCATGTGTCTTATTTGAAGAAATATATTGCAAGTAATAATCATATTTTGACTTGGAATTCTTTACAGATGCAAGACCCAGGGGTGGCCACAATTGAGCCACTCAAGGTGTTAGAAATGTGCAATCTCCACTTACGTAACAGAGAGGTCTTGCAATGCAAGGTCCAATGGGACCAATATGTTGAGGAAAATGCTACATGGGAGGATTTCCATGACTTTTATCAAAAGTTTCTTCATTTATTTAATAATGTTACCAGTTGAAAACAATGAACTTGCTTTTTAGTTACTTTTTAACAATTTATATCATCGAGGACGATGAATCTATAGGGGAAGGATATGTTACATCCCCAATTTTTGTCTTGCTATACTTTTACTTATTACTTGGACATAAGTAAATTTATTATGATGTTTAGATTAATGAAAAGGAAAAACATGGATTATTTTGAATGCTAATTATGAAATTATGGGAATTATTATGTTATTATCGATTTAATATTCATATTATGAGATTTGAATAATGATGCACTGATCATAATTTCTTTGGTAATACATTTGATATAGGTTTACAGATTATCAGATGACTCTCAGAGAAAAGAGAGAAAGAGAGAGTATCTTTCTAGGAGAGAGATATAGACCTCAGGTTATGAGTGGTTTATTTTCCAAACTGAGTATAAGTGTTTAAGGAAAATGTGAACCAATGTGTCATAAGAGGTAAGCCTTGTCTTGTTAGTTTACTTCTGAACCTAATCGACAGGTAGTCGATATTATTTACAAATCTTTCTAAGTTGTAGTAACTCATTTTAGTCGTTAATAACATTAACGATGTCATTTGAGTATGATTTGTGACTATTTATGTTTAACATAAATATTATGACGTTATTGTCATAAAATGGTTGTCCTATCATTATTAGGTGCCTTGAGGTGTTATAAATGATTCTTAACATTAAGACGTTTTCATCGATTTAAGAAGACGTGAATTATGTCAATAGATTGTGATGAGGAGACAAGATCAACCCAATCACAATATCCATAATCCTTTGTTTAAATATTATTATTATATTGATTAAACCATAACTATCTAATATAGAGGTGATGTTATGTGAATCATATTTGATATACTTGAATATAAGCATCGAGTGAGGATAATACCTCATAATGAGTTAATGATTTTATGCTTGAATAGTCGAAGGCTTTCATTAAAAGAAGAGTCTTCAAAAATCTTAGTGGTGGATCAAACCACTTGTTAGTGATCCTTTAATGATCAACAAAGTTTAAGCGATGTGTCGACCTCATTCAAACAAGAGGACTGTGATAATAATCACCACAACTGACAAGATAGGAAATGGCTATCTTCCATCAACAAGTGGGGAACTTTACATAAAATGTGGTGACTATTAAAACCAAAATGTTATGGATTGTTATGTATTTATTAAGTTGGCAACTGTATCTTAAGGAAAGGTGTGAAATAGGGTGACTAAAAAGGAAGTCGTACTTGGTCTATTAAGGAGGATGACTCAGTTTGAGATGAGTGTGGATGTTAAAAAGGTTAAAAAAACTTGAGAGTAAGGATTGAACAACAAAAGAAGAAGAAGAGTTGTGGATAAGGAGATAGGGAATACGCAAACAAAAGAGTCAACTTTTGTGTCTTTTTGCACATACTATCAATTCAAGCCCATTGACTACCAGGTATTCCTTAGTTTTCTGTGTATATTATCAATGAGGAAATCATCTAAATTGTTCATATTTGTGTCTTGGGTGATTATGTGAGTATACTAGAGAGGTATAACCTCTTGTATGCTTGAGTATTTAGTCATAAACTATTAAGTGTTGGTTTAGGGAAATGCAAATAACATTTCAAGTAAACCATTCTGATCTTTTTCAAAAACTGATAAGGCAACAAATGCAAAGCAATACGGCTGATGCTTGGTATTACAAGTGAGTACTTTATTATATTATTCTGAATCAACCATTTGTTTTTTAATTGTTAAATTGATAATCATGTCAAATCTTAGTATGAGGATAAAATGACTATCTTAGTAGGAGATTGACATAGTTATCATGAGCTTGGAAAATAGTCTTTATACTAATTAAGTTAGAAGCAAACCAATGAAATGATTATGAGAACAACCAAACAATAGACTCTCGAATTTTATTAGAGTTGATTGAACTTTAGTAGTATACTCTTAGATTTGAGTAGAATAGTTAAGACCTTGAGTCAGGGTAATACTAATTTAAAGTATTTCTCTCGTTTAGATTCTTTTTAAAGAATAATAGAAATAATTTCTATCCAAGAGAACTTAGAATCATAGGTATTCTTAGACAATTATAATACTCCTCGAATGGAGTAACTTAGAGATATTATGGTAGATGGAAATAAGGTTTGATAACCCTTATGTATTTATCTATTTATTATCATTCTTGGAAAGAACCAACACATTAAAGTAGGTTAAGTCTATTAGAGAATGACCTTGTAGGGTTATATACTCAGGAAATATATTTTGTTTTTTTAACACATTATCAAAGTTATTCTATGTTCCTTGTATGGGTAATATTATCTATTTAAGAATTATAGTATTCTTAACCTTAGTTGAGTTAATCAAGGGTTATTTGTGAATCTAGGACTCCTAGATAAAGAAATATGGTTATATTGTAGTATCATGTTAACAAAGGATACTAGGTAAACCCTAGAGTCATTTACAAACCAAATGAATGGTTATGTTATATAGAATTATTTAAGTCAAAAAGTTGTTATCAAGACTCATAGATTAAACTATTACATGATTAGAGTGGGTAAGATTTTTTAACTGTGAAAATATGACAGTATCCAAGTTGAGTAGGGGTGGGTGAACACAATGACTACATTCATTATGAATGATATTGATATCAAAAACTTTGACCAAAGTAATACATTTGTTTTCTGCATGCATTGTCAGTTCATTGTATTCGGATTGCTCATCCTATCGGATATCATACTTAGCTAGAGGATATCTAGGGTTGTATGGTTGATAGAGTTGAGTAGAATACAACACTATGTACTTAGAAAAGGCAAATTACCATTGGTCACCTAAGGTCTATATTCCTCATGAAGGGTAGGGCCACTTCCTATGTGGAAGATGTGGGGGAGACCGCCAGTCTGTGGATGGAGGTAAATCATTGGAAAGATACTCTCTCTCCAAGGAGGAAACATGCTAGGACTTGTGATAAAGATGTCAGATATTTAGAAGCAGTATTTATTCCAAAAATGTATATGTAATGGATTTACATTTGTAAACATTGTAAATGAGAAAGATAACATGGTTATTATATTTTGTAAAAATAAATCCTATAATTGAAATTACTTGATTATATGTTGAATAAAAAAAAAATTCTCTATCTTATTTTTACCTTGTTTATTTACTCTATGGTAAATTTTTGGTTTAACTATGTTTTTAGAATGTGGATGCTACAACATTTCAGAGACCTTAGGGACATCAGAAGAAAGGCATTAGAGTATGAAACTTATCATAGGCTTAGGGTGTTAAGACATGGACAACTTCACAATTGAATCAAACTCATGACTCCCCTTGATAAATATAACTCTCCTTGATGATGACATTGAAGTATGATTATGAAAACTTGTGTCTTCTCTGACTTCTTATTGCTTGAACAAAACCACATCCACCATGAACATGAACCTTGCATCATATCAACCTTCCAATATAGACCTTATCATGAAAACCATATTCAAAACAAAACCTTACATGAATAAACTCACATCCACCATGAACATGAACCTTGCATCATATGAACTATGTTTTTCTTGTGCAACATCAACATGAAAAATGCTCTTTTTTTGATGTAGTAAAACATAACATGAGCATGTTATAATGCAAGCACATTATGGCTTGGTTTTGTTGAACCTTAGGTTCATCATCACCAAACCATAATGCGAGTTCATTATAACGCACTCACGTTATGGCTTAAATCTTTTTGAAAAAAAGTTGGCCACTTTTTGGCCCCCCAACTTTTTGCACCTGCCCTTTTGTTGTCATGGATTGTAACTCTCCACCTTCAAGGAAATTTTTTGATGAGTGGGTATTAAATGTTTGGCAAAAAAAAAGAAGGTCTATATGTTTCATTTTGCAGAAATAATTTTAGAATGTTGGTAAGTCTATGCTTAAGTCGATCACTTGGGCTCCTGATATTTTGAATAAGTCATGTTGTCAACCATTCCTAGGTGGGTAATTGTTAAAAGCCTCCACCCTCAATTTTGGGCATTCATACCACATGTTTTGCAACCATTTGGTAAGGTTTTGCAAATTGAAGAGACCAAGGCTTCATTGGCTCATCTCAGTACACATTTCTTGATCTCCCCTAAACATGGTGTTCAAATACCAAAGAAAATTGGAATTAATAAAGGAGAATCTATTATATATTGTGAAATTTAAATGATGGGTGGGTTAAATGCATGTTTTATCTACAAGAGGGAAGGCTATAAAAAAGAGGACTACCCTAAAATAAGAAGAACTAATCCCAAATTCAATCCAACTTTTAGACCTAAGACTAATGAAAATACAGAGGACAATTTCAGAAAAGAATAAGAGATCTCAAACAAGGGATACAACGAGAGACCTATAAACATTGAAAAAAATGAGAGTTACATGGGGAAATCTAAAAAATGAATAACCTAATAATATTTCTGATGCCATGGATGAAGTTTCCAATTATCTGGAAGGGATGAACAAGAAGCTAGATGATATTAAAAATCTTAGTATTTATATGACAAACATGGGAAGGACTAAAGATATAGACAAAAGACATGAGGACAATATAAAATCCAAAAATAATACTCAATTAATTGTAATAGACAAAATAAAAAAACAAATATTGGTTGATAAAAATAAAATGCTGGATACTCAAAAAAATGTTGAGTCAATCTATCCTAATGTACTAGAGCTAAAGGAGAATATTGAGACTAACAAAGGAGTGTAGCATGAGGGAAGAAGATGAAGAACACAAAAATGATGAGGCATCTCCTAGTTTAGTGAAGATGAGAGAATGATGGAGATTGATAAAATCTATAATAAAATTTATGATACAAAGAAGAGGAAACAAATCAGTCGAGAAGATAGTTGGCAAAAAAGTAAAGAAAGGGAAGGATCAGAAGATTCCTAAATGTTTCGATAGGTTATATAAAAATCAAAAGGCCTCTATTGGCCCTCCTAATTTAGATGATAATAATATACATTATTTGGAACATCAAGGGATTGGAATCCCCTGATACAAAATACACCATTAGAGATTTTGTGAATAAATAAGTGATATTGACTTTTTTCTACTTCAAAAAGTAAAGGCAATTGGTTTCCAATTGGGAACTAATATAAATTTTATTTGGAGAAATGCAAAACAATCAAGGTTAGTAAACATGATAGAGGAAGGGGTGGTGTTTCTATGTTGATGAATAGCAAATGGGCCAATAACTATCTTCTAGTGTTTGGCCAGTTTTAGGATTGATGAAATGTGAACATAATTGAGAATTTGTTATTTTTTGTTCCTTAACTTGTTGGTAAGACAATTTGTCAGGATAGTATTACCGACTCCTCTCCCTATTGTCATTCCATTCAGTGATTTGGTTTGTCACCAATCCAATATGAGAAACAATGAGCTCTAATAACCTAGCAATGGCTCTCCTACAATCATTGCTTGCATTTAGAGTATTTAATGTTTTAGTTACGGTTTCAAGATTCTTTTTATTTTCTTCAATTCACCCTAAATTATTTTCTTGTGTGTCTCTTTGATGGTGAGGACATGAAGGTGGGGGGTCTTGAGAATTTTGAGCCTCCTCTATTGGATTAGGGTTTTGTGGTGCCTCATTGACTGAAAATTCGACAAAAAAATCCAATAAAAACATTGCAAAATTAAAGATTTCTTTTCAAATTCATAAAAAACAATCAAACCCTACCTTGTTTAGCTGCTACACCATCTACACTTCATTCATGATGACCTCAAGAGGCAGATTAGTGACGTGGCATAGTGAAATTGTTGATTGCACTTTGAAATTGTTGGTTCCCTTGTTCTTATAATGCACTTGCAATTGCAGAGGTGAAACCTATAGCCAAATTTTCCAAATGAGTTGCAGGTTTCACTTTTGCACCTTTTATTTTTATGTTTAACTAACCTAAAATGTGAGAAAATTATAACGCACTCGCATTGTATGTCCTATGGGACCAAAAAGTAGTTGTGGCCACTTTTTTGTCACTCAACTTTATGCATTGACTCACACAACCAAACCTACTATTACATGATTGGTACAAAATTGAAGAACTTACCATGATTTTATGATTTTATGTCAAAAGCACAACTCAACCAAAATCTCCAAGAGATTTTCATGGAAACAAGTTATCCACATTGTCATATTTACCAAGGATCATTTATCTAGATTGATAGATCATAATTGATAACTCAACCAAAAACTCCAAGGGCTCTCCATACTAACAAGTTGTGAACATTTTCAAAAAGAAAATGAAGTTAAGCATCCTTTATCAATAGAACTAAAGATGTTAATGAAATCTCAATTCACATATAAAGTAGGTATTAGGAACTCCTCATAACACCAACAACTAATACAAAAGATCATCCATCATAAAGTGATCGATCCATTAAGATTTCATGGCAAAAAATCTCAAAAAAATGTTTCATACTACAAATCACAGCAGTCATAGTAAACAACTAGATCCATTAAAATTTCATGGCACAACACCTCAAAAAAAATGTTTCATAATGAAAATCACAACCATAGTAAACAACTAGATCCATTAAAATTTCATTGCAAAAAACCTCAAAAAAATGTTTCATACTGTAAATCATAAAAGCCATAGTAAACAACTAGATCCATTAAAATTACAGGGTAAAAAACCTCAAAAAAAAACTTCATATTGCAAATCATAGAAACCATAGTAAACAACTAGATCCATTAAAATTTCATGGCCAAAAACCTCAAAAAATGTTTCATACTACAAATCATAACAGCCATAGTAAACAACTAAATCCATTAAAATTTCATGGCAAAAAACCTCAAAAAAATGTTACATACTGGAAAAAATAGAAAAATCCTTCAATGTTTTTTTTCCTAATTGATTGTTTCATTCATTATTTGATCAAAAAAATTGTGGAGGTGTTTGTCAAGGAGCCAAAGTTCAAGGCCTATTTCAAGAGATACCATGTCAAATTCAAGCGAAGGCAAGGTATTTATATATGATATATTTTCAGTGTCTAGGTTGTTTGAGGTTTTTGGTTAAAAATGTATTTTAGGCTCTGTGTATGTGGGAAAATGCATGACTCTTTACTTTTATGAAAAAAAATCTAATTCAAGGTTTTATATTTTTTCAAAGTTGCAGAAGAAGAAAATCATAGCAACCATAGTAAACAACTAGATCCATTAAAATTTCATGGAAAAAGGCCTCAAAAAAATGTTTCATACTGTAAATCACGGTAGCCATAGTAAACAACTAGATCCATTGAAATTTCATGGAAAAAAACTTTAAAAAAATGTATCATACTGCAAATCACAATAGCCATAGTAAACAACTAGATCCATTAAAATTTCATTGCAAAAAACCTCAAAAAAATGTTTCATACTATAAATCATAAAAGCCATAGTAAACAACTAGATCCATTAAAATTTTGGGGCAAAAAACCTCAAAAAAAAATTTCATACTGCAAATCACAACAACCATAGTAAACAACTAGATCCATTAAAATTTCATGGCAAAAAACCTCAAAAAATGTTTCATACTGCAAATCATAACAGCCATAGTAAACAACTAAATTCATTAAAATTTCATGGCAAAAAACCTCAAAAAAATGTTACATACTGGAAAAAATAGAAAAATCCTTCTATGTTTTTTTTTCCTAATTGATTGTTTCATTCATTATTTGATCAAAAAAAATTATGCAAGTGTTTGTCAAGGTGCAAAAGTTCAAGGCCTATTTCAAGAGCTACCATGTCAAATTCAAGCGAAGGTGAGGTATTTATATATGATATATTTTTAGTGTCTAGGTTGTTTGAGGTTTTTGGTTAAAAATGTATTTTAGGCTCTGCATATGTGGGAAAATGCACGACTCTTTACTTTTATGAAAAAAAATCTATTTCAAGGTTTTATATTTTTTCAGAGTTGCAGAAGAAGCAAATAATAGAAACCATAGTAAACAACTAGATCCATTAAAATTTCATGGAAAAAAGCCTCAAAAAAATGTTTCATACTGCAAATCACAGTAGCCATAGTAAACAACTGGATCTATTGAAATTTCATCGAAAAAAACTTAAAAAAAATGTATCATACTGCAAATCACAATAGCCATAGTAAACAACTAGATCCATTAAAAGTTCATTGCAAAAAACCTCAAAAAATGTTTCATACTACAAATCATAGCAGCCCTAGTAAACAACTAGAGCCATTAAAATTTCATGGAAAAAACCTCAAAAAAATGTTTCATATGGCAAAAAATCTCAAAACAAATTATTCCTGACTCTTACTTGAGAAATGTCTTTTGGGGTTTTGGGCTAATGGGCTTTTAGGGTTAGGGTATGTTAATTTGTATGATCCTTGACTAGTTTTTGAACAAAAGAGCAACAAGGATATTGTTGCATAGATTGCATATGCAACACTTGTTGGAGATGCTACAATGGCATTTGCTTACTCATGAGCTGCCTCGATATGGCCTAGAAGTCGGCCTCACAAACTATGTTGCCAGTACATTCAAATAACCCTAATCTCTAGTCATATTTGTTGATTGACATTGGTGTGTTAGCTAAAACAAAAACATTTTAACTCTTTTGTTGTATACTGATCCATTAAAATTTCATGCCAAAAAACCTCAAAAAAATGTTTCATACTACAAATCATAGCAGCCATAGTAAACAACTAGATCCATTAAAATTTCATGGCAAAAAACCTCAAAAAAAAATTTCATATGGAAAAAAAACCTCAAAAAAATGATTCTTGACTCTTACTTGAGAAATGTCTTTTGGGGTTAGGGTATGTAAATTTGTATGATCCTTGACTAGTTTTCGAACAAAAGAGTAACAAGGATATTGTTGCACAGATCGCATATGCAACACTTGTTGGAGATGTTACAATGGCTGTTGCTTACTCTCCTGAGCTACCTCGATATGTCCTAGAAGTCAACCTCACAAACTATGTTGCACGTACATTCAAATAACCCTAATCTCTATTCATATTTGTTGATTAACATTGGTGTGTTAGCTAAAACAAAAACATTTTAAATCTTTTGTTATATACTGATCCATTAAAATTTCATGCCAAAAAACCTCAAAAAAATGTTTCATATTGCAAATCATAGTAGCCATAGTAAACAACTAGATCCATTAAAATTTCATGGCAAAAAACCTCAAAAAAATGATACAGTGGATATTTATGCATCTTTCATTTACTTTTGTAGCATACTGTACTAGTCTCTTGTTATCCCGTCAGGTGCTGAGGTAGTTGGAGATGGATGATGAATATGTTGGCAATGAGGAGGTGATGCATGCATTATTTGATGTATTTTCTTATTAAATTAAAAATTGCAAGTCTGATAATAATATATGCAAACCACCTAGCTTCAAAATTAGAGATTCTATATTGGGTGTTGTGTGAAGGAATTTTATCTACATCTGGCATTACTTTTTGAACCATGTAATTTAACATTGGATGGTGAATATTACTTGTTCGGCATCAATTTTTTGAATCTTTGTATTTTATCATTGGTTATCTAAGGGACTACCAAGGGGTTTATTTATATTATCCATCAACTATTGTACTCTTTGATTTGTCCATGAATCTTATGCCCTAGGGATTTGATGCTAAGTTTTTGTTGATAAATTTTTAATGTAGTTTGCTCAAATGTTCTTTTATAGGGGATGTTGTAGTGGGAATCCCTTCTATAGTTATATTTATAGTAGGACTCCTTTCTATAGTTATATTTGTAGTAGGACTCTCTTCTATACATTAGAGTTCCTTCCATTGCCCTATTTTTACATCATCTTCATTTTTTTCTTGCTTCCCTAGTTGAACATTTTGTGGGGATTGTGCCATACTCTTTATGTCATTTTAGGTAAATTTAGTACTTTAATGAAAATGCTTGTTGTTTTGATATTGTTGGTAGGGCACTGGAGAAGACTACAGTGTGGATCCAAGTGACTCCAGGAGGCCATTCAGGGCCCTATTAGATGTGGGTCTTGTCAGGACAACTACTAGAAATTGAATTTTTGGAGCTCTCAAGGTTGGCTAGTTATTGATTTTTGTTACTTAGAATTACATCTCATAAATGTGAACTAGTTTCTACTTAGTCAGGCATTCTATTAATTGTTATTGAATTCAATTTAATTTGTATATGTTGTATCTTTCTCTTGAAGTTAAGACTATGTCTGGTTCTATATTTTTAACTATGTAACTCCAAATCCAAATGAGTTTGTTAATTTGTTTGAGTCACATAAGTGTTTTGGTTGTTTATGTTGATTTGTGTTTTTCTCTCCCTCTAACAGTTTGTTCTTATCCTTTTGTGACCACTGTGAATTGTAATTTTGTCTTCCTGTATGGCTTTGGCAATGGTATGGAATGTATTTGTGTTGGTAAATATGCTTATCTTGAAATTTAGTTTTAATTCATATTTTATTTATTTTTAATAGAAATTGACAGTGTATGTTATGCCTTTCTGCACTCGATTAAGTGATTATTTTAATTTAATATATATTGTTAAATTTTGACTAAATGAAATATAATTGTTACTATTTTACTTTATTTCTACTTTCTCAGTTATTGTGTTGTTGTTTGTATTTAGGGGGTGTTGGATGGGTGACTAGATATTCCTCATAGTGAAAATTACTTTGCTAGATTTACCAAAGATGATAAAAGTTTGGATGTTGATGTACATCGAAAATATATATTTGGAGGTTATGTCTCTACATACATGAAGGTGAGAAAATTTCCACTATGATAATGCTCTTTAGTTTTTGTGAATGTCTCACTAGGTAAGATTCTTTATGGAAAAATTATAGCATAATTGCCAACTTTGTGAAAATTGGAAAAGTAGGTGTATATTTACCAACTTTGTGAAAAATGTGTAATTTATCCTCCTATCTTTGCTTGCTAGACAGTTTTATGCCTATTTGACTTGTATTGTTTTACATAATTTGTTTACTGTTGGATTTTTTTTCTAAATCTTTCGTTGCTACTGCTTGTTAATGTTGTAGTAAGCACTTACACAATCTATTCTTTCTATTTGTTACAGTAGATATTTATGCATCTCTCATTTGCTTTTGCAGCGTACTGTACTAAACTATCAAAGAATTTTTAGGAAGCACTTTTGTTAAATGACAAACAAAAAATTGGTGAGCTTTCCCTCAGGTATTACTTCCTGAATGAAAATCCTAATAAAAGGAGTCTTAAGGGGATAAATCACAAAAGATTGTATTTCATGAAAATATGTTTCTAGAAATACCTCCAAATTTTCTGTGTGACACTTGCTAAGAAATTTATCCTTAGAAAACTAAGTCTAATGCACATGCATTGTGTATGGAGAAGTTTCATTAGAACTTTTCTATTGTAATTGTGGGATTCTCCCATTTCTTGGAAAGTTCTAGGCTCTATTCAGGATAAATGGCTCTATAGTTTTGGTATATTAATTTACTTTCATTTGAATTTAGAGGCGCTACGTTGTTGCATCTGATCATTATGCTTTTTCTTATTAGTCATATTATTTGTTTGGGTAGTAATTTGTAGCAGATCCTAAAACCTTCTCTTTTCTATGAATGTGAGATTGTTGTGGTGTTATACTTTTTATTGAGCATGGTTACTAGGTTTTAGTATATCATAGTGATAGTGTATTCTTGTGGTATATTGTGGGTTTATTTAGTTCTAAAATGATAATCATCTTTAGATTTTTTATATTGGTTTCATTAGTATTAGATTATTTGTGGACCAAAGCAAAATTCACTATGAGAAGTAGCAGTTCAAATTAATGAGCTGAACTATTTTTGAATAAATTTTATTAAAACTAATAGCTACATTTCCTAGTTTTTGGGTAATAGTTACAACCCAAGGAATATCCAGGTCAGTGAAATCCTAATATTTTGGTGATCTAAAGGGTTTTCTTTTCTAATAATTATTAGGATTTTGTGGACTTAGAAGACGAGGTGAGATGAACATGCTTTTGGTTTATAGCATCTTTTTAAAATTGGTCTTCTGGAATTGCAAGATTCTCCCATTGTCTACTAGTTTTTGGGTTTTCTTTGGGATTAATTTATCTTCATTTTTATATTGTAGAATATTTGAATTTATAGTGTATGTACAAGCATCATTGTGTAGTTCTAAAGTTCAAAATGAAAATTAGCATGCTATGGAACATAAATAAATACAATTTAGTGGATTAAAACAAGATTCTAAATTAAACCTTCAATGACTTGTTTAATCAAGTCAACACAAATAAGAAATGCAAATGTTTTGAGTATTAATTTCATTACCTTACTACAACTGTACGATTTCTTAATTAAGAAACCTATAGTTATCTAGCATAGACTTGGAAGAAAAGTCTCTTGGATGGAAAGGTCATATGTTAGTATTTCCTTTAGGCTTTATATTATTTTTGAATATATTTTTTATCCATGTATACACTTCTTATAATCCTATGTGTAGCTTCGGTGCAGTCATGTTTTGGTTCTAAAGTTTTGAACCAAAATTTGCATGAGATGGAAGAGATTGCATACATGGGACATAAATAAACAAATTTTAATTAGATAAAACAAGATTCTAAATTAAACCTACAATGACATTGCGAGGTCATGGTACCATTATGTCTATTGACTTGTTCACTACGATAGTACTGCAAACCATTTCTATGACCATCACGGGACCATGGTATACTAAACATCACTTGAAGCCTTTCACCGCACTACGACACTCCTTCATTGAAATTGTCACAGGGTCACAATATTCAACACTTACGTAACTTAAAATCCTTATACTTCCATACTGCAAGCCTCACTTGAGGATACTGTAGGGGCATGGTTTACTATTTTCCTCTGCTTGTTCTTACTGCCATACTACAAGTCTCACTTGAGGCTACTGCGGGGCCATAGTGTATTGTTTTCCTCTGATCCTTACTGTATTACAGTTTGTTATTCTCTTGACTGTCGTGGGACTATAGTGAAGTATCATATACCACTTAAATTTATACTACCAGCTAGCCACTTTATTTTGAGACCGTTGTGGGGCTATGGTAATCGATCTTTAAATACTGCGATGCCACAAGTACAATCTCTTCATGCTATGGGATAGCAATAATTGCTCCTTTGTTATCCTTGGTTGTCGCACACCCGCCAAGACCTTTTGAGTGACCTACAGGACTGTAGTGAGAGACAAAAAGACATCAATGGTCAAAAATACAAAAATCTTTCACATGAACTTGGTATGGAGTGCTTATGAATGACTTCTAGAATAATTTTAAAAGAAATATGGATCCCTAAGATGGATTTATGGAAGGAAATTTGCATGAAATGAAGTGGGACTATGAGAATTTAAAATGGTCATAATACAAACCACATTTTTTCAGGCATTCTATCAAATAGATTATGTGCCTTGTCCATGGTTCCACATTTTGCATACATGTTTACCAAGGTAGTTGCAACTACAATATTTGACAAAATTCCTCTATCCTTCACACTTTGATGGATGTCCATACCCTGTTCAAAAGCAATACTTTGGATTTTATTATATTGGCACAATGTCTACTAAAACTGAAGCCACAAAGACAATTTAGATATTTAGAAATTGTAAAGGCTATTGAGTTTTCTTCTTTTAGATAATGGGCAATTTCTTTCTATGTAAATTTCTCATTTCTATCATCTTTCCTCATTGTACAGGTTGCTGCTCTTACACTATTTACCCTTGTGATGTTATATTCAACCACTATTCCTATTACACTATATGCATCAATTGAGGCAAGAATTCTTGTTTAATGAAGTTTGAAATTCTATTTGATATTCAAACATGCTTAACATGGAAACCACTTTAATTTTCTTAAAACTGCATTTATCTTTGACTTGCTTCTTTTTTTAATGGCATCTAGATGATAAAGTTTATCTAGTCTACTCAATTCATCAATAAAGATATACTTATGTATCATAAGGAAAACAAAACTCTTGCTTTGGCATGAACATTAAATCTGAATGAGGAGCTAGGACAGATCTCAATAAGTCACAATTAAATGTGTTTGAAATAGATAGTTTAATAGTTACTTGATAAAAATTTACAAACAAAGATGAAAAATATGTTTTTGTATTAAAGTTTAAAGTTTAAACCATTTTGCAATTTGTTGTTTGTTACAATTTTTGTTAGTCAAAACCCTCTCTCCCCTACGAAATGAATTCCTAGAACAAGTGAGGAAAAACATCATGAGTATTATTGAGTCTCTTTTGGGCTGGACTTACTGTGCCACCTAGACTTGGTAGACCATGAAGGGGGCCCACAACTTGGAAAGTTCAAGCCTAGTTCTACAACTATGTAGTCCATGAAACCACATTTTTTTAATACATTCTATCAAATAGTTCATGTGCCTTGTCCGTGGTTCCACATTTTGCATACATTTCTACAAGGGCAGTTGCAACTACAACATCTAAAGGAATCAAGGCTTCCATATACTTCCAAGGAAATTTTTTTATATGTATATATATATATATATATATACATATATATATACATATATATATACATATATATATATATACATATATATATACATATATATATACATATATATATACATATATATATACATATATATATACATATATATATATATATACATATATATATATACATATATATATATACATATATGTATATATATATATATATATATATATATATATATATATATATATATTATGATCTTGTTTATCAAGTCCAGTAATTGTTAGTTTTTTATTGATAATCTCCTATAGATTTTTCATTATGGTCAAATTAGGAAAACTTTTAAAAAAATCATTGATCGAGTACTAAAAACTGTAGTTTTTCTTTGCAGGTCCTCTCTTTGTTGTTTGTAATAATCTTTCGTATCATGGTTTCACCCACAAGGAATAATTATGATAGTGATATGACTGTAAAAGAATAAGAGGACCTTGTCAAAAGGTAGTGATAGTCATTTGAGGGTGAGCAACACTTAAAAACCCATGGATGATGGGGTTACACTGAGAGCCATAAGTAGAAGACACGGGGATGTTTGAAACAATATAGTGATAAGAGTGTAAAGGGATTGGATAGTTTCAATGTAACCTAAAAACACAAAGTGAAGGTCCTGATGAAATGGCATCATGTCAATGATAGTGTTTCCAATAAAATTATGACCATGGTATAGAACCACTCCTCAAACTTGAGTGAAGATGTTTGCAAATGAGGATGTATGATAGTGAGGATTCAAAGGACAGTCTATGAAAGACATTCCAGCTATGCATGAAGAAAACCTACAAGTGACTATCAAGGGGTAGAGATTCATGCAAAAGACAGTGATCATGCAAAAAATAATAGATAATCTTAGAGTCAATGTGAAGAACTATGCAAAGGTTACAATCATGTTAGTGTCTCAAGATGCATTTAAAGGGGTAAGGAGATAGCCTTTGAGTATGCATTTGACAGTGCCAAAGCTCATCATAGTCAAGAGTCTTCATGTTAGATGCATGAACACCTAGGACAGTACCATAGAGTTGGTACAATTGAGTAGCAACAAGGTTGAGGGTTATCATGAGCTATTTTCCAAGACATATATTTTGCAACAACAATATGTAATGGGATGTTGATTTCTATATTAGAGGTGATGATATGATATGATAGTTGTGTTGTGATGTTCACAACATGCCCCATTATGCTCCTTAGCAAAATGGGGACCCCTGCTGATGTCTTGCTTTTTGCTTCTGCTTGTGTTTTTCTGCTTTCTGGCGGTTTGGTAAAAATGAAGGTCAGGTGCATCATCATCATGAGGTCAGTTTGTCAAAGTTCATATTTTATTGCTGTGACCTCATATTTAAAAAGAGCTTGAAATTCCATGTAGGTTTGCCTTTTACTTCACTTGAAAATTCATCCATATGTGGAAGTTATGCACGGTCAAAGTTTTGGTCAAACCTGATATTCGCAGGAGGATCATCATATTTTTATATCCTAAGTCATGTTATCAAGATCATCATGATCTTGGTCTATCACCCGATAAAAATCATGCAGTCGCAATATCCGGACGTCAATCTTAGGTGGTAGTGCCCTTTACCCGTCAAATGGCCTTATGCGCATTATGCAGCATCATGATTTTCTTTAGGAGGGTCATATGTTATAAAATCGGTTTTGGTTACATGAAGAACATCATCATCATCATATTTGAACCCCCCCCCCCTGATAATATCCTGAGGTTCAAATATCATGATGACATCCACTTTAAGTCCAGGTAAGTTCCCCCGTCGAGCGGTTTTTGTATCGCTTCATCATCATGATATCTTTGCATCGCCTAAAATTAAAATATCATGCTGACAATGTAAGATCACCCTGACTTAGCAAATTCATCATCGGCATATTTACATGCGCATGCCATAATCCTTCGGAGGGTCATCATCATGATTTTTGCTGAAGTTCAAAATATGATGATGACGACTTCACATCATCCTGATCTTTCACGGGTCATTTGCTGAATTTCGCTAAGTGATGGGGACATCATCATCATAATTAGATATAGAGGATCATCATCTTCATATCCTCCTGATCTCCGGTTAGCGAATATCATGATGATCACCCTATCTATTCATAAGAGGTTGATATTGCATTCCTCAACAGCATGATCATATTTCACAATATCACCCTAGCACAAATATCATGATGACCAACTCATCCTTGTGCTCCGAAGACAAATTATGATGATGACGTCATCTGGATAATTCGATAAGGAGGGTCATCATCATCATATTTTTTATCCTGTCATATTGTCAAGATCATCATGATCTTGTTTGTTCACCCGATATTTCGTGAAGTCCTCCTGCCGATGTAGTAAGACCTTTTGATAGTATCCTGATCCTCATCAGCATCATTTTTTTTTTCTTCAACAGGATATTTCCCAAACATGATCCGGTTGGTGAAATATCATGATGACGTCATGTTTTAAGTTTAACGAAGGCCCCGAGTATCATGATGACGTCATCCCGATCTGATAAACGAAAAAGTATCCTGATCATCATCAGCATCACATTTTCCCTTCGGCAGGATATTTTCTAAAACATGACCCGGTTGGCGAAATATCATGATGACGTCATATTCTAGTTTAACAAAGGCCCCGAATATCATAATGACATCATCCCGATCTGATAAACGAAGAAGTAAATATCCTGATGATCATCATCATCACATTTTTCCTTCAACAGGATATTTTTCAAGCACGATCCGTTTCCCAAATATGATGATGACGTCTTATTCTAAAGCCCCAAATATGATGATGATCTTCATCATGCTGATTTTTTCAAGGGGGTTACCTTGGCCGCAAAAGGATCATATTATGTTCATCATCCTGATCATGCTCCTTAGGTGACCCGATATCATAATTATCCCCCTGATCTTAACTGAATATCATGATGACGTCATCCTTAGCATTTCAATGAAGCCCGAATATCATGATGACGTCACCATCATCTTCCTTTCCTCGACAGCATGATCATATTCATATCCTCCTATTCTTCTTCAACATGATGATGATGATGATGTTGTTCTTTTCTCCAATATGCAGAAGCGAAATATCATGATGATGAAGTATATCGACCAACATGTTTTTTTGACACACCGACAGCGATGATCATGCCGATGGGCGGGAAATGAGGCGGTGGAATTTTAAAGTGTTTTTTTTTTGCGCCTCTGGCATTTTTTCGGTCAGCGATGGTTGACCCGTGAGCTTTGAGCAGTCTGAACGCATTTTTGACGCGTTTTGAGAGGATTCTGGATCCGATTTTCTCAATCTTGCGCTGTCACCTAGATTTAAACGCTTATTTTAATTTCATGCTGCTTTTGTGATAAATGTGAAACTTATTGCTTGTCTTGTCTTGCAGGCTTGCAGTTGAGGAAGCAGCTGGAAAGTCAACACAGTGACCTCATGGAGGAAGAAGATCTGATCTCAGGAGCAAGAAGATAAGGATGAAGTGCGAAAGTCAAAGCCATTCAAGTGAAGAGGAGGGTTGCAGCTGAAGGTATTACTGCAACAGACAAACAGAAGTTATTGCCCAGCTGCCGGAACTTCTCAGAAGGGGCAATATTTCGCCCAGATTTGACAACTGCTCAGAGATATTTTTGAGAGCTGGTTCACCTGTATTTATTGCTGTAACCAGGGGTTTGAACCAGGGGTTCAGTTAGGTTTTTTGCTGTAGTGAGGACAATCAGAATGTCTTTATATTGTGCCTCTCTACACTGTAATACTTTACAACAGGGGCTACACACAGGGATTTTAGGATTTTGCCAGAATTGTAGAGTCTTTCTGGGCATAGTTTAGAGTAGAAGAAGGAGGTCGCCTGTTTGTCTGCAGTAAGGTGCGCGTGGAATGTCTGGCTGCCTTACTGTATCTGTAAAGCTTGTAAGTTCTCTGTAGTATGATCAATGAAACTAAGAGTCATTCTTACATTGTAAATCATGTATGGCTATTCGTTTCTAATACAATAGAATCTGGAGTTCTGCATCTATCTTCTGAGTGTTCTCCTGCTCTTCTTTGTGTTTTGAAATATCTTCTTTGAGAGCTTGCAATTTTAAATGTATGTTTGTGAAAATGCTTAGAACTTACATTTAGGGTTTTTACTGTGGATTTGATCAAATTACTGTGGTATTTACATAGTGCATAACAGAAGCAATTAGATCCTTCGGTAGATTAAGTGAGGTATAGATTAGATCTTTCTAACTTTTCCCAACCCATCTGAAATATTTAGCTGAAAACGTAGAAATCCAAAGGAAATTGTCTCAAATTTGAAGAAGCATGTATAACAGAGCTATAAGTAGACAGTTTTCATAAATAGATAAAGAGGAAAGCTGTAAAAATCCAAGAAAACCCTCTGAAACTTGCAGCCCAGTAACACCTGTATGCAAATGAACAGAATACTTGTTGAAATCTATGACCTCTTTGCATATTCTTAGTCCATTAAAACATCAAATAAACCTAAACTATGTAAGGCCCCTTGAACATTACAGCTTCACATTGACCAACTGAACTTGACCAACCGAACCATTGTAGACTTGGGATTAGTTGAATCACCAAATGATTCCTTCTTGTCTTTCAAGTATAGTTTCAGTTCATTTTATGTGAATTTTAACTTATTGTTATGATTGCATCAAAACAATCATCAACAGTTTTCTGGCACTTTAAGGAGGGCTAGAAGGCTGTATATCGCAGTCATCAACAGTTTTTTGGCGCTAGAAGGAGGGCCAGAAGGCTGTATATTGTAATCATCAACAGTTTTTTGGCACTAGAAGGAGGGCCAGAAGGCTGTATATTGTAATCATCAACAGTTTTTTGGCGCTAGAAGGAGGGCCTGATTTGGTTTAGGGTTGAAATTTTGAGTTTTAAATGTTATATTCTGAGATATGTTAGATCTCATAAAATTTCAAAGGCCTAGAAAGTTGAAAGAGGGTCCCATTTTTTAATGGACTCGTATAGGAACAGTTTTCAAGTTGACATTCCTTCATTTCAGAAAGCTTTGAATAACCAGCTTTATCCCAAAAATTTATATAGCTATGGTTTATTTGGAAGGTGTAGGATACATAAGTCCGCAGAGCATGGTGAGCTTAATTGTATAGCTTTCCTTACAAGATTGGATTTACATTTGAAAGGACTAATCTCTCTCTCAGATGTGTATAAGGCTGAAAGTTGGCAGAGAAATGAGGAGATTATTGAGCGACAGAAGGATGCAGCATCAACGGTCATTAAATGTGCAGAGGATACAAAGATGGAACCAATGCTAGGAATAAAGTGTAATAAGATCTCTTGGCAGGAATCATGTGATGGTAAGAAAAAAAATCTGTCTTTTCGTCAGGATCCGGTTGTGATTAAAGTTAGTGAAAAGTATAAATATCCTAAAAAATGCACAGAAGAAATCACAGCTCATGTCCCTTTTCTAGATAATAAGCAAAAAGGATTTAATGAAAAAGAAAAGGAAAGTGAGGCTCATCTTGATACATTTGATAAATATATGGAACTACTAAGGAATATTTGTCAAGAAGAAGCCTCTGGATCTGACCTGAAAAGTTTTAACGAACATGATTTGGCAAAGAAATGTAAACAAGCATTGGCAGAATTAAAATGGACTAAAACTGATAAGATCCCTACTGTAGAAACTAATGAAGTCATAGAAAAGAAAGTAAATCCTAGTGTTACAACTGACTTCTTTGAATTAAATGATCAAAATCAAGATTGTTGCAGGTCAATAAGGTTGGACTCTTCACTGAATGATAAATGTGAGTCATCTGATGAACAATTCTTGAAAAAAGAGGATACAGAGGATCATGGAGCTGCTGTACACAATCAGACATCCCCCTCATGCCATGTTGAAAATAAAATAGGGGAGTACTCTTGTCAATCAAAAGATGTTGTCCCACCTTTACTCTCAAGTGATTTAGAAATGATTAAATTCTGTATATCAGATGATGATGAAGATACTTACTTAAGTACTGATGTGCAGGAAACTAATGAGAACATTGAGAGGTTTGCTAAATTTGAGGATAAATTGAACATCCAGAATGAAGGAACAAAGCTGGATGAAGATGAAGAAATGATACATCTAGAGACATTCCTCTTTCAACTTGAAAAAGGACTAGACATAGAGCTAGGCACTAAAAATGCAGAGTTAAATGAAGAGCCAGCTATCATAAACAAGTGTGTTCCACAGAGCTAAAGGCACATCAGGTTGTCTCTTTCCTTTCCTTAGTAAATAATGATAAATGCTATTTTGATTATGGAAATTCAAGAGATAGGACATGCTTATGGATTAATCATAACCCTGATGAGCTGCCTCAGTTACTAGTCATTAAGAGCTATTCTGATAAACACAATGAATTTAGAATACCAGAATTTTTTTCAGAGTTCAAAGATAAATCTGCTATGATGAGAACCATAACTAGTACCCTATTACTCCTGCACAACCTAAAGAAATATGCAAGTAGGGGTGTTCTTGGGTCTCTTTTTCCTGGGTTTCTAGTTGCCTCGTGGTGGCTTGTATATAGTCTAGTAGGGTAGTTGTTTTTGTTTTTGTGTTCTTCTTTTGCTGTTTTCTTTTTAGGTTAGTTGTTTGTATAGCTTGTCCTCTGTTTGTTTTTGCTTTTTGTTTCTGTCTGTTTGTATAGTTTTTTCTGTTGTTTTGTTGTTTGTACAGCCTGTTTGTTTGGTTTGTTTGTTGTCTCCTCAGCAGGGATCTTTATTTTACTGTAGAGTATAAAGGAGCAAAACTAGCAACCATTCAAAACAGTATAAAATTTAGGATATTCAGGTTAACCATTTGCAATTTACACATAACCTGTCACTGTCATGAATGTAGAGAGTTGTTCATCTTCTGAAGTTTTGTATTCAATAAATGTGATTGAGAATTCGAAGCAGGTTTCTCACGATGACACACCTAAAATCCTTGGGTTTGTTGAACCTACCAGTGTAGATATTAGGTGAAAAATCAGAGGTCACCCTTGCTACCATTACAATTCTCAGCTTAATTTCAGCAGGTGCCCACTCCTTGCATCATAAAGTTACAAATTGCTATATCTTATGAAATCTTTCAAAATTAGAAAACAAAAAAATAAATAAATAAATAAAGCGGATTATACTGAAAATCCATATTAAGCCATCTAAGTAACTCTACCGGGGCTATAGACACTCACTGGCAGTGGGGCTCTACTTAGGAGAATTGTAACGATAACCTTGCCGGGGCTATAGACGCTCGCTGGCAGCAAGGCTCTATCCGGTCGGCTATGAGGGAATATCCTCACCTATGTAGGCTAATGTCAGTCACTGGTTTGTTCAACCGATCTTCAAGATGAGGATAATTAATCACATGCACACAACTAAACTGAAAATGGAAGTTCATGCATCTTTATTGAATACCTTGAGTCTCAAGCTGAGTAGCAATTTGCAGGAAAGATAGTTGGAAGTTATGAGTTCATTTCATCTAGTTTCCTTGAACACTCTGAATTTAATTATTTTGTTTTGGTTGCTAGTTGTTGTGATGTTTACAACACGCCCCATTATGCTCCTTAGCAAAATGGGGACCCCTGCTAATGTCTTGCTTTTTGCTTCTGCTTGTGTTTTTCTGCTTTCTGGTGGTTTCGTAAAAATGAAGGTCAGGTGCATCATCATCATGATATTGAATAAGGTTGGTCATCATCATGAGGTTAGTTTGTCAAAGTTCATATTTTATTGCTGTGACCTCATATTTAAAAAGAGCTTGAAATTCCATGCAGGTTTGCCTTTTACTTCACTTGAAAATTCGTCCATATGTGGAAGTTATGCACGGTCAAAGTTTTGGTCAAACCTGATATTCGCAGGAGGATCATCATATTTTTATATCCTAAGTCATGTTATCAAGATCATCATGATCTTGGTCTATCACCCGATAAAAATCATGCAGTCGCAATATCCGAACGTCAATCTTAGGTGGTAGTGCCCTTTACCCGTCAAATGGCCTTATGTGCATTATGCAGCATCATGATTTTCTTTAGGAGGGTCATATGTTATAAAATCGGTTTTGGTTACATGAAGAACATCATCATCATCATATTTGAACCCCCCCCCCCCGATAATATCCTGAGGTTCAAATATCATGATGACATCCACTTTAAGTCCAGGTAAGTTCCCCCGTCAAGCGGTTTTTGTATCGCTTCATCATCATGATATCTTTGCATCGCCTAAAATTAAAATATCATGCTGACAATGTAAGATCACCCTGACTTAGCAAATTCATCATTGGCATATTTACATGCGCATGCCATAATCCTTCGGAGGGTCATCATCATGATTTTTGCTGAAGTTCGAAATATGATGATGACGACTTCACATCATCCTGATCTTTCACGGGTCATTTGCTGAATTTCGCTAAGTGATGGGGACATCATCATCATAATTTGATATAGAGGATCATCATCTTCATATCCTCCTGATCTCTGGTTAGCGAATATCATGATGATCACCCTATCTATTCAGAAGAGGTCGATATTGCATTCCTCAACAGCATGATCATATTTCACAATATCACCCTAGCGCAAATATCATGATGACCAACTCATCCTTGTGCTCCGAAGACAAATTATGATGATGACGTCATCTGGATAATTCGATAAGGAGGGTCATCATCATCATATTTTTTATCCTATCATATTGTCAAGATCATCATGATCTTGTTTGTTCACCTGACATTTCGTGAAGTCCTCCTGCCGATGAAGTAAGACCTTTTGATAGTATCCTGATCCTCATCAGCATCTTTTTTTTTTCTTCAACAAGATATTTCCCAAACATGATCCGGTTGGCGAAATATCATGATGACGTCATGTTTTAAGTTTAACGAAGGCCCCGAGTATCATGATGACGTCATCCCGATCTGATAAATGAAAAAGTATCCTGATCATCATCAGCATCACATTTTCCCTTCAGCAGGATATTTTCTAAAACATGACCCAGTTGGAGAAATATCATGATGATGTCATGTTCTAGTTTAACAAAGGCCCCGAATATCATGATGGCGTCATCCCGATCTGATAAACGAAGAAGTAAATATCCTGATGATCATCATCATCACATTTTTCCTTCAACAGGATATTTTTCAAGCACGATCCGTTTCCCAAATATGATGATGACGTCTTATTCTAAAGCCCCAAATATGATGATGATCTTCATCATGCTGATTTTTTCGAGGGGGTTACCTTGGCCGCAAAAGGATCATATTACGTTCATCATCCTGATCATGCTCCTTAGGTGACCCGATATCATAATTATCCCCCTGATCTTAACTGAATATCATGATGATGTCATCTTTAGCATTTCAATGAAGCCCGAATATCATGATGACGTCACCATCATCTTCCTTTCCTCGACAGCATGATCATATTCATATCCTCCTATTCTTCTTCAACATGATGATGATGATGATGTTCTTTTCTCCAATATGCAGAAGCGAAATATCATGATGATGAAGTATATCGACCAACATGTTTTTTTGACACACCGACAGCGATGATCATGCCGATGGGCGGGAAATGAGGCGGTGGAATTTTAAAGTGTTTTTTTTTTGCGCCTCTGGCATTTTTTCGGTCAGCGATGGTTGACCCGTGAGCTTTGAGCAGTCTGAACGCATTTTTGACGCGTTTTGAGAGGATTCTGGATCCGATTTTCTCAATCTTGCGCTGTCACCTGGATTTAAACGCTTATTTTAATTTCATGCTGCTTTTGTGATAAATGTGAAACTTATTGCTTGTCTTGTCTTGCAGGCTTGCAGTTGAGGAAGCAGCTGGAAAGTCAACACAGTGACCTCATGGAGGAAGAAGATCTGATCTC
Organism: Cunninghamia lanceolata; assembly: GCA_027924645.1. Taxonomy (NCBI): domain Eukaryota; kingdom Viridiplantae; phylum Streptophyta; class Pinopsida; order Cupressales; family Cupressaceae; genus Cunninghamia; species Cunninghamia lanceolata. The sequence continues at coordinate 13,723,928 of BSBN01000169.1, read as the reverse complement.
AGGAGCAAGAAGATAAGGATGAAGTGCGAAAGTCAAAGCCATTCAAGCGAAGAGGAAGGTTGCAGCTGAAGGTATTACTGCAACAGACAAACAGAAGTTATTGCCCAGCTGCCGGAACTTCTCAGAAGGGGCAATATTTCGCCCAGATTTGACAACTGCTCAGAGATATTTTTGAGAGCTGGTTCACCTGTATTTATTGCTGTAACCAGGGGTTTGAACCAGGGGTTCAGTTAGGTTTTTTGCTGTAGTGAGGACAATCAGAATGTCTTTATATTGTGCCTCTCTACACTGTAATACTTTACAACAGGGGCTACACACAGGGATTTTAGGATTTTGCCAGAATTGTAGAGTCTTTCTGGGCATAGTTTAGAGTAGAAGAAGGAGGTCGCCTGTTTGTCTGCAGTAAGGTGCGCGTGGAATGTCTGGCTGCCTTACTGTATCTGTAAAGCTTGTAAGTTCTCTGTAGTATGATCAATGAAACTAATAGTCATTCTTACATTGTAAATCATGTATGGCTATTCGTTTCTAATACAATAGAATCTGGAGTTCTGCATCTATCTTCTGAGTGTTCTCCTGCTCTTCTTTGTGTTTTGAAATATCTTCTTTGAGAGCTTGCAATTTTAAATGTATGTTTGTGAAAATGCTCAGAACTTACATTTAGGGTTTTTACTGTGGATTTGATCAAATTACTGTGGTATTTACATAGTGCATAACAGAAGCAATTAGATCCTTCGGTAGATTAAGTGAGGTATAGATTAGATCTTTCTAAATTTTCCCAACCCATCTAAAATATTTAGCTGAAAACGTAGAAATCCAAAGGAAATTGTCTCAAATTTGAAGAAGCATGTATAATAGAGCTATAAGTAGACAGTTTTCATAAATAGATAAAGAGGAAAGCTGTAAAAATCCAAGAAAACCCTCTGAAACTTGCAGCCCAGTAACACCTGTATGCAAATGAACAGAATACTTGTTGAAATCTATGACCTCTTTGCATATTCTTAGTCCATTAAAACATCAAATAAACCTAAACTACGTAAGGCCCCTTGAACATTACAGCTTCACATTGACCAACTGAACTTGACCAACCGAACCATTGTAGACTTGGGATTAGTTGAATCACCAAATGATTCCTTCTTGTCTTTCAAGTATAGTTTCAGTTCATTTTATGTGAATTTTAACTTATTGTTATGATTGCATCAAAACAATCATCAACAGTTTTCTGGCACTTTAAGGAGGGCTAGAAGGCTGTATATCGCAGTCATCAACAGTTTTTTGGGGCTAGAAGGAGGGCCAGAAGGCTGTATATTGTAATCATCAACAGTTTTTTGGTGCTAGAAGGAGGGCCAGAAGCCTGTATATTGTAATCATCAACAAGTTGTTCATGATAGTGATGTGATAAGTGACATGACTAATGATGGACTGTGTGAAATTGTAATAGTCTGGAAGATGACATAGAGTGCATACCTAGGTAACAGTAGTATTGAAGAACTATTTTCAAGGAATTTGGAAAAGATACAATGATGTCAAATGTAGTCAAGGCATTCAATAGAGGTAAAGTTTGCTATGTTGATGGGAGGCATAGTAAAAGTGAAATCATGCTAGAATAATGAGCTAGGTAGTGGCAATCATGAGGCATTGTTATTTTATAAAGGCAAAATGCATGGCAGTAGGTTGACAAGTTATTAGACAATGCATTTAAAGAAGCTACAAGTTTGATTAGTACAATACATAGCCTAGTCATCAAGCTATATTGTTGAATAATAGTCCATGAAAATTGAGGCATCCTACCAAAGATGACAATCATCAGAGATAAGGATATTTTATTGCTACAGGTAACAATTCATAGTGGTAGCTTATGAACTAGAGCAAGTTGGGTGCATGAGATAGGATCTCTACAGAGATGACAGTGTGATCTTGAACTAGGATAGTGATCTTCAATATGGGATAGTCATGGATTTGTGAAGACATCTATGAATGTCTTTGTGCTTCTATGATCAGTGATACTCAGAAAATTGGTTTCTTGCTCATTCTTTGAGCTATGTATAGTAACCATGAAGGTTTTTTTAGCAAAGAGAAAGCATTGCATCTTATTTTCAGATCTGTATGCTATTTGTAAGCATTTTTAACAATAAAACAAGTTTCTTTTAACTTCTCAAAGCTATTTGATTGTGCAAGGTTCAAAATATACTACTAAATATACTAATGACTAAATGTAAGCTTCAAAATGACTAAATATACTACTAATTGACATCAATCAATAATTAAATTGACTAAATATACTACCAATTGACATAATTCAGTGAAAAGTGAATAAATATGACAAAATATATGACCAGAATTAAATCAGTCAACAAAAATGACTAAATATACTACCAAATTGATCAAAATGATGATTAAAATTAATGACTAAATACACTACAAATAGACAAAGATTAGTGAATAAAAATGACTAAATAAGTGGCCAGTTAACAACAATCAATGACTAAATTAACGAATAAATATGGCAGTGAATAAAAAATGATGAAATAAGTGACTAGATTACAACAATGAATGACTAAGTATACTACCAAATCGATCAATCAAAACAACCAATAAATGACTAAAATGGTTTAGTCATCAATTTGGTCACATTATAAATGACTGGCAATAAACTACTAATGGTCATGTGACCATGTTTGTGTTGAAATAAGAGCAGACAACTGAGAGGGGGGTGAATCAGTTGTCAAGTAAAACTTTTAACTTTTGTTCTGTTTAATCTTCTTTACCACTTACTGACAGATTAGTGATATAACTATGAAAGCATGAATCATCAACACATGAGCAGAAACATATTCAACACACATAACACCAAGATCTTTACATGGAAACCTGATTAAGGGAAAACCATGGTGGGGGTTAACCCACAAGATTTATTCTCTGTTAAAAGAATAGAAAATGGGAAGGCACTTGCCTTCAAGTGCACTACGTAGAGCTCACTACTCCAAGAGACTCACTATCTACAAAATACATAAATGGTTATCACAGAAAGGATGAACTGAGAAATAGCATCTTCACTATGCTAGGATTTAGGTCCATTTAAGCTCACAAAACCTTTGCTCTGCCTCCATATACTTCTTTTCTACCTTTGCATCATCACACTCTTCTTCTCTAGCTCTTCTTTTCCTTTTCTCTTCCTTTTCTTAGAATCTTATCATTTTCGCTCAAGGACACACTTTCCATGACTCAACTACAAGTATTTATATGCTACATCAACCTTGGAATGAGTTATCAAGGTCAGCATTATATTCATCAACCATTGGAACAATTTCCAAGGTCGGCATTACAAATATTTACAAAAAAACTTGACTCAATATAAAATACTACATGTGGATCACTACACTATCGGCCAAACATAACTGGGACTCAAATCTTCCTCAAGCAACATGCCACAGTTCATATAACTTCTCTTTGGTTGTTCGGAACACACATGAATCATCCGGTCGGACAAGACTGGAAAGAATAGCAACACCCAAGGAGAAATCTTCAACTGCGAGCTCAATCTTCAATGCGGACCACCAACACAATAGGAACATGATCTAGAGACCACCACAAACACAATGAAATCAACAAGAACAATCACATGACCTCAAATCACCAGAATCAATTGCATCTTCATAGCAGAAATTAAGAACACCAACTGTCATGACTATCACGCTAGAAAGATTGCTTGCAAACCTCTAAACCATGAACCACTTGAGTTGAGAATACACACCAACCTCCCAAACATAATTTTAGAACCATAGACTATAATATTCCATTGCGGAGCAATCTGGATGAAATTCTTGTCACTATGTTGCCTCTGAACAAATGCAAAATCTAGTTCTACTCAGATGATGATAACTTCATCAATACTTCATGTGGACCTCTCAAATCTTAATTGGAGAAACTTCAAACAATCCTCTACAAACCCTTTAGTTTGCAAACTCTAATCTTCATTTCACCAGAAATCTGGAGCAATCTACTTTACTTGTCTACATTGTCTTTACTGTCTCTGACAAGAAAATGTGTTGACATCAATGACAACACATCATAGGCACATATTTGCAACAATCTCCCCCTTTTTCATTGATGGCAACATATGATGTGAAAAATTAATTCAACCATCAAGACAAGAACTTCTCCCTCTTTCTCTTATCACACTTGCAACCACTTTCTTTACTACTCCTTTCACCAGCAACTACTCACTTCTATTTTTTTCACATGCCTTCTCTCCCCCTTTGACATCAATGGAAAAGGGCACATATTTGAAATCATTTCTCCCTTTTGATAAATGGAACTCTAGAATTATCATACTGACTACTCCCCCTGAGCAACATCCCCTTAACATTAATATGGATAACAAGATATGACTGGAAGTTCCATCGGACTGATGCACACTAGTGCACCTTAGTTCTGAACAAGAGGGGTAATAACCCCTAGCTTCATTCTGAGATACTCAAAACTATCCTTAGGTAGAGGCTTAGTGAAGATATCCACAATTTGATCCTTTGAAAAGACAAACTCCAATCTGACTTCATTCTCATTTACCTTTTCTCTCAAAAAGTGAAACTTGATGGATATGTGCTTTATCTTTGAATGCAACACTAGATTCTTTGAGACGTTTATTGTACTTGAATTATCACAAAAGATTGTAACAGGCTCTTCAAACAGAATTATGATATCCTTCAACATTTGCTTCATCCATAGGACTTGAGTACAATTACTTGCTGTTGCTATGTACTCTACCTTTGCAGTAGATAGACATATTGCTTCCTACTTTTTTCTCAACCAAGAAACTAATCTCTTTCCTAAGAAAAATGCACCACCACTAGTACTCTTCCTGTCATCTACATCTCCTCCCTAATCAACATTTGTATATGTATGAAGAGTGAAGTCATCATCCTTAGGATACCATAAGCCATAATCAGTTGTCCCTTTTAGATACTTTAAAATTATTTTGACTTCTACAACATGAGATTCTCTAGGATCAGCTTGAAACCTAGCAACAAGGCCAAATGCATTCATAATATAAGGTCTAGTTTGAGTTAGATAAAGTAGTCCTCCAATCATTGATCTATACCTTTTTGATCTACCTTAGTGGAATCATCATCTTTATGCAACTTACATCTAGTTACCATAGGAGTACTTACTAGTTTTGAATCCTCCATTCCAAACTTTTTCAACAATTCCTTCACATACTTAGACTAAGATATAAATATGCCTTGATCTGACTGAATGATTTGCAGACCTAAGAAAATATTTATTTCACCAAACATAGACATCTCAAGTTCACTTTGCATCTAATTAGAAAAGTTTTTACACATGCTCTCATTCCCACCAAAGATGATGTCATCAACAAATACCTCAACATTCAAGATGTGTTCATTATCAATTTTGAAATAAAGATTACTGTCAGTTGTGCCTTTGCTAAAACCTAGTTTTTGCAGATACTTATATAATCTTGCATATGAGGTTCTTGGGGCTTGTTTGAGTCCATATGATGTTTTCCTTAATCTAAAAACCATATCTCCTTTGTCAGACAACTGGAATCCTTCCATTTTCTCAATGTAGACTTCTTCTTCCAACTCTTTATTCAGGAATGCTAACTTGACATCCATCTGGTAAACTTTGAAATCTTTGTAAGCAACAAAGGCAAGAAATAATCTAACTGCTTCTATTCTTGCCACTAGAACAAAATTTTCTTCAAAGTCAATTCCATCAACCTGATAATATCCTTTGCACACCAATCTTGCTTTTTTTTTCACAACTTCACCATCTTCATTCAATTTATTCTAGAAGACCCATTTAGTTCCAATTAAATTATTGTTTTTAGGTCTAGAAATAAGATCCCAAGTATGATTCTTTTCAATTTGCATTAATTCTTCTTTCATTGCTTTTACCCAACTTTCATCATTACAAGCTTCATTCACTAGTTTTGGTTCAACTTTTGAAATCAAACAATACTCCATTGGTTCTTCTACAAATTTTCTTCTAGTTTGAACACCTTTATTTTTGTCTCCTATGATCTGATCTTTAGAATGATTCAACCTTACATATCTGGGGGTTTTGGGGTTTTTATAAACTTTTGATTCTTGATCTTGTTCCTCATCATCTGCACTAGCTTCTTGAGTTACTTGATTTTCCCATGCAGTCTGAATCTAAGTTTGAGTTTGAACTTGTTTTCCATTAGTTGGACTTTCATTTTGATCATCTGATTCATATCCATAGAACCTGAAAGGCCTCTCCTTCCTTTCATCAATTATGACATTAACACTTTCAACAATCTTCTTCAATCTCTTGTTAAAGCACTAGTATGCCTTGCTTTGATTAGAATAACCCAAAAATATTCCTTCGTCACATCTTGGATCAAACTTGCCTACATCTTCATCTCTCTTGATATAGCACTTACTACCGAAGACTCTGAAGTATTTCATAGTAGGAGCATGACCAAATCATAGTTCATAAGGTGTTTTACCAGTATTACCTTTGATGTACACCTGATTAAGAGTGTAGACAACAGTACTCATAGCCTCTCTCCAATAGGCATATGGAATATTTGCCTCCATCATCATGGTTCTAGTAGCCTCTTGAATAGTCTGGTTCTTTCTTTCTACAACTCCATTCTACTGAGGAGTCCTATGAGCAAATAACTATCTTCTTATCCCATGCTTTTCATAGAATGCATTAAACTCACCAGAGGTAAATTCTCCACCTCTGTCAGATCTCAGACACTTCATCTTCACTCTAGTCCCATTCTTTACCATAGCCTTGAACACTTTGAATTTGTCAAGAAATTCTAATTTCTCTCTCAAGAAAGTGACCCACATCATTCGGGAGTAATCATCAATCAACAACATAAAATATTTGTCTCCTTGCAAACTCCTAACCCTAGTAGGACCACATAAATAAGTGTGCACAAGTTCCAATAATCTACTTGAATTTTCTTCTTTACTTTTGAAAGTAGTTCTACTATGTTTGCCCAACTAACATTCCTTACACATGCTATTAGCATGTTTCACAAGCTTTGGAAGATCTCTTACAACCTGAGTAGTGAATATCTTGATAATGTTATCAAAGTTTACATGATACATTCTCCTATGCCATAACCAACTCTAATCAATCTGAGCAATCAAGCAACTTTCACCAGTACCACTTAAATGAAAGATATTATCTCTAGTCTGTGTACCAGATGCAATCTCATTTCCAGAGCTTTCTAAAATTCTACATTTTCCATATTTGAATCAGAGATCATACCCTTTGTCAACCAACTGTCCAACACTGAGAATATTATGTTTCAGCCATTCTACATATAAAACATCATTAGTGTTATTCTTACCATCAAAAGAGATGGATCTTCTCCGACGGATTCTACCAGCTGAGTTATCTCCAAACTTCACAATTCCACCATCATATCTTTCCAAACTTACAAACTTATCAACAATCATATGAGGAGAACATCCACTGTCAATCATCCATTCAACCTTTTCTTCAACCTGAGTAGCTAAGGAACTTTCCACATTCATACAGGTAGCAGATTTAGCAGACACCAGATCTTCTTCTTTGATAGTAGTGAACACCCAGTCATTTCAAGAGGTACTTCCCTTATCAAATTCATCATCTGTGACTCCTTCATCAACAAATTCTTGGACATAGTAGCATTTTTTTGAACCCTAGTTCTATTATGGTTTGGCTTTGAAATCCTCTTTGGACATCTTGAAGCAAAATGACCAATCTTATTGCAAGTAAAACATTTAAAAGGCAACTTTACTTCATACTTACTAGATCCTCTTGGTAATCTTTTGGCAATAACGGCTTCAAGTTCTTCAAGCTTAGCTTCATCTTCTTCAGCTTCATCTTCTTCAAGTTCCTTTCATTCTTTCTCATATTTGGTTAATCTTCTTGAAGAGCTTTCACCTAGATCAAATCTTTACTTTTTGAAAACACTCGCCTTAAATGCAAATTCTAATTTAGGAAGAGAATCACCAAACTCACTCATTTCAAATGCTAAAATCTTGCCACCCAACTGATCCCTTGTAACAGTTATCACAATCCTGATCTCTTCAATAGTAGTAACTTTATGCTTGTCAAAATCAGGTAAGGATCTAAGCACTTTTGAAACAATATCTGATTCTTCCTATTTTCCACCAGCACACCTGATACCACACACAAGTTCATTCACCTTCTACATATAGGAAGTGATGTTTTCATCTTCACTCATCTTTAAACTTTCATAAATAGCTCTCATACTTTGTAACTTAGCACATTTGACATGTGCATCACCTTCATATAGATTTTCCAATTTCTTCTAGATTTCATGAGTAGTTTGTAGTTCCAAGACATTTGTCATTTCTATATCAGTTAGAGCACTCAACAAGGCTTCCTTAGCTCAAATGTTGTTTTCAACACCTTTGATTTGATTTGGAGTTGTAGGACCATTCTGTGAAGGCTTATACTCATTCTTAGTTATCGACCAATAAGGATCACCCATGCACTACAAATAACAATACATCTGACTTTTCCAAAGATAGTAGTTTGTTCCATCAAATCTCAGACTATCCTTTTTGTATGTCGACATCTTGGATCTCCTTAAGTGTCAACCTTCTTTTAGAGGAACTTAGCTCTAATACCAATTGTTGAAATAAGAGAAGACAACTGAGAGGGGGGGTGAATCAGTTGTCTCAAAAATTTTAACTTTTGTTGTGTTTAAGCTTCTTTACCACTTACTAACAAATTAATGATATAACTATGAAAGAATGAATCATCAACACATGAGCAGAAACATATTCAACACACATAACACAAAGATTTTTATGTGGAAACCTAGTTAAGGGAAAACCATGGTGGGGCTTAACCCACAAGATTTATTCTTTGTTAAAAGAATAGAAAATGGGAAGGCATTTGCCTTCAGGCGTACTGCCCAGATCTCACTATCTACAAAATACATAAATGGTTATCACATAAAGGATGAACTGAGAAACTAAATCTTCACTATGCCAAGATTCAGTTCTATTTAAGCTCACAATACCACTGCTCTTCCTCCATATACTTCTTCGCTACCTTCGTATCATCACACTCTTCTTCTTCTACTCTTCTTTTCCTCTACTCTGCCTTTTCTTAGAATCTTATCATTTTCTCTCAAGGACACACTTTCCATGACCCAACTACAAGTATTTATATGCTACATCAACCTTGGAATGAGTCATCAAGGTTGGTATTACATTCATCAATCATTGGAACAATATCCAAGGTTGACATTACAAATATTTACAAAAAGCACTTGTCTCAATATAAAATACTACGTGTGGATCACTACACTATTGGCCAAACATAATTGGGACTCAAATCTTCCTTAAACAACATGCCACACTTCAAATAACTTCTCTTTGATCATCTGCAACATGTATGAATCATCCGGTTAGCTAAGACTAGAAAGAACAACAAGACTGAATGAGAAATCTTCAATTGCGAGCTTAATCTTCAATGCAAACCACCAACACAATTGGCACATGATCCAGAGACCACAACAAGCACAATGAAATCATTAAAAGCAACTGCACCATCTCAAATCAACAGAATCACTTATATCTTCATACCAAAACTTAAGAACACCAACTGTCATGACTGTCACACTAGAAAGATTGCTTGCAGACCTCCAAACCATGAACCACTTGAGTTGAGAATACACACCAACCTCCTAAACATAATTTTGGAACTGTAGACTATAATATTCTAATGCAGAGCAATCTAGACCAAATTCTTGTCACTTTGTTGCCTATGAACAAATGCAAAACTTGGTTCTACTCAGGTGATCATAACTTCATCAATACTTCATCTAGACCTCTCAAATCTTAACTAGAGCAACTTTAGACAATCCTCTATAGACCCTTTAGTCCATAGACTCTGATCTTCATTTCACTAGAAATATGGAGAAATCTACTATACTTGTCTGCACTGTCTTTACTGTCTCTGACAAGGAGATATGTTGACATCAATGACAACACATCATAGGCACATATTTGCAATAGTTTGGTCATTTATATGTAGTTTTTAATAGTTTTTTAGTAACATATTGTTGTTTCTATACTAGTACAAATAGGAGTCTTCAAATCTAAACCAAAGTATAAATTGCCTCGCAATGGCACCAAAATGTTGGTTCCCAAAATAACTGCAACCCAAAACCCTAAAACATTTTAGAAATCACCTAGGCCAGGGGTGTTGTCAAGCTAATTGAAAGAGGTTTATCGAAAGGTTAAGTAGAATTTTAACCAACTACAAGAGTGGGTATACTCCTCTACACTTCAGGCTCACCTAGACCTAGGAGGGATATTCTTAGAGGCATAAAATAGAATACAAATAAACAAACACTGCCATACCCAGTGTACACTTGACCCCAAGAGCTATCACTAGGTCAAGACAAATTGGCTGTATAGGCCTCTAACTAAACTGATTCAACTATACGAATGTACATGCACAAGAAAGATGGTTTTTCCCTGAACATAGGCAAATGATTTGTCTGATTTTAAAGAATGTTTGGTCCCTCTCCAATATGGACCGATGCCTATTGAATTGGGCAATAGAGTTATAGAATGTAAGGAGGAAAGGAAATATGCAGTAAAGGATCAACATAACTAGGCATACATCTACATATATGACATTCAAATAGATCTTCCTATAATGGACATACTCAACAATCCAAAAGAGAATTGCAATAATTCATATGCAAAAATGAAATGATAAATACAAAGTCGTGTATTAACTTAGATGTTATCATACATCTCCAAACCTCTATTACAATCATACCAACAAATGTGGTAATGAAAAATACATAATTGTGATTATTTATTTACCAAAATCAATACAAACTCCCATGGAGACATACCATTATATTCAAATCTATATTACATAATCTTCCTACTCCATGATGAATAAATCCATTCACTAACAAACCTAACAGATCATGTGTTGATGCTAGAGAAACTCCTTAGGCTCTCACAGACCAGACAATTGGCTCAGTGACCAACCCTGAGAGTGTCTTTCAAACATGTTTATATAACATTATAATTCAAACTAGAGTAATCGTGGATGTGGAAAGAGAAGACAACCAAAAAGAACCGTTGCCCATGTTGCAATAACTTCATTTTGTGTTCTTGGAGCACGTCAACATGGAACCACCCATGAAATCAACTGAAATAAAAGGTCCACCCATGCCATGGGTACAAGAAATTTAATGTAAAGGAGTTACAGTGGCATGGGCAAGCAGGAAATCCATCTTCCACAAGCAATCAGGCTTTGAAGAAGCATTAATACTGACCAGGAGGGTTGCTGAGTAGTCCCGTCATGTTTTGAATAGCAGAAAATACCCTTGGAAGGAAAAAGGTTTGGGCTCCAACAAATCAGACTTTAGAGGTCAAGCCTTCCACCTTTCAGCTTGCATATCTAGAATAGGAAGGAGGAAATCCTTGAGCTCCGCTTTTGTATAGATATGAATGTGTCAAGAATCAGGCCTTCACCTTTTCACTTTACGCCATGATGTCACAACCACATGGTAGCTTCCTGTTGTTCTGCAAGCCTACCATGGGCCCACCTAAATGGCTCTACTAAATGGTAGAATGCCTTAGAAAGATTACCACCCATTGGGGGTTGGGCGTCGGGCCTTCCACTTTCTGTCTTCCATGAAGATGAAAGGAAGGAAGCCTGAACTCTGACCTCTGACATACTTAGTTCTACATTGGCCTCATCCAATTTTGACCTTAGGCCTTTGCTGTTTCGCCTACTTGGAAGAATAGAGAACATCAAAACCCTGACCCCTAAAATCTGCTTTACTTAGTAAAATTTTCAAACCTTAGGCAGACTTCGACCCCTGGGCCTTCTTCCTTCCATCTTGACCATTTGAAAGAGGAAAGAGAGGAGCCCCGCTAGCCAAAACTACCATGTGTCCTCATTCCATAGTTCCACAAGCTGGTTGTGGGTCCCCCCAAAATGCTCCATAGAATGGTAGAAATCCTTAGAAAGAATACTTGTCGAGAGTCAGCCACTGGACCTTTTCCCCTCTGCCTTCTTCAAAGGAATGAAGAAGAGCCAACCTCTAAACTCCACCTCACACTTCATACACAAGTAAACTTGTTGGACTTTGGACCTTGAGGCTTCTCCTTGACACTTTCCCTATAGAAGATCAAAGGCCAAAAGCCTGAAACTCCAAAGTCTACCTCACTTAGATAAATTTTAGAGCCTAATTTTGGATCAGATAGATAGGGAAAGATGGAAGACATGAACTCTAAACTTTGAAACTATGACAAAGGTGAAAATGCAAGGAAACACTTAGAGTTTTTTGGACTTAATCATTTTTGTAGTTTCCTATCTTGCATTTTCAAAAGGAAAACACATGAAAACCTAAGGAAGATATCTCTAATCGATTATAAACTATAGGTTCAACAATGGAGGATTCAGATAGAAATTGGGGACAAAAGGGGGCATGTTGGGAACTAGTTTTTTCAGGTGTCAACACATAGGCCCCATATCATGACTGTATTAGGTAATACCATCTCTCTATATATCTCATAATGACAAAAAAACCAGAAAAGAATGGGACTAAACAAAACCACAAATTAGAATCTAGATCATCACTAAAACATCTATGGGCATAGACAACCCACATCAAAGTCATATATGCAACTTGTAAGCATAGACAACCTAAACACTACACAACCTGTAGATCTCACAATGCATCATGCAAACTCAATAATACATGTATAACTCTATCAAAAAAATATAATAAAAAATAAACCTATAAGTCTACAATGACTCAAGCACTAAATCATCCCAGATTCAATTTTTCATCAATTCACAAACACACAATAAGTAAAGGAACCAAAATGATCTCAAACTGATACAAACTTAACAAACCTTAGAATATCATCTCTAACCCTACTTCATTATGTAGTTCTCAGAAATACCTTTCTAATGCCTATAAGAAATCTAAAATCCAACTCCGTATGCACAAGTTATGCCTAGTCAAATCTTAAAACACATATTTAGCTTCCAACTAGCAAAACACTGTCAATTTGGCAAAATCTAGAAAAATATCTATCATCACAATGTAGTATGTAGAAAGAGATTTTTTCAACTACAAAAAGTTAAAATTTTAACATCCTGGGTGAAAGTTATACCCCCTAGAAAAAATCTGTCCACCTAGGCTTATGAAGAAAAAACTAGTGGCTCTTCGGTGGCCAGGTGGTGGTAGGCCAATGGGGGGTAAAAAAATTTACATTTTTTCACAGTAGCCAAAATATGCCAAATTTAATGTCAATCTTCAAGTCTCGAGCCTCCTGGACTCAATGGCGAGGTCCATTTTTTCCTAGGAGGTCATCTTTGAAAGCTCCTCCTGAAAACCTTTTTAGTGAAAACCCAAAACAAGATCTTTTATCCATGATTTTTCAATGCCCATATCTGCAAAAAACAACCAAAAATATGCAACCCCAAAACCTTCAATCTGCAAAAAAAATTGCACAAAATCCTCATATCTTGCAATGTCTTCATTCTTTTCCTACAAGTCCATGGATCCCAATATACACAAAAAATCTACTCATAGCTAGGGTTATCAAACAGGGATTTCCTCCCACAACCAAGCAACAAACATCTGATATCAAATGTTGGAAATATATAGCCATATAGACTAATTTCTCATAACCCAATAAGAGATTAATGTGCAATAATAACTAAAAATCCACATGCAAAAGAAATAGACAATCATACCATCAATGGGTGATAAAAGATATACCCTGGGAAAACCCTCATTAAGGGAAAAATGCAGCCTCCAAAATCATCCATGTCTCATGTATCATTTAGCAATAAAGATTACAATACATACGCAAAGATCACCTATGAAACATCAAGCTCTTTACCTCCACTCCATGTGAACAAGCATGCAACCACACATCAAATACCACTCTTGAAACTCTCACAAATGCAACCTGTAAGAGATGCCCAAACAAGTTAAACCCAACCAAGGGTAACAAACCCTCACCTCACTCTTCAACAACTACCCATGTGTTTTTTTTGTAAACATAAGCTCACACAAATACAACATGTGGTATGGTAAAACCATCTTCCCTAAAACCATGAATCTACAAAACCATTGAAACCCACTTAATTATTGGTACTAAGTTTTCCTAATAATTAAATAATTAAATAATTACAAATAAACACAATGTTACATACAATGATTACAAGTGGTGCCAAATAAATATCCAATGTGGCTAAACACATCACGTACGATGCACCACAAATAAACATTTATTTTACATAATAAAATAATAGCAATGTTATGGAATATGTACAACACAATTACTTCAACATCATAATCTACATGTCCTACTCATATATTTAGTCTATAAAATTCCTTGGTGTACTATTGCACATTCTTCTCCTTCTATTTCAATTTTTGCAACTTTTTGAACAAATAAATTCCAAGAATAAACTTTTATTTTAACTTCAGCACCATTCATTCCTAAGATTTTATCTTTTCTTTATCTTGTACTATCTCTTAGTCTCCACATGATCCCACCATAAAGATGTGTGTCCTTTCAATTTTATGTAGGCAAACTTCACCTTTTTTAGGTCTTCAATCAATTAAAAATCAAAATACTTCTCCATCTTTGATATCCAATCAATCAATTCTTCTAAATTTAGATCTCCATGTAATTAGGAGTGTCCAACCTAAGTTTACTATGGATTCTCAATATTTTCAATAAGAACCTTCTCTCTAGTTCATTTCCATTGTGATCTTCAGTATAAATTTCTAATGCTTCAACTTCACTTTCATTGTCACTAATAGCTGTTGCATGTACTCCTCATCATTGTGCTATCTCCATCACATCCAATCTAGTCATAATAGCTCTCACCATTTTTTCAATTGCTACATCACCAGCCCATGGTTCTCTTCACCCTTATCCCCTATGTGCCATGTTTTATGGATCCTCTACAATTGTAGGGTTTTATCCTCTCAATTCAACTACAACAAAAACTCTTTGAATTCCTTCCCTCACATTGTCATATTCAGTGGATCTGATACCAAATGGTTTAGATTACAACTTGGGGTTTTTCCAAACAACCAAATTGAGCAAGTTGAATCAATCCATGTACTCCAACAATACAAACTTGGTGGACGAATTACAATTTAGGAATTAAAAAATCTACTCTTCAAGAAAATGCCATATGTATCCAAGAAAACACCTCCCTCTCTTTACAAACTATTATGTATTATTCCATCTGGTATCCTCGTAGGGCAAGTATCCTTTTAGGGATATATATCTTCAATTTGTTGGCCACTCTACAGAAAAAGAAAACGTCAATCCTCCCTAAACAACCGACAGCCTGTAGAATCTCTTTCATACATCTTATCTCTTTAGGGAAAAATAATCATTTCCAAAATACACCCCCCTCCAATCTCCATTCCTACTACTAAAATATAGATTCTCCTTCAGATAATCAGTGGGCAATGCCTCCTCCTGACATGCAGACTATTTCCTTTATGTTGTCGAACCCCCTTAACAAAGGGTATCATCCCTTTTTATATCTCACCGAAATAGGAGATATAACAAGAGACGCATTGCATCGGGTTCCTATCGATGTTGTGTTGAGTGTAATGAGTGTTGTTATAGTTAATTAATGTGAAAGTTTCATTTAATTTGTTATTTATTGTAATCGAAGAACATAAAATATTAAAGAACTGAACATTTTTAGGTGTTTTGAGATTGTTTGTTTGTACATGTCAATCGATGTTTTATTTTGCAATCAATAGATGCATTAAAGACTTTGGAAGTCTTGAAAAGCTGATGAAAGTTTTTTCATTAAATGTAGCAATAGTTACATGTCAAGTTCTTTAAAACTTATTTTAAAACTTAGATTAAAACTTATCAATAAATGGTATTTTTTGTTCAACTACTGTGTGTTTCATTGCACAAGTTTTGGTCATACCACTAAAAATAATTTTTTGGTACCTTTCACTAAGCTTGCTGATGTGGCAAGTCATATGATGAATCTCCTGACCTCTCCCAAACATGCTTCCAAATTTGATTCAAACAAATATAAGATATGTATAATATTCTCTTCCATTTGGAAAGATATCAAAGTCCTGATTTGATCATATTTCTGAGTACTACATTGAATAAAACAATACAAACATTCTTGCAAGTAATCAATTCATATATCCAATTTCATCTGGAAATCATCAAATAGAGGATTGTGAAGAATGATTCTCATATAACTAAAAAGTCAAAAGATATGCAATGCACAAATCAAAAAGCATAGAAAACTAAATAATGAAACAAAATGAAAAATGTGCAATGGAATTTTGGATACTTCCACTTTTTATCCATGGGACAGAGAAAAGAACCACCTCCCCTGTATTTTGTCTATATGATGGACTGAATCATTTTAGTACTTCATTTTTTATTATAAATTGATCATTTTCAAAATGAAATATGTATAGATTGGGAAGATATAAATTACTTTTCAAGGTATTGGGGTTTAGATATAAATAACACTCGTAAGTGACAAATTCCATTAAGGTCACATCCATCTAAATTACATTCTGGTTAGATCGGGAAGATATGAATAACTTCAATGACAACAAGGAAGGTATAAATAACATTACTGAATGGAAAGAGGTTTTAAAAAGTTAAGGACTTGAACACACAAGAGTACAATATCCAACTGTAAGCCAAAAGAGAACAGTCTGTGGAACGTGCCCAAATCTGACTGAAACTTTTTCCCAAATAGTGGCCTTCTTGAACTAGAGTGAGCAATGGAACAAATAGTACAAATTCAAAAAGCATCCTAGCCCAATAATAGATTCTTTGCAATAAGCTAACACATACTCACGTGCACTACAACCTTGGTACCATTAAGTAATAGCATAAAACTAGCTTTGGACCAGCTTCCCTAACTTAAGTATGCACTAAATTGAAATTTGTTTTATTTAATGAAATCCCACCAGAAGCATGCTATCACAAACCATGGAGACCAACCAAAGATTGATATCCCATGTAATTATTGTATATACTGGCAGTGGAGAGCTAAAATTTGTGTGGCCAGAAATCATACGTCGGACATTATTAATAAATATATGAGAATTTGCAGGCACATTCTCTAGACAAATAATAAATACAAATGAAGATTTAAACATGACTTTAATCTGAAATTCTCTTGAGTGCCAATAAGGATTTGTTTTGTTGCTGATACCCACAACAATGTAAAAGTAGACCAGTATCTTATAGTGGCATATAGTTATCAGCATCTAAGATTTGTATAAATTTAGAAAGATAATTCTAAAAAAGCTCATTAACTATGGCACTTCAACAATTTTATATAACAAATTTGGAATAAATGTAAAGAACACATTCACAAATAAGATAAGCTTGGCATTACATTTGTTTTGAATTGATAGAATTGCATTTTGACTTTTAATTTTTTGAAGGAACACATTAATTACGAGAGGACAAGAAGAGACAATGTAAATCAAGTTCAAAAACCATCTAAATATATACTATGTATATATAAATATAGATGTGTACTTTCATTTACAAGGAGAAGCTTGCATCAAGAAGAGAACATACAATCAAGTAAATCTGGAAAAGCACATGAACATGAGCAAAATGAAAAGTATATGTAATAATACTTAAAGAAACCAAAACTGAAAAACAAAGTCTTTGTGGATAGAGCTATATGCAAGTCAAAAATGAGAGTTTATTGTTATAACAACCATGTGAGTCAGAAGGTCCAAAATATTCACTTGTTATATTGCTGTTAATCTCAGCTAGGCTCAGAGAGATGAAAAGAGATAGCTGGGAAGCATTGCAGCTAGGTTGTAAGTGAAGACTGTATCTTTAAGAAGACAAGGAGTTCTAGATTCTGATGCATTTGTAGTGTGCTGGGAAAAGATTCCCACTAAAAAATGGAGATAAATATGTTGTTTAGCAAGGTGAGGCAATGGAGTTGATTGTGTTAAATACTTAAAGCTATTTGTTCACTTTAGGAAGCAAATGTTGATTCTAGCAATAATCTAGTTCAATGGAAGCTGAAGCATATTACGACATCAACTAGTTATGAGCAATATTGCATATAAATAGGGAGAACATGCATATCTGTGAATTAACATGTTGTCTTTTCACTATGCAGCAAATACAAAATGAGGTCCATTAACATCGAACTATGACATAAATAGAAGGAACAGACATACGATAACATAGCCAGTATTGTGAGAGAGTTTATAAATCTGCAAGTAGTAAATTTCCACTATCATAGTCCAATTTTTGAAAAGCCTAGAAAACATAAACATATAACATGGTCTGTAATATAGAGAGCACAGAGAGTATCAAAGAGGTTTCGTGTATAAGCTATATGTAACAAAAATGCGGTTTCATATTCTTTAACAATTGGCAGGCGATGCCTATGTAATTCAGATTGCTTGTGATGTTGTGCTGTATTTGCTTCCTACAAGATGAGTGTGAAGATGACTGTGAGCATAGTTTATTGGAGAGAACAAGTGACAAGGAGGAAACAGTATAGTGTTGGTGAACAAGTTAAACTTGTTTGTTATAATTTTTGTTTGTAACAAAGAAGTTGCAAGAAGAGTAAGGATGTACCTTAGTATATTGGCATGATGTGATCATTCTCTAGCACAAGATGCATTAATGATGACATTGCTCTTATTCAATGTAAAGTGTCCATTTTTTCTGAAGTCTTGCAACATGAAGATTACTGCTGATTTATCTTCGAGGTACTTATCATAGCTGATCTTTTGCAGGTTTGGTAGCAACATTTGAATGATATTGTTGGCACAAGAAGAATGTATTGTTTTCTTGTTGTCAGTGGTTAGAATAGTTTTGAGGTCATGCGAGTAGATATAAGTGATTTGTTCATTGCATCTATCACATTGGGTAGTGCCATTGTCAAGCGCTCCATAGGAATTGAATTTATAATTGCATTTTGAGCAAAATGCATGGAAAGGGCTGGAAAATGCATTGGCTATTTTCAATGTTCCTTGTACCTGCAATACATATGGAAGGATTATATAGTTAGCAAGTCATTTATTTTGTTAATTATATTTAAAATTTGCAAGCCAAAAAAATGGAGATTTTGGGAGTAGTTACCTCAAATGTTGATTGCAGCAAACTGTTCAAGCGATCCAAGATCTTTTTGTCATTCAATGCATCAATATACGTTGATTGGCAAGTGTGAAGCATGTTGTCTTTGGCATTCATTCATTTGACAATATTTTTGAAAAGTATCACTGGAAATTCATTCCTTTGGAGTTGTTCTTCCATTCTTAAGAAATGGTCCTCTAAATTCTGGTGCATTTGTAGCTGTGAGTGTAAATAGTGTAAGTAAAAAATGAAACTGTAGAAGAGTAATGAATGTTAATTGGAAAGCAGGTTCTAGAAGGAGAAACTATTTAAACTAGAAAGGACACAATGGAAGCATAAATAGGCTATCAAGGATGAGCAAGCCAAATCAAACACAATATACAAGTGACCTTCAAGATAGAATACATGAGAAGAAGAGCACCAAGGCCTTGTCAATGCTGATGCAATATACATCCAAAATTCATGAAAAACCATGAGCACAAGAGTGAACATTTTTTCATACACCAAAGTCACTAGAATCATTGGTAATGATAAAACTAAAAAGGGGGTAATTTCTTGTTAATACAAGTAGGATTGAAAAAAATCTTTAGATTGTTGTTGAAGAAATATCATACAATTACAAATAACTGAATAATTGAGACTTGAAACTAGAAGTCATTGTTCTACAAAACATGTACTAAACCAAAACAATGAATGGATACAATGTAAAGGATATTTTTGATTGATGCAAGATCTAAGTTGAATCTTTTGACCAAAGAAAGTTGATTGGCCATAGAAGTTTGTACCGTAGATTAACAGAATCCATTTCCACAACAACAGATCTAGCAATAATATAAATCACTTGCAATAAAAACAATATAAAGTAATAAAGGAATACAAGCTTGTCCCAGATACACTATATTTGACTGTCTCCTACATTGATAGGTTGCAGAGGAATACAAGCTTGTCCCAGATACACTACATTTGACAGTCTCCTACATTGATAGATATCTTTCCAAGAATGCAGTGAACAAGCAACGGATCTCACTGCATTATCAGGATCAAATTTTAGAGATAGATTAGCAGAATCCATTTCCAAGTTTAGTACGATAAACAGAGTTTTACAGAAGCTTGATGGTTTAATAGTGGTATAAGTGAAGAGTTTTTATGAGACTACAAGCACCATTTCTAGCACCAAAGAGACCTCTAATTTGCAGCAACAGAGGGATGGGAAAATAGAGATTTTGGATCTAAACTTGTGTGCCTCTCCCTGATGATGATGATACTGTTCAGGATGCCATTGCCACTGCATGGACTAATAAGTTGGTTGTGGATTTTCGCAGAGCTTCTGATGTTGAAGCTCATAGAAAAATCAGTATTCCTCTATTTCAGTCTTGGTGGGCAGACACCCACTACCCAAATCAGTAGGGGCTCTTTTTGTAGAGTAACCACAATCATTTGTCTCCTAAAGATGAAGTTGATAGTAAGATAGGAAGTAAAATTGGGTTTAGAACTGTAAAGGGGCAATACTTACAGAACAGAGCTCAACCACCTTGGTTGCAACTATGAGCCACAATCAGAAATGGGGGAAAGAAAGTACAATTTTTAAGTCTTTTGTCAGTGTTTCATTCTTTTGGAGTCTTCCTCTTACTATACACCATTAATAAGATTAGTATAAATGCTTTCAAAAATATGTGTGACATTTGAGAAAATGCTCATTTGCTAGATATTATTTCCATCTAGCATTAGTGTGGAGGGAAGTGGATGAATGCTATTTTACCTCCGGTTCGTGTTGTGTTTATTATACATTGTTATATGCATGCTAGATATGATAGTCTTGCCTTGCTTCTCAGAATATTTTATAAGCTTTTTCTTCCAATTAGAAAAAAGTTTAGGAAAATTGAATTTTGAAATCAATCAAAATTTTCTCTGAGTAGTAGATCAATATCCTTCTTGAAAAAAGCCTCACTGTTTAGCATTGGGCTATTATTCTTGTTGTTATAGGGCCTCCCTACTTGACAAGTTTGTCTAACCTAACAGAATGAGCAGTTATGCAAACAACATGCTAGGAAAAGTGCAATTATCAACATTACAAGTTTGGTTTGTATCTACATAGACTAAAGAGATCCTATTGTGAACTCATGAATGCCTGTTTGGGAAACAACTGCACCCTGGACTCTGTCCTCTATTGATAAAGTACAAAACTTGGGCTTATAGACAATGGATTGATCAGTGTCAAAGAATGTACGACCTACGACTATTATGAGTTATGATCACTGATTTTATTGTTCTATTTGCTTTAGCAGTGCCAAAATATAGTAGGAAGAAAAAATGGTTGACAAGATTTTAGAGGAAACTAAACTGGTTTTATCTGCTAATTTGGAATAGCTTGAATGTTTGCCTGCATAGAGTCACATATGACAACATATGTTTTAGCAGAATAGAATCATTCTTCATTGGTCAACAAGTAATAGTTAAATAGTACTGTAGCATATCTTTTTCTTTTCAAGCTTAACACAATTTTGTTCTCTTAAATTGTGAGAGCCACCTATTGTATTCATCATGCACACTACCAATACACATAGATTTATTCAATTTCAAATCTAGAAGAAAATGTCCAACGACTTCTACAATTCATGCTTTAGGTTGAAGAGCACCATGTTAGATTAGGACTCTAGATTGGGTCATGCTATTTCAAATTTTATATTTCTACATTCGAGAAAAGTATGAAGTTTTAGAGTAGGGACTTTAATATCTAAAGCCATTAGCTAATTGGGAGAATAGAGGTGGTCCACCCTATCTTTAGGTTGTCTAAAATGTATTCAACTTGAGGCTAGCCTGTACATCAGTTTGTGGGCAGAAGACTGCTAGTTTGTTCTGGATGTACAGGAACCAAGCAGAAATTTAGTTTATTTTTATAAGTTGTTTTTCCTTATAGATTGAGTAGGCTTAGACTGATGGAGCCGAATCCGAATTACTCTTGAATTTCCTGCTTTAGGGTTTTGAATTTTCTTGCTGTATTTGGTTTGATCTTTTTTCTTATTTTGTGACTTTTCCATGTTATTTTGCCTAGTAGAAATAGAGAGTAGAAATTTAGGGAAATTTGTGATTTTTAACAGAATGTGGCCAATAATTTTTATTCTGTAATGCATATACGGAATGTGTGCTATAAGCGAAGCAAGGAAGGAAGAGGAGGTTTTATATAAGGTGGATTATCAGTATATGGACATGATTTGGGTAAGATGGGGAGATATGGTGCTGTAGCAGGTTTACACTTGGAATTCATAGATTCATGTTTGCCTTTGCCAGTCCATTGTCAAAAATATATGAAAAATACCTATGAACATAAACAAACTAGAAGAAATAAAAGAATTGTAAATTGGAAAGAACATTATTGATATTCAAATGCTTTAAACAACACCACAAACACTTGAAGCACTTTGTCAGTTTGCTCAATTTTTTGTGTACCTGTGCCTTGTCAAATTCAGAATCTCCATCTTGTACATCCATAATGTATTGGAGAGCTATTTTTTGACTTATGTAACCAATACACCTATAGTGCCTATAGCATATTGTTCTTTACTTGCCAACAATTGTTTTATGGTTGTGCTAGGGATGAATCTATAGTCTAGATACAAATTCGCCAAATGATTTCCACTATTGATGACTTGGTTAGAATAAATATGTAGTCACAATCACTATGATCATAATCTGTTTTAGGTGCAATTTGGAATTTGGATATGCATAGTCTTGAACCTGGAATTATTTTGTCTTCATAATGAGGAACAAAATCAGCAGTTACATTCAGGGTAATGGTCATTTCACCTTTTTATCTGTTAGGTCTGCGTGAAGCACTTCATGTGTCTTATTTTTTTTATCTAGTATAGCTTTATACTTGGCAATGACATCACCCTAAAAAATGTTGCCTACTTTATGAGCATTCAAGTCCTCAACTGAAACTACATTTAAAATCTTTACTTTCGATCTGTAAGAATGAAAACAAATCTAGTTCAAGTGTACAATTTTGATAAGGTATAGCGTAGATATGACTAAAGAATATTGTTTACCTTTTCAATGATTATTGATTGGTAGTTTCCATTTGTTCTTTTGGTCTTTTGGCATTGTCCATTGTAACCTATTTTTTTCTATCAATTTGTCATTTGCATAGATTTGTGTAGGCACAACCATAATATGTTGTTGTTCTAATGTTATAGAAGATTATGTATAATTGGTATTATGCAATAAAAGAAAAAGACAAATTTGTAGGCAAAACAAAATGAAATTCTATTGAGATGATGAAGCTACACAGAATACATGTCTTTTGTTTGTACATATTCAAAAGACTATTCTTTTTTATTCATTTGTCCGACAGGATTTTCACAGTGTTGGTTTAGATGTTTTTTATCAAAAGTAGGTGACATATTTAAGAATATTCAATGTTTTGAGAAGGTTGAAATTAGGGAAAATTAGCGAGATGGTTGCTCCAATATGCTTTTGATTTGTAAATTAGAAAATTTTGTGTCAGTAAATTAGATCATACATGATAGATCAATGGTCTACATAGAGCATGAGATTTGTAAAAAGAAAAAAATTATTGATTTGGATGTTAGTGGACAAAAAATAGTTGACATATTAAAAAGCATTCAGTGTTTTGAAAGGGTTGAAAATTTAAAAAAGTAGTGAGATGATCACTCCAATATGCTTCTAATTTGTAAATTAGGAATTTTTGTGTCAATACATTAGACCACAAATGATTGATCAATGGTTTAGATAGAGCATGAGATTTGTTTAACAAGAATTGCATATTGTGGTTCTGCATATGATTTAGGAGTTGCTGTTTTTTTGTAGATTTCTATACACATATCAATGTTGAAATCTCCCACAAGGTACAAGATTTTGTTTCCATCAATACATGAGAATACTTGGTTGGTGATTGTTATATTTTCAGTATATGGAGCATTTGGTTTGGCATATAAGTTACATATGTTAATTTGATTGTTCATGGAACTTATTGTTAATGTTATTGCTTCTATATTTGATGTTGAATGTTGCGTTGTTTTAGAGACTAATATGTTTTTCCTAGTTAAAGACATTAATCCATGTATATGGTATGTAGACTAAAAGTTGAAATCTTTGAAAAGATTATTTGTATGAGGGTTTTGCATATATGTTTCTTAAAGGTACAAGATATCAGATCTAGCACCATGATATCAGTGTCATTGATCATGTCTTCTATATGTAGGTGTAGATTGTGAGTATTCAATGTACACAATAGTAGTTCTAAACTAGTCTTGTGTTTGATATGTTCATTTTCAAATTGCCAATGTTTTGTTCATTTTAGATGAGACATTTCAAGGACTACTTTTTTTTTTTTTTGTTTGATAAGAGGCTTTAACAAGAATAATGTGTGAATTGTTTTTGTTCGGGAAAGTGTTGTATATGTTAATCCATGTTGCCTTATGCCTGTAGGATCAAATGTCAAACCTTGCATTGTGAGCCCTTGAGATCTATGTATGGTTCTATCACAAGCAAGCTGAATCATAAATTGTTTTCTAATAGTTATTTTCTTGTTGTTTGATATTTTTTGGATTGGCCTAGTGATGCGAACTATAGGTGTCCATTGTTTATCAATACTATTGCTATAACATTGTGCCAATTTTGCATGTTGATCGTGGCCAATATTTGGGTCATTAAATTTTATCCAAACAATGTCAAAGTCATTGGATATGGTATATGCTTTAAATGTTCCATCTAATCCATTGACTAGACCAGCTTGTGTATCATAATTACCAGCATAGATTTCTACAAGGATGTTTGGTTTCAACAACATTTGAGATGGTAAAGATGTTGTATGATTATAGAGACATATTTCATTGTAATTTCCATCATGTTCATCAATTGCATTCAATATAGTTAGCTCTCCAAGAACTATTGATAACATATTTTAATTGTGCGCATCAACATCTTTCCTTTTGTAAAACAAAAAACAGAATGTTGGGTCCATGGGCAGTGAGCGTAAACAAGTCTAATTCAAATATTCTATATCATTATCTATTTGTGAACCTACACGTATTCTATTGAGTATTGCAATAAACTTCTCATCTGTTTGTCACATAGTTGATTGTAGTTCATAATATTTTATGTTGTCTTTCCAAAAGTTGTATGGCATTAATTCAATCAGTGTCGGTGTATTTTCAAATACAACTGAATCAAGTACAGGTTGTGCTTGATACAAATCACCATATAAAATTTTATCAAGATTTCCAAAGTATGTAGAAGGTATTTGCATTATATCCCTTAATCGCTTGTCAATGTAACACAAGAAAGTTGCACCCACCAATGAAATTTCATCTACTAAGAGCACATGCAAGTGTTGATAATGCTTTAACATTGTATCTAAGATTTCATTGTTCAATGGAACAAATTCATATTTGTTGAAAGGTATGTGGAATGTCGAGTGTAATGTTACTCCACCTATGTTGTATGCTACTTTTCCTGTGTAAGCAACTATTAGACCTTTTGGTTTGTCCATATCACTATCAATGGAGTTATTATATATGCAAAGAAGAGATTGAAATATTTCTTTTGCAGTAAACATTTTTCTAGTGCATGCTCCACCTATTAGGAACAAGTGTAGTGGAGTTTTGTCAATTTTTAATTTCTTCAACACAATGTCTTTTACAATTGCTTGTTGTTCATTATTCAACGTCCATCTCAATTTGAAGTATTCAACATTGTCCATGATATGTGGATGTTTTCCAATTTCAAATTCATTAGAGAAATGACTTTTTGACTTGTTATGATTTAGTGTTTTAAAATCTTCTTCTATGTTGTATGATTCTTTGTGTGAATTTTGATTTGAAATGATTGACTGGTTGGGAATGTAATTATTTTTAGAATTGATCTCATCAATAGCTTTGTCAATATCACCCCATTTAGAGTTGATGTTGTAATTGTATTTGATATAGCTAGCATTAATTGTGTTTTCATGATATGAATAAGCATGATGCCATGAATGAAAACCATGCTTCAATGTTTTTCCATTTATTGTAAAGGGTACATAAAGCAACAATTATTCTCTACAATAATTTTTCAAGTCAGCATGTTTGTTGAAATTGATAAAACGAATGATATTTGGTTTAGCTTTGCAGTGCATTGGTTTGCCATCTTTTCTATATTTTGATATGAACTGTGCAAGACAAATATGCATTATTATTTCAAGTCATGCTAAGTAGTAATCTATAAAAGATTTACAAGACACATTTTCTGATTCATCTAGTTCATTATTCAATTGTTTTACAGACTTTAGAACAAAAGTTCAGTCACTATTAGCTCTTGTGTCAATAAATATACATTTTCTTGAGTTGTAGTTTAGTGCAAGGGATAGAACAATGTGGAAAGCTTGTTGTGAAGACATTTATTGAAGGTTGAGCATTGCATTTCCAAGTTTAGTTATCATTTTTGTAGCATCGATATTATTTTGGTGATGGTCCTTACGAATTCTTTTAAATGCACATGTCATTGTTTTATCCACTTTTGTCATATACGAGCTAAAATACATTGATGTAGCATATGCATTAAGCACAAATTGTGCATATGTATTTGCTTTCGATATCTCAAGTATTATTTTTGAAAAGTTGTTATTCCATATCTGCGAAGGGCTTCATTTTAAGAAAATTGTAGGTCTATGGATTGTTGATTTTATAGATGTGATGTAATCATCTTCATTCAAATTAATGTCTTTTAGAAACATTTGAAAGGAGAATAATTGTTCATAATTAAAATTGTTCTAACACAGAGAAGATATTTTTGCCATCAAAATTGTCTATTCATTTCTCTCGTTCAATGGTTCAAGAACCATAGTTTTTTTCATTGGTGGAAATGGGAAATTGTATTTGCAACAATGTTGTTTTGATTTATGGCATTTCTTTGTATGGTGGTGCTTGTGTAGGATAGCTATCTGAGGAGCCAAATCATTAGTGTTACAAGTGATATATTTGTCAACAAATTGTTCTATAATGGTTTTCTACTAGTGCAAGTTCTATAATTTTGTCTTGCATTTCATGTATACATTTAGATTCTGTGAATCTATGTATTAAGGTTCAATAAGGATTTTGGTCATTTATATCAAAGTCTGAGTCAATTTCATTTGTACAAGGCCCATTTACCATGTCACTTTCATCATTTGTTTCAAGAGATTCACTCCAGTACTTATTTAGTTCAACATTTTCTATTTTGTATCGCATTGTTTTCCTCAATTGGTTCAAAGCTTTCATTACAATAGTTGATCGTACCATCCCATTCTAATATGCATTTTTATACTATAGCCATCTTTTAAGGGCAACTGCAATTGTTTATGTTTCTTTGGTAGATCGTGGCAATGTGTTTTGTATAATGTTCATGTTGACTAGGACATTGATAATAGACCCAGTCAATCCCATTTGAGGTCTTTTGCATCCTAATTTCCATATTTGTGCAAATGCAATTCTCAGTGAAACAAGGCACTCTTCCAGTTTTGTAAGCATTTTTACATATTGTAAAGCTTTATTGATTCGAATATGTTGTGGTGTTGCATATTTAGGAATCTTGCATTGCTTCAATGTTTTATGGCATATACGACAAATACAATTTTTCAATACATTGTTATTTTGATTTGTCAGTTTATAATATGTTTACTTTTCTTTCTCTTTGAAAGTCATCATGTCCTTTTTAAAATGTAATGTCTAACAAATTGTGCATACATGTCTTGGTGTGTCTTGAATTTTTTTTTGAAATAATTCTATTGCTGATATTGAGTATTTGCTTTTGTTGGTTGTATTTTCCATTTTATGATTAGCATGTATTTGTTGTTTGATTTAGTGAAGCGATGTAGTGTTGCTATTTGCTATTTTTTGTTTTTTTAAGAAAATCACCACCATGATGTTGTTGATTAGTCCTTAGAAATTATTTTAACTGCCTAAATGTGATATCTAATTCAGTATTGTTTGCTTATACTTGATAAGGTATAAGTGGCTCAAAATGCCTATGGAGGGGATTTGTGTCATGAAATAAGATAGAATACGATTGTCCATGGGATGATTGATTGAATCGTAAGTATTATTTACCTGATGTCATTAACCAAAGAGATATTTGTAGGTCTAGCCATTTTGATAGCCAACAAATATAAAATATGTCTCCTCATAATCCAACTTCATTGTTATTTGTAGTTCGTATTGCAGAAATATGCATTCTATGTAGGTATTATTCAATATTTTCTACACTATGCAATTCATGTAACGTGTGACTATTTAATTCATAGTTATATGAGGCAATTGCTTCTACATCACCTTGTGAAAGGTAACCTAAGAAATAGTCTATAGTTCTATTGTGCAATTGATTTGATGTGTATTGAGAATGAAGTAGAAACTCTAACGAGTCAAATAAGCAATCCCCTACATTTTTTAAAATACGTGAGTTCTACGCAATCCTTGTTGTCTCAATGCATGTTTGATGTTTGTAATTTGAGTTTGAATTGTTAATTTGTAATTCTCTACATCTATGATCTATTTTGTTTTTCATCTATTGGTACTCTTGTTCTTTTCATTTTTTTGTAAATGAGTACAATGTCGTCGATATTGAAATATCAAAAATATGGTGTACCTGTAACATGTTCATAACCATTTGTTAGACTAATTTGATCATTCATAACTGCAAAATGTATATTAAAAATTGAAATAAGAAGTAGCTTGTGTCCTAAAAGAAATGTTGACCTATAACTTTGAAATTCATTTTCAAGACATTGTTTAAATATTATGAAAATAATTGTTATATAAGCCTAAATAGTAAGAACAATGATTGAACAATTCTCAAAACAACATTTCATAATCTCCCAGGCTTAGGCTTAAAATAATTTGCAATTTGTGTATATGAATAATATATTGAACATTTAAATTCAAAATAATGAAACAAACAAACAACCAAGCAAGACATATGAAGTAGCAAAGAAAATTGAATAGATGACAATAATATTATTGAAAATTGAGTATGGCTTGACAAATCAAAGGTACACATGGAATCCATTCAATGAAAATTGACGAGGTCCATATATTCTAGTTAATTATAAATGTTAGATATCAAAGAGTTCTAAGGCAGTGCACAGACTACAACCGTTGTGATGTTGCACCTGAGGTTTGAGTACCTTCTGATAAGGATGTGCTTGCTTTGTACAAGCAGGTGAAGGGTTGCAATGATGAAGAAAAGTATGAAGGATTTTAAACTAGTTGCAATGCCAATATCATATTCATGGAATTGCATTATTTTCTTCAAAAAGTGAAAAAACAAAAATAAGCATTTGTTAGACAGTTTTGGTCATTCATAACTACAAAACGTATATTAAAAATTGAAATAATAAGTAAGTTGTGTCCTAAAAGTAATGTTGGCCTGCAACTTTGAAATTTATTTTGTATTCAGTTTACTTATTTCAAATCACAAATAAACATTTAAAAATAAATAAATACAATGCTAAAATACTAAATAGTTAAGACATTATTTAAATATCATGAGAATAATTGTTATATAAGGCTAAGTAGTAGGAACAATGATTGGACAACTCTAAAAACAACATTTCATAATCTCCCAACCTCAGGGTTTGAATAATTTGCAATCTGCATATATGAATAATGTATTGAACATTTAGATTTAAAAAAATGAAAGAAACAAACAAACAAGACATGAAATAGCAAAGGAAATTGAATAGATTACAATAACATTATTTAAAATTTAGTATGACTTGTGAATCAAGAAAGCACATGGAGTCCATGCAATGAAAATTGATAAGGTCCTTATAATCCACTCAATTATAAATGTTAGATATCAGAGAGTTCTAAGCTAGTCCACAAATTACAACCCTTGTCATGTTCCAGTTAAGATCTAAGTAGCTTCTGACAAGGTTGTGTTTGGATTGTACAAGTAGCTGAACTATTATAATGATGAAGAAAAGTTTGAAGGATTTTAAACTAGTTGCAATGCCAATATCATATTGATGGGATTGCATTATGTTCTTCATAAAGTGAAAAAGTATTGTACATTGTTAAATGGTACGTATTTGCAAGTGGCTTTGTGACTTGTATAGTCATAAATATAATTTTCCTACTTACATTCTCTAAATTGCATTCTTTATTTATATTCTGATATTGAATATAACTATAGTACTGATTAATAACAAATATATTAAACATCAGTAACCTATAACAAGATCCAAGCCAGAATACTAAAGATGCAATATCAAGTTTTTCTTAAAGCTCACTTGCAGACAAAAAAGATATTATAATTACTCATTGAAGCTTGCAAGTTGTATAGTTATCACTGGAATATAATTGCAATATCAATTTTTCTAGTTATTACGGCTTCTAGAAATCCTGACACAAAAAATTGAAAACTGCTAGAAGTGCTTTTGGCAATTTGCTCTTGTTGTATGTCTTTGCATTGATATCCAAGGATAGTTAACCAATACCAAAGAAGTGCAGAAAGACTAATATGTAGAATATAAGCAACATGCAAAAGTGTATAGTGTTTTTCACAAATATCAGCAACAAGGATAATAGGACCATTTGAATGAATAGAATCACAAATGATTCTAACATGAAATCATCATTAACAGATGCAGCCATCTCTTTGATATTCTAGAAAGTTATACAAATTGTAATAACAATGATGTGGATGGTTATTTTCAACTTGTTATGATCGCATACACTTAGTTTGTATAAATTATCTATCACTTGTCCCAATTGCTTTGAAATGTTTGCTGCACCAAAATGCACAATTTTAGCTCCTGTTCTAAAAAATTAGAGAACCATAAAAGAATAGTTTTAGAACACTTTACTTATTTATGAAAATGCTTTCAAAAAGAAAACCATAAACATCCTGTGGACTTTTTAGAAAATATAGTAAATAGGTATGTTCTAGCCTTGGCTCAAAATCAATGCTTTGATAGTATGACATAAGTGGATGATAGAAATTTTAGACATTAGATTTGTTCCAATAGCCACATCAAATCTTTGTGCACTAACTATTGACTTGTTCCTTGTAAATTTGTTTATCTCAATGCTGAAATATATCTTTCCTTTTTGTTGATGTATAAACTCATATGAGTTATACCTGTTAGCATTAGTTACTACATTGTTCGGTTGGTTCAGTTCTAACTATCTTTAGTTTTAACTGTGTCTTCAGTTTTAACTGTGTGATGGTTGCATATCATCACAGTAGTTAGCTGCGTCTTTCTTCATCATCAGAATAAATAAAATTGTTTTACTTTACTTTATTTGGTATCAAAGCAGCCATAGAGGAAGTGCGATGTGAGGCATCAGTCTGCTGTGTAAAGTGGAGCATGTTCTAAGAGCATTGAAAATGGCGTGGTCTTGGAGCCACTTGATTCAGAGCTAAGACAATAGTTTATGAGCCCTTCATGATGCACAACCTCTTGCAGGAATCTACAAACATTTCCCAAGGCACGTCTCTCACTAGCATCAGATCTCCCATGAGAGCAATTTGATAGATCTGTTGAATGGATTAGAATACATGAAGATCATGAAGGAAGTTGTGGTATTGTTTCTGTAAGCTGCGGTATTGTTTTGCAGGTTGGGAGTTGAATGCATAGTTTCTATTCTCATTTGAAGATATATGGTTGGGTATATAGACAAGATTATTCATCCATCACCAGATTCAATTGAATGCCATACTAGCTATTCAAAATGGTCTACTCCATTTATTGGAAGGTGTTGTTGAATAGCTTGCCTTAGTAGGATAGAAGGCGATCGAGTTCTGCTGAGGTGTGCAGGAAACAACCTTGGAAGGAAGCATCGAGTTTAGAGGCCTTTGCAGGCAGATTGAAGACATTTGTGCTCTCTACTATTGCAGTTGTTGCCTGGACTGAAGTTTCTTTATCCAAGCCATTTGTAGCACTCTCCATAAGGCAACTGAAAGAGGAAGACATAGTCTGCAAAACCCGGCAATCAAAGAAAAGTGGATGTCCATTATCATCTCAAATTGGTATGTATTGAAGTCTGTATGGAAGTGCAAATTTTATAAGCAAATATATTTAAGTCTGAGTAAGAAGTCAATCTTTTGAGTATTATCTAAATGGAGATCCCATTAGACAAGTATTCTGGTTCCAATTTTCATACTTGGAGAATGAAAATTCAAATGCAACTAATGAATAAAAATTTATGGGCAATAGTAAGTGGAAAGGAAAAAGCACCTACAAATGCAAATAAGTTATTAGATTGGAGTAGTAGAGATGATAAATCCAAGGCTATAATTGGTCTTGCTCTTTCTGACACCGAATTGCACCATATTGATTTGGATAAATCATCAGCTAAAATTTGGGATAATCTAAATAAATTATTTGGAGCAAAAGCTGTTAATGCAAAGTTTTATCTAAAACTTCAATTATTCTAATTTAAGATGGAAGATCGAATCACAATGTCAAATCATATAAGTAACTTCCAGTCTCTCATTAGAAAACTAGCAGAGGTTAACATTACAGTAGATGATGATGATGCTAGGGCCATCCTATTAAATAGCTTGCCTTCAAAATACAACAATGTTGTTTTTACTCTCAGTCAAATATCTTCACAAAATCTAGAAGGTATGATTTCTACTCTTCTATCAGAAGAGAAGAGAACAACAGAAGATTCAGAAGATGATCCTTAGGAGAAAGCATTATTTTCAAGAAGTAATTACAAGAGATCAGAGAGAATCAAATGTTTTTATTGTAAGAAAAACGGTCACATAGCCTGGAATTGTAGAACTTGAGCGAGTGATGTTCTTAAAGGAAAGCTCAAAAATGAAGGAAATCTTACTTGCATTGAAGATGATAAGGATCCCACCAGATATTGAGGATGAGGATCCACCAGATGGTGCTATTAATTTCTATGGATATGCCCTTTAAGCAAGGTCATATTGGAGGCAGGCGGCATCGAAGCATGGAGGATTTTCCATCATCTCAAGTTAGCTTCTCGCTTTGAGATGATGCTTTGCATGAGAAGCATTTTTGTTTTTGGTTATTTTGTTTTTCTTTGTTGTTGCTGACAGAGCTGACAAATTTGAAGAATGTATGGTTTGTGAAGATTTTATTTTGGAGACAGGTTTGGGGTTTGGTGTTGAGCTCAATATGGATTATTGTCCAGTGAGCTTCAAAGAGTATATGATTTTGAATTATACCCTTTCACGGTCACTAGACAACATGGCAGAGATCTGTCGTATCTCTTAGGGTCCATTGTCGAATAATTCAAGACTCTGTGATTTGAGAGCTTGGGACTAAAGAGCTCAAGAACATAGCTCAAAGCTATGCCTTTCCAAGGGTAGATGAGACAGCATGATGGAGCCTCGCTTGGTTCAGGATTTGTTCTTTGGGAGAAGATCTTCTATAAAATATGTATTCATATTATGTAATCAGCTTTGTTGAGTATTTTAGCATTAAGGGGGGGTACCTTGGTACTATAGCAAGAACAATGTAATAAGGGGGGGAATGTTAGCGTTGGTTACTACATTATTTAGTTGGTTCAGTTCTAACTATCTTCAGTTTTAACTGTGTGATGGTTGCATATCGTCACAGTAGTTAGCTGTGTCTTTCTTCATCATTAGAATGAATAAAACTACTTTACTTTACTTTAATACCTAACTTAATCATAGTTAGTGGTTTTCCTCACATGTGAAAAGACTAAGTCCTCTTGTTGAGTCATTAGACGATGTGTCAATCCATCTTCGATACATTTCTACTATTTTGGAGGGAGGTTGAACCTTGAGCTATTCTCTTGGTTCCATTTTTGCTACCTTCCCTATTCTTGTGGAGACTTGTTCCTCAAGCTTTATTTATTTATACCAGTTCGGTTGTAAACCAATTAGCTTGTTTTCAATACATTACATTTGTTTGATTTTTGCTCCATGATCTTGGAATTCTGCTCTCACATGGTATCAGAGTAGGTTGAATAGCGTCAAATCGTTTGCTTGTTGATTACATAGCTCTATTGGCAAATCTATGCAACTTCTCTTGCATGCTAGGCTCAATCTAACCTTCTATCACTGCATATCAAGGAGGTAATTTTTGTTTCAAAGTACATTTGAAATGAGTTTTCTTTTGCAGGTTATAATCGTCATTGGAAGAGCTCATCGACCCTGACCACAGTGAGGTCAAATCATAGCAGAGGAAGCCTCAATAAAGGCGTATTCTCTATTGTAGTCATACCTCACATAGATTCTGATTTTAATTACACTGACATGCCTCACGCAAAGACCAAACCCTATGCTTATCGCGCCTCATACAAGAAGTCATATCCGTGCCTGTTGAGCCTGTATCATAGGCCAAAGTCACCTTTACAAGATGCATTCTACAGTGCCTCCAGAAGGTCCGGTCCTCTCATCCGCATCATGGTCCAACTCATCCTTGTCACTACCTCATACTGTGGCATTCAAGCCATGTCACCGCCTTTCCCTGTGGTATTTTTGCCACATATGCTCATTTAACCGAGTCCTGTCAGCCACAATGGCTTAAGCCATATCGTCCATGCCAAATGGTGGAGCAAAGGCCACGTTTCTAGGTGGGAATGCATAGTTGAATGTGCCTAGGGGGACACATGAATAGCGACGGTTGTCAAATTTGAAGAGAGTATTAGCAGCACTATTCATTGTAACTTATGTCAATTTTGTTAACATAGGAAACTAGGGGGGTGACATAAGCAAAAAGGTAAAATAAAAAGGGAGGGGGGTACAAAAATTTTAATAATAAGCCCCTGGTCATATGGGTTTTTAAGCCCCTAGTCACATCCTACCACAGGAGGCTTAACTATTTTCCCTATCAAGTTTTTCTCCAAATATTTGTTTGCACACAATTTTATTTTCAAGCACATTGAAAATATATTTTTTTAAGGTGTAATTTTTTGCATATAATCTCGTAATCAAGTCATTCAAAAGGAAAAAGTGCCTAATTTTTCAACTTCTTTCATTATAGCTACTAATTGCACTATCATTATAAAATGCCAAATTAAGTTAGGTTTAGGGTTCTTAAAATACTTCATCTCAAATTGCAAGCTTGTTGGGAGAGAAACAAAAAGAGAAAATATTGTTGTATGATGCCATGCACTACTTATAAAGTGCCACTTTAAGAGGGGTAGATAAGTAAGAAGAGTGCACACAATCACTTCTTCTATCACTGAAGCACCACCTTAATTCCCAAAATTGAGTTTAAAACTAAATCCATTCATCAACTCTAATAGGGATAAAAAGAGATAAAAATGCCACAATCTAAAATAGAGTTAAACTGATGGGTCATAAGTTCAGTTGTGATTTTAATGAACCAAAAGTTTTATGATGTCGTTGGTAAAGGCACAGTTGAAGTAGGGAATGGTATTCTAAATAATGTATACTATATCCCTGGTTTATTTAAAAATTATCTCTCAGTATATGCACTTACCGATTCTGAAAAGATGATAGAATTCACTGTAGATGCTGCCCTCATT
This sequence comes from Cunninghamia lanceolata, assembly GCA_027924645.1. NCBI lineage: Eukaryota > Viridiplantae > Streptophyta > Pinopsida > Cupressales > Cupressaceae > Cunninghamia > Cunninghamia lanceolata. The sequence goes on along the minus strand of BSBN01000169.1, from coordinate 13,688,293 downwards.
AGAGAGTCCAAAGATAGAAAACTAGTTGCAGTTGGTAAAGTCTGCCATCCAGATCCCTACTTCATATTCTCACACTTTACAGCCGATGAAGAAGAATTTAATTAAGAGCCTAGTATCAATTCGAGGCTCAGCTCAGTTGGCTCAATATAGCTGATTATTAGGATGCCAGTAAAGCTATTTTGTTGTACTTGCACTTCAAAAATAGTGTCAAATAAAAATCACTTGTGTAATTAATCATGAAAATTGAGAATTGTATATACATTGAATTACAAAGTGTAATGGGGGGGGACAATCACTTCTTAAAGAATCACATAGATTCTTTATCTCATTCACATGTGTGCATATGCACATTCTTTTATTAGGTTTCAATATACCAACTTCTGTACACATTAAAGACGATTTGTCTATATTTCTGAATATTAAGAAAATTCAAAATTTACAACATATTTTTCTTGGAGAGTTCTCAACGTCATTATCTAGGTCTACATCAGCATCATCATCATCATCAAGAGGGGCCATCTAAAGTCCTCTCTTTGTTTTCTCTCTTTAGGAGGAAAGTTTGTTCCCATAGCATTTTCTTTCTTTCTCTATTTTTATGACAGATGTTTTGTAAATGAGTACCTAAAATGGCTCACAAATGGGACTCATATTTCATAAACCCACCTAAGCTATGCTTAAGGAGGGGTGTTGGTGTATAAACTCATATGATTTATATGTAACTTAATCATAGTTAGTAGTTTTCCTCACATGTGGAAAGACTAAGTCCTCTTGTTGACTCATTAGTCGATGTGTCGATCCATCTTCGACATATCACTACTTTTTTGGAGGAAGGTTGAACCTTGAGATACTCTCTTGGTTCCATTTTCACCACCTTCCCTATTCTCATGGAGACATGTTCCTCAAGCTTCACCTATTTATAACGGTTTGGTTGTAAACCAATTAGCTTGTTTTCAATACATTGCATTTGTGTTTGATTTCTGCTCCATGATCTTGGACTTCCACTCTCACACTCTTTAGAGTCATCATTACTTGGTTCTTGTAGCAATTGTATGAAATGTCAATTGAACTCTAATATTATGTGTTCAGGTTCTATGATGATTGTCTTATCAATGCTATCATATGAATTATTGGAGCTTTCCATATTTTTTAATAATTGTTCCCTATCACCCTTAAAAATTTGTCCCCTTTCCATCCCCATCCTTGAACCATGTCCTCTCATCCTCTCCAGACCCTGTCCCGAAGACCTAGGGTGACATAGCGGAAGAGGGCTCTCAATTTATCGTTGGATCTATCTAGAACTTGATGTAACCTCCCGCATTCAAGAAAGTATAACCTTGAAAGGTGAGTATTTTGAATGGTCTAAAGCCGTAGATTATGATGATGACACAAATATAGACCTCTGATTCATGTATGTCCCCTTTTGAAAAGAAGACCTAGAATGATGAAAAGGAAGTTCAATAGGATAAATATACAAAGGGTTTCATCAAACCCAAAAAGTAATAGAAAAAAATTATCCAAAAATGCTAGACGATTATAATTTTAAGGAGGATCTAGGAAAACTTTTGCGGGATGTTGTGGATCCTTCTAGATTTGAAACTCCTAGAGGAAGAATGAAGGACAAACTTTCTCAAATAGAAGATGTTTTGGCGAGCACAATGAAATCCAATGACAATGAATGAAAGTTTTTTCCTAGAAATTATGCCAACTTAAGTCCCCCTATATGAATTCTCTACTTCAACACCTTCTGTAGAGTTGTTTTCAAGAGTTATTCTACAAGGGAGACAATGCCATATGCCATATATTCTACATAAAAGACAAAACGCATCAAAATATGTATCACTAAATAAGAATTCGAAGGCTTTCCAATAAATATGAAAAACCAAGCATTTACATCAAATACACCACAAACCGGTCAATGTCTTCAAGCGCAAACATGTTAAACATTTATACTAAAAACTTATATAGATTATGTTTGGAAGACTTTGTTGAAGGAAAAAGGATTTTGACATAGTAACTCAATATGCAATTTCATTGCAATTATAGAATATAAGACCAGCACAAACATGTTAAACATTTATAATAAAAACTCATATAACTTATGTTTGGAAGGCTTTGTTGAAGGATAAAGGATTTTGACATAGTAACTCAATATGCAATTTCATTGCAATTATAGAATATAAGACCAACGCAAACATGTTAAACATTTATACTAAAAACTTATATAACTTATGTTTGGAAGGCTTTGTTGAAGGAAAAAGGATTTTGACATAGTAACTCAATATGCAATTTCATTGCAATTATAGAATATAAGACCCTAGTAAATTAAATGAGGAAAATATTATTATGAGAACCTAAAATAGATTCACTATTATCTAAGAAAAGTTAGGATTCATGTAAACTGATAGATGGCTACATTGCAAAAAAAAGGATATGAGACAACCAATACCAAAAATATATTTATATGTTACTTCAATTTCGTATGGGTAATTATAAGAAATAAACTATTATATATTTATTATATTAAGTAAATTTATAATTATGCTTATCCACTTAGAGATAATATGCATTATATGCATTTCTCATAAAGAATTAATAATATTTGACTATTTGAAAGAATGCTATATAGGTTATATAGAACGGTTTTGAGACTTATTTATAATAATTAATATAATATAACCTATAAAGTATAATAACAATATAGCCTATGAAGCATAGGTACAATCCAACTACACCCCTTATAGTGTATAAAATATCTATTTTCCAAGCTCATTTAAAACATGATCTCAACCTCATTTCATTTCTTATAATATTTAAGAGGTATCCACTTCACCAAATTCATATGAAGAAATGCAATTCTAAGAAAACCTTATCTCTATAATTTAAATGTAACACTTAATACCTAAACTATCACTTAACTTTACCACTAGACCATACACTCATGCTAACACATTTTTTTAAATCTAATTTTGGTTGTTTAAGTTATGGAAGGCCTTTATAGATTTTTCTCGAGACCCTTATCACTAATGACATTGCGTAAAGCATAGGGAATATAGATTGGGGCTAATACTTTGCCAAAATTATGACAATCATCACTAAACTCAATGTGATTGGACATGGATAATGTGAAAGTTTGAATGTTTTTTTACCCTAAGAAACTTTAGATGATTTGTAAATACATTAACCATCGTTATTTTTTTTTTTTAAACAAAAAAAGGTGATGACACCCATAGATTGATAATATAGTAAAAAGTACAACAAACTTTAAGGATCCTAAAGCCAGGAATCCAAAAAAAATTACATAACAAGGCCCTTAAGAGAGCAAAATGTATAGCTAGGGAAGAAACAAAATAGACCTTAAGTCCAGATAATTCAAACAGAAACATAATAAGAGAGAAGGAAACAACCATCAATAAAACCCATGCAGAGGAACACACGAGCCCACCTCCCTGTCAAGCGTAGCACACCGCAGTCACCACCCAAAACTACCACCGCCACCTTACCACCCGCAGCACTGCCGTAGAGAAAATGACCAGGCGGAAACAGGGAGGCATGCAAAAAAGATAGAGCACCTCCAGGACAAGTAACCCTTTCCCCTAGACAAACTTGATGCCAACCCACAAAAAATACTCATGTAGAAAATGAAAACAGGAACAACAGAACCACGGAACCACCCTCACAAAGCAAGCTGAATGTAACACAGTCCAACACCATCCTAACCACACGCACTGGGAGAGTCATTAAGCCACTGGCGGAGCTGCTGGTAGGGCACATTCGTCCAAATCCACAGATACAGAAGATTGTTCACCCTCCTCCAAGTCTTCCAGAGCATAGAAAGGCATCCCCAGAGCCAGGTCAGATGCATGAATCTTGAGGAATCAGATGGCTGTGAAGATGTCCTTGATTCTCTCAGATCTTTTTTTGGAGAATAGAAAATAGTAAGACCATAGAGCATCATTTATATCCACACTACTCAGGGATTTGATGCTAGTTTGCATGGCTCTGTATATCACCTGCTATGGGGGGGAATTACGTAGGGTTGTGAGATTGAACAACCCACCAATGAGGGCGTCACCTTGCTCCATTCTATAATTGAACACTACTGACTCCCATCTTTCCACTGTATAGATGCTTTTAAAGAACAAGCCTGCTGCTAGAGCGTGGACAAAATCACCATCCATTATGAGATCCATTATATTAGAAAGAAGCTGTGAAACTATGTCTGAAAAGTTTAGGATGCATCCCTCAAAGCCTCTAATCCATGCATGCCCCACAATATTCCTGATGGTGAACTGAGAAATAATGCAATCATAATCAATCAAAGTCATTAGATCTATTGCCTTCACTCTCCCTCTTATCTCTGGTTCCCAATCAAGGGCTAGGAAAAACAACCTCTGGTTCAAATGCGTATCTGCCATCACTGGCCTTTGGAGCGAGGATGGAAACTAAACTATAAGCTGAAACAAAAAGGAGAAGCTGGGGAAACAACAGGGTGAGAAGGATAGCCAGATAGAACTCGAGAGATGAAAGCCTTGAAAGTTGACAGAGCAAAAAGGGATAAAACTGGCTATCTATAAAAAGATTAGAACTGACGAAGATTAGCAAAGACGCTAACGTTAGCCGCACATATGGCAAGGAAAGTACTCTGTCAGGCAAAAGATTTCTTTTAGATTTGGCAACATGTCCTATGCAGGAAAAAATGAGCAGGTAGATCAAGCCGTTGTGCCGTCAAAGGATGTCCAGGGTCCGGGCATTTTTGACAAGACATTTCCTATTAATGAACATAAGATGAAGGTAGATTCACTATCTCTTCCTTGCAGTCAGGACATTTGAAATAACCTAACCTGTCTTAATTCATTCATCCCCTTAAATGCTTGACATTGTGCTCCTGTAGATTGTCAGATGTCCTTCCATAAGAAGAAATGCAGGTTTTAAAGAGATCTCCCTAACTCAAAACTAGTCAGCACTAGTCACCAGAGTAAAAACAACCCGTCCGTACATGTGATCAAAGTAGCTTTAAGCCATGAAGAGGGCACGGTATTGCCAGATAAGAGGAGTAAGGTAGTAAAACTCAATTTTGAATAGGCCATGCCAACGGCTTGAGGTCAAACAATAGAGTTAGCTTGCTCATCTTCCATGTCAGAAGACAGGAGAGAGTTCAATGAATTTGATGGGTGTTGTTCGCCGGGAGGGAAATTTACGTAAGCTCTTTCACTATCAATTGCTATATTAGCTAGGAAGTCCGCCACCTTGTTGCCTTCCCTTAGTGTGTGGGAGATATAATAATTGTCAAGTCTGCTCATAAGAGATTTGACCTGATTAAGAATGTAGTTCAACTTCCAATTATCTAACCCCTTTGCTTTGATGGCATTTATTACTATCAGGGAATCTCCCTCAATCCACATGTTCCTTAGACCCTTTTCAAGTGCCAGGTTTAGACCATGAACTAGAGTCCATGCTTCTGCCTCATTGTTAGTGCCTAATGGTAATTTGGTTGATTTGGCTGCATGCAGACCACCATTTTTATCTCTAATGACACATCCCATCCCGGAGGGACCAAGATTCCCTCGACATGCCCCATCAATGTTTAGCTTATAGAAAGGAGAAGATGGTGGTATCCATTTGACCTTATCTCTATTTGTGGGGATCTTAGGAGCTCCTGAATTGTTACCTAGCCCTAAGGATCTGACTGAAAGCCAGAGCGATATGATTTCCGCATCCCATTTAGACCATACCAACTTCGAAGGGTTCATAGATCTAAGGTGGACCACTACCTGATCAGCTAGAGCTGCCTCTAGTTTATCATAGACCTGAAACACCGGTCTTGCTTCCTTCCTGAAAATATGTAGATTTATTTCCCACTAGATGTGCCAGATGATCATAGAAGGTCCTAATTCCCATAGACAGGCTAAAGTTGAATTACCAAACAGATGAGGCCAATTTTTGAACATAAGATGTAAGGATTTGGAAATAGGACTTGCCCACTTTATCTTCCTGAAAAACCAGGTCCAACATGCTCTGCTAAAGGGGCACTGTAACAAAATGTGATCTATAGATTCTTCCTCGCATTCACATAACACATAGGGAAAGTTAGATCCTAGTCCTAGTGTTTTGATTCGATCACCTGTGACAATTTTATTATGTAGCGCGCACCAAGCGAACGCTCCAGCTTTGGGAAGAACTGACTTTCCCTAGCATAGCTTTGAGGGCCATTCTGAGTTAGCTTTTTGCACTCCAAGGATATAGCCTTCTTTTACTGAGTAGTGTCCTGATTTTGCCACCATCCAAACCACTTCATCCTCCAAGATGGAAACTAACACTAGCTTCTTACCAAGTAAATGACTGAGAAGTGCTTTTTGAGCTCTAGGAAAATTACAATCCTGGAAGCCTTTCCAGGCAACTGTAACTGATGTCCCCTCCCTTACCACCTGCCAGTAGTCTTTTACTTTGTGACCCCAGTTTGATTGAAGAAAAATTTGTGCATTGGTAAGCTTAGATAATGTAGACAACGGCATTCCCCCTCCCCAAGAGTCAAACTAGAAATCAAAGATGCGGACTATTCTCATTTTTGAGGAGCTATGGGGAATTGTCAAAGGTGACATAACCAGACCAACAGACCCAGATGAAAGGTAGAAGTTTGATAAGGCCGATGCCAAAGCATTGATGTTGATAACACTCGGCATCACCGATGAAGTTCAACCTCACATTTGGGATGCAACAACATCAAAGGCGCCATGGGATTCTCTCTCCACAATCTACCAAGCGAAGAACCAGACGAAGATCCTCCATCTACAGTCCAAGCTACACACACTCAGTATGCATGCTGGTGAGAAAGTTGAGGAATTCTTATGGTGGGTATCTAAACTGCGAGCTGAGCTTGTTGCACTTGGAGAAAAGGTGGAGGACAAACTACTTGTCCCAATTACGCTGAGAGCACTGCCATCTCAGTTCAAAATTTTTGTCACCACGCTGAACATCACCAAGAAAGATGTTTCATATGATGAATTGGTGAATTTGTTGTAGCAAGAAGAAGCCATTCAATCTGTTCAAGGTGAACTAGAAGATAAGGCCTTGATCTCCAGACAATCAAAAGGTCAGAAGTTTCATGGAAAGCAGCCACAGAAACAACAAGAACATCAACAGTCGAAGCCTCCAAAGGCAAACCGATGGTGTCATATATGCAACAAGAACAATCATGACACTATCAACTGTTGGTACAATGCCTTAATAAAAGGCAATTCAAGCAAAGAAGGCTTTTCTGGTTGCAGTGATACTCAGTCATCCAAACGCCGTCATCATCGCAGAAGGCACAAAGGAAATGTAGCAGCCCAACAAGATGATGCATCAGAAGAAGATGAGCCAGAAATAGCCAACTGCGGCACTCATCATAATCTAGTCCTTGTCTCCCAAACCTCGCAGTCCATGAGGGATATTTGGTTGATAGACTCGGGTGCCAGCAAGCATATGACAGGCAATCGAGAGCTGTTCGATGCACTGACAGAACAACCTACTGGAGATAGAGTTCGAATTGCTAACAATAAGGAGTACGTTGCAGAGGGTATAGGCAAGGTCATCATTCCTCTTGGGGCAAGCCATTGTACCCTCACCAAGGTGCTGTATGTTCCTGGTTTGACAACAAACCTGCTCTCTGTCAGTCAGCTTCTGAACCACAAACTAAAAGTTGAGTTCCAGGTGAAGGACGGGGTCAAGACCTGTCTAATCTCAAGAGAAGGTATGATACTTGCTAGAGCATTTATGAAGGATAGACTGTTTGCATTAGATGTTGTCTCCTCCCCTACAGTAGCTCTATCAGCCTCCACAATAGAATCTACGGGACTCTGGCACTATCGCTATGGGCACCTTTCAATCAGCTCCTTGCATCAGCTCAACTCCAAACAAATGGTAAGAGGTCTTCCTCCAATTTCAAATTCATTGCCTATATGTCCTAGATGCCTTGCAGGTAAACAACACCGGGATCCGTTCGAGGCTAGTAGCTTCCATGCTACACATCGCCTTGAGTTGGTACATACCGATCTGTGCGGACCCATGCCTGCTTCATTTTTAGGTCATAAGTACTTCCAGTTGTTCATGGATGACTTCTCCCGAAAGACCTGGGTGTATTTTCTCAAGAAGAAAGATGAAGCCTTTGCCAACTTTCAGGACTTTCACAAGCAAGTTGTCAAAGAAGCCGGCTAGTCTCTTCTTGTCCTCCGGTCAGATCGAGGGGGGGAATTCACCTCCAAGGAGTTCGTGGCATACCTGAAGCATCATGGCATCAAGCAGCACCTCACTGCTCCCTATACACCCCAACAGAATGGAGTTGCAGAACGTCGCAATCGGACTGTCATGGAGATGGCTCGATGCATGCTCTCCACAGCCAAGTTGGAGGAAAGATTTTGGGTAGAAGCAGTATGGACAGCTGTATACCTCATCAATAGAGCACCAACAAAGATTCTGCAACACAAGACACCGGAAGAGGTATGGACTGGACACAAGCCTTCAATTTCTCATCTAAGGGTGTTTGGTTGCACTGCATACATGCATGTCCCTGCCAATAGGAGAAAGAAGACTGATCCTAAGACACTTCAGTGTATATTGTTGGTATATAGTATTACATCAAAAGCTTATCGTCTCATAGATCCTGAGACAATGAAGATACATGAGAGTCAAGATGTGGTATGTGATGAATCATCATTCGATTCCTTATCACAGAAAGAAGAGCAACGGCCTCCTACTTCTCATAAATTGCTCTCACAATCAGATGATGAGCATATGGATGACTCTCACAGAGACAGTGAACTACAAGGAGAGTTATATGTTGATCTGGGCCCTCTAGAAAACATTTCACACCAGCAGCAGCACAGTCAACCTCCAAAGTGGGTCCAAAGTACAATCAGGGACTCTAACCTGCACACTCTTCCAGACACTTCATCAGGAGTCAGAACCAGGAGTCAGACAAGAAATGAAGTGAATCTTGCGCTCATGAGTACTATTGTTGACAGCACTGAACCTGACACAGTTCGAGAGGCCTTAAGCCAACCTCAGTGGAAGAAGGCTATGGATGCAGAGTATGATTCTCTGATGCAAAATCATACTTGGGAACTTGTCGATCTACCTGAAGGGAAGAAACCCATTGGCTGCAAATGGATCTTCAAAACAAAGTACAAGGCAGATGGATCTATCGACAAGTACAAAGCATGACTTGTAGCAAAGGGATATGCTCAACAGGAAGGCATTGATTATGAAGAGACCTTTGCACCCACTGTGAAGATCAAAACTATCAGAATGGTCTATGCATTGGCAGCGCAGAAGGGATGGAAGCTTCAGCAGATGGATGTCAAGAGTGCTTTCTTAAACGGTGATCTCAAAGAAGAAGTGTACATGACCCAGCCAGAAGGGTTTGTTGATGAACATCATCCACACAAGGTATGTCATCTTATCAAATCTCTTTATGGCCTTAAGCAAGCTCCTAGGGCATGGTACATCAAGATTGATGGTCACCTATTGCAGCATGGATTCACTCATAGCCCCTCAGATCCTAATTTGTATATTAAGAAGGTAGGCACAGAGATTGTCATTCTGGTTTTTTATGTGGACGATCTTATTCTCACTGGCAGCTCAGACAGTCTCGTTGATGATGTCAAGAATGATCTCAAGAACTCCTTCGACATGACAGATTTGGGGCTACTTCATTATTGTCTTGGCTTGGAGATATGGCAGAAGAAGAACCACATATTCATCTCCCAAATGAAATATGCCAAGACACTCCTGGAAAAGTATGGAATGGTCAACTATAAGCCTATGTCCACTCCAATGGAGAAAGGTTTACAACTATCTCATTTCCAGGATTCACCTCAAGTAGATGTCACTCTCTATGGGCAGCTGGTTGGGAGCCTTATCTACTTGACCTACACCAGACCAGACTTGTGTTTTGCTATCAGCTATCTTGCCAGATTCATGCAGGAACCAAAGAAGTGTCATTGGGTTGCAGCAAAGCATGTGTTGAGATATATCCGAGGCACAGTAGATTATGGTCTGGAGTATAAGAAGAACAACCAGTTCTTCTTACAGGGATATACAGACTCGGATTATGCAGGATCTATAGATGACAGGAAATCCACATCAGGCTATGTTTTTCATCTTAGATCTGGGCCAATTTCGTGGGTTAGTAAGAAGCAAACTGTTGTTGCTCTTTCATCCACTGAGGCTGAATATCGTGCCGCACGAGGAGCTGTGTGCGAAGTGATTTGGTTACGTCGCATTCTGGCAGATATGGACATTCCTGAAGACAAGTCACCAGTTCTTCATTGCGACAATCAGGGTGTGTTAAAACTTGTGAAGAATCCAGTTTCCCATGAGCGCACTAAGCATATTGAGGTCGAATGTCATTACATTTGGGACCAAGTTTTGCACCACCACATCCAGCTCCAGTACTGCCCTACAGACTCTCAGATCGCAGATATGTTCACCAAATCTCTTGGTAGGATCAAATTTGAACTGTTTAGGGGGTACATTTGTAAAAACAATGTAATAAGGGGGGGAATGTTAGCGTAATTATTACATTCTTTAGTTTAGTAACTACATTGCATAGTTATATCAGTTATCATTTGCGGTTACACCTTCCACGCAGTTACACCAGTTTATAACTGATAGCCACTGATATATATGCACTTGATGTATTTGCCATAATCATAAAATAAAGCATTTCTTTCTTTCTTCTGCCTGTCCATTAAAAATTACATAAAGAAATTGGCCTGAAATCTTCAAATGTTTGGGGAAAACTTGATTTGGGAATAAGCATTATACAGGTCGATTTGAATTCCTTGAGCACATTCTTAGCTTTTCTGGATTCTTCTACAGCCAAATAAAACATCCCTCCCGACTGTATCCCAACACTTCTGAAAGAAGAGTCTCGTCCATCCATCCGGTCCAGGCACTTTCTCCCCCGCCAAGGAAAACACCGCTGAATTAACTTCCTCTAAGGAAAATGGTTTCAATAACTCCCTATTATGTTTTTCTTTAACTAAGTTAGGAATAAGATTGCAAACCTATTGGCCTTTATCCCTTTGATATATCGGATTGGTAAGGAGATCTGCATAAAAGTTTTGAGCTACAGAGAGAATTTCTGATTGTTCAGTACAGAGCTGTCCATTTCCCAATTGGATTGATTTAATAGAATTGGCGCTTGCTCTCACCTTAGCTGACAAATGAAAAAAGGAGGTGTTTTTGTCGCTATCTTTCAGCCATAACTCCTTGGATCGCTGTCTCCAAAAAAGTTCTTCCCTTTTCAGGATCTCTTCCAGATCTGCTCTCAATTGTTTCTCCTTCTGAAAAGAGGAGAGATCCATGCCTCTATTTATTATAAAATCTACAAGTCCTTTCATCTCTTGCTGTATTCTAGCTTTCTCAGCAAATATGTTGTGAAAGTGATTCTTGTTCCACTCCATGATCCTGTGCCTTAGAAATTTTAATTTGCTTGCTAGTTGAAACATTCGAGATCCTTCCACAAACGGGATATGTTTCCACCAGATTTTAATATTGTCCATAAAAGTCATATCTCTGAACCACATAGTCTGAAACCTGAACATCTTCTTGTTGGGGAGATTGTATCCTCCTATTGTTAGCCTGATTGGAAAATGATCTGACCCTATCAAAGGGTGAATTTCTACTTCAAAGCTAACTGAGAAATTAAAGCATTTTGGGGACAGGAGGAATTTGTCCAATCTTTCTGCTATTTGTAGAAATCCTTTCCTTCTGTTCGTCCAAGTAAAAGTACCATTATTAGGGATGCAGTCTAACAAAAGGTTGCTATTAATGAATTCCTTGAAGTCCTTCTAAGATCTAGGTAGGTGTGATATTCCCCCTGTCTTTTCCATATCCTCTATTATGGATTTGAAATCGCCCCCTAGTATGAATGAGCTCCATTTCAACTTCCTTAACCAAGTGGACAGATTGTCCCAAACTAATTTTTTCTGAGATAAATCTATTGGCTCATAAACATTCACAAGCCACAGATCAGCTCCCTTGATAAGCGTAGGAAACTTACCTATTAGAAAGTTGTCGTTCTTCTCCAACACCTCCAAGGCTTGAATATGCTTCTTCCAACCTGTAACTAGACCTCCAAAAGCTCCTCGTGCATCCACCTTCTCAAAGCTCCACTCCTTCCAACTCTTGAAGTTTAGATCAAAGGATTCTGATGACAATTTAGTTTCCTAAAGCATTATTATATCTACTCTTTCCTCATCAATTTGAAATTTGATAAAGTTCCTTTTGTGAGGGGCTTTGAGTCCCCTAACATTCCACGTAAGTATCTTCATGTCTTTTGAGGAGAGTAGCTAACTCTCCTCCTACTTGGACTCCGGTTGGCCTGAAGATTTAGAGCACTTGGCACATCTTTGTTTTTTCTCAGTTGCTTCTATCTGGAGCTTTTTCTAATGGGGGTAGGAGTGCCTTTAGTCAAAGGACTTTTCATACTTGTGTGAAATAGACCTAGCGGCCTATTCTCAACCTTGTCTGAGTCTTCCTGAAGGACTTCATCTGCAATTTCCTCCATAACATTGGTTGCCACTTTTGTCACCACTTGATCTAAGAGCTCTCTCAAAGTTTCATTATCCTATAGCAAATCCTTTGAAAAATCATTATGCTCATTCTTTGTCTCCCTAATGGTAGCCTGTTCCTTTAAGGTAAGTTGAAGCATATCTCACAGAGGGGTGTCCTCTTCCCAGTTGAAGCAGTCCTCTTCATCCCTTAGGGGGGAAAAACAACTAGGGCCATGATTAGGAATCTCTTTTGCCGCTTCTTTAAGACAGATACCTTCCTGATTAGATAGCTCCATATCCTTAGTTTCCTCTGTCAAAAAGTGGCGTTCCTCATTGCTAACCCCAAAAAGATCTTCCACAGAAGCGGTCTAGTCTTTACCCACTAAGTTTCCTAACACAACCTGTATTTCTTTGGTAGGCTCACTCATCTGAACTGGACCTTTGTCTTTTTCAATCTATGATCCAAACATAATGGCATTACTACTAATTAGACTTGGTTCCTCATTCGACAACTCTGCCAAAGAATCTGAGCTAAGCTCTACCCTCTAATGATCCAAACCTCCTCCTTGCTTGAGCAGATTGTCTTATGTCATAAGAAATGCTTTTACCCTTTCAAGATCATCTGAATCTGCACCATCTTGGAGTGTAATTTCTTGAAGCCATATCCCATGAATAGATTCCAGTTTGAGTCTTTTGGTTAATAACTCCTTAGCCTTTGTAAGAATTCGTAGCCTCACTTAAGATGAGGTGAGATTTTCTTTTGGGATATCCACTTCTTGGCACACCCCCATGGAGTTGCCTAGGCATTTCAAAATTTCAACATCCCTATACTCCATCGGGAGATAGGGAAGTTGAACCCAAAGAGGGATCAAAGGAATTTGTTCTTTCCCAACATGAAAATTTGGGCGCCATTCTTGACAAGAAATCACTGTTTGGTTAAACGTCCATATTTTCTTAGAAAGGATTTTATTTCTTTCCTCCTTATCAGGAAGCACAAAACAAAAGAAGCCGTTGCCCAATTCACAAAAGTCATCCAATTTCCCCCACTTTGTTTGCTGCCAATCTATGAGATCTTGAACTGAAAAATGAGGAGACAACACTTAACCTATAACAGCTATTTCCGTCAGGAGTTGGGATTTGTCTCTCAGCTTCTTTTCCATCTGGGCTAGGGTTATTTCCTTTGGCTCGCTGCGCCTTGTAACATTCTTTATGATGGGGATCCAGACCTTTTTTTGCTTTGGAACAAATCTTTCCTTTTCCTGATGTCTATGAAAGCAGCTTGCTGTGTATCCAAAGGTGCTCTAAAAGAGAAGGTGGCTTCTTTATGGTGAAATGTCAGATCATGTCCATTTCTTGAATGCCCATCATGGAACCAAACCTTCCTTCCCGACGACTGTTGGACGCGTTCCCGTGAGCCTGGTTTTTTTTGGATGGGGCGAAACTCCCTCCGATGATCTTGAGTGTTAAAGTTACTCCTTGCAAAATTTCCAGGGGTCCTCTGATACATGAGAGCAGTCCGGTACGCCATGACCAGGTGCTAGGAAAACTATCAGCTTTTAATGGATTCATAGACCTGGTCATGGCGTACCGGACTGCTCTCAGGTATCAGAGGACCCCTGGAAATTTTGCAAGGAGTACCTTTAACACTCAAGATCATCGGAGGGAGTTCCGCCCCATCCTAAAAAAACCAGGCTCGCGGGAACACGTCCAACAGTCGTCGGGAAGGAAGGTTTGGTTCCATGATGGGTATTCAAGAAATGGACATAATCTGACATTTCACCGTAAAGAAGCCACCTCCTCTTTTAGAGCACCTTTGGATACACAGCAAGCTGCTTTCAAGGAGTTTCAAGGAAAAAAAGAAGAAACCAGGTTCAGAAGCAAGGACGACTCGAAACTGCCAGGACCTCATTCAAAAGGGACCCGATGGATGGATCTTCAAAAGAGAAAAGGCCCCCAATATCACAACTTTCATAGACATCGGGAAAAGGAAAGATTTGTTCCAAAGCAAAAAATGGTCTGGATCCCCATCATAAAGAATGTTACAAGGCGCAGCGAGCTAAAGGAAATAACCCTAGCCCAGATGGAAAAGAAGCTGAGAGACTTATTAACAACAATAAAAAGCTACTTGTCACATTAAAAATATAAGCAATGTTGTTCTCCCACCCATCATGCCAAACATTTTATATGATTTAGGCCATTTTGATTAAAAAATTATTTTTTATTATATAAAGTTGAGAATGATTAGTAAAAGAGTAACATAAGAGGTTAATATTACTTTTTTTACTTCTGAAACCCTATCAAAGAAAAAAAAAAACACTGTTTGATTTCTAAGGGAAGTTTTAATGTATTATTTACTGACAAGAAGCAAATTAAATAGAGGCAACGAAACAACATAGTAAATGCTGTATAAATTCAATGACAAATGAATTCTTTTAAAACAATAAAAAAAAATTTACAAGAAAGAAAGCTGTAACATACTCGGGTAAATATTTCTGCATGGAACTAAAAGGTGCAGTCTGCAGATGTCGAAATTGACGGAAAAAAAATAAAATTAATTTTATGTCAAATAATATATTGTTTTTACCATGGTATTAAGCATAATGCTATAGTACACTTAAATTGTAGAAGGATTAAAAAAATATGTAAATTCTGCAGAAATTATTAAAGAAAACATAACTCTTTAGGAAAAACCATATTATTTATGCAAAGATGTGTCTAAATATAGCTATACAACGAATTCCAATGCGGCATGTCTTCACACATGGCCATGCTAGTAGATGCCACGGCTTCCATAGCCTCGACCTTGATTGGACAACCCTATCAATTTGTTCATAGATTTCCTATCGCTGGCCATGTACAAGCACCCTGGTCATGCTAGGCAAATCTCTATTTGAGTTTCCACATTATAATTGGCAGCATAGGAAGTATTAATATTTTTTCTAGTAGTTGTTATTGTTATATTTTGCTCAATTTTGATCAGAGGAAGATATGCTAAGTAAAGAATAGTTTAAGCCTGACGGTTGTCATAAGTATTAATATGCCTAAGATTTTCAATTTTTACAGTTTGGTAGTAATCTGGCAAGGTATTTTCAATGAAGCCCGCCCAATTGCTTGTACTCTGCATTTTTATTGGACTTGTGGAGGTTCACTCTGGTTAGTATGTTTCTCCTCTCTGTTCTCTTTTCCTTTCATCTAAGCTATACCAATAAATGGTGCAATTTCATTGTTACTTAGATGAAGCTGAAATGATGGTTTGTCAACCAACTACTCTAATGCATTATTTGCTAAATTTATCTGAATATAGCATTAACCCTAATTTAGAGGTATTCGTTGAGTGCAGAATGTGAATATTTTCATACCTCCTATTGGAATTTGGCGATATATGCTCCTATTCTAACTGTTCCTTACCTTTGACTCAGACGGCAATGAATATCCACATGATTCACTATATTTTCAGTTCCGTGACAACATGTTTAAAGAAAAATAAGCAAACAATGGATAAAAGAAATTAACCGACATATTTGTGACCCACTATCACTTCATTTGGAATCTTTCTCGATGTAAGATGTTTCGGCTACCTTAGAACCTTTTTGTAATAAGTAATCAGAGGGAAGCAATTCGACTCGCTTGCTAGAACATTGTCCATTGGGCTCATTAGAGTTTCTCTAGCAATTTGATAAAGGTTTAAAGCAAAAGGGTAAAAAACCATTGTTGATCCACAAGATTTTGGTATTGTTATACTTGGTAAACAATCCTCTGCCACTACAAAGACTGTTGCCACCGTCTCAGTTCATTCCTATCACACGCATGCCTGATTACATTTTGTGAAGGGGGTGGTATATTTTCCCCCTTCCAAGAAGAATAAGGCATTATTGCCATGGATGGGTAAACTATTGGATTTTATGTGATAGAATTTCAGTCTAAGGTTGTGGTTTCATGAAGGAGGGCTACCTAAAATAAAAATTATGAGTCTTTTACAATTAGTTAGTCCATGGATTTTATAATAGCAGTTAATAAGAAAAATGTTAACAGAGAATTTTTAAGAAATGGGTGGTCCGCATCTTTAAAAATCCAATACTAAAAAGAAAAAATTTAGCTTCAAAATTTTCCTAAATTCCACTGGCAGAAATAAAAAAGAAATTGATATGGTTTCTATTAGTTCATGGATTTTATAATTGTTAAAATAAAAAGAGAGCAAATAAAACAATCTAAAAACTAGATCAGACACAGAACACAAATGCAAGACAGAACACAATTGTAACGTGGTTCACCATGAAGGCTACATCCACAAGCAACAGGGCAATATCTTATTCAACTATCTCTTCAATACATTATAATACATAGCAGCATTTCAATACATTACAATACATAGCAGCATGCTTTTTATACACCTACAGTAGTTTCCACTCCACTTCCCTCAATGTCTAACAATAGCTAATAAATTAATTACCTCTGAAATACTCACTATCTTTAACCTCAACAATGGAAAAAATCTATAAATAACAATGTCAGAGAATAGCAGAGAATCTAATCTCAGAGATGTTGTAGATTGGGCTTCACTGCTCAACAATCTCCCACTTGAAGTCCAATCACTACTGCTATGAACAATGATATCCCCTATGTTTCCATTCCTATTGTCACTTTGAAATGAAACCCTGCATTGTAGGGCTTTAACTTCTGTTCAAGGACACTCCATATAAATCATTTCCAAGCTTCTCAATCAATCGCAACACCTTCCAAAAACGATCTGGTCATAGTATAACATCAACAATCCACCACCATAAACATCTCCGCCTATTTCTTATTCCCATTAGATAGCTTCCCACATTCTACACCGCACCCCTACCAAGCATCATCATCACGAACAGTACACTCTCTTGCACATGCCCAATGCCCAGGATGAACACACTTAAAGCAATCAGATCGTCCTAGTGCTTTGTCACCATAGTCACCTCTTCCAGAACTATACCCAACACCACTTCACTCCATCTTAGCCCTCTGTGCAAGGGCCCTCAATTCCTACAACCTCTCCTTGACATCAGCATCTTCCAATATAGATTTTGTACCAGCTGCTTCTGCGCTATCAGCCTGGAATTTCTCCTCCTCCGCACCAATAGACTCTATGTCCACAGCTCTGCCATTCTGGGTATCACTATTTTCAGCTTCTACCAAAACATGCAAATCCTCTACGGCAGCTAAATAGATAGAAGGATCATCTATTTCTGTTGGCAAATCAAATACCTTTTTCCCTCCTCCAAACTCAGCCACAACACCTTTTATTTCTTGCATCTGCTCCATGCCACTATTAGGCTCCAAAATACCAAGAATCTCTTCAATAATAAAATCAGCTTCATCATTTAATTAATTCAAAAACATCTGATGAATAGCTCCACTTCATCATGACTCTCTTCATGGCCATGGCACATAGACATGAGAGCTTGAACCCAATTATCCCAATTGGGACTCTATTCCATATCTGCTCAACTTTTTTTTACAACTCCTCCTTGGTTCTAACCAAGCTCTAATACCAATTGTTAAAATAAAAAGAGAGCAAATAAAACAATGTAAAAAATTAGATCAGACACAGAATACAGATGCAAGACAGAACACAATTTTAACGTGGTTTACCATGAAGACTACATCTACAAACAGCATGGCAATATCTTATTCACTATCTCTTCAGTACAAACATACTTTTTATACACCTACAACAGTTTCCACTCCACATCCCTCAATGTTTAACAATAGCTAATAAATTAATTACCTCTGAAAGACTCACTATCTTTAACCCCAACAAGGGAAAAAATCTATAAATAACAATGTCATAGAATCGCAGAGAATCTAATCTCAGAGACGTTACAGATTGGGCTTCACCACTCAACAATAATAGCAGTTAATAGGAAAAATGTTTGCAGAGAATTTTTAAGAAATGGGTGGTCCCATCTTTAAAACTACAGTAAAAGAAAAAATTTCGCTTCAAAATTTTCCTAAATTCCACTGGCAGAAATAAAAAGAAATTGATATGTTTTCTAATGACACCATCCAATCAAAAAAAATCTCTACTCACAAGTTAAAAGTCTAAAGGGCCGGAAAAATATGGATTCCAATTTTTTGAAATAAGATTTCAATTGAACAGACATCGGTCGACAAGGGAAATGAAATTACTAGGTATGACTGCTCCCTTCTACGGCGCAAGCCTGGTCCAAACATTTAGGAGAGAATGCCAGAGGCTGAAGGTAATATTGGAAAGAAGAGACGCGGTAGCAGCGAGAAACTTGAAGAGTTTAAAGAAGACGATGCCTCATTTTCAGCTCCAGCTTGTTGAAAGAGGATTTAGAAGGCCATACCCCTAAATTTAGAGGCACACAGCTTTTCCCAAGTACAACTCAAATACAACCTACACATTGTAAAGAGTGCGGCAAAAATTTTCATAAAAAGAATTTCCAGAGAAAAGTAAGATTACCTTACCAACTGAGAGCCTCCAGAATTCTTTTCGACTTTCCTCAGCTGAAAAAATAAGAATATGATGAGGGTCTAACAAGCCATGTTTTTACAGAAGCATTTTGTTTTTGATAGATGCTAAATGTAATGTTGTGTTTGCAATTTGAACTAATTGCACATAATATTTGACAAACAGGAGAACCAGAATGGAGCAGTTTGAGAGGGATATACCTGAATGACAAGCAATGAGCTGTGAATCTGTATGAATAGCGGGCGGAGCTATTAAAGCCAATTAAGAATCATTAAATCTAGTCGATATACTGCAATAACCCGTCTCTGCCGTTGATTGCACGACCCTCCATAATACCCACCACTGTTCAATTAATACATCCTGTATCCACTCAATATTGTCCTCACATCAAATGACAATTAATTCATTTTTTGAAAACTTCATCCACTCAAATATTGTCCTCACATCAAATGACAATTAATTCATTTTTTGAAAACTTCATCCACTCAACATTGTCCTCACATCAAATGACAATTAATTTATTTTTGAAAATTAAAAATCGATTTTTTGCATTGACTGTTTCAAGTTTCATCTAATAGGAAAAAATATGAAACACATTTTCCCAGTTAATAAATAGCAAAAATAAATTAAAGACTATAGTATTTTTCTGAGATTTATTAATTCTCCATGCCTATTGATTGAAAAATTGAAATTATTACATCAAAAGGATGCACCTACAGCAGGAACTAAAAATAAGAGGTAAAAGTTAGAAATGTTTTAGTTATTCCCCGAATGACCATTGGGCCTTAGATATTATGATACATTATTAAATATTTACCTGGAGCAATGACAATTGATAGGAATCTCGGATTAATTAACCTAGAAACTGTTTTGGACAGCAAGGAGAGCTTCTCTAACGGTTCGATTAACCCCAACAGAAACCACAATCCTTTAAACAACCACCAAAACACCTGGAAAATGATTTGAAGAAGAATTTATATATTACCTTGGCATATCAGGGAATATTAACCCTAATTATTCAATACCTATCGCTACACTATGAATGTTCAACTTTCATTTCATCCGGCAATAGCTTATAGGAACTTTCAACTGCCTGGTTAATATATGTAATGGCTTTCATTTTATATGTTACAGTATCCACCTTTCGGCCGATCGGCTTACACAAGAACTCCTGGACTCCCATCAACAAAAACAAGGTTCCACTAATCAAAGAGATGCCGAAAAGATAAACATTGGATATACTCATTAAAATAAACTTTTAAACTACTTTCAACATCCTTATCAGTTCAAGCACTTAATAATGTGCCAATTTTGATCTTAGCAAAACATCTTGGCAAACACTTAACAAATCTCATAATCGGTGGCTTGGACTTCCCGCGAACCATGGAATCTCTAAATCGGTGATTTTGATCTCCCACGAACCATGGGGTATTTGTGCACCAAGAACTAACAAAACCGCCGATAATATATATAAACTACGCCTTTGAAAGTTCATCCTTTTGGAGAATCAAGTTTTTATGTGAGTAATTCTTCAATATGTACATTGAAATATGATAAGTCTTGACCTTTATTTTGGCATTTCCTCTGGTTCGAGATCTCAAGAGTTCACCAAAACCAACCTTACTCACAAATAGGACTTTAAATTCATACCTTTGACTAGAGTGAATTCCTTTCCAAGTGTCTTTTCGGTGAGAAGCCAAAAACCCAAACTCTGTAAGGAACTCCTTTGGAAAAGTAGACAAAAAGTACGCAAGGGAAATAAGCAAAATTGGAATACAGTTTAAAATTTTTAGAGCGATACACGATCACATGTCCACCCTGATGTTCCTGTGCATCATTCTTACACATCCAAGAGAGAGCGAGAGAGGACCACTGCCAGATTCTAGATGCACAAACAAATCTTATAGAAAATGTTTATGAAGCAAGATTAGACAAACAATCATCTAAATTCATATTCCTTGCTACTTCTTAAATGTACAAAATCCAAAAATAATGAAAACTACAAATTTTGGATAGTTCCATGTTACTTCTCCAAGTGTACAAAATCAAAAAACAAAGAAACTAAATTTTCTGGTGTGTATATCATTTAAGACATTTTCCTTAGTTCTTTGCACTTGACATCAAGGCTTTGCCGAAGTCACTTAGACTAAATTATATGATCATTTGTTTACTGTAGAATAGGTTTTATGCATTTTACAAGAATAAATAACCAATTTGATATTTAAAGTAGAATAAAGAATGCAACACATGGATTGTGAAAACTAGGCATTGATTCCCTACAAAACTTGAGAAATGCAACATGAACAAATATACAATAAATAACCAATTCGATATTTAAAATAGAATAAAGAATGCAACACATGGATTGTGAAAACTAGGCATTGATTCCCTACAAAACTTGAGAAAGGCAACATGAACAAATATACACCCTTGGCTAAGATACTTAAATAGAAATGGAAGTACTCAAGTAAATTGCATCCAATGGTAAACTATCTTTAGCAAGAAACTAAAATCATTTTGAATCCACCCTTAAAATATCTCAGATTGAGATAAAATGTAGCATATAGTAGATTTTGCATTTGAATGCAACAACTCTTAGAAGAATAGCAAGTTGAAAGATGGTAACAATAATTCTTGTAAAACATCAAATAGAGGAGATCAAATTGATTAATTTAGTAGCATTTTTAATTTTATGATGTAGATTCAATTCTGTAAAGTGATTTAGTTACATTCTTCATCTTGGGTCACAAGTCAGAGTCGATTTCTACACATGAAAGAGCAACATAGAAGATAGCAAGCACTTTTTTCTTCTTACACACTTATTGCAACAGAGTTGGATCTATAATTTTTGATAGTGGGTTCTCCTCTACATTAGCTACCAAATATCACCATCATCCTTTCATAGAGATCAACTCTCCATAGGAAAAAGGATCAGATTCATTTTGTTGTATGACTTCAATTTTACAAGAAAAACCTACACAAATTTTTGAAATTCATATTTGGGCAAACTATAGATTATAGATTTGTTTAATTAGTGGTGTCCATTCTACTCCTTGTAGTGCAACTAGTGATATCCCCAAAGAGGCAGAGATTTTGTCCTAATCCAAGAATTGACAACTCCTAAGATGGAGACAGAGATTGAGATTAGGTAAGCCCCACATATGAGAATTGAGATTTGAATGGATTCATCCTCACATCCAAGAGTCTAAGGAGGTCTAGATGGCAACTAATGGGGTTTTGAATGAGGGTGGATATAATCATAGGATCACCTTTTTGGTGCTTGGGCAAGGCACCATACTCTATTTTCATAAGATTACCCTCCTTTCAATTCTTAGAAATTGTTGCTCAATCAATTAGTAGGTGAGATGAAAAGAGAGGGGATGAATGGAGATCAGTAGGCAAAAGGTGGAGTGGATGCAGGTGTGTGGCTTTCCATAGCAAGTAGCATTTGATCTAATTTAATAGTGGGAATTCTTAATTGTTAAATCTCCTTTTGCATTTCTTATTCTATTCAATTTGGGAATTAAGTATCTCCAACTCTTCACTTGCAATGGAAGCCTAAATAAAATTATAGAGGTAATGTAACATCCCTCTATGTAACCCCTGAAGGGTAAGAGCCAAAAGAGAACCAGATTTTTTTTTTGACATAAGTAGATAATATACCCAAATACGGTTGTCAATTCGATAGATCGACAACATTCATGGCCAAATGCACAACCCATAGGAGAAGACTATATCACTCTCCAGAGAAAACATTATTAAACTACGTTCATTTTAAACACCAATTTAAATGCTCCTATGTCCCATTCTAGATTATAAACATGAGTCCAAAAGCATCATAGTACAAGCAGATCCGATACCCACACCAGAATCCATAAAGTAAATAGGAAACATCTCATTACTTCTCACTAAATTTAATGATTACATTTTCTCTCTTAAGAGAGTACAATTACATAAAAGAATATATATTGCAATGGGATATCCATGAATATGATACAATAACTGAAAGAGTAACAGAGAGAGAGCATCTCCAACTGGTGCTTTGATAACCTATTCATAGGTCCCCAATGGTGGTGGCAAAGCCTCCCAACCATGTGGACTCATAAGAGACCACCCCACCATGCTCGGAGGTAGTCAAAAGGCCCAAATAGAAGAACAACAAGGAAAAATAAGATGGCCAACACTCACAACAATCACGGAGTAGACATGGAGAGCAATGCTTACAGCCAAAGTCATAACATAGATGTACTCATCCAAGTCATAAGTAGGGTACTACTAACGACTGCTAAGCTTCTAGATACTAGAGCGTAATCAGATGGAGTGTAATCATGCGTGCTTGAAGAAATGGCCCCACATGAAACCAAGTACTCCTCTCATGCAGATGAGGAGACTCAATCATGCCTGAATCAATGCCCCACAAATGGATGACTCAACGTCCCACAGATGGATAGGCCTTCTCATTGCATCTTTAGCCTTTACAAGTGCTCAAGGCCATGCATGAGGACTACTTATCTTATTAGTGTTTTTACCCCAATGTTTTAATTTTAGTTATCACTTGTTACTGTAACTCTACTAATAGTTCCCCTGGCAGCCACTTACGAGCCTCAGACCTGTAGAGAGCCTCTCCAAATGACCACTCTAATGCCTAGACCTAGTTCATCTCATTTAACCAATGAGGAATCCAAAATGACTAAAAACAATGAATTATAAATTTAAATATTAGTAAAGATGAAAAATGTGATCTACAAGACCCAAACTTTCAACGACAGAGAATTTATTGTAAACAACCCTTTACTCGTTAGATCAGTTTTGTAATAACTCCATTGACCCCAATTTGGTCACTCTTCTTACAAAAATGCACAGATAATAACAAGGAAAGCACGACAATTAATATTGCATGTCTACTCACAGCTTGAGTTTTACTTATTGTCTACCATATTTAACATAACAAAATAGATTGTTAAAAGACTTACAAAATGGAAACCTTAATTTTCCCTCCTACAGTAGTTCCCTTAGATCCTTGGGTTACAGGACTGATTTCCAAATTAAAGATTTTGTGACTAATTTTCAATGCACATAAGTAGGTCGATA
Organism: Cunninghamia lanceolata; assembly: GCA_027924645.1. NCBI lineage: Eukaryota > Viridiplantae > Streptophyta > Pinopsida > Cupressales > Cupressaceae > Cunninghamia > Cunninghamia lanceolata. Next base: position 13,664,194 of record BSBN01000169.1, on the reverse strand, counting down.
TAACTAAGGTATTATAGTGTCATAACATTCTTTAATTCAAATACTACAATTTTCACAAGACTGGTTATTCAACAAAAAAGGCAGTATGACTAAAATAGAGGTCATTCAACATTCTTAAGAAGGATTGTAATGAAATTATTTTCAGAGAGGGCATCGTATAACAATGGGTTTCATAGGACTTAAATCTCTCCAATCCCTATCATTACATCCATGTTTTATCAATATGGCTGCCCTCATATCTTCTCTATAGGATCGACCCTCTTAGTTGCCTAATATTTTAACTTAGAAGTCACCTGATCTTTCCTTGAAAACCAATATATCTAAGAATGAATAAAATAACTTTGCAAGCTCAAATAAATCCAAGGATAGAGGTGCTTGAAATAAATGGCATTAAAATAAATTTTGGCATGTTTAATGTTGATTCCAGGAAGGGCATTTTAAATTTCATGCATAAAAAGAGACTTTGGAAAATAATTTAAATGCAGTAGGGGTCCATAGAAAATAAATTGCAGCAAACATGCTTTAGTTTGTTATTAAAAGGAAGTAATGGAATTTTAGTTTTTTGTGCTAAATGAAATAGCCGCTAACATATTTTAGTTTTTATGTTGGAAAAACAACAAACTACAAGTCAAAACGCACCAAATAGTTTGTTCTCTAAAAAAGATAAGGGACTGAGGCATTACCAAGTCACACCAAATAGTTTTTGTGCTAGGAAAGCAAAGATTGATGCAAATACCTAGATCGTACTCCCCTTCAGTGCACCTCAATCTTGCAATTTTATATGCTTGCCTGAGTGATTCACACTCCCCTTAGCTTGCCTCAGATCTTGCAATTTGATATGCTTGCTTTAGTCAATCTGTCCCCTGTCTCTCTCTCCCTCTTTTCTTTTGTAGTCACTCTCACCCCAGCCATTCAATTCGTACCCACCACTCAGATATTTTTCTGCAGCATTAAACTCTTGTAACAACTTTTGTATCCAGCTCTCATATAGGCATGGGAAGAAAGATTAAAAGAATCATTAAAATCTGACTTTCTCCTTAAATCCTATGCTGCCCAAGAGATGCCATCTCCACATATATTTTCTACATTAATAGCACTCAAAAACTCCCCTTCAATAGCCATCGTATATGGCAAGAGGAAGAGAATTGAAATAAAATAATCATAAACATCAGACTTAGCTTGACTCCTATGCCCTCTCCCAGCTCTCATCGCTAATAAGGAGGGTTGTTGCATCCTATCCCCTAGGCCTAGGATTACTCCTGGAAGCCTACAAATGCTAAGATGTAGCCAAGGCACACACTAGTCCATGAAACTTGATATGATAAAAAAATAACGTTATCACATGCACAATTACATGCAATCAGTCCCAATACATGGGTAAGGAATAGGGAAGGCACTCATTCCTTCCAAAATATACATTAGCATAAAACAATTTTCTCCAATCAAAATAAAGAATGATTCCAAGGATGCCACATCAAACAATCAATTGAAACAAAGGAGAAAAGCCTCAACCACCGCATTGAAAATCTACACATGACCATAAGAGGCAATTTAGACATTACCATTAGGTAACCAGATGATAAGACAACAACACGGGAACACTGCACTAGTAGGGTATAGCGGCTAGTGTAGGGAATAGGGCCTATGACTATCTCTAGTAATCACCATTGGGGATAATAAGAGTACGCTCCTAGGCCTGTGAATCTAGGCAGAGTCGATACTTAGTACCTGCAACACTCCAAGCACATTTCAAGGTACCTGTGCATATACATATATCATATAGCCGAAGCAACATCAACTATGTAAGCATGAAATCCATCATAAACAATAATCATGTCAATAGCATAATAGTATCAAGATTGCACATCATTATTGCCAATACAAAATAATAACAGGACACATAATCCAATACAAAACATATAGTATTCAAAGTCCATCAAGATAAGCAAAAACATAAAACATAATATGAACACGAGTGTTGTTACATCCCCTAAGACTAGGCTTACTCCTGGAAGCCTGTAAAAAGATATGGATAAAGGTCTCTCATCCTCACCGCATCTTCCCAAGATCCTGAGGACTCACCATCAAGATCCCACTGGACCCTTACCTGCTCTATGTCTCAACCCTGAAGGGTCAACCTCTAATGCTGAAGGATGCATACGGGCTCTAAAGAAAGCTTCCCGTCTGCCTCGACCTACAAACTAGTCCAATCAAGAACATTGGTCACATCAGGAATATACTGTCTAAGAACTGAAACATGGAACACATTGTGAATGCATGATAGACTTGGTGGCAATGCATGGTGATAGGCAATAGGACCAATGCTCTCAAGGATCTCAAAAGGTCCAACAAAACGATGTGCCAACTTTGAGCCTTTCTCAAATAGATGGCGCTCTTCCATAGTTGAACTCTCAGAAACACACGATCACCCACTGAGAAATGGCAGTCCAACCTACGGGCATCGACATACTTGCTCTGTCGATCTTGAACTATAGCCAACTACTCTTTGATCCACACTACTTGCTGCTCCATATCCTGAAGCATCTCCGAAACTAAAAGAACTCGGTCCTCTAAGTTATCTTAACTCAACGGAGTGCGATATGGCCTACCATACAAGGCCTAGAAGGGAGACATACTGAGAGAACTGTGGTGCCCATTATTATAAGCAAACTCAACTAGGTACAAATAATCCTCCCAATGAGACTACTGATCTATAACGTACATTTGAAGCATATCCTCTAAGACCTAATTAACTCACTCCATCTATCTGTTAGTCTCAGGTTCATATGCAGAGCTAAAATTAAGGTGAGCTCCCAAAGCATGCTGAAGAGAAGTCCACAAAGATAAAGTGAACATTGGTTCATGATTGGAAATTATCCTATGAGGAATACCATGTAGACACATGCTATCCTCCATAAACACTCGAGATACAGATGCTGTAGTGTATGAAGATATCATGGGTGAGAAGCGTGCCACTGTGGACAACTTGTCCACTATAACCATAATAGCATCATGACGATGTGAAGACATAGGTAGCCCCACTATGAAATCAAGAGATATCATATTCCACTTCCATCAAGGGATGGAATGAGGCTGTAACAGTCTTGTTGGGTGCTAGTGTTCAGGCTTCACCCGCTGGCACTCAAGACATCAAGCCACAAAATTGATAATGTCCACTGTAAACCTACCCAATGATACAACTATCGAAGGTTGACATGCATCTTTGTGACACCTAGACGAGCTGAATAGGTTGCATGATGGGACTCTAACAAAACCAAGGAATGAAGATCACCAGAATCTGGAACATAAATACAACCAAGATGTCATAAAAGTCCATCAGACTCAAGAGAGAAACTTGAAAACCTACCCTCAAGGACTCTCCCAGACTTAATCTCTGCTCTCACCTCCTGATACCAAGTATCACTAGGAAGTGACTCCAAAATACAGCTCTGTAATGTCTCCTCCTACTCAAGGCATCCACAACAACATTCTCCTTACCTTGGATGTAGTGAACCTGGGAGTCCCTACTCATAGAAGAACTCCATCCAATGGCACTGTCGAGCATTCAGATTCAGTTGAGTGAAGATATACTACAAACTACAATGATCACTATGCAACTCAAACCGATGTCCCAAGAGGAAATGTCTCCAATGCACAAGTGCATGGACGATAGTCGCTAACTCTAAATCATGGGTAGGGTAGTTCAGATCATGATCTTTGAGCTTACATGAGTCATATGTAATCACTCATCCCTCCTGCATAAGAACTACCCCCACACCCTACAATGAAGCATCGGTGGACACTACAAGGATCTAGCACTACCAGGATAGGTGCACTGGTCAGCCGCTCCTTAAGAGCCTGAAAAGCTAACTCACACTGATCTGAGCATACAAACTTCTTCCCTTTCCACTGAAGAGAAGTGATGGAATGGGCTAGCTGAGAGAAATCTCTCATCAATTGGTGATAGTAACTTGCCAATCCCATGAAACTGTGAACCTCAGCCACATTCATTGGTGCTGGCCAATCCACAATGGCTTGAATTTTAGAAGGATCCACTAAGATACCCTCCCTTGAGATGATGTGGCCCAAATATCTCACCTCAGTCTGGAAGAACTCACACTTGGCCAAATTTCCAAACAACTGATTATCTCACAAGCATTGCAACACTTGCCACAAATGGACTTCATGCTCTTCCATAGTCCTTGAATAAATCAAAATATCATCAAGGAACACAAGAACAAACTGGTCAAGATAGGTACGAAACACCCCATTCATTAAACTCATGAAAACTAATGAAGCATTGGTCAACTTGAAAGGGACAACCATGAACTCATAATGCCCATAGCATGTATGAAATGCCGTCTAATAATTGTTTACCTTATGAATGCAAAGCTAATGATATCTTGACTTTAGATCTATCTTAGAGAACACCTTGGGTCCCCTCATCTAATCGAATGAATCATCTATCCAAGGCAATGGTTAACAATTCTTCATCATCACTTTGTTCAACTAAAGGTAATCAATGGACAAGAAAAGAGATCCATCCTTCTTCTTCACGAAGATGACAATCACTCCCCAAGGGGATACACTAGGATGAATGAAACCCTTCTCTAGTAACTCATCTAACTACAACCACAACTCACTTAACTCCTGAGTAGTCATGTGATATGGTGCCTAAGAAATAGGCTCCGCACCAGGAATGAGATCAATATGGAAGTCTATGTCGTGCTTAGGCAACATACTTGGAATATTACTTAGAAAGACATCTACAAACTCCTTAAGAATAAGATGATCATCAAGAGATACCTCCTGAATCCCACCTCAGCAAGATCACTAACTGAAATAGTGAACATCTTACAACCTTGTTGCATGGAACGCTTTAGCTACATAGCTAAAATCACATAGAGAGAAATAGGTCTTTGAATGCCAACTAACTCAACATGCTCTCCAATATCGTCAACACATTGAACTTACTTACATCGACAATCTATACTAGCCAAGTGGGTCTCCAACCAATCCATGCCTAAAACAATCCCATAGCACCCCAAAGGCAACACACGAAGATCCACTATGGTAGTGAAGGTGCCCAAATCCAATAGACAACCATGAACTTGGGAGTCTACAACCACGTTGGATCCAGTAGCTAACTCAACCTGCCAACCAACATCTAGCCTTGCCACCACGAGTCCACAATGCTCCATGAGAGAAAGAGAAATGAAAGAATTTGAAGCTCTTGAATCAAACAAGATAGATGTCATAATCCCACATAACACACCTGAATACTCAACCATGATGCCTTAATACTCAGCTTGACAGTTATCAACTACCACAAAAACTTTATGTGATTTTCCAGCATCACCTACTGTAGGCTCTAAAGTATCCTGTCTCTAACTACATCCAGGCACTAATCTCTAAGAACAATGAGCAACTATATGACCATGCTGCCCAGAAGCATAACAACCACCTCTGCCAAGACCTTGGCCCGCAAACAGTGCATGCGACTGCTGGGATCTACCACCCCTATAACTTTGCTGCGCACTCTGATAACTCTTTGTCGGACCGCTCTGCTACCTACTTCAAGAATAATGACATAAACGATCTCTAGGAAAAGGAGTACTAGGACTTTTCCCAAACTGCTGAGACTAAGTAGGACTATGCCTCTATCGTTAACTAGATCTAGAAGGTGCAGACTGAGATCTAGATGGTCCATCTCCCTGAGACTGGGTACCCCAAGCAACTAATATTGAAGGAGGGGCACTACTAATCTAAACACCTACCTAACCACCAAAGCCTCTAGCCAAATTACCCTCTATCAACCTCTCCTTCTCCACAGCAATCTCTGAGATCTTTAGCTCAAAGACAAGGATAGCACCACTACCTTGGTACCTACATACTAGAACCATCAAAAGTAGGGGGATTAGATCTAAGAAGATCCCTCATGTGACCTACAACAACATTGTCTCCATCCACCCTATCCCTCAAAATAACTGCTCTCGAATGATCTAGACTACGAGAACGCTCGTGCTCAGCTCTAGAACCCTGACCTTCCTGACGAGAAGGCTATGACTCTGCCTCATGAGATACCTCCTGACAAGATCCTAATCAGTCCATAATTTGTTGTAAAAGAGCTAAAACCTGAACACCCTAAGCCCTTTAGCTTGATTCTCAGCACGTGGTTCCTCTTGATGCTCACCCTGATTACCCTGATTAGCATTATGCTGGGTGCTACGTTAAATAACAGTGGCTATACCTCTAACTCTTCCTCTGGCTCTGCCCCTAGGAGGCATCCTATAGGAAACAAGGAACACATCATTTTCTTAGAATCTTATCATTTTTGCTTAAGGACACACTTTCGATGACTCAACTACAAGTATTTATATGCTACATCAACCTTGGAATGAGTTATCAAGTTCGGCATTATATTCATCAACCATTGGAACAATCTCCAAGGTTGGCATTACAAATATTTACAAAAAGAGTTGACTCAATATAAAATACTACATGTGGATCACTACACTATCAGCCAAACATAACAAGGACTCAAATCTTCCTCAAACAACATGCCACGCTTGATATAACTTCTCTTTGGTCATTCGGAACACACACGAATCATCTAGTCAAACAAGACTGGAAAGAATAACAACACCCAAGGAGAAATCTTCAACTGCGAGCTCATTCTTCAATGCAGACCACCAAGACAATAGGCACATGATCTAGAGACCACTACAAGAACAATGAAATCAACAAGAACAACTGTACAACCTCAAATCACCAGAATCACTTGCATCTTCATACCAGAACTTAAGAACACCAACTATCATGAGCCTCTAAACAAATGCAAAATCTAGTTCTACTCAGATGATGATAACTTCATCAATACTTCATGCGGACCTCTCAAATCTTAACTGGAGCAACTTCAAAGAATCCTCTACAAACCCTTTGGTCTACAAACTCTAATCTTCATTTCACTAGAAATCTGGAGCAATCTCCTTTGCTTGTCTACATTGTCTTTACTATCTCTGACAAGGAGATATGTTGACATCAATGACAACACATTATAGGCACATATTTGCAACAATCACGCCCTTTGTCATTGATGGCAACATATGATGTGAAAAACTAATTCAGCCATCAAGACAAGAACTTCTCCCTCTTTCTCTTATCACACTTGCAACCACTTTCTTTATTGCTCCTCCTTTCACCAACAACTACTCACTTATGAGTTTTTCACATGCCTTCTATCCCCCTTTGACATCAATGGAAAAGGACACGTATTTGCAATGATTTCTCCCCTTTTGATAAACTGAACTCTAGAATTATCATACTGACTACTCCCCCTAAGCAACATCCCCTTAACATCAATATGGATCATAAGACATGACTGTAAGTTGCATCAGACTGATGGACACTAGTGCACCTTAGTTATGAATAGGAGGGGTAATAACCCCTAGCTTCACTTTGAGATACTCAAAAGTATCCTTAGGTAGAGGCTTAGTGAAGATATCCACAATCTGATCCTTTAAAGAGACAAACTCCAATCTGCCTTCATTCTCATTTACCTTCTCTCTCAACAAGTGAAACTTGATGGATATGTGCTTTATCTTTGAATGCAACACTAGATTCTTTAAAAATGTTTATTGCCCTTGAATTATCACAAAAGATTATAACAGGCTCTTCAAACACAATTCTAATATCCTTCAACATTTGCTTCATCCACATGACTTGAGTATAATTACTTGTTGTTTCTATGTACTTTGCCTCTGTAGTAGATAGAGATATTGCTTCCTACTTTTTGCTCAACTAAGAAAGTAATCTCTTTCCTAAGAAAAATGCACCACCACTAGTACTCTTCCTATCATCTACATCTCCTCCCTAATGAGCATTTGTATATGCATGCAGAGTGAAGTCATCATCCTAAGGATACCATAAGCCATAATCAGTTGCTCCTTTTAGATACCTAAAAATTCTTTTGACTTCTACAACATGAGATTCTATAGGATTAGCTTGAAACCTAGCAACAAGGCCAACTGCATTCATAATATCAGGTCTAGTTTGATTCAGATAAAGTAGTCCTCCAATCATTGATCTATACCTTTTCTGATCTACCTTAGTGGAATCATCATCTTTACACAACTTACATCCAGTTACCATAGGAGTACTTACTAGTTTTGAATCCTCCATTCCAAACCTTTTCAATAATTCCTTCACATACTTAGACTGAGATATAAATATGTCTTGATCTGATTGAAAGATTTGCAGACCTAAGAAGAAATTTATTTCACCAAACATAGACATCTCAAATTCACTTTGCATCTAATCAGAAAAGTTTTTACACATGCTCTCATTCCCACCAAAGATGATGTCATTAACAAATACCTCAACAATCAAGATGTGTTCATGATCAATTTTGAAATAAAGATTACTATCAGTTGTGCCTTTGTTAAAACCTAGTTTTAGAAGATACTTATATAATCTTGCATACGAGGCTCTTGGGGCTTGTTTGAGTCCATATGATGCTTTCCTTAATCTGAAAACTATATCTCCTTTGTCAGACAACTAGAATCCTTCCAGTTGCTCAATGTAGACTTCTTCTTCCAACTCTCTATTCAGGAATGCTAACTTGACATGCATCTGGTAAACTTTGAAATCTTTGTAATTAGCAAAGGCAAGAATAATCTGGCTGCTTCTATTCTTTCCATTGGAGCAAAAGTTTCTTCAAAGTCAATTCCCTCAACCTGATAATATCCTTCGCACACCAGTCTTGCTTTTTTTTCACAACTTCACCATCTTCATTCAATTTATTCTGGAAGACCCATTTAGTTCCAATTACATTATTATTTTCAGGTCTAGAAATAAGATCCCAAATATGATTCTTTTCTATTTGCATTAATTATTCTTTCATTGCTTTTACCCAACTTTCATCATTACACGATTCATTCATTGATTTTGGTTCAACTTTTGAAATCCAACAATACTCCATTTGTTCTTCTGTAGTTTTTCTTCTAGTTTGAACACCTTTATTTTTGTCTACTATGATCTGATCTTCAAAATGATTTAACCTTACATACCAGGGGGTTTTGGGTTTTTTTTGAACTTTTGATTCTTGAGCTTGTTCCTCATCATCTGCACTAGCTTCTTGAGTTACTTGATTTTCCTGAGCAGTCTGAATCTGAGTTTGAGTTTGAACTTGTTTTCCATTATTTGGACTTTCATTTTGATCATTTGATTCATATCCACAGAACCTAAAAGGCCTCTCTCCTTTCATCAACCTTGACATTAGCACTTTCGACAATCTTCTTCAATCTCTTGTTAAAGCATTGGTATGCCTTGCTTTGATTAGAATAACGAAGAAATATTCCTTTGTCACATATTGGATCAAACTTGCCTAGATCTTCATCTCTCTTGATATAGCACTTACTACCAAAAACTCTGAAGTATTTCATAGTAGGAACATGACCAAATCATAGTTCATAAGGTGTTTTACCAGTATTACCTTTGATGTGCACCTGATTAAGAGTGTAGACAACAATATGCATAGCCTCTCTCTAATAGGTATATGGAACATTTACCTCCATCATCATGGCTCTAGTAGCCTCTTGAATAGTATGGTTCTTTCTTTCCACAACTCCATTCTGTTGAGGAGTCCTAGGAGAAAATAACTATCTTCTTATCCCATGCTTTTCATAGAATGTATTAAACTCACTCGAGGTAAATTCTCCACCTCTGTTAGATCTTAGACACTTTATCTTCACACCAGTCCCATTCTTCACCATAGCCTTGAACACTTTGAATTTGTGAAGAGCCTCTGATTTCTTTCTCAAGAAAGTGACCCACGTCATCTAGGAGTAATCATCAATCAACAACATCAATATGTGTCTCCTTGCAAACTCCTAACCCTAGTAGGACCACACAAATAAGGGTGCACAAGTTCCAATAATCCACTTGAATTTTCTTCTTTAATTTTGAATGTAGTTCTGCTATGCTTGCCCAACTGACATTCCTTACACATGCTATTAGCAAGTTTCACAAGCTTTGGAAGATCTCTCATAGCCTGAGTAGTGCATATCTCAATAATGTTATCAAAGTTTACATGACACATTGTCCTATGCCATAACCAACTCTGATCAATCTGAGCAATCAAGCAACTTTTACCAGTACCACTTAAATGAAAGATATTACCTCTAGTCTATGTACCAAATGCAATCTCATTTGTAGAGCTTTCCAAAATTCTGCATTTTCCATCCTTGAATCAGAGATCATACCCTTTGTCAACCAACTATCCAACACTGAGAATATTATGTTTCAGCCCTTCTACATATAAAACATCATTAGTGTTATTCTTACCATCAAAAGAGATGGATCATCTCCCACAGATTCTACCGACTGAGTTGTCTCGAAACTTCACAATTCCACCATCATATCTTTCCAAACTTACAAACTTATCAGCACTCATATGATGAGAACATCCACTGTCAATCACCCATTCAACCTGAATAGCTAAGGCACTTTCCACATTCATATAGCTAGTAGATTTAGTAGACACCATATCTTCTTCTTTGATAGCAATGAACACCCAGTCATTTCAATAGGTACTTCCCTTATCAAATTCATTATCTATGACTCCATCAGCAACGTCTTGGACATAGTAGCATTTTTTCTAAACCCTAGTTCTGTTAGCGTTTGGCTTTGAAATCCTCTTTGGACATCTTGAAGAAAAATGATCAATCTTATTGCAAGCAAAACATTTAAAAGGCAACTTTACTTCATGCTTATCGGATCCTCTTGGTAATCTTTTGGCAATAAGGGCTTCAAGTTCTTCAAGCTCAGCTTCATCTTCTTCAAGTTCCTTGCTTGCTTTCTCATATTTGGTTAATCTTCTTGAAGAGATTTCACTTGGATCAAGTCTTTGCTTTCCAAAAACACTAGCCTTAAATGCAAGTTCTAATTTAGGAAGAGAATCACCAAACTCACTCATTTCAAATGCTGAAATCTTGCCAACCAACTGATCTCTTGTAATAGTTATCACAATCCTGATCTCTTCAATAGTAGTAACTTTATGCTTATCAAAATTAGGTAAGGATCTGAGCACTTTTGCAACAATATCTGATTCTTCCTATTTTCCACCAGCACACCTGATACCGCACACAAGTTCATTCACCTTCTGCATATAGGAAGTGATGTTTTCATCTTCATTCATCTTTAAACTTTCATATCTACCTCTCATACTCTTTAACTTAGTGCATTTGACATGTGCATCACCTTCATATAGATTTTCCAATTTCTTCCAGATTTCATGAGCAGTTTGCGGTTCCAAGACATTTGTCATTTCTGTATCAGTCAGAGCACTCAACAAGGCTTCCTTAGCTTGAATGTTGTTTTCAACATCTTTGATTTGATTTGGAGTTTTAGGACCATTCTGTGAAGGCTTATACTCATTCTATTAGAAAACACAGAATGACACCAGTTTTACATGGGAAAACCCTTTCTGGTAAAAAACCCACCACCACAATAGAAACTATCTTTATTATAGAAAACTGAAAGATTACAATAAAGACTTCTAGCTCTAATGTTCAGGTATCGATTCTTTTTACAATTATACAAAGCCGTTTATATCATCTACACATTCTATAGAAATAAACAGTACAAATTGAATCATTTCATCATCCAACAATGATGCCAGTAGATCAGTTTTATATCTCCAGTTTGCAAGAGCAAAGACCATTACTTGACTATTGCCCTAACCAATCGATCTAACTTCCTCATCGTTGTTGCTATTCAACAGTCATAATTGTTCACATTCCCGTGAGATGTTTAATCCCACATGCACTGGGTCACAGACTGCTCTGCAGTTTATATCGCCAAACACTTGGTCATACTATTGTTGGCAATTTTGTTGCCGACGATGCCAAACCAAAGACCCATCATCCTAACTTGCTCCATCGATGATCGCATTACTTCCTTCACTGATAATATATAGTCTCTGCGATCCCCAAGTTCACCACCCTTCATCGAACAGACCTTCACCATCGGTCCAAACACTTTCCATTGTTTTGATGAACAATCTCTTGTTGACCTCTATAGAAGATACAACCATCGGTCAGAAAGTGAGCATCGGACAAACTTAACAAAGCTTGGCTGAAAACAACTCTTACACCGATGCCAAATTCCTATTGGAGTAACACATTACTATCGAGGCATGTAGCTTAGGTTCAACCGATGACAAACTTCACCCAATAGATGTAAGACATCGATGATACTTCACACATCGGACAATGTCTTCGAAATCCCACTGATACAGTATGTCATAGTGATGAACCTTGAACCCATTAAACCTTGAACCCATTGGACTCTCGAATGGTTCAATGAACCATTGAACCAAACACTTGAACAGTTCATCAAACCATTGAACCCAATGAACTCATGAAAGTTTCAACGAAGAACAACTATGAAACATGAGGTTCAAGCAGTAAAGTTGAGACACAAGTTCTCTTCAATCTCCCACTTGTCGAAGAGATTACTACTACCTCTTAGTCCTCTTTCAATTATTGAGAACTATGAGCCGATAGACCCATTTCATCTAAACACCGTTTGAACTTAGTCGTGCTCACTGGTTTAGTTAAGGCATCAGCAACATTTTCTGAAGTGTCAACCTTTTCTAGCTTCACCTTCCTGTCTTCTACCATATCACAAACAAAGTGATATTGGACATCAATATGTTTTGTCCTAGCATGAAATGTAGGATTCTTCACCAAACATATAGTAGTTTGACTGTCACAGTGTATTTGTATCTGCCCTATATTAAAACCAACATTAGAACACAACCTCTTCAACCAAACAGCTTCTTGGCATGCATGAGTAGCTGCCATGTACTCTACCTCTATTGTGGACAAAGTGACTACAGCCTGCCGCTTGCTCATCCAACTGATAGCACCACCATTTAACATGAATACATATCCACTGGTGGATCTTCTACTGTCAATGTGCCCTGCCAAATCAGAATCAACATAACCCTAAATGCTTATAGACCTTTGAGATCCAATTGAGTTTCCATGATAGCAAATAGTATAATCAGAAGTTCCCTTCAAATACCTCATAACTCTTTTCACAGCAACCCAATGTGATTTGCCTGGATTCACCATAAACTGGCTCAAAACTCCCACTACTTGAGCAATGTCTGGTATGGTGCAGACCATTGCGTACATTAAACTACCAATAGGACTTGCATAAGGCACTTTTTTTATGTCATCAATTTCATTAAAAGATTCTAGACAATATTCAACAGATAGTTTCATTCCCTGCAAAATTGGAACAACTAGCTATTTGGAATTAGACATATTAAATTTACCAAGAACATTGGTAATATATTTGCTTTGGTTGAGCCAAAGCTTTCTCTTAGATTTGTCCCTTTTGATCTCCATTCCCATAATGTACTTTGCTGCCCCCAGATTCTTCATTTCAAATTTCAAGGACAACTGAGATTTTAAATCTAAGATCATCCCCTTACCATTGCCAATAAACAACATATCATCCACATATAGTACAATTATAAGAATCTAATCACCTTTAGTTTTATAATAGACACAATGATCAGATTTAGATCTCAAATATCCTAAAGATAACACATATGTATCAAATTTCAGATACCACATTCTGGGAGATTGTTTCAAACCATAAAGAGACTTTTTAAGTTTACATACCAGATGTTCTTTTCCTTTTACCACAAAATGCTCTGGCTGGGACATATAAATCTCTTCTTCAAGGTCCCCATGAAGAAATGCTGTCATCACATCCATCTGCTCAATTTCAAAGTCATACGCTGTGGCAAGTGACAAAAGAAATCTAATGGATGTCAACTTAGCTACAAGAGAAAAGGTTTCTCCATAATCAATACCTTCCTTTTGGGAATACCCCTTAGCAACCAGTCTTGCCTTGTACTTATTAACACTACCAACCAGACCATATTTCTTTTTAAATACCCACTTACAGCCCATAGGTTTTCTACCTTCAGGCAAGGGCACCAGATCCCAGGTTCCATTCTTCTCCAATGATGTCATTTCACTATCCATGGCTTCCAACCAAGAATCTGAATCAGGTAAACTAATAGCTTCTTTCATAGTCCTAGGTTCATCAGTATCAGTAAGTAAAGCATAGGCACAACTTGAATCAAGTACTAAAAATCCATACCTATCTGGTTGTCTTCTTTCACGTGTAGACCTCCTCACAGGTTGAGGTGCAGGTTCAGGTTCTTGCTTTGGATCTGAATCTTCAGAGCTACTCGAACTCACATCTAAACCATCTACACTTGGTGCTTGTTGTTCCTCTTTTACAGGGGTCAGAGGAATATTCACAACACTCTTTTCTTTCTTCTCTTCTGTCTTCTCCGGTTGAGGATCAATAACCAAAGGTTTCAGCTCTCTGAAAATTACATTCCTGCTATAAATTACCTTTTTAGTTTCAGGATTCCAAAGATTGTACCCTTTAATACTGACACCATAGCCAATAAAGATACATTTAATTGCCTTGTTATCCAACTTAGATCTCTTTACCTCAGGAATATGAGCATATGCCTCACAGCCAAAGACTCGAATATGTCTTAGGGAGGACTTCTTACCAGACCATGCTTCCATAGGCGTCTTATCAACTAATGCCAAAGTAGGAGAATGATTTAGCAAGTAACAAGCTGTAGCAACTGTCTCAGCCCAAAACCTTTTTTCAAGACTAGCATAACTCAATATACTTCTTGCTTTCTCCATCAATGAACGATTTAACCTTTCAGCAACTCCATTTTGTTGTGAAGTATAAGGTGTAGTTTTATGCCTTTTAATTCCATGATCTACACAATACTTATCAAAATCCACATTGCAATATTCACCACTGTTATCTGTTCTCAAGCATTTTAATTTTCTACCAATTTGATTTTCCACAAGAGTTTTAAATTCTTTAAACTGACTGAACACTTCTAATTTATTTTTTAAAAAATATACAAATGCCCTCCTTGAATAATCATCAATAAATGATATGTAGTAGCTTGATTTAGATAAACAAGGAACATCAACTGGACCAAAAATATCAGAATGCACATAGTCCAGAACACCAGAAGATTTATGAGAACTAGAGTAAAATGAAACACGATTTTGTTTTCCATATATACAATGTTCGCAGAAATCGAACTCCAGATTACAATCAATCAGCCCATTTGCCAGGTTTTTGTTTTTTGAGGTTTTTAAACCTTTTTCACCTATGTGACCAAGTTTATGATGCTAGAGCATTGTTTTCTCTGTAGGAAGTCTAACTTCCATAGAGTTTGCATCATGTGTTACTATAGTAGCTTCTTTAGATTTTACAGAGACATTATTACAGCACACTAGTTTTGCATCTAACCTATATAGAGTTCCAATGCGTTCACCTGTTTCTAGTACAATAGACCCTCTAGTCATCTTACAACAACCATTCACAAAATTAACTTGCACTCCAACATCATTAAGCTTACTACCGAAAGTAAATTTTGAGCCAGACCTGGTATGTGAAGAACTCCATTCATTCCCTTTATCCTACCATCCGGGAATTGGATTCTGGCTCATTCTCAGCCAACAATTTCCAGTGTTGAATCACTTGCCAAGAACACCTTCCCACTAGCATACGGTTCATACTTTGTGAACCACGCTCTAGGAGATGTCATATGAAAAGATGCTCCTGAATCCACCAGCCAAACATCTTTAGATGCAGGTGTTGCCAAAGCAACAATGAAAGCATCAGCGTCATTCTGTGAAGACTCAGAGTCAGAGAAGTTCTTCTTTTTCTCCTCTTTGCAGTCTTTCTTGACGTGACCTTTCTGCCCACAATTCTAGCACTTCACCTTGGACTTCTGGCCAAGGGATTTTGATTTCCCCTCTAATTTGGACTTAGACTTCTTGTCCTTCTTCTTGCCTCTTTCCTTTGATCTACCTCGAATAGACAGAGCCTATTTGGCCATACCAAAAGACTTCCTCCACATCTCTTTAGACAATAGCAAGGCAACAACAGTTTCTGTCAAAAACATGGTTGTTGTAATTCCAATTACCATCACAAGATGGTCCCATGAGTTAGGTAAGGAACACAACAAAAGCATACAGCAGTCCTCCTCTTCTATTTTTACACCTATAGATGTCAACTAAGTAACAATTGTATTGAATGCGCTCAGATGTTCTGCTACAGATGCACCTTCATCCATCTTCAGAGAATACAATTTATTTATGAGGAAAAGTTTATTCACCAAGGACTTGTCCTAATAAATATTATTCAACTTCTTCCACAAATCATTTGCAGTCTTCTCCTCATGGACATTTAATAAAATAGAGTTAGATAAACTCAATCTTATCAGTCCTTTGGCTTTCCTATCTGCCAGCTCCCAATCTTCTTGCTTCATGCCTGTAGGTTGAGTTCTAGACACAGCAACCCAAAGATCTCTGTAGACTAGCATATCTTCAACTTTCAGTTTCCACAACTCAAAGTTTGTGCCATTAAACTTTTCAATGTCTATTTTGTCTTACATACTTGCCATCTTATTTAACCAAATAAATCTCTGCAGAACTCCAACTCACAGAATTAACACAAAAAACCCAAACTACCAACAAGGATAGCACAACTGGCCAGGCTCTGATACCACTTGTAAGGAAAGCACAGGTGCAGAATACATCTTCCCTAATGATAATTTCAAGGGGATAATGCAAACAGGTAGCTTTCAATTCAAAATACCATAGATGAATACACCAGAAAAATAAAATAAACAAAATTAGACAACACAGAATGACACCAGTTTTAAGTGGGAAAACCATTTTAGGTAAAAAACCCACCACCACAATAGAAACTATCTTTATTACAACAAACTGAAAGATTACAATAAAGATTTCTAGCTCTAATGTTCAGGTATCGATTCTTTTTACAATTGTACAAAGCTATTTATATCATCTGCACATTCTACATAGATAAACAATACAAGTTGAATCATTTCATTATCCAACAATGATGCCAGTAGATCAGTTTTATATCTCCAGTCTGCAAGAGCAAAGACCGTTACTCGACTGTTGCCCTAACTGATCGATCTAACTTCCTCATCACCGATGTTGTTCAACAGTCATAACTATTCACATTCTCGTGAGATGTTTAATCCCACATGCACCGGGTCATAGACTTCTCTGTAGTTTATATTGTCAAACACTTGGTCATACTATCATCAGCAATTTTGTTGCTGACGATGCCAAACCAAAGACCCATCGGCCTAACCTACTCCATCGGTGATCGCATTGCTTCCTTCACCGATAATATACAGTCTTTGCAATCCCCATGTTCACCACCCTTCATCGGACAGACCTTTGCCATCGGTCCAAACACTTTCCATTGTTTCAATGAACAATCTCTCACTGACCTCTGTAGAAGCTACAACCATTGGTCAAAAAGTGAGCGTTGGACAAACTTAACAAAGCCTGGCCGAAAACAACTCTTACACCAATGCCAAATGCCTATCAGAGTAACACATAACTATCGAGGCATGTAGCTTAGGTTCAACCGATGACAAACTTCATGCTGATAGATGTAAGACATCGATGAGACTTCACACATCAGATAATGTCTTCAAAATCCCGCTGATACAATAAGTCATAGTGATGAACCTTGAACCTGTTGAACCTTGAACCCATTGAACTCTCGAATGGTTCAATGAACCATTGAACCCAACACTTGAACAGTTCATTGAACCATTGGACCCAATGAACTCATGAAAGGTTCAACGAAGAACAACTATGAAACATGAGGTTCAAGTAGTAAAATTGAGACACAAGTTCTCTTCAGCAATGTCACCAAAATATTGGTTCCCAAAATAACTGCAACCCAAAACCCTAAAACATTTTAGAAATCACCTAGGCCAAGGGTGTAGTCAAGGTGACTAAAAGAGGTTTATCAAAAGGTTAAGTAGAATTTTAACCAACTACAGGAGTGGGTATACTCCTCTGTACTTCAAGCTCACCTAGACCTAGGAAGAATATTCCTAAAGACATAAAATAGAATACAAATAAACAAACACTGCCATACCCAGTGTACACTTGACCCCAAGAGATGTCACTAGGTCAAGACAAATTGGCTACATAGGCCTCTAACTAAGCTAATTCAACTATACGAATGTACATGCACAAGAAAGATGGTTTTTCCCTGAACCATAGGTGAATGATTTGTTTGATTTTAAATAATGTTTGGTCCCTCTCCAATATGGACTGGTGCCTATTCAATTGGGCAATAGAGTTATAGAATGTAAGAAGGAAAGGAAATATGCAGCAAAGGATCAACATAACTAGGCATACATCTACATATATGACTTTCAAATAGATCTTCCTATAATAGACATACTCAACAATCCAAAAGAGAACTGCAGTGATTCATATGCAGCAATGAAATGACAAATATAAAGTTGTGTATTAACTTAGATGCTATCATACATCTCCAAACCTCTGTTACAATCCTACCAGCAAATGTGGTAAGGAAAAATACATAACTGCGATTATTTATTTACCAAAATCAATACAAACTCCCATGGATACATACCATTATATTCAAATCTACATTACATAATCTTCCTACTCCATGATGTATAAATCCCTTCACTAACAAACCTGACAGATCGTGTGTTGATGCCAGAGAAACTCCTTAGGTTCTCACAAACTAGACAATTAGCTCAGCGACCAACCCTGAGAGTGTCTTTCAAACATGTTTATATAACATTATAATTCAAACCAGAGCAATCATGGATGTGGAATGAGAAGACAACCAAAAATAATCGTTGCCCATGTTGCAATAACTTCGTTCTACATTCTTGGAGCACATCAACATGGCACCACCCATGAAATCAACTAAAATAAAAGGTCCACCCATGCCATGGGTACAAGAAATTTAATGTAAAGGAGTTACAGTGGCACAGGGATGCACAAAATCCATCTTTCACAAGCAATCAGGCTTTGAAGAAGCATTAATACTGACTAGGAGGGTCACTGAGTAGTCCTGTCATGTTTTAAATAGGAGAAAATACCCTTGGAAGGCAAAAGGTTTAGGCTCCAACAAATCAAACTTTAGAGCTCAAGCCTTCCACCTTTTAGCTAGCATATCTAAAATAAGAAGGAGGAAATCCCCGAGCTCTACTTCCATATAGATATGAAGGTGTCAAGAATCATGCCTTCACCTTTTCACATTACACCATGATGTCACAACCACATGGCAGCTTCCTATTGTTCTGCAAGCCTACCATGGGCCCACCCAAAAGGATTTACAAAATTGTAGAATGCCTTACAAAGATTACCACCCATTGGGTTTCAGGTGTTGGGCCTTCCACCTTGTGTCTTCCATGAAGAAGATGAAAGGAAGGAAGCCTGAACTCTGACCTCTGACATACTTAGTTCTACATTGGCCTCATCAAATTTTGACCTTAGGCCTTTGTTGTTTCACCTACTTGAAAGAATAGAGAACATCATAAGCCTGACCCCTGAAGTCTTCTTTACTTAGTAAAATTTTCAAACCTTAGGTGGACTTCGGCCCCTGGGCCTTCTGCCTTCCATCTTTACCATCTAGAAGAGGAAAGAGAGGAGCCCTGCTAGCCAAAATTACCATGTGTCCTCATTTCACAATTCCACAAGCTGGTTGTGGGTCCCCCCAAAATGCTCCACATAATGGCAAAATTCCTTAGAAAGAATACTTGTCAAGAGTCAGCCACTAGACCTTTTCCCCTCTGCCTTCTTCAAAGGAATGAAGAAGAGCCAACCTCTGAACTCCACCTCACACTTCATACACAAGTAAACCTGCTGGACTTTGGACCTCAGGGCTTCTCCTTGACACTTTTCCTATAGAAGATTGAAGGCCAAAAGCCCAAAACTCCAAAGTTTGCCTCGCTTAGACAAATTTTAGAGCCTGATGTTGGATCCGATAGATAGGGAAAGATGGAAGACATGGACTCTAAACTCTGAAACTTTGACAAAGGTGAAAATGCAAGGAAACACTTAGATTTTTTTGGACTTAATCATTTTTGCAGTTTCCTATCTTGCATTTTCAAAAGAAAAACACATGAAAACCTAAGGAAGATATCTCTAATCGATTATAAACTATAGGTTCAACAATGCAGGATTCAGATAGAAATTGGGGGCAAAAAGGGGCATGTTGGGAACTAGTTTTTTTAGGTGTCAACACATAGGTCCCATATCATGACTGTATTAGGTAATACCATCTCTCTATATAACTCATAATGATAAGAAAACCAAAAAAGAATGGGACTAAACCAAACCACAAATTAGAATCTCGATCATTACTAAAACATTTATGGGCATAGACAACCCACATCAAAGTCATATATGCAACTTGTAAACATAGACAACCTAAACACTACACAACCTGTAGATCTCACAATGCATCATGCAAACTCAATAATACATGTATAACTCTATCAAAAAAATATAATAAAAAATAAACCTATAAGTCTACAATGACTCAAGCACTAAATCATCCCAGATTTGATTTTTCATCAACTCACAAACACACAATAAGTTAAAGGAACCAAAATGATCTCAAACTGATACAAACTTAACAAACCTCAAAATATCATCTCCAAACCTAATTCACTATGTAGTTCTCAGGAATACCTTTCTAACGCCTATAAGAAGTCTAAAATCCAACTCAGTATGGACAAGTTATGCCTAGTCAAATCTTAAAACATGTATTTAGCTTCCAACTAGCAAAACATTGTCAATTTGGTAAAATCTGGAAAAATATCTATCATCATAGCGTAGTATGTAGAAAGAGAAATTTTCAACTATAAAAAGTTAAAATTTTGACATCCTGGGTGAAACTTATACCACTTGGAAAAAATATGTCCAACTAGGCTTATGGAGCAAAAATTGGTGGCTCTTTGGTGGCCAGGCAGTGGTGGGCCAGTGGTTCACCAGTGGCGGCAACACCTTAGTGGTAGAGGTAGTAGTGGACTTGAAAATGCTTTACAAAACATTCTAATTCTGAAAAAATTTAAAATCTTTAGAAGCCTTAAAGGGCAGGTTGTTGGTTGTTGAGGCAAGCCTTGCTAGACTAGCCAGGATTCCCCAAAGTGGGTTTAAAGCCTGCCAACTTGTCAACTGGGGCCGACTAGCTAGGACCTATCAGCTGATAGGGGACAAGACCTTACATCCTAACCAAGCCTTGTCGGCCAAGGGGATCCCCCGTGGTATGGGGGTTTGCAGACCCCATAGCAGGGGTCGACTCCCCATGAAAATGTTTTTAATTTATAAACATGATTTTTAAAAGGAACATAGGAAAAAAAATTTCTTTCTCACCTTTGCAGACACCTTCCTGATTGTATGGTCATACAACAAGCACTGGAGGGTAAAAAATTTTACATTTTTTCACAGTGGCCAAAATAGGCCAAATTTAATATCAAGCTTCATGTCTTGAGCCTCCTGGACTCAATGATGATGTTTTTTTTTTCCCTAGGATGTCATCTTTGAAAGCTCCTCCTCAAAACCCTCTTAGTGAAAACCTAAAACAAGATCTTTTATCCATGATTTTTCAATGCCCATATCTGCAAAAAACAAACGAAAATATGCAACCCCAAAACCCTCAATCGGCAAAAAAAATTGCACAAAATCCTCATATCTTGTAATGTCTTCATTCTTTTCCTACAAGTCCATGGATTCCAGTATACACAAAAGATCTACTCATAGCTAGAGTTATCAAACAGGGATTTCCTCCCACAACCAAGCAACAAACATCTGATATCAAATTTTGGAAATATACAGCCATATAGACTAATTCCTCCTAACCCAATAAGAGATTAATGGGTAAGTCCATGAAGTTGGGTTCACATAGAGGGGAAGTCACAGGAAAAAAAAGAATCCTAACAGAAATGGGTACCCGTTTAGGAATGAGTGCCCGAACCTAAACGGGTACCTGCTTAGGAATGGGTACCCGTTTCTATATAGATATTCGAATTTGAAAAAAATAGTGCACATTTTTTTTCCAACACAAAAGGAATGGGTACCCGTTCCTAAAATCTTAGGCTTGGGAAAGGCATGGTAAGCTAGCCCCTTCCCTTGGACCTGCAAGTTTTTTTCTAAGTACAGAACAAGAGAAAAGATTGATTTTACTTATATGGCTTATGACATTTTTTTTTAATTTTTCTATGAAATTAAAACCCATTATAGATGACAGTGTCTAGTTTTCAAATATGTAATTTTTTTTATTTGACTTGTTTTTCTATTTATTATTTAACTTATGAGCAAACTGGTCCAAAAATGTGAAATGACAGGTGTTTGTATTTTTTTGATAACTTTTAATTTTTAAAGTTTTTTGAAAAAAAAATTATATGTCATCAATCTACACATCATTCTTTACACAATGAAAAAAATAAAATTTATGATTAGTTTTACTCAAATTATGTTGGTCATACACGAGGATTTTTTAAAACAACAATTAGGGCCAACAAAAAATTAATAAAAAAAAATATTTGGAAAAAAATTATAAAAAAAAATCCTCATTAAACTTCACTATACTACACATCTTTCCCCAAAAGGATTTAGAAAAATACTTTTGTTTACGTCAAATTATGTTGGCCATACACGTGCATGGTATGGTAAAAAAAGTGACTTTTAAACAGTAGTTTTTAGAAATGCCTATTAAAAATCAGTTTGTGTCATCTGGGTATTAAAATAAATTATATATTTGGTAACTAGTCTCTGAGTACTACATTTCATATTACTAACTTTTTGTAAGATTAAATCTTTAAGTGCCTCAAATGTTTAGGTCAAATGTGACATTCTGAAAATCAGGGAAAAAACTTCCAGTTTTTGGCCAAAAAGTGGACCCAACTTCTTGCACTGACCCTAATGTGCAACAATAACTAAAAATCCACATGTAAAAGAAATAGACAATCATACCATCAATGGGTGATAAAAGATATACCCTAGGAAAACCCTCATTGATGGAAAAATCCAGCCTCCAAAATCATCCATCTCTCATGTATCATTTAGCAATAAAGATTACAATACATACGCAGAGATCACCTATGAAACATCAATCTCTCTACCTGCACTCCCTACCTGCACTCCATGTGAACAAGCATGCAACCACACATCAAATACCACTCTTTAGACCCTCACAAATGCAACCTGTAAGAGATGCCCAAACAAGTTAAACCCAACCAAGGGTAACAAACCCTGACCTCACTCTTCAACAACTACCCATGTGTTTTTTTATAAACATAAGCTCACACAAATACAACATGTGGTATGGTAAAACCATCTTCCCCAAAACCATTGACCCCCACTTAATTATTGGTACTAAGTTTTCCTAATAATTAAATAATTATAAATAAACACAATGTTACATACAATGATTACAAGTGGTGCCAAATAAATATCCAATGTGGCTAAACACATCACCCATGATGCACCACAAATAAATATTTCTTTTACATAATAAAATAATACCAATGTTATGGAATATGTACAACACACTTACTTCAACATCATAATCCCCTACTCATATATTTAGTCTATAAAATTCCTTGGTGTACTATTGCACATTCTTCTCCTTCTATTTCAATTTTTGCAACTTTTTGAATAAATAAATTTGGTATTCTTCCAAGATTAAACTTTTCTTTTAACTTTGGCACCATTCATTCCCAAGAATTTTTCTTTTCTTTATCTTTGCACTATCTCTTAGTCTCCACATGATCCCACCATAAAGATGTGTATCCTTTCAATTTTATTTAGGCAAACATCACCTTTTTGAGGTCTTCAATCAATTGAAAATCAAAATACTTCTCCATCTTTGATATCCAATCAATCAATTCTTCTAAATTTAGATCTCCAATGTAATTAGGATGGTCCAACCTAAGGTTACTATGGATTCTCAACATTTTCAATAAGAACCTTCTATCCAGTTCATTTCCATTGTGATCTTCAGTGTAAATTTCTAATGCTTCAACTTCACTTTCATTGTCACTAATAGCTGCTACATGTACTCGTCATCATTGTCCTACCTCCATCACATCCAATTTAGTTGTAATAGCTCTCATCATTTTCTCAATTGCTACATCACCAGCGCATGGTTCTCTTCACCCATATCCCTTATGTGCCATGTTTTATGGATCCTTTGCAATTGTAGGGTTTTATCCTCTCAATTCACCTACAACAAAAACTCTTTGAATTCCTACCCTCACATTGTCATATTCACTAGATCTGATGCCAAATGGTTTAGATTACAACTTGGGGGTTTTTCCAAACAACCAAATTGAGCAAGTTGAATCAATCCATGTACTCCCAACAATACAAACTTGGTGGACGAATTACAATTTAGGAATTAAAAAATCTACTCTTCAAGAAAATGAGATATGTATCCAGGAAAACACCTCCCTCTCTTTACAAACTATTATGTATTATTCCATCTGGTATCCTCATAGGGTAAGTATCCTTTCAGGGAGATATATCTTCAATTGGTTGGCCACTCTACAGAAAAAAAAATATCAATCCTCCCTAAATAGCCGACAACCTATAGAATCTCTTTCATACATCTTATCTCTTTATGGAAAAATAATCATTTCCTAAATATGCCCCCCTCCAATCTCCATTCCTACTACTAAAATATAGATTCTCCTTCAGATAATAAGTGGGCAATGCCTCCTCCTGACATGCAAACTATTTCCTTTATGTTGTTGAACCCCCTTAACAAAGGGCATCATCCCTTTTTATATCTCACCAAAATAGGAGATATAACAAGAGACTGCGTTGGGTTCCTGCCAATGTTGTGTTGAGTGTAATGAGTGTTTTTATAGTTTATTAATGTGAAAGTTTCATTTAATTTGTTATTTATTGTAATCGAAGAACATAAAATATTAAAGAACTAAACATTTTTAGGTGTTTTGTGATTGTTTGTTTGTACATGTCAATCAATGTTTTATTTTGCAATCAATAAATCCATTAAAGACATTGGAAGTCTTGAAAAGATGATGAAAGTTTTTTCATTAAATTTAGCAATAGTTACATGCCAAGTTCTTTAAAAATTATTTTACAACTTAGATTAAAACTTATCAATAAATGGTATTTTTTGTTCAACTACTGTGTGTTTCATTGCACAAGTTTTGGTCACACCACTAAAAATAATTTTTTCGCACCT
This sequence comes from Cunninghamia lanceolata, assembly GCA_027924645.1. NCBI lineage: Eukaryota > Viridiplantae > Streptophyta > Pinopsida > Cupressales > Cupressaceae > Cunninghamia > Cunninghamia lanceolata. The sequence goes on along the minus strand of BSBN01000169.1, from coordinate 13,639,021 downwards.
TTCACAAAGCTTTCTAATGTGGAAAGTCATATGTTGAATCTCCTGACCTATCCCAAACATGCTTCCAACTTTGATTCAAACATATATAATATATGTATAATATTCTCTTCCATTTGGAAAGATATCGAAGTCCTGATTTTATCATATTTTTGAGTACAACATTGAACAAAACAATACAGACATATATAAAAAGTCATATATACAATTTCATATAGATGAAATCATCAAATAGAGGATTGTGAAGAATGATGCTGATATAACTAAAAAGTCAAAAGATATGCAATGCACAAATCAAAAAGCATAGAAAACTAACTAATGAAACAAGATGAAATATGTACAATGGAATCTTGGATACTTCCATTTTTTATCCATGGGACAGAGAAAAGAACCACCTCCCCTATATTTTGTCTATATGATGGATTGGATCATTTTAGTACTTCATTTTTTACTATAAATTGATCATTTTCAAAATGAAATATGTATAGATTGGGAAGATATAAATTACTTTTCAAGGTATTCGGGTTCAGATATAAATAACACTCACAAGTGACAAATTCCATTAAGGTCTCATCCATCTAAATTACATTCTGGTTAGATCGGGAAGATATGAATAACTTCAATGACAACAAGGAAGGTATAAATAACATTACTGAATGGAAAGAGGTTTTAAAAAGTTAAAGACCTGTTGGCCTCATTTTCAACTTGGCATATGATGGGCGACATAAACATCGGTCTCCATAACTACCCAAAGTGCCCATATACATTGGGAAGTTAGAAAAGTTGAACTTTTAATATATATGCCAGGCATGCAAGTTAGTTTTGACCACCGATTTAGTTCTAAAAGACGTTTAAGATGCTGGTGAAGAATATAATCAAAGTTATCAAAGTTATTGGCAATCTCATTGAGTCTTACTACCGAGGGAGGTTATGAAGTAACTCCAAAAAACATCGATGAAAGAAATTATTTAACGGAACCTTCAAGAGGAAGTAGTTTTAATAACTACCCAAGAAGCTCATTACAAAGAAAATAAAACCATTCTTCATTCACATTTCACAACCTTCACCAGTATTCTCACTGAAAACGCCATAGGAGCGTAAATTCTAATGATTTTTTTTAGATATTTTAGTTTGAAATGTTTTGGTTTGCATGCAAGATTTGGAAGTAAAAAGAACATGAACTGTTTAATGATTAAATCCCTCATAGAAAGGCAGTCTAGTGAAACGCAATGAAGCTTTTAAGCAAATACAACTAGCGGTTGTAAAGATAAATACCACAATCTTTGCCAGCATCCTCCCAGTCCTCGATAGGGTTTTGCATAGACACAAAGCATAATGAAAGATTGGTTTCTGTCAGATCATAGTTTGAAGTGCCCCAGCATACATGCATACAAAATGTGGAAGTGGAGACAAGGCACACAAGCTGTGACAGAACACCTCAAAGGTTAGCCGTCCCCATAGCCTATGGAGACCCATTGAAGAATGAGCAACTAATGATTTCATTAGTTATAGTTAGAAAAGTTCTGAAGATCACATAGTGCAATATGTGTATAGTGCAATAGCCATTTGATAAAATCCCTCAAGGAGATGTGGCATCATGAAATTCAATGAATGTAGAATGTGCACAAAATAATCTTGTTGAAAATGTCTCAAAAACCTTCTAGTAAATGCAATTTTCAAGCGTAAAGCCAAATTATATGATCATTGCCAGCATCCTTGAAGCCTATGCCAAACCACGAAGTTTTAGAACAATGACTTTGTGGAATCAAATAATTGGAAATGCTTTGGAAGACTTGTATGTAGAATATGGAAGCACTATCATAGTCTGTAAGGTATTTGACAGCATGCCTAGAAGAGATTTGGTCTCATGAAATGCAACAGTTGCATCATATACATAAAATGGATCTATTATCAAGGCTTCTAAAACATTTCTGCAAATGCAATTTGTAGGTATAATGCCAAATTTCATAACTTGTGTCAACATGAAATTTGCAAGTCCTACTTACCTTTTTGTGAAAGTGACTTAAGTCACCCTTTTTATTGTAAAGTTAGGTTTATCATAACTCTTTCTCACAAGGTAGTTATTCTAAGTTCCAAAACTAGGTAGTTACTCTAAGAAAGTTAGTTATTCAAAGTTAGTGCAATTATGAAGGTAGTTATACCAAGTAGTTACAAAAATTGGTTAAGGAGTTTCCTTAAGTGGTTACTAACCTCACCTATAAATGCAAATTTGTAATTCAATCAAAAGGGGACTTTTTGCAAGGGAAAAACTTGGAGAACTACTTAGAGATAATGAAGAATACTTTTGGTTCATATGTTCTAAATGTATTATGTTATCATTGCTGATTTCTTGTATGTTAAATCAGTAATCCTTCTATGTGATTGTGCAAACCATTGGTATTTTATGTGATTGATGTAATGAATAATGTTCATATCTTGGTATCTTGGTTTGAACATGTGGAAGTAGCATATCTTTTCATATGTTGAGGTTTGTTATCTTTCTTTCATTATCATTGCACATCAAAACATATTTTGTGTTAAAACCCCTTTGTATAACATCTATTGGACAACTTTGTACTACTATAACCAATGTAGAGGCAACCATAACTGAACCCATGCAAATATCTTCCTTAGCTTCAGAAATAAAGACCTTTACTTTTGAAGATATCGATAGAGTTTCAATTAGTGGTACAGTTAATACAAAAGTCAAAGATCAACTTCAAAATGAAGATGAATCATCAAACATTCACTCTTTATCATACATGTAATTGGAGTATGAAGTTTTCAGATTTCATGAAGAGTTCCATTGAGAAGAACCACCAAGTCCAGAGAATATTGAGCAGGTTAAAATTGAAAGCTATGTAGATACATTAACAAATGTCCATGTCTCGTTGGAAGTGCAATCTTTGTCTTATGGAGTATTTAAGGCTCAAAGCAATCCTCTTTTCAAATCTTTGGATATAGAAGACATCCCTGTTTCAGATGATAATTTTAGGAATTGTGCCAACAATGAAGCAAGGAATGAGGTAATGGATGATCTAATGGAGGAATTCAATAAAGTTAACGCTCATGATGTTTGTCTTCCAAGTTGGTGCTTGAAAGATTTAGACAATTCCCTCTATAGCCAAGGTGTCTACCTTAATCCTTTATTTGTAAACGAGTGCATTCCCACAAATGTTTCTCAACTCGATATTCAAAAGCATGATTCAATGGGTGTGTCTACATGGATTTCTTCACATCACAAATTATATGAAGGTTGTCCAATTCATGGGATAATTTATTGTAAACTAGATTATCAGAAAGATCTTCAGATAGAAGACATTGGTGTGCTTAGCATGATGCGTGAAGATATGTCTAAAGCTACACAGGGTAGTACCAATATGATTCAAAAGGAATCAAAAATTTATGATGAGAAATCATTGTTTGGTTTTATATTCAAGGAGTCCTCATTTTTCATACAGCTCATTTTTCTTGTTAATTCAGAATGGTTACTGAGTTCACAGTAACCTCATCTATGCTCATATTTTTTCCACACAGGTGCCTATTTTTCACAACCTATTAGTGGTTTTACTTGATCATCTAGAAGTAGTTTGAGGTAGGAGTCACCTACCATGTACATAGGTTAATTTGGAGTTTATGGTGTGTCTATCTTATTTCAGTTTCTATTAGTTTTTGTTGTGTACCTCATCTCTATGTGTCCTTGTCGTTTGTCCTTTTGTCTCGTTGGAGTCTCCTGGTTCTCCTTGTACATTATGTTATCTCTTGACTCTATTGCCCAATAGATCATGCACTGATCTTTGCCAATTAAGATTCTGGGTTCATCCTACGTCCTTTACAGTCCTCATCCCCAGTTAGAGCCAGTTGTTGGCCTCATTTTCAACTTGGCATATGATGGGCAACAGAAACATCGGTCTCCATAACCATCCAAAGTGCCCATATACATCGGGAAGTTAGAAAAGTTGAACTTCTAATATATATTCCAAGCATGCAAGTTAGTTTTGACCACCAATTTAGTTTTGAAAGACATTTAAGACACCGGTGAAGAATATAATAAAAGTTATCAAAGTTATTGGCAATCTCATTGATTCTTACTACCGAGGGAGGTTGTGAAGTAACTCCAAAAAAAATTGATGAAAGAAATTGTTTAATGAAACCTTCAAGAGGAAGTAGTTTTATAACTACCCAAGAAGCTCATTACAAAGAAAATAAAACCATTCTTCATTCACATTTGACAACCTTCACCAGCATTCTCGCTGACAGCGCCATAGGAGCATAAATTCTAATGATTTTTGTTAGATATTTTAGTTTGAAATGTTTTGGTTTGCATGCAAGATCTGGAAGTAAAAAACATGTGAACTATTTGACAATTAAATCCCTCGCAGAAAGCTAGTATGGTGAAATGCAATGAAGCTTTTAAGCAAATACAACTAGTAGTTGTAAAGATAAATACCACAATCTTTGCCAGCATCCTCCTAGTCCGTGGTAGGGTTTTGCACAGACACAAAGCATAATGAAAGATTGGTTTCTATCAGATCATAGTTTGAAGTGCCCTAGCATACATGCATGCAAAATGTGGAAGTGGAGACAAGGCACATGAGCTGTGACATAACACCTCAAAGGTTAGCCATCCCCATAGCCTGTGGAGATCCATCGAAGAATGAGCAAGTAATGATTTCATTAGTTATAGTTTGAAAATCTCAGAAGATCACAGAGTGCAATATGTGTATAGTGTATTAGCTATTTGATAAAATCCCTCAAGGAGATGTGGCATCATGAAATTCAATGATTGTAGAATGTGCACAAAATAATCTTGTTGAAAATATCTCAAAAACCTTCTAGTAAATGCAATTTTCAAGCGCAAAGCCAAATTATATGATCATTGCCAGCATCCTCGAAGCTTGTGCCAAACCAAAAAGTTTTAGAACAATGACTTTGTGGAATCGAATAATTGGACATTCTTTGGAATAGTTGTATGTAGAATATGGAAGCACTGTCATAGTCTGTAAGGTATTTGACAGCACACCTAGAAGAGATTTGGTCTCATGAAATGCAACAGTTGCATCATATACATAAAATGGATCTGTTATCAAGGCTTCTAAAACTTTTCTTCAAATGCAATTTGCAGGTATAATGCCAAATTTCATAACTTGTGTCAACATGAAATTTACAAGTCCTACTAACTTTTTGTGAAGTGACTTAAGTCGCCCTTTTTATTGTAAAGTTAGGTTTATCCTAACTCTTTCTCACAAGGTAGTTATTCTAAGTGCCAAAACTAGGTAGTTACTTTGAGAAAGTTAGTTATTCAAAGATAGTGCACTTATTAAGGTAGTTATACCAAGTAGTTACAAAATTTGGTTAAGGAGTTTCCTTAAGTGGTTACTAACCTCAACTATAAATACAAATTTTTAATTCAATCAAAAGGGGACTTTTTGCAAGGGAAAAACTTGGAGAACTACTCAAAGATAATGAAGAATGCTTTTGGTTCATATGTTCTAAATGTATTATGTTATCATTGCTGATTTCTCGTATGTTAAATCAGTAATCCTTCTATGTGATTGTGCAAACCATTGGTATTTTATGTGATTGATGTAATGAATAATGTTCATATCATGGTATCTTGGTTTGAACATGTGGAAGTGGCATATCTTTTCGTATGTTGAGGTTTGTTATCTTTCTTTTATTATCATTGCACATCAAAACATATTTTGTGTTAAAACCCCTTTGTAATTTGTCATATCCGTTATGAAATCTCAGTTGATATTCATATGTCTATTGTTGGGATTTCTGTTAGTTATTTTCCTCTAGTTTTGTTTTTTTCCCTTTTTTGTACTTTTAGGTTAAAAGTACACAAAAACCACAAAAATCCCATCATACGAGGGAGCTGCCCCTCTCAAACACAGAAGAAAGCTAATATTTCAATAACAGCTTCTCCAGCTATTGGGACAATTTAGTCACCACTCTAAGGACAACAAGTCATTTTGAAAGGTTATTTCGTGGAGACAAATCTGTTTACAAACAAGACCTGCACACACAAGAGAACAATATCTAACTATAAGCCAAAAGAGAACAATCTATGGAACGTGCCCAAATCTGACTGAAACTTTTTCCCAAATAGTGGCCTTCTTGAACTAAAGTGAGCAAGGGAACAAATAGTACAAATTCAAAAAGAAACCTAGCCCAATAATAGGTTCTTTGCAATAAGCTAACACATACTCACATGCGCTGCAACCTTGGTACCATTGAGTAATAGCATAAAACTAGCTTTGGACTAGCTTCCCTAACTTAAGTATGCACTAAATTCAAATTTGTTTTATTTAATGAAATCCCACTAGAAGCATGCTATCGCAAACCATGGAGACCAACCAAAGATTGACATCCCATGTAATTATTGTATATACTGGCAGTGGAGAGCTAAAATTTGTGTTGCCAGAAATCATACGTCAGACATTATTAATAAATATATGAGAATTTGCAGGTACATTCTCTGGACAAATAACAAATACAAATGAAGATTTAAACATGACTTTAATCTCAAATTCTCTTGAGTGCCGATAGGGATTTGTTTTGTTGCTAATGCCCACAACAATTAAAAAGCAGACCAGTATCTTATAGTGGCATATAGTTATCAGCATCTAAGATTTGTATAAATTTAGAAAGATAATTTTGAAAAAGATCATTAACTATGGCACTTCAACAATTTTATATAACAAATTTGGAATAAATGTAAACAACACATTCACAAATAAGATAAGCCTGGCATTAGATTTGTTTTGAATTGCATTTTGACTTTTAATTTTTTGAAGGAACACATTTATTACAAGATGACAAGAAGTGACAATGTAAATCAAGTTCAAAAACCATCTAAATATATACTATGTATATATAAATATAGATGTGTACTTTCATTTACAAGGAGAAGTTTACATCAAGAAGAGAACATACAATCAAGTAAATCTAGAAAAGCATAGGAACATGAGCAAAATGAAAAGTATATGTAATAATACTCAAAGAAACCAAAACCGAACAACAAAGTCTTTGTGGATAGAGCTATATGCAAGTCAAAAATGAGAGTTCACTGTTATAACAACCATGTGAGTTAGAAGGTCCAAAATATTCATTTGTTATATTTTTGTTAATCTCAGTTAGGCTCAGAGAGATGAAAAGTGATAGCTGGGAAGCATTGCAGCTAGGTTGTAAGTGAAGACTGTATCTTTAAGAAGACAAGGAGTTCTAGATTCTAATGCATTTGTAGTGTACTGGGAAAAGATTCCCACTAAAAAATGGAGATAAATATGTTGTTTATCAAGGTGAGGCAATGGATTTGATTGTGTTAAATAATTAAAGCTATTTGTTCACTTTAGGAAGCAAATGTTGATTCTAGCAATAATCTAGTTCGATGGAAGCTGAAGCATATTACGACATCAACTAGTTATGAGCAAGGAGAACATGCATATCTATGAATTAACATGTTGTCTTTTCACTATGTAGCAAATACAAAATGAGGTCCATTAACATCGAACTATGACATAAATAGAAGGAACAAACATACGATAAGATAGCCAGTATTGTGAGAGAGTTTATAGATATGCAAGTAGTAAATTTCCACTATCATAGTCTAATTTTTGCAAAACCTAGAAAACATAAACATATAACATGGTCTATAATATAGAGAGAATAGAGAGTATCAAAGAGGTTTCGTGTATAAGCTATATGTAACAAAAATGTGGTTTCATATTCTTTAACGATTGGCAGGCGATGCCTATGTAATTCAGATTGCTTGTGATGTTGTGTTGTATTTGCTTCTTGCAAGATGAGTGTGAAGATGACTATGAGCATAGTTTATTGGAGAGAACAAGTGACAAGGAGGAAATAATATAGTGTTGGTGAACAAGTTAAACTTGTTTGTTATAATTTTTGTTTGTAACAAAGAAGTTGCAAGGAGTAAGGATGTACCTTAGTATATTGGGATGATGTGATCATTCTCCAGCATAAGATGCATTAATGATGACATTGCTCTTATTTAATGTAAAGTGTCCATTTTTTTCTGAAGTCTTGCAACATGAATATTACTGCTGATTTATCTTCAAGGTACTTATCATAGCTGATCTTTTGCAGGTCTGGTAGCAACATTTGAATTCTATTGTTGGCACAAGAACAATGTATTGTTTGTTTGTTGTCAGTGGTTAGAATAGTTTTGAGGTAATTCGAGTAGATATAAGTGATCTGTTCATTACATCTATTACATTGGATAGTGCCATTGTCAAGCACTCCATAGGGATTGGATTTATAATTGCATTTTGAGCAAAATGCATGGAAAGGGCTGGAAAATACATTGGCTATTTTCAATGTTCCTTGTACCTACAATACATATGGAAGGATTATATAGTTAGCAAGACATTTATTTTGTTAATTATATTTAAAATTTGCAAGCCATAAAACTGGAGATTTCGGGAGTAGTTACCTCAAATGTTGATTCCAGCAAACTGTTCAAGTGATCCAAGGTCTTTTTGTCATTCAATGCATCAATATATGCTGATTGGCAAGTGTGAAGCATGTTGTCTTTGGCATTCATTCATTTGACAATATTTTTGAAAAGTATCACTGGAAATTCATTCCTTTGGAGTTGTTCTTGCATTCTTAAGAAATGGTCCTCTAAATTCTGGTGCATCTATAGCTGTGAGTGTAAATAGTGTAAGTAAAAAAATGAAACTATAGAAGAGTAATGAATGTTAATTGGAAAGAAGGTTCTAGAAGGAGAAACTATTTAAACTAGAAAGGACACAGTGGAAGCATAAACAGGCTATCAAGGATGAGAAAGTCAAATCAAACACAATATACAAGTGACCTTCAAGATAGAATACATGAGAAGGAGAGCACCAAGGCCTTGTCAATGCTGATGCAATATACATCCAAAATTCATAAAAAACCATGAGCATGAGAGTGAACATTTTTTTCATACACTAAAGTCACTAGAATCACTGGTAATGATAAAACTAAAAGGGGGGTAATTTCTTCTTGATACAAGTAGGATTGAAAAAAATCTTTAGATTGTTGTTGAAGAAAGATCATACAATTGCAAATAACTAAGTAATTGAGACCTGAAACTAGAGATCGTTGTTCTACAAAACAATGAATGGATACAATGTAAAGGATATTTTTGATTGATGGAAGCTCTAAGTTGAATCTTTTGACCAAAGAAAGTTGATTGGCCATAGAAGTCTGTACCACATATTAACAGAATCCATTTCCACAATAGCAGATCTAGCAATAATATAAGTCACTTGCAATAAAAACAATATAAAGAAATAAGGAAATACAAGCTTGTTCTAAATACACTATATTTGACTATCTCCTACATTGATAGGTTGTAGAGGAATACAAGCTTGTCCCAGATACACTATATTTGACATTCTCCTACATTGATAGATATCTTTCCAAGAATGCAGTGAACAAGCAACGGATCTGGCTACATTATCAGGATCAAATTTTAGAGCCAGATTAGCAGAATCCATTTCTAGGTTCATTACCAATAAATAGAGTTTTATAGAAGCTTGATGGTTTAATAGTGGTATAAGTGAAGAGTTTTTATGAGACTACAAGAACCATTTCCAACACCAAAGAGACCTCTAATTTGCAGCAACAGAGGGGTGGGAAAATAGAGCTTTTGGATCTGAACTTGTCTGCCTCTCCCTGATGATGATGATAGTGTTTAGGATTCCATTGCCACTACATGGACTAATAAGTTGGTTGTGGATTTTTGCAGAACTTCTGATGTTGAAGCTCATAGAAAAATTAGTATTCCTCTATTTCAGTCTTGGTGAGTAGACACCCACCACCCAAATCAGTAGGGGTTCTTTTTGTAGAATAACCACAATCATTTGTCTCTTGAAGATGAAGTTGATAGTAAGCTAGGAAGTACAATTGGGTTTAGAACTGTACAGGGGCAATACTTACAAAACAGAGCTCAACCACCTTGGTTGCAACTGTGAGCCACAATCAGAAGCGGGGGAAAGAAAGTACAATTTTTAATTCTTCTATCAGTGTTTCATTCTTTTGGAGTCTTCCTCTTACTATACACCATTAATAAGATTAGTATAAATGCTTTCAAAAAATATGTGTGACATTTGAGAAAATGCTCATTTGCTAGATATTATTTCCATACAGCATTAGTGTGGAGGGAAGTGGATGAATGTTATGCAAACAACATGCTAGGAAAAGTGCACTTATCAACATTACAAGTTTGGTTTGTATCTACACAGACTAAAGAGATCCTATTGTGAACTCATGAATGCCTGTTTGGGAAACAATTGCACCACGGACTCTGTCCTCTGTTGATAAAGTATAAAACTTGGGCTTATAGACAATGGAGTGATCAGTGTCAGAGAATGTAAGACCTACGACTATTATGAGTTATGATCACTAATTTTATTGTTCAATTTTCTTTAGGAGTGCCAAAATATAGTAGGAAGAAAAAATGGTTGACAAGATTTTAGAGGAAACTAAACTGGTTTTATCTGTTAATTTGGAATAGCTTGAATGTTTGCCTACATAAAGTCACATCTGACAACATCTATTTTAGCAAAATAGAATCATTCTCCATTGGTCAACAAGTAATAGTTAAACAATACTGTAGCATATCTTTTTCTTTTCAATCTTAAAACAATTTTGTTCTCTTAAATTGTGAGAGCCACCTAATGTATTCATCATGCACACTACCAATACACACAGATTTATTCAATTTCAAATCTAGAAGAAAATGTCCAATGACTTCTACAATAAATGCTTTAGGTTGAAGAGCACCATGTTAGATCAAGACTCCAGATTGGGCCGTGCTATTTAAAATTTTATATTTCTACATTCGAGAAAAGTATGAAGTTTCAAAGTAGGGACTTTAATATCTAAAGCCATTAGCTAATTGGGACAATAGAGGTGGTCCACCCTATCTTTAGGTTGTCCAAAATGTGTTCAACTTGAGGCTAGCCTATACATTAGTTTGTGGGCAAAAGACTGCTAGTTTGATCTGGATGCACATGAACCAAGCAGAAATTTAGTTTATTTTTATAAGCTTATTTTTATAAGTTATTTTTCCTTATAGATTGAGTAGGCTTAGATTGACAGAGCCGAATCTGAATTACTCTTGAATTTCCTGCTTTAGGGTTTTGACTTTTCTTGTTGTATTTGGTTTGATCTTTTTTCTTATTTTGTGACTTTTCCATGTTATTTTGCCTAGTAGAAACACAGAGTAGAAATTTAGGGAAATTTGCGATTTTTAATAGAATGTGGCCTATAATTTTTATTCTGTAATGCATATACGGAATGTGTGCTATAAGTGAAGCAAGGCAAGAAGAAGAGGTTTTATATAAGGTGGATTATCATTATATGGACATGATTTGGGTAAGATGGGGAGATATGGTGTTGTATGAGGTTTACACTTGGAATTCATAGATTCAAGTTTTCCTTTGCCAATCCATTGTCAAAAATATATGAAAAATACCTAAGAACATAAACAAACTGGAAGAAGATGAAAATTTGAAGAATTAAAAGAATTGTAAACTGGAAAGAAAATTGTTGATATTCAAATGCTTTAAACAACAAAACAAACACTTGAAGCACTTTGTCAGTTTGCTCAATTTTTGTGTACCTTTGCCTTGTCGAATTCAGAATCTCCATCTTGTACATCCACAATGTATTGGAGAGCTATTTTTTGACTCTTGTAACCAATACACCTATAGTGCCTATAGCATATTGTTCTATACTTGCCAACAATTGTTTTATGGTTGTGCTAGGGATGAATTTGTAGTCTAGATAGAAATTCGCCGAATGATTTCCACTATTGATGACTTGGTTAGAATCAATATGCAGTCACAATCACTATGATCATAATTTGTTTTAGGTGCAATTTGGAAGTTGGATATGCATAGTCTTGAACCTAGAATTATTTTATCTTCATAATGAGGAACAAGATCAGTAGTTACATTCAGGGTAATGGTCATTTCACCTTTTGTATTTGTTAGGTCTGTGCGAAGCACTTCATGTGTCTTATTGTTTTTATCCAGCATAGTTTTATACTTGGCAATGACATCACCCTAAAAAATGTTGCCTTCTTTATGAGCATTCAAGTCCTCAATTGAAATTGGATTTAAAATCTTTACTTTTGATCTGCAAGAATGAAAACAAAATTAGTTCAAGTGTAAAATTTTGATAAGGTATAGCGTAGATACGACTAAAGAATATTGTTTACCTTTTCAATGATTAGTGATTGGTAGTTTCCATTTGTTCTTTTGGTCTTTTGGCATTGTCCATTGTAACCTTTTTTTTTTTATCAATTTGTCATTTGCATATATTTGTGTAGGCACAACCACAATATGTTGTCGTTCTAATGTTATAGTAGAATATGTCTAATTGGTATTATGTAGTAAAAGAAAAAGACAAATTTGCAGGCAAAACAAAACAAAATTCTATTGAGATGATGAAGCTAATGAGTCTAGTTTATGACTCATATTTTGTTAAACGTTATTGTCTATTTTCTATAACTATCTTGGACTTTGATACTTTACTCTTAGTCTTTCTATGTCATTAGCCCCAAAACTATAACTTGTTGAGCATAGGTCATTTCTTATATCCTTTTATGGAAAAGACATGCTATTTGAACTATCTATGTTAATGTTGCATATGGTTAATGAATATTACTCCAAGGTGGTTACGAATGAGCAATTATTTGTGTACTAACATTATTTTACAGATATAATTGGCATCCATAAAGTGAGGAAGATTCTGCTGGATGGTCGTTTACCATAAAAGTCAAAGGTGGTGGCCATTCAAATATCAAATGCAGGGAAAGCAACCGTTTTGTAACTGATCTTAAACACCTGTTGAGAAAACTTAGGAGTTATAGTTATGCTAAATCTGCATTAAAGCCACTCGCTTGACCAGATTTCCTTGCATGCATAACTTCCTTCCACTTTCTATGTTCCCATAATGTGGCGTCCTCCTATTCTATTAGAGTCGACCACCCTGCTAGTTAGCTAGTAGTCTTTCTTCTATAAATAAGACCCTGATACTCCTTTTAAGGAGTTGTTGACTATTCAGAGATTGTACTTGCATTATCCTATTTTTAGTAATACGGTTATAATGTTCAGTTGTACTCATCTTTTTGAATAAATAAAATAAAGCTGTGAGTTCACATTTCTGAGTTTACATTTGTTTTAGGGAATACTCATCCAAGGGGGCCCACTTGGTGAGAATTCCACCCTTTAGTTTAGTTGCATTTTCTGATAAGTATTTAGTAAATCTGGCATTGAATGTTCCTGCAACCACTAGAATTCTATTTTGTGTCTGTTCCTGCAGCCAAAGTAGATAGAGTAGTTTCCTATTTGTTCACCCAGATTGTTACTTTGTGTTATGTACTTGATTCTAGAATAGTTGTTGGTTAATATTCAGTATTCCTGTTATTTCCTTTTTAGCAGTTTATCTTCAGCATTGTGTCTTTCCTAGCTATAGAATGAATGTGGCTACTTTGGAAGTTCTTAATGCACATATTGTGCTGACCCATTTCAAGTTCACGTCCCTGGGTTGACAAGTGAAATGCATCTCCATAGTGATTAAGACAGCTACTTAGTTCAGATGTCCAATCTCTGAGTTACTGTTTTAAGAGCTCAGTTGTTAAATCATTGTATGAGACCAACATAAGCTACACATAATACATGGCTTTTGTTTGTACATATTCAAAAGACTTTTCTTTTTTATTCATTTGTCCAACAGGATTTTCATAGTGTTGGTTTAGATGTTTTTTTATCAAAAGTAGGTGACATATTTAAGAATATTCAATGTTTTGAGAGGATTGAAATTATGGAAAATTAGTGAGATGGTTTCTCCAATATCCTTTTGATTTGCAAATTAGAAACTTTTGTGTCAGTAAATTAGATCATACATGATAGATCAATGGTCTACATAGAGCATGAGATTTGTAAAAAGAAAAAAATTATTGATTTGGATGTTATTGGACAAAAAATAGTTGACATATTTAAAAACATTCAGCATTTTGAAAGGGTTGATCACTCCAATATGCTTCTAATTTGTAAATTAAGAATTTTTGTGTCAGTACATTAGACCATAGATTATTGATTAATGGTTTAGATAGAGCATGAGATTTGTTTAACAAGAATTGCATATTGTGGTTTTGCATATGATTTAGGAGTTGTTTTTTTTTGTAGATTTCTATACACATATCAATGTTGAAATCTCCCACAAGGTACAAGATTTTGTCTCCATCGATACATGAGAATACTTGGTTGGTGATTGTTATAATTTCAGTATATGGAGCATTTGGTTTGGTATATAAGTTACATATGTTAATTTGATTGTTCATGGAACTTATTGTTAATGTTATTGCTTCTATATTTGATATTGAATGTTGCATTGTTTTAGAGACTAATATGTATTTCCTAGTTAAAGACATTAATCCATGTATATGGTATGTAGAGTAATAGTTGAAATCTTTGAAAAGATTATTTGTATGAGAGTCTTGCATATATATTTCTTGAAGGTACAAGATATCAGATCCAGCACCATGATATCAGTGTCATTGATCATGTCTTCTATATGTAGGTGTAGATTGCAAGTATTCAATGTACACAATAGTAGTTCTGAACTAGTCTTGTATTTGATATGTTCATTTTCAAATTGCCAATGTGTTGTTGATTTTAGATGAGACATTTCAAGGACTATTTTTTTAAAAAAATTTTAATTTTGTTTGATAAGAGGCTTTAACAAGAATAATGTGTGAATTGTTTTTGTTCGGGAAAGTGTTGTATATGTTAATCCATTTTGCCTTATGCATGTAGGATCAAACGCCAACCCTTGCATTGTGAGCCCTTGAGATCTATGTATGGTTCTAGCACAAGCAAGATGAATCATAAATTGTTTTCTAATAGTTATTTTCTTGTTCTTTAATATTTTTTGGATTGGCCTAGTGATGTGAACTATAGGTAGCCATTGTTTATCAATACTATTGCTATAACATTGTACCAATTTTGCACATTGATGGTGGCCAATGTTTGGATCATTAATTTTTATCCAAATAATGTCAAAGTCATTAGATATGGTATATGCTTTAAATGTTCCATCTGATCCATTGTCTAGACCATCTTGTGTATCATAATTACCGGCATAGATTTCTACAAGGATGTTTGGTTTCAACAACATTTGATATGGTAAAGATGTTATATGATTATAGAGATGTATTTCATTGCAATTTCCATCATATTCATCAATTGCATTCAATATAGTTAGCTCTCCAAAAACTATTGATAACATATTTTGATTGTGCACATCAACATCTTTCTTTCTGTAAAATAGAAAAGGGAATGTTGGGTCCATGGGCGGTGAATGTAAACAAGTCTAATTCAAATATTGTATATCATTATCTATTTGTGAACCTACATGTATTCTATTGATTATTGCAATAAACTTCTCATCTATTTATCACATAGTTGATTGTAGTTCATAATATTTTATGTTGTCTTTCCAAAAGTTGTATGTCATTAATTCAATTAGAGTTGGTGTATTTTCAAATACAACTGAATCAAGTATAGGTTGTGCTTGATACAAATCACCACAAAAAATTGTATCAAGATTTTCAAAGTATGTAGAAGGCATTTGCATTATATCTCTTAATCACTTGTCAATGTAACACAAGAAAGTTGCACCCACCAATGAAATTTCATCTACTAAGAGCACACGCAATTGTTGATAATGCTTTGACATTGTATCTAAGATTTCATTGTTCAATGGAACAAATTCAGATTTGTTGAAAGGTATGTGAAATGTCGAGTGTAATGTTACTCCACCTATGTTGTATGCTACTTTTCCTGTGTAAGCAACTATTAGACCTTTTGGTTTGTCCAGATCACTATCAATGGAGTTATTATATATGCAAAGAAGAGATTGAAATATTTCTTTTGCAGTAAATGTTTTTCTAGTGCATGCTCCACCTGTTAGGAACAAGTGTAGTGGAGTTTTGTCAATTTTTAATTTCTTCAACACAATGTCTTTTACAATTGCTTGTTGTTCATTATTCAACATCCATCTCAATTTGAAGTATTCAACATTGTCCATGATATGTGGATGTTTTCCAATTTCAAATTCATTAGAGAAATGACTTTTTGACTTGTTATGATTTAGTGTTTCAAAATCTTCTTCTATGTTGTATGATTCTTTGTGTGAATTTTGATTTGAAATGATTGACTGGTTTGGAATGTAATTATTTTTAGAATTGATCTCATCAATAGCTTTGTCAATATCACCCCATTTAGAGTTGATGTTGTAATTGTATTTGATATGGTTAGCATTAATTGTGTTTTCATGATATGAATAAGCATGATGCCATGAATGAAAACCATGCTTCAATGTTTTTTTCATTTATTGTAAAGGGTACATAAAGCAACAATTGTTCTCTACAATAATTTTTCAACTTAGCATGTTTGTTGAAATTGATAAAACGAATGATATTTGGTTTAGATTTTTAGTGCATTGGTTTGCCATCTTTTCTATATTCTGATATGAATTATGCAAGACAAATATGCGTGATTGTTTCAGGTCGTGCTGAGTAGTAATCTATAAAAGATTTACAAGTCACATTTTTTGATTCATCTGGTTCATTGTTCAATTGTTTTATAGACTTTAGAACAAAAGTTTGGCCACTATCAGCTATTGTATCAATAAATATACATTTTCTTGAGCTGTAGTTTAGTACAAGGGATAGTACAATGTGGAAAGCTTGTTGTGAAGACATTTGTTGAAGGTTGAATAATGCACTAGCAAGTTTAGTTATCATTTTTGTAGCATCGATATTGTTTTGCTGATGGTCCATAGGAATTCTTTTAAATGCACGTCATTGTTTTATCCACTTTTGTCATATACGAGCTACAATACATTGTTGCAGCATATGCATTAAGCACAAATTGTGCATCTGTATTTGCTTTCCATATCTCAGGTATTTTTTTTGAAAATTTGTTATTCCATATCTGCAAAGGGCTTTGTTTAAAGAAAATTGTAGGTCTATGGATTGTTGATTTTATAGATGTGATGTAATCATCTTCATTCAAATTAATGTCTTCAAGAAACATTTGAAAGGAGAATAATTGTTCATAATTAAAATTGATCTAACATAGAGAAGATTTTTTTGCCATCGAAATTGTCTATTCATTTCTCTCTTTCAATGGTTCAAGAACCATAGTTTTTTTCATTGGTGGAAATGAGAAATTGTATTTGCAACAATGTTGTTTTGATTTTTGGCATTGCTTTGTATGGTGGTGCTTGTGTAGGATAGCTATCTGAGGAGCCAAATCATCAGTGTTACAAGTGATGTATTTGTCAACAAATTGTTCTATAATGGTTTTCTACTGGTGCAAGTTCTATAATTTTGTCTTGCATTTCATGTATACATTTAGATTCTATGAATCCATGTATTAAGGTTTCATAAGGATTTTGGTCATCTATATTGGAGTCTGAGTCATTTTCATTTGTACAAGGCCCATTTACTATGTCACTTTCATCATTTGTTTCAAGAGATTCACTCCAATACTTATTTAGTTCAACATTTTCTATTTTGTATAGCATTGTTTTCCTCAATTGCCTCAAATCTTTCATTACAATAGTTGATCATACCATCCCCTTCTAATATTCATTTTTATACTATAGCCATCTTTTAAGGGCAACTACAATTGTTGACGTTTCTTTGGTAGATCGTGGCAATGCATTTGATAATTACAATCTTTTAAGGGCAACTACAATTGTTCATGTTGACTGGGATATTGATAATAGACCCAGTCAATCCCATTTGAGGTCTTTTGTATCCTAATTTCCATATTTTTGTAAATGCAATTCTTAGTCAAACAAGGCATTCTTTGAGTTGTGTAAGCATTTTTACATATTGTAAAGCTTTATTGATTTGAATATGTTGTGGTGTTGCATATTTAGGAATCTTGCATTGCTTCAATGTTTTATGGCATATAGGACAAATACAATTTTTCAATACATTGTTATTTTGATTTGTCAGTTTATAATATGTTTTCTTTTCTTTTTCTTTGAAAATCATCATGTCCTTTTTAAAATGTAATGTAGACCTAACAAATTGTGCATACATGTCTTGGTGTGTCTTGAATTATTTTTTGAATAATTCTATTGCGGATATTGAGCATTTGTTTTTGTTGGTTGTATTTTCCATTTTATGATTAGCACGTATTTGTTATTTCATTTAGTGAAGCGATGTAGTGTTGCTATTTACTATTTTTTGTTTTTTAATAAAATCATCACCATGATGTTGTTGATTAGTCCTTAGAAATTGTTTTAACTGCCTAAATGTGATATCTGATTTAGTATTGTTTGCTTACACTTGATAAGGTATAAGTGGCTTGAAATGCCTATGGAGGGGATTTGTGTCATGAAATAAGATAGAATACAATTGTCCATCGAATGATTGATTGAATTGTAAGTATTATTTACCTGATGTCATTGACCAAAGAGATATTTGTATGTCTAGCCACCTTGATACCCAACAAATATAAAATATGTCTCCCCATAGTCCAACTTCATTGTTATTTGTAGTTTGCATTGCAGAAATATGCATTCTATGCAGGTATTCTTCAACATTTTCTACACTATGTAATTCATGTAATGTGTGACTATTTAATTCATAATTATATGAGGTAATTGCTTCTGCATCACCTTGTGTGAGGTAACTGAAGAAATAGTCTATAGTTCTATTGTGCAATTGATTTGATGTGTATTGAGAATGCAGTAGAAACTCTAATGAGTCAAATAAGTAATCCCCTAAATTTTATTCAAATACATGAGTTCTACACAATCCCTATTGTCTCAATGCATGTTTGATGTTTGTAATTTGAGTTTGAATTGTTAATTTGTAATTCTCTACATCTATGATATGTTTTTGTTTTTCATCTATTGATACTCTTGTTCTTTTCATTTTTTTTTAAAAATGAGGATAATGTCGTCGATATTTAAATATAAAAAATATGGTGTACCTATAACATGTTCATAACCATTTGTTAGACTGATTTGATCATTCATAACTATAAAATGTATTTTAGAAATTGAAATAAGAAGTAGCTTTTGTCCTAAAAGCAATGTTGACCTGTAACATTGAAATTCTTTTTCAAGACATTGTTTAAATATTATGAAAATAATTTTTATATAAGCCTAAATAGTAAGAACAATGATTGAACAATTCTCAAAACAACATTTCATAATCTCCCAGGCTTAGGCTTAAAATAATTTGCAATTTGCGTATATGAATAATATATTGAACATTTAAATTGAAAACAATGAAACAAACAAACAAACAAACAAGATATATGAAGTAGAAAAGAAAATTGAATAGATGACAATAATATTATTCAAAATCGAGTATGGCCTGACGAATCAAGGATACACATGGAATCCATGCAATGAAAATTGATGAGGTTCATAGATTCCAGTTAATTATAAATGTTAGATATCAGAGAGTTCTAAGGAAGTGCACATACTACAACCATTGGAATGCTGCACCTAAGGTTTGAGTATTTTTTGATAAGGTTGTGCTTTCTTTGTACAAGCAGGTGAGGGGTTGGAATGATGAAGAAAAGTCTGAAGGATTTTAAACTAGTTGCAATACCAATATCATATTCATGGAATTGCATTATTTTCTTCAAAAAGTGAAAAAACAAAAATAAGCATTTGTTACATAGTTTTAGTCATTCATAACTACAAAAGGTATATTAAAAATTGAAATAAGAAGTAAGTTGTGTCCTAAAAGCAATGTTGGCCTACAACTTTGAAATTTATTTTATATTCAGTTTCCTTATTTCAAATCACAAATAAACATTTAAAAATAAATAAATACAATGCTAAAATACTAAATAGTCAAGACATTATTTCAATATCATGAGAATAATTGTTATATAAGGTTAAGTAGTAGAAACAATGATTGGACAACTCTAAAAATAACACTTCATAATCTCAGAGCCTCGGGCTTTGAATAATTTGCAATCTGCATATATGAATAATGTATTGAACATTTAGATTAAAAACAATGAAACAAACAAACAAACAAGACATGAAATAGGAAAGTAAATTGAATAGATAACAATAACATTATTTAAAATTGAGTATGACTTGTGAATCAAGAAAATACATGGAGTCCATGCAATGAAAATTGATGAGGTCCTTATAATCCACTCAATTATAAATGTTAGATATCAAAGAGTTCTAAGCTAGTCCATGAACTACAACCCTTGTCATGTTCCAGTTAAGATCTGAGTAGCTTCTGACAAGGTTGTGTTTGGATTGTACAAGTAGCTGAAGTATTAGAATGATGAAGAAAAGTTTGAAGGATTTTAAACTAGTTGCAATGCCAATATCATATTGATGGAATTGCATTATGTTCTTCATAAAGTGAAAAAGTATTGTACATTGTTAAATGGTACATATTTGCAAGTGGCTTTGTTACTTGTATAGTCATAAATACAATTTTCCTACTTACATTCTCTAAATTGCATTCTTTATTTATATTCTGATATTGAATATAACTATAGTACTGATTAATAACAAATATATTAAACATCAGTAACCTATAGCAAGATCCAAGCTAGAATACTAAAGATGCAATATCAAGTTTTTTTTAAAGCTCACTTGTAGACAAAAAAAATATTATAATTACTTGTTGAAGGTTGCAAGTCGTATAGTTATCACTGGAATATAATTGCAATATTAGTTTTTCTTGTTATTAGGGCTCTAGAAATCCTGACACAAAAAATTAAAAACTGCTAGAAGTGCTTTTGGCAATTTGCTCTTGTTGTATGTCTTTGCATTGATATTCAAGTATAGTTAACCAATACCAAAGAAGTATAGAAAGACTAATATGTAGAATATAAGCAACATGAAAAAGTGTAAATTATTTTTCACAAATATCGGCAACAAGGATAACAGGACCATTTCAATGAATAGAATCACAAATGATTCTAACATGAAATCATCATTAACAGATGCAACCATCTCTTTGATATTCTAGAAAGTTATACAAATTGTAATAACAATGATGTGGATGGTTATTTTCAACTTGTTACGTTGCATACACTCAATTTGTATAAATTATCTATCACTTGTCCCAATGTGCTTTGAAATGTTTGCTGCACCAAAATGCACAATTTTAGCTCCTGTTCTAAAAAATTAGAGAACCATAAAAGAACAGTTTTAGAACACTATACTTATTTATGAAAATGCTTTCAAAAGAAAACCATAAACGTCTTGTGGACTTTAGGGAAAATATAGTAAATAGGTACATTCTAGCCTTGGCTAAAAATCAATGCTTTGATAGTATGACATAAGTGGATGATAGAAATTTTAGACATTAGATTTGTTCCAATAGACACATCAAATTGTTGTGCACTAATTATTGACTTGTTCCTTGTAAATCTATTTATCTCAATGCTGAAATATATCTTTCCTTTTTGTTGGTGTATAAACTCATATGAGTTATACCTAACTTAATCTTAGTTAGTGGTTTTCCTCACATGTGGAAACACAAAGTCCTCTTGTTGAGTCATTAGTCAATGTATCAATCCATCTTCAATACATCGCTGCTATTTTGGAGGGAGGTTGAACCTTGAGCTATTCTCTTGGTTCCATTTTTGCCACCTTCCCTATTCTTGTGGAGACTTGTTCCTCAAGCTTCACCTATTTATACTAGTTCAGTTGTAAACCAATTAGCTTGTTTTCAATATATTGCATTTGTGTTTGATATCTGCTCCATGATCTTGGACTTTTGATCTCACATGGTATTAGAGTAGGTTGAATAGCGTCAAATCATTTGCTCATTGATTACATATCTCCATTGGTGAATCTATGTAACTTCTCTTGCATGCTAGGCTCAATCTGACCTTCTATCACTGCATATCAAGGAGGTAAAAAAAATTTTCAAAGCACATTTGAAATGAGTTTTCTTTTGTAGGTCATAATCGCATTAGAAGAGCTCATCGACCCTCACCATAGTGAGGTCAAATCATAGCAGAGGAAGCCTCAACATAGGCATATTCTCTGTTGTAGTCATGCCTCACATAGAGGCTAATTTTTATTACATTGACATCCCTCACTCAGAGACCAAACTCTGTGCTTATCGCGCCTCATACAAGAAGTCGTATCCATGCCTGTTCGAGCCTATATCATAGGCTGAAGTCACCTCTGCAAGCTGCATTCTATGGCGCCTCCAAGAGGCCCAGTCCTCTCATCCACATCATGGTCTAACTCATCCTTGTCACTGCCTCATACTATGGCATTCAAGCCACGTCACCACCTTTCCCTGTGGTATTTTCACCACATATGCTCATTTAACTGAGTCTTGTCAACTACAATGGCTTAAGCCATATCATCCATGCCAAATGGTGGAGCAAAGGCCGCATTTCTGGGTGGGAATGCACAGTTGAATGTGCCTAGGGAGGCACATAAATAGCGACGGTAGTCAAATTTGAAGAGCGTATTAGCAACACTATTCATTGTAACTTATGTCAA
The DNA here is from genome assembly GCA_027924645.1 of Cunninghamia lanceolata. Taxonomy (NCBI): domain Eukaryota; kingdom Viridiplantae; phylum Streptophyta; class Pinopsida; order Cupressales; family Cupressaceae; genus Cunninghamia; species Cunninghamia lanceolata. The sequence continues at coordinate 13,616,461 of BSBN01000169.1, read as the reverse complement.
TTTTGTTGACATAGGAAACCAGGGGGGTGACATAAGAAGAGAGGTAAAATAAAAAGGGAGGGGGGCACAAAAATTTTAATAATAAGCCCTTGGTCATATGGGTTTTTAAGCCCCTATACACACCCTACCACAGGGGGCTTAACTATTTTTCCTATCAAGTTTTTATCCAAATATTTGTTTGCACACAATTTTATTTTCAAGCACATTGAAAATATATTTTTTGAAGGTGTAATTTTTTACATTTGATCTCATAATTGAGTCATTCAAAATGCAAAAGTGCCCAATTTTTCAACCTCTATCATTATAGCTACTAATTGCACTATCATTATAAAGTGCCAAATTAAGTTAGGTTTAGGGTTCTTAAAATACTTCATCTCAAATTGCAAGCTTGTTGGGAGAGAAATAGAAAGGGAAAATATTGTTGTATGATGTCATGCACTACTTATAAAGTGCCACTTTAAGGGGGGTAGATAAGTAAGAAGAGTGGACACAATCACTTCTTCTATCACTAAAGCACCACCTTAATTCCCAAAATTGAGTTTAAAACTAAATCCATTCATCAATTCTAATAGGGATAAAAAGAGATAAAAATGCCACTATCTAAAACAAAGTTAAACTGATGGGTCATAAGTTCAGTTGTTGGTGATCATATATCACCATTTTTAGAAATGTTTATAAAACTAGAACCTTGTAGAATCTACAAGATTTTAATGAACCAAAACTTTTATGATGTCATTGGTAAAGGCACAGTTAAACTAGGGAATGGTATTCTAAATAATGTATACTATATCCCTGGTTTATTTAAAAATTATCTCTCATTATATGCACTTACTGATTCTGAAAGATAGTAGAATTCACTGCAGATGCTGCCCTCATCAGAGAGTCCAAAGATAGAAAACTAGTTGCAGTTGGTAAAGTCTACCATCCAGATGCCTGTTTCATATTCTCACACTTTACAACTGATGAAGAAGAAGTTAATTCAAAGCCTAGTATCAATTCAAGGCTCAGCTTAGTTGGCTCAATATAGTTGATTATTAGGACTCCAATAAAGCTATTTTATTGTACTTGCACTTCAAAAATAGTGTCAAATAACAATCACTTGTGTAATCAATCATAAAAATTGAGAATTGTATATAAATTGAATTATAAAGTGTAATGGGGGGGGCACAATCACTTCTCAAAGAATCACATAGATTCTTTATCTCATTCGCATGTGCGCATATGCACATCCTTTTATCAGGCTTCAGTATAGCAACTTCTATACACATTGAAGATGATTTGTCTACTTTTCTAAATACTCAAGAAATTCAAAATTTACAACATATTTTGCTTGGAGAGTTCTCAACATTAGCATCTGTGTCTACATTGGCATCATCATCATCAAGAGGAGCCATCTAAAGTCCTCTCTTTGTTTTCTCTCTTTGGGAGGAAAGTTTTTTCTCATAGCATTTTCTTTCTTTCTCTATTTTATAAGAGATGTTTTGTAAATGAGTACCTAAATGGCTCACAGATGGGACTCATATTTCATAAACCCACCTAAGCTATGCTTAAGGGGGGGTGTTGGTGTATAAACTCATATGAGTTATAGCTAACTTAATCATAGTTAGTGGTTTTCGTCACATGTGGAAAGACTAAGTCCTCTTGTTAAGTCATTAGTCAATGTGTCGATCCATCTTCGACATATCACTGCTATTTTGGAGGAAGGTTGAACCTTGAACTATTCTCTTGGTTCCATTTTCACCATCTTCCCTATTCTCATGGAGATATGTTCCTCAAGATTCACCTATTTATATCGGTTCAGTTGTAAACCAATTAGCTTGTTTTCAATACATTGCATTTGTGTTTGATTTCTGTTCCATGATCTTGGACTTCCACTGACACTTTTTAGAGTCATCATTACTTTCTTCTTGTAACAATTGTATGAAATGTCATTTGAACTCTAATATTATGTGTTCAAGTTCTATGATGATTGTCTTATCAATGCTATCATATCAATTATTGGAGCTTTCCATATTTTTTAAATATTCCCTATTTTTTAATAACTGTTCCCTATCACCCCTAAAAAAATGGCCTCTTTCCATCCCCATCCTTGAACCATGTCCTCTCATCCTCTCCAAAGCTCGTCCTAAAGACCTAGGGCAACATACCAGAAGAGGGCTCTCAATTTATTGTTGGATCTATCTAGAACTTGATGTAACCTCCTGCATTCAAGAAAGTATAACCTTGAAAGGTGGGTATTTTGAATGGTCTAAAGCCGTAGATTATTATAATGACACAAATATAGACATCCGATTCATGTATGTCCCCACTTGAAAAGAAGACCTAGAATTATGAAAAGGAAGCTCAATAGGATAAATATACAAAGGGTTTCATCAAACCCAAAAAGCAATAGAAAATAATTATCCAAAAATGCTAGATGATTATAATTTTAAGGAGGATCTAGGAAAACTTTTACGGGTTGTTGTGGATCCTTCTAGATTCGAAACCCCTAGAGGAAGAATGAAGGAAAAACTTTATCAACTAGAAGATGTTTTGGCAAGCACAATGAAATCAAATGACAACGAATGAAGTTTTTTTCCTAGAAATTATGGCAACTTAAGTACCCCTACATGAATTCTTTACTTCAGCACCTTCTGTAGAGTTGTTTTCAAGAGTTATTCTACAAGGGAGACAATGCCATATGCCATATATTCTATATAAAAGACAAAGGGCATCAAAATATGTATCACTGAACAAGAATTCGAGGGCTTTCCAATAAATATGAAAAACGAAGCATTTACATCGAATACACCACAAACTAGTCAATGTCTTCAAGTGCAAACATGTTAAACATTTATACTAAAAAATTATATAGCTTATGTTTGGAAGGCTTTGTTGAAGGAAGTATGCCAATGCCCGCAGTGTATGAAGATATCATGGGTGAAAAGTTTGCCACCTTGGACAACTTGTCCACTATAACCATAATAGCATCATGATGACGTGAAGACATAGGTAGCCCCACTATGAAATCAAGAGACATAATATCCCACTTCCATCCAAGGATGGAATGAGGTTGCAACAGTCTTGCTGGGTGCTAGTGTTCTGGCTTCACCCGCTGGCACTCAAGACACCAAGCCACAAAATCGGCAATGTCACACTACAAACCTGCCCATTGATACAACTATCGAAGGTCCACATGCATCTTTGTGACACCCGGATGAGATGAATATGGTGCACAATGGGTCTCTGACAAAACCAAGGAATGAAGATCACCAAAATCCAGAACATAAATACGACCAAGATGTCGCAAAAGTCTATCAGAATCAAGAGAGAAACTTACAAACTTGCCCTTAAGGACTCTCCTAGATGTAATCTCTACTCTGATGTCCTGATACCAAGTATCACTAGGAAGTGACTCCAAAATACGGCTCCGTAATTCTACTCCAAGAGACAAAACTAAAATCTCATGTCTCCTCCTACTCAAGGCATCCACAACAACATTCTCCTTACCCTGGATGTAGTGAAACTGGAAGTCCCTACTCATAGAGGAACTCCATCCAACAGCACTACCAAGCATTCAAATTTGGTTGAGTGAAGATATATTGCAAACTGTGATGATCACTATGCAACTCAAACTGATGTCCCAAGAGGAAATGTCTCCAATGCACAAGTGTATGGATGATAGCCACTAACTCTAAATCATGGGTAAGGTAGTTTAGCTCATGATTTTTGAGCTTACATTACTCATATGCAATCACTCATCCCTCCTACATAAGAACTGTCCCCACACCCTACAATGAAGCATCGGTAGACACTACAAAATCACCTAAAGGATCTAGCACTACTAGGATAGGTGCACTAGTCAGCTGCTCCTTAAGAGCCTAAAAAGCTAACTCACACTAATCTGAGCATACAAACTTCTTCCCTTTCCACTGAAGAGAAGTGATGAGATGGGCTACCTAAGAGAAATCTCTCACCAATTGGTGATAGTAACTCGCCAATCCCATGAAACTGTAAACCTCAGCCACATTCATTGGTGTTGGCCAATTCACAATGGCTTGAATCTTAGAAGGATCTACTAAGATACCCTCCCCTGAGATGATGTGGCCCAAATATCTCACCTCAGTCTGGAAGAACTCACACTTGGCCAAATTTCTAAACAACCGATTATCTCACAAGCATTGCAACACTTGCCACAAATGGCCTTCATGCTCCTCCATAGTCCTCAAATAAATCAAAATATCATCAAGGAACACAAGAACAAACTGGTCAAGATAGGTGTGAAACACACCAAACTCATGAAAACTGATGGAGCATTGGTCAACCTGAAAAGGAAAACCGTGAACTCATAATGCCCATAGCGTGTACGAAATTCCATCTAATGAATGTTTGCTTTATGAATGCAAAGCTAATGGTATCCTGACTTCAGATCTATCTTGGAGAACACCTTGGCTCCCCTCATCTGATCAAACGAATCATCTATCCAAGGCAATGGGTAACAATTCTTCACTGTCACTTTGTTCAATTTGCGGTAATCAATGGACAAGTGAAGAGAGCCATCCTTCTTGTTCACAAAGATGACAGGTGCTCCCCAAGGGGATACACTAGGATGAATGAAACCCTTCTCTAGTAACTCCTATAACTACAACCGCAACTCACTCAATTCTTGAGTAGTCATGCGATATAGTGCCTGAGAAATAGGCTCCACACTACGAATGAGATGAATATGGAAGTCTATGCCGTGCTTAGGCAGCATACCTGGAATATTACTCAGAAAGACATCTACAAACTCTTGAAGAATAGGATGATCATCAAGAGATACCTCCTGAATCCCACCCTCAGCAAGATCACTAACTAAAATAGTGAACATCTTACAACCTTGCCACATGGCATGCTTCAGCTGCATAGCTAAAATCACATAGAGAGAAATAGGTCTATGAATGCCATCTAACTCAACACGCTCTCCAATATCGTCAACACACTAAACTTACTTACGTCAACAATCTATACTAGCCAAGTGGGTCTCCAACCAATCCATGCCTAAAATAATCTTGTAGGACCCCAAAGGCAACACACGAAGATCCACTGTGGTATTGAAGGTACCCAAATCCAACAAAAAACCATGAACAAGGGAATATACAACCACATTGGATCTAGTAGCTAACTCAACCTACCAACCAACATCTAACCTTGCCACCATGAGTCCACAATGCTCCACAAGAGAAGGAGAAATGAAAGAATCTGAAGCTCCTGAATCAAACAAGATAGATGTGGTAATCCTACATAACACACTTGAATACTCGACCACAGTGCCCTGATGCTCAACCTAACAATTATCAACTGCCACAAAAACTCTATGTGATTTTCTAGCATCACCTACTGTAGGCTCTAAAGTAGCCTATCTCTGACTACCTCCAGGTACTGATCTCTAAGGACAATGAGCAGCTATATGACCATGTTGCCCAGAAGCATAACAACCACCTCTTCCAAGACCTTGGCCCGCAAATAATACACGCGACTGCTGGGATCTACCACCACTAGAACTCTATTGCACACTCTGAGAACTCTGTGTTAGACCCCTTTGCTACCTACTTTGAGAACAATGACGTAGATGATCTCTAGAAAAAGGAGTACCAGGACTATGCCTCTGTCGCTGACCAGATCTAGAAGGTGTAGAGTGAGATCTAGATGGTCCATCTCCCTGAAACTGGGTACCCTGAGCAGCTAATCCTAAAGGAGGGGCACTACCAATCTAAACACTTGCATGACCACCAAAGCCTCTAGCCAAATTCTCCTCTATCAATCTCTCCTTCTCCATAGAAATCTCTAAGATCTTCATCTCAAACACACAGACAACACCACTGATACAGGCATTCAAGCCCCTGATGAAATGTTGCACTAACATTGGCTCATCATAAGAAATGCTAGCATACTTCTTAAGCTCAAAGAAGTGGTGCTCATATTGATCTACTGTCATAGTCAACTGATGAAGTTCATGGAACTCATTAGCACATCTCTGTCGGTAGTAGTCTGAAAGAAATCATGCACGAAACCTCTCTAAGAATAGTCCCCATGACATGGAAGCAATATCTAGATGAACCTTCTATTCCTCTACTCTCCACCATGTAGATGTAAAACCTCTAAGATGCATAATGGCACATTGAGCTCTAGTATTGCTACTGTAAGGATGCATAACAAAGCATCAATCGAGATCGATCAACCAAGTCTCTACCTTGGTACCTACATACTGGAACCATCAACAATAGGGGGATTAGATCTAAGAAGATCCCTCATGTGACCTGTAGCAACATTATCTCCATCCACCCTATGCCTCAAAATAACTGCTCTTGAATGATCCAGACTACGAGAATGCTCATGCTCAGCTCTAGAACCCTAACCATCTTGACGAGAAAGGTGTGACTCTGCCTCATGAGATACCTCCTGACAAGGTCCTAATTAGTCCATAATTTGTTGTAAAAGAGATAAAACCTGACCACCCCTAAGCCCTTTAGCTTGATTCTCAGCACACAGTTCCTCCTGATGCTCACCCTAATTACCCTGATCGAAATTATGTCGGGTGCTACATCAAAGAACAGTGGTATACCTCTAACTCTACCTCTGGCTCTACCCCTAGGATACATCCTAAAGGAAACAAGGAACACATCAAAATAGATCATCATAAGGATGACCTATGCACAATACTAAGGCATGAAATCATAGCAACAAAACTATGAGACAATATAACAAGCTCATGCCACACACACCAAACATAACAAAACATAGAAGGCTCAAGTACACTAGAGCTCCCAGTGTGTGAACATGGGCTCTAATACCAGATGTAGCATCCCGCTACGTAAACTCCAAAGGGTACGAGCCAAAACAAAACTAGAATATTTTTTTGACATAAGTAGATAACCTACCCAGATACAGTTGTCGATTCGATAGATCGACAACATTCATGGCCAAGCATGGCCAAATGCACAAACCACGGGAGAGGACTAAATCACTCTCCTAAGGAAACGTTATTAAACTACATTCATTTTAAACACCAATTTAAATGTTCCTATGTCCCATTCTAGATTATAAATATGAGTACAAAAGCATCATAGTACAAGCGGATCAGATACTCACACCAAAATTCGTAAACCAAATAGGAAACATCTCATTAGATCTCATTAAATTCAATGATTACATCTTCTCTCTTAAGAGAGTACAATTACATTAAAGAATATACAGTGCAATGGCATAGCCATGAATATGATACAATAACTTAAAGAGTAACAAAGATCTCGAGAACATCTCCAATTGGTGCTCCAATAAACTATTCACCTGTCCCCAATGGCCATGGCAATTCCTCCCAACCATGTGGACTCATAAGAGACCACCCCACCACGCTCGAAGGTAGTCACAAGGCCCAAATAGAAGAGCAACAACTAGGGGATATAAGATGGCAAACACTCACATCAATCACAGAGCAAACATGGAGAGCAATGCTTACAGCCAAAGTCATAACATAGAGGTACTCATCCAAGTCATAGGTCAGGTACTACTCACAACTACTAAGGTGCTAGATACTAGAGTGTAATTAGATAGAGTGTCATCATGTGTGCTTGAAGGGATGGTACCACATGGAACCGAGTACTCCTCTGATGTAGCCGAGGAGACTCAATCATGCTTGAATTGACCCCTCGTAGATAGATGACTTGATGCCCCGTAGACGGATAAGCCTTCTCATTGCATCCTTAGTCTTTACAAGCACTCAAGGCCATGCACGAGGACTAATTATCTTATTAGTGTTTTTGCCACAATGTTTTAATTTTAGTTATCACTTGTTACTATAACTCTACTTCTAGTTCCCATGGTAGCCACTTACGGGCCCTAGGCCCATAGAGAGCCACTCTAGATGACCACTCTAATGCCTAGACCTAGTTCATCTTGTTTAACCAACAAAGAATCCAAAATGACTAGAAAAACTGAATTATAAATTTAAAATAGTAAAAATGAAAAATGTGATGTACAAGACCCAAACTTTCAACGACATACAATTTATTGAAAACAACTCCCTTTGCTAGTTAGATCAGTTTTGTAATAATTCCAGTAACCCCAATTTGGTCACTCTTCTCACATAAATGCACTGATAATAAAAAGGAAAGCATGACAATTAATATTGGATGTCTACTCACATCCTGAGTTTTACGTATTGTCTACCATATTTAACATAACAAAATAGAATTTTAAAAGACTTACAAAATGGAAACCTAAATTTTCCCTCCTACAATAGTTCCCTTAGATCCTTGGGTTATGGGACTAATTTCCAAATTAAATATTTTGTGACTAATTTTCAATGCACATAACCATATCGATATAGCTAAGGTATTATAGCGTCATAACATTCTTTAATTCAAATACTACAATTTTCACAAGACTGGTTATTTAGCACAAAAGGTAGTACGACCAAAACAAAGGCTGTTCAACATTCTTAAGAAGGATTGCAATGAAATTTTTTTTAGAGAGGGCATCGTATAAAAATGGGTTTCATGGGACTTAAATCTCTCCAATCCCTATCATTACATCCTTGTTTTATCAGTATGGCTGCCCTCATATATTCTCTATAGGATCGACCCTCTTTGTTGCCTAATATTTGAACTCAGAAGTCCCCTGATCTTTCCTTAAAAACCCATATATCTAAGAATGAATAAAATAGCTCTACAAGCTCAAATAAATCCAAGGACAGAGGCGCTTGAAATACATGGCATTAAAATAAATTTTGGCATGTTTAAAGTCGATTCTAGGAAGGGTGTTTTAAATTTCATGCATAAAAAAAGGCTGGAAAATAATTTAAATGTAGCAGGGGTCCATAGAAAAGAAATTACAGAAAATGTGCCTTAGTTTTTTATTAAACGACAATAATGGGATTTTGGTTTTTCTATGCTAAATGAAGTAGTAGCTAACATATTTTAGTTTTTATGCTGGAAAAATAATGAACTACAAGTCAAAACACACCAAATAGTTTTTGCTCTGAAAAAGACAAGGGACTAAGGCAAATACCTTTTACCAAGTCATACCAGATGGTTTTTGTGCTGGGAAAACAAAGACTAATGTAGATACCTAGATCATACTCCCCTTCAGTGCACCTCAATCTTGCAATTTGATATGCTTGCTGAGTGATTCAGACTCCCCTCATCTTGCCTCAGATCTTGCAATTTGATATGCTTGCTTCAGTCAATCCATCCCCTATCTCTCTCTCCCTCTTTTCTTCTGTAGTCACTCTAACCCCAGCCATTCAAATCACACCCACCACTTAGATATTTTGTTGCATCATTAAACTCCTGTAGCAACTTTCATATCCAACTCTCGTATAGGCATGGGAAGAAAGATTAAAAGAATCATAAAAATCTAACTTTCTCCTTCAATCCTACGCTACCCAAGAGATGCCATCTACATAGATATTTTCTACATTAATAACACTCACCAACTCCCCTTCAAAAGCCATTGTATATGGCAAGAGGAAGAAAATTGAAATAAAATAATCATAAAAAATGGACCTAGCTTGATTCCTATGCCCTCTCCCAACTCTCATCACCAACAAGGAGGGTTGTTATAGGTAACTTTCGATTAGAGACCTTTTTTTATTACTTCCATACTACCTTTAACCAATACATAGATTGAATAAAATATCACCCTTGTACAAGTTTTCTTTTCTCTACTTGCCTAATGAAGAATATTCAATTTTTCTGATAAGATGCATTACTAGGATTAATATTTGTAATCATAGCTACATGGTAAGATCCACCCATCGAACCCTACAATCACTCACCAGAGTTTATCTATATTAGAAACTAAGATTTTACTTGTATAATTGTGCAAATAAATCTAGCTCCTTTACAATGTGAATTAAACATTCTATACTATATCTAAACTCTAACATTGACATGTTTGATAAATGATACTTGTGAGGGTTTAGATGAACAAATAAGGGATGTCCTTTAAGACTCTATATATAGTTCCTTTGATACACTAGTTAAGTGAATGTTGTTTCCAAGAGGATACTAGTTGACAAAATTGTTTGTGACCCATGGGATGTATCATGTGTTGATAGAACACTTAGAAAAAAGTTGAAAACAAAGACATTCCCACCTAGAGAAGCTATATAAGTTTAAAAGCTCTATGTAGAATTTTACTACTTCCTTCTAATACAGCCTTAATGTGACTATTGAGGGCTAAAGGATTTAATTATATTGGACCCTTTTATAGACCTTGGAATTTATCAATTTGTTGTAGAAGAACTCTTAGATCTAGCCAAATTACAAGAGATAAATTTCTTGGATGACTAACGATAATTGAGCCCTCATTTTTTTTGTAATCCAATGCAACCTAAAACAAAGAGCAATAGGTTTAAACACTCTTAGATCTAGCCAAATCTACAAGAGATAATTTTCCTAAATGAGTAACAATTTAATTAAGCCCTCCATTTCTTTGTAGTCCAACACAACCTACAACAAAGAGCAATAGATTTTGTTTTAAAAACATGAACTAGGTAAGTGCAAGCATTGGTTGGTAGTAGGTAGTGGAGACATGTAGTTAAAAATTAGTAGTCCTATTAAGTTTAAGGTTAAATTGAAGAGTGCAAAGTACAAACTTGTAGGATAGCATGGAATAGTGATGAGGTGTCATTGAATTGAGTGGATTTTGTTGTTTGGTTGTGTTTGCCTCTATGGAGAAATGCCATCACCTACAAGCCCACTTAGTTGTGCCCCTTCTAACTATGTTATATAAAAGTAAGATGAGCTTAGGTTTTGAAGAGTTCTAACTATACCTCATTAGCTATGTGATTATAGTGTTACATAATCCCTAAAGAGACATTCCTATGAAGAAGGAAGAGGATCAAAGATAAGCTAGCAACATAATTAAAATGATATCAGAAGAGATCTCAACTCAAAGAGAGATGCTGGGAGATGCTTACATGCATGGTTATCCTCTCTGAGAACAAGAGGCTTGCAAGGTGAGAGGAGACCCTTCATTGCTTCCTTGTAAACCTCTAGATAAGAGATTCAAATGGTGTGTTCTCATTAAAACTCTACTATTGATGTTTTGCAATGAGATCCTTTATGACTAGAACCATAACCCTTGGACTTTATCTTCCATGTCGAACACAATCAACAAGCTTTGTAATGGGCATCCACCAAATCATTGGACTTGGGAGCTACATGATATTCGAATTAAGTAGAGACACACCTCTAAATGGGTGAATGTGAGGGGCAAAGAAAAATGCTTAAAGGCTAGTGCTTCATGTCTTCCTTCATAGGAGGTTCATTAAAAATCCTTCCCTAGTCAAGCAATTTTAGGGTTAGGTGTTTTAAGAATGAGGAAGATTGATATTAGTTTTAATGTTTTATTTACATAATATTATTAATTCCGAGAGGCATTCTACAATGGAAGCAAAGGGTGGAGTGTAATGGCGTGAGTGTGTTAAAAAAAATTACCTTTTACTTTAAAATTGATGATCACTTGCATATCAAATTATTAATATTTAATAATAAATATAATATATTTATATAAAATAAAGATATTAATAAATATAATATAAATACATTAGCCTGTAAAAATAAAAATATGTTTTATCACTAGACAACTTTTTTGAATTTCTTAATATGATTTTTTTTTAATTTGTTAATTATAGTTGAGAAATTGATGGGCATAGGGTTGAGAAAAGAAAAAATATGCACAAATATCAATTTGAAGTAAAATGAAGTAAAATTTAAATGTAAATAAAACCACTTCAAATTAATATAGATCTTTAATATTAATATTTAATAATAAAACAAAATATTAATATTTCATCAATTTCACTTCTCCATCATATTTGGATATATCCTTATTTCTACAATTTTGTAAAACCCTTCTACAAATCCTATATAATTATCAATAAAAAGTTTAAATTTGATTTGTTAATTTGAGATATTTTTAATTTGTTAATTTAATTGAAAATTTGATGGCCAAGATATAATCCTTTATTGATTTAAATAGCAACAGATAAATAAAAGAAAGATGACAGAATTAAGATAAATGAAACAAGAACATACACACAAACAAGACACATAATTTTTAAAGTGGTTGGTCTTATAGACTACATCCACTCTCAATAGGGGAATCTCTATTTTATTTGTTATTTCTCATACAACAGCATTCATATATCACACCATATGATACAACAATGAATATATGCCGAAAAGAGGGAGAAACACTTTGCCAAAAATAGGGAGTGTAATGGTGTGGTAGAGCAATGACTAGAGGTTGGCAGAATGGTAGGAAGGTTGTAACAGTTGGGATGCACCACCCAACAATCTCCCACTTGAAATCTAATTGGTACAATCATGATATCTCTTACATCTACAACCTTAATGCCAAATTTTAATCAAAATTGAAGACCGTAGTGTCTCCAAATGTTCTTCATGAATACTTTGGATTAATCTTCTCCAAAGCACATCAGATTTAAGAAACTCCAAAACATGGGCATGGGCATGCTTAATCAATCTCACTAGCTTAGTTGGATCCATTATTCCTACAGCCATCAAAACTTCATAACTGCCTGTAGCAGCATTATATCCAGATTTGGGATTCTCATTGGAAAGAACCATCAAATTGACTGCATTGTATCCATATTTAGGATTCTCGTTGGAAAGAACCATCAAATTGTATAGATGCAAATATTATAACAAAACATATTTCAAAAATAATTTTTCTTTAATCTAATTGGCAGAAAACTTTTACCCATATTGACTTATGGAAAGGGAGTGGCAGACCAATGAGTTTTTATTATCTAGTAATTATTCTATCCAAAATAAACCAATGGCAAGAGAGTGTTTTTAAACCCTAAACAAATATATAAATTTTTTCCTAATTCTAGATGCAAATATTTGTTGAATAAACCAATGATAAGAGAATGTTTTTTAAACGTTAAACAAATATTAATTTTTTCCTAAGTCTATATGCAAATATTTTAACAAATATTATTCAAAAATCAATCATCAATCTTGTCATTGGATGAGAGTTTTAAAAATATAATATAATACTATATAAAAATATTATAATATTAGAATAATGTAATAATATAAATATATTATTATCATATTTATAATATAAACATTGTTTATTATCAATCAATAATTAGTTATACTATTGAACATTAATATTTAAATTAAATGTTTTTTATAAAGTATACTATAAATATTACAATTTTGTTATAATATTTATATTGGCTTTAAAAAAAATTGTTTAATATTAGTTGAATCCAATTTGTCTATACAACAAATATTTATTCTAACAAGAAAATTAAGTCAAATATTATCAATTAATATTATACTATATTATAATACTATAATATCAATTAAAATAATATATCTAAGTGTTATAATAAATATTAATAATTACACCGACAGGCGTAATTACAATGGCTGGGTGAAATGGCGTGAGTGTGTTAAGAAAAACAACTTTCGAAACATTAAAAAAATAATAGCCAACAAATGCAACATTAATGATTAAAACATATATAAAACATAGATGTTTGAAAGTCTTAAAAATATCTAAAAGTAAAATCACTAATTATAAAGCGAGAAGCAGCAAATAATGGCTGGGTGAAATGGCGTGAGTGTGTTAAGAAAAACAACTTTCGAAACATTAAAAAAATAATAGCCAACAAATGCAACATTAATGATTAAAACATATATAAAACATAGATGTTTGAAAGTCTTAAAAATATCTAAAAGTAAAATCACTAATTATAAAGCGAGAAGCAGCAAATAAAAACAAGAAGCCGCAAAATTAAGAATGAACGAAAATCACAGGTATGAATTTCATGATTTGCTTCGTTAAATTATTTTTTGTAAACATTAGTTATATTAAGAGTTATTTATCAAAATTTTGTGTTGTATAATATGTAATTTAATTTAGCTAGGGTTTGATTTTTTTTAGGTTTTATTAACTAATCCTCTTATTTTTTAATATTGTTTTCTGTAAACTTTATTTATATTTGTTTGTGCATTTAGTTTATGAGTTGCTAGAATAATGGTGTTAATTGTGTACATTAAGAGAGTTATTTACCAAATTCATTGGTAAAATATATAAAAAATATGTGCATTTTGTTAAATTATTTCTTGTAAACATTAGTTATATTAAGAGTTATTTATCAAAATTTTGTGTTGTATAATATGTAATTTAATTTAGCTAGGGTTTGGTTTGAATATTTTTTAGGTTTTATTAACTAATCCTGTTATTTTTTGAATGTAAGGCTTTGCATTGCACACACTTTGCATATTTTGCACTTTCTGCATATTTCGCATATTTCACTATGTTTATTTGCTTCCATTTTGATTTACTAACCCTGTTATTTTTAATATAGATTAAGACTTTTTTATTTTAAAAATATATGTAAACAACTAACCCAAAGTTTGTAGCTTTTGCATTAATACATATAGTACTGAAAATCTTAAAAGGTAAAACCCTAATTTATAAACTAGCATATTTATATTTAAAATATATATTTAAAATACACTGAGAGATATCCTTCTTGAGGCACCTATTTTTTAATCAAAGGATATCTCTCAGTGTATTGGTTTGACAAAAACTAAATTTGAAGTTTACCTAATGGATTAAGAAATTAAAACTAAAACACTTATTTTATGGGCCATAATGTATCATTTAATCAATGATTTTTTTATTTTAAAATAATGGGGAACTAGTACTTTTATATTTGCATATCAATCATGTGTAGTTGCATAATTGTTTACTTTCATTAAACTAAAACAAAGTTTTTTCTTTGATAATTAATTGTTATTTCTAATAATTAGTTTTTAATGAAATATTTTCAATAATTTAATCTAAATGATACCAAAAACTTATTTTATATTTTTACAAGAATTAATTCCCATAGTAAAAAACTTATTATAATTTTTTAAAGCAATTAATTCCCATAGTAAAAATCTAAAACAAAGGTCATTAAACTAAATGTTAAACAAATATTAAATTTTTCCTAAATCTATATACAACTATTTATTGAATAAACCGAGAGTATTTTTTGAAAAGTTAAACAAATATTAAATTTTCCTAAGTCTATATGCAAATATTTTAACAAATATTATTGAAAAATCAATCATAGATTTTTAAAAATATAATCTAATAATATATAAAAACAAAAATATAATATAATACTATATAAAAATATTAGAATAATGTAATAATATAAACATATTATTATCATATTTATAATATAAACATTGTTTATTATTAATAAATAATTAATTATACTATTTCATTAATATTTAAACTAAAAAAAATTATAAAGTATACTATAAATATTACAATTTTGTTGTAATGTTATAATATTTATATTGCCTTTTAAAAAATTTATTTATTTAACATTATTTGAATCCAATTTGTCTATACAACAAATATTTATTTTAAGAAGAAAATTAAGTCAAATATTATCAATTAATATTATACTATATTATAATACTATAATATCAATTAAAATAATATATTTAAGTGTTATAATAAATATTATTACCTAATGAATTAAAAAATTAAAACTAAAACACAACTATAATCACAACTCAAACACATATTATAATTAGAACACACTTCTATATGTTTTGAAAGAGACTTATTATGGACAATAATGTATCATTTAATCAATGATTTTTTTATTTAGAAATTTCATTAAACTAAAATAAAGTTTTTATTTGCTAATTAATTGTTAGTTCTCATAATTAGTTTTTAATGAAATATTTTCAATAATTTAATCTAAATGATCCCAAAAACTTATTATATTTTTTTACAAGAATTAATTCCCATAATAAAAAACTTATTATATTTTTTTAAAGCAATTAATTGGCATAGTAAAAATCTAAAACAACATTCATTAAACTAAATATTTATTTTCTTTGTGGCTTTGTTAATATTAATTTATTTAATAATTTAGCCTTGTTAATATTAATTTATTTAATAATTTAGTTTTGTTTTCAAAGATTTGTTTACACAATAAGAATATTAAATAAATTATAATTTATACGTTGCATAATTAAGTGCAACCCTTACCAATTAAACTTTACTTCATTGATTTAATAAACTATCTAGGCTAAAAAAACTATGTCGGCTCTATTTTGTTTTTATGTACCTTAATACCTAAAATGATACCAAAAACTTAATATATTTTTTTTACAAGAATTAATTCCTATAGTAAAAAACTTATTGTAATTTTTTAAATAGTCAACGCTAACTTAAACCAAAAAATTGACAAATTTCAAAATTATTATAAAGTTATTATATTATTAACATTGTACTAAAACTAAGTAAACACAACAAATTAAAACAAGACTATTCATGAACATTTTGCTAGAAACTTGGTTGCTTGCAACTCTTGTCAAAATAGTTTTACTATGTCAAAAGTATTTAATTTATAGTGTTAAGTTGTTTAATTTATTAGTTGTGTATTTAAATATTTCTATAGTTAGGTGAAATAGATATTTTAAATAATGATGAAAGAAATTATTTGAGTGTTTGTATAGATAATATTAGGGAAATATATGTTTAATTATTGGTACAAATAATTTGAAAGGTTGGCCATTACAATTGTTTATCATAGAAAGATATATTTAATTATTGGTACAAATAATTTCAAGGATTGGATGATTTTTATCATATGTTGAGGGCTAAAAAAATGTTTTTTTAAGTGAGATAAAGATAAAATGCCCAACAATAGTCTACTTCCCTCAATACATATAAAATAAGTATGCTAATTTTTATTTTATTTATTTTAATTTATATTTTCTCCATGCCGGCTGCTGATTTTTATATTATTTATTTTAATTTATACTTTCTCCATGTCAGTTGCTGGTGACTCCATGTCAAAATGGAGTTGATTAAACAACCACTCCATGTCAAACACCTATAAAAGGGAGTGAATGTGAGACCATGCACAAATCAATCAAAAAGCCTACTTAATCGAGGCTTGTAAGACTACAAGCTATTAACTTGGAAGCGTTGGATCTGAAAGGAATGGAGCCACAATTTTGTAGAATTATCCAGATCTATAGAGATATTTTCAAGCACACATAAAAACAAAAAAGCAGAGAAAAAAAACAGAGCTAAATTCAATAATTTGTGAATGATAAAATTGCATGTAGGATATTACAATATACTCCTGCTTGCTCAGAAGTTACGGTGGCGGAGGCAGAGCTAACTAGTGTTTATTTAGTTAGCTTATACATGCGTGAAGGATCTTCCATTATTCACGGAGGATATACAGAGAGATTCCAAATCTACAGAGATATTTTCAAGCACACATAAAAACGAAAAAGTAGAGAAAAAAAACAGAGCTAAATTCAATAATTTGTGAATGATAAAATTGCATGTAGGATATTACAATATACTCCTGCTTGCTCAAAAGTTACAGTGGCGGAGGCAGAGCTAACTAGTGTTTCTTTAGTTAGCTTATACATGCATGAAGGATCTTCTGTTATTCACAGAGGATTTACGGACCCCCCTTAAAATCTAACTAAGGAGACAAAAGCCAATATAGCCAACAAAGATGGGTCCTGGCATCAAGGCCATTTTAGGTACCCATGTACATATAAATTTCCCCCACAAATATAGAGAGAATATAAGAAAAGAAGATATAAATCCCCCCATAATGAAAGAGCTCCCATACCAATGATGCCAATGATGAATGCCTGAAGACAGAATATGATCCATTGCCTACAAACTACATTTCTCCCCTTAGGAAGAAAAGGATCCATTGGTGATTGGAGAAGCCAATCCAAAAATATGGGTGATACTGGAATCCAAATCCAGATGATGTGTGCATCTAAAAACTGCTCACATGTCCACATGTCGGAAAGCGATGATGGTGATCCAAGATCCTGTGAAGACTGATATAGAGCAAGCTACGAAGGCGATGAAGATGATGGGCCAACAGCGTTGATGTGTCTGTCAACAAAGAGGAGAGATAACTCCTCAAATGTGTCCTCCAAACCTGAAATGTGAGTCTCCATAAACAAGTTTGAAACTCCTATCAAGAGATCATCCTAGAAAGTTAAATCAAGAAGACAATGGATGCCCTGCTGCAAGAAGCCATTGGAAGCTTTCGAAGAAGCAACACAGAGCTCAGAAGTAGCAACAGATGCAAGGACAAAAGAGTGGTCCTCAAAGAGAAGACATATATCCTCAATAGTGTCATCTAGATCTAAAATGAGGGACTCTACAAACAAAAAAGAAATGTCTGGTAGAATGAGGTCCCAATATACTGAATCCAAAAGACATAAATAATCCCGCTGCAAAGAATCACTCGAGGCTCTTGAAGAAGCATATCTCGAATCTAAATCTGCAACAGGTGTTGTTGATGGGGTATCAATGGACTGATCATCCATACTAGATGTGTTCACATTAGATGAGGCAGCATAAGTCTCAATATCATTAATAGCCTGGTTCTCCAAGAAAACACCACTTTCAGATGAAGATTCAATGTCTCCATACAACTGTTGGATGATGATCCAAGCAGTAAAAGGACACTCAGTGTGCTCTATGTGATGTAGAGTATACTCAGAAATAGTAAGACATATTAGTCCATAGACCATGTCATTATTATTAAACCATGCATTCTTTTCATCATAGTCACTTGGCTCAGGAACTAGTCCGAGGAGATAGGGTAGTAGATCCTGCTCAAGGCAGTGATTCTTTATCCCTTGTTTCCAATACAAGAAATTCTCTGAATCTAACCTAACAACAGAATGATGAAAATGATATTTAAAAGACATGATTAACCCTCCCTTAAATGGAACTTTATATGAGAATTGTTGAATCACACAGAGGAATTGCAAGTAACAGCCTCAAATCAAAAGAGAAATACCATATGAAATTGCAGCATATTGTGGCTGCAGATTGAATCACAGTCTCTGATGAATGCGCCTGCAGATACAGCCGAGGCTGGAGGGCAACAGAAGACAACAGTCCACTTTGCACAGTTGACAAGTATTATGGAATTCCTTGAATTGTATCTTCCACCAAACACAAACGCCTCCTTCTGCATACCTCTAACAGCAAATTGAATGCCAAAAGAAAATGGTGAGCAGAGATGAATCGGCACCCAGATCACGCCTCCAAATAAGAGAATCGTATGTCTTTGAGCTCCCGATCGGTGTTTCTAGAGTGCACCCCCAATCTGCCTTCAAATTCCCTCGAGTAGGATTCAAATGCAGGGTTTAATTCTGCAAATAGTTTATCAGCCTAAGCTCCACCCAAACCCAACTAACAAACCAAGGAATGGAATGAGTCCCTTTGCTCTCTAAAGGATTGGACACCTTGAATAACCAAAACATCTCATTCTATAGCACCATTATCAAATCTAATCACTGCTGACACGGATGATTGAAGTAGGTCATTTCCATATATGTGCGCTTAGGGGAAAATCCGATCAGCATGAGTACCATCTCATTCCAAACGTCTCCTAGCAACAACCAATGCCTCTCTGCTGTGTCAAAGAGGCCTGAAAATATCTCAGAGTGGCTCTGATACCATGTAGAATTATTTAGATCTACAGAGATATTTTCAAGCACACATAAAAACGAAAAAGCAGAGAAAAAAAACAGAGCTAAATTCAATAATTTGTGAATGATAAAATTGCATGTAGGATATTACAATATACTCCTGCTTGCTCAGAAGTTACGGTGGCGGAGGCAGAGCTAACTAGTGTTCCTTTAGTTAACTTATACATGCGTGAAGGATCTTCCGTTATTCACGGAGGATTTACGAAGAGATCTACGCTAACAAATTTATTGCAGCAGTTGAAGGCGACAGAGAGCAGCGTGGTATATCTGAGCTGCCCCAAGCTATGAAGGAATTGATATTTGAAAAGCTTTCACTACAATCAATCTCCCTCTGTCGCATGGTTTGTAAGGAATGGAATTCTATTTGCTCCTCGAACAGCTTTCTGTCTTCACTGCCCACCGAAAATCCATGGCTTCTTATCTGTGGTCAAGAACAGCAGGATGGAAATTGGTATTGTAAGGCCTACTGCTTTTCCACACAAAAATGGAGGACTATCTCCCTCTCTTTTCTCCCAAATTCTGTGGGAAACGATACTAAGTTAACGAGTGCAACGCAGGGGTTACTGCTTTTTCAAGAAACCCCACAATTATGTGTTTGCAACCCACTTATGAGAGTTTATGCAGAGACAGAAATCGATGCGACTAACAAGTTTATCCATATTGTAGGAGGAGGAAATAGAGAACCTTATTTGGTAGTGTGCTCGAATACTAACACTGACAATTTCTCCTTCCAGATCTACCATTATTTGCAAGATTCGTGGAGGATTAAGTTTCAGTTCGCCGGAGAAACGGGGTCTAATATATTAGGTTATGAAATGGTCGAGTGCAATGGCATTCTTTTCTGGAGGGCAGAAAGGCCTATGACTATTGCGGGTTACAATATCCAAGATGATGTTATTAAGCCTCTTACAATAGCTCCATTACCCCGCCAACTTGTTGAGGATGAGAATGTGAATGTTATATGTATAGTTGCATATGGGTCGTCTGTTCTAGTGGTGGCGACCTTTAAGGATCCATCACAGCGGTTGCTTGTACGCATTCCGACACGAGACAGAATTAACCTGCCGCCTTTTATCCTACATAATTTGCAGCCTATTAACCCATGTAATTTTCGGAACGCTGTGGGTATTGTTATCTGGGAGTTGTTTCAGGACGCCGAAGATAAGTTGGTTTGGAAGTGGAAAGAGTTTGCAAGAATGCCTCGTGACTCTCTCCCTGAATATCTTGATGCAGAATGGTGTCATCGGAAGTGTGTTTGTGTGGGAGATTGGCTGTGCTTTAGCAGTCTATTTGGTAGTGAAGGTGCAAAGGTGTTTGCATATAATGTAAGGGAAGAGCTTTGGCAATGCCTTCCTCCATGTAAAAGTACAAACATTAAGCGGATGATGATGTCATTCGAACCAAACCTTGTTTTTTATTAATTATTAAGAAAATTGAGAGAGTGATGGATAATAAGACTATGGTGACAGGTGTTATGTAATGGTTAATATATTGTAATGATTTGTTATATATCTATATTTATATATATAATGAAAAAGGTGGAGGATTACCAATATTATTATATGAATTAATGAAAAGTAGATACAAAGTGAAGGGCCAAGCTAGGTGTCAAGATTTAAGGTAGAGAGAATGTTGCCCCAAGACCCATAAATAATTACTAAGAATTAAATCTCTTTCTTTAATTGAATAAAACATAGTTAGGAAAAACCCTTATTCACATAGATAAATTTCCATGTCATGTTCCATGAGCGGTTGCTATTTTTATTTCATCTAGTTGTTCAAATCTAGAAGACTTAGCTACAATCTGTTATAATAAAAAAATAGAGCATATGCAGATTTAGCACTTCATTTCCAAATTCCAGAACATGGATTTTTTTGGAACTCTTAAAGAGGTTTTACTCCTTTGATATACTCTTTGAACCATGCTCAAATGTAGATTTAGAAACAGGGGTTTTGCTGGGCAAGCCATTACTTGAAAAACTTATAACTTAGATGTTATAGCTTTTACCTTCGAGTTTTTCGAATCCTCAATCCTTGCATGTGTTGCAAAGGAGTCATTTACAGCTCCACTCGCCACCAATTTGTCAATACATAGAGAAGTAGGGCAACTTGCATATTTGTTGCTTCCATTTGTACACTAGCCATTGTTGTTTCCTAAAACAAGGTATTGTGTCTTTATGGGAACCCGTTTCAAAACATATACAAAAGAGGAACCTTTTGAAATCCCAGAGAGAGCTAGGAAGTGGTCATGCAAATCCAATCTATATTCTAGATTTTGACCTCCAAGACGGGAGACATCTTTTGAAGGAGATGACTCTTTAAAACCCTTAAATAAAGCTTTGATTTTGACTTCTCACACTACACATCCTTTGATTCTTTCTTTTGATGGGAAGATGAAGTCATTGGGCAACGATAAAGAACTCTTGGGCACATGAAGCATGTTGATGAGTGCCTCCCTATTGATGTAGGATGTGAGAGAGTCATTATAAGGAACAGATGAAGAAAACTATGTCTAAACCCTTTTTGGACACGGGAAGGCCATTCCCAGATGTAGAATATGATGCTAATGAGATTAATGGCATAGAGGAGCTATTGCCTAGTCTAGAGGATTTGTTACAAATTGAAGGGGATCCCATAGCCATTGTTGAGTGGGAGCCATTGCAGATTGTTAAATAAAATATGGTATAGATTTTTATGCATAATTACAATGGTAGTAAGCAATGGAGTGTAATGGCATGAGTGTATTAACAAAAACAATTAATAAATGGATATGTAAAAATAATAATTTAACTTCAAAATAGCTTTAAATAAATTAAGCATACCTATCTTTAGAAAATTCTATGTGAAAGAATTGATAGATATCATTTTTGAGGTTGACTATTTCATTTAAATCAAAATCCACTCAAAAATAGAAAAAATATTATGTAATATAGTAAATAGTTATGTAGTTCAATGAATAAAAATATAATAAGTGAGAGTTTATAGTTTATAAATAAATTAGTGAGTAATATTTTTCAAATGATTTTTTATTTTTGCTTTTATTAAGTGTTAAAATTTCAATAGTAAAAAATAAATTAATTAATCAATATTTTAATTTTTACTTCATAAGTTATTTGATATCATTTTAAATATCTATCCTAAACAATGTTTACTTCAAAAGTTGCATGTAAATGATATTTATATGGGAGACCTCTATGCGAAAAATAATGTTTACTTTATTTTTATTTAGTTAAAAGTTATTTTTAGAAATATTTAATTTCATATAATTTATTTTTAGGAAGCATAATGCAAGGGACCTAACTTTACATAAAATTATAACATTTGTTGATGTCTCAACGTATTAGCACTATCTCAAAAAAATAATAAGAGCTAGTCTCAAGGTGCCTATCTATCCTTACTTCTCCCTATTGAATTCTCTTATTCCCAATTTCCCTTGCCTTGTTTTCTAGCAGCACATCCTTTACGAGCATGGAAATTTCTTCCACAACTAAATATTCTAAGGATGGAAGCAAATGTTTTCTTCCTCATCTAGCATGGAGGGCTCATAAGACTATGGAAGGAGCAATATCTAGTTTTATTGCCTTTTCACCTATGGGCTCAACAATTTTGAAGGGTCCATATGTTAATGACCTAATTTTCTTTACTCTTCCTCATAGCCTTTCCTTTCTCATGTAAAGCCAAGATTTTCCCTACCTTACTATGTGTTCCTTCTTATGTGAATCATGCCTTTTTTTATACAATTGTTCTATTCTTGTTAATTGTTATTTTACCTTGGGTTAGATTTGTATAATCCTCTCATTAAAAATGATGGTTTAGTCCTTCGAAAACTTTCCCAACTTATTCATTTTCTTATCAAAAGATAGATTAAGTAGAGCTCAAGGTAAATACTCAAAACATGCTTCAACTGGTGAGCTATTAATAGAAGAATAAAAATACCTATTATTATGATGTTGAATGTAAGGAATGATTCATCCCATGTCTTGAGAAACCTATTGTTATACACCGTGATGAGATGTTCCATGTTTTTATTGACCACTTATATTTTTCATTAGTTTGTGGGTGAAATGTTGTGATTTTCTTAAATTATAGAATGAGAAAGCCCAAAGTGCACCCATACATTAGTAAAAATAACATTTTCTACCTCTTTCCCTATGATAGTGTTGTTCCAATCAATTAGTGTAGATAGTTTACTAAACCATTCCACTATCATAAACAATCATGCCAATGTCTACTCATAATTACCTTCTTCAAAATCTATAAAAGTACTCTCCATACTCTTGCGAGGATAGGTAAAGTGTTGGCAATATAAGCGTGATGGTGTAGAGAATGTTAAGCAATGTTGTCATTGATGACAACAAAGTTTTTTGTACGATGGAAAAATAGATTGTAGTATTTTTCATTATTGGCAGCAAAGGGTGTATATACACTGGTCTGGAAAATAGCATCATAGGTCAAAGATAGTGACAACAAAGGATAAAGGTAGAGTGTCCTAGAAAGTGTTAATCAGACATAAGGAGACAATTGTGCAAAATAGTTTGATTGGTAATTTTGCAAGAGAGTTTGATCCTATTCCTCACAAGATGATTCTATCTTCCATAGAAGACTACTGTACAAGAAGATTTGATCTGGCAAGGAGATATGTGATGAAATTTGGCTAAGTGTTAGTATGGTAAAACTAAGCTACATAATTATGATAATTTGGTCCACATCAGTTCACTATTGAAGATCTTTCTCTATGGTTCTAGTATGTGGTTATTTGTCATTAGATACATCTAAATCTATAATTTTCTTTACTAATGATCTCTAGTGTGAAAGATGTGAACAACAGAAGTCTAGCCTAATAGAGTACAATTGTTTCTAGTACAGAGCATGTAAGTAAATTGATCTACATTTCTTCGGCATGAAATATTTTTCTTTGTGGTTAAGGCATTGCTAGTAAATATTTAGAGAGTCCAAATCCAAAATTTTAGGTTCTAAAGTCCTCCAAAATGAGAGCTAGAGTTGATAGAGTATCACACTCTATATTGATAGTGTTTTGGCAGTGCTAGTGACACATTGAGACACTCCATATTTTACTGTAAGTAAAAGGTTTACTATGGGGACTTGGGGATAAGTTTATGAATGTCTGTAGCATGTCTATTCTATGTTTTAAGCAATTTGGAGGTCTCGATACTGATTTGCAAAATAACAAATAGTTCATATTGTTGTTATCTTGCTAGTGGAGCAGACCTGAAGGTGTTGATGTTGTGTGGAGGGTAAATATGCTTTGCAGAGTTAAGTCAGAGCTATTTTAGGTCCATACCAATCAATCTAAAAGTTTGAATCTTGGCGTGAAGCATGTGTGTGAAGGTTTGGGGTAGAAAAGTTCTATATGGCATGCTTTGCACGTTACATTCAATTAGGCCAACCTAATTGATGTTGTGAAAGAAGCGGATATATATGAAGGATTATTTTCAGTGTTTTGAGATACATATGTATATGTATATGATCTATATGTGTAATGTCCCATTTTAAAATATCCTTGATGTTATAACCTGTACACAAGATTAACTACTAGAAAGGGACATTAGTAATTTTAAAGATTAATTTAGTAATGAAATCAATATATTATAATCATAATTAGTAATAATGGACAAGAATGAAATGTTACTTATACATATATATATTCAAATGTACTTCCATATACTTAAACATACTTATAATTTGACCATGTTTATGTCGCATGATATACTTTGGGAATGATGACATCTAGCCCAATCGTTAATCTAGCCCATTAATCTACTCTAGCAGAGGAGGGGAAAACATTACATTTAGGGTGTTGGATAATCATTCTCCACTGCCATATGCCCAAGGGTTTCATGCTTGCTTGGAAATACCACCACTTGGCCCAAAGGTGTCTCGAATGCCCATTGATACCACCATTTGGGAGTCACATGTATAGTGTGAGCCATTTAAATAACAATAATAATAACAAACTATATGTCCCTAACAACCCAAACGTCCTTATAAGGGCAAAGGAGAAAGATTAAAGATGTGGCAAGGTTGTGCTCATCCCTTTTATATCATGAGTTAGGTAAGTATAACTATTTAAAGTATAGATAAACATATGTGATTATTCTCCATAGATTATTTGGAGATGCACAAGTGACCCTACGAGCACCCATATAAGGATTTTCCTTGATTTCTCACAAGGTTATTACAAGGAATCTGAAATTCCTCTTTAAGATGCTATTGTTCCTATACTAGGAACTTAGTAAGATTAATAATGTAATCCACCGATAATGGCTGGACTAAATGAGTATGCAATTGTAGCACCTCTTAGCAATATTGCTAAGATATAAATATATATGTTAGATTTGATATTAAAATGCTAGATTTATTAATATTTGAATGTTTTTCTTAGACTGTCTATTTGATCTATTTCAAATGCTTGATGATTGATGCTTGAATGATGTCCACCAATTGTCTTTTATAAATTTTTGATAGCTTTCCCTTTCACCCAATGGTTCCATCACCTTTTGTTAGCATTAACTCAAACTTATTAAAATATCAACGATGACTTATGTTATTGTAATCCATGTGGTTTACATTTGTTTAGGAACATAATCTCTACCACTTAGTGGATTGCACCTTATACTTGTCTTATACGTTCATCATTCCCTTAATCATTCTCTCGATGAAACCATCAAGTGTTGTTTGTCCTCAATTGCTTCTTCTAGTTTATGTGAATGATTTCTTTCCCAATCAATGCCTTTAATCTTTAATAACTATTATTACATCTATTAATATTGGCATATATAAAGAGAGAGTCAGCTTATGGGAATATTGTGTGCATTCAATAATTGTATCTATAATAATAATTAATTTATATTTATATTATATTTGTAATTATACTTATTTTATATTAGTATTATTTATCTTTATTATTGATAATTATATAATATAATATATCATGATATGAATATATTATATATTATATTATATTAAAACATTTATATGATAATATTTTATAATATATACTCGGTTTACAATATGGATTTTAATTTTTTTTAGGTAAAAGGTGCATAGCACCTAAAATATACATACATACATACATACATACATACATACATACATACATACATACATACATACATACATACATACATACATACATACATACATACATACATACATACATACATACATACATACATACATACATACATACATACATACATACATACATACATACATACATACATACATACATACATACATACATACATACATATATATATATATATATATATATATATATATATATATATATTAGAAATATGTGTTACAGAGTTGAATACATATAGCCCATATTTGATGATTCCTAGGTAGAGAAAGTATGGCCGTAGCCCATTGACAAAAAACCAGTCACTAGTAACTAGAAATACCTATACTACCTTCTCATCTAGACAAAACAGAGAAGGGAGAAGTATAAAATAAATGATAATAACTGCAATCCCCAGTTGCAAACTAATAGTTAATTACATCATATTCATAACCCAAAAACATTTAGTTAACATAGGTTATGTGCATACATAGAAGGAGCCTTAGTTTGCAGCATTCAAATCTTCAAAGAGACAACCCTGGTGAACGGGTTCAGCTTGGTCCTCATAAAAACAACAAGAGGAGGTGGTGGGGGATGAAAATGCATGAGAGAAAAGACCTTGAAAACTCTCCTTGGCAACATCCTCTAATTTGGAACCTAGTTCATCAGCATGACAATGGAGGCTATTCTGAATTGACATTATCCAATTGTTCTAGAGCCTGTGCAGAAAAGAACTATAGACACAGTGAATTACAGGTGAACGACTGAGATCCTTATGCATAAATAAAACACCAATAAGGATTGGTCCCTGATGAAGATTAGATTCCCCCAAAGCCACATTAAACTTATCAACAGAAAAGAAGAGATCCTGAACAAAGATAGTCCCCAAATTTCTTACCAATTCAACATTCTAAAATAAATCCATTGAATTAGAAAGAAAACGGGACACTGCATGAGAAGGATAGATTGTTCTAGAGAATTACAACATTTCTCAACCACAAACCACCACAATTGCATTATCTACCTCCTCATTGTAAATCTTAAACTCCTATGAGAGTAAATTCGGTAGAAGAAGACCCTGTGATGGCTTTTCCCATTTTTGAATAGGAAAATAGATTCTCTTATTCCTTCAGATCAAGCCCATCTTCAAAACAATCACACTTCTTAGTCTTGGAAGAAAATATAGATCATAAAGAAGCTTGGAAGGCCAAAGCAAATGACTTGTAAAAATGAATGGCGATAAAGTAAGAGTGTGGAATACTTGAAGGAGAATGTCATGTGGAAGGTAAAGTGAAATAATTAGCATAAGCTTTCAAAATTTGAACCAAAGTGAACACCACCACTGAGGATTAATGAGGGGAGTACAAAATATACACCAATATCTCCATCTACACAAGTTCACCGGTGACAACTAGTTAAAGCAATAATTAGATGTTTATCAAAACATCAACTAACTATAGTACCTACCAAAATAAAAAAAATCATTAGACAAAAACAACTAGGTCTCTAAAAATAGATACATGACATCCCTTTTTCCTCTTCCAAATCCCCACCAAAATTCCAATCTCAACACCCTTTCAAAACTGAAGAAGATCAAGCTCCATTGAAGTTAGACAAATAATCTGTCAACCATAAATCTCCCTTTATTCAACCAAAAACAATTTTTAGAAATTAACTTTCAAACTGCTCTCTCTTTGGGCTAAATGTGCTAGATGGGGAAATTCTTTTATTAACTTTGAGTCCAAGATTTTACTATCCAAATTATAATCTAGAACTAAATTTTCCAACCCACTTGCGAGAAAATTATCTTCTATGTAACAATGCATAATCTCAAAATTTTCAAATGAATCCAAAAGTTTCCAAGCTCCCTAAAGTAAGTATTCTAGCTGCTAGTTAAAACCTCTTTTTGACTTGAGAGCATTAACAATAATTAAAGAGTCCCCAAGGTTCCACACAAATATTATATATACCCCACCTATGATCTAACCTTAAACCTTCAACTACTGCATTAGCCTCACCTTGATTATTGGTCCCATCTTGGATACATGTTGAAAAAGCAACTGAGACTTCACCCAAAGCATTTCTTAAAACACAACCAATAGCTGAGAGACTTGGGTTCCCTCTAGATGCACCATGAAAATTGAGTTTGATTTGAGAATCCATAGGAGGTGACTAAACAATCACACTTCTGTCAACTTTTTTCAAATTAGAGAAGTAATTTGAGGAAGGAGGGCTTAGATATTTCTAATTTTTTAGCATGAGAGAATCCTAGGTAGAAAAGGACAAATTTGCTATACCAGGTTTATTGAGATGAGCCAAGATAGTTTCACAAACAAACCTCTCAATTACAGAAAGAATATCCTCCAAACTTCTATATTCCTTTCTAAAACTTCTCATATTCCTCTCCAACCAAATACTCCAAATGACAATTGAAGAGATAACTAATTAGAGAATTGAAAATGTTGATCCTTTATGGAGAATCAACCAACTGAAAAAGATTTTCTGTAGTTTATCTGGAAGTGGGGAGAACCAATTTAGT
Source organism: Cunninghamia lanceolata (assembly GCA_027924645.1). Taxonomy (NCBI): domain Eukaryota; kingdom Viridiplantae; phylum Streptophyta; class Pinopsida; order Cupressales; family Cupressaceae; genus Cunninghamia; species Cunninghamia lanceolata. The sequence goes on along the minus strand of BSBN01000169.1, from coordinate 13,587,261 downwards.
TATTCACTAACACAATACCAACATGCAGATGCAAAAGAGTAGGTAACAAGAAGATGATCTGTGCTTTCCTCTTTTGACCCACAGAAAAGACATCGAAAAGGACCAGAAATACCCAACTTAGCAAGCATTTTACTTGTCAAAATTTTATTGTTGAATGCTAACCAAGCAAATGAACATGCTTTTGGTAAACAAGCATTATCCCAACAGAGGTAAAAGGGCCAATTGGAATCCATAAGACTCTTATATTTCATGATAGAAAGGTATCCATCTTTAATTCAGTATACCCCTAATTTGGAAAAGGACCAAATAAGTTCCTCATCCTTATCTGAAGCCACAATTCTTATTTTCTTTAATAAGGAAGAGAGAAGGTCTTTTTCTTCATCTGAAAAAGGCAAATTACTAAAATCCTTCCAAATAACTTTGGGAAAAATTGAATCAAAATCAAAGATTAAATAATCTCTAACCTTGGTACCTAAAGAGTTTAATAAAACCTCCTTAGCTTGATTTAAGTTTGGATGAAGAATTAAGGGAGGGTGACCATTCCAAGAGTCAAACCAAAATGAAGCTTTATTTCCTTTATGAATGACCCAAGAGAGATGAGGGATGATTACATTTCTACACTCCATAAGAAAAATCTAGACCTTAAACCTTGAAGGAGGATTAGACACTATAAAAACTATTTCTAGAAGAGAAGAATCAAGATATTTATATTTCATCAATCTACACCACTTTGTCTCTAATTTAGCAAACAAACTCTTGGCTAGTTTGGTACCTAAAGCCAAATTATGTTTCCCTAAATTATGAATTCCTAAGCCACCAAATCAAATTGAAGAACAAACCTTTTCCCAAGATACAAGAGCAATTTTTCTTTCCTTATTCTCGTTTCCTTTCCAAAGAAAATTTCTCAGAAACTTTTCAACTTCATTGATCACTCCTTTTGGAATTCTTAAAACTAACATCATATAAATAGGAATGACTATCAAAACTGATTTGATAAGAGTAATTGTCCCAGCTAAACTCAATCATCTACCTTTCCAAGAAGCAGTCCTTTTCTAAATAGCCTGAACAACCTTTGACTAAAATTCATTTTTCTGAGGGCCAGAAAAAAGGGGCACTCCCAAGTATTTAGAAGGTAATAAATCAATGCTAAAACCAAGAAGAGAAGTAATCTGAACCCAATTTGAGGGTTTAGTTTTGAAAAAGAAAATCTTTGACTTCTCAAGATTAACAACTTGACTAGAAACTTGACAATAAAGAGAGATAACCTTTTGGATACTTCCTGCTTTTGATAAAGAAGGAAAAGCAAACAGTAATGTGTCATCTGCAAAGAGTGTATGAGTGAAAGCAAAGGGAACCCTTGGGATAGTTAATCCTTTCTAGTCACCTCTTAAATTTTTAGCTAAGATAAACCTGCTCAAGGCTTCAGCCAAAATAATGAACAAAAAAGGAGAAATTGGGTCTCCTTGTCTAACTCCTTGACTTGACTGAAAAATCCTGCTAGAGAACCATTAATTAAAATTGAAAATCTAGCTCATGTAATGCAAGAATAAATCCACTTACACCACTTTTTGAGAAAAAACAAAGTTAGCCAACACCTTCATTAGAAAATCTCAGGATACCCTATCATAGGCCTTCATTATGTCCAACTTCAAGATCATGGCTTGCAGATTGTGAGATTGGATGGAATGAAGAATTTCATGAACCAATATAGCACGATCAGAAGTTTCTTTACCTGGTACAAACCCTCCTTTCTCCTTTGAAATAATCTTCAAGATGATTGAAACTCCATGTTCACAATTCCATCCAAAGACAATTTTTCCTTGGAAGTTACCAATACATTAGCAGAGTGGTTTGGAGAAGCTATCACCTCATTTACTTCAACCTGTGTAAAAAATGGAATTTCACCTTCTTCTAGACCATTCTTTTCTTCTAGGTTTTCTACATCTCAAATATTGTTAGATTTTCCTACCTCCAAATCCTCCTCACAATCTACCACTTCCGAACAAATCTTTTCATTAACTAATATAACCTGATCTTTATCCAAATTAACCCTAGTAGCTTCATTCAGAATAGGGGGATTGACTTTGAGACTATTTTCCAGTTTCTCACATGCCAATGAATCAAACATATTATCAAAATCACAAATAGTTTTTGGATCCTCAAAAACCAAACTCTAAATCCATGAGCTTTTGCACAATTGATACATTCTAGATCCTTCAATATAGGGAGCTGAAGACCACCACTATATTAAAAGAGGAAGAAAGTTTACATCTCTCAACCACATAGCCTTAGACTAGTCCCATTCTTTACCATAGCCTTGAACACTTTGAATTTGACAAGAGCCTCTGATTTCTCTCTCAAGAAAGTGACCCACATCATCTAGGAGTAATAATCAATCAACAACATAAAATATTTGTCTCCTTGCAAACTCCTAACCCTAGTAGGACCACACAAATAAGTGTGCACAAGTTCCAATAATCCACCTAAATTTTTTCTTTACATTTGAAAGTAGTTCTGCTATGTTTGCCCAACTAACATTCCTTAGACATGCTATTAGCAAGTTTCACAAGCTTTAGAAGATCTCTCATAGCCCGAGTAGTGCATATCTTGATAATGTTATCAAAGTTTACATGACACATTCCCCTATGCCATAACCAACTCTGATCAATCTAAGCAATCAAGCAACTTTTACCAATACCACTTAAATGAAAGATATTACCTCTAGTCTGTGTACTAGATGCAATCTCGTTTCCAGATATTTCCAAAATTCTCTATTTTCTATCCTTGAATCAAAGATCATACCTTTTGTCAACCAATTGTCCAACACTGAGAATATTATGTTTCATCCCTTCTACATATAAAACATCATTAGTGTTATTCGTACCATCGAAAGAGATGGATCCTCTCCCATGGATTCTACGAGCTGAGTTGTCTCCAAACTTCATAATTCCACCATCATATCTTTCCAAACTTACAAACTTATCACTAGTCATATGATGAGAACATCCACTGTTAATCACCCATTCAACCTTTTCCTCAACCTAAGTAGCTAATGTACTTTCCACATTCATACAGCTAGCAAATTTAGTAGGCACCTGATCTTCTTCTTTGATAGCAATGAACACCCAGTCATTTTAAGAGGTACTTCCCTTATCAGATTCATCATCTATGACTCCTTTGCTAGTAGCTTCTTGGATATAGTAGCATTTTTTTTGAACCCTAGTTCTATTAGGGTTTGGTTTTGAAATCCTCTTTAGACATCTTGAAGCAAAATGACCAATCTTATTACAAGCAAAACATTTAAAAGGCAACTTTCCTTCATACTTACCGAATCATCTTGGTAATCTTTTGGCAATAAGGGATTCAAGTTCTTTAAGCTCAGCTTCATCTTCTTCAAATTCCTTCCTTGCTTTCTCATATTTGGTTAATCTTCTTGAAGAGCTTTCACCTAGATCAAATCTTTGCTTTACAAAAACACTGGCCTTAAATGTAAATTTTGATTTAGGAAGAGAATCACCAAACTCACTCATTTCAAATGCTAAAATCTTGCCAACCAACTAATCCCTTGTAACAGTTATCATAGTCCTGATCTCTTCAATAGTAGTAACTTTATGCTTGTCAAAATTAGGTAAGGATCTGAGCACTTTTGTAACAATATTTGATTCTTCCTATTTTTCACCAGCACACCTAATACTACACACAAGTTCATTCACCTTTTGCATATAGGAAGTGATGTTTTCATCTTCATTCATCTTTAAAATTTTGTATCTACCTCTCAGACTCTGTAACTTAGCACATTGGACATGTGCATCACCTTCATACAGCTATTCCAATGTCTTCTAGATTTCATGAGTAGTTTGCAATTCTAAGACATTTGTCATTTTTGTATCAGTCAAAGCACTCAACAAGGCTTCCTTAGCTCAAATGTTGTTTTCAACATCTTTGATTTGATCTGGAGTTGTAGGACCATTGTACAAAGGCTTATACTCATTCTTAGTTATCGACCAATAAGGATTACCCATGCACTGCAAATGACACTCCATTTGACTTTTCCAAAGAGAGTAGTTTGTTCCATCAAATCTCAGATTGTTTTTATTGTATTTCAACATCTAGGATCTTCTCAAGTGGTCAAGCTTCTTTTAGAGGAAGCTAGCTCTAATACTGATTGTTGAAATAAGAGCTAACAACTGAGAGGGGGCGATGAATTAGTTGTCTCAAAACTTTTAACTTTTGTTGTGTTTAGTCTTCTTTACCACTTACTGACAGATTAATGATATAACTATGAAAGGATGAATCATCAACACATGAGAAGAAACATATTCAACACACATAACACCAAGATGTTTATGTGGAAACCTGGTTAAGGGAAAACCATGGTGGGGGTTAACCCACAAGATTTATTCTCTGTTAAAAGAATAGAAAATGGGAAGGCACTTGCCTTCAGGTGCACTACCTAGAGCTCATTGCCCCAAGAGACTCACTGTCTACAAAATACATAAAATGGTTATCACAAAAAGGATGAACTGAGAAACAACATCTTCGCTATGCGAGGATTCAGTTCCATTTAAGCTCACAATACCACTACTCCACCTCCATATACTTCTTTGCTACCTTCACATCATCACACTCTTCCCTTTCTTCTCTTCTTTTCCTCTGCTCTACCTTTTCTTAGAAGCTTATCATTTTCACTCAAGGACACACTTTCCATGACTCAACTACAAGTATTTATACACTACATCAACCTTGGAATGAGTCATCAAGGTTAGTATTACGTTCATCAACCATTGGTCAATCTCCAAGGTTGACATTACAATTATTTACAAAAAGACTTGACTCAATATAAAATACTACATGTGGATCACTACACTATTGGCCAAACATAATTGGGACTTAAATCTTCCTCGAACAACATGTCATGCTTCATATAACTTCTCTTTGATCATCCACAACATGTATGAATCATCTAGTTAGCCAAGACTAGAAAGAACAACAACACCCAATGAGAAATATTCAACTGCGAGCTCAATCTTCAATGCAGACCACCAACACAATAGGCACATGATCCAGAGACCACCACAAGCACAATGAAATCATTAAGAATAACTGCACCACCTCAAATCACTAGAATCACTTGTATCTTCATACCAGAACTTAAGAACACCAACTATCACAACTGTCACACTAGAATGAGTGCTTGCAGACCTCCAAACCATGAACCACTTGATTTGAGAATATAAACCAACCTCCTAAATATAATTTTAGAACCACAGACTATAATATTCCAATGCAGAGCAATCTAGACCAAATTCTTGTCACTTTGTTGCCTCTAAACAACTACAAAACCAGTTCTACTCAAATGATCATAACTTCATCAATACTTTATTCAAACCTCTCAAATCTTAACTGGAGTAACTTCAGACAATCCTCTACAAACCCTTTAGTCCACAGACTCTGATCTTCATTTCACTTGAAATGTGGAGCAATCTACTATACTTGTCTACACTGTCTTTACTGTCTCTGACAAGGAGATATGTTGACATCAATGACAACACATCATAGGCACATATTTGCAATAGTTTAGTCATTTATATATAGTTTTTAGTAGGCTTTTTAGTAATATATTATTGTTTCTATACTAGTACAAATAGGGGTCTTCAAATCTAAATCAAAGTAGAATTTCCCTGGCAATGGTACCAAAATGTTGGTTCCCAAAATAACTGCAACCCAAAACTCTTAAACATTTTAGAAATCACCTAGGCCAAGGCTGTTGTCAAGGTGATTGAAAGAGGTTTATCAAAAGGTTAAGTAGAATTTTAACCAACTACAGGAGCGGGTATACTCCTCTGCACTTCAAGCTCACCTAGACCTAGGAGGGATATTCCTAGAGGCATAAAATAGAATACAAATAAATAAACACTGCCATACCCAATGTACACTTGACCCCAAGAGATGTCACTAGGTCAAGACAAATTGGTTGTATAGGCCTCTAACTAAGCTGATTCAACTATCTGAATGTACACTCACAAAAAATATGGTTTTTCCCTGAACCATAGGTGAATGATTTGTTTGATTTTAAATAATGTTTGGTCCCTCTCCAATATGGATTGGTGCCTATTCAATTGGGCAACAGAGTTATAGAATGTAAGGAGGAAAGGAAATATAGAGCAAAGGATCAACATAACTAGGCATACATCTACATATGACTTTCAAATAGATCTTCCTATAATGGACATACTCAACAATCCAAAAGAGAACTGTAGTGTGGTGACAAGTTTTTGCACCATTTAAAAATTTTTAAATATGGGATAGATCTGTGTCTTTTTACTTTAGTTTAGTAAATTCAATATAGGTTTAGTGCTAGTTTCTGTAGTGGCTACATCAACAGTTTCAATGCATAGTAAAAGATCTCCAGTCATAAAGCTCACGCAGGTAGAAATAGGGTTACACATTTAGAATACACAGTAACCATTGATGTAAGAGTTGAATCAATGGTTCATAGCAAGAGACACAATACAAGTTTAATGCGAAAGCCACCACGTGGAGACACCTGAGAGTTTTAGAAAGAAAATAAAAATGGTGCAGAGTCTTCCATGTGTAGGCACCGAAGTAAAGTTGTTGCAATTCAAAATTCAGTGGAAGGAGGTATGTGGCTTAAGTGCAACAGAGAGATAATAAAGTATTTTGTTTCTTTTTATTAATTGCAGCATGAGTCACTTCTTAATTAAAGTTACGGGTGACGTAAATAAAGGTTAAATCTTTATTAAAATTGTGACATGGTGGGTCCCAATAGCCATCAAGTTGAAACTATATGAAATAAAATGAAATAAGTAAAGTGGCTCTCATTTTTTTATTCTTTCACGAGAAAAAACAAAGGCTGCAAGAGAAACAATAAGAATGATGCGGAGTGTGACATTTGGAGGCACCTGCGGCAATGAAAAGAAACTGAAGGAGATGCAGAAACCACCATGTGGGAGCAGCATTAGAGAGTGCCACATGTCAACTATAGGAAGCAAAAAGAAATAGTAAAACAAAGGCAACGGAAAGTGACATTTGAAAGTACCCGCAGCAATGAAAAGAAATAAAAGCATTGATGCGGAAGCCACCACATGGCTTAAATGGAACATGGGAAATAAAGTTTTTTTTTTCATTTTAAATACATTTAAAAGTCACAAACACAACAACTAAAATCCAGCCATCGTCAATAGTAGAAATAGTTTTAAGAATCATGCAGAAGAAGCCACGTGGTGGAGTCTGTGCATAGGAGAAACAAATGCTTCATTTCATTTAATTAAATGCATCAAATCTTACGGGAGTTTTAAGAAATAGTTTTAAAATATAATAAGGTCTATAAAGAGACATGGTGGGTCTCGCAGTATGAAATAAATTTTATTTAATAATTTGACCCTTATATGATTCACAGGAGTTAAAATGATGTAACCCTAAAAGACGAGCAACCACTTTCATTTTTCATGAGCAAGCTATAGGAAGTAGGAACATAGTAGCGGTGGGAGTTTTCTTTCATGACACAAAGATGTATTTTTTACAGTCACAGAAAGCCACACTTTAGTTTCAGTTGCATTTTTTCCTGATTTAGTGCCAGATTTTGCAAAATTTCAATTGCAGATTTTTAAAGAGGCCGTTGAGATTTTGTTAAGTCTTTCAGGTTATAAATGGGCAGATCTGGGTCACATTAAGGAGTTCTTCAGAGACACATCTAGAGTTCTACAAGTTTTATTAAATAGAGAGTTGGAGCAGCAGATCAGATTTCTTTCTTTTTGCCTTTGCAAATTCTTCTTTTATGAATGTAAGTCATTTTGTGCAGCAACCTTTTGCCTCTGTAACTGATCATTCAAATAAAGAGATGTGTTCTATGCATATTGGATATCTCTGTTTCTTGCTTTTGATTTCTCTATTTCTCTGCCTCTATTTAATATGTTTTAGAACTGAGTCTTAATCATGCATATTTTGCTCTTTAAATCCAGTCAAATCTTTCAGAGTTAACATTGTGCAAATAATTGTTTCAAATCCAGTGGATCACCATAGATTAGGCATTTATTTTCTATAAAATCTGGTTTTCTTTCTAACCTTTTTCTTAAAACCCCATTGAAGAACGGAAGAGCCAACTTCCTTAAATTCTGGAGGTTGTTTCTAAGAAGCATTCCCACATCTCAGAAACTTCCCATGTTGCTGCTAGATTACACCCACAGATTTATGCATCAACATAGCATCAAGTCCAAAAGAGACTTGGAGTAATTTTACATCTTTTTCAAATGATTGCAAGGAAATAGTAAGAACTCCAACATACACAGATTTCATGAATATGGGAGATGACAAAGATTACTGGAGACATATGAGTGATTTGATCTCTATGCATGCATATTGTTATGCATTTTACAGTAATGTTTTTTTCTTCAATTTGGGAATAGAAGTTGGTCAAATGATGTCTCTACATGGGAGAAATGTAGCACAAATGAACTTACTTGCCCAAATCTGTAAGACCAATTTCTGAATTCTTTTAGGGACATTTATTTAACCTGATCAAGCATCATTTACTACCAAAGAAATCAGCATATGAGGTATAGTACATTTTGTGAAACAAATTTGGTCATTATCTATATTATGCAATTAAAAATCTTGTACTAGAAAACTGTCCAAAAATATAAAAAAATAAATTAGAGTAAACTGAGACTATATTAAATATGTATGGCTGATTTATAAGAAAATGCTCTGAACATGGCCAAGGACAAGTTTCTCATAATATATCTTTTTTGGATACCCAAGGTGAAATTTAAATAATTTACTATGCCTACAAACCTACTATGTGATGTTCTTTCACTTGCATTTCATTATGCTCAAAAAAACTCAACTGGGTGACCTGAAGAATTCTGCTATAAATTATCAAATGTCTAGTACATTAGTGTTGCATAAATTTTCATAACTAAGAACAGATAGTTTTGTACAAAATAACCATATCTAGAACTTCATATTTAGAACTTCATGAAGCATATTCATGACCATGTCCTGCTCAGGAAATTCTTGGTGGACTTCACCCTAGTTACTGGTCATAAGGGACTCACCAAAATTGCCATGTGAAAATTGATTGTCCCCCACCTGCAACAGATAGCTATTTCTGTAATCTCTGCCATTAACAAATTTCTCAAAAAATGAAGCTGGGAAGGGATCTTCAACATAGGAGAGGTGATAAAAAACAAATAGCTATTGCTGCAATCTCTACCATTAACAAATTGCTCAAAAAAGGAAGCTGGGAAGGGATCTTCAACATAGAAGAGGTGATAAAAAATAGGGATAGCAAACGTGCAATTACCCTATTAAAGGATAGGATAATTAGATACAATATGGAGACATTTGCATTCTTCTGTGGGCACCTTACCCATCCTCTAAAACCTAAGAAAATGGAGAGTTTTTCTAAATTAGTAGAAGATGTCCATTACATCTTGCAAAAGCTTATCAAATGAATGTAATTTTCCTATGTGTTCATGTATTTTTCTGCTTCTTTATAATGGACGCTACCCCATGGTAGCTATATATATATAAATTAAGATAGGTATCTTAAATGTATCAAGGGAGTTGAACACCCCAACTTCAAGTCTCTCAAAATTATTCATAATTTTTTTATAGTAGCTTATATATACACATATATATAAAAGCTACTATATATATATAGAAACACAATTACATTTTTCACATAGCACACTTTTACCAAGTGATTTATTCTCCTCTCCATCGTCTTCATCCTCCTCCAAATCACAACATTTTAGAAACAATAGAATCGCTTCCCCAAATAGATCGATTTGCATTTTTTAGCTATAGCTTTTACGACTAGTTGCAAACAAATTTGCCTCCTCTCGATGATGTGAAGATGCTCCAAGTAATAGTTGAAGTGGAACTTTGCTTGGTGATCAACGTAGTAGATATCATCATGAAGGAGATATGAACTAACTATTGTGGATAGCATGGTTGTGCTAGACAAAGACTAAGAGACATCAAAAGTATTCCAATGCCCTCTTGTATATCCCAGGTCTAGTAATAGTTTTTCCATTGTCGTGCAAATACTCGCAATTGGCAACCCATGTATGTCCTTGGAAAACTCCCAAATATGTATCATTCATTGTTTAAGTGTCGGATCACTAGTTTCTTGATCCACAAACCTCATGAAGTTTGCCACTACTTCATCACCTGATACCTACATCCCTTTTCCACATTTTCCCTCTACTTCAATATTCTCTCCTCCTCCTTCCCTTTTTACACATTTTCCATCTACCATTGTAACCTCCTCCTTCCCTTTTCCACATTTTCCATCTACCATTGTAACCCCCAAATGGCGAGCACCAATAGTTGAAGCCATGACAAGTGGCCACCCACTAAAACTCAATAACAAGAAATGGAGAATGATAGGTTGTTCCTTGGCATTCAATACAAATATATTGTAATTGAATGCCTTTACTTCTTCCCTAAAGTTAGGGTGCTTACCTCCCTTGACACATATAAGATATTTATCTTAATTTTTATCTTATCAATTTTAATTTATATAATTTTGGGAGGGGTGAAGTTAAGGGTTAGATACAAGTTCTCTTCCTTAAATACATTTAAAATAACTATGGTAGTTATTATCTTAGTTTTTTTAATTTATATTTTCTCCACATTGGCTACTCTTATTCCAATGCAAGGTTTTTTAATGCCACATTGATTAAGCAAAGTACTCCATGTCAAACACCTATAAAAGTGAGTGAATTCTAGAGAGTGTACAATGAAATAAAAAAGCATAGTTAATCCAAGGTTGTAAGAATACAAAGCATTAGCTAGGAAGTGTTGGATCTGAAAGGAATGAAGCCACAATTTATTTGTCACAACTCAATTTTTTGAATTTGAAAATTAAATGATATAAATATAGTTTCATTCAAAAACAAAATAACAAACAAATTTAAAAAATAAATGAGATGAGGACACTTCTAGAAAGAGCCATAAATGAGGAACTTCCCCCCCCCCCCCCCCCTCATCCTCATGTCAAGGCTCCAATTTATGAGATGAGTCCTTTTTCTCCTTGAATTTAAGACCATTGGAAATTTTGGGAAAATATTTATGAATTACAAGAGTCCTTTTCCACAAAAATTAAATAGCAATCTGGAAAATGGAAAGGATCATTTAAGTTGAAAACTTGACTGAATACTTGGAGTTTCTTCCATGAGGGTCAAGTTTTTCTATAAATTGCATGGATTGTGAGGAAGAAGACACTCATCTTTGGTTTGGGAGTGTTGGAGAAAATAGTAAGAGTTCTCCTCCCCTCAATTTGTTTTCTTTCTTTTGAAAGTTTGGTTTTTGAAGGTTTGTTAACAAATTTTAGATTTATAGTATGTTTTAGGATAAAATTTCAAACTGTAGGTACAAGATTTGATGAATGGAAAAGGTTTTAGAATTTATCCTTATACCTGTTAATTGCATTTGCTTAAATACATGCACACACGGATGTCTATAGGACTATACCATGTCCTAAAGCTCCCATATTGGCATGGGTGGGGAGGATTTTGGTAAATGTTGAGGGGTCTAGTTGTACACTCCCTAGTTGTAATTGCTTAAATTTTTCTAAGGTCTTTTCAAGAAACCCAATTTGAATGTACCCTGCAGATCACATTTTGTGAGTTATTTTGTCAAACTGCTTTGCCCTATCTAGAATTTCACGTCCTGCATACATAGAATCAGAGGATTTCCAACTATAATCTCTATCAAAAATTTCCTTGTAATCTTTCCATACCTATTCCCATGCATCCAGGCATGAAGGATGTCAAGTCAAAGGTTGTGGAATCTGGCTTTACGCCTGCCAATTGCATTTTCTTGAAAGATCCTAAAAGGCTTTTCCACGAACCCATTTTGTAGACTAGGTTCTTTGAGGAATCCTAACAAACAATTCATGTCCTTGGTCTATGCTTCCACATTTCACATACATGTCTACCAGGGCACTTGTGCCTACAACATCGACAAAATTCCTCCTTCCATTATGCTTGATGCCTTCACCTTCCAAGCTGATTTCTCTAACTTTGTATAGATCTCCTCCATCTATAGTTGAGATCCGTCTCCTACATAATGAGCATGTATTAATTTATGCCTTCAATCCAACTATATATAGGGATCTGGTTAACCCATCTTTCATTGATTTGAACCTCACCACACCTGCCCACTTCTGAATAAATGTTGGAGAGAAAAACATGAGTTGTTGCTATAAATACTCCTAAGCCTATATTCATATGTGATCTATAGACACCTAGAAAACACATTGGCACAATCAATTGTAGTTGTAATGAAATAAGGGTTATTCATATGGTTGAAGTATATACAGCTCTCATCCACTAAACCTGTATGGTTGCATATAGTTCTAAGTGTTCCAAAATCATTGAAGGAAGCTGGTTAAATATGAAGTTCATCTGATGAGATTAAAATAGCATCGATTAGGTGTACAAATACTATGATAGATAGATAATTCACCTGATGCTTAACTATTTTGGAATCATAAATTTACCAAGTTCCGTCAGGCTGAGTTTGAAACAAATGATTTATTAAATTTATCTCAATTTTGTTTTTAATCATTGCAATCCCTGAGACAATCTTTCTTTGAGGGATTTTGTCAAACAATTTGCATGTCGTGTCTCGATCCCCCTTCCATTATGCTTTGATAGATAACCGTGCCCTATTCCAAAGCTCCCATTTTCACACAAGTTGGAGTCTGCTGGCAAATGTTGTAGGATTTGGGTTATAGTTGACAATTAATTTTCTTGGAAGTTTTTAAAAGCCTTTTCAACAAATCCGTGATTTACAGAACCTACAATCATTGCATTCCTTGAGTGACGTCTCTTTGAGACATTTTGTCAAACATATCATTTACATTGTCTCTGCTTCTACTTGCTTTTTTTTTTGGTAGACATGACTGCTAGAGCACTTCCAACCTTAATATCTGATAAAAAATTGCCCTTCCATTCTACTGTGATGGATGTCCTTAACCTACTCCAAAGCTCCCATGCTGGCACTGGCAGAGAGGGTGCTGACAAAGGTTAGGGAATTTGAATTTACATATGTTGACTTCAATTGCTGAAAGTTTCCAATGCCTTTTTAAACCAAATTCATTCTGTACAAATCTTGCAAACATTGCATTCCATGAGGCCACACTACTTTGAGGGATTTTGTTAAATAGTTTATGTACCTTGTCTAAAATCCACGTTTTACATACACGTTTACCAGAGCATTTCCAACTATAATAGCTGGTAAAAATTCTCTATGATTATGTTGTCTTTACCCCATTCCAAAGCTTCAATTTGTACATATGTGAGAGTCTCTAGGGATGGCCTTACTCAAGAAGAAACTTCTCAAATTTCATTTTCTCCTTGACTTGGTATAGTTTCATAGTAATCATAATCCTCTTCCTCATCTCTTAAGTGTGTTCTATCATCAAACTACAATGCTAGGGTTCCTTTGTAAGCCAACCATTCCTTTGTGGATATATTAATATCCTTAAGAGATAGTTTATCATCTACCTCATTATATTGAATTTCTCAATGTCAATGATATTGGTGGAATTGATTTACTTCTACATCACAAGAAATCCATACATCCTCAACAAACATACCCCATCTATTGTACTTGTTATCTATGGGCTTCTCATCATGTCTATATATGGGATTTTTTATAACTTTTTTTTTAAATGAGGAATTATTACCTGATCCTCCCTTTAGTATCATAACATCTATGAGGTGTAAACTAAATGACTTAATCATGTTACCAATTGTAGAAATTGACATGAAAATGTAATTTTCACCCATGAGCTTTAATTGGTTAGATAAAATTCTCCCTATCTTTTACTTAATATTGATGTAAATGATTTAAAATACGAAATTAATAACATAATAAAATAAAGGGATTAATGGCATAAGGTAAACTAGTGTGTAACAAAGTATAAGAAAAATGATTTGCAAAGGGTAAAATTATGCATGACAAATATATGAATAAATATATGCAATAATATAATAACAGAGAGTTATGATGCCAATAAAGAGATACAAGGGCAGCTTATATACAAAGAATTTTGAGAGACAACTATACAAGACAAATCCATAACGAATAGATCTATTAACATGAGATTATACTTATATATGATAGAGAGATAGGGATTTATATGATGAAATTTTTACATAATTGAGGAGTTGTTACCTTGACGATAGTGGTGGATTATTATGTTCAACCTAAGCTTCTTGGTCCACTTTAATATTCAAATGGGTTTTCTTACTACGATTAAGATTAGGTATCATTTTAGGTCTCACCTAATCATGTTAGGTCTCACACTTAATGTTGCAAGTATGGGCCAAACCGGTGTTGTCATTGATGTCAACATACTCCTGTTGCATTAATAATAAGGATTGGATGAGCTGTGTGCTAGGAATATTGAGAAAATTAGTCTCAATCAGGAACAGAGAAGAACAGGGAAGACAGTAATGGAAAAGTCCACGATAGGATGAGGATCAGAGGATGTGGTTTAAAGGGTTTGTAGATATGTGTCTTAAGGTAGTCCAATAGAAATTTCAGAGGTCCGCATGAAGATCTAAAGAAGTTGTGACTATTCAAGTAAAACTGGTTCCGGTAGGTCTTCAGTGGTGACAGAGTGAGACAGATAGGTCTGATGAGATCTGGAATTGCATTATAATGTTCTGCAGATTTGAGGGAGTGCTGAGGAAGTCTTTGTGGAGTGTCAACTAGATTGGTTCATGGTTTGAAGGTCCGCAAGCATCTATTCCTTTGTGACAGTGATGACAGACTGTGTTATTGAGGTTCCGGATGGAGAGAAGGATTCAAGTAAGTAGATGAAGTATGGATGTTCTTGGTAATTCAGGCAAGATTGTGGTGGTCTTTGGATCATGTCAAGTTCATGTTGGTGGTCTGCATTGAAGTTGGAGTTTGCTTTTGAAGAACAACTTCCAGATGATGGTGTTCTTCCTAAAATAGGCTGACCGGATGAGTTATACATCTTGCGGATGTTATTGTGGATGTTTCTAACCTAGATGATCATTCCTTAGTTGACGCCTTGTATAAATAAGGTATTGTGAAGTCATTTTGAAGTTGTCCTCAGGAAGATGAGTGTGTGGTAACAAGGAGGAGAGCAAAAGGTAGAGCAGAAGTATTGAGCTTAATGGAACTGATTCAAGCATGGTGAAGATGCTATTTTCCAGTTCAAGTAGGTGATACTTATTTATTTATAGACAGTATGTCTCTTGTAGGTAGTGAGCCTCTTGTGAGCAGTGTGCTCGGGTAGTGAGCCCTAATTGGCATGTGCCATTTTGTTCTTTCTATTCTTCTAATAGAGAATACATTCTTGGGTTAATCACCTCATGCTTTTTCCCTTAACTAGGTTTTCCACATCAAAATCTTGATGTCTCATGCATTGATGTGTTTCTACTCTTGATTTGTTGCATTATGTTTCCATGATTAATTTATTGTTAAGTTGTTGAATTGCAAAGTGGAATTAAGTGTTTAATAGAAAGAAATTTTTGCCCAACTGATTCACCCCCCCTCTCAGTTGTGGGCCCTAAGTCTAAAAATTGGTATCAGAGCTAAGTTCCTCTAAAAGGAGCTTAATCACTTGAGGAGATCCGGGATGTCATCCTACAAGAAGGATAGTCTGAAGTTTGATGGAACCAATTTTAGTCTTTGGGAAGGTCAAATGAAATTTCACTTGCAATGTATGGGAAAGGTGTACTGGACCATGGCTACAACACAGTATACACCTCCATAGGGTGGTCTGAAAGCTCTAAATTAAATCATAGATGTTGAAAACAATCTGCGGACTATAGAAGCTCTTCTAAGCACTTTATCTGATTCAGAGCTCTCAAATGTTATTGACCTACCAACTGCTTATGAGATTTGGAAAAAACTAGAACTTTTGCATGAAGGAGACCAATATGTTAAATGTGCAAGGTTACAAAGTCTGAAAGGGAAATTTGAAAACCTGAAGATGAGAGATGATGAAAATATTACTACCTTTATGCCAAGAGTAAATGAGCTTGTTTATGGAATTAGAAATGTAGGTGTAGTCTTGGATGAAAATGAGATTGTTGGCAAAATTCTTAGATCACTTCCTGCCTCTTACAAAATCAAGGTTGCTGCCATTGATGAATTCAGAGCCCATACAATTGTCACAAGAGATCAATTGGCTGGCAAATTGGATGCATTTGAAATGACTGAGTTTGGAGATGATCCCCCCAAGACTGAATCTGTATTTAAAGCCAGTGCCTCTGTAAAAGGTAAACAAAGGTTTGATCTGGGAGAGAACTCTTCAAGGAAACTATCATGGTATGAAAAAGCAAGAAAAGACCTAGAAGAAGAAGAAGTAGAAACTGCTCAACTTGAAGCCCTTATTGCAAAGAGACTGCTAAGAGGATCTAGTAAGTATGAAGGGAAATTGCCTTTTAAGTGTTTTAAATGGAATAAGATTGGTCATTTTGCCTCAAGATGTCTAGAAAGATTTTCAAGGCCAAATCCTAACAGATCAAGGTTCCAAAAGAATTGTTACTATGTTCATGAAGAAGATGACAATGAAGGAGTAATAGATGATGAATCAGAGACAAGAAACAAATCCAGAAATGAATGGGTGTGTATTGCCATCAAGGAAGAAGAACCAATATGCTCTGAATCTGTTAATCATAAAGTTGTAGAAAGAGCTCTGGCTGCCCAAGTTGAAGAAAATGATGATTGGGTCATTGACAATGGATTCTCTCACCATATGACAGGTGACAAAAATAAGTTTATAGATTTGGAAAAGTATGAAGGAGGAGTAGTAAAGTTTGGTGATAATTCTACTGGTAGAATCAGAGGTCAAGGAACTATTTCTTTTGATGGAAGAAACAAAACTGGTAATGTAATGTACGTTGAAGGATTGAATCACAATCTTCTCAGTGTTGGATTGTTGGTGGACAAAGGCTATGATCTCCGGTTCAAAGATGGAAAATGCAAGATCTTTGAAAGCTCCAGAACAGAGATTGCATCTAGTACCCAAACTAAAGGTAATATATTCCACTTGGTTGGTACTGGTAAAAGTTGTTTATTTGTTCAAGTCGATCAGAGTTGGTTATGGCATAGGAGAATGTGTCATGTGAATTTTGATAATATCATCAAGATAAGCAATACTTAGGCTGTAAGAGATCTTCCAAAATTGGTGAAACCTACTAATAGCTTATGTAAAGAATGTCAATTGGGTAAGCTGAGTAGAGTCACATTCAAGAGTAAGGAACTATCTTCTACTGGATTATTAGACTTAGTTCATACTAATCTTTGTGGTCCAGTAAGAATCAGGAGTATGCAAGGTGATAGATACTTCATGTTCCTAATTGATGACTACTCCTAGATGATGTGGGTGACTTTTCTGAAAGAGAAATCAGAAGCCTTTGAGAAATTCAAAATATTCAAGGCTATGGTAGAGAATGAAACTGGATTAAAATTGAAATATCTAAGGTCTGATAGAGGAGGAGAATTCACATCTGGTAAATTCTTAGAGTTCTATGAGAAACATGGAATAAAGAGACAGTTGTCTGCTCGTAGGACTCCACAGTAGAATGGAGTGGTGGAGAGAAAGAACCAAACCATTCAGAAAGCTTCTAGGACCATGATGATGGAAGCAAATGTTCCTCACATCTATTGGAGAGAAGCTGTTAGCACTGCAGTCTACACTCTCAATCAAGTTCAAATCAGAAGCAATACTAGTAAGACTCCTTATGAACTTTGGTTTGGCATCACCCCTACTATGAGATATTTCAGAGTTTTTTGTAGCAAATGTTACATTAAAAGAGATGAAGATCTAAGGAAGTTTGATGCTAGAAGTGATGAAGGAATATTCTTGGGTTACCCTACTCAAAGCAAAGCATACCAGTGTTATAACAAAAGACTGAGAAAGATGATAGAAAGTACAAATGTGAAGGTTGATGAAGGAATTGAGAAGCCTTCAAGGTTTTATGATTATGATGAAGGTGATCTGAATGGTGTTCTGACTCAAGAAACCCAAGCCTCATCTATTAGTCATATTCAAACTAATCCGGTAAACCAGGAAGAAGAAATGAGTTTCAATGAGCCTGATCAAGAATTAGATGTGCAAGAAATTCCCAAAGTTCCCAGGTATGTAAGACTAAACCACTCTAAAGATCAGATCATAGGTGATAAAAGAAAAGGAGTACAAACAAGAAGGAGAATTGCTCAAGATTCAGAAGAGTATTGTCTGATTTCAAATATTGAACCTAAGACAGTGAATGAAGCTTGCAACGATGAAAATTGGACTAAAGCAATGGAGGAAGAGCTAGTGCAAATAGAAAAAAAATCACACTTGGGATCTTGTTCCCAGACCTAAAAACAAGAATGTGATTGGAACAAAATGGGTCTTCCAGAACAAATTGAATGAAGTTGGTGAAGTAATAAAAAATAAAGCCAGATTGATCTGCAAGGGTTACTCTCAAATAGAAGGAATTGATTTTGAAGAAACCTTTGCTCCAATGGCAAGACTTGAAGCAGTCAGACTATTTCTTGCATTTGTTGCATTCAAAGATTTCAAATTGTATCAGATGGATGTCAAGTCTACCTTTCTGAATGGTGACTTGGAAGAAGAAGTGTACATTGAGCAACCAGATGGATTTCAATTATCTAATCATGGTGATATGGTCTACAAGTTGAAGAAGGCATTGTATGGACTAAAGCAAGCCCCAAGAGCCTGGTATGAAAGATTGGATACGCATCTTTTAAAGATTGGTTTCAACAAAGGTACTGCTGATAGTAATTTGTATTTCAAAATTGATCATGAAAATATCTTGATTGTTGAAGTGTTTGTTGATGATATCATTTTTGGAGGAAGAGATAGTATGTGTAAAAGTTTTGCAAATCAAATGAAAAGTGAGTTTGAGATGTCCATGCTTGGTGAAATGAATTTCTTCTTGGGTCTGCAAATCACACAAACAAAGAAAGGAATCTTCATTTCTCAGACCAAATATGTGAAAGAATTGTTGAAGAAATTTGGGATGGAAGACTCAAAACCAATGAATACTCCCATGGAAACCAGATGTAAATTGAGCAAAGATGATGATTCTCCTAAGGATGATCAGACAAAGTATAGGTCAATGATTGGAGGACTATTGTATCTCACTCAAACTAGACCAGACATTATGCAGGCTGTTGGTCTTGTTGCTAGATTCCAGGTTGATCCTAGAGAATCTCATGTCATGGAAACCAAGAGGATTTTTAGATATCTAAAAGGGACAATTGAGTATGGTTTGTGGTATCCTAGAGATCATTATTTCTCTCTTCATGCATATAAAGATGCAAATTGGGTAGGAGATGTGGATGACCAGAAGAGTACTAGTGGTGGAGCATTGTTTTTGGGGAAGAGATTGGTTTTTTAGCTAAGCAAGAAACAACAAGCAATATCTCTATCTACAACTAAAGCAGAATATATTGCAGTAGTAGGTAGTTGCACTCAAGTTTTGTGGATGAAGCAGATGCTAAGAGATATCAAAGTAGAGTATGAGGAACCTGTCACAATCTTCTATGATAATTCAAGTGTAATAAATATATCTAAGAATCTGGTGTTGCATTCAAAGACTAAGCATATATCCATCAAGTTTCACTTTTTGAGAGAGCAAGTGAACAAGAATGAAGTCAGATTGGAGTTTGTACCTTCCAAGGATCAGATTGCAGACATCTTTACTAAACCTCTATCTAAGGACTCTTTTGAGTATCTCAGGGAGAAGCTAGGGGTCATTGTCCCTCCGGTGATGAACTAAGGTGCACTAAGGTGCATCAGTTTGGTGATTATCATAGTCATATCTTGTGATCCGGATTGATGATGGGGAACTTCTACTCAGGGGGAGCAGCAGGTATGATTCTGAAGTGTTAGAATTGTAAGTATGCGCCCTTTGCATTGATGTCAAAGGGGGAGAGAAGAAATGTGAAAAACAATTGGCTGCTGATCAAAGGGGGAGCAGTTAAGGGAGAGAAGACATGTGAATGGTTGTTGCTGATAGGGGAAGTTGTGACAGTATGGAAAAGTTATTGTCTTGATGGTTAAAATAATTTTTCACATCATATGTTGCCATCAATGACAAAGGGGGAGATTGTTACAAGTATGGGCTAAATTGGTGTTGTCATTAATGTCAACATACTCCTATTGCATTAATAATAAGGATTGGATGAGCTGTGTGCTGAGGATATTGAAAAAATTAGTTTCAATCAGGAATAGAGAAGAATAGGGAAGACAGTAAGGTAAAAGTCCACAATAGGATGAGGATTAGAGGATGTGGTTTAAAGGGTTTGTAGATGTGTCTTAAGGTAGTCCAGTAGAGATTTCAAAGGTCCACATGAAAATTTGAAGAAGTTGTGGTTATTCAAGTAAAACCGGTTCCGGTAGGTGTTTAGTGGTGACAGAGTGAGACAGATAGGTCTGGTGAGATCTGGAATTGCATTATAATGTTCTACAAATTTGAGGGAGTGCTGAGGAATTCTTTGTGGAGTGTCAACTAGATTAGTTCATGGTTTGAAGGTCCACAAGCATCTATTCCTTTGTGATAGTGATGACAGACTGTGTTCTTGAGGTTCTGGATGAAGGAGAGAAGGATTCAAGTAAGCAGATGAAGTATGGATGTTCTTGGTGATTCAGGCAAGCTTGTGGTGGTCTTTAGATCATGTCCAGTTCATTTTGGTGGTCCGTATTGAAGTTGGAGTTCTCTTTTCAAGAACAACTTGCAAATGATGGTGATCTTCCTAAAATAGGTTGACCAGATGAGTTATACATCTTGCAGATGTTATTGTGGATGTTTGCCAACTTAGATGATCATTCCTAAGTTGATGCCTTGTATAAATAAGGGATTACAAAGTCATTTTGAAGTTGTCCTCAGGAAGATGAGTGTGTGGTAACAAGGAGGAGAGGGAAAGGTAGAGCAAAAGTATTGAGCTTAATGGAACTGATTCAAGCATGGTGAAGATGCTATTTTCTAGTTCAAGTAGGTGATACTTATTTCTTTGTAGATAGTGTGTCTCTTGTAGGCAGTGAGCTTCTTGTGAGCAGTGTGCTTAGGCAGTGAGCCCTAATTGGCATGTGCCGTTTTGTTCTTTCTATTCTTCTAATAGAGAATACATTCTTGGGTTAATCACCCTGTGGTTTTTCCCTGAACTAGGTTTTTCACGTCAAAATCTTGATATCTCATGCATTGATGTGTTTTTACTCTTGATTTGTTGCATTGTGTTTCGATGATTGATTTATTGTTAAGCTGCTGAATTGCAAAGTGGAATTAAGTGTTTAATAGAAAGAAAGTTTTGCCCAACTGATTCACCCCCCCTCTCAGTTGTGGGCCCTAAGTGTAACACTTAAACCTTTGCAAGGTCAAGATATTGTATCTCAATTGATATATATATATATATGCATTATCACACACATAGGGTATGGAGGATAGATATGTATATCTTTTATATTATGAGTCTCATCAAAAGTGATTGAATAAAGTATATGGTGAATTCAATATCATATCATATCTTAGATTATGTGGATTTCTAAATGATCGAATAGGGGTATTATTAATTTAAGAATGACTGGGTACAAATGCTTGGAATTGTGATAAAATAAAAAGGAATTATTGAAATTGTATATGTTGATTTAGTAGTTGAACTAGTTATCAAAGATTCTTTAATTCGACATAGACTAAATTTTATGAATATCTTTTTGATTTATGAGTTGATATAAGTATCTTTCTAGTCATATGTTTATGAAATTGATTAAGTTTCTTTTCTAGTTCTATTCATTATGATCAAGCATCCTTTATCTGCATTTTAGATTAAGGAAGTATTTTCCTTTATCAACTATTATTATGCAAGTTTTTCCTTTGCTACTAGATAGGTAAACCTTGTAAATAAGCATCCAAACTCAAACAAATCATAGTGTTTGGTATTTAAGATACCTCTGGGTCACGTTTACGGGTAATGCCATCGTGTTGAACCAAGTACCTCATGCCTTACATAGCTGCAACAATGACGTCTGGGCACCATCCCTCTAAATCGTCAGGGAGTAATAAGGAACATGTTGAAGTTAAATCTGTAGGAAGGGAAATCTCCTTGAATACCTCACTAAAAAGATTAACTAAAAGAAAAGACAAGTTTACCAAAAATAGTTGTAGGATGATCAACAGAAAGACCTTGTCAGGGAAATATGCGTGTTAGGTAAACTATTTAGACATGAAAACCTAAACCTCAAACACTTCTGGGAGGTGTGTTTGCAAAATAGTTTCTTAGGAATTCCATCCATTGTATCACTTGAGTGGGTGGCATTCGGTGAAGAGCTGTGTGCCCATTCATAGTTACATCAAACATAGTGCAAGACAGAACTACATATTCACATTCACCATGACAATCACATCTGAAGAGGGCCTTGATCTTGTGGATATAGGGTATGTAGGTAGTCTGGATGGTGAAGGATGCCCCCAATACTCAAGTCCCTTGGATATAAGATACTCTTTTATAATCAGCTTCGTAATCTCGATGAAAACTAGACTAAAGCAATGGAGGAAGAGCTAGTGCAAATAGATAAAAATCACACTTGGGATCTTGTTCCCAGACCTTGAAACAAGAATGTGATTGGAACAAAATATGTCTTCTGGAACAAACTGAATGAAGTTGGTGAAGTAATCAGAAATAAAGCCAGATTGGTCTGCAAGGGTTACTCTCAAATAGAAGGAATTGATTTTGAAGAAACCTTTGCTCTAATGGCAAGACTTGAAGCAGTCAGACTATTTCTTGCATTTGCTACATTCAAAGATTTCAAAGTGTATCAGATGGATATCAAGTCTTCCTTTCTAAATGGTGACTTGGAAGAAGAAGTGTACATTGAGCAACTAGATGGATTTCAATTATCTAATCATGGTGATATGGTCTGCAAGTTGAAGAAGGCACTGTATGGACTAAAGCAAGCCCCAAGAGCCTAGTATGAAAGATTGGATATGCATCTTTTAAAGATTGGTTTCAACAAAGGTACTGCTAATAGTAATTTGTATTTCAAAATTGATCATGAAAATATCTTGATTGTTGAAGTGTTTGTTGATGATATCATTTTTGGAGGAAGAGATAGTATGTGTAAAACTTTTGCAAATCAAATAAAAAGTGAGTTTGAGATGTCCATGCTTGGTGAAATGAATTTCTTCTTGGGTCTGCAAATCACACAAACAAAGAAAGGAATCTTCATTTCTCAGACCAAATATGTGAAAGAATTGTTGAAGAAATTTGGGATGGATGACTCAGAACCAATGAATACTCCCATGGCAACCAGATGTAAATTGAGCAAAGATGATGATTCTCCTAAGGATAATCAGACAAAGTATAGGTCAATGATTGGAGGACTATTGTATCTCACTCAAACTAGACCAGACATTATGTAGGCTGTTGGTCTTGTTGCTAGATTCTAGGTTGATCCTAGAGAATCTCATGTCATGGAAATCAAGAGGATTTTTAGATATCTAAAATGGACAATTGAGTATGGTTTGTGGAATCCTAGAGATCATGATTTCTCTCTTCATGCATATAAAGATGCAGATTGGGTAGGAGATGTGGATGACCAGAAGAGTACCAGTGGTGGAGCATTCTTTTTGGGGAAGAGATTGGTTTTTTAGCTAAGCAAGAAACAACAGGGAATATCTCTGTCTACAACTAAAGTAGAATATATTGCAGCAGTAGGTAGTTGTACTCAAGTTTTTTGGATGAAGCAGATGCTAAGAGATATCAAAGTAGAGTATGAGGAACCTGTCACAATCTTCTGTGATAATTCAAGTGCAATAAATATATCTAAGAATCTGGTGTTGCATTCAAAGACTAAGCCTATATCCATCAAGTTTCACTTTTTGAGAGAGCAAGTGAACAAGAATGAAGTTAAATTGGAGTTTGTGCCTTCCAAGGATCAGATTGCAGAAATCTTTACTAAACCTCTACCTAAGGACTCTTTTGAGTATCTCAGGGAGAAGCTAGGGGTCATTGTCCCTCCAGTGATGAACTAAGGTGCATCAGTCCAGTGGTTATCATAGTCATGTCTTGTGATCGGGATTGATGATGGGGAGCTTCTACTCATGGGGAGCAGTAGGTATGATTCTGAAGTGTTAGAATTGCAAGTATGCACCCTTTGCATTGATGTCAAAGGGGGAGAGAAGAAATGTGAAAAACAAGTGGTTGCTGATCAAAGGGGGAGCAGTTAAGCGAGAGAAGACATGTGAATGGTTGTTGCTAATAGGGGAAGTTGTGACAATAAGGAAAAGTTATTGTCTTGATGGTTAAAATAGTTTTTCACATCATATGTTGCCATCAATGACAAAGGGGGAGATTGTTGCAAGTATGGGCCAAACTGGTGTTGTCATTGATGTCAACATACTCTTGTTGCATTAATAATAAGGATTGGATGAGCTGTGTGCTAAGGATATTGAAAAAATTAGTCTCAATTAGGAATAGAGAAGAATAGGGAAGACAGTAAGGTAAAAGTCCATGATAGGATGAGGATTAGAGGATGTGGTTTAAAGGGTTTGTAGATGTGTATTAAGGTAGTCCAGTAGAGATTTCAGAGGTCCGCATGAAGATTTGAAGAAGTTGTGGCTATTCAAGTAAAACCAGTTTCGGTAGGTGTTTAGTGGTGATAGAGTGAGACAGATAGGTCTGGTGAGATCCAGAATTGCATTATAATGTTCTACAGATTTGAGGGAGTGCTAAAGAATTCTTTGTGGAGTGTCAACTAGATTGGTTCATGGTTTGAAAGTCCACAAGCATCTATTCCTTTGTGACAGTGATGACAGACTATGTTCTTAAGGTTCTAGATGAAGGAGAGAAGGATTCAAGTAAGCAGATGAAGTATGGATGTTCTTGGTGATTCAGGAAAGCTTGTGGTGGTCTTTGGATCATGTCCAGTTCATGTTGGTGGTCCGCATTGAAGTTGGAGTTCACTTTTGAAGAACAACTTCTAGATGATGGTGATCTTCCTAAATAGGCTGACCAGATGAGTTATACATCTTGCAGATGTTATTGTGGATTTTTAGCAACTTAGATGATCATTCCTAAGTTGATGCCTTGTATAAATAAGGGATTGTGAAGTCATTTTGAAGTTGTCCTCAGGAAGATGAGTGTGGTAATGAGGAGGAGAGGGAAAAGCAGAGCAAAAGTATTGAGCTTAATGGAACTGATTCAAGCATGGTGAAGATGCTATTTTCTAGTTCAAGTAGGTGATACTTATTTCTTTGTAGACAGTGTATCTCTTGTAGGCAATGAGCCTCTTGTGAGCAGTTTGCTCAGGTAGTGAGTCCTAATTGGCATGTGCCGTTTTGTTCTTTCTATTCTTCTAATAGAGAATACATTCTTGGGTTAATCACCCTGTGGTTTTTTCCTGAACTAGGTTTTCCACGTCAAAATCTTGATCTCTCATGTGTTGATGTGTCTTTACTCTTGATTTGTTGCATTATGTTTCCATGATTGATTTATTGTTAAGCTGTTGAATTGCAAAGTGGAATTAAGTGTTTAATAGAAAGAAAGTTTTTCCCAACTGATTCACCTCCCCTCTCAGTTGTGGGCCCTAAGTGTAACACTTAAACCTTGGCAAGGTCAAGAAATTGTATCTCAATTGATATAATATATATGCATTATCATGTACATAGGGTATGGAGGATAGATATGTATATCTGTTATATTATGAGTCTCATCAAAAGTGATTGAATAAAGTATATGGTGAATTCAATATCATATCATATCTTAGATTATGTGAATTTCTAAATGATCGAATAGGGGTATTATTCGTTTAAGAATGACTGGGTACAAATGCTTGGAATTGTGATAAAATAAAAAGGAATTATTGAAATTGTATATGTTGATTTAGTAGTTGAACTAGTTATCAAAGATTCTTTAATTCGACATAGACTAAATTTTATGAATATCTTTTTGATTTATGAGTTGATATAAGTATCTTTCTAGTCATATGTTTATGAAATTGATTAAGTTTCTTTTCTAGTTCTATTCATTATGATCAAGCATCCTTTATCTGCATTTTAGATTAAGTATTTCCCTTTATCAACTGTTATTATGCAAGTTTTTCCTTTGCTACTAGATAGGTAAACCTTGTAAATAAACATCCAAACTCAAACAAATCATAGTGTTTGGTATTTAAGATACCTCTGGGTCACGTTTATGGGTAATGCCATCGTGTTTAACCAAGTACTTCATGCCTAACATAGCTGCAACAATGACGTCTGGGCACCATCCCTCTAAATCGTCAGGGAGTAATAAGGAACATGTTGAAGTTAAATCTGTAGGAAGGGAAATCTCCTTGAATACCTCACTAAAAAGATTAACTAAAAGAAAAGACAAGTTTACCAAAAATAGTTGTAGGACGATCAATAGAAAGACCTTGTCAGGGAAATATGCGTGTTAGGTAAACTATTCAGATGTGAAAACCTAAACCTCAAACACTCCCGGGAGGTGTGTTTGCAAAATAGTTTCTTAGGAATTCCATCCATTGTATCACTTGAGTGGGTGGCATTCGGTGAAGAGCTGTGTGCCCATTCATAGTTACATCAAACATAGTGCAAGATAGAACTACATATTCACATTCGCCATGTCGATTGCATCTGAAGAGGGCCTTGATCTCGTGGATATAGGGTATGTAGGCAGTCTAGATGGCAAAGGATGCCCCTAATACTCAAGTCCCTTAGATATAGGATACTCTTTTATAATCAACTTCGTAATCTCGATCCCTAGTTTAAAGTTTTAGCCAGGTAACTTAAGAAGTCTCCTAGTACTCAAAAGAATCACTGGCATGGATTACTTGTACATGGATTTGCTGTAAACTGAGGTGTGTACAAGTTGATGTTATGTATTCCCTGGTTGACATCTTCAGCACAGTGCCTGGGCAGACTGTGGTCCCCAAGAAGTGACTCATGAAACCGTATTGGTCTTGAAGGAGTTAGAAGTCTCTAGCCAGAGCATAATGATTCCTATCCTATTTAGCCCAATTGGCTATTGTGTTTACTTATCCCGTATTGGATAGAGTCTTGGTCAGTTTGACCACCAAGCCGTTTTGCCACCATTGTTCTACCCCATTTTAGGTAGCGATAAGGTCCATTAGACCTGGTTCCATATGAACCTATTTGCCCAAAGGATAGAAGAGCCCGAGTTGGCTTAACAATGTTCTATTTGAACATATGACCCATATTGGCCGAAGTTTTTCCTGAGTACTTAATCAAAGTCTTGATATATCACATATGAACTTGTTAATAAGGTAAAATTTTTAAAAATTCAAGTTTGGACCAAGTGGGTCCTTACATTATTATAGCAATTGAAGGAGAGGGAGAGTAGTGTGGTATTTCTGAGTTGCCTCAGGTTACGAAGGAATTGATATTTGCAAAGCTTTCACTACAATCAATCTCCTATTCTCACATGGTTTGTAAGGAATGGAATTCTATTATGTCCTCACACAACTTTTTGTCCTCACTACCCACCCAAAATCCATGGCTTCTTATCTGTCATCAATAACAACAAGAACAAAATTGGTATTTTAAGGCCTACTATTTTTCCACACAAAAGTGGAGGAATGTCTCTCTCTTTTCTCCTAAAGTCTGTCAGATATTACTTAAGAAGTTCAGTGTAGGGGTTATTGCTTCTTCGAAAAGCCTCACAATTATGTGTTTGCAACCCGCTTATGGGAATTTATGCAAAGATAGAAATCGATGTGACTGACATGTATATCCATATTGTAAAAGGAGGAATCGAAGAGCCTTATTTGGTAGTGTGCTAGAACATTGACAAATTATCCTTCCAAATCTACCATTATTTTCAAGATTTGTGGAGGATTAAGTTTCAGTTTGCTGGAGAAATGGGCTCTAATACATCATATGGTTATCAAATGGTTGACTGCAATGGCATTCTTTTCTGGATGGGAAGGTGGCCTATGACTATTGTTGGCTACAATATCGAAGATGGTGTAATTAAGCTTGTTACAATAGCTCCATTACCTTGCCAACTTGTTGAAGATGAGAATGTGAATGACTAATGTATAGTTGCATATGGGTCATCTGTTCTAGTGGTAGCGACCCCGTCACAGTGGAGGAATGGTATTCCATTCGGTGTTATCTAGGAGTTGTTTCAGGATGGCGAAGATAAGTTGGTTTGGAAGTAGAAAGAGTTTGCAATAATGCCTCATGACACTCTCCCTCAATATCATTGGAAGTGTGTTTGTGTGGGAGATTACCTATGCTTTAGCACTTTATATGGTGTAAACGTGGTTGCATATAATTTAAGGGAAGGGTTTTGGCAACACCTTCTTGCCTAGAAACGTAAAAATAGTGATGGGATGAGGATGATGTCATTGCAAGCTAATCTCATTATTTATAAGCTATTAAGAAAATTGAGAGAATGATGGACAGTAAGATTATGGTGATAGATGTTATATAATGGTTATTACTTGTTTTTAATATATTGTAATGATTTGTTTGATTTATTAATGTTAAGAATCATTTTACAATGGTGATAAGGGGTGGAGTGTAATGGTATCAACGTGTTAACAAAACTCTTACCTTTTATTTTGAATGAATATATACCTTAAATAATTAAATATATACCTTAAATAATTAAAAATATAACTAAATGAAAAATATGGAAGAATACAAATAAAATAGTTCTAACTTAAAATAAGTAAATAAAAATAGCTTCAAATTGATACCTCTAATGTATTTAATATATTTAAACTAGTTAAGCCAACATTAGTAGTAAGGGGTGGAGTGTAAAGGTGTGAGCATGTTAACAAAAACTATTAAAGAGCATAGAGAGGACATAGTTTTCTAAAATAACTAGACATGTTTTTTCAAAGAGATGACATTAAAAAGTAACTACACTGAGAGGAGTTATCTAGTGGCATTAAGGGGATGGTTGTGACCATGTACATAAAAATAAAATAGAGCCGACATAGTTTTTTTTTTAAATAACTATATGGGTAGGAGGCCTAGCTCGATTAGCGAGAGCTTCTTGTGGTAGGCATGAGGTCTAGTCTCCCCCCACCCATGTAATATTGTACCCAGTTGGTCAAAAGTGTTTACCCATGTTGAATAAAAAAAAAACTAGACATATTACATAAAAATAAAACCAATCAAATAATGTGTATAAATATAAGTAGTACTCAAACACAAATTTGAGAAAAATCAAATCAAATAAAAATTGAGCAAATTGAATTGGGAGAAGAAGTTTAATCCATAAGGAGAGAAGTTTAATTGTTAGAGCTACCAAAAACTAAGCTACCAAAGAAAAATAATATGACAACATAAATTACTTTATTTTAGTTTAATTTGGGCTAGGGTTATAGTTCTTCAATCTTTAAAAGACACAAAAAAAATTAATATTTAGTTTAATGACCTTTGCTTTAGATTTTTACTATGTAAATTACTTTAGTTTAATGTGGGGTAGGATTATAGTTCTTCAATCTTTAAAAGATTAAAAAAAAAAAATTACTATGAGAACTAGTTCCATTAGACAATTATAATTAAGTTTTTGGTATCATTTAGATTAATTAAAAACTAATTTTTAGGATTGCATATAAAGTAAATAAAATAATTGTTTAAGTAAAACTAGAATTATATAGTAATATGTATATATTTTAGCTCCTCACTCTATATATATTGTAATAAATTAATAAAATTATTCAACTAGCATAGATATCTTAAATACATATCTATTCTTGAGGCACCTATCTATTCTCAATAACAATTTCAATATAGGCACCTCAGACTTTGGGTCTATTAGATAGATGTATTTAAGATATCTATGCTAGTATATATATTTTTTATATTAAATAAGATATATGATATGGATTTTTACGTGTTAGCAAACAATGGAGTGTAATGGAGTGAGGGTGTTGACAAAAACTCTTAAAGAGTGGATATATAAAAATAATAAAAAGTATAAATAGTTTCTTTAGAAAAATCTATGTAAAAGAGCATAGAGATTTCATTTTGTAGGAATAAATTAGTGAGTAATATTTTTCAAATAATTAATTATTTTAACTTTTATTAAGAGCTAAAATCTCATTAGTAAAAAATAAATAAATTAATAATATTTTAATTTTTATTTCATGAGTTTTTTAATATCATTTTTAATATCTATCCTACACAATATTTACTTCACAAGTTGCATGTAAATTATGCCAGGTCCATATTGGAAGAACAATGTTTACTTTATTTTTATTTACTTAAAATTTATTTTTAGAATTATTTAATTTTGTTTAATTTATTTTGCGGAAGGATAATGCAAGGGACCTAACTTTGCATAAAATTATATCATGTCTCAATGTATTAACACTCTCCTCAAGATAGGCACAAAATAAATGAAAAATGACATTGCTATACAAATTTTACCATTATAATATATAAGAAATATATGGTACCTCTAAATAAATAGGCTTTTACCATTATAATATATAAGAAATATATGGTACCTCTAAATAAATAGGCACTATTCAAATTGCCTTTATTATATTTTATACAGGATAGATAGGCACTTTGAGACTATTTCTTATTGTTTTCGAGTCAGATATATTTTGAGATATCTAACTAGTTTATCTTATTTTTTTCTTGTTTTAATTTTTTTTATTGTTGAATTAGGCTAGAGGGAGCCACATCCCCATTAAAAGAGGAAACCAAAAAATAACCAAGTCTACCATATATTACTGTAAGAGTTTATACAAAACCAACCTATTTAACTAGGCCAGAGTTGGCTATAAATGTTTGATAACCACAACTATTCTATGCTATATATATGAAAAGATCAAACATCAAACATCAAACCTTACCATCACCATCTAAACCCTCCTCACTTGAGCTCTAAGATGCCACCTCCATCGACCGGTCAGTGCCACCTAAATCTTCCAACCCTGCCACTATCATAAAAAATCCTAGACCCCACTGAGCTTCATTCCTATGTGCCTCCTTGCTCTCCCCCACCACAATAATAACAAAAGGATCCCATGGACCACTGTAGGAAGGTAAAACTATAGGTCAGATCTTGTTTGTTGTAGGAAACCCAAGGCTTAGAATCACTGTCTACGGGATTTTATCTAGCCCCACTCTCCACTCTGCCCTAATCATAGACCTAGCCATTTCTCCCACACAATCCTTGGATTCCCCTAAGTATAACATGACTTCTAAAAACATAGAGGAAATCTTAGATTTCACTTGATATTTCTTATGTAAATTCATAAAGAAGTTTCCAAGAACCATACCCACACCATGCAGTACCACTGGGGTGTTAGGGTTTAGGCAAATCGGAGTAATAAACACTAAGAATTATATGTAGATTAAATAACCCAAATATAACAATGAAGAATAACACAAAAGAAATGGGCTACATCCACAGAAACTCAGCCATCCAATGTTTTTATTATCCAGTGCAAACAAATTACAATATCATGAATTCCACACCTACAACATACATCCCAACCACTTATAACAAGATTTTTGGAAGCTTCTAGAATTAGGTTTTATAATGTCATTTGTATTTTGTCGGTTAACAAAAAAAATTAACAATCGATTCCGAATGGGCAAAAAAGAGGGAAAAATTTTAGTACTTGCATAATCATGAACCCAAACCCCTGTGAGGATACGTTACGAGTATACAGTACTTGCATGATCAGTCACCACATACTAATAATCTCCCACATGGAGACTGATCAGGCTCCACACCAAACAATCTCCCACTTGAAGACTAATCCTAGACAACACCACTGCACTTGCTATTCCCATTGGATTATAGGCCTAGCTGGTTTCTTATGACCACCATTATTAGTCGTGAAGGCCAATGGAAACTGATGAGGAATTTAGTTTCTCTTGTGTAACCACCTTTGTGAACATATCTTTAGGATTCTCACTTGTGTGAATTTTCTCCAGCTTCAATTATCTATCCTCCAAAACTAACTGGATGAAGTGGTATCTAAGATTTATGTGCTTAGTATTTGAATGTAGAGCTGAATTCTTAGCAAGATGAATAACACTCTAGCTATCAGTGTACAAAGGGCTATCTTCTTGTCGTTGCCTCAATTCCTCCAGAAAACATTGTAACCAAATCATCTCCTTGCTAGCTTACGTAGCAACAACATACTCAGCTTCACTAGTTGAAAGCACAACAATCTTTTGCAGCCTTGAAATCTAACTGACTGCAGTACCTCCTATAGTAAAAATAGACCCTGTAGTACTCCTACTATCAATTTCACCCACCAGATTAGAGTCAACATATCCTTTTAGAGCAGAATTTGTTCCTCCAGAGCATAGTTTATTTATAGTACCTCTCAAATATCAGAGAATCCATTTTACCGCATTCCAATGTTCCATTGATGGATTTCTCATATACCTTCTCACAATTCCTATAATGCCCCGTCATGCAACCCTAGAGTGCTAGACAAAAGTGCAGAATATAGAAATATTTTTTTTGAAAGCATTAACTTGCATTAAAAGAACCAAAGTTATCAATACACAACATAACGAGAAATACACTTGTAACAACCCTAGGGCAACATAACTGCATTAGAAATATAAAGTAAAACCATATGAGTGATAAACATTAAACTATTGAATTAAATAAACAAATAACTTTTACAACAGCAAGATAGTTTCATTACAAAGTTTCAGTTCAAGACTACAAGATTACAAGATTGCATGACTGATCATGTCAGTTTACCAAAAGAATACATATGAAAGTATGCAACATCATTGAAGATAAAAAGCAAACTGGAACTGGAATAGCTCTGCACAAGGCTCAATCCAAATCTCCAAGAAAACCAATGGATAGCTCTGCCTCCCAACCATGTGGAACCCTGAGGTCCACCCCACCGGGTTAGGAGATAACATCGAGGCTCCACTAGGTCAAAGTTACAATAGTGAGACAACAGCAAGATACAGACTCCTAAGAGGCATACAAGATAACAAGACTGCACAGATACGACAGTAAACCACCAGACAGAACCAACATCTAAACAAGATCAAAGAAGAAGCCAAGATCATACTCCAGAGCTAACAACAAAACAAGGAGGAAGAAACTAAGTTGCATAAGGAGAGTGTCATTGCATGGTCCTTGCATCGGTTACCTAGGCTATCTATCCCTAGAAGTCGGTCCCCATCTATGGTTACCCTGCCAGCCCCTCTCTAGGAACCGACCCCATAGGGTGACACATGCGGGACCGATGGGTCCTCTCTTGGAGACGAGGAGGTTGGCCTTGCCAACCAGGCCTTCTCAACCATCCTTAGCCTGTGAGAGCACTCAAGGCATGGGTGAGGTATCTTACTTATTTGATTAAATGTTTTACTACCCCAACCCTCCTAATGAGTTATTAAGTTTAAACTTGCTCATAACTTCCATGGGGTTACCCAAGTGACCTCTCACTAGGTACCGACCCCACCATAGAAGCCACTCCCTTAGCAATCTCAACAACAACTAAACCACCACAAGCAGAGATAAGATACAAATGGCTTCTAAAAAATACTCAAGCCATTCACCTGCCCTTGACAATACACAACCTGTTGCATTGACATGCCATTAATTGAATCAACCCAACACAACACACCTCTGAAGATAGGTACAATACCAATGAAAAAGTCAACCATTATTTGACAGGGACAATGTTTCCATATTTTGACACCAATTCACATAATATCCCTCAAGATTCAAACTTCATACTTGCCCAAAACATACATGAACTCAACCCCAAATAGACACTACAGCCCACTGAAACATATCGACATGACAAGGGGAATAGACAAGAAGAGTGATTCAACGTACATCTAACCATAACATGAATTTACTAAGAGATTAAGTTCATTCAAAAGTAGATACAAATTTCTGGAAATAACCAATTTCTCTACAACTTCAAGAAGAAATAAGTTTCCTAACTAGTTCCTAATAAACATCCTCTCTTTTAAACATAACCATAAAATAACAATAAACGTGATTCTCTAACTAACTGTTAATTTCACATCCTAATAAAATTGACCTCAATAACAAAATTATATACAATTGCTACATAAATTTTCCCATCTAAGCTACATTCTAATATACCCCACTATGAAATATAATTGTTCTTGCTAAAGATAAAATTGACTTTCGACGATCATCCAATTATAACAATTTTCTTGTAAACAATTATAAACACAAAATAAATTACTAATAAGCATATATTACCATTCCTCATTACACCATACACCTTTACACGACACTCTATACATAATTACAAACAAACATAAATCACCACTTTATGTCCACCATTGCAAAAATCGAATGAAGAAACTATAAGTTAAAAATTATTTTCCTATCATATTACAAATTTCCATCAACATCATAACCTTAATTAGATTCCTATACACTTAACTAGCTATCTAACATTAGCCATCTCTAACATAACACCATTTTAACATAACCAAAAGCAATATACATGCTCCTATAAGATGAGTATTCCATGATTCCACAATCCTAAAGACCAAAGTCATCTAAATTTATTGTCCTCTAAAACAACCATGGGCATCGACGGTACAAACTCTAAGCAAAGACTCTTGCTAACCTTTACCATAACCAACAATTTCAAAAGAAAACTAAATGATTTCCTAAAAAGTTATCACTCTGCCATCACAAAGCTACCCATTACAATCCTAAGATACGGGAAACTCCCATGTAGGGTGCAGCCACTAAAGTTACCTAGGCAGCAAATATAAGCATAAACAAATTATATTCAATTTGACTATGTGGTCCAATGAAAAGGTTAACATCTACAAGGATAACATGAATACCATAACAATTTCAATTGAAGAGTCTAACTCTAAGGGATGGTGCTCTACCGGCTGCTCATCCATTGACATCTGACCAACCATTACCAATGTGATAAAAACATATTGCATACATAGTCGACTAGACAGAAACCCACTGATCCTATTTCTCACAAGACACTATGACTAAACTGATGAGCATCGACTATACTCTACTTGCATCGACTGTTGGTTCTTCTAAGCAATGGCTAAGAGGTAAGCTGGTGACTACTCCTTAAAACACACTGAAACTACACAGTTCACTGGCAGCATAGCAAACTAAATAACACTCTGAGAAAAACTTAACCTAATTTGACTAGAAACCACCATTTTCTAAAGACATGCCAACAACAATATTAAAAAAAAAAAGGTTCTAACATAGACTACAACATACTACTGAATCTAGCAGATTTGGGGACAGCGAAAATGGTTGGAGGACTACTGACTGTCTTATAGCTGGGAAAGGAAAGTTTCTATAAGATTTTCATATTTCTAAGCAACATAAAAGAAAAACAACTAACAAACCATTCAGACTTATAAATTTTTTGAGTTTTTACTCTTATATAACAGATGAATGGAGCGAATATCTTTTAACCACAAGGAAATATTTTTTTTTTTAAGAAATGCAGAAATTGCAGAAGAACTTCTCACAAACCAATTGTCAAGACAAGGTTCCATGGTAATACTCCAGTGGGGATAGTGTTGGTGGGAACAAATTTAGACAAAGCAATGATGAAGGCACCAGGGCATTCTCAGGTTAAACTGTTAAGAGCAAGGTATTGTTTTCTATGCAAGGTGACATGGAACATAAATGCAAGGACCTTCAAAAGAATGATGGGGCATTTTCACTAGTCTCAGATGCAATCAACTTAATCTAGTTGCCACTGAATAAGGCTATGGTAGTTTGTTAGCCTAGGGAGGTAAAATGATGTGAGAAAAAAAACCCTTTCTTTTGGGATAATTTACTTGTGTCAGTGAGAAGGATATGCAAGAATGAATGGGGCAACAAAATGATAACAGACTAAAATGAGTCATTTATATCTTACTATTGAGGTTACAATGCAAGGTTTCAGTTGATAGAGCTAATAATTTCAAACGGATTAGGACAATGGCTTAATACAAGAATACATCATGAAGGAATCTACAAAGGTTGGGCAACATTCGACCTCACAGGTACAAGACAATACAAGCCACAGAGATATACAGATTCCAATCTATAGGACATGCAAGTTCACCCACAAAATATGCAGCAATAAATTTTAAAATTAAAGCTACAACCATAGAAATTTTTTTTTTTACAGAGAGAACCAAGTCACATACCCGGATTCCAGTTCCTCAAGAATTTCTCCAACTCTAGCAACCAATTTCCTTCTCCCAATTTCTCTGTTCCCCCTTCAACCCCCTCCGAACAAGATTTCTTTTTTTCTCAAAAAGAAAAAAGAGTTCAACTCATAAAATAAATGCAAACATGCATCCATTACCCAACAATCCACTCCTCCGTGAATTTCAAAAATTTGCTATAACGAGAGATTCGAAATCTTCCAAATTCAAAATTGACAACACAAGGCATTAATTTTGTATATCCAAATAATTCTGTACCAAATGACCACTAATTACCCGAACTCCATTTATGACATAAATATTTTAACATAGAAGATAATTTAATTTCATACTAATATAAAATTTAACCAAGGTGTCATTCAATCTTTAAGCTAATTCAATAATTATCTAACAAACAAAATAGGAGCATTATTAATGACCCCTAATTCGTTAAAGAATCTTCCAACCACACAGGAGCATAGTTTAAACATTATAAAACATGACTTGACTAAACATCATGACACACGATAACAAATCATAACAAGGCAAAGACCAAGTGACACAACATGACTCGAGACCACAACAGAAGACAAGGACCGACTAATGGGCTAGACCTCATTTTATTTTCCATCACTAATATCCATTGGTGAAAGAACCCGCTCAAACCTGCTATATCAGGTGGAGTTGAGATTCAGTACCTACAACCTACATCAAAACAACTGATTAAATACGATCAAGTACATATATGTCAACACATGGAGAGTCAGAGAATCATGGTGTAGCAGGGTACTCAAAATGAGTAATGCTACACCATCCATGTTCTTGAACAAGATTATAACCATAGCATTTGAAAATAGATATCTACGATTCTAATAAAACATGTAAATAATAATCCATTACTAAACATGTCCAACACATCATAACTGAAGTAACCATAATGTCATCATCACTTATAATACATGTCTAAATACATTCATCGAACATAGTCCATCAGGGTCAAAGAGAAACATAAACCATAACATACTAATCCAAATGTCTCTAAACTGCAAATATGCAATAAAAGACTATCAACTATTTCAGAACTGTCAAAGAGAAATATGAACCAACATCTATCACAAGCCAAAAAGTGAGGGGCATTACATCCTCCCCCTAGAACTAGGCTTACTCCTGGAAGCCTGCAAATAAGTAAGGATATAACTCCCTCATCCTGGAAGCATCCTCCCAGGTAGTAGAGGTCTCATCATTAGGATCCCACTAGACCCTAACCTGCTCCACGTCTCTTCCCCTGAGAGCAAGTCTCCTGTGCTGAAGAATGCCTATGGGCTCCAAAGCCAGCTGCCCGTCCTCTACCTGTAGAGTAGTCCAATCAAGAACATGAGCAATATCTGGATAGTAAGGTCTAAGTACAAAAATATGAAACACATCATGGATGCATGAAATGCTAGGTGACAAAGCAAGATGATAAGCAACTGGACCGATCCTCTCTAACACCTCAAAAGGTCCAACAAAGCATGGTGCTAGCTTAGAGCCCTTTCCATAGTGGATTGGACTCTTTCACAGTCACACACACAAGAACACCCACTCCCCAATAGAAAACTGATGATCAATCCTATGAGTATCTGCATACTTCTTCTACCTATCTTGAGATTCCACCAAATGTTCTCTAATCCTCTCAACCTGCTACTTCATATCTCTAAGCATCCGGACCCAGAAGAACTCTATCCTCCAAATGATCCCAACTCAAAGGAGTCCTACAAGGATGACCATACAAGGCCTGAAATGGAGACATGCCAATAGAATTGTGATATCCATTATTATAGGCAAAATCCACTAGGTAAAGGTAGTCCTCCCAACGGCTTTACCAATCCATCACATACATCCTCAACATATCCTCGAGAACCTGATTAACCCTCTCGGTCTAACCATCAGTCTCAGGATGGTAAGCTAAACTAAAGTTAAGTTGTGTCCCCAAGACATGCTGCAATGAGGTCCAAAGGGCGGAAGTGAACACTGGATCCCTATCGGAGATGATCCTACGAGGAATCCCATGAAGTCTGACGATGTCCTCCATGAACATTCTAGCCACCGTAGATAGAAGCATTGTAAGAAGCACGGACAAGAGAGAAGTGAGCTACCTTCGTCAACCTATCCACATTGACCATAATAGCATCATGTCATCGAGAGGAAATCGGTAACCCAACAATGAAGTCTATCAAAATGATATCCCACTTCCACTCTGGAATCAAATGAGGCTGCAAAAGACCTGCAGGGTGCTGGTGCTCTGCCTTCACCCTCTAACACTCAAGACATCTCGACACAAAATTAGCAATATCCCACTTCATACCACTCCAAAAATATAGTTGACGCAGATCTGCATGCATCTTCTTGACACTCGAATGAGCAGAATAGGGTGCCTAATGCACCTCAGACAAAACTAGGGTGCGAAGACCCTCAGAACTAGGAACATAGATACGACCCAAATGTTGCAAAAGACCATCTAACTCAAAAGAGTAACTGGAGAACCTACCCTCTAAAGGTCTACCAGACTCAATCTCGGATCTCACCTCCTAGCACCAATAGTCGGTAGGAAGTGCTATGAGAATTTGACCTCTCAAATTAACTATAAGAGAGACTGTTGAGATCTCATGTCGCTGATGACTAAGAGCATCTTCTACCACATTCTCCTTTCCCTGAATATATCTAACCTCAAATTCATACTGACACAAGAACTCCATCCAATGCCTCTGCCTCACATTCAAGTTTGACTGCATGAAAATATACTGCAAACTATGATGATCACTGTGCAGCTCAAACCAATGCCCTAAGAGAAAATGCCTCCATCTCACTAAGGCATGCACAACTGCTGCTAACTCCAGGTCATGAGTGGGATAGTTCAGTTCATGATCCTTGAGTTTGAGAGACTCATAGACAATCGCGCGACCATCCTACATTAGAACTACACCCAAACCCTCCAAAGAAGCATCGGTACAAACAACAAAGTCCCTATCAGGATCAGGAACTGCTAATATTGGTGTACTAGTCAATTGCTCTGTAAGAGTTTGAAAATCTTCCTAACATTGCTCTGACCACACAAACTTCTTTCCTTTCCTCTGAAGAGAAGTAATAGGGTGGGCAATCCTCAAAAACTCCATAACAAAATGGTGATAATAACCTACCAGCTCCATAAAACTGTAGACCTCAGAAACATTAGTGGGTGCAGGCTAGTCCATAATAGCTTGGATCTTTGAGGGATCCACCAAAATACCCTCTCCAGAGATGACATTACCCAAATACTTAACCTCTAACTGAAAGAATTCACATTTCGACAAATTGGCATAAAGCTAATTTTCTCTTAGACACTGCAACACCTGACGCAAATGCTCCTCATGCTCCTCCATAGTCCTCAAATAGATCAGTATATCATCAAGAAACACAAGAACAAATTGGTCAAGATAAGTGCGGAATACACCATTCATCAAGCTCATGAAAATTGCAGGTGCATTTGTCAACCCGAATGGTACCACTGTGAACTCATAATGTCCATAAGAGGTGCGAAATATTGTTTTGTGAATATCTACCTCAAATATCTGCAACTAGCGCTATCTTGAGTTAAGGTCAATTTTAGAGAATACCTTAGCTCCTTTAATCTAATCAAACAAATCATTGATCGGGGTACCTATTCCTCACTGTTACCTTATTGAACTGTTGATAATTGATACATAGCCGCAGAGATCCATCCTTCTTTTCCACAAAGATCACACGTTCTCCCTAAGGAGAAACACTAGGTCATATGAACCCTTTGGCTAACAGCTCCAACTACAAGCGAAGCTCCTTGAGCTCCTGAGTGGTCATCCTGTAAGGAGCTCATGACATAGGCTCTGCAACGAGAACCAGATCAATCCTGAAATCGATGTCACGCTTAGGTGGTATCCCTGGAATATCAGAAGGAAAAACATCTGCATACTCCCTTAGGAGTGTGTGATCATCAAGAGATGCCTCTCGACTCTCCTCCATCTCCAAATCACTAACAGTCACTGCAAAAAGCTAATATCCCTAATGCATGCATCTCTTGAGTTGCATAGTGGAGATCATACATAGGGAAATATGTCTCTTAACTCTTACAACCTCAACCTCCACACCAGAAACATCCACACATCTAATAGACTTATGCTGACAATCTATCACTGCCTGATGGGCCTCCAACCAATCCATCCCCAAAACTATATCATATGAACCTAGGGGTAGAATGTGAAGGTCCACAAAAGTAGATAGACAGCCAAATTTCAAATCACACCCTGAAACTAGAGACTCAACTGCTATCTTAGCCCTGGAAGCTAACTCAACCTGCCACCTATCATCCTGCTTTGTTTCTACTAAGCCACAACACTCCACAAGAGAAGGGCATATAAACAAATTAGATGCATCAGAATAAAAAAGAACAGAAAAACCAATACCTCGCATGAGACCCGAAGTCTCCACCACAGTGCCCTAATGCTCTTCCTGTTAGTCATCCACTGCTGCAAAGACTCAGTGTGACCTGCCTGCATCACCAACCATTGGCTCAGAAGCCACCAGTCAATGTCCAAATCTTGATGCACCCTTCTGCGGGCACTGTCTATCAATATGGCGCTGCTGGCCACAAGAGAAACACCTGGTGCCTCTACCAAAACCATCATCACCCCGGAAAGCACTAGACTATTGGAAACTGCCTTTCCTCACTGCGGACTATGTACTCTGAGCTAGCTAATCAAAATGGTTGTGCTTATTGTGCTGCCAAGACCGGTCCTTCTTATTTTAAAATCTATTACCTTGTTGATGTTGAGAACTCTTCGGCTTGGACTATGAATACTACTGCTACTAACCACCCTTTGAGGGTGCATGAGAACCTAATGCCTGAGTGTGACCACCTCGAGGACCATATTTGGAAGAAGGTGCACTACCAATGTGCACACTTTTATGTCCACCGAGTGCTATAGCCAAAATCTCCTCCACTAACCAGGCTTTCTCAATAGCCACCTCCATAGTCTTAGGTTCAAATGCATGAACCCCTCCACTAATTCAGGCATTCAAGCCCCTAATAAAATGTTGCACCAACATAGACTCATCATCCCCAATACTTGCATACTATTTGAGCTCATAAAATCTGCGCTCATACTACTCAACTGTCATGGCCATCTGCCTTAGCTCGTGGAACTCATCTACTCGACGCTGCCTCTAATGGTCAGATAAAAAATGGGCTATGAATCTCTCTAAGAACAACTCCCAAGACATAGTGCTAATGTTCAAATGTAGCTTCTACTCCTCTAGCCACCACCAACTTGAAGCGAACCCTCAGAGATACAAAATAACACATCTAGCTTTGGTGTTGTTGCCATACAGATGCATGGTGAAACACTTGCCTAAGTCCAATAACCAAATCTCTGCCTCAAGACCCCTACTAGCTCCATCAAATATGGGAGGGCATGCTCTCAGTAGATCTCTCATATGGCTAGCTAGTGTGGCCTCCTGCTCAGCTGTCAACTCCTTACACCTGGGAGATCTCTCTCTCTCTCTCTCTTGGATTCAGCTGATCTTCCCCCTGACCTCCTCTAGGCTACTCACCCTCTTGCCTAGGAACTAAATGGGCAAGGGCCTCCTCAAGAATCTATCTCAACTGGGCTCCATCAGGGTAACCTTGACCCTCCAAGCTCCGACCTCCGCCTTCATGGGCACTCTCACGAGGAGAACTAGGAGGAGGTGTACCGCCACCACCTCTCCCACAACCCCTACCTCTTCCCCGACCTTGGCCCCTACCTCTAGGCATCTACCTGTAGCACCAAAGGCAAATTATTACATTTAGAAAGGGTCACAACAGGGATAAAATCATTCTACAGAGTTTAAGCACTAGGTTACATAATGGGCTCAATTATAACTAGGGTACCTAGTGTTTAAACCTGGCTCTGATACCAAATGTAATGCCCTGTCACGCAACCCTATAGTGCTAGACAAAAGTGCAGAATACAGAAATATATATTTTTTAAAGCATTAACTTGCATTAAAAGAACCAAAGTTATCAATACAAAACATAATGAGAAATGCACTTCTAACAACCTTAGGGCAACATAACTACATTAGAAATATAAAGTAAAACCATATGAGTGATAAACATTAAACTATTGAATTAAATAAACAAATAACTTTTACAATAGCAAGATAGTTTGATTACAAAGTCTCAGTTCAAGACTACAAGATTAGAAGATTATAGGACCGATCATATCGGTTTACCAAAAGAATACATATGAAAGTATGCAACATCACTGAAGGTAAAAAGCAAACTGGAACTAGAACAACTCTGCACAAGGCTCAATCTAAATATCCAAGAAAACCAATGGATAGCTCTGCCTCCCAACTATGTGGAACCTTGAGGTCCACCCCACTGAGCTAGGAGATAACACCGAGGCTCCACTAGGTCAAAGTTACAACAGTGAGACAACAGCAAGATACAGACTCCTCACAAGCATACAAGATAACAAGACTGCATAGATATGACAGTAAACCACCAGATAGAACCAACATCCAAACAAGATCAAACAAGAAGCCAAGATCATACTCAAGAGGTAACAACAAAATAAGGAGGAAGAAACTGAGTTGCATAAGGAGAGTGTCATCGCATGGTCCTGGCATGGGTTACTAGGCTATCTATCCCTAGAAGCCAGCCCCCATCTATGGTTACCCTGGCAGCCCCTCTCTAGGCACCGGCCCCATAGGGTGACACATGTAGGACCAACGAGTCCTCTCATGGAGATGAGGAGGTCGACCTTGCCAACCAAGCCTTCTCAACCCATCCTTAGCCTGGGAGAGCACTCAAGGCATGGGTGAGGTATCTTACTTATCTGATTAAATGTTTTACTACCCCAACCCTCCTAATGAGTTATTAAGTTTACGATTGCTCATAACTTCCATGGGGTTACCCAATCAACCTCTCACTAGGTAGCGGCCCCACCATAGAAGCCACTCCCTTAGCAATCTCAACAACAACCAAACCACCACAAGCATAGATAAGATACAAACGGCTTCTAACCAATACTCAATCCATTCACCTACCCTTGACAATACACAACCCATTGCATTGACATGCCATTAATTGAATCAACCCAACACAACACACCTCTGGAGATAGGTACAATACCAATGAAAAAGTCAACCATTATTTGACAGGGACAATGTTTATGCATTTTGACACCAATTCACATAATATCCCTCAAGATTCAGACTTCATACTTGCCCAAAACATAGATGAACTCAACCCTAAATAGACACTATGACCCACTAAAGCATATTGACATGACAAGGGGAATAGACAAGAAGAGTGATTCAATGTACTTCTAACCATAACATGAATTTACTAAGAGATTAAGTTCATTCAAAAGTAGATACAAGTTTCTGGAAATAACCAATTTCTCTACAACTTCAAGAAGATATAAGTTTCCTAACTAGTTCCTAATAAACATCCTCTCTTTTAAACATAACCATAAAATAACGATAAACGTGATTCTCTAACTGTTAATTTCACATCCTACTAAAATTGACCTCAATAACAAAATTATATACACTTGCTACATAAATTTTCCCATCTAAGCTATATTCTAATATACCCCACTATGAAATATAATTGTTCTTGCTAAAGATAAAATTAACTTTCGACAATCATCCAATTATTAAAATTTTCTTGTAAACAATTATAAACA
This sequence comes from Cunninghamia lanceolata, assembly GCA_027924645.1. Lineage (NCBI taxonomy): Eukaryota > Viridiplantae > Streptophyta > Pinopsida > Cupressales > Cupressaceae > Cunninghamia > Cunninghamia lanceolata. Next base: position 13,543,349 of record BSBN01000169.1, on the reverse strand, counting down.
CAAAATAAATTACTAATAAGCATATATTGCCATTCTTCGTTACACCATACACCTTTACACAACACTCTATATATAATTACAAACAAACATAAATCACCACTTTATGTCCACCGTTGCAAAAATGTGATGAAGAAACTATAAGTTAATAATTATTTTCCTATCATATTACAAATTTCCATCAACATCATAACCTTAATTAGATTCCTATACACTTAACTAGCTATCTAACATTAGCCATCTCTAACAAAACACCTTTTTAACATAACCAAAATCAATATACGCGCTCCTATAAGATGAGTATTCCACGATTCCACAATCCTAAAGACCAAAGTCATCTAAATTTACCATTCTCTAAAACAACCATGGGCATCGACGGTGCAAACTTTAAGCAAAGACTTTTGCTAACCTTTACCATAACCAACAATTTCAAAAGAAAACTATATGATTTCCTAAAAATTTATCAGTCTCCCATCACAAAACTACCCATTACAATCCTAAGATACGGGAAACTCCCATGCAGGGTGCAGCCACTAAAGTTACCTAGGCAGCAAATCTAAGCATAAACAAATTATATTCAATTCAACTATGTGGTCCAACGAAAAGGTTAACATCTACAAGGATAACATGCACGCCATAACAATTTCAATTGAAGAGTCTAACTCTAAGGGATGGTGCTCCGTCGGCTACTCATCCATTGACATCTAACCGACCATTACCAATGTGATAAAAACATATTGCATACATAGTCGACTAAACGGCAACCCACTGATCCTATTCCTCACAAGACACTACGACTAAACTGATGAGCATTGACTATACTCTACTCACGTCGACTATACTCTACTCACGTTGACTGCAAGTTATTCTAAGCAATGGCTAAGAGGTAAGTTGGCGACTACTCCCTAAAACACACCGAAACTGCACAGTTCACTGGCAATATAGCAAACTACATAACACTCTGAGCAAAACTTAACCTAAGTCGACTAGAAACCACCATTTTCTGAAGACATGCCAACCATGATATTCAAAAAAAAAAGTTTCTAAATTAGACTACAACATACTACTGACTCTAGTAGATTTGGGGATAGTGAAAATGGTTGAAGGACTGCTGACTGTCTTATAACTAGGAAAGGAAAGTTTCTAAAAGATTTTCATATTTCTAAGTCAACATAAAACAAAAACAACGAACAAACCATTCAAACTTACAAATTTTTTGATTTTTTACTTTTATATAATAGATGAATGGAGCGAGTATCTTTTAACCACAAGGAAATATTATTTTTTTGAAGAAATGCATAAATTGCAGAAGAATTTCTCACAAACCAATTGTCAAGACAAGGTTGCATGGTAATACTCCAGTGGGGATAGTGTTGGTGGGAACAAATTTGGACAAAGCAATGATGAAGGTACCAGGTCATTCTCAGGTTAAACTGTTAAGAGCAAGGTATTGTTTTCTATGCAAGGTGACATGAAACATAAATACAAGGACCTTCAAAAGAATGATGGGGTATTTTCACTAGTCTCAGATGCAATCAACTTAATCTAGATGACATTGAATAAGGCTATGGTAGTTTGTTAGCCTGGGGAGGTAAAATGATGTGAGAAAAAAATACTCTTTCTTTCAGGATAATTCACTTCTATCAGTGAGAAGGATATACAAGAACGAATGGGGCAACAGAATGATAATAGACTAAAATGAGTCATTTATATCTTACTGTTGAGGTTACAATGTAGGGTTTCAGTTGATAGAGCTAATAATTTCAAATGGATTAGGACAATGGCTTAATAGAAGAATACATCATGAAGGAATCTACAAAGGTTGGGCAACATTCGACCTCACAAGTACAAGACAATACAAGCCACATAGATATATAGATTCCAATCTACAGGACATGCAAGTACACCCACAGAATATGCAGCAATAAATTTTAAAATTAAAGCTACAGCCATAGCAAAAAAAAAATTTACAGAGAGAATCAAGTCATATACCTAGATTCTAGTTCCTCCTCAAGATTTTCTCCAACTCTAGAAACCAATTTCCTGTCCTTCTCCCAATTTCTCTATTTCCCCTTCAACCCCCTCTGAACAAGATTTCTTTTTTTCCCAAAAAAAAGAGTTCAACTCATAAAATAAATGCAGACATGCATCTGTTACCCAACAACCCACTCCTCCGTGAATTTCAAAAATTTGCTATAACGAGAGATTCCAAACTTTCAAATTCAAAATTGACAGCACAAGGCATTAATTTTGCATATCCAAATAATTCTATACCAAATGACCACTAGTTACCCGAACTCCATTTATGACATAAATATTTTAACATAGAAGATAATTTAATTCCATACTAATATAAAATTTAACCAAGGTGTCATTCAAGCTTTAAGCTAATTCAATAATTATCTAACAAACAAAATAGGAGCATTATTAATGACCCCTAATTCATTAAAGAATCTTCCAACCACACAAGAACATAATTTAAACATTATAAAAAATGACTTGACTAAACATCACGACACATGGTAATCAATCATAACAAGGCAAAGACCAAGTGACACAACATGACTTGAGACCACAATAGAAGACAAGGACCAACTAATGGGCTAGATCTCGTGTTATCTCCCATCAGTAATATCCATTGGTAAAAGAACCCACTCAAACCTGCTATATCAGTTAGAGTCGAGGTTCGGTACCTGCAACCTGCATCCAAACAACTGATTAAATACGATCAAGTACATATATGTCAACACACGAAGAGTCAGAGAATCACGGCACAGCAGGGTACTCAAAATGAGTAATGCTACACCATCCCTACTCTTGAACAAGATTATAACCATAGCATTTGAAAACAAATATCTATGATTCTAATAAAACATGTAAATAATAATCCATTACTAAACATGTCCAACACATCATAATTGAAGTAATCATAATGTCATCATCACTCATAACACATGTATAAATACATCCATCGAACATAGTCCATCAGGGCCAAAGAGAAACATAAACTATAACATACTAATCCAAATGTCTCGAAACTGCAAATATGTAATAAAAGACTATCAACTATTTTAGAACTGTCAGATAGAAATATGAAACCGACATCTATCACAAGCCAAAAAGTGAGGGGCATTACAACTCCCACTGCAAGTGCAATATATGGCCTTGTGTATACCATTGCATACAACAAGCTACTAACTGCTAATGCATATGGTATCTTAGACATTTTGTCTTCCTCCTCTTATGTGTTTGGACACATCTCCTTAGTCAACTTAAAATGACTAGGCAAAGATGTACTAATTGCTTTTACATTTTGTATGCTAAACCTTTTCAACACCTTTTCTACATACTTACTTTGAGACAAAAATAATTTTCTATTTGTCCTATCCCATGTGATCCGCATACCAAGGATTTGTTTTGCTGCACCCAAATCCTTCATAGAAAATGAATTTGCTAATTTCTGGTTAAGTTCATTAATATGCTGCATGTTAGACCTAGCAACAAGCATGTCATCAACATAAAGCAATAGGATAATATAGCTATGATTACCTAATTTCTTAAAATAAGCACAATAATCAAAATGACATCTTTTGTAACCTTGTTCAGCCATAAAACTATAAATTTTTTATGTAAAGATAGTCAGGGTGAATAACTGCATGAATATGACATTATCCAAGTCGAGTAGGGGTGGGTGAACACAATGATTACATTCATATGAACATTATTTATAATTAAAAACTTTGGCCAAAGTAATGTATTTCTTTTCTGCATGCATTGTCGGTTCACTATATTCGGATTGCTCAACCTATCAGAAATCATACTTAGCTAGAGGGTATCTATGGTTGTATGGTTTATAGAGTTGAGTAGAATACAACACTATGTACTTAGAAAAGGAAAATAACCACTGGTCGCCTATGGTCTATATTCCTCGTAAAGGGTAGGGCCACTTCCTATGTGGAAGATGTGTGGGAGATTGTTGGTCTGTGGTTGGAGGTAAATCACTGGAAAGATGCTCTCTCTCCAAGCAGGAAACATGCCAGGACTTGTGATAAAGATGTTGGATATTCAGAGGCAGTAAATATTCCAAAGTTTACATATTGTAATTTATTTACTTTTGTAAACAATTGTACTTGAGATGGACAATATAGTTTATTGTATTTTTTATTGAGAAATCTTGTAATTGTATTTACTTATTTATATGTTGAATAAAAGAAAATTTTTCTCTATCTCATTTTTACCTTGTTAAATTACTTCATGGTTAATTTTTTTATTTTGCTATGTCTAAAGAATGTGGATGTTACACAATATGGAGATATTTGCATTCTTTTGTGGGCACCTTATCCATCCTTTGAAACCTAAACAGACAAAGAGGTTTTCTAAATTGGCAAAAGGTGTCCATTACATGTTGTACAAGCTGCCCAAATGAATGTAATTTGCCTGTCTGTCCATGTATTTTTCTGCTTCTTTATAATGGACACTACCCCCATGGTAGCTATTAAGCATATATATAACTAAGTTAGGTATCTTAAATTTATCAAGGGAGTTGAACACCCTAACTTCATGTCTCTCAAAAGTATTCTCATTTTTTTATAGTAGCTTATATATATACACAGATATCTATAAAAGCTACTATATATATAGGTATCTTAAATTTATCAAGGGAGTTGAACACCCTAACTTCATATCTCTCAAAAGTATTCTCAAAATTTTTATAGTAGCTTATATATATACACACATATATAAAAGCTACTATATATATTTTTTGATAATATAACTTGGTTTAGGTCTAGGAACCATCAAAATTGGGGTAGACCCCTGTTTCTAGTTTGAAGCTTCAAATTGTCAACTGATTAACAAGATATCAAACAAAAAAATACAATTATACCCATCCTAACTTTCAATCAAAATGGCCAGAGCCTCAAACATTTATATCCCCAACCTGACTAACTACCATAATATCATATTTTGTTTATAAACCTAACTGGGCCAAAGGAAAATTACACAAGCCTTGTTGCCTCTATAGAAACATAGCTACACTTTTCACATAGCACACTTTTACCCAGTTCTTTATTCTCCTTGCCATCATCTTCATCCTCCTATGAATCACAACATTCTAGAAAAAATAGAATCGCTTCCTCAAACAAATTGATTTGCAGTTTTTTAGCTATAGCTTTTACAGCTAGTTGCAAATAAATTAGCCTCTTGATGACGTGAAGATGCTCTAGGCAATAGTTGGAGTGGACCTCTACTTGGTGAACAACATCATCGATATTACAAACTAACTATTGTGGATAGCATGTTTGTGCTAGACAAAGACTAAGTGACATCAAAAGTATTATGTTGCCCTTTTGTATATCCCAAGTCTAGTAACAGTTTTGCTATTATCATGCGAATACTTGCCATTGGCAACCCATGCATGTCCTTGGCTAACTCCCAAATACGTATCACCCATTGTTTAAGTATTGGATCACTAATTTCTTGATCCACAAACCTCATGAAGTGTGCCACTGCTTCATCACCCAATACCTACCTCTTCTTCTGCTTCAGTATTCTCTCCTCCTCGTTCCCTTTTCTACATTTGCCATCTACCATTCTAACCCCCAAATGGAAACCACTAGTATCTAAAGCCATGATGAATTGCCACCCACTAAAACTCAATAGCAAGAAATGGAGAATGATAAGTTGTTCATTCACATTCAATACAAATACATTGTAATTGAATGCCTTTACTTCTAGTTACTCTGCATGCTTCCTTCACATACCAGTTGTCCTGCCCAATGTCACCATTTTTCATTATCAGAAGAACTATATATATGCAAAGATAGAAATTGATATGACTGACAAGTATATCCATATTGTACAAGGAGGAAATGAAGAGCCTTATTTGGTAGTGTGCTGCAACATTGACAAATTATCCTTCCAGATCTACCAATATTTTCAAGATTCGTGGAGTTTCAGTTTGCTGGAGAAACGGGCTCTAATATATCATATGGTTATCAAATTGTTGACTACAATGGCATTCCTTTCTGGATGGGAAGGTGGCCTATGACTATTGCTAGTTATAATATCCAAGATGGTGTAATTAAGCCTGTTACAATACCTCCATTACCCCGCCAACTTGTTGAAGATGAGAATGTGAATGATTTATGTATAGTTGCATATGGGTCATCCATTCTAGTGATAGTGATCCCATCACAGCAGATTTATGGCATTCCATTTGGTGTTATCTAGTAGTTGTTTCAGGAATGATGACTTGATAAGTTGGTTTAGAAGTGGAAAGAGTTTACAATAATGCCTCATGACTTTCTCCCTCAATATCAATGGAAGTGTGTTTGTGTGGGAGATTACATGTTCTTTAGCACTTTATGTGGTGCAAATGTGGTTGCATATAATTTAAGGGAAGGGTTTTGGCAATGCCTTCCTCCCTGTAGACATCAAAATAGTGATGGCATGAGGATGATGTCATTGTAACCTAACCTTCTTCTTTATAAGTTATTAAGAAAAATGAGAGAATGATGGACTATGATTATGGTGACAGATGTTATGTAATGGTTATTATTTGTTTTTAATATATTGTAATGATTTGTTTGATTTATTAATGTGGAGAGGCATTTTACAATGGCAACAAGGTGTGGAGTGTAATGGTATGAACTTGTTAACAAAAACTCTTAATCAAGATACAAATATTTTTATTTTTTAATTTGACATTTTATTTATTTATTAAAAATAGTTTAAATTTTGTTGCAAACAAAACTGAGAGAAGATATATACCTTAAATAATTAAATAATTAACTAAAGGAAAAATATGGAAGAACACAAATAAAATAGTTCTTACTTAAAATAAGTAAATAAAAATAGCTTCAAATTGATATCTCTAGTGTATTTAAGATATCTAGTAATGGTGTGAGGATGTTAACAAAAAAATTTAAAGAGTGGATATATAAAAAATATTAAAGTATAAAATAGTTTTAAATAAATTAGCATACCTAATTTTAGAAAAATCTATGTAAAAGAACCTAGAGATATCATTTTGGAGGAATAAATTAGTGAGTAATATTTTTCAAATAATTATATATTTAAAATTTTATTAAGAGCTAAAATCTCATTAGTAAAAAATAAATAAATTAATAATATTTTAATTTTATTTCATGAGTTGTTTGAATATCATTTTTAATATCTATTCTACACAATGTTTACTTCACAAGTTGCATGTAAATTATGTGAGGTCCATATTGGAAGAACAATGTTTACTTTATTTTTATTTATTTAAAAGTAATTTTCAGAATTATGTAATTTTGTTTAATTTATTTTTAGAATAGATAGGCACCTTGAGACTATCTCATTTTCTAGATAGATATATTTTCAGATATCTGACTAGTTTATCTTAATTTTCATCTCTTCAAAGTGCAACAAAAAGGTTTAAATTTTTTTTTAGAAAATCGTATATATTAAATAAAAGAAAAGGGTGTGTAATTGTTTTGGGCAATGTTAGAAATAATTTTGGTTTTGATCTTAATTAATTTTTAAAAAAATGTAGTTGTGTAATAATCAATAAAAAATTTAATTTTAAAGGCTAACCATTTCTTAAAAAAAGTTCATAGTCAAGATAAAAATATTTTTATTTGTTAATTTGAAATATTTTTTTAGTTCTTAAGTATAGTTTAAATTTTGATGCACACACACTATATAAAAAGTAATGGCGCGATAAGGAGTAGGAGCGAAGGAGAGGCGAGCAAGGACATCATCCAATAGATTCTGAAGGCAATTGGCATCGAAAAGAATTAGACAACAACCAATAAATGATCCATGGCAAAACCCTAGAAACCAAAATTTTAGAGGATGAAATCAACCTCGATATCAAATTCAGGAATTTTGGAGACCTAGAAACCGGTGGCAAGAGAAAAATAATTTCAATCCCCGTAGAAATTATGATGGTCCACAAAGAGGTGGTCAAAACCCTAGAAGGGGCAGATAGAGAGGCGAATTTGATGGGTGAAACCCTCAATTTAGACACCACAATTTCTGGAGAAACACAAAAGATAATGACAGTCAGCTAGAGGAAAATAGTAGAACCATCGAGCTAAATTTAGAAAGAATCCAGAAGCAAATCTAGAAGATGGAAAATTTAGCTCTAGTGGTCAAATGGTATGGAAAAAACCTAAATTGGAATGGTCTCAAAGCTTGGTGGAGCAGAAAATGGGGCAAGGGGGTAGAATTTAAAATGCTAGCAAATGATTTCTTTGTGGCAATATGCCCTTCTCTAGGAATCAAAATTGAAATTGAAAATGGGGTCTAGATCATGGATGGATGTAGACTCTATATCTAGCATTGGAAAGTGGGCTTCAATCTAGTATTGCATCGAGTGGAATCAGTCCAAGATTGTTATATTCTCCCTAATCTACCTTTGGAATTTTGGGATCCATTAATCTTGGGAGAAATAGGAAATGGACTAGGGACATTTCTATGTGTGGAAGAAAGATCAAATCCTGAAGGGACAGAATCACATGTAAGGATATGCATTGTTAATAACCCCGATAGAGAAATCTTAAAGGAGATAAATTTATCCTCTGAATTTGGGGTTTGGTCACAAATCCTTATTCCAAATCCCACCACCTCAGATCCTTTGGTTAAAACATTGGGATGGTCTAGACCCAAGGAGCCATCAGAAAATATGGAGTAGAGCAAATCCTCTCAATCTTCAAATCAACATCCAAAAATCTAGGATTAGCTCTCAGACCATTTGGATCAATAGCAACATAGAGATATGGAATTACAAGCTGAATCAAAAGTAGCTGATATTTTGGGGGATAAAGAGTAGCATCTTTGAATAAAAAACTATCTAAATCTATTGGAATGTTGGGGAACGAGGTGCGAGAAGAAGATTTAGATTCTCTCATAGAAGTGGGAAACGAATTGGCAGATTTGGCTAGGGCAACCAAATCCAGAGACCTAATCTTGGTTAATGAAGAAGGCGAAGATTGGCTAGAAGATCAAGATATAAAAAATCTAAACCCTAATCCTATGAATGAAGAGGAGAAAATCCTAAGTAGGGTGTTGAACACCCCCCTCCAGCAAAACTCAGATCAAGGAAAGTTAGGGCTTGGGATCAAGGAGCCTATTAAGACATCGTCGAATTATGCAGATCATAGGGGCAAAGAAAGAATTCCAAACAAGGAAAAACTAAAATGGGATGGAGAGGCCATTGGCCAATTGAAGATAAACTCAATGCTCAAAGTAGGGAATGGTGAACCCCTTCCTGAACAACAATGAAAATCATATCTTGAAATGTTAGGGGCATTAATGCTCCTAACAAACGATGCCTATTAAGGCATCATTTGAACAATATTTAGCCTAACATTTGTCTTTTGCAAGAAACAAAATTAGGAGAATAGCAGAAGATCAATTTAGGCCTAAAACTAAAAATGTGGAAAATAATAGGAGTTAATTCTAATGGAGCCTATGGCAGACTGCTAGTTCTTTGGAAGCCCCAATCGGTCATCCTGGAGGAAACATCCTCAAGTAAACATTAAATAGCATGCAAGGTAAGAAGCCTAGCCTTGAATTTAAGTTTTTTTCTAGTGAATGTTTATGGCCCAGATATCTGTATTCAAAAAAGACTACTTTGGAGTGAATTGGATAAAATATGCAATATCCTAGCCTCTAAATTCTGCATCTTGGGGTGCTACTTCAATGCAATTCTAAAATCTTCAGACAAGAAAGGTGGGGTAGTTAGAAAACTGCAATCTAAGATAGATTTTGAAAATTTGGTAGAGAGAAATTTGTTATATGACATTTAGACAAGAGGGTGGCAATTCACTTGGACAAACAAGAGGTTGGGTTTTTGTAACATAGCTGAAAAGTTAGACAGATTTCTCTTCAAAGGAGATCTTCAATTACTACCTTACTCTTTAGAAAGTCAAATTATTCCATTGTCTGGTTCAAATCATTATCTAGTAAGTCTAAAAATTGTAGGGGAAAAGGTCCCTCTCAGATGCCCCTTCAAGTTTGAGAACATTTGGTTCAAGGACAAGAGTTTCTTTGACCTGATAAAATCCTGGTGGGAAGGCTGTCAAAATTTTTTTGCATTGTTGCCAAGATGAAAGTAATAAAACAAAACTTGAAAAGATGGAACAAGGATAATTTTAAAAATATTTTTGAAGAAAAGCATTAGTATGAAGCAGCCTTGAAAAATCTTTTAAAAAAAATCATACAGCGGGGGATGGACAATGAAAGTTACATTGAAGAAAATGAGCTTATGTAGAAAATGAATGATCTACTAGCAAAGGAGGAAATCTTCTAGAAACAGAAGTCAAGGGAAGTTTGGCTCAGATAAGGGGATAGGAACACAAAGTTTTTCCACAATTCAACAAAAGTTTGAAGAGAAATTAATAGAATCTCCAGCATTAAAATGAATGATGGAAGAATTTTGGATAAGAAGGAAGATATTAAACAGGTAGTGGTGACTTACTTTAGTTCTCTTTTAAATGATTGGGGTGAATCCAATCTTTCAGCCTAGAGGGATATCTTGGAAAGCATCCCAAGTTTGCTCATGGACTCCTAGAATGATATGTTAAACAAAAAATTCTCTGAAGAAAAAGTCAAATTAGCACTCTTTCAGCTCCACCTGGATAAGGCTCTAGGCCTAGATGGCTTTCTAGTAGGATTCTTTCAAAAATGCTGGCACATCATTGGTAAGGATATCATTGAGGCTCTCAAAAGAATCAAGGAAAATGGGTTAGATACTCAAGGAGATGATTAACACCTTCCTAGTTCTAATTCCAAAGAAGGAAAAACATGACACTTTGGATGAATACAGACCCATTGCTTTATGCAATAACTTTTACAAAATTTTGGCAAAAAAATGGCAAATAGACTTAAGATCATTCTTTCAGATATCATTTCAGAGGAATAGATAGGCTTCATGCCCAACAGGTCAATTCTTGATGGTGTTATTATAGCTCAGGAATCCATCCATTCAATCTAGAAAACAAATAAATAAGACATGTTAATCAAGATAGACATTAAGAAGGCATATGATCATGTCAATTGGTGCTTCCTTTTCAAGGTTTTGGAAAAAATTGGATTCAATAAAAAATGGCTAGATTGGATTTTCAATTGGATTACCTACCCAAGATACTCAGTGATCATTAATAGATCCCCAGAAGTATTTTTCAATGCATCCCGCGGATTAAGACAAGGTGACCAAATTTTGCCCTTTCTCTTTATCATCATGGTATAGGCTCTTGGAAGATCAATCACTAAAGCATGGTGCTTTGGGAAAATTTTATAAATTCAAATCACCAATGGAATCCCAGAAGCCACCCATTAGCAGTTCGCAGATGATACCATGCTCTTTGGTAAGGCTCAATAAAGAGAAGCTTGTCAATTCATTGAAATTCTTAAAAATACTCTTTAGCCTCAGTTCAAGAAGTTAGCTTGGAGAAATTAGAAGTCTTCTTTCTTAATACTCTAGCCAGATTGGAAATGTAGATTCTAAGAATTCTTGGCTTTAAGAAGGGTACTCTTCCTTGTAGGTATCTCGGCATTCCCCTGGCCAAGGGAATTCATTTGGGAAATATTTGGGATAGTCTACTTGAAAAGGTAAGTATCAAAACAACATCATGGAGAAACAAATGGCTTTCATGGGCTGGCCACTTAACCAAACACATGTCAGTAATTTCAGCTTTACCTACATATTTGATCTAATGCCTTTTTCAATTAATGCAAGAAAAGAACTAAACAAGAAAATGAAAATTTTCTTTCTTTGGCAACGTTCCTCAAAGTAATTTAAATATCCTTTGGTCAAATGGAATCAAATATGTGAGAGAAAACAAAGGGATGGTACAAGTCTGAAAAATCTTTTGATGTAGAATAAAGCTTTAGGAGCAAAGCTTGTTTGGACTTTATACTCCAAACAAGACTTAAAATGGATTAAAGTGATAAAGGTGAAATACCTGGATGAAGGTGAGGATAGCATATTTACCTCAAGATCACTCCCTAATGGATCTAGAATTTGGAACTTCATTCAGAGTTGCAAAGATTTTATTTCAGACTATTTATCTTAGGAAATCAGAGATAGAAGAAATGCAAACTTTTGGGAAGATTCTTGGGAGGGGTTGCCTAAATTAATAGATAGAGAAGAGCTAGAAAATATCAAAAGAATAACTAAATAGACATGGGGGATAAGGTAAGAAATTATTTCATCCTTAACTTCCAGGATGGAATCCCTACTTTTCAATGGAAAAGCCCACAGAATTTGGGGCTAGACCAATGGGAAGTAGATTTGTTTGACAAGATGATGTTAGAATGAACAATTTTCTTTAGAGAGGGTCAAGGTGTTCTTCGTTGGGTGGGATCTGCATCCAGAGACTACAGCATCAAAGAAGGCTACAAAAAACTTTCTGAATCCCAATACTTTGAATCAAAACTCCCAAGTAATTTATGTTGGAATCTAGATTACCTTCCCAAGGTAGGAACCTTCTTATGGATAGCATCTCAGGGCTAAGTTCTAATGACAGATAGATTAGCTAAATTGGGCTATCAAGGCTCCTCCAGATGTGTCTTATGCAAAGAAGCTGAGGAGAATGGTGATCATTTATTCCTAAAGTGCTCCTTTTCTCAAAAGTGTTGGTATTGGCTATTAGATAAGCTTCAATGGAGAATTGTGCTTTTGAATTCTCTTTTAGACTGGCTTTTGGGATGGCCAAATCCCAATAAAAAGGATTTCTATCAGAGTCTATGGACTTCTATCCCTTCCCTCCTTATTTGCGAATTGTGGAAAGAACAAAATAGGAGAATCTTTCAAGATAAGGAAATGTCCATCCAATCTCTACAGAACAAGATAGAAGCTTGCATAGTTGACCTCATAAATTCTAAATTAAGTGATATGGCTAACTCAAATCCAACCTTTTCATAATGGGATGCAAAGATGAGATAGAACTGGCATGGCTTAATCATTCCTCCCATTAGTCGGGAAGGGGGAGAAAAGGTGAAAAGTAAGAGAAAAGACGTAAATTGGTCTGCTCCTAAATTTGGTTAGTTTAAACTAAACTTTGATGGAGGTTCCTATGGCAACCTAGGGTTCTCTGGAGCAGGCTGCATTATCAAAGATTGGAATGGTAGCTGTATAGATAGATTAGATGAGCCATTGCTGATAGGCTCAAACAATTCAGTAGCGATGGAAGCACTTATTCTTGGTTTAAGAATGTGCCTTGAGCTAAATCTCAAAAGAGTGGCAATTGAAGGAGATTCCCTTTTAGTGGTCAATGCTCTCCACTCTCGCAAAATGATAAAATGAATTCTAACTGCAAAACTTGATATATCCCTCAAGCTTATGGGTAAATGTGAAATAGTGACTATCTCTCATGTCTACAGAGAAGCTAACTCTGAAGCAGATTTTTTGTCCAATCTAGGAGCTGATGGGACAAAATTAAAAGAGATCAGAAAGTCTGATAACTAAAAATAGAGGGTGGATGGGTGGGCACCCTATTCACTCATAGCAAGTGATAGGGTCGACAAGGATGGAATTTGATTTAATAGCCTAGTCATCATTTCAAGTAATGTCTCTACAAGCAGGAAGAGATAATTTATTAAGGTTGGCAGAGGTCATTCTTCGAGAAAGCTAGACATATCAAATTTAATCATTATCAAAACATCTCCTAGGAAGCATGTTGAGTGATTAGAGATTTGAGACTCTTCATCAAGTCAGGGGTTTCAAGATCCTTCCAGGGAAAATAGATATCTCTTTCTCACAATATACTACATTTCATTCCTATCTTGCAGAGCTTTGGGTGAAAATTGTCTGCGATTTCAATGGAGGGAAATTCAAGATTCGTAGACCACATTGCATTAGAAGGTCTAGTTAATCTAGGAATTGACACTCCTATCTAATTGGAAATCTCTGTGAGACAAATGACTTTCAAAGAAGGAATTATGGATCAAATATTGAAGAGAGTCCTATGACTCCATGACAATCTCATCCTAGCAGTAGTAAAAATTATCCTTGGCAATGGTTTCTTAGATGTAGGGGAGGCTTATAGTGTTGATACCAGTATTTTCTCAAGATTTCCAAGCTCTTTAAAGTAGAGATTCTTAGCAGACTAGAGAAGATTCTTGGAGCAGTGTTTGCAGGGATTGGGGTTCCACGGCTGAGAGATATCCCTCTGTCTCAGGACTAGGGAGAAGTGATCAAGGTTTTTCCCTTATCCTCAATTTGAAAGGTATGTCGTTGATAGAGCATAGACAGAAGGTGGAGAAATCAGTGGCTTTCCTCAAAAAGATGCTCCAAATGGAGGCTGTGAACAACCAATTTGATTGGGTGCATTCCTTCCAGGTCATGGCATAGGAGATGAACCTAATGTGGTTCTATGGATGCCCGTCTAGTATATTTTGGATATTGCCTTAATATCTTTTTTGTTATGTTCTCGGCTAGTCAAAAGGGAGATAGGTCAAATAGTTATATAGAAGAAGCACAGTAGCCATGAGGGCAAATTTTGTTTTTTGTATGGCCCTACATGGTCTTTTCCATCTTTTGTTGTGACCCTGCACTGTTTGATAGTGATAGTTTGTAGAAATAGGGGAAGTATGCAAAATGTAAGACTACAATTCAGGCTATAGTAGCCATTTTATAATTTTCAAATCTATCTTTTACACAGCAAAAATTTTTTTTGATGCACACAAATTTGAGAGAAAATATATACCTTAAATAATTAAATAATTAATTAAATGAAAAATATGGAAGAACACAAATAAAATAGTTCTAAATTAAAATAAGTAAATAAAAATAGCTTCAAATTGATATCTTTGGTGTATTTAACATATTTGATATCCCTGGTGTATTTAATATATCTAAACTAGGGCCTAACTATAGTGGCAGAAAGGGGTGGAGTGTAATGGTGTGATTGTGTTAACAAAAACTACTAAAGATCATACAAAAACTATTAAAGATCATAGAACGGACATAGTTTTTAAAAAATAACTAGACGTATTTTTTAAAGAGAAGACATAGTTATTTTTAAATAATTAGATATATTTTTTAAATAATTATAAATATATAGCTGACATATTTTATTAAATCAATGAGCATAAAAATAAAGCCAATAAAATAATGTGTATAAATATAAGTAGTGCTCAAACATAAATTTGAAAAAAATCAAATCAAATAAACATTGAGCAAATTGATTTGGGGGAAGAAGTTTAATCCATAAGGAGAGAAGTTTAATTGGTAAGAGCACTATGTAGCCATCTTTTTTTTGTATTTTTATTGCAAAATGAATTTATGAAGTGATAGGGTAAATTACTTACATTATTTTAATGAGAGTTAGGGTTAGGGTTCTTCAATCTTAAAAAGCAACAAAGAAAATTAATATTTAGTTTAATGACCTTTGTTTTAAATTTTTACTATGGGAATTAATTCCTTTAAAAATATATAATTAAGTTTTTAGTACCATTTGGATTAAATTATTGAAAATTATTCCATTAAAAACTAATTGTTAGAGCTAAGAAAAATAAGAAAATTAATGGCAGGGTAAATTATTTAACCTACCATAGAAAAATAATGACAAAATAAATTACTTTATTTTAGTTTAATGTGAGCTATGGTTATAGTTTTTTTTTTAATAGAAAAAGGTGGTAGGCCACCCATAGCATTACTAAATAGGGTTATATATAATTATTCAACTAGCATAGATATCTTAAATACATCTATCTAAAACATGCCAAGAGATATCAGTCTCAAGGCACCTATCTATTCTCAATAATAATTTTAATATAGGCGCCTCAACAATGATATCTCTTGGCATCTTTTAGATAGATGTATTTAAGATATCTATACTAGTATATATATTTTTGATATTAAATAAGATATGGTATGGATTTTTATGTGGCACCAAGCAATGGAGTGAGGGTGTTAACAAAAACTCTTAAAAGAGTGGATATATAAAATACAAAAAAGTATAAAATAGTTTTAAATAAACTACCATACCTATCTTTAGAAAAATCTATGTAAAAGAGCATAGATATATCATTTTGGAGGAATAAATTAGTGAGTAATATTTTTCAAATAATTTTTTATTTTAACTTTTATTAAAAGCTAAAATCTCATTAGTAAAAAAAAAGTTAAATTAATAATATTTTAATTTTTATTTCATGAGTTGTTTGAATATCATTTTTAATATCTATCCTACATCATGTTTACTTCACAAGTTGCATGTAAATTATGTGAGGTCCATATTGGAAGAACAAAGTTTACATTATTTTTATTTACTTAAAAGTTATTTAAAAATTATTTAATTTTGTTTAATTTATTTTTTGGAAGCATAATGCAAGGGACCTAACTTCGCATAAAATTATACCATTTGTTGATGTCTCAATGTATTAACACTCTCCTCAAGATAGGCACATAATAAATGGAAAATAACATGGCTATACAAATTTTACCATTATAATATATAAGAAATATATGGTACCTCTAAATAAATCTTAAAATGTATCTAAAAGATCTGTAGAGAGATACTATGTTCAAAGTGCCTTTATTATATTTTATACATGATAGATAGACACATTGAAACTATCTGTTATTTTTTCTTAGTCAAATATATTTTGAGATATCTAACTAGTTTATCTTAATTTTTGTTTGTTTTAATTTTTATGATTGGTGAATTGGGATAGAGGGAGCCACATCCCATTAAAAGAGAAAACCAAAAAATAACCAAATCTAACATATATTGCTATAAGAGTTTATACAAAACCAACTTATTTAACTAGACCAAAATTGGCTGTAAATACTAGATAACCACAACTATGCTATATACATGAAAAGATCAAACATCAAACATCAAACCCTACCATCGCCATCCAACTCCTCCTCACCCAAGCTCTCAGACCCCACCTCCACATCCATCGACCAGTAATGCCACCCGAATCTACCAACCCTGCCACTGTGATAAAAAAACCCAAACCCCACTAAGCTTCATTCCTATGTGCCTCCTCGCTCTCCCCCCACCACAAGAATAAAAAATAGAGCCCATGGACCACTTTAGGAAGATAAAATTGTCAGCCAGATCTTGTTTGTTGTAGGAAACCTAAGGCTTAGAATCATTGTCTACAAGATTTTATCTAACCCCACTCTCCACTCTACCCTAATCATAGACCTAGCCATTTCTCGCACACAATCCTTGGATTCCCCTAAGTATAACATGACTTCTAAAAACATAGAGGAAATTTCAGAATTGACTCGATATTTCTTATGCAAATTCATAAAGAAGTTTCCAAGAACCATACCCACACCATGCAGTGCGGGTAAGACACTTTGAAAATTCTCCTCAGTCTCTTATCGTTGATGCCGCCATAGAATGCCATTTGCCTCTTCTAGATTTTCAACCACACCATCGGCTCCATCACAACAAAATACTTCAAAATACTTGTGCACTTCCATACCGTCTTGTATGTTCCCCCCTTGCATACATTCACACGCTTTTGTTTTCTTGGTATTGCTTTCACTTTTGTGTATTTTGCTACTTTTTTCTAAACTTAGTAGTCATTCATAATTTTATTCTTTTATGGGTTATGAGGTCCTTGCATTTGTTATATCCTTTCGCCTTTTCCTTCTTTTTATGTTGGAATTTGCTTTTTCATTTTTGCTCTCTTTCCTACTTGTGTTTTTCTTACTTCTTTTTCTTTTTATATACTTTTACATGTTTCATGATGTTTCACGTCTTTTATTTGCACTTATTGTTTTATACATACTTGTACTTTGTTCGTATGCATCTTGTTTTGCTCATTTTTCCATTCTTATCTTCATTTTGCATAATTTTTTATGTTTATTTTTATTCTTCGCATATATATATATATATATATATATATATATATATATATATATATATATATATATATATATATATATATATATATATATTTCACTTGTTTACTCTAACCGTCTATTTATGTCTTTTTTGATATTTTAGTGTGTTTTTAATTGATGGTCTTTGCATGTGTTAGTTTCGTAAGCTCCTTGCATATGGTCTTATACATTTTATTTTTATTTTTATTTTTTCTTTTGTTTGCTTGTGGACACACACACACACATAGTTTGTTTATTTATAGTTTTTGTTTTTGTTTTTAATGGTGATCTTATTTCTCTTTTTCTTTCTTTCTTCTTTTTTACACTTCCCCTCCTTCCTCTCGTTTTGTGTTCCTCACCCTTCCCCTTCTCTAACCTTTTTAAGAACATGACTGCTATCCAAACCACACTTTCTCCTCTTCCTGATGATGGATCATTGAGCATGATCCGAAATGTTGAAGCAAAAACTTACACAGTTTAATCCAAAAGCAGTTTACACTTAACTCATGGACTGTGGAAAACTCATGCCTACTATAAGACCTTCCTTGTCAATCATGCTGAAGAAGCCCACATTGAACCATAACTCCACTTATCAAATATCACACAAGCCATCATACTCCTCTACCACCACCATCTCTACCCTTCACAAAAAATGAATCAAGAAATAATTTAAGCTCGTGGGAGCCTTCCACCTGAATAATTACTCATACCAATCGATTCTCATCACCTGCCACCTTGTGCTGACTCCTTTTGAAGTTTGAGTCACTTTCCACCTCACCATAGTCTTTACCAATTTAATTATTATCCTCCCCCAAGTCTTGTCTTAGCAATGATACCAAATTAGGGATACATTTTTACCATTCCATAATAGAATATCTAACAAAAAGATCTCTATCTAGTTTGAAATCAAATGTCGCATTATCTATCTTATCTCCTAAGTGGTTTGCTTCTCTAAATATATGATTAACTTTATATTCTCTGAGCTTGTCCATCAAACCGAACCCTCTTCTCAACAAATTGTTCAATCTCTAGTTAGTCGTCTGCCTACTACAAATGGCATTTATTGTCAAAAGTGAGTCACCTTCTATATGGAGTCTTCTTACCCCATAAGCTAGGCCTAACTACAACTCCAAGATTAGAGCATGAATCTTTTCTTCATTGTTCGACATAGATCACAACTTTTTTACATTGCTCTAACAAACTTGCCATTGTGATCTCTCAAAATGCACCCTACACTTGCCTTACCTAGGTTTCCTCTTGAGAGACAATCAAAGTTTACCTTTAACCAACCTATGTCTGGGGGAATCTATTTGGCATCTCTCCTCTTTTCTTTACTCAAATGATCCCAATTCAACCCATTAACGGGGGGCATTATCAAACCCAGCCATCTATTTCTCATTGCTTCATCGCACCTAGTAAAGGATTTGTCCTTCATATTCTGATGTCTAACTACATTGTTGGCCACCTCCACCATAGCCAATTCTATTTTTTTTCCAGAGGATATCAACCTCCATTGATTTGTCTTGAAAAACCCATTTGTTCCTTTCTTTCCAAAGCTCCCATACGAGGAAGGAGGGGATTATAACCCACAAACAGACAAAACAAGCCTTCATTGCAAGATCAGCCAAGAGTTAAAGGATTTGTTCTTCATATTCTGATGTCTAACTACATTGTTGGCCACCTCCACCATAGCCAATTCTATTTTTTTTCCAGAGGATATCAACCTCCATTGATTTGTCCTTCATATTCTGATGTGTAACTACATTGTTGGCCACCTCCACCATAGCCAATTCTATTTTTTTCTAGAGGATATCAACCTCCATTGATTTGTCTTGCAAAACCCGTTTGTTCCTTTCTTTCCAAAGCTCCCATACGAGGAAGGAAGGGATTATCACCCACAAACAGACAAAACAAGCCTTCATATGCAAGATCAGCCAAGAGTTAAATGTTGAAATCAAGTCTTGAGGTAGGTCACTACTCCACTTCAGCTTCTCCATCAATTTTTTCCAGCACTGATTAGCATAACTACAATTTCTTAGAATGTGCTCTACAGATTCCTCTTCAACCTTACACAAAACACATCTCAAAGGCCCTGAAACATCAAATTTTCTCAAACTATCCCTTGTCAATAAAAAAATTTATAATGTTGCCCATGTGAAAGTCCCTCCTTTTGGCAAACAATGCTTCTTACAAAAGAGGTGCTTGGGCCAATTTGATTTAGCTTAAGCATTCTCCTCCACCACATAACTAACCTTCACACTATAATTCTCTGACTTAGATCTGCACCAAATAACCTTATCTTCCTCCTTAGAAAGGAAGATTTTCCTACTCCCAACCACTTGCTCCAACTTACCCTTTTTCTCTTCCGAAATATCTAGATCATTGAAACTCTTCCACCTTCTGGAATACAATTTTCTATTGTTAGGAAAACATATCTCTATCCCCCTAGCTCTAAGATAAGACAATATGTGGTTCTTAAAAATATTCAACCTCCTTCAAGGGTGGGAGGCCATTCTAGTAATACTCAGAACTGAGCATTTTGACCATTTCTCACTTCCCAGGAAACATGCTTTGTGATGAGATCTCTGCTATGCACTAAGAAATTCCCAAAGTCTCCGCCATGATTATGAATAATAAGGGAGATAGGGGGTCCCCCTGTCTAAGACCACTAGAGGACTTAAAAAACCACACGGGCTGCCATTGACTAGGAAGGAGAAGCTTGGAATGGAGATAAAACTGTCAACCCACTTGATCCACTCCTTACATAATCCAAATCTCTCTATAACTTCCAACAGAAAACCTCTATAGACTTGGTCATATGCTTTCTTGCTACACAGTTTAACGATCATTCTTTCCACTCTACATTTTTTAGCTGTGTGTATTTCCTAAAGAGCAATGATGATTCCATCTTCAATGGATCTACCTGGGGTAAAGCCACTCTGCTCTTTTGAAAAGAAACAAGGAAGAAGAATCTTTATCCTATTTACTATTACCTTCGAAAGGATTTTATATACTGTATTGCATAACAATATCAACCTAAAATCATCCATTGATTCCACTTGATTTTTCTTTGGAATTATGGCCACAAAGGTATTATTAAGATCCTTCAACATTGTAGCTTTCCTTCTTGACTCTGCAGTCGCCGCCACATCTATCCCCACAATGTTCCAAAATTTTTGAAGAAAGAGGGTCAGGAAGCCATTAGACCCGAGGCTTTATCGGGGGCCAATTGAAAAGTCACCTTCCTAATTTCTCCCTCTAAGAGTTCACCATAAAGAAGTCCATTTTTCTCTTGTGTAATTTAATTCTTGGTATTTTCTCTAAAATTTCTTCCTTCAAGTAGTCATCAATTAGAACTTCCCTATTCATAAGATCCTTGAATAAGTTGACATCCACTTCCCCAATATCCTCTGCCTTGTTAACTTCTTCACCAATGTTGTTCTATATAGAAGTGATTATGTTCAAGATTCTGTTGACTTTAGTGGTATTATGAAAAAACTTTGTGTTTTTGTCTCCTCCCTTTAGCCAATATTCCCTAGACCTTTACCTCCAAAATATCTCCTCTCTTGCTACGACCTCTTCATATTAAACTTCCTCTCCTTTCCAAAGCTTTCCTAATCCATATCATGTGCAACTACCACCTCATTTAACTTCTCCATTTCTCCTTCTAGTTGAACCTTTTCCTCAAAAATATTTTTTAAGTGATATTTATTCCATTCCTTCAACTAGATTTTTAAGAAACTTAATTTCTTAAAGAGAGAAAACTGCTTTGAACCCTTCTGGACTAGGTCCTGAGTCCACCAATTTCTCATTTTCTCCTCAATTTCCTGATCTCTCAACCACATCTTCTCAATTTTAGAGGAATTACCCTTAGGCTTCACATCTAAGAAAATATTTAGTGAAATTGAAAAATGATTAGAGCCCGGGGAAAGCAGTATGCTTGAATCAAACAACATTGCTGAGTCTTCCCATTCACCACCCACAAAAAAATGATCCAGCCTCACTGTTGTATTAGTAAACTCTTGCCGCTTATTCATCCATGTGAAGATCCCATTCTTAGCAACAATGTCTTGGAGGTGATTGTCATTGATAAATGCCTGAAAATCAATTTGCACTTGAATAATTCTTATAAAAACTCCTCTCTTGTCCTCAAGACCAAGCATAGCAATGAAATCACCCACTAAGATTATACTCTCTTCTCTTAATACTTGGAGAGTAGTTGTAATCTGCTCCCAAACTGCCTTTTTCTGATCTGTTCTAATTAGACCATAAATGTTGAGTAAGAAAAAGATCTTGTTATCTACTACTAATTTGATATTGCTCAACTGCCAAGTCTCATTACTCTAAATCCCTTCAAATTTTACCATGAAGGGGTTCCAAATGATTCCCAGACCCCCGGAGGCTCCAGAAGCAGGAGCCAACACCCCAAGTTATTGCCTCCAACACTCCATCAGCTTCTATGTTTCTTCCTTAGATAATTTGGTTTCTTGTAATAAAGCAACATCTAGTTTTCTCAAATCAATTTGGTGTTTTAGTACACCAAATTGATTCCCAGACCTTATTACTTTGAATCCATTCAACTTTTACCATGAAGGGGTTTCAAATGATTTCCAGACCCCCAGAGGCTCTTGAAGAAGGAAAAAACACCCCAACCCATTGCCTCCAACATTCCATCAGCTTCTCTGCTTCTTCTTTAGATAATTATGTTTCTTGTAACAAAGCAATATCTAGTTTTGTCAAATCAAGGGCATTCATGCCCTTGACATTCCAATAAATGAGCCTCATGGCTCCTCGAGAAGGGTAATACCATTTCTATCACTCATTTGCTGCCTATTTTAAAGGCTTCCTAAAATTAGAAAAATTCCCCTTTCATTATACTTATGGATGCCCATACCCTATTCTAAAGCGCCCATTTTTCCCAAGCACGGAGGATGCTGGAAAAATTTGTGGAATTTGGTTTTACACTCGCCAATTGCATTGCTTCAAAGTATACAATAGTAGTAGCCATAAGTCTAAAATTGATATGGTATCCAAGTAGAGAAGGTAGAAGAATGAATTGGGCATCTTGACTTCTTTATAGAGGAAGAGATACGTTTTGCTGATATTTCTTTGAAATAAAATATGCAGATGATTATTGCCTGACCTCTGACATTCTATTTTTTTAGTTTGGCAGGTTCCAATGTGCATTGCTAGGAACAATTTTGGCTGATTTGATTTCCTGTGTTTTGTTTGTGGGGCTGAAGGTTTTTGGATACCAACTTGGGATCAGACGTTCCATGAGGCTCAAAGGGTCTCTATAGTATTATAAGTGCCACCTACTTTCTTAGGGTATTAAGGCCCCCTAATGTTTTTAGGCCTTGTATCTTTTAGGTGCAGGAAACCTTTTCTAGTTTTGCATTGTTTCTGTATCTTTTGGGGACTTTTTTAAAAAGAGAGTTGATGGCTTCTGCTGTGGAGGCAGTGGCAAAAACATCTACAACTGGTTGCTTGGCAAATGCTTGTGATGTTTTTAGTCTGGCATATTCTGGCAGTAAGAAAGAAGTCAAAGATGCTCCATGTTTAGCTCCTAATACTAATACAAGTAACAGACCTAATACTTTTGTTGTGATTTTATATTTGATTTTGGATGTGGGAAATTAATGCTCAGTGTCTTTATTTACTTATGAATTTGTGTTGATGTGGTTCTAATTTTTATTATCCTTAGGATTTTTTTTTGTCTTTTTTAAAAAGTTATCCAGTGGGGTTATATTCCAAAAGCATGGTGGATTGTTGAGGAATGTGGTCACAACCCTGTGGATCTTTTGAGGGGCTTTTGCATTTTTATTTTCTTGTAGATTTTCAGTGCTTTTAAACCCATTCAATTTGTTATACGTTGTTCAGTTTCCAATGCTTAGTTGTCTTCCTTGGATGCTTGTAAGTTAACTTTGAGTCCACATTGTGGAGATATGTTAAAGATTTTCATCTGGGTTTGCAAATATGTGTATTTTTTTTCCTCATTCTTATATTGTGATTCTTGTGGCTTTTCTCGATTATTTATTTTAAAAACTTTCTTACCCATTTGTAAAAAAAATTATTTTCTTAAGCTTGACATCTCTAAACTCTTGGTAGAAGGGTATGTCTTAACCTTCAACTTAGTGCCTCTCTTGACATTATGCTTTTTTATAGCCTATCTTGTAGCTTTTTATTCTTTCAAGAGGCCTGAAGAAAACTCTGCAACTCCAAATATTGATGGTGCTGTTGATAGATCTGCATCTCTGAATATTGATGGATATGTTGACAGGACAAAAATTCTCTCTGTAAGTGGATGTGATACTTTATCTTCTATGAAATGTTTTGGATATATTTTTTATAGATAAATGGATATTCTTTTATCTTCTATTGCTAATAGTTTGGATACTTACTTATGGAAGGTTGTTTGAGGGATTGTTTTGCCTTCTTATGTTTGTAGTACATTGTGCATGTAACACGTGCAGATTGAAACCTTTTTGTTTTATCTCAAGCAAATAAATTTTGTAGATTTCATTTTTATATGTATAGAGCTTTATTGAGCACAGTTTGTGTCATATGGAATCAAAGTTCATGGGGTATATTCTAAATGTATTCTTAATGAGTGTATATGAGCTCTTGAGTCCTATTTTCTTGCTAAACTGACTCTCATAGTTTTCATATTGCTTATACGTTCAAGATTCCCATGTTTTTTTAGCTTGGTATGGATCCATATTTACCTTTTATTTCTATTTGTCATTCTATAGTGTCTCATATCTAATGAAACTTACGGAAATCTGCATCATGGGTACAGTTGTTTGCATATATAGCACATGCCTTCTATTTTGTTTGAATTCAATTCAGACTTCATTATGTGCTGGCTGCTTTTATGTGTTGTCTCGCTGTGATCCTAAAATCTGTACTTTACTACTTTGAGTAATCATGGTTGACAAGTTCCATAGAGATCCTCTTTGTAACTTTTTCATGTATACTATTTTGATGAAATTTGTAGCTATTTTGTTTCTTATATGGTTATATAGTTTAATGTTTGTATAAATCAGGTGCCACAGCTGTGTGGCATTTATTCTTTAGGGCTTTAGCGCTCTTTGTTGTCTTGTTAAATTTGTTTTGTGCATAAGAAATATTATATGTTATTGCAGGATTTACATTATTTAAATCTTAAGCTTTTCATTGAATGGTGTTATCATAAATCAAAATTTCCTTTTGATATGTTTCTATTCCAACATATGAATTCATGTACCAAACTTTCTATCTATTTGTGTATCTGTCTATCTATCTCTCCCATGTTCTTTTAATGATATAAATGAGCATTATTGTAAGCAGAAGCTGAATGTATCAATCAGTATTGGGCTGCCTTGATGAATGGTTCTGGCGTAATAAGTATTGGGAGTCTCTTGATTGTCATAGACATCATTTACAAATATTTCTCATAACAAATCATATAGGACTGTATAAGTGATGTATTACAAGGAACTCATCAAATTTTGTAAATTAAATTTATTTGTAGAAATTAAATAAATTTTATCTAGATCTTTATGTAACAGGGCTTATCTAAAAAATGAACTAGGCTTAATTTATTGGAAATCTTTTACAGTGCTGAACTCAAGTCTAAGGGAACATGAGGTTCTAGATTCTAGTTACAACAATAATTTTTACAATTTTTTATTTGAAAATTATATGTTGGTTAAGCTAAGCTTAAAACATTGTATTGATAATACGATGTGTTTTTGGGAATAAGAAGTAGCAGTTATGGTGGGAGGTCCATATTTCCATAAAGAAGAATTAAAGAAGGGTCCATGGAGTGCAGAAGAGGACTACAAACTCATCCAATATATGCATAAGTATGGCCCTCGTAATTGAAGTGAGCTTCCAAAAGTTGCAGGTACTCTTGTTTAGATTTGTATTCATATAATATGTAATGTTTACTTAATTTATATTGCATTCATCAGTTAAATAATCAAAGCTAAATTTAGATTTCATCTGCATAAAAAAATTAGTAACTAATACTCCATTTTATCTTTAAAGCCTATATTTGTATAACATACTAACCTTCTATAATATTGCAGGCTTATTGAGATGTGGGAAAAGTTGCAGGCTAGGTTGGATCCACTATTTGGAAAGAAGTAATTTAAATTTTTTTTTAATCTTCAATTTATTTTAATGTGGGAAACTGTTATGACATAAATGTTTTGTTTAGGTGGTTAGATATAGCGAAGAAACTATCTTGACGGAAGGACAATGAAATAAAAAACCATTTAAATACCCATCTGAAGAAAAGATTCAAAGACACCATCCCACACATGTCTGTTACTCCTGCATTATCTTTATACTTTTCTTCTGTCGATGCCCAAGCAAGAATAGGCAGAAACTTGTTGAACCTTGCTCTTAGAAGAAATTATAGCCTTGGCCTTAATTCGCTAAGCTCTCCATTCTAATCCAATGAGAGGGTAACAGGTTCCATGGTACCAAATTTTGTTGTTCACCAACAATATGAACAACCACCATCATATACTACTAAAAGTTTAAATGAGTATTTTATCCAAGAAGATGAAGTGATCCCATATTCAATAAAATTTAATGCTGAAATTCTTAATCAAAGTGGTAATAATAAATTGTTGCCAACAGAACATGAATCTGATTCCCTCTACAATATGGGATCAATTGTATACAATGGGTGTGATGAAGCACCAGCAGATATTCATCCTCCTTTGCTATACAAAAATGCCCATGCAGCATCAAGTCCAGAAGAGATTTGGAGTAATTTTACAATTTTTTCAAATGATCACAAGGAAATAGTAAGAAATCCAACATCCACAAATTTCATGAATATGGGAGATGACAAAGATTACTGGAGACATATGAGTAATTTGATCTCTGTGCATGCATATTGTTATGTATTTTTTAGTAATGTCTTTTTTCTTCATTTTGGGAACAGGAGTTGGTCAAATGATGTCCGTACATGGAGAAATGCAGCACAAATGAACTTGCTTGCCCAAATCTGTTTGACCAATTTATAATTTCTTTTATGTCAGGTATCATTTTCTAACAAAGAAATCAGCATATGAGCTATAGTACATTTTGTGAAACAAATTTGGTCAGTATCAATATTATGCAATTAAAAATCCTGCAGCCAAAAAAAGTCCAAAAATATAAAAAAATAAATTAGAGTAAATTGAGATTATATTAAATTTGTATGGCTGATTTAGAAGAAAATGCTCTAAAGAGAAGAGGTCAAGGACAACTTTCTCATAATATATGTTTTTGTTGTATACCCAAGGTGAAGTTTGAATAATTTACTATGCCTACAAACCTACTATGTGATGTTCTTTCAGTTACATTTCATTATGCTCAAATAAACTCAACTGGGTGACCTGAAGAATTCTGCTATAAATTATCAAATGTCTAGTATACTAGTGTTGTGTAAATTTTCTTAAGAGTAGACAATTTTGTACAAAATAACCATATCTGGAACATCATGGTGCAGTGTAGGCATATTATATCAGTTCATCTGTCCTAGGCAATCAACAATGGGAAATTGGCCTCCTTTTGGATGGATTTATGGAACGGTCATCCTCCTATCTGCAGTGGTTTGAGGCTCCATGAAAGCATGTAAATCCTTTCTCAATGTTGGGGATCTCAGGTCATTGACTATCTATCCCCCTCCTTGGACGCTTCGGGTGACTAGTCTTGGAAAGATCTTGACTCTGCTCCCTTGCCTCATGAATAAAAGATGATTCTTCAACAAACTTTGGCTCAAAGGAAAGTATTCATCAACTCAAAGGAGGATAAAATTGTATGGACATGAGAAAAATCAGGAACAACTCGGTTAGGTTGGGTTTCAAAATACAAATTGCCATAGAGAACATAGGCGATTGGCCTTCAGAATTTGGTTGGAGTCAATGGTGCTTGCCCAAAGCCAGGTTGTTTTTGTGGACAGCCCTCCACAAAAGAATTCTCACTGGTGAAAGATTGAAGACTGATGGCACAAGTTTGAAAACTCATGCTCATGCTCCAATTCTTTTAATAGCTATCTTGCCAGACATAACACAATAATATACTTATAGGAAATTTGAGCAATGAGTAAATCCATAAACAATAACAGGAATTCAGAATATCTTTTTCTAGCATTCAAATATAAAATGACAGTAACTATGTATGCGGAGTGTAACCAAACAACTTCAGAGACTCAAAACAATGCCAAGAGCCAAAATAATCGCATACCTAAAAGTGACAGGAAGTCTTTATGTATAAATGCAGATTCAATGAAATCACAAGACAACAGGAATATCGACTCCTCACTATTTTATTCAATGACTAAAACATTACAGAACTTTCCTATCAGCCTCTATCAATTGGCCTTTCCTATATGTAGAAAACAAAAATTACTTCCATGACTTTTCTTCTATTATCCTGATTCTTTTTCCTGTCTCTCCTGATCTGTATTCTCTCTGTCTCTTACACATTCAGCCTGTTCTCAAACTCCTTTGTGCCGCTTTGACCTGTACCTCTTCTCCTTTTGGCCTCTCACACCTCCCCATCATTTACGGCCTCTCTATTTTCTTATATGAAACATCCTCTTTAGCAGCAACCGCCTGCCTTCTCTTTATACACAGACAGCCCCAAATATTCTTTTGGCCTCTTCATCTCCCATCAAATCTTATGCATGTCTTCTTCCTTGGCTGTTCATCCTCCCATTGCCAACTATTGTCTTTTAATGATCTTTTTCCTTCCTAACCGTCGCTCCCAGTCTCTTCATCTTCTGCTTTTGTTTTGTCCTTATCAGCTGCTTCTTTCACATTAGCGGTTCCTGTCTTTTGGCTCTTTTGACTGTTCACTGCCCTGCAACCTCTTGATTCCTCTATCTATCTACTCGATGTCAGTTTGTCAATAATGATTTCCAGTTACTAATAAACTTATGCAATAGAAACTAACTTTTTGTAACTGTCGATGAACACTGCTCTAGCCAATTATTATTTGTAAATTCTCCTGCTCATGTGGCGACGTTTCCCCAAACTTGGGGTATTAATGGCTTTATTCTAATCATATTACTAAGGTTGCTTAATATTATTTAAATTATTTAAAAAGCACCTCAGTTTTATAGCTCGTTGGAATGAGAATAAAAAGTTTTAAATGTTGAGATGCTGGTAAAACTGACTTTGGGTTCCTGGAATAATAAATAAATCACTTTTTAGAAATATAAGGCTTATTTAATTAATAAAATAATTTTATATTGTGTTTTCCAAAAAGTTCCCAGAAAAGGTTATAAAAGTGGGTTTGTGGACTCATTTGGGACATCCATAAGTTTGTTTATTTTCCTTCAGTTATTTCAGAGATTGTGCTTATGGATAACTCTTACCAATGGGATGAAAACCCAATGGTTTCTTAAAGCTGAGGACGAAAACCCTCTCTTCAATAGTGCAGTTCCATCCAAGGATCAATAGTGAGCTGAAGATTAGGAGTTTGGGGACGAAAAATCACAGCAATTTCATTCAGACATTGTCAGTGTGTTGAAGCATTGCTGGTTAGAGGATTTGATGATTATTAGTCGCAAAGGGTTTACTGTGCAAATTCTACTGAGATTCTTTGAATAATAAATTTATTTGATAAACTTGGGAGTTGTGGTGATTTGTGAAGGATTTTGGAAAGTATTTGTTGAGTATATCAATGGTTGCATGAGTCTTCATAATGGCTGTGTGACACCTTTTTGTGAGTGCCAAAAGGTTATGTGCGGAGTTTGG
The DNA here is from genome assembly GCA_027924645.1 of Cunninghamia lanceolata. Lineage (NCBI taxonomy): Eukaryota > Viridiplantae > Streptophyta > Pinopsida > Cupressales > Cupressaceae > Cunninghamia > Cunninghamia lanceolata. Next base: position 13,513,769 of record BSBN01000169.1, on the reverse strand, counting down.
AGCCAAGGGGAGTTGCGTGTAAGCATTTTCGAAGGGACATGGGACTTATGGAAGGGTTGGTTTTGTTTATTCCACTCTCTTAGCATCATTTCTTTTACTGGCCACTGGGTATGAGGTTTTGGAGCTGCACGTGGAGGTTTGGGATTGTTGTCCAAGATTTGTACAGCCATATTTACTTATGTATAACATACTTCTCATTATCATTGAATGCTGAACCAGCTATTTAGGTCAGAAATTGAATATAATCTCCTTTCCGGTGCATTATATGGTCTTATGTTAATGGTGTAATTAACATTTTCAGTTCTAGAAGAAGAATGCAAACTGTTTGTTGTAATATTTGGTCTTATTTGTGAACTTATAAACATTCAAAGGTATCCTTTGCAAATCTGCACTTGAGATAAACATCTTTACATCAAAATACATTCAGAAAAAACCAAAACAGTGAAGGTTTACAAGCTGTTTGATGAAATGCCTATTCACACAAGCGGGTAAAGTTGCAAAAAAAATGTGAAGGAATTTAGAGTGGGACATTACACAACTCTTTTGATCTTATCTTCTCTGTTGAACCCAAATCTTCTTCATTTAACCCAGAAGGAACAACAATTGGGCATGACAAACAAATCCTTCATGGACCCTATTTAGAGTTTGGTGCATAGGCTAGTGGCACTAATATAACTTTTCCTTGCCTAGAATGGGACTCTTATTTGTGCCTCCACTCATGCAAGAAAACCATGGAGATTTGCTTTTTGTTTTGCTTGATAGCATAGGAACAGCCCTGAACTATCACCCCTCTCTGGATAAGAATCAGGTGAGGATCCATTCAAGTGTGCTAGGAATGAGGAGAGGATCCATTCATGTGGGCTAAGAATGAGGATCACATGAGAAACAAAACTACCAATTGCAAGTTCTAGGTAACCAACATCTAATTGATCTGGCTGGCATAGTTCGTGCATCATATTTATGATTGAAGGAGAGGTTTCCTTAAAGGAAGAACAAACTTCAAAAGTACATGGAAAACCTCAATCAAAATGAAAGTTAAACAAATCTTCATAAAAACCCAAGAATTTAGTAAGAGCCTCATCATTAGCAAATGTATCTAGAGCAGTAGAATCGAGTAAGTTCCTATAAATCAATTCAAGAAGTACCAATTGTAAATCTATGTCATGATTAACTATACAAGTAGATTGAAGATTTATTTTATGTGCACCTTTTTCTTTTCTTATCTTTAGTAGGAGAATAGCCCAAACCAATAATATTGTGCTTTGGTGATGGATGAATAGGTTCTAAGATGCCTTGTTGCTTTATACCTAAGCCTCTTCCATTATATCCAAACTTTTGTAGAATAGAAAAGCCTTTACTATATTCGTTAGCTAGTTGAGAAGAAGACAAAACATTACAAAAATGAGCACTAGCTTTGGATCCCAAAGACAAAAGTGCTTTCATTTGGATTAGTGTCTTTATGAAGAGCAAAAGGTGGTCAACCATGTGTAGTAGCAACCATGCAATCCTTCACTTTATGCCTACTGTCACATGAAGATGTAAAATTAAGGGACCTCAAATCATCCTCAAAGTCAGCATGAAGAGTAGATGAAAGAGAAGTTCTTAATGGTATGTAGGTATGATCAATTGGATTGGAGGAACCAAAATATTCCCTTGTTCAACTACTTGACAAAATTAGTAGGGATTATTATTTGTTGTGACTATACACCTATTACTATGACTAAATTTTAAAGTTTGGTGAAGTGTTAATTGAATAACACCCATGGTATCAATCCAAGGATGACCTAAAAGAATGTTATACACTAAAGTATTGGGCATCACATCGAATACCATGTCAAGTGTAATAGGTCATAGAGTAATATTTGAAGTAACAAAACCAAGAGATTTACAAACCACATTATCAAATCCTTTGAAGGTAACTTCAAACTTCAATAAGTTAGTAGAATCAACTTTGATGACATCTAAGAAGCCTTTGCTACAAACATTCAAACCAAATCCATTGTCCACTAAGGCTCATTTAATTTGAAGCCCATATTTAATCAATATCTAAGTTAGTCGAATCAACTTTGATGACACCTAATAAGTCTTTGCTACAAATATTAAAACCAAATTCATTATCCACTATGGCTCATTTAATTTGAAGCCCTATATTTAACCACAATATCTAACGATCTAGATGCTCCTAAATTACATGGAGAAGAGGCAACTCATGAGGTGCAAATGAAATCTTAGATTTATCCTAATGAATCAGCTCTAGAATAGTAACAATATCAGTGGGACTAACATTAGATGGAATGGTGATTTTAGCTAAAACTTTCCTCAAAACATTCCTATATAATCTAAATTTTAAATTATACCATATCAGGCTACTTGTCTCCTTTGTCCCCCTACTCTACATGCGTTGTTGTATGCGGAATGACATCAATAGGATGAAATGTGTCACTGACAAGCTCCTACAAAGTCATTTATAAAGCATGTGTACATATTAGGTTAAAACATATATATTCACTTGTGTAGGTACCCAATTTTTGTTTTAATTTATTTAAAAGACCTACATATTGCACATAGACAAAGATAGTTTTTTCAACAACTTGAAATGCAGTTGACTCCTGATATAGGCTTGGATCATCCAGGCGTGCTGCAATGCCCATCCTCATTGTTTTGTCAACCTACATAGACATATATTTTAATATATATAAGTACAGGTACGTTTGATATAGTGAATTCAAAATACAAAACTCTAAGTATATAGTTTTTTAAAACAATATACATACAAATGGCTCATGTGAGACACCCAATGATGGAGGAGCACTTGAGACACCCTATGCAGGATTCAATGTGGAAGAACCCTAAACCAACATAAATATTTAATGTACATGTTCAAGACTAAAACACAAATTAGGTTCAAGTTAATAAAATTATTTAAAATATATTCAAAGAATCAATCAACATGCCCCAAATGGGTGGCCGAGATGAATAGGTGTCGATGAAAACTGAAATTGATCAAAAGAACTATGAAATGTGCATGTTATCATCATCTACACCAAAAAATTTGATTGTTATGTAATATTACAATTTAATTGATCTACATGTTCATTAAAAACACGTGCTTAAAATTGTTATAAATTCAACATGTGTATGTAGATATATATATATTTATACCTATGTCAAATGATCAGTGGGGTGATCCTCAGTAAATGGAAAATCAATAGATGATTCACCCATATCATCAGATGTTGCATGTGCAGTTGAAGTGTGTGCTACCTGATCAGGTCCATAACACAACTAATTGCAACTTGTACACATGTGAGGCATCAACACATGTGGAGTGGTACTAGGACCACCTCCACCATCTACTCCTCCAGGGTCTCGAACCCCAACTACCATTGTAGAAGTCTGCTCATCCAAGCTACCCGATAGTGCACTCAATGCTCCTAATGTAGATACCACTGCATAATGTTGGAAGGGTGCAGGAATGGAAGAAGAGGGAAGGTCAACAAGAGGTTGAGCAGACATGGGTCATTGGGGATCAACCCATGCCCCTAACCTCTATTGCGGCATGCCGCCACCAATACCATGGACTGATCTGAAGTCACAATAATTGTGTTTTTTATTCAAAACAAACTCTGCATATAATTTTCTCAAAAAATATAGATGAACATCACAATTAGCATGAGGTGGATAATCAAATACCATCCACCACCTATCCCAAAAATTGGTAGACATCCCTACATGTCTACACCACCTGATTGATATTCTTTTCTTGTTTGCTGGAATTGGTTCATTGGTGATGGGGTGCCTAAAATATTGAGCTAAATCAGCTTTTGTGTTTTTTAAATCCAAAATCTGCCATAAGAGAGGCCATCAGCATAAAACTGATGCCTCTCCTCTCTCCATAATCTAAAATTGTCAAAGTCCACATCAATGGACCTAACCGAATCTACAATGTTTTGCATCAAAGATGCAAATTGCATGAAATGAGGTGGCATGAATTGTTCACTTTGAATGGCATTTATTTTTCTTCTATGGATGTGATGTTTTCATTAATTCTGGCTTGCATACAAGCCTCATCTAATCCTGGAGGTGGGGGTGGGGGTGGAGGTGGGGGATTTTAAGGTAGAGATGGAGGTGGATCATGGTGTTCAGGTGATGGGGACCATAGAAGTGGTGCATTGAAGAAATCCTCTACATCAAAGTCAACATAATGATCCATGACATAAAAACTAGATGAACCTATATTATATACATAAATATACAAACAAGTACAAAATTAACTTTCAAGAATGTATGTATATAAATTATAAATTAACATATATCATTTAAACTAGATATTATACATGTTGAGAAATTACAAGAAATATTTAAATTAAACGTACATGACTACATTTAAAAGAAAAATTAGGATCTACATGTACACATATATGTATACATCATTCAACTTGAGCATACATACAAATTTAACAATTTAAGAGATTCTAGTTCTATGTAATTTTAATACATGTGTACATATACTAAAAAATAAACTAAAAACATGTACATAAAAAAAAGTAAATTTTGTGGCTTCCAATTTACATACTTAAAAACTTGTTTACAAGGAATAGTGAAGCTTCCCCTTAAATCCTAATTTATTAAATCCCCTTAATCCACATGTCATCTTTTCTAGGTCCATAAACCATGCTAATGGAATGATTTTGGCCATAGTTGACCAAGTTATATATATATATATATATATATATATAAACTTAAACAAGTTTGTAAAAAATTCAACCTCATCTAACATTATACAAATCAAGATCAAATGTGAATGATAAATTTTCAACTATTATTAGTGGCTTAAGGGGATTAATGTGTAGATTTCAAGGGTCCATTAGTGCTATTATTAATGGATTAAGGGGATTTTATGATCATCCCTTGACAATGACATGTGGTTTTTCTACCTTTGAAAAACAAATAATTGTTAATGCGATGTGAAATCTAGTTTTGTAGGGCCACATTTTGATGAACTATTTTTGTAGGTTAATTACTGGTTGTTTCAAACCCCTACATATAATTAATTGATAGTACACTTTTAATTTTACCTTAAACTCTTTTAACGCTAAACCCTTAACCCTTAACCATTAACCCTATATCCTATACCCTTAACCCTAAACTATTAACCCTAAACCCTAAACCCTAAACCCTAAACCCTTAAACCTTAACCCTTAACCCTAAACCCTTAACCCTCAACCCTAAACTGTTAACCCTAAGTTCCCTAAACCCTAAACCCTAAATCCTAAATCCTTAACCATTTGCATCCTCTTAGGACAAGCCTTAAGCAATTTTCTTAAATCCTCTTAATATATGTCATCTTTCCTAGGTCCATAAACCATGATAAAGGAATGATTTTGTCTTAAGTTGTCCAAATTTAATATAAATTTATCTTTTTAAACAAGTTTGTAAAAACTTCAAGCATCTAACATTATACAAATTGATGAAATGTCAATAATTAATTTTCAACTATTATTAGTGGCTTAAGGGGATTAATGAGTAGATTTCAAGTTATATGTCATCTACATCATCTTAGATCATCCCTTGACAATGAGTAGATTTCAAGGGAATTAGTGCTATTATTAGTCACTTAAGGGGATTTTATGATCATCCCTTCACAATGATATTCAAAACTTGTCTACCTTTGACCCTTAACCCTTAACCCTTAACCATATACCATTAACCCTAAACCATAAACCCTTAACCCTTAACTGTAAATCCTAAACCCTTAACGCTTAACCCTAAACCCTAAACATTTAACCCTAAACCCTTAATCCTTTACCCTTAACCCTAAACCCTTAACCTTAAACCCTTTTAACCCTAAACCCTTAACCCTTAACCCTTAACTGTAAACCCTAAACCCTTAAGCCTAAACTCCTAACCTTAAACCCTTTTAACCCTAAACCCTAAACCCTTAACCCTTAATTGTAAACCCTAAACCCTTAACCCTAAACCCTAAACCATATGCATCCTCTTAGGACGAGTCTTAAGCAATTTTATTTAATGCCCTTAATCCATATCATTTAAATCCTAGGTCCATAAACCATGCTAATGGAATTATTTTGTCTTAAGTTGACCAAGATTAATATATTTATCTTTTTAAACAAGTTTGTAAAAACTTCAAGCATCTAACATTATAGAAATTGATGAAATGTGAATGTATCAATTTTCAACTATTATTAGTGTCTTAAGGGGATTTATGAGTAGATTTCAAGTTGTAGGTCATCTACATCCTCTTAGGTCATCTAGATCCTATTTTTGAAAATGTATTTATGACATAAATAAACCCTAAACTCTTAACCCTAAACCCTAAACCCTTAATTGTAAACCCTAAACCATTAACCTTTAACCCTTATTTTAGATACTAGTTGTCAAACTTGAGGGATGTTACCAAATTTTGTTCCCCATTTACATAGAAAAATATGGAGTTTATAAATATTCCAAATATGGATGGACAACCTATTAAAATATATCCTTTAGAGAAATGGTATTTCAAATTTAATACTATTGGTGAAATAGGAATTGTTAGAGAGATCATAAATTAGATATAGTTGTTTATATGAGTGTGGAAAAAAAAATAATAAAAATCTATAATGAAATTAACGCATAAATAATCTAAAACAAATAAAAACCAAAATGCATGGTATGTACTATTTCACTTGAGAAAACCATTTCATGCAACAAATCTAGCACATTAACCATCCTTCCTATTGAAAAAAAACTCAACCATACACAATTTAATATGAAAAGGGGGATAATGGAATGTGGTTGTTTTAGTTTTAATCCTCCTTTCCACAAAATATTCCAAGGGCTTTTCAATCGAATGCTTCTCCTATCGAGAGGAGAGTCATCTATCAGATTGGGTTTCCACTTGGTTTTCTACTAGGAAATTTAGAAGTTATCACACAATGTTGTTAATTAATGCTTTAATGCTCTTTAAACCCTAATTTAAGTAAAACGGTAATCAAATCTACAAATTATGACAAATGCTACTAAAATCAGACAAAGGGCAGAGAACCTTATCTCACTATTTTTCGCAATCTATAAAACAAAAATGTCAGGGACAATGATGATGGAGCCCTAGTCAAAGGTACATCTTTTTCTGTAGATTCTCAATCTCCTTCTGGCACTAAACTCTATTGTATCTTTAGTTTCTAGTGATCTAATAGTGGAGGACAATGTTGATGGTGCCTAGTCCACTGAGGGAGATTCCTTTAGATGTCAGAAGCTCTACAAACCCTGATGATCACTATCCAGTCTGTTTATGTGGCTTCGGATGTGGAGGTCAAGGTTGATGGCACCCTAGTCCAAGAAGGATCCTCCTTCAGGATCTAAAATCTCCATAGTGTCCTGCTACTCCCTGTAACTCAATTCTTCCTCTTTCACAACCTGTAACCTACAATCACAAGGAGTGTGGGAGGGGGTTGTGGTGTTTAGAGGCTTGCCTCAGTCAAGCCCTAGAGAGACAATCAAGCATTTTGAACACTATTGTCAGAGAGAGAGTGCATATCCTTGTGGGATAGAGGCAACAATCCAAATGATAATGATGATAAAACACAATAAATGTCACCTTGATGATGAAGCTCTCAAGGAAGGAAGATGCTCTTCAATGCCATAAGGAGAAGATAAAATCCAACCTGCAAAAACAAACACAATAACAATGCTATTCTCTGCAACACAATGAAAATCAAAAGTATGCCAATAGCTCACAATCATAAAAATCTTCTCTAGTCTCTAAATGATAACCTACACATGCTTATATATGCAACTACTAAGATTCCCACCAAGAATTTCATAATTGAAACTTATGATGTCAGCCTGGAAACCAAATAATTGTCACAAACCTGACATTTGAATTTAGGGTAGACCCAAAATAGGGCTAGACCCCGTGTCTTTGTTCAAGGATCATCAAATTAGTAGCCCTAGGTCCTATTTGTCACAAGACCCATTGGTTTTCTCATTGGGAGTCTGAATTATCATGCAAGATGCTCTAAATGCAATCTAAAGACCCAAGAGCTAAACCTTAAAGGAAAAAGCCCCCAAGGGTACATTTTATCAACATAACATTTAGCCCCCACTTTAATGTATGTATAAATGCAAGGCCAATACATGCATTAAAGTAAGGTCAACAAACACAGCAAACGCATCAAGCATGGAGAAGACATGCCAAACACATTGAAGACAATAATAGGCACACAAAACACGGAAAAGATAGTTATAGTCACGCAAAACATAAAGAATATAACATTGAAGACACACAGAGCACAAAGAATACAATGAATGCAGTGATTATTTTCTTTTTGATTTTCCCATATGAAATGCAAAATGTAAGTACAAGGAAAGTAAACAAACAAATCCCAAAAAGTGTAGAGTTGTTCACCACCGGTCTTGCGCTTTTTTAGAATAGACATGCCAAACAAAATCCCAAGGTGTAGAGTAGTTGTTCACCACTGGTCTTGAACCTCTAGAATAAACATGTCAAACAAATCAAAAAGTGTAGAGGAGCTCATTGTCACTAGTCTTGTACTTTGTGAACAAACATTCCATACACACACACACTGAAGACATAGAGAAAACACGATAGACAAGTGATGGAGTGAAACTATTGCTAGGTTCATCACCATCTTAGGCACATTACAAGCACACACCAATGATTGGGATTTTCCACACTAACCATCAAAAACATGTTTAAGGGTTGAGTTAGTCACAGAACCGCTCCCCGCCTTGCGATTATGACTTTTGAAAATGACAGGATAGTGCAATCTCTCTGAGAAATACACCATCCCCACCTCGCGATGAGGGCTTAAGATAAAAGGATGTGCTTGATATCCCACCACTGTAGAGGGCTTAAATTATTGTGATTGATTTTGAGATTGTTCAAACACGGTTTACTATCATCTAAAGTAGACAACTTACCTTATATATTCCCCCACCTTAAGGTGGTTGATATCGTGTACCGATATCAAGGAAGTTATGGTAGGAAAAAAATACACTAGGGAACACAAGCTCTCGCAAAGCCCATACCCCCCAAAGGTGACATTTACTTTATGATCACCAAATGTTCCCACAAACACATCCCTACAAGAAAAGTGTTAGTGCCCAAATAATCATGATAAACATCATATGATCAACTACATGAAAAGAGCCAAACAAGGTGATATTCATGATAAACAAAGTGCATAGAGAAGTAGTATTGTTAAAGTGTTGTTAGAAAGATAAGATAACATCTACATCAACATCAAGATAGAGAAATCACATGGAGTGATTCCAATAGCCAAGCGTTAGACAATATGTAACAACCCCATTGTTGTGTATGGACTAGGTCCATTTTTTGATTACTCGTGGAAGGGACACTAGGTCCACATCAATATAATATATTTTTCGTCATCCACCAACTAGATGGAAACACTAAATGAAGGTAAACAATAAATCAGAGAGGAGAAAAAGTGCCTTAGGGATAGTCACGTAGGAGGGTACCTCCAATTCACCAACTACAATGCTATGTCCGTAAGACACAACACACAACAATGAAATCAGAGGAGAGGAGATATAGAAGAATGATGATACAAATAGAAGAAAGTCACAACAGAGGTGGTCTCCTAGTATCTTTGACCTTACAAGAGAATCAAGGGTCATCCTAGGAGGCCTAACAACACATAACACATCATGGGGGAAACACATCATGGAGGTAAAGGGTTAGAGATACTTATCTGTCAATGAAATCATGCTAAATTTTGGAACATGTGAACCTCTTGGAGAGGTATTCAATCAAGTTTTGTGCGAAGATTGAGTGGTTCTTATTAGGCTGTTGCTTGTTATCAGAGAGTCCATGCGGTACATTCTCAACACTTCTTTGTTTATGTGAAATCTTTTGTTGCTTGTGAGGAGGGGAACCATTGTTATTTACAACTGATGATAATCATCTTGCTCATTTCCAATTTTTATTTCTCTTATTTTTTTGGTTCTATCTATCATAATGACAAGGACTATCTTGTATTGTTTCAACCTTTTCTATTGTCATAATCTCTTGCTTTGGATTTTTCATTCGTCTCTTTGGTATATGTTGATTTTCTCCCAACCCCTAAAGGGATAATGGAGGAGGAACTTCAGAGTAGATACCTTTTTGTCATGGACGAGGTGATACTTGAGTATTTTCCTTATCCACTTCAATTGTAGCAATTATCTTATCATAATCTAAAGAATCCTCTTCTACCTGTAGCGTTTTTTGTTCCATCAAATTGTTATCTATATGCTTAGGGAAAGGATTAGTGAAGATTTGTAAATTTTGATTTAGTGGAGCAACCAACTTATTCCCATTATCATTCACACCAGATACTTGTCTAACATTCAAGTTGATGAGGTCTTATATTTCATGTTTAAGATGCATACATCATTCAGTAAATCATGTCCTTATATTTGGTGATAGTGACAAAAGGCATTAGCATCAAAATAAGGTCCTTGCATTTTGTTAGGATCCACTAGTTTAATCAGGGGAAGCTTCAAGAGATTATTACTTAGAGATTGATTCATAATGGAATGATAGGACTTAGATATCGGAGTGAACTTTCTTTGCTGATATGGTGCCTTCTTTGGATTAGTGATAGAAGACACTTGAGAAAAGTTATTCAGTCCATTAACCTTGATGAAACTCTTATTATTCCTCTTAAAGTTGTTCTGTGATGATCCACCCTCGAATTGACCAACTTGAGCCAATGAATTTTGATTTTCATATTGACTAGAAGAAAGTTGGTAGTCATGAAGGGCAGTACATCTAGGTGTTGAAAAGAGTTCTATTTCATGAAGAGGATCTTATCACAGATATTAGGCTGCAAATTTGTTATAAATATCTTCTAAACATTGTCATCTTTCATTTGATATTGAATTTGTACATAAAGTCCTTGATAACAGCTAATAAACTCAGTCAACTTCTCTTTCAAACCTTGCTTGCAATGAACCAGATCAATCAGAGAGACTTGGGGTCCTATGTTTGCTTGAAAATGTTGTAGAAATTGATCAATTAACTATGAAAAGGAATGTATGGAATTCAGAGGCAACAAGAAAAACTATTCCAGAGCCGTATCTTTGAGAGATCATGGGAAAATCTTTTCTAACAAGTCCTCTTCAAAGTAGAAATCATTACACATAACTGTGAATGCTGCCACATGAGTATTAGGATTGCTTTTTCCATCATATTTTTCAAAGTGAGGAGTTTCAAACTTCTCAGGCATAGGAGTTCTCAAGTTTGCATAGGATAAGGGATTACGAGCATGGTAAGTCGATATATTAGGTTGTGAAGCATTTGACAAGCTTGTCACTTTTTGTTGCAAAGAGGTTATGCCTTACAAAAGTTGAGTTAGGATGGCATCATTAGGAGATGCAGTTTATGGTGAGGAATTGGAACCAAAGTGTGGAGGAGATTGAGCATGGGTAGTGACAAGCAGAGGTTGTGAATAATTGGGTGGTGGTTGGACATAGCGATAGGTGGAAAATGGTTGAGAGTGATATGAAGACACCTTAGGGGCAAGCTTTTGATAGTTGAATATGACAGCTCTGTAATTTTGTGAATTAGTGCGATTAGATACTCCAATACCAGTGGTGACATTACTACAAGCATTTGCATTAGTTGTCAAAATATTTGATGTAAATGTAGATATTCTCGTGGTCAGTATAGGTACCAATACTTGCATATGGGATGGTAACAAAGTGTTATTTATGACTTTTGCACATTCAATGACTGGCATAATATTGGTTTGTACAATATGTGCTAAACCACGGATCACATTAACACCATCTTGTCCTTCTTTTATCAATTCTCTTATGTTATGAATTGTAGGAATAGCTTCTTCAGCTATCCTCTCATTTTTCATAAATGCTTGGAAATCAACTTACTCTTTATCAAGTTTATATATTTACTCATCAAATACATGTCCTATCACCTCAATAGTATCATCGACATCATGAAATGTTTGCTCTCCCATTGTACTTGCGATAGGTATAGTATATTGTAACATTTGTGTCTCTCCTTTTGTAAAGAAGGTGTTTAGTGTACCAATTTCTTCAAGAGCACTAGATCCCATGAGTCTTGTTCAATCTAAAAAATGTTAGTTTTAGACCACAAGAGGATGCCAATCTCTTGATACATTTTTGGTCAACAAGATAGGGTTTGTACAACTAGAAACCCCCTACTCTTTAGGTTCTACCAGGCCTAGGTGGGTGTATCTAAATGATAAGGTAGATTTGGAAATCTAAATAGATTTTGATTTAGGTAGTTCTAACTCACTATGGCACACTAGTGTGAGATAACTGCAGAGATTTACTAACTAGTTCCTACTGAAAATATTTGAAGTATCAAGAATGTAGATTTAATTTGTATAAAGTGTTCTAAAGTTGACCAGTGCCTAATCTATTGGGTGGATGGAATCAGTGGATAATGATTATATTTATGGAGATAGATGTGGAAGATTGGTAGATCTACTTTACAGCTTAACTCTAACTTGGTAGTCACTTGGAATGTTTGCAACTTATGCAAACATGCAGATCTGTAAGTTACTATGCTCTTCTTTAATTATCCCAGTGATATTCCTCTAAATTATTGTGATCTTATGAAAGGAATTTAATTCTTAGTTTGACGAAAACCAATCACAATAATTATTTCAAAAGAATTTTAATCCTTGGCAGGAACCAATCAAAATGAATTACTTGAAAGGATATTTAATTCACTCTAACCTGAAGCCAATCAGAATAACCACACACCAACAACAAATGTGTTGTGACAAATTATATAAATCTGAATAATTTAAAAGAACCACTATGGAGACAAGACAGCAACATATAAGCATGTAAATCAACACAACAGTTGAACACTGAAATAGATCACCATGTAAGATCAATCTGCTCCATTATATTACTTCAGATAATATATAGTAAATGCATAAGTCCTTGAAGTATAAAAGTGGATGAGTGGGATGGATGCAATCTATCTTCTTCCTAATGCCTCACCTCATGTATGAAATAGAAAAATGATGATGATCTAACTCCCACTTCTCTGACTTATATAGCAATATTCTGAAGAGGATGCACCTCTTCATAAGCATCTTTTGAAATTTTAATTAACAATTATAGATTATCATTAAGCTCTAATGAGCCATAAATGGGTTTGAGTAACATGATCCAAGTATTTTTGACTTAAATGGGTATTGGCACACTCCACAACATTCTTTGCAGTAAACTCCATGGTAATCATCTTCTCCATGCATACACAGGCCTCTTCCAATCCTGGATCTTCACTTTTAGTTGCCTCCAATGATTTATGTAGGATCAGTTGGCATTCCTTCATCCATTCTTGCTGACTTTTCAGATTTTTGTTACCATTGAACAATGCATCCACTCCTTCCTTGGATGCATTAATGAATTCATTAGCCTCTGCAAGATGTTCCTCATGAAAATCTGTATGTTTTCTGATCAGGTCCTTGGCATTGGTAATGGCTCTAGCATTAGGAGTGTCTCTGTTCTATATTTCTTGGATGTTTTCTTGAAGTCTACCAGTTAACCTTCTATGTTCTTGGATAGAAAATTGATTTTTAGAATAAGTAATCCAAAAGTTATTCATCCATATCATCATGTTAGCATATCTTTTTTGAACACTATGGAAAGTGCATCAAACCTAGCCTAGACTATTTGATCATTCACCTGTGATGCTTCACCCTTGTCCTTTTTCTGTGAGCTTTCTCCTTGAGTTAGAATTTTGGTAGGAACTGAATCTCTTAGAAACTCATTTTCTTTATGGATTCTTTCACACTTCAATTTATACACATCCCTTTCTCTGATCAACATTTGAATCTATGCTTTATTTAGTTTTGCCACATTAATGCCAATATATGCTATAACCATAGGGTCAGTCTCACTTGCTTTCAATGTCATTCCAAATACTTTTTATGTATCAATAACAGTAAACTTTTATGCAAGGGATATAAGGCCCAGATCATAAGAGAATCTTCATCTGGATTATACCTTGACCTGATATACACTTCTGCCACCCCTTTAGGGTTGAGCTTATGTTTTGTATCACCATTATGTAAAAAACTATCAAAAACTAAAGCAAAATTTAAATCTAAACTAGGAAAAATCATTACACCACACTCCTAGATAATAACTTTCTTCCTATTTCTAGAGTCATATTTTCCATCTCATTTTCAACATCTATTTTTAAGGTATTCAAAAATTATTTTTCATTACTTGGCATAATATTTGGAACTGATTCTCTGATTGCTTTGCCTTTATATTTGTACAAGAAATATTTGAACTCAGGAAACTGAATAAATTGATCATCTGAGACAAAAGATTTATAAGCCAACTCCCTAGTATCAGTATCAGGTGCTTCCTCAATTTCTTGTTCTCTATTTGAAGGCTTGTATTCCTCAATTCTTAGTTTGGAAATTTTATTAGATGAGGCTTGTGGTATTTCATCAAAAGATCCTTCACTGTCAGAAGATAACACTTCAATTTCTTGTGTCTCCCTCATTTTATTTTCAAATTTTTTATTATATTCATCAATGGCCAAATTAGCCTTTGCTTCCTCTAGGTTCCTAATGACATCATCGTGAGGAAATGGAATATGAACATATCCACTCAAATTTTGTTTCCTTTTTGCATAATCAATAAAACCTTCAGGATCAAATCATTTTCTTGGTGATACTTTCCTCATGTTGAAATGGGACAATTTGTCCAAAATAAGATCATATCCTTCTTTGGATAATACAATAAAATCTCTGAAACATAATGTACTTGGCATAAATGATTGCTTGTCATATGCACTCAATTTCATAACATTTGAGTAGTCGAGCTGCCTGACAATTCTAGGTATGCAACTCTATCTGGCACAGTTTTTGGCAATAAAAAAGGTGTATCTTCAAAACCATAAACTTTGACCATGTTGGAGTTGAGGAAACAATACCAATCTCCCCAATTATGATTCACAGTTGGCGGCCCATCAAAATCTTTGGGCCTAAAGAATCTTTTGATCTCATCAAATAAAGAATAATTATATGGATAACCATAAAGTCTATACAATGTTTTGACAAAGAATTCTTCAAAATGCACATAACTGGAATTAACAAATCTACTATCCCAAATAGAAGTCAACAGTTGGATGGGTAGTGACTAACCATTTTTTTCCAATTGCATAATTTCCAATTCATCTGGCCATATCTCTAACTCTTGTCCATAGTATAGTATCACATGCATAAAAGATGAATAATGTTTGAAAGACATTGCATGAGAACCATTTTTGATAGCCATCAATCCTAAATCAATTCCTCTAGAAACATGTGTAGCATAGTAAAAGGCTCTTGCATTATAGCATTAGAGGTCTGCAACAATTACCATAGGCCCTATAGACATAAACTCAGGGACCTCTATTCCTAATACCTGACCTATTGAATAGTAGGTAAACTTCAAATATGGTTCAAACAAGTCGACATTAAAGGGAGGCCCGTCATTATCCTCAAGTGGCACTAAAATTCTATCATGTCTAGGCATGTGAAATGGCAAACTCTAGCCTTTATAAGTAGTGTCCATTCTTGAGTATTCTTTTCCAAATCTTTGTGTACTATAGGCATATCGCATGTGTTATCCAGGTTGAAAACTTTACATAATGCATTTTTAGACACATGTATGAAAGGTTTCCCTTATAGGCCACATATAGCTTTAAGGCCTAGATAATAGTGATAGGCCAAGAGTTTTACAAGATCAATATTCACAAAGACATCGGTGACAAATGGTTTCCCCGAATTGAAGGTCCGAGGGTTGCAGATGGGTTCGAATCTATTTCTTCGGTAGTAATGAAACATAAACAGTTCATATCCCCTAATAGGGGTCCACACATTTCCTATGTGTTTGTATTTATCCTCTAACTTCTCGACATCGGCCCTTAACTATGCAGTTCTTTCTTTTGTTTTCTCTTCCTGTCCCAACTCTATTTTCTACTTTTACTTTTAGATTGGCCACTATCTCCTGGTTGCTTTTTAGTTTTCATTTTTGTAGGGTTTTCCATTTTTTATCTCTACTAGGTATCAAAATTGGACTACAATCTAATAAGTGTATGAATGCTTACTTGTATGTGCTAGCTCCCTAAATTCCTTAATTTCTTGTACTCCAGTCAATTCCCTACTTTCTCCGCTGTAACCCTTGATGATTTCTTTTGGTTAAATCCCTGATCAAGAATGTTCAAATAAGGTTTGTTCAAGAAGCCATTAATGCCGGCCACTGGAATTGAATGCAGTGGATTTCTGAGATTTTGAAATGTCAAAGTGATGTTATATGATCATATCGGTGATACTCATCTAATCTCATGTCGATGTTTATGCTCAATTTGGTACCATCTTTGTTTATATGTTCATAGCTGATCGCCAAGACTAGGTTAATGTCTTTCTAATGCAAAGTGTCACTTTAGTTCTTTGATTCAATTGGGAAGACTTCTTGATACTCTCATCAACCTTGCACAAATCTCCTTTTTCTTGTATTTCAACTTTTTATATTTCGGGGAGACATTATGAATTTTACCCTGATATCGGGGTGGTCTGGACCATTGGAACTCCTTTTTAACATCGGTGAGTGTTTCTTTGACAAATAGTAGTCATCTTGTGGTCATCAAGTAGACAAATGGCATTGCTTAGAAAATAAGATGATCTTCCAATGTATTAGGTCTCCCTGAACTATTTCTTTTATCGTTATATTTGTTGGGACGAATCGGTGAGACTTTTGCCGAAAACCTTCTGGCTTTTCTTATCAGAGTGACCCATATGGTCGAGGAGATTTGGGGAGTTCGCTTTGATCACATATGTCTTTTCAATACACTTGTTAACCTATCATATTAGTGAAAGGTCATTTGTCTCTTTTTGAAAGGATATCTATCGGTATAACATAGGAGCTTGGTATGATTTAAAAATTTTACTCCGACCAGCTTACTTTCACCGATGAGTTTTTTATCGGTGAAACGATATGAAATGTCTTCCTGATTGTTGCACAACTATTACATCTGGGATTTTTGATCGGTTTAACTCCATTTAAGTCTTCCCGATATGCATAAAAATGTTCATTAACTAGCATATTTATATTTAAAAAAATATATTTGCAGTACGCCGAGAGATATCTTCCAATTTGTTGGGATTTATAAATTACTTGCAGTTAGAATATTTGATATGCTCACATGAGTTAATTTAGAGAGACTATGCTGCCAGACTTTTCATATTGTTCAAGCATAATAAAGATTTCACTCCATAACTACCCAATTTTTTCTATTTTTCTATCCATTTGGATTCCATGAATTTATTTATTTACATATTTTATGAATTTTTTTTACTTAGGAGTTTGAATCTTAATTTTTTACAGGAATCTAAATCTTTCAACCCTTACTGTGAGTGTAGAATACCTCTTGGCATAACGAGTTGTGGCTTGTTTGTTTAGCAAGACATGCTCATGATCTTGCCGATAAAGATCAATTGTTCTTTTGTTCCACTATGATCAAGGAGATGCTTAAATGGAATCATTAGTTGTTATGGGTTACAAAATGGATCTTGTCACACAAATTTTGACAATTTGTATTAATCATAAGATCAATGTGTGGCAAATTTCTATGGTATGTGGAGGACAAGTGAGTGGTGGTTAATAGAAAATGTGAATTTTTCCAGTCCTAACAAGTCTTACGCTTATTCTTAAAGGGATATTTGTATTACGGTAATGAGTTATAATACTCATGCAACAACATGCAGAAACTAATAGAATAAATCCTAGAAGCAAGATATGTTTAAAAGTAAAAATGCTTGATTTTTCAACCTTTCACAATGCAAACAAGTGAAAGAAGAGGTGTTGTGAAGATTTTCAAGAGGGATAGAAATTTATATGCCTAATAAAAGTCCACTAATGCAAGAATACCTTTCACAACATGCTTTTGAAGCAACTCTAGAGAGTCGATAAGTCAAAACCTAGTGAAAATAGGCCAAAATATGCAATTTTTCAGCAAATCTTAGTGCAAAAGAGTAGGGAAATGGGTGTTGTAAGGAAAATGATGATGGAAATAAACTTATAACAGTAATAAAATCCACTTAATGCTAAAAAATCCATTACAACACGCCTATAGTGCCACTCTAGATCAAACCCTAGTGCAAAGATAGCAAAAATATGCGAATTTTCCCAAAATTTCAATGCAAAAGCCCAAAAGAAAGGGTGTTGTCAGGAAATTGAGAATGGGAAGAAGATAATAATTCAAATAACAGCCAATTAGTGCATCAAAATTCCTTACAACACACTTGGAGTGCAAATCTAACAAGACAATAATGCCAACTCTAGTGAAAAAATGCAAGTTTTCAAACCCTATACATGAAATTTCACAAGCAGGCCACTATGATGCAACACTAAAATTAGAGATCAGACCTAATGAGTGTTTTAACAAGGTAGTAAAATCTGAAACTAAAATTTGACTACAACCCTAGCTCATGCAAAACTAGGTTTTCATGAAAAAAGGAAAATTTCAAGCAATTTCTAACAAAGTAAGCATGTAAATACAATGAAAATGAATTGTAAATGATGAATTTATGTATCTTGGATCAGATCTAATGAAAATAACATAAATTAATTTAAATTAGCTGTCAATTAATTCAAACTTTACAAAAATGCAAGCCTAATATGCTAATATTTGCAATTTTTTCAATTTTTTCATTTTTTTTGTAATTTTTCAAATGCAATATTGAAAATAATGAATTGAATGATAATGAATATCATATTTAATGCAAAAATTAGAGAATTAATTAAATATAATTGAATGGATGCAAACTATATCAAAAATCAAACCCTAGAATGCAAATTTTTTCAATTTTTTCAAATATATCAATTTTTTTCTAAATTTTTGGATGCAATAAAATGAATGAATGCAAATATATCAAAAAACACTTAGCTAGGTGCCAAAAAGTTCAAAAACATGGGTTCACCAAAATGTTTAATATGAAAAGGGGGATGATGGAATGTGGTTGTTTTAGTTTGAATCCTCCTTTCCACAAAACATTCCAAGGGCTTTTCAACCAAGTGCTTCTCCTATCGAGAGGAGATTCATCTATCAAATTGGGTTTCCACTCGGTTTTCTTCTAGGAAATTTAGAAGTTATCACACAATGTTGCTAATTAATGTTTTAATTCTCTTAAAACCCTAATTTAAGTAAAAGGATAATCAAATCTGCAAATTACGACAAATGCTACTAGAATCAGACAAAGGGTAGAGAACCTTAACTTGATGTTTTTTTATGTCTGGAAAATGGAAATATCAAGGACAATGATGATGGTGTCCTAGTCCAAGGTACATCTTTTTCTATAGATTCTCGATCTACTTCCGGAACTAAACTCTATTGTATCTTCAGTTTCCAGTGATCTGACAGTGGAGGACAATGTTGATGGAGCCCTAGTCCACTAAAGGATATTCTTTTGGATGTCAGAAGCTCTACAAAATCTGATGATAACTATCCAGTCTATTTTTGTGGCTTCAGATGTAGAGGACAAGGTTGATGGTGCCCTAGTCCAAGTAGGCTCCTCCTTCAGGATTTGAAATCTCCACAGTGTCCTCTTGCTCCCTACGACTCCACTTCTTCTGCTTTCACAAACTGTAACCTGCAATCACAAGGAGTGTGGGAGGGGGTTGTGGTGTTTAGAGGCTTGCCTCAGTCAGACCTCAGAGAGAAATTCAAGTCTTCTGAGCATCGTTGTTAGAGAGAGAGTGTGTATCCTTGTGGGATAGAGGTAAAAATACAAATGATAATGATGATAAAACACAATAAATGTCACCTTGATCATGAAGCTCTCATGGAAGGAAGATGCTCTTCAATGCCATGAGGAGACTTGATGAAATCCAACATGCAAAAACAAACACAATAACAATGTTATGCTCTACAACACAATAAAAATCACAAGTATGCCAATAGCTCACAATCATAAACATCTTTTCTAGTCTCTAAATGATAACCTACACATGTTTATATATTCAACTACTATGATTCCCACCAAGTTTGTAATTGAAACTTATGATGTTGGCCTAGAAACCAAATAATGGCCACAAACCCAACATTTGAATTTAGGGCAGACCCAAAAGAGGGATGGACTAGGGCGTTAGCACCCTTATCCACCCCCTGTCTTTGTTCAAGGATCATCAAATTAGCACCCCCTAGGTCCTATTTGTCACAAGACCCAAGGGTTTTCTCATCGGGAGTCTGAATTATCATGCAAGATGCTCTAAATGCAATCTAAAGATCTAAGAGATAAACCTTAAAGGAAAAAGCCCCCAAAAGTGCATTTTTCCGACATAAAAAATCCCTAACTCAATCTTTTTGCATATGTGGATATTAATTTATGCACATCAAAAATTAGATTTACAATTAGTATGAATGCTTTAAAACCATGGATGAAAATAGATTTAATGAATGCATACACTCAAAAGAATTAATCTTGCTAGCCAAAATAATACTTAACATTTTTTCAATCACTAGTCTTCATAGCCTTAAATGAGTATACAACATTCTTTCAACACTAATGGGCATGAGAAAAACTACAACTACAACTTGACACCAATTTTATCTATAGAATTATGATCCATGGTAACCAACACTATGGCCAACCAATATAACCTAAATAGGCATATACCTACAAATTAGTTGGCATCCATGGTATTGACCAACATAGGCTCTTTACATAGACACTCTCTACCACAACACATTGATTGCCTAATGGATACTTAAATTCTTATGTAAACAAGGAATACAAATTATTCACAAGGCACATGACTCTTTAAGGTCTTTGATAAATGTATACACCTCTAACATTAGTTTTAGCACCATCTATGTCCATTTTTAAATTTAAAACTAATGCAAATACTGTTAGTTCATCTTACCTACCTATAGTTCCCTACAAGATTCCCCAATTTCAGATTCCACTCCAATGATATTTGCATCCCTAAAGATATCACTATTCTCAGTTTACATGGTATCAATTTAAGTTACTTAAATGATGACAACTACCACAACTCAAATATCAACCACATAAGATGTGATACAAATGACAGCACTAGGATCCAAACTGGATGAAGCAAATGAGTTAACAAGATAGGTTTTAATAAAATCTAGAAATGCAAATCCATGAGATTTAAACTAAAGTTACATATGACAAAGCAATATGGAAGGTGAAGAGGTGGTTGAAGAAAAAGGAAAATCATCAAGCCATTACTATATTGTTAAGTTAGAGAGAGAAACTTTAAAAGTATATAAGAAGCAAAAAGGGATAATTTAGATGCCATCAATGATAAACACAATCTTAGATATGAAAATAGATTGGGTTCAATTTTTTATTAAAAAATAAAGAGTTGAAAAAGAGGTATATGATAGAAATTCTAAATAAATTGATAAAAGAAGTGGTTAGTCAATTGCAGATCAATTGCATGAGTAGTTGAAGTATGATAGGTAATCATAGATGTATGTTGGCAAGGTCAAAGGAAAAATTAGAGAGAAAGAAGAAATGGTAATGGGCTTTGTTGGTTTTAAATCTTGTTTTAGGTCATAAAGATGTAATCTAGACTAAGGTAAATGACTTTAAGAAGATATTTTTAAAACAAATGGAATCTATAGGAAAGGAAGGAGGTAAATCTATGATGGAATTTTTCCTAAAGAATGCCACTATATAATTTTTTATGAGCACTTGTATAATGTGTCAAGTGATATAAAATAAATAGTCAAGACACTGATCTATATATTAGGATCATTAATGCATAAAATATCTATGTGGACTACCAAGAATGTAGAGTATAGAAGATTGATAAATCTCTAGTTTAGTACATAAATAAAGACTTGAGAACTTGGGATGTGTTGAGGATGAGAGGATATATGTCAATCTTAGATATGCCAAGCAATTTTGTTAAATTCCCTTAATCCTAGGTCCATAAACCATGCTAATGGAATGATTTTGTCTTAACTTAACCAAGTTTAATATAGTTGACTTTTTAAACAAGTTTGTAAAAACTTCAACCATCTAACATTATACAAATTGATCAAATGTGAATGATAAATTTTCAACTATTATTAGTGGCTTAATGGGATTAATGAGTAGATTTCAAGTAGTAGGTCATCTACATCCTTTTAAGTCATCTATATCCTATTTTTTAAAATGTATTTAGGACATAATTAAAATGTAAAACCTAAACCATCAACCCTAAACCCTTAACCCTCAACCATAACCCCTAACCCCTAAACCCTAAACCCTTATCCCTTAACCCTAAACCCTTAACCATAAACCCTAAACACTAAACCCTAAACCCTAAACCCTAAACCCTTAACCATATACATCCTCTTACGATGGGTCTTAAGTAATTAAATCCCCTTAATAAATGTCATCTAAATCCTAGGTCCATAAACTATGCTAATGGAATGATTTTATCTTAAGTTGACCAAGTTTGATATATTTATCTTTTTAAACAAGTTTGTAAAAACTTCAACCATATAACATTATACAAATTGATCAAATGTGAACCATTGGGACTTTAGGGTTTTGTTTCAATTCAGTTTAGGGTTTTCTTTTTTGTGTAGGGTAATTATTTTTAGGTTTCCAATTCAGTTTAGGGTTTTTTTTTGTGTGTAGGATAGTTGGTTTTAGGTTTCCAATTTAGTTTAGGTTTTTTTTTTTTGTGTGTAGGATAGTTTTTTTTTAGTTTTCTTTCATATGAGGGTTTATATAGTTTTGAAAGATTGAAATCAAATTTAAAACTTAATACATATAAAAATAAAGAAAAAAAACTTCAAATAAAAACTACAAATCACAAAAAAAATAAAGAAATGTGGAAAAATCCACTCACCTAGACTTTTGATGGCTGAAAATGGTGCATTTATACTTGAGATCCTATTCTGCACTTCTCACTGTCACTGGGAGAACATGAGCACGTAGGCAATTTTTAAAAAATTTAATAGTTTTCGCAAACAAGATCTCATTTCTTGGTGCTAGGTTCGAGATCCCGCTACGTAATGGGATCCCATCTTAGATTTTAGGCTTGGGAACCCGATCCATAATGGGATCTCATTTTGTAAAAAATAGATACCATTTTGGTTTTCCTGATTTCAAGTTTTTTTCTATGTCCAAAACTTCCACCTTAAGTGGACTCAACTTTGTGCATTTACCCACATAGTCTTTCACTCTATCCCCCCAACTCTTAGATAAACAAATATGTGCTTCTTGAAAATCTTTGACCTCCTTCAAGGATGAGAGGCCATTCCAGGAATCCTCCCAAAACTTATCATTTTGACCAGTTGTCATTTCCCAAGAAACATGCTTTGTGATGAGATCTCTGTCATGCACTAAGAAATTCCATACAACTGATCCTGAAGGTATATTTTTTGAAGTAATGATTCTAAGAGGATCTCTAGAATCTAGATACTTATCCCTCAATATTTTATGCCACTTGAGATTTGCATTTGAGTAGGGTCATCCCACAATAATCGGTTACACTTTTTGGCCAAACTTGACATTGAAATCAACATTTTGAACTAAATCTTCACTTTCTGACACCTATAGCCCCTAAACCATTAGGAATTTGAGGATGATACAAACTAGTGATTTGTGAGATTTTTTTTGTAGATTCTAAATATATTTGTTTAAAAAAATTTGGAGTTAACTTGTAAAAAATTTTGTGTCTCCTTTGATAACTAGTTTTTAATAGTAAACAACATTTTTTTAAAATGATGTGTATTCCTTAGCACATAACTTTTTTTCTACAAAGGATAAAATTTTGATTCTTTTTAATTTAGATTGGTAACATCGATATATAGGGCATGCATTTAGTTTTATAATGTTTTGTAGAATATTTATTTTTAATTAATTTTTAAAGTCAAACCAATTATATAATTTAGACATAGGCGTATTCCGTAAAACATAACTTTTTTTGTATGTATTGAAATTCATTTTTATTTTTTTGTTAAAACAAGGACATCAATACCTAGGGAATAGATAGTTTTCAGAATTTTTTTCACTAATATACTAATTTTTCATGTGTGTAGAACAGAGAACTTGATGTTTGGTGAAAAACCTACATTCACAAGAAATAAAAATTAAATATAATAATAAAATTAAATATATTTAAAATTATACTTTTTGGGAAGCTTATAATAAGGACTACATATTTAAAAATCATAAAATTTAAATGAATTCATTTTGTCCCCCAAAAGGTAAATCAAATGTGGTTTTTTATTAGCATTTTGATAGGTGTAGAGGAGACTCCATTATAGGTATGGTTTAAAACTAGCAGATTATATCCAAGGGGCTTTGAATCTAAGGGGGTTTGATCAAACCCTCTTCTATTAAAATCCTTTAAATGGAACCTTTCAAGGCTTAAATCATTATATTTTCTAAAAATATGTGATTTCAACAAAAATTAGGATGTCCTAGAAAGTGCAACCCATTATTGTGGCAGCACCCAGTACATGTTCCAAACTAACTTTGCCCCAAGAACCTTATTAAGAGAAGACCAATTACGGAGGCCAACCCTTCCATCCTTTTTTGGTTAACAAATCTGCTCTTAAGAAATCAAAGTAAAAAAATTATTCTCCTCTGCTTCATTCCAGAAAAAATTATTCATGATCTAATTTAACTTCTCATAAATATTGTTTTGGATCTTTAAGCAAGCCATAGAAAAGATAGGGATAGCCGATAAAACAACTTTAGGAAGGTAATCCTCCCAACTAAGGACAACCATTTCCCCTTCCAAGAGGTAATTGTTGAGATACAATTTGAGGTTAAGTTTGCCCACAAGTTTGATCTACTAGCACTAGAAAAAATTAGTATCCCCAAATAATTCCCCAGGAGCTATTTTATCCTAAGGCCCATCCTTGTCGCAATTTCTCTTTGCTTTCTAATCTTAGTGTTAAAGAATAAAATCTCCAACTTATGCCAATTGATCAACTATCTAGAGGCTTTACAATATTTATCTAGGGTTTCCTTTTATCACCCTAGTTTTCCTTAAATTTGCCACACCAAATAACAAGGTGTCATCAGCAAATTGAAGATGAGTGGTTGCCTCTAAATTTGGGGCCACGTTAATCCCTTTCCAATTACCTTGACTAGCTTCTCTCTGAATGCTTTGTCCCAAAGCCTCCGCCACAATTATGAATAATAAGGGAGATAGGGGGTCCCCCTATCTAAGACCACTGGAGGACTTTAAAAAATCACATAGGCTACCATTGACTAGGATGGAGAATCTTGGAGTGGAGATAAAACTATCAACCCACATGATCCACCCCTTATAGTATCCAAATCTCTCGAGAACTTCCAATAGAAAACCTCTATGGACCTGGTCACATGCTTTCTTGCTATCTAGTTTAATCATCATTCTTTCCACTCTGCATTTTTTAACTGTGTATTGCCTCAAGAGCAATGGATCTACCTGGGGTAAAGCCATTTTGCTCTTCTGCAAGAAACAAGGAAGAAGAATCTTTATCCTATTTACTATTGTCTTCTAAAGGATTTTATATACTGTATTCCATAATGATATCAGTCTAAAATCATCCATTGACTCCACTTCATTTTTCTTTGGAATTATGGCCACAAAGTTATTATTAAGATCCTTCAACATTGTAGGTTTCCTTCTTAACTCCTCTGTAGCTGCCACCACATCCAACCCCACAATGTTCCAAAATTTCTAAAAAAGAGTTAGACACAGGGCTTTATCTAGGGCTAATTGAAAAGTCACCTTACTAATTCCTTCCTCTGAGAGTTCACCATAAAGAAGTTTATTTTACTCTTGTGTACTTTAATTCTTGGGATTTTCTCTAAAATTTATTCCTTCAACTAGTCACCAATTAGAACTTCCCTATTCAAAAGATCCTTGAATAAGTTGACATCCACTTCCCCAATATCCTCTACCTTGTTAACTTCTTCACCAATGTTGTTCTTTATAGAAGTGATTATGTTCAAGCTTCTCTTGACTTTAGTGGTATTATGAAAAAACTTTGTGTTTTTGTCTCCTTCCTTTAGCCAATATTCCTAGGACTTTTGCCTCCAGAATATCTCCTCTCTTTCTAGGACCTCTTCATAGGCCTTTTTAAACTCCCTCTCCTTTCCAAAGCTTTCCTAATCCATACTCTGTGCAACTACCACCTCATTTAACTTCTCCGTTTCTCCTTCTAGTTGAACCTTTTCCTCAAAAATATATTTTAAGTGATTTATTCCATTCCTTCAACTGAATTTTTAAGAAACTTAATTTCTTAAAGAGAGAAATTGCTTTGAACCCTTCCAGACTGGGGCCTGAGTCCACTAGTGTCTGATTTTCTCCTCAAATTCTTGATCTCTCAATCACATCTTCTCAATTTTAAAGGAATTACTCTTAGGCTTCACATATAAGAAAATGTTTAGTCAAACTAGAAAATGATCTGAGTCCGGGGAGAGCAGTATAATTGAATCAAACAACATTGTTGAATCTTTCCATTCACCACCCACAAAAAAATGATCCAGCCTCACTGCTGTATTAGTAAACCTTTGCTTCCTATCTGTCCATGTGAAGATCCCTTTCTTAGGAACAATGTCTTGGATGTGATTGTCATTGATAAATGCTTGAAAATCAATTTACACTTGGGTAATTCTTGGAAAACCTCCTCTCTTGTCCTCGAGATCAAGCATAGCATTGAAATCACCCCTAAGATTATACTCTCTTCTCCTAACACTTGGAGAGTAGCTGTAATCTGCTCCCAAACTACCTTTTTTTATTTGTTCTAATCAGACCATAAATGTTGAGTAAGAAAAAGATATTGTTATCTACTACTAATTTGATACTACAAAACTGCCAAGCCTCATTACTCTAAATCCCTTCAAATTTTACCAGGAAGGGGTTCCAAATGATTCCTAGACCCCCAAAGGCTCTTGAAGTAGGAACAAACACCCCAAGCCATTGCCTCCAACACTCCATCAGCTTCTCTGTTTATTCTTTAGATAATTTGGTTTCTTGTAATAAAGAAACATCTAGTTTTCTCAAATCAATTTGGTGTTTGAGCACACCAAATTGATTCCCATACCTTATTACTCTGAATCCCTTAAACTTTTACCATTAAGGGGTTCCAAATGATTCCCAGATCCCCAGAGGCTCTTCAAGCAGGAATAAACACCCCAAGCCATTGCCTCCAACACTCCATCAGCTTCTCTGCTTCTTCTTTAGATAATTTGGTTTCTTTTAACAAAGCAACATCGGTTTTGTCAAATCAAGGGCATTCATGCCCCTAACATTCCAATAAATGAGCCTCATGGCTCCTCGAGAAGGGTAATACCATTTCTATCACTCATTTGCTACCTATTTTATAGGCTTCCTAAAATTAGAAAAATTCCCCTTTCATTATACTTATGGATGTCCATACCCTATTCCAAAGCGCCCATTTTTGCCCAAGCACGGAGGATGCTGGCAAAATTTGTGGAATTTGGCTTTACACTCGCCAATTGCATTTGCTTCAAAGTATACAACAGTAGTATCCATAAGTCTGAAATTGATACCATATCTAGGTAGATAAGATAGAAGAAGGAATTGGGCATCTTGACTTCTTTGTAGAGGAAGAGAGACATTTTTCTGATACTTCTTTGCAATGAAATATGCAGATGATTAATGTCTGACCTCTGACATTCTATCTTTTTATTTTGGCAGGTTCCAATATGCATTGCTGGGAACAATTTTGGCTGATTTGATTTCTTCGGTTTTGTTTGTGGGGCTGAAGGTTTTTGGATACCCACTTGGGTTCAGACATTCCATGAGGCTCAAAGGGTCCTTGTAGTATTATAATAGCCACATGCTTTCTCGGGGTATTAAGGCCCCCTAAAGTTTCAAGCCTTGTATCTTTTAGGTGAAGGAAACCTCTTCTGGTTTTGCATTGTATCTGTATCTTTTGGGGACTTTTTGAAAAGGAGGTGATGGCTTTTGCTATGGAGCTACTGGCACAAACATCCACAGCTGGTTGCTTGGTAAAAGTTTTTGATGTTTGCATTCTGGCATATTTTGGCAGTAAGAAAGAAGTCACAGATGCTCCATGTTTAGCTCTTAATACTAATACAGGTAACGAGCCTAACACTTCTATTGTGATTTTATATTTGATTTTGGATGTCTCAAGTTGGAGCCATGGAATATTGGATGTGGGAAATTAATGCTCGGTGTCTGTATTTACTTATGAATTTGTGTTGCTGTGGTTCTAATTTTAATTATCCTTAGGAATTTTTTTTTGTCTTTTTTAATAAGTTATCTAGTGGGGTTATATTCCAAAAGCATGGTGGACTATTCAGGAATGTGGTCACAACCCTCTGGATCTTTTGAGGGGCTTTTGCATTTTTATTTTCTTGTAGATTTTCAGTGCTTTTAAACCCATTCAATTTGTTATACATTGTTTATTTTCCAATGCTTAGTTGTCTTCCTTGGATGCTTGTACGTTCACTCTGAATCCACATTGTGGAGATATGTTAAAGATTTTGATTTGGGTCTGCAAATCTGCGTATTTTTTTCGTCAGTCTTATGTTGTGATTCTTGTGCCTTTTCCTCCATTATTTATTTTAAAAACTTTCTGACCCATTCGTAAAACAAATAATTTTCTTAAGCTTGAGATCTCTAAACTCTGAGTAGAAGGGTATGTCTTAACCTTCAACTTAGTGCCTCTCTTGACATTATGTTTTTTTATATCCTATCCTGCAGCTTTTTATTCTTTCTATTGATGGATATGTTGACCGGATCAAAATTCGCTCTGTAAATGGATGTGATACTTTAACTTCTATGAAATGTTTTGGATATATTTTTTATAGATAAATGGATATTATTCATCTTCTATTGCTAATAGTTTGGATACTTGCTTATGGAAGGTAGTTTGAGGGATTGTTTTGCCTTCTTATGTTTGTAGTGCATTGTGCATTTAACATGTGCAGATTGAAAACTTTTTGTTTTATCTCAAGCAAACAAATTTTGTAGATTTCATTTTTATATGTATAGAGCTTTATTGAGCACATTTTGTGTGATATGGAATCAAAGTTCCTGGGGTATATTCTAAATATATTCTTCAAGAGTGTATATGAGCTCTTGAGTCCTATTTTCTTGCTAAACTGACTCTCACAGTTTTCATATTCCTTACAAGTTCAAGATTCCCATGTTTTTTTATCTTGGTATGGAGCCATATTTACCTTTTATTTCCATTTATCCTTCTATGGTGTCTCATATCTAATGAAACTTGAGGAAATTTGCATCATGGATACAGTTGTTTGCATATATAGTACATGCCTTCTCTTTTGTTTGAATTCAATTCAGACTTCATTATGTGCTGACTGCTTTTATGTGCTGTCTCGCTGTGATCCTAAAATATGTACTTTACTACTTTGAGTAATCATGGTTGACAAGTTCCATAGAGATCCTCTTTGTAACTTTTTCATGTATACTATTTTCATGCAATTTGTAGCTGTTTTGTTTCTTATATGGTTATATAGTTTGATGTTTGTATAAATTAGGTGCCACAGTAGTGTGGCATTTATTCTTTAGCGCTCTTTGTTGTCTTTTTAAATTTGTTTTGTGCATAAGTAATATTATATGTTATTGCAGGATTTACATTATTTCAATCTTAAGCTTTTCATTGAATCATGTTATCATAAACCAAAATTTCCTTTTGATATGTTTGTAATCCAACATCTGAAATCATGTACTAAACTATCTATCTATTTGTGTATCTGTCTATCTATCTCTCCCATGTTTTTTTAATGATATAAATGAGCATTATTGTAAGCAGAAGCTGAATGTTTCAATCTGTCTTGGGCTGCCTTGATGAATGGTTCTGGCGTAATAAGCATTGGGAGTCTCTTGATTGTCATAGACATCGTTTAAAAATATTTCTCATAACAAATCATATAGGTGTATAAGTGATTTATTACAGGGAACTCATAAGATTCTGTACATTTAATTTATCTCTAGAAATTAAATAAAAATTATCTAGATTTTTATGTAACAAGGCTTATCTAAAAAATGAACTAGGCTTAATTTATTGGAAATATTTTACTGTGATGAATTGAGGTCTAAGGGAACATGAGGTTCCATATTCAAGTTACAGCAATAATTTTTACTATTTTTTATTTGAAAATTATATGTTGGTTAAACTAAGCTTAAAACAATGTATTGATAATATGATGTTTTTTTGGAATAAGAAGTAGCAGATATGGTGGGAGGTCCATATTGCCATAAAGAAGAATTAAATAAGGGTTCATGGAGTGCAGAAGAGGACTACAAACTCATCCAATACATGCATAAGCAAGGCCCTGGTAATTGAAGTGTGCTTCCAAAAGTTGCAGGTACTCTTGTTTAGATTTGTATTCATATAATATGTAATGTTTACTTAATTTATATTGCATTCATCAGTTAAATAATCAATGCTAAATTTAGATTTCATCTGCATAAAAAAATTTGTAAATAATACTCCACTTAATCTTTAAAGCCTATATTTGTATAACATACTAACCTTCTATAATATTGCAGGCTTATTGAGATGTGGGAAAAGTTGCAAGCTACGTTGAATCAACTATTTGCAACCTAATAGAAAGCGGGGGAAATTTTCTGAAGAAGAAGAAAAAGCAATATTATTCTACTATGGCAGGCTTGGAAAGAAGTAATTTCAATTTTTTTTCATCTTCAATTTTTTTTAATGTGGGAAACTGTTCTAACATAAATGTTTTGATTAGGTGGTCAGATATAGCGAAGAAACTACCTGGACGGACAGACAATGAAATAAAAAACCATTTAAATACCCTTCTGAAGAAAAGATTCAAAACACCATCCCACACGTCTGTTACTCCTGCATTATCTTTATACTTTGCTTCTCTCGATGCCCAAGAAAGAATAGGCCTAGATACTTGTTGAACCTTGCTCTTAGAAGAAATTATAACCTCGGCCTTAATTCGCTAAGCTCTCCACTCCAATCCAATGAGAGGGTAACAGGTTCCATGGTATCAAATTTTGTTTCTCACCAAAAATATGAACATCCACCATCATATACTACTAAAAGTTTAAATGAGCATTTCAAATGAGCATTTTATCCAAGAAGATGAAGTGATCCCATATTCAACAAATTTTAATGCTGAAATTCTTAATCAAAGTGGTAATAATAAATTGCTGCCAACAGAACATGAATCTGATTCCCTCTACAATATGGTATCAAGTGCATACAATGGGTGTGATGAAGCACCAGCAGATATTCATCCTCCTCCTTTGCTATACACAAATGCCCATGCAGCATCAAGTCCAGAAGAGATTTGGAGTAATTTTATAGATTTTTCAAATGATCTCAAGGAAATAGTAAGAACTCCAACATCCACAGATTTCATGAATATGGGAGATGACAAAGATTGCTGGAGACATATGAGTGATTTGATCTATGTGCATGCATATTGTTATGTATTTTGTAGTAATGTTTTTTTTCTTCATTTTGGCAACGGGAGTTGGTCAAATGATGTCCTTACATGGGAGAAATGCAGCACAAATGAACTTGCTTGCCCAAATCTGTAAGACCAATTTATAATTTCTTTTAATGACATTTATTTAACCTGATCAAGCATCATTTAGTAACAAAGAAATCAGCATATGAGCTATATTACATTTTGTGAAATAAATTTGGTCAGTATCTATATTATGCAATTAAAAATCCTGCAGCAGAAAAATGTCCAAAAATATAAAAAAAATAAATTAGAGTAAACTGAGATTATATTAAATTTGTATGGCTGATTTATAAGAAAATGCTCTAAAGAGATGAGGGCAAGGACAACTTTAACATAATATATATTTTTTTTGTTGGATACGCAAGGTGAAGTTTGAATACTTTACTATGCCTACAAACCTACTATGTGATGTTCTTTCACTTGCATTTTATTATGCTCGAATAAACTCAACTGGGTGACATGAAGAATTCTGCTATAAATTATCAAATGTCTAGTTAGCCGATAGGCTTTTATATGTGAGCATTATAGTGCTCAGAATTGTCTCACGCCGTAAAAAAAAATTTTAAAAAATCATGCTGGAAATTTTTCTAAACCAGTCGGTTGTTCCTATCGGTGTATTCCTTGAACCTTGTATGGGTGCAAGTGCTAGTATACTAGTGTTGTGTAAATTTTCATAACTAGCACTTGCACCCATAGGAGGTTCAAGGAATATGCCAATAGGAACAACCGACGAGTTCAGAAAATTTTCTGGCAATTGTTTTACGGCATGAGACAATTCCAAGCACCATAATGCTCACATATAAAAACCCATCGGCTAACTAAGAGCAGACAGTTTTGTACAAAATAACCATATCTGGAACTTCATATCTAGAACTTCATGGTTAAGTGAAGGCATATTATATCAGATCATCTGTCCTCGGCAATTGTAACAACCTTCTGCCATACGATGATTTTTTGAAAAGGTGGGTGAATTTGTTTATTCTCGCAGCCAGAAAATATCTTCAGATAGGTGAACAAATTTATGTCATGGAGGGAGTCGTGGTAGAGGAGGTGGCTGGGCATGTTTGATGAGGAAGAAAAATATCTTTTGGAGGGGTTAGGGATTGTTAAATGCGGAGAAAATATCTGACGGTCATTGATGTTTTGGGGGAGTTTGTGAGGAAACAGGGTGGTCGGATTTGCTTGAGCATTTGAAGGAAAGAGTAATGGAATGCCTGGGAGTGGATTGCTTCTTTCGTTTCAGGAATGTTTGCAAGGACTCCAATAGTTTGTTGTCATTAGAACATTTCAATTCCATTGCAAGGAACAACCAGCCATAGCTCATTCTCTGTCCTTCCAATACCCAACTACCCTTGCTCATCTATTCCTCCTTCACCCACACTTGGTGAATCATTTCTTTATCTTTCATACCTCATAATTGCCCTGCCAGTTTTAGGGGATCGACTTCTGGGCTTCTATTGGTAGACATTCAAACCCATTTCTTGTATGGCTATTCTTCTCCATTGCTATATGTCTGCGATCCACTAAGCTAAACATGTTTCAGGCTGCCTGGAATGGCTTATGTGAGTAGTGTTATGGCCAAGGCTATTTCACTAGTGGGAACTAAAAGGGATGAATATAGCGTCATGGTGATAGGCAGGGGCAGCAGCGATAGTATTTAATTAGAGGTGTATAACTCAGCCAGCAAGTCATGGAAAGTTGCAGGTACCATTCCAGATGTGGTTATAAGAAACGAAAACATGTTCTTCTACAGGGGCTCTTTGTTCTATATGACTGATAGTGGGGGCGTGATGGCCTACAACATTTAACATAGAACTACTGCAACTGTGGCTATAACATCCCAAAGTAAAGAACAGAAATAGGGGAGAAAAATCGCATGAGGATAGAAGGAAATAGCACAGAAAACATAGGAAGAAGAAAGGGAAAATGGTTGAAAGCAAATCACTCAGGCGAGCATATCAAATTGAAAGATTTGAGGAGAGTTGAAGGGGAGTGCAAACAGAAAACAAAAAAATTGCCTTCCAAGGAATTGATCCAAGGCCATGGAGGAAATCTTCTTTTTCGTAAAAGGTATTTGCATCACTTATTTGTTTTTCCAACACAAAACTTAGATCTGCCTGTTGCAACTATATTCACCATAGAAAAAAAAAATGGTAAACCCTTGTGTTGTGTTTTTATAAGATATGCCAAAGTTTATTTCAACTCAAGATATTCTCATTGCCCCTTTCCTTGAATGCATTTACCATGCAAAACTATTTTATTAATTCTTTATCAAAAAGGGTTTTCAAAGAAAGATCATGAGTTATGATTTTTAAATTTAAGCAAAACAGGGGGGTCCGATCTTATAGAGAATATTAAGGGTAGCCATATACAGAAAAATGGGATACAATGATAGAGATTGAAGAGATCTAGTCCCATGGAACTCTTTTGTTTTATGTCGACTTCTCTGAAAATATTTTGATTTCAACTCTTCTCAAGAATATTGAACGCCCTATTGTTTTGGTCATTACTGCCACTTTCTACTAAATAACCAGCCTTGTGGAATCTGTCGAGTTAAAGAATGTTATGGCACCAGAGTACCTTAGATTTATCGATCTGTGTTTGTGCATTAAAAATTGGTCATCAAAATCTCTCATTAGGAAAATCTGTTCCACAACACAAGGATCTAAGGGAACTATTGTAGGAGGAAAAACAATTAAGTTTGCCTTTTTGTAAGTCTTTTTAACATTTTCTTTTGTTATGTTAATATGGTAGACAATATGTAAAAACTCAGGCTATGAGTAGACTTGCAATTCCATTTGTCGTACTTTTCTTAGAATTTATGTGTCCTTTGTGTATCATGACCGATTGGAGTCATTGGAGTTATTACACAACTGATCTAACTGACAAAGGGCAATTTTTAATAAATTTACACTATCATCGAAAGTTTTAGTCTTGTAGATCACATTTTTCATATTTTCTATTTTAAATTTATACTTCAGTGTTTCAGTCGATTTTGTATACCATGTTTGGTTAAATGAAATGAGCTTAGGTCTTGGATATTGAGTCCTCGTGCATGGCCTTGAACTTATAAAGGCTAAGGATGCACATGAGAAGACCTGTCCATCTGTGGGACGTCAAGTTATCCATCTGCGGTGTGTCAATTCGAGCATGTTTGAGTCTCCTCGTCTAATTGAGAAGTGTATTTGATTCCCTATGGTGCCATCCCTTCGAGCATGCATGGGGACATTCCATTTGATTTACACCCTAGTGTCTTGTACCCTTGTAGTCATGAGTAGTACCTGACATTACATTTGATGAGCATCTCTATGTTATGACTTTGGCTATATGCATTGATATTTGTGTCTGCTCCATGATTGATGTGAGTGTTGGCCATCATGTATACCCTTATCTGGTTACTTCTGTTTGGGCCTTATGACTATCTCCGAGCATGATGGGGTGGTCTCTTATGAGTCCACATGGTTGGGAGGTGTTGCCACCGCCATTGGGGACAGATGTACAGGTTATTGGAGCACCAAATTGGAGATGTTCTCACTCTCCGTTACCCTATATGTTGTCATACCTATTCAGTTATTGTATCACATTCATGGCTATGCCATTGATCTTGTATGTTCTCTTATGTAAATTGTGCTCTCTTGAGAAAGAAGATGTAATCATGACTTAATGAGAAGAAATTTGATGTTGTTTCATATTTGTCTTATGGATTCTAGTGTGAGTATCGAATTCACTTGTACTATGATGATTTTGGATTCATGTTTATAATCTGGTATGGGTTATAGGAACATTTGGGTTGGTGTTTAAAATGAACATAGTTTATTAATGTTTCTCTGGAGAGTGATTTAGTTCTCTCCTGTGGGTTGTGTATTCGGCCATACATGGCCATGAAAGTTGTCAACATATTGAATTGGCAACCGTTTCATGTGTATGTTATCCTTTTATGTCAAAAAAAATATTCTGGTTATCTTTTAACTCTTACCCTTCAGGGTCATGGGGTGGGATGTTACATCTGGTATCAGAACCAAGTTCACACACTAGGAGCTCTAGTGTACTTGAGCCTTCTATGTTTCATTGTGTTTGGCATGTGTGGCGTGAGCTTGTTATATTGTTTTTATAGTCTTGATTACTTTCATGCCTTAGCATAGCATTAGCGGGTTAAGTTACAACCTCGTGCTTAGAAATCGTAGAGGAAATAGCCTCCTTGGCCTTACCTTACTCAATGGGACTTGAGTGTTAACCTTAGTTGAGAGTTTCCCATGGTTAAGAATGATCATTCTCCCATGTTATAAGATGAGGGTAGGAATGTTCTACCTTGTATGTTCATGGGTTGAAGGTAACGTGAGTTGCCTAATTACCCTTTCTCGAATATGCTCTTCTTGTATCTTCCTTTATGTTGCTAGTGAATGAAATGACCCTAATTAGTCATGGATTGCTCTTGTAATTCCTCTTTGTATTATAGATGTAAAGGATGGTAGGATGTAGCTGTTTGCAGATGTGGACAGATTAGTTTGATTGCTCCATGCTCTCTTGTAAGTGTTGGATGATTGCTGATTTTTCATATGACCTCTTAATATGCTTGAGTTTTTACCATTTATCTACCTTGATAACATATGGAAGTCATTGGAATACTAATGGTGCCTTAAACTTTTCCTTAGTAGAATTTGCATGTTTTTATAATGAATATTGGATGGCATATAATGTCTTGACTTGAGATGAAATTTATCTTTCTCTCCTCTTCTTAGTTGTCAATAGTTGGCAAGATGCTAGATTGATGGCTTATGGATTTAATTAGTAAGTTAAAGTTATAATAAGTAAAAGAATTAGTGTAGGAGACCTGAGATTTGTTATGGTTATACATTGAAAGTGATTACATGCTTATTAGTGCCTCCTTACTTAACAAGTTTACATGAGAATGATAATTGCTTAGTGGATATATCTTGTTGTTGAAAACTGATCTTCTCCCTTACATTGTGGACTTGAATGAGATCTTATAGATGAATTCTTGTATTTAATGCAAACTGAAAATAATGCATGTAGGGTAGTAGGAATGTTGCATATCTTGCTTGATAAGCTATTGCATGCCTTGACATAGCCATGGTTACTTAAGATTATATGTATGGTTTTGAACATGAATGGATTAGAGTTCCTTAAACAAACCCATTTCATTATTATTATGAGCATTTGATTTTTTTTTGTGAAAAATGTTACTTATGTTTATGCATTGATGTAAAAGTGATAGTGATGATGCTATACATGTTAATACACTATTGTGTTATGTTTATAGAATTGTAAAGTGAATTTATGATGTTACGAGTAATGAGTTGCCCTTGTGAAAAGAGAAAATTAGTATGGATGTTTGGGAGTACTTATTTTTGGGTAAAGTTGTATATTTTACATCATGTTGCATAGTCATATGTGGGCTATGGTTATGTCTGGATAAGAGAAATTGTGATTGTATTCCCCATTATGTGAATATCCATTGATGTATTCCTGTTGAGTGTTGTGATTAACTAATGCTTGAGATGTGTGCACCTAGGATGGTGATATTGTGTACCCATCCACGAAGGATATATATGGATTATGTGTATGGAAGAAAACCATACCATGTGTGTTTTTTTGTTGTCATCCTATTGACTCCCAACCCAAGGGTTATTGATAGGTCAATATGTGGAGGGTAGTAGCAGCAACAAAGTTCCTTGGGAGGGAATTGCATGGTGTACGCATAATAGTGGCACGAAATGATAGTGATCATTTCAACCTCCTGGGAAAGTACTCACTACTCCCCCTCATTAATGGACCAAACACTTGGTTCATACATTGTTAGCCTAGTCTCCACATTTCTTGAGGATGATTTTAGTTTGTGGTATAAGTACCTATGACAGCTATGATCTTATCTTGATGTGATTGTTTTGGATATGATGCCACCCCCCACTGGTGTTCCGACACAATGCTGGTGAGGATGCCATGTCACTGATGGTAGAGAGCTGAGCTCAAGGACACGATGCCACGTATGTAATGCCCCATCATGCAACCCTAGAGATAAGTCAACTAAAGCAGTAAAAAGACAAAGAATTTTTTTTTCTTTAAAATAGAAATATTGTTAACAAACTATAACATAGCCTGATTCAGTAAGTTAACCATCTCTAGGGATAACATGACTACATTATTGAAATTAAGCAATGTTCAACCATATACAAAAACTCATTACTACACATGAACACGATCAAAATAACCATGGATTGTTCTAAGTCTAAATACATCAATGAACACATACACACTTTTTGTAATGCTTATCTCTGAAGATATTGATAGGTAACAATAATGAAATTAATTGCATGATAGCTACCATTTACAAATCTTAACTTAGTAATGCTCAGATTATATAATAGAGTATATCACATCCATCGTAATTGAAATGTTAGATACATCATATCAATTTTAAAATTATACATGTATACCCATTTATCTTGGTGCCAGATGATCATCCATATGCCAATTGGAAGGTGCTTACTTAGGTTCTGAGTCCTACGTGGCTAAGATCTCATACTGCACATCTAAAGAAACATTAGTCCTTATTAACAACACAATACAAATATCAATTACATCAATTGACAAGCCTAAGGCCCTAAGGGGCCGACCTAATGTCTCAGGGGCTCATTTGAGATGGCCTTGCCTACATACATGTAGCGCAAAGACTTCGTAGTTCAGGACATGATCTTGCAACCACAGAATGGTTATATATATATATATATATATATATATATATATATATATATATATATATATATATATATGTCAAACCAAGTGTGAAGGGGTCATCAAACATTCCATAACTAGACAACTTCATAACAAGTAAAAAGATACCCTTTGCAATAATAAACAACAATTGATCACTGTCTCAACTAAGACTTGTAACACTTTGCGTCCTATAACAAAATACAATCATCAGGAATAATTACATGATATAAGATAATTACCATCTTAAAATTATTACACTAAAATCATTCAAGTTATATTTTCCATACTTCCTATAAACTTATCAAGATCTATCATCTACTTTTATCTAATCAATTCAACAATAGTTATCAAGATTAAAACAAAATCTAAAATCACTACTCTTTCTTTACAACGCACATGCATGACCAAAATACTTTATCATAAGAACACTCTAATTAATATACCTACTCTCCCATTCCATTATGATTAAGCTATAAATAAGTAATTGTTTAACATGAACCATTATCCAGTAATCATAATGATAATCTCACCTCTACCTTAGAAATGCATCAAGCTCATCTAGCACAAATCAAATATTACCTAACTTGGTATAGAATCTTTGAATCTATGTGATACAATTATCTATACATAACTTTTACAAAGGTCTCTCAAATGATAACAAGTTAGCACTTCTACAATTTATTGTCATAAGAAAATACCAAACCTCTATCTTAAAATCAATGAATATCCACTAGCTTTTTAAAGAATACTCAATTAGCCACTAAGGTCTTGCATCATATAATAATTAGGGTTTTCAAAATTTTATTTCCAACCTATCCTAATCTGATATAGTTTGAACATTGTACTAATCAACAATGGATAACATGTATCCAAAAATAATTTAATACTAACACAAAATAATTATATACTTCCAACTACTAATATTAATTTCATTTGTTCTATTTCATGAACCCATAACCTATATAAGGATTTCTCTATAATTTCTTTAGATCCCCAACTCTAATTTTCTCGAAAGAGTAAAAATAATTATTCTATTTTACTACACATGATAAAAAAAAAAAAGGCAATCCTAAGAATAATACAGTTCTAATGACCATTCACATTATTAAAGGACAATTATAATGCACAACTTCGTATCACTAGACCCCACCCCTAAATCTAAACTCAAACTTCTCTTAACTCAGAGAAATAAATAATACCCAACAGTCTTTTCTAGATGTGAGCTTAATATAAGTACTTAAAAATGAAAACCACTACCACAAAGGTTTACAGAGTCAATATATATACAACATCAAAAGTGCATACATTTATATAAATGAGAATATCATCGCTTAAATAAATTCCAAAAGACCATAACATCTTCGACAAGAGAAATGTTGATCAACCAATTAGGAAGGTATCTATATGAGGACGAGAAGGCACTATGGATCAAAGGTGTACCCTTAAACTATAATGGAATGAAACTTATGGTCTTGAACATATATATCTAGGAAACATTATATACTTAGCGTAACAATGGTAAGTGCAAGATGTAAATCAAACATATGATATCAAGAAATTACATGAAGACAGAAAGTAAGAAGCTGACTATCCTAGAATAGAAATACAATTCAACATATTACTAAGTCATGAATGACATAGTTATTTGATACAAATATAGTTATAGGGTATAGTGACTCGGTTTCCAGAAGAATACAGATTTACAGGTCTAATATTTGAATTCCAAGTACTAGTGTACAGTTCTTATATTGAAATGACATCTTTCAAGATTTGCTTAGTTTAATTCGATACCTAAGAGAATGTAAACAAACTTAAATAAGTTTCTATAAGTTAATTGTCACCTTCCATGATTCAAGCATAACATTACAAACCTCTAAGTGAAAAGTTGACTCCCAGTTCATGATGATAATAATGATTAAAAAATTCTCAAATCAGAACTTCTAGTCTAGCTGATGTCTACCAAAAAAAATGCCGATTCGTTAATAAGTACATTCTAATATGGTTCAATGCCTCAGAGACTTGGACGGCTTACAAGGCCATGCATTGAAGAATAGAATAACAAAATACCAAAGAGATGTCCACATTTGGGAAGCAATGATTGCACATTAAGAGTCCTGCAGATTTATCGGTTGTGATACACATCTACAGATGAATGCATAAACACTAATGAAGAATGAGGAGAAACTTGACCGTAACCCCTGGCAGACATTTGTACATATTTTCTCAAGAGGATGAGGATTTACTTTGATGATAGCATTATGCTGAGTTTGCAAATAAATAGCACTAATCATTCCAGCCATATTGAGAGGACTTTCCAAAATTCTCAAAAGAGTCTAAAGGCAATCAGATGTTTATAAAAAAAATGAAATTTCAACCAGAACAGTCAGGGATTTAAATCTCTGCTCCCAGTTGAGGGATGGGCAAAATAACCTGGTGAACAATAGCTAGTTTCACTGCATGACACTGTACTATATAAATAATTAAATCGACGAGATTTCTGACAAATAAACCAAACAGTAATTGGCACCATAATATCTGGGTGTCATTGATGGCATTCATTGTCATGTCCCTATTTATAAATCCCAAGGGATCCATCCTTCTTGGCGCACCTTAATCCTGGCAAACAAAACCCTCTACCTTTGAAAATGCTATCATATCCCTACGGCTGTCTTGGAAGCAAAGCAATCCATTATTTGGAAACAAAAAGGTATGCGAGAGTTCTAATATTTCTTTTCCAGAAAAACTCAGTTTGCAGTTGTTGCAGTTCATCTATGGCAACCACACTACAACAGCAATTAATTTTACAATTTGCACTAAGCAAATTAAGAAAGATCACTAGTCTGGGCCGCCATGGAAGGAAGTGGGGTTATTTGGTGAAGTTTGCAGTCCTTTGTGAAGCTGACGCCACAAGATGAAGGATTGTCAATTTGTTAGGGCTATCTTCTAACCTCGAAAGAAA
Organism: Cunninghamia lanceolata; assembly: GCA_027924645.1. Taxonomy (NCBI): domain Eukaryota; kingdom Viridiplantae; phylum Streptophyta; class Pinopsida; order Cupressales; family Cupressaceae; genus Cunninghamia; species Cunninghamia lanceolata. The sequence goes on along the minus strand of BSBN01000169.1, from coordinate 13,472,552 downwards.
ACAAAAGAGAAAAATGGTACCTACCTCCTCAGTTCACCACTCAATAAATGGAATCTCCAGCCCAAAAACCACTCCTTCCGACATTGTGAATAGACTCACGTAAATTCCGCACCCCCCCCGGTGGAGAAAGCTGCATGGATCTTTTTGTAGCTTGGCCATTGCAAATACCAGGCATTTCCGGAAACAAAACATTTTCCAGAAATTAAGAGAAGAGTAATGGACCCAGATAACTAGCTGAAATGAGGACAGATGCCTTTAATTGGCATGGCAACTACCTCCTATACCATACGCATTGATTCTTCTTTCCTTCATTTTCTCCACAAAACTTGCCAAAGTGAATATTGCCAATATCTTCATATCTATTTATGAATTTAAAAACCACGAACAAAAGCATTTAAACTAACATAGATCTGCATTATAATATAAAATTGGAAACTACAAATGAAACACATAGAAGTGACAATTTAAGAAATTCCTGTGAAGGAGTGAAAACAAGAATGGTACATGAGTTTTTATTAAGGAAAGGTTAAAATAGTGACACTACACCATGACTTCTAATAGCAACAAGCTACTAACAGGAAGAATACAAATATTGACAATGGTGAAATGACCCCATTCAAAACATGATTTAGGATTAATAAGAAATACACAAGTGATAGCAAATAGATGAGAATAGCATGTTGATAGCACGTGATATAAACCTCTCAGAATCACAATAAAACTTCCAGACATCAAATCGGGTTGATGATTAAAATAGAGACACAATAATCTATAATCTTACAGTGAAAAGATTCAAATATAGGATACCTTCAAAAGTCTTAGAATGATAATGTGTGATCCAGACCTAAAATACCATGCGTAATAACACACAATTCAGATTACAGAAATCTTTTACTATACGTTAGATTGAATGGAGGTAAACAATGATTGTTCCTATATCAATGACAATGTAAAATGAATGAAACATACCGGATTTGATCTCAACTACATTCCCCAAGTGAATGGCCACATACCAATCTAAGGTAAAACACCTCTCTGTTTTGACATTCTTCAAAGGAGATAACATCTTGTGCAAAAATCAAATAGCAAAAACAAGCTTACCTGAACATAACGCTTCCAATCTTGGCAATCAGTCTGCAAATGCAATTGGTAGAAGTATAACCAGATCAATCATTAAACTACACATCCACTGTAAGAACAAAGAGGCACTACAATGTACCTAGATGTGTGAAGGTGTAGTATATATGTTGTGTTCCTACTTTTGCTGAGAGGAGTGGTTGCTCTCACAGAGTAGAGGGTTCACTCAAGAGGGCCTTGAATCCAATCAGTTGGCATGCAAGTGGAACCTAGCCATGTGCACCCCTGGCTCGGTGTGTTACCACACGTGCTTTCTCTATGGGTACACACTATGTGGGATGTTCCTCTGAGTAGGACATTGCCATGTGGTATACGACCATTGCATGATTTCTCTGCCATGCGCGGTCACGCCACATGAGGTATGTGACCTGGGAGTTTCGACATAATACTTTTCCATGCGGAGGTTGCGTGAGTTTGCCACACCCACATGAAGGACTGTTGAGATAGCCACGCTTGTTTTCCTCCTTCCTTGTGTGGTGACTAATGATAGTCACGTGGTGTTGTAATGTGTATATTTCAAAGATTGCGAATCTTCCTTTTGGTTATTCGTGATTTTTATTTTGCTTGTGTGGACCAACACTTTTGTTTATCTTGCTTGTATTGTTTTAGCCATGGATGATTTTCTTGGCATGTAACTCTTTACGGTTACATTTGATTTATTGTTAAAATTATGCACATTTTTCTTACTTTATTGTTGGAATTGAGATTTACCCTTCCTTATTTATATCCTTGGTGGCTGAACTAATTGACTTTTCTATTTTTGAATGTTGATCTTGTGTTGTGATGTGATTCCTCATCGAGTATGGTAAGATCCACCCATTTGAGTGTATACGAGGAAGCAGACGTAGGGAAACCCTTGAGGATGGGGGTATGTGTGACCTGTTCTAAGCTCTAATTCACTACCTTTCTATTGATTGACTATCTCTTGGAGGCTAAAACCCTTACACAAACAAGAGATATGTCATTGTGGCTTGTATGGATGGCTCACTAGGTGGGTCAATGCCATCAAGACACATGGTTATGGATATTGGACATGGTTATTGGTTATGGACTCATGGATATGTTGGATATGGATGGTACTACAACATCCACGTGAACCCCTATGTAGTCTTGTGATGAGATTGAGTATGTATGTATATGTGGGTTGTACAAATTGTCATATATGTAGTTGCATATTAAAATATAGAAGAGAACAAAATTTGCATTATTATGCCTTGAAAAGTGACAAACTATTGCATTATATGTAAAGAGATTCATACATGCTATGAAATTAGAGGTTGAGATTATGTATATGTGTGTTTGTGAACTCCATCTTATAGATAGCTGCATATGAAAAGTTAGAGAATTGAATATTTTATGTCTTGAAAGTGCAATTTCTACAAATTATGAGAAAACTATGTGATTTATTCTAGTGTATATGTGCAAATTAATGGTTGTTACTTTTCCTTGATAGATTCTGATATTATTATGATGTTGACATGGTTGGTTATCATGCTGGATTACATGCTTACTGTTGCTTCAGTTATGATGTATGTTATATGCACATGTGCTTTGACGTGTGATCAAAGTTATGCAGGTATTAGGTATCAACTTCACCTCTACTCACAGGCCTGAGCGTACTCTTATTATCCCCAATGGTGGTTACTGGAGATAGTCACATGCCCAGTTCCCTAACCTAGCCACTATACCATGCTAGTGTAGTTTTTCCGTGTTATTGTCTTATCATCTAGTTACCTAACGGTAATATTTGGATTGCCCCTTATGGTCATGTAAAGTTTGTCAGTGCAGTGGTTGAAGCTTTTCTCTTTGGTTTCCATTGATTGTTTGATGTGGTTTTCTTGGCATCATTCTTTATTTTGATTGGATAAAATTGTTTTATGCTAATTTATATTTGATAGGAATGATTGTCTTGCCTATTCCTTACCCATGTTCTAGGACTGATTGAAAGTATTTGTGCATGTGAAAACCTAATTTTATATTGTATAGAGTTTCATGGGCTAGTGTGTGCTTTGGCTACATCTTAGCATTTGCAGGCTTCCAAGAGTAAGCCTAGTCCTAGGGGAGTAGGATGTAACAACCTTCTGCAATACGATGACTTTTTGAAAAGGTGGGTGAATTTGTTTATTCCTGCAGCCAGAAAATATCTTTGGATAGGTGAGCAAATTTATGTCATGGAGGGAGTCATGGCAGAGGAGGTGGCTGGGCATGTTTAATAAGGAAGAAAAATATCTTTTGGAGGGGATAGGGATTGTTAAATGTGGAGAAAATATCTGACGGTCGTTGATGTTTTGGGGGAGTTTGTGAGGAAACAGGGTGGTCAGATTTGCCTGAGCATTTGAAGGAAAGAGAAATGGAATGCTTGGGAGTGGATTGTTTCTTTCATTTAAGGAATGTTTGCAAGGACTCCAATAGTTTGTTGTCATCAGAACATTTCAATTCCATTGCAAGGAACAACTAGCTATATCTCATTCTTTGTCCTTCCAATACCCAACTACCCTTGCTCATCTATTCTTCCTTCACCCACACTTGCCGAATCATTTCTTTATCTTTGATACCTCATAATTGCCCTGCCAGTTTTAGGGGATCAGCTTCTGGGCTTCTATTGGTAGACATTCAAACCCATTTCTTGTATGGATATTCTTCTCCATTGCTATATGTCTGCGATCCACTAGGCTAAACATATTTTAGGCTACCTAGAATGGCTTCTGTGAGTAGTGTTATGGCCAAGGCTATTTCACTAGTGGGAACTAAAAGGGACGAATATAGCATCATGGTGATAGACATGGGAAGCAGTGATAGTATTTGATTAGAGATGTATAACTTAGCCAGCAAGCCATGAAAAGTTGCAGACACCATTCCGAATGTGGTTATAAGAAATGAAAACATGTTCTTCTGTAGGGGCTCTTTGTTTTATATGACTAATAGTAGGGGTGTGATGGCCTACAATATTTAACATAGAACTACTGCAATTGTGGTTGTAACGTCCCAAAGCAAAGAACAAAAATAGGGGAGGAAAATCGCATGAGGATAGAAGAAAAATAGCACAGAAAACATAGGAAGAAGAAAGGGAAAATGGTTGAAAGAAAATTGCTCAGGAAAGCATATCAAATTGAAAGATTTGAGGAGAGCTGAAGTGGAGTACGAATAGAAAATTAAAAAATCACCTTCCAAGGAATTGATCCAAGGCCATAGAGGAAATCTTCTTTTTTTAAAAAGGTATTTGCATCACTTCTTTGTTTTTCCAACACAAAACTTAGATCTGCCTATTGCAACTATATTCACTATAGAAAAAAAAAAAGTAAACCCCTGTGTTGTGTTTTTATAAGATATGCCCAAGTTTATTTCAACTCAAGATATTCTCATTGCCCCTTTCCTTGAATTCATTTACCATGTAGAACTATTTTGTTAATTCTTTATCAAAAAGGGTTTTCAAAGAAAGATCATGAGTTCTGATTTTTAAATTTAAGCAAAATAGGGGGTGTCCACTCTTATAGAGAATATTAAGGGTAGCCATATCGAAAAAAATGGGATACAATGATAGAGATTGAAGAGATCTAGTCCCATGGAACCCTTTTGTTTTACATCGACTTCTCTGAAAAGATTTTGATTTCAACTCTTCTCAAGAATATTGAACACCCTATTGTTTTGGTCATTACTGTCACTTTCTGCTACATAACCAGCCTTGTGGAATCTGTTGACTCAAGTTAAAGAATGTTATGGCACCAGAATACCTTAGATTTCTCAATTTGTGTTTGTGCATTGAAAATTGGTCACCAAAATCTCTCATTAGGAAAATCTGTTCCACAACACAAGGATCCAAGGGAATTATTATAGGAGGAAAAACAATTAAGTTTGCCTTTTTATAAAAATCTTTTTAACATTTTCTTTTGTTATGCTAAATATGGTAGACGATATGTAAAAACTTAGGCTATGAGTAGACTTGCAATTCCATTTGTTATAATTTTCTTAGAATTTATGTGTGTCCTTTGTGTATTGTGACTGATTGGAGTAATTGGAGTTATTACACAACTGATCTAACCAACAAAGGGCTATTTTTAAAAAAGTTACACTATCATCAAAAGTTTTGGTCTTGTAGATCAAATTTTTCATATTTACTATTTCAAATTTATACTTCAGTGTTTTAGTTAATTTTGTATACCTCATTTGGTTAAATGAGATGAGCTTAGGTCTAGGATATTGAGTCCTCGTGCATGGCCTTGAGCACTTATAAAGGCTAAGGATGCACACGAGAAGACCTATCTATCTTTGGGACGTCGAGTTATCTATCTGCAGGGTGCTGATTTGAGCATGTTTGAGTCTCCTTGTCTGATTAAGAAGTGTGTTTGATTCCCTATGGTGCCATCCCTTCGAGCATGCATGGGGACATTCCATCTGATTTATGTCCTACTATCTTGTACCCTTGTAGTCATGAGTAGTACGTAACGTTACATTTGATAAGCATCTCTATGTTATGACTTTGGCTATATGCATTGATATTTGTGTCTACTCCATGATTAATGTGTGTGTTGGCCATCATGTATAACCTTACCTATTTACTTTTGTTTGGGCCTTGTGACTATCTCCGAACATGGTGGGGTGATCTCTTATGAGTCCACATGGTTGGGAGGCATTTCCACCGCCATTGGGGACAGGTGTATAGGTTATTGGAGCATCAGATTGGAGATGTTATCACTCTTTGTTACCCTATTTGTTGATGTACCTATTCAGTTATTGTATCACATTCATGGCTATTCCATTGATCTTGTATATTCTCTTATGTAAATTGTGCTCTCTTGAGAGAGAAGATGTAATCATATGACTTAATGAGAAGAAATGTGATGTTGTTTCATATTTGTCTTATGGATTCCAGTGTGGGTATCAGATCTGCTTGTACTATGATGCTTTTGCATACATGTTTGTAATTTGCTATGGGTTGTAGGAACATTTGGGTTGGTGTTTAAAATGAACATAGTTTATTAATGTTTCTTTGGAGAGTGATTTAGTCTTCTCCTGTTGGTTGTGTATTTGGCCATACTTGGCCATGAAAGTTGTTGACATATTGAATTGGCAACCTTTTTGCATGTATGTTATCCTTTTATATCAAAAAATATATTCTGGTTCTCTTTTGGCTCTTACCCTTCGGGGTCACGGGGCGGGATGTTACATCAATCAACAATGGGAAATCAACTTCCTTTTGGATGGATTTATGGAATGGTCATCCTCCTATCTGCAGTAATCTAAGGCTCCATGAAAGCATATAAATCCTTTCTCAATGTTGGGGATATTAGGTCATTGACTATCTATCTCCCTCCTTGGACGCTTCGGGTGACTGGTCTTGGAAAGATGATTCTTCAACAAACTCTGGCTCAAAGAAAAGTATTCATCAACTCAAAGGAGGATAAAATTGTATGGACATGAGAAAAATTAGGAACTTACTCGATTAGGCTGGGTTTCAAAATATAAATTACCATAGAGAACAGAGGTGATTGGAGTCAATTTTGTTGGATTCAATGGTGTTTGCCCAAAGCTAGGTTATTTTCTTCAACCACCCTCCACAAAAGAATTCTCACTGGTGTCATATTGAAGATTATCGACATCTCAGGTCCTTCAAGATGCATCCTGTGCAAGAGGGAGGCTAAGGATGCAAACCACCTCCTTTAGAACTGTGAATTTGCTTAAACATGTTGGACATGGTTAATCAATTCTAGATGGAGCTGCACTATGCCCCAAGATATTCTGGAGCTCTTTTGTGGCTGGCCAAAGCTGCAGAACTCCTTGTGGGAAGGTGTTTAGATTGCTGCACCATCTCTAGTCATTTGACATATATGAGGGGAACGCAACAACATAATTCTTGGAGACCATGAATCTTCAGTGGAGGAGGTCATAAAGAAAATTGAGTTGGGCATATGTGAGGTATTAATGGATAAACAAAAAGTGTTTAGAGCTCTCCCAAGGCCTTTCATCTACTCATAGCTATAGTTCAGGCGGGCTATATACCACAGAGATGGCCAAACATGCCATAATTAAATGGTTCTCACTTCCTTCTAGCCAACTCAAACTGAACTATGGTAGAGATGCCAAAGGTAACCTTAGGATCTTTGGCACAGGGTGTATCATCAGAATCATGGAAGCCAAGTTGATATGGGATCTATAAAAAATCTTCCTAATGGGTCAATACAATTTCAACCTCTTCTTGTTGGCCTCAAGCTCTATAAACAGAAGAACTTCATGAGCATTGACATAGAAGGTGACTCATTAATACGTGTCAATGTAATTTCTAATCAAGCGGTTCCCAATTGGAAACTTCACAACTTTGCTAAAGTGATATGGCAGATTTTGGAGGACATGAGATACTACCAGCTATCCCAATTGGAAATTTCACTTGTGTGCAGGAAGAATAGGTAATTGTATCCTCTAATCTACATGCTTCAGGTGTTTTGAATGAGTGTTGAGAGGAATTGGAACCTACCATCCATAGAAGGACATCCTAAGGGAAAGATCTTGTAGCTGATGGAAGACATAAGAAAGGACATCTATTGCTTATCCGTAATTACAAATAGAGGGATGTCGATTCTTTGGCATAACACAATGGCTCACATCACATTACCTAGTAGCAGCCACACCTACGATATGACTGATATAAGTGTGCAACTAAGAAGGTTCTTTCTAGTGCAAAATGAGGAAATGGACAAAGCCCTGAAGTAGGTATTGAATGCTCGAGAAATCATGAAGCATATTTATGACCATGTCTTGCTAAGGAAATTCTTGGTGGACTTTACCTTGGTTGCTAGTCATAAGGGACTCACCAATATTGCCACATGAAATTGGTTGTCCCCCACTTGCAACAGGTAGCTATTGCTGCAATCTCTACCATCAACAAATATCCCAAAAAAGTAGCTTGGAAGGGATCTTCAACATAGGAGAGGTGATAAAAAACAAGGATAGCAAACAAAAAATTACCTTTTTTAATAGAGACATTTACATTCCTCTGTGGGCACCTTACTCATCCTCTGAAACATAGACGGAGAGTTTCTAAATTGGGAAAAGGTATCCATTACATCTTGCACAAGCTGCCCAAATGAATGTAATTTTCCTATGTGTCCATGTATCTTTCTACTTCTTTATAATGCTAACCACATGGTAGCTATTATGTATCAATATATATATATATATATATATATATATATATATATATATATATATATATATATATATATATATATATATATATATATATATATATATATATAAACTAAGATAGGTATCTTAAATGTATCAAGGGAGTTGAACAACCTAACTTCAGGTCTCTCAAAATTATTCTCAATTTTTTTATAGTAGCTTATATATATACACACATATATATGTAATCTTATAATATAACCTGGTTTAGGTCTAAGAACCATCAAAAATGGTGTAGATCCTTGTTTCCAGTTTGAAGCTTCAAATTGTCAACTGATTGACAAGATATTTAGTTGATGAGATATCCCAAACTTGACTAACTACCATAATATCAATATATGTTTATAAACCTAACTGGGCCAAAGGAAAATTACACAAGCTTGTTTGCCTCTACAGAAACACAATTACATTTTTCACATAGCACACTTTTAGCCAGTGCTTTATTCTCCTCACCATCATCTTCATCTTGCTTTGAATCACAACATTCTAGAAACAACCAAATTGCCTCCTCAAATAGATTGGTTTGTAGTTTTTAGCTATAGCTTTTATGGCTAGTTGCAAACAAATTTTCCTCCTCTTGATGATGTTAAGATGCTCTAGATAATAATTGAAGTGGACCTCTACTTGGTGAACAATGTCGTCGATATCATCATGAAGTAGATACAAGCTGACTATTGTGGATAGCATGGTTGTGCTAGACAAAGACTGAGCAACATCAAAAGTATTCTAATGCCCTCTTGTATATTCTAGGTCTAGTAACATTTTTTTCATTGCTGTGCGAATACTCGCCATTGGTGACCCATGCATGTTCTTGACCAACTCCTAGATATGTATCATCCATTGTTTAAGTGTTGGATCACTAGTTTCTTGATCCACAAACCTCACGAAGTCTACCATTGCTTTATCACCCAATACCCACCTATTCTTTTGCTTTGGTATTCTCTCCTCCTCCTCTTTTCCACATTTGCCATCTACCATTCTAACCCACAAATGGCCAAAACTAATAGTTGAAGCCATGACAAATCATCACCCACTAAAACTCAATTGCAAGAAATGGAAAATGATAGATTGTTCCTTCACATTCAATACAAATACATTGTAATTGAATCCCTTTACTTCTACTCGTTACTCTACATGCTTCCTTCACCTACCAGTTATCTTGCCCATTGTCACCATTTTTCATTATATGAAGAACTAGGGAGAGGGGCCAGTTGCCGCCCACACCCCAATAACCACTATGTTTTTGTGCACTTGACCCCCAATTAAAATTTTAAAAAGAACCAATACATGTGAAATACCAACCTAATAAATTAACACAAATGCACCAATACATGTTCACAACATTTGTACATGTTCACATTCACAAATGCATCAAAGCATGTTCACAACTCCAATAAATTAACCAATGAAATTAAGACAAGTACACAAATGTGATGACGAGCAGTTACTGGCACTTTGTTGCACATGTATGGGGTGACATGTTGAAATGACACTTTTCAACCCATGTGCACATAACACATCCTACAGGGAAATGTATAAGTGCCCAGAAGTTGAAAGAATAGCTTTAAACTCTTTGGTCGCATATGGAGAAACCCAAAAAAAAATTGAAAATCGTTGAAATCCGTATCTATGAGCTTGGCATGCATGAAGTTAGGGTGGGTGGCTACTAGCCCCTCTCCCTTATAAATATTAAAATTTTTGAAAATAATTTTGAGAGGCCTTAAGTAAAATTTTGAAAATAATTTTGAAAGCCCTAAAGTTAAGGTACTTACCTCCATTGATACATTTAAGGTACCTATCTTTATTTTTATCTTATCAATTTTAATTTATATAATTTTGGGAGGGGTGAAATTAAGGCTTAGCTACAAGTCCTCTTATTTATTTTAATTTAGTTTTTCTTCACGTCGACTGCTCTTAATCCAATACTAGGATTTTTAACAACGCATTGATTAATCAAAGCACCTCATGTCAAACACCTATAAAAGGCAGTGAATGTGAGAGGAAGTAGAATGAAATCAAAAAGCATACTAAATCTAGGGTTGTAAGAATACAACCCATTAGTTGGGAAGCGTCGGATCTAAAAGGAATGGAGCCACAATTTATTGCACCAGTTGAAGAATACAGAGAGCAGCGTGGTATATCTAAGTTGCCCCAGGCTATGAAGGAATTGATATTTGAAAAGCTTTCACTACAATCAATCTCTAGTTGTCACATGGTTTGTAAGGAATGGAATTCTATTTTGTCCTCGTACAGCTTTCTATCTTCATTGCCCACCCAAAATCCATGGCTTCTTATCTGCGGTGAACAACATGAAGATACTAAACCCTGTAACATACACCCCACTGTATGTGTTTCCCCTTGATTGATTTTTTTTGTATTTTTTGGTTTTCTGTTGTTTAGGTTTTTTATGGGTTGTTTTTGCATGTAGGGTTTTTGCTTTGCATGTATGATATATGACAAAGATAAATAAACCCAGAAAAACTACAACTATTTTGCATAAACGGAAGATGACCCAGATCATAAAATACAATAAAACTAATTATAGAGACATACCCATGTGGACTTCTTCAACTTGGTTTATAGCCAAAATTGCACCAGCACTATATTGTCATAGAAAATCATCAAGAAATGCTAACAACGAAGTTCAACACTATTTTAAGGACTGCAGCAATACATATAATCACCAAACAATAAGAATGAAGCTCTAAATCAATGCCAATGTAGAAGGAAGAATGCCCACAAAGCTGACATCCCTCAACTAGTAGTACAGCCCAGCTGGAGCAAGGAAAATAGCATGAAAACCCTGAAATCTCTCTCTATTTTTTGTGTTCCTAATCTGATACAGTCTGCAGCAATAAGGTGCCCCTGATATGATGAAGATTTAGCCTACAAACTCAAAGAAATGACAGAAATAAGAGGTACGACCCTCTACAGGAAGGTACGACCAACACCCAGAAGTACGACCTACATTAAATCCTCAGCACAGTCTCAAATCTCCACAATGAAGTATCAAATCTGCTCAGTATGATTCAGTTCTTGGCTGCAAACAATAACTTCGAGAAAAATGGACATTTCTTGCTCAAAACAACTCCAAAATGACTGTTGTGAATACTCAAATGGAACCCATGTATGAAGCTCCCAAACCCCTTCCTGATGCACTCTCTCATACATGAGGAAAGGCGAAATGCAAAGGTTTTCATCTCTGCAATTCGAAGATCAAAACCAAAGAGCCAAGCTCAAAACCCCAACGCTGGAACGAACTCAATGTGAGAGCCAAAATAACATAAGCAAGCATATGAAATGAAGTCACTTTTGAGTCTTTTATTTGTCTTCCTTCTCCAATGCCTAGGAGAGAGTAATTTAATTTATTTTATTTAAAAGCATCACCTTGTACCACCATGAGGGCGTCCATCCTTAGGAAGGTCACTTTAAGTCATAACTTAAATAAAGTGACTTTATAACCTTACTTTATATTATGTCGATCTCATAAATAAATATGAATTAAATCTTTAAATTAATTCATTTCACACCACATGAAGTTTTCTAGCCATGTCGAGACCTCGAATTCTCATGCCCTATCCAGTTATGTCTGCCCTGCTAAAAATAGAAACCTTGGTTCCCAACTTACTAAAAATAGTAAGTCACTCAGATGACTTCCTATACACATCCACTAGCCTACAGAAGTCAATTATAGGCTAATCCTGATCCTCTAGAGTGAGCTAAGTGGGAGACATTACAGTCCGCCCTTCCCAAGATTGCTTGTCCTCAAGCAACCTCAACTCTGGATGCTATAGTATCTGCTCATTCTCCCAGGTGGTGTCCTCTACCAGCAAATTCTTCCACTTGACCAAGTATTCTTTGATAACCTATTTTCTCAGGTGCCTCTCCTGAGTATCTATGATAGCCTCTGGTACAAGGATCAACTTACCCTCTTCATCCAAGGGTGGAAGCTCTGCAGAGGGAACTATATTATGGCCAAGAGCTATCTTAAGCCTAGAAACATGGAACACATTATGCACCCTGCTATCTAATGGAAGGTCAAGCTCGTAAGCCACCTCACCCACTCGTCTAATAATCCTGAAAGGACCATAAAATCTGGGTTTTAACTTCTCTACTCCACTCTTCTTGAGAGTGGACTGCCTATAGGGTTGGAGCCTCAAGTACACCATGTCTCCAACCTCAAAACTCCTCTCCACTCGGTGCTGATCAGCATACAACGTTTGCTGATTCTGTGCCTGTTATATGTTCTCCTTAAGTTCCCTGAGAATGTCTTGGCTGTCTTGTAGAAGATCCTTAGCCTTAGGCACCCAACTGTCACCAAGCAAGAGATCTGTAAGCAAAGGGCATCATAACCATAGAATGCCCTGAAAGGAGTCATCTGAATGTACATGTGATGTGTAGTATTGTAACAGTACTCCCCTAGGTGCAGCCATCTGATCCAAGCCTTCTGCTGCCCCGAAACATAATTACGTAGGTACCCCTTGACCCATTTATTTACCACCTTTGTTTGTCCATCAGTCTGTGGGCGGTAGCTAGTGCTGGGAGTCAACTCTGTACCACACAACCTGAACAAATCCTACCAGAAAATGCTTAGGAACCTGCTGTCCCTGTCACTGACTATGCTCCTGGGTACCCCGTGTAACTTGAATATCTCCCTGAAAAATAGATCAGCTACTTGAGCAGCTGTGTAGGTTGCTGAAATAGCAAAGAAATATGCAAATTTGGTGAGACTATCAACCACCACATAGATGCAATCCTTACCCTGTACTTTCGGCAACCCTATAATGAAATCCATGGAGATGCATTCCCATTTCTGATCAGGAATGGGTAATGGCTGTAGTAATCCCGCTGGAAAGGTATGCTCATGCTTATTCTGTTGGCAAATGGGGCACTCACGAACATACTTCTGTACCTCATCCTTTAATCCTTTCCATGTAAACCTCTCTTGAATCTGTTTGTATGTCTTAAAGAATTTAGGATGGCCAGCCATTGGTGTGTCATGGAAAGTTTTGATAATCTTCTGTTTGAACTGTGAATTGGGCACCAAAAATATTCTATCCTTGTACATAATCAAATCACTCACCACAGAATATTTTTCATCTCTGATGGTACCCTCAATGACTCCCACAACCCAAGAGTCTTTAATATACTCTGCCATGATCTCATCCTTCCAATTAGCAGAGATCTCTCCAACCAAACACAAGTGAGATCGTCTAGACAACGCATTTGCAACTACATTTTTCTTTCCTTTGACATACTCAATGTCAAAGTCATAAGCCTGCAGCCTGCTGACCCACTTTTGTTGTCTGTCATTCAGGTCTTTCTGGTTCATGAAATATTTGATGCTATTATGATCTATCCTGATTATGAATCTATCCCCAAGTAGGTACTGCTTGAATTTGGCCAATGCATGCATAATGGCCAACATCTCTCGGTCATATACCAAGTAACTCCTCTCCACACCCCGAAGTTTTCTAGTCTCAAAAGCTATCGGGTGCTTCTCCTGCATTAGCATAGCCCCAATCCCCTCTCCAGAAGCATCACACTATAACTCAAAAGGTTTAGCAAAGTTAGGGATTGCTAAAACCGAGCATGTAGACATCAAGTGTTTGAACCTATCAAAGCACTGCTGGGCTGTGTTACTCCACACAAAGGCTCCCCTCTTTGTTAGATCAGTCAATGGTGCTGCTATCTGGGAGAACCCCTTAACAAATTGTTTGTAAAACCCATAAAGCCCAAAAAACCCCTTAAGTTGTGTGAGGTTTGTGGGTGGAGGCCAATCAATCATTGCCTTTATTTTCTCTGGATCCACTCTGACTCCATCTGCACTGATAATGTGGCCAAGGTAAAGTAATTTTGTCATCCCAAAATCACATTTAGATTCCTTGGCATAGAGTGAATTACTCTCTAGGATACTCAAAACCTCCTCTAGATGTCTCAAATGGTCTTCCCAAGTCCTGCTGAATATTAGAATATCATCAAAGAAGATCAAAACAAATTTCCTGAGCTGCTGTCTAAAAATCTGATTCATACAACTCTGAAAAGTAGCAAGTGCATTAGTCAGCCTGAAAGGCATGACCAAAAACTCAAAATGACCATACTGGCATCTGAAAGCAGTCTTCTCAATGTCCTCTGCCCGCATCCTGATCTGATGGTATCTGGATCTTAAATCAATCTTAGAAAAGTAACAGGCACCATGTAGCTCATCTATCAACTCATATATCCTAGGAATTGGGTACCTATTTTTTATAGTTTTCTTATTCAAGGCCCTATAGTCAATACACATTCTGATTGTCTCGTCCTTCTTCATAACCAGTACAACTACAGAAGCAAAAGGGCTTTTGCTAGGCCTAATATGTCCCATCTCTAGAAGCTCCTTGATAGTTTTCTCAATCTCATCCTTAAGCCTCTTTGGATGGCGGTATGGTGTGATCATGATGGGCTTGGTTCCATCCTCCAACTCAATGACGTGCTCTATCCCTCTATCAGGAGGCACTCCAGGTGGTATATCCCCAAACACCTTATTGTGCTTGGTTAACAACTTCTGAATATTAGGGTGGTAATTGTCCTTCTGTTGTGGTGGAGACTCGGGCATAATAAGATACTCTGCTGCCCACTCAAACTGATCATGTCTCAAGAGTCTCTCCATCCTTCGTAGTGATACAACTCTAGGCCCACCATCTGAAATTCCCCTTAGGCATATTTTCCTCCCATTATATTCAAACCTCATTTCCATCTTCTTAAGATTTATCATGAACTCCTCCAACTGGTTCATCCAGTGCATGCCAAGCACTACATCTATTTCCCCTATGCCAACCACATAGAAGTCATCCACTAGCTCATAATCCCCCATGATGATTTTCAACCCTGAAATCTTCCTAGTACAATGTATTTTGAATCCGTCAGCAACCATCACCTTAAAGCCTTCAAATTCTTCCACTTTTAGTCCTCTACGAGCAACTAACCCCTCATCAATAAAATTGTGAGTGGCTCCCGTATCAATAAGGGTGATAATACGCTGCCCACCTAGTACACCACGCACCCTAAATGAACCAACCTTCTAAAAACTTGACAGCTAGGCAATACAACCACCACTATCAATACTGTGATGTGAAGCCCTCTCATCCCCACCATCACGGCACTCTAAATACTAATCTGACTCTGTATCTAATCCTTCTGAATGTGATTCTTCAGCTGAGTAGTACTCAATTAGTTTGGCCTTAGCCTTCTATGAGCAGTTATGCGAAGGGTCCCATGGTTCTTTGCAATGAAAACACAATTTCTTCCTTCGGTACTCATTCAACTGTTCATCTGTCAATCTATTAGATCTATCCCTATGGAATGGTTTTTTCTCCTTCTCCTTATCCCTCCTATGAAAAGATCTCTTAGACTGAAATTTACTCCTCCACACTGATGATTCCATGTCTTGGGCCTTTTTCATGGCCTCCTAGAGTGTAGCAGGGTCAAATCCCTTAACCCAACCACAGAGTGGGTCTGATAGTCCATTAATGAAAAGAATCACTAATCTACGCTCAAATAAATCTGGGACCATGACAGATAGGTCCTGAAACTCAGAAATGTAGGAGTCTAATGATCCAGTCTGCCTCAACTATGCTAACTCCTTAAACTGTAGTTCCGGATCCTTCTTGTCAAACCTGTCAATCAGACAGGCTGTAAATTCTACATATGAAGTAATCTGATCATGCCCAAGTGTGACCTTCCTGTTACTCCACCACTTGTGTGCTACTCCCTCCAAGTGCAATGCAGCATAAGTGATGGCATCCTCCTCTTGCATATGACTAATCTACAAGTAACTATCTAACTTCTACACCCAAGCCCTAGCAGTGGTCTTTCCTGATCCGTCAAAATAGGGAAGTGTCATCTTGCTCACTTTCTTCTGTAGCTCCTGGTTCTGAGGTCTACCTCCTCTACGAGGTCTTTTCCTTAACCTAATGTCAGAGTATTCTGCAAAAGTCATCTCAGCTCTAAACTCTGCGCTAGAGGCTCTCCAATCCCTCAGAATCTCATCTTGAAACTCGGCCTATGTGGGATCCTGTTCAGGAGCATGGGTCATGGGAATGAATGTAGGGATGCCAGTTCTGTCTCCTGCTGTAAACTATGAAGCCCTCCGATGAGTCACTAAAGCCTCATCCTCATCATCTTTGACCGTGTGTCTATCACCATTATGGTTTCTATCTCCATTATTCCTGTCCCCTAGGATCCTGTCACCATTATGTCTATCACCCACGTTATGCCTGTTCCTATCTCCATTATTGTTCCAGTTCCTGTCACCCTAATTATTTCTTTGTCTATCACCATCATTGTTCCTATTCCTGTCACCATTGTACCTGTTCCTGTCACGGTGATTTTCTCTATTATTCAACCCGTCAAGCAGCTGTGCTAGGGAGCGTCCTATCTCAGCCTATGTCTCCATCATCTCCTGTCGAGAATCCCTCAACTCTCTCTCTAATGCCACTGAGCTCCTGGTGAGCACATTCAGGATCTCCCGTAAACTAGGCTCTTCAACCTCCCGGTCACCCATTTCTTCTATGTGTTCTGTACCTGGAGGTAACTCTCCTGAAAATGGGTCTGTGCATGAAACTAAGGAATCTTCATCAATAGCTGCAACCACTATCTCTTCCTCAAATGGATCAACTATAGGTACTGGTCGCTCAGGTTCTACTAACTGTGGTATTTCACTTCCCAGAGTTCCTTGCCTTGCCCTGGTATGTCTAAAAGGGTATCTGTCTGATGGTTGCATGTCTCATTTTTCAACTGCATGTCATATTGTCCCTACAGGATGGCAAGATTTTCTGCTCTGATACCACTGTAACATACACCCCACTATATGTGTTTCCCCTTGATTGATTTTTTTTTGTATTTTTTGGTTTTTTGCTGTTTAGGTTTTTTATGGGTTGTTTTTGTATGTAGGGTTTTTGCTTTGAATGTATGATATATGACAAAGATAAACAAACCCAAAAAAACTACAACTATTCTGCATAAACAAAAGATGACCCAGATCATAAAATACAATAAAACTAATTATAGAGACATACCCATGTGGATTTCTTCAACCTGGTTTATAGCCGAAATTGCACCAGCACTATATTGTCATAGAAAATCATCAAGAAATGCTAACAACGAAGTTCAACACTATTTTCAGGACTGCAGCAATACATATAATCACCAAACAATAAGAATGAAACTCTAAATCGATGCCAATGTAGAAGGAAGAATGCCCACAAAGTTGATGTCCCTCAACTAGTAGTATGGCCCAGCTAGAGTAAGGAAAACAACATGAAAACCCTAAAATCTCCCTCTATTTTTTGTGTTCCTGATCTGATACTATCTGTAGCAATAAGGCACCCTTGATATGATGAAGATTCAGCCTACAAACTCAAAGAAATGACAGAAATAAGAGGTACGGCCCTCTACAGGAAGGTATGTCCAACACCCAAAAGTACGACCTACATTAAATCCTTAGCATAGTCTCAAATCTCCACAATGAAGTATCAAATCTGCTCAGTATGATTTAGTTCTTGGCTGGAAACAATAACTTCGAGAAAAATGGACATTTCTTGCTCGAAACAACTCCAAAATGACTGTTGTGAATGCTCAAATGGAACCCATGTATGAAGCTCCCAAACCCCTTCTTGATGCACTCTCTCATACGCGAGGAAAGGCGAAATGAAAAGGTTTTCATCTCTGCAATTTGAAGATCAAAACCAAAGAGCCAAGCTCAAAACCCCAACGCTAGAACAAACTCAATGTGAGAGCCAAAATAACATAAGCAAGCATATGAAATGAAGTCACTTTTGAGTCTTTTATTTGTCTTCCTTCTCCAACGCCCAAGAGAGAGTATATTAATTTATTTTTATATAAAAACATCACCTTGTACCACCATGAGGGCGTCCATCCTTAGGAAGGTCACTTTAAGTCATAACTTAAATAAAGTGACTTTATAACCTTACTTTGTATTATGTTGGTCTCATAAATAAATATGAATTAAATCTTTAATTTAATTCATTTCGCACCACATGAAGTTTTGTAGCCGTGTCAAGACCTCGAATTCTCATGCCCTGTCCAGTTATGTCTACCCTGCTAAAAATAGAAACCTTGGCTCCCAAGTTACTAAAAATAGTAAGTCACTGAGATGACTTCCTATACACATCCACTAGCCTACGAAAGTCAATTATAGGCTAATCCTGATCCTCTGGAGTGAGCTAAGTGGGGGACAATACAAACCCACATGGTATTGTAACGCCTACTATTTTTCCACACAAAATGGAGGACAATCTCTCTCTCTTTTCTCCCAAAGTCTAGAAGATATTACTTAACAAGGGCAGCACAGGGGTTAATGCTTTTTCCAGAAGTCCCAAAATTTTGTGTTTGCAACTCGCTTATTAGAATATATGCAGATATAGAAATCGATGTGACAAAAAAGTTTATCCATATTGTACGACGAGGAAACAGAAATCCTTATTTGGTAGCGTGCTCAAACACTGACAAATTATCCTTCTAGATCTACCATTATTTTCAAGATTCATGGAGGATTAAGTATCAGTTTGTGGGAGAAACGGGCTCTAATATAGCATTAGGTTATCAAATGGTTGAGTGCAATGGCATTCTTTTCCAGATGGGAAGGTATCCTGTGACTATTGCTGGTTACAATATCCAAGATGGTTTTATCATGCCTGTTACAATACCTCCATTACCCCGCCAACTTTTTGAAGATCAGATGAATGTGGATGACGTTTTATCTATAGTTGCATATGGCTCGTCCATTCTAGTGGTAGTGATCTTTTCTATGGGTATTGTTATCTAGGAGTTGTTTCATGACGACGAAGATAAGTTGGTTTGGAATTGGAAAGAGTTTGCAAGAATGCCTTGAGACTCTCTCCCTCAATATCTTGATAGAGATTGGTGGCATTTGAAGTGTGTTTGTGTGGGTGATTACCTGTGCTTTAGTACTCTATTTGGTTGTGAAGGTTTAAATGTGGTTGCATAGAATTTAAGGGAAGCATTTTGGCAACGCCTTCCTCCATGTAAAACTCCAAATATTAAGGGGATGATGATGTCATTGAAACCTAACCTCATTCCTTATCAGTTATTAAGAAAATTGAGAGAATGATGGATAATAAGATTATGGTGACAGATATTATGTTACCTAATGGTTATTACTTGTTTTTCATGTATTTTAATGATTTGTTTGCTTGATTAATTCTGAGAGGTAATGGCATGAGCGTGTTAACAAAAACTCTTACCTTTTTACCTTAAATTTGATAAATATTTACATGTCAAAATATTAATATTCAATAATAAATCATTCTTCCATAAATGAAAGAAAAGGATGTGTAATTGTTTTGTGTAGCGTTAGAAATAATTTTGGTTTCAATCTTAATTAATTTATAAAAAATAAAATATAATTGCATAATATTTAATAAAAATTTGAAGTTTAAAGGCTAACCAATTGTCAAAAAAGTTGATAGTCAACATAAAAATATTTTTATTTGTTAATTTGAGATATTTTTTGTATTTCCGTAAGTATAGTTTAAATTTTGATGCACACAAAGTTGAGAGAAGATATATACCTTGAATAATTAAATAATTAACTAAACTAAAAATATAGAAGAGCACAAATTAAAAAGTTCTAACTTAAAATAAGTAAATAAAAATAGCTTAATATGGTATGGATTTTTGTTGCACTAAGCAATGGAGTGTAATGGCATGAGGGTGTTAACAAAAACTTTTAAAGAGTGGATATATAAAAATAATAAAAAATATAAGATAGATCTAAATAAACTGGCATGCCTATCTTTGGAAAATCTATGGCCTAGAGATATCATTTTGGAGGAATAAATTAGTGAGTGATATTTTTCAAATAATTATTTATTTAACTTTTATTAAGAGCTAAAATCTCATTAGTAAAAGATAAATAAATTATAATATTTTATTTTTATTTCATGAATTGTTTGAATGCCATTTTTAATATCTATCCTACACAATGTTTACTTCACAAGTTGCATGTAAATTATGGGAGGTCCATATTGGAAGAACAATGTCTACTTTATTTTCATTTACTTAAAGGTTATTTTTAAAATTATATAATTTTTTTTAATTTATTTTTAGGAAGCCTAATGCTGTTGGATTAGGTTTAGACAACTGAGAGGGGGGTGAATCAGTTGTCACACATTCTGATCTTTTTCTTTCTTTAATCTTCCTTTACAACTTAAAAATAAATTAATGAAATAAAAATTTCAGTCATCACATAAGTAGAAATGAAATAACACATTTGACATCAAGATTTTTGATGTGGAAACCTGGTTAAGGGAAAAACCACAGTTGGGGTTAACCCACAAAAATTTAATACCCTGTTAAAAGTATTGATACAAAATGGGAATGCACATGCATTCGGGCTCACTACCTAGAGCTCATTGCTCAAATTAAGGCTCACTGCCTAAGACAATGTTACAAATGAAAGACAAAGATATGAACTGGTGATAGCATCTACTTATGCAAGAGTTTCAGTTCCGGTTGAGTACAAAAACTAATTTTACACACTTCATCCTTGCTCTATTCTTCTTACTATTCTTCTGTTATTCGCACCTTAGATTTCTACTCTACTCACATCCACTTCTTTCACATACACCACACACCCTAAACAACCAAATTCATCAACTTTATATATCCGCAACAAGATCTATAATTATTCTACTAGTCAGCATCAATAGTACTTAGAACACCTATGAATGTTCTGCCATGTCGGCTAGATCTATGCATAACTTAGAGTGCGGACCAAAACTTACTCTTACAAATCATTACTCATGTTGACCATAGTTACTGAATGCCACCATTTGTCCAACAAGCAACTTCCATTCATATGGAAACAAGATCTTCTACAAGGTCTACTTGTTCTTCTTTTGTCTGCTTTGTCAGACTAGAACCCGATACACAGATGCTAAAAACATTTGATTCCTTCATCACCAGATAAAAAACTTTGGATTTAGAGTTTATTTGTAATGCTGTCAACAACCTTAGATCTGCAACATACCATGCCTTTCCACCAGAGAGATCCAGACCAAAATATCAAACTCTGCTATATACTCTATTTTAGGCTCCCAGACTTAGAGAGATTATCGTTCTAACTTCCGGTATGATCAGATACTATACTGTGGATGTGGAGAACAATCTTAGTTTCTATCAATGACAACACCTATCAATGCTATGTAGTGTCTCTTGCCAACAATCTCCCCATTTGGCATTGATGGAAACACTTAGTGAAAAATGACTACGTGTCTTAGTGCAACTCCCCCTTTGTATGTGCATTCGTGCTCTTCACTTATTCTAGTTCTCCCCCTTTACTGAACTCCTCATTTTTCACTGCCCTTCACTCCCCCTTTGACATCAATGGCAAAGGGTGGGGTCTACAAGCCAAAATTCTTCCAAAAACAAGAAGTCTATTTATACTGCCGAGTATGTACAACAAATCATCAAGTCTTGTTCACATGAACTTGAGAATGTCTGCAAAACTAGTTTTTAATTACATGAGTTCAGAGACCCAAGTGTTCTTCATTCCATCCAAGAGTGAGATGTGCCCACTTAGTAAAAATACATATGCTTCTTCCTTAGCTAGATCTGGAGGACTACTTGTTTGGAATACATTATGGGCTTTGGATAAGGCATTATGCATGGCTTCCAACTTGGGGGCAATCAATCCCCAAAGTTTGCACATCCTCTTCATAGTACTGATTTTCTCTTTTTCAAGTCTCTTTATTTCATCTGTCAAGCTAATGATCTAACATTCCTGACTTATGGGAGAGGCATTTAGAGGATCAAAATTTTGGGATAGAATTGATATTTTTTGTTCTTGTTCCTTTATCTTCTTCTCAACATCCTTATTGACTTTAGTCCATGATAGACAAAATTTATATATATCTCTTCCATCACTTAGAGCATTTTGAATTCTCTTTATGCTAGTGCCTAGTACCACTCTATCACTCTTTATCAAATTCTTAACTTGATTAAATTTCTTATTCAAAAACTCTTTCTGAACCTTTGCCTCCACAGATTTTTCAAAAGACTCAAAATGTGAGTCAACTAAACTTACAAGATTTTTCAAATGGCTGGACGGAGAATCATTTTGATTCTTCTGATAAGCTGGCATTAGTTTCTCCAAAATTCTGGTTGCAAGCCCCAGTAGCTCATTTTCCTCCATGTGGGACTTTAGCATCTCTTCTCTAGCCATTACTTGCATGAATGATGCTATTTTCATTAGTTGTATTGGAGAGAGAGCATCTGGATAGGCTAGACCTTGAAGTAATTTAGGTTCATCAAGCCCAATCACTTCCTTTTCTAGAAGACCTTTCACTGCATCTGCAGTGTCTCTTGTAGTCATTATAGAGTCATCCTTTTGCTCATCTGATTTCTCAATATTTTCTTTAGATGCTTCAACATTTGCACCATCTTCTTCTGCTTTGTCTTTCTTTCCTTTTTCTTCCTCTTTTTCTATTTTATCTACCATTTCTGTATCCTTCTAATTGACTAGCTCCACTTTTGGAATAGAGGCTTCAAGCTCAGATTGTTGCTCAAGTAAGTTCCCTTCCAGAACATTTTCAACATTTAGATTTGATGAGTCAAGTCTGACATTTGACTCTTCTAGTGTATCATACTGATCAATATTTCCTTTCTCACTCTCTCTTCCATCTATCTCTAGGTCCAAAGCTTTGAAATTGGCATCCTCAGTTTGTCCCTCAGAATTAACATAATATTTATTTTTATCTCAAGCTTTTCTCAAAATTGCCTCTATCTCCTTTCCAATTTCCGTTGTTTCCACAAGCATTAGCTTGTTTACTATTTTCTTTCTCCTGAAATCATTTTTTACTTCATTCAAGATTCTATCTCCTTTTTAGATATTACGATACATAGACTAGAAAGAATATATTCTTTGATTTCAATGTCTTTGACCTTAGCTACTTCCTTTCTCAATTCCAAAATCTTTCTTAGACTTGTAGGAAGTTCATCCAAGATTTCTAGTACTCTATTGAATTTATTCAGATATACAATGATTGCATCCTCCAAAATTTTCTTGTCTACTTCATCAAGATTGTCATAATATAACCAGCATACAATATTTGAAGGAGTTCTTCTTAGCTTTCTTAACTTTTTGTAGGTTCTACATTAGTTGGTTTAGCAGTAGCTCACACAAATCATAATCTGCATTTTCTTTTATCATTTGAAATGCAACATAAATGGCTCTTCCAGAGATATAATTCTCCCTTTCTGAAGTGGTAGATCTTATAACCAATTACCATTGAGGTGAACTTGACATCCGGATCAGTGATATCATTGATAGTCATAGCTCTCTTGTCAAACTTTGATCCAGTGACTTTTGATATAGTTTGATTCTTCACTGCCTTTAATAGAGGTAGTCCACCAGTTGAGTGCAATCCAATCACAGCCCTAATGGCATCCTTAGTGATTTTGAATATTTTCATCAGCCATATAAAGTTATCATGTATTCTTCTTAGAACATATCGGACCCATTCATTTTCTTTAAAAATTGGAAAATGGATAACATGTGCAAGATGTTTATTTTCTAGTGTTTTGCACTCATGTTTGATGTCATAATTCTCATCCCTTAGATGGTTGTCAAAAATATCTAAAAGTTTTGAGTTTCTGAATTCCTCAATGTTTGCATGTATGTAAACCCTAATATCTTCCACATGTAGAACTCCATACGGAACATCAGGAAAGGCTCCTGGCTGATCAACTTCTACAGAATTGTATGGATGTTTCTTGAATTTTGGGTATGGCCTCTCAGTAACATTTACAACTAGTGGAGTATCCATCTTCAATAATGGAATTCAGAAAGTTTTGTGAAGAATACCTCTTTTTCAGTTCAGGGTTTCACTTTTAGTAGTGAGATGGGATTCTTTGAATTTGATCTTCACCTCTTATTTTTCTGCAATTTCTTTCTCTTTGGTTCACTCCTTTTCCGTGTTCCAAAAAGTAAGATGATTCAAATGATGAATAAAAAAGTCTTTTATGCCTTCACAAGACCTAATTAGTTGTTGTAATAAATGTGTTTCCCTAATACATCTAGTTACTCTATTTACTATACAGTTTTACATGAATTGCTTCACAAATTGCCATCTCCACCTTTTTCTACCAAAAATCCTTCCAACTGTTCTGGTTCCATTCAAGATACCTTTTCATATTGTGTTGGATCTAGGCACATGTTTACTAGCTGGAGGAATTTTGATTTGCAATGTTGCTCCCCTTGAGCTAAGACTTCCAACTTAATTCCTGGAGGAACTGTCAGCACTAGATTGTGGTGTGAATCCATTACTGTCATTCATAATGGTTTTCCTTGTTTGATTCATCCTAAGTCTCATTCATATCAATTTTTCCTTTGGCTTTGTCTTGTCTTTGTTCATCCATTTTTCTATTTACCAGACCTCTTCTTCCATAGTCTTTACTTCTACAGAATCTTACAATATGACTAGATTTATTGAAGTTAAAGCATACAACATTTCTTTTCTAATTTTCTTTTGATCTGCATTGATTAGCCATATGTCCAAAACCATTACAAGCAAAGCAATAACCATTGAAAGAATTTCTAATTCTTCTATTATTGAAATTATTCATTGTCATGCTTTTGTATTCATTTGACCTATGACCATACTTGTCAAACTTGATGCATTGACTAGAGAAGGATGAACCATTTTGATTTACTCTATTTCTACACTGAGTAGCTCTCCGGCCAAATTTGTTGTAGTTGAAACAATTCCCATTGAATGATGGATATTTTTGAGCATTTGGTTGTCTTACCGAAGGTTTTCTAGGTTTGTTTCTCCCATTCTTAGGTTTAGGATTTCTTTGTCCAGATTCAGAGCTCTCACCTTTCTCATATCCAAGACCACACTTGTCATCGTCCCTTTTCTATCTTTCAAGTAGTGCTTCAAGTTTAGTTGAACTTATCTTGAACTTTTCCTTGTATTCATTTGCAACATCTAGGTCATGTCTGAGAATGACTATTTGCCTTTCAAGTTCTCTCTCATTATCTCTACTTTCTTGTAGATCAGACTCTAGATGGCTAGCTATTCCATCCAATCTACAACATTCTTCTAATCTCTCTTTTAGTTTGTGTTTCAGATCTTCTTCAGTCATCTTTCTATCTTCATTTTCTTAGGTTTGCCTCATCACCCTAGATTCCATTTCAATTTTTAGAATAGTGACTTCTTTTGAGAGCTTTTCACATTCTTTTGTTTTTTCTTTTAATGCTTCATTCAAATCATTTTCTTCAGGTAAACTGGATAGCTACAGAAGTAGCTCCTTTTTTCTTTGCAATTTGTTTTTAATTTATCTTTTAACATTTCAATGGTGTCATTAACATCTTTAAGTTCACCTCTCAGATTACTAATTTCAGTTCTAGATTGAGCAAGTTCTTCTAGGGCTAGTTGAAGATCTCTTAATGAACCTATTTGAACCTTCTTCCAAGATCTTTTCCTTAAGCTGTTAGGCTTCTCTAAGGATCCTTGCTTTGATACCAATTTTTGGATTAGGTTTGGACAACTGAGAGGGGGGTGAATCAATTGTCACACATTCTGATCTTTTTTCTTTCTTTAATCTTCCTTTACAACTTAAAAACAAATTAATGAAATAAACATTTCAGTCATCACATAAGCAGAAATGAAATAACACATTTGACACCAAGATTTTTAACATGGAAACTTGGTTAAGGGAAAAACCATGGTGGGGGTTAACCCACAAGAATTTAATACCCTATTAAAAGTATTGATACAAAATGGGAATGCACATGCATTCGGACTCACTATCCAGAGATAACTACTCAAATGAAGGCTCACTACCTAAGACAATATCACAAATGAAAGATAGAGATATGAACTGCTGATAACATCTACTTCTGCAGGAGTTTTAGTTCTGGTTGACTACAAAAACTAA
Source organism: Cunninghamia lanceolata (assembly GCA_027924645.1). Lineage (NCBI taxonomy): Eukaryota > Viridiplantae > Streptophyta > Pinopsida > Cupressales > Cupressaceae > Cunninghamia > Cunninghamia lanceolata. The sequence goes on along the minus strand of BSBN01000169.1, from coordinate 13,446,272 downwards.
TCTTACACACTTCATCCTTGCTCTCTTCTTCTTACTGTTCTTCTCTTATTTGCACCTTAGATTTCTACTCTACTCACATCCACTTCTTTCACATACACCACACACCCTAAATAACTGAATTCATCAACTATATATATCCACAACAAGATCTATAATCATTCTACCAGTTGGCTTCAACAGTACTTAGAACACCTATGAATGCTCTGCCCCGTCGGCTAGATCTATGCATAACTTGGAGTGCAGACCAAAACTTACTCTTGCAAATAATTACTCATGTTGGCCATAGTTACTAAATGCCACCATTTGTCCAACAAGCAACTTCCATTCATCTGGAAACAAGATCTTCTACACGGTCTACCTATTCTTCTTCTGTCTGATTTATTAGACTAGAACCCGATACAGAGATGCTAATAACATTTAATTCCTTCATCACCGAATGACAAAGCTCTAGATTTAGAGTGTATTTGTAATTATTTCAACAACATTAGATCCACAACATACCATTCCTTTCCACCGGAGAGATCTGGACCAAAATATCAGACTCTGCTATATACTCTGTTTCAGGCTCCCAGACTTAGATTATCATTTTGACTTCTGGTATGATCGGATACTATACTGCAGATGTGGAGAACAATCTTAGTTGCCATAAATGGAAACACCTATCATTGGTATGCAGTGTCTCTTTCCAACAAATACAAGTGACATAACTTTGGATAAAATTATACCATTTGTTGATGTCTCAATGTATCAACACTCTCCTCAAGATAGGTATAAAATAAATGGAAAATGGCATGGCTATACAAATTTCACCACTATAATATATAATGACATGGCTATACAAATTTTACCATTATAATATATAAGAAATATATGGTACTTCTAAATAAATCTTAAAATATATCTAAAAGGTGTAGAGAAATATTATGTTCAATGTGCCTTTTATTATATTTTATAGAGGATAGATAGGCACCTTGAGACTATCTCTTATTGTTTTCTAGATAGATATATTTTGAGATATCTAATTAGTTTATGTTATTTTTCTTTTGTCTTAATTTTTATCCTTACTCCTCCATGTTGGTTGCTCTTATTCGCAATTTCACTTTTATTATTTTCTAGCACCACATCATCTATGAACAGGGCAATTTCTTCCACAACTAAATATTCTAAGGATGGAAATACATGTTTTCTTCCTTATCTGGCATGGAGGGATCATAAAAATGCAATTAAAAATAATTAACAACTATGTGCATCTTCATGAAAGGCTGAATATCTAGTTTGAATGGTTTTTCAACTATTGGCTCAATAATTTTAAGGTTCCATATCTTAATGAACTAATTTTCTTTACTCTTTCTCATAGCCTTTCCTTTCCCATGTAAATCCAATACTTTTCCTTACCTTAAGTATGTTTTCCTACCTATGTGAATCATTCCTTTGTTTATACAATTGTTATATTCTTTGTAATTATTCTTTTACCTTGGGTTAGATTTGCATAATCCTCTCAATGAAAATGATGCTTTAGCAACTTCATTAATTTTCCCAACTTATTTATTTTTATTATCAAAAGATAGATTAAGTAGAGTTGATGTCTCAATGTATCAACACCCTCCTCAAGATAGGCATAAAATAAATGGAAAATGACATGGCAATACAAATTCACCATTGTAATATATAAGAAATATATGGTACTTCTAAATAAATCTTAAAATGTATCTAAAAGGTGTAGAGAAATATTTTGTTCAAAGTGCCTTTATTATATTTTATAGAGGATAGATAGGCACCTTGAATCAAATCCATAGTTCAATATAAAAATAATATTATATTTCTATCTTGACAATAGGTTAAAATCAAATCCATGCCTAGAGGTGTTTTCATTGTGGAATGCCCTTTAGTAGAGAAAAAATAGGAGATAATGGAGAAGGGGCCATACCTAATCGATGGAGTGGGAATATACATAAACAAATGTGAGTCTAATTTTAACCCTGTAAGTCATGAAATTTTAGTCACCCCAATGTGGATTCAATTCTATAATATACCAATAGAATATGGGATCTGGGTATTCTGAAATAGATAAGAGAAAAACTAGGATCTTTCATCAAAATAGATGATAAAATGATATAAGGTGAGTTTGAGATGTATTGAAAAATATGCATGGCTATTGACCATTCTATACAAAACATCTGAATGGAAAGCCAAATAGAGCAGCAAGCCGAAGAGAACAAAAAACTAATAACTTTCATTTCCTGAAGACATAAAATATCAAGACCAACATGCTTCTGAAGAGTATTCCTAACATAATACTTCAGAGAGAGGTTAGTGAGACCTCAAACATTCCATGAAAGAAACTTCATGGAAGAACCTCCACCATGGCATCAGAATATAGCTCTTCCAAGAGGAATAGCGATTCTACAACAATTTTGGTGACATTGGTCCAATCTAAAAGGGAGGAGACGCATGTCTATATTTCTCATGCACATATTCTCCCTCCTCAAGAGGTTGAGAGAGGTTGCAAGAGAACCTGAGAGAACCTGACACAAGAGGAGACTCAGAAGGCTGAGTGATCATACTTGATATAGGTTGGGGCATAGCTGTCGACCTGGTTTGAGCTGAAGTGGTAGGAGAAACCTTATGGATTTGATTACCCTTTGTAGAAGGGTTTGAAACATCTTTTATTAATGCACGGGTTTTAGAAACCACCCCAGAGCCATTGGGCTTGTTTTTCTGGTTGGTATCCTTTGACCATTTTTCTTCTAGTTTAGCGGTAGCTCTGTCCACTAGGTAGGGCTTGTTAGCTTCCTGTGGTGGAGATGGAGTATGGGGAATTGGAAGAGGACAATCCTTGATCTTGTGTTCAACAGACTGACACCAATAGCAGGTATTGGGTAGATTGAAATAGGTGACCTTTTGGGTGTGACGCAAGGAACCAATTTAAATATCAATGGACTCTTTCAAATCCTAGGAAAGGTCCACTTCAACATAGACTCACTTTTAAGGACAAGATTGAAAGAACCTATCAAGTTTGACACAAATAACTCTTCCCAAGGAGGAAGCAATCGCTTGTAAAAAATGCAAGAAAGGCAAGGGCAAACTAGGAAACTCAACCTAAACTGGAACCTACAACTTGATGTCATTTGAGATAGTAGAGTCCCAGGTCCAAGGCTAGAAAACTAGCAAAGAGGACCGAACATACCAAGGACCATGATTCAGGATTGCCTGGACATGGCTAACTTCCACAAAGCGAAAAAGAATAAAGGCTTTTGTCAATTTTTGGACCATATCAAGGCGGACCCCATGGGGGACCCAGGCCTTTTGAAACCCAATCTTTAAGCACACTTTTAGGGGTTGTCCTCCCAACAAAATAACCAACAAGAGTATGTTGTTCTAACTAGTGACATGCAGAATCAAAATCCTGTGTGGGTAAAACCACATCTGCAGGAGAATCAAAAGACATACCTCATGGAGGACTTTTAGAACAAATTTATGAGGATTCTTGTTTAAGGGAGGAACCATTGAGAAAAGCCATAAAACCACCAAATCTAGCAAGAATTGCTGGATTAGAGCCGGTTGGAGGCATTATAAACCCCTAAAACCATAGTAAATGCAATCATACTCACATATGTAGTAAAAAATCTCGCGCTAATGGCGTGGTATGATGCAAGGGAAACCAAGGAGAAACCAAAACACAAGAAACTCTCACTGCCCTTTTTGTGGGTAGGCTGAATCATTCCAACATCTCTTTTGGTATTGTGCCAGAGTGTAACAATTGTGGAATTAGATTCATGACTTCTTTCGATCATTTCAGCCATAGCCTTTTTCTTGGCATATGGCTCTGTTAGGAGACTCTCCCAGGATTCCAGCAAAGTATACCTAGATTTGGCACACTTTTAGGGTGGAAATCCTCTTCACTTTATGGAAAGAAATAAATTCATGCATCTTTTCTCACAATAAGATGGATATTGTTGTTTCTTTATATTCTAAAGCTATTGTTTATTCTAATGTTCTTATGCAGATTCAAGTGCAAGCTAACAAAGTTGTGCTTGAATTTTCTCACTTTCAAGAGCTGCTAGACCACTGGGGCAATGCCCCTTGCACTTTGGCTCATGTACCCCCCTCTCCCACTTCTTCTAAGGGTCGATCTTCACGGGGCCAGCAGAGAAGTGGCTTTACCAGGGGCTCTCGCCCCCACTCTCAACCTCCTCGTCATAGCTCTCACTCTCGCCAGCAGTGATCGACCTCTCCTGCTCTGTGGGCTACACTAGGGTGGCCTTGTGGTGGAGGTCTAGGGGGAGGAAGCGAAGATTCAGGGTGGTCTTTTGGTGGTTCCATTCCTAGTGGTGGTTATGGTTGGCCCACGGGTGATTCTAAATGGATCCCACATTTGTATCTGGCAATTTCACCTCACCGTGAAGATAATGATACATGAAAAGAGGAGGATGATGATGGTTGGGCTCCTCCTGGCATCATCTTGGACCCCGATGCTATATGGGGAAACTTGGATGATAAGGATCCTCCATCTACTCGCATGGCTCTAGCAGCATAATGGCTTTTCTATACTATTTATGTCATTTTTTTTAGTTCTGGCCTTAGGCCATGACATTATAATATTCTGGACTCTACCCATGTGACTTAGGCATGTGCTTTTTTACCACCCATCCTATTTTGTGAGTATGTGTAATCTATATTCTCATTACTCTAGATATTGGTGCCTATTTATAAAAAAAAAGATACTTCCCACAAGAAATTTAAATTAGAATGGAGGCAGCATGTAGAAATAGAAAAAGCATAATGATAAAATTATCTTAAGAAATAGAATTTATGACTTCTTATTATTTTGTAATAGGTTTATTTTTAGATCTCGTGTAATTTGACATGTTCGCAAGGCATGGCTAAAAAACATATACATGTATGCAAACAAGGCAATTGAGGTGCAGATCTTTCAGAAACTTGGGATGATCATGATGGGCATGGATGAGAGAGAAGAGAACACTCTTCATCTCTTGAATGATTTTATGGAGTTCAAGGATCAGTCTTAGTTTATGGAGTATTTGAGAAAGAGCTATTGCGATGGACATGGATTCATTGGTGAGTTGACAGTTTAGAAATTTTATTTGATTGTCAATATTTTTCATCTGATGAGGTTACTTCATTTACATTGTCATTGATTGCTATTGTCTTTTGATTTTGTAGCCATCTAGGTGAAACATTTTAGACAATTCTGACATGTAAACCAAGATACAAATGCATCCATCGAGTCTTACCACTACACGCTAAAAAGTTGATACTTATGTGATCAACAAAAAAATGTACATGGCAAATGGACCATTTATATTATACAGGATTGTGTATAGAATGGAGTTGTTCTATAGGAAAAAGCAAAAGATGTAGAATTTTAGCTTTTTGACAAATTATAAGGAGAAAAAAATAAAAAGGTAATTCTTGATAGTGATTGCATTGCAAATGTCACTCATCCTCATTTGTATTAGCTGAAAAGTCAAAGTTCCTACAATTGGTACTTGGTTAGGAGTTATGGATTACACCTTCATATTTGTGTTTTTCACTAGAGTATGAAGGGAAACACATGCAAGAATGTCTTTGAGGTTGTAGAGAAAAGTACAATCTATTATCTGATGATGTAGGAATGGTGCCAGGTAAGTGAATTTCCTTTGCAATTATCTAAATTTATACATGAAAGAATTTTTATTTAATTCTTTAGCCTAACACAAATTTCACATATGTTTTGATGTAGATGATGCATGTATTCCCATTATTTACATGGGCATTTCCAAATGACACTTTTGTGTTTGGGGATGAGGTAAAAAGATTTGATGATGTCACACCTCCACGACTTGTCAAATACCGATGATATTGTTGTATTCTAGAATCAATGAGAATTTGGAATGAAGCAAATAAAAAATTGAAGACATGGATGCTTAGACCACCATAGTCTATTGAAGATGAACAATATTATGCACATTTTATGGATAGGTTCATCAGTGATGTTCAACAATCCAATATATTACCATTTGATTTCATTCCAAATTTGGATGCAGTGGAAACTAACACTATTCACCTACGACCATGGTTTAGTGCAAATAGAGATCATGTTCATCCTATTGCATATCACAAGAAAGCTATCAGACAACAATTGGAGAACCCAGTGCCATCTAATATGGGTGAGTGTACAAATAAAAATAGAATATTTATTTCATTAGAGGCATGTTATATTTTCTCCATATTTTGAATTCTACCATTTTTTGTTTTTTTGTGATAGTAGCATCTAAATCCCCGAGCAACTCCTAATCGACATTTTCTTTTACAAGTTCTATAGGCCCTCAAGGTATGGTTGTGAGATAACAATTGTAGATAGGGTAGACACCTAAAATTAACCACTTTATCCCAATCAAGTCCTAATTCCCTAAATCAATCATTTATCTCCAAATCGACCATTTTCCCTCTAAATATGATCAATTTTCCTATGATTACCCTAAACCATCCTAATTATCCCTAAATTATTCTAATTATCCTAATCATGGTCAATTATTCCCTTATTTATCATATTTTTCTAATTGGCCAAATTATCAAGACCTAAGCCTATCATTATCCCTCATTAGCACTATTTATCCCTAATCATAATCATTTTCCCTAAGTCCTAATCCATTTCCTTGCCTAAATAACTTATATCCCCTTTCCCACATGATTTCATTAATTTTCATTAATTAAATCCCCCTTTCTCTCTCATAAATAAATAAAAGAAATTAAAGTTCTTTTATTTTCCAACATAACTAATTCCTAACCATCTCCCAAAACTACCAAAAATCAAATATTAAATCCTTTTATCCTCCACCCTTGATCTCATAACCGATCAACCAACTTAATCCTAGTTGTTCATCTCTCCTCGAATCCTCACCATTGATTTGCTTCTTCAAAAAATCCTTGCACACATCCAAATCATAGGCTTGCAACCTACTTCAATTATCCCACCTTTACATAGACCAACATTGAAGCCTCTTTGCAACAAATTAGTAATCTTCCCAAGTTTCATTATCCAAGTCACCATTTTTCATACCAAAGCTAACAAGTCCACATTTGCATCTTAGATTCTCATTGCATACAAAATACCTTGCAATCCTTCATCATGCACAATAGGGATCCTTATTTTGAAAACTGTATCATGCAAAGAGGAACATCTAGTACTACATCCATTAATGAAGCCAATGTGAAACCAAAATTTACTATTACGGTAGGTTCCCTACCTAAAGATCCTTTTGTTCATGATGATAATGAGAGTCTGGTGTACTATCCTAATGATAATGATGATAGTTTTGTGGATCATGATGAATATCTCCATAACAATAGCTTTGATGATGAGATGATTGATTACAAGCATTCCACATTCATAAAAGAGCCTTACATTCAAAAGCCTAATGCTAGCTACCATGCCAATTCCAAACCTTTATCTAGTGAAATTGTTCTAGATAAATGTTTGGAATTAAAATGAAAATATTAATATTTAATAAGAAATCATTGCATGAGCGTGTTAACAAAAACTCTTACCTTTTACCTTAACTTTGATAACCATTTACAATAAAAATATTAATATTTAATAATAAATCATTGCATGAGTGTGTTAACAAAAACTCTTACCTTTTACCTTAACTTTGATAGCCATTTACAATGAAAATATTAATATTTATTAGTAAATCATTCTTCCCCTTTTCAAAGTGCAACAAAAAGGTTCAAGAATTTTTTTAAAAAATTGTATATTTTAAATGAAAGAAAAGGATCTGTAATTGTTTTTGGTAGTGTTATAAATAATTTTAGTTTCATCCTTAATTAATTTATAAAAAAATAAAATATAGTCATGTAATATTCAATAAAAAGTTCAAGTTTAAAGGCTAACCAATTTTTAAAAAAGGATAGTCAAGATAAAAATATTTGTATTTGTTAATTTGAGATTTTATTTATTTATTAAGTGTAGTTTAACTTTTGATGCACATAAAGTTGAGAGAAGATATATACCTTAAATAATTAAATAATTAATTAAACCAAAAATATGGAAGAACACAAATAAAATAGTTCTAACTTAAAATAAGTAAATAAAAATAGCTTGGAATTGATATCTCTAGTGTATTTAAGATATCTAGTAATGGTGTGAGGATGTTAACAAAAACTTTTAAAGAGTGGATATATAAAAATTATTAAAGTATAAAATAGTTTTAAATAAACTAGCATACCTATCTTTAGAAAAATCTATATAAAAGAACCTAGAGATATCATTTTGGAGGAATAAATTAGTGAGTAATATTTTTCAAATAATTATTTATTTAAACTTTTATTAAGAGCTAAAATCTCATTAGTAAAAAATAAATAAATTAATAATATTTTAATTTTATTTCATGAGTTGTTTGAATGTCATTTTTAATATCTATACTACACAATGTTTACTCCACAAGTTGCATGTAAATTATGTGAGGTCCATATTGGAAGAACAACGTCTACTTTATTTTTATTTACTTAATTTGAAAGAAAAGGGTGTGTAATTGTTTTGGATAGTGTTAGAAATAATTTTGGTTTATATTTTAATTAGTTTTTTTTTTTAAATGTAGTTGTGTAATAATCAATAAAAAGTTTAATTTTAAAGGCTAACCAATTTTAAATATTTTTATTTGTTAATTTGAAATATTTTTTTGTTTCTTAAGTATAGTTTAAATTTTGATGCACACAAAGTTGAGAGAAGATATATACCTTAAATAATTAAGTAAATGAAAAATATGGAAGAACACAAATAAAATAGTTCTAACTTAAAATAAGTAAATCAAAATAGCTTCAAATTGATATATCTGGTGTATTTAATATATTTGATATCTCTGGTGTATTTAATATATCTAAATTAGTTATGCTAGAGATGTGTAACTACAGTGGTAGAAAGGGGTGGAGTGTAATGGCGTGAGCATGTTAACAAAAACTATTAAAGAGCATAGAGCGGACATAGTTTTTTTGAAATAACTAGACATTTTTTTTTAAAGAGCCACATATAAAAGTAACTACACTAAGAGGAGTTATCTAGTGACATTAAGGGGATGATTGTGACTGTGCACATAAAAATAAAATAGAGCTACATAGTTTTTTTTAATAATTAGATATTTTTTAAATAATTATAAATATATAGCTTACATAGTTTATTAAATCAATTAACATAAAAATAAAGACAATAAAATAATGTGTATTACTCAAACATAAATTTGAGAAAAATCAAATCAAATAAAAATTGAGCAAATTGAATTGGGAGAAGAAGTTTAATCCATAAGTAGAGAAGTTTAATTGGTAAGGGCACTATTTAACCATCTTTTTTTTGTATTTTTCTTGTAAATTGAATTTATGAAGTGATGCAATGGTAGAAGTTTAATGAGAGTTAGGGTTAGGGTTCTTCAATCTTTAAAAATAATGACAAGATAAATTACTTTATTTTAGTTTAATTTGGGCTAGGGTTATAGTTTTTTTTTCTAATAGAAAAATGTGGTAGGCCACCCATAGCATTACTAAATAGGGTTATAGTTCTTGAATCTGTAAAACTAGCATTATATAGTCATATGTATATATTTTAGCTCCTCACTCTATATATATTGTAATAAATTAATAAAATTATTCAACTAGCATAGATATCTTAAATACATCTATCTAAAAGATTGCAAAGAGATATAGGCACCTATTTATTCTCAATAATAATTTTAATATAGGCACCTCCACAAAATAAGATATGGTATGGATTTTTATGTGGCAGAAAACAATGGAGTGAGGGTGTTAACAAAAACTCTTAAAGAGTGGATATATAAAAATAATAAAAAGTATAAAATAGATTTAAATAAACTAGTATACCTATCTTTAGAAAAATCTATGTAAAAGAGCATAGTTAAATCATTTTGGAGGAATAAATTAGTGAGTAATATTTTTCAAATAATTATTTAATTTAACTTTTATTAAGAGCTAAATTATCATTAGTAAAAAATAAATTAATTAATAATATTTAATTTTTATTTCATGAGTTGTTTGAATATCATTTTTAATATCTATCCTACCCAATGTTTACTTCACAAGTTGCATGTAAATTATGGGAGGTCCATATTGGAAGAACAACGTTTACTTTATTTTTATTTACTTAAAAGTTATTTTTAGAATTATTTAATTTTCTTTAATTATTTTTAGGAAACATAATGCAAGGGATCTATCTTTGTATAAAATTATACCATTTGTTGATGTCTCAATGTATTAACACTCTCCTCAAGATAGGCACATAATAAATGGAAAATGATGTGGCTATACAAATTTTACCATTATAATATATAAGAAATATATGGTACCTCTAAATAAATCTTAAAATGTATCTTAAAGATGTAGAGAGATACTATGTTCAAAGTGCCTTTATTATATTTTATATTGGATAGATAGGCACCTTAAGACTATCTCTTATTGTTTCTAAGTCAGATTAATTATGAGATATCTAACTAGTTTATCTTAATTTTTTTTTGTTTTAATTTTTTTTTATTGGTGAATTGGGATAGAGGGAGCCACATCCCATTAAACAAGAAAATCAAAAAATAACCAAGTCTACCATATATTATTGTAAGAGTTTATATAAAACTAACTTATTTAACTAGGCCAAAGTTCATTGTAAATGCTAGATAACCACAACTATGCTATGCTATATACATGAAAAGATCAAACATCAAACACAAACCCTACCATTACCATCCAACTCCTCCTCACCCAAGCTCTCATACGCTACCTCCACCTCCATCGACCAGTCAATGTCACCTGAATCTGCCAACCCTGCCACTATCGTCAAAAAACCCAGACCCCACTGAGCTTCATTCCTATGTGCCTCCTCACTCTCCCCCACCACAACAATAACAAAAGGAGCCCATGGACCACTATAGGAAGATAAAACTATCAGCCAGATCCTATTTGTTGTAGGAAATCCAAGGCTCAGAATCGTTGTCTACAAGATTTTATCTAACCCCACTCTCCATTGTGCCCTATTCATAGACCTAGCCATTTCTCCCACAAAATCCTTAGATTTCCCTAAGTATATCATGAATTCTAAAAACACAGAGGAAATATCAAAATTGACTCAATATTTCTTATGCAAATTTATCAAGAAGTTTCTAATAAACTTAACTCCAAAAAGCATATAGAAGTTGAAAATCCTCCATGTGCTTCCTGCTTGGGGCCTCTCTTCTTACCAAAAATATTTTGTAATCTTTGCCTTCTTGGACCATAGATTTAAAGTATTTTCTTTGAATATTGGGGCCATATTGTTTTGTCATTGTTCTATTCTTTTTGCATGTTTCAAAAGTTTAAAAGTTTAAATTTTAACATTTTGGTTGTATTGTTTCCTGGCTTACCCCATTGCATCATCTAGAGTTAGCCCAGAGAGGGGGTGGATGGGCATCGGTGTGGGGTGCACAATGGAGTTATAGCATTGAATGTATTTTAATTTCCAATAGAAGGCAACTTGAGTGGAAATGACCAGCAAGGGAAGGAAAGTGTAAAAACCTCCAAAGATGTGGTTAATGCAGATGATGCCCAATCCGTGTTGAAAGATGTAGTCATTCAATCATTGATGGATTTAGAGGAGTCGGTTCAAGAGACAGAGAGAAGAGGAATGTAAACCTGTAGAACAATGGCAAGGTGAGCCTCCTTCTATACCAAGAAAAATTTCCTAAAACCTAATGAGGAACTAGGAAAAGCAATAAAAAGAGAAGAATCGAGATTAATGAATATTGCAGTTTTCTTTACTTGTGCTAATGTAGACAAGTTACCATCAAGGAAGTTCTTCGATAATTGGTTATTAATAGTATGGGCAAGAAAACTAGGTATTCATTACTCATTTTGTAGAATGATACAACTGGGAATCTTTGTTATTTTCCTAAAATCGCATGCTATGCATAAAAGAGTTATTGATACGAACTATTGGAATATAGGTCCAACACTTTTTAAGGCCTTTCCTTGGAAACCAAACACTCCACACAAAGAAATAAGGTTTTGTTATGTTACAAGACAAATTCTCTTAAAGGATGTCTCGATTCAATTCTAGAATTTTTTACCTCAAGTGTTTGAACCATTTGGAAAAATTCTAAAAATAGATGAGAAAAAAACTACCCTCTCCCACCTAGATGCAAGAATGCTGGTCTCATTTGATATAGGGGTTCAAATCCTAGAAATCCTAGAAATCAATTGGGAAAATAAATTGTTCCATTGTGAGTTAGTTAGCATGGAAGCCCGGGGGGACTCAATTCATGCTTCCTGCGTAAACAGGATGGACACCAAAAAAAGAATTGTCCATAACTAAACAAAAACCTTAACAAAGGGAAAATGAGGGTTTCGAATGGTAGCCCTAAGGAAAAAGATTTCAACTCAGGAGAGAGAATGTATGCACCATCATCAGATAATATGATTGTGGAGCCAGCTTTTAAAAATGGGAATACCTAAACAACAATACTTTCAACCCTAATGAGGGCCCTGGGCCTAAGGCTTCATCCTTAGATAAGGTATTGGGCCCCTCATCTATGGATGGAGGCTTGGACCTAGAAGATGTTGAGAAGGATAACCTAGATGGTGATGACTTAGATAGTACTCAAGAGGGAACCCTAACTAGCTTTTCTCTAGGTGATGGAGCCTCTGAAGGGTGGATGGATGAAGATCCTAGCCTAGCTTCACAAATTGCAGACACTCCAAGCCAATGAAAGGAATGCATTGAGATGCAGAGGGAGATCTCCAATCCCCAAGTAGATATTGAAAATAAACATGAGGCTGTACCCATGGGTTATACTTCAGAAAATGGTTTTATCTCAGAAAGAAAGAAAAATTCACAACAATTGGCCCTTGACAAAATTAGGGAAGTTGCAGAGAAAAGAGAAAAATTAGATAGACTCAAGTAGGAAATATTGAGGAGAGATGAAGACCCTGCTTGGTTGGAGAAGTGTATCCTCAAGCAGAGCATCTTGAAGGTTGAGGAGGAAGGCAAAAAAAAAAAGAATTTGAGTAGGAATGTTAGCAACATTAAACCTGGTAAGAAAGGGAAAGATGATTCCATCCAAAAATATTTGATGGATAAATACAATCCTTGAAGAGATCCTCTACCACCTCAACCTCCAGAATAATGAAGACCATTAACTATTGCAGTTGGAATGTTAGGGGATTAGAATCCCCTGATAGGAAATATGTACTGAGAGACTTCTGTAATAAAAATAAAAATATGGATGTTCTATTTATTCAGGAAATAAAAATATATTCAGATTTTTTGGAAGAGGTAATTCCTTTCCCCTCAAAGCATGAGAAAGGAAGAGGTGGAAATGCTATTTTATTAAGTAGAAAGTTAGAAAAAATCCTAAAAGACTTTGGCCATTCCCCATGCAATTGATGTGTATGGATTATTCTGAATGTTGGGGGGGTAGATGTTGGGTTTTGCTCCATCTATGCCCTAAATGATTATATAAGTAGAGCTGAATTGTGGAATTGGTTATCTTGTGGTCTTCCTAAGGTTCACTGGATCTTTAGGGGAGACTTTAACATGATAGAGTATTCAGAAGACAAAAACAGGAGGGAAACCTCTAGAATGGAGAGGAAATGAAAAATTCTTCTGGTGAATATTTAAAAAGACATACAATCTAGCAAACCTGATAGAAGGAGGAAAAAAGGATAGTAAGGGCATATGGTTTACCTAGTCAAACGATCAGAAAGAAAACAAAAGGATCTATTGTAGACTTGATAGATTCTATGTGAATAAAGATTATTTTACTCTTTTGCAAAAAAAGAGTTCAAACAAAATTCAAGTCATCCCTAATCCCCTATCAAACATCACCTTGTCATAATGGTTGTCTCAATCAAGAATCAAGAGCAAAGGATAAGAAATCATAATGATTCCTTGTTTAAGCTGAATTGTGAGTTGCTGAAAGATGAAGATTGCAATCAAGGAATCATTACTCTTAGAAACATATGTAAGTCTAGGTATGGAAGCCAAGGAAATATTTGGTACTGGGATAAACTCACCAAAGCTTGTAAAGTTGTCTTCCAAATTGTAGGGAAAAAATATGCTCTTGAAAGAAAAAAAAGAATAGCTCTAGTTGTAGGAAAGGTTCCTTCAGATAGAAGAGAAACTACAAAATGATCCACTTGATGATGAGCTTAATTTGTAAATGGGGGATATACAACACAAGTTGAGAAAAGTTCAAATAAGAAAGGCCCAAGTAGCTAGAGTTAGAGCTAAACTTAATTGGATTCAGGATGGGGATAAAGGGACTAAATACTTTTTCAATTTGCTGAAGCAGAAAAACATAAAGGAAAATATAGAAGTAATAATGGAAAATAGAGTAGCTCTAGATTCTCAAAAGCAAATTTTGGAGGCCTTTAGGAAGTTTTATGAATCCTTGTTTAAGGAAGAGAATAAAAAGGAAGGTTGTAAGGAAGCCTAGGACCTATGTGGCAGAATCTATAAAACCAAGCTGACCCCAGACATAAGAAAGAAATTAGAACAAAAAATAAATAAAGAAGAGATAAAAAGAAGACATCAAGTCAATGAGTAATAACAAGTCCCCTGGGACAGATGGGCTGCCAGTGGAATTTTATAAGGCAAACATAGATTGGGTAGTTGATGACCTTCTTGATCTTTACTCTAAAGCCATAGACAAAGGGACATTAGGAGAGAAAATTAATAAAGGTGTTATATTCTCCTCCCAAACGAAGGAGACAGAGTAGAAATAAAGAATTGGAGACCTATAACACTCCTAAATTTCTCATACAAAATAATAGCAAAAGTAATTGGCTCTAAGGCTTGGGGATATTCTCCTAGAAATTATTAGTCCTACTCAAACTGGCTTCCTTAAAGGAACGTATATATTAGAGAATTTATTAACAAGCTGGGAAGCCCTTCATTGGGCTAAGATATCTAATAAAAAATAGGCATTCTTTTATTGGACTTTGATAAGGCATATGACAGAGTGGAGTGGTCGTTTATTGTTATGATGCTAAGAGAAATGGACTTTCCTTAATCCTTTATCAACATGGTTAAGATGTTTTTTATGGATGTATTAGCCCAGGTAAAATTTAATGGGGAACTTTTTGCCCCATTTAAGATGGGGAGATCTATCAGGCAGGGATGCCCCCTTGCCCCCTCCTTATTTGTTATTGCATCAGAGGCTCTTCATTTCATTTTGAGATTAGAATTAATAGAAGAAAAAATTGAAGGGATTTAATTACCTAATGGTGATAGACTTCTAAATGTCTAGTTTGCTAATGATACTGCTCTCTTTCATAGGGAAGAGAAAGAAGATCTAGAAAATCTAGAAAGAAGACTTGATATTTTTTTCCTGGCATCTAGGGAGAAAATCTCATACTCTAAATCTATTTTTTTTATCTTGGGAGTAAGTTAGCCCTAATTGGTTTAATAGAGATAAAGGGCAGGGGGGAGGTCCTTCAGTGCAAGTAAGATTTCTTGGTATTCCTTTTGCAGTCTGCCCATCTCTTAATATAATGTGGCAATGGCTTTTTACTAAAATTGAGAAAAAGCTAAAAAATGGAATAAATTGTATCTCTCCTTGGCTGGAAGATAGCAACTCTGTCAGAAAATACTATCTGCATACTCTATTTTCTATTCATCTATGTGGTTGTTTGCCAATTACCAATTTGAAGTCATCCATAGATTGATAATAAAATTCTTATGGTCTGACGGTAAAGGGAACCCCAAAAAACATCTTGTGAAGTGGGATTAGTTCTATGTAAGTAAATATTTAGGTGGGCTAGGTCTGAAAATTTTAAAAATCCAAGGTATGGCCTTAGCCTTTAAATGGATTACAAATGCAATAACAAGAGAAGAGCCTTGGAAAGTTTTGGTTAGACATAATATTTGTAATGCAATTCCATCTAACAAGAAATCCTGGGGTAAAGTTGGCTTTTTTGATGCTCTTCTTGGGGATTCTATTTCTAAACTAGGGAAGTCTATAGATTTTTCTAGTATTTGGAAGGCATGGAAAATGGTAAAACCCCTAATTTTGGATAGAGATGCTATCTGTTGGGATAAAGGAATTATATGGGGACAAAGATCATTGGGTGGAATGTTATGCACAAAAATAAGCCTCTAGCCTTGCTTCAAGGGTGCTCAGCAAAAAAAATGTAATGAAAAAGGTTTGCCAGCTCTTGCAGACTTGTTTATGCAAGGTTTGCTAAAATATTAGAGACAATTAGAAAACCAATTTCATTTAAGCAGCAAATTCTTTAGAACTTAATCCACCATTAATAAAGCATTGTTTCACAAATTAAGCAATAAAGTTGTCATAGAAGGAGAGAAAAGACTGTGGAAGTTGAAATGGGAAGATGGAACTTCGTTAAATGCTCTGATTAACCCAAAGTTGATTTATAAAATGTTGACAAAAACTCAAGAAATTACTCATCACATCAACCTCTCTTGGGCTGGCTCTTTTTTAGATGTTGATCTTAGTAGAACCTTTAAATTGATGTGGTCCAAAGTCCTTGAACCTAAGAAAGCATCTTTTAGATGCCTGCTAATATTAAACAGATTGAACTTAGGCCCAGAAAATGTAGTCTTCCCTTTATGTGATAAGCCAAAGTCAATGTCTCATATCTTCTTTGATTGTCTATATGCCGAGTATGTATGGTCATTCTTTATGGGTAATATTGATAAATGGTCTACTTCAGTCAATGTAATTATGAAAGAAATCCTTTCTGGTCTAGTCAAAGGTTTGAATGTAAGAAGTAATTGTTTCTGGTTTATTATGTCTTCTGAAATTCTATGGTCTCTATGGAAGAAAAGGAATGAAGAAAGATTTCTTGGCAAGAAATGAGGACTCACTGGGATTCTTTAGGATCTCACTATGTTTAACTTTTTTGAACAGGTCAAGGTAACAATAGAGATTTCTCCTAGCAGGTTCAAAGAAATGGTTGAAACATGTACAATGTGCTACAAGGAAGACATCAAAGAAATAGACTTTTGTGCAAAGAAGCCTAGGAAATTTGTTGAAAATTTCTTCAACTCTTATACAGATTTCCAAATCCTTTATAGTAAGCTAGGAGAATTAGAGAAAGTTGAAAGTGAGCTCCACAAAAAGCTGAAGATGTCAGGGCAGAATTACAGTTTGAATACAAACTAGTTGAGAATTTCACCTAAAATTGGGGCCATACTCGGGCTGGACTCCTTCAAACATAGTGACAATAGGATGCACATTTGGGACAAAGAGGGAGAATGGTATGATGACCCTAGACTGGAATTCAAAAGAGTTGAAAAGGAAGATTCAAGGCATGGCACTGAATTAGATGATAGTCAAGGATGGTATTACCAGTACATGGAAGTAGTAGAAGATTCACAAGTGATAGATCAACACAGGGCATAAAGAGAATTAGATATGGATCCAATTGACAAGATAAATGATGCAGACTAGTTGCCTAATGCTTTTGTTACCAGCGATGGATGATCAAGGATCTCAGAACATGGAAATTAAAACTAGTTCAAGGCAAGATAATTCAAAGTAGGAACCTTATTAGATAATGATATGTCATTGGACAAAGAAGATCCTTTCTAGTATTTTGTTTAGTTTTTTTAAGTCTAAAAGTTTTTTATACTAGGAAGAAAGCAGTTGTTGGATTGGTGTAAGTAGCTTTTTGGTATGGCATCTCTAGCCCTTTGATGTAAAACTGGTATTCTTTTTTATTAATATTAGTTCTCAATTCTCAATCCAAAAAGAAGTTTCCAATAACCATACCCACACCATGCAGTGCCACTGGGGAAGACACTTTGCAATCACACCATTAGCTCCATCACAGCAAAATGCTTCAAAAACTCCTAGCCATGCCATTTAACAAGACCTTCCTTGTCAATCATGTTGAAGAAGCCCACACTGAACCATAATTCCACTTATCAAATAATACACAAGCCATCATACTCCACTACCACTACCATCTCTACCCTTCACAAAAAATGAATTAGTAAATAATTTAGGCTCGTGGGAGCCTTCCACCTGAACAATTACTCATACCAATCGATTCTCATCACCTGCCACCTTGTGCTGACTCCTTTTGAAGTTTGAGTCACTTTCCACCTCACCATAGTCTTTACCACTTCAATTATTATCCTCCCCTGAGTCTTGTCTTAGCAATGATACCAAATTAGGGATACACTTTTACCATTTCATAATAGAATATCTAATAAAAAGATCCCTATCTAGTTTGAAATCAAATGTCACATTATCTATCTTATCTCATAAGTGGTTTGCTTCTCTAAATATATTATTAACTTTATATTCTCTGAGATTGTCCATCAAACCCAACCCTCTTCTTAGCAGATTATTTAATCTCTAGTTAGTCATCTATCTACTGCAAATAGCATTTATTGTTAGAAGTGAGTCACCTTCTATATGGAGTCTTCTTACCCCAGAAGCTAGGCCTAACTGAAACCCCAAGACTAGAGCATGAAGCTTTGCTTCATTGTTTGACATAGATCCCAACTTTTTTACATTGTTCTAATGAACTTGCCATTGTGATCTCTCAAAATGCACCCTGCACTTGCCCTGCTTGGGTTTCCTCTCAAGGTACAATCAAAGTTTACCTTTAACCAACTTGTGTCCAGGGGAATCTATTTGGCATCTCTCCTATTTTCTTTACTCAAATTATCCCAATCCAACCCATTAATGGGGAGCATTATCAAACCCAACCATATATTTCTCATTGCTTCATCCCATCTAGTAAAGGATTTTTCCATCATATTCTGATGTCTAACTACATTATTGGCCACCTCCACCATAGCCAATTCATTTTTTTTCCAGAGGATATCAACATCCATTGATTTGTCTTAAAAAACCCATTTGCTCCTTTCTTTCCAAAGCTCCCATATGAGGAAGGAGGGGCTTATAACCCATAAACAGGAAAAATAAGCCTTCATATGCAAGATCATCCATGAGTTAAATGATGAAATCAAGTCTTGAGGTAGGAGACTACTCCACTTTAGCTCCTCCATCAATTTTTTCCAGCACTGATCAACATAACTACAATTTATTAGAATGTGCTTTGTAGATTCCTCTTCAACCTTACACAACACACATCTCAAAGGCCCTTAAAATCAAAATTTTCTCAACCTATCCCCTTTCAAATTGTTTTTATAATGTTGTCCATGTCAAAGCCCCTCCTTGTTGTAAACAATGCTTTTTTCCAAAAGAGGTGCTTGGATCAATCTGGTTTAGCTAAAGAATTCTTCTCCACCATATAACTAACCTTCACACTATAATTATTTGACTTAGATCTGTAGTAAATAACCCTATCTTCCTCCTCATAAAGGTGGATTTTCCTACTCCCAAGCACCTACTCCAACTTAACCTTTTTCTCTTCCAAAATATCTAGATCATTGAAACTCTTCCACCTCCATTCTGGAATACTATTTTCTATTGTTAGGAAAACATAGTCTTTCACTCTATCCCCCCATTCTCTAAGATAAGAAAATATGTGCTTCTTAAAATTCTTCAACCTCCTTCAAGGATAGGAGGCCATTCTAGGAATCTTCCTAGAACTTAGCATTTTGACCATTTCTCACTTCCCAAGAAACATGCTTTGTGATGAGAGCTTTGCTATGTACTAGGAAATTCCATACAACTGATCTTGAAGGTATATTTTCTGAAGTAAAGATTCTAAAAGGATCTCTAGAATCCAGATACTTAGCCCTCAATATTTTATCCCACTTGAGACTTGCATTTGAGTACATGTTCCAAACTATCTTTACCCCAAGAGCCTTATTAAGAGAAGACCAATTACGGAGGCCAACCCCTCTAGCCTATTTTGGTTGACAAATCTTCTCCCAAGCAATCAAAGGAAACTTTTTATTCTCCTTTGCTTCATTCTAGAAAAAATTATTCATTATCTAGTTCAACTTCTCAAAAATATTGTTTTGGATCTTTAAGCAAGACATAGAAAAGATAGGGATAACCGATAAAACAACTTTAGGCAAGCTAATCCTCCTGGATAAGGAAAACCATTTCCCCTTCTAAGAGGTAATCTTTGAGATACAATTTGAGGTTAAGTGCGCCTACAAGTTTGATCTACTTCCACTAGCAAAATCCCCAAATAATTCCCTGAGAGATATTTTATCCTAAGGCCCATCCTTTCTGCAATTTCTCTTTGCTTTCTAATCTTAGTGTTAAAGAATAAAATCTCCAACTTATGCCAATTGATCAACTATCTAGAGGCTTTACAGTACTTATCCATGGTTCCCTTGATCGCCCTAGTTTATCATAAACTTGCCAGACAAAATAACAAGGTGTCATCAACAAATTGAAGATAAGTGACTGCCTCTATGTTTGGGGCCACCTTAATCCCTTTCTAATTACCCTATCTAGCTTCTCTCTAAATTCTTCTACCCAAAGCCTCAACCATGATTACAAATAATAAGGGAGATAGGGGGTCCCCCTGTCTAAGACCAATGGAGGTCTTAAAAAATCCACATGGGCTGCCATTGACCAGGATGGAGAAGCTTGGAGTGGAGATAAAATTGTCAACCCACTTGATCCACTCCTTACATAATCCAAATCTCTCTAGAACTTCCAACATAAAACTTCTATGGAACTAGTCATATGCTTTTTTGCTATTCAGTTTAATGATCATTCTTTCCAATCTACATTTTTTAGTTGTGTGTATTGCCTCAACAACAATGATGATTCCATCTGCAATGGATCTACCTGGGGTAAAGCCACTTTGCTCTTCTGAAAAGAAACAAGGAAGAATAATCTTTATCCTATTTACTATTGCCTTTGAAAGTATTTTATATACTATATTGCATATTGATATCAGCCTAAAATAGCCATTGATTCCACTTGATTTTTCTTTGGAATTATGGACACAAAGGTATTATTAAGATCCTTCAACATTGTAGCTTTCCTTCTTGACTCCTCTATAGTCGCTGCCACATCTGACCCCACAATGTTCTAAAATTTATGAAAAAAGAGGATCAAGAAGCCATTTAGACCCAAGGCTTTATCTAGGGCCAATTGAAAATTTGCCTTCCTAATTTCTTCCTCTGAGAGTTCACCATAAAGAAGTCCATTTTTTTCTCTTGTGTAATTTAATTATTGGGATTTTCTCTAAAATTTCTTCCTTCAACTAGTCATCAATTAGAACTTCCCTATTCAAAAGATCCTTGAAGAAGTTGACATCCACTTCCCCAATATCCTCTGCCTTGTTAACTTCTTCACCAATGTTGTTCTTTATAGAAGTGATTATGTTCAAGATTCTCTTGACTTTAGTGGTATTATGAAAAAGCTTTGTGTTTTTGTCTCCTTCTTTTAGCAAATATTCCCTAGACTTTTTCCTCTAGAATATCTCCTCTCTTGCTAGGACCTCTTCATAGGCCTTTTTAAACTCCCTCTCCTTTCCATTTGAAGCTTTCCTAATCCATACCCTATGCAACTACCACCTCATTTAACTTCTCCATTTCTCCTTTTAGTTGAACCTTTTCCTCAAAAATATTTTTTATGTGAAATTTATTCCATTCCTTCAACTATATTTTTAAGAAACTTAATTTCTTAAAGAGAGAAAACTGCTTTGAACCCTTCTGGACTAGGGCCTGAGTCCACAAATGTCTCATTTTCTCCTCAATTTTAAAAGAATTACCCTTAGGCTTCACATCTAGGAAAATATTTAGTGAAACTAGAAAATGATCAGAGCTCAAGGAGGCCAGTATGCTCGAATCAAAGAACACTATTGAGTCTTCCCATTTACCACCCACAAAAAGAAGATCCAGCCTCACTACTATATTAGTAAACCCTTTCCGCCTATTCATCCATGTGAAGATCCCATTCTTAGGAACAATGTCTTGGAGGTGATTGTCATTGATAAATGCCTGAAAATCAATTTGCACTTGGATAGTTCTTACAAAACCTCCTCTCTTGTCCTCAACACCAAGCATAGCATTGAAATCACCCACTAAGATTATACTCTCTTCTCTTAACACTTGGAGAGTAGTTGTAATCTGCTCCCAAACTGCCTTTTTCTAATATTTTCTAATCAGACCATAAATGTTGAGTAAGAAAAAGATTTTGTTATCTACTACTAATTTGATACTACACAACTGGCAAGCCTCATTACTCTAAATCCCTTCAAATTTTACCATGAAGGGGTTCCACATGGTTCCCAGACCCCCAAAGGCTCCAGAAGCAAGAACAAACACCCCAAGCCATTCCTTCCAACACTCCATCAGCTTCTCTATTTCTTCCTTAGATAATTTGGTTTCTTGTAGTAAAGCAACATCTAGTTTTCTAATCAATTTGGTGTTTGAGCACACCAAATTGATTCCCATACCTTATTACTCTGAATCCCTTCAACGTTTACCATGAAGGGGTTCCAAATGATTTCTAGACCCCCAAGGCTCTTTATGGAGGAAGAAAACCCCCAAGCCAATGCCTCCAAGACTCCATCAGCTTCTTTGCTTCATTTTTAGATAATTTGGTTTCTTGTAACAAAGCAGCATCTAGTTTTGTCAAATCAAGGGCACTCATGCCCCTAACATTCCAATAAATGAGCCTCATGGTTCCTTGAGAAGGGTAATACCATTTCTATCACTCATTTACTCCCTATTTTATAGGCTTCCTAAAATTAGAAAAATTCCCCTTTCATTATACTTATGGATGTCCATACCCTATTCCAAAGCACCCATTTTTTCCCAAGCATGAAGGATGCTAGTAACATTTGTGGAATTTGGCTTTACACTCACCAATTACATTTCCTTCAAGTATACAATAGTAGCAGCCATAAGTCTGAAATTAAAACTCAATCTAAGTAAAGAAGATAGAAGAAGGAATTGGGCATCTTGACTTCTTTGTAGAGGAAGAGAGACATTTTGCTAATAGTTCTTTGAAATGAAATATGCAGATGATTATTGTTTGACCTCTGACATTCTATCTTTTTATTTTGGCAGGTTCCAATGTGCATTTCTAGGAACAATTTTGGCTGATTTGATTTCTTGAGTTTTGTTTGTGGCGCTGAATGTTTTTAGATACCAACTTGGGTTTAGATGTTCCATGAGGCTCAAAGGGTCTCTGTAGTATTATAATAGCTACCTTCTTTCTCAGGGTATTAAGGCCCCCTAAAGTTTCATGCCTTGTATCTTTTAGGTTTAGAAAACCTTTGCTAGTTTTGCATGGTTTCTATATCTTTTGGGAATTTTTTAAAAAGGAGTTGATGGCTTCTGTTGTGGAGTCAGTGGCACAAATATCTACAGCTGGTTACTTGGAAAATGTTTATGATGTTTTCAGTCTGGCATATTCTAGCAATAAGAAAGAAGTCACAGATGCTCCATGTTTAGCTCCTAATACTAATACAGGTAATGAGCCTAACACTTTTGTTGTGATTTTATATTTGATTTTGGATGTCTCAAGTTGGGGCCATGGAATATTGGATGTGGGAAATTAATGTTGGTGTCTATATTTACTTATGAATTTGTGTTGATGTGGTTCTAATTTTTATTATCCTTAGAATTTTTTGTCTTTTTTAAAAAGTTATCTAGTGGGGTTATATTCCAAAAGCAGGGTGGATTGTTGAGGAATGTGGTCACAACCTTGTGGATCTTTTGACAGGATTTTGCATTTTTATTTTCTTGTAGATTTTTAGTGCTTTTAAACCCATTCAATTTGTTATACTTTTTTTAGTTTCTAGTGCTTAGTTGTCTTCCTTGGATGCTTGTAACTTCACTTTGAATCCACCTTGTGGAGATATGTAAAAGATTTTGATCTAGGTCTACAAATCTGCATATTTTTTTCATCATTCTTATGTTGTTATTCTTGTGGCTTTTCCTCCATTAGTTATTTTAAGAACTTTTTGACCCATTTGTAAAAAAATAAATTTCTTAAGCTTGAGATCTCTAAACTCTAGGTAGAAGGGTATGTCTTAACCTTCAACTTAGTGCCTCTCTTGACATTATGCTTTTTTTATATATCCTATCTTTCAAGAGGCCTGAAGAAAACTCTACAGCTCCAAATATTGATGGTGTTGTTGACAGCTCTGAATATTGACGGATATGTTGACAAGACAAAAATTCTCTCTATAAGTGGATGTGATACTTCATCTTCTATGAAATGTTTTGAATATATTTTTTTATAGATAAATGGATATTATTTATCTTCTATTGCTAATAGTTTGGATACTTGCTTATGGTAGGCTATTTGAGGGATTGTTTTGCCTTCTTATGTTTGTATTTTGTAGTGCAATGTGCATGTAACACGTGCAGATTGAAACTTTTTGTTTTATCTCAAGCAAATAAATTTTGTAGATTTCATTTTTATATGTATTGAGCCTTATTGAGCACACTTTGTGTCATATGGAATCAAATTTCATGGGGTATATTCTAAATGTATTCTTAATGAGTGTATATGAGCTCTTGAGTCCTATTTTCTTGCTAAACTAACTCTCATAGTTTTCATATTGCTTACAAGTTCAAGATTCTCATGTTTTTTTACGTAACAACCTCTCCATTTGTTGCATTGGCATTGAGAATTGGTGAGGATATTGATTACATAAAATATCTAAGGCAACGTAGAGGAGGGGAAAACATCAGTCAACACATGGGGAGAGAAATATCTAGTGGGTAATTGAGTTCATTAAAGATAGGAGGAAAATATCTATGAGAGGAGGAAATATCTACCGAGTTGGTGAGCGTCAGTGAAGGGATAAGGATAAGAGAAGTTGGTGTGTTTATTTAATGCAAAAAAAAACCTGATCTCAGAGAAAAGTAAAGTAAACGCATTGTTTTGGGGGATAGAGGAAGTAAATGATGTGGATGAAATATCTGGTTTTAGGTAAGAAAATTGAATGTTTTGAGAGTGATTGTAGATAAGATAAGGGGGGAAGATATCTGAGAGAGGATAAGAAAGTAATTGCTAGAAGGAAATATCATGGGGGTGTAGATGAAAAAGAGGACAGGCTGTTGTTGCAGAAACCACATTAAGGGCTTTAAAAAAAATGTCAGCTTTAAGAACAAAGTTGATGTTTCAGTCTTTTGCTAATATTTGGAACACAACATGAAGGGCTTTTATTATTCCTTGCCATTTTCCCACTCGTAGGGTTTATGTAGCATCTAAGGCAGTAGCTTGTGCTTCCTTCTCATCCCACTCAGCTGCCACACTTGCAGACAAATCCAACAAAGATGTTGTTGGCAGTGATGACACTCAACAGGATCGTGTAATTTCTCTACTTGAGAAGCTAAGGTCAAGGCACCTCAAATATTTTCAGCTCCAAAATGCCAAGCCCAAAAGTAAGAGCAGCACAAGTGTTGCTTCCAAAAGGGAAAGCCAAAGGCTACAACTCACACCGTTTCATCCTTTTGGCAAGATGGGAATTTTTAGAGGAGATTATGAGTGTAGTGGAGGAATGGAATATATCAGTTCCCATGGAAGTACAATGCATGAGAATACCTGCAATATTGAATGGACAAAGAATCTTCATTTGCAAGAGTAGATGTGTGATAAGGAGGAGAATGCGATCTGCATGAAGGGGAGTACACTCATCCATCTATAGGCGGTGCGATTTGGGTAGAGGTATTTACCTTTGTCTATTGTTTTTCCAGCACAAAAACTGACATATATTTGCTACTATATCATTAAGTGCAGAAAGACTGAAACCCCATTACTGTCATAAAAACAAAACTATGTTTGATGCTATTTCCTTAAGTATAGAAAACTAAAATCTAATCGTCGCTATTTAAAAGCCTCTTTAATTGCAAGATATTTACACTTCCTCTTTCCTTGGACAAACTTTCTCCAATGTAGAACTATTTTCCTTATTCTTTAGCAAAAGGGGGTTTCCAAAAGGTCATTGAATGTTTGATTTTTAGTTTTAGGCAAAAATAGAAAGGGTTTGATTTTTTAGAAAATACAGTGAGTGTAGCCATTTTACCATAAATCTAGGACGTATGGATAGAGTGAAGAGATCTAAGTCCCATGAAACCCTTCGACATTTGATGACTTCTCTATACAGAATTTCATTACAACTCTTCTTAAACACAAATTGATTGGTCTTTTTTTTATCATTTTGGATAGTCTACTGAATCACTAGCCTTGTGGATACCATCAACCTTGAGTGAAAGAATGTTATGGCACTAAAATACCTTAGTTTTATCAACCTATGTTGTGCATTAAACTTGGTTACATAAATTCTTATTTAGAACATCGATCACGCAACTCAAGGATCTAAAGGAAATCTATGGAGGGAAAATTATTATCTCCATTTTGTTATTATCTTAAACATTCATGTTTTCGTCATGATTAAAGTGGTAGACAATATGCAAAATAGGCTATGAGAAGACTTGCAATGCCTCTTGCCATGCTTTTTCTATTACCCATGCATAACTTTATGAATTGTGACCAAATTGGGGTGACTAGAGTTTTTATAAAATTGATCTTACTGGCAGAGGGTTGTTTTCAATAAACTACACTATTACCGCAAGCTTTTGTATTATAAATCATATTTTTTCATCTTTACTATTTTAAATTTATACTTTAGTGTTTCATTCATCTTTAGATTCCTTGTTTGGTTAAACAAGATGAACTAGGTCTAGGCATTAGAGTGGTCATGTGGAGTGGCTCTCTACAGGCCCAAGGCCCGTAAGTGGCTGCCAGGGGAACTAGTAGTAGAGTTACAGTAACAAGTGATAACTAAAACTAAAACATTGGGGTAAAAACACTAATAATATAATTAAACCTCATGCATGGCCTTAAGTGCTTGTAAAGGCTAAGGATGCAATGAGAAGGCCTATCTGTCTGTGGGGCGTTGAGTCATCTGTCTGCAGGGCATGGATTTAGGCACAATTGAGTCTCCTCGTTTGTATGAGAGGTACTTGGTCCCGTGTGTTTCATCCCTTTGAGAACACATGATGACACTCCATATGATTACACTCTAGTATCTAGCACCTTAGCAGTCGTGAGTAGTACCTGACGTATGACTTAGATAAGTACACCTATATTATGACTTTGGCTATAAGCATTGTTCTCAGTGTCTACTCTGTGTTTGATGTGAGTGTTGGCCATCTTGTAGCCCCTTGTTGTTGTTCATCCGTTTCGACCTTGTGACTATCTCCAAGCACGGTGGGGTGGTCTCTTAGGAGTCCACATGGTTGGGAGGTATTGCCACCACCATTAGGGAGTGGCAAATAGGGTTTGGAGCACCAGTTGGAGATGATCTCTCTTTCCATTACTTCATTCAACTATTGTAACCATTTAGTCCTTGTATCATACTCAGGACTATGTTATTATACTTGTACCATATTCTAGAATATATCATTGTAATTGTATATGCAGTTATGTAATTGAACTCTCTTAGGAGAGAAGTTCTAATCATTGTATTTAATGAGAAGAAATGTGATGTTCCTTTATTACTTTAAAGATTCTGGTGTGGGTATCAGATCTGCCTATATTTTATGCTTATGGATTCATATTTTTATCAGATGGGATTAGGAACATTTTCTTTGGTGTTTAAAATGAATGCTATCGATCTATCATATTGGCAACCGGATATGTGTATGTTGTCTACTTATGTAAAAAAAAAATTATCTTGTCCCCTTTTGGCTCTTACCCTTCAAGGTTACGTAGCGGGATGTTACATCTAGTATCAAAGCCAAGTTTACACACTGGGAGCTTTGGTGTACTTGAGCCTTCTATGTTTTGTTGTGTTTGGCATGTGTGGCGTGAGCTTGTTATATTGTTCTATAGTCATGCTATTATGCGTTCATGCCTTAGTATGGTGCTTAGGTCATCTTTGTGATGATCTATTTTGATGTGTTCTTTGTTCCTTTAGGATGCCTCCTAGGGGTAGAGCCAGAGGCAGAATTAGAGGTATAGACACTATTCTTTGACGTGGCACCTGGCATAATACTCATCAAGGTAATTAGGGTGGTAGTAGACTCCCTTGTTTGTGGTTGTGTGTTGGATTTGTGCACCTTCACTACCACAGTGGATCTCTGTGTGTTGCTTTTGGAGTCCTACGGGATTGTTCTAGGCATGGATTGGTTGGAGACCCAACTAGCCAGTATAGATTGTCAGCATAAGTCAGTTCAGTGTGTTGATGATGTTGGAGAGCCTGTTGAGTTAGTTGGGGTTTAGAGACCCATTTCTCTCCATGTGATTTTAGCTATACAACTGAAGCATGCCATGCAGAAAGGTTGTCAAATGTTCGCTATTTCAGTTAGTGATCTTGTTGAGGGTGGGATTTAGGAGGTATCTCTTGATGATCATCCTATTCTTCAGGTGTTTGTAGATATCTTTCTGAGTGATATTCTAGGTATGCCGCCTAAGCGCGACATAGACTTCCATATTGATCTCATTCCTAGTGTGGAGCCTATTTCTCAAGTACCGTATCGCATGACTACTCAGGAGTTGGGTGAGTTACGGTTGCAGTTAGAGGAGTTACTAGAGAAGGGTTTCATTCATTCTAGTGTATCCCCTTGGGGAGCACCTATCATCTTCGTGAAGAAGACAGATCTCTTCACTTGTGCATTGATTATCACCAGTTGAACAAAGTGACGGTGAAGAATCAATACCTGTTGCCTCGGATAGATGATTTGTTTGATCAGATGATTGGAGCTAAGGTGTTCTCCAAGATAGATCTAAAGTTAGGATACCATCAGCTTCGCATTCATGAGGCAGACAATAATCAGACAGCATTTCATACACGCTATGGGCATTATGAGTTCACAGTTGTCCCTTTCGGGTTGACCAATGCTCCATCAGTTTTCATGAGTTTAATGAATGGGGTGTTTTGCACTTATCTTGACTAGTTTGTTCTCATGTTCCTTGATGATATTTTGATTTATTTGAGGACTATGGAAAAGCATGAAAGCCATTTGTGGCAAGTGTTGCAGTGCTTGCGAGATAATCAGTTGTTTGGCAATTTGGCCAAGTGTGAGTTCTTCTAGACTGAGGTGAGATATTTGGACCACATCATCTAAGGAGAAGGTATCTCAGTGGATCCTTCTAAGATTCAAGCTATTGTGGATTAGCCAACACCAGCAAATGTTACCAAGGTTCGCAATTTCATGGGATTATAGGTTACTATTGCTGATCTGTGAGATATTTCTCTCGGGTAGCCCATCCCATCACTTCTCTTCAGCGGAAAGGGAAGAAATTTGTGTGGTTAGATCAATGTGAGTCAGCATTTCAGGCCCTTAAGGAGCGGCTGACTAGTGCACCTATCCTGATAGTGCTAGATCATACAGGTGATTTTGTAGTGTGCACTGATGCTTCATTGGAGGGTGTGGGGGCAGTTCTCATGTAGGAGGGATGAGTGATTTCATATGAGTCCCGTAATCTCAAGGTTCATGAGCTGAACTATCCCACCCATGATTTGGAGTTAGTAGTTGTCATCCAAGCACTTGTGTCTTGGAGACATTTCCTTTTGGGATATTAGTTTGAGTTGCATAGTGATCATCATAGTTTGCAGTATATCTTCACTCAGTCGAATTTGAATGTTCAGTAGTGCCATTAGATGGAGTTCCTTTGTGAATACAACTTTGAGGTTCACTACATTCAGGGTAAGGAGAATGTTATTGCGGATGCCTTGAGTAGGAGGAGACATGAGATTTCAGCTTTGTCTCTTGTAGTGGATTTGTGGAGCCATATTTTGGAGTCACTTCCTATGGATACTTGGTATTAAGAGGTGAGAGCAGAGTTTGAGTCTGGGAGAGTCCTTGAGGGTAGGTTTTCTGGTTTCTCACTCGAGCTCGATGGACTTTTTTAACATCTTGGTCATATTTATGTTCTAGATTCTGGTGATCTTTGTTCCTTGGTTTTATCAAAGACCCATCATGCACCCTATTCAACTCATCCATGTGTCATGAAGATGCATGCCAATCTTTGATAGTTGTATCATTGGGCAGGTTTGTGATGAGATATTACTAATTTTGTGGCTCAGTGTCTTGAGTATCAGTGGGTGAAGGTAGAGCATCAACACCCAGCCAGACTGTTGCAATGTCATTCCATCCCTGGATGGAAGTGGGATACGATATCTCTGGATTTCATAGTGGAGCTACCTATGTCTTTGCGTCGTCATGATGCTATTATGGTTACAGTGGACAAGTTATCCAAGGTGGCACACTTCTCACCCATGAGATCTTCCTACACTGTAGCATCCATAGCTCAAGTGTTTATGGAGGATATTGTGTGTCTGCATGGTATTCCTCATAGGATCATTTTTTATCATGATCCAGTGTTCACTTCAAATTTGTGGACTTCTCTTTATCATGCTTTGGGAGCCCAACTCAATTTTAGCTCTGCATACCATCCTGAGACTGACGGATAGATAAAGCGGGTTAATTAGGTCTTGGAGGATATGCTTTAGATGTAAGTTATAAATCAGCAGTCTCATTGGGAGGACTATTTGTACCTAGTTGATTTTCCTTATAAAAATGGGTATCACAGTTCTCTCGGTAAGTCTCCCTTCTAGGCCTTATATGGTAGGCCATGTCGCACTCCATTGAGTTGGGATCACTTAGAGGATTGAGTTATTTTGGGTTCAGAGATGCTTCAGAATATGGAGCAACAGGTAGTATGGAATAGAGAGTAGTTGGCTACAACTCAGCATCGGTAGAGGAAGTATGCTGATGCCCATAGGTTGGATTGCCATTTCTCAGTGGGTGACCATGTGTTTCTGAGAGTTCACTTTGTTGGACCTTTTGAGATCCTTGAGAAGATTGGTCATTTTTCCTATCACCTTGCATTACCACTGAGTCTATCACGCATCCATGATGTGTTCCATGTTTTAGTTCTTAGATAGTATATTCCTGATGTGACCCATGTTCTTGATTGGATTGCTTTGCAAGTCAAGGTAGATGGGCAGCTTTCTTTGGAACCTATACGCATCCTTCAACATCAGAGGTTGACCCTCAAGGGTCGGGACATAGAGCAGGTAAGGGTCCATTGGGATCCTGATCATGAGTCCTCAACATCTTGGGAAGATGCGAGGAGGATGAGAGACCTTTATCAATATCATTTTGTAGACTTTTAGGGGATGTAATGACCCCTATGTTTGTATTATGTTTTTCTTATCTTGATGGCTTGGATGACTATATACTTTATTTTGGATTACGTATCTTGTTATTATTTTGTATTAGCACCAGTGATGTGTAATCTCGATACTATTATGATGTGGACATTATTATTACTTATGATGGATTTCATGCTTACATGACTATTGTAGCTTTGGCTATATGATGTATATATATGCACAGATACCTTGACATGTCCTTGGAGTGTTGCAGGTACTGAGTATCAACTCTGCCTGGATTCACAAGCCTAAGCATACTCTTATTATCCCTGATGGTGGTTACTAGAGATAGTCACATGCCCTATTACCTATTCCCTACCCTAGCCCACTGCACCCAGTTAGTGTAGTGTTCCTGTGTTGTCGTCTTACCGTCTAGATTACGTTTTGGTCATGTGTAGTCTGCCAGTCCATTTGTTGAGACTTTTCTCCTTGGCTTTCTTTGATTGTACTGAGTTTCTTGGACAAGTGTGTGCTTTGGCTGCACCTTAGTGTTTGCAAGCTTCCAGGAGTAAGCCTAGTCTTAGGTGGGTAGGATGTAACAACCTCTCCATTTGTTGTGTTGGCATTGAGAATTGGTGAGGATATTGATTGTAGAAAATATCTAAGGCAATGTAGAGGAGGGGAAAACATTAGTCAATGCATCAGAAGAGAAATATCTAGTGGACAGTTGAGTTCATTAAAGATAGGAGGAAAATATCTGTGAGAGGAGGAAATATCTACCGAGTTGGTGAGCGTTGGTGACAGGATAAGGATAAGAGAAGTAGGTGTGTTTTTTTAATGCAAAAAAAAATATTCGATCTGGGAGAAAGGGAGAGTAAATGCTTTGTTTTGGGGGATAGAGGAAGTAAATACTGTGGATAAAATATCTGGTTTTAGGTAAGAAAATTGAATGTTTTGAGAGCGACTGCAGATAAGATAAGGGGGGAAGATATCTAAGAGAGGGTAAGAAATTCATTGCTAGAAGGAAATATGAGGGGGGTGCATATGAAAAAGAGGATGGGCTGTTGTTGCAGAAACCATGTTAAGGGCTTTAAAAAAAATGTCAGCTTTAAGAATGATGCTAATATTTCAATGTTTTGCTAATCTTTGGAACACAACATGAAGGGATTTTGTTATTCCTTGTCATTTTCCCACCCGTAGGGTTTATGTAGCATCTAAGGCAGTAGCCCGTGCTTCCTTCTCGTCCCCCTCAACTGCCACACTTGCAAAAAAATCCAACAAAGATGTTGTTGGTAGTGGTGACACTCAACAGGATCATGTAATTTCTCTACTCGAGAAGCTAAGGTCAAGGCACCTCAAATATTTTCAGCTCCAGAATGCAAAGCCCAAAAGTAAGAGTAGCACAAGTGTTGCTTCCCAAAGGGAAAGCAAAAGGCTCCAACTCACATCGTTTCATCCTTTTGGCGAGATGGGACTTTTAGAGGAGATTATGAGTGCAGTGGAGGAATTGAATATATCAGTTCCCACGGAAGTACAGTACCTGGGAATACCTGTATTACTGAATGGACAAAGCATCTTCATTTGCAAGAGTAGATGTGTGATAAGGAGGAGAATGCAATCTTCTTGAAGGGGATTATGCTTAGCCATCTACAAGGGGTGTGATTTGGGTAGAGGTATTTACCTTTGTCTATTATTTTTCCAGCACAAAAACTAATATATATTTGCTACTATTTCATTAAGCGTAGAAAGACTGAAACCCCATAACTATCATAAAAACAAAAATATGTTTGATGCTATTTCCTTAAGCACAAAAAATTGAAATCCAATCACCGCTATTTAAAACCATCTTTCATTACAAGATATTTACATTTCCTCTTTCCTTGGATGAATTTTATCCAATGTAGAACTATTTTCCTTATTCTTTAGAAAAAGGGGGCTTTCCAAAAGGTCATTGAATGTCTGATTTTTAGTTTTAGGCAAAAACAGAGAGGGTTCAATTTTTTAGAAAATACAGTGAGTGCAGCTATTTTACCATAAATCTGGGACGTCTTGATAGAGAGTGAAGAGATCTAAGTCCCATGAAGCCCTTCGACATTCAATGACTTCTCTGTAGAGAATTTCATTACAACTCTTCTCAAACACAAATTGAATGGTCTTTTGTTTTGATCATTTTGGGTAGTCTGTTGAATCACTAACCTTATGGATACCATCAACCTTGAGTGAAAGAATGTTATGGCACTAAAATACCTTAGTTTTATCAACCTATGTTGTGCATTAAACTTGGTTACATAAATTCTGATTTAGAACATCGATCACACAACTCAAGGATCTAAAGGAAATCTGTGGAGGAGGGAAAATTAATATCTCCATTTTGTTATTATCTTAAAAATTCCTATTTTTGTCATGATTAAAATGGTAGACAATATGCAAAATAGGTTGTGAGAAGACTTGCAATTCCTCTTGCCATGCTTTTTCTATTACCTGTGCATACCTTTATGAATTGTGACCAAATTGGGGTTACTAGAGCTATTACAAAATTGATCTTACTAGTAGAGGGTTGTTTTCAATAAACTACACTGTTACTTCAAGCTTTTGTATTGTAAATCATATTTTTTCATCTTTACTATTTTAAATTTATACTTCAGTGTTTTAGTCATCTTTGGATTCTGTGTTTGGTTAAACAAGATGAACTAGGTTTGGGCATTAGAGTGGTTGTCTAGAGTGGATCTCTATGGGACCGGGGCCCATAAGTGGCTACCAAGGGAACTAGTAGTAGAGTTACAGTAAAAAGTGATAACTAAAACTAAAACATTGGGGTAAAAACACTAATAAGAGAATTAAACCTCGTGCATGGCCTTGATTTCTTGTAAAGGCTAAGGATGCAACGAGAAGGCCTATCCATCTGTAGTGCATTGAGTCATCTGTCTGTGAGGCGTGGATTCGAGCACAATTGAGTCTCCTCATCTTTATGAGAGGTACTTGGTCTCATGTGTGCCATCCCTTCGAGCACACATGATGCCACTCGATATGATTACACTCTAGTACCTAGCACCTTAGTGGTCATGAGTAGTACCTGACGTATGACTTAGATAAGTACACCTATATTATAAGTTGGATTGTAAGCATTGTTCTCTGTGTCTGCTCTATGTCTGATGTGAGTGCTGGCCATCTTGTATCCCCTTGTTGTTGTTCATCAATTTTGACCTTTTGACTATCTCCGAGCATAGTGGGGTGGTCTCTTAGGAGTCCACATGGTTGGGAGGAATTGCCACCACCATTGGGGACCGACGAACAGGGTTTGGAGTACCAATTAGAGATGATCTCTCTTTCCATTACTTCATTAAACTATTGTAACCATTCAATCCTTGTATCATACTCAGGACTATGTTATTATAATTGTATCATATTCTAGAATATATCATTGTAATTGTATATCCAGTTATGTAATTGAACTCTCTTAGGAGAGAAGTTGTAATAATTGTATTTAATGAGAAGAAATGTGATGTTCCTTTATTAGTTTAGGGATTTTAGTGTGGGTATCAGATCTGCCTATATTTTATGCTTATGGATTCATATTTTTATCAGATGGGATTAGGAACATTTTCTTTGGTGTCTAAAATGAATGCTATCAATCTATCATATTGGCAACCGAATATGTGTATGTTGTCTACTTATGTAAAAAAAATTATCTTGTCCCCTTTTGGCTCTTACACTTTGGGGTTACATAGAGGGATGTTACATTTTAGTTTGGTATGGATCCATATTTACCTTTTATTTCTATTTATCCTTCTATGGTGTCTCGTATCTAATGAAACTTAAGGAAATTTGCATCATGGGTACAGTTGATTACATACATAGTACATGCCTTCTATTTTGTTTGAATTCAATCAGACTTCATTATGTATTGGCTACTTTTATTGTTGGTGTTGAAAAATAAGCCACACCCAGACCGACGATGGATTGGTCCAAGAGGGGCCAATAGCTTACTGGTAGAGCACTTCAGCAGCGAATGGAAGGTCCTAGGCTTGAGTCCTAGCTGATCCTCACTGTGATCTTAAAATCTGTACTTTACTACTTTGAGTAATCATGGTTAACAAGTTCCATTGAGATCCTCTTTGTAACTTTTTTTTTAAATGCGCCTAGTAAACTTTTTAATGTGACATGCCTTTGTGTTTTTTTTAAAAGCACCTGGTAAACTGTTTAACGTGACACGCCCTCCTACTCCATAGCTCTTTTTGTAACTTTTTCATGTATACTATTTTGTAGTTGTTTTTGTTTCTTATATGGTTATATAGTTTGATGTTTGTATAAATTAGGTGCCACAGCCCCTCCGACTCCATGACTCTTTTTGTAACTTTTTCATGTATACTATTTTGTAGTTGTTTTTGTTTCTTATATGGTTATATTGTTTGATGTTTGTATAAATTAGGTGCCATAGCTGTGTGGCATTTATTCTTTAGCGCTCTTTGTTGTCTTGTTCAATTTGTTTCATGCATAAGAAATATTATATGTTATTGCAAGATTTACATTATTTCAATCTTAAGATTTTCATCGAATGATGTTATCATAAATCAAAATTTCCTTTTGATATGTTTCTAATCCAACATCTAAATTCATGTACCAAAATTTCTATCTATTTGTGTATCTGTCTATCTATCTCTCCCATGTTCTTTTAATGATATAAATGAGCATTATTGTAAGTAGAAGTTGAATGTATGAATCAGTATTGGGCTGCCTTGAGGAATGGCTCTAGTGTAATAAGCATTGGGAGTCTCTTGATTTTCATAGACATAGTTTACAAATATTTCTCATAACAAATCATATAGGACTGTATAGGTGATGTATTATAGGGAACTCATCAGATTCTATACATTAAAATTATTTGTAGAAATTAAATAAAAAAAATGAACTAGGCTTAATTTATTGGAAATCTTTTACTGTGGTGAATTGAGGTCTAAGGGAACATGAGGTTCTAGATTTGAGTTACAACAATAATTTTTACCATTTTTTATTTTAAAATTATATGTTGATTAAACTAAGCTTAAAACATTGAATTGATAATACAATGTTTTTTTAAGAATAGGAAGTAGCAGATATGGTGGGAGGTCCATATTGCCATAAAGAACAATCAAAGAAGGGTCCATGGAGTGCAGAAGAGGACTACAAACTCATCCAATATATGCATAAGCATGGCCCTGGTAATTGAAGTGAGCTTCCAAAAGTTACAGGTACTCTTGTTTAGATTTGTATTCATATAATATGTAATGTTTACTTAATTTATATTGCATTCATCATTTAAATAATCAATGCTAAATTTAGATTTCATCTGCATTAAAAAATTAGTAAATAATACTCCACTTTTTCTTTAAAGCCTATATTTGTATAACATACTAACCTTCTATAATATTGCAGGCTTATTGAGATGTGGGAAAAGTTATGGGCTACGTTGGATCAACTATTTGGAAAGAAGTAATTTGAATGTTTTTTAATCTTCAATTTATTTTAATGTGGGAAACTATTCTGACATAAATGTTTTGTTTAGGTGGTTAGATATAGTGAAGAAACTACCTGGACGGACAGACAATGAAATAAAAAACCATTTTTTTTAATAAAGGGGGTAAAAACTTTATTGAATCAATAAATCATTACAAAGCAGAAAGAAACACCCATAAGGGGCACAACCAAAATCAAGAATTAAGTAACACCCAAAAAGCTCCTCATATCCTCCATAACCCAATCTTCAAGAATAGGGGCCAAATCACCAGGAAGATTGCCCCAATCATCCACATTCCAAGGCTCCATCTGCTCAGATACCCACCTCACCAAACCATCTGCCACCTTATTCCACTCCCGTGGCACATGACAAAAAGCAATAGAATCTAAAGCATTGCTTAGAGAAACACTCTACTTGGCCACCACTGCAAGTTGCCAGTGCACCTCCTCAAAATGTCTCTTATCCAGCATATCAATGACCACCTGAGAATCAGATTCACAAATAACCCACCTCCATCCAAGGGCACAAGCATGCTCTAATGCCAAAAGAATAGCAAGAGCCTCCATGAGATTATTTGTATGCTAACCTTTATATATAGAGAAGAAAAAAATTACCACCCCCGAACTATCCCTACCAATGCCACCAACTCTAGCATGGCTAGGATTACCTCTGGAAGATCCATCAGTATTGATTTTCAGCTCCCCCATAGCGAGAGGACACCAACGACCAGTATGACAGACCCTCGCTCTCCCACACCTATGTTGAACTGCCCTCAAATGTTTTTGTCCACCCCCAAAGAGACCCAGGGCTTTAACCACATCATAGTCACCAGAAATAATAGGGACAGACAGATCACACTTAGCAACCAAAGTTTCCTGTAGAGCCCCCAAAATCCTCAACCAGACCTGACCAACAAGTAGCTTCTTGTCTAGAAAAATTCTATGGTTGCGCTCCAACCAAATATGCCAAATTATCAAACTGGGGCCAATGATCCAAACAATGAGGAGAAAAGAGGTCTTTACAGGGGGAGACCCCAGAATCCTCTAAAGAAGAAGCATGTCTACATGGTATACGCCAGAGATTCCACCAGAAATGCCAAATAACTTTCGCAAAGGAACACTGAAAGAAGACATGGGGGAGGCACGCCTCATGCCCACCACATAGAACACACTTAGAGGGCCCCTGAAACCCACATTTCCAGAGGTTCTCCCAAGTAAGGCACCTTCCTTAAAAAACTAACCATGAGAAGAAGTTACACTTAGGCCAAGCAAACTTATTCCAAACCTATTTCCACCACAAGACCTCTGAGCTCCCAAACATTTTCTTATCAAGAACTTGATAACCTGAGGCAACAGTAAATTTGCCTTTTGGATTAGGACCCCAAGCCAACACATCTCTCCCAGGAAGAGAAGTACAGACATGCCTCGATAGGATCCCAAGAATCTCCTGATAATCCCTAGATGTCCCACCAGGAGGCCACTCTTGCGGAACATTCCATCTATACACACTAACTTATCCCAAATTATGAAGAGTTTTAAAATCAGCAACATGGCACCACCTAGCATCAATAAAATGCCTACTCAAATTCTGTAGGCGGGGGTGGGTAGACAAAATGGGAGGATAACCATTCCAAGAATCATGCCAGAAGAGAGCATCATGCTTGACCAACTTGGCGCCCCTTTTGAGGGTACTCCAAATCATAGAACCCTTCCCCTCCAAACTAAAGTAGGCAACATCCACACTCTCAATTGCACCGAGATACTTTGAGGTAAGAATTTTTGCCCAAGATTGATGTTGCTACGAACACCACCACCACTACAGCTTAGCTGCTAAAGCTTGTCCATTCAAATCAGTTCTACGCAGACCCAAACCACCAGCCTGCTTTGGCCTACAAATAACTTCCCACTTAACCAGACTCCACTTCCTGTGAAGGAGGTTGCCAGACCAAAGGAACTACCCAGACAAACTCTCAAAGTCTTTGATAAAGCCAGAAGGAGCAGAGAGAACAAAACATCTGTATACAGGAAGAGCCTGCATTGCTTCCTTTAGAAGAGTCATCCTACCCATAGAAGAGAGCCACCTGTGAGTCCAATGACTAACCAGATTTCTAAACTTATCCATAATCTCCTGCTAGAACAAATTAGGGAATAGCAAGTGGAATACCAAGATACACAAAAGGGAGAGTGCCAATCTGGAAATGAAGGATACCATCAATTCTCCTCTGAATAGCCTGCAGAGTATGAAAGAAGTAAATAAAAGACTTCCCCTCATTAATTTTCTGACCTAACGTAGCCAAATAACAATCCAGAATCCTGCGCCAATTGGAAGCCTCCTCAACCTTGGTTCTTCCCATCAGAGTCGTGTCATCAAAAAACTACAAATGTGACTGAGGGGGGATGTTGTTTCCAAAACTCCAGTCCTTAATCAAACCAGTCTCCACCTGGGATCTAATAAACCTCCCCAAACCCTCTGCCAATAAGATGATTAGATAGGGGGATAAAGGGTCCCCTTGTCTGAGCCCCCTAGAAGCACCAAACAACTCCGTTAGCTCACCATTAATCAGCACTGAAAAGGAAGGAGAAGTAACACAACTCTTCACCCACTCAATCCATTCACCAGCAAAACTAAATGCTCCCAGAATCTTAAATAAGAAGGCCCATTTAACCCAATCATAAGCTTTAGCCATATCCAACTTAATAAACATATCTTTCTCTTTAGAACTATCCATAGAATGAATCATCTTGGCTGCAATGATGACCCCATCCATAATCTGTCTACTAGCCACAAAACCTCCTTGCTCTTCAGAAATTAACCTTCTTAGCCAGGGTTTCAGCTGCTCAGCAATCAACTTAGTAATAATCTTATAAACCACATTACATAAGGCAATGGGCCTAAAAAGATCCAGAGAATTAGCCCCATCGTTCTTTGGGATGAGAGAAAGGAAGGTAGCATTCATGGATTTTAGCATTTGTTTATTCATGAAAGATTCCTAAATCACTTCTAACAAATCCAACTTAATCACTTCCTAGAACTCCTGGTAGAACTCAACGGGGAAACCATCAGGCCCTAGAGCTTTTCCCTTTTTCATCTGGAACACAATAGTTTCAAGCTCTGACAAAGAAATGGGATGAAGCAAAGAAGCATTCATTTCACTAGTGACTAAGGGCAGATTACTATTCAAAATATTAGCTTCATCCTCCTCCACAAGAAGGGAATCCTCAAATAGTAGAATAGAAAATAAACGAATAGCCTCAGCAAAAATAGAAGTAGAGGAGGAGAGAATCTCCCCATTCAAAGACCTGAGAGAAGAAATGACATTACCTTGTCTCCTATCTTTTACTGAATAGTGGAAGAATGAGGTATTCCTGTCTCCCACCTGAAGCAACTCAATTCGGGACTTTTTTTTCCAAAAAATTTC
This sequence comes from Cunninghamia lanceolata, assembly GCA_027924645.1. Classification (NCBI taxonomy): domain Eukaryota; kingdom Viridiplantae; phylum Streptophyta; class Pinopsida; order Cupressales; family Cupressaceae; genus Cunninghamia; species Cunninghamia lanceolata. The sequence goes on along the minus strand of BSBN01000169.1, from coordinate 13,406,349 downwards.
TTCGTGAACATAATTCCCATTCCTCAACTTCCTTCACAGCTGCAGCTTCCCGCAAACCCAGATCCTTAGTAAGTCCCTGATCACGAATCTACTTGGTGATTGAGTCCAAATGAGCTTGAGCAGACTGTTTAGTATGGAAAACATTACCAAAGTATTGCCTATTCCACCGTTTCAACCTATATTTCACATATTGGAGCCTCTTGGAGAAGGAGTACATAGCGGTCCCATGTGACGGATTCCCCAAATTCCACCAACTAGGAAGAAGATCATGGAGGGAGTCATCTCTTAACCACATGAGATGAAACTTAAAAGACTACTTTACACAACACTAGGGAAGCTCAGTAATAAGTTTGATTGGCCAATGATTAGAACCCCGCCCACCCAAAATCTTAGAGCTAGTCAACCACATGTCCCCCAGCCAGAAACTGGACACCAAGAATCTATCCAGACATTCAGAAATAGTAGCGTCCCCACATCTCCTATTATTCCAAGTAAAGACCCCATTAACAGGATTGATGTCAACCAAATTCAAGAGAACCACATTAACCTACAAGAGATCAGAAGAAGGCTCCAAGTGAGGAATACGTCCCCTCTTCTCTTTCAAAGAAACAATGGCATTAAAATCCCTGGCTAGAATCCATGGGAGATAAGGGTCTAAAGTCCTCACATATCTAACTAAACCCCACAACTTTACCTTGCCATGAAGATCAGCTAGAGCATAGATGTTAGACAAGAGTATTCTCTCTCTAGACTCAATATGAGAAGCAAAACAAGAAATCAAACCTCTGTAGGAGTACCACCAAATTGACCTAAGTCTACGTGGGTCCCATAAGCATGCAACACCACCAGAGCTACCAAGAGCACCAACACATTGACACTGACCACGACTCCAAATCTTTGAAGCCACACTCATCATATTATCAACTAATAACTTATTTTCCTGAAGGAAAGCCACATCAGGAGAATGAATACAAACCAAATCCTATATAGCCTTTTGTCTAGGGATGCTATTCATACCCCTCACATTCCAAGAGAGCACAATCATCATTGGGGTTGGGAGAAGCGAGCATCATTAGTCCTCACCGAACCTGACTCAACCAATGTCTCACTAGCTAGCTTTACCTTTTCCAGGTCCTTTTTTTTACCAACCTTAAGAGGTTTCTCAGGAGCCCCTTTTTTGAGGGTTTTTGGTTGCAAACCCAAGCCTAGGGAAGGAGCCTTACTTTTTCCTAAGTTTGGAGTACCCCGCACTTCAGATAGAGCACCACTAGCACTAGGAGAGCCACAAGAAGCCTCTAGCATCAAATCTAATGCACCTTGAATAGGAGCCAGAGGAGCCAATTCAGTGTCCATTTGAGCACCCTAGTCACAAAGCTGATCTAAACTAGGAATCACATTAGGCTAATCCCTAGGAATAACCTCAGTAAAAGATCCAAATTTTGCCTACAAATCCACCTGAAAACCCTCCTCCTAGACCAAATCCTTCAACATCTCAAATCAGTTGAAAGTTTCCTCCTCCTGCCTATCCTTGAGGGATCTCTTCAGGCCTTGACCATGATTACGAGACTTAACTGGAATAAAACCTTCTTTATCAACCCCACCTCCCTACATGGAGGCTTTACCCTTGTCTTCTTTCAAATCAGGCTGAGTAGGAGCATTAGTTGAACCAGCTGCACTAGAAGCTCAAGGACACCTCTGCTGAAGATGACCATATTCATGACATATCTGACACTTGAAAGGTAATGTCTTATTATCTAATGGTTGAGTCTAGGAGCAAGACCCAACAGTCATATCAATAGAGTCTGGAAGCAGCTGGCTCAAATCAATTTCAACACAAACCCTAGCATAAGAAAAAACTCTCTTATTCAAAGTTTGTTGAGAAGGACCAATCGGTTTTCCTAGCAACAGCGCAATCGACTGCAATATATCACTTCTCCATCATTCAAGCGCCAGCCAAGCAAGACGAACCCAAACTGGGATTCTAGAAGGTAACTCCTCTGCTGAGTTAAAGCTAGCATACCATGGTTTGATGAAGAGACCCAATTGATTATAAAAATATGGGCCCCCTTCGAAGGCCCTATTCTGATCTGAGACACATGAAAAATCCACCATAAAGAATTTATTTGCAGCCATCCAAATATCAAAATCTCCTTCTGGGTTCCATGTCTTGTGATTCCATGTATCAAGAAATGGGGGAGAAACCCTCATCTGCATGAACTTACAAATCAAAACATGATTGCAGTAGTAATTAATATCCTCAGCTACCGACTCTGATTGTATTACTAAAACCAGCTGCTCATGGGCCCTCTCCAAGCATCCATTCACCTTTGGTAATTTAAGGGAACCATTTTGGACCACATCTAATCCAGAAGAAGACTAAATGGGAATACCAACATCCTCCCTAGCCATGGAAGAAGCATGACCCACCATATCCAAAAGCACATTCAAAGCCATTTATACCAAATGAGTGAGGGCTCAAAATACCCCCCACACCACACTGAATCCAAAGCAATGGCTCCAAACAGGCGCACCACCACAAGAGACAACACCTCAAAAGAAGAAAACCCCCCCAACGTACAGCAAACATGAACCATAGGGCACACAATAAAATAGAACCTAGAGTTGGAAACCCTTGAACCCTGCACACCACCACCCACATCAAAGAATGCCTCACAGCTAGCTAAAACTAGAAAAAAACGAAAAAAGTAGACTCAGTCCCCTTGATCCCCTGCTAACATGCAAAACCCCTGCACATATAGAAAGCTCAAACCTGCAAGCTAGGGCTCGGGTGCCCTAGCTTGCTCTCCCACACATGCTATCGCCATATTTTTCCAATCCACCATGAGTTTTCAAAATAAAAAACCATTTAAATACCCATATGAAGAAAAGATTCAAAGACACCATCCCACACATGTCTGTTACTCCAGCATTATCTTTATACTTTGCTACTATCGATGCCCAAGAAAGAATAGGCATAAACTTGTTGAACCTTGCTCTTAGAAGAAATTATAACCTCAGCCTTAATTCGTTAAGCTCTCCATTCCAATCCAATGAGAGGGTAACAGGTTCCATGGTATCAAATTTTGTTGTTCACCAACAATATGAAAACCACCATCATATACTACTAAAAGTTTAAATGAGTATTTTATCTAAGAAGATGAAGTGATTCCATATTCAACAAATTTTAATGCTGAAATTCTTAATCAAAGTGGTAATAATAAATTGCTGCCAACAGAACTTGAATTTGATTCCCTCTACAATATGGTATCAAGTGCATACAATGGGTGTGATGAATCACCAACAGATATTCATCTTCCTCCTTTGCTATACACAAATGCCCATGCAGCATCAAATCTAGAAGAGATTTGGAGTAATTTTACAGATTTTTTAAATGATCTCAAGGAAATAGTAAGAAATCCAACATCCACAAATTTCATGAACATGGGAGATGACAAAGATTACTAGAGACATATGACTGATTTTATCTCTGTGCATGCATCTTGTTATGTATTTTGTAGAAATGTTTTTTTTCCACATTTTGGGAATAGGAGTTGGTCAAATGATGTCCCTATATGGGAGAAATGCCGCACAAATGAACTTGCTTGCCCAAATATGTAAGACCAATTTATAATTTGTCTTAGGGACATTTATTTAACCTGATCAAGCATCATTTTCTAACAAAGAAATCAACATATGAGCTATAGTCCATTTTGTGAAACAAATTTGGTCAGTATCTATATTATGCAATTAAAAATCCTACAGTAGAAAAATGTCCAAAAATATAAAAGAATAAATTAGAGTAAACTGAGATTATATTAAATTTGTATGGCTGATTTATAAGAAAATGCTCTAGAGAGATGAGGTCAAGGACAACTTTTTCCTAATATATATTTTTTTGGATACCCAAGGTGAAGTTTGAATAGTTTACTATGCCTACAAACCTACTATGTGATGTCCTTTCACTTACATTTCATTATGCTTGAATAAATTCAACTGGGTGACCTGAAGAATTCTACTATAAATTATAAAATGTCTAGTATACTAGTGTTGTGTAAATTTATATAGCTAAGAGCAGACAGTTTTGTACAAAATAACCATATCTAGAACTTCATGGTGTAGTGTAGGCATATTATATCAGTTCATCTATCCTAGGCAATCAACAATGGGAAATCGGCCTCCTTTTGGATGGATTTATGGAATGGTCATCCTCCTATTTGTAGTGATCTGAGACTCCATGAAAACATGCATATCCTTTCTCAATGTTGGGGATCTTAGGTCATTGATTATCCATCCCACTCTAGGTAACTGGTCTTGGAAAGATCATGACTCTGCTCCCTTGCCTCATAAATAAAAGATGACTCTTCAACAAACTTTGGCTCAAAGGAAAGTATTCATCAACTCAAAGGAGGATAAAATTGTATGGACATGAGAAAAATTAGGAACTTACTCGGTTAGGCTGGGTTTCAAAATACAAATTGCCATAGAGAAGAGAGGTGATTGGCCTTCAAAATTTTGTTGGAGTCAATGGTTCTTGTGCAAAGCTAGGTTGTTTTTGTGGACCACCCTCCACAAAAAGAATTCTCACTGGTGACATATTGAAAACTTTTGACATCTTATGTCCTTCAAGATGCATACTGCTCAAGAGGGAGGATGAGGATGTAAACCACCTCCTTGCTTTAGGAAAGGCTTAACTAGCTAGTGTATTGTAAACAACCAGCTGGTCGAATCTTGTATGGCAGACAAAAATCCTTCAACCAGTAGTACGATCAAATAGGTTAGGAGCAAATGATTGGATTTTGTCATTAGTGAAGAAATTTTTGCAGGTCCGTTGAAAAATCCATACAGACGGTGAGTTACAACTCATCGACTGTTTAGAGTGGATGCTTTAGAACTATGTTTTTTCTTAAAAATGTTGGACATGATTGATCAATTTTGGATGGAGCTGCACTATGCCCCAAGATATTCTGAAGCTCTTTCATGGCTGGTCAAATCTGTAGAACTCTTTGTGGGAAGGCATCTAGATTATTGCACCATCTTTGGTCATTTGACATATATGAGGGGAATGCAACAACATAATTCTTAGAGACCATGAATCTTCAGTGGAGGAGGTCATAAAGAAAATTGAGTTGGGCATATGTGAGGTAGTAATGGATAAACAAAAGCATTTAGAGCTCTCTTGAAGCCTTCTCATAGCTACTCATGTCTACAGCTCAGGCGGGTTGTATGCCTCGAAGATGGCCAAACGTGCCATAATCAAATGGTTCCCACTTCCTTCTGGCCAACTCAGACTGAACTATGACAGAGTTGCCAAAGATAACCTTGGGATATTTGGCACGGGGTGTATCATCAAAATCAGAATCATATGAGATCTTTAAAAAAATCTTCCTAATGGGTCTAACAACAAGAAAGAGTTTCAAGCTCTTCTCATTGGCCTCAGGCTCTATAAAGAGAAAAACTTGATGAGCATTGACATAGAAGGTGACTCATTAATAAGTGTCAATGCAATTTCCAATGGAATGGTTCCCAATTGGAAACTTCACAACTTTGTTGAGGTGATATGGGAGATTTTGGAGGACATGAGAGACTACCAGCTATCCCACTAGTTCTGAGAGGCCAACTCTACGACGGACCAGCTAGCAAACTTCACATGTGTGCAGGAAGAACAAGAAATTGTATCTGCTGATCTACATGCTTCAGGTGTATTGGTTGAGTGTTGAGAGGAATTGGAACCTGCCATTTATAAAACATCCCAAGGGCATGATCTTGTAGTTGATGGTAGATGGAAGAAAGGACATATATTGCTTATCCATAATTACAAATAGAGGGACATCGATACTTTGGCATATCACAATGGCTTACATCACAGTGCCTACTAGCAGCTGCACCTATGATATGAAAAATATAAGTGTCCAACTAAGGAGGTTCTTTTTGGTGCAAAATGAGGAAATGGACAACACCCTGAAGTAGGTATTGAATGTTGGAGTATGTAAGACACTAAGAGGGTGGGTGAATTAGTGTCTTATAAAACAGACTTGTTTTTGGTAACACCTTATCAAATTTTACCAACTATGAACCTCAACCTTGAATGGTAAAACAAGATATTAATTTAAGAATAAAGATTAAGGATCAAACCAACTTGTGATCATGAAAAGACAGAATAACTATTTGTGAACTATGAGGAATCATTTGAACAATTCATCAAGACAAATAATAGAGGTAGATTGTTACTTGATTGGATTGAGATAAGCATCAAAGTATTAAGCATTTGTACTGATTTACTATGATCATCATATAATGGTTAAATTATGAAATAATAAACAAAAACTAATGAGCATAACAAGTAACCATAACACAAACATTATCCTAAGTGGAAAACCCTCTGGGGCATAAAACCACTCAAAAAATGCCTTACAGGCTTATTTAATGAATCTCACTAATTACAAGCCTCACTGGCTATAGTTGCCTCGTTGGCAAAGGTCATTTCTTGTCTCAATAACTTGACCTTTCAATACATGCTTCAATCTTGAAGAAAAAAACAAATACAGAGGGGCACTCTATTTCACTGATCCTCAATCTCTAATTTAATATCAATGATAATGCATTTTCAACATTACATCAAGTGTATATACAACCACATTATAATTCCTATTCAAAGCCTTTTTATACAATTCATAATGACTTCCTCTTCTCATGAAACAATTTGAAGAGATAATTGTTTCCATAATGTTGTTCCAGGTAATAACTGAATATTAAACACAGTTTAGAATCATAATCATAACTAACTCATAAATCTGCTCCCTCAAGATGTCATTATCTTCAAAGTATGTATTGCATAATCAAAACTGAGATAAGAAACCTTAATCATTGTCATCAAAATATCACTTAATGAATCATAGATGCCACGTATAACTGAAACCCCAGATATGGTTGAGCCCAAAACAAACAACAGACTCAAGTTTTAGGTGGAAGACTAATGGTTAGGATTTAAACATAGATTAGGGTTTGAACACAATAGAAAATAAATTGGTTTGGCTGATATCAAACATACCTTAGGGTTTATCATTTTAAAACTAAAACCCAAACCCTAACTGTTAAAAAAACACAAACCCTTACCTGAAAATGTGTGTGGATAAAGAATATATACAAGAAATATGTGATAGCCAAAACAGACCCAAAAACAAAAACAAAATGGCCGTCAAACTTTAAAGAATATTAAAGGAACAATGGCACCTGGAAATCATTACTTAGTTCTCCCAATGGTCATCGTCCACAGTGTTGTCACTTACCCAAGTCAACCTTTGAAACATCAAACTGAAGGATTCAACAAATTTATCATTCTTTTCCATGATTGCAAACAAAGAAAACCTCACAACTAAGAAACAAAAAATGATGGAATGAAGTGCTTAACACAATTATTTTGCCTTTTGAGACTCTTACCTGGCTATTGTGGTTTGCCCTAAAATAGGCTTTGAAGAAATAACCAAAGTGTTAACCCTTTACCATTTGCACAACCTCTTTAGCAGGTAATTCAGATAAATCCCAAAACTTCTTTGAAGACTTTATACCTTTTACATAATTATCACTTCGACCAAGTGCTAGGAGATAGTCACTTTATTATTTAAAAAAGACATATGATATGATAGACCTCAACCAAGTCAAAGTGCCAATATTAAATATAAAGTATCACCATTCAAGAGGCACATGTAAATTTCAACATATAACTTAACACCTTAAACAATTATCTCAAAATCCTCATGTCACTTATAATGTTATGCCAAGAAATGTATTGACCATTGACCAAGTTTTACATCATGACAATAAACAATGCCAAACTAAAACTGAATCATGATCAAAAGCTGTAAACAGCATGGTCAACTGCTGAATATGTTTCACAAGCCACATGAAAGAACCACACAACTATATGAGCCAAGAGCCAAGTACCATATGATGTATCATCTGACCATTGAGCACCATAGTATAATACCAATGATATCAACTAAGCAAAGCATACAAACCATCAACATAGACATGAACATGCAAGGAAACCAAAGTTACCATGAATAGAAACTATACATATACCAAATACCAAAGTAACTGTCAAATGCCATGCTCTCAAGCCAACCATATCCAATCAAGAGAGATTATGTATTTGACATCAAGGACAACAACTGAGTTCAACAAACTCCCCCTTTGTCCATGATGGTAAAACACAACTCTCTCTCCCCCTTTTTGACATCAAGACAAAGGGAGAAAGGAAAAGTGTGCCAATGCCTCCAAAAGATAAGTAAAATAAGCCTGAGATGAAAAACAAAATTAGAAATATAAATTATACCAAACATACCATGACTATCCCATGTAGGAGATCCATCCAGAATATCTTAAATAGAATTGAGATGTCAGCACCATAGTAAAATCAGCATAATAAGCATAAATAGCATATAGCAAAGATGGACAACAACTAAGGCTGCTGAAAGAAATAACACTATCACCAATAGCCAAGCACCATATACAGCTGAGTATACTCAAGTACCAAACAATAGGAATATAAAACGAAGGCTGATAATCACTTATCATATTACTATACCAAATGACACAAAATGGATAGAGAATATGCAGTGAAGCTCCCCCTGAGTGAAGATTTGCTGATATGACTATTGTGAGAAGTAAGAACTGTCAGGTAACATAATATTGTCATAAAGATCTATACTGACAAATGAAGAGGACCACTAGAGTCTACACCTATGAAAGTCTGTCACATGTTTGCTATATCATCTCTGAATCATTCTTCATCAAAATATGTAATAAGCCTATGGTCTTCTATCTATCTATCTTATCCATGTTTTCTGCACAGTCATTGACTACTTATTTGACTATAGTCTTTCCCAACTTTTTATTGAATTTCCCATATTACTTAGCATACATCTTTACTAGAACAAATTGCAACTTCTCTAATTGACAATAGTTCTCTGCTGTTGTCTTCACTTGTTCTGAAATCAAATATAGTCTTAGCACTGTCAAAGCTTTTATTTTTCACTATCCTTTAATTTATTGACAAACCATGTACAACAAATCCACTGTATCAAGAAGAATTGTCCTCAAGACAACCCTATCACAGGTCATGACAAGTCAGATTCTCAACCTCAAGACATTGTCTCCCTGTCAAAGTCCACTAAAATTGTACCATTTACAAGATGCATTGAACATTGTTAGGGATCATTGAGCACTAACAACCAACATCATAGGTCTAAATGAAGATACCACCAATATATACCAATCACTTGTCTCAACTAATTCCCAAACAATCCAAGTGAAGCTTGTCTCAACTAATTCCCAAACAATCCAAAACACATTATCCTTTACCACAATTGTTCAAGCATCAAATAAGCAAGAATACTATGCAAGAGTCCATTGTCACACAATAGTTATCATTGATTGCACTTGAGGCTGGAAAAATATTGACTAAAGGAAAATATCTAAGATGAATACTTAGAAAGCAAGAGTTACCTCAAAAGTACTATGAAAAAGAGTACTGTCACTATCAACCACAAAATTCACTCACTTGGGCAATTGCCAATTGATACTTTTGAGAGAAAGGTAAATACTATGTCTTGTCTGAGTAGGGTAGTTCTAATATTTATCATAATAAAACCATGATAAAGAAGATTGTCTTCATACTTGCCATGTCTTAGTATGTCTTGGACTGCTCCCATGTCTACAAGAAACCTTTGTTCACTTGTTATAGTCCTGGCTTATCCTCATTAACATATGATCACTTTATACTTGCAATATCTTTGCACTACAATTGTCCCTAACTGTACCTTTCATTTACAAATTACTCTCCTGATGTTATTCAGAGGTATGATAACTATAAGGCAAAGTTGATTGCAAGTCAAATACTATCCTGATCTATCATCAGCAATTGTCACACTCATCAACTGGTATCACTATCACAATAGTACTATGAACATGTTTGTTTCTACAATCATATTTGATGTACTAAAACAATCATCACATTCTTATTCAAGGATCAAGCCTATTCACAGAACAATGACAGAGATCACTATCAATCATCAAAGACTATTGTCAAGCCAACTATTCTATCATAGCAATAATAACTTGTTTCACCTTCACATCATTGCCAAAGAAAATACCTGGCTTCCAACCCTATGTAGAACCAAAAACATTGACCACACAGTCTACGATACTGTCAAATGTCAAGACTTACACTCTTTTATAACTTTGCAAATCAAACCAAACCAATTTTATTGTCTTATCTAGGGATTGAATGGTAAAACACTAACCTGCTCCCCCTTACCTCATGTTGATCTTTTAGGCACTTTGTGATGTTTCTTGTGCAACATGTACAATATTAGGGTTTTGTTTTCTTCTCCAAACTAATATAAGTTCTTTCTTTTGCTTGTCCCAAGTGCTTATCTTTTCGTTATCTCTAATTGATCTTATAGGATTACTCTAGCAATATTGTGATGTATGTCCAACCCTATTGCACCTGTAACATATGATATTGCCAAAAGAATAATAATGTTTGTTTCTTGAGTTTCTATAATCATATCTTCCATGCATCCAACAGTCTCTTCTCATATGTCCAACCTTATTGCAGTTATAGAAAACAACATTGTAGTTTTGACTTGACAAACCATAATAACTACAATCCCTAGCTCTATGACCATACTTATGACAGACATAGTAATAACCATGAAACTAAGAATAGTTATACCTGACCAAATGATATTGCCTAATAAATGAAGGTATTGAAAAACTATTAGTTCTTTTTCTCCCAATATCAACAGTTTTATCCTTTGCTTTCTTCATGTCGTCATCAAAAATAGAAAAATGATAATTCAGATCTATCTTCTGCCTAGGAGACTACCTACCCTTGAAACTCTTCCTATCTACTGTTGTAAAAACTATTTCCCTTTTAACTTCATCTTTAACACCAGAGCTTTCCCCTTTTTCATATCCTAAGCCAAAATGATCCTTGTAGTTTTTTTGACTACTCAATATTTAGTTCAAATATTCAGTACTCTTGTCAAATTGAATATTCTTGTGAAGTTTAGAAGAAGCCTTTTCCAAATCCTTTCTTAAAGAGACTATTTCTATCTCTAACTTCAGACATTCTATTCTTTTAATTTCAAAATCAGATTTAATCATATCTATTATTCTTTTGGCTTCCTCAATCTCATTTTTTAAATTAATAATCAATTTATCAGATTCATTAACCTGATTTTTTAATTCTACAATATGATTTCTGGCATTTTCAAACTCTAAAGAAGCTTTTTCAAAATCTAAACATTCCTTGTTCTTGAATTCTATCTCTTTTTGAAGTTGCTCTTCTAATCTCTTATTCTCCTTTCTAAGTTCCTTGATTGTATCCAAGGCACACATGAGTTCTTCTTTTAAATTAGTCTCACAATCTTGTTCATAATCATATTCATCCACAAATAGGTGTCCTTCTTCATCATCAAATTCAACTACAAAATTGTCAAATTCATGTTTACTCACATTCACATTGTCATGATTCTTAACTGCATGACTGATTTCTTTATGACATTTTGTATCTACATTTATGGCTGACTCATGCAACAATCCATTGTTGGACCTAACTAAGACTTGTTTTTCAATTTTGTGATCAGCATGTATCTTTTCTCTACTCAAGGCCTTATTTCTATTCTTTTTACCCATTGTACTCCACTTCCAGGAACCCTTAGGTTGGTTAGACTTCTTGCAAGGGTTTGGCTCCGATACCACTTGTTGGAGTACGCAAGACACTGAGAGTGGGGTTGAATCAGTGTCTTATAAAATAGACTTGTTTTTAGCAACACCTAATCAACTTTTACCAACTGTGAACCTCAACTTTGAATGGTAAAGAAAGATATTCATTTAAGAATAAAGATGAACGATCAAACCAACTTGTGAGCATGAAAAGACAGAGTAACTATTTGTAAACTATGAGGAATCATTTGAAAAATTCATCAAGACAAACAATAGAGGTCGATTGTTACTTGACTAGACTGAGATAAGCATCAAAGTATTAAGCATTTGTACCAATTTACTATGATCATTATATAATAGTTAAATTATGAAATAATAAACAAAAACTCATGAGCATAACAAGTAACCATAACATAGAGATTGTCCTGAGTGGAAAACCCTCTGGGGCATAAACACTACTCAAAAAATGCCTCACTGGCTTAATTAATGAATCTCACTGATTATAGGCCTCACTAGCTATGATTCAAGCCTCACTGGCTACAGTTGCCTCACTGGCTACAGTTGTCTCACTGGCAAAGGTCATTTCTTGTCTCACTAACTTGGCCTTTCAATACATGCTTCAATCTTGAAGAAAAAAATAAATACAGAGGGGCACTCTATTTCACTGATCCTCAACCTCTGATTTAATATCAATGATAATGTATTTTCAACATTACATTAGGTGTATATACAACCACATTATAATTCCTATTCAAAGCCTTTTTATACAATTCATAATGACTTCCTCTTCTCACGAAATAGTTTGAAGAGATAACTATTTCCATAATATTATTTCAGGTAATAACTGAATATTAAGCCATGGTTTAGAATCATAATCATAACTGACTCATAAATCTGCTACCTCAAGATGTCATTATCTTCAAAGTATGTATCGCATAATCAAAACTAAGATAAGAAACCTTAATCATTGTCATCAAAATATCACTTAACGAATCATAGATGCCACGTATAACTGAAACCCCAGATATGGCTGAGCCCAAAACAAATGTCAGACATTATAGTTTCCACATTTCATGTAACAAAAACCACAGATATGGCTAAGCCTAAAACAAACAATAGAATCAAGTTTTAGGTGGAAGATTAATGGTTAGGATTTAAACATAGATTAGGGTTTGAACACAATAGAAAATAAATTGGTTTGGCTGATAATGAACATAGCTTAGGGTTTATCACTTTAAAACTGAAACCCAAACCCTAACTATTAAAAAAACACAAACCCTTACCTAAAAATGTGTGTGGATAAAGAATATATATAGGAAATATGTGACGGCCAACACAGACCCAAAAACAAAAACAAAACAACCATCAAACTTTAAAGAATATTAAAGGAACAATGGCACCTAGAAATCATTACTTAGTTCTCCCAACGGTCACAATCCACAGCTTTGTCACTTACCCAAGTCAACCTTTGAAACATCAAACTGAAGGATTCAACAAATTTGTCATTCTTTTCCATGGTTGCAGAGAAAGAAAACCTCATAGCTAAGAAACAAAAAATGATGGAATGAAGTGCTTAACACAATTTTTTTGCTTTTTGAGCCTCTTAACCAGCTGTTTTGGTTTGCCCTAAAACAGGCTTAGAAGAAATAACAAAAGTTTTAACCCTTTACCATTTGCACAACTTCTTTAGCAGGTAATTCAAATAAATCCCAAAACTTCTTTGAAGACTTTATACCTTTTACATAATTATCACTTCGACCAAGTGCTAGGAGATAGTCACTTTATTATTTAAAAAAGACATATGATATGATAGACCTCAACCAAGTCAAAGTGCCAATGTTAAATATAAAGTATCACCATTTGAGAGCCACATGTAACTTTCAACATATAACTTAACACCTTAAACATTTATCTTAAAAGCCACATGTCACTTATAATGTTATGCCAAGAAATGTATTGACCATTGACCAAGTTTGACATCACTAACAATAAACAATGCCAAACTAAAACTGAATCATGATCAAAAGCTGTAAACAATATGGTCAACTGCTGAATATGTTTCACAAGCCACATGAAAGAACCACACAGCTGAATGAGCCATGAGCCAAGTATCATATGATGTATCATCTAACCACTGAGCACCATAGTATAATACCAATGATGTCAACTGAGCAAAGCATGCAAACCATCAACATAGGCATGAACAGGCGAGGAAACCAAAGTTACCATGAATAGAAACTATACATATACCAAATACCAAAGAAACTGTCAAATGCCAAGTCACTGTCAAATGCCACACTGGCAAGCCAACCATATCCAATCAAGAGAGATTGTGTCTTTGACATCAAGGACAACAATTGATTTCAACATTGAATGCTTGAGAAATCACAGAGTATATTCATGACCATGTCTTGTTGGGGAAATTCTTGGTGGACTTCACCTTGGTTACTAGTCATAAGGGACTCACCAAAATTGCCACATGAAAATTGGTCGTCCTCCACTTGCTGAAAGTAAGAGGCAGAGGAGTAAAAAAAATATAGAGCAGAGATAAGGAATAGAAAAATTAACAACAAAAGAAAGAAACTGCTTGTATTTATATGCAACTTCTAATAAAAAAATCATACAAAGTATTGCACCAAGTAAAACAAGGAGCTTGAGATCTTTCTAAATATGCAAAAATGATAAAATAGGGTGCTCTGTTCGTAGGTTCAAACTGCCCCTTTTTTCTTTTTAACTGTTACTACAACAGACTTCTCTATTTTTTTTGTTCATTCATTGTCACAAAATCAAGTATCCAAATGCAGCGTATGTCTTAGCAAAAGAGAGGGAAAAACAAAAACAAAAATTACACATTTATTGCTGAATAAATAGCCAGCACATGAAATCTCTAGAAGAGGATTTTGCAATTAAGAACAAAATCAGAAAAAGATTTAAGTGAATGTCCAAATGAGATGGACTGGGCGTATGAGAGGAAATTCCACACGTGTGAGAGATGGACAGTAGAAACAACAGCCCGGGAGATCATACGGAGAGTAAATGCATGTAGTTGGAATTATTTCCAACACCTGCAACAGGCAGCTATTGCTGCAATCTCTAACATCAACAAATATCCCAAAAAAGGTCGCTGGGAAGGGATCTTCAACATAGGAGAGGTGATAAAAAGTAAGGATGGCATTTGCATTTAAGGGCGGAGCAATTAGAGAAAATATAGACACATTTACATTCTTATGTGGGCACCTTACCCATCCTCTAAAACCTGAGAAGACGGAGAGATTTTCTAAATTGGTGAAAGGTGTCAATTACATCTTGCACAAGTTGCCCAAATGAATGTAATTTTCCTGTGTGTCCATGTATTTTTCTGTTTCTTTATAATGAGTTCACAGGCAACTCATCCGTGCACATCTCTTTTTCATACAAGTGCCTATTTTTCTCAACTTGTTAATGGTTTTACATGATCATCTTGGAGCAGTTTCAGGTAGGAGTCACCTACCATATACATAGATTAACTAGATGTTTTGTCATGTCTGTTTTGTTTCCATTTCTGTTGTTTTTGTTGTTTGTCATGTCTTTTGTTACGCCAAATTCTTCTCCCTATAAAGTCTTTTCGTGTTATCCCTTGACTCTATCGCCCAATGGATAAGGCATTGGTCATTTCCAAGATTCTAAGTTCATTCTATGTCTGCAAGGTCCTTGTCCCCAGTTAGAGCCAACTATTAGCCGCATTTTAACACCACAAAATTTGAACTTTTTGTGTCAAAATGGAAAGTGTTATCATGTATTAGACACCCCTGTCAAGTGTTATAAAAACAATTTCAATGATTGTCGATGTCCTAGTTGAGTTTCATGATCTCCGTTATAGCCTGACTTTAGCATTGTTACTCTTGGACATTACCCTTGTTGACCTTTCACAAAGTCGATCAAATTCTTGGGTGTTCTCCTCCATTATGTTTATTGGCTGAGATCATTGTCAACAAAAGGTTTCAAAGTTTACATTGTGAAATTTTCTTCAAATCGCCAAAATATACTAAGGTAAAGCTCTCACATGGTTTTAAAACTTTTTCAGTGGGTCAAGCAATCTCCATCTGTGCTCAAAAATCTGATGCATAACTTCTTTCAAATCCAAGATATGTTCATGCATTCATTAGTGTTTCTAAATCCATTTTATAACCGAAGAGCTGGAATTTGGTTTTCGAACCTCCACTAGTCTCCACTGGAGTCAGAGAATTTATCAATGTAATGTTGAAAGGTTTATGATAAAGTTAACATTTTATTGCATCCCCAAAGGCGTTAAAATCACTATGAGGCCGAAAAGATTTTGACAAAAACAATAAAATAAAAATTACAAGCATAGATTACTTGTGAAATTATAGATATCATTTTAAATGCGAGGAGACTCCTATATTCAGA
Organism: Cunninghamia lanceolata; assembly: GCA_027924645.1. Taxonomy (NCBI): domain Eukaryota; kingdom Viridiplantae; phylum Streptophyta; class Pinopsida; order Cupressales; family Cupressaceae; genus Cunninghamia; species Cunninghamia lanceolata. Next base: position 13,390,212 of record BSBN01000169.1, on the reverse strand, counting down.
TGTAAAGGTATGTTTTTATTTTTAGATGAGATTGTTTGAAAAGAACCTTGACAAAATTTAAAATATTGAATTTATGTTCAAAAGTGCTATAACTATTATGTAGAGAGAGTTTGTAAAGCGCCCAAGTAGTTATGAACAACATTTTGAAGGCGGAATAAAGAAAATCATATTATTATCGGGTGTTAACTTGACATTTGAAAGTTTCAAAATAGCCAATGAAGTTTCAAAAATTAAGAAAAAGCAACTTCCAACGCCAATGACGCTTTATTGACATCAGAAATTTATATCAAAAAAGCGATTTAGAAACTATTATCGATGAAAATAAGGGGTTTCGAAACTAGTCTTCACTAAAGCCATTTAAAATAAGCAAAAATTGGTGCCTCAAAATTATTCTCAATTTTTTTTTACAGGAAATTATAATTTATATACATATATAAGCTTATAAATCTGGTTTAGGTTTAGGAAACATCAAAATTGGGGCAGATTCCTGTTTCCAGTTTGAAGCTTCAAATTGTCAACTGGTTGACGAGATATCTGGTTGACGAGATATCCCAAACCCGACTAACTACAATAATATCAAATTATGTTTATAAACCTACAGAAAATTACACAAGCCTTGTTGCCTGTAGAGAAGCATAGTTATATTTTTCACATAGCACACTTTTACCCAGTGCTTTATTGTCCTCGCCATCATCTTCATCCTCCTCTGAATCACAACATTCTTGAAACAATTGAATTTCTTCCTCAAACAGATTGATTTGCAGTCTTTTAGCTATAGCTTTTACGTCTAGTTGCAAACAAATTTGCCTCCTCTTGGTGACGTGAAGATGCTCCAAGTAATAGTTGAAGTGGACCTCTGCTTGGTGAACAACGTCGTCGATATCATCATGAAGTAGATATGAACTGACTATTGTGGATAGCATGGTTGTGCTTCTTCTGCTTCGGTATAGCACCAATAGCTGAAGCCATGACAAATCGCCACCCACTAAAACTCAATTGCACGAAATGGAGAATGTCTTTCCTTCTACTCGTTACTCTGCATTCTTCCTTTACATACCAGTTGTCTTGCCCACCGTCACCGTTTTTAAATAAATAAATATATATATATATTTATTTATTTAAAAATAATTTTGAGAAACCTGAAGTAAAATTTTGAAAATAATTTTGGAAGCCCTAAAATTAAAGTGCTTATTGATATATTTAAGGTAGCTATCTTAATTTTTATATTATCAATTTTAATTTATATAATTTTGGGAAGGGTAAAGTTAAGACTCATCCACAAGTCTTCTTCCTTAAATACATTTAAAATAACTATACAAGTAATTATCTTATTTATTTTAATTTATTTTTTTCTTCACGTCGGCTCTCTTAATCTAATGGGGCTCTTTTTAAAGCTGCGTTGATTAATCAAAGCACTCCATGTCAAACACCTATAAAAGGGAGTGAATTTAGAGGATGTAGAATAAAATTAAAAAGCATACTAAATCCAGGGTTGTAAGAATACAAGCCATTAGCTGGGAAGCATTTCATCTGAAAGGAATGGAGCCACAATTTATTTCAGCAGTTGAAGAAGACGGAGAGCAGCGTGGTATATCTGAGCTGCCTTGGGCTATGATGGAATTGATATTTGAAAAGCTATCACTACAATCAATCTCCAGCTGTCGCATGGTTTGTAAGGAATGGAATTCTATTTTGTCCACGCACAGATTTCTGTCTTCATTGCCCACCCAAAATCCATGGCTTCTTATCTGCGGTGAACAACACCAAGATACCGAACCAACATGGTATTGTAAGGCCTACTGTTTTTCAACAGAAAAATGGAGGACTATCTCTCTCTCTTTTCTCCCAAAGTCTAGAAGTTATTACTTAACAAGCACAGCACAGGGGTTAATGCTTTTTCGAGAAGTCCCAAAATTTTGTGTTTGCAACCCGCTTATGAGAATCTATGCAGATATAGAAATCGATGTGACGGAAAAGTTTATCCATATTGTACAAGGAGAAAACGGAAAGCCTTATTTGGTAGCGTGCTCGAACACTGACAAATTATCTTTCCAGGTCTACCATTATTTTCAAGATTCGTGGAGGATTAAGTTTCAGTTTGTGGGAGAAACGGGCTCTAATATATCATTAGGTTATCAAATGGTTGAGTGCAATGGCGTTCTTTTCTGGATGGGAAGGTATCCTGTGACTATTGCTGGTTACAATATCAAAGATGGTGTTATTAAGCCTGTTACAATACCTCCAATGCCCCGCCAACTTTTTGAAGATCAGATAAATTGGAATGATGTTTTATCTATAGTTGCATATGGCTCGTCCATTCTAGTGGTAGCGATCTTTTCTGTGGGTATTGTTATCTGGGAGTTGTTTCAGGACGACAAAGATAAGTTGGTTTGGAATTGGAAAGAGTTTGCAAGAATGCCTCGAGACTCTCTCCCTCGATATTTTGATAGAGATTGGTGGCATTTGAAGTGCCTTGGTGTGGGTGATTACCTGTGCTTTAGCAATCGACTTGGTTGTGAAGTTGCAAACGTGGTTGCATATAATTTAAGGGAAGCGTTTTGGCAACACCTTCCTCCATGTAAAACTCCAAACATTAAGGGGAGGATGATATCATTGGAACCTAATCTCATTCCTTATGAGTTATTAAGAAATAGAGAGAATGATGGATAATAAGATTATGGTGACAGATGTTATGTTATATTACCTAATGGTTATTATTTGTTTTTAATATATTTTAATGATTTGTTTGATTTATTAATGCCTAGAGGTAATGGCATGAGTGTGTTGACACAAACTCTTACCTTTTCCTTTAAATTTGATAAATATTTACATGTGAAAATATTAATATTTAATAATAAATCATTCTTCCATAAATGAAAGAAAAGGATGTGTAATTGTTTTGTGTAGTGTTAGAAATAATTTTGGTTTCAGTCTTAATTAATTTATAAAAAAATAAAATACAGTTGTGTAGTATTCAATAAAAAGTTTAAGTTTAAAGGGTAACCAATTTTTTAAAAAGTTGATAGTAAGATAAAAATATTTTTATTTGTTATTTTGAGATATTTTTTTTATTTCTTTAAGTATAGTTTAAATTTTGATACATACAAAGTTGAGAGAAGATATATACCTTGAATAATTAAATAATTAACTAAACAAAAAACATGGAAGAACACAAATAAAATAGTTCTAACTTAAAATAAGTAAATAAAAATAGCTTCAATTTGATATCTCTGTGTATTTAAGATATCTGTATTAGGATATATATTTTTGATATTAAATAAAATATGGTATGGATTTTTACGTTGCACTAAGCAATGGAGTGTAATGACTTGGGGTACATTAACAAAAACTTTTAAAGGTGGATATATAAAAATAATAAAAAGTATAAAATAGCTTTAAATAAACCCTCATACCTATCTTTAAAAAAATCTATGTAAAAGAGCTAGAGATATCATTTTGGAGGATTAAATTAGTGAGTAATATTTTTTAAATAATTATTTATTTAACTTTTATTAAGAGCTAAAATCTCTTTAGTAAAAATAAATAAATTATAATATTTTATTTTTATTTCATGAGTTGTTTGAATGTCATTTTTAATATCTATTGTACACAATGTTTACTTCACAAGTTGCATGTAAAGTATGGGAGGTCAGTATTGGAAGAACAATGTTTATTTTATTTTCATTTACTTAAAATTTATTTTTAGAATTGTTTAATTTATTTTTAGGAAGTGTAATGAAAGTGACATAACTTTGCATAAAATTATACCATTTGTTGATGTCTCAATGGATCAACACTCTCCTAAAGATAGGCACAAAATAAATGGAAAATGACATGGCTATACAAATTTCATCATTATAATATATAAGAAGTATATGGTAATTCTAAATAAATCTTAAAATGTATCTAAAAGGTGTAGAAAAATATTATGTTCAAAGTGCCTTTATTATATTTTATAGAGGATAGATAGGCATCATGAGACTATCTCTTATTGTTTTCTAGATAGATATATTTTGAGATATCTAACTAGTTTATCTTAATTTTTATCTATTTTAACTTTTATCCTTACTTATCCATGTTGGTTACTCTAATTGCCAATTTCCCTTTTATTATTTTCTAGCACCACATCCTCTATGACCATGGCAATTTCTTCTACAAGTAAATATTCTAAGAATGAAAGTACATATTTTCTTCCTTATCTAGCATGGAGTGCTCATAAGAAAACAATTAAAAATAATTAACTATGTATATCTTCATGAAAGGATGGATATCTAGTTTGAATGATTTTTCATCTATGGGCTCAACAATTTTGAAGGGTCCATATCTTAATGGACTAATTTTTTTTACTCTTCCTCATAGCCTTTCCTTTCCCATGTAAATCCAATATATTCCCCTACCTTAAGTATGTGTTCCTTCCTATGTGAATCATGCATTTGTTTATACAATTTTTCTCTTCTTTCTAATTATTCTTTTACCTTGGGTTAGATTTGCAAAATCCTCTCAATGAGAATGATACATTAGCCACTTCATTAATTTTCCCAACTTATTTATTTTTCTTATCAAAAGAAAGATTAAGTAGAGTTGAAGGTAAATACCTCAAACATAGTTCAAATGGTAAGTTATTAATAGAAGAATACAAGTAACTATTCTTAGTGCAAGTTTTTTATTTTCCTTAGGGATATTTCTCTTTCTTACACATTATTAAGCTTGCTTAGGTTTATTATATGTTGTTAATATGAGGACACGTGGTGAAATACATCAGCTACATGTGTAACTCTCTCTCACACATGGGTAGTTGAGTTACACATCCTCTTTTGGTTTTTTCTGCCACCTCTCATAACCACTATTCTATCTTTACCTAAGTAGGTTATAGGGTAGTTAGAGTTCTCACACTCTTTTGGCTTTATGTGCCACCTCCTTTCTATCTTCATTTGAGGAGGTTATGCCACATGTTTTGTCATTTACCAAGTAGGTAAAACCTCCCACCTTTTATGGGTAGTAGGATTTAATGCACCTCTTGGATGTATATGCCCTATTTTTTCTATATATACAACTCTCTACTCTCACTTTCACTAATTTGAATACCAGTTCGGTGAAAGCTCTATAAGAGTATCAGTAGTATTCTCAAATTCTTTCTTTGTCTCTATTTTTCTCTATTTTCATATTCTCTCTCCATTCTGCTATTTTGATCTTCGATCATTTGTCGAATGGAGTGTATACATGATCTATAACTGACATCAGATCCTGGCTCGGTTCTCACTTCTTACAGAATCTAACAACTATTATTAGAATGTTGAGTGTAAGGGATGATTCATCCCATGTCTTGATAATCTGATTGTTATACTCAATGATGAGATGTACCATGATTTTATTGACCACTTATGTTTTTCCATTGGTTTATGGGTGAAATGTTTTTCTTTTCTAAAATTATGGAATTCAGAAGCCTAAAGTGCACCCATACATTAGTAAAAAAATTCTACCTCTTTACCTATGATATTGTTTTCCAAGCAATTAGTGTACATAATTTACTGAACCATTCCACTACCATAAACAATCATGGCCATGTCTGCTCAGTAAAAAAGTCTCCACAGTATTGTGGGGATATGTAACTTGGACTATGAATTCCCTCATTTCTTTATTTACAATGACTAGTACAACAAAGCTTACAAATCCCAAGAAATCTTGCTACTTGTTATAATTAGGAAAATTGCCCACAAACCCCTTATTAATTAAATGAGATTAAACATCAAGTGGTGGAGTGTAATGGCATGAGAATGTTAAGAAAAATCTGTTAACAAAAACTAAATTAAAAATGTGACTAAAAATAATAATAAAAAGAAAACCACATCCAACATATATTTGAAAAAAAATCTATAAGCTATAAAATAATTGTTAAGGTAATAAAATAGAATAGAATAACTCTTAAGTAAATACAATAAAATGACTATCAAATATATTATATATTATCAAATAGAATACAATGCACAATAACATATATAGCTAAAAACATAGATTCAATATGTCTTTTGACTATGGAGTTGGGTTTCTACAAAGAAATGATAGGAGAACAACATGGAGAGGATAGGCAGTGCCAGAGTATAAGCATGAGAGGGTGGAGCAAAGTTGGAAAATTAAGGATTTTATAAGGAGAGAAGAAAACAAAGATAGTACAAAAGGGTATACAACTCATGATATATCCTATGTGAAGGAGAACAACAACATCCAGTAGAAGGAAGTAAACCATACTTGGACTGAAAAGAGTAAAGATGTCACTACAAGAGCAGATGTAATACCAATAAGTTCCAAAACTCCTATTGGTCAATTGCACTCATGCTATATTTATAAAATGGGTAGGGGCATGGCTAGAAAGGGAAAAAATTACCAACGGTGCTAAAGGAATTAGGATAGGGAGGTTAAATCAAATCCATGCCTAGCGATTTTTTCATGCTAGAATGTCATTTAGTAGAAAAAAATAGGAGATAATGGAGAAGGGCCCATACCTAATAGATGGAGTGAGAATCTACATAAACAAATGGGAGCCCAATTTTAACCATGTAAGTCATGAAATTTTAGTTACCCCAATGCGGATTCAATTCTATAATATACCAATGGAATATGGGATCTAAGAATTCTGAAAAAGAAAGGATAAAAACTAGGATCTTTCATCAAAATAGATGATAGAGTTTGAGATGTATGCAAGAATATGTATGGCTATTGACCTAAAAAATACTTCCCACAAGAAATTTAAATTAGAATGAAGGCTGGATTATGGAGGCAACATGTAGAAATAGAAAAAAAAAATGATGAGAAAATTATGTTAAGAAATAAAATTTATGACTTCTTATTAGTTTGTAACAGATTTATTTTTGCATGTCGAGCACTCCTATGCATTTGACATGTTCATAGGGCATGGCTAGAAAACATATACAAGTATGCATACAAGGTGATTAAGGTGCAAATCTTTCAAAAACTTGGGACAATCCTGACGGGCATGTATGAGAGCGAAGGGACCACTCTTCATCTCTTGAATAATTTCATGGAGGAGTTCAAGGATTAGTCTCAGTTTATGGAGTATTTCAGAAAGACCTAGTGTGATGGACATGGACACATTGGTGAGTTGAAGCTTTAGAAATTTTATTTGATTGTCAATATTTTTCATCTGATGAGGATACTTCATTTACATTGTCATTGATTTCTATTGTCTTTCAATTTTGCAGCCATGTGGGTGAAAATTTTTAGACAATTCCAACATGTAAACCAAGATACAAATGCATCCATTGAGTCTTACCACTACACCCTAAAAATTTGATACTTATGTGATCAACAAAAAATGCACAAGGCAAATGGACCATTTATATTATATGAGATTGTGTATAGAATGGAGTCATTCTATAGGAAAATGTAAAAGATGCAGCATTTTGGCTTTCTGACAAATTATAAGGAGCAACAAATAAAAACTAGTATGGAAAGGGTGAATGAAATTTTTGATAGTGATAAGTTAGAGTTCCTACAACTGGTACTTGGTTAGGAGATATGGCTTGCAACTTCATATTTGTGTTTTTCAGTAGAGTATGAAGGGAAACACATGCAAGCGTGTCTTTAAGATTGTAGACAAAAGTACAAGATTATCTGATGATGTAGGAGTGGTGCCAGGTAAGTGAATTTCCTTTGCAATTATCTAAATTTATGCATGAAAAGAATTTTTATTTAATTCTTTAGCAACTAACGCAAATATCACATATGTTTTGATGTAGATGATGCATGTGTTCACATTGATACATGGGAATTTCCAAATGATACTTTTGTGTCTGGGGGATGAGGTAAAAAGATTTGATGATGTCACACCTCCATGGGCTTGTCAAATACGGATGATAGTGTTGTACATCTAGAATCAATGAGAATTTGGAATGAAGAAAATGAAAAATTGAAGACATTGATTCTTAGACCACCTCAGTCTATTGAAGATGAACAATATTATGTACATTTTTTGGGTAGGTTTATCAGTGATGATCAGAAATCCAATATATTACCATTTGATTTCATTCCAAATTAAGATCCAATGGAAACTAACATTGTTCGCTTGTGACCATGGTTTAGTGCAACTAGGGATCATGTTCATCCTATTGAACATCACAAGCAAGATATCAAATAGCAATTGGAGAACCTAGTAGCATCTAATATGGCTGAGTGTGCAAATAAAAAATAGAATATTTGTTTTGTAAGAGGCATGTTATATTTTCTCCATATTTTGACTTCTACCACTTTTTTTTTGTGCCAGCAACATTTGAATCCCCCAACAACTCCTCATCAACATTTTTTGTTTACAAGTTCTATGGGCCCTCAAGGTATGGTTGTGAGATAACAACTGTAGATAGATACATTTAATTTTAGATAATTCAAATGTAATTAGTTGTTTTTGAATAATGGTAGGCTCAAGGTAGCACCAAGAGGTTTGTTTGCATTCTTAAAAGACTTATCTCTAACTTGTGGGTTTGTGATTTCATATACATTTCAAGACTTATCTACGCTATGTTTTGAAACCTACAATTTGATATACATTTCAAGGCCATGAGCCTTCTTATAATGTTACATACATTTTCTATTATGTTGTCCTAGGCAACCTTGGTAAAAGTTCCTATTGCATCAAGGAACCATTGCATATGGGTCCCAGATGGACAAGTAATTGGTAAGTGACTACTCTATTTTTGTATTTTCAAGGAAAATGCTTAAAAGACTTATCTAAAGCTTGTGGGTTTGTGATTTCATATACATTTTAAGACTTATCTACAGTGTGTTTTGAAACCTACAATTTGATTTATATATTTCAAGGCCATGAACCTTCTTATAATGTTACATATTCTTTTTGTTATGTTGTCATAGGCGACCTTGGTAAAATTTCCTGCTGCATCAGGGAATCGTTGCATATGGATCCTAGATGGACAAGTAATTGGTAAGTGACTACTTTGTTTTTTCTATTTTCAAGGAAAACTCTTAAAAGACTTATCTGGAGCTCAAGTGAGTTTGTGATTTCATATACATTTCAAGACTTATCTGCAGCGTGTTTTGAAACCTACAATTTGATATACATTTCAAGGCCATGAGCCTTCTTATAATGTTACATATGCTTTCTATTATGTTTCCCTAGCCGACCCTAGTAAAATTTCCTACTGTATTAAGGAACCGTTGCATATGGATCCTAGATGGACAAGTAATTGGTAAGCGACTACTTTGTTTTTTGTATTTTCAAGCAGAATTCTTATATAGCATCACCTTACTATATTTTCACTAATACCTGTTATTGTTTCTTGTGAAGTCTATTATCTATTCAGGACAAAATGCTTTCTATTGATATATTAAAGCACTTACATGTGCCTTGAAGGTGTTTCATTGTCTCTATTATTGTCCAAATATATTCTTTTCATTTGGAAATCAGTTTGAGGAAGTCTATTATCTGTTCGGGACAAAATGCTTTCTATTGATATATTAACACACTTACATGTGCCTTGAAGGTGTTAAATTGTCTCTATTATTGTCCAAATATATTCTTTTCATTTGGAAATCAGTTTGAGGAAGCACCTAGAGGTTTATTTGCATTCTTAAAAATCATATCTTGAGTCAAATGGGTACTCTATTTTCACTAGTATTTATTTACTTTCACATAATCCTTGCAAATTGATGCACACACTTGCAGGTTAGAAAATAGTACGTGTTTTGAAACTTGAATTTTGATATACATTTCAGTGCCATGAGCCTTCTTATAATATTACATATTCTTTCTATTATGATGTCTTAGGCAACCCTAGTAAAAGTTCTTTTTGCATTAGGGAACTGTTACATATGGATCCCAGACGAATGAGTAATTGGTAAGTGACTACTTTGTTTTTTGTATTTTCAAGGAAAATTCTTACATAACATCATCTTACTACATTTCCACTAATATCCTTTGTAATTTTCACTAATACAAGATGCTTTCTATTGATATATATGAACACACTTACATGTGTCTTGTAGGCATTCCATTGTCTCTTATATTGTCCATATATTCTTGTCATGGGGGAAATGGTTTGAGGCAACACCTAGAGGTTTGTTTGCATGCTTAAAAGACTCATATATAGCTTGTGTGTTTGTGATTTCACTAGTATTTATTTACTTTTGTATAATCCCTATAGATTTATGCACATGTTGGAGGTGTGAATGATATTGTGTTTTCTCACCCTATCAAATAGCTATGCATTATTATGTGTGGGGATGCCAAGTCTATCAAGGTAATCTAATATGTCCAACATATCAGCTCCAATAAGTTTTCTCAGTCAATTTATGCGAGACTAGAATTAGAACCTTTATCCTTATGTTGTTGGTATGGGATGCAGTAGCTAGTCGGAAGCAATATGCATTTGAAGACCACGAAGCACCTATATATTTCAAATTCCTCACCATAGAGAAAATATCTAGGTACTTATTTTCTATAAACCTATTTTTTACATTAACATGGCAATTAAATATATAAAAAAAAATGCTACTCTTTGCTTTGTTATCTGATTTTTGACCAATGTTGAGTCAATGGAAATGACTGAAGTACTTGGTTTTGTGATAATTATATATTGATTGTAATTATTTTGTTTGCATATAGTTTATTTTCTCTATAGCCATTGATGGAAAAATCAAAGCTTCGCTATATGGTCTTTTGGGAACTAGGATTGATTATGATGCCCCTTGGCTATGTGCACTAGAATGGATTACAGTGCTGATGGAGGACAGTAATAAAGACCCTTGTTTTAGATTTTTAAAATTATCTATACTTGTTGTATGTTGATGATAATGTTTCTAACATTCATTCTATTTTTCTCATGTTAGTCTTTTCTAGTGATGGGAAGCCATGGCCATGGTCCTTTCATTGGGTAATATACTTCTTATACATGTCTAAGAAAAGAAGTAATTTAAATACCCATTTAAGATACTTTATAGATAAGTTGACCACATTGATTTTATGATTGAATTTTTCCAAACACAATCTTTTGAACACCCATCAAAACATTTGCATTGCAATTGACTAAATCATTTCCCAACTCGTTTACGACATTTAATATTTTGTATTTGAATTGACTGACCATTGATTGATTCATCACATTTTTCAAAGTAATTAATGGATGTATGAGGAAAAAATTCTCTCCGAATGCCACCTACCCATTTATAGTTGTTAACAAAATTTCCTTACAACAAGAGATATAACAACATGTGTTGGTGGGGTTGTATGTAAAATATATATTGTCTGTACACATCAAGAGGAGAATTAGAGACGCACTAGTACAATTTTCCTTAGTTTTCTCTTCACCATTATGTAAACAACACTTCAAATTTTGTACATACAACATAGAAACATATAACTAGTGCATCAGTATAGTCTAGGTTTTGAAAGATTGAATTGGTGTTTATGTTTATAAAATTATCTTGATTTTTGGTACATGTTTATAAAAGTGTCTTTATTTTTAGTATGTGTATCTTGATTGTCATATGTGTATATTTTTAGTAATCCATATATATTGTGTATATAAATAAAACATATTGTTTTGAATTCAACAAATTTCAGTAGCTTAATTATTGTACCCAAAGGAAGATAACTTATATTTGTATTATCAACTTTCATAAACCAGAATCAAAGAAGAAAAGAAACTTTTTTTTATTTTTTTGTTAATTGAAAGTGGTATCTTTTTTTTTTTTTTTTGTTAATTGAAAGTGGTATGAAATCCCCCCAATCCCGTCACCCCATGTTCATATTAAAAAATAAGTTATGAATTATCACTAATCTTTTCATATTAATCTAACATTATGGATTGTTGAAGCACAAATTTTTTAATATATAAGAACATTAATCACAAGTGTAATATAAAAATATTAATTTTATTTCTACTTATGTAGAGAACAGAGCATACAAGAACTTATGGGTGTAAAAGTTTTCGAGCATATTGTATTCTCTTATCTCGTTGATGGCAATGAATATAAAAATTAGGATTGTGAAACATGTTGATAAAGCTAGTAGAATTAGTTGGTATGGATAACCTACAAATACTGTGGGCTCATTGTTCTCCAACCTAAGTTGTTGCTTCTGCATACTCTTTAGAAATATCATATAAAAGATAACTACAAAAAAACACGCAGACAATTACTAAAGAAATCACTACTATCCATGGACTCAACAGGATATCAGACCAAATGTTGGTCCAATAAAATGGTAGACATATGGCCAGTGATGCAATTGAGCAATTCACATACTTCCAATTGTTCTTCACAACTTCTTTTATGTGCATGAAAATTTGTTCCCATTGCATGTGATTATCTTTATCAACTTGGGTGTGATTCTCGTCATCATGTTGGGTCTTTCCATCTTCATGTTGTTGAATATGAGGCTTAGAAGAATCATATCTTTGGACATCTAGTATTTCCTCCGCCATCATGATCTCATTTGTGGAAGTAGTTATTTCCAAAGGTTCTTCCATCACTACAATATAAAATATTAAGGAATGTTAAAAAAAATTAACTAGTCAAGATGCAAAATTATATATATATATATGAAGCGTTAGACAAAGAGAAGAAAAAAGTAAATGTTACCATCTTAAAGCATTCTTCTTATAATATATATATATATATAAGAAATGTTTGGGTAGCACTTATCAAGTTTTTGGATTGTGCTTTACTATACATAATTAAGAAAAAAACATTTTCATATGAATTTTAGAGCATATTAGAAAACACATTATTTTTCAACATGATTTATCCTTGAAGGATTGATAATTCCTAATACATTGGTGTGTGATGTATTTCATATTGATTTTAGGGGCATGTTGTAATTGTAATTTTAGACTATATTCCAAAACACATTGTGTTTTCTAACATGATATCTATTTTTCTTTCAAAGATTTTTTTGTTCTCAATGCTTATGCAAATGCATTCCATGCCTCCTATCTTGAGTTAAATTGCAATTTTAGAGCATGTACAAAAACACATTGTGTTTTTCAACATGTTTTATCGTTTATCCTTGCAGATGATAATTGATGATGCTTTGATTTTTATTGTATTTCATCTTGGTTTGAAGGACATTTTGTAACTTTATGCTGATAGAGACTTATTTCATGTCTCTTCTATTTAGAGTGAAATTATAATTTTAGATCATATTCCAAAACACATTGTTTTTTCCAACATGATATTTGTTTTTCTTTCAAAGGCATTTTTTATTCTCAATGCTGACAAAGACCAATTCCATGCCTTCCTTCTAAGTTAAATTGTAGTTTTAGAGCATGTGCAAAAACACATTGTGTTTTCGAACATGTTTTTTTGGGGAGCAGGTTTGTTTCATGTTTTATCATTTATCCTTGTAGGTGATAATTGGTGATACTTTAGTTTGTGTTGTATTTCATCTTGCTTTGAAAGGCATTTTGTAACCTTATGCTGATAGAGACTTATTTCATGTCTTCTAATCTTGAGTTAAATTGTAATTTTAGAGCATATTCCAAAACACATGTTTTCAAACATGATATTTGTTTTTTTTCAAAGGTATTTTTTGTTCTCAATGTAGACACAAACACATTTCATGCCTCCTATCTTCAGTTAAATTACAATTTTAGAGCATGTGCAATAACACATTGTGTTTTTGAACATGTGTTTTTTTTGCAAGCTTGTTTCATGTTTTATCATTTATCCTTGCAAGTGATAATTGGTGATGCTTTAGTTTGTGTTGTATTTCATCTTGCTTTGAAGTTTGTTTTTTAACTTTATGCTGATAGAGACTTATTTCATGTCTTCTATCTTGAGTTAAATTGTAATTTTAGAGCATATTCCAAAACACATGGTGTTTTTTAACATGGTATATGTTTTTCTTTCAAAGGTATTTTTTGTTCTTAATGCTCACATAGACGCATTCTATGCCTCCTATATTTAGTTAAATTGCAATTTTAGATCATGTGCAAAGACACATTATGGTTTTGAACATATTTTTGGGCATGCCTGTTTCATGTTTTATTGTTTATCCTTGCATACATGATAATTGGTGAAACTTTAGTTTTTGTTGTATTTCATCTTGCTTTGAAGGGCATTTTGTAACTTTATCCTGATGGAGACTTATTTCATGTCTTTTATCTTGAGTTAATTTATAATTTTAAAGCATATTCCAAAACACATTGTGTTTTCCACATGATATCTTTTTTTCTTTCGAATTCTATTTTTTGTTCTCAATGATGACAAAGACCCATTCCATGTCTTCTTTCTGAGTTAAATTACAATTTTAGAGAATGTGCAAAAACACATTGTGTTTTTGAACATGTTTATTTTTTGGGCAGGTTTGTTTCGTGTTTTATCGTTTATACATGTAGGTGATAATTGGTGATATTTTAGTTTGTGTTGTATTTCATCTTGCTTTGAAGGGTGTTTTGTAACTTTATGCTAATAGAGACTTATTTCATATTTTCTATCCTGAGTTAAATTGTAATTGTAAAGCATATTCCAAAATAAATTACATTTTCCAACATGATATATGTGTTTCTTTCAAATTCTATTTTTTGTTGTCAATGCTGATACAGATGCATTCTATATCTCCTATGCTCAATTAAATTACAATTTTAGAGTATATACAAAAACACATTGTGTTTTTTTCGGGTAGGCTTGTTTCATGTTTTATCATTTATCCTTGCAAGTGATAATTGGTAATACTTTAAATAGGGTGCTGCCATAATAATGGGTTACATTTCTAGGACATCCTGATTTTTTATGAAATCACATATTTTTAGAAAATATAATGATTTAAGCCTTGAAAAGCTCCATTTAAATTATTTTAATTAAAGAGGGCTTGATCAAACCCCCCTTAGATTCAAACCTCTTTGGATAGAACCCCACTAGTTTTAAACCATACCTATAATGGAGTCTCCTATACACCTATCAAAATGCTGAAAAAAAACTACTTTTGATTTACCTTTTGGGGGATCAAATGATTTCATTTAAAATTTATGTTTTGTAAGTATGTAGTCCTTATTATAAGCTTCCCAAAAAGTATAATTTTAAATATATTTAAATTTATTATTATATTTATTTTTTATTTATTGTGAATGTATGTTTTTCACTGAACATCAACTTCTCTATTCTACACACATGGAAAATTAATCAATTAGTTAAAAAAAATCTAAAAAATATCTATGCCCTAGGTATTGATGTCCTTGTTTCAACAAAAAAAAAAATTTTGAATTTTGATATATACAAAAAAAGTTATGTTTTATGGAATACGCCTATGTCTAAATTATAATTGGTTTGACTTAAAAAATTAATTAAAATTTTTTTAACAAAACATTATAAAACCAAATGCATGCCATATATATCGGTGTTACCAATCTAAATTCAAAAGAATCAGAATTTTATCCTTTGTAGAAAAAAAGTTATGTGCTACAAAATACACATCACTTTAAAAAAATGGTGTTTACTATTAAAAACTAGATATTAAAGGAGACGTAAAAAAATTTACAATTTAACTCCAATTTTTTTTTAAAAATATATTCAGAATCTACAAATAAAGTCTCACAAATCACTAGTTCGCATCATTTTCAAATTCCTAACGGTTTAGCGGCTATAGGTGTCAGAACGTAAATATTTAGTTCAAAATGTTGATTTCAATGTCAAGTTTGGCCAAAAAGTGTAACCCATTATTGTGGGATGACCCAATAGTTTGTGTTGTATTTTATCTTGCTTTGAAGGGTGTTTTGTAACTTTATGTTGGTAAAGACTTATTTCATGTCTTCTATCTTGAGTTAATTGTAATTTTAGACCAAATTCCAAAACACATTACATTTTCCAACATGATATCTTTTTTGTTCTCAAATTCTATTTTTGTTCTCAATGCTAATACAGACCCATTCCATGCCTTCTTTTTAAGTTAAATTATAATTTTAGAGCATGTGAAAAAACACGTATTTTCAAACATTTTTGTATGGGAACTGATCGATGTACAATATCAATATCAGTTTATTGTACATGCAATTTTCTTCAAAAAAAACTAGAGTGTTCACTTAAAATTCAAATGTTTGATTCATAGATTTGGATTTACCAAAAAACATATGGTGAAATAGGAGATTCAAATTAATATAAAGGATGTACTACAAAAAATTGAGATCATATAGAAGAGAGTCAACACAAATCATATATAAAGTCATATCTAGATTTATATTCTTTATAAAACTATTGGAGTTCCACTGAAGAGATCACAAACATATAATTTGAATCATTGGTCCTTCAGATTTCTCACATTATTGTCACTAAAACTTGCATTAACAATAGTATAGAGATACCCAGTGTACTCAAACAAAATGCGCTAAACTGAGATTCTATAAAAGTTATATGTATTTATATTCTTTATATAAGCATTCCAATTACAGTTTGCAGATTACACATTATAATCACAACTGATCCTCCTCTAGTTTTCCTTCATTATTCTCAGTCAAACCTAAATCAACAGTATCTATAGGCATACCCACTACCTATTTATATAATCTTGTTCACAATTATATCATACAGTCCATAACATTGAGCATGTCATTATATTCAACTGATAGGTTTATTGGCATATTTTCGTTGGCCTCATGTGCTTCCTAATGATTATTATTGATCAACTCATGGGGTGCTGCCACAATAATGGGTTACACTTTCTGAGACATCCTGATTTTTGCTGAAATCACATATTTTTAGAAAATATAATGATTTAAGCCTTGAAAGGTTCCATTTAAAGGATTTTAATTGAAGAGGGTTTGATCAAACCCCCTTAGATTCAAACCCCCTTGGATAGAACCCAGCTAGTTTTAAACCATACCTATAATGGAGTCTCCTCTACACCTATCAAAATGCTGATAAAAAACCACTTTTGATTTACCTTTTGGGGGATCAAATGAATTCATTTAAAATTTATGTTTTGTAAGTATGTAGTCCTTATTATAAGCTTCCTAAAAAGTATAATTTTAAATATATTTAATTTGATTATTATATTTATTTTTTATTTCTTGTGAATGTAGGTTTTTCAATGAACATCAAGGTCTTTGTTTCACACATATGAAAAAATAGGAAAATAGAGAAAAAAATTCTAAAAAATACATGTCCTCTAGGTATTGATGTCCTTATTCCAACAAAAAATTGAATTCTGATAGATACAAAAAAAGTTATGTTGGATAGAATATGCCTATGTCTAAATTATAATTGGTTTGACTTCAAAACTTAATTAAAAAAAATACTCAATAAAACATTATGAAACTAAATGCATCCTCTAGATATTAGTGTTACTAATCTAAATTTAAAAGAATCAAAATTTTATCCATTGTAGAAAAAAAGTTATGTATGACAGAATACACATCACTTTAAAAAAATGTTGTTTACTATTAAAAACTAGTTATCAAAGGAGACACAAAAAAGAATTACAATTTAACTCCAATTTTTTTAATAGACATATATATTTAGAATCTACAGACAAAATTTTACAAATCACTAGTTTGCATTATCTTCAAATTCCTAATAGTTTAGCAGTTATAGATGTCAGAAAGTGAAGATTTAGTTCAAAATGTTGATTTCAAAGTAAAGTTTGGCCAAAAAGTGTAACCCATTATTGTGGGATTGCCCCATGTCGATGCAATTCAAGATCCATTACCACGTTCCTCTTAGTCAACTCTATGAACCTGGTAGTCACTTCACTAATTATTTTATCCTTTTCACTTTTTAGCAACATCAACCTTTCATTTTCTACTTCCAACAGTTGAACCTTCTTTGACAGTATTTGAATATGTATGACCTCAAGCACCAGTCGAGCTTGCATTGATTCCATTGTTTTAATGTTCATTATGTCTATGGTAGAAGCCCCTTGTTTGGCTTCCTGCCCTACAGCTTTTCCCTTCAACTCAAAGCTATAACTGTCAAATCTTTCAACATTGCCATCAAAGCTATCTTTTCCAGCACTCTTCCTTTTTCCTTTTCCAGGTTTTCCCCTTGCCATTCTTGATAACTTTATCTGCACAAATATATTATTTAAATTTATTACATTTTGCTTCTCAATTATAGAAACAACATCATGTAAAATGTAGTATAATAATATAACAAAAATATCAAAGGGACAATTGTACAAGTTTGGATTCACATTATATTCCACACATGCAATATAAATGACTTCAACTACAGATAATGCATATGATAACTACTAAGTTCAAATGCCTACAATTTTAGAGCATGTTGAACAACACATTGTGTTTTAGAACATGTTTTCTTTGAAGGGGATTTTGTTACTTTATGATGATAGAGGCTTATTTCATGTCTTCTATCTTGAGTTCAAATATAATTTTAGAGCATATTCCAAAACGCAATGCATTTTTCAACATGATATCTATTTTTCTTTCAAATTCTATTTTTGTTCTCAATGTTGATAGAGACCCATTCCATGCCTTCTTTATGAGTTAAATTGCAATTCCTGATAACTTTATCTGCACAAATATATTATTGAAAATTATTACATTCTACCTCTCAATTACAAAAATAGCAACATGTAAAATGCAATATAATAATATAACAAAAATATCAAAGGGGAACTATACAAGTTTGGATTCGTATTATATTGCACACATGCAATATAAGTGACTTCAACTATAGAGAACACATATGATACCTACTAAGCTCAAATGCCTACAATCAATTGCACATACATCCACCACAAAACAATATGAAAAACATGTACCTCTAGGATTCATGAGTTTTGAAGCCCATGTTGCAAGGAGTAGAGGTTGAAAAATAAAATCACAGATAAGTTGTTAGTTGTAGCGATAAAGATTACCTATTATTAAGTCAACATCTTATTATCCAAGTTCACTAAACAAGAGGACAATGCCTCGAATACATTACTTATAGCCATAATGGCATATGAATGTAGTTACAAATTAAATAAAGTTGTCACATGACAATCAGACGTGTGTATTGAAATATAAAATAACATATAATTCCAACATACCAAGTAATTAAACTTTACAACATATATTTTCAATAATATACTCTTCCAACAAGTAAGTTCAGATGATCAATAATATACTATTCCAAAGAGTAATTTCACATGCAATATAAAGGTAAAATGATCTTCCATCTCATCATCTCCTACAATTTCTATTTTGTGCAATCAAAAACACGCCTTGCTAAAATCTAACACACTTCTTCAGGTCCTTGTGCACTGAAGGAGGGGTAATTCTAACGGTTCACAAGTTCATGTTTTCTTAGGTTTGGGAGTGTGAATGATGTCCTTTGACCCTAACACTTTGTACTCCTTGGTCCTAAAACAAGCCCATAAATTTAAATGAGAATATTTAAGAACAAATATATGCAATGCAATAAGTTGTTACGTTGGATAAAAAAATTAAGAAACAAAAATATACAGAGAAACAAATCATTTAGTTGTACTACTAAGAGATAATGTCTCAAGTCCAAGAGGTTCCATATCTCAAATGAATTTACAGAATTGGACAAAACCTCTACAAATGGACTAGCATAAGGCAGGCTACTATCTGAAACAATAGCCTTAACAATCCTAACTTTCACACAACCTAGTGGGATTTTATTGTTGTGGCAAAGTACATGTCTTCTCACATAAGCCACAATGCCTTTTCCCACCATGACACCTTTCAAATATAGGTCCACATGATCTCCTACAATAAAAGTGCTCTCATTGTGGTCTCTCCTCTCATTGTCTAGAATAAATGGTTGCAATGGAACAGTAATGTGAATATTAATTCAATTCAAAGTCAAAGAGTCCTTATATATACCAAAATGAAGCATGGAAATGCCTCATGACACTACCGATGGAGAAAGCTAGCCAATGCTCTCCCCATCCCCACCTCTACCATGATTACCCTCTCTAACTTCCATTGCTAAAACCTTTCCAATAAGGTCAAGCCTAGACTTATGATGAGAATGTAGACCTTGTTTTCTAGTTTTAAGGTTCTTATGCTGAAAAACAAGGAACAAGTTTCACAAGACTTAATAAACAACCAAACATTACAATTTCAAACTACATTTTATAATTATGTATCTATCAAACTACATGACAAAGCAAACTTGAAATAGCTAAAATCATAAGGGTGTAGGCAACACCTCAAACTTTCTTTCATCACCATTTCTCTTCATTTTTTGCTGAAGTTGTCCAAGAGGAATATCATCATCCTACGAGAGAAATTCAAATATGTAAGGACAGAATGTACAATCTTTATCCTTATTTGATACATTTCAAGAAAATATACTACTTCCTCTTAGACATCTTTGCTATCCTGTTGAGTCGTACTTTCTTCAAGAATGTCACCCTATGATAGCATAAATGTTAACATTACACCAAATCATCCCAAGAGAGAAATTTGAAATGTGTAAGGACAAAGTGTACAATCTTTATCATTATTACAAATGTTCCAAGAAAACATACTACTTCCTCTCCAAAATCCTTGGTACCCTACTCAGGCCCACCACTTCCTTCTTGATCATAACCCTACGATGGTATAAATGTTAACGTTACATCAAAGTTGTATGCATGCATAATCAAACAACACATTTAAGAGTGTGATTGCAAATTACCATTTTATCCAATTTATTTTTCTCATTCAACCTTAATATTTTTTTCCTTCTTTGTAAGACCACATTACAGTGTTATCGTCCTTAGCTTTCATAAGGAGTTCCTCAAATTTTTCTTTCCCATAGGCTTTGCATACTCATTTAATTACACACCTTCTATGTGTATTGTAGTGCACCCTTAGTTGGTACTCAACTTTACTCTCCCTCTTTTCAATATACTTTTCCATTCTCTCAGGGGAAGGAGGTGGACATTTTTATTTTCCTATGGGACTTCAACCACACTTTCATGGCTTAACAAAAGGAATCTTTTTCTTCAACATTCTATTCACAATTATCATTTTCAATTCCCAAAATCCACCTTAAATTAATTCACATTAGCCTGTCCCTCACTCTCAGCCTCCTCATCATTATTTGTGTCCGTTGCCTCCTCATCCTCTTCCTCAGCCTCATCCACTACCTCCTCATCCTCATCCTCAACCCATTTATCCTCCTGAATTGAATCAAAGATATAATGTGAAAACTATTTTCTCCCTTATAGAATTAATATTTCCAATTTGATAAATAAAATGTCACCATTGAAAATTGCAACAAAATAATAATGCCATGTTGACATCTCATTACCGAACAAGTTGGGGCCTCAATATTCATTCTATTCTTGAATTGACGTGAAGTTCTTCCAACCTCTACTATGTCCTATTCAAGGAAATCCCACTTTCCAATCAACATTCTAAGTATTTCTGTTAGTCAGAAAAATTAAACATTTGAATGCATCTTCAAATGACTCGATCTTACCAAGACATTTGTCACACGCGACCGTACCCAAGGATGAGCACCACTAGACATTCAATCAATTGTTTCAGACCCCTCTACAGTATGTGTAACAATATCAACCATTTTTTCTTTAAAATGGAACATGGTTGTTACTCTCACAAGAATAATTACATACAAGTGTTACTGACAGTTTAAGCTACAAATTAATTGCATTCCCTGCTATAAACAAGTATTTTTTTAAGTCATCTGAAAAATCAATATGCAAATTAAACTCTTACTAACACTTGTAATAAATTTTTAAGATGTCTTTCAATTAATCTATAATTGAATGTTGATGAATAAAATTACATGTTGAATTACACCCTACACATCCAACATGTGAAACTGGAGCCATTGACAACCCATTTTTAGAATTCTCAATACGTAAAGTTCCCCAATGTAAAGAAACATAGCACACAATCCCATGATGAACCACATTCTACGTTTATGGGGCCCATGATAGTCAGTGGATTTCAAATTTAATTCAATGCTGATGGAAAAAATTGTAGGCATGTATATTTGACAAGAATTATAGAAATTACTATATTTCAAATTCTAGGTTGAAATACACAAGTTGTGTATTTTGACCTATGGATGTTTGGTCCTCTAGTTGCACATCTTTAGATCACAATATTTCAAGGATCCTCCAGGTTGAAGGATTGAAGCTTGTTAAAAGAAAGAATATCTTAAAGATTGTTATTGAAGGGGATTCTCTCAATATCATTAATACAATTAAAAATAATTCAATTCTTAAGTAGAAAATCTAGTATATCCTTCAAGAATCCTGGCAAATTCATGGTCAAATTGATTATTATGAAGTTCAATATTGTTACAGGGAAGTTAATGGTCCTATAGATGGGTTGGCTAATCTAGCTATTGATCATAACCTTAACTAAATTGAGCTAGATGGTGACATGCTTACAAATTTCCCATAGATTCAAGCCATCGTGGATAAAGAAAAAGTGACATGCCAATAGAGCCAAGTTTGTTTTTTTGTAACATTTATTATTTTGGTTGTAGGTACTTACGTAAGCTCACACATATGTATTTATTACATATGAAGCTTATCATCTCCTCACACATTTGAAGTACCCTATTTTGAGTTGTTGATGCATACAATATTTGATGCAGAGTACTTCATATCCTTTCCCAAGGGTGGATGCAACATTCACTTGATTTTTCTATGCCAATTTTATAGGATATTAATCTCAATCTCTTAGTTGAAGGCGTTCACACTTCTTAGAGAGGATACAATAGAGAGGAAGATCAAGAAAAGAATTTACTTCCCATATCAAAAATGGGAGCAGTTGTTCATGGGTAGCATTGATGTTGATGCTCTGGAAACCATATTTACAATAGAGTGTTTGGAGGTGAAAGAAGCTCTTCATGAAGTCAATGGTAGAGAAATTTTGGATACGCGCCCTTGAACCCTTTATCCTTCTCAAGATTTGTTTTTCTTTTGCATCTAATTCAATGGATCTTCTGCAAGATGGCAATGTTGTAAGGGAGTTAGTTCATAAATATGTTCATGAATTCTTATTTTTGGAAGAATATCTAAATGATGCTTTTCAAATGTATGATCTCTTCAATTCTAGAGCTTTGGTCGGGGGTATGTTCAAACATTGTCAAATTCAACATTCTCCAGCTTTTAACTACATCTTCAATTCCCTACAACATGGTTCAAGCAAAATAATTACATGGTTTGGATAATGGGGTTTTTGACATGGATATGTGCCTTCATTGCTGAAATCTTTGTATTAGCTTTGGTGCCCCATGGCTTTGTTGGGGTTTTTGTATTCTCTTCCTTGTTGAGCTTACTGGTTGTTGTTTATAGCAAGCCTCTTGGTTCCATACTTTGGTACCTTTTGTAATCATTTATATATTATACATATATTTTAGGTGCTCTGCACCTTTTACCAAAAAAATGTTTAAATATAAAATATCAATAAATATTAAATAAAGTGTCAATAATAGTTTAACATAACTTTTGTCATTGATAAACAAAAATGTGTACAACTACTCATCATCTTATAAAAATATAAACAATGCTAGTCAAAATCTAGCTCCACATGGGACATAATTCAATCTAAATTATTGCAAATAAAGATTACATAGTAAAATATTATGCTATTGAAATAAAATATCATGTATTTGTCATCACATTTAATAGTTTCAATTTTTGTAATCTTGTAGTTCTTTTGTCTAAACACATAATGCATGATTGGTAAATTATAACATCAAGTTGTTGGAAAACATAGATGATGGTAAATTCTTACAGATTTACTTGCCACATGGGTGGAGTGTAACACGTGTGAATGAAGGTTATGGTGGTGCATGTTAGGACCTTGTATTGTAGGTCCCACCATTTGATACATTATTCCATCCAAAAAAGTACAACTTCTAATCCAAATACATACAAGTGTCATTCCATCTCTTTCAAGTAATGTGCAATCAATGCATATTATGAAGACCTTAACCACAAAATATTGAAGTACCTATAAGACAAAGAAAATGTAAGGCTCACTTGATGCATAAAACAAATTTATAATAGATTTTAAATATGATTCAAATATTAACACCAAAATTAACTTAAAGATTGTTTTGATTTGTGTACAACTAAATGTACATATTTGAAATATTTGAAATTTTCAATATTTTTAGGATTTTATACAATGTATGGAATGATTTTTTATGATTTTAATTCAAATTTTCACATGAATGAAAGTGAAATTTTGAATTAACTCCCTACCCCTATAAACATGACATATAGTCAATTTTAGTAATCCTTGTCCTACAATAGAAATTGAAAAATCCTATATACTTTAAATGTTGAAGTTTTAAAAAAATAAAAATGTGTTTTGGATATGTTAAGTTTATTAATTTATTTAATGTTCGAGGTTTTCAAGTGAATATTATTTAGTGTCATTTTGATGAAGGGGATAAATCATAAAACATAATCACAAAAATTGCTCACAAAAAATACAATGATATTTTATTAATATAGGCAAAATATTATATTACAGAAGCTCAAATACAATCAGAGGAATCAAACCTCCACAGGGTGCAACACATTGCAGCTTCCTATCACAAAACTCTAGAATCATCTGTTTTTTGTAACCCCCAAATCAGCTAAGGAATCAACCCTCCATAGGGTGCAACACAATGCAGCTTCCTATCACAAAACTCTAGAATCATTTGTCTTTTGTAACCCCCAAATTAGTTAGGGTTTCTGTTTTCCCACCTATTCTTGACTATACACTTTCCCCCTTAACTCTACTACCCCAAGGGTTCCCAAAAATAGTCATATATAGCCCTTTTTGGTGGCCACCAGCTTAATTTCAAAATTTGTATCACCCTCCAAAAATAGGTCAACTTCGCGGGGCCATAACTTTTGATCCGACCATTAAATTTTCAATTATAATACCTTTTCGAAAAGCTCTTGAAAAGAGAGTTGTGCACAAATAGTATCTAAAGGTAGATTGCTTGGGTTTCCCACCAAATTTTGGGCCCATCAAGAGCCTCTAAGTGCCTCAAATTTGACTTTGAATATTTCAATAGGATTTTTGAAATTTAAAATGCCAAATTTAACCCTTATTGAAAAGAAACAACATTTTTTTTTTGGTTGATACAAGATTGCTTGCTCCTGCATCACATTTCTAAGTCAGATTGAAGTTTTATAATTATTTGGTTTCAATAATCAATTAGCACTTTAGTGCACTTCGCACTGGGATTTGAGTATAGGCTGTATGAAATTTGGAAAAGTATTGAATCTACGATTCAATTATTTTGAAAGAAGAGAAATGATCAGACACATAACTAAAACATGAATCCCTAAGTACAACGAAGATTTTGGTACTGGGTGTATGTGACAAGTCAACCCTAACATGACATGCACCACTCGATACAAGAAAATTTGGGTGCTTGTTGTGTGTAAATTGGAAATATATTGTAACTGTGACAATTATTTTGAAAACAGAATACAATCACAACTCAAACATGACACCAGCCACTGAATACAAACAAAAATAACGATTGACAAGAATCACTGGAAACAAATGAGACCTTGGATACTCGCTCTGTCGAATTTGAAAGAGTACTGCAATTTTGATTCAACAATTTTGAAAGAGAGAATGCAATCACAAAAACAATTAGAATGTCAACCCTTGTCTACAATGGGAAGTCGGATACTGGGTGTTTATGACAGCACACACATGGCATGTGAACAGTTTGGTAGAATGGCTCAAGAGAAGTCATCTGACAGAACGCAATGATTGCAGGATTTCAAGAAAATGGATTTGTTGAATAGGCTTAATAAACTTTCAAGCAAATGCAATTGGCAGGCGTGAGGTCCGATTCCACAACCTTTGCCAACATCCTCCTGTGCTCCAAAAGAAGGTTGGGGAAGCTATGGCCGCCCTCACCATATTCGCTATAAGATGGAAGCCTCAATTTACTTAAAAATTATAAATAGAAACCGTCTGATCTCTTAACCAATCAAGGAAAGAGGTAATGTAACTATCTTGTATTGAGATAAATTCCCCCTATATTTGAAAACAGTAATGGGGTTTCAGATTTTCTGTGCTAATAAAATTGAAACAAAATATATTTCAATTTTCTTTTGTGCTGGAAAACAAAGAGCTGACACAAATACCTCTAAAGAAGAAAAAAGATGGTTTCCTCCACGGCCTCCCCTTCAGCTCACTTCAAATCAACCAATTTATTTGTTGTTCGCGCTCCCCTTCAGCTCACTTCAAATCTTGAAATTTGACATATTCGCCTGAGTTAATTCCCCTATGCGTTCCAAGGAATCAACCAATTTCTTGTCTAAACCCGAGGATGAAGAAGCCCTTCACATTAATTCTGTCAAGTGTTAACCCCATTATTTCCAGGAATGAAGAAGCGCTTCACATTAGTAATAAGGCGAAAAGTAAATCTAAATAAAACACAAACAACTTAAATAAATCATTTATTATTTTATTTTACCTATTTTAAATAAAGCATCTTAAGGCCAAAGCATAAAAACTCTTTTATTTTTATCAGCTTGAAGCTATAATATAAACTTAAATCATAAAATTTATAATTCTAACTTAAATATTGTGGATGAATAACTAAATAAAACTTGGTATCTAAAGAATATTTCTCATGTTCCAAAATCCAAACATTTATATAAGTACCTTTACTATACGAAATTGAGTGACAAGAAAATCTAATGATTTGATAAGTGTTAAGTTATTGGTGCCACCAAAAATTGCATACATGCAACATTCTTAACCTTTGAGATGTGTATTATTTAAAATATCCATTAGATTATTTTCTTTAAAAGAAGTATGGAAATATAAATTGAGATTAATCTAATGGATACAAGAGTTGAGCTTTACTTAAAATGTTAATATCTTTATGGAACCAAAATAAACTCTATTGAGATAATATGCTTTAAAAACTAAACACCATGAAGATTATTACTATTTGAATAATTGTAAAACAATACTCAATAAGTATCAATACTTATTTACATACGTGACTGTTGGTAAATGACCCACCTTTAGCATTATCATCTATCCACTTTGACCCGGACATTGATAAGTTGAATTGTACACATTTGTTCATAATAGCATGATTCCAGTGTGTGTGTGTGTGTCCTCTGGGTGAGTCATAAGGGTTAGGTGGCCTTACAGAGTAAGTATACAAGGGGTTACCTATAGGAGTTGTTGGAGGTTAATGATGTAGGAAATAATGTATCAGAGAGGACTATGGAACAAAATTTCAATCAATAATGTTGTCCTCAATTTAATCAACCATCATATGATTCCTTGTGCATACTTACAAGTAGTTTGGAGAGAAATTTTAGTCGTGAATGGGAGCATGTTTCCATTGATAATGTTGGTGGAGGAATTTACAGCCATGACAAAGTTATGTCCTGTTATTAGAATGCCCAAATCTCTTGCTATTTCTAAAATATTTTAGATTTGTAGCTATTGTCCCACTTTCATATTATGGAAATCAGACTTTCAAATGATAATTTCAAGCTTTAGCAGCAGCAAGGTTGTTTCTTTTGTAGACTTGGACCCCTTGGAGAATATGGATAGAAGGTTACAGATGGAAAGAGCAAGTATTTCAGCTAACATTGCTTCATTTGAGTTTGAAAACCAAGTTATTTCCAACTTACATTCAGGCTGATTTGTGTTCTTTCATGGAGGAGCAATTCAGAATTTTGTTCCCAACATTAATTTTGAGCCAAATAATTTATGTTGATGACTTGTTGAGGGATGCTCACTCCACCTTCAGGTTATATGATGATCATAGGATTTGGGACTCAAGTGTAGCTTCCAACTATGAGGTGTTGAATCAAGATTAGAGTTGTTAGCAAAAATTGAAAGTTGGTACCGCTATCCACTCTCCAATCAGTTTACATGGTGTTATGATTCTTTGTACACATATGAGTTGGTATGTTTTTCCAACCCACTAGTTGAGCATTCTATGGTTGAGATCGATTTGTAGAGGTAATCTAGCCTCGAGAGAAGACTATTTAGCTATCTTCATGCTCACATCTCCTATGCTATCAAGGGTATTCTATATTGTTAGTTGTTGCCCTAACATTACGGCATTGATTATGGTGACATCAATTTATGAGAAGATAGATTCGGAGTTCTTGTAGGCTTTAGGGAAACTAGTTGTGGGAGTTTTTACGTATATAGTTTAATTATTTTTTGCTCCCACCTTGGTGAGTGATGGTCACTGCAGATATTTCATGGTGTTGGTATGTATATCTTTGGATGATGCTTTGATGTTTGCAATGGGTTGGGTGTGTTGGTGTGCACAGATTCACCCCTTTGACACTTGGAGATTAAGTGTCGATGATGTGTTATCAGTTTGTGACCGCAGAGGCATTCCCTAGATAGCTGATTTCAGAGTTGGTTTTACTAGCATCTTCAATATTAGCCACTTGTCAGGGATTGGTCTGTCTCACTTTGGGGACATCATGAGGAGAGATGCTGAGGTTTATGTTTTTTGGTTGAGTATACCCAATATCATGTTAGGTACAAGGATTACAGTTATGGACCTCGTTGAGATGCCTTGGCAAGTGATGTTTCATGGTATAGATTTCAACCCTTATAGGTATTTCAGTTTGGGTTTTGATGATGGTTACTTTTTGCCCAGTTCTAGGAAAGGAGAGTGTAGTTTTGGCATGATGGTTTTATCGTTATGATCAGAGTGGCGTAATGTTAGCATGGTGGTTTCTTTTTGAGATTGATGTGGGACCTTAGGATCACATGGTTGTAGTTCAATTCAGTTTGGTGTTTCACGTGTTGTGCAGGCATTGCTTGAGGACAAACAATTTTTGGGGAGGGCAAACTGTAATATCCCTATTTTTGGGTTCCCTTGCAATGCAGTTGGCATTGACTTTATGGATGTGTGTCAACATTATCAGAGGAGTTATTTGATGTTACCAGTGAGCTCATATGGTCTAGAGGACTCACATGTCACTTTTTGAAGTTATATTCAACTTCTGGTGTGTTCTCCAAGATTCTTAGAGGGAACATCTATTTATAGTAAGTCACCCTGTTGGCTTTGTTTCTCATTATTCATCATCAGTATCACTTCTAAGAAGTCATCTTTCAATTCCAATGCTTTTCGATAGTTTCCACAACTTGGGGGTATTAATGGCTTTATTCTAATCATATTACTAAGGTTGCTTAATATTATTTAAATTATTTAAAAAGCACCTTAGTTTTATAGCTCATTGGAATCAGAATGAAAAGTTTTATATGTTGAGACACTGATAAAGTGACTTTGGGTGTCTAGAATAATTAAAAAATGAAATAAATCACTTTTCAGAGATATAAGGCTTATTTAATTAATAAAATGATTTTATATTGCGTTTTCTGAAAAGTTCCCAGAAAAGGCTATAAAAGGGGGTTTGTGAGCTCATTTGGGACATTTAAAAGTTTGTTTATTTCCTTTAGTGATTTCAGAGATTGTGCCTATGGCTAACTCTTACCAGTGGGATGAAAACCCAATAGTTTCTTGAAGTTGAGGATGAAAACCCTATCTTCAACAGTGTGGTTCCATACAGGGATCGATAGTGAGCTAAAGATTTGGAATTTGGGGATGAAAACTTGGAGCAATTTCATTCAGAGATTGCCAGTGTACTGAAGGATTACTGGTTAGAGGATTTGATGATTATTAGTCGCGAAGGCTTTACTGTGCAAATTCTACTGAGAATCTTCGAATAATAAATTTATTTGATAAACTTGGGAGTTGTGGTGATTTGTGAAGGATTTTGGAAAGTATTTGCTGAGTATATCAATGGTTGCGTGAGTCTTCATAATGGCTGTGTGACACCTTTTTGTGAGTGCCAGAAGGTTGTGTGAGGAGTTTGGAGCCAATGGGAGTTGTGTGTAAGTGTTTTTGGAGGGACATGGGACTTATGGAAGGGTTGGTGTTGTTTATTCCACCCTCTTAGCATCATTTCTTTTACTAGCCGCTGGGTATGAGGTTTTGGAGCTGCACATGGAGGTTTGGGATTGTTGTCCAAGCTTTGTACAGCCATATTTACTTATGTATAACAAGTTTCTCATTGTCACTGTATGTTGGACCAGCTATTGAGGTCAAAAATTGAATATAATCTCTTTTCTGGTGCATTATATGGTCTTATGTTAACAGTGCAATTAACATTTTTAGTTCTAGAAGAAGAATGCAAATTATTTGTTGTAATATTTGTTCTTTTGTGAAGTTATAAACATTCAAATGTATCCTTTTCAAATCTATACACTTGAGATAAACATCTTTACATCAAAATACATTCAGAAAAACCAAAACAGTGAAGGTTTACAAATTGTTTAATGAAATTCCTATTCACACAAGCAAGTAAAATTGCAAAAAAATTGTGAAGGAATTTGGAGTGGGACATTACACACCTCTTTTGATCGTATCTTCTTTGTTGAACCCAAATCTTCTTCATTCAACCCAGAAGGAACAACAATTGGCCATGACAACCAAATCCTTCATGGCCCCTATCTAGAGTTTGGGACATAGGCTAGTGGCACTATAACCTTTCCTTTCCCAAAATGGGACTCTTCTTTATGCCTCTACTCATGCAAGAAAACCATGGAGATTTGCTTTGTGTTTCGCTTGATAGCATAGGCACAGCCCTGAACTATCACACCTCTCTAGATAAGAATGAGGTGAGGATCCATTCATGTGTGCTAGGAATGAAGAGAGGATCCATTCATGTGGGCTAAGAATGAGGATCACGTGAGAAACACAACTACTAATTACAATCTAGGTTCCCAACATCTAATCGATTTGGCTGGTGTAGTTCATGCGTCAAATTTCTGATTGAAGGAGAGGTTTCTCTAAAGTAAAAACAAACTTCAAAAGCATATGGAAAACCTCAATAAAAATGAAAGTTAAACAAATCTGCATAAAAACCCAATAATTTAGTAAGAGCCTTATCATTAGCAAATGTATCTAGAGGAGTAGAATCGAGTAAGTTCCTATAAATCAACTCAAGAAGTACCAATTATAAATCTATGTCGTGATTAACTATGTACAAGTAGATTGAAGATTTATTTTATGTGCACCTTTTTCTTTTCTTATGTTTAGTAGGAGAATAGCCCAAACCAATAATATTGTGCTTTGGTGTTGGTTGAATAGGTTCTAAGATGCCTTGGTGCTTTATACCTAAGCCTCTTCCATTATATCCAAACTTTTGTAGAATAGAAAAGCCTTTACTATATTGGTTAGCTAGTTGAGAAGAAGACAAACCATTACAAGAATGAGCACTAGCTTTGGATCCCAAGTACAAAAGTGCCTTCATTTGGATTGGTGTCTTTATGAAGAGCAAAAGGTGGTCAACCATGTGTAGTAGTAACCATGCAATCCTTCACTTTATGCCTACTGTCGCATGAAGATGTAAAATCAAGGGAACCCAAATCATCCTCAAAGTCAGCATGAAGAGTAGACGAAAGAGAAGTTCTTGATGGTATGTGGGTATGATCAATTGGTTTGGAGGAACCAAAATATTCCCTTGTTCAAGTACTTGACAAAACTAATAGGGATTATCATTTGTTGTGACTATACACCTATTATTATGACTAAATTTTAAAGTTTGGCAAAGTGTTAATTGAATAACACCCATGGTATCAATCCAAGGATGACCTAAAAGAATGTTATACACTAAAGTATTGGGCATCACATGGAATACCATGTCAAGTGTAATAGGTCATAGAGTAATATTCAAAGTAACAAAACCAAGAGATTTACAAACCACATTATCAAATCCTTTGAAGGTAACTTCAAACTTCAATAAGTTAGTAGAATCAACTTTGATGACATCTAAGAAGCCTTTGCTACAAACATTCAAACAAAATCCATTATTCACTAAGACTCGTTTAATTCGAAGCCCATATTTAATCAATATCCAAGTTAGTAGAATCAACTTTGATGACACCTAATACTTGTCTTTGCTACAAATATTCAAACCAAATTCATCGTCCACTATGGCTCATTTAAATTGAAGCCCTATATTTAACCACAATATCTAATGATCTATGCTCCTAAACTACATGGAGAGGAGGCAACTCATGAGGTGTAAATGAAATCTTAGAGTTATCCTAATGAATCAGCTCTAGAATAGTAACAATATCAGTGGGACTAACATTAGATGGAATGGTGATTTTAGCTAAAACTTGCCTCAAAACATTCCTATATGTTTTAGATGAATGCATTGAATTCCAAAGATATATCTTGGTAGGAGTATTCTCAAGTTGATCAAGTACATCATATTCCTTAGCTATTTTCTAATATGCATATCCAATTGTAGGATGACTTAGTGTGGTAGTTCAAGCATGAAATGTAGTTTTATTTTTATATAAGATGGCTTAGTATGGGATGTGAAACATGGAGATGAGTAATCCATATGGATAAGATCACCATGACATGTATAAAGTTTGGCATCACAGGGCCCTATATCATATGTAGCTAAGGAAGACCTAACCTCATCACATAAAATATCATCCATAAATATATCACTAGAGAGTGAAGGTACATCATGAGCATCCATCACAAAAGATGTATCATGAATCAAACCATGTGAAGGAAAGGTGCTTAAATGTAAAGTATCACTCTTTTCAAGCACTTTGCTAGCACTATCCATAAAAGAAAAAGAATGATGAGAGTCACAAATAGTGAGTATCCAAGAGTGAAGTAAAAGCAATAACTAAGTTAGTAGAGGAGGAAAATGTACACATATGATGGAACAACACCTCCATATACAATATAACCTCATCCATATAATAAAAGGACATGAGTGAATCAAGGATAGTGAGATTAAATGTCACAAATTGTTGGAACATATCAAAATCTATAATAAATGCTAAAAACAATGGACTATGAGAATCCATGATAAAAAAAGATGTATAAATGAAGCACAAACAAGGATGGATGGTTAGGGATTAAGGAAAGATCATGCAATAAAGGTCCAAACCCTAATATAGACAAATCAATGATGCACACATCAAAGCTGGATTCAACTATTAATTAGATCTAAGATAAAGATAAACGATCAGAGAAATTGAATCCAAAACCCTAATGAAAGAAAGTAAAACCCTAGGAGGTGTAAGCAAGTCAAGCTCACCAAAATATAAAGAAAATAAAATGATTTTCTTTAATTAAATCTAGGTTAGTTAAATAAATGCATTCAATCAAGGAATAATTAACCTTGATTATAGAGTTGGGACTAACTATGGAAAATTACAAAAAATTAAATGCTTTAATAAATTCAAAAAAAAAAGAGTATGAGGGTACTTAACCTAATTTTGATGTAAAAGCCTTAGTCCAGATGTCACAATGCCATTTGCCAAGGTCCTAAAATTTTGCACTTTATTGCTGACCTATAATCTAACTGTGCACTGGGGTCAGATTTGCAACAAAGGAAGTGATCCTAGGAGTGTAGAATTGGTCTTGATGATCATGTAACTCACAATCCTGATCTCACTAATTAAAGTAGTCTGAAACTTGTTTATCTCAGTTTCTTGATGTCTTAATGCTGTAAATACTAACGATGTTTACAACACTTTAAAGGAATCTATTGGATTGCAAGGGTCAAATCATCCTTCTTCAAACCGCTAGTAGATTGGCTTTATGGTGCTGAATGAAAGATTTGAAGACAAGCATGTAGTAGACTAGGATGGTGTGCTCTGACAAGTGTTGCTAGAATGCTCTCATAAGTGTTATATTGATAAAACCCTATCATGCTCCTCAATAAATCCTAGATGATTCCAAAATGAACGAATCCCTGTCCTTAAATACAACAACTAAGCACACAAATCAACACAAACATGCGCTAAGTCAACTCACAACAACTAGTAAAATTGTTGACAAGACAGGAATTTTAATTTTTAAATTTAAAAAGTTCAGGGGTCAGATCTATGACTTTAGAAGTAGCCTGAGTCAAAGTCCGCACCAATAGATATGATCTAGGGTGGAAACTAATCAAAGAAAGAAAAAGAAAAGAATATATTCTTTACTCCATATGTCTAATGAAACTACTGCCTAAAAACAACAAATGAGCGCAAAAGGCACGTGATTAGCACTAATAATTCCCAAATTTTATAAATGTTTGATACTTGACCGACAACATACGGTTGTGCATCCAGCTAACTTAAATCTTCAAAACGTTGCAGATTAGAAGTTTTCAGTTGAAAATATAAATAGTCTACAAATATGCAATCTTATAGAAAAATAGACAATTAAGAAAACAAATATAAGAAGAATATACTATGTATCAATCTTGACATCTATAGATCTACAATGCATTGGCATCTGCAAATATATTTGTTGCCCATGACAAGACATTTGAAGATACAATGGGATTGCAGAAAAGTCAAGTGACAATTATTCTAGAGTGAATGTGGCTAGATGACTCCGCCTTGTCCAGAATTGGCATAAAAGGCTACGGAGACCTTATCACAGAAACAAATTTACATAGTTTGATATCTACAATGAATATGATAAGAAAAACTAGATAATAACTCTTGAGCATATTTTGTTTTATGTCACACAAACAATGTAAATTGAAAAGCTCGCCTATTTTGTGTTTATATAATTTAATCCAATAAAAACTGTAACTACCCCATGTTCTTAGTTGGGTGATGCAGTTAATGCAATAAAATATCTTGTCAGTAGGTGTGAATTGATGGTTCTTGGAGAGAGAAACTGCAGAAGAAAAGGGAAGTGGGCGAAAGTGTTTAAGGCAAGAAATATCTCTGCCATATAGCATGGGTGATATGGTCGGGAGTGCCAGGTCTTTATCCAGGAGATTGCATAAATGTCTACTGTAGCATTTGCAGGGGGAGATCTGACAAAATTCCTCATTCCTTCAGGCTTTGAAAAACGTCCATACCATGTTCCATCGATTCCATTTTTGGACGGCAGTGAGGATGTTGGAAAGGGTTTTGGGATTTGGCTTTATGTAGCCAGTTGCATTTGCTTAAAAGTTTCTAACACCATTTCAAGAAATCTGTTTTGTGCAGCATGGATATTGGCAAAGGTTAGGAATTGGGCTTTATGCCTACCAATGGAATTTGCTTTAAAGTTTCTAAAGACTCTTCAACAAATCCATTATGTGCATATCCTGCAATTTCTGCAGTCCATAAGACCACATTTCTTTAGGCATTTTGTGAAACAGATCACGTGCCTTGTCTATGCTCCCACAGTTTGCATACATGTCTACCATAGCATTTCTAATTAAAATATTTGATAAAAAATCCCCTTCCGTTATGCTCTGTTGGACGTCCATACCATGTTCCATAGTTTACATGCTGGCACAGGCAGCGAGAATACTGGCAAAGGTTTATTAATTGGCTTTACATCTGCCAATCACTTTTCTTAAAAGTTTCTAAAGCCTTTGTAACAAATCCATTTTGTGTGTGTCCTGCAATTATTGCATTCCAAGAAATGAAATTGCTTGAAGCATTCTGTCAACATAACATAAAACTTAGGAAAAAGAAAGGGAAAATGGTTCAAAGAAAATACTCAGATGAGCATACCAAATTGAAAGGTCTGAGGTGAGCTGGAGGGGAGTATGAACAGAAAATGAAAGAATCATCTTCTAAGGAATAGATCCAAGGCCAGGGAGGAAATCTTCTTTTTTTTAAGGTATTTACATCACTTCTCTGTTTTTCCAACACAAAGGCTAAAATACCTCTGCTATAATTTCATTAAGCACAGAAAAAATAGAAAACCTAGTGGTGCATATAAATCATATGCCTAAATTTATTTCAATGCAAGACATTTACATTGCCTCTTTCCTTGGATTCGTTTTAACATGTAGAATTGTTTTCTTAATTCTTTAGATAAAAGGGTTTTCAAAGAAAGATCATGTGTTTTCTGATTTGTTATTTTGGGTAAAACGTGGGTTTGATCTTTTAGAGAATATAATGAGGTTAGCCACACAAAACTGGGATGCTATGATAGAGATTGAAGAGCTCTTGGAACCCTTTTGTTATACGTCGACTTCTCTGAATCGATGTTTCATTACAACCCTTCTTAGAAAATTAAGTGGCTTTGTGTTTTGGTCATTATGGCCATATTTATGTTGAGACACCTGATGGTGACTGATTGTTATTGATGTCAAAAAGGTGTTGTATAGTTTGTCATTGATGTTTTGATTATGATGCAAGGTTGGTTGACAAAGTGTGTTGCTTCTTGCTTTCATGATGTTCTCAGGTTGACCACATGGGTCTAATGCAGAGGTTATTCTTTTGGGGTCATCGGGACTTTATAGTATGGTTGATTCTGTTTGGAGTTGATCATGGACTTGGAGTTGCTTCATGTTCTTGTGTGCTTTCATATACAAGTTTCATGTTTATGATCAGGATTTGGGTGATATGATTTGTCATGATGTTGGTGCTTCTTGTTGCAGAGAGTTTGGTCTCCATAATATCCTTTATTATGTTGAATACAAAGATTGAATGGATAGGAAGTGAATTTCAAAGATTTGTTTGGCTTGGAGTTGTTGCATTATGATGCTCTTCATAATGAGAATGGTTCATTACAAGGATGCCATAATATCCATTTCAAAGTGTAATGATTTTGCTGAGAGCTTGTTCTCTTTACATTGATGACAAGAAAATTTGATTGTGATGTCAAAAGGTGTTTGATGGTGTCATGATATTTCTTACCATGGAAGGTTTGATGTCAGTAATTGGATGGTTGAAGTTCATGGTTTGTTTCATGTTGGGCTTAATATACTTCAGGTTGATATGTTGCTTCATGGCTAAGTTAGGAAGTGGATCAGTGTTGAGTTGAGTTGAGTTGTGTTCGTTAGAGGATCTATGTTGATTAGTGTTGAATTGATACTCCTTCATGTTTCCTGTAGTCATTATGTCATCATGCTCTTTGTTCATATTAGTGGTTTTCATATGTCACCTTTATGTTATGACTGATAATCATGATTGTCTGTTGAACATAAGTGAATTAGGGTTCTACATTTTATATGATATTAATATGAAAATCCTAGTCTAAAATCTAAGATTCTATGTCTTGTAGAAACCCTGAACTAAGCCCTTATTATCTATATTAGCCTGTCATATGAAAAAGTTACTTTTTGTTATAATCAACTAGTGACTTGTTATCTCAGGTTATCTTCACTTAAGTTAACTTGTTGAAGGGGTGTTAGATCATTGAAGTTACTAGACTTCCACTCATTATAATTGATACTGTCGGTCTCTTTCTTAAAGGTTAAGGGCGTGAAAATATCATCGATGGCTATATTTAAATATGTGTTGGGCACGGGCTTAAGAATTGGTGGTCAGTTTTTAAAGTTGAAATCACCCTTTGTGGATTTCCTTTTGATGTGCATATAGCCGTCTTTCCTTATATCTATAGATAATATGCTTTTCTAAAGCTATTTTCAGCTATTAAGTGGCAGTTTTGTTGGAGGATTCTAAAGTAATTTAAAAAAAAAAGGATTCCATTCCAATCTTTCGTGGTAGAGGAGATTAAGGAGGAAGTTTTTGTATTTTTCTAAATATGAGTAAAGTGTTAACAGGCTAAAGATGAAAAGTGAATCTGAGGAGAGAATGAAGATCTTTTGCAGATGGATATTTTTGTGAGAAGCTTCAAATGATTTTCTTCAAGAGTCTTTTCATTTTGTTTCTTGCGGATTAAAAGAGAATATGAAAAGTTTTGAATGGGATTCAATTTTATATTATCTTATTTTGTTTGCAAATTATTTTTTTCAGGAAGATGAAAAGAAAATGAAAACAGATTATCAATGAATTTTTTATGGAAGAACAAAGATTTTTTTAGATGAAAATGTTCAGAGATTTTATTTTATTTATAGGGCATTGATTGATTTCATTGAAGATTTTTTATATGACCTTATTATTTTTTTTAGATGAATTGTTTGTGCAGAGAAGGTGAAAGGTTTGGAGATTTTTGAAGAAGATTTACATGATTTATTTTTGCAGTTTGAAGGGATAATTTTGAAGACAAAAATTGTCCAAATTGAAATGTCAAAGAATATGAAAGGTCCAATTTTTATGCAGAGTGAAATTAAAAAATTAGAGAAGATAAAGTATGTGAAAGGTTGGGAGAGGATATTCAATTTCTTGATTTTTATGTCATCACAAGTGCCTTGAAAAAGTGTGGATAAAATGCAGATCAATAATGAAGATGATGTGATGATACAATTGTAATGGATGTGAATTAATATGAAGATAACTTGTATGACACTGTTTGAAATTGAATGTGCAAAGATAATTGTTTACAGGGATTTGTAAGAGGAGCTTGTTTGTAGAAGTGTGTAAAAGAAGATGGTCTTGATTTGAAAATCAAACAAGAAGTATAAGGATGTATGATGAAACACAGAGTATACAATGGTGCAAATCAAATTGAATGGCAATCATGTCTTGTACACAAAATTTGATGCTTTTGATAATGGTGATTGTGTTTACCAGTGAGGCACAATATGCTAGTGAGGCTTGTGGTTAGTGAGACCTATTTGTATGTATTAGGGGTTGGTACTCCTTGAATTTGGTGCTTCTAAACATTGTAATCAATGAGTTTTTTTATAAAGCCAGTGAGGCAGTTTTGGAGTGGTTTTTCTACCCCTGGAGGGTTTTCCACTCATGCAAATCTTGTGTCATGATTCATATTGATCTTCTATGTGTGTGTATGTTTTACTCATGACGTGTTTATATCCTCTTTTATTAGTAGTCTTATATATATGTGTTTAACAATGTCTTCTTCTTTTGTCTTGTAAACAAAAATTTACAAAAAGTTAAAATTTATACAACACTGATTCACCCCCCTCTCAGTGTTGTCCTGGACTCCTACAACACTAGCCTTGTGGAAACCCTCACCCTTGAGTTAAATAATGAAATGGCACTAAAATACCTTAGAAACATTGATCTCTGTTTGTGCATTGAAAATTGGTCATGTAATTTTTAGTTAAGAAAATATGTCACGCAACCCAAGAATTTAAGGAAGTTTATTTTTACCCTTAAACCAATAATGAGGATGGGTTTTAAATCTGAGTTAGAGGCAGTTTATAATGGATCTATACATCATGGGCATTATAAGTTTAGAGGATTTATATGCTTAAAAGCAATGGATAGCACTCTATTTTAGGTGATTTTACTATTACTAGTAATTGGAATTTCCTTTGTTTGAATGCTAAGATATAATTGAGAGATAATTATGATATTATCATTATGTTTTAAAGAAATGAGTTTGTGGTTAGCATCCTTGGGGACTAATCAGTAAACATTCGTACTCAAAAATATATATTAATTAAATTAAAGTTACTAGATGGATTGTTAGTTAAGGTCTTGCCCTCTAAATTGTTTATCCATTACGTTGGATGTCAAGACATCATGGTGAGATGATAAGACATTCTTAACCTGTAGGCATTAATTGTTGTTGTATGCATAGTAAAATCTTATAGATCTACTAAGAGTTGAGATGTAGTGTACTTAGTACATTTTGTCTGTTACTTGAGAGTCTAGGATATTGAGTCCTGCACACGAGAAGGCCGATCCATTTGTGAGACATCGAGTTATCCATCTGTGGGGCATTGAATTGGGCATGATTGATTCTATGCAACACCTTAGTGTCTTGTACCTTTGTAGTCGTGAGTAGCACCCGACATTGTATTAATGAGCATCTCTCTGTGTTGACTTTGGCCTTATGCACTATTTTCCATGTCTGCTCCGTAATTGATGTGAGTGTTGGCCATCATGTATACCCCACCTTTATTCTTCGGTTTGGACCTTGTGACTATCTTTGAACATGGTGGGGTGGTCTCTTATAAGTCCACATGGTTGGAAGGCGTTGCCACTGCCATTGGGGACTGATGAACAAGTTCTTAGTGCACCAAATTGGAGATATTCTCACTCTCCATTACCCTATCCATTGTTGTACCTTTTCAGTCATTGTATCTTATTTAGGACTATGTTATTGTACTTGTATGTCATACTCATGGCTATGCCATTGTTCTTGTATATTCTTTTATGTAAATTTTTTACTCTCTTGTGAGAGATGTAAATTATAGTAACGAGAAGAAATGTGATCTTCTATAATTGGCTTATGGATTCCGATGTGGGTATCGGATCTGCTTGTACTATGGTGTTTATGGATTAATGTTTAATATGGAATGGGTTATAGGAACATTTGGGTTGGTGTTTAAAATGAACTTAGTTTAGTAATGTTTCTTTGGAGAGTGATTTAGTCCTCTCCTATGAGTTGTGCATTCAGCCATACTTGGCCATGAATGTTGTCAATTTATCGAATCAGCAACCATATATGTGTATGTTATCACTTATGTCAAAAAAAAAAATTTGGTTCTCTTTTGGCCCTTACCCTTCGTGGTTGCGAGGTGGCATGTTACATCTGGTATCAGAGCCCATGTTCACACACTGGGAGCTCTGGTGTACTTGAGCCTTCTATGTTTCATTGTGTTTGGCGTGTGTGGCGTGAGCTTGTTATATTATTTTTATAGGCTTGATTGCTTTCATGCCTTAGCATGGCATTAGTGGGCTAAGTTATAACCCCATACTTAGATATCATGGACAAAATAGCATCATTGGCCTTACCTTACTCAGTGTGACTAGAGTATTGAGTCCGGTATGTTTGTGGGTTGAAGGTAACTTAGATTGCCTAAATACCCTTGTTTGGACTACTCTTGTAAGCTTTGTTCTATAGATGTAAAGGATGATAGGATGTAGTTGTTTGCAGTTTTGGACAAATTAGTTTGATTGTTCCATGCTCTCTTGTAAGTGTTGGATGATTGCTGATTTTTCTTATGACCTCTTAATGTGCTTGAGTTGCTACAATTTATCACCCTTGATAACATATTGAAGTCATTGGAATACTAATGGTGCCTTAAACTATCCCTTAGTAGAATTATCATGTTTACATATGATGAATATTGGATGGCATGTAATGTCTTGACTTGAGATGAAACATATCTTTCTCTCCTCTTCTTAGTTGTTAATAATTGACAAGATGTTAGATTGATGGCTTATGGATTTAATTAGTATGTTAAAGTTGCAATAAGTAAAAGAATTAGTGAAGAATAACTTATGTTCGTTATGGTTATGTGAATGAAAGTGAGTACATGTTTATTAGTGCCTCCTTATTTAATGAGTTACATGAGAATGGTAATTGTTGTGGATATATCTTGTTGATAAAATTTGATCTCTTCTATTGCATTGTGATTTTTAATGAGATCATATAGGCGAACACTTGTACTTTATTGCAAATTGAAAATACTTAATGTAGGGTAATAGGAATGTTGCATACCTTGCTTTGAGTGAACAATTGAATGCCATTGACACGACCATGGTTACTTATGCTTATATGTATGGTTGTGAACATGAGGAATGGATTAGAGTTCCTTAAACAAAACTTATTTCATTATGTTATTAGCATTCGATTCTTTTGTGAATGAATGATATTCCTGTGACTGGTGACACGATGTTGCATTATGTGTCATTATGAGATGTATATCATTATGTGATTATAGAAGTGAATGTAATAATGATTGTAAAAAAAATGTTACTTATGTTTGTGCATTGATGTTAAAATGATAGCGATGATGCTATACATGTTCATACACTATTGTTTTATGTTGATAGAATTACAAAGTGAATTTATGATGTTATGGGTAAATGAGTTGCCCTTGTGGAAAGAAAAAAAAATGGTATGGATGTTTGGGAATACTTAATTTTGGGTTAAGTTGTCTCTTACATTATGTTGCATAGTCATGTGTGGGCTATGGTTATGCCTTGGTAAAAGAAATCGTGATTGCATTGCCTGTGTTGTCAACATCCATTGATGTATTTCTGTCGAGTATTGTGATTAACCGGTGCTTGATATGTGTGCCCATGGGATGGTGATACTACATACCCATCCATGGAGGATATGTTTGTATTATGTGTATGGGGGAAAACCATACCACCTATGTGTTTTTTGTTGTCACCCTATTGACTACCAACCCAAGGGTTGTTGATAAGTCAATATGTAGAGGGCTAGTAGCAGCAACAAAGTTCCTTGGGAGGGAATTGCACAGCGTACGTATAATGGCGGTGCGAAATGATGGCGATCATTTCAACCTCCCGGGAAAGTACTCACTACTTCCCCTTATTAATGGACCAGCTACTTGGTTCATATAGTGTTAGCCTAATCCCCTCAATTCTTGAGGATGACATTAGTTTATTGTATGAGCACCTGTGACAGCTATGATCTTACCCTGATATGATTGTTTTAGATATGATACCACCCCCCCACTAGTGTTCCGACATAGTGTTGGTGAGGATGCCGTGTCGCTAATGGTATCGAGTCGAGCTCGAGGACATGATGTCACATACATAGATGCGTGAGGGCGTAGTATATATGTTGTGTTCCTACTTGTGCAGAGAGGAGTGGTTGCTCATACAAAGTAGAGGATTCGCTCAAGAGGGCCTCGATTCCAATCGGTTGGCATGCGAGTGGAACTTAGCCATGTGCACCTCTCGCTCGATGTGTTACTGCATGTGTTTTCTTCGTGGGCACACATTATGTGGGATGTTCCTAAGAGTAGGACATTGCCATGCAGTATTCAGCTTGTGTGCTTTCTCCACTTGGCATATACCATGCACAGTCGCGCCGCATGAGGTATGTGACCTAGCACAATACCTTTCCATGTGAGGTTGCGTGAGTAGGCCAACCCACATGAAGGACTGTTGAAATAGTCACGCTTACTTCCCTCCTTCCTTGTGTGGTGACTAGCAATAATCACGTGGTGTTGTAATTTGTATATTTCAAAGGTTGTGAATCTTCGTTTCGGTTATTGGTGATTTTTACTTTGCTTGTGTGGACCAGCACTTTGGTTATCTTGCTTGTATTGGTTTAGCCATAGATGATTTTCATTGACATGTAACTCTTATAGTTACATTTGATTTATTGTTGAAACTATGCGCATTTTCTTACCTTATTGTTGAAATTGAGATTTACTCTTTCTTATTTATATTTTGGTGGCTAAACTCATTGACCTTTCTATTTTTGAATGCTGGTCTTTTGTTGTGATGTGATTCCTCATCGGGTATGGTGAGATCCACCCATTTGAGTGTATACGAGGAAGTAGACGCAGGGAGTCCCTTGAGGATGGGAGTATGTGTGAGCTATTCTAAGCTCTAATTCACTACCTTCCTATTGTTTGACTATCTCTTGGAGGCTAAAACCGT
Organism: Cunninghamia lanceolata; assembly: GCA_027924645.1. NCBI lineage: Eukaryota > Viridiplantae > Streptophyta > Pinopsida > Cupressales > Cupressaceae > Cunninghamia > Cunninghamia lanceolata. The sequence goes on along the minus strand of BSBN01000169.1, from coordinate 13,347,064 downwards.
TACACAAACAAGAGATATGTCATTGTGGCTTGTATGGAAGGGCTCACTAGGTGGGTCAATGCCATCAAGACACATGGATATGGATATTAGACATGGTTATTGGTTACGGACTCATGGTTACTTTGGATATGGATGGTACTACGACATCCATGTGAACCCCTATGTAGCCTTGTGATGTGAATGAGTATGTATGTATATGTAGGTGGTACAATTGTCATGTATGTAGTTGCATATTAAAATATAGAAGAAAACAAAATTTGCATCATTATGCCTTGAAAAGTGACAAACGATTGCATTTTATGTAAAGAGAGGTCATGCATGCTATGAAATCAGAGGTTGAGATTATGTACATGTGTGTTGTGTACTCCATTTTATGGATAGCTGCATATAAAAGTTAGAGAATTGAAAATTTTTATGTCTTAAAGTGCAATTTTTGTAAATTATGAGAAAACTATGTGATTTATTCTAGTATAAATGTGCGAATTGATGGTTGTTGATTTTCCTTGATGGATTCCAATACTATTATGATGTTGACATGTTTGGTTATCATGTTCGATTACATGCTTATATGTTTATATATTGATATCATTACTTTTGTATGATTATGGACAAGAAAGGGATGACGTCGTAACACTCATATTCGAGAGGCTTACGATATCATGACCCTCTTCCTGATGATTGATGTTGCTTCGTTTATATGATATATGTTATATGCACATGTGCTTTGACATGTGATTAGATTGATGTAGGTATTGGGTATCGACTCCACCTGGACTCACAGACATGAGCATACTCTTATTATCCCCGATGGTGGTTACTAGAGATAGTCATAGGCCATGTTCCCTACCCTAGCCATTGTACCCTACTAGTGTAGTGTTCTCGTGTTGTTATCTTATCATCTGGGTACCTAACGGTAATGTTCGGATTGCCCCTTCTAGTCATGTGTAGTTTGTCAATGCGGTGGTTGAGGCTCTTCTCCTTCCTTTCCATTGATTGTTTGATGTGGTTTCCTTGGCATCATTCTTTATTTTGATTCGAGAAAATTGTTTTATGCTCATGTGTATTTTTGTAGCAAATGAGTGTCTAGCCTATTCCTTACCCATTGGGACTGATTGCATATAATTGTGCATGTGATAACCTAATTTTTATAATTGTATCGATTTTCATGGACTAGTGTGTGCTTTGGCTACATCTTACTATTTGCAAGCTTCCAATAGTAAGCCTAGTCCTATGGGGTGGATGTAACGACCCCATGTTCTTAGTTGGGTGATGCAGTTAATGCAATAAAATATCTTGTCAGTACGTGTGAATTGCTGGTTCTTGGAGAGAGCAACTACAAAAGAAAAGAGAAGTGGGTGAAAGTGTTTAAGGCAAGAAATATCTCTGCCATATAGCATGGGCAATACGGTCGGGAGTGCCGGGTCTTTATCTGGGAGATTCATAAATGTCTATCGTAGCATTTGTAGGGGGAGATCTGACAAAATTCCTCGATCCTTCAGGCTTTGAAAAACATCCATACCCTATTCCATCAATTCCATTTTTGGACGGCAGTGAGGATGTTGGAAAGGGTTTTGGGATTTGGCTTGATGCAGCCAATTGCATTTGCTTAAAAGTTTCTAATGCCATTTCAACAAATCTGTTTTGTGTAGCGTGACTAGCAAAGGTTAGGAATTGGGCTTTATGCCTACCAATGGCATTTGCTTTAAAGTTTCTAAAGACTCTTCAACAAATCCATTATGTGCATATCCTGCAATTTCTGCAGTCCATAAGACCACATTTCTTTAGGCATTTTGTGAAACGGATCACGTGCCTTGTCTATGCTCCCACAATTTGCATACATATCTACCACAACATTTCCAATTAAAATATTTGATAAAAATTCCCATTCCATTATGCTCTATTGGACGTCCATACCATGTTCCATGGTTCCCATGCTAGTGCAGGTAGCGAGAATATTAGAATAATATCTTTCTATTTATGGTATTAATGGTCATCCAGTAGTTTCTAACTTTGTCTCTTGTTAACGATTGTTTCTTTTCGAAACATCTATCTTTGTAATTCTATTTAAGGATCCTTTGTCTCCTCTGTATAATTAACAACATTGATTCTTTGTAATATGGTATCAGAGCCGATCTGAGTTGGACTCCCTCACGGGAGGGCTCAGGATCTTGGGAGGGCTCTTTGTTCTAAAATTTGAAGGTTTTATGGTCCCTGGAAGTTGAATTTTGTTTCTGGAAGTCGCATTCTTTGTTCTTGCTAGTGATTTTCCTTTCCCGTTTTTCCTGTTGCGTCTGGGTTGAAAACCCTTGGTCGTCCTTTGCATTTTTGTAGCCTCTGTTTGTTTTGGTTGCCATTAAAATCTTTGGTGATCTCCAACGAATCCCATAGTCTACACTAGTTTCGAGGCTGCAAATTTTTTTTTTGCTGTATCTCAATTTGCCTAGGGTTTCTGAGAATTTCAGCTAGGGTTTTCATCCTTAGTTTCAAGCTAAAAATTTTTATGTTTCCAGATTCTTTCTAGGTTTTTCGAGAAGATTTCTGGGTGGTCGTCAGAATTATCTGATGTCTCAAAATCCATGCATTGGGATTTGTGCAACTGGTTCTGCATGCCTAATCGATGTTCTAATGGGTTTTAATATTTTTCTCCTTAAAAATTATATATGGTTTTCTAATTTTTTGCCTGAAAAAATCATGGTAGGGTTTATAATTTTCTCCTCAAAAATTAAGGGTTTTTCTCCTATATACCCTAGTCAGGGTTTCCGTCATTGGGGAAGGCTCTCTAGTATTTGGTTTTTACCATTTTTTCCAAAAAAATTATGATTTGTAATCTTCAGATTTCTGGGTTTGGTGATTTTTTCCTCAAAAATCGTACTTTGCTGTAGTCTGTTTTGGTTGCACCTAGAGTTGCTAGGGTGAACATCTGCACAGCTGACTTCTTGTAGTCTATTCTTGAGCATCGTGCTCATTTGCAAAAGTTTGGAGGGTTTGCCAATTTTTCCTCAAAATTGTGGCAGCTGTTCTCAGTGTGCCTCTGGTTACAGGGAGGGACAGTTCTCCAACATCAGGTTGGACAGTTGGTGTTATTTTTTTGGGTTTATCCTGAAGTTCTGCAGTTTCTGGGAGGGTTGGTGGCAGACTCATCTCAAGTGACAGAGTTAGTGGCAGGCTTTTGTCTTTTGTTGTAGAAGTGTTCTGAGAAGAAGGGGGCAACCTTCTCTATTAGCTCTTTGGGTAGTTAGAATGATGACCATTAAGGGAGGGTATTAGAATAATATCTTTCTATTTATGTTATTAATGGTCATCCAGTAGTTTCTAACTTCGTCTCTTGTTAACGATTGTTTCTTTTAGAAACATCTATCTTTGTAATTCTATTTAAGGAATCTTTGTCTCCTCTGTATAATGAACAACATCGATTCTTTGTAATAGAGAATACTGGCAAAGGTTTAATAATTTGGCTTTACATCTGCCAATCGCTTTTCTTAAAAGTTTCTAAAGCCTTTGTAACAAATCCATTTTGTGTGTGTCCTGTAATTATTGTGTTCCATGAAATGAAACTACTTGAAGTATTCTGTCAACAGAACACAAAAATTAGGAAAAAGAAAGGGAAAATAGTTCAAAGCAAATACTCAGACGAGCATATCAAATTGAAAGATCTGAGGTGAGCTGGAGGGGAGTACGAATAGAAAATGAAAGAATCATCTTTCGAGGAATAGATCCAAGGCCGGAGAGGAAATCTTCTTTTTTTTTTAAGGAATTTACATCACTTCTCTATTTTTCCAGCACAAAGGCTAAAATACCTCTACTATAATTTCATTAAGCACAGAAAAAATAGAAAACCCAGTGGTGCATATAAATCATATGCCTAAATTTATTTCAATGCAAGACATTTACATTGCCTCTTTCCTTGGATTTGTTTTAACATGCAGAACTGTTTTCTTAATTCTTTAGATAAAAGGGATTTTAAAGAAAGATCATGTGTTTTCTGATTTGTTATTTTGGGTAAAATGTGGGTTTGATCTTTTAGAGAATATAATGAGGGCAGCCACACAAAATTGGGATGCTATGACAAAGATTGAAGAGATATAAGTCCCTTGGAACCCTTTTGTTATACGTTGACTTCTCTGAATCAATTTTTCATTACAACTCTTCTTAGAAAATTAAGTGGCTTTGTGTTTTGGTCATTACGGCCATATTTCTACTAAGACACCAACCTTGTGGAAACCCTCGCCCTTGAGTTAAATAATGAAATGGCACTAAAATACTTTAGAAACATTGATCTGTGTTTGTGCATTGAAAATTGGTCACGTAATTTTTAGTTAAGAAAATTTGTCACGCAACCCAGGAATTTAAGGAAGTTTATTTTTACCCTTAAACCAATAATGAGGATAGGTTTTAAATCTAAGTTAAAGACGGTTGATAATGGATCTATACATCATGGGCATTATAAGTTTAGAGGATTGATATGCTTGAAAGCAATGGATAGCACCCTATTTTAGGTGATTTTACTATTACTAGTAATTGGAATTTCCTTTGTTTGAATGATGAGATATAATTGAGAGATGATTATGATATTATCATTATGTTTTAAAGAAATGAGTTTGTGGTTAGCATCCTTGGGGACTAATCAGTAAACATTAGTACTCAAAAATATATATATTAATTAAATTAAAGTTACTAGATGGATTGTTAGTTAAGGTCTTGCCCTCTAAATTGTTTATCCATTACGTTGGATGTCAAGACATCATGGTGAGATGATAAGACATTCTTAACCTATAGGCATTAATTGTTGTTGTATGCATAGTAAAATCTTATAGATCTACTAAGAGTTGAGATGTAGTGTACTTAGTACATTTTGTCTATTACTTGAGAGTCTAGGATATTAAGTCCTCGTGCATGGCCTTGAGCACTTGTAAAGGCTAAGGATTTACACGAGAAGGCCGATCCATTTGCGAAACGTCGAGTTATCCATTTGTGGGGCATTGAATTGGGCATGATTGATTCTATGCAACACCCTAGTGTCTTGTACCTTTGTACTCGTGAGTAGCACCCGACATTGTATTGATGAGCATCTCTCTGTGTTGACTTTGGCCTTATGCACTGTTTTCCATGTCTCCTCCGTGATTGATGTGAGTGTTGGCCATCATGTATACCCTTGCCTTTATTCTTCTATTTGGGCCTTGTGACTATTTCTGAGCACAGTGGGGTGGTCTTTTATGAGTCCACATGGTTGGGAGGTGTTGCTGCTGCCATTAGGGACCAGTGAACAGGTTATTGGTGCACCAGATTGGAGATATTCTTACTCTTCGTTACCCTATCTGTTGTTGTACCTTTTCAGTCATTGTATCTTATTCAAGACTATGTTATTGTACTTGTATATCATACTCATGGCTATGCCATTGTTCTTGTATATTCTTTTATGTAAATTTTGTACTCTCTTGCGAGAGATGATGTAAATTATAGAATGAGAAGAAATGTGATGTTGTTCTATAATTGGCTTATGGATTCCGGTGTGGGTATCGGATCCGCTTGTACTATGGTGTTTATGGATTAATGTTTCATATGGAATGGGTTATAAGAACATTTGGGTTGGTGTTTAAAATGAACTTAGTTTAGTAATGTTTCTGAGAGTGATTTAGTCCTCTCCTATGGGTTGTGCATTTGGCCATACTTGGCCATCAATACTGTCAATTTATCGAGTGAACAACCATATCTGTGTATGTTATCATTTATGTCAAAAAAATATATATATTTTGGTTCTCTTTTGGCCCTTACCCTTCGGGGCTGCAGGGCGGGATGTTACAAAAATAAATAATACAGGCCATGAGACAACATAACTAGTAAAATTTATCCATATTGATATTGAGGCTAATATCCTACACAGTTTACATGTATAACCATTAGGATGAACTAAAGGATGTCAACAGATTTTTTGAAGAATTTATTTCATCTAATACCAATAGAAAAAAAAAAGCAGAGTAATTAACTGTAATTTGGAGTATACAACTAGGAGTATACAAACATTAGGGGAATTTATTTCATTTAATACAAACAGGAAAAAAACATAGTATAACTAATTATAATTTAAATTGTTCAACTAGGAAATAAGTAAATTCAGTCATATAGAACTAAGAGTATAGAAAAATATTATTTGTTCCACAGAAAAAAAGACGAATTGGAACATCTATTCTCAAAACCTTAGAATATATTTAAGCTTTATTTTACCAAACCAATTTTTTGAATGCCACAGAAATAAAATCCATTTCCTAAAGCGGATACAATCACAAACTTAATGGTCATATGATCACTTGTTGGATTGATCATAATCTGGTGCACATTTTAGCTTCTGTCATGCCACGAAATATAGATATTCTAATAAACTATGTCTATATTAGATTTTCAAATTACACATTAAGAATACAAGAAACCCATTCTTGAAGCCTGAGCTCAACGTCTAAAAATATTAGTAAAGTGAAAATCATATTTATGAATATACTTAAACTTTGATAATAACATGATAAACATCATCTTATTAGGATACACCGTGCAGGTGACCCCTCAGCTCCCAGTAATCTTAGGGGAAGGCAATGCAAGGAATATATGCCCACTTCAACATCATCTAGTTTCAAGCCTTCCACCAAAATGATATCCTGTAAAGCAAACATAGCTTACAAATTTATATTGTTTTAGTTAGAATCGAAGCTAGGATATTAAGCTACCAAGCAAACATGTAACCAGGTCCTATTCATACAATTACCCTCTGCACATAGAGAAAGGTAATCTCAATCCCCCTTAAGTTAGTAGGAATTAAGCTCTAGGATCTAGCATCCAGGTAACATCATTCACTTCTGTGAAATTTATTAAAATTTAGTCAAAATGTTTAAAATGTTCACTTTTTTGTAATTTTGATCAAGGGATAATATTTGGGTTAAAGGAAAATAATAGTTTTCTAAATCTCCAAGTTTCACCTAAATTCTTCATGCATAGGAAATAGAAATTGTCACCTTGTTTTTAGGAATACCAAACGGGCAGAAGTAGCATGTACATAGGCAGCAGCCGAGAGATAGTCAATTCCTGCAGTCGGCAGAAGATGTATTCCACTCAATGGTGAAAGAACGGGACTTAGTTATTGACTAAGTTCAGAAAGTATTCTCTTGTTTGTATAGCTCAATTGCACATCCGTAACTTTTATTCTTACAGATTTGTTTACATGAATGATATTTGAACAAATACTTGTATTTTTCATCCAGATTCTCTAAATAGTCTCTAGTTTTCTATGTTTGAAAATGTCATGAAATCGTTCTCTGATGTCTTTGTAGGAACAACATTTAGCTAAGTTACCGGTTCAGATTTGGTCTTGGGTATGGTGGTACAAGAATCTTTTTTGGGGGATTGGGTATGTTTTAGGTACGTCTGTATAAAAAATATATAAAAATAATAAATATCTTCATATTTTAGCCTAGAAACAAAAATAAACTTCAGATAAACACATAACATACATATAATATATTAATAGTGTGAGTTACCATACAAATTCTATAAGATCATATATACCTCAATATCAAAAGCTGTAACCCCTTTTTGTGGACTCCAACAAGAGCTCTGTTTCATGTCGCTCTCAGGTGGGAGTGTCTAGACTTAAACCCACAATACAAATGCAGTGGACACTTAAAGGCACTAAAGCGTAAAGCATGTTTTGTTTTGATTAACATGAAGCCAGTAATTATTGTTTTTTACAGAGAAATGCAGCAGGTAATACTCCAAGACTTACCATAAAAAGATGACATAAAAGTTTAAAAACCTGAACAGCTGTACAAATCCCCAAAACTAACTACTTTCCTAAGCTAGCTCTTTTCTTCATGATGCTTCAGGTATGGCCATTTTCCCTTACCCTGAAAGTCATGTCTGGACCTCGGTGATCTTTACCCAACATGATCAAAGTGATGATACAGGCAAAAAACATTTGGTGCATTCAGCTTTTTGTCTTTGTTAGAAATGGATTATCACAATGACAGATCCAAAATTCATGGTTTTTTCTTTTTGACAACCTTAGAAGGAAATTTTTGGAAGTTTCAGCATGTAATTCATCTATGAGTCAGCATTTAGGAGAAAAGAGGATTCATCATCAACAGGAAAAAACACAACAATCAACAAAGGTAACACACACACTTCAAGAACCTACACTGAAACTTCAAAGAACATTCTGTGCAGCATTAGCATCACCAAATACAAAGGTCCAGAGGCACATCTAAGAATCCTGCTACAGAACTATTAATATACCATATGTATCATCCTTTTTATGTCCTGTTGGATTTCTTCAGTATACTTCTAAAACGAAAATAGTACAAGGGACCGTACCACTAGTTTCACTGATAAAGCAAGGATCTTTCTTCTAAGAGAGAATGGACATGTCCCAAACCACAATATTACTATATGAATTATGACCAAAATGAAGTTAGAGCAATTGACTGTGTAAAGTTAAATTATAAAATACTATATGGTACAGCTAATCAGAACCATTTTCTACTTACCTATGAAGATGGCATTCTCCATCATAACAATATCAAAATATGAAATTTTTATTATAAAACATAGTTTGCAAACTTGGACTCGGCAGGCCAAAAATTTCTGACTCGTGAAAATGTAGCAAAACTGGGCAACTTAAAAAATACTTAATTTTTTGAAAAATCATAAATTTTATGCAAAACACAGGTACAAAATTATCAAATGAGTTCGGCGGGGTTCGAGGGACAGCGCCCCTCACGCGTTCCCACCACAAATCTTCATGGCACACACCATTTTCATATTTTTTTAAAAGGCGAAAAACAATGCTTAGAAAGCCAAAAAACAACGTTTTTGGAGCATTTAATCCATGTTTTTGACACGCAGGGTGAGTCGCAGGGTCAGACTCGCCGAGTACCCTGCAGGTACTCACCATAAACTTGTGCAAACTCGGCATGAACTTGGCAACAGAAACTTGCAAGTTTACTTCACGAAAACTTGGGGTACGAAAATAATGGTGAGTACTCACTCACCTAGTAATAATGGTGAGAACTATGCTATAAAATATTAGGATAAAAAAGTGGCAAGGCTGTAATATCCCCTTTCTAGGTGGCCATCATGGTGATAATTTAGCCTTTTGCTCCCGAAGGCTAATTGGAGAAATTAGGGAGAAATTATTAAATTAATTATTTTATAAGTTTATTAATTAATTAAAAATCAAAGGTAACCTTATATTTAATTAATTTAATATAGTGACTTAAATAAAATGTTATATCATAAAGTCACTAAAAATAAAATAAATATTTCTAGACATTTCTTGAAGTGGGATTGAAAAAGTATAAAAGAAGAGCAAGGCAGGGGTTTAAGCATCCCATTATAGTCATTTGCATTTGAAGAGTATTTGTGGAGCCAAGGGTTTCTCAACTTGATCTTTGGGAACGAAAACTCCCATAGATTAGCATAATTGAGGTGGTGAAACATCTTCCGAAGGGTTGCAGATTGGAAGGGATACTTCAGTCCTTTCATTGGTGCCAAAATTTGTGGCCAAGGGCTAATGTTGCCAAGTTCGATTGAAGGTTCAAATTGAGAGACATTTTGTGTTTGGAGTCTTCATCGATTTTCGCCATCTAGGGTCGATTTGCATCTTGCACACTCAGATATCAATTTAAGTCATTATCAGTGATCATTTCAGTCAACCTGGAGCCACAATTTTGCTCATAGCGGCCTCATCTTGCATCGATTTTGCTTGAGACTTGGAGCTCTCCACACTAAAGGGGTAGATGATTGTTCCAGATGCTATTGGAGGTGGTTTGAGGGCAGAAATAAATTTATCTCATCCGAAATCGGCCATAACAGGGACGGCTTCATCATGGCTGCGATTTGGGTTTGAGAGGAGCTCATTCCATTGGATATTGGTTGCTTCATTGTCATCATCAAGGGCACTGCTGCAAATCAGGTTCCTCTACATTATTTACACCATGTAGAATAATGATCATTGCTGCTGTAGGTGTTCATTTATAGGTAGATGTTGTAGGTGTTCATTAATAAGCAGATTTGGCATTGCTTATATCTCTCATTATAAGCCAAGAGACTTGGCAATTCATAACATCATTGTACTTGGAATTGCATTTAAATTAAAGGAGTAACAAGTTGCTGGTCATATATCTGATGTAATATACATGTTTACATCCTTTCATAATTAGCATAAGAGTATGCATGCCAATTGTTTGTCATAATGTCAGTTGGCTGTAGGTGTTGATTTGTACTTGCAGAAGTCACCTATTGCAATTGGAAAATACAAAAAACACTTTGCATTCCTTGCTATACTTGTAGTTTAATCATTTAGCATACATTTCAAGGCATTGGCATCATCTTATGTCCAAATTCAAACAAGCAAATTGCAAACTAAAATTCAGAATAGCAAGAAGAAACCTGCATACCAAGTGTTTGATAATATTCCTTGAACCAAAAATTAGTTACAAGAAATCAGTTTGAGCAAGGGATATTACAAAGGCATACACATTTATTCAGATGCCTTGCAGTTAGTACAGACAATCCCAAGAATAAGATCAGATTTGCGGCCAACATTTACAAAATGCAGTTTGGTTCTTTCTATGTAAATGCTTGGTTTGTTTTGTGAATATATGCAAATGAATTTTTGAAATTTTCTATTCAACCATTAGATGTCTAATAAATCAAAATGACTAAAAGGACCACTGTTGCAGCAATACAAATAGAGCAAAAGTTTCAATAGAGATCAGGAAACCAAAGACATTACACAAAAAATATATATTCTAGATATTTGAAGTTACAAAGACTATTTATAAATTAATAATGCGAAAACTGTGTACAAGTTCTGTACCTTAATTAAAGGTATTGTTACATTTAGATAAGCTCTCTTAACTAAGATGCTATCACTTTTATATAATCAGTAAACCTTATAAATTTCTCCCAATGGTGAAAACATCAATCTCCACTGCATGTAATGGGCAAGTACAGTGTTGTTGCACCTAGTGATTGGATATGCATTGGGCTTGATGAAGAAAGAATCCCTTTTCTTTGTGATCATGTATGGGGTGCTAGAAGAACATTGAGAGGTTTCACTTTTAACCTTTGTTTTGATGATGGTGACAGCTTTGGGGAGACTGAAAATCTAGTAACAAATATTGCAGGTGAAACACCAAAGTGGTTACTAGTACCTTGTTATCCAAAATAGGGTCTTCACATGACTTGAGCTTTATGTTGACAATGTCATGGATGCCAAGATGGAAAGTAAAATCAAGATGGAATACACTACCCCTCATGGTGGTGGCTTGATGATAAAGTCTGAGAGCTAGCTCATGTGAGATCAAGGTTCAAGCTCCACATGGTGTGTGGTGGCATAGAGGCAAAAGAAGGCAGGCAGCTATGACCCACGGACCTATGCTTCCCACAGTATCATCTATGCACCGCATGAGCACATATGGTAAAATTTTCAGTCAAAAAAGGATGAAATACAATGCTTCCAATTTGTTTACTATCATTTTGACCTCTATTGGTAGCCGTCTTCACAACTACCAAGTCGCAGTTTATGCTAGCATTAGCGGCCAGTTTTGTTTACTATTTCTTCAATAGTAATGTTGTAATCTGCTCAACAAAACTTTTGGCAGTGTGAAAGCAGATCGACCTCCTTTAATTGGTAAAAGGTGTTTAATTGCCCTTTTTTATGGTTGATTATTTCTTTAGAAGTAAACTCTTTTGTTTTGGTACCTACAACTCACCATAGAAGAACTGCCCATGTTTGCAGAGCATTTTTTTTGGTACCTACGGGCACCTATTTTGCAGCTTGGATGTGTCCTGGCAGCGCGTGGCTTGTAGTTTGGAGGGGCCATTGCTTGTAGTTCGAAGATGAGTCGTTTCCTATCAATTGGAACATTTGCAGCGAGGGGTTTTGGTTTTTTTTTTCTGTTTGCTGGAACATATACAACGACTACAAACATTCAACAGATAATTTCCTCAGCTGCTCATCGCTTCAGGCACAGAGCTGGTCATAAGGAAACTACCATTTTTTATCAGAGTTTGGCGCTTTGAGAAGGGCATTTTGTTCCCCGTTAATAGTGGTGGTTTGCCTGCATCTAGAGGCATGTCAAAGGGGCTGATTTGCCCAATAATCCCCTGGTCACATGTTTTTTGAGCTCTTAGATTGACATGCAGATCTCTCATGGTAGGTCACGTGTTTTTTGAGCTCTTAGATTGACATGCAGATCACTCACACATCCTCTCACAACCACAGGACAGAGAGAAGAGGTTTGGGATGGCATTTTTTTAGATGATGTTTGAAGGACGGCTGTGTGAAGGTTTGAACCACTAGAAGGGGGCGAAATTCCTTAAACTATGAAGGTTTTTTTAAATCTCTCCAAGTGTTTTTTGGAAATTAGATGTTTAGTTTTTTTTGCAAAATTAAAGGCATTTAAATGTATGAAGGTGAAAACTAAAAATTGCATATTTTTTCAGATGTGCATGATTTTCTGAGACACATCTTTTGGATTCAAAATCACACTATTGTTATAAAGTGCCTATTTGAATTCCATTTTGTCTCACTTCACGCACTAAATATAAAGTGTCGAATCTTGGGGGGTTCATCAAATTTAATCAAGGGGGGGTGTCTTGTGTCTTTCTCTTCCTTGAGAAGTGCATCTTGGTTGTGTACTTTGTCTTTCAGCATCTCTTTCCACCTTTCAGTTTGCAAGCTACAACATGGATTCTAGTATTTCTATTTCACCCTTAACGCCCTTCAATTATCATGAATGGAAGTCCAAAATTTCTCTTTCACTCATGAATAAAGGCTTATATAGGGTTACAATGAATACTGAAAAAGAACCCACAACTACTAAGGATAAGGAAAAATGGTTAAACAAAAGAGATCAAGCTTTTGGGTTTTTGTGTCTTAATATTTCACTTGAATTACTATTTCATGTTCAGTCCTTGAAAACCCCCAACGAAGTTTGGGAAGGTCTTAACAAGCTATTTGGCAAGATAGATGAATTTAGGAGTCATGAGTTGGAGAATGAACTCATAGGGCTAAGTCCAAAAGACTATACATCTCTACAAGACTTTTTTACTAAGTTCAAGTCCTTAAGGTTGCAACTAAAAGAATGTGGGATTGAAAAAAAAGAGGACCAGTTAGTTCTTTCCGTATTGTCCAAGTTAGGTCCTGAGTATTCTATTTTTGTATCTACCTTCTACTCAACGAAGAGGGCTCTTGGAGCCTCATGGGCTATGCCTTCTCTTGATGACTTCATTACTGACCTGACAAGGGAGCAAGACAAGTTGATTCAGATGGGGAATTTGAAGACTAGTAAATCTCAAGCACTCATTGCAGGAAATGAGAAAGCTCAATCTTCAAAGGGTAAGAAACAACAAAATCAAAAGGACAAGGATTCTAAGAAAGACAACAAAACTGATAACTCTAAAAAAGAAGGCAACTCTAAGCAAGGGAAACCTAAGAAAGAGTTAGTCAAATGTGCCTATTTTAAAAAGAATGGTCATGATGAACATCAGTGTATGAAGAAGCAAATAGATCACCTTACAAATCTTCTCAAGAAGAACAACATAGGGGTTCCAGATTCAATCAACACATCTTCATCAAATCAGGATAAGTCAAAGGCAAAAGAGAAAGGAAAGGGCAAAGCCTTAGTTGCTATTGCATCCTCATCACCATCTTGGATAATAGATTCAGGAGCTACTCATCATATGGGATCATCACAAGTTGAGTTCTCATCCTTGCAATCATGTAGCATGTCATCAATCACCTTAGGTGATGATACTCCAGCAATGGTTAGAGGGAGAGGGTCTATTGAAGTAGAAGGAGGAACATTCCAAAATGTTCTAAGTGTACCTTCACTTTCAACCAATCTCCTTTCAGTGTATCAAATCACTCATCTAGGAAAAGGAATGAAAGTTGAATTTTTTCCAAGTGGAGTTGAAATCAGAGAGATGTATAGCAACAATATGGTAGCTACAGGAAAGGTAGGTCATCAATTAAGATTGTATACCTTTTCTAGTTTTTCTCCTAGTACTTCTCCAAAAACTTTACTTACCAATTCCAATGGCATTAGCAAGCTTTGGCATGAGTGATTTGGTCATTTGAACTATCGCTATCTCAAACAATTGCATCAGCAAAATATGGTAATAGGGTTGCCAAATGTCAAATTTTCAAAGGGGCTTTGTGAAGGTTGTGCACTAGGCAAGCATCCAGAACATAAGTTTGACAAAGGCAAAGCATGAAGGGCATCACAAGTCTTAGAACTTGTACATAGTGATGTTTCAGGACCATTTCCACACCCATCCTTCACTAAGGCAAGATATGTTCTTACTTTTATTGATGACTTTTCAAGATATACATGGGTTTACTTTATTAGGCAAAAATCTGAAGTCTTTGATTGCTTTCAAGATTTCAAAGCCCTAGTTGAGAAACAATCTGAGAAATCTATCAAAATTCTAAGGACAGATAATAGGCGTGAATATGTAAACAATAGGTTTGATCAGTTTTGCACATCAGAAGGGATTGAATTGCGACGTATTGTTCCTTACTCTCCCCAATAAAATGGAGTTGCAGAATGCAAAAATAGGTCATTAAAAGAAATGGCAAACTGCATGATACATCACAGCGAACTTACACCAAAATTTTGGGCAGAAGCTATTAATTGCGCAAGTTACATTCAGAATAGGGTACCTCATAAAGTGCATTGAAAGGAATCACACCTTTTGAAGCTTGGAAAGGACAAAAACCAGCAGTTGATCATTTCAGAGTTTTTGGGTCTCCAGCAATGGCTCGCATTCTAAAGGAGCAATGCAAGGCTATGGATCCTCAATCCAAACCATGTATTTTTGTTGGATATCCAGATGGTGTTAAGGGCTATCGCTTACTTCATCCTACTACACATGAGTTGTTCATTGAGAGAAATGTTAAGTTTCATGAGAATTTCATTGACTCTACACTTGACAATTCTCATCATACTTTGGGCTCACTACACCCTAATGATTCAGATCATTCACAATAGATTCCTGATATAGTGTTTTCTTCAGATTCTTCCAGTTATGATAGTGAGGATAGTGATGAGGGTTCATCCTCATCTAGTTCTGGGATTGCATTAGAGGTTGACATAACTGCACCTGAGTCTCCTCCATCTCATTCGCTTGATAGGGCAGATTTATGGGCACAGGATTCAACAGTTGAAAGACACATTGAGTCAAATTTTTAGGGGGGGTCTCATGCCTACTTTGCCTCAACTTCTGATCCACAGACTTTTAGACAGGCATCAGGCTACCTGAGTGGGATAATGCTATGGATGAGGAATACAATTCCTTACTTAGAAATCACACTTGGGATTTGACTTCACTTCCTAAGGGAAGGAAGCTAGTTCGATGCAAATGGATATATCGAACTAAGTTTGCAACAGATGGGTCAATTGATAAGTATAAGGCACGACTAGTTGCAAAAGTTTTTTCACAAGTTGCAGGTATTGATTACACTGAAACCTTTGCACCTGTTGCTAAGATGACTTCAATTAGACTCACGCTTGCTATTACTACTTCACATGGATGGGAAGTACATCAGATGGATGTTAAGAGTGCATTTCTTCATGGAAATCTTGATGAGGAAATCTACATGGAACAACCACCACGGTTTGTTCAAGATTCATCCTTAGTATGCAGACTTAGGAAATCTCTCTATGGCCTTAAACAAGCTCCTAGAGCTTGGTATGCCAAGATGGATTCTTTCTTACTTGCTTCAGGTTTCACTAGATGCCATTCTGATCCTAATGTGTATCTATTCCATTAGGATGATTCACTATTGATATTGGTTCTATATGTTGATGATCTCTTGATCATAGGAAGTTCTTCTTCTATTATTGCAACAGTGAAGTCATCTCTCCATGACAGATTTGATATGACAGTCTTGGGTATTTTGCATTATTTCCTTGGCATAGAGATTTCACAATCTGATACAGGGATCACACTTGCACAACCCAAGTATACTCTTGATTTGTTGGCATGATTTCACATGACATCTTGTAAGCCATCTCCAACTCCCTTTCTATCAGGAGTCAAACTTGAGACATGTTGTGCTTCACCATTGGTTGATGCCACTTTGTATCGCCAACTTGTTGGGAGTCTCATATACTTGACTCATACTAGGCCTGATATTTCATATGCCGTAGGCATGGTTTCTATATTCATGTAGGAACCTCATAAGTTGCATTGGAAAGCAGCTAAGAGGATCCTTCACTACCTACAAGGTACAATTAGTTTTGGGATTCACTTCAGAGTTGGTACTGAGATTACCTTGGTTGGCTACACATATTCAGATTGGGCTGGTGATACAAACAATCGTAAGTCCACTTCAGGTTACAGTTTCTCACTTGGATCAGGTCCTATCAGTTGGTCTAGCAAAAAGCAATCTGCTATTGCTTTATCATCTACAGAGGCAGAGTACAGGGGAGCTGTTAATGTAGCTACTGAAGCTATTTGGCTATAGGGTATTTTTACTAAGTTTGGTATTTCTTTCAAGAAACCAACAGTCATTCATTGTGACAATCAGAGTGCTATTCATATATGCAGGAATCTAGTTCAACATCAACGAACCAAACACATTGAGATTCATATGCATTATATTCAAGAGCTCATTCATAGTCAAGTCATTGACTTAGTATTTTGCCAGTCTTTAGCACAGGTTGCGGACATCTTCACCAAACCTTTCACCAAGAGCAAGTTCATCCATCTACGAGCTCTTTTAGGGGTACAGTCTACATCAACAATTGGATCATCTTTGAGGGGGGCTTTCTAGCCTTCTTCCCTTCTTCTTTTCTCTCTTTTGGGGGGTAGTTTTTTCCCACTTGGTTTTCTACCTTTCTCCACTTATGAGAGTTTTTTGTAAATGGGTACCTCATCAGGCCTTGTTGCCGGGACCCATCTTTTCCACCCACCTAAGTTGTGCTTAAGGGGGGGTATTAGTGTACACATTGCATTTGGCTTCATTTGGCTTTCATTTGGAAGCCTCATTTATGCACATGGCATAAGACACCTCAGCTGGGTGTGTGGCAGTTAGGAAGAGTCCTTCACTCCAATTAGCTTGCCACATCTCCTTGAGCTTTCCTTAAGTTATGGGATTGACTCCCATTAACTCAAGGTTACTCAAGCCTATTTGTACTCTCTTTCATTGCTCATCTACATGGATTGTGTGACTTCATCATCTGTGTTGTTTTGTGCTTGTTCTCTATCTCTCATGATTCAAGGTTCTTTTACTTTGCAATCTTCCTAATTTTTTAATAATAAGGAGATGTCCTTTACCTCACGACAGCTTCCAGCTAGCTTTGTAAGTCCCATGATAGGCTTACACTCTTCTTCTTGATCTAAGACCCTATTGTTAGATTGCTTGGCTTCAATCAGCAATTCCTTGTATTGTTGAGGATCCTCTTGTTGTTCTTGTATATAAAAAAAAATTAGATTTATAAATGGAAATGATCAAACAATGAAATGCATAACCTAAACCCAAAACATTCAATACCTCAAAGGTGTAAGATGAATTGTTTGATTGATTTGATATGCTGGTTGCTCACAATTCGGTGACAAGTGGACGACTAGGATTGATTAGTTGTTCCCACTCTTCAAAGAAGTTGTAGTCATGTGACAAGTGTACAAAGGAGGATAGGGATCATATGTGATTGTGTACACAAATACTAAAATCAGGTCCCATTAGTTATACATGTGAAAGATTTTAAATGAAAGTTATACAACCACACATGATTTAATTGAGAGGTGGACAAGTGTCAAAATGTGGTGAGAGGTGAGGACTTAATCCAAATAAAATATTTGAATTAGTTGAGATATGAGTTGGAAATTAATTAAATAAATAAATTTATTTAATTAATTAGATAGATGATTAGGATAGGATTGGGATATGATGTGGAAATTAATTAAAAAAATAAAATTTATTTAATTAATTGGCTAAGTGGGATAAGGATGAGATTAGGATGGGATTTTAATTAAATAAAATTTATTTAATTAATTAGCTTAATGGGATAAGTGGGATTAAGAGTGGGATTAGGACAAAATATTACATGATGTCTAAGTGATGTTTTAACAAGGTGTTGCAAGACATGGACAAATATGGGGACAATTTTGGGTGTCTATATTTTGCCCCTCTTTGAGATGATGTTTGAAATGATGAGATTTATGTCAAGTAACATCATTTCAAAGAAGATAAGGTATGGTTAATTGATAGGGATGATGATGATGTAGGATACGATGAGGAAAAGATAGGATGATGATGATAGAAATATAGGATGATAATGGGATGAGGATGCCCCCTCGAGAGGATAGGCAAGTTGGACAAACATGGGTAGGCTCTCGAAAGAAAATGGATTGGCTAAAAAAGAAAGATAAGGGGATGGATAGAAGAAATGAAGGATGTGTTATGCTACAATTAAAAGTAAGCAACCATGGTGTTTGATATAGCACTAGACATTATGCACCAAGGTATAAGGACCAGGGTGATGATGTGTCATGTGCCCAAGCGTAATACAACCTTGTCTGGATACAAGATAAGAATATTAGCTGGATTGATACTGATATGATGCAAATGCAAGATAAAATGATAACACACACAAGCAAGAAAGAAAGAATGCACAAATGATTCAAAAACAAACAAGGTATTGCCTCTATCAAGTTGTAAACCAATAATTAATTGTT
Organism: Cunninghamia lanceolata; assembly: GCA_027924645.1. Taxonomy (NCBI): domain Eukaryota; kingdom Viridiplantae; phylum Streptophyta; class Pinopsida; order Cupressales; family Cupressaceae; genus Cunninghamia; species Cunninghamia lanceolata. The sequence goes on along the minus strand of BSBN01000169.1, from coordinate 13,328,332 downwards.
TGATGATGATAGTTGAGAGTGTTGTCATGGCGGGGAAAGCTATATCCCTAGATCAACACAAGGTTGTTTGTTGAGTTGGTTGGCTAATTGGCTGATTGATTTGGCTTACAACAAGGCTAGGATCAAGATCATGGATTGCATTTGGATAATTTGGTTTGATTGATTAACTTGATTGGTATGGCTTAAGGATGAGCTTGCATTTGGATCATTGTTTGGAAAGATTTGAAGATGATGAAATGATGAATAAAGATTGATTTGATGAATTGGAAGAAGTGATGATTGATTGGATTTTAGGTGTTTATTGATGATATGGGAGATAGATGATAGAAGAAATGATAAGATGAGAAAGAGAAAAATCACCTGTGCCTGAATCTAGGCACTTCCTTCATACTCCAGACTACTTACATACCCTGTATCCATGAGATCAAGGCAATTAACAATGGAAATGAGATGTAGTTCTGATAGTTTTATTGATGAGATGATGAAAATGGATTGAATTGATTAAGTTATGGATTGATGAAATGTTGATGATGGGATGATATGTGGTTGATTGAGCTACTTTTGATTTGCTGAAGTGATTAGATTTGTTCTGATTGGAGTTGATGTGATTGAGTTGATTTTATTTGGTGTTGATGCTAACAATTGATAGGATTTGTTTTGATGGTTGGCTTGATGTGCTTTGGTTGTGATGTTTTCTATTGATGGGTTGATTGTTTTGATGATTGGATTGTTTTGAATGATGATAGTGATGGTGTGATGATTAGAGTGTCCACTCAACCTAAGCATAAGCAAGTCTTCTTAGTATGCTCAAAGGATGTAAAACAAACAAGGTATTGCCCTTGTCAAGTCATAAACCAATGATTGATTGTTTGATTGATAATGATAGTGTTGTCATTGCAGGGAAAGCTATATCCCTAGATCAACACAAGGATGATGTGGGAACGATATATCACATTGATGATAATTGATTCAGTTTATGACAAGATTAGGAGAAAAACCTATTGATTTGATTGGATAATGTTCCTTGATTGATTAGCTTGCTTGATATGGATTAGTGTGACTTGGATTTAAGATCATTGCTTAGATTGATTTGATTGATATGATTGGAAGAAGTGATTGATTGAAATGGATGAATGAATGGTATTGATAGGAAGAATTGATGATGATGATGATTTAATTTTGATTGAATGTTGATGGAGTGGATTGTTTCGGATGATATGATTGATTTTATTGCTTGGATTTTTTGTTGGATTTTTTTTTTGACCTTTTTTTTTTGGATTTTTGTGGAATATTTTGATTTTTTTAGATTTTTAAATTGTTTTAAAAAACACCAATGGATTTACAATTTTGGTAGCCTTTGTGCTTGATACCAATGACAAGGGAAGACCAAGTCTAGGTGCAAGGATGGATGAATGGGATTGGATGGATAAAAGGATGGATAATGGTGGATAGGATGGAAGGCTCATAGTAAATGGGTGGATTAAAAGGATATGTTATAGTGGATGGATGTATGCCTCATGAAAAACGGATAGGTAGGCTATAGTGGAAAGCTCATGATAAACAGATGGGGATAAGCTATAAGACGGAAAGCTCATGATAAGGATATGCCATAGTGGATGGATCATAAGGGAGCTAAGATGTGATATCCAAAGGCTATGTTGCATAGGAAGAACATGCCCCATTCGAGGTGGTAATTCTTAAGATTTTTACATGACAAAGCTCATGACAATGGGATGACATGATTGAATTTTACATGACAAGGCTTATGATAATAGGATGACATGATTGATTGGTTTGAATGGGATGGATAAATGGTCAATGGATAGGACTTGGTTTGGAAAGAAGGTATGCCAAGAAATATCCAAACATGTTTCAACATTTTGCCCCTATGTCTTCATCAAGATCAAAAAGAAGGGAAGATGAATAAATGGGTTCAGTAGGCTAGGCATGTTTATGTAATGGCTAAAGATGGTAGGATGGTATGGTAATGGTGGGACATGATAGAAAGTGATATGATATAATGGGATACATGGTTTGGAAATGGATAGGCTAGATGAGACAATGTGCCCCCAAGTGTAAGTGACATAGAAGATCAACCTACACATGATGCATGTTTGCCAGGTTTTCATCATGGTACTTATCCAAGGTGCTTGTTTACCAGGTTTTCACCGTTGGATGAAGGGATTTCTCTTTACAATTTTATTTTTTTCTTTATTTATTTGTTTTTGGATGGAATGACAATTACACATGGCACATGTTTACCAGGTTTTCACCATGGTAATTGATAGGAGGGACTCAAGTGTCTAGTGCTATGAGAGGTGATAGTGTCCCATTAGAGATGGATGTCATCACATGGGCCATGTCAAGTGTGCTCATAGATGTTGATAAGGGATTTTGTGGAAGTGAGATGGTTTAGGTAGATACTGGATTATGATGTGGATTATGCAAGATTCATGCAAGGATGGGGGATAGTGGATTATGATGTGGAATTATGGGAGAGTAGGCTAGTGGCTTATGGTGTGGATTTATATAGGACATTTGCAAAAGCATGGATGAAAGGCTTATTCAAAAGCATGGACCATAGGAAGGTAATTGGGGAGATATGTAGGATGGTAGATGAAGGATGGGGAGATGGAGGTATGTGGGAATGTTGCAGAATGAAAGGGAATCATGACCAATGGTTGCACACACCATGATAAACATTGAAGCTTTTGATGGGATGGTGGTGTAGGAAGCAATGGAGATGTTTGCTTAGGAGATGGTTGATGAAGTGATTTAGGAACCCACATAGATTTAGTATTTTTAGTGCTTTTGCTTTGCTTGTGGGATTTTTGAAGGGAATGGAAGTTTTGGGTGGAAGTAGGCTTTTGGATGGAGATAGGTGGTTGGGATTCTTGAGATGTGGATAAGGATGCCTCATTCGCTTTGCTAGTTGTTTTTTTAGGAACCCAAACCATTTTGCTTTTGGGCTTTAGTTTTGGAGGTAAGGGTTTAGATGGCTGCTTAGATGAACTTTGCTTTGAGTTTGATTTTTTATGTCCTAAGGTATGAAGACTTTTAGGATTTTTGGTAGGATTATTAGCTTTATAAGTAGAGGCATCAAAATTTTTTGTTTTGAACCCATGGGGTGGGTGGAGGGGAGGGAATAATTGGAAGCTTCATGCTTAAACAATGTGTTCTTTTGTTGGTCATGATTAGGGATGTAAGGATACTTATGAATGATAGGTATGTTAAGTGTTGGAAGCAATGGTGGCAAGGTGGATGGAGGGATATTTGGAGTTGGTAAAATTGGAGGCAAAGTGGATGGCAAAAGGTGTATGGTCACATGCTTTTGACATTTATAGGATGATGAAGGTGGAATGAAAATATATGTTTTGGGTAGATGATGGGGGGTGCGATGGAAAGTGGTAGATTTAGGATGCATGAAGGGATTACCAACATCTTGGCCTTGTTTACCTTGGGGTGTGTATCCAAGGCCATATGAGCATGGAGGAACTTTGACATGGATGGGCTCCAAAATACCTTGTTCATGAAGGCCTAGACCTTTGCCTTTGTAGTTCATGTTTTGGAGGATGTGATTGACTATGGGACTACATGTGTTTTGGGAACTAGACTTGAGTTATTTATTGGATGGAGCAGATGAAATGGAGGACAAAAGGTTGTTGTTGTCCTAAGGAAAAACACTCATGGAGGAAGGTGGTAAGACCACTAGGACATGATGGTGGACTTGAAATGGGATTGATGGTAGATGGGGATGAAGAATCATTAGGATCTTGATTAGCATTATGTTCACTAAGATCCAAGTTATTTGTTTGATCTTCTATGCTTATGTGTTCTTGAGAGGCACATGTCTCATTATGACAAGTGGATGTTTGCTCATTATGGATAGGGCTAGATGGAGAATGGATAGGAGTAGTTTGGATATCTTACTCATGGATGGTTATGGGATTATGGATAGGATCAAGGTACTTTTGGATAGGTTCTTCATCATAGATATCATCTTGATCATGAGATGGATAAATTTTGGCCACAAGGGTCATCATGATCTTCATGAACTTAAATAGAACCTTGATCATAAATATGAGAAAAAATAGGATTAAATGGGCTATAAAAGGGATAAATTTTCTCATGAATAGGGTCATGGTGATGGCTAATAGCTTGAGGGAAAACCATACATAGGTCATGGATAGGTGGAACTTAGAGGTGCTTTGATCTTGATTAAGATTAAGGTTCGATATTTCCACATGTTTAAGATTATGCTCTTGACATACCTCTTGACTTTGGATGGAAGAGGAAGGTTCTTGAGTGGACTTGATAGACTCTTGATGGTTATCGACATGAGGGCATGATGGCTCTTGACTTAGGCTTGTGGTTGGAGACTCTTGAATAGACTTGTTGGCTTGTAGGTCACATGATGGGCTCAAAGGGCTAGGTATGTTAATGGAAGGCTCTTGAAGAGGCTCAAGGATATGCGAACCACATGATGAGATTATAGGATTGGACATGACCTTTGGAAGTTCATTGGTAGGCTCATGAATGGGTGTTTGACATGGGGGTAGTTTTTTCCTAGCTAGTAGCCAATGGATCACATCCTTTGCAAGTGTATGAGTGGATGAGAAGTATAATGGATGAACAATAATAGCAGATGGTGTTGCAGGCTTAGGACTAGGATTAGGTTGGGGCCTAATTGGATTGGGTGGATTAGGATTGGGATTGGTTGAAGGGATAATCTTACCACAATTTATAAGGTTTGTGATCAATCTCTTAAGTTTGACACAATTGGTTGTTGTATGGCCCTTATACCTATGGTATGCACAATAATGGTTTTCATTATACCAAGGGGGTTTAAAGATTGGTTCAAAAGGTTCTATCGGTGGTAGCTCAATCAAATTTGTTTGAACCAATTGTTGTATTGTTATGTCCAAGGGATCTTGTGGTGGAAGATTGGTAGAACATGAGGATGAAGGTGATGAAGGTTGGTGGACCAATGGACTAGGGGTATGATCACATGGTGGTCTTATGATAGGGCTAGTAGGCTCATGTGTTAGCATGTGATTGGATGATGAAGGCCACTCATAGGATGCATTGGCTAGATTGGTATCTCCCTTGTCCAAGGTAATTAAATCTTGCATAGTATAACTTGGGCTTTGATTTATGTACAAGGGGCCACTTTGATTTGGATATGATTCTTGTTGGAAAGGTGGACTTAGGTCTATCAATGGTGCTTGTTGGTCTTGTTGAAAAGGCGTACTTGGACTTGCTTGATTTATGTACAAAGGGCTATTTGGACTTGCATGTTGTTCTTGTGAGGACACTTGGTTGCCTTGTGGATGGTTTTAGTGGTGTGTTGGAATGGTGGCATGAGGAATTGGATAATGTTGAGGTGGAGGTTGATAGGTTGATGTGGCATTGACTTGGTGGATAGGTGGATTAGGTTGATATGGAGTGGCTAAGGATTGATGTACTTGTTGAGCTTGACTAGTGGCTAAAAGGTGTTGGACTTGGGCTACGAAGTGTTGCAGTTGAGGTGATTGGCTTGCGTGGGGTTGAGCTCTTTGGATGAAGAATTTTAATGTTTCAATGGCATCTTGGTTAGGGGTTGTGATCCTTGATAAAGATTTTGGAGGAATCTTTGGAATTTGATTTTTGGGTCTTCTAGTGTAAACATGTTGTCACCCAAGTGCTTGTTTTACATCCTTTTAGCAAGTACTCATTTAGAGACTTTGATGATGTAGCATAAGTGATTTGGCTAGGATAGGGATGGCTAGAATAGGTTTAGGATGGTTTTAATGACTTGGCTATGAAGGGTTGGATGATGACTAGGCTATGTTTGGGATGAAAGTGATTGGGTTTGAATGTTATTTGAAGAATGTATAGGATGACTTGTCTTTATGTGTTTTTGTGTTTAGAGCTTGATGTGGCAATATTCAAACAAATGATTATGCATATACACACATGAATCACTCACACAAGACACATAAGCAAGCTGTTAGTTTGGAAGAATGTGATGATGGTGAAGCAAGCACGTGAAGACACTTCAACAAGTCCTAGTCAAGGCAAGGCCACTATAACAAGGAGGTTCTAGTGAAAATCTGGGGGACTGGCACCCCACGAGCATCCAGCAAGCCACTTAAGACTTTAACTAACCCTACTAGGAGTTTTAATATACACAAAGGTACACCTCCTTTCGAGTTAGCACTATATGGTGAGCACTATTTTATTTATTTAATTAATTAGCTTAATGGGATAAGTGGGATTAGGACAAAATGTTACATGATGTCTAAGTGATGTTTTAACAAGGTGTTGCAAGAAATGGACAAATTTGGGGACAATTTTGGGTGTCTACATTTTGCCCCTCTTTGAGATGATGTTCGATATGATGAGATTTATGTCAAGTAGCATCATTTCAAAGAAGCTAAGGTATGGATAATCGATAGGGATGATGATGATGTAGGATAGGATGAGGAAAAGATAGGATGATGATGATGGAAAGATAAGATGATAATGGGATGAGGATGATAATAGGATGATAATGGGATGATGGAATTTAATTTTTGGGTCTTCTAGTGTAAACATGTTGTCACCCAAGTGTTTGTCTTAAGTCCTTTTAGCAAATACTCATTTAGGGACTTTGATGATGTGGCGTAATTGATTTAGGTAGGATAGGGATGGCTAGAATAGGTTTAGGTTGGTTTGAATGACTTGGCTATGAAGGGTTGGATAATGACTAGGCTATGTTTGGGATGAAAGTGATTGGGTTTGAATGTTATTGGAAGAATGTATAGGATAACTTGTCTTTATATGTTTTGGTGTTTACAGCTTGATATGGCAATATTCAAACAAATGATTATGCATATACACACATGAATCACTCACACAAGACACATAATCTAGTTGTTAGTTTGGAAGAATGTGATGATGGTTAAGAAAGCACGTGAAGACACTTCAACTAGTCCTAGTCAAGGCAAGGCCACTATCACAAGGAGGTTCTAGTGGAAATCTAGGGGACCGGCACCCCACGAACATCTAGCAAGCCACTTAAGACTTTAACTCACCCTACTAGGAGTTTTAATATACACAAAGGTACACCTCCTTTCGAGTTAGCACTGTATGGTGAGTGCTAATACCGGTTAGACTTGGCTTTCGTCTTATCCTCTGATTTTTATAGTGGACCGGATGAAAGTACCACTTGAGGTCATTCCCTTGGGGTGAGTACCTCTTTTCCCACCAAGGCAGGCCTCTTTAAGGTTTAACAAAAGCAACACAAGTAAATGTTTTTGATCTCTAAGTTCATGTTAGAACGCGAGGAGAGAGCATACACATTTACTTGGTCACACTCGCATGGGGTTCATTAACTTTAGAAATTTAATGTGTGGAAGACAATGCAAACACTTGTTCATTTTAAATCTCAAATCTAAATGTGATGAAAGACCATGGTTTGTTTTAGCCCAATTTTTGATGTGATGGCAAACAAGTTGTTCGTTTTATGCCCAAATCGAAATGTGTTTGCAAATAAGATTGATTGAAATGAAAAGATGAAAGATAGAAATGAATGCACCTGGATTATTTTCACTTTCCAAGCTGTTGTATATGATTGATATTACTACTACTAAAGCTTCTTATGATCATCTACAATATCAAAAAATGATATTATAACGCAGGCATAAAAAATAAGCTCATCAGACAAGGAAAATTGTAATTTTAGATACATAGCTGAATTAGATTTGATTATTTTAAGATATTTTTGGTTTTAAATTTAAAAAATCAAAGAAGAGACCCCTATTAGGTTTCTGAGAGATTTCCAAAAATGTAAAAAAATCAGAAAAATTCCCTGTTTTGCACCCAAAAAATGTGGATTTATGGAGAAGTTATAGTCTGCAAAGATCTAATTTTTTCGCACTGTAAATGACCACCAAATTAAATATGTAAAACATAGACCCCCATTATAATTTCAAGAGATTTCTATAAATATATTTAAATATCTAAAAAATTTGCTGATTTGCCCCCATAATTGTGATTTTATGAAAAAACATAAAAGCATAATAACTCCCACAAAAATGGTAATAAACCTGAATTTTTTCTGTTGTAGCTTCCTTATATCATTGAAAAACATGTGTAAAAATTGTGTAGAAAAATTTGCATCCATTTGGAAGATATGATGAAATTGTTAAAACCTAGGGTTTTGTCCAAAAAATAGCGAATTTGCAACAAAAAGTTAATTAAACCTGCAAAACTCAACAATGGGGGTTAGATGAATGCAAATTTTTACTACAAAAACATAGAAAAAAGATCAAGCGAAGTGAATCCCACCGGGCATGCCAAAATGTATATCAAAAAATTTAGATTTACAAACGGAAATGATCAAACAATGAAATGCATAACCTAAACCCAAATCATTCAATACCTCAAAGATGCAAGATGAATTGTTTGATTGATTTGATATGTTGGTTGCTCACAATTCAGTAGCATACCTTTGCATAGGATTGAGATGATAGATGGAAGAAGATGATGATAGATGCAAAGGCTCTAAAGATATTTTGATAGCATAAGGATACTCCAACTCAATGCCCACTTCAAATGGCATATGAGGGGGTTGATTTTTAGGAAAGGCTTGGTTCAAATGGATGGTTAAGATTAAAAAGCTAAATGATTGATGTGGATGGCTAGGATTGATTAGTTATTCCCACTCTTCAAGGAAGTTGTAGTCATGTGACAAGTGTACAAATGAGGATAGGGCTCATATGTGATTGTGTACACAAATACTAAAATTAGATTCCATGAGTTGTACATGTGAAGGATTTTAAATAAAAGTTATACTACCACACATGATTTAATTGAGATGTGGACAAGTGTCGAAATGTGGTGAGAGCTGAGGACTTAATTTAAATAAAATATTTAAATTAGTTGGGATATGAGTTGGAAATTAATTAAATAAATAAAATTTATCTAATTAATTGGATAGATGATTAGGATAGGATTGGGATATGATGTAGAAATTAATTAAATAAATAAAATTTATTTAATTAATTGGAAAGTGGGATTATGAATGTGAAATTAATTAAATACATAAAATTTATTTAATTCATTGGCTAAGTGGGATAAGGATGGGATTAGGATGAGATTTTAATTAAATAAATAAAATTTATGTAATTAATTAGCTCAATGGGATAAGTGGGATTAAGAGTGGGATTAGGACAAAATGTTACATAATGTCTAAGTGATGTTTTAACAAAGTGTTGCAAGACATGGACAAATTTGGGGAAAATTTTGGATGTCTACAGTTTTAAAACTATTGTCTTTGATATAAGCATGCTTCCTTCATCAAGCTGAATAACACCAGGTAACTGACTAGACAAAGAAGCCAATTCTTCCTCCTTTTTATCTGGTACTTTCTCCAATGAAGCTTGGGCACTCTATCTTTGCAATTGAAGACTTTCACCTTCCAATCTGTGTATCTTTCTTTTATGCATCTTTCGAATAGCATTAGAAAATTTTTCAAATGAATCAAAATGCAAAGGATTTAAGGACATATTTGAATCAACTTGCTCTACACAAATAGTAGCAACCTTTCCATGTGAATCAACCTCTTGCACTTGTTGATCTTCTAAAAAAAAATTATTATCTTTTACAAAACAAGGAAAGTCTTCGGTGCAAACATTGATAGATTCATCAAGAGGAGTCTTCTCTAGTTCAATCTTTTTCCGCCCTAACTGATATTGCTCCATAGCCATATGCAGTAAATTTACCTTCCTATCTTCCTCATGGTGAATGAGTCATTTTGTAAGACAATAGGTCCATCTTTATAAAGGCAAATAGTGATAGGACAATCAGATTTATCTAGCTAGGAAACTTTGGAACTTCTTGGATTTCTTGATATGGCTGAAAATGTTGATTAATAGACTGGGTTTGAATGCCAATAGGCTCCTCAACAAAATTAGAACATCTAAAACTTGGGATTTTGATTTTTTGGGGAGTCTACTTGCATTCAAAACTAAGATCTTGGAGGGAAAAGGATTCTTCAAGTGGCTGGAATTTAACCATAACAAGTTCAGACTGTACCAACCTAGGTTCTTGCAAGGGTAGAGGATTTTTGAAACTACAAATCTTGACCTTGGCAGGAATAAGATATTCATTTTGCTTAAAACTTGGAAGGTCATACTTACTAACCTCTTCTCTAGTCAGCTATTTTGGAACAGAAGGGGCTGCTTGGGCTCGAGCAAGCAAAAGATTTATTTGTGCAACTACCTCCCACTCAAGATTCTCTTCAAACTGTCTCCTTTGTGTCTCCAACTCTTGATTGGAACTAAAGGTCTCATAGAATGGTTTCTCTGGTTGTTGAAGGTAAGCTTGGTGATTTAACTCTTGTAGCGACAAATTACACTCTTCAAATTGCCCTCCTTGAAATCTCCCTCCTTGTTGATACTAATAATTCTTTATGCTTGCAATCTCCAACTCAAATTGTGTTCGTTGTGCCTCCAACTCCTGCTCATGAAGATAGCCTTGATAAGCCAGTTCCTCCTAGTGCTGATTATACTCATGTTGTCTTTTAATCTCCCATATTTGCTTGTTGAGGTCTAATAGAATGTCTTTAATTTTAGACTATTTTAACTGGTAAGGAGGCTGAGCAAGGCTGGGTGGGTGGCAATTATACTGTGCATGTTGGATTTGAAGAGCCATGGAATTGGAAACAACAGCATAATTGGCCTGATATGGATGATATGGAGATGGGTAAGTGGCGTTTTCATAGTATGGGGGTGGGTATACTTGTTGGCTATGAAAAATTGACATTTTTTACTCATATGAAAGATAGAAAATGGAATTTATAGACGATTTTAATAACAAACTAGCACTTGATCATATCAAAACCAGTAAATCTGAGCTCAGAGTCACCAGATGTGTTTATTTTTTACCTCCCAAGGATGAGATCACTGACACAAACACCAAATATCATTGATATATGAACATGCTATTGGACTGAGTTAGTCTGATCTATCCCACTAGGCATACCAAAAACTATTATCAATCAGATATGCACCCTATGCTAAGTTATTCAACTTAGCAATCTGTTGACACATGGGATCACTCCTAGGCCTGTGGCTTACCTAAACTTGGAGTGAACCTCCAGAGTGAGCTAGTTCTCCTAATGATTTTACTAATCTAAATGACTTGCAAAGTAAAAAGGGTGAGAAGGTGAACTGAAATGAAATAAATAATTGAAATTAACTCCTAAGGTGATGCACCAATACTTCAACTCCTACCAGATCTTACTCATAATCAGTTCACATAACTATAACTCTCACAACCCCTTGATTATACTTAATGCATTAATATTTCACATGAAGGTTCATTCGAACACAACATGCAACCTAAATTAAATAAAATACTTGCATACACATCACAATATTAAGACAAAACAAAGGATAAATAACTATCACAATGCAATATCATATCAATCTTGCAAATGAGTAGACAAATGGGAAGGAAAACTGCTGCTCTAGAAACTAGAAGGAATAATAAGTACAAAAACTGAAGTACAACTCTCTTAGTGTGAGAGGAAGACTCTAAAAATATCTGAACTCTGATCTCTAACTCTCTACCTCTACTTGAGAAGCCCATACTAACTCTGAATCTGCAATATATATCTCCCCAATCTATAAAGGAAAAACTGAATCTCCAAATCTGAGCTCTTCCTAAAAAGATGTCAAAAAGCTCAGATATCTACTCCAAAATAGAAGAAAACATCTCCAAACTCATCCCCAAAGGGGTCCCCACTAAAATCTTCTTTAAAACATGCTTTATTTGCTCCATAAAAGCACCAATTTGTCCGTATCTATTCAATTTCGCCCAAAGAAAATAAATCTGGAAAAGCAAGGATTTTTATGCTTTACTACATTAAATGACAAATATTTGAAAGCAATTTATATGGAATATTGCTTTAAATATTGCCTTACAAAGATTTTGAAGTTTTATTCTTCTATCTATCTTGACTTGACTTTTTGCAAAAATACAAATACAATGCTTATATCATGTCTTATTCTACCAAGTATATTACATTATATGGCATTTGATTTTTTTATAAAAAATCATAAAAAAATATATCAAGGCATATATATGTTTGCAAAAAAAAAAGCCTCTAAGGCTTATCTCCTATCTGGCTCTGCAAAAAGTTGTAAGGGCATGTGAATTTGTATCATATCTTCAAAAGAGACTCAAATGGCTCTTAGGGCACAATGCCTAGGCAAAAGGGACCTAAAGGCATGTGAAACCATTCTATGTCTTGAGACTTATGCATTCAACATACCACCTCATGGGTATTAGCAATGCATTTTGAATTAATTCAAATGTGATAAAAATATCACAAAGGAATTATTAGAACCCTAAAGAAAAATGACTTTGCCCTAGAATCTCAAGCTCATTTTTACTTCACAATTTGATGAAGAAGCCCTCTACCCACTTGGCCACCATGAGAGGGTAGGGTTTGGGGGTAGAAATCTTTCCAATTCCTTTGTTTCTTGAGCAAAATTTGAAGACTCTGAAGGAAGACTATAGAAGGTAAGCCGTTATGCATCTCGAATCTAAATTTTTCCCTCCATTTTGAAGCATATTCACCTTTTAGGCCGAGGCCACGGTCACACCTCTGATGCATTTTATCTTGTTTATTTCTCATTGGACTTCCTGCATTTGGGCTTCCATGGACTAGCCTATTTAAGCCATCCTGGGTCATCTGCAAAGTTAAAACAAAAGAAAAAGGAAACAATGGAAAAAACCCATGGCTCTATGGGTATGTCACCTCAAATGTAAGGTAAGTTTCCTCCCTTGAGAAAACTAAGTTTTCTTTTGTTTACGTCAAAATAAGATTAGCATCAGCTCAGAAAAACATGAAATAGTAACATTCATTTATGTTTAAAGTACCACGAAATATCTATATATTGCATGGGCCGCAATCATATTCCTATCTTTAAGCATTCTGTTGTGTTTCATAGTGCGAAGGCCTCTGTATATTTGAGTATAGAGCTTGTCCTTCAAACCCCAAGTGGGTTTGATATGCTGGGGGAAGCTCCACTATAGGCCTGTGACCACTCTTTCTGTGCTTATGAGATTTCTGTTATCTCCTCCATTGGGGCCATGGCCAGACTTACATTTTTTAGTGCCATACGATATACACTCGAACTCTTAATTTTACTTGCATATGAGACTGTTATTTTGTCTGGTCAAAATAACCATTATGGTTTGATGCAACTTTCAACTGATATACTCTATTTTTTAATAAGGCCAAAGGGCCCCATATGACTGCTTCATATACATTTATCATATGATGTTTCTTTTTTCTTTTTAAAAGCAACAAAATATGCTTTCAACCTTCCTTCGCTATAGCATATATACATTGTGATATAGTTTCCTTGAAAAATATGAACAGAGATAAACATATAAATGTTCTCCTTTGATTCTCTCTATAGCTGCTCCTTCATGTTCTGTATAAAAATATTATTCATGGCTGTGACTGAATGATGCCTAATTTCCTTGAATTCTGTGTGACAGTTGTATAATGTATTGCTTCTACAAGACTATGAACACAATTACTATATATAACTGCCTATGGATGCCCTTTATGTTGTTCTCTTTTTATGAATTCTTCTGTTGTTGAATACAATATTGAGATTGTAGTCTTTGGCCATGATATAGTGCATTTATGATGTTCATGATAAACACAGATAAACATAAACTTACCTCTTGTAGTCTTCTTGAAAATTGTGAGATGAGATGGCAAAAGATGTTCACTTGATTCTTTCCTTGTCACTCATTAACAGGAGCAACAAAAATTCTCTTCTTTATAATGGCAAAGGCATTTGATGATGAGTTGTGCTCCATCTGTACACATGCTATATCTGTTCCTGTCATTATGGCACACTTTGTTGAGTTGTGGCTTTAATGATATTCTCTTTCATTTGTGATTCTAGGTGTATCATGTTGCAGCTTGACATTAACCCATTTCTTCTCCCACTAATGTGCTAAGAGCCACTCTAATCTATTTCTGAGTTGCTATTGTAGCAATAATGATAGTTGTTCTCATGCATTGAATGTTGTCCTATATGAGTTCAGTTCACTTTTATGCTTTTATTTCATCATTACTTGAACTATAAGCATTATATTGATATTGTACTCCTTTAGCTAACATGTTTCAATTGAGCATTATGAATGTAATTTACATTCCATCCCCTCTAAGGGCCAGGGTCAGCATGCTGGGCTCAACCCTTATCGGAGCCCACCACATGCTGATATGTCTTCAAACAACTACATGACTTATCCTATGCCTGCACATGAAACAAACACATTAGTTTAAAAACATTGATACTCAGTGATGTTTCATTTTCTCTCTCTTTTGAATAAGGATGTTGTATTTCTTCTGATCTTGCATATCATAGACAATCTATTATGCATTCTATCTTATTTGATGCAGCATATGAATAAGACCATGTCATGAGCTCTAACCCATCTCTCTCTCTTCCAATGCAGGTTCAGGTATATTCTGACCTCGGCAAGAAAGAGACAGCTGCAGCAAGATCAACTCGGCTCACAATACCTCAAACAAAGATTGATATGTCCTCATTTATATGCTTTGTCAGTTTCCTTTTGTTTATAGTTGCATAGTAGGTTTTCTTTGATATTCTGGTCTAGCTATTCCCACGGTTTGTGTGGGGACAAACAATTTATCTTCCTTGTTCTACATTCAATGTAATCTGATTCAATTTTATGTATCTCATTTGATAAAGTGAATAAAGAACTGCAATGTATTATGAGACATCTTTCAATTGTTAATAAACATTGTATAAAGTGATGAATGATAACTTATTTGTACTCCTTTCTACATAACAACTAACAAAACTCAACTAATCTCTTATGAGAACTTGAAACTATGCAACTGATGTGACCAGATAATGTTATGAATCTTTCATCTTAAAATAATGAACTAAAAATGAACCAGCTCTGTCAATTTGAGTTGTAGGTGAAAAATTGGTAATAATATTTAACTTCACAAGTCCATCACCTTCAACTTTTCTAACCCTATCAGTACTCTATCCTTAATAATCCTAGCCCAAGCATGTTATGAACATATGGTCATATAATGATTGAACTGAATTTATGCTAATGGACAAGTAGTCTTATTTGTTGCAAGAAACTCCACTAATGGAAGATATTGTTCCCATATATATTTTTGTTTCATGTAATATCCATGCAAAAGACCTTCTGCAACTTAATTGACTCATTCCAATTGGTTGTTAGTCTCTAGATGGTAGGCAATACTAACTTGATATTTATTCCTATAGCTATCTAAGGGGTTCCCAAAATTGATAAGACATTCTAGCATCCCTATTAGATATTCTCTTTTTAGGGATACCATGAATTCAATAGATTTCTTAAATACAAACCTTCTTGCTAATGTAGGTTAGTAATCTTTTAAGTTGCTAGGTATAGAATGAACTACTTTTGTTAGCCCATCGATAGAGTAAACTACTAAAGTGAAGGCTTTTAAAAACAAATACTAAACCAATTAAGGTAGTATGTGATTAGTAATTAATTTCACACGCGGAAGCATGTAGAAACATATATTAAGAAAATTAAAATCAGCAAACATGCTCATAACACTAGATTTTAAATGTCTAATGAGTTTAATTTCAATCACTCACTTGGCTCTAGACTTAACAAAGTTCAACATTAATTAATGTAAACTATGATTAATAACTAGTTGACCAAGCAACTTGATGACTCTGAAAGTAAAAGAAAGACTTCATGATGCAATTAAAAGCTAATTTCTTTTCATTTATGAGCTTTAGTAAATCATTTGATCTAAGGTCTTGACTCCAAACCTTCAATCCTCTCACACCTTGTTATTATGTATAGATAAAAATGTACATAGAATTTAATGGTTTCATTTTAGTAATTGAGGGCATTCCTATGACTATCATGGGTATGTTGTAAGAAAGTCTCTACATATTTCAACAATATTGACCCTATAAACACAAGCACCATGACACATGAAAATAACCTAAGTTTAGGATCCTGATCTTGTTTTTTTTTTCACCTTGTTCAAACTATTAATTAATATTTAAGTTTTAAATCCTAATTTTTTATTTAGATTTGCAATTAGCTTATAAAATGAGGAAATAGGTTAGTGAAAGTGAAAATGCTCCCACACTTACCAATGACAATGTCCTTGTGGGGTAAACATAGACTGAATCACACTGCACATTTTCCACATTCCAATTACAATCATAAAATGTCATTGCATCCACTCCTCACCTAAACCTCACAGCATTATGCTAATTGAAGGGGGCACTACATACTCTACTTACATATCTTCTATTATTGCAGATCTATATTCTCAAGAACACACTTTTACATGGGAAAATAAGTCCAAACTTTCATCCCTCACAACCAATTTGCCCTTGTTACATACAACTTTTCATAATAAACTTATTTACATGTATGTCAATTGTATAAGTTTGGTAGAAGCCCATAAAGTGTTTCACCATGAGACTAGTGCAACATATAAATGACATGGGCATGCTTATAATGCAGTCACATTGTTTGCAATAAACATGTCTCCAATCTGAGATATGTTTGCATTTTCTAGCATACTTCCAGCCTGTGCCTAAATGGGAGCTTTGGATCAGGATATGGACATACATCAAAGCATAAAGGTAAGGCGAATTTCAATCAGATGTAGTTGCAAATTAAAATATACATTGTACCCACTATTTACAACAGGTGCAAGTTACTCAGAGGTTCAACCTTAAATTGATTAAGGTAACCAAATTGAGGAAAGTCTCTTTCTAACGTATAGAGAAAGAACAAACTTATTTGTGGCCATTTTATGCCCACCTTTGTCCTTTCGAACAGGGATTTTCTATAATTTGCAGCCACATCAATAATAATTATTGTGACTGAAGTTAAAGTTTTCTATTACAACCCACAACAAGATGGCAGCTGTCAAATTATTGTTAGACTCTAAGTGAAAGGTGTTTTATTCAGTGCCATTTTTTTTCTTCTTTCCTTTTGACTTAATGCGTTACATTTCTAATCTGACATTTTCTCTTTGTTACATTTTCGTCATTACCCATCTACTTTTGAGATCTCCATATACTATGTAACATGTCACACATGTATACATTAGCAGTTGCACTGATTTTGTGCGCAACAGAGTAGTCGATAGGCAGTTTGAGATCTGGATGATATGTTTGAAATTGTTTCTCCAAACCATTAACTTGACTGCCATCCTTTATGACTATCTAAAGACTGATATTGAGTTGGAAAAAAACTATTCACTGGCTGTTCAGATTGGTCACTGGCTTGGAAGGATGGAGTGTGCCGAGATTGACATCGGTGCCCAGTGACGGATGAAGTGGTTGCCCTATCTATATAGATGGGGATTGGGTGGTTGGTTCAGGATTCTGTGTACCCATTCAGGATTCCAACTAGTAGGAAGGATGAAGTGCTGGAGGAAGGCTGAAGTGGTTGGTTTAGTTTGGTCAGTGGCTATCAGTTGTATTGCATATAGAATAGAAGTGGCAATTTAGAGCCTTTGTATGTGGCTATGAAGATTGGTCACTAGCTCGAAAGTTTGAGGTGATGGAGGAAGGATTAGGATAGTAGAAGGTTGGATTTATTTATCAAGAATCTAGGACAATTTCTCTAATCATTGATACATATCATTGACATGAGTTGGGAGCATGATCCCTACAAATCCTGGCTTGGTTTTGCTTCTCTTTATCTAATTAATTAATTATTTTCTTTTGCTGCTATGTGCTTGTTCAAGTTTAGGGTTCTTGGCATTAGCTCTTGCTGCAAGGGAAATTGCAAGGGTGAGATCGCTGAAGACTAAGAGGAATTTGAAGGTGGAGGTTGCTATTCTGGCATCTAGTGAATCACTAATTGACGAACATTCTTCATATATAACATTTTCCATAGAGTTCAGACTTCCTCTAGTTATTGATAATATCATCCTTAAGTACTGAACATCACTAATTGACGAACATTCTTCATATATAACATTTTCCATAGAGTTCGGGCTTCCTCTAGTCATTGATAATATCATCTTTAAGCACTGAACATGTTTATTGTAATTGTGTTTTTCTCTATGAGTAATGTATGACTCTCTTTTTGTGACTGTTGTGCAATTTTAATGATTTTATTAAACTTTTTTGCTGTTGCTGTTAACTTTACTCATTTGTGTTGTATTTTGTAAACTTTCTCATATAAATATTGTTGTAGCTACTTTACAACTGTTATTTGTAAAAAAATAAAACCATTACATGAATTTGCCCCTAAAAGCTTTGAATCCTTCCATCGAATATAAAATTGTATGGAAGAAAAAAAACCATTACATGAATTTGCCCCTAAAAGCTTTGAATCCTTCCATCAAATATAAAATTGTATGGAACTCACTTGCTACAAACCAAACTTAACCAAGCTGTTCTTTCACTAATTTTCTTAGCCATTTTCAATTGAGAAAGGAGGAAACATTTTAAGGCATTCAATGTGGAAGTATACAATTTAAATTTTTCTTTCCAAACCATCTTAGGTGTATCCTTAGTATAATTTGTGAAACTTTTAAAGAAATCCATCTTAAGTTAGAAGCCACAGCACTCTGGAATTGAATTTTGTTCATGCTTACAGTATACAGACATGAATAGCCTAAGAATATCGTATTGAAGGTTACCATTATTTATGTTGGCTGCTATTATTAATTAGAATTTAGGTGGTATGGGCTTGAGGCATCCAATGCATATAAAATGTAGGCGTTAAAATTTATCCCAACTTAAACATTATTATGAATAAGGAGGACCACAACAGTGGTATATACAACAAATACTATTAATACGTTAGGGTTAGCCAGTAGAAGATATCAGTTAAATGCAAATAAAGATTAAATAGAGGAATGGAAATACACAGATATAATAACAACGAGAGAGAAGTTTTAACGTAGTTCACCCAAACTCAAGCTACATCCACCAAACAGAGAGTCCAATATTATTATCCAGTAAATCAAACTGATTACAACCAGCAATCCCTACAACTCAATACCGCTACAAATGCTACAATACAATATATCAAAACCCTAACCCTTAGCTGCTTTTATCAAGCTTTTTTGTCGATTACAAAAAATTAGGGTTTTCTTATGTCGGTCACAAAAATAGGATACATGGCTAGTGTACAGTACTTTCCTGATTAGTCGCCACCTACCAACAATCTCTCACTTGGAGACTGATTAGGCTCCACACCAAACAATCTCCCACTTGGAGACTGAGCCTGGACGACACCACCGTGCATACAGCTCCCACTGGAAATAAGCACCATGGACGAAACCACTGCGCATGCAGCTCCCACTAGAAATAAGCACCCTAGACGACACCGTTGCGCATGCAGTTCCCACTGGAAATAAGCACCCTGGATGACACCGATGCGCATGTAGCTCCCATTGGAAATAAGCACCCTGGATGACACCGCTGTGCATGCAGCTCCCACTGGAAATAAGCACCTTGGACTCTACTGTTTTGTTTTTATTGGTTTTAGTCTAGGAGACCAATCAAAGCTGAAGAGGAGCTTAGCTTCTCCCTTGTCACTACCTTTGTAAACATATCTACTGGATTTTCATCGATATGTATCTTTTTCAGCCTTAACTATCCATTATCCTACACTGACCGAGTAAAGTGATACCTCAACTTTATGTGTTTGGTCTTTGAATGCAAAGCATAATTCTTTGCAAGATGTATGGAACTCTGATTGTCTGTATACAAAAAATTGTTAGCCTGTTGTGTGCCCAATTCTTCCATGAAAGATTGCAACCATATCATCTCCTTGCTCATCTCTGTTGCAACGACATACTCTGCCTCTGTGGTGGATAAAGCAACCACCTTTTGCAACCATGAGATCCAACTCACTGATGTCCCACCTACAGTAAAGACATAACCTGTAGTACTTCGCTTGGTATCAATATCTCCTGCCAAATCTAAGTCTACATAACCTGCTAAATCAGCATTAGAGCCCCCAAAACATAAATGTCTATTGGATGTACCTCTCAAATATTTGAGAATCCATTTTACTGCATTCTAATGCTCCAATCCAGGATGACTCATATACTTACTTACAACTCCTATAGCATGTGCAATATCTGGTCTCGTGCATACCATGGCATACATTAAACTTCCTACAGCTGAAGCATATGGTACCTTGGACATTTTTTCTTCCTCCCCTTGTGTCTTTAGACATATTTCCTTAGTCAATTTCAAATGACTAGGCAAAGGTGTGCTGACAGTTTTTGCATTCTCCATGTGGAATCTCTGCAACACCTTTTCAACATAAACAGCCTGAGATAGAGTCAATTTTCTGTTCATCCTATCTCTACAAATTTTCATACAAAGGATTTGTTTTTCTGCCTCCAAATCCTTCATATCAAATGACTGTGCTAACTATTGTTTTAACTCTCTTATGTGATCCATGTTAGACCCAGCTACAAGCATGTCATCAACATATAAACATAAAATAATGTAGCTGTCATTATCCAACCTCTTAAAATAAACACAATGGTCAGAATTACACCTACTATAGCCTTGCTCAGCCATAAAGCTATCAAATTTCAAATACCATTGCCAAGGTGCTTGTTTTAGGCCATACAAACTCTTCTTCAATCTGCACACCTGTTTCTCCTTACCTTTGACCTCAAATCCTTGGGGCTGTTCCATATATATCTCCTCCTCCAAATCACCATGGAGAAAGGCAGTTTTCACATCTAGCTATTCCAAATGCAAATCTTCAGCAGCCACAATACTTAAAACAGTACAAATAGAAGTCATCTTGACAACCGGAGAAAATATCTCATCAAAATCAATGCCCTTTTTCTATGCAAATCCTTTTACAACTAACCTAGCCTTAAATATTTTCTTACCTCCATCTTCCTCTTTCAGCCAGTAAACCCATTTGTTTGGTAAAGCCTTTTTACCTGCGGGTAACTTACATAATTCCCAAGTCTAATTTTTCAGCAAGGAGTCCATTTCTTCTTTTATAGCATGCTCCCACTGAACCTATGTATCCACCTGTATAGCTTCATCATACCCTTCTGGTTCACCAGCATCTGTTAGCAAAATGGAATACAAAGAGGGAGAAAACCTTTCAGGAGGTCTACTTAGCCTTGTTGACCGTCTAACATTCACTGGAGTTTGTGGTATTTCTGGTTGTTATTGCGGAGCATGAGGAACCACTAGAACATCACTATTTAGAGTATCATCCAACACCACATAATCTTTTTCTTTCTTCTCATGCTGCTGCAACTGATCTTTGTACAACACCTTCTCATTGAATATAACATCCCTGCTTTTCACAATTTTCTAATTTTTAAAATCTCAAAGCCTATAACCAAATTCATCAATGTCATATCCAACAAAGGTACACCTTTTTGATTTTGCATCTAGCTTGGTTCTATTTTCAGAATCTATATGTGCAAAAGCTTCACAGCTGAAGGTTTTTAGAAAAGAATAACTCACCTTCTTACATGTCCATGCTTCCTTTGGGATACCACAGCCCAAAGGAACTGAAGGACCTTTGTTAATTAAATATATAGCAATGTTGACAGCCTCTACCCACATATTTAAGGGCAGCCCAGCATACAATCTCATGGTCCTTGCATGCTCCATTATTGTCCTATTCATGCGTTTAGCCACTCCATTTTCTTGTGGAGTCCCTGGAACCATTTTTTACCTATGAATTCCATTAAAGGAACAATAATCTTCAAATTCTTTACTGCAATACTCACCACCATTATCAGATCTAAGACATTTTAATCTTTTACTTGTCTCATTCTCAACCAAGCTTCTCCATTTTTTAAATGTTTCAAAAAAATTAGATTTCTACCTAAGGAAATAAATCTATACCTTCCTAGTTGCATCATCTATGAATGTAACATAATATCGAAAGCCACCAAGAGAAGATACCTGAGCCAGTCCCCATACATCGATATGCACAAGCTCCAACTTTTTATTTTTCCTTTGCTTTCCATCCTTGAGAAAACTGACTCTTTTTGTTTTCCATACACACAACTTTCACAGAAATCCATATTAATACATTTCAGACCTAGTAAAGCTTTCTTAGAATGAAGTACCTTCATACCTTTTTCACTCATATGCCCAAGTCTGTTATGCCACAGTGTTGTTTCAGAACCTGCAGCAACTTTTCCAGTCTCTTCCTGCAAACCTGCAGCAACTGTTCCTGAACCTTTTTTTTTTTCCTCTATAACATCTAAAGTAGAAGGAACGGTATGACATGTATTAAGATATAAGGTGCCTACTTTCACACCTTTTGCTACTACTAAGGCACCTTTTGAAACCTTCCAATTTCTATCAGTAAATGTAACAGTGCAACCTTGTTCAGTTAGCTGCCCTGCTGAAATTAAATTCCTACTGAGCCTTGGAACATGCCTTACCTCTTGTAGTAGCCAATGATTCCCATTCTGCAACTTAATCTTGATTCTTCTCTTTCCAACAATCTAACAGGGTTCGTTATCTCCCAAATAAACTAGCCCGAAATCCCCTTGGACATAATCAAGAAAATAACTTCTATGGGGCGTAGCATGAAATGAGGCCCCTAAGTCTAAAACCCATGAATCATCAACATTATCTAGGAAAAGAATCAAAGCATCATCTTCAGATTTATTACTTACCACATTTGCTTCCTTATTGCCTTCTTATTTATCTCCTTCTTTATTTTTCTGAGACCAGCAATCTTTCTTCAGATGACCTGGTTTTCCACAATACCAACAATCCTTCTGTCCTCTGGTTTGGGATCTTTTGTCCCTTGATTTTCCTCATGACTTCCCATGACCTCCAGAACTTTTTCCTCTCTCCTTTGATCTGCCCTTGCTTTTTGCATTCAAAACACTACTTGATGTGGATCCACCTGAGCTTTTCTTACGAATTTTCTCACTCAGAATAACACCAATAACATCATCAAATTTTAGGGTATTTGAACCAGAAACAGAGTTACTAACTGCCATTACCAAACTATCCCAACTTTCAGGCAATGAACATAATATCAAGAGAGCTCTAACTTCTTCATCAAATTTTATATTTAAAGAAGTCAATTGACTGATAATTGTATTAAATTTATTTAAATGACTGGTCACAAATCCACCTTCAACCATTTTTGAATTAAACAAACACTTCATGAGAAATACCTTATTTGAGGTTGAGGGTTTTTCATACAATTTTGCCAAAGCTTTCATTAGATCATTTGTTGTCTTCACTTTCGTTATATTGAATGCCACTGATGGTTCCAAGCACAACCAAATGGTTCTCAGTGCCTTTCTGTCAAGAAGATTCCAATCCTCATCAGACATTGTTGTCGGTTTCTTGGCTACTCCTTCCAACAGCATCCATAAATCCTTTTGATAGAGGTAATCCTCCATCTGCATCTTCCATAACTGATAGTTCTGCCCATTGAATTTATCGACCTTCAATTTACCCTCGTCTGCCATTGGTCTCACTCAACCGTGAGACCTTCCTACAGATGATAATCGAACACAACCCGCTCTAATACCACTTGTTAGGGTTAGCTGGCAGAAGATATCAATTAAATGCAAATAAAGATTAAACAGAGGAAGGGAAATACACAAATATAATAACGACGAGAGACAAGTTTTAACGTGGTTCACCCAAACTCGGGCTACATCCACCAAACAGAGAGTCCAATATTATTATCCAGTAAATCAAACCGATTACAACCAGCAACCCCTGCAACTCAATACCACTGCAAATGCTACAATACAATATATCAAAACCCTAACCCTTAGCCGCTTTTACTAAGCCTTTTTGTCAGTTACAAAAAATTAGGGTTTTCTTATGTCAATCACAAAAATAAGATTTTTTTATGTCGGCACTAAAAGAAAATTTCTCGGGGGCTACCGCCCTCGAACTCCGACGAGGATACATGGCTAGTGTACAGTACTTTCCTGATCAATCGCCACCTACCAACACAATAAACTTGTAATTAAGAAGACATAAATACACAACAATAACAACCGCCAAGCATGTGGATCTACAGAGCACATACAACCACTGCTAAGAGAAGCTAGTTCAAGAAAGAATATATGACTCTACATTACAAGTAATAACAAGAGCACATGGAATAGTAAATTTTATTATTTACAAGATACATATGCACTTTGTTTTGTTTATGTACAATTTTAAGTTAAGTTGAAGTACACTTTGTTCTGTTTATGCCAAGAATTAGGACAGCATCCTATTACTCAATTATATACCATCCAACATCCATAACCTACTGCTACATAAACAGACACGAATTTCTTAGTTCTTTTCTAAATAGGAAAGCAGCAAAGGACTAAGTACTTAATATCCAGTCTTGCTTTGGTATTGTAGCAAATACCAACTCTCATGCTGAAAAATGAAAAGAAATGCAAGAGCTTTACATTAAACAAGGCATGCACATTGGGGTGCACAATAAAAGTTCTCATACAATGGAATATGCATAAAATATGAATGATATTTATCAGATCAATAATTAGCTCTCTTTAAGAATCAAGTGAAAACGCCCCACAGTGCATTGGAAGAAATCCTCGCTAAGGCACGTCAAAGAACCCATCTAGTGCAAGATCCCTTACCTACAAGGACAAAACAAAATAAAATTGCCATACAATAATAGTAAAATCTCATGTGTTGCAATAAAGTTAAACAAAATGCCTCGAGAAATTCACCCCCAACTTCTATTGTCTATCAACACAAACATCTCACATCTATACTTGAATTGTTGGAATGCTCTCAAAATAGGGGCTTGACCATTTGGCAAGGTCCCTAACAGTCATCTCCATTCTCTCTATTTGTGATTCTTCACACACAATAGATTTTTAGTTGTTTTTAGTGATTTAAAGATTTTTGTTATTACTTCTGCGTAGTGTTGTGTGTGTACTTAATTGTTATTGCTACAGGTTGGTTGTTTGTTGTCTAGATTGAGTGTTTTTGATACACAAGACTACAATGTGTTTGGACATTATTCATTAGCGCATTTGCATTGTCATTTGTAAGTTGCGATGGCGTCTCTATTACAAGTGCTCCCTTAGATTTTCTGTAGATTCTATCTCACTCCAAGTTTCTGTTTATGTACACTTTCCAGATTTTGTTACTATATTCTCATTTTTTTTTCAAATACTCTTAGTTCAAAAGCAAAAACCACCGTGTTTCATCTAGGGAATGAACCTAATTTTAAATTAGGCAAAATATAATTTGATAGGTTTAAAACACTATAATTGCATATCAGAAAGCTGCAATTTCATATTTCAAATTCTATCTAAAAGATTTAGGAGGTTGAAATAAAGAAATTCAATTCCCCCTATTTCACTTTGATCAAGAAAAACATTCACATCTGAACAAAGGGAAATTTCTTGTGCACTCACCATTTTATTAAGTACCACATAAAGTTAAATTACACTATATCCAGCAGTGACATCTACCAATATCATTTTTCTAAGATAACAGAGAAAACAAATAAATCCAAACTCTTTTCCCACTTGGAATATCTGCCAATGGTGTCAACATGCATGTATCAGACTACGAAGGTCTGATAAAAAAGCAAACAAGAGACCTGGGAGAAAAGTCTATTGGATCAAAATAGGAAGAATATAAAATTTAAGCTCTTTACGATTTGAAAAAAGATATCAAGCCAGAATTAAAAATGCTGAAAATTGCCAACTTTGTTGTAAACATTAAGTTATCATCAGAGACGCAAGCCACACATCAATAGAGAAAGATTTCAAAAGTGAATGACACCCCATGTTTAGTAGGTGGATGGCACTCCAGGTGGATTGGAAAGGTCCGGTTTTACCCTGGAGTTTAGTTCCTAAATAATAGCCTTTACCATTTCACAGAAGCATAAAAGTTGACAGATTTGGTCTGGGGTCGTCCCACGGAGGTGACTACTGCGCCTGTTTTATTGGAGAGTGGTCCTATAGAAGCAATTAAACAGAGGAACTGAAAGACACTAACAACTTGCCTGAAAATACTGCGCAGCAGGCTATTCCTTACCAAAAAAATATTGGGCTACTGGTGGCAATGAAGGGCTAAAAATCTGCAGTGCCTACTCAATCATTTTAGGACACTTCTCTATTGTTTAGCAGCATTTAATTAGAGCAATTTTTATTACAAGTATTTCTGCTACAGATAAAAATCAAATTTGAACCCAAAATTTTCCAATATAGTCACCAGGACACTGGGTTTGTGAACTGACATGGGAAAAGGCACAGGTATGTTATGATATTGTTATTCCATTTAAAGATAGTCACCGGGTGATGGACACATCATTTTCGATATAGAGAACAGCATCATTTTCAAACTGGAGTACAGAAATACATGAATAAGTGTCTCCCTGTGCCACTCTATTACATTTAAGGAAAACAACCAGGAGATGTGTGTAGCCTTTAAGATCTGATACATCCTAAGCCCAAGTTTCCTGGTGGCTAGGGTGTGTTAATATTGGCATTGCAGAACAAATGCAATGAAATAGGAGCAATTGGATTGCTTACTGGGTAAGAGTTTTGATGGGTTGTGTCACTTGATCCAAAGAAGAATGCCTGTTAAATCTCCATCATATGGTGAAGTCAAGCAGAAGGCTAAAATGGGTTTTATTAATTCTTCCATTTGTATGAAACAAGATTAACAAATTTTCAATACAATTATCAAGGTACTTATAAAATTTCTGTACTGTGAAGTTTAGAAAACCTAAAATTTATGCCAAGCATTAGCCTTGAAAACCCTCTTTTGTGAACCACTAAGCCACAAGCTTTTCTAAATAAAATCTTGTTTGGAGCTAGGTGGTGAAGATGCATGATGCGGCTGCGCAATTATGGGTTTCAGTGTCCCCGAAATTTGAAATAAATCCACCTGTGGGTGTCGAAATTGGTCCTCAGAATTCTGAGAAAAAATGAAGTTCTCTGGAAGATATGGAAACCTGTGTGATTCAGAAGCCTTTCCGCATCAGAAATGTCTGCAATAAAAATAAAACCGCAATGAAAGATAGTGTTAATGTTAAAAATTGATACTGCGCAGAATAGTTTATTACGTGTCATTTCCCCGTGGCATGTGGCGCGGCCAACAGAAATGGATTTCCCGGCATCTCCACGAAAAACTGAACGGAGAAAAATTCCCGGCGTCATACATTTCCATCTGTTTTTGCCCCGTCAATGTTTTCAAAATCGCTTTCCGGAACGCCGAACTTTTCCGGCGTCAGAGGTTTCCAGCGTCCGACATTTCCAGCGGCTGAATATTTCCGGGAGCAAGAAGCTCCCACTATAAGGCTATCGGCTAAAAATGTAGAAGCGTGCACAAAGCTCATGAACTGTTTGACAAAATGCCTCGAAGAAATATGGTATCATGAAATGCAATGATTGCAGGATATACAAAATATCGACCTGTTGAAAAGGTTTTAAAAAGTTTCAAGCAAAAGCAATTGTAAAGTGTAAAACTAGACTCCACAACATTTGCCAGCATCCTCCCTGCGTATGTCAAAATGGGAGCGCTTTGGAACAGGGGAAGCTGAATTATAGTTGGAATTACTCTGGTAGACAAATGTGCAAATGAGGAAGCATAGGAAAGGCACGCGACTGTTTGACAGAATGCCTCAAATAAATGTCATCTCATGGAATGCATGATCGCGGGATTGCACAAAATGGATTTGTTGAAAGGGGTTTAGAAACTTTCAGGCAAATGCAATCGGCAGAGGTAAAGTCAAATTCTACAAGGTCTTGGTCAGCACCCTCCTTGTGTACACCCAAATGGGGACTTTCAAACAGGGCATGGTCATCCGTCAAAGCAGAACGGAAGGGGGATTTCGTTAGATATTATAGTTGGAAACGCCCTGGTAGACATGTATACAAAACGTGGAAGAATAGACAAGGTACGCGAACTGTTGACAAAATGCCTCAAACCAATGTCATCTTGTGGAATGCAACGATTGCAGGTTCTGCACAAAATGGATCTGCAAAAATATGCATTTAGACCAACTAGTAGGATGTTATGTGACCTTATTATGGCCTGTTTATCAGCAGCAGAGTTTCAATTATCTACAGGGCTAATACAAGTGTTACTATATTGGAAAAAAAAACATATATTGTTGACAAGAAATAATTCTAATAGTCTTCCCCTGAGTGACTTAAAAGACATTCTAGAGTATTATTGTTACAGACTGCATTCATACGTGACAAAGACATAACAATATCAGGTTAATGGTCTGGTGCTAGCATGTTTGTTAATGAACTCTATATACAATCTGTAATCTGATTGAACCATAGTAGCTCACTACTCGGAATTGGGATTGACTCAGGAAGTCAAGTATAAAATGAATTCAATTACTTTGGGAAACTAAAAATGCTTAAGCATTCATAAAAATAGAGAAACCATGTTGTATTTGTTATTTCATGACAAATAATTTGTATAGAGATAGGAAGTTAACAAAATAAGAGTATAAACAAAATGGATTGGTGAAAAAAAAAAGCTTTAGAATCTTTCAAGCAAATGCAATTGGCAGCCAGAATCCCATAACCTAACTCATGAAATTCATAATGAACAATTAACAAAATTTCAAAAAAAGAAACAAAATTATGGAAGGAACGGTTGCTCTTACAGAATGTTCCAGTCATGCAACCAAAAACCAAGTGTGTCTTCCCTCACCTTTCAGTGGCTATTTATAGAAAAATTCACCCCTTGTCTAGGCCATCATTTTCCAAATATATGTTGGAAAATTTGGAAGACTTTAGAGTCAAGTCTAAGCACATGGTGGAAGATTGGGTCAAGTCTTCTCAATTAATGTCTCTTTCCAATTTTTTTCCAATTTGTCATTAATTCTTGAGGAAAGAATTCTCCCATGTGATTCTTAAGAAGTTGCCTTGGGAGATGTTGTTTCTAAAAATGTACTTTTCTCTTATATTTTTTTATTTATTTTTATTTAAACTTCTTGCCACCTAAATAAAATTAAATTCTTGTGCAATGAGAGGAGGGAAAACTCATTTTATTTTAAATTAATTATTATATTTATTTTAAATTAAATATTATATTTATTTTAAACAGAGAAATAGAGAGCTATTAAGGCGTGACAAAGAATTAAAGAAGGGTTCATGGAGTGTAGAAGAAGACTATAAACTCATCCAAAACATGTATAAGCATGGCCCTGGTAATTGGAGTAAGCTTCCAAAAAGTTGCAGGTACTCTTGTTTAGATTTGTATTCATATAATATGTAATGTTTACTTAATTTATATTGCATTATCAGTTAAATAATCAATGCTAAATTTAGATTTCATCTACCAAAAAACAATAGTAAATAATAGTCCAATTTATTTTTAAAACCTATATTTGTATAGCATGCTAACCTTCTATAATATTGCAGGCTTATTGAGATGTGGGAAAAGTTGCAGGCTATGTTGGATCAACTATTTGCAACCTAATAGAAAGCGGGGGAAATTTTATGAAGAAGAAAAAACAATACTATTCTACCATGGCGAGCTTGGAAAGAAGTAATTTCAATTTTTTTTAATCTTCAATTTATTTTAATGTGGGAAATTGTTCTGACATAAATGTTTTGTTTAGGTGGTCAGATATGGTGAAGAAACTATCGGACGGATAGACAATGAAATAAAAAACCATTTAAATACCCATCTGAAGAAAAGATTCAAAGACACCATACCACACGTGCATTTTACTCCTGCATTACCTTTATACTTTGTTGCTCGATGCCCAAGCAAGAATAGGTAGAAACTTGTCGAACCTTACTCTTAGAAGAAATTATATCCTCGGCCTTAATTCGCTAAGCTCTCCATTCCAATCCAATGAGAGGGTAACAGGTTCCATGGTATCAAATTTTGTTGTTCACCAACAATCTAAACATCCACCATCATATACTACTAAAAGTTTAAATGAGCACTTTATCCAAGAAGATGATGTAATCCCATATTCAACAAATTTTAATGCTGAAATTCTTAATCAAAGTGGTAATAATTAATTGCTACCAACAGAACATGAATCCGATCCCCTCTACAATATGGTATCAAGTGCACACAATGGGTGTGATGAAGTACCAGAAGATATTCATCCTCCTCCTTTTCTATACACAAATGTCCATGTAGCATCAAGTTAAGAAGAGACTTGGAGTAAATTTACAGATTTGTCAAATGGTCACAAGGAAATAGTAAGAACTCCAACATCCACAGATTTCATGAATATGGGAGATGACAAAGATTACTGGAGACATATAAGTGATTTGATCTATGTGCATGCATATTGTTATGTATTTTGTAGTAATGTTTTTTTTAATTTTGGGAACATGAGTTGGTCAAATGATGTCCCTACATGGGAGAAATGTAGCACAAATGAACTTGCATGCCCAAATTTGTAAAACCAATTTATAATTTCTTTTAGGGACATTTATTTAACCTGATCAGGCATCATTTACTAACAAAGAAATTAGTATATGAGGTATAGTACATTTTGTGAAACAAATTTGGTCAGTATCTATATTATGCAATTAAAAATCCTGCACCAGAAAAATGTCCAAAAATATTAAAAAAATAAATTAGAGTAATTTGAGATTATATTAAATTTGTATGGCTGAATTATAAGAAAATGCTCTAAAGAGGTGAGGTCAAGGACAACTTCTCATAATATATTTTTTTGCTGGATACCCAAGGTGAAATTTGAATACTTTACTATGTCTACAAACCTACTATGTGATGTTCTTTCACTTGCATTTCATTATGCTTGAATAAACTCAACTGGGTGACCTGAAAAATTCTGCTATCTTGAGCAGACAGTTTTGTACAAAAAAAATAACCATATCTAGAACTTCATGGTGCAGTGTCTGAAGGAAATGAAAAAAAAAGTAGTGCTTATACTATACTTGAACAATTCCCAATATAAAATTACTGAACTGGAATTATCATATTCATACTCTGCTCAAGAAATGAGTGATCAGCACAATAGATAAATAACAATGTTTATTATATTCTAAATCTGCTACTCTGAAAATAGCGAATACAATTCGTAGTACTGTTCATTCCATGGTGATCAAACAACGATCAAAGTCTGAGAAATATAATTCTCTAGCAGTCTTTAAATAACTAAAAATAAAACCTAAATAAAGCTAAAAGGTGCAGTGCAGTTTAAAAAAAAAAAAAACTAAAACATAAAAAACCAAAGAATTAAAGCTAAAGCATTCAAGCAGAAAATAGTCTTCATCCTCCGTTGACCATGAACATCTTCAATCTCCCCCTGTATGATCAATGGGGATGAGTCCTAGCTAATTTCGTAAAGCAACAAAACTAGTTGTAGGTAGAGCTTTGGTAAAAATATCAGCAACTTGTTCAGATGTAGGGAAAAACTATAATTCCACTATCCCATCTTGAACCAAATCTCGTATGAAGTGATGTCTGATCTCAATGTGTTTCGATGTAGCATGAAACACGTGATTTTTGGTCATTGCAATGGTACTGTTGTTATCAATGTAAATAGTGGTTGGATGTTCCTAAACCAAGTGAAAATCTTCCAAAATTCTTCGAATTCATAAGGCTTAACAACTAGCTACTACTGCTGCAATATACTCTGCTTCTGCAAAAGAGAGAGCCACAGTTGCCTACTTTTTACTACTCCATGAGACAACTCCAGAACCAAGTGAGAAAATATAACTAGATGTTGATTTTCTATCATCCACTGAACCAACCCAATCAGAATCTATGTAACCAACTAGCTCAAACTTATGTGTGGGAGAATAATGAATGCCAAAATTTTGTGTACCACTCACATACCTTAAGATTCTTTTTGCAGCACGCCAATGAAACTCATGTGGATCCTGTATGGACCAAGCGATAAGGCTAACAGCATACATAATATCAAGTCTCATTGTGGTGAGGTACATGAGGCTCCCTACCAAACTTCTGTATAAAGTAGCATCCACTTTGAAACTTGCATCTTCCTTGGTTAATTTTTCACCAAGGGCTACAAGGGTTGCAACTGCTGTGCATGACATCATTCTAAACTGTTTTAGTAAATCAGCCACATACTTGGTTTGAGAAATGGATATACTTTCAAGTTGTTGTTGCTCCTCCACTCCAAGAAAACAATGCATGAGTCCCAAATCTGACATCTCAAATTCTTGTTTCATTTTTGCTTGAAATTTCTCCATGAGAGATGGGCTATTTCATGTATAAATGAGATCATCAACATAAAGGTAAACAATGAGAATATGATTACCAAGATGCTAGATATAGAGGGTTAGCTCTGAGGGGCTTTGGATTAATCCTTTCTTCAAGAAATAATTGTCAATCCTTGCATACCAGGCATGAGGTGCTTGCTTAAACCCATAGAGAGCCTTTTTTAACTTGTAGACCAAATGTTCTTTTCCTGGAATTTCATAACCAATAGGTTGTACCACATAGACTTCCTCATCGATATAACCATTGAGGAAAGCTGACTTTACATCCATCTGATAGACTAGCCACTTGTGTTGTGCAACAATAGCCAATATAATCTTGACTATATCAAATCATGCAACTAGAGTAAAAGTCTCTAAATAATATACTCCAGGCATTTGTGCAAATCCCTTGGCAACCAATCTTGCCTTGTGTCTATTGACAGAACCATCAACATGATATTTCACCTTATAAATCCATTTGACACCAATCACCTATTTGTCTATAGGAAGTTGCACTAATTCCAATGTATTATTTTTATCAATTGCTTGCATCTCTTCATTCATAGCAGCAATCCATACGTTTTCTTTCACAGCTTCTTCATACACAAAAGGTTCAACTTGAATGGAACCAAACAAAGCAAAATTGGCAACTAGATTCATGTTAGAACTCTTTTGATAAATTTCATTTAAACTTCGTACCTTTCGTGAAGAACTTGGACTTGATTGTGGACTGAAACTATCACTTGAAGAGGAACTTGGAAAACTTGGTGAACTAGGTGAACTGGGTGAACTGGGGCTTGAACTTCTACTTGAGCTTGTGAGGAGAGGAGGAACTTGATCATCTTCAATACCCATGATTAATGGTGTAGTTTGTTGAACTCCTTTTTATTATTTACATACTCCCCTTCATCAAAAACCACATCCCGACTAATAATCCATTGCTTGGTGTCAGGGTTATAGAATTTATATCCTTTTGTGGAATCTAAATAGCCTACAAAGATACAAAGTTGGGATTTTGCATCCAACTTCTTCCGCTTCTAAATAAGAACATGAACATATGTGGGGCAACCAAATACATGAAAGTGAGTTATTGAGGGCTTGTGGCCACTCCAGTATTCCTTTGGAGTAATATTATGGAGTAATTTTGTTGGGCTTTGATTCAAAATATAAAGTGTGGTTGCTATTGTGACTCCTCAATAGCAATTAGGAAGGTTTTTGGACTGCAACATACTTTGTGCCATCTCCATAATGGTACCGTTCTTCCTTTCTGTAATACCATTTTGCTGAGGAGTATAAGTTGTGAGCTGTCTCTGCATACCATGAGTGTTACAAAAATTAGCAAACTCTTTAGAAGTGAATTCTCTCCCTCTATTTGTTCTGAGTATTTTTAGAGAATACTCACTTTCTGTTTCTACCATAGCCTTAAAATGCTTGAAGCATTCAAATGCCTCAGATTTCTGCTTAAGAAAATAAACCCATGTGTGGCATAGAAATTATCAATAAATGTCAAAGAATAAATATTCTTACCCAAAGATTCCTCTTTCATGTCACCACAAATGTCACTATGCACAAGCTCTAGAGGAGATTTTTCCATCCATTATTTGTTCACCGGAAAACTATCTCGATGTTGCTTGCCAAGTGCACAACCTGAACAAACTTCTTCTTTTGCCTAAATTGCAGGAAGTCCTCTCACCATATCCTTCTTATGAAGCAAACTTAATCCTTGAAAATTCAAATGATCATACCCTTGGTGCCATAACCAAGAATCATATGTGGTTTCCTTGAGGGCATGCTTATTAGCGAACACCAATGTGAGAGGAAATAATTTATTCTCTGTCATACAAGACTTTGCTACAAGATGGTGGTTAGCTGATTTATCAAATATTTTGCAGCAATTATCCTCAAACACAACCTTAAATTTTTTTGCTACAAGCTGCCCAATACTTAAAAGATTATGCTATAATTTGGGCACATGCAAAGTGTCATGAATAAAAGTAGTTTCTCCTTGCTTAGTTTTCACTGCAAGGGTACGTTTTCCCATTACATCAACCTCTTTATCATCACCAAATTTTACTTGACTTCTCATAGATTCATCTAATTTAACAAAGAGATCAGATTTATCTATCATATGGTTGGAGCAACCGCTATCTAGGAACCACACATCCTTTTGAGGTTCTTTTGCCAAATTGCAAGTAAAAAATGTGAGTGCTTTGCACTTCAAAAGTCTTTTCAGTATAGTTGGCTCTTGACTTATTCAAATCAGATTTTTTCTTCTTACATTCAGATTCATAGTGTCTATACCTTTCACAATATCTACACTGGATGCTTCTCCAATCCATAGAACTTCTTCCTCTTCCTCTTCCTTGATTATTGCTTCTTCCTCTTCCTCTACCACATCCTCTACTATTAGAAGGATCCCCTAAGATTTATTTGATGGAGAAAAAGGTGTTGTATATTTTTCTTCAATTCTTACTATAGACTGGAAAGCCTATACTAAACTCTCTGTAGAATGCTGCATACAATCCTCATGAGATTGCAAAGAACCTATCAACTCTACAACTTTGAATGTGGTTGGATCTTTACTTTCTTCAATGGCTATGATCATTGGATCAAATTTTGGAGGAAGGGATCTCAATATCTTTTCTACAATTTTTTGCTCTGTGATAGTTTCCACTTGAGTTTTAAGATGGTTCACAATACTTTGAGCTCTAGTGATAAACTCTTGAATAGACTCAGCTTCTTTCATCCTTCGATTTTCAAAATCTCTTTGAAGGGTTTGAGTCTTACCAATCTTACTTTGTCAAATCCTTGGTATGCAGTTTGTAGGGCCTCCCATGCATCCTTTGACTTTGTCATACTAGCTATACGGGGAAAAATTGACATAGCCAATGCAGATTGGATGGCGAATAGAGCTTGTTTGTCCTTCTTTTTGTCTTCTTTCAAGGGATTTCGTTGATTTGGTATTAAAGCATTCAAGGCACTCTGGTCTGCAAGTTCTCTGCATCCCAATTCTACTAATTCCCAAAGATCTTGGGATAATAGTAGGGTCTTCATCTTTATACTCCAGTGTTCGTAGTTGTCTCTAGTAAACAGTGGAAGCTGGAATAGAAAATTGCCACCATTTGCCATTTTGATAATGCTTGGAGAGAACTGTTAACCTACAACTACCTATAAAAAAAAATTCTGCAACAGGCTCTGATACCAATTGAATGAAATGAAAAAAAAATAGCACTTATACTATACTTGAACAATTCCCAATATAAAATTACTGAACTAGAATTATCATATTCATACTCTACTCAAGAAATGAGTGATCATCACAATAGATAAATAAAAATGTTTATTATATTCTAAATCTGCTGCTTTGAAAATAGTGAATACAATTCGTAGTATTGTTCATTACATGTTGATCAAATAGTGATCAAAGTCTAAGAAATAGAATTCTCCAGCAGTCTTTAAATAACTAAAAACAAACCCTAAATAAAGCTAAAACCTGCGATGTAGTTTTAAAACAAAAAAAAACTAAAACATAAAAAACCAAAGAATTAAAGCTAAAGCATTAAAGCAAAAAATAGTCTTCATCCTCCATTGAGCATGCGAATCTTCATTGTCAGCATATTATATCAGATCATCTATCCTAGGCAATCAACAATAGGAAATCAACCTCCTTTTGGACAGATTTATGGAATGGTGATCCTCCTATCTACAGTGATCTGAGGCTCCATGAAAGCATGCAAATCCTTTCTCAATGCTGGGGATCTTAGGTCATTGACTATCTATCCCCCTCCTTGGATGCTTCGGGTGACTGGTCTTGGAAAGATCTTGAATCTACTCCCTTGCCTCATGAATAAAAGATGATTCTTCAAATAAACTTTGGCTCAAAGGAAAGTATTCATCAACTCAAAGAAGGATAAAATTTTATGGACATGAGAAAAATCAGGAACTTACTCGGTTAGGCTGGGTTTCAAAATACAAATTGCCACAAAGAACAAAGGCGATTGGCCTTCAGAATTTTGTTGGAGTCAATGGTGCTTGCCCAAAGCCAGGTTGTTTTCTTGGACTGCCCTCCACAAAAGAATTCTCACTGGTGTTAGATTGAAGATTATTGACATCTTAGGTCCTTCAAGATGCATCCTATGCAAGAGGGAGGATAAGGATGTAAACCACCTCCTTTAGAACTGTGAATTTTCTTGAAAATGTTGGACATGGTTAATCAATTCTAGATGGAGCTGCACTATGCCCTAAGATATTCTAGACTCTTTCGTGGCTGGCCAAAGCTGTAGAACTCCTTGTGGGAAGGTGTCTAGATTGTTGCACCATCTCTGGTCATTTGACATATATGATGGGAACACAACAACATAATTCTTGGAGACCATGAATCTTCAGCGGACGAGGTCATAAAGAAAATTGAGTTGGGCATATGTGAGGTAGTAATGGATAAACAAAAAGTGTTTAGAGCTCTCTCCAAGCCTTTCATCTACTCATAGCTACTCATAGCTATAGCTCGGGTAGGCTATATGCCTCGAAGATGGCCAAACTTGCCATAATTAAATGGTTCTCACTTCCTTCTGGCCAACTCAAACTAAATTATGATAGAGCTACCAAAGGTAACATCGGGATATTTGGCATAGGGTGTATCATCAGAATCACGGAAGGTAAGTTGATATGGGATCTATAAAAAAATCTTCCTAATGGGTCTAATAACAAGACAATTTCAAGCTCTTCTAGTTGGTCTTGGGCTCTATAAAGAGAAGAACTTGATGACCATTGACATAGAAGGTGACTCATTAATATGTGTCAATGCAATTTCCAATCGAATGGTTCCCAATTGGAAACTTCACAACTTTGTTGAGGTGATATGGGAGATTTTGGAGGACATGAGAGACTACCAGTTATCCAACTAGTTTCGAGAGGCCAACTAGTTTCGAGAGGCCAACTCTATGGCGGACCAACTGGCAAATTTCACATGTGTGCAGGAAGAACAGGTAATTGTATCTATTGATCTACATGCCTTAGGTGTTTTGATTGAGTGTTGAGAGGAATTGGAACCTTCCATCTATAGGAGGACATCTTGAGGGCAATATCTTGTAGCTGATGACAGACATAAGAAAGGACATCTATTGCTTATCCGCAATTACAAATAGAGTGATGCCGATTCTTTGGCACATCACAATGGCTCACATCATAGTGCCATTGGTGACCCATACATGTTCTTGGCCTTCTCTGAAATATGTGTCATCCATTGTTTTAGTGTTGGATCACTGGTTTCTTGATCCACAAACCTCATGAAGTCTACCACTGCTTTATCACCCAATACCTACCTATTTTTTTCTTCGGTATTTTCTCCTCCTCCTTCGCTTTCCACATTTGCCATCTACCATTCTAACCCCCAAATAAATAAATCGCATTAGTGACATAACTTGGCATAAAATTATACCGTTTGTTGATGTCTCAATGTATCAACACTCTCCTCAAGATAGGCATAAAATAAATGGAAACTGACATGGCTATACAAATTTCACAATTATAATATATAATGACATGGATATATAAATTTCACCATTATAATATATAATGACATGGATATACAAATTTCACCATTATAATATATAAGAGAGAGGTCAATGAGACCTTGAACATTCCATGAAAGAAACTTCATGGAAGAACCTCCACCATGGCATCAAAATCTAGCTCTTCCATGGAGGAATAGCGATTTTGCAACAATTTTGATGAGATTATTCCAATCTGAGAGGGAGGAGATGCATGTTTGCATTTCTCATGCACATATTCTCCCTCCTCAAGAGGTCGAGAGGGGCTGCAAGAGAGCTTGAGAGAACCCAACACAAGAGGAGACTCAAAAGGCTAATTGATCATACTTGATATAGGTTGGGGCATAGCTGCCATCTTGGTTTAAGCTGAAGTAGTAGGAGAAACCTTATAGGTTTCCTTCCCCTTTGCAGAAGGGTTTGAAACATCTTTTACCAGCACAAGGGTTTTGGAAACTGCCCCGGAGCCATTGGGCTTCTTTTTTCAGTCAGAAACCATTGAGTATTTTTCATCTAGTTTAGCAGTAGCTCCATCCACTGGGCGGGGCTTCTCAGCTTTCTGTGGTGGAGATGGACTAGGGGGAATTGCAAGAGGACAATCCTTGATCTTGTGTTCAATGGACTGACACTGATAGCAAGTATTGGGTAGATTGAAATAGGTGACCTTTTGGGTGTGACGCAAGGAGCCAATTTAAATATTAATGGACTCTTTCAAATCTTGTAAAAGGTCCACTTCAACACAGACTTGCTTTTAAGGGTGAGATTGAAAGAACCTATCAGGGTTGACATAAATAACTCTTCCCAAGGAGGAAGTAATTGCTTGTAAAAAGTGTAATCAAGGCAAGGGAAAACCAGGGACTCAACCTAAACTGGCACTCGCTACTTGGTGTCATCTGAGATAGCAAAGTCCTGGGTCTAGGACTAGAAAACCAGCAAAGAGGACTGGACATACCAAGGACCATGATTCAGGATTGCCTAGACATGGCTAACTTCTGCAAAGCGTAAAAGAAAAAAGCCTTTTGTCAAGTTTTGGACCATGTCAAGGTAGACCCCATGGGGGACCCAGGCCTTTTGAACCCAATCTTTAAGCACACTTTCAGGGGGAGTCCTCCCAACAAAATAACCAACAAGAGTATGTTGTTATAACTAGTGACATGCATAATCAAAATCCTGTGTGGGTAAAACCACATCTGTAGGAGAATCAGAAGACTTACCTCATGGAGGACTTTCAGAACAAATTTCTAAGGATGCTTGTTCTAGGGAGGAGCCATTGAGTAGAGCCATCGAACCATCAACTCTAGCAAGAACTGTTGCGTTAGAGCCGATTGGAGGCATTATAAACCCCTAAAAATGTAGTAAATGCGGTCATCCTCATAGATGCAGTAAAAAATCTTGTGCCAATGGCATGGTATGATGCAAGGGAAACCAAGTAGAAACTAAAACACAAGAAACCCTTGCTGCCCTTTCTGTGGGCAAGCTGAATCATTCCAGCATCTCTTTTGGCACTACACCAGAGCACAACAATTGTGGAATTAGATCCACGACTTCTTTTGGCCATTTTGGCCAGAGTGTTTTTCCTGGGATATGGCTCTATTGGGAGACTCTCCCAAGATTCCAACAAAGTATACCCAGATTTGGCACACTTTCAAGGTGGAAATCCTCTTCACTTTATGGAAAGATAGAAATTCATGCATCTTTTCTCACAGCAAAATGGATACTGTTGTTTCTTTATATTCTAAAGCTATTATTTGTTCTAATGTTCTTATCTAGATTCAAGTGCAATCTAACAAGGTTGTGCTTGAAGTTTCTCACCTTCAGGAGCTATTGGACCACTGGGGCAATGCCCCTTGCACTGTGTCTGGTGTGACCCCCTCTCCCACTTTTTCCAGGGGTTGATTTCTTTCACGAGGACGGCAGAGAAGTGGCTCTGCTAGGGACTCTCACCCCCGCTCTCAACCTCCTTCTTGTTGCGGCTCTCACCCCCACCAGCGATGATTAGCCTCTCCCCCTCTGGGGGCTACACTGGGGTGGCCTTTTGGTGTAGCTCGAGGGGGAGGAAGCAGAGATTCAAGGTGGGCTTCTGGTGGTTCCATTCCTGGTGGCGGTTATGGTTGGCCCACGGGTGATTCTTAATGGGTCCCATGTTTAGATCTGGCAATTTCACCTCAATGTGAAGATAATGATATAGGAAAAGAGAAGGATGACAATGGTTGGGCTCCTCCTGACGTCATCCTGGACCCCGCTGCTATATGGGGCAACCCAGATGATAAGGATCCTCCATCTGCTTGCATGGCTCTAGCCGCATAATGGCCTTTTGTATACTATTTTTTGTCGTGTTTTTTTAGTCCAGGCCTTAGGCCATGACATTATAACTTTCTAGGCCATGTCCATGTGACTTGCGGGTGTGCATTTTTACCACCCATCCTTTTTTTGTGAATATGTGTAATCTATTTTCTCATTAATATAGATATTGGCACCTATTCATAAAAAAAAACATACTTCCCACAAGAAATTTAAATTAGAACAGATGTTGGATTATGGAGGTAGCATGTAGAAATAGAAAAAATGTGATGAGAAAATTATCTTAAGAAATAGAATTTATGATTTCTTATTATTTTGTAATAGGTTTATTTTTAGATGTCGCATAATTTGACATGTTTGCAGGGCATGGCTAAAAAACATATACAAGTATGCAGACAAGGCGATTGAGGTGCAGAACTTTAAGAAACTTGGGATGATCATGATGGGCATGGATGAGAGAGAAGAGACCACTCTTCATCTCTTGAATGATTTTATGGAGTTCAAGGATCAGTCTTAGTTTATGGAGTATTTGAGAAAGAGCTATTGCGATGGAGATGGATGTATTGGTGAGTCAACGGTTTAGAAATTTTATTTGATTGTCAATATTGTTAATCTGATGAGGTTACTTCATTTAAATTGTCATTGATTGATGTTGTCTTTCAATTTTGCAGCCATGTAGGTGAAAAATTTTAGACAATTCTGACAGGCAAACCAAGATACAAATGCATCCATCAAGTCTTACCACTGCAACCTAAAAATTTGATACGTATGTGATCAACAAAAAAATGTACAAAGCAAATGGACCATTTATATTATACGGCCTTGTGTATAGAATGGAGTTTTTCTATAGGAAAAAGAAAAAGATGGAGAATTTTGGTTTTCTGACAAATTATAAGGAGCAAAAAATAAAAACTAGAATGGAGAGGGCGACGGTAATTCTTGATAGTGATTGCATTGCAAATGTCACTCATCCTCATTGGTATTAGTTGAAAAGTCAAAGTTCCTGCAACTGGTACTTGGTTAAGAGATATGGATTACACCTTCATATTTGTGTTTTTTGCTAGAGTATGAAGGGAAACACATGCAAGCATGTCTTTATGGTTGTAGACAAAAGTACAAGGTTATTTGATGATGTAGGAGTGGTGCCAGGTAAGTGAATTTCTTTTGCAATTATCTAAATTTATGCATGACAAGAATTTTTATTTAATTCTTTACCCTAATGCAAATTTCACATATGTTTCAATGTACATGATGCATGTATTCCCATTGATACATGGGCATTTCTAAATGACACTTTTGTGTTTGGGGGATGAAGTAAAAAGATTTGATGATGTCATACCTAAATGACTTGTCAAATACTGATGATAGTGTTGTACGTCTAGAATCAATGGGAATTTGGAATGAAGCAAATGAAAAATTCAAGACATTGTGCTTAGACTGCCATAGTCTATTGAAGATGAACAATATTATGCACATTTTATGGATAGGTTTGTTCAACAATCCAATATATTACCATTTGATTTCATTCCAAATTTTGATCTAGTGGAAACTAACACTATATGCCTGTGACCATGGTTTAGTGCAAGTAGGGATCATGTTCATCCTATTGGACATCACAAGCAAGCTATCAAACAATAGTAGGAGAACCCAGTGCTATCTAATATGGGTGAGTGTGCAAATAAAAAAAGAATATTTTTCGTTAGAGGCATGTTATATTTTCTCCATATTTTGAATTCTAGCATTTTTTTTTTGTGATAGTAACATCTAAATCCCCCAACAACTCCTCATCGACATTTTTATTTTACAATTTCTATGGGCCCTCAAGGTATGGTTATGAGATAACAACTGTAGATAGTGTAGACACCTAAAATTAACCACTTTATCCCAATCAAGTCTTAATTCCCTAAATTGATCATTTATCTCCAAATCAACCATTTTTCCTCTAAAAATGATCAATTGTCCTCTTATTACCCTAAACTATCCTAATTATCCTTGAATTATCCTAATTATCCTAATCATGGTCAATTATTCCCTTATTTATCATATTTTCCTAATTGGCCTAATTATCAAGACCTAAGCCTATCATTATCCCTCATTAGCACTATTTATCCCTAATCATAATCATTTTCCCTAAGTCCTAACCCATTTCCTTGCCTAAATAACTTATATTCTCTTTCCCACGTGATTTCATTAATTAAATCCCCCTTTCTCTCTCATAAATAAATAAAAGAAATTAAAGTTCTTTCATTTTCCAACCTAACTAATTCCTAACCATCTCCCAAAACTACCAAAAATCAAATAATAAATCCTTTTATCCTTCACCCTTGATCTCATAACCGCTCAAAGAACTTAATCCTAGTCATTCATATCTCCTCGAATCCTCACCATTGATTTTCTTCTTCAAAATATCCTTGCACACATCCCAATCATAGGCTTTCAACCTACTTCAATTATCCCACCTTTGCATAGACCAACATTGAAGCCTCTTTGCAACAATTTAGTAATCTTCCCAAGTTTCATTATCCAAGTCACCATTTTTCATACCAAAGCTAACAAGTCCAAATTTTCATCTTCGATTATCATTACATACAAAATACCTTGCAATCCTTCATCATGCAAAATAGGGATCCTTGTTTTGAAAACTTTATCATACAAAGAGGAACATCTAATACTACATCCATTAATGAAGGTAATGTGAAACCAAAATTTACTATTACAGCAGGTCCCCTACCTAAAGATCCTTTTGTTGATGATGATAATGAGAGTTTGGTGTACTATCCTAATGATGATGATAGTTTTGTGGATCATGATGAATATCTCGATAACAATAGCTTTGATGATGAGAAGATTGATTACAAGCTTTCCACATTCATAAAAGAGCCTTACATTCAAAAGCCTAAAGCTAGCTACCATGCCGATTCCAAACCTTTACCTAGTGAAATTGTCATAGATAAAGGTTTGGAATTACAATGAAAATATTAATATTTAATAATAAATCATTGCATGAGTGTGTTAATAAAAACTCTTACCTTTTACCTTAACTTTGATAGCCATTTACAATGAAAATATTAATATTTAATAATAAATCATCGCATGAGTGTGTTAACAAGAACTCTTACCTTTTACCTTAACTTTGATAGCCATTTACAATGAAAATATTAATATTTAATAATAAATCATTCTTCCCCATTTCAAAGTGAAACAAAAAGATTCAAGAAATGTTTTAGAAAGGTTCGAGAAATTTTTTAGAAAATCCTATATTTTAAATGAAAGAAAAGGATGTGTAATTGTTTTTGGTAGTGTTAGAAATAATTTTGGTTTCAGCCTTAATTAATTTATAAAATAATAAAATGTAGTTGTGTAATATTCAATAAAAAGTTTAAGTTTAAAGGCTAACCAATTTTTAAAAAAGGATAGTCAAGATAAAAATATTTTTATTTGTTAAGTTGAGGTATTTTTTTATTTATTAAGTATAGTTTAAATTTTGATGCACACAAAGTTGAGAGAAGATATATACCTTAAATAATTAAATAATTAATTAAACCAAAAATATGGAAAAACACAAATAAAATAGTTCTAGCTTAAAATAAGTAAATAAAAATAGTTTGGAATTGATATCTCTAATGTATTTAAGATATCTAATAATGGTGTGAGCATGTTAACAAAAACATTTAAAGAGTGGATATATAAAAATTATTAAAGTATAAAATAGTTTTAAATAAACTAGCATATCTATCTTTAGAAAAATCTATTAAAAGAACCTAGAGATATCATTTTGGAGGAATAAATTAGTGAGTAATATTTTTCAAATAATGATTTATTTAAACTTTTATTAAGAGCTAAAATGTCATTAGTAAAAAATAAATAAATTAATAATATTTTAATTTTATTTCATGAGTTGTTTGAATATCATTTTTAATATCTATCCTACACAATGTTTACTTCACAAGTTGCATGTAAATTATGTGAGGTCCATATTGGAAGAACAATGTTTACTTTATTTTTATTTACTTAAAAGTTATTTTTAGAATTATTTAATTTTGTTTAATTTATTTTTAGAATAGATAGGGCCCTTGACACTATCTCTTATTTTGAGATATCTAACTAGTTTATCTTAATTTTCATCTATTCAAAGTACAACAAAAAGGTTCAAGAATTTTTTTAGAAAATCATATATATTAAATGAAAGAAAAGGGTGTGTAATTCTTTTGGTAGTGTTAGAAATAATTTTAGTTTTTATCTTAATTAATTTTTTTTTAAAAAGTAGTTGTGTAATAATCAATAAAAGTTTAAGTTTAAAGGCTAACCAATTTTTTAAAAAGTTGATAGTCAAGATAAAAATATTTTTATTTGTTAATTTGAATTTTTTTTTTAATTTCTTAAGTATAGTTTAAATTTTAATGCACACAAAATTGAGAGAAGATATATACATAAGTAATTAAATAATTAAGTAAATGAAAAATATGGAAGAACACAAATAAAATAGTTCTAACTTAAAATAAGTAAATAAAAATAGCTTCAAATTGATAT
Source organism: Cunninghamia lanceolata (assembly GCA_027924645.1). Classification (NCBI taxonomy): domain Eukaryota; kingdom Viridiplantae; phylum Streptophyta; class Pinopsida; order Cupressales; family Cupressaceae; genus Cunninghamia; species Cunninghamia lanceolata. The sequence goes on along the minus strand of BSBN01000169.1, from coordinate 13,283,722 downwards.
CTTTGGTGTATTTAATATATTTTATATCTCTAGTGTATTTAATATATCTAAATTTAATAGAAAAAAGAGGTAGGCCACCCATAGCATTACTGAATAGGGTTATAGTTCTTCAATCCGTAAAACTAGCATTATATAGTAATATGTATATCTATTCTCAATAATAATTTTAATATAGGTGCCTCCACAATGATATCTCTAGCATCTTTTAGATAGATGTATTTAAGATATCTATACAACTATATATATATATTATATTAAATAAGATATGGTATGGATTTTTACATGGCAGCAAATAATGGAGTGAGGGTGTTAACAAAAACTCTTAAAGAGTGGATATATAAAAATAATAAAAAGTATAAAATAGCTTTAAATAAACTAGCATTCCTATCTTTAGAAAAATCTATGTAAAAGAGCACAATTATATCATTCTGGAGGAATAAATTAGTGACTAGTATTTATCAAATAATTATTTAATTTAACTTTTTATTAAGAGCTAAAATCTCATTAGTAAAAAATAAATAAATTATTAATATTTAATTTTTATTTCATGAGTTGTTTGAATATCATTTTTAATATCTATCCTACACAGTGTTTACTTCACAAGTTGCATGCAAATTATGGGAGGTCCATATTGGAAGAACAACATTTACTTTATTTTTATTTACCTAAAAGTTATTTTTAGAATTATTTAATTTTGTTTAATTATTTTTAGGAAGAATAATGCATGGGACCTAACTTTGCATAACATTATACCATTTGTTTATGTCTCAATGTATTAACACTCTCCTCAAGCTAGGCACATAATAAATGGAAAATGACATGGCTATACAAATTTTACCATTATAATATATAATAAATATATGGTACTTATAAATAAATATTAAAATGTATCTAAAAGATGTAGAGAGATACTATGTTCAAAGTGCCTTTATTATATTTTATACTAGATAGATAGGCACCTTGAGACTATCTCTTATTGTTTTCTAAGTTAGACATATTTTGAGATATCTGACTAGTTTATCTTAATTTTTGTTTGTTTTAATTTTTTTTATTAGTGAATTGGGCTAGAGGGAGCCACATCCCATTAAAAGAGAAAACCAAAAAATAACTAAGTCTACCATATATTACTGTAAGAGTTTATACAAAACTAATATATTTAACTAGGCTAGAGTTCACTGTAAATGCTAGATAACCACAACTATGCTATGTTATATACATGAAAAGATAAAACATCAAACATCAAACCCTACCATCACCATCCAACTCCTCCTCACCCAATCTCTCAGAGGCCAGCTCCACCTCCATCGACTAGTTAGTGCCACCTGAATCTACCAACCTTGCCACTACCATCAAAAAACCCAGACCCCACTGAGCTTCATTCCTATGTGCCTCCTCGCTCTCCCCCACCACAACAATAACAAGAGGAGCCCATGGACCACTGTAGGAAGATAAAATTGTTGGCTAGATCCCATTTGTTTTAGGAAATCCAAGGCTTAGAATCATTGTCTGCAAGATTTTATCTTACCCCACTCTCCACTCTGCCCTAATCATAGACCTGGCCATTTCTCCCAAACAATCCTTGGATTCACCTAAGTATAACATGAATTCTGAAAACATAGAGGAAATCTCAGAATTGACTCAATATTTCTTATGCAAATTCATCAAGAAGTTTCCAATAACCATACCCACACCATGCAGTGCCACCAAGGAAGACACTTTGAAAATTCTCCTCAATCTCTTATAAGTGATGTCACCATAGAATGCCATTTGCCTCTTCCAGATTTGCAACCACGCTATCAGCTCCATCACAACAAAATGCTTCAAAAACTCCTAGCCATGCCATTTAACAAGACCTTCCCTATCAATCATACTGAAGAAGCCCACACTGAACCATAATTCCACTTATCAAATATCACACAAGCCATCATACCCCTCTACCACTGCCATCTCTACCCTTCACAAGAAATGAATCAAGAAATAATTTAAGCTTGTGGGAGCCTTCCACATGAAAAATTACTCATACCAATCAATTCTCATCACCTGCCACCTTGTGCTAACTCCTTTTGAAGTTTGAGTCACTTTCCACCTCACCATAGTCTTTACCAATTCAATTATTATCTTCCCCTAAGTCTTGTCTTAGCAATGATACCAAATTAGGGATACACTTTTTCCATTTCATAATAGAATATCTAACAAAAAGATCCCTATCTAGTTTGAAATCAAATGTCACATTATCTATCTTATCTCCTAAGTGGTTTGCTTCTCTAAATATATTATTAACTTTATATTCTCTGAGCTTGTCCATCAAACCCAACTATCTTCTCAGTAGATTATTCAATCTCTAGTTAGTCATCTATCTACTCCAAATGGCATTTATTGTGAGAAGTGAGTCACCTTCTATATGGAGTTTTCTTACCCAAGAAGATAGGCCTAATTGCAACCCCAAGATTAGAGCATGAATCTTTGCTTCATTGTTTGACATAGATCCCAACTTTTTTATGTTGTTCTAATGAACTTGCCATTGTGATCTCTAAAAATGCACCTGCACTTGCCATACCTGGGTTTCCTCTTGAGGTACAATCAAAGTTTACCTTAAACCAACTTGTGTCCAAGAGATTCTATTTGGCACCTCTCCTCTTTTCTTTACTCAAATGATCCCAATCCAACCCATTAATAGGGGGCATTATCAAACCCAACCATCTATTTCTCATTGCTTCATCCCACCTAGTAAAGGATTTGTCCTTCATATTCTGATGTCTAACTACATTATTCGTCACCTCCACCATAGCCAATTCTATTTATTTTTTCAAAGTATATCAACCTCCATTCCTTTCTTTCCAAATCTCCCATGTGAGGAAGGAGGGGCTTATAATCCACAAACTAGCAAAACAAACCTTCATATGCCAGATCAGCTAGGAGTTAAATGTTGAAATCAAGTCCTGAGGCAGGAGACTACTCCACTTTAGTTCTGGAGATTCCTCTTCAACCTTACACAAAACACATCTCAAAGACCCGTAAAAGCCAATTTTTCTCAACCTATCCCCTGTCAATTTTTTTTATAATGTTGCCCATGTGAAAGCCCCTCCTTTTTACAAACAGTGCTTGTTCCAAAGGAGGTGCTTGGGCCAATCTGATTTAGCTAAAGCATTCTCCTCCACCACATAACTAACCTTCACACTATAATTCTTTGACTTAGATCTGTAGCAAATAACCCTATCTTCCTCCTCAGAAAGGTAGATTTTCCTACTCCCAAGCACCTACTCCAACTTAACCTTTTTCTCTTCTAAAATATCTATATCATTAAAACTCTTCCACCTCCATTCTGGAATACCATTTCCTATTGTTAGGAAAACATACTCTTTCACTCTATCCCCCCATTCTCTAAGATAAGAAAATATGTGCTTCTTAAAAATCTTCAACCTCCTTCAATGCTGAGAGGCCATTCTAGGAATCCTCCTAGAACTTAGCATTTTGACCATTTCTCACTTCCCAGGAAACATGATTTGTGATGAGATCTTTGCTATGCACTAAGAAATTTCATACAACTAATCCCGAAGGTATATTTTCTGAAGTAATGATTCTAAGAGGATCTCTAGAATCCAGATACTTAGCCGTCAATATTTTAGCCCACTTGAGACTTATATTTGAGTACATGTTCCAAACCAGCTTTGTCCCATGAGCCTTATTAAGAGAAGACCAATTAAAGAGGCCAACCCCTCCAGCCTATTTTCATTGACAAATCTTCTCCCAAGCAATCAAAGGAAACTTTTTATTCTCCTTTGCTTCATTCCAGAAAAAAATTATTCATGATGTGATTCAACTTCTCAACAATATTGTTTTGGATCATTAAGCAAGACATAGAAAAGATAGGGATAACCGATAAAACAACTTTAGGTAAGGTAATCCTCCTGGCTAAGGACAAACATTTCCCCTTCTAATAGGTAATCTTTGAGATACAATTTGAGGTTAAGTGTGCCTGCACGTTTGATCTACTTGCACTAGAAAAATCCCCATATAATTCCTCGAGAGCTATTTTATCCTAAGGCCCATCCTTGCCGCAATTTCTCTTTGCTTTCTAATCTTAGTGTCAATGAATAAAATCTCCAACTTATGCCAACTGATCAACTATCCAAAGGCTTTACAGTACTTATCCATGGTTCCCTTGATCACCGTAGTTTCCCTTAAACTTGCCACACCAAATAACAAGGTGTCATCAGCAAATTGAAGATGAGTTCTATGTTTAGGGCCACCTTAATCCCTTTCCAATTACCCTGACTAGCTTCTCTCTAAATGATTCTACCCAAAGCCTCCACCATAATTATGAATAATAAGGGAAATAGGGGGTCCCCCTATCTAAGACTACTAGAGAACTTAAAAAAACCACATGGGTTGCCATTGACCAGGATGGAGAAGCTTGGAGTGGAGACAAAACTGTCAACCCACTTGATCCACTCCTTACATAATCTAAATCTCTCTAGAACTTCCAACAAAAAACCTCTATGGTCCTGGTCATATGCTTTCTTGCTATCCAATTTAATGATCATTCTTTCCAATCTACATTTTCTAGCTATGTGTATTGCCTCAAGAGAAATGATGATTCCATCTACAATGGATCTACCTACGGTAAAGACACTTTGCTCTTCTAAAAAGAAACCAGGGAGGAAGAATCTTTATCCTATTTACTATTGCCTTTGAAAGTATTTTATATAATGTATTGCATAACGATATCAACCTAAAATATCTATTGATTCCACTTGATTTTTCTTTGGAATTATGCACATAAAGGTATTATTAAAAGATCCTTCAACATTGTAGCTTTCCTTCTTGACTCCTCTGCAGTCATTGCCACAGCCAACCCCACAATGTTCTAAAATTTTTGAAAAAAGAGGATCAGGAAGCCATCTAGACCTGCGTCTTTATTTGGGGCCAATTGAAAAGTTACCTTCCTAATTTCTTCCCCTGAGAGTTCACCATAAAGAAGTCCATTTTTTTCTTGTGTAATTTAATTCTTGGGATTTTCTCTAAAATTTCTTCCTTCAACTAGTCATCAATTAGAACTTCCCTATTTGAAAGATCCTTGAAGAAGTTGACATTAGATTGATATTGTACTCCTTTAGTTAACTTGTTTCAATTGAGCATTATGAATGTAATTTGCATTCCATCCCCTCTAAGGGCCAGGGCCAGCATGCTGGGCTCAACCCTTATGGGAGCCCACTTTACACCACATACTGATATTTCTTCAAACAACTACATGTCTTATCCTAGCCTGCACATGAAACAAACACATTAGTTTAAAAACATTGACACTCAGTGATGTTTCATTTTCTCTCTTCTGAATAGGGATGTTGTACTTTTTCTGATCTTGCATATCATGGATAGTCTATTATGTATTATGTCTCATCTAATGCATCATATTAATAAGACCATGTCATGAGCTCTCTCTCTCTCTCTCTCTCTCTCTCTCTCTCTCTCTCTCTCTCTCTCTCTCTCTCTCTCTTCCAATGTAGGTTCAAGTATATTTAGACCTCGACAAGAAAGAGATAGTTGTAGCAAGATCAGGCCAGCTCCGAATACCTCGGGCAATAATTGATATGTCCTCATTTATACACTTTGTCAATTTCCTTTTCTTTATAGTTGCATAGTAGGTTGTCTTTGATATTCTAGTCTAGCTATTCCCATGGCTTGTGTGGGGACAAACAATTTATCTTCCTTGTTCTTCATTCAATGTAATCTAATTCAATTTTATGTATCTCATTTGATAAAGTGAATAAAGCATTGCAATGTATTATGAGACATCTTTCAACTATTAATAAACATTGTATAAAGTGATGAATGATAACTAATTTGTACTCCTTTCTACATAACAACTGATAAAACTGAACTAATCTCTTATGAGAACTTGAAAGTATGCAACTGATGTGACCAGATAATGTTATGAATCTTTCATCTTAAAATTACAAACTGAAAATGAACTAGCTCTACCAATTTGAGCTGTAGGTGCTAAATTGGTAACATTTCTAGTGATTTCTGCTAAATACTTGCTTGAAAAGCATTAAGACCAATTGCCTTGAATATCCATTAGGCATGGAGTTTAGCTCTGCTCATTTTAAACTTAGAAAATTGAAAAAAACCATACTCAAAACCACTCCAAATAGTAGCAACAAACAAAAGCAAACCAAATGGAAAGCAAACTAGAAGGCCCTAGTGGCTAGAAAACCTATGCAACAACACTTAGGGAAACAAAATAATTGAAATTAAATGTACATGAAGTAGTTATTGACTTAAAACACTTACTCTATCCTACTCTAACCAGCCAGAGAAACTGATCAGACAAAACCATTCACTCGCTCAAGAAAACAACTACCCTTCCTTTGCAGTCTGCAATACTCCATAAGTTTTTTTAGTCAGCCCAAAAAGGTGGAGAATAATCAAAACCTCAGCAAATTGTTGTAACACTTCTCTAAGAAATAAAATGCAGTCACTTCCCCACCTAACTTGCTTTACGAATTGATCAACTTGATATCCTCCCTGATGCTCCAGATCATTTTCACTATGAGGCTGCTCCTTTTTGCTAACTTCCATACCAGCTAAATACTTAATAGGACATCCCCTCAAAGGTTTTGGACTAGAAACAATAGCATTATCTATACCTTGCATGATAGCCCACCATGTGGCTTCCTCCTCTTCGGTTAATGGGTCCTCCTCCTCTGTTACAGTAGCTAATAGCTCATCAAAACTATCAAAACTTGGAAGATTCTTAGCAAGAGCTATACTAGGGTCAAAATATTCAAGATTGCTCGAGGAGATACACTTTGAAATAGGTGTTTCTTCAATAAATAAAGGAAAGAATTGAAATAATGAATAACCTCTATCAACAAACCATCAATTTGCATATTAGCTTCTAGTTCTTGTGTGTAACAAAAAGGAAGCTCCTCTAACCAGTCAAGATTCTACTGCAAGTTAGGCTCTTTCTTAACCAATGACTCATTCAAGAATATAGCCACTTTCACCTCTTGCTTGTGTTGTTCTAGATAACCCTCCTCCAAAGATGCTGGCATGACCTCTAAGTGTGAGCAGAAAAGCTCAATTTTTGCTTGAAATGGATCCTCCTCATGCTCTATACCTTTCAAATCAGGGTTACTTTTACATATCTCATCTTGGATCAGCACATTATCTGAATGGTCCTCATTACTATGGTGGTTAGATCTTCAAAGAATATTTGGGATGAAAGGGGGTAATAGATATCTTTGATATTTAGGAAGAGATACAACATGAAGAGGAATAAGAAATAAGAAGAATTATATACGTTTCCGATGTATATAACAATAAGTCATAATATATATACCTCTGAGTGTAAAATGATATAACAACAAGCATAGAAACATCTGATATATATATAGATCAAGGAATATTAATTGGAACATATATATTTTTGAGTCTAAAAGGCAAGAATAATTTAATATATTCTGTGTTTAAGAACATATAGATATTCAAAAGGATATAAGATGAATTCAGATAGGTGGAATTAGAGTTATATGGAGATGAATGGTAGAATGAAAGATTTCTGATTTAGATACACATATAAAAATATGCTTTTCTAAGTTGGCAAAGAATACTTAGAAGTAGATTTGAAGTGTGAAGATACAACAGTATATTGGCTGCAAGGAAGAAGCCCTTAAGGGTTCTAAAGAATACAAAGGCAAGAATCATCGTCTTGGTATGATGTATCTAACTCTATGTCTCTTATGATAAATAATGACAAATGCATATAATTGAAAGGTTATAATTAAGCATTGTGAAACTTGATACGAAATATAGATTATTGTAAGTATTTTCTAACTTGTTTGCATGAATTAAATCAAGCCCAAGGTACGCTCTAAATCCATTGTTATTTGGAAATTGATAATTTTACCCAAAATTATCAATTTCCAAATAACAATGGATTTAGAGCGTACCTTGGGCTTGATTTAATTCATGCAAACAAGTTAGAAAATACTTACAATAATCTATATTTCGTACCAATTTTCACAATGCTTAATTATAACCTTTCAATTATATGCATTTGTCATTATACCCAAAATTATCAATTTCCAAATAACAATGGATTTAGAGCGTACCTTGGGCTTGATTTAATTCATGCAAACAAGTTAGAAAATACTTACAATAATCTATATTTCGTACCAATTTTCACAATGCTTAATTATAACCTTTCAATTATATGCATTTGTCATTATACCCAAAATTATCAATTTCCAAATAACAATGGATTTAGAGCGTACCTTGGGCTTGATTTAATTCATGCAAACAAGTTAGAAAATACTTACAATAATCTATATTTCGTACCAATTTTCACAATACTTAATTATAACCTTTCAATTATATGCATTTGTCATTATACCCAAAATTATCAATTTCCAAACAACAATGGATTTAGAGCGTACCTTGGGCTTGATTTAATTCATGCAAACAAGTTAGAAAATACTTACAATAATCTATATTTCGTATCAAGTTTCACAAGGCTTAATTATAACCTTTCAATTATATGCATTTGTCATTATTTATCATAAGAAACATAGAGTTAGATACATTATACCAAGATGATGATTCTTGCCTTTGTATTCTTTAGAACCCTTAAGGGCTTCTTCCTTGCAGCCAATATACTATTGTATCTTCACATTTCAAGTCTACTTCTAAGTATGCTTTGCCAACTTAGAAAAGCATATTTTTATGTGTATCTAAATAAGAAATCTTTCATTCTACCATTCATCTCCATATAACTCTAATTCCACCTCTCTGAATTCATATCTTATATCCTTTTGAATATCTATATGTTCTTAAACACATAATATATTAAATTATTCTTGCCTTTTAGACTCAGAAATATATATGTTCCAATTAATATTCCTTGATCTGTATATATATTAGATGTTTCTATGCTTGAACTGTTATATCCTTTTACACTCAGAGGCATATATATTATGACTTATTGTTATATACATCAGAAACGTATATAATTCTTCTTATTTCTTATTCCTCTTCATGTTGTATCTCTTCCTAAATATTAGATATATCTATTACCCCCTTTCATCCCATATATTCATTCCCCTTTATATCTTTAAAAGAAAACAAATTTGGAAAAGCAAGATTTTGTTTTCTTTACTACATTAAATGACAAATATTTGAAAGCAATTTATAAAGAATATTGCTTTAAATATTGCCTTACAATGATTTTGCAGTTTTATTCTTCTATCTATCTTGATTTGACTTTTTGCAAAAATAGAAATACAATGCTTATATCATGTCTTATTTTGCCAAGTATATTACATTATATGGCATTTGATTTTTCTATAAAAAATCATAAAAATTATATCAAGGAATATATATGTTTGCAAAAAAAAAAAAACCTCTAAGGCTTATCTCCTATTTGGCTCTACAAAAAAGTTCTAAGGGCATGTGAATTTGTATCCTATCTTCAAAAGAGACTCAAATGGCTCTTAGGGCAGGATGCCTAAGCAAAAGGGATCTAAAGGCATGTGAAACCATTCTAAGTCTTGATACTTAGGCATTTGACATGCCCCCTCATGCATATTAGCAATGCATTTTGAATTAATTCAAATGTGATAAAAATATCACAAAAGAATTAGGCACTTGGAACTATAAAGCAAAATGACTTTGCCCTAGAATTTCGGGCTCATTTTTACTTTGCAATTTAATGAAGAAGCCCTCTACCCACTCGACTTCCATGAGAGGGTAGGGTTTAGGGGTAGAAATCCTTTCGATTCCTCTATTTCTTGAGCAAAATTTGAAGACTCTAAAGGAAGACTATAGAAGGTAATCTGTTATGCATCTCGAATCTAAATTTTTCCCTCCATTTTGAAGCATATTGGCCTTTTAGGCTGAGGCCACGGTCACACTTCTGATGCATTTTATCTTGTTTATTTCTCATTAGTCTTCCTGTGTTTGGGCTGCCATGGACTGGTCTATTTAAGTCATCCTAGGCCATCTGCAAAGTTAAAATGAAAGCAAAAGGAAATAGTGGAAAAAACCCATGACTTTGTGGGTATGTTGCCTCAAATGTAAGGTAAGTTTCCTGCCCTGAGAAAACTAAGTTTTCTTTTGTTTACATCAAAATAAGCTCAGGATCAGCTCAGAAAAACATGAAATAGCAACATTCATTTCTATGTAAAGTATCACAAAATATCTATATATTGCATGGACCGCAACCATATTCCTATCTTTAAGCATTCTGTTGTGTTTCATAGTGCAAAGGCCTCTCTAACCCCAAGTGGGTTTGATATGTTGGGGGGAAGCTCCACTATAGGCCTACGACCACTCTTTATGTGCTTAAGGGATTTCTGTTATCTCCTCCATTGGGGTCGTGGCTAGACTTACATTTTTGAGTGCCATGTGATAGACACTCGAACTCTCAATTTTCCTTGCATATGAGACTATTATTTTGTCTAGTCAAAATAGCCATTATGGTTTGATGCAAACTTTCAACTAATATGCACTATTCTTTAATAAGGCTGAAGGCCCCCATATGACTGCTTCACATACATTTATCATATGATGTTTCATTTTTCTTTTTAAAAGCAACAGAATATGCTTTCAACCATCCTTCACTATAGTATATATACATTGTGCTATAGTTTCCTTGAAAAATATGAACAGAGATAAACACATAAATGTTCTCCTTTGATTCTCTCTATAGCTGCTCCTTCATGTTCTGTATAAAAATATTATTCACGATTGTGACTGAATGATGCCTAATTTCCTTGAATTCTGTGTGACAGTTGTATAATGTATTGCTTCTACAAGACTATGAACACAGTTACTATATATAACTGCCTCTGGATGCCCTTTATGTTGTTCTCTTTTTATGAATTCTTTTCTTGATGAATAAAACACTGAGATTGCAGTCTTTGGCCATGATATAGTGTATTTATGATGTTCATGATAAACACAGATAAACATAAACTTACCTCTTGTAGTCTTCTTCTTGAAAATTGGGAGATGAGATGGCAAAATTTTTTCACTTGATTCTTTCCCTGTCACTCATGAGATAGGAGCAACAAAAATTCTCTTCTTTATAATGGAAAAGGCATTTGATGATGAGTTGTGCTCCACTGTACACATGCTATATCTGTTCATGTCATTATGGTACACTTTGTTGAGTTGTGGATTTAATGATATTCTCCTTCATTTATGATTCTAGGTGTATCATGTTGCAGCTTGACATTAACCCATTTCTTCTCCCACTAATGTTTTAAGAGCCACTCTAATCTATTTCTGAGTTTCTATTGTAGCAATAATGACAGTTGTTCTCATGCATTGAATGTTGTCCTATACGAGTTCAACTCACTTTTATGCTTTCATTTCATCATTACTTGAACTGTAAGTATTAGATTGATATTGTACTCATTTAGTTAACCTATTTCAATTGAGTATTATGAAAGTAATTTGCATTCCATCCCCTCTGAGTGCCAGGGTCAACATGCTGGGCTCAACCCTTGTGGGAGCCCACTTTACACCACATGCTGATATGTCTTCAAATTTAGCTACATGACTTATTCTATGCCTACACATGAAACAAACACATTAGTTTAAAAACATTGATGCTCAGTGATGTTTCATTTTCTCTCTCTTTTGAATAAGGATGTTGTACTTTTTCTGATCTTGCATATCATAGACAGTCTATTATGCATTCTGTCTCATATGATGCAGTGTATGAATAAGACCATGTCATGAGCTCTAACCCCTCTCTCTCTCTCTTCCAATGCAGGTTCAGGTACATTCGGACCTCGAAAAGAAAGAGGTAGCTGCAACAAGATCAACCCAACTCCTAATACCTCGAACAATGATTGATATGTCCTCATTTATATGCTTTGGCAATTTCCTTTTCTTTACAATTGCATAGTAGGTTGTCTTTGATATTTTGGTCCAGCTATTCCCACAGCTTGTGTGGGGACAAACAATTTATCTTCCTTGTTCTTAATTCAATGTAATTTGATTCAATTTTATGTATCTCATTTGATAAAGTGAACAAAGCATTGCAATGTATTATGAGACATCTTTCAACTGTTGATAAACATTGTATAAAGCGATGAATGATAACTAATTTGTATTCCTTTCTACATAACAACTGATAAAACTCAACTAATCTCTAATGACAACTTGAAACTATGCAACTGATATGACCAGATAATGTTATGAATCTTTCATCTTAAAATAACGAACTGAAAATGAACCAGCTCTGCCAATTTGAGTTTTAGGTGAAAAATTGGTAACAATATTTAACTTCACAAGTCCATCTCCTTCAACTTTTCTAACCCTATCATTACTCTATCCTTAATAATCCTAGCCTAAGCATGTTATGAACATATGGTCATATAATGATTGAACTAAATTTATGCTAATGGACAAGTGGTCTTATTTGTTGTAAGAAACTCCACTAATGGAAGATATTGTTCCCATATATATTTTTGTTCCATGTAATATCCATGCAAAAGACCTACAACATAATTGACTCATTCCAATTGGTTGTTAATCTCTAGATGGTAGGCAATACTAACTTGATATTTATTCTTATAGCTATCTAAGGGGTTCCCAAAATTGATAAGACATTCTAGCATCCCTATTAGATATTCTCTTTTCAGGAATACCATGAATTCAATAGATTTCTTTTAAAAACCTTCTTGCTAATGTAGGTTAGTAATCTTTTAAGTTGCTAGGTATAGAATGCACTTCTTTTGTTAGCCCATCGATAGAGTAAAGTACTAAAGTGAAAGCTTATAAAAAAAAATAGTGAACCAATTAAGGTAGTATGTGATTAGTGGGTCAGTGCAAGAAGTTGGGTCCACTTTTTAGCCAAAAAATGGAAGTGTTTTCCTTGATTTTCAGAATTTGTCATATTTGACCTTAAAATTTGAAGCACTTAGAGATGGAATCTTTAAAAATGTCACTAAATATAAAATGTAGTACTCAGAGTCTAGTTTCTAAATATGTAATTTTTTTCAATACCCAGATGATACAAATTAATTTTCAATAGGTATTTCTAAAAACCATTATTTAAAAGTCACTTTTTTTTAACCATACCATGCATGTGTATGGCCAACCTAATTTGACCTAAATAAAATTATTTTTTAAAATCCTTTTGGAAAAATATGTGTACTATAGTGAAATTTGATGAGGATGTTTTTTTATAATTTTTTTCCAAATATTTTTTTTAATTAATTTTTTATTAAGCCTAATTGCTACTTTTGAAAACCCCTCATGTACAGCCAACATAATTTGAGCAAAAAAAATCATAAATTTTTTTTTTTTTCATTGTGTAAAGAATGACGTGTAGATTGATGACATATAATTTTTTTTTTTAATTTTAAAAATTAAAAGTTATTAAAAAAATACAAACACCTGTCATTTCAAGTTTTTGGACCAGTTTACTCATAAATTAAATAATAAATAGAAATACAAGTCCAATCCAAAAAAAATTATATATTTGAAAACTAGACACTATGATTTGTAATGGGTTTTAATTTCGTAAAAAAATTCAAAAAAAAATGTCATCAGCCATATAGGTGAAGTTAGTTTTTCCTCTGGTTCTGTACTTAGAGAAATACTTGTAGGTCCAGGGCTCTAGGTCGGCTACCCATGCCTTTCCCGAGCCTAAAACGAAACTAAAAGCGTGGGTGTGAAATTCAAAATTTTAAAAACGGGTACCCATTCTAGAAAACAATAGAAAACAAAACGGGTACCCGTTTTAAAAAATAATAAAAAACAAAATGGGTACCCGTTTCTAAAAATAGTAAAAAACAAAATGGGTACCCATTTTAAAATGGGTACTCATTCTATAAAATAAAATAGGTACCTATTCTAGGCTCAGGTGCCCATTCCTGTTAGGATTTTTTTTTTTGCACGACACTTCCCCTATATGTGGACCCAACTTCTTGCTTTTACCCTAGTAATTAATTTCACATGCAGAAGCATGTAGAAACATGTATTAAGAAAATTAAAATCAGAAAACATTCTCATAACACTAGATTTTAAATGTCTAATGAGTTTAATTTCATTCACACACTTGGCTCTAGACTTAACAAAATCCAACATTAATTAATTGAAACTATGATTAATAACTAGTTGACCAAGCAACTTGATGACTCTGAAACTAAAAGAAAGACTTCATGATGCAATTAAAAGCTAATTTATTTTCATGTATGAGCTTTAGTAAATCATTTGATCTAAGGTCTTGACTCCAAGCCTTCAATCCTCTCACACCTTGTTATTGTGTATAGATAAAAATGTAGATAGAATTTAATGGTTTCATTTTAGTAATTGTGGGCATTCCTATGACTATCATGGGTGTGTTGTAAGAAAGTCTATACATATTTCAACAATCTTGACCCTATATTTGAACACAAGTACCATGAAACATGAAAATAACCTATGTTTAGGATCCTGGTCTTGTTTTTTTTCACCTTGTTCAAACTATTAATTAGTATTTAAGTTTTAAATCCTAATTTTTTATTTAGATTTGCAATTAGCTTATAAAATGAGGAAATAGGTTAGTGAAAGTGAAAATGCTCCCACACTTATGAATCTCAATGTCATTGTGGGGTAAACATAAACTGAATCACACTACACGTTTTCCACATTCCAATTACAATCATAAAATGTCATTGCATCCACTACTCATCTAAACCTCACAGCATTATGCTAATTGAAGGGGGCACTGCATACTCTGCTTACATATCTTCTATTATTGCACATCTGTATTCTCAAGAACACACTTTTACATGGGAAAATAAGTCCACACTTTCATCCCTCACAAGCAATTTGCCCTTGTTACATACAACTTTTCATAATAAACTTATTTACATGTATGTCAATTGCATAAGTTTGGTAGAAGCCCATAAAGTATTTTACCGTGAGACTATTGCACCGTATAAAAGACATGGGCATGCTTACAGTGCAGTCACATTGTTCGCAATAAACATGTCTACAATCTGAGATAAATTCACATTTTCTAGCATACTTCCAGCCTGTGCCTAAATGGGAGATATGGATCAGGATATGGACATACATCAAAGCATAAAGGTAAGGCGAATTTCAATCAGATGTAGTTGCAAATTAAAAATATACATTGTGCTGACTGTTTACAAGAGGTGCAAGTTACTCAGAGGTTCAACTTTAAATCACACAAATCACTTGTATTACATGAAACATCACAAACCAATGATTTTAATCTTAGATTTTCATTGCAAGCTACTAATTGATCATTCTCTTCATTCAATTTTGATATTTCTTCTTTCTGTAAACTATTTTCTTTTTCTAATCTCTCTATATTTTCATTCATTTCATCAAAGAACTTTAATCTTTCTTCTAACTTTTCATTCCTCTTTTTAACCCCATCAAAGTTTCAAGTTTTCTTCTAACTCTTCATTTTTCCTTTTAACTTTCCCCAATTCTTTTTCTAGAATATCATTTTCACATAAATTTTCATACTTTTCGTTTCCTAACTCCTTTATCCTTTCCATATATTCTATATTAATCTTTGTAACATTCATCAAATATTTATTAACTTTTTCTAATTCTTCTTTCAAACATTCCTTTTCACCCCATAAACCTTCATTTTCTTTTTTAACTCTTTTACCAATTTTTCCCATTCAAAATAAATGATTTACTTACCTCCTACACTCCTTCCTTTCGTTGTCTTCAAACTTCTCTTTTTATTTATTACAATTTCTTCAATCTTTGTAAATGTCTGCTAGCTATCTTTCTGCTATGAGATCACAACCTGCAATTCCTTCACTGGCCCACAATCTTTCTGAGATCACAACCTACAATTCCTTCGCTGGCCCACAATCTTTCTGCTCTAATACCACTTGTTGGTTTTGAAACCCAGCTTACAATTCATTAAACAAGAAGATCATGACAGCGGAAACAACACTTACAGTAAATACTCATTTACAAATAATAACTTACAGCATGAAGAAAAAACTACTCCATATATAGCAGCATCAACACAAAAACCTCTATATATTAATCTCCACTTGACATTTTTGCTCAAATTGAGCAACCAACACACAGTTTTCTCTCAATTTTTCTGGCTTGTTACAAAAGCACAGGGCAGTCCTTTTTAAAGACATTTGAGCCCCCAAAATAGAACAACAAATAATAAATTTATAGTCTAAAAAAGTGTGCATATAAAATGCATTTACATCTGCAGAGCTCTTACAAAACAGTTACATACAATAACCTATAATTAGATTGTAATGTCCCCTTCTAGACATATGGTTAGTCCATCATGGAGTTCCCATGGGCTAGCAGTTTGGTTAGGGAACTGTGGTTAGTTTGGCTCTGGAGGTCCTTGGTAGTGACAGAGTCTTGGTTCGCATTTAGTGGATCCAGTTGGCATCCTTGTGGTTGGTTCAGTGGGCTCTTGGCTGTTACTTACTATTTTTAGTAAGTTCAGGTACTATGTCAGTTCGAGATTTTCAGAGTTGGATCAGATACGTTTCGTCGAGATCTTTCTGGTGAGCTAAAGATCAGTGAATTCTGACACCGTCTTCATACTTATTTTAAAGTCCGAAGATTTATTAATTTATATTAATATGGACTTTATTATATTTTTGCCGAAAAAAGTGAAATTAATGAAATGGAGATGTAAAGTGAAAGTAAATTGTTATTCTCCATCCCTAGGAGACATAAAGTGAAATTAATTGTTATTTTCCCTCCTGATTACCCAACGCTTATCTTGGAGGAAGATAAAAAGGTCATTTGGAGCTCATTTGTTTTTATGCTATGTTTTGATATTGTGTATGAGAGCTCTGCTAGGGTTTTGGAGTTGGAGATTTTGCATCAGGCTATTGGAGACGGAAACCTCCATTAGTGACGGTATCCCACAGGTGTGCAATACCACCCAACGGTGCCATTGACGGTGGATGTATTTGACATTCACAAATGCGCTGATAATGGAGACATTCGAAGAGTTGCTGAGCTGAATGTGATATTATTTATGATATTGTCATTTGCTGATTAAGAAGGGCTGTGTAGGCAGATTTCAAAGTGTTTGTGGTAGTTTTCTTGCTGCTGATATAGACTTCCAGCCATGGTCATGCATGTCTAGGCATGAAGTTGGGAGTTTGAGCTTCATTTCTCTTGTGGGCAGCTTCTAGTTTGCATTGTATGAGGCGTCTAGGGCCTCCTGTTTTGCTGCTATTAATATAGGCATAATATTTTCTATTCCTTGGAGTTTGGAGTGATTCTGGCTATGCCCATTTGCTGGTTCGACTACAGCTGGAATATGAAGTTGCAAATCTAAACATGGGTATGTCACAGTAATTCATTATTGGTCATTTTACTATCTGGGTAGTCGATAGTTTCTTTATATCTGTTATAAATTTTATGGGTTTGGGTTATATGCTATATATTGTATGCTCCAGCAACACATCTGCAGGAAAACTAAAAACCCGTTCTGCATTCTTCTCTCTAGTCTAAAAGATCACAAAAAATAATAATAAAAATCACACATAAAAGATCATTTAAAAATACAAACAAGTATGGCACATTACAGTGGTATCAAAGCTAAAGATCTTGCCATCCTGTGAGTTCAGTTTTGACATGCAGAAGTAAAATGAGACATGTGACCAATTAATAGATATCTATTCAAAAGTACAAGGGCAAGACAGGGAACACAGGCTTCGCAGTTATATAATCCAGAGCATCCAGTTCCTGTAATAGATCCTTTTGAGTCAGATACTAAGATAGTGGTAGCAACTACTGAGGACGATTCTCAGGTATCATGGACGGACCTATTTTCTGGAGAGCTTCCACCAATTACAAGTCCTACAGAAGATATGGGTGATAGGGAAGAACCAGAACGTAGTGCGCGTGACATTTTGATCGCACTTACTCAAGAGATGAGAGAGTCTCGATGTGAGATGGTACAGGCACAGACTGAGTTAGCACATGCCATCGAACGAATGGGTAATGACTTAGACAATCACCATGACAGAAATAGATACAATGGAGGTGACAGGAACAGGTACCATAGATGTGATAGAAACAGATACAACGGAGGTGACAGGAACAGGTACCAGGACAGTGATAGAAACAGACATGATGGGGGAGAAAGGAACAGGAATGATGGGAATGACAGGCATAACGGTGATAGGAATTGGAAAGAACGGAATAATGGGGACAGGTATCATGATGATAGGCGCAGAGATAGAGATGATGATGAGGCTTCGGTTAATCACCGTAGGGCTTCACAGTTCACTACGGGAGATAGACCTGGTATTCTGATATTTGCTCCCAGGAATCAAGTTCCTGAACAGGATCCTACTCAGGCAGAGTTCTAGGAGGAGATTCTGAGGGACTAGAGAGCATCCAGTGAGGGTTTCAGAAATGAGATGACATTTGCTGAATATTCTGAAATGAGGACTAGGTTTAGACCTCAGAGGGGAGGTAGATCACAGAACCAAGAACTGTAGAGGAAAGTAAGTAAGATGACACTTCCTTGCTTCGATGGATCAAGTAAGACCACCGTGAGAGCTTGGGTCCAGAAATTGGACAGCTACTTGTAGATTAGTCCCATGCCAGAGGAGGACACTCTTACTTATGCAGCTCTACACTTGGAGGGGACTGCTCACAAATGGTGGAGTAACGGGAAGGTTACATTGGGTCACTATCAGGCCACTTCATATGTGGAGTTTACAACTAGACTGATCGATAGGTTTGATAAAAAGGACCCAGAGGTACAATTCAAGGAGTTAACTCAGTTAAGACAGAGTGGATCAATAGACTCCTACATTGCTGATTTCCAGGATATATCTATTATGGTTTTGGATATTACTGAGTGTAGGTTGGTTGTTCTTTTCATTGACGGATTGTCAGATCAACTTCGTGGATGGGTGAAGGGTTTTGACCCTACTACACTTCAGGAGGCCATGAAGAAGGCCCGAGACATGGAATCATCAGTATGGAGGAATAAATTTCAATCCAAAGGATTTCCACCAAGGAAAGATAAGGAGAGGGATAGGAGACCATTTCAAAGAGATGCAGGACAACAGCATAAGAGTTCTTCTAGATTGGACAACGATTAGCTGAATGACTTGAGGAGAAAGAAACTCTGTTTTCATTGTCGAGAGCCTTGGGATCCCATGCACAAGTGTGCTACCCAAGGAAAAGCCAAACAGTTAGAGTACTTTTCAGCCGATGAGTCTGTTGATGGGGAACCCCACTCGGATTACCATTCAGAGGCTGAGGGTGGAGAATCAGAGGGCTCAGGGGAAGCATCAGATGGAGAGGATGATCTAGCTTGACCCACAGCTCATACCACGAGTATTCAGAAGGAAGGATCATTTAGGATTAGAGGGGTACTGAGTGAGCAGTGATGTATTGCCTTACTTGACACAGGTGCCACTCATAACTTCATAGACGAGGGCTTGGTCGGCAAGAGAGGGCTGAAAACTGAGGAATTTGAGGGCTTTAAGGTGAAGGTTGCGGATGGGTTTGTACTTACCTACACTAGGAGGATACACAATCTATCAATCCAACTGAACAGATACACTTGCCAGTCAAAGTTTTATGTTGTCGGTATGGGTGAGATGGATGTTGTGTTGGGTATGAAGTGGTTGAATGATATTGAGGAGTTCACTCTCAACTTGCAGACAATGGAAATGAAGTTTGAGGTGGACGGAGTTAGACATGTGCTCAGAGGCATTTCAGATAGTGGATTGAGAGTTGTTTCTCTCAAGCGGATGGAGCGACTGATTCGACATGATCAGGTGGAGTGGGCAGCTGAGGTTATGGTGATGCCTACAATAGACCAGCAGAAGCATGTGTATCCTCCTAACATACAGTCAATACTTACTAAACACACCAAAGTGTTTAGTGATATTCCACCAAGTAAACCTCCTGATAGATGTTTTGAGCATGTGATCGAGTTGGAGGAGGGTGCTATGCCAGTAATCATGACACCTTATAGGCACCCAAAGAGGTATAAGGATGAGATCGAGAAGGCTATCAAAGAGCTTCTCGAGATGGGTCACATCAGGCCTAGTAAGAGTCTGTTTGCATCATCCGTCATATTGGTAAAGAAGAAGGATGGGACTCTCAGAATGTGTATCGATTACAGGGAACTCAATAAGAAAACAATCAAGAATAGGTACCCGATTCCCAGAATCGATGAGCTGATCGATGAGTTGCACGGGGCCTGTTACTTCTCCAAGATTGATTTGAGATCTGGTTACCATTAGATACAAGTCAGAGATGGGGATGTGGAGAAGACAGCATTCAGGGGTCATTATGGGCACTTTGAGTTCCTAGTCATGCCATTCGGTTTGACCAATGCACCAGCTACCTTCCAGTCCTGTATGAACAAAGTGTTCAGAGAGCAGTTGAGGAGATTTGTGCTATTTTCTTTGATGATATACTAATTTACAGCAGGACATGGGAAGAGCATCTGAAACACATTGACATTGTGTTGAGCATCTTAGAGAGTGAGTCGTTGTATGCCAAAATGTCAAAGTGTGAGTTTAGGATGTTCGAGTTGCTATACTTAGGTCATATCATCAATGCTGGTAGTGTGAAGGTAGACCCGGAAAAGATTCAGGCAATTGTGGATTGACCACCACCAAAAAATCTCTCATATCTTAAGGGATTTCTTGGCCTCTGTGGATATTACCGCAGGTTTGTGAAGGGGTTCTCTCAATCAGCTGCTCCCCTTACTGATTTGACTTGTAAGGATGCTTTCAGTTCGTCAAATAAGGCACATGAGTGTTTTGACAGGTTCAAACAGATCATGAGTACTTGCCCTGTGTTAGCTATTCCAGATTTCAGCAAGCCCTTCAAGATACAGTGTGATGCCTCAGGTGTAGGCATTGGTGCGGTAATCATGTAGGATAAGCACCCCATTGCATTTGAGAGTAGGAAATTGAGGGGTGTGGAGAGGAGTTACATCATATATGATAAGGAGATGTTAGCCATCATGCATGCATTGGCTAAGTTCAGACAGTATCTGGTGGGCAGCAAATTTGTGGTTAAGACGGATCACAACAGTCTGAAGCATTTCCTTGGACAAAAGGATTTGAACGAGAGGCAACAGAAGTGGGTCAGCAAGTTACAGGCCTATGATTTCGACATTGTTTATGTCAAAGGAGAGAAGAATGTTGTTGCTGATGCGCTATCTAGGAGACCTCATTTGTGTGCACTAGGTGCTATTGCTGATGATTGTAGAGAGTTGATTTCAGCAAAGTATGTTAAGGATGAGTGGGCTACTGGAGTGATTGATGGCACCATCAAAGATGACAAGTACACAGTGGTAAATAATTTGATCATTTACAAGGACATGATCTTCTTGGTGTTGGGTTCTCAGATGAAGCAAAAAGTTTTGAGGGCATTTCATGACTTGCCTATGGCAGGACATCCAGGATACTTCAAAACTTATAGACAGGTTAGAGAGAGGTTCACCTGGAAGGGCCTCAAGACCGAGGTGATGCAGTATGTAAGAGAGTGCCCAATATGTCAGCAGAACAAGTAAGAGCACTCACTTCCAGGAGGTTTATTGCAGCCCCTACCCATTCCTGACAGGAAGTGGGATAGCATTTCTATGGACTTTATCACAGGGTTACCTAGAGTACAAGGCAAGGATTGCATTTATGTGGTGGTGGACATATTGACAAAGTATGCACACTTCTTTGCTATTCCTACCACTCACACTGCAGCTCAGGTTGCAGAGTTGTTCTTTCGTGAGGTATTTCCACTTCATGGGTTGCCTAGGAGTATTGTCAGCAACAGGGACAATAGGTTCCTCAGTAATTTTTGGCAGGAACTCTTCAGGTTGTCAGGGACAGAGCTCACACCTAGTACAAGTTATCACCCCCAGACTGATGGTCAGACAGAGATAGTGAATAAGTGGGTGGAAGGATACCTCCGAAACTATGTTTTAGGGCAGCAAAAGGTATGGGTTAAGTGGCTTCACATGGGAGAGTATTGCTACAATTTCACTTACCACATGTCCATTCATATGTCACCCTTTATGGCATTGTATGGTTATGAGGCACCGAGCTTTGTTGATTTACTGTTTGGTGATAGTAAGGTGCCGAAGGCCAAAGAATTCCTTTAGGAGAGTCAGGATATCATGAGGGCATTGAAAGAAAACATACAGAAAGCTCAGAATTAGTAGAAGCAGTATGCAGATCAGCAGAGGACTGAGTGATCATTTGAGCTTGGTGACATGGTTTACCTCATGCTACATCCTTATAGGCAATCTACTCTCAAGAAGAGTGGAGCAGAGAAGTTGAAGCCACGGTATTATGGACCCTTTAGGGTCACCAGGAGGATTGGTGAAGTGGCTTATGAGTTGGAGTTACCAGCAGGGAGCAGGGTACATAATGTCTTTCATGTTTCTTGCCTCAAGAAGGCACTGGGGCACAATGTGACACCTTCAGTTGAGTTGCCTCCTCTTGATGATGAGGGGAAGTTGATATTGGTACCTGAGGTAATCATTGACACCAGGGATCACAATTTGAGGAGGAGGATTATCAGAGAGTACCTGGTCAAATGGAAAAACCTGCCGGTTGAGGATGCTACGTGGGAGAATGAGCGGATTCTGGAGCATCCTAAGCTGAGATTGCTTGAGGCAAGCAATCTTAGGGAGGGCGGACTGTAATGTCCCCTTCTAGACACATGGTTAGTCCATCATGTAGTTCCTGTGGGCTAGCAGTTTGGTTAGGGAACTGTGGTTAGTTTGGCTCTGGAGGTCCTTGGCAGTGATAGAGTCTTGGTTCGCATTTAGTGGATCCAGTTGGCATCCTTGTGGTTGGTTCAGTGGGCTCTTGGCCGTTACTTACTATTTTTAGTAAGTTCAGGTACTATATCGGTTCAGGATTTTCAGAGTTGGATCAGATACGTTTCATCGAGATCTTTCCGACGAGCTAAAGATCAATGAATTCTGACACCATCTTCATACTTATTTTAAAGTCTGAAGATTTATTAATTTATATTAATATGGATTTTATTATATTTTTGCCCGAAAAAGTGAAATTAATGAAATAGAGACATAAAGTGAAAGTAAATTGTTATTCTCCATCCCTAGGAGACATAAAGTGAAATTAATTGTTATTTTCCCTCCTAATTGCCCAACGCTTATCTTGGAGGAAGATAAAAAGGTCATTTGGAGCTCATTTGTTTTTATGCTATGTTTTGATATTGTGTATGAGAGCTCTGCTAGGGTTTTGGAGTTGGAGATTTTGCATCAGGCTATTGGAGACGGAAACCTCCATTAGTGACGGTATCCCACAGGTGTGCAATACCACCCAACGGTGCCATTGACGGTGGATGTATTCGACATTCACAAATGCACTGATAATGGAGACATTCGAAGAGTTGCTGAGCTGAATGTGATATTATTTATGATATTGTCATTTGCTGATTAAGAAGGGCTGTGTAGGCAGATTTCAAAGTGTTTGTGGTAGTTTTCTTGCTGCTGATATAGACTTCCAGCCATGGTCGTGCACGTCCAGGCATGAAGTTGGGAGTTTGAGCTTCATTTCTCTTGTGGGCAGCTTCTAGTTTGCATTGTATGAGGCGTCTAGGGCCTCCTGTATTGCTGCTATTAATATAGGCATAATATTTTCTATTCCTTGGAGTTTGGAGTGATTCTGGCTATGCCCATTTGCTGGTTCAACTACAGCTGGAATATGAAGTTGCAAATCTAAACATGGGTATGTCACAGTAATTCATTATTGGTCATTTTACTATATGGGTAGTCGATAGTTTCTTTATATCTGTTATAAATTTTCTGGGTTTGGGTTATATGCTATATATTGTATGCTCCGGCAACACATCTGTAGGAAAACTGAAAACCCCTTCTGCATTCTTCTCTCTAGTCTGAAAGATCACAAAAAATAATAATAAAAATCACACATAAAAGATCATTTAAAAATACAAACAAGTACGGTACATTACATAGATATTGCTTTAAAAACTGACATATTAATGCATTATAGTGGGGAGAAATTAATATTTCAACAAGAATGCTGGGGAAGGTATGGTCACCCTCACTATATTCGCTATAAGATGGAAACCTCAATTTACTTAAAAATTAAAAATAGAAACCGTCTGATCTCTTAACCAATCAAGGAAAGAGATAATGTAACTATCTTATATTGAGATAAATTCCCCCTATATTTTAAAACAGCAATGGGGTTTAAGATTTTATGTGCTAATGAAATTAAAACAAGATATATTTTAGTTTTCTTTTGTGCTGGAAAACAAAGAGCCAACACAAATACATCTAAAGAAGAAAAAAGAAGATTTCCTCCAAGGCCTTGGATCGACCTTCGGAAGGCGATTTTATTTGTTGTTTGCTTAAACTCACCTCAAATCTTGAAATTTGACATATACGCCTAAGTTAATTCCCCTATATGCTCCAAGGAATCAATCAATTTCTTGTTTTTTATCATCATTAACTCAACAATACGCCTAAACCTGAGGATGCAACAATTGCAGGATAGATGCAAGAATGGATTTTGCAACAAGGCTTCAGGAACTTTCAAACCAATGCACATGCTAACATCTTCACTATGGTGGCAGATAAATACTCTCCATCATCTGCCCACCTCCTTTGCAAGGATGTCTACAGACAAAAACATAATTCTGCCAGTACTATCTGCGCCCCCCTAAGTCTCTTATCCCTTTGAAGTAAATAGCAGGTACCATTTAAAAAACGCCGTATCATTTCATTCTTTCCTTTAAAGCTAAAGCATAAAGCTCCCTTATTTTAAAGCATAAAACAAAAATTATTCTTCTTTCCTCAAAATTATTCTTCTTTCCTCTTTTATTATGAAATAAAATCTCATACTATTCTTTTCTCTAGCTCCTATATTGGCTTTCTAACTTTTTAAGGCATGATTACTTGTTTAATAATAATAAAATAGAATAAAAGGGAATAAGACACAAACTCATTCAAATCTCCTTTTCATACAGTAAAACTATTTCTATGACTTTTCTTCGGTGTTAACCCCATTATTTCCACTATGGAGGAATGAAGAAGCCCTTCATATTAGTAATAAGGTCAAAAGTAAACTTAAATAAAACACAAACAACTTAAATAAATCATTTATTTTATTTATTTTATTTTACCTATTTCAAATAAAGCACCATAAGACATAAAACATTAAAACTCTTTTATTTTTATCATCTTTAAGCTATAATATAAACTTAAATCATAAAATAAAGCTATTCTATATTTTATTTATTTTATTTTACCTATTTTAAATAAAGCACCATAAGGCATAAATCATAAAAACTCTTATTTTTATCAACTTCAAGCTATAATATAAACTTAAATCATAAATCAAACTATTCTATAATTAGTTATTTATTTACTTATCAAATTGATATATAATTCTAACTTAAATATTATGGATGAATAACTAAATAAAACTTGGTATCTAAAGAATATTTCTCATGTTTTAAAATCCAAAGATTTATATAAGCAGCTTTAATATACAAATTGAGTGACAAGAAAATCTAATGATTTGATAAGTGTTAGGTTATTGGTGCCACCAAAAAGTGAATACATGCAATATTCTTAACCTTCTGAGATGTTTATTATTTAAAATATTCATTGGATTACTTTCTTTAAAAGAAGTATGGAAATATAAATTCAGATTAATCTAATCCATACAAGAGTTGAGCTTTACTTAAAATGTTAATATCCTTATGGAACCAAAATAAACCCTATTGAGATAATATGCTTTAAAAACTAAACACCATGAAGATTATTACTATCTGAATAATTGTAAAACAATACTCAATAAGTATCAATACTTATTTACAGTCCGCCTTTAGCATTATCTCTATCCACTTTTTTTTTGATTTAGTATACCCTAGTTAGGGACCAGGGACCCATTCAAAAAATAGGTCCATGCCCTTGAAGTCTGAAACAGTCAAAACTAGTCGAGCTTAAAATACAAAAATGGAGGCAAATTACTTAGGCCTCATTATAATTACTAACAATCTTTTATGCTAGATAAAACTGAAAACTAGAAAACCTAGAACCTAAGCATTATCTTCTTCATCTTTCCCTGTCGGATCCACCAAGTTGGTCTCCTCATCGCACGGGGATAGGAAATTAGCCTTGTCCTCTACTTCCACTTTAACCTGCAACTTCGACGCCATTTTCTCCACTAACTTGCGCAGCTTAAACTATCCCAAATGAATGTCGTGAATGTGATCCAATAGAAACTTCATATTAAGCTAAAAATCCTTCATCACCTCCTCGATATCTTCATGAACCAGTATTGCAGAAGACACCGTAGAAGACATCATTGCTAGAGGAAGTGACTGTGTTGCTCCAAAGACATTCCACCTTCCCCGCGAAGTGCTCGGATCAAGAAGGAAGGATGAAATCGTCTCCCAAAACTCTACATTTTCCTCAGCCTCCACTATTTTTGCCATATCAATTATTTCGGCCACCCGCTTCCTCATCATAGGGTTCTTTATCTTTGCATTTAGCAAATCCATTGTGTCCTCAAGAACCTAACTACCTAGCACCTTCGATCTTCTCTTCGTCTTCCCCTTATCAATTATCAACCAACCACCAATTGACCCATCCTTCATCTTCTTCTGCCTTTGATGCCTCCTCTACTTAACCATTGTAGCCCCAGAGCATTCAGCTTCCCCTGCTGCCATGAAGCAAACACCGATCAAGCAAATTTCTAATTCCAACCAAGTGTCGGGAGCCAACGTCCTTAAGAATCGTGTCTTAAGGAAAAATATTTGTTTTAGAGTTGGAATTAAAGGCTCGCATGCATCACCTTCTGGGAAGGCAATAAGCCTTCCCACAAACACTCCCTTCGATGATCACCATAAATGAGACGTTAACTCTCCTCTTCCCTCCATCCCATCAAAAATCTCTTCAAATGATTATGGGTCTCGCCCTTTATCAGGCATTATCTCTATCCATTTTGACTCGGACATTGATAAGTTGAATTGTACACGTTTGTTCATAATAACATGATTCCAGTGTGTGTGTGTCCCCTGGGTGAGTCATAAGGGTTAGGTGGCCTTATAGAGTAAGTATACAAGGGGTTACCTACAAGGGTTGTTGGAGGTTAATGATGTAGGAAATAATGTATCAGAGAGGACTATGGAACAAAATTCCAATCTTAATAATATTGTCCTCAATTTAGTTAGCCATCATATGGTTCCTTGTACATACTTACAAGTAGTTTGGAGAGAAATTTTAGTCATGAATGGGAGCATGTTCCCATTGATAACGTTGGTGGAGTAATTTACAGCCATGAAAAAGTTATGTCCTGCTATTAGAATACCCAAATCTCTTGTTATTTCTAAAAGATTTCAGATTTGTAGCTACTGTCCACTTTCAGATTATGGAAATTAGACTTTCAAATGATAATTTCAAGCTTTAGCAGTAGCAAGGTTGTTTCTTTTGTAGACTTGGGCCCCTTGGAGAATATGGGTAGAAGGTTATAGTTGGAAAGAGCAAGAATTTCAGCTAACATTGCTTCATTTGAGTCCAAGTAATTTATGGCCGCTCAGAGTTATTTCTAGCTTGCATTTAGGCTGATTTGTATTCTTTCGTGGACGAGCAATTCAGAATTTTGTTCCCACCATTAATTTTGAGCCAGATAATTTATGTTGATGACTTGTTGAGGGATGCTTACTCCACCTTTAGGTTATATGATGATCACAGGATTTGGGACCCAGATGCAATTTTCAATGGTGAGGTGTTGAATCAAGATAAGAGTTGTGGGAAAAAATTCAGAGTTGGTACTGCTATCCACTCTCCAAGTAGTTTACATGGTGTTATGATTATTTGTACACAGATGAGTTGGCATGTTTTTCCAGCCCAACACATGAGCATTTTGTGGTTGAGATTGATTGGTAGAGGTGATCTAGCCTCGGGAGAAGACTATATAGCTATCAGGTGAGTGTGAGATCATGATGGGCCAAACAGTGGCAATGGAGAAAAAACTTGCTGGATGAAAAAGTGATAACATTTAGACTAATATTTAGATTTGGATGGAAAGGATGTTAATATTTTAAGCTCAAATATGAATTCTCTCACAAAATTCCTTAGGATTACCTCATATTTAGGCAAGTGGGAGTCCCAAAACTTGCCAAAGAAACTTGCAAAACCACCCATTTAGTGTTATCCTGAAATTTTCCACAATTTTATCGTTGAAGTTGACAAATTTTTTTGTAACTAAATTTAATCAAATGAAAAGGATTTATAGAGGAAACTATTAAGATTCTAAAAATATAATATATGCCTCATAATAATTTTAATAGGTAATTATTATTAATTTTGTACATACACTATGTCTAATTTCCTAATAGATATGCATATTGAAAAACATCCATATCTTTCAACATATTAATCCTTTTTTAAATCCAAAAAATGTGTCACATTCTAGGATTTATTGGGTATACATTAAAATTTAATATTTTTGAGTTTCATATATTTTTTACCATGTTAGGTTGGCTGGAAAATTAATTTTTAATATTTTTAAAAAGTCACAGTAAAATATTCATAAATAATTATTTATTTACATAAAAAATTCAAAAAACTATTCATCACATCTGCTCATGTCCTTTACTTAAATCCAAATCATGGAGGAAAAATATTATCTTTTTCTCATACTTAGGTTGGCCAGAATGAATCCTACTTTTTACATTTTTTCTAAAAATTTTAGTAGTACTTTATTGAAATATCCAATTTTCACCAAACTATTTTTAAAATTTTCAAAAAAAAGGTAGTAGCCCATAATCTACATTCAATTTGTTACAAATTTTATTACTACCTTATTTCTAGATTGTGTAGATAACTCATTCAAGTTTTGACGTGAAGTTACTTAAGTTTGTTTTCACATTTACATTGCCACTTAGGGGTAGTGTTTGGCCCATCATGATCCTGCACTCACCCTATCTTAATGCTCACATCTCCTACATTATCAAGGGTATTCTATATTGTTAGTTGTTGCCCTCACATTATAGCATTGATTATGGTGACATCATTTTATGAGCAGATAGATTTGGAGTTCTTGCAGGCTTTAGGGGAACTAGTTGCAGGAGTTTTCATAGATATAGTTCAATTATTTGTTGTTCCCACCTTGGTGAGTGATGGTCACTGTGTATATTTCATGGTATTGGTATGTATATCTTTGGATGATGCTTCGATGTTTACAGTGAGTTGAGTGTGTTGGTGTGCACAGATTCACCCCTTTGACATTTGGAGATTAAGTGTTGATGATGTGTTATCAATTTGTGACCATAGAGGCATTCCCTAGATAGTTGATTTTAGAGTTAGTTTTTCTTACATCTATATCAGCCACTTGTTAGGGATTGATCTGTCTCACTTTAGGGACATCATGAGGAGAGATGCTGAGGTTTATATTTTTTGGTCGAGTAGGTTATCTTTCCTGTTACCCAAGATCATGTTAGGTACAGGGATTGTAGTTATGGACCTCACTGAGGTTCCTTGGCAGGAGATGTTTCATGGTATAGGTTTTAACCCTTATAGGTATTTCAGTTTGGATTTTGATGATGGTTACATTTTGGGGTTCCAGGAGAGGAAAGTGTAGTTTTGGCATGATGGTTTTACCATTATGATCATAGTGGTACAACATCAACATGGTGGTTCCTTTCTGAGATTGACGTGGGACCTTAGGATCGCGTGGTTGTAGTTCAGTTTAGTTTGGGGTTTCACGTGTTATGCAGGCATTGCTTGAGGACAAGCAATCTTTGGGGAGGGCGACTATAATGTCCCTATTTTCAGGTTCCCTTGCAATGTAGTTGGCACTAACTTTGTAGATGTGTGTCAACATTATCAGAGGACTTATTTGATGTTACCAATGAGCTCAGATGATCTAGAGAACTCACATGTCACTTTTTGAAGTTATATTCAACTTCTGGTGTGTTCTCCAAGATTCTTGCAGGGAAGATCTATTTATAGTAAGTCACCTAGTTGGCTTTGTTACTCATTATTCATCATCAATATCACTTCTGAGCAGTCATCTTTCGATTATGATGCTTTTCAATAGTTTCCACAACTTGGGGGTATTAATGGCTTTATTCTAAACATATTACTAAGATTGCTTAATATTATTTAAATTATTTAAAAAGCATCTCAGTTTTATAGCTCATTGGAATGAGAATTGAAAATTTTAAATGTTGAGATGTTGATAAAGTGATATTGGGTGCCTGGAATAATTAAATAATGAAATAAATCACTTTTCAGAGATATAATGCTTATTTAATTAATAAAATGATTTTATATTGTGTTTTCTAGAAAGTTCCCAGAAAAGGTTATAAAAGGGGGTTTGTGAGCTCATTTGGGACATTTAGAAGTTTGTTTCTTTTCCTTTAGTGATTTTAGAGATTGTGCCTATTGCTAACTCTTACCAGTGGGACAAAAACCCAATGGTTTCTTGAAACTGAGGATGAAAACCCTCTCTTCAATAGTGTCATTCCATCCAGGGATTGATAGTGAGTTGAAGATTTGGAGTTTGGGGATGAAAACATGGAACAATTTCATTCAAAGATTGCCAGTGTGCTGAAGGATTGCTAGTTAGAGGATTTGATGATTATTGGTCA
Organism: Cunninghamia lanceolata; assembly: GCA_027924645.1. Lineage (NCBI taxonomy): Eukaryota > Viridiplantae > Streptophyta > Pinopsida > Cupressales > Cupressaceae > Cunninghamia > Cunninghamia lanceolata. Next base: position 13,253,095 of record BSBN01000169.1, on the reverse strand, counting down.
TGAAGAGTTTACTATGCAAATTCTATTGAGATTCTTTGAATAATAAATTTATTTGATAAACTTGAGAGTTGTGGTGATTTGTGAAGGATTTCGGAAAGTATTTGCTCAATATATCAATGGTTGCACGAGTCTTCATAATGGCTATGTGACACCTTTTTGTTAGTGCCAGAAGATTGTGTCAGGAGTTTGGAGCCAATGGGGGTTGCGTGTAAGTGTTTTTAGAGGGATATGGGACTTATGGAAGGGTTGGTGTTGTGTATTCCACCCTCTTAGCATCATTTCTTTTACCAACTGCTAGGTATGAGGTTTTCAAGCTACACGTGGAGGTTTGGGATTGTTGTCCAAGCTTTACACAGCCATATTTACTTATGTATATAAGACTTCTCATTGTCATTGTACACTGGACCAGCTATTGAGGTCAGAAATTGAATATAATCTCTTTTGTGATGCATTATATGCTCTAATGTTAATGGTGTAATTAACATTTTTAGTTCTAGAAGAAGAATGTAAACTATTTGTTGTAATATTTGGTCTTATTTGTTAAGTTATAAAAATTTAAATGCATCCTTTTCAAATCTGCACTTGAGATAAACATCTTTACATCAAAATACAATCGGAAAAAACCAAAATAGTGAAGGGTTACAAACTATTTGATGAAATGCATGTTCACACAAGCGGGTAAAATTGTAAAAAAATTGTGAAGGAATTTAGAGTGGGACATTACACACCTCTTTTGATCTTATCTTCTCTATTGAACCCAAATCTTCTTCATTCAACCTAGAAGAAGCATAGGCACAACCTTGAACTATCACCCCTCTCTGAATAAGAATGAGGTGAGGATCCATTCATGTGTGCTAGGAATGGGGAGAGGATCCATTCATGTGTGCTAAGAATGAGGATCACATGACAAACACAACTACCAATTGCAAGTTGTAGGTTACCAGCATCTAATCGATCTGGTTGGCATAGTCCGTGCATCAAATTTTTGATTGAAGGAGAGGTTTCTCTAAAGTAAGAACAAACTTCAAAAGCATATGGAAAACCTCAATCAAAATGAAAGTTAAATAAATCTTCATAAAAACCCAAGAATTTATAAGAGCCTCATCATTAGCAGATGTATCTAGAGGAGTAGAATCAAGTAAGTTCATAGATAAATTAACTCAAGAAGTACCAATTGTAAATCTATGTCATGATTAACTATACAAGTAGATTGAAGATTTATTTTATGTGCACCTTTTTCTTTTCTTATCTTTAGTAGGAGAATAGCCCAGACCAATAATATTGTGCTTTGGTGATGGTTGAATAGTGTTGGTGTATAACTCACATGAGTTATTCCTAACATAATTGTAGTTAGGCAGTTTTCCTCACATGTGGAAAGACTAATTCCACTCTATGAGTCATTAGTAGATGTGTCACCTCATAATCGACACATCGCCGCTACATTTGAGGGTGGTTGAACCTTGATCTATTCTCTTGGTTCCATTTTTGCCACCTCTCCTATTCTCGTGGAGTATTATTTCTTAAACTTCACCTATTTATACCTCTTCGGTTGTAAAGCAATTTAGTTCATTTTCAATATATTGCATTTGTGTTTGATCTCTAATCCATTGATCTTGGACTTCTGTTCCCACATGGTATCAGAGCTTAATTCAGCTCACATGATATCAGAGCACATAATCACTCCCACATGGTATCAGAGCGAGTGGAATAGCATCAAATTATTTGCTCATTGATTACATAGGTCCATTGGTGAATCTCTGCAACTTCTCTTGCACTCTAGGCTCAATTCGGCCTTCTATCACTACATATCGAGGAGGTAAATTTTTTTTTCAAAGCACATCTGAAATGGTTTTCTTTTGTAGGTCATAATCATCATGGGCAAAGCTCATCTACTCTCACCCTAATGAGGTCAAATAATTTCCGAGAAAGCCTCATCAGAGGCGTATTTTCTATGGTATTTGTGCCTCACACAGAGGCCAATTTTTATTACGGTGACGTGCCTCACACAGAGGTTGAACCTTGTGCTCATCACGCCTCATAGAAGAAGGTTGAAATCACTCCTACAAGCTACATTCAACAACGCCTCCTAAATGCCCAAGCCCAAATTTGTGATGATTGTTTATTCTCTATGTGAGAAAAGAAAGGCTACAAGCAAACATTCCTACGGGTGCTCCTATGTGTGGCTGTTGACGTGAATGGAAAAACCATTCACATGGGGAATCCTATATGGTTTGTGGCAGCACTGTGTAGGAAAACTTGACTCATTCTATGCAGACATGGGTCTGGTGAAGGAAGGCACAGAGGACTTCAATCTCAAGCTACCTGCGATGTCCTCCAAATGGCCACTCATAGGTTGACTTCATCTCCAAAGCCCATTCAAAGGGCTCTGCACAGGTCTTTAATGGTCATATATTGCCCAGCATCGGGCCTGCAAGGAGGAGGTTTGACGCCACATAGAGGCGTCCACACATCCAGCATTCAGTGTGGAAATCACCCTCAGTTCTACTGATTTTGCTTAAAGTTTGGTTTGATAGAGTCTTGTTCAGGACTCTTCTTTGCACCCTTTCACACCTGCCAATCACCCTTAAGTGGCTCACTAGGACATCTTTCTGTCCTATCACCCATGACAGCGAGTTTGTTTTCCACACAGTCCATTGAATGGGTCTCCAGTCATCAAAAATGCCTCAAATTAAGGCCCACTCTCTACCTTTAGCTCTAAGTTTGATCACATTCATTGAAGCTCATGGTTATTCTTGTGGATTATAGATCTCTTCAAGTCTACTGGAGTCAATGCACTAGCCTTCTGGTGGAATCTTAAACCCTTGACTCTAATTCTCAAAGGACAATGTCTCCTTTTGTGGTTGCTTTCATGTTATCATAGTTTACATTTAATGTGAACTTCAAACATTTAAACAAAACCTTAGCCATAGCTAAAAATTTGTAAAAACAAAGTTTTTTTGCAATTAATGTGGCAAAGGGAAAGTATTTATGAGGGGACATTATTTTTACCTTAGTTAAAAAATTGTAAAAGAGGAGTCCATTTTCTCTTCTATAATGAATTTGGCAAATGGGGGGTAATCATAATTGTTTTTTGTCTTTTTTGAGGCTTTTTAAAGGCACGTGTCTTTTCTATTCACCTCTTGACTTAAACATCGAAGCACTTGTAATAGAAAAAATATTGTGGTATGATGTCATGCACTACTTTTAAAGTGCCACTTTAAGGGGGGAATTAGGCTAGAGTGTTCAAAACCACGCGTACTGCACTAAAGATCCTCATGACATGTATAAAGTTTGGCATCACAAGGCCCTATATCATATGTAACCAAGGAAGACCTAACCTCATCACATAAAGTATCATCATAAATATATCACTAGAGAGTGAAGGTGCATCACGAGCATCCATCACAAAAGATGTATCATGAATCAAACCATGTGAAGGAAAGATGCTTAACTGTATATCACTATTTTCAAGCACTTTGCTAGCACATTCCATAAAAGAAAAAGAATGATGAGAGTCACAAATAGTGAGTATCCAAGAGTGAAGGAAAAGCAATAACTAAGTTAGTAGAGGAGGAAAATGTACACATATGATGGAACAACACATGTCCATATACAATATAACCTCATCCATATAATAAAAGGACATGAGTGAATCAAGGATAGTGAGATTAAATGTCACAAATTGTTGGAACATATCAAAATCTATAATAAATGCTAAAAACAATGGACTATCAGAATCCATGATAAAAAGATGTATCAATGAAGCACAAACAAGGAAAAATCATGCAATAAAGGTCCAAACCCTAATATAGACAAATCAATGATGCACACATCAAGGATAGATCCAAATATTAATTAATGGAGAGGGACCCGTAGCCATCCACGCCTCAATAACTACTCTATTTTTGTGCACCCTACCCCCCAATAATTTTTTTAAAAAGAACCATTACATGTAAAAAGAATACCTAGTAAATTACCACATATGCACCAATACATGTTTTGCAACTCCATGTGTAGTTTATCATTGCAAAAAACTAACACACATGCTCTTCCACTTGCATTTTCAAGCCAACTTGATGCAAATATGAGAACTTCCAATTTAAATATACACTTTATTGTTTTTATTACAATAGGTCATGTTTATAAAAAACCACCCATTTGGACATTAAATAAAGTCAAACTGGTCACATTCACATACTTTTGTGCACAGCTATTGGTACCTAAGCTACCATAAACACACAACACCACAATCCCAAAGGGTTGTTAATCACACATTCTCCCATGCTCGCTATCACATCCCCGCCACTTGTTATCACATTCTCTCATACTTGCTATCACATCCACTTGCACCTACACAAACACATAATGGTATCAAGCTCCCCATCCAGACAATTATTTAATAAAAAAAAAATTTAAACCAGTTTAAATAAAAAAAGTGAGATTTGTAAATCACATCAATCAAATACAATAGCTTATACGCATTTAATCAAATTCAAATCTCAACAACTAAGTTCAATTCTACGTATCATAACATCGAATACAATAGCTTCTACGCACTTAATCAAATTCAAACTCACCAACCAAATTCAATGCATTTTTTTTTCTAATATCAATCCATTATAAGACGAACATTATGTAGTGTAGAGATTGTTTTAAGCATAAACTTCCTTAAGGAGTGCTGCAAACCCTGTCTACTGCCAAAAGAAATTTTGCAGACTTCTACATTAAGGTTCAGGTTGGTACTTCACCTTCTTATATGAAGTAAATATATTTGTTACTATATGTTGATATGAAGTAAATGTATCTATTAATAGGGTTTCATTATATGAGGGTTTTGAATGTTTTGAATCCTATAGCTTTGTCTCATTAATACTTTTACAGTCAGATTCTTTCCAGTTTTGTCTGAATAGTATTTATTAATTATTGTTATATTAAATATTTATAATTTTTTTCCTATGTTGTAATATAATATATTGAGTATTTCATTTTATATAATCTATCCAGGGTTTATATAAAAAGCTTCTACATATATTCAGATTAGACTGTTAATGTACTGTATATATATACATGTCTATCTATATAGATATGTATATCTATAGATATATGTATATAAATAGACATATGTATATCTGTATACATATCCATACTGAAGACTATACTGATATACAATCGTTTATCTTCATTTTTCTCTCATGCTACCCATGATTTGAGTACTACTATGTAATTTACTTTTGATTTTTCATTATTTTGTCTGAGGCAACCCTTGTCCTGTGATAATTTCACTGTACAGAAGAATATACTATTATATAATGATGGTTTTTTGTTATACATACAAATGCGGTCGTATATTTTTATGGGTATATATTTTTTAGTGTTCATTGTCAACGGTTAAGGGTTTTATTATTTTGTCTTGTGATAATTTCACTGTACAGAAGAATATACTATTATATAATAAGGGTTTTTTGTTAATCATACAAATGGGTAGCTTCATTTAATAGATTAAATCATGTTTATATATATATATATAAAGGTATATATTTTTGAAGGTTCATTGTCAATGGTTAAGAGTTTCATTATATCATTGTCAACAGTTAAGGGTTTCATTATATCAAGGTTTCAAATGCTTTGAATCCTACATCTTTGTCTCTAATAATTTTACAGTTAAATTCTTCCCAATTTTGACCGAATACATATCTAGATATCTCTATACATATTAGTATATCTATATACATATCTGTATATCTATAGACATATGCAGATCTATAGACATGTGTATATTGATATACATATGCATATGTATAGACATATGTAGCATAGACAATGGAAACATTTCAAGATGGTACTTAACATTTCAACATTTTACAATTCTAGATATACATGTTTGAAAGATTAGTCCAATTTGTTTGCTGAATTTTCCTACATCTTTTCCAATTGTTTGCTACATGGGTAACTTCATTAAATGGATTAAATTGTGTCTATTACTGTAGTGATTATATATTGAAAACACATAATGCTGAAACCCTCAACCATTGATAACAAGTCTAAAATGGAACAACACAATGGAACATTACAAAATGGAACACGTTATGTTTGCCATCCATGCCACTACAATAATGATGCCTCAATCTATTTTTAGTCATTGCACTAAGGATGCCATCTTTTCTACAAATCACTTTTGGTACTGATTATACATATGTATACATATCTATTTACATTTCTAGAAATACTTTGCATCGCACCATTGAGAACAGGGAAAGCAGTCGGTAAAATGATTAACTTTTCGATGGAAAGTGGAATATGTATTCGGACCCCAACGAGCATTGAATGGATTTAATATTATTTACCGTCTGTGCCTAAGAAAACATGTAACCATGCATTTTTTTGTTAAATCATTCAATAGATTAAATCATGTCTATTAATGTCTCATATATGTGTGTGTGTGTGTCTATATATATACATACGTATATCTATACACATGTATATAGATGGACAAATGTATGTCTATATACATATCTGTATAGATATACATATGTATATATATAGACATATATTTATATGAAACATTAACAGACATGATTTAATCTATTGAATGATTTAACAAAAAACATGCATGGTAACATGTTTGCTTAGGCGCAGACAGGAAATAAAATACACATGTATATAGATAGACAAATGTATATCTGTATACATATCTACATATTTGTATACACATGTGTATATCTATACATATCTGTATACATATGTATACATATCTACATACATATCTGTATACATATCTATATACATATTTGTATATCTATACACATTTCTATACATATCTGTATACATATCTACATATATGTATACACGTGTATATCTATACATAATGATGAAACCAGATTGAGGTGATCTAACACAGTCTAAAATGGAACAACACAATGAAACACTCCAAAATGGAACATGTGATGGTTGTCGTCCATGCCACTATAATAATGATGCCTCAATATGTTTTCAGTCATTGCACTAAGGATGCCATTTTTTCTACAAATCACTTCTAGTATTGATGATGTTTGCATTTCTTGCAGGTGTATAGATACTTATGGCTCAAGGTAAAAAGGGGAGGAGAACTTTTGGAAGGAGGACAGTCAAAAAACCTGGGGGGTGCAAGTTTCCTAATGTGGTGTCGGGGGACGAAGATACACATACCACAAAACCAGATCATGTTGCAGTGGAATGTATTTTTCCCTCCACACATATAGAGGTTTTGGAAACCAATACAGATTGCCTTCAAACTACTGCTGTGGAAACATGTTCTTCAAGGTTGAATAGAAGAATATGGACAAACAATGACATCCAAAGTGTTATGGTTGATGTCAAGGATAAACATATGTCAATCAGTGTAGCTGCAAAGAAGTGGAGAGTGTTTGCTATCAGTTTGAGGTCCTAGTTACTAGGTCTCACGAGCACCAAACGCAGGGGGCCACTGACCATCCTGAAATCTACTGTGGCATAGGTCATTCACTCTAGGCCAAATCCTTTCACAGATGGGATGTCAGGGAGGTCATGGTAGGAGGGATTTAGGAAAAGGCATCCATATCTAACTATTTGCACTACATAGGGTGTGGACACCAATAGAGACATTATGCTAAGGCCAAGCATAGTAAATTCATTCTACGACAATCTAGAAATTCTTTACAAGACACATAAATATGGGTCCAGTAGAATATGGAACTGCGACGAAACTGGGGTACAAGCTGGCAGGAACTGTGGAATGCGGGTAATAGCAAAATTGGGATCCCATTGTGTGCCCCACCTCATCTCAAAAAGTAGGGAGTGGATTACTATTTGGCATGTGTTAGTGCATCGGGTTGCAGTATACCTAGTTTTTATCTATTTAATTCCAAAAGGCATATCAAAAACTACATAGCCAACTATGAGCCGGGTGCATGCATGGCAGCTCAAGAACATGTGTGGATTACGAAAGAACTATTTCTGAATCGGCTACAACATTTTGCTGCATCTATCCCTGGAGGGGTTTCACCAACCAACAAAGCTCTTCTAATTTTTCATGGTCATGGCAGCCATGTTGCCTTCAATACCATAGAGGAAGCACGTCATTTAGGGATTGACCTCATCACCCTCCTAGCACATACAAGCCATAGATTGCAGCCACTAGATGTGAGTATTTTTTCACCATTCAAGAACTATTTCAAAAAGTAAAGGTTTGCATGGATGGCAAGCCACCTGCAAATAGAAATTGGAAGAGAAGAGTTGGCCACTCTTGCTAGCAAGGCATTCAAGTAGGCCTTGACCTCTGCTAATATAATTAGTGGGTTCAGAAGGATAGGCATTTGGCCATTGAATATGTCTATGCTTCAAGAAGACATGAGGCCAAGTGATGGCTTCCAAGTATCAAATGAAAACAGTCAATATTCTATGGCCACTGTACCAAAGAATTAGGCCTTTGCAGTGGATGAGGATCCTGAGATAATTATAGTTGAAACCTTCTTGCAATTCGCTAGATAGACAGATGCAAAAGTTGAGGAATTCATCAGAACATACAATAAAAGTGGAAGTGTACATAATCCAATGGAAGTACAAGAAGAACACATTGAAATGCCAGGAAGTCAAATAGTTTCTAATGCTACTGATATTCTACAGTCACTTCCTAGTGTTGCTAAAACTATTTCTAATATTGCTATTACAGTTGCTAATGCTAGTGATATTGTTTCCAATGCTATTTATACAATGTCTAATGCTATTAATAGAGTTCCTAATGCTGGTGATATTGTTTCCAATGCTGCTGATACAGTGTCTAATACTGCTAATAGATTTCCTAATGTTGTTGATATAATTTATAATATAGAAGGTCTTAGTTTGCCAAGTCAAGTTAGCCAACCAGAATAGATAGCTGAAGTTGCTAGAAACATGGGGATACAAACAAATTTTAGTCAGGTAGATGTCGGCCTTTCAATACCTTCACCATCAGATCATGATCCATCTGATATCATACACTACTTCAGTACTGCATCAAATTGGGATCCACAAAACGAGGACATTGTAGAAGAAGAAGAATGCATAGGTGATTTGGAAGAAGATTATGTGCCTTACACCCAAGATAGTGAGATTCAGCCACAGCCACTTAGTCAATTTCTTAAGCTCCCAGTTCGAAGGGTACAGGCAAGGGGTGGTAAGAATAAGACTGGAGTACTACGTTTAAGTAGGTAGTCCTAGATCTTAACATCTGATGCATACATTGAAATGCTCAACGAACAAGAGAGGGAGAAAGCTCATTAGGAATAGTTACAGCTAAGGAAAAAGGAACATATGTTGGAGAGGAAAGTTAAAAAAGAAGCCCAACAACAAGAGAAAGAAAAAAATGGAAAAAGTGTTAAAAAAACAAAGAGCGGCGAAGGAAAAATGGGAGAAGGAAATTCAGCGTGAGCAGGCAAAGAGTGCTTCGAGGATGAAGACAGCAAAAAAGAAAGGGAAAAAATTAGCAAATGAGAGACCATTGAGTACCCCAAATTCTCCTCTACCCAGGCAACATCCCATTCTAATGGACATGTTTGCCATCTTGAGCCCAGCCTTTGTAGCTCTAAGAAATCTATAGGCAGGGTCTAGCCCAGGAAGCTCAAATGATTTGCTTGTAAATGAAGATTCTAATTAGGGTTTTCTTGCCCAAATTGTTGCATCACTACAGACTATAACTGAGCCACTCAGTTTAACTCGAACTGCAAATGAATGTGTTGCTACAGAACCTAAACAGCCTATTCCTTTTCCTAGATTTATGGAGAATTGAAGAACTTTTTTTTTGTATGGAGATACTTGACATTAGTGAAATTTCTATGCGTACATCTGATTTAGTCATATTGTTATGTAATATTTTGTGAAAAAAGGAATAGATTGATGTAATGTTTATATGTTTGTATCTTTGTAACTATTTTGGAAAAAAAATAGATCGATGTCATGTCTATCTATTGATCTTTTTGTAATATTTTGTAAAAAAGGAACAAATCAATGTCATGTCTATATGTTTGTATGTTTGTAACTATTTTGGAAAAAAAGCAAGAGTTAAATGGTTATTTCTGAAATATCTATGTGTTGATCTCATGTTTGTATGTTTGTATGACTGTAATAGTTTTTGGAAAATAAAATAAGACTTGAATGGTTTGTCAGCATGGTACTACAAGTTGTCTACATAATTTTCTTGTAGTAGCATGTTGTTTTAACATTCTGTTCACATAATTCTACCTTAATTGAAATCATTAAAGCATCCAAATAAATGTAGTTCTATTTAAGCAACAAGAAAATTTAAACTATTGAAAGGAACCTAAATTAAAGTATTGTAAATTGATTGATTGATTAAAAGTAAAGCAAATGAAAATGATTGAAAATAACCTAAAATTAAAGTAAAGTAAATTGATTGATTAATTAAAAGTAAAGTAAAGGAAAATGATTGAAAAGAACCTAAAATTAAAGTAAAGGAAAATTAAAGTAAAGTAAATAGATTGATTGATTAAAAGTTTAGTAAAGGAAAATGATTGAAAAGAACATAAAACCACTATGAAGAAAAACCTAAAGCCTAGTGGGTCAGTGCTTGAGTAAAGTTTTATAAGACTTTACCTGAATTGATTAAACCCAATTGAAGGTGTTCTAGAAAGCATTGACCATGGTTGTATGCCTGCAAACATATAAATGATAATCGAGGCAGTAACGAACATACATCATAAACAAAATCATTAAATTGAACTACAAGTGCATCTATCTAAACACATTGTTCCATAAGATGTAATAAACAAAAAAAGGTAAATGCATTGTTCCATTTATTAATCTAACCAAAATATAATAATTGAAAAAGAAGACTGTATATAATAAGGCATGAGAGCAAAATATTCCATCAAAGCCATCAAAGGAAATAATTCCATTAGTAGTATGTTAACAAACACAATTGCATAGTACAATTCATCAACCAATATTTTTGGTAATGTCTTATAAGACTTTACCTTCATTGAGTGCTCGCCTTGCAAGGTGCTCTACAAACCTTACATGCTTGAAATCATAGAAATCAAAAGCTGAGTAGTCATCTGGATAGTAACGAACAAACATCAAATCATCCAAATAATCTCATGCATTTGTAAAAGAAAATATGAACTACATTTAGGCATATTATTTTAAATAATCACATACAATTGCAAAAGAAGACTATAATATTGTAGCAGAGCAAAATATTCCATCAGAGCCATCGGGGAAAAATATTCCATTAATAGTGGTGTGTTAACAAACACAAATGCATAGTACAATTTGTCAACTAGTGATGTAAGTAAAGCCTTATAAGACTTTACCTTCATTGAGTGTTCACAATGCAAGGTGCTCTGCAAACCTCTCACATGCCTACAATCATAAAAATTATATGTCGGTAGTCATCTAGGTAGTAACGAACAAACATCAAATCATCCAAATAAATTCAAGTAGTGCAATGATACAACTATATATTGCAGACATATATAGTGATACATATACATATATGTATACATAATAAAAATTTACATGTATCTATATATATGTATATATCATTTATATCCACTCCTCCACTAAAAAGGGAACACACTTGATCACTTTTATAGTTGGAGTAGGTTTAAAATATGTTTATTAACACCCCACCATAAATCAAGTTGGTGGAGCCTTGGAACTTACTCACCCATTTCCTAAACCTGTTGACACCTCTTTCATGCATTTAATAACATATTTACAAATTATGCCAACACCTTTGGTTTTGTTCATCCATGTTAAGGTGAATGTTGTGGACATATGGACTACAAACATAACGTGTTTGAATTTATATAATTTATGCACACATATAGAAATACATGTATAATATATACATGTATTCTATATTTGATATATATATATATATATATATATATATATATATATATATATATTATGACATATGTATTTATTTTTGAGGGTGCATTATAAACATTTGAGGGTTTCAACAATTTCTAGCATATAGATGTGTTGCAATTGTAAAATTCTTAAATGTTAAGTACCAGATAAGTTTTACAGTGATCCTTCAGGAAATTTATGCTAAAAACAATGTCTATGCTGCATAATGTTCCTCCTATAATGGATCCAAATTTGAAAAAGGAATGCATTGAAATTGGTTGTTGAGTTTGAATTTGATTAAATGAATAGAAGCTATTGTATTTGATGATATGATAAGCAGAATTTAATTTGATTGTTCAGTTTGAATGTTGAAATCTTAAGTACCAAAGTGCTGCAGAGATTGAATTGACTTGAATCAAACGCCCTATTCTTCTATAGTGCTGTAGAGATTGACTGCAAACAATAATAGAAAAGAGGGGGGTGTGTGATCTCTAGAATCCAATCTCCTCTATCTCATCCCAACCATAGGGCCCAACTGGGCCGGTACGGGGCCAGGTAGGGGCCCCCACTCCTCTCCCCAACTAGAGTTCAGCGACTATAGTTCTTTCGATGACTATAGTTCTGAGTTGGGTTTACCTTAGTGAAAGCTGCCCCAACTAGAATCCCCTCCCACCCCGGGGAATACAAAGAACACTATACCTGTGCCAGGGTGGGAGGGAGATTTAGGCTAATGATGAGCTACTTGTAGATGACCCCAGGCAGTATGAGACCTGGGAGTACTTGAAGGCTGAACATGAGAGGTGACAAGTTAGGAAGGATAGGGGTGGGTGGGAGGCCCTATCTACCTATCTGGTCCTGCCGAGGGAGGAAACTAAAGACCTCTTAGACAGGCCAACACCAAAATCAGGTGAAAGTTCTCAAGCTCCCACCCACTGGGGCATCTCCAGCTCTCCCATCCATATTCCCATCTAGAGACTAGACTCTTCTGCCTATATATCCAAGTTAAGTAGCCCCGAATCTCCCACTGCACCTTGCCTGGGTAGATCCCGGCTAGATAGTAGGGCCCCTTGCTATTCAGAAGTCCATTGGAGGATATTCCAGATGCACCGATGACCGGCCTACTATATATGCTATTGGGAACTATTCCGAAGCAGCCCTCTATTCCGCCATATCTAGAAAGTAGCCATTGAGAGAAACCTAACCTGAATAACCTAAATTGCCTTGAGGGGCTAGGGGAGGAACCTAACCGGCAATTAGGTGCCTTGAGGGACTAACTGCTGCCCCACTATTCTGCCCTAGTGATGTTGACGGGCGCCCGACAACCCTATCTATATCTCTGCAAGCGCCCCATTATATAGATAGGGGACAGCACCATGGGACAGTAGCTACCCGAGCTCGAATCGACAGTAACTGGATAATCACCATATATATATAGGGATGAAGCAGATTGATTAAGAGCGCCAATCGGAAAGCAAAGCCAGATATATGGGGGCAACCTATTCTCTAGCACCCGGAGCGAATGCACAAGTATTTAGCAAACCCATTCCGAGTACCCCATTTTGGATACTATTAATATAGAGGGTAGGGCCCCCTCTTTTCTATTAATAGGTGTATAGAGTATTAATAGTAATAGATGTATAGGGCTTCCCACCCCTATGAATGGTAGGAGCCCTATGAATGGTAGGGCTCCTTCCCCCAGACCACGACTCCAGCCGAACCATGAGACATCGAACCATCACATGCTTGGAGACCTTCGAACCTTGGTGCCATTCGATTGATGACAGGGCCCTACTATGACTATGACTATAACTATAACTATAGTAGCAGGGTGGGGGGGCGGTGAGGCCTATAGATAGTAGGGACGAAACTAGGCTGACCTCACAACTCCCTTGGACCCTTCGCTGTCATCAGAAGATGACAGACTATCAGACTATGACGGGAAAGACCTTCGACTATCTCCTCCCAAGGGTTTACCTAGAACCCTCGAGGGGCCTTCGGGAGACAGACTGAGCCCTATCTATCCAACGGCCGTGGTTGAAACTAAGTTTTAGTGAGGGGTAGGGGCCCCCACCCCAACCTCCCTACCATTCCCCCCACCCGGCCTAGGGGAACTAGTTTTGCCGCCATAAAGCATTGAGAGAAGCGTGCTGTTCCAGCTTCTCATCATGGGGGAAGGTTTGCTCACCGGAGAAACTCAGTTGTTTTACCATATTGAGAAAGTTTTACGCATTTATATATACTACATCCATCCCTCGATCAGCAGATTTAGTGGTCTTTCTCGTAAACAATCGAACGTGCGTGAATAGGTAGGCATCTATAGGTCCTCTCGTTCCTCACTCGGACTACATGCTTGGCACACCAGTTGGATCAGCAGGTGTAATGGGCGGTGGTCGGGCCATCCAACTACATATGTCTCAACAAATACATGGGTTGGATGCCAGGGAGAATGCGTTATTGTCTGATTGAATGAAGGCCGGTCCAAGAAGCCATAGCCTGAAGGGACAGGCCAAGTACTATGGCTGTAGTATGGTGCCTTTAGCTCTTGGGAGTGTGAGGTCGCATGAGCCCATGAAGCACCTCTCACCGCTTTCGAAAGTGAGCAACCAACCGCATATCTGGAGGGCTGGTGCTGGCTACTAAGTCCCTTCCAGAGCAACTATATCCTCCCACCCACCCACTTGGGTAAACTAAGCAGATCGGTTGTGCCACGCCGACCCCAACCATAAGCCGGCGATCAATTTTGACTAGTTTACCATGCCTCGTCTCCATTCGGAGGGCGACTCTCTAAGCCGCCCCATAGAACTCTACCAATCGGCTGGGGTGGGTCCTAGATAGAGATAGGAGGCCATTTCAACACTGTCTAGGCTGCATATGTCTATAGATAAATGTATGTCTATAGATATACATGTATACACACATAGATGCACACAGACACACACACACACATATGTCTATCTATAGATATACATATGTATATGTCTATCTATAGATATACATATGTATATGTCTATCTATATACATATGTTTATAGATATACTGATATATAAATAGATATGTATACAGATATGTAGATATGTATACATATATGTAGATATGTATACATATATGTATACATATGTATAATCAGTACTACAAGTGATTTGTAGAAAAAATGGCATCCTTAGTGCAATGACTGAAAATAGATTGAGGCATCATTATTGTAGTGGCATGGACGACAAACATAACGTGTTCCATTTTAGAATTGTTATCAACGGTTGAGGGTTTCAACATAATGTGTTTCCAATATATAATCACTATAGTAACAGACATGATTTAATCCATTCAATGAAGTTATCCATTCAACAAACAACTGGAAAAGATGTTAAATTCAACAAACAAATTGGACTAATCTTTCGAACATGTATATCTAGAATTGTAAAATGTTGAAATGTTAAATAACAACTTGAAATGTTTCCATTGTCTACGCTGCATATGTCTATACATATATATATATATATATATATATATATATATATATATATATATATATATATATATATATATATATATATATATATATATATATATATATATATATATATAGATCTACATATGTCTATAGATATACAGATATGTATATAGATATATATAAAGATATGTAGATATGTATACATATGTATACAGAAATGTATACAGATATACATATGTCTATCTATAAGCATATGTCTATAGATATACATATGTATATAGATAGACATGTAAATATAGATAGACATGTATATATATACAGTACATTAATAGTCTAATCCGAATATATGTAGAAGTTTTTTATATAAACCCTGCATAGATTATATAAAATGAAACCCTCAATGTATTATATTACAACATAGTAAAACAATTGTAAAATATTTAATGTAACAATAATTAATAAATATTATTCAGACAAAACTAGGAAGAATCTGACTGTAAAATTATTAATAAGACAAAGCTGTAGGATTCTAAACATTTGGAACCCTTAACCATTGTCAATGAACCTTCGAATATATATATATATATATATATATATATATATATATATATATATATATATATATATATTAACAGACATGATTTAATCTATTGAATGATTTAACAGACATGATTTATGGGACAACATGCATTGCCACATGTTTGCTTATACACAAACGGAAAACAACATTAAATCCATTCAATGTTCATTCGGGTCCAAATACATATTCTACTTTCCACCGAAAAGTTAATCATTTTACCAACTACTTTCCCTGTTCTCAACGGTGTTATGGAAAGGCGAGGCTATTCAGTCAAAATTGGCAACAATCTGACTATAAAACTATTGCGGAGACAAAGCTATAGGATTCAAAACTTATGAAACCCTTAATAGTTGACAATGATATGATGAAACCCTTAACCATTGACAATGAACCCTCAAAAATAATGACACCCTTAATCGTTGACAATGAACCCTCAAAAATATATACCCATTAAAATATATGAACTTATTTGTATGTATAAAAAAAAACCGTCATTATATAACAGTCTATTCTTTTGTATAGTGAAATTAACACAAGACAAAATAATGAAACCCTTAACCGTGGACAATGAACCCTAAAAAATATATACCCATAAAAATATAGAAACTCATTTGTATGTATAACAAAAAAACCCTCATTATATAATAGTATATTCTTCTGTATGGTGAAATTATCACAAGACAAAATAATGAAACCCTTAACCATTGACAATGAACACTAAAAAGTATATACCCATAAAAATATATGATCCCATTTGTATATATAACAAGAAACCATCATTATATAACAACATATTCTTCTATACAATGAAATTATCACAAGACAAAATAATGAAACCCTTAACCAGTGACAATGAACACTAAAAAGTATATACCCATAAAAATATATGACCCCATTTGTATGTATAACAAAAAATCATCATTATATAACAATATATTCTTTTGTACAGTGAAATTATCAGAAGACAAGGGTTGCCTTAGACAAAATAATGAAAAATTGAAAGTAAATTACATAGCAGTACCTAAATCACGGGTAGCATGAGAGAAAAATAAAGATAAATGATTGTATAAACACCGTCATATGGTAACAATGGAGTGAAAGCAAAGCTGAATTCACAAGGAGAAATGATGTTTACTCATTACCTGCACACAGATGGATCTGCATGGAGAGCGACAACCGACAGACACGGTGAAACGCTCGCATTTCCATCGCATTGTGGAGAACAAAGAAAGCACTCGGTAAAATGATTAACTTTTCGATGGAAAGTGGAATATGTATTCGGACCCGAACGAACATTGAATGGATTTAAGGTTGTTTCCCGTCCGCGCCTAAGCAAACACGTTACCATGCATGTCCCATAAATCTATGTAAGGGGACTTATGATGGGTGTGGGGATGTTTAGGAAGGAGGCGGGTAAGTTTGAAGGCCTTACCAATGTGATTTACAGTGGGGTGTTAATAAACATATTTTTAACCTACTCTAACTATAAAAGTGATCAAGTGTGTTGCCTTTTTAGTGAAGGGGCGAATTTTTTGGGGGGCCATGGCAAGCGGTTACCGGCACATCAGTGCGCATGTATGGGGCGACATGTTGAAATGACCATTTTTCGACCCATGTGCACATAACGCATCCTACAGGGAAATGTATAAATGCCCAGAAGCTGAAAGAATAGCTTTAAGGTTTTCACTCGCATACGGAAAAACCAAAAAAAAATCGTTGAAATTCGATATGTCTAACTATGTGCTTGGCGTGTACGAAGTTAGGGTGTGCAGCTAATATCCTGCACAGTTTACATGTATTACCATTAGGATGAACTAAAGGATCTCAACAGATTTTTTGAAGAATTTATTTCATCTAATACCAACTGACGAAAAAAAAAAAAAAAAAGAGTAATTAACTGTAATTTGGATTGTTCAACTGGGAAATAAGTAAATTCAGTCATATACAACTAGGAGTATACAAACATATTATTTGTTAAAAAAAAAAGGAATTTATTTCATTTAATACAAACAGAAAAAAAGCGTAGTATAACTAATTATAACTTAAATTGTTCAACTAGGAAATAAGTAAATTCAGTCATATAGAACTAAGAGTATAGAAACATATTATTTGTTCCAAATTAAAAAAAAAAAAAGACGAATTGGAACATCTCTTCTCAAAACCTTAGAATATATTTAAGCTTTATTTTACCAAACCAATTTTTTAAATGCCAAAGAAATAAAATCCATTTCGTAAAACGGATACAATCACAAACTTGAAGGTCATATGATCAAATGTTGGATTGATCATAAACTGGTGCACATTTTAGCTTCTGCCATGCCACGAAATATAGATATTCTAATAAACTATGTCTATATTAGATTTTCAAATTACACATTCAGAATACAAGAAACCCATTCTTGAAGCCTGAGCTCAACGTCTAAAAATATTAGTAAAGTGAAAATCATATTTATGAATACACTTAAACTTTGATAATAACATGATAAACATCATCTTATTAGGATACACCGTGCAGGTGACCCCTCAGCTCCCAGTAATCTTAGGGGATGGCAATGCAGGGAATATATGCCCACTTCAACATCATCTAGTTTCAAGCCTTCCACCAAAATGATATCCTGTAAAGCAAACATAGCTTACAAATTTATATTGTTTTAGTTAGAAACGAAGCTAGGATATTAAGCTACCAAGCAGACATGTAACCAAGTCCTGTTCATACAATTACCCTCTGCACTTAGAGAAAGGTAATCTCAATCCCCCTTAAGTTAGTAGGAATTAAGCTCTAGGATCTAGCATCCAGGTAACATCATTCACTTCTGTGTAATTTATAAAAATTTAGTCAAAAAGTTTAAAATGTTCACTTTTTGTAATTTTGATCAAGGGATGAAAATATTTGGGTTAAAGGAAAATATTAGTTTTCTAAATCTCCAAGTTTCACCTAAATTCTTCATGCATAGGAAATAGAAATTGTTACCTTGTTTTTTAGGAATACCAAATGGGCAGAAGTAGCATGTACATAGGCAGCAGCCGAGAGATAGTCAATTCCTGCAGTCGGCAGAAGATGTGAATAAGGATAAAAGCTCACCCACTGATGTCTGCATTAATACAGGGGAAAAAAACACAAGATACAATTCACACTTCATAATTCCACTCAATGGTAAAAGAACGGGACTTAGTTATTGACTAAGTTCAGAAAAGTATTCTCCTGTTTGTATAGCTCAATTGCACATCCGTAACTTTTATTCTTACAGATTTGTTTACATGAATGATATTTGAACAGATACTTGTATTGTTTATTTTTCATCCAGATTCTCTAAATAGTCTATAGTTTTCTATGTTTTGAGAATGTCATGAAATCGTTCTCTGATGTCCTTGTAGGAACAACATTTAGCTAAGTTACCGGTTCAGATTTGGTTTTGGGTATGGTGGTACAAGAATCTTTTGAGGGGGGCGATTGGGTATGTTTTAGGTACGTCTGTATAAAAATTAACTTCAGATAAACACATAACATACATATAATATATTAATAGTGTGAGTTACCATATAAATTCTATAAGATCATATATACCTCAATATCAAAAGCTGTAACCCTTTTTGTGGACTCCAGCAAGAGCTCTGTTTCATGTCGCTCTCAGGTGGGAGTGTCTAGACTTAAACCCACAATACAAATGCAGTGGACACTTAAAGACACTAAAGCGTAAATCATGATTTGTTTTGATTAACATGAAGCCAGTAATTATTGTTTTTTACAGAGAAATGCAGCAGGTAATAGTCCAAGACTTACCATAAAAAGATGACATAAAAGTTTAAAAACCTCAACAGCTGTACAAATCCCCAAAACTAACTACTTCCCTAAGCTAGCTCTTTTCTTCATGATGCTTCAGGTATGGCCATTTTCCCTTACCCTGAAAGTCATGTCTGGACCTCGGTGATCTTTACCCAACTGTCCAACATGATCAAGGTGATGATACAGGCAAAAAAACATTTGGTGCATTCAGCTTTTTGTCTTTGTTAGAAATGGATTATAAAAATGACGGATCCAAAATTCATGGTTGTTTCTTTTTGACAACCTTAGAAGGAAATTTTGGAAGTTTCAGCATGTAATTCATCCATGAGTCAGCATTTAGGAGAAAAGAGGATTCATCATCAACAGGAAAAAACACAACAATCAACAAAGGTAACACACACACTTCAAGAACCTACACTGAAATTTCAAAGAACATTCTGTGCGGCATTAGTATCACCAAATACAAAGGTCCAGAGGCACATCTAAGAATCCTGCTACAGAACTATTAATATACCATATGTATCATCCTGTTGGAATTCTTCAGTATACTTCTAAAACGAAAATAGTACAAGGGACCGTACAACTAGTTTCACTGATAAAGCAAGGATCTTTCTTCTAAGAGAGCATGGACATGTCCCAAACCACAATATTACTATATGAATTATGACCAAAATGAAGTTAGAGCAATTGACTGTGTAAAGTTAAATTATAAAATACTATATGGTACAGCTAATCAGAACCATTTTGTACTTACCTAAGAAGATGGCATTCTCCATCATAACAATATAAAAATATGAAATTTTTATTATTAAACATAGTTTGCAAACTTAGCTCTGCAGAGTAAAATTTTCTAGACTCGTGAAAACTTAGCAAAACTCAACAACTTAAAAAATACTTGATTTCTTAAAAAATACTTAATTTTTTGAAAAAACATAAATTTTATGCAAAACACAGCTACAAAATTTACCATACAGAAAACTTCATCAAAGTCGGTCCGCAACTCCAAGCTACACCTAGATATGGATAATATTTTACAACCACACACAAATCTATAGGCACTTTTACCTCAAAAAAGGAATAAGGACTGACAACTCTAAAATCCTTGGCAAACAAGGTCATACAATTTCTAATATGAGAAATAAAGAACTATTAAAAGTTCATTTTGAAACCTTCAGAGGAAATCAACTCCAAACATTCTTTGCTCATAATTAAAAAAACAATACAGAACCCAGTCTATCCATTCTAGACTACATGCTTTGAAGAAAAGACATAGATAGAAAATAGATAACCGACAGCCAGGAAAGAAATCCAGCATTCGAATAATGTTTTCATAGGGAGGTCAAAATACAAAATGGTGGAGTGAACGAAGTGATGCGCACTGCTGACAACCATTGTGAAATGTAAATCTAAATGAAACAAGGTTAAGGAAGGTCTAACCAAGATGCACCTGCTGCCATTTCCGTCAACCCAAAATCCGTATACTGAGGAATGGTACATAATTCATGGCCCTCACGTCCCCTGCTAGAGACTTCACCAAGACCCTTGAAGTGACCCAAAATCTACCCAAAAAAATCGCCGACCTCCTCTTTAGCGTCCCAGGAAAGACTTCTCTTGACAGCAGACTTCCTCCTTTTCACTTACTATGACGCTCAGTCAAGGAAAGAGGACTAACAGCATTGATATTACATTAAATTTTATGTCAAGAGTTTGGCTTGCACCCCACGCCACATCTCCATTTAATGTTCCCTTGACTATATCCTGATTAAATGCAGACATGTCCTTAAGCTTCGTTTTCACGTTATCTTATGCATTTCTCATAATCTGTCTTTAAATTAAAGAGCTTTAATTCCTTCACGTACCTCCTTGTTGTTGCTGGCAATCACATTTTTAAAATATTTCCTGCTGCAATGAATTTAATGAGGTTTCCTCGCGTAGCATAGTCTCAAAACTGGTAAAGGTATTTTCTTTACTTTTATTTAGCCTTCACGTCTCATCCTCTAAGAAAACTACTTATATTCTTTTTTAAAAATAAGGTTGTGACACCTTGCGTGTAACAGATACCCACCACCTTACCATTTGTACAAAAACCTTGATCCTAATCTCCATCCTAGTTCCACGTCTACACTTCATAATTCCAAATTCAAATTCCATACTCCATCAACAGAAGTTTGGCGAGTCAAGAATCTGTCAAACCTATCTACATCGCCAACTTATCCATCCAAACCAAATACAGAGAAATCATTCGTCCAATGGTGAAAATCATTTACATGGCACCTTGGATAAGCACCATGATGAAAACCTGTTCGTGGGCATTATGTGTAATTTGATTGTCAATGAAAATTGTACTTGGGGGCAGGTTGTCTCATCTATCCCATATTAGCATACCCCTTACCTATCATCATAACACATCCTATCCATTTTTCCTTACTCTCATTCCCCTTCGTCATCCCTCTTAATCAACTTGGATCTTGATAATAGCTTTTGATCTTGATAAGGACTAAGGCATGGTTTTGATACATGCTTTTGATAAACGCTTGACATAGCCAATCTTTTTACAGTTTATCCTCCAACCATCTTGTTATATCCTATGCAATTCGTTATATCCTTTTAGTCCAACATCCTAAAGATATTTGTGGAGTAGAAGCATGTTATTCATTTGCAACATAGTCATTGGAGGTTACATCTGACATCCTTCCACTCATCTTTCCTATCCATCTCCTATTGTTACTCCCTTCACCCATCCATCTATCAGTAATCCTCCTTTTCATTCATTATCTCTTAAATCATCCATCCCATCCATTAAGTTGATCAGCCTAAATCAACCAACTTTCCCATCCTTGTTTTTACACTTGGTGCTCCCTTGTTACTAGTTCTCATATAGAGACCACAATCCTATCCAGATGCAATTCAATCCTACTTCACTGCAATCTAGTGTAATCCCATCCAAAGCAATCCAATACATCGTCAATCCAATGCAATCCATTGCAGTCATCCAAAGCCATCCAAGCAAAGCCTCATCCTAAGTACTCTAATGCAATAATCCCAATCTTAATCTTGATCTTAAAGCGAGTAATCCATCGTAAGCAATTTTAATCCATATAAATCTTACAAAGTAATATATCCTATCCTCCTCAAAGATTCATTGATCTTGCTCCCATCCTTGCTCCAAATCCTAATCAACTTAATCCAATCATCATCATCAGGATTTATCAAATATCAAATAGCATAACATAAGCTTACAGGAATGTATCTTTATAATACATATCACACACATTAAGAAATGGTGGTGAATGTATAGTTGAAACAATCCAACTCACATCCCTTATAGAAACCAGATTGGGTAATTGATGGTGGCATTGTAGAGGTATAAGGTCTTGAAATGAATTGGATCTTGTGATTTTAGAGCCCATTTATCTAATCCTAGTACAACTATCTTCTTTATTTATTCAAAAAAAACAATTAGGGGAATTTCTCCATTTTAAAAGAAAAATAAAAAATAAAGCAATAGAAAGATTGTGTGCAGGTGCTTTTTGTAATGTAGCATATCATTAGCATTGCAAAAATAAACAATTCTACTGGTTTATGTTTGATTGTTGGTTCTTGTTGGGTCTAGACATAAGACCCCTACTTATGCTGAATTACAAAGAGCAATTCCTCAAAAGAGAAAAAGGGGTGCCTTAATAGAGTTCAAGGGAAGAAGATTGGTTGTACAGTTGTGCTAAATGGTTTGCCTGATAGAATGTGTTAGGCTATTTCTTCTAATTTCTTAACTAAAAGTGACAATGGTTATGAAATCCATCCATGCATAAGCTCATGTTAAGGACTCTGCATTTTTACATTATTTGTTAGAGAAGTTCATGGTGGAGATAGCCATATAGCATGTTGGCTAATTCAAAAAAAGTGCAACTAATCATGTCGCGGCTAGATGAAGGTGAATAATAAATAACATACTTTATTTTGGCCTCCATGCACAGTCCAAAGCAAGCAAATGATGTTGCAATATATTGATAAATTACCAACATAACTACAAATACATCTCTCCACCCTTGGAACACATCATAGAGAGGAAACACACCTTGTAGATAGGAGATGCCTAGACATGCCTCAAGTGGCAATACTCTCAAAGGCACGTCAATATATTGTGATAATCTACTGCTCTTTTCCAAAAGTCTCCAGGGGGAACACTTAAGTAGGATTAAATATAATTTAAAAACCAAGTAAACTATCACAACTCATTTTTTTGAATTTTGAATTTCAAAACTAAAGGAGATAAATTTAAAAACAAAATAATAAACTAGATTAAATGTCAAATGGGGTAAGGACACTTCTAGAATAAGCATTAATAAGGAACCTTCCCTCCATTTCTCAAGTCAAGAGCCCAATTAATAAGGTGAGTCCATTTTCCTCCTTCAAATTTATTACCATTTGAAAAATTGAGGATACATTGAAGATTTGCAAGTCCATTTCCACAAGCATTGAATGGCAACTTAGAAAATGGAGAGGTGCATTTATGATGGAGACTTGACTGAAGATTTAGAACTTCCTCCCTAAAGGTTATAATTTTCTATAAATTGCCTAGATTTGTGAGGAAGGAAACCACTCATCTCTAGTTTGGGAGTGCTGGAGAAATTTGTATGAGCTCTCTCCTTCATTGTTTTGTTTTGTTTCTCTTAAATGACTAGTTCTTGAATTTTTGTTAATAGATTTTAGTTTGTAATTGATGTTGATGATATGTTGCAATTTAACATTTGTGTTGAAGTTTTTTATGAAAGTTAGATAGTAGCTATGGTTGATATACACCCCCCTTCATCTGCCTCACCTCTCTGCCCCAGCTCTCAGACTTCTAACCTCCATACCCTATTCAATACCCTGTTTAATATCCTGTGACCAGGCACCGACAGGGAGGGCGTTAACTATAGTTGTGGAATTTGCCTTTACACCTGCCAATTTCATCTGCTTGAAAGTTTTTAAATCCTTTTCAATAGATTCAATTGCATGATCCTGCAGTCATTACATTTCTATGAGCCACCTTCCCTTGAATAATTTTGCCAAAAAGATCTCATGCCTTGTTTGTACGCCCACTCTGACAATTCCTCTGTTCCTTATGGATTGATGGATGTCCATTTCCTATCTGAGTTGAGCTACGGAGGATGTTGGCAAAGGTTGAGTCTGGCTTAACATTCGCTAGTGGTTTTTTCTTATAAATTTCTAAAGGCCTCTCCAACAAACCCATGTTAAATGTACCTTGTTATCAGGGCATTTCATGAGATCACCTTTTTTTTTTCTTGAGTCGTTTTGTCAAATAGCCCACATGACTTGCCTGAGGGTCCACATCTGGAGACATGTTATCAGGATATTTGCAACTGTAATATCTGACAAAAGAATCCCTTCTCTCTTATGCTTAGAAGCTTGTCCATAGCCTATTCCTAACTCAATTTCAGCAAACTCATTTTGTGTGATCCTGCAATCATTTCATTCCATGAGGTAAAGATTCTTCAAGGGATTTTGCCTAATAGTTAATGTGCCTTGTCTTTGAGCCTTCTAACTTCCTTTCTCTTTTTGTAAAGTCCTGTAATCATTGCGTCCCACTTGATGACATCTCTTTGAGGCATTTTGTCAAACGGTTCACATGCCTAGTCTATGTTTCCACATTTCTTTCGCATGTTTACTAGGTAGCTTGCAATTACAACATCTGGTAAAATTCCCCTCCCATTATGTGTGAGGGATGCCCATACCCTATCCCCAAGCTTTCGCTTGTACACAGGCAATGAGGATGCTAACAAAGGATCGGGAGATGGTCATTATACCTGCCTATTGCATTTGCTCAAAACTTTCTAAGGCCTTTTAAACCAAAATAGACCAACAATTGAAATAGAGTTTGGATGAATTCAAGTTCAACTAATGCACCTAAAGAGTGCAGACATGGTTACTGATGTTAGAAATTTACATGATTGTGTAGAAGAATATGAAATGGTCAATATGTCCATTGCAGTTCAATCTAATAAATACGATTCTAAGTCAATTTTGATTAGATGTCAAATCTTAAAAAAAAAAAAAATAGTCTCAATAGGAATAAAAGTGATATGACATATGTAGTTTCCTTTGGTTGTAATCTCCATAATATAAGACTATAACTAGTGTTCAAACCACTATAATTCTGCAAATTAAATCTTCAATAATTCTTTTGAGTACATGAAACATAGATACATAGCCCTATAATAGAATTGTCTTGTAAAAATATTTTTTTTAAAAAACTATTAAGTAGGAAAATAAAACACCTTATTTGACACACAAGTCTTTGTAGGATGAATAAATAGAGGCTCATTACTATTGTTAAGATCAATAATAGTGTACACACTTCAATCCTAACTAATAAGTAAATATTGGAATTTGATTATGTATTACGACAAAGTGGAGGATAGAGCCCCCTTATATGAGTTTATGTTTCCTTCAATAACAATGAAAGAAGTATAATGTTTAATAAGGATATCTTAATGAACAATAATGAACTAATTTCCTTGAGGAATGGATTTCAACATAAAGGGTTGGGTCAAATATTTAGCAGAAGCCTATATGAAGAATCAAGGATGGATTGCAATAATTCTTTAAACAATCGTTAATCTTAAATGCTTTAGAAAGAACAAAACAAAAACCTAGTATTTTGAAACAATTTTCCTAATCTCAAAATGTGATCGAAGAATCCTCATTTGACCTAGAAGTCAACATTATTTATCAATGCTAGGAATTGTTAAATTTCAACTAAAGAGATTGAGTTAAATTCGTGTTGGATATCTGATCCTGTCATGATTACAAGCCTTAATTTGGTTCCAATTGTACATATAAGATTGAAATAATTATGCAAGGAAATGATCTAGTATCTTACTCTTGGAACAAAGATTAATTTGTTATGTGACTATACATCATTGTTTTACCTTGATTAAAGATCACTTGATCTACGGTGAATTAACTATCATATAACCTTGAAAACAGAATGATTAAGTATCTTTTCTAATTTATGTTTGTGATTAATATAAGTGAATTAGTATCTTCTGAAATTATGTTTACAATTGTTTGAATGTCGTTACCTTACTCTTCCTTATGGATTGATGAATGGATTAAAACATCTAGCCGTTTTCTTTACATGCAAGCAAAGAAGTTTAATTCTTCTTATTTCCTTATAAGCTATCATATAAGTTTTCTTTTCATCTAGATAGGTAAACCTTGTAAATAAACATCCAAACTCAAACAAATTGTAGTGTTCGGTATTTATGATACCTCTGGGTTATGTTTATGGGTAATGCCATCACATTGAACCAAGTACCTCGTGCCTAACATAACTACAGCAACGACATCTGGGCACCATCCCTCTAAATCGTCGGGGAGTAATAAGGAACATGTCAAAGTTAAATCCACAGGAAGGGAAAATCTCCTCGAATACCTCACTAAAAAGATTAACTAAAATAAAAAGAAAAATAAAAAGGTGAGACTATCAACAATTGTTGTAGGACGATCAATGGGAAGACCTCGTCGAGGAAATATGCGTGTTAGGTAAACTATTCACACTTGAAAACTTAAACACCAAACACTCCTGGGAGGTGTGTTTGCAAACTAGTTTCTTAGGAATTCCATCACTGTATCACTTGAGTGAGTGGGTAGTCAGCGAAGAACTGTGTACCAACCACAGTTTCATAAAACATAGTGCAAGACAGAACTACATGTTCACATTCATCATGTAGATCGCATCTGAAGAGGGCCTTGATCCCATGGATATAAGGTATGTAGGCAGTCTGGACAGTGAAGGATGCCCCCAGTACTCAGGTCCTTCAGATATAGTATACTCCTTTATAATCAACTTCATAATTTTGATCCCTAGTTTAAAGGTTATCTAGGTAACTTAAGAACTTTCCTAGTACTCAGAAGAATCCCCGATTTGGATTACTTGTACCCATCTTTGCCGTAAACTGAGGTGAGTACAAGTTGATGTTATGTGCTCCTTGATCGACATCCTCAGTATAGTGTCTAGGCAGACTGTGGTCCCTAGGAAGTGACTCATGAACCTGTATTGATCCTGAGGGAGTCAGAAGTCTTTGGCCAGAGCATAATGATTACTGTCCTCTTTAGCCCATTAGGCTGTTATGTTTATGTATCCCAAATTGGATAGAGTATTGGTCCATTTGACCCACTAGGCCTTTTGGCCACTATTTGTTCTACCTGAATCAGGTAGCGATAAGGTTTGTTTGTCCTAGTTCTGTATGAACCTATTTGCCCAAAGGATAGAAGAGCTCGGGTGGCTTAAGAATGTTCTATTTTGAACATATGGCCCATTTTGGTTGAAGTTTTTCTTGAGTACTCAATCAAAGTCTTGATATATCTCATAAGAACTTGTTAATAAAGTAAAAATTTTGAAAATTTGAGTTTGGACCAAGCGGGTCCTTACATAAACACCTATCAAAGTCCTAAAATGTGCACAAGCCCACTCCAACCTCCCAAAAGCCTATGAGAAAAGATACATGGTTTAATCCAAAAGTATTCTTACTATCTTCATGGATTGTGTAAAACTCATGCGTACTTTTAGATTTTTTCAATTTTTTTTGACACAGTTGAATTTTTGTTTAACTTTATTTTAAATTTTGAAATTTATACTTTGTACACATTTTTTCATATAATGCAACATAAAATCCCATACCCGTACTCTTGTTTTGAAAATACAATGTGTTAAGGAAGGGGTCAATGAGACTAAAACACAATTAAATTATATGAAAGAAACTGTATCAATATCCATGAATGACCAAAGTACATTAATGAAATAATAAGAACATCCAGTAATATAAAAGTACTAGAGTAAACATGCACCCTAGTAGGTGAAAAATAAATTAAAAGGTAAAACTGTAAAACAATGAAATAATGAAAGCAATGCTAGGGGACATAAACTCAAAGACAATAATAGTAATAGCAATGAAGACAATCCATTCATGTCTAATTGTAACTATTTCTAGAGCTTATCAGGGAAGTGGCTTAAATGGAGATCTAATGTGAAGAAGTCCTGAAGATGAGAGTCACAATAAGAGCTTGTAGGAATACCATTCATCCTACCTTCTAAAGTTCATTATTCTATTAAAAATTAAGAAGATATTGCTCATTACAACTAGCTCAAACTTCCCCTCTACTAAATGCCAGTTAAAAACATTAAGATTCAATATGTATCAAAGTAACGAGGGAGAAAGAGTGAAAATTACAGAACCAAGCCCACCCCTATGTTCTCTTAGAAATAATGTTAATTTTTATTCTAGAATTTTGTGAGTGTTTGTTATGTAATTGTAATGGAGGACCCACAAAAGAGTATGATCCAAGTTCAAATATCCCCACTTCAATATGGGAGCATGTAACACTCCAATGAACATGTAGTGAGGTCAAGGTGCAACAATGATATGGAGAATTCAAGTGTGATCCATCTCTACACATCTTAAGAATGTGGCCCAAGCATGCCGTAAAAGCAGACCATAACATCATCCATGATATTTGAAGACAACACAAATATCTTTAGCATAATTTATAAAGGTAAACCTTACAAGGAAATCAAGTAGCCCTTGTCCAATTAAAATAAGTTTGATGATTCAACATGGTCTGAGCATAAAATGATGAATTTCAATTAACTTCTATCAATATTATGGAGAAATATATTTTTCTTAAATTGATCTTATAATAGTCTAGGCAAATCATAACCATATAGAAATAATTTGTAGTAAATTTGACAAGATGTGTGGATCAGGCAGATGCTAAGGATATTTAATTAATCTTCTATTGAACTTTTGAAATATGGTATATTTCTTAGAAGAAATTCTATAGTAGTCCAAAAACAAGTAATGTAACAACCTCCTTGCTGTGCTGGTGATGAGTGTTGGTAAATATTTAATGGAGAAAATATCTGAGCAACGTATGTAGGCATAGAAAGTCAATCAATGCATGGGGAGAGAAATATCTGTTTTGGTGGGAATTGAAGGCCTTGCAGGGAACGACCGTAGAAAGAGATTTAACATGAGAGGAAGAAATATCTGCGGGTGGGTGAGTGACGGAGATAGGATAAGAATGAGAGAAAATATCTAGGAGTAAAAAAAAAAGGATATTTGATCTTCATATTCATAAAAGACGGAGACAGAAAGTGGTTACGGAGGAGGTGGAGTGAGTTTTAATGCTGCAAATGAAAATATTTGATTTTAGACTGGACCATACCTCATACGAGGGATCTAGGAGGAGGTTTGCCTTTAGCTGGAGACACGATGTCTAGAGGCTCTCGGTCTTAAAACAAAAGAAAAAGGAAGACACAAAGAGGAAGGGGGCAGAGAGTAAAAAGGTAGAGAGAACGAAGGCAGAGGGGGTGGAAGGGCAGAGAAGATATAGAGGAGAGTCAACACATTTGGCAGAAGGAATCAAAGGGTTTAAAACACACAAAAAAATAGAAAAGATAGGGGACAGCAAATGATCTGAGGAAGCATATCAAATTGCTAGACCTAAGGCAAGCTGAAGGGGAGTGCATACAGTTGTGAGGTATTTACCTCAGTTTTCTTGTTTTGTTTCCAGCACACAAACTAAGATCAGTTAGTTGCAATTTCTTTAGCATTGAAAACTGAAACTCCATCGCTACCTTTCAAACAAAACTGCCATATGTTTGCTTATTTC
Source organism: Cunninghamia lanceolata (assembly GCA_027924645.1). Taxonomy (NCBI): domain Eukaryota; kingdom Viridiplantae; phylum Streptophyta; class Pinopsida; order Cupressales; family Cupressaceae; genus Cunninghamia; species Cunninghamia lanceolata. Next base: position 13,222,738 of record BSBN01000169.1, on the reverse strand, counting down.
TATTAAGCATAGGAAGATCGAAACCCTATCACTGACTTTGTATAAATCTCAAATATGTTTGCTGCTAGTTCATTAAGCATGGAAAAACTGAAATCCCATTACTACCTTAAAAAAAATAAATAAATATGGTTGTTGTTTCATAAGCACAAAAAAAAACAAAAAAACAAAACTAAAAACCCCATGCTACCTTTCTTTTAATAAAATATGCTAAAAATCTATTTTGATACAAGATATTTACATTGTCTCTTTTGTGAAATTTATTTTAAAACTGCAGAATTATTTTATTATGTCTTTAGACAAAAAGGATCTTCGAAAGATTAGGCAACTTCTAATTTGTAGTTGTTAGGCAAATCAAGGGATTCGATTTATTTTAGGGAAAATAAATAGGGGGTTTGATTCTATAGAGAATTTAATGAAGGCAACCATATCTCAGTCCCATGAAACCTCTTCATATACGATGTCTTCTCTAATATGTTTTCATTTCGACTCTCCTTAAAGAAAATGGGCTAGATTTTGTTTTGATCAATACAGTCTTTTTTTTTGTTAAATCACCAGCTTCGAGGAAACCATCTCTGAGTTAAAAAAATGAAATGGCACTAAAATACCTTAGGAACATCTACCTGTGTTGTGCATTAAAATTGGTCACATAAACTCTATTTGGAATGAAAATCTATCACTCAACCCAAGGATCTAAGGGGACTACTATAGGAGGGAAAATTGAGAATTCCATATTTGTAAGTCTTTTTAACAATTTATTGTGCTATGTTATATATGGTAGTCATTATGCAAATATTAGGTTGTGAGGAGGCTTGCAATGCCATTTTCCATGTTTTTCTTATAATATCCTTGCTATCCCTTGTGAAGAGTGATCAAGATGGGGTCACGAGAGTTATTACAAAACTGATCTAACTAGCAGAAGGCCGTTTTCAACAAATTACACTATCCACGAGAGTTTGGGTCTTGTATTGGGTCTTGTAGATCATATTTTCCACCTTTACTATTTTAAATTTATACTTCAGTGTTTTAGTCTTTTTGTATGCTTCGTTTAGTCAAACGAGATGAACAAGGTCTAGGCATTAGAGTGGTCATCTGGAGTGGCTCTCTACAGGGCCGGGGCCCGTAAGTGGCTACCAGGGGAACTAGTAGTAGAGTTACAGTAACAAGAGATAGCTAAAATTAAAACATTGGGATAAAAACACTAATAAGATAATTAAACCTCGTGCATGACCTTGAGCGCTTGTAAAGGCTAAGAATGCAATGAGAAAGCATATCTGTCTGCAGGGTGTTGAGTCATCCGTCTGCGGGGCGTGGATTCGAGCACGATTGAGTCTCCTCGTCTGTATGAGAGGTACTTGGTTCTGTGTGTGCCATCCCTTCGAACACATATGATGACACTCCATATGATTACAATCTAGTATCTAGCACCTTAGGAGTCATGAGTAGTACCCGACTTATGACTTAGATGAGTACACCTATATTATGATTTTGATTCTAAGCACTATTCTCCGTGTCTGCTCTGTGTTTGATGTGTGTGTTGGCCATCTTGTATCCCCTTGTTGTTGTTCATCTGTTTGGGCCTTGTGACTATCTCCGAGCACTATGGGGTGGTCTCTTAGGAGTCCACATGGTTGAGAGGCGTTGCCACCACCATTGGGGACCGGTGAATAGGTTTTGGAGCGCCAGTTTGAGATGATCTCTCTCTCCATCACTTCATTTAGTTATTGTACCTATTTAGTCTTTGTATTATACTCAGGACTATGATATGTACTTGTATCATATTCTAGAATATATCATTGTAATTGTATATGCAGTTATGTAATTGAGCTCTTTTAGAAGAGAAGTTGTAATCATTGCATTTAATGAGAATAAATGTGATGTTCCTTTATTGCTTTATGGATTCCGGTGTGGGTATCGGATCCACCTGTATTTTATGCTTATGGATTCATGTTTTTATCATATGAGATTTGGAGCATTTGTTTTGGTGTTTAAAATGAATGGTATCAATCTATCGAATTGACAGCAAAATCTGTGTATGTTGTTTACTTATGTCAAAAAAAAATTATCTTACCCCTTTTGGCTCTTACCCTTCAGGGTTACGTAGCGGGATGTTACAAGTAATTTTTCACCAAACATAAAAACAAATACAAAGATAGCAATAAAGACTTGCTTTGTTGGAAAGATAAGAAAACTTAGAGAATCATACACTATACAATTATCCTATTTTGTATTCTCATGAATATGAATCTCAATAGAAGCTTAAGGAATTTTAATTGAACTTCCATCGGGCTTTGGAATATGATCAGTTTCTTAAGTAATTAAAGTATTGCAAGTGTCAAGAAAATTCTCAAAAAGTTATAATTAGACACATATGCTAACAATTCAGAAATACTCTATGGTAAGCACTAAAAACATAAAAGACCCTACATTGTTTTCATTTACAACTTACGTTCTTTGCATCCTCAGGAATATGAATCGGAAATAGACACTGCATAATTTGGATCTTAGGTTAAATTTTATGATAGTGCAAGGAACAAGAATTTCAAAATAAAAATAAAAATGGTAAGGATGTTAGAACATGGTGTGGATGGGATGCTATTTTTTATGTAGTCTTCTATTCTCTGTCCTTTGGAATATGAATCTCAACAAGAAGCTAAGGAAGTCCATTTGAAGCCTATGGGCTGTAATTATTTTTCTTTAAATAAATTTCCTGATAGACAGTGACAAGTAAGTTGTCAATAACTAAATATAAAGGTAACTCTATACAAATCCTTAGAATGACATGAAAGATCATGTACTATTTTTTGTGTATGGTAACATGGTTCTCCAATGAATCTTGGATTTTCACGCTTCCAAAGCACAATTACAGTTCAAATTCTCAATCTGGAAAAATGAATATTGGAATTTCACTCGTGCAAAGCACAAATAAGTATCAGCTAGTCACTCTTCAAAAGCAAATTTACAGTTAAATTCTTTATTTAGCAGTATGAATCTCAATTTTTTATTCTCCCAATGCATGCTTATGTTTAAATTTTTGAGATAGAGATGAATCTCAGATTTCAAACTTCCAAATCACAATCAGAGCTAAAATTCTTGGTCTGAATATACAATTACAGTAAAATTCCCGATCGAATATGAATATAAGCACAATTCCAGTGAGAATTTTCAAGCTTGAAATATGAACATCCAATTTTCAATCAACCAAAGCACAATTACTGTTTAAATTCTCAATTCTTTAAACTGGCATATCAGGGTTCAAATCTCAGATCTAAACATGATAACACAAATTCGAGTTAATAAGCAATAAATCACAATTATAATTCAAGTCATGATTACTGTTGAAATTTTGAAACTCTTTAGGGTTTCACTCTTCCAAAAAGCGCAATCATGGCTAAAATTTTCAATCTGTTGAGCAAGGAGATTAGGGTTCGAATCTCAGAACCGGTCAGGACAAAACAAATACCAATTATTCACCAGGTAAATCAAATTGAAATAAGAATATTAGGACAAAACAAATACCAATTATTAAGATAAGAATATTAGGATTTCACTCTTCCAAAAAGCGCAATCATGGCTAAAATTTTCAATCTTTTGAGCAAGGAGATTAGGGTTCGAATCTCAGAGCCGGTCAGGACAAAACAAATACCAATTATTCAGCAGGTAAATCAAATTGAAATAACTCACCAATAAATCATATAATTGACCTAAATCTACGATCACAATTACATATAAAAACATCACAATTTTAGGGATACCTTGAGCTGTACTTCGCCAAAATGTTGCCTGCGGTCTCTGGACTCGATCCGATTACTATGCATGTTCTTGGGCTTCTTGATGAGCTTCACGATTCATCGCCAATACTCTGACGCCCTTCTCGGTCCGTCGATTGACGGCAATCTTGTGCGGTCCGTGGATTTTGTAATATGACAGAACACCATCCTGAAGCATATAGAAAATTCCTGCGACGCCTTCTCCGGCAATATTATTCACCATCTTCATCTCCGCCAATATTATTCACAGTTGGTTTGCGGACACACGGGCATTATTTCAGCTTCCGTTTGTTGTCTGAAAACGAACGAACCGTGAAAATGAAAAAATGAACGGCGGTGACAGAAAACAAAAAAACGGTGGGGGCTTTCTGCCGTCCGACAATTTTCCGGGAAGGAAAACCTCCACATATAAGCCTATCGGCTAAATAATTATGCTAGTTATTATCTTATTTATTTTAATTTTTCTCCACGTCGGCTGCTCTTAATGCAATGCGGGGAAGCACTCCATACCAAACACCTATAAAAGGGAGTGAATGCGAGAGCATGTAGAATGATTTCAAAAAGCATACTAAATCCAGGGTTGTAAGAATACAAGAAGCGTTCGATCTGAAAGGAATGGAGCCACAATTTATTGCAGCAGCTGAAGAAGACGGAGAGCAGCGTGGTATATCTGAGCTTCCCCAGGCTATGAAGGAATTGATATTTGAAAAGCTCTCACTACAATCAATCTCAAGCTGTCGCATGGTTTGTAAGGAATGGAACTCTATTTTGTCCTCGCACAGCTTTCTGTCTTTATTGCCTACCCAAAATCCATGGCTTCTTATCTGCGGTGAACAACACCAAGATGCCAAACCAACATGGTATTGTAAGGCCTACTGTTTTTCCACACAAAAATGGAGGACTATCTCTCTCTCTTTTCTCCCAAATTCTAGAAGATATTACTTAACAAGCGCAGCACAGGGGTTACTGCTTTTTCAAGAAGTCCCAAAATTTTGTGTTTGCAACCCGCTTATGAGAATCTATGCAGATATAGAAATCGATGTGACGAAAAAGTTTATCCATATTGTAAAAGGAGGAAACGGAGAGCCTTATTTGGTAGCGTGCTCGAACACTGACAAATTATCCTTCGAGGTCTACCATTATTTTCAAGATTCGTGGAGGATTAAGTTTCAGTTTGTGGGAGAAACGGGCTCTAATTTATCATATGGTTATCGAATGGTTGAGTGCAATGGCGTTCTTTTCTGGATGGGAAGGTATCATATGACTATTGCTGGTTACAATATCCAAAATGATGTTATCAAGCCTGTTACAATACCTCCATTACCCCGCCAACTTTTTGAAGATCCGATGATTGTGCATGATGTTTTATCTATAGTTTCATATGGCTCGTCCATTCTAGTGGTAGCGATCTTTTCTGTGGGTATTGTTATCTGGGAGTTGTTTCATGACGACGAAGATAAGTTGGTTTGGAATTGGAAAGAGTTTGCAAGAATGCCTCGAGACTCTCTCCCTCGATATCTTGATAGAGATTGGTGGCATTTGAAGTGTGTTTGTGTGGGTGATTACCTGTGCTTTAGCACTCTATTTGGTTGTGAAGGTTTAAACGTGGTTGCATATAATTTAAGGGAAGCGTTTTGGCAACGCCTTCCTCCATGTAAAACTCCAAACATTAAGGGGATGATGATGTCATTGGAACCAAACCTCATTCCTTACCAGTTATTAAGAAGATTGAGAGAATGATGGATGATAAGATTATGGTGACAGATATTATGTTACCTAATGGTTATTACTTGTTTTTCATATGTTTTAATGATTTGTTTGATTTATTAATGCTGAGAAGTAATGGCATGAGTATGTTAACAAAAACTCTTACCTTTTACCTTAAATTTGATAAATATTTACATGTGAAAATATTAATATTTAATAATAAATCATTCTTCTATAAATGAAAGAAAAGGATGTGTAATTGTTTTGTGCGGTGTTAGAAATAATTTTGGTTTCAGTCTTAATTAATTTATAAAAAAATAAAATATAATTGCGTAATATTCAATAAAAAGTTAAAGTTTAAAGGCTAACCAATTTTTAAAAAAGTTGATAGTTAACATAAATATATTTTTATTTGTTAATTTGAGATATTTTTTTTAATTTCTGTAAGTATAGTTTAAATTTTGATTTGAGAGAAGATATCTTGAATAATTAAATAATTAACTAAACTAAAAATATGGAAGAGCACAAATAAAATAGTTCTAACTTAAAATAAATAAATAAAAATAGCTTAATATGGTATGGATTTTTGTTGCACTAAGCAATGGAATGTAATGGCATGAAGGTGTTAACAAAGACTTTTAAAGAGTGGATATATAAAAATAATAAAAAATATAAAATAGATCTAAATAAACCCGCATACCTATCTTTAGAAAATTTATGTAAAAGAGCCTAGATATATCATTTTGGAGGAATAAATTTGTAAGTGATATTTTTTAAATAATTATTTATTTAACTTTTATTAAGAGCTAAAATCTTATTAGTAAAAGATAAATAAATTATAATATTTTATTTTTATTTCATGATTTCTTTGAATCTCATTTTTAATATCTATCCTACACAATGTTTACTTTACAAGTTGCATGTAAATTATGGGAGGTCCATATTGGATGAACAATATCTACTTTAGTTTCATTTACCTAAAAGTTATTTTTAGAATTATTTAATTTTCTTTAATTATTTTTAGGTAGCATAATGCAAGTGACATAACTTTGCATAAAATTATACCAGTTGTTGATGTCTCAATGTATCAACACTCTCCTCAAGATAGGCATAAAATAAATGGAAAATGACATGGCTATACAAATTTCACTATTATAATATATAATGACATGGCTATACAAATTTCAAGGTGACTCTCCTCAAGATAGGCACCTTGAATCAACTCCATAGTTCAAGATAAAAATTATATTATATTTTTATCTTGACAATAGTTTAAAATTAAATCCATGCCTAGAGGTATTTTCATGGTAGAATGCCCTTTAGTAGAGAAAAAATAGGAGATAATGAAGAAGGGACCATACCTAATCGATGGAGTGGGAATATACATATAAACAAATGTGAGTCTAATTTTAACCCTGTAAGTCATGAAATTTTAGTCACCCCAATGTGGATTCAGTTCTATAATATACCAATACAATATGGGATCTAGGGATTTTGAAATAGATAAGAGAAAAACTAGGATCTTTCATCAAAATAGATGATAAAATGATATAAGGTGAGTTTGAGATGTATGCAAAAATATGCATGGCTATTGACCATTCTATACAGAACATCTGACTGGAAGAGAGCAAAAAACTAGTAAATTTTACTTCCTGAAGACATAAAATATCAAGACCAACATGCTTCTTAAGAGTATTCCTAATAGAATACTTCTGAGAGAGGTCAATGACACCTCAAACATTCCATGACAAAAACTTCATGGGAGAATCTCCACCATGGCATCGAAATCTTGCTCTTCCAGGGAGGAATAGTGATTTTACAACAATTTTGGTGAGATTGTTCCAATCTGAAAGGGAGGAGATGCATGTCTGCATTTCTCATGCACATATTCTCCCTCCTCAAGAGATCGAGAGGGGTTGTGACAAAGCCTGAGAGACCCACCACAAGAGGAGACTCAGAAGGCTAAGTGATCATACCTAATATAGATTGGGGTGTAGTCATTGACCTGGTTTTAGTTGAAGTGGTAGGAGAAACCTTATGGGTTTCCTTCCCCTTTGCAGAAGGGTTTGAAACATCTTTTGCCGGTGTAGGGGTTTTCAAAACTGCCCCGGAGCCATTGGGATTTTGTTTTCTAGTTGGTAACTATTGAACATTTTTCATCTGGTTTAGCGGTCGCTCCATCAACCAGGCAGGGCTTGTCATCTTCTTATGGTGGAGATGGAGTACAGGGAAATGCAAGAAGACAATCCTTAATCTTGTGTTTAGGGAACTGACACCAATAGTAGGTATTGGGAGATTGAAATGAGTGACCTTTTGGGTGTGACACAAGGAGCCAAGTTGAATATCAATGGACTCTTTCAAATCCTACAAAAGGTACACTTCAACACAAACTCACTTTTGAGGGCAAGAATGAAAGAACCTATCAGGTTCAACACAAATAACTCTTCCCAAGGAGGAAGCAATCGCTTGTAAAAATGCAAGCAAGGCAAGGGCAAATTGGGAAACTCAACCTAAACTGGCACTCACAACTTGGTGTCATCTGTAATGACCACTAAACTAACACGCACAAACAAGACAAGATTTTTTTTAAAAATAGAATTAGTGTAAACCAGTATAATTCTTTGACAAATGACTTTTTTTTTCAATGTGGTGCTAAGAGAAATTAAATATACAATGTACATAACTAGCTAATATCTTCTTTTGTTTATAATTTGTCAAACATACACCAACATAAAATAAGTTAATATTTTTCATAATAAGACTTTAACTATCATATGATGTTATTGGTTAAGTCAATTTCCTAAACATTTGGAACTATTTTCAATGAACTCAATACTCCTTGCATACCATAGCAATTCTGTACAATACCTCACTCGGTCTCGTAAGCGAGAAAACGACATTAGTTTTTCCTCTAAAATTAACATATTAAAAGGATTCCAAATCATGTCGCAAGTAAAGTTTTCCATTCGGTGAACAAGAAAGTTTGTTTATTTTTATAAATTTGCGAGGAAATTTCATACTACGTAAGGGACCATGGTAATCGCCTTATAATAAAATTTAGGTGCCTAAGTGCTCTTCTTAAGGCATCACTATTGTTTATTTTGACCTAAGTAAAACATTAGAATGTGTAAAGCAATGTCACCTCCTAAAAGAGATCGAACTCTTCTAGTTATGAGAGGGAAATTCTATCCCTAGTCTTCCATGGAGCAGAGTTCACTTTAACTTAAAGTTTATTGTAGCATCAAGAAAAGCAAGAACACTTTGATATGTTCCATTCTATGTAACTATACAAAAAGAAAGAACCAAATATTTAGTGGATCATTCGTTTATATCATTCGTAACACCCATACATGGACAAATTACACTTAAGCCATGGTCCCACCTAAGGGTAAAACATTTCCCTTAAATAAAAAGTTTTAAAGAAAAAAATGCAAAAACAAAAAGGAAACTTCATGCTTGGCCTCTAATCTCCGTAGGGCACAGTTTCCTCTCATAAAGAAAACCCTAACTCCTTTGTGTTTCCCTCTACAAGCTGGGTGGTGGTGACCATGGGTGGAGCGGCCCTGGGAGGAGATAATTCTCTCCTATGTCTCCTTCCTTAACTTCGCCTGAAGGGAGACTAACGCCCATGTTCCTGTAAGGCTTATTATTTTTCTTTCTTTCTAATGATCTTGTGCTACAGGTTTAGGTGGGTCAACTCTAGAGGGCCATCACATGGTTACCAGCGATCTCATTAGTAGTGTAGTGCCCCATTGGGGTGGATGGTTTAATATGCATAAAAAAAAATCCATAACAAATTTCTGTTGTGAATAACTCGTCCTTAGGTTTTCTGCCATGTTTTGTTTCTTCACTGCTACGCAGCCATTGTAGTACTGGTTGTGGGCCTGAAGTAGTTGCCTTTGCTTCTTTTTTTTTAATTTATTTATTATTTTGGCCTATTTGTTGTTTTGGGATATTTTGTGTCTCCTTAGGGATGAGGTTATTTAATGGTATGTATTAATTTGTGCCATTAGAAGAAGAACCAGAACAATAACAAGAATCCAACAAAATTAATCCAAATCGCTAACAATCAACCCATTTATTTTTCTATGAGGCAATTCTCACCCGCAACCTGCCAAGGAGCAATATAATGTTTGCCTTTTAGAAGCCATGAAATGTTAATGGTAGTGTCTCAGATGTGCCTACCTCAGTAACACTCTATGCTCTAATGGAAATGGGCATTGTCGTTATGCCACCCTTTGAATCTGTAATCAGGGCAAACTGTGAGCCACGTCGTCAAGAGAGCCGACACACAAGATGCAATCCTTCTATAGGCCCAAATTCTTTTAATTGATTTGTAGGCTGCCCAAAATTGCTAACAAGATTTCCACTGCTCTGATTTTAGAACTCTTATGTATGTTCATTTCCTAAGGGTTGGTTGTCTACCCATCCAGTGTAACTTGCACCACTTTAATTTCCACTTGCAGGTAGGGTGGATCTCCATTAGACACACTTGTTCTTTGCTGCCAAGACAATACAATTCTTCACTTCACCCACTGTCATGAAGGAATCACAAACTTTTGTAGTTAATGATAACAATGTTTGAATGTCCCAAGGTAAAATGAAAAAAAAGAACAAAAAACTATATTCTGCTGTGGTGAGCAAGGAAGGTTCGTTTTTAATGCCCACCTGAAAATGTTGTTTACTCATTGATTATAAACATGTAAGCAATGTTGTTCCACATTTCTATGATTCTTATTTTGTTTTATTGTGATACTAAATAGGAGTAGAGTTTGGTGCTCTAGTAGATCAGAAACAATTTACTAATATGTTCCACACTAGGAACAAATTTCCTTGAAACCAGCTGATACTCTTCATATTTTGAAGAGATTTAATGATATCAATGTCACAATAACAGAAGCAGAAGAAGATTACCAATTCATCTACCTAGGAAGTGCATAAGGTAGAAGAATAAATCAATGTTTACAGTTCATGTTTCATGTACAATGCTCATTGTTACTCTAATATACATAAACTGGTTAATAAGTCAGTGGTGAAGTTCAGGCCTCTGATTTGCAGGAAGGAAGCTTAGACAGAGTAGCTGGACACATTGAATGCAATTCTTTTCCTACTGTAGTCTCTTACTTTGAAACATTCCATTCCAGTATAAAAGAAAATAGTATACATGGTTTGTTTTATCCCTCCTATGAGATTTTAATCAAGATATGATAGCTGTTATTCTCTTTGCTGTCATATGCCTGCACAAAATTCTAAAACCTACATTAGCCGTTTACAGAAATACATCAACCATCTCTATTACTCCAGAGAAAATTAATTATACAAATAGATTTTGTAGTTTATTTCACAGTACCTAAGTTTCCTTTTCATAATGTTTGAAGTCACTTCTAACCCATTCTGAATAAGCATATTCTTTTCTGGGCTTCACACCTCAGAATAATTTTTCAATTAACTCTTCTCCCTTGACGTGCAAGACCCTGCAATGTAAACTAGAACTCTATATATAGCCAATGGAGGCTCACCTCCCAGCCTAGGACAACAACTATCCACCCCCAAGCTTGGCGAAAAACACATGGGACTGGGTAGAGAAAAAACACCAACACACAGAAGATAGTAACCCTTAATTTTACAATAGCACAAGCACAATTTCTCACAACACTATTACCCAGCAACACATTTACAACAAAACCACAAATGATTACACAATTAGCAACATCCATGCTCCCCATTTACAACCATATTTAACTGAATGGATCTCATATGGGTACTCTTACCTAATCAAATTCTCCCAAGAAACAATATTTTGACATTCAACAGTTCCATGCCAAACAACACAGAAAACAAATTACACTCTGAAAATTTTAACATAACACTGCTAATGCAACTCTTAATTACCTACTCATTTTTTTTTCTTTGTTTACTACAACTTCCTACAAATTTTAAGGCTATAACTGTTAAGAATTGAACCCAAGATTAATTGCCTACCTGAACCCTTGCACATCAATTGGAGTAGACAAGTCTAAATACACCACTCTCCTTTTGTTTTTCTTCAGGTTTCTCTTATCCAGCAGCCAAGCACCCAGATCCAATTTTACTCACCTAGTCAACAAAAGTTCTTACAGCAGCTAATCCCCCATGGTTACCACCAAAAAAAAATGATTTCCCTTTCCCACTAGTAGTCAATCAGAAGAAAAGGACCCATAAAAATAATTTAGGCACTTCCCTTGCTGAGGGCAGACACTTGTCCCTTGACCAAGACACTTGTTTCACTTCTAGCATAAGTTTCTATCTCCTTTACACAACACTTTTAGATGACTCATCAGCCCCCTTGATTTTCGTCACTCTTTTTAGGGTGAAAATAAAGATTTCAAAAACTCATTATTTTTGTTGAATTTCCATCTAAAAAGGTACTTAGGCCCAATCCCTAGGTCCTTAAAGTTGAATATTATTATTTAAGTGCCTATTTAATTATTTGCATCCTATAACAAGCTGAAGGGAAAAACTTTCTTAATCATGGATTACACAACAACTGATCAATTACATGCCAAGACAATCACTACACATGATGATACATATCATGACACAAAGGACATAATACAATATATGACCTTACATATCACAACATAGGGGACCCAAGCCTCTCTAGAGGACTTGGTCGGCTTAACTGGTTACACATAATAGGTTTCCCATGTATTTTTCCCTGTTTCCACTGGCTAACAAATACATGCACACTCACTTCAACTGTTAGTCATTGTCACAATGTCATAGCCGAAGCGAACAATAATTAACACCAATCAATTATAATAACTTTATGTTTCACAATGCACAATATTACACCATGAAAGATCATAATAATTCAACTTGTAGCAGATTACAATCATCATTTTCACTTGTTAGTAATCATATCCATCATATTTAAAATATCATTTTCAAATGGAATTGAAAACTTATTTTATCATCACAATCTCACCATATACATCACCTTCCCTGACTCAATAATTGAATTCATTCGCATAAATCACATGTAAACAGCTAGTTTTGTTATAGTCCAGAAACAATATCAATGTAACCTCTGATTACACATTCCAAGTCATGAAAGGACCTTATGTATATAATTAGCCTTTGTTTATATTTATCAACCAAGGTTCCTCCAAATTGCATTCACCAATATAACATCACTATGTTGTAAACACAATAATATGTTAGGGAAAAGCTCAGTATGTAATCACACATCTTAACTAGCATAAATGGATAATATATGCATATGAAGAAAGTGCATCATAAAGCAATTCATCAGGAGCCAAAGTTCTCAACCTTCATCAAGAGAGAGAAATAATTAACACCACTAGTTCTCTGCTAATACATCATTATACCTAGAACCACAAGGAACAGATTACAGATTGGAGAGGTGTTTTAAGGAGTGGGTAAGGGGCCTTACATTCTCCTCCCCTTGCATAGACTTCCTCCTAGAAGTCCTTGAGAGTATATATCTATTCAATTGGTACAGAGACAATGAAACTAAGGTCAACAAGCATGTTTCTTTACCATATCATGTGAAAGAAGGAAAATAGAGATCTAAGCAACCATATTATGTGAAAATAGGTCTATGCAAGTTAATCCACATACCTATTTTAAATAGCTAAACAAGTCCTTGATTCATCTCTATTATCATGAATATATCAATGTTAGAACTAAGGAATTAGATGACTCATACCACAAGGCTCATCAAGAATGGTTAGTACGAGGAGGATAACATTAATATACCACTGAACAATCCATAGTGCCATAGAGAGAATAACCAATGAATGAATAACCATGCAATGTAGAATCACTGTGCCTATATCAAATAGTGTAAACCATATAATCTCACCTCTGAAGGAAATACCAATATCACCCATACCATAGTGTCAATATCCAAGAATAATCATGCCATGTAGAAGCCACTATGCCAAGAACAGATCAGGAAAGGTCTCAGGGTCCTCTCTAGGAGCCCTCCATATGAAACTCAATATGAACAAGATTCCCCAGGCCATCTACTCCCCTATACAACCTGTCAGTGATCCCTCTAGGATATGACAATAAACAATAGTCACAACACTCCACACATGCCAGCAATTTCAACATTAAAGTGCCTCAAATGAGAAAATTAAAGAAGTAAAGCAAACTCATAAATTAAACCTCAATAAAGTAGAAGAAAACAAATATAATGAATCATAGAAGAAGTGGAGGCCAAATAACAATCATTGCATAATCACAGGTTTATCCAAAAACATGTCCTTGAGGCAAAAGGACTAACTCAAACATAAAAATGGCCAATTAACCCATAGTAACAAAACACTGCTGGCTTCCAAGCAAAATATTCAACGCATAAATAAATATTCCAACAATCTCTCAAAATTTTGCACATAATGAACACCATGCAACCTTGCAACAAGGTCACCTAAGGGGAGGAGGGGAATCGTACAGTGGTCTGTAACCACATAAGATAATAGCATGCAATATCATGGTTGTCTCATACCACAGAATAATATGGTGGTTCTCAAACCATAGAATAATATGGTGGTTCTCTAACCACATAATAGTATGGTGGTTCTCAAACCACATAACGATCAATAAAGAATTTACCATATCATAATAGGTGTGTCCCACACAATCTAGAATGGTCTAATCATATATCTGCACAATGAATCCACATGAATAGGCATATGCCAACATACGAAGGTCCACAAATATTATTCCAAGTAGAGAACAATAAACCTCATACTTATACTGACGGCCACAACAAAAGTTATATCATCCATGTATCATAGTATCGTTCAATATTATCTCATTACACACAACTGTCACTTCGTCAAGCTACCATCCCAAATACCTGAAATCCATGATGACATCAATATATCTACCATGTGTCTATATCTAGAATTAAGTATATGCTCAGGATACATTATGGTCCATCCTCAACCCCTGGAACAAAGGGATAGGGAAAAAGGGTGATCCATCCACATGTACAAATATCACAAGGGCATATCCTATATCATATACTAGAGGCATGACTACAACATTAACTATCATTTACACATCACAACACATATCCCCATTACACATGCATAACATTATAGCATCACAACATTGTCTAGGATAATTACTCAAGTGATCGTGAGGGAACGCCCTCAATTAGGGTGACATTAAGACATCACAAAATTCACTGGTATTTAAAAATCTCAACACATATTAGATTAAACACATACTTATCACATTGTACCTCATGAATAAGAACTCACAAATTTCACTTACTCCTACTAGGTTCATTTCTTAAGCAGTCGAGTAGGTTTATTTATTTCTATGACAACCTTATATTGTAGTAACTATCTCATTTTCAATCATACACTAACTTTTCTTATAATTATAGCTTATCCTCGTACCATGTAGTACACTTCCTATCTTCCACTAGGTCTTTACTCATATAATTTAACATTGTACTATTGTTTTGAAAAGGAAAAATATTAGATAAATGATTGGTTTCAACATTTTACCCCAATTTCGTTTCTTTCTCTAGCATAACTAAGCCTTTTTTTTTTTCTTTATGCTTCCAAGTTTTGTCTATGTCTTCATGCAATTTTCTAATACTCAAGAAAAGATGCAAGGAAGGCCTTCTTTCCAAAAATAAATGCTTTATCAAACAATCCTAATTAAGTAACAACATAGTACAAATATTTAATACTAGAAGGGGTTACATCATTAAGGATGCCACAAGCAACTATTTGATTCCCTAGCTGCACAGGAATGCCTTACATTTATATACTTTGACTAAATTATCGAGCACATTTTACAGCCATCTTTTTCACATCTAAATTTCTTTGATAGCCATGAATGCAAGTACATACACATAAGAGAATGATTCCCTAAATATGATCTAACTCTTGACCAACCTAGACTCATATAGTGGCTACTCATGAAAGGTTTATATACTTAAATGCTAGCAAATGGAAGAATTTAAAACATAATATTGATTGAATTTCACTAAAAATGTTGCATTCATTAATCTCTATTTTATTTTATTTTATTTTTAATCCATATTTAAACCTACTCTTAAATGCTTAATTCCAACAATTTTCATTTCTCAATTATAAAGTAGTGAAGTATAAGAATAAATATATTTTATTGAACCTCAAAATCTACAACGACAAGATTCACTTATTCATAGAAGTTATGCAATTGCACATTTCCTACCCCTAATCTATTTAGACAATTCCTCATTTATATAATTCCTCATTTATGTAGATTTAAGCCTCTTAAGAATACAATCAAAGATTTGGAATCAATTTTATTTACCAACTAAGCATACTATAAAATATTAAAAGAACATACATTTAAGGGGGTGTCACATGAGGACTATAAAAAAAAATTGCAAGTTTGAGATTCAGGGGAGGCATAGAAGATCAGTGACTCTAACCTAGCACCTTAAGTACAATTATGTTCTTTTAAAAGATTAAATAAGTCGCATTGTAAAAGAGACGACACTATTTAATAAAAAGTGTTTATTTAAGGTGAAGGAAAAAGTACTATCACATTTACTAATTTAACATTAAGAAGCTATAATGATCTACACAATTTCAACTATTCAATTTTTTTTTACATTGAAGAATTTGAATTATCTACCCATTCTAAAATATTCCTTTGAAATAACCATTCTATACAAAATCAATTACCTAAAGAAAAGAAACAAAATTGCACTTACAATTGAGTGAACTAATATTTTCACTAACCAATTGTATTTGTTTTATTATCACATCTCCCTTATTATAATGCTAACTTAAATTCATGTAAGAAGAGAACACAATCAAAAGACTAATAGTTGTATGTTGCTACACATAAATAAAATGATTTGAATACTTATTATGATTAGTTTCATTCATTTGTTCTACATGTGATTTACACATTAGGCACAAGGAACATATATCTATAATATGATACATATATCTATAATAAGATTTCAATGACAAAAATAAATTCATGAAAAATATTGTTTACTTCAAGTAACTCAACATGCAATGATATACAAACAATGAACTCACTCGACAATAAGACCCAACTAATTCCCAGAGCTCTGAGTGTCACTAAACTTGGCTCTGGTACCTCTGTAATGACCACTAAACTAACACGCACAAACAAGACAAGATTTTTTTTAAAAATAGAATTAGTGTAAACCAGTATAATTCTTTAACAAATGACTTTTTTTTTCAATGTGGTGCTAAGAGAAATTAAATATACAATGTACATAACTAGCTAATATCTTCTTTTGTTTATAATTTGTTGAACATACACCAACATAAAATAAGTTAATATTTTTCATAATAAGACTTTAACTATCATATGATGTTATTGATTAAGTCAATTTCCTAAACATTTGGAACTATTTTCAATAAACTCAATACTCCTTGCATACCATACCAATTCTGTACAATACCTCACTCGATCTCATTAAGCGAGAAAAAGACATTAGTTTTTCCTCTAAAATTAACATATTAAAAGGATTCCAAATCATGTCGCAAGTAAAGTCTTCCATTCGGTGAACAAGAAAGTTTGTTTATTTTTATAAATTTGTGAGGAAATTTCATACTACGTAAGGGACCATGGTAATCACCTTATAATAAAATTTAGGTGCCTAAGTGCTCTTCTTAAGGCATCACCATTGTTTATTTTGACCTAAGTAAAACATTAGAATGTATAAAGCGATGTCACCTCCTAAAAGAGATCGAACTCTTCTAGGTATGAGAGGGAAATTCTATCCCTAGTCTTCCATGGAGCAGAGTTCACTTTAACTTAAAGTTTATTGTAGCATCAAGAAAAGCAAGAACACTTTGATATGTTCCATTCTATGTAACTATACAAAAAAAAAGAACCAAATATTTAGTGGATCATTCATTCATATCATTTGTAACACCCATACATGGACAAATTACACTTAAGCCATGGTCCCACCTAAGGGTAAAACATTTCCCTCAAACAAAAAGTTTTAAAGAAAAAAATGCAAAAACAAAAAGGAAACTTCATGCTTGGCCTCTAATCTCCTTAGGGCACACTTTCCTCTCATAAAGAAAACCCTAACTCCTTTGTGTTTCCCTCTACAAGCTGGGTGGTGGTGACCATGGGTGGAGCGGCCCTGGGAGGAGATAATTCTCTCCTATGTCTCCTTCCTTAACTTCGCCTGAAGGGAGACTAACGCCCATGTTCCTGTAAGGCTTATTATTTTTCTTTCTTTCTAATGATCTTGTGCTACAGGTTTATGTGGGTCGGTTCTAGAGGGCCATCACATGGTTACCAGCGATCTCACTAGTAGTGTAGTGCCCCATTGGGGTGGATGGTTTAATATGCATAAAAAAAAAATCCATAACAAATTTCTGTTGTGAATAACTCGTCCTCGGGTTTTCTGCCATGTTTTGTTTCTTCACTGCTATGCAGCCATTGTAGTACTGGTTGTGGGCCTGAAGTAGTTCCCTTTGCTTCATTTTTTTTTTAAAATTTATTTATTATTTTGGCCTATTTGTTGTTTTGGGATATTTTGTGTCTCCTTAGGGATGAGGTTATTTAATAGTATGTATTAATTTGTGCCATTAGAAGAAGAACCAGAACAATAACAAGAATCCAACAAAATTAATCCAAATCACTAACAATCAACCCATTTATTTTTCTGAGGCAATTCTCACCCGCAACCCTGCCAAGGAGCAATATAATGTTTTCCTTTTTGAAGCTGTGAAATGTTAATGGCAGTGTCTCAGATGTGCCTACTTTAGTAACACTCTATGCTCTGATGGAAATGGGCATTGTCGTTATGCCACCCTTTGAATCTGTAATCAGGGCAAACTATGAGCCACGTAGTCAAGAGAGCCGACACACAACATGCAATCCTTCTGCAGGCCCAAATTCTTTTAATTGATTTGTAGGCTGCCCAAAATAGCTAACAAGATTTCCACTACCCTAATTTTAGAACTCTTATGTATGTTCATTTCCTAAGGGTTGGTTGTCCACCCATCCAGTGTAACTTGCACCACTTTTATTTCCACTTGCAGGTAGGGTGGATCTCCATTAGACACACTTGTTCTTTGCTGCAAAGACAATACAATTCTTCACTGCACCCACCGTCATGAAGGAATCATAGACTTTTGCAGTTAATGATAACAATGTCTGAATGTCCCAAGGTAAAATGAAAAAAAAGAACAAAAAACTATATTCTACTATGGTGAGCAAGAAAGGTTCGTTTTTAATGCCCACTTGAAAATGTTGTTTACTCATTGATTATAAACATGTAAGCAATGTTGTTCCACATTTGTATGATTCTTATTTTGTTTTATTGTGATACTAAATAGGAGTAGAGTTTGGTGCTCTAGTAGATCAGAGACAATTTACTAATATGTTCCACACTAGGAACAAATTTCCCTAAAACTGGCTGACAATCTTCATATTTTGAAGAGATTTAATGATATCAATGTCACAATAACAAAAGCAGAAGAAGATTACCAATTCATGTACCTAGGAAGTCCATAAGGTAGAAGAATAAATCAATGTTTATAGTTCATGTTTCATGTACAATGCTCATTGTTACTCTGATATACAGAAACTGGTTAATAAGTCAGTGGTGAAGTTCAGGCCTCTGATTTGCAGGAAGGAAGTTTAGAGAGAGTAGCTGGACACATTGAATGCAATTCTTTTCCTACTGTAGTCTCTTACTTTGAAACATTCCATTCCAGTATAAAAGAAAATAGTATACATGGTTTGTTTTATCCCTCCTATGAGATTTTGATCAAGATATGATAGCTGTTATTCTCTTTGTTGTCATATGCCTGCACAAAATTCTAAAACCTACATTAACCGTTTACATAAATACATCAACCATCTTTATTACTCCAGAGAAAATTAATTATACAAATAGATTTTGTAGTTTATTTCGCAGTACCTAAGTTTCCTTTTCATAATGTTTGAAGTCACTTCTAACCCATTCTGAATAAGCATATTCTTTTTTGGGCTCCACACCTCAGAATAATTTTTCAATTAACTCTTCTCCCTTGACCTGCAAGAGCCTGCAATGTAAACTAGAACTCTATGTATAGCCGGTGGAGGCTCACCTCCCAACCTAGGACAGCAACTGTCCACCCCCAAGCTTGGGGAAAAACACATGGGACTGGGTAGAGAAAAAACACCAACCCACAGAAGATAGTAACCCTTAATTTTACAACAGCACAAGCACAAGTTCTCACAACACTATTACCCAGCAACACATTTACAACAAGACCACAAATGATTACACAACTAGCAACATCCATGCTCCCCATTTACAACCATATTTAACTGAATGGATCTCATATGGGTACTCTTACCCAATCAAATTCTCCCAAGAAACAATATTTTGACATTCAACAGTTCCATGTCAAACAACACAGAAAACACATTACACTCTAAAAATTTTAACATAACACTGCTAATGCAACTCCTAATTACCTACTCATTTTTTTTCTTTGTTTACCTACAACTTCCTGCAAATTTTAAGGTTATAACTGTTAAGAATTCAACCCAAGATTAATTGCCTACCTGAACCCTTGCACATCAATTGGAGTAGACAAGTCTAAATACACCACTCTCCTTTTGTCTTTCTTCAGGTTTCTCTTATCTAGCAGCCAAGCACCCAGATCCAATTTTACTCACCTAGTCAACAGAAGTTCTTACAGCAGCTAATCCCTCATGGTTACCACCAAAAAAAAATGATTTCCCTTTCCCACTAGCAGTCAGAAGAAAAGGACCCATAAAAATAATTTAGGCACTTCCCTTGCTGAGGGCAGACACTTGTCCCTTGACCAAGACACTTGTTTCACTTCTAGCATAAGTTTCTATCTCCTTTACACAACACTTTTAGATGACTCATCAGCCCCCTTGATTTTCATCACTCTTTTTAGGGTGAAAATAAAGATTTCAAAAACTCATTATTATTTTTGTTGAATTTCCATCTAAAAAGGTACTTAGGCCCAAGTCCTAGGTCCTTAAAGTTGAATATTATTATTTAAGTGCCTATTTAATTATTTGCATCCTACAACAAGATGAAGGGAAAAACTTTCTTAATCATGGATTACACAACAACTGATCAATTACATGCCAAGACAATCACTACACATGATGATACATATCATGACACAAAGGACATAAAACAATATATGACCTCACATATCACAACATAGGGCACCCAAACCTCTCTAGAGGACTTGGTCGGCTTAACTAGTTACACATAATAGGTTTCCCATGTATTTTTCCCTGTTTCCACTGGCTAACAAATACATGCACACTCACTTCAACTGTTAGTCATTATCACAATGGCATAGCCGAAGCGAACAATAATTAACACCAATCAATTATAATAACTCTATGTTTCACAATGCACAATATTACACCATGAAAGATCATAATAATTCAACTTGTAGCAGATTACAATCATCATTTTCACTTGTTAGTAATCATAGCCATCATATTTAAAATATCATTTTCAAATGGAATTAAAAACTTATTTTATCATCACAATCTCACCATATACATCACCTTCCCTGACTCAATAATTGAATTCATTCACATAAATCACATGTAAACAGCTAGTTTGGTTATAGTCCATAAACAATATCAATGTAACTTCTGATTACACATTCCAAGTCATGAAAGGACCTTATGTATATAATTAGCCTTTGTTTATATTTATCAACCAAGGTTCCTCCAAATTGCATTCACCAATATAACATCTCTATGTTGTAAACACAATAATATGTTAGGGAAAAGCTCAGTATGTAATCACACATCTTAACCAGCATAAATGGATAATATATGCATATGAAGAAAGTGCATCATAAAGCAATTCATCAGGAGCCAAAGTTCTCAATCTTCATCAAGAGAGAAACAATTAACACCACTAGTTCTCTGCTAATACATCATTATACCTAGAGGCACAAGGAACGGATTACAGATTGGAGAGGTGTTTTAAGGAATGGGTAAGGGGCCTTACATCATCTCATATAGAAAAGTCCCTAGTCTAGGGCTAGAAATTAGCAAAGAGGACCGGACATACCAAGGACCATGATTCAGGATTGCCTGGACATGGCTGACTTCCGCAAAGCAAAAAGGAAAAAAGCCTTTTGTCAAGTTTTGGACCATATCAAGGCAGACCCATGGAGGACCCAAGCCTTTTGAACCTAGTCTTTAAGCACACATTTAGGGGGAGTCCTCCCAACAAAATAACCAACAAGAGTATGTTGTTCTAACTAGTGACATGCAGAATCAAAATCCAATGTGGGTAAAACCACATCTACATGAGAATCCAAAGACTTACCTCGTGGAGGACTTTTAGAAAAAAAAATTGAGGACACTTGTTTGAGGGAGGAGCCATTGAGCAAAGTCGTTGAACTGCCAACTCTAGCAAGAACTATTGGCTTAGAGTCAATTGGAGGCATTATAAACCCCTAAAATTGCAGTAAATGCGGTCATACTCAAAGATGTAGTAAAAAACCTTGCGCCAATGGCACAGTATGATGGAAGGGAAACTAAGGAGAAACTAAAACACAAGAAACCCTTGCTTCGCTTTCTGTGGGCAGGTTAAATCATTCTAGCATCTCTTTTAGGACTGTGCTAGAGTGCAGCAATTATGGAATTGGATCCACGACTTCTTTCGGTCGTTTTAGCTAGAGCCTTTTTCCTGGCATATGGCTCTGTTGGGAGACTCTCCCAGGATTCTAGTAAAGTATACCCATATTTGGCACACTTTCAGGGTGGAAATCCTCTTCACTTTATGGAAAGATAGAAATTCATGCATCTTTTCTCACAACAAGATGGATACTGTTGTTTCTTTATATTCTAAAGCTATTATTTGTTCCAATTTTCTTATGCAGATTCAAGTGCAAGCTAAAAAAGTTATGCTTGAAGTTTCTCACCTTCAGGAGCTGTTGGACCACAGGGGCAATGCCCCTTACACTATGGCTTGTGTGCCCCCCTCTCTCACTTCTTCTAGGGGTCGGTTGCCTTCACAAGGATAGTGGGGAAGTGGCTCTACCAGGGACTCTCGCCCCCGCTCTCAACCTCCTCGTCGTGACTCTCACCCTCGCCAACGATGATTGGCCTCTCCCCCTCCGAGGGCTACATTGGGGTGGCCTTCTAGTGGAGCTCTAGGGGGAGGAAGTGGAGATTCAAGGTGGCCTTCTAGTGGTTCCATTCCTGGTGGTGGTTATGGTTGGCCCACAGGTGAATCTAAATGGGTCCCACGTTTGGATCTGGCAATTTCACCTTGCCGTGAAAAAAATGATATAGGAAAAGAGAAGGATGACGATGGTTGGGCTCCTCTTGACATCATCCCAGACCCCATTGCTATATGGGACAACCCAGATGATAAGGATCCTCCATCTGCTGGTATGGCTCTGGCCGCATAATGGCCTTTTGTATATTGTTTCTATCATGTTTTTTAGTTCTGGCCTTAGGCCATGACATTATAAATTTCTAGGCTCTACCCATGTGACTTGGGGGTACACATTTTTACCACCCATCTTTTTTTTTTGTGAATATGTGTAATCTATTTTCTCATTAATATAGATATTGGCACATATTCATAAAAAAAGATACTCCCCACAAGAAATTTAAATTAGAATAGAGGCTAGATTATGGAGGCAGCATGTAGAAATAGAAAATGTGATGAGAAAATTATCTTAAGAAATAGAATTTATGACTTCTTATTATTTTGTAATAGGTTTATTTTTAGATGTCGTGAAATTTGACATGTTTGCAGGGCATGGCTAAAAAAACATATACAAGTATGTAGACAAGGTGATTGAGGTGCAGATCTTTTATAAACATGGGAGGATCATGATGGGCATGGATGAGAGAGAAGAGACCACTCTTCATCTCTTGAACAATTTTATGGAGTTCAAGGATTAGTCTTAGTTTATGGAGTATTTGAGAAAGAGCTATTACAATAGACATGGATGCATTGGTGAGTCGACGGTTTAGAAATTTTATTTGATTGTCAATATTTTTCATCTGATGAGGTTACTTCGTTTACATTGTCATTGATTGCTATTGTCTTTTGATTTTGCAGCCATGTAGGGGAAAAGTATTAGACAATTTTGACATGCAAACCAAGATACAATTGCATCCATCAAGTCTTATCACTGCACCCTAAAACTTCAATACTTATGTGATCAATAAAAAATATACAAGGCAAATGGACCATTTATATTATATGGGCTTGTGTATAGAATGGAGTTGTTCTATAGGAAAAAGTAAAAGATGCAGAATTTTGGCTTTCTGACAAATTATAAGGAGCAAAAAATAAAAACTAGTATGGAGAGGGTAAAGGCAATTCTTGATAGTGATTGCATTGAAAATATCACTCATCCTCATTGGTATTAGCTGAAAAGTCAAAGTTCTTGCAATTGGTACTTGGTTAGGAGATATGGATTACACCTTCACATTTGTGTTTTTTGCTAGAGTATGAAGGTAAACACATGCAAGCATGTTTTTAAGGTCGTAGAGAAAAGTACAAGATTATCTAATGATGTAGGAGTGGTTCCAGGTAAGTGAATTTCCTTTGCAATTATCTAAATTTATGTATGAAAAGAATTTTTATTTATTTCTTTAGCCTAACGCAAATTTCACATATGTTTCGATGTAGATGCTGCATGTATTCCAATTTATTTTGTGTTTGGGGGATGAGGTAAAAGGATTTGATGATGTCACACCTTCACATCTTGTCAAATACCGATGATAGTGTTGTACGTTTAGAATCAATGAGAATTTGGAATGAAGCAAATGAAAAATTGAAGACATTGATGCTTAGACCCCCATAGTCTACTGAAGATGAACAATATTATGCACATTTTATTGATAGGTTCATCAATTATGTTCAACAATCCAATATATTACCATTTGATTTCATTCCAAATTTAGATTCAGTGGAAACTAACACTATTCACCTACGACCATGGTTTAGTGCAACTAGGGATCATGTTCATCCTGTTGCACATCACAAGCGAGCTATCAAACAACAATTGGAGAACCCAGTGCCATCTAATATGGGTGAGTGTGCAAATAAAAATAGAATATTTGTTTCATTAGATGCATGTTATATTTTCTCCATATTTTGAATTCTACCATTTTTTTTTGTGATAGCAACATCTAAATCCCCCAACAACTCCTCATTGACATTTTTCTTTTAAAAGTTCTATGGGCCCTCAAGGTATGGTTGTGAGATAACAACTTTAGATAGTGTAGACACCTAAAATTAACCATTTTATCCCAAACAAGTCCTAATTCCCTAAATTGATCATTTATCTTGAAATTGACTATTTTTCCTCTAAATATGATCAATTGTCCTCTGATTACCCTAAACCATCCTAATTATCCCTGAATTATCCTAATTATCCTAATCATGGTCAATTATTCCCAAGTATTTATCATATTTTCCTAATTAACCTAATTACTAGAACCTAAGCCTATCATTATCCCTCATTAGCACTATTTATCCCTAATCATAATCATTTTCCTTAAGTCCTAACCCATTTCCTTGCCTGAATAACTTATATCCCCTTTCCCACATGATTTAATTAATTTTCATTAATTAAATCCCCTTTTCTCTCTCATAAATAAATAAAAGAAATTAAATTTCTTTTATTTTCCAACCCAACTAATCCCTGACCATCTCCCAAAACTACCAAAAATCAAATAATAAATCCTTTTATCCTCCACCCTTGATCTCATAACCACTCAACCAACTTAATCCTAGTCGCTCATCTCTCCTTGAATCCTCACCATTGATTTGCTTCTTCAAAAAATCCTTGCACACATCCCAACCATAGGCATGCAACCTACTTCAATTATCCCACCTTTGCATAGACCAACATCGATGCCTCTTTGCAACAAATTAGTAATCTTCCCAAGTTTCATTATCCAAGTCACCATTTTTCATACCAAGGATAACAAGTCCAAATTTGCATCTTAGATTCTCATTGCATGCAAAATACCTTGCAATCCTTCATCATTCACAATAGGGATCCTTGGTATGAAAACTTTATCATGCAAAGAGGAACATCTGGTACTACATCCATTAATGAAGCCAATGTGAAACAAAAATTTACTATTACAACAGGTCCCCTACTTAAAGATCCTTTTGTTGATGATGATAATGAGAGTCTAGTGTACTATCCTAATGATGATGATGATAGTTTTGTGGATCATGATGAATATCTCGATAACAATAGCTTTGATGATGAGATGATTGAGTACAAGCTTTCCACATTCATAAAAGAGCCTTACATTCAAAAGCCTAATGCTAGCTACAATGCCAATTCCAAACCTTTATCTAGTGAAATTGTCCTAGATAAATGTTTGGAATTACAATGAAAATATTAATATTTAATAATAAATTATTGCATGAGCATGTTAACAAAAACTTTTACCTTTTACCTTAACTTTGATAGCCATTTACAATGAAAATATTAATATTTAATAATAAATCATTGTGTGAGTGTGTTAAAAAAAGCTCTTACCTTTTACCTTAACTTTGATAGCCATTTACAATGAAAATATTAATATTTAATAATAAATCATTCTTCCCTATTTCAAAGTGCAACAAAAAGGTTCAAGAAATTTTTTAGAAAGGTTCAAGAATTTTTTTAGAAAATCTTATATTTTAAATGAAAGAAAAGGATCTGTAATTGTTTTTGGTAGTGTTAGAAATAATTTTAGTTTCATCCTTAATTAATTTCTAAAATAATAAAATATAGTTGTGTAATCTTCAATAAAAATTTTAAGTTTAAAGGCTAACCAATTTTTAAAAAAGGATAGTCAAGATAAAAATATTTTTATTTGTTAATTTGAGATATTTTTTTATTTATTAAGTATAGTTTAAATTTTGATGCACACAAAGTTGAGAGAAGATATATACCTTAAATAATTAAATAATTAATTAAACGAAAAATATAGAAAAACACAAATAAAATAGTTCTAACTTAAAATAAGTAAATAAAAATAGCTTGGAATTGATATCTCTAGTGTATTTAAGATATCTAGTAATGGTGTGAGATGTTAACAAAAACTTTTAAAGAGTGGATATATAAAAATTATTAAAGTATAAAATAGTTTTAAATAAACTAGCATACCTATCTTTAGAAAAATCTATGTAAAAGAACATAGAGATATCATTTTGGAGGAATAAATTAGTGAGTAATATTTTTCAAATAATTATTTATTTGAACTTTTATTAAGAGATAAAATATCATTAGTAAAAAATAAATAAATTAATAATATTTTAAGTTTATTTCATGAGTTGTTCCAATATCATTTCTAATATCTATCCTACACAATGTTTACTTCACAGGTTGCATGTAAATTATGTGAGGTCCATATTGGAAGAACAATGTTTACTTTATTTTTATTTAGTTAAAAATTATTTTTAAAATTATTTAATTTTGTTTAATTTATTTTTAGAATAGATAGGCACCTTGTAACTCTTATTTTGAGATATCTAACTAGTTTATCTTAATTTTCATATGTTCAAAGTGCAACAAAAAGGTTCAAGAATTTTTTAGAAAATCATATATATTAAATGAAAGAAAATGGTGTGTAATTGTTTTGGGTAGTGTTAGAAATAATTTTGGTTTTTATCTTAATTATTTTTTTTTAAAATGTAGTTGTGTAATAATCAATAAAAATTTTAAGTTTAAAGGCTAACCAATTTTTTTAAAAGTTGATAGTCAAGATAAAAATATTTTTATTTGTTAATTTGAATTTTTTTTTGTTTCTTAAGTATAGTTTAAATTTTGATGCACACAAAGTTGAGAGAAGATATATACCTTAAATAATTAAATAATTAAGTAAATGAAAAATATGGAAGAACACAAATAAAATAGTTCTAACTTAAAATAAGTAAATCAAAATAGTTTCAAATTGATATCTATATCTTTGGTGTATTTAATATATCTAAATTAGTTATGCCAGAGAGGTATAACTACAATGGTAGAAAGGGGTGGAGTGTAATGGTGTGAGCATTTTAGGTTGAGTGTAATGGATGTTAAAAAAACTATTAAAGAGCATAGAACGGACAGTTTTTTTAAATAACTAGATATATTTTTTTTAAAGAGCCACATATAAAAGTAACTACACTAAGAGGAGTTATCTAGTGGCATTAAGGGGATGATTGTGGCTGTGCACATAAAAATAAAATAGAGCTACATAGTTTTTTTTTAATAATTAGATTTTTTAAAAATAATTATAAATATATGGCTGACATAGTTTATTAAATCAATGAACATAAAAATAAAGACAATAAAATAATGTGTATTACTCAAACATAAATTTGAGAAAAATCAAATCAAATAAAATTGAGCAAATTGAATTGGGAGAAGAAGTTTAATCCATAAGGGGTGGAGTGTAATGGTGTGAGCATTTTAGGTGGAGTGTAATGGCGTGAGCGTGTTAAAAAAACTATTAAAGAGCATGGAGCGGACAATTTTTTTAAATAACTAGATATATTTTTTAAATCAAATAAAATTGAGCAAATTGAATTGGGAGAAGAAGTTTAATCCATAAGGAGAGAAGTTTAATTGGTAAGGGCACTATGCAACCATTTTTTTTGTATTTTTCTTGTAAAATAAATTTATGAAGTGATGCAATGGTACAAGTTTAATGAGAGTTAGGGTTAGGGTTCTTCAATCTTTAAAAATAATGACAAGATAAATTATTTATTTTAGTTTAATTTGGGCTAGGGTTATAATTTTTTTTCTAATAGAAAAAGGTGGTAGGCCACCCATAGCATTACTGAATAGGGTTATAGTTCTTCAATTCGTAAAACTAGCATTATATAGTAATATGTATATATTTTACCTCCTCACTCTATATATATTGTAATAAATTAATAAAATTATTCAACTAGCATAGATATCTTAAATACATCTATCTAAAAGACTCCAAGAGATATAGGCACCTATCTATTCTCAATAATAATTTTAATATAGATGCCTCCACAAAATAAGATATGGTATGGATTTTTACGTGGCAGCAAACAATGGAGTGAGGGTGTTAACAAAAACTCTTAAAGAGTGGATATATCAAAATAATAAAAAGTATAAAATAGATTTAAATAAACTAGTATACCTATCTTTAGAAAAATCTATGTAAAAGAGCATAGTTATATCATTTTGGAGGAATAAATTAGTGACTAATATTTTTCAAATAATTATTTAATTTAACTTTTATTAAGAGTTAAAATCTCATTAGTAAAAAATAAATTAATTAATAATATTTAATTTTTATTTCATGAGTTGTTTGAATATCATTTTTAATATCTGTCCTACCCAATGTTTACTTCACAAGTTGCATGTAAATTATGGGAGGTCCATATTGGAAGAACAACGAAATCAAAAAATAACCAAGTCTACCATATATTACTGTAAGAGTTTATACAAAACCAACTTATTTAACTAGGCCAAAGTTCATTGTAAATGCTAGATATACACAACTATGCTATGCTATATACATGAAAAGATCAAACATCAAACATCAAACCCTACCATCACCATCCAAATCCTCCTTACCCAAGCTCTCATATGCCACCTCCACTTCCATCTACCAGTTAGTGCCACCTGAATCTGCCAACCCTGTCACTATCATAAAAAAACCCAGACCCCACTGAGCTTCATTCCTATGTGCCTCCTCACTCTCCCCCACCATAGAAATAACAAAAGAAGCCCATGGACCACTATAAGAAGATAAAACTATCAGCCAGATCCCATTTGTTGTAGGAAATCCAAGGCTCAGAATCATTGTCTACAAGATTTTATCTAACCCCACTCTCCACTGTGCCCTATTCATAGACCTAGCCATTTCTCCCACAAAATCCTTGGATTCCCCTAAGTATAACATGAATTCTAAAAACACAAAGGAAATCTCATAATTGACTCAATATTTCTTATGCAAATTCATCAAGAAGTTTCCAATAAACTTAACTCCAAAAAGCATATAGAAATTGAAAATCCTCCATGTGCTTCCCACTTGGGGCCTCTCTTCTTACTCGAAGTCTTTTGGATTATTTGCCTTCTTGGACCATAGATTTACAATATTTTCTTTGAATATTGGGGCCGTATTGTTTTTTCATTGTTCTATTCTTTTTGCATGTTTTAAAAGTTTAAAAGTTTAAATTTTAACCTTTTGGTTGTATTGTTTCCCGCCTTACCCCATTGTGTCATCTAGAGTCAGCCCAAAGAGGGGGTGGATGGGCATCGGTGTGGGGTGTACAGTGGAGTTATAGCATTGAATGCATTTTAATTGCCAATGCAAGGCAAGTCGAGCGGAAATGACCAGCAAGGGAAGGAAAGTGTAAAAACCTTCAAAGATGTGGTTAATGCAGATGATACCCAATCCGTGCTGAAAGATGTAATCTTTCAATCATTGATGGATTCAGAGGAGTTAGTTCAAGAGACAAAGAGAGAGAGGAGGAATGTAGACCTGTGGAACAATGGCAACGTGAGCCTCCTTCTGTACCAAGAAAAATTTCCTTAAAACCTAATGAGGAACTAGGAAAAGCAGTAAAAAGAGAAGAATCAAGATTAATGAGTATTATAGTTTTCTTCATCTATGTTAATGTAGACAAGTTACCATCAAGGAAGTTCTTTGATAATTGGTTATTAACAATATGGGCAAGAAAATTGGGTATTCATTACTCATTTTGTAGAATGATACAACCAGGAATCTTTGTTATTTTCCTGAAATTGCATGCTATGCATAAAAGAGTTATTGATAAGGACTATTGGAATACAGGTCTAGCACTTTTAAAGGCCTTACCCTAGAAACCAGACACTCCGCACAAAGAAATAAGGTTTTGTTTTGTTCCAAGATGGATTCTCTTAAAGGATGTCCCGATTCAATTCTAGAATTTTTTGCCTCAAGTGTTTGAACCATTTGGAAAATTTCTAAAAATAGATGAGAAAAAAACTACCCTCCCCCACCTAGATGCAAGAATCCTGGTCTCATTTGATATAGGGGTTCAAATCCTGGAAATCCTAGAAATCAATTGGGAAAATAAATTGTTCCATTGTGAGTTAGTTAGCATGGGGGGACTCAATTCATGTTTACTGTATAAATAGGATGGACACCAAAAAAAGAACTGACCATCACTAAACAAAAACCTTAACAAAGGGAAAATGGGGGTTTCGAATGGTAGCCTTGAGGAAAAAGATTTCAACTTGGGAGAGAGAATGTATGCACCATCATCAAATAATATGATTGTGGAGCCAACTTTTAAAAATGGGAATACCCCTAACAGCAATACTTCTGACCCTAATGAGGGCCCTAGGCCTAAGGCTTCATCCTTAGATAAGGTATTGGGCCCCTCATCTATGGATAGAGGCTTGGACCCAGAAGATGTTGAGGAGGATCACCTAGATGGTGATGACTCAGATAGTACTAAAGAGGGAACCCTAACTAGCTTTTCTCTAGGTGATGGAGCCTTTAAAGGGTGGATGGATGAAGATCCTACCCTAGCTTCACAAATTGCAGATACTCCAAGCCAATGCAAGGAATGCATTGAGATGCAGAGGGAGATCTCCAATCCCCAAGTAGATCTTAAAAATAAACATGACGCTATACCCATGGGTTATACTTTAGAAAATGGTTTTATCTTACTAAGAAAGAAAAATGCACAACAATTGGCCCTTGACAAATTTAGGGAAGTTGCAGAGAAAAGAGAAAAATTAGATAGACTCAAGGAGGAAATCTTGAGAAGGAGAGATGAAGACCCTGCTAGGTTGGAGAAGAGTATCCTCAAGTAGAGCATCTTGAAGGCTGAGGAGGAAGGCAAAAAAGAAAGAATTTGAGTATGAATGTTAAAAGCATTAAACCTGGTAAGAAAGGGAAAGATGATTCCATCCAAAAATATTTGATGGATAAAGACAAGCCTTGAAGAGATCCTCTACCCCCTCAACCTCCAAAATAATGAAGACCATTAACTGTTGCAATTAGAATGTTAGGGGATTGGAATCCCCTGATAGGAAATATGTGATGAGAGACTTCTGCAATAAAAATAAAAATATGGATGTTCTATTTATTCAGGAAATAAAGGCAGTTGGTTTCACCTTAAAAAATACATTGAGATTTGTTTGGAAGAAGGCAATTGCTTTCCCCTCAAAGCATGAGAAAGGAAGAGCTGGAAATGCTATTTTATTAAGTAGAAAGTTAGAAAAATTCCCAAAAGACTTTGGCCATTCCCCATGCAATTGATGTGTATGGATTATTCTGAATGTTGGGGGGTAGATGTTGGGTTTTGCTCCATCTATGCCCCAAATGATTATATAAATAGAGCTAAATTATGGAATTGGTTATCTTGTGGTCTTCCCAAGGTTCACTGGATCTTTGGGGGAGACTTTAACATGATAGAGTATTCAGAAGACAAAAAAGGAGGGAAACCTCTAGAATGGAGAGGAAATGAAAAATTCTTCTGGTCAAGATTTAAAAAGACATGTAATCTAGCGGACCTGATAGAAGGAGGAAAAAAGGATAGTAAGGGCATATGGTTTACCTGGTCAAACGATTAGAATGCAAACAAAAGGATCTATTGCAGACTTGATAGATTCTATGTGAATAAAGATTATTTTACTATTTTGCAAAATAAGAGTTCAAACAAAATTCAAGTCATCCCTAATCCCCTATCAAACCATCACCCCATCAGAATGGTTGTCTCAGTCAAGAATCAAGAGAAAAGGATAAGAAATCATAAAGATTCCTTGTTTAAACTAAATTGTGAGCTGCTAAAAGATGAAGATTGCAATCAAGGAATCATTACTCTTAGAAACATATGTAAGTCTAGGTATGGAAGCCAAGAAAATATTTGGTATTGGGCTAAACTCACCAAAGCTTGTAAAGTTGTCTTCCAAATTGTAGGGAAAAAATATGCTCTTGAAAGAAAAAAGAAGAGCTCTTGTTGTAGGAAAGGTTCCTTCAGATAGAAGAGAAACTGTAAAATGATCCACTTGATGGTGAGCTTAATTTACAAATGGGGGGTATACAACATAAGTTGAGAAAAGTTGAAATAAGAAAGGCCCAAGGAGCTAAAGTTAGAGCTAAACTTAATTGGATTCAGGATGGGGATAAAGAAAATATAGAAGTAATAATGGAAAATGGAGTAGCTTTGGATTCTCAAAAGCAAATTTTGGAGTCCTTAAGGAAGTTTTATGAATCCTTGTTTAAGGCAGAGGATAAAAAGGAAGGCTGTAAGGAAGCTCAGGACCTATGTGGCAGAATCTGTAAAACCAAGCTGACCCTAGACATAAGAAAGAAATTAGAACAAAAAATAAATACAGAAGAGATAAAAAAAGACATCAGATCAATGAGTAATAACAAGTCCCCTGGGGTAGATGGGCTGCCAGTGGAATTCTATAAGGAAAACATGGATTGGGTAGTTGATGACCTTCTTGATCTTTACTCTAAAGCCATAGAGAAAGGGGCCTTAAGAAAGGAAATTAATAAATGTGTTATAAAACTCCTCCCAAATGAAGGAGACAGAGCAGAAATAAAGAATTCGAGACCTATAACACTCCTAAATGTCTCATACAAAATAATAGCAAAAGTATTGGCTCTAAGGCTCAGGGATATTCTCCTAGAAATTATTAGTCCTACTCAAACTGGCTTAATTAAAGGAAGGTATATATTAGAGAATTTGTTAACAAGCTGGGAAGCCCTTCATTGGGCTAAGGAATCTAATAAAAAAGTAGGCATTCTTTTATTGGACTTTGAGAAGGCACAGAGTGGAGTGGTCATTTATTGTTATGATGCTAAGAGCAATGGACTTTCCTTAATCCTTTATCAACATGGTTAAGATGTTGTTTATGGATGTATCAGCCTAGGTAAAAGTTAATGGGGAACTTTTGCCCCATTCAAGATGGGGAGATCTATCAGGAAGGCGTGCCCCCTTGCCCCCTCCTTGTTTGTTATTGCATCAGAGGCTCTTCATTTCATTTTGAGATCAAAATTAATAGAAGAAAAAATTGAAGGGATTTAATTACCCAATGATGATTGCCTTCTAAATATCCAGTTTGCTGATGATACTACTCTCTTTCCTAGGGAAGAGAAAGAAGATCTAGAAAATTTGGAAACAAGACTTGATATTTTTTTCCTGGCATCTAGGGAAAAATTCTCATACTCTAAATCTATTTTTTTGTCTTGGGAGGAAGTTATCCCTAATTGGTTTAATAGGGATAAATGGCAGTGGGGAGGTCCTTTAGTGCAAATAAGATTTCTTGGCATTCCTTTTGCAGTCTACCCATCTCTTAATATAATGTGGCAATGGCTTTTTACTAAAATTGAGAAAAAGATAAAAAAAAAATTGGAATAAATTGTATCTCTCCTTGGCTGGAAGACAACAAGTCTATCAGAAAATACTATCTGCATACTCTATTTTCTATTCATCTATGTGGTTGTTTGCCAATTACCAGTTTGAAGTCATCCATACATTGATAATAAAATTCTTATGGTCTGACAGTAAAGGGAACCCCAAAAAACATCTTGTGAAGTGGGATTGGTGCTATGTAAGTAAAGATTTAGGTGGGCTAGGTCTAAAATTTTTGAAAATCCAAGGTATGGCCTTAGCTTCTAAATGGATTACAAATGCAATAATAGGAGAAGAGCCTTGGAAAGTTTTGGTTAGACATAATATTTGTAATGCAATTCCATCTAACAAGAAATCCTGGGGTAAAGTTGGTTTTTTTGATGCTCTACTTGGGGATTCTATTTCTAAACCAGGGGGGTCTATAGTTTTTTCTAGTATTTGGAAGGCATGGGAAATGGTAAAACCCCTGATTTTGGATAGAGATGCTATCTATTGGGACAAAGGAATTATATGGGGACATAGATCTATTTGGTGGAATGTTATGCACAAAAATAAGCCTCTAACCTTGCTTCAAGGGTGCTCAGAAAAAAAATGTAATGAAAAAGGTTTGTCAGCTCGTGTAGACTTGTTTATGTAAGGTTTGCTTAAAGATTGGAGACAATTAGAAAGCCAATTTCATTTAAACAGCAAATTCTTTAGAACTTAATCCACCATTAATAAAGTATTGTTTAACAAATTGAGCAATAAAGTTGTAATAGAAGGAAAGGAAAGACTATGGAAGTTGAAATGGGAAGATGGAACTCTATTTGCTCAGATTAAGCCAAAGCTAATTTATAAAATGTTGACAAAAACTCAAGAAATTAATCATCACATCAACCTCTCTTGGGCTGGCTCTTTTTCAGATTTTGATCTTAGTAGAACCTTTAAATTGATGTGGTCCAAAGTCCTTTAACCTAAGAAAGCATCTTTTAGATGGCTACTAATATTAAACATATTGAACTTAGGCCCAGAAAATGTAGTTTTCCCTCTATGTGATAAGTCAAAGTCAGCGTCTCATATCTTCTTTCATTTTCTATATGCCAAGTATGTATGGTCATTCTTTATGGGTAATATTGATAAATGGTCTACTTCAGTCAATGTAATTATGAAAGAAATCCTTTCTGGTCTAGTCAAAGGTTTGAATGTAAGAAGTAATTGTTTTTGGTTTATTATGTCTTCTAAAATTCTATGGTTCCTATGGAAGAAAAGGAATGAAGAAAGATTTCTTGGTAAGGAAAGAGGACTCACTAGGATTCTTTGAGATCTCACTATGTTTAACTTTTTTGAATAGGTCACGGTAACAATGGAGATTTCTCTTGGAAGGTTCAAAGAAATGGTTGAAACATGTACAATGTGCTACAAGGAAGGCATCAAAGAAATAGACTTTTGTGCAAAGAGGCCCAAGAAGTTTGTTGAAAAGTTTTTCAATTCTTATATAGATTTCCAAATCCTTTACAGTAAGCTAAGAGAGTTAGAGAAAGCTGAAAGTGAGCTCCACAAATACCTGGAGATGTCAGGGTAGAATTACAGTCTAAACACACACCAATTGAGAATTTCACCTAAAATTGGGGCCATACCCATGCTGGACTCCTTCGAACATAGTGACAATGGGATGCACATTTGGGACAAAGAGGAAGAATGGTATGATGACCCTAGACTAGAATTCAAAAGAGTTGAAAAGGAAGATTCAAGGCATGACACTAAATTAGATGACAATCAAGGATGGTATTACCTATACATGGAAGAAATAGAATATTCATAGGTGATAGATCAACACATGCCAGAAAGAGAATTAGATATGGATCCAATTGACAAGATAAATGATGCAGACCAGTTGCTTAATGTTTTTTTTGGCAGCGATGGAGGATCAAGGATCTCAAAACATGGAAATTAAAACTAGTTCAAGGTAGGATAATTCTAAGCAGGAATATTATTAGATAATGATATGTCATTTGATAAAGAAGATCCTTTCTAGTATTTTGCTTACATTTTTTAAGTCTAAAACTTTTTTATACTAGGAAGAAAGCAGTTTTTGGATTGGTGTAAGTAGCTTTTTGGTATGGCATCTCTAGCCCTTTGATGTAAAACTGGTATTCTTTTTTATTAATATTAGTGCTTGATTCTCAATCCAAAAAGAAGTTTCCAATAACCATACCCACACCATGCAGTGCCACCGGGGAAGACACTTTGAAAATTCTCCTCGATCTCTTATCAGTGATGTCACCATAGAATGTCATTTGCCTCTTCCAGATTTGCAATCACACCATCAGCTCCATCACAACAAAATGCTTCAAAAACTCCTAGCCATGCCATTTAACTAGACCTTCCTTGTCAATCATACTAAAGAAGCCCACACTAAACCATAATTCCACTTATCAAATATCACACAAGCCATCATACTCCTCTACCACCGCCATCTCTACCCTTCACAAAAATGAATCAATAAATAATTTAGGCTCATGGGAGCCTTCCACCTAAACAATTACTCATACTAATCAATTATCATCATCTGCCACCTTGTGCTGACTCCTTTTGAAGTTTGAGTCACTTTCCACCTCACCATACTCTTCACCAATTCAATTATTATTCTCCCCTAAGTCTTGTCTTAGCAATGATACCAAATTAGGGATACACTTTTGCCATTTCATAATAGAATATCTAAAAAAAAGATCCCTATCTAGTTTGAAATCAAATGTCACATTATCTATCTTATCTCATAAGTGGTTTGCTTCTCTAAATATATTATTAACTTTATATTCTCTGATCTTGTTCATCAAACCCAACCCTCTTCTCAGTAGACTGTTTAATCTCCAGTTAGTCATCTATCTACTGCAAATGGCATTTATTGTTAGAAGTGAGTCACCTTCTATATGGAGTCTTCTTACCCCAGAAGCTAGGCCTAACTATAAACCCAAGATTAGAGCATGAATCTTTGCTTCATTGTTCGACTTAGATCCCAACTTTTTTACATTGTTCTAATGAACTTGCCATTGTGATCTCTCAAAATGCACCCTGCACTTGCCCTACCTAGGTTTCCTCTCAAGGTACAATCAAAGTTTACCTTTAACCAACTTGTGTCCAGGGAAATCTATTTGGCATCTCTCCTCTTTTCTTTACTCAAATGATCCCAATCCAACCCATTAATGGGGGGCATTATCAAACCCAACCATCTATTTCTCATTTATTCATCCCACCTATTAAAGGATTTGTCCTTCATATTCTGATGTCTAACTACATTATTGGCCACCTCCACCATAGCTAATTCCATTTTTTTTCCAGAGGATATCAACCTCCATTGATTTGTCTTAAAAAACCCATTTGTTCCCTTCTTTCCAAAGCTCCCATATGAGGAAGGAGGGGCTTATAACCCACAAATAGTAAAAACATGTTGATAACTAAGAGGGGGGTTGAATCAGTTATCCTAATAATTCAACTTTTTGTGCTTTCTTAACAGTTAATGCAACATTAGATTCTATAACCAAAAATAACTATGAAATGTAAATAACACCAATGCACATGACACAATGATTTTGATGTGGAAACCTTGTTAAGGGAAAAAAACCACAGGGTGATTAACCCAAGATATTATTCTCTGTTAGAAGAATAGAAGATACAAAATGGCACTTGCCAATTAGGGCTCACTGCCTGAGCACACTGCTCACAAGAGGCTCACTGCCTACAAGAGACTCACTGTCTACAGAAAAGGAAGGTAACTCAATGTTTGAACTGATGAGAAGCATCCACACATGCTGAGATTCAGTTCCGGTTAAGCTCAATAAACTGATCTGCTGCACTT
Organism: Cunninghamia lanceolata; assembly: GCA_027924645.1. Lineage (NCBI taxonomy): Eukaryota > Viridiplantae > Streptophyta > Pinopsida > Cupressales > Cupressaceae > Cunninghamia > Cunninghamia lanceolata. Next base: position 13,185,042 of record BSBN01000169.1, on the reverse strand, counting down.
CATTCTTACTCTCTTTTGATGCAGCTGTACTATCACATTCTAGATCTCTTTTACTATCTTTACTCTGCTCTGCTGCTTATCTTCGCACCTATCCTTTTCATTCACACACTTCACATTTAAATCAATCGTGTATATATATATCCTCACAAGTGATTTCATCACCTTTCTAGTCGACATCCGGAATAGTCAATATTTTCCTCAAACTCTGGTCTGTCAGTTGAATCCTTGCATACCAAGTAATGCAGATCAAGGATACACTTGTAGACGTCATCAATCATGTCGGCCAATCATAACTTGTACCTTAAGAACCTTTACCATCATCAGTAACACATCTGGAATAATGTCTGATGTTCTGCCAGATAGTTTTTCCTCTGTTCACACTGTCAATCAAGAACCCGACACTTAAGTATTCATATCTCCTCATCCTTTCAACACCAAAGGCTAAATCCTTGGATTCTATTTGTCAAGGTACTCCTCTTGACTTCCCCAAATCTGCATGTTACGAAGATACGTCTTCTGAGAGATTTGGACCTGTCTATCGGACCTTACTGAGTGCTCTACTCTTGCTTATCGGACCTCAATACTTCTTCAATCTGACTTCTGGTAAAGACTCATCATGTCTTACAGATGTGTGAGATAACCTGTGTTGCCATCAATGACAACAATCATGAAGCTCCAATGTGTCACTTGCCAACAATCTCCCCCTTTGGCATTGATGGCAACACTTAGTGAAAAATGACTAAGTGTTATACTATACTCCCCCTTGGCTGATGCTCTATCTCTATGTACATTTTCTGGAGCTCCCCCTTAGCTAGATTCCTCATTTTTCACTGCTCATCACTCCCGCTTTGACATCAATGGCAAAGGGTAGGGTCTGCACATCAAAATTTTCAAAAATTTAACTTAGTCGCATAGGTATATCATCCGGTTGCACTCTACATATACTTTAGTATGTCTATAAAGGAGGTTTTCAATTGTACAACTTCAGTCACCCAACTCAGCTTCATCCTATCCAAAATTGATATGTGACCACTCAACAGGAATGCAAAAACTTCAGCCTTCTTCAGATTTGTCAGATCATTTGTCTTGGCGGTGGTTTGAGCATCACTTAGGGCCTCATGCATGGCCTCCAACTTAGGAATGATTATTCTTCTAAGCTCATTTAACCTGCCGATTCTATTTTTCTTTTCTTTCTCTAGCTTCTTAATTTCATCCAAGACTGCAATGGTCTAACATTATTGATTTACTATGGATGAGGTAAATGGATCAATATTTTGAGAAAGTTTTGTTAGTTGGATCTCCTTTTCTTTCATTTTCTTCTCAATCTCCATTGTTGCTTTGGACCATGATAGACAAAATTTATATATTTCTGCACCATCTTTAAGAGCATTTTATAAGCTCTTTATCCCTGTATCCATATTTCTTCTATCATTTGATATTAAACTTAGTACTTCAGAGAATCTTTTATCCAAAAACTCTTTTCGGACCTTTTCCTCAGCTAATTTCTCAAAGGACTCAAAATGAGTGCTGACTGAACTAACAAGAGATTTAAGATTACCTGATGAGGAGGCTGAGGGATCCTTCTTAAAAGATGGCATGATCTTTTCGAAAACACCGGATGTAGCTTCTATTAGCTCACAGTCTTCCATGTGAGACTTCAGAAGTTTTTCTTTTGCCTTTGCATTGGCAAATGAAGCTATCTTCATTGTTTGAACCGGGGAGAGAGAGTCAAAGTTAATTGGACCTTGAAGTAACTCTGGTTCATAAATCTCCAATATTTCTTTTGTCAAGAAGTTCTTGACAGTTTCTACAGTGTCTCTTGCCGGAGACAGAGATTTCTTCTCTTTTGCACGGTCACTTATGTTCTTCTCAGCTTGACTTTCTTCTCTTCTTTTCGCTTCTTCTTCTTCTTTCTCCTCTAATCTTTCTTCTCCTTTAGATCCAGAGACTGTAGGGGAAACTGGAGGAGAGATATTTGTTTGTGCATGAGCCACCTCTTCCGGAGTAGAGGATTTTAAGCCCTTGTCTTTACCTTCACCGGAGTCCATTACTTCTTCTGTCATTGCCTCAGTAGATTCTTTTTCAACACTTGAAGCCAAGGGATCAATACCCAAGTCCTCTATAATAGGAATGTTGAATCTTGAGTATGCCTTCCGCAGGATTTCTTCTATTTCTTTTGCCACTTTATCAGTCTCTCCAAGCATGAGTGGGTTCATTATAGTCTTACTCCAGAACTCATCCTTGCAATCTTTGAAGATCATATCCATTTGTTTTGGAGTAATTGAAGGGTAGAGCTAAATAGCTATCTGTTCTCTGATTTCTAAGTCCTTTTCCTTAGCATTTTCTTTTCTCATTTCAAGTTCCTTTTCCAAACTTTTAGGAATTAGAGAAATTATTTCAATCAAGGCTTTATTGTATATGTTCAAGTACTTAACTGTGGCTTCCTCCAAGATTTTTTTATCTGCATCATTATATGCATCATAGAATTATGTTATTAGTTGTAGGTTTCCATCCATAGTAACAGCTTTGACTACATCATCTGGGGACAGAGTGGGCTTTTCAACAAATTCTTCTGCCTCTGCACCAGATACTTTCTTTTTCTTCTTCATCTTCTTGATTTCTTCATCGGATTCTGTCTCTTCTTCATCATCCTTCTGACTAACATAAGACCTTGTGGCCTTTTTTTTAGTTCTTTTCTCTCCTCTGCCGGATGATTTTGCTTCTGGTTTTGATGTCCTTGAGCTTTTATCAATGGTAGGTGCAAATCTCTTTGATTATCTTGTCCAGGTGGAAGATTTTACTAGATCACTTTCCTTTTTAGCTTCTTCCTTCTCTTTCTCTACTCTTTCCCTCTTCTCCCTGTTAGCATCAAGTGCTTCTTTTGATATGCCAAATCTTTTGGCAACATCTTCTACTTCTTTTCTCACTTTTCTCTTCATCTCCGGTTGTCTGAGTTCCACATGGATCTTTACACTCAACTCCTCAAAGGTTCCAAACCTTTCTGCCTTGGGATCTTTAGGATGACTTAGCATGTACTGAATATGCAGCTCCATAATTTTCTCACCCACTTCATACCCCATTGGCATGATCCAGACTATCCTTGGCTCCACAGCCTCCATTAGGCACTGATCAATTTCTACCATGAAACAAACTATATCCTGATACTTTTCAACTAGAGATTTGGGAATTCTCTCCCTTGCTTGCATCATGTTCTAAAAATTCTTAAAGTACCCCCAGAGTGTTGTATTCTGTGCCTTGGCATCACCAAGCCCATGTATATAATCTCTGATCTGAATGGCTACTGGTCTATCATTCAGCCATACCCAACCATTGGATTCAGGAATCTCATTCATGTACTAGAAGAAAAGACAGAGTATCAAACCACCATATTTGAAGGAGTTCTTCTTATCCTTCTTTATCTTCTATAGATTCTCCAAGAGTTGGTTTAGAAGGAGCTCACAAAGATCATAGTCTACATTCTTCCTCAACATTTCATCAGCAATATATATAGCAGTTCCGGAGACTGAATTCTCCCTGCTGGAGTGATATATCTTATATCCAATTATCATTGATGCAAACTTGATATCTAGATCTGTGATATCCTTAATAGTCATAGCTCTTTTATCAAACTTTGATCCGGTAGCCTCACTGACAATTTGGTTTTTGACAGATTTGAGTGTAGGCATTTCACCGGTTGAGTGTAACCCAGTTACAACCCTAATGGCATCCTTAGTAATCTTAAATGGCATGTTTAACCACATGAAGTTGTCATGCATTCTGCTCAAGATATACCAGACCCATTCATCTTCTGGAAAATAGGGGAAATGGATGCACTATGCAAAATGTTTTTCCTGGACAGCTCTATACTGAGTTTTGAGTTCAAATGAGTCATCTATCAAGTGCTTGTGATAGATATCAACCAGCTTAAATTCCCCAAATTCTTCAATATTTGCATGAATATATGCCCTAACATCTTCTACATGCAGAACTCCATGCACAATACATGAAAAGGCACCTAAGGGATCAACTTCTAGGGATTTATATGGATGTTTCTTGAACTTGGGTCATGGCCTCTCAGTGATCTTTACAACATTTGGTGTATCCATCTTCAAAAAGACTTACTGAGAAATATTCAATAACGAAAAAGTACCTTTTGCGCGTCTAGGGTTTGTGAAAAGATCCGGATTGATTCGCTGGATGAATCAACTTCTGTAGAAGACCTTTGATGGGCTTCAGGAGATTTGATGCAGAGCTCTTCTTTTGCTTCTTCTCTAATGCAGAATGAACAAGTGTTTGATAGGAAGAACCCTTATATTACTTCGCAAACCCTAATACCAAGTTGCAATAAATGCTCAACCTAAGTCATTCCGGTTTGCCTTATTCAGATGACTTGAAGAACTGGATCAATCTTGATCTGAACATCTTGCGGATCTTCCAAACCATAACCATAGTTTATTTGGATGTTTTTCTTATGAACCCTTTAATCTGGAACTCTCATTGTGCCAGTCTGGCACCAATTGACTGGATGGAGGAAAATGGTTTTCTTTGTGTCTCCCCCTGAGCCAGAGCTCATTTTTTAATTTTCGGAAGGAATATTAGCACCAGAGTCTGGTGCGGATCCATCCCCTATATTCTCTATACTTTTCTTCACCCAAATTTTGCTCATCTCATTTTGAACTTCATCCGCATTCACTTTTCGTTTTCCCTTGTCTTGATTCTGATTATGATGTACCGGACCTCTTTTGTCCTAATTCTTGTTCCTACAGAATTTGGCAATATGACTGGATCTATTGCAAATTTGGCAAACAACATTTCTTTGCATATTTGATTGAAATCCTCTTGATCTACATTGATTAGCCATATGACCCATTCTATTACATGCAAAGCATCTACCATTGAATGAACTATTTATTTGCATATTTCTGCATTCATGAGATTTGTGACCATACTTTTTGTAGTTGAAACACTGTCTGGAGAAGGATGTATTAGTCTGATTCATTCTCTTTCTACACTGATTAGCTTTATGACCAAATTTATTGTAGTTGTGGCAATATCTATTGAAGGATGGATATCTTTGAGCATTAGGTTGTCTTACTGGAAGTCTTCTAGGCCTATTCCTTGGATTTTCTGATTCAAAAATCTTCTAACCAGATCTGGAGCTTTCACCTTTTTCATATCCCAGGCCACACTTGTCATCTGCCCTCTTTTGGCTTTCAAGGAGAACTTCAAGTTGAGCAGAACTTATCTTGAATTTCTCTTTGTATTCATTTGCTGTTTGAAGATCCCTTTTAAGAGAGACAATTTGATCCTTAAGTTTTTCTTCATTATCTCTAGCATCTTCAAGATCAGATTCAAGATGTCTCATTATTCTATCCATTTTGTGGCAGTCTTCTGATTTTTCTTTGAGAGAATGTCTTAGATCATCTTTAGTCTTTCTTTTTTATTCAATTTCTTGGGTGAATTTTATAACTCCTGATTCCATTTCATGTCTTACCATAATGACCTCTTTTGACAATTTTTCACATAACTTAGTTTTCTCCTTCAAGTCTTCATTTGTATCATTTGCTTCACCTTGACTTGCTAATTGCTGAAGTAGCTCCTTTCTTTTTTTCATAGAGAGACTCAGTTTGTCTTTTAGATCTTTTATGAAATCATCAGCCTATTTGAGTCTTTCTTTTAATTCATTAACTTCAGAATTTGACTGCTCAAGATCATCAAGGGCAGACTTAAGTTGCAACCTCATACCATACACATCCATTTGAATTCCCAGATCTTCCTCAAGCTGTTAGGCTCAGTTGGGAGGAATTTGGCTCTGATACCAATTGTTGATAACTGAGAGGGGGGGTGAATCAGTTATCCTAATAATTCAACTTTCTGTGCTTTCTTAACAGTTAATGCAACATCAGATTCTATAAGCAAGCATAACTATGAAATGTAAATAACACTAATGCACATGACACAATGATTTTGATGTGGAAACCCTATTAAGGGAAAAAACCACGGGGTGATTAACCCAAGATATTATTCTCTGTTAGAAGAATAGAAGATACAAAATGGCACTTACCAATTAGGGCTCACTAACCGAGCACACTGCTCACAAGAGGCTCACTGCCTACAAGAGACTCACTGTCTATAGAAAAGGAAGGTAACTCAATGTTTGAACTGATGAGAAGCATCCATACATGCTGAGATTTAGTTCCAGTTGAGCTCAATAAACTGATCTGTTGCACTTCATTCTTACTCTCTTTTCATGCAGTTGTACTGTCACATTCCGGATCTCTTTTACTATCTTTACTCTGCTCTGTTGCTTATCTTCGCACCTATCCTTTTCATTAACACACTTCACATTTAAATCAATCATGTATATATATATATATATCCTCACAAGTGATTTCATCACCTTTCTAGTCGGCATCCAGAATAGTCAATATTTTTCTCAAACTCTGGTCTGTCAGCTGAATCCTTGCATACCAAGTAATGCGGATCAAGGATATACTTGTAGAAGTCATCAATCATGTTGGCCAATCATAACTTGTGCCTTAAGAACCTTTACCATCATCAGTAACACATCAAGAATAATGTCTGATGTTCTGCCAGACAGTTCTTCCTCTATTCACACTGTCAATCAGGAACCCGACACTCAAGTATTCATATCTCCTCATCCTTTCAACACCGGAGGCTGAATCCTTGGATTCTATTTGTCAAGGTACTCCTCTTGACTTCCCCAAATCCATATGTTATGGAGATACGTCTTCTGAGAGATCCAGATTGTTTGTCAGACCTTACTGAGTGCTCTGCTCTTGCTTACCAGACCTCAATACTTCTTCAATCTGACTTCCGATAAAGACTCATCATGTCCTGCGGATGTGTGAGATAACCTTTGTTGCCATCAATGACAACAATCATGAAGCTCCAATGTGTCACTTGCCAACAAAACAAGCCTTCATAGGCAAGATCATCCACGAGTTAAATGATGAAATCAAGTCTTGAGGTAGGAAACTACTCCACTTTAGCTTCTCCATCAATTTTTTCCAGCACTGATCAACATAACTACAATTTCTTAGAATGTGCTTTGTAGATTCCTCTTCAACCTTACACAAAACACATCTCAAAGGCCCTTAAAAGTCAAATTTTCTCAACCTATCCCCTATCAAAAAAAATTTATAATATTGTCCATGTGAAAGTCCCTCCTTGTTACAAACAATGCTTTTTCCAAAAGAGATGCTTGGACCAATCTGATTTAGCTAAAGAATTCTTCTCCAGCACATAACTAACCTTCACACTATAATTCTTTGACTTAGATCTGTAGCAAATAACCCTATCTTCCTGCTCAGAAAGGCAGATTTTCCTACTCCCAAGCACCTGCTCCAAATTAACCTTTTTCTCTTCCAAAATATCTATATCATTGAAACTCTTCCACCTCCATTGTGGAATACTATTTTCTATTGTTGGGAAAACATAGTCTTCCACTCTATCCCCCCATTCTCTGAGATAAGAAAATATGTGCTTCTTAAAATTCTTCAACCTCCTTCAAGGCCAGGAGGCCATTCTAGGAAACCTCCTAGAACTTAGCATTTTGAACATTTCTCACTTCCCAAGAAACATGTTTTGTGATGAGATCTCTGTTATGCACTAAGAAATTCCATACAACTGATCTTGAAGGTATATTTTCTAAAGTAATGATTCTAAAAGGATCTCTAGAATCCAGATACTTAGCCCTTAATATTTTAGCCCACTTGAGACTTGCATTTGAGTACATCTTCCAAAATAGCTTTGCCCCAAGAGCCTTATTAAGAGAAGACCAATTATGGAGGCCAACCCCTCCAACCTATTTTGGTTGACAAATCTTCTCCCAAACAATCAAAGGAAACCTTTTATTCTCCTTTGCTTCATTCTAGAAAAAATTATTCATGATCTGATTCAACTTCTCAAAAATATTGTTTTGGATCTTTAAGCAAGACATAGAAAAGATAGGGATAACCGATAAAACAACTTTAGGTAAGGTAATCCTCCTAGCTAAGGACAACCATTTCCCCTTCTAAGAGGTAATCTTTGAGATACAATTTGATGTTAAGTGTGCACACAAGTTTGATCTACTTGCACTAGCAAAATCACCAAATAATTCCCCGAGAGCTATTTTATCCTAAGGCCCATCCTTGCTGCAATTTCTCTTTGCTTTCTAATCTTAGTGTTAAAGAATAAAATCTCCAACTTATGCCAATTGATCAACTATCCAGAGGCTTTACAGTACTTATCCATGGTTCCCTTGATCACCCTAGTTTCCCTTAAACTTGCCACACAAAATAACAAGGTGTCATTATAAAACTGAAGATGAGTGGATACCTCTATGTTTGGGGCCCCTTAATCCCTTTCCAATTACCCTAACTAGATTCTCTCTAAATGCTTCTACCCAAAGCCTCAACCACAATTATGAATAATAAGGGAGATATGGGGTCCCGCTGTCTAAGACCACTGGAGGACTTAAAAAAACCACACGGGCTGCCATTGACCAGGATGGAGAAGCTTGGAGTGGAGATAAAACTGTCAACCCACTTGATCCACTCCTTACATAATCCAAATATCTCTTGAACTTCCAACATAAAATCTCTATGGAACTAGTCATATGCTTTCTTTCTATCTAGTTTAATGATCATTCTTTCCAATCTGCATTTTTTAGCTGTGTGTATTGCCTCAACAACAATGATGATCCATCTGCAATGGATCTACCTAGGGTAAAGCCACTTTGCTCTTCTGAAAAGAAACAAGGAAGAAGAATCGTTATCCTATTTACTATTTCCTTTGAAAGTATTTTATATATTGTATTGCATAACGACATTAGCCTAAAATAGCCCTTGATTCCACTTGATTTTTCTTTGGAATTATGGACACAAAGGTATTAAAAAGATCCTTCAACATTGTATCTTTCCTTCTTGACTCCTCTGCAGTCACCGCCACATCTAACCCCACAATGTTCTAAAATTTCTAAAAAAAGAGGATCAAGAAGCCATTTAGACCTGAGGCTTTATCTGGGGCCAATTGAAAATTTGCCTTCCCAATTTCTTCCTCTAAGAGTTCACCATAAAGAAGTTCATTTTTTTCTCTTGTGTAATTTAATTCTTGGGATTTTCTCTAAAATCTCTTCTTTCAACTAGTCATCAATTAGAACTTACCTGTTCAAAAGATCCTTGAAGAAGTTGACATACACTTCCCCAATATCCTCTGGCTTGTTAACTTCTTCACCAATGTTGTTCTTTATAGAAATGATTATCTTCAAGCTTCTCTTGACTTTAGTGGTATTATGAAAAAACTTTGTGTTTTTGTCTCCTTCTTTTAGCCAATATTCCCTAGACTTTTTCCTCTAGAATATCTCTCCTCTTGCTAGGACCTCTTCATAGGGCTGTTTAAACTCCCTCTCCTTTCCATTTGAAGCTTTCTTAATCCATACCCTGTGTAACTACCACCTCATTTAACTTCTCCATTTCTCCTTCTAGTTGAACCTTTTCCTCAAAAATATTTTTTATGTGAAATTTCCATTCCTTCAACTAGATTTTTAAGAAACTTAATTTCTTAAAGAGAGAAAACTACTTTGAACCGTTCTGGACTAGGGCCTGAGTCCACCAGTGTCTCATTTTCTTCTCAATTTTAATAGAATTACCCTTAGGCTTCACATCTAAGAAAATATTTAGTGAAACTAGAAAATGATCAGAGCTCGGGGAGGGCAATATGCTCGAATCAAACAACACTGTTGAGTCTTCCCATTTAGCACTGACAAAAAGAAGATCCAACCTCACTGTTGTATTAGTAAACCCTTGCCGCTTATTCATCCATGTGAAGATCCCATTCTTAGGAACAATGTCTTGGAGGTGATTGTCATTGATAAATGCTTGAAAATCAATTTGCACTTGGATAGTTCTTACAAAACCTCCTCTCTTGTCCTCAAGACCAAACATAGCATTGAAATCAGCCACTAAGATTATACTCTCTTTTCTTAACACTTGGAGAGTAGCTATAATCTGCTCCCAAATTGCCTTTTTCTGATATGTTCTAATCAGACCATAAATGTTGAGTAAGAAAAAGATTTTGTTATCTACTACTAATTTGATACTACACAACTGCCAAGCCTCATTACTCTAAATCCCTTCAAATTTTACCATGAAGCGGTTCCAAATGGTTCCCAAACCCCTAAAGGCTCCAGAAGCAAGAACAAACACCCCAAGCCATTGCCTCCAACACTCCATCAACTTCTCTATTTCTTCCTTACATAATTTGGTTTCTTGTAATAAAGCAACATCTAGTTTTCTCAAATCAATTTGGTGTTTGAGCACACCAAATTGATTCCCATACCTTATTACTCTGAATCCATTCAACGTTTACCATGAATGGGTTCCAAATGATTTCCAGACCCCCAGAGGCTCTTGACAGAGGATAAAACACCCCAAGCCATTGCCTCCAAGACTCCATCAGCTTCTTTGCTTCTTCTTTAGATAATTTGGTTTCTTGTAACAAAGCCACATCTGGTTTTGTCAAATCAAGGGCATTCATGCCCCTGACATTCCAATAAATGAGCCTCATGGTTCCTTGAGAAGGGTAATACCATTTCTATCACTCATTTACTCCCTATTTTATAGGCTTCCTAAAATTAGAAAAATTCCCCTTTCGTTATACTTATGGATGTCCATACCCTATTCCAAAGCACCCATTTTTTCCCAAGCATGAAGGATGTTGGCAACATTTGTGGAATTTGGCTTTACCCTCGCCAATTACATTTGCTTCAAGTATACAATAATAGCAGCCATAAGTCTAAAATTTATACTCAATCTAAGTAGAGAAGATAGAAGAAGGAATTGGGCATCTTGACTTCTTTGTAGAGGAAGAGAGACATTTTGCTGATACTTCTTTGAAATGAAATATGCAGATGATTATTGCTTGACCTCTGACATTCTATCTTTTTATTTTGGCAGGTTCCAATGTGCATTGCTAGGAACAATTTTGGCTGATTTGATTTCTTGGGTTTTGTTTGTGGCACTGAAGGTTTTTGGATACCAACTTGGGTTTAGACGTTCCATGAGGCTCAAAGGGTCTCTGTAGTATTATAATAGCTACCTTCTTTCTCAGGGTATTAAGGCCCCCTAAAGTTTCATGCCTTGTATCTTTTAGGTTTAGAAAACCTTTTCTAGTTTTGCATGGTTTCTATATCTTTTGGGGACTTTTTTAAAAGGAGTTGATGGCTTCTGCTGTGGAGTTAGTGGCACAAACGTCTACAGCGAGTTGCTTAGCAAAAGTTTGTGATGTTTTCAGTCTGGCATATTCTGGTAGTAAGAAAGAAGTCACAGATGCTCCATGTTTAGCTCCTAATACTAATACAGGTAATGAGCCTAACATTTTTGTTGTGATTTTATATATGATTTTGGCTGTCTCAAGTTGGGGCCATGGAATATTGGATGTAGGAAATTAATGCTGGTGTCTGTATTTGTGTTGATGTGGTTCTAATTTTTATTATCCTTGGAATTTTTTTTGTCTTTTTTAAAAAGTTATCTAGTGGGGTTATATTCCAAAAACAGGGTGGATTGTTGAGGAATGTGGTCACAACCCTGTCGATCTTTTGAGGGGCTTTTACATTTTTATTTTCTTGTAGATTTTCAGTGCTTTTAAACCCATTCAATTTGTTATACGTTTTTTAGTTTCCAATGCTTAGTTGTCTTCCTTGGATGCTTGTAACTTCACTTTGAATCCACATTGTGGAGATATGTTAAAGATTTTGATCTAGGTCTGCAAATCTACGTATTTTTTTTGTCATTCTTATGTTGTGATTCTTGTGGCTTTTCCTCCATTATTTATTTTAAAAACTTTTTGACCCATTTGTAAAAAAAATCAATTTCTTAAGCATGAGATCTCTAAACTCTAGGCAGAAGGGTATGTCTTAACCTTCAACTTAGTGCCTCTCTTGACATTATGCTTTTTTTTTATATCCTATCCCACAGCTTTTTATTCTTTCAAGAGGCCTGAAGAAAACTCTGCAGCTCCAAATATTGGTGGTGCTGTTGACAGCTCTGCAGCTCTGAATATTGATGGATATGTTGACAAGACAAAAATTCTCTCTGTAAGTTGATGTGATACTTTATCTTCTATGAAATGTTTTGGATATATTTTTTATAGATAAATGGATATTCTTTATCTTCTATTTCTAATAGTTTAGATACTTGCTTATGGCAGGCTGTTTGAGGGATTATTTTGCCTTCTTATGTTTGTAGTGCAGTGTGCATGTAACACGTTCAGATTGAAACTTTTTATTTTATCTCAAGCAAATAAATTTTGTAGATTTCATTTTTATATGTATTGAGCCTTATTGAGCACACTTTGTGTCAAATGGAATTAAAGTTCATGGGGTATATTCTAAATGTATTCTTAAAGAGTGTATATGAGCTCTTGAGTCCTATTTTCTTGCTAAACTGACTCTCATAGTTTTCATATTGCTTACGAGTTCAAGATTCCCATGTTTTTTTAGCTTGGTATGGATCCATATTTACCTTTTATTTCTATTTATCTTTCTATGGTGTCTCATATCTAATGAAACTTAAGGAAATCTGCATCATGGGTACAATTGTTTGCATACATAGTACATGCCTTCTATTTTGTTTGAATTCAATTTAGACTTCATTATGTGCTAGCTATTTTTATTGTTGGTGTTGAAAAATAAGTCACACCTGGACCAACGATGGACTGGTCCAAGAGAGGCCAGTAACTTAGTGGTAGAGCACTTCAGCAGTGAATGAAAGGTCCTAGGTTTGAGTCCTAACTGATCCTTACTGTGATCTTAAAATCTGTACTTTACTAATTTGAGTAATCATGGTTGACAAGTTTCATTGAGCTCCTCTCTTGGTAAACTTTTTAATGTGACAATTGTAACTTTTTCATGTATACTATTTTGTAGCTGTTTTTGTTTCTTATATGGTTATATAGTTTGATGTTTGTATAAATTAGGTGCCACAGCCCCTCCGGCTCCACGACTCTTTTTGTAACTTTTTCATGTATACTATTTTGTAGTTGTTTTTGTTTCTTATATGGTTATATAGTTTGATGTTTGTATAATTAGGTACCACAGCTATGTGGCATTTATTCTTTAGCGCTCTTTGTTGTCTTAATTTGTTTCGTGCATAAGAAATATTATATGTTATTGCAGGATTTACATTATTTCAATCTTAAGATTTTCATTGAATGATGTTATCATAAATCAAAATTTCCTTTTGATATGTTTCTAATCCAACATCTGAATTCATGTACCAAACTTTCTATCTATTTGTGTATCTGTCTATCTATCTCTCCCATGTTTTTTTAATGATATAAACGAGCATTATTGTAAGTAGAAGCTGAATGTATCAATCAGCATTGGGCTGCCTTGAGGAATGGCTTTGGTGTAATAAGCATTGGGAGTCTCTTGATTGTCATAGACATCGTTTACAAATATTTCTCATAACAAATCATATAGGACTGTATAGGTGATGTATTACAGGAACTCATCAGATTCTGTACATTAAATTTATTTGTAGAAATTAAATAAAATTTATCTAGATTTTTATGTAACAAGGCTTATCTAAAAAATGAACTAGGCTTAATTTATTGAAAATATTTTATTGTGGTGAATTGAGGTCTAAGGGAACATGAGGTTCTAGATTCGAGTTACAACAATAATTTTTATATTTTTTATTTTAAAATTATTTGTTGGTTAAGATAAGCTTAAAACATTGTATTGATAATACGATGTTTTTTTTTGGGAATAAGAAGTAGAAGATATGGTGGGAGGTCCATATTGCCATAAAGAACAATCAAAGAAGAGTCCATGGAGTGCAGAAGAGGACTACAAACTCATCCAATATATGCATAAGCATGGCCCTAGTAATTGAAGTGAGCTTCCAAAAGTTACAGGTACTCTTGTTTAGATTTGTATTCATATAATATGTAATGTTTACTTAATTTATATTGCATTCATCTTTAAATAATCAATGCTAAATTTAGATTTCATCCTTTAAAGCCTATATTTGTATAACATACTAACTATTGAAAAAACAGAGTATTTGAAATGAAATAAAACAGGGTGCAGCAAATAAAAAATACTTGAATAAATTATTGAGCAGCAAATTGCACAGAAAATAGATGATTTCTTGATTAAATACAATGGCAGCCTTACTACTATATTTATAACATTCATGGAAATCTCTAGAATATTTTAGAATGACTAAGAGAAGTGTCGAAAAGGAAAAATCTAGAGGTTTCTATTTAGAGATGGAAGTTTCCATATTCTAGAACATTCCATAAAATAAACATTATCTCCAACACCCCCCCATAATGTTTATTTGGAGAAGATAATTACAAAAGATTACTATATAGCAACTTCGTTGAGATTTAACAATTTTCTAAATTTGATAAATTTCACTTGAGGTAGTGCTTTTGTAAATATGTCAGCAATTTGATTTTTTGTTCCACAAGATTTTAACTCCACCACTTGATCTTCTATCAAATCACAAACAAAATGATGATGTACTTCTATATGCTTTGATCTAGCATGATAAATTAGATTTTTTGCTAGCTTGATAGTACTTTGATTATCACAGAATATAGTAGTTGGACAAACTTGTGGATGTTGTGTTTCTTCAAGTAGTCTTCTAAGCCATAATACTTCTTGAGATGCCTTTGATGAACCAATATATTCAGCTTCTGTAGATGATAGTGATACTGTTGCTTGTTTCTTGCTACTCCAAGAAATTGGTCCTGACCCAAGATAAAACATGTACCCTGAAGTTGATTTTCTATCATCAATATCACCTGCATAATCAGAATCTATATATCCAACTAATGTAGGCTCTCCTCCATATTTGTACTCAATTCCAAGTTGATAAGTGCCTTTAATATATTTTAATATTCTCTTAGCTACTTTCCAATGCTCAATCTATGGATCTGACATGTACTTGGATACAATACCAATTGCATATGCAATGTCTAGTCTAGTTATGGTGAGATACAAAAGACTCCGAACTAATTGTCTATATAATTTTCCATCCACCTTTTGAGTAGAATTAGCACTCAACTTTAATCCTACTTCACATGGTGTATTAGATGCTTTACAATCAATCATATTAAACTTTTTCAATACATCAAGAGCTTATTTGGTTTGAGAAAGCATGATTCTTCCTTCTTCTTGCCATACTTGCATACCCAAAAAGTAGTGCATCAACCCTAGATCAGTTATTTCAAAAGTTTGTTTTAGTTGATCTTTGATTATTTCAATATTATGTGTGTGATCCCCTGTAATAATCAAGTCATCCACATACAATACAATAATAACAACTTTACCATCACTATGTTTTACATACACATCTAGATCAACTTTACTTCTTTTAAATCTTGCATTTATAAAGCACTCATTTATTTTGGAGTACCAATCCCTTGGTACCAATCCCTTGGAGCTTGCTTAAGACCATATAATGATTTTTTTAATCTACACACTAGATGTTCTTCACCACTTTTAACAAATCCAGGTGGTTGTTTCATGTAAATTTCTTCTTGAAGATCACCATGTAGAAAGGCACTTTTTACATCCATTTGATAAATTTTCCAACCAAATTTTGCAACTAGAGCAACTATTGTATGAATTGAAATCATTTTAGCAACTTGAGAAAAGGTTTCAGTATAATCAATACCTTTTGTTTCTGAGAAGCCTTTAGCCACTAGTCTTGCTTTATATTTTTTAATAGCTCCATCTGATGTGAACTTTACTTTGTAGGTCCACTTGCACCCAACCACACTTTTACCTTTTGGAAGAGTTGTCAATTCCCAAGTTCCATTTTTTATCAAAGAATTGTATTCATCTTACATTGCTTCTTCCCATTCTTCTTTTCCTTTTGCTTCCTCATATGCACTTAGAGTGTCAACCTGCATCACCTTAGTCATAAGAGCATAGTTAGCAAACATATTTCGAGGGCCTTCTTGGTATATTTATTGAATGCTTCTAGTCTTCTGTGTGTCTTCATCACCACTTTCACTTGATGCTTCAATTTGTGTTCCTTCTCCTCCTGCAGAAGATTGCACACCTTGATTTTGATAATTAGTATAAGTAGACTTAGCTTCTTCAATCATTATTGGAAAGTAAGATAATGTAGGAGAATGTTCGCTTTCAACATCTTCATCAAACCATACATTCCTTTTGATATAAATTTTATTTGTTTTAGGATTATATAACCTATATCCTTTTGACTCCTCACTATATCCAACCATTATGGTCTTCTCACTTTTCCTTTCAAGCTTGTTCCTCCTTTCATCAAGAATGTGGGCATATGCATTACATCCAAAGACTCTAAAATGAGATATTATAGGCTTCCTACCACTCCATGCCTCTTCTGGTGTTATTCAAAACTGCCTTAGTAGGTGTTCTATTCAAAATGTAAACTACAGTACAAATTGCTTCAGCCCAAAATTTAACTTCTATATTTCTAGAGTGAAGCATGCACCTAGCCATTTCTATTATAGTTCTATTTTTTCTTTCTGCAACTCCATTTTGTTGGGGTGAGTAGGAAATTGTTGATTCCTTCTTTATACCATGTTGTTTACAAAAATCTAAGAAAGCTTTGTTCATATAATCCATACCTCTATCTGTTCTTATTATCTTCAGAGATCTTCCACTTTGGTTTTCAGCCAATGCCTTAAACTCTTTAAACTTATCAAACACTTCATCCTTCTTTTTTAAAAAACAAACCCAAATTCTTCTAGTATAGTCATCAATAAAGGTGAGGGCATACCTTGATCCAAGTGATAGTGTTCTAAAAGGACCCATTACATCACTATGAACCAAATGTAAAGGAGTTTTTGCTCTCCATGATTTATCTTGTGGGAAACTTTCCACATGTTTCTTTCTCATAGCACATCCTTCACACACCTTATGACTTGATGAGATTTTGGGAAGCCCATGCACCATATATAGTTTCTCCATAAGCTTGAGGCTTTGATAATTGACATGTCCCATAAGCTCATGCCATAACTTGCTCATATCATTAGATTTGGCAATAGCACACATATTCTCATTTCTACATTTAGAAGTAAATTCTTGAAATTTATAAAATCCATTCTTTATTTTACCAATTGCAATCACTTTGTAGTTATTACTCACATCCTTGATCAGACATTTGTCATTGTACAATTCTATTTTATACATCTAATTTGCAATTTAAGATATAGAAAGAAGATTTGTCTTCAATTCTGGAACTAACTTCACATTTTTTAACACACCATTATCAACTTGAACATTTCCAGTTCCTTTAACTTCCAAAGCACTGTTATTCCCCAAATATATTTTCTCTGGATTGTTATCATTTCTTAGTGATGCAAATTATTCCTTATTATAACACATATGCTGTGTGGCACTAGAATCAATAACCCAGTCATCTTTATAAGAATCATTTGCTTTAAGTGCAATATAGAGAGCATTACTTTTAGAATCAATTTTTTTTGTAAACTTATTTGTCTTCCTTTATGTATCTTTGATCCTCTTATAGCATTCATTTGCTTTATGACCCAACTTACCACAGTAATTACATTTCCATTTTCTTTTATGATAATCCTTGGCTGGAGTATACCTATTGTCCTACTTCCAATTTTTCTCTCTTGAATGATTTTCTTGTGTATTTTTGTAATTATGTTTCCCTCTTATTATGAAAGCTTCATCATTAAATGACTCCCTTTCTTTGATTTGATGTTTTTCTTCTTGCACCAATTTAGCACATAACTCTTCATATTTTATGTTCTTTAATTTATCAATAGTATCTAGCCCTCTTATAAATGATTGATAAGATCCTGGGAGACTTTGTAAAACTATTTGCACAAAATATTTTTCATCTATATCCTTTCCAAGAGAAGCAAGTTCATTTCTCTTTTCCTTTAATTTGCATAGTTGAGGGACTAGCTCTTGTGAATTTGATAATTTTATGTTGTATAATTCTGCAATGAGAGTTAGAATCCATACATCCCCTAAATTTTCATATGTAGTTTTCAAAATATCCCACACTTTGACTCCACTTCTCTCATTGCGAACTTCTAGAAAAACTTCTTTTGAAAGTGTAAGCTTGATTAGTGATGCTGCCCTTTTATCTCTTTTATCCCAGTCTTCTTGATCTTTTCCACTATTTGTTGGTTTTTTTTACTACCATTAACAATTTCAAAGCAATTTTGAAGCATTAGAAAAATCTCCATATAAGATAGCCAATCATAATAATTTTTTCCATTTAATTTAATTGTAGGTAAAGGAATACCAATTGAATCCATTATATCAAATTCTCTCTTTTTAAGATGAGAATTAAAATCAGAAATCTCTCACCAATTTTTGTTGATTTGATTCTTCTCTTTGCTGCAATATTTTGTTTCTTCATCACAAAACAATGGTGATCAACCTTCAATCACACAACCTGCATCATTCATAGCCAACACTACATAACCCACAAACTACAACCCCAAGATTTAAGAGGGCTCTGATACCATATTGAAAAAATAGAGTATTTGAAATGAAATAAAACAAAGTGTAGCAAATAAAAAACACTTGAATAAATTATTGAGCTGTAAATTGCACAGAAAATAGATGATTTCTTGATTGAATACAATGGCAGCCTTGCTGCTATATTTATAACATTCATGGAAATCTCTAGAATATCTTAAAATTACTAAGAGAAGTGTCGAAAAGGAAAAATCTAGAGGTTTCTATTTAGAGATGGAAGTTTCCATATTCTTGAACTTTCCATAAAATAAACATTATCTCCAACACTAACCTTCTATAATATTGCAGGCTTATTGAGATGTGGGAAAACTTGCGGGCTACGTTGAATCAACTATTTGGAAAGAAGTAATTTCAATTTTTTTTAATCTTCAATTTATTTTAATGTGGGAAACTGTTCTGACATAAATGTTTTGTTTAGGTGGTCAGATATAGTGAAGAAACTACCTGGACGGACAGACACTGAAATAAAAAACCATTTAAATACCCATCTAAAGAAAATATTCAAAGACACCATCCCACACGTCTATTACTCCAGCATTATCTTTATACTTTGCTTCTCTCGATGCCCAAGAAAGAATAGGCAGAAACTTGTTGAACCTTGCTCTTAGAAGAAATTATAACCTTGGCCTTAATTCACTAAGCTCTCCATTCCAATCCAATGAGAGGGTAACAAGTTCCATGGTATCAAATTTTGTTGTTCACCAACAATATGAGAAACCACCATCATATACTACTAAAGATTTAAATGAGCATTTTATCCAAGAAGATGAAGTGATCCCATATTCAACAAATTTTAATGCTGAAATTCTTAATCAAAGTGGTCATAATAAATTGCTGCCAACAGAACTTGAATTTGATTCCCTCTACAATATGGTATCAAGTGCATACAATGGGTGTGATGAAGCACCAGCAGATATTCATCCTCCTCCTTTGCTATACACAAATGCCCATGCAGTATCAAATCTAGAAGAGATTTGGAGTAATTTTACAGATTTTTCAAATGATCGCAAGGAAATAGTAAGAAATCCAACATCCACAAAATTCATGAATATGGGAGATGACAAAGATTACTAGAGACATATGACTGATTTTATCTCTGTGCATGCATATTGTTATGTATTTTGTAGTAATGTTTTTTTTCTTCATTTTTGGAACAGGAGTTGGTCAAATGATGTCCCTACATGGGAGAAATGCAGCACAAATGAACTTGCTTGCCTAAATATGTAAGACCAATTTATAATTTCTCTTAGGGACATTTATTTAACCTGATCAGGCATCATTTTCTAACAAAGAAATCAGCATATGAGCTCTAGTCCATTTTGTGAAAAAAATTTGGTCAGTATCTATATTATGCAATTAAAAATCCTACAGCAGAAAAATGTCCAAAATTATAAAAAAAAAAATAGAGTAAACTGAGATTATATTAAATTTGTATGGCTGATTTATGAGAAAATGCTCTAAAGAGATGAGGTCAAGGACAACTTTGTCCTAATTTTTTTTTTTTGATACCCAAGGTGAAGTTTGAATAGTTTACTATGCCTACACACCTACTATGTGATGTTCTTTCACTTACATTTCATTATGCTTGAATAAACTCAACTGGGTTACCTGAAGAATTCTGCTATAAACTATCAAATGTCTAGTATACTAGTGTTGTGTAAATTTTCATAACTAAGAGCAGATAGTTTTGTACAAAATAACCATATCTGGAACTTCATGGTGCAGTGTAGGCATATTATATCAGTTCATCTATCCTAGGCAATCAACAATGGGAAATCAGCCTCCTTTTGGACGGATTTATGGAACGGTCATCCTCCTATCTGCAGTGATATGAGACTCCATGAAAACATGCAAATCCTTTCTCAATGTTGGGGATCTCAGGTCATTGATTATCTATCCCCCTCCGGGTGACTGGTCTTGGAAAAATCTTGACTCTGCTCCCTTGCCTCATAAATAAAAGATGATTCTTCAACAAACTTTGGCTCAAAGGAAAGTATTCATCAACTCAAAGGAGGATAAAATTGTATGGACATGAGAAAAATCAGGAACTTACTCGGTTAGGGTAGGTTTCAAAATACAAATTGCCATAGAGAAGAGAGGCAATTGGCCTTCAGAATTTTGTTGGAGTCAATGGTTCTTGTGCAAAGCCAGGTTGTTTTTGTGGACCGCCCTTCACAAAAAGAATTCTCATTGGTGACAGATTGAAAACTTTTGACATCTCATGTCCTTCAAGATGCATCATGTTCAAGAGGGAGGATGAGGATGTAAAACACCTCCTTGCTTTAGGAAAGGCTTAACTAGCTGGTGCGTTGTAAACGACCGGCTGGTTAAAGCCTATACAACACCAAACAAATAGACGAAAATCCTTGGACCAGTAGTACGGTCAAATAGGTCGGCAGCAGATGATTGGATTTTATCGTTAATCAAAAAAAATTTGCAGGTCCATTGAAAAATCTGTACAGACGGTGAGTTACAACTCACCGGCTATTTAGGGTGGGCGCTTTAGAACTGTGTTTTTGCTTGAAAATGTTGGACATGGTTATTAATTTTGGATGGAGCTGCACTATGCCCCAAGATATTCTGGAGCTCTTTCGTGGCTGGCCAAATCTATAGAACTCTTTGTGGGAAAGCGTCTAGATTACTGCACCATCTCTGGTCATTTGACATATATAAGGGGAACACAACAACATAATTCTTAGAGAACATGAATCTTCAATGGAGGAGGTCATAAATAAAATTGAGTTGGGCATATGTGAGGTAGTAATGGATAAACAAAAAGCATTTAGAGCTCTCCCGAAGCCTTTCATCTAGTGGGATGATGTGATAATGAAGAAATGGTTCCTTCTCATAGCTACTCATGTCTACAGCTCGGGTGGGTTGTATGCCTCGAAGACGGCCAAACGTGCCATAATCAAATGGTTCCCACTTCCTTCTGGCCAACTCAGAATGAATTATGACAGAGCTACCAAAGATAACCTCAGGATATTTGGCATGGGGTGTATCATCAGAATCAGAATCATATGAGATCTTTAAAAAAATCTTCCTAATGGGTCTAACAACAAGACAGAGTTTCAAGCTCTTCTCGTTGGCCTCAGGCTCTATAAAGAGAAAAACTTGATGAGCATTGACATAGAAGGTGACTCATTAATAAGTGTCAATGCAATTTCCAATGGAACGGTTCCCAATTGGAAACTTCACAACTTTGCTGAGGTGATATGGGAGATTTTGGAGGACATGAGAGACTACCGGCTATCCCACTAGTTCTGAGAGGCCAACTCTATGACGGACCAACTACCAAACTTCACATGTGTCCAAGAAGAAAAAGAAATCGTATCTGCTGATCTATATGCTTCAGGTGTTTTGGTTAAGTGTTGAGAGGAATTGGAACCTGCCATTTATAGGACATCTCGAAGGCATGATCTTGTAGTTGATGGTAGACGTAAGAAAGGACATCTATTGCTTATCCATAATTACAAATAGAGGGACATGAATTCTTTGGCATATCACAATGGCTCACATCACAGTGCCTACTAGCAGCTACGCCTACGATATGAACAATATAAGTGTGCAACTAAGGAGGTTCTTTTTGGTGCAAAATGAGGAAATGGACAAAGCCCTAAAGTAGGTATTGAATGCCCGAGCAATCACAGAGTATATTCATGACCATGTCACAGAGTATATTCATGACCATGTCTTGCTGGGGAAATTCTTGGTGGACTTCACCTTGGTACTGGTCATAAGGGACTCACCAAAATTGCCACGTGAAAATTGGTTGTCCTCCACCTGCTGAAGGTAAGAGGCAGAGGAGTAAAAAAAATACAGAGCAGAGATAAGGAACAGAAAAATGAACAGCAAAAGAAATAAACTGCTTGTATTTATATGCAACTTCTAATAAAAAAAACTCATACAAAGTATTGCACCAAGTAAAAAAAGGAGCTTGAGCTCTTTCTAAATATGCAAAAATGATAAAACAGGGTGCTCTGTTCGTAGGTTCAAACTTCCCTCTTTTTTTTTTAACTGTTACTACAGCAGACTTCTCTTTTTTTTGGTTCATTCATTGTCACAAAATCAACTATCCAAATCAGCGTATGTCTTAGCAAAAGAGAGGGAAAACAAAAACAATAATTACACATTTATTGCTGAATAAACAGCCAGCACATGAAATCTTTAGAAGAGGATTTTGCAATTAAGAACAAAATCAGAAAAAGATTTAAGTGAATGTCCAAATGAGATGGACTGAGCGTATGAGAGGAAATTCCACACGCGTGAGAGATGGACAGTAGAAACAACATCCTGGGAGATCATACGGAGAGTAAATGCAGGTACTTGGGATTATTTCCAACAACTGCAACAGGCAGCTATTGTTATAATCTAAAACATCAACAAATATCCCAAAAAAGGTAGTTGGGAAGGGATCTTCAACATAGGAGAGGTGATAAAAAGCAAGGATAGCATTTGCATTTAAGGGCGGGGTAATTAGAGAAAATATAGACACATTTACATTCTTATGTAGGCACCTTACCCATCCTCTGAAACTTGAGCAGACGGAGAGATTTTCTAAATTGGTAAAAGGTGTCCATTACATCTTGCACAAGCTGCCCAAATGAATGTAATTTTCCTGTGTGTCCATTTATTTTTATGCTTCTATATAATGAGTTCACAGGCATCTCATCCGTGCACATCTCTTTTTCGTACAAGTGCCTATTTTTCTCAACCTGTTAATGGTTTTACATGATCACCCTGGAGCAGTTTCAGGTAGGAGTCACCTACCATGTACATAGGTTAACTAGATGTTTTGTCATGTCTATTTTGTTTCCATTTCTGTTATTTTTGTTGTTTGTCATGTCTTTTTGTTATGCCAAACTCTTCTCCCTGTAAAGTCTTTCCATGTTATCCCTTGGCTCTATCGCCCAATGGATAAGGCACTGGTCATTTCTAAGATTCTAGGTTCATTCTATGTCTGCAAGGTCCTTGTCTCCAGTTAGAGCCAATTGTTAGCCTCGTTTTAACACCACAAAATTTGAACTTTTTGTGTCAAAATGGAAAGTGTTATCATGTATTAGACACCCCTGTCAAGAGTTATGAAAACAATTTCAATGATTGTCGATGTCTTAGTTGAGTTTCATGATCTCCGTTATAGCCTAACTTTAGCGTTGTTACTCTTGGACATTACCCTTGTTGACCTTTCACAAAATCGATCAAATTCCTGGGTGTTCTCCTCCATTATGTTTATTGGCTGAGATCATTGTCAACAAAAGGTTTCAAAGTTTACATTGTGAAATTTTCTTCAAATCGCCAAAATATACTAAAGTAAAGCTCTCACATGGTTTTAAAACTTTTTCAATGGGTCAAGCAATCTCCATCTGTGCTCAAAAATCTGATGCACAACTTCTTTCAAATCCAAGATATGTTCATGCATTCATCGGTGTTTCTAAATCGATTGTATAACCGAAGAGCTGGAATTTGGTTTTCGAACCTCCACTAGTCTCCACTAGAATCAAAGAATTTGTCAATGTAATGTTGAAAGGTCTATGATAAAGTTAAAATTTTATTGCATCCCCAAAGGCGTTAAAATCACTATGAGGCCGAAAAGATTTTGACAAAATTAATAAAATAAAAATTACAAGCTATAGATTACTTGTGAAATTATAGATATCATTTTAAATGCGAGGGAGACTCCTATATTCAGATGTAAAGGTATGTTTTTATTTTTAGATGAGATTGTTTGAAAAGAACCTTGACAAGATTTAAAATATTGAATTTATGTTCAAAGTGCTATAACTATTATGCAGAGAGAGTTTGTAAAGCGCCCAAGTACTAGTTATGAACAACATTTTGAAGGCGGAATAAAGAAAATCATATTATTATCGGGTGTTAACTTGACATTTGAAAGTTTCAAAATAGCCGATGAAGTTTCAAAAGCAACTTCCAACGCCAATGACGCTTTATTGACATCAGAAATTTCTATCAAAAAAGCGATTTAGAAACTATTATTGATGAAAATAAGGGGTTTCGAAACTAGTCTTCACTAAAGCCATTTAAAATAAGCAAAAATTGGTGTCTCAAAATTATTCTTAATTTTTTTTTACAGTAAATTATAATATATATACATATATATAAGCTTTTATATATATGTATATAATAAAATCTGGTTTAGGTTTAGGAAACATCAAAATTGGGGCAGATTTCTGTTTCCAGTTTGAAGCTTCAAATTGTCAACTGGTTGACGAGATATCCCAAACCCGACTAACTACAATAATATCAAAATTATGTTTATAAACCTACAGAAAATTACACAAGCCTTGTTGCCTGTACAGAAGCATAGTTATATTGTCCTCGCCATCATCTTCATCCTCCTCTGAATCACATTGATTTGCAGTCTTTTAGCTTTTACGGTATTCACTCCTCCCACTAAAACTCAATTGCGCGAAATGGAGAATGAAAGTGCACACGTCCATACCAGTTGTCTTGCCCACTGTCACCGTTTTTCAATATCGGAATATATATATATATATATATATATATATATATATATATATATATATATATATATATATATATATAATTTTGAGAAAATTGAAATAAAATTTTGAAAATATTTTTGGAAGCCCTAAAATTAAGGTGCTTATTGATATATTTAAGGTACCTATCTTAATTTTTATATTATCAATTTTAATTTATATAATTTTGGGAGGGGTAAAGTTATCTTATTTATTTTAATTTTTTTTTTCTTCACGTCGGCTTTCTTAATCTAATGGGGCTCTTTTTAAAGCTGCGTTGATTAATCAAAGCACTCCATGTCAAACACCTATAAAAAGGAGTGAATTTGGAGGATGTAGAATAAAATTAAAAAGCATACTAAATCCAGGGTTGTAAGATACAAGCCATTAGCTGGGAAGCATTTCATCTGAAAGGAATGGAGCCACAATTTATTTCAGCAGTTGAAGACGACGGAGAGCAGCGTGGTATATCTGAGCTGCCTTGGGTTATGATGGAATTGATATTTGAAAAGCTCTCACTACAATCAATCTCCAGCTGTCGCATGGTTTGTAAGGAATGGAATTCTATTTTGTCCACACACAGCTTTCTGTCTTCATTGCCCACCCAAAATCCATGGCTTCTTATCTGCGGTGAACAACACCAAGATGCCAGACCAACATGGTATTGTAAGGCCTACTATCTCTCTCTCTTTTCTCCCAAAGTCTAGAAGTTATTACTTAACAAGCACAGCACAGGGGTTAATGCTTTTTCGAGAAGTCCCAAAATTTTGTGTTTGCAACCCGCTTATGAGAATCTATGCAGATATAGAAATCGATGTGACGGAAAAGTTTATCCATATTGTACAAGGAGAAAATGGAAAGCCTTATTTGGTAGCGTGCTCGAACACTAACAAATTATCTTTCCAGGTCTACCATTATTTTCAAGATTCGTGGAGGATTAAGTTTCAGTTTGTGGGAGAAACGGGCTCTAATATATCATTAGGTTATCAAATGGTTGAGTGCAATGGCGTTCTTTTCTGGATTGGAAGGTATCCTGTGACTATTGCTGGTTACAATATCAAAGATGGTATTATTAAGCCTGTTACAATACCTCCATTACCCCGCCAACTTTTTGAAGATGAGATAAATTGGAATGATGTTTTATCTATAGTTGCATATGGCTCGTCCATTCTAGTGGTAGCGATCTTTTCTGTGGGTATTGTTATCTGGGAGTTGTTTCAGGACGACAAAGATAAGTTGGTTTGGAATTGGAAAGAGTTTGCCAGAATGCCTCGAGACTCTCTCCCTCGATATTTTGATAGAGATTGGTGGCATTTGAAGTGCCTTGGTGTGGGTGATTACCTGTGCTTTAGCAATCGACTTGGTTGTGAAGTTGCAAACGTGGTTGCATATAATTTAAGGGAAGCGTTTTGGCAACACCTTCCTCCATGTAAAACTCTGTACAATTAAAAATAATTAACTCTGTACACCTTCATGAAAGGATGAATATCTAGTTTGAATGATTTTCATCTATGGGCTCAACAATTTTGAAGGGTCCATATCTTAATGGACTAATTTTTTTTACTCTTCCTCATAGCCTTTCCTTTCCCATGTAAAGCCAATATATTCCCCTACCTTAAGTATGTGTTCCTTCCTATGTCAATCATGCGTTTGTTTATACAATTTTCTATTCTTTCTAATTATTCTTTTACCTTGGGTTAGATTTGCAAAATCCTCTCAATGAGAATGATACATTAGCCACTTCATTAATTTTCCCAACTTATTTATTTTTCTTATCAAAAGAAAGATTAAGTAGTGTTGAAGGTAAATAGCTCATACATAGTTCAAATGGTAAGTTATTAATAGAAGAATACATGTAACTATTGTTAGTGCAAGTTTTTTATTTTCAGGGATATTTCTTTTTCTTTACACATTATTAAGCTTGCTTAGGTTTATTATATGTGGTTAATATGAGGACACATGGTGAAATACATCAGCTACATGTGTAACTCTCTCCCACACATGGATAGTTGAGTTACACATCCTCTTTTGGCTTTTTCTGCCACCTCTCATAACCACTATTCTATCTTTACCTAAGTAGGTTATGGGGTAGTTAGAGTTCTCACACTCTTTTGGCTTTATGTGCCACCTCCTTTCTGTCTTCATTTGAGGACATTATGCCACATGTTTTGTCATTTACCAAGTAGGTAAAACCTCCCACCTTTTATGGGTAGTAGGATTTAATGCACCTCTTGGATGTATATGCCCTATTTTTTCTATATAAAGAACTCTCTACTCTCACTTTCACTAGTTTGAATACCAGTTCAGTGAAAGCTTTGTGAGAGTATCGATAGTATTCTCAAATTCTCTTTCTTTGTCTCTATTTTTCTCTTTTTTTATACTCTCTCTCCATTCCGCTATTTTGATATTCGATCATTTGTCGACTAGAGTGTATACATGATCTATAACTGACATCAGATCCTGGCTCGTTTCTCACTTCTTATAGAATCTAACAACTATTATTAGAATGTTGAATGTAAGGGATGATTCATCCCATGTCTTGATAATCTGATTGTTATACTCAATGATGAGATGTACCATGATTTTATTGACCACTTATGTTTTTCCATTGGTTTATGGGTGAAATGTTTTTCTTTTCTAAAATTATGGAATTAGGAAGCCTAAAGTGCACCCATACATTAGTAAAAAATTTCTACCTCTTTACCTATGATATTGTTTTCCAAGCAATTAGTGTACATAATTTATTGAACCATTCCACTACCATAAACAATCATGGCCATGTCTACTCAGTAAAAAAAGTCTCCATAGTATTGTGGGGATAGGTAACTTGGACTATGAATTCCCTCATTTCTTGATTTACAATGACTAGTACAACAAAGCTTACAAATCCCAACAAATCTTGCTACTTGTTATAATTAGGAAAATTGCCCACAAACCCCTTATTAATTAAATGAGATTAAACATCAAGTGGTGGAGTGTAATGGCATGAGAATGTTAAGAAAAATGTGTTAACAAAAACTAAATTAAAAATGTGACATAAAAATAATAATAAAAACAAAACCACATCTAACATATATTTGAAAAAAAATCTATAAGCTATAAAATAATTGTTAAGGTAATAAAATAGAATAGAATAACTCTTAAGTAAATACAATAAAATGACTATCAAATATATTATATATTATCAAATAGAATACAATGCACAATAACATATATAACTAAAAACATAGATTCAATATGTCTTTTGACTATGGAGTTGGGTTTCTACAAAGAAATGATAGGAGAACAACATGGAGAGGATAGGCAGTGCCAGAGTATAAGCATGAGAGGGCCGAGCAAAGTTGGAAAATTGAGGATTTTATAAGGAGAGAAGAAAACAAAGATAGTAAAAAAGGGTATACAACTCATGATATATCCTGTGTGAAGGAGAACAACAACATCCAGTAGAAGGAAGTAAACCATACTTGGACTGAAAAGAGTAAAGATGTCACTACAAGAGCGGATGCAATACCAATAAGTTCCAAAACTCCTATTGGTCAATTGCACTCATGCTATATTTATAAAATGGGTAGGGGTATGGCTAGAAAGGGAAAAAATTACCAATGGTGCTAAAGGAATTAGGATAGGGAGGTTAAATCAAATCCATGCCTAGAGATTTTTTCATGCTAGAATGTCATTTAGTAGAGAAAAATAGGAGATAATGGAGAAGGGCCCATACCTAATAGATGGAGTGAGAATCTACATAAACAAATGAGAGCCCAATTTTAACCATGTAAGTCATGAAATTTTAGTTACCCCAATGTGGATTCAATTCTATAATATACCAATGGAATATGGGATCTAAGAATTCTGAAAAAGAAAGGATAAAAACTAGGATCTTTCATCAAAATAGATGATAGAGTTTGAGATGTATGCAAGAATATGCATGGCTATTGACCTAAAAAAATACTTCCCACAAGAAATTTAAATTAGAATGAAGGCTGGATTATGGAGGCAGCATGTAGAAATAGAAAAAAAAATGATGAGAAAATTATGTTAAGAAATAAAATTTATGACTTCTTATTAGTTTGCAACAGATTTATTTTTGGATGTCGAGTACTCCTATGCATTTGACATGTTCATAGGGCATGGCTAGAAAACATATACAAGTATGCATACAAGGCGATTAAGGTGCAAATCTTTCAAAAACTTGGGACGATCCTGACAGGCATGTATGAGAGCAAAGGGACCACTCTTCATCTCTTGAATGATTTCATGGAGGAGTTCAAGGATTAGTCTCAGTTTATGAAGTATTTCAGAAAGACCTAGTGTGATGGACATGGACACATTGGTGAGTTGAAGCTTTAAAAATTTTATTTGATTGTCAATATTTTTCATCTGATGAGGATACTTCATTTACATTGTCATTGATTTCTATTGTCTTTCAATTTTGCAGCCATGTGGATGAAAAGTTTTAGACAATTCCAACATGCAAACCAAGATACAAATGCATCCATTGAGTCTTACCACTACACCCTAAAAATTTGATACTTATGTGATCAACAAAAAATGCACAAGGCAAATGGACCATTTATATTATATGAGATTGTGTATAGAATGGAGTCATTCTATAGGAAAATGTAAAAGATGCAGCATTTTGGCTTTCTGACAAATTATAAGGAGCAACAAATAAAAACTAGTATGGAGAGGGTGAATGAAATTTTTGATAGTGATAAGTTAGAGTTCCTACAACTAGTACTTGGTTAGGAGATATGGCTTGCACCTTCATGTTTGTGTTTTTCAGTAGAGTATGAAGGGAAACACATGCAAGCATGCCTTTAAGATTGTAGACAAAAGTACAAGATTATCTGATGATGTAGGAGTGGTGCCAGGTAAGTGAATTTCCTTTGCAATTATCTAAATTTATGCATGAAAAGAATTTTTATTTAATTCTTTAGCAGGTAATACAAATATCACATATGTTTCGATGTAGATGATGCATGTGTTCCCATTGATACATGGGAATTTCCAAATGATACTTTTGTGTCTGGGGGATGAGGTAAAAAGATTTGATGATGTCACACCTCCATGGGCTTGTCAAATACCGATGATAGTGTTGTACATCTAGAATCAATGAGAATTTGGAATGAAGAAAATGAAAAATTGAAGACATTGATGCTTAGACCACCACAGTCTATTGAAGATTAACAATATTGTGTACTTTTTTTGGGTAGGTTTATCAGTGATGATCAGAAATCCAATATATTACCATTTGATTTCATTCCAAATTTAGATCCAATGGAAACTAACATTGTTCACTTGCGACCATGGTTTAGTGCAACTAGGGATCATGTTCATCCTGTTGAACATCACAAGCAAGATATCAAATAGAAATTGGAGAACCTAATAGCATCTAATATGGGTGAGTGTGCAAATAAAAAATAGAATATTTGTTTTGTAAGAGGCATGTTATATTTTCTCCTTATTTTGACTTCTACCACTTTTTTTTTGTGCCTACAACATTTGAATCCCCCAACAACTCCTCATCAACATTTTCTGTTTACAAGTTCTATTGGCCATCAAGGTATGGTTGTGAGATAACAACTGTAGATAGATACATTTAATTTTAGATAATTCAAATGTAATTAGTTGTTTTTGAATAATGGTAGGCTTGAGGTAGCACCAATAGGTTTGTTTGCATTCTTAAAAGACTTATCTCTAACTTGTGGGTTTGTGATTTCATATACATTTCAAGACTTATCTACATCGTGTTTTGAAACCTACAATTTGATATACATTTCAAGGCCATGAGCCTTCTTATAATGTTACATACATTTTCTATTATGTTGTCTTAGGCAACTTTGGTAAAAGTTCCTATTGCATCAAGGAACCATTGCATATGTGTCCCAGATGGACAAGTAATTGGTAAGTGACTACTCTATTTTTGTATTTTCAAGGAAAATGCTTAAAAGACTTATCTAAAGCTTGTGGGTTTGTGATTTCATATACATTTTAAGACTTATCTACAGTGTGTTTTGAAACCTACAATTTGATATATATATTTCAAGGCCATGAACCTTCTTATAATGTTACATATTCTTTTTGTTATGTTGTCATAGGCGACCTTGGTAAAATTTCCTGCTGCATCAGGGAATCGTTGCATATGGATCCTAGATGGACAAGTAATTGGTAAGTGACTACTTTATTTTTTGTATTTTCAAGGAAAATTCTTAAAAGACTTATCTGGAGCTCAAGTGAGTTTGTGATTTCATATACATTTCAAGACTTATCTGCAGCGTGTTTTGAAACCTACAATTTGATATACATTTCAAGGCCATGAGCCTTCTTATAATGTTACATATGCTTTCTATTATGTTGTCCTAGACGACCCTGGTAAAATTTCCTACTGTATTAGGGAACCGTTGCATATGGATCCTATATGGACAAGTAATTGGTAAGCGACTACTTTGTTATTTGTATTTTCAAGCAGAATTCTTATATAACATCACCTTACTATATTTCCACTAATACCCTTTGTAAATGTTATTGTTTCTTGTGAAGTCTATTATCTATTCGGGACAAAATGCTTTCTATTGATATATTAACACACTTACATGTGCCTTGAAGATGTTCCATTGTCTCTATTATTGTCCAAATATATTATTTTCATTTGGAAATCAGTTTGAGGAAGCACCTAGAGGTTTATTTGCATTCTTAAAAATCATATCTTGAGTCAAATGGGTACTCTATTTTCACTAGTATTTATTTACTTTCACATAATCCTTGCAAATTGATGCACACACTTACAGGTTAGAAAATAGTACGTGTTTTGAAACTTGAATTTTGATATACATTTTAGTGCCATGAGCCTTCTTATAATATTACATATTCTTTCTATTATGATGTCTTAGGCAACCCTGGTAAAAGTTCTTTTTGCATTAGGAAACTGTTACATATGGATCCCAGATGAATGATTAATTGGTAAGTGACTACTTTGTTTTTTGTATTTTCAACGAAAATTCTTACATAACTTCATCTTACTACATTTCCACTAATACCCTTTGTAATTTCCACTAATACAACATGCTTTCTATTGATATATATGAACACACTTACATGTGTCTTGTAGGCATTCCATTGTCTCTGATATTGTCCATATATTCTTGTCGTGGGGAAAATGGTTTGAGGCAACACCTTGAGGTTTGTTTGCATGCTTAAAAGACTCATATATAGCTTGTGTGTTTGTGATTTCACTAGTATTTATTTACTTTCGTATAATCCCTATAGATTTATGCACATGTTGGAGGTGTGAATGATATTGTATTTTCTCACCCTATCAAATAGCTATGCATTATTACATGTGGGGATGCCAAGTCTATCAAGGTAATCCAATATGTCCAACATATCAACTCCAATAAGTTTTCTCAGTCAGTTTATGCGAGACTAGAATTAGAACCTTTATCCTTATGTTGTTGGTATGGGATGCAGTAGCTAGTCGGAAGCAATATGCATTTGAAGGCCATGAAGCACCTGTATATTTCAAATTCCTCACCATAGAGAAAATATCTAGGTACTTATTTTCTATAAACCTAGTTGTTACATTGACATGGCAATTAAATATATAAAAAAAAATTGCTACTCTTTTCTTTGTTATCTGATTTTTGACCAATGTTGAGTCAATGGAAATGACTAAAGTACTTGGTTTTGTGATAATTATATATTGATTGTAATTATTTTGTTTGCATATAGTTTATTTTCTCTATATCCATTGATGGAAAAGCAAAGCTTCACTATATAGTCTTTTGGGAACTAGGGTTGATATGATGCCCCTTTGCTATGTGCACTAGAATGGATTACAGTGCTGATGGAGGACAGTAATAAAGACCCTTGTTTTAGATTTTTAAAATTATCTATACTTGTTGTATGTTGATGATAATGTTTCTAAAATTCATTCTATTTTTCATGTTAGTCTTTTCTAGTGATGGGAAGCCATGGCCATGGTCCTTTCATTGGGTAATATACTTCTTATACATGTCTAAGAAAATTTAAATACCCATTTAAGATATTTTACAGATAAGTTGACCACATTGATTTTATGATTGAATTTTACCAAACACAATCTTTTGAACACCCATCAATACATTTGCATTGCAATTGACTAAATCATTTCCCAACTCATTTACGACATTTAATATTTTGTATTTGAATTGACTGACCATTGATTGATTCATCACATTTTTCAAAGTAATTAATGGATGTATGAGTGAAAACTTCTCTCCAAACGCCACCTACCCATTTATAGTTGTTAATGAAATTTCCTTACAACAATAGATATAACAACATGTGTTGGTGGGGTTGTATGTAAAATATATATTGTCTATACACATCAAGAGGAGGATTAGAGATGCACTAGTACAATTTTCCTTAGTTTTCTCTTCACCATTATGTAAACAACACTTCAAATTTTGTACATACAACATAGAAACATATAACTAGGGCATCAGTATAGTCTAGGTTTTGAAAGATTGAATTGGTGTTTATGTTTATAAAATTATCTTGATTTTCAGTACATGTTTATAAAAGTGTCTTGATTTTTAGTATGTGTATCTTGATTGTCATATGTGTATATTTTCGGTAATCAATATATATTGTGTATATAAATAAAACATATTGTTTTGAATTCAACAAATTTCAGTAGCTCAATTATTGTACCCAAAGGATGATAACTTATATTTGTATTATCAACTTTCATAAACCAGAATCAAAGAAGAAAAGGAACTTTTTTTTATTTTTTTGTTAATTGAAAGTGGTATGAAATCCCCCCAATCCAGTCACCCAATGTTCATATTAAAAAATAAGTTATGAATTATCACTAATCTTTTCATAATAATCTAACATTATGGATTGTTGAAGCACGAATTTTTTAATATATAAGAACATTAATCACAAGTGTAATATAAAAATATTAATTTTATTTCTACTTATGGAGAGAATAGAGCATACAAGAACTTATGGGTGTAAAAGTTTTAGAGCATATTGTATTCTCTTATCTCGTTGATGGCAATGAATATAAAAATTAGTCTTGCGAAACATGTTGATAAAGCTAGTAGAATTAGTTGGTATGGATAACCTACAAATATTGTGGGCTCATTGTTCTCCAACCTAAGTTGTTGCTCCTGCATAATCTTTAGAAATATCATATAAAAGATAACTACAAAAAAACATGCAAACAATCACTAAAGAAATCACTACTATCCATGGACTCAATAGGATATCAGACCGAATGTCGGTCCAATAAAATGGTAGACATATGGCCAGCAATGCAATTGAGCAATTCAAATACTTCCAATTGTTCTTCACAACTTCTTTTATTTGTATAAAAATGTGTTCCCACTGCATGTGATTATCTTTATCAACTTGGGTGTGATTCTCGTCATCATGTTGGGTCTTTCCGTCTTCATGTTGTTGAATATGAGGCTTAGAAGAATCATATCTTTGGACATCTAGTATTTCCTCCACCATCATGATCTCATTTGTGGAAGTATTTATTTCCAAAGGATCTTCCATCACTACAATATAAAATATTAAGGAATGTTAAAAAAATTAACCAGTCAAGATGCAAAATTAATTATATATATATATATAAGAAATGTTTGGGTAGCACTTATCAAGTTTTTGGATCGTGCTTTACTATACATAATTAAGAAAAAAACATTTTCATATGAATTTTAGAGCATATTAGAAAACACATTATTTTTCAACATGATTTATCCTTGAAGGATTGATAATTCCTAATACATTGGTGTGTGATGTATTTCATATTGATTTTAGGGGCATGTTGTAATTGTAATTTTAGACTATATTCCAAAACACATTGTGTTTTCTAACATGATATCTATTTTGCTTTCAAAGGTATTTTTTGTTCTCAATGCTTATGCAAACGCATTCCATGCCTCCTATCTTGAGTTAAATTGCAATTTTAGAGCATATACAAAAACACATTGTGTTTTTTAACATGTTTTATCGTTTATCCTTGTAGGCAATAATTGATGATGCTTTGATTTTTATTGTATTTCATCTTGGTTTGAAGGACATTTTGTAACTTTATGCTAATAGAGACTTATTTCATGTCTCTTCTATTTAGAATTCAATTATAATTTTAGATCATATTCCAAAACACATTGTTTTTTCCAACATGACATTTGTTTTTCTTTCAAAGGCATTTTTTATTCTCAATGTTGACATAGACCAATTCCATGCCTTCGTTCTGAGTTAAATTACAGTTTTAGAGCATGTGCAAAAGCACATTGTGTTTTCGAACATGTTTTTTTGGGGAGTAGGCTTGTTTCATGTTTTATCATTTATCCTTGTAGGTGATAATTGGTGATACTTTAGTTTGTGTTGTATTTCATCTTGCTTTGAAAGGCATTTTGTAACCTTATGCTGATAGAGACTTATTTCATGTCTTCTAATCTTAAGTTAAATTGTAATTTTAGAGCATATTCTAAAACACATGTTTTAGAACATGATATTTGTTTTTCTTTCAAAGGTATTTTTGGTTCTCAATGTAGACACAAACACATTCCATGCCTCCTATCTTCAGTTAAATTACAATTTTAGAGCATGTGCAATAACACATTGTGTTTTCAAACATGTGCTTTTTTTGCAAGCTTGTTTCATGTTTTATCATTTATCCTTGCAAATGATAATTGGTGATGCTTTAGTTTGTGTTGTATTTCATCTTGCTTTGAAGTTTGTTTTTTAACTTTATGCTGATATAGACTTATTTCATGTCTTCTATCTTGAGTTAAATTGTAATTTTAGAGCATATTCCAAAACACATGGTGTTTTTTAACATGGTATATGTTTTTCTTTCAAAGGCATTTTTTGTTCTTAATGCTCACATAGACGCATTCTATGCCTCCTATCTTCAATTAAATTGCAATTTTAGAGCATGTGCAAAGACACATTATGTTTTTGAACATATTTTTGGGCATGCCTATTTCATATTTTATCGTTTATCCTTGCATACATGATAATTGGTGAAACTTTAGTTTGTGTTGTATTTCATCTTGCTTTGAAGGGCATTTTGTAACTTTATCCTGATGGAGACTTATTTCATGTCTTTTATCTTGAGTTAATTTATAATTTTAAAGCATATTCCAAAACACATTGTGTTTTCCAACATGATATCTTTTTTTCTTTCAAATTCTATTTTTTGTTCTCAATGATGATAAAGACCCATTCCATGCCTTCTTTCTGAGTTAAATTACAATTTTAGAGAATGTGCAAAAACACATTGTGTTTTTGAACATGTTTATTTTTTGGGCAGGCTTGTTTCGTGTTTTATCGTTTATACTTGTAGGTGATAATTGGTGATATTTTAGTTTGCGTTGTATTTCATCTTGCTTTGAAGGGTGTTTTGTAACTTTATGCTGATAGAGACTTATTTCATATTTTTCTATCCTGAGTTAAATTGTAATTGTAGAGCATATTCCAAAATAAATTACATTTTCCAACATGATATATGTTTTTCTTTCAAATTCTATTTTTTGTTGCCAATTTTGACGCAGACGCATTCTATATCTCCTATGCTCAATTAAATTACAATTTTAGAGTATATACAAAAACACATTGTGTTTTTTAACATGTTTGTTTTTTTTAGGTAGGCTTGTTTCATGTTTTATCATTTATCCTTGTAAGTGATAATTGGTAATACTTTAAATAGGGTGCTGCCATAATAATGGGTTACATTTCTAGGACATCCTGATTTTTGTTGAAATCACATATTTTTAGAAAATATAATGATTTAAGCCTTGAAAAGTTCCATTTAAATTATTTTAATTGAAGAGGGTTTGATCAAACTCCCTTAGATTCAAACCTCTTTGGATAGAACCCCACTAGTTTTAAACCATACATATAATGGAGTCTCTTCTACACCTATCAAAATGCTGAAAAAAAACTACTTTTGATTTACCTTTTGGGAGATCAAATGATTTCATTTCAAATTTATGTTTTGTAAGTATGTAGTCCTTATTATGAGCTTCCCAAAAAGTATAATTTTAAATATATTTGATTTGATTATTATATTTATTTTTTATTTATTGTGAATGTATGTTTTTCACTGAACTTCAAGTTCTCTATTCTACACACATAGAAAATTAATCAATTAGTGAAAAAAAAATTCTAAAAAATCTATATGCCCTAGGTATTGATGTCCTTGTTTCAACAAAAAAAAAATTGAATTTTGATATATACAGAAAAAGTTATGTTTTATGGAATACGCCTATGCCTAAATTATAATTGGTTTAACTTAAAAAATTAATTAAAATTTTTTTAACAAAACATTATAAAACCAAATGCATGCCATATATATCGATGTTACCAATCTAAATTTAAAAGAATCAGAATTTTATCCTTTGTAGAAAAAAAGTTATGTGCTACAGAATACACATCACTTTAAAAAAATGGTGTTTACTATTAAAAACTAGATATTAAAGGAGACGAAAAAAAATTTACAATTTAACTCCAAATTTTTTTAAAAAATATATTTAGAATCTACAAATAAAGTCTCACAAATCACTAGTTCGCATCATTTCAAATTCCTAATGGTTTAGCAGCTATAGGTGTCAGAAAGTGAATATTTACTTCAAAATGTTGATTTCAATGTCAAGTTTGGCCAAAAAGTGTAACCCATTATTGTGGGATGACCCAATAGTTTGTGTTGTATTTCATCTTGCTTTGAAGGGTGTTTTGTAACTTTATGTTGGTAGAGACTTATTTCATGTCTTCTATCTTGAGTTAATTGTAATTTTAGACCATATTCCAAAACACATTACATTTTCCAACATGATATCTATTTTGTTCTCAAATTCTATTTTTGTTCTCAATGATGATACAGACCCATTCCATGCCTTCTTTTTAAGTTAAATTATAATTTTAGAGCATGTGAAAAAACACGTATTTTCAAACATTTTTGTATGGGAACTAATTGATGTACAATATGGACATCAATTTATTGTACATGCAATTTTCTTCAAAAAAAACTAGAGTGTTCACTTAAAGTTCAAATGTTTGATTCATAGATTTGGATTTACCAAAAAACATATGGTGAAATAGGAGATTCAAATTAATATAAAGGATGTACTACACAAAACTGAGATCATATAGAAGAGAGTCAACACAAATCATATATAAAGTCATATCTAGATTTATATTCTTTATAAAACTATTGGAGTTTCACTGAAGAGATCACAAAATTATAATTTGAATCATTGGTCCTTCAAATTTCTCACATTATTCTCACTAAAACTTGCATTAACAATAGTACAGAGATACACAGTGTACTCAAACAAAATGCGCTAAACTGAGATTCTATAAAAGTTATATGTATTTATATTCTTTATATAAGCATTCCAATTATAGTTTGCAGATTACACATTATAATCACAACTGATCCTCCTCTACTTTTCCTTCATTATTCTCAGTCAAACCTAAATCAACAGTATCTATAGGCATACCCACTACCTATTTATATAATCTTGTTCACAATTATATCATATAGTCCATAACATTGAGCATGTCATTATATTTAGCTGATAGATTTATTGGCATATTTTTTTTGGCCTCATGTGCTTCCTAACGATTATTATTGATCAACTCATGGGGTGCTACCACAATAATGGGTTACACTTTCTGGGACATCCTATTTTTTTCTGAAATCACATATTTTTAGAAAATATAATGATTTAAGCTTTGAAAGGTTCCATTTAAAGGATTTTAATTGAAGAGGGTTTGATCAAACCCCCTTAGATTCAAACCCCCTTCGATAGAACCTAGCTAGTTTTAAACCATACCTATAATGGAGTCTCCTCTACACCTATCAAAATGCTGATAAAAAACCACTTTTGATTTACCTTTTTGGGGACCAAATGAATTCATTTAAAATTTATGTTTTGTAAGTATGTAGTCTTTATTATAAGCTTCCTAAAAAGTATAATTTTAAATATATTTAATTTGATTATTATATCTATTTTTTATTTCTTGTGAATGTAGGTTTTTCAATGAACATCAAGGTCTTTGTTTCACACATATGAAAAAATACAAAAATAGAGAAAAAAAATTTCTAAAAAATACATGTCCTCTAGGTATTGATGTCCTTATTCCAACAAAAAATTGAATTCTGATAGATACAAAAAAAGTTATGTTGGACAGAATATGCCTATGTCTAAATTAAAATTGGTTTGACTTCAAAACTTAATTAAAAAAAATACTCAACAAAACATTATGAAACCAAATGCATCCTCTAGATATCAGTGTTACTAATCTAAATTTAAAAGAATCAAAATTTTATCTATTGTAGAAAAAAAGTTGTGTGACAGAATACACATCACTTTAAAAAAATGTTGTTTACTATTAAAAACTAGTTATCAAAGGAGACACAAAAAAATTTACAATTTAACTCTAATTTTTTTAATATATATATATATTTAGAATCTACAGACAAAATTTTACAAATCACTAGTTTGCATTATCTTCAAATTCCTAATGGTTTTGCAATTATAGATGTCAGAAAGTGAAAATTTAGTTCAAAATGTTGATTTCAAAGTAAAGTTTGGCCAAAAAGTGTAACCCATTATTGTGGGATTGCCCCATGTCGATGCAATTCAAGCTCCAATACCACATTCCTCTCAGTCAACTCTATGAAGCCGGTAGTCACTTCACTAATTATTTTATCCTTTTCACTTTTTAGCAACATCAACCTTTCATTTTCTACTTCCAACAGTTGAACCTTCTTTGACAGTATTTGAATATGCATGACCTCAAGCACCAGTCGAGCTTGCATTGATTCCATTGTTTTAATGTTCATTATGTCTATGTTAGAAGCCCCTTGTTTGGCTTCCTACCCTGCAGCGTTTCCCTTCAACTCAAAGCTATAACTGTCAAATCTTTCGACATTGCCATCGAAGCTATCTTTTCCAGCACTCTTCCTTTTTCCTTTTCCAGGTTTTCCCCTTACCATTCTTGATAACTTTATCAACACAAATATATTATTTAAATTTATTACATTTTGCTTCTCAATTATAGAAACAACATCATGTAAAATGTAGTATAATAATATAACAAAAATATCAAAGGGGCAATTGTACAAGTTTGGATTCACATTATATTCCACACATGCAATATAAATGACTTCAACTACAGATAATGCATATGATACCTACTAAGTTCAAATGCCTACAATTTTAGAGCATGTTGAACAACACATTGTGTTTTAGAACATGTTTTCTTTGAAGGGGATTTTGTTACTTTATGATGATAGAGACTTATTTCATGTCTTGTATCTTGAGTTAAAATATAATTTTAGAGCATATTCCAAAACGCACTGCATTTTTCAACATGATATCTATTTTTCTTTCAAATTCTATTTTTGTTCTCAATGTTGATAGAGACCCATTCCATGCCTTCTTTATGAGTTAAATTGCAATTCTTGATAACTTTATCTGCACAAATATATCATTGAAAATCATTACATTCTACCTCTCAATTAAAAAAATAGCAACATGTAAAATGCAATATAATAATATAACAAAAATATCAAAGGGGCAACTATACAAGTTTGGATTCGTATTAAATTGCACACATGCAATATAAGTGACTTCAACTATAGAGAACACATATGATACCTACTAAGCTCAAATGCCTACAATCAATTACACATACATCCACCACAAAACAATATGAAAAACTTGTACCTCTAGGATTCATGAGTTTTGAAGTGCATGTTGCAAGGAGTAGAGGTTGAAAAATAAAATCACAGATAAGTTGTTAGTTGTAGCGATAAAGATTACCTATTATTAAGTCAACATCTTATTATCCAATTTCACTAAACAAGAGGACAATGCCTCGAATACATTACTTATAGCCATAATGGCATATGAAGGTAGTTACAAATTAAATAAAGTTGTCACATGACAATCAGACGTGTATATTGAAATATAAAATAACATATTATTCCAACATATCAAGTAATTAAACTTTACAACATATATTTTCAATAATATACTCTTCCAACAAGTAAGTTCAGATGCTCAATAATATACTATTCCAAAGAGTAATTTCACATGCAATATAAAGGTAAAATGATCTTCCATCTCATCATCTCCTACAATTTCTATTTTGTGCAATCAAAAACATGCCTTGCTAAAATCTAACACACTTCTTCAGGTCCTTGTGCACTAAAGGAGGGGTAATTCTAACGATTCACAAGTTCACATTTTCTTAGGTTTGGGAGTGTGAATGATGTCCTTTGACCCTAACACTTTGTACTCCTTGGTCCTAAAACAAACCCATAAATTTAAATGAGAATATTTAAGAACAAATATATGCAAAGCGATAAGTTGTTACGTTGGATCAAAAAAATTAAGAAACAAAAATATACAGAGCAACAAATCATTTAGTTGTACTACTGAGAGATAATGTCTCAAGTCCAAGAGGTTCCATATCTCAAATGAATTTACAGAATTGGACAAAACCTCTACAAATGGACCAACATAAGGCAGGCTACTATCTAAAACAATAGCCTTGACAATCCTAACTTTCACACAACCTAGTGGGATTTGATTGTTGTGGCAAAGTACATGTCTTCTCACATAAGCCACAATGCTTTTTCCCACCATGACACCCTTCAAATATAGGTTCACATGATCTCCTACAATAAAAGTGCTCTCGTTGTGGTCTCTCCTCTCATTGTCTAGAATAAATGGTTGCAATGGAAGGGTCAGTAATGTGAATATTAATTCAATTCAGAGTCAAAGATTCCTTATATATTTCAAAATGAA
Source organism: Cunninghamia lanceolata (assembly GCA_027924645.1). NCBI lineage: Eukaryota > Viridiplantae > Streptophyta > Pinopsida > Cupressales > Cupressaceae > Cunninghamia > Cunninghamia lanceolata. The sequence goes on along the minus strand of BSBN01000169.1, from coordinate 13,143,187 downwards.
GCATGGAAATGCCTCATGACACTACCGATGGAGAAAGCTAGCCAATGCTCTCCCCATCCCCACCTCTACCATGATTACCCTCTCTAACTTCCATTGCTAAAACCTTTCCAATAAGGTCAAGCCTGGACTTATGATGAGAATGTAGACCTTGTTTTCTAGTTTTAAGGTTCTTATGCTGCAAAACATGGAACAAGTTTCACAAGACTTAATAAACAACCAAACATTACAATTTCAAACTACATTTTATAATTATGTATCTATCAAACCACATGACAAAGCAAACTTGAAATAGCTAAAATCATAAGGGTGTAGGAAACACCTCAAACTTTCTTTCATCACCATTTCTCTTCATTTTTTGCCAAAGTTGTCCAAGAGGAATATCATCATCCTACGAGAGAAATTCAAATATGTAAGGACAGAATGTACAATCTTTATCCTTATTTGATACATTTCAAGAAAACATACTACTTCCTCTTAGACATCTTTGCTATCCTGTTGAGGCCTACTTTCTTCAAGAATGTCACCCTATGATAGCATAAATGTTAACATTAAACCAAATCATCCCAAGAGAGAAATTTGAAATGTGTAAGGACAAAATGTACAATCTTTAGCCTTATTACAAATGTTCCAAGAAAACATACTATTTCCTCTCCAAAATCCTTGGTACCCTACTCAGGCCCACCACTTCCTTCTTGATCATCACCCTACGATGGCATAAATGTTAACATTACATCGAATCCGTATGCATGCATAATCAAACAACACATTTAAGAGTGTGATTGCAAATTACCATTTTATCCAATTTCTTTTTCTCATTCAACCTTAATATTTTTTTCCTTCTTTGTAAGACCGCATTGCAGTGTTAACCTCCTTAGCTTTCATAGGGAGTTCCTCAAATTTTTCTTTCCCATAGGCTTTGCATACTCATTTAATTACACACCTTCTATGTGTATTCTAGTGCACCCTTAGTTGGTACTCAACTTTACTCTCCCTCTTTTCAATATACTTTTCCATTCTCTCAGGGGAAGGAGGTAGACATTTTTATTTTCCTATGGGAATTCAGCCACACTTTCATGGCTTAACAAAAGGAAACTTTTTCTTCAACATTCTATTCACATTTATCATTTTCAATTCCCAAAATCCACCTTAAATTAATTCACATCAGCCTATCCCTCACTCTCAGCCTCCTCATCATTATCTATGTCTGTTGCCTCCTCTTCCTCTTCCTCAGCCTCATCCACTACCTCCTTATCCTCATCCTCAGCCCATTTATCCTTCTGAATTGAATCAAAGATATAATGTGAAAACTATTTTCTCCCTTATAGAATTAATATTTCCAATTTGATAAATAAAATGTCACCATTGAAAATTGCAACAAAATAATAATGCCATGCTAACATCTCATTACCGAACAAGTTGGGGCCTCTATATTCATTCTATTCTTGAATTGACATGAAGTTCTTCCAACCTATACTATGTCCTATTCAAGGAAATCCCACTTTCCAATCAACATTCTAAGTATTTCTGTTAGTCGGAAAAATTAAATATTTGAATGCATCTTTAAATGACTCGATCTTACCAAGACATCTGTCACACGCGACCGTACCCAAGGACGAGCACCACTAGACTTCCAATCAATTGTTTCAGACCCCTCTATGGTATGTGTAACAATATTAACCATTTTTTCTTTAAAATGGTACATGGTTGTTACTCCCACAAGAATAATTACTTACAAGTGTTACTGATAGTTTAAGCTACAAATTAATTGCATTCCCTGCTATAAACAAGTATTTTTTTAAGTCATCTGAAAAATCAATATGCAAATTAAACTCTTACTAACACTTGTAATAATTTTTTAAGATGTCTTTCAATTAATCTATAATTGAATGTTGATGAATAAAATTACATGTTGAATTACACCCTACACATCCAACATGTGAAACTGGAGCCATTGACAACCTATTTTTAGAATTCTCAGTACGTAAAAGTTCCCCAACGTAAAGAAACATAGCACACAATCCCATGATGAACCACATTCTACGTTTATGGGGCCCATGATAGTCAATGGCTTGTATATTTTACAAGAATTATAGAAATTACTATATTTCAAATTCTAGGTTGAAATACACACTGTGTATTTTGACCTATGGATGTTTGGTCCTCTAGTTGCACATCTTTAGATCACAATATTTCAAGGATCCTCCAGGTTGAAGGATTGAAGCTTGTTAAAAGAAAGAATATCTTAAGAATTGTTATTGAAGGGGATTCTCTCAATATCATTAATACAATTAAAAATAATTCAATTCTTAAGTAGAAAATCTAGTATATCCTTCAAGAATCCTGGGAAATTCATGGTCAAATTGATTATTATGAAGTTCAATATATTGTTAGAGGGAAGTTAATGGTCTTATAGATGGGTTGGCTAATCTAGCTATTGATCATAACCTTAACTAAATTGAGCTAGAAGGTGACATGCTTACAAATTTCCCATGGATTGAAGCCATCGTGGATAAAGAAAAAGTGACATGCCAATAGAGCCAATTTGTTTCTTTGTAACATTTATTTTTTTGGTTGTAGGTACTTACGTAAGCTCACACATATGTATTTGTTACATATGAAGCTTATCATCTCCTCACACATTTGAAGTACCCTATTTTGAGTTGTTAATGCATACAATATTTGATGCAGAGTACTTCATATCCTTTCCCAAGGGTGGATGCAACATTCACTTGATTTTTCTATGCCAATTTTACAGGATATTAATCTCAATCTCTTAGTTGAAGGCGTTCACACTTCTTAGATAGGATACAATAGAGAGGAAGATCAATAAAAGAATTTATTTCCCATATCAAAAATGGGAGCAGTTGTTCATGGGTAGCATTGATGTTGATGCTCTGGAAACCATATTTACAATAGAGTGTTTGGAGGTGAAAGAAGCTCTTCGTGAAGTCATTGGTAGAGAAATTTTGGATACGCGCCCTTGAACCCTTTATCCTTCTCAAGGCTTTTTTTCTTTTGCATCTAATTCAATGGATCTTCTGCAAGATGGCAATATTGTAAGGGAGTTAGTTCATAAATATGTTCATGAATTCTTATTTTTGGAAGAATATCTGAATGATACTTTTCAAATGTATGATCTCTTCAATTCTAGAGCTTTGGTCTGGGGTATGTTCAAACATTGTCAAAATTCAACATTCTCCAGCTTTTAACTACATATTCAATTCCCTACAACATGGTTTGCAAAATAATTACATGGTTTGGATTATGGGGTTTTTGACATGGATATGTGCCTTCATTGCTGAAATCTTTGTATTAGCTTTGGTGCCCCATGGCTTTGTTGGGGTTTTTGTATTCTCTTCCTTGTTGAGCTTACTGGTTGTTTATAGCAAGCCTCTTGGTTCCATACTTTGGCACCTTTTGTAATCATTTATATATTATACATATATTTTAGGTGCTCTGCAACTTTTACCAAAAAAATGTTTAAATATAAAATATCAATAAATATTAAATAAAGTGTCAATAATAGTTTAACATAACTTTTGTCATTGATAAACAAAAATGTGTACAACTACTCATCATCTCATAAAAATATAAACAATGCTAGTCAAAATCTAGCTCCACATGGGACATAATTCAATCTAAATTATTGCAAATAAAGATTATATAGTAAAATATTATGCTATTGAAATAAAATATCATGTATTTGTCATCACATTTAATAGTTTCAGTTTTTGTAATCTTGTAGTTCTTTTGTCTAAACACATAATGCATGACTGGTAAATTATATAGTCAAGTTGTTGGAAAACATAGATGATGGAAAATTCTTACAGATTTACTTGCCGCAACACATGTGAATGAAGGTTATGGTGGTGCATGTTAGGACCTTGTATTGTAGGTCCCACCATTTGATACATTCTTCCATCCAAAAAAGTACAACTTCTAATCCAAGTACATACAAGTGTCATTCCATCTCTTTCAAGTAATGTGCAATCAATGCATATTATGAAGACCTTAACCACCAAATATTGAAGTACCTATAAGACAAAGAAAATGTAAGGCTCACTTGATGCATAAAACACATTTATAATAGATTTCAAATATGATTCAAATATTAACACCAAAATGAACTTAAAGATTGTTTTGATTTGTGTACAACTAAATGTACATATTTGAAATATTTGAAATTTTCAATATTTTTAGGATTTTATACAATATATGAAATGATTTTTTATGATTTTCATTCAAATTTTCACATGAATGAAAGAGAAATTTTGAATTATCTCCCTACCCCTATAAACATGACATATAGTCAATTTTAGTAATCCTTGTCCTACAATAGAAATTGAAAAATCCTATATACTTTAAATGTTGAAGTTTTAAAAAAAATAAAAATGTGTTTTGGATATGTTATGTTTTTGGCCAAGTTCAATTTTAGTATTCCTTGTCCTACAATAGAAATTGAAAAATCATATATACTTTAAATGTTGAAGTTTTAAAAAAATAAAAATGTGTTTTGCATATGTTATGTTTTTGGCCAAGTTTACCCATCTTACAAGATATTTGCAAAATTTGAATCCCCACCATGTTTCTCACCCAATTCTAGTTTTTCTTAGTTAAAAGTTGAGAGTTGCATGTTCTATCAAGTCCTAACCTTGCCATCAATCCAATTTGGCATTTGAGACCATCCTTGTGTAAAGGTAGGGTGTGTTCCACTTTTAACATATATTAAATTTTGTACTTGTATTTTGATCTCATTAAGTAGTTAAGGTGTATAACAGGCTATTTTCAATCCACATCATATATCTTTGTAGGTAATCCTTACACATGCATGAGAGAGAATCAATGTAAAAATATAAATACACAAACAAGCCCTATAGAAAATGTTTATGAGGCAAGATTAAAGAAAGATTAGACCAGTAATCATTTGAATTCATATTCCTTGCTACTACTTGAACGTGCAAAATCCAAAACAATGAATCTGATTAATTTATTTAATGTTCGAGGTTTTCAAGTGAATATTATTCAGTGTCATTTTGATGAAGGGGATAAATCATAAAACACACAATAACAAAAATTGCTCAAAAAAAATAGAACGATATTTTATTAATATGGGCAAAACATTACATTACAGAAGCTCAAATACAATCAAAGGAATCAAACCTCCACAGGGTGCAACACATTGCAGCTTCCTATCACAAAACTCTAGAATCATCTATCTTTTGTAACCCCCAAATCAGCTAAGGAATCAACCCTCCACAAGGTGCAACACATTGCAGCTTCCTATCACAAAACTCTAGAATCATTTGGCGGCCACCAGCTTAATTTTGAAATTTGCATCACCCTCCAAAAATAGGTCAACTTCGCGGGGCCATAACTTTTGATCCGACCATTGAATTTTCAATTATAATACCTTTTCGAAAAGCTCTCGAAAAGAGAGTTGTGCACAAATAGTATCTAAAGGTAGATTGCTTGGGTTTCCCACCAAATTTTGGGCCCATCAGGAGCCTCTAAGTGCCTCAAATTTGACTTTGAATATTTTAATAGGATTTTTGAAATTTAAAATTTTAGACAAATGATATTAAAGTGATTTCTTCACCATTAGCTTCAATTCACCAAGTCCGTATAAGATTTTGTATCCAACCGTGCACAAATGCAAACTTACTAAAAATAGTAACCCTGCCAAATTTAGCCCTTATTGAAAAGAAACAACATTTTTTTTGGGTTGATACAAGATTGCTTGCTTTTGCATCACATTTCTAAGTCAGAATTGAAGTTTTATAATTATTTGGTTTCATTAATCAATTAGCACTTTAGTGCACTTAGCACTGGGATTTGAGTATAGGCTATATGAAATTTGGAAAAGTATTGAATCTACGATTCAATTAGTTTGAAAGAAGAGAAATGATCAGACACATAACTAAAACATGAATCCCTAAGTACAACGAAGATTTTGGTACTGGGTGTATGTGACAAGTCAACCCTAACATGACATGCACCACTCGATACAAGAAAATTTGGGTGCTTGTTGTGTGTAAATTGGAAAAATATTGTAACTGTGACAATTATTTTGAAAACAGAATACAATCACAACTCAAACATGACACAGCCACTTAATACAAATAAAAATCACGATTGACAAGAATCACTGGAAACAAATGAGACCTTGGATACTCGCTCTGTCGAATTTGAAAGAGTACTGCAATTTTGATTCAACAATTTTGAAAGAGAGAATGCAATCACAAAAACAAGCATAATGTCAACCCTTGTCTACAATGTGTGTGTTTATGACAGCACACACATGGCATGTGAACAGTTTGGTAGAATGGCTCAAGAGAAGTCATCTGACGGAACGCAATGATTGCAGGATTTGAAGAAAATGGATTTGTTGAATAGGGTTAATAAACTTTCAAGCAAATGCAATTGGCAGGCGTGAGGTCCGATTCCACAACCTTTGCCAACATCCTCCTGTCCTCCAAAAGAAGGTTGGGGAAGGTATGGCCGCCCTCACCATATTCGCTATAAGATGGAAACCTCAATTTACTTAAAAATTATAAATAGAAACCGTCTGATCTCTTAACCAATCAAGGAAAGAGGTAATGTAACTATCTTGTATTGAGATAAATTCCCCCTATATTTTAAAACAGCAATGGGGTTTCAGATTTTCTGTGCTAATAAAATTGAAACAAAATATATGTCAATTTTCTTTTGTGCTGGAAAACAAAGAGCTGACACAAATACCTCTAAAGAAGAAAAAAGATGGTTTCCTCCACGGCCTTGGATCGACCTTTGGAAGGCGATTTTATTTGTTGTTCGCGCTCCCCTTCAGCTCACCTCAAATCTTGAAATTTGACATATTCGCCTGAGTTAATTCCCCTATACGTTCCAAGGAATCAACCAATTTCTTGTCTAAACCCGAGGATGCAACAATTGCAGGATAGATGCAAGAATGGATTTTGCAACAAGGCTTCAGGAACTTTCAAACCAATGTACATGCTAACATCTTCACTATGGTGGCAGATAAATACTCTCCATCGTCTGCCCACCTCCTTTGCAAGGATGTCTACAGACAAAAACATAGTTCCGCCAGTACTATCTGCGCCCCCCCAGTCTCTTATCCCTTTGAACTAAATAGCAGGTACCATTTAAAAAATGACGGATCATTCCATTATTTCCTTTCTTACTCTACGTAGCTTTAAAGCATAAAGTTCTTTTATTTTAAAGCATAAAACAAAAATTATTCTTCTTTCCTCTTTTATTATGAAATAAAATCTCATACTATTCTTTTCTGATTTCTCTAATTCTTATATTGGCTTTCTAACTTTTTAACGCATAAGATTAGTTGTTTAATAATAAAATAGAATAAAGCGGAACAAGGCACAAACTCATTCAAATCTCTTTATCATACAATAAAATTAATTCTGTCAAGTGTTAACCCCATTATTTCCAGGAATGAAGAAGCCCTTCACATTAGTAAATTGGTGAAAAGTAAATCTAAATAAAACACAAACAACTTAAATAAATCATTTATTTATTTATTTTATTTTATTTTACCTATTTTAAATAAAGCATCTTAAGGCCAAAGCATAAAAACTCTTTTATTTTAATCAGCTTGAAGCTATAATATAAACTTAAATCATAAAATAAAGGTATTCTATAATTATTTATTTATTTATTTATTAAATTGATTTATAATTCTAACTTAAATATTGTGGATGAATAACTAAATAAAACTTGGTATCTAAAGAATATTTCTCATGTTCTAAAATCCAAATATTTATATAAGTACCTTTACTATACGAAATTGAGTGACAAGAAAATCTAATGATTTGATAAGTGTTAGGTTATTGGTGGTACCAAAAATTGAATACGTGCAACATTCTTAACCTTTGAGATGTGTATTATTTAAAATATCCGTTGGATTACTTTCTTTGAAAGAAGTATGGAAATATAAGTTGAGATTAAGCTAATGGATACAAGAGTTGAGCTTTACTTAAAATGTTAATATCTTTATGGAACCAAAATAAACCCTATTGAGTAATATACTTTAAAAACTAAACACCATGAAGATTATTACTATTTGAATAATTGTAAAACAATACTCAATAAGTATCAATACTTATTTACGTACTGTTGGTAAATGACCCACCTTTAGCATTATCGTCTATCCACTTTGACCCGGACATTGATAAGTTGAATTGTACACGTTTGTTGATAATAGCACGATTCTGGTGTGTGTGTGTGTGTCCTCTAGGTGAGTCATAAGGGTTAGGTGGCCTTATAGAGTAAGTATACAAGGGGTTACCTATAGGAGTTGTTGGAGGTTAATGATGTAGGAAATAATGTATCAGAAAGGACTATGGAACAAAATTTCAATCTTAATAATGTTGTCCTCAATTTAATCAGCCATCATATGATTCCTTATGCATACTTACAAGTAGTTTGGAGAGAAATTTTAGTCGTGAATGGGAGCATGTTCCCATTGATAACGTTGGTGGAAGAATTTACAGCCATGACAAAGTTATGTCCTGCTATTAGAATGCCCAAATCTCTTGCTATTTCTAAAAGATTTTAGATTTGTAGCTATTGTCCCACTTTCAGATTATGGAAATCAGACTTTCAAATGATAATTTCAAGCTTTAGCAACAGCAAGGTTGTTTCTTTTGTAGACTTGGACCCATTGGAGAATATGGATAGAAGGTTACAGATGGAAAGAGCAAGTATTTCAGCTAACATTGCTTCATTTGAGTTTGAAAACCAAGTTATTTCCAGCTTGCATTCAGGCTGATTTGTGTTCTTTCATGGAGGAGCAATTCAGAATTTTGTTCCCAACATTAATTTTGAGACAGCTAATTTATGTTGATGACTTGTTGAGGGATGCTCACTCCACCTTCAGGTTATATGATGATCATAGGATTTGGGACCCAGGTGCAGCTTCCAACTGTGAGGTTTTGAATCACAATTGGAGTTGTAGGCAAAAATTCAAAGTTGGTACCGCTATCCACTCTCCAATCAGTTTACACGGTGTTATGATTCTTTGTACACATATGAGTTGGCATGTTTTTCTAGCCCAATAGTTGAGCATTCTGTGGTTGAGATCAATTGGTAGAGGTGATCTAGCCTCGGGAGAAGACTATTTAGCTATCTTCATGCTCACATCTCCTACGTTATCAAGGGTATTCTATATTGTTAGTTGTTTCCCTCACATTACAGCATTAATTATGGTGACATCAATTTATGAGAAGTAGATTTGGAGTTCTTGTGGGCTTTAGGGCAGCTAGTTGTGGGATTTTTTATGTATATAGTTCAATTATTTGTTGCTCCCACCTTGGTGAGTGATGGTCACTGCAGATATTTCATGGTGTTGGTATGTATATCTTTGGATGATGCTTCGATGTTTGCAATGGATTAGGTGTGTTGGTGTGCACAGATTCACCCCTTTGACACTTGGAGATTAAGTGTCGATGATGTGTTATCAGTTTGTGACTGCAAAGGCGTTCCCTAGATAGCTGATTTGAGAGTTGGTTTTCCTGGCATCTTCAATATCAGCCACTTGTCAGGGATTGGTCTGTCTCACTTTGGGGACATCATGAGGAGAGATGCTGAGGTTTATGTTTTTTGGTTGAGTATACCCAAGATCATGTTAGGTACAAGGATTGCAGTTATGGACCTCGCTGAGATGCCTTGGCAGGAGATGTTTCATGGTATAGGTTTCAACCCTTATAAGTATTTCAGTTTGGGTTTTGATGATGGTTACTTTTTGCTTGATTCTAGGAGAGGAAAGCATAGTTTTGGCACGATGGTTTTACCATTATGATTAGAGTGGCACAATGTTAGCATGGTGGTTCCTTTCTGAGATTGACGTGGGACCTTAGGATCACATGGTTGTAGTTCAGTTCAGTTTGGTGTTTCATGTGTTGTGCAGGCATTGCTTGAGGACAAACAATTTTTGGGGAGGACGGACTGTAATGTCCCTATTTTTGGGTTCCCTTGCAATGCAGTTGGCACTGACTTTGTGGATGTGTGTCAACATTATCAGAGGAGTTATTTGATGTTACCAATGAGTTCAGATGGTCTAGAGGACTCACATGTCACTTTTTGAAGTTATATCCAGCTTCTAGTGTGTTCTCCAAGATTCTTGGAAGGAGCATCTATTTATAGTAAGTCACCCTATTGGCTTTGTTTCTCATTATTCATCATCAGTATCACTTCTGAGAAGTCATCTTTCAATTCCAATGCTTTTCGATAGTTTCCGCAACTTGGGGGTATTAATGGCTTTATTCTAATCATATTACTAAGGTTGCTTAATATTATTTAAATTATTTAAAAAGCACCTCAGTTTTATAGCTCATTGGAATGAGAATGAAAATTTTTAAATGTTGAGATGCTGATAAAGTGACTTTGGGTGTCTAGAATAATTAAATAATGAAATAAATCACTTTTTGAAGATATAAGACTTATTTAATTAATAAAATGATTTTATATTGCGTTTTCCAAAAAGTTCCCGGAAAAGGTTATAAAAGGGGGTTTGTGACCTCATTTGGGACATTCAAAAGTTTGTTTATTTTCCTTTAGTGATTTCAGAGATTGTACCTGTGGCTAACTCTTACTAGTGGGATCAAAACCCAATGGTTTCTTGAAGCTAAGGACAAAAACCCTATCTTCAATAGTGTGGTTCCATACAAGGATCGATAGTGAGCTGAAGATTTGGAGTTTGGGGATGAAAACCTAGAGCAATTTCATTCAGAGATTGTCAGTGTACTGAAGGATTGCCGGTTAGAGGATTTGATGATTATTAGTCGCGAAGGGTTTACTATGCAAATTCTACTGAGAATCTTTGAATAATAAATTTATTTGATAAACTTGGGAGTTGTGGTGATTTGTGAATGATTTTCAAAAGTATTTGCTGAGTATATCAATGGTTGCGTGAGTCTTCATAATGGCTGTGTGACACCTTTTTATGAGTGCCAGAAAGTTGTGTGAGGAGTTTGGAGCCAAGGGGAGTTGTGTGTAAGTGTTTTTGGAGGGACATGGGACTTATGGAAGGGTTGGTGTTGTTTATTCCACCCTCTTAGCATCATTTCTTTTACTAGTTGTTGGGTATGAGGTTTTGGAGCTGCACGTGCAGGTTTGGGATTGTTGTCCAAGCTTTAAACAACCATATTTACTTATGTATAATAGGCTTCTCATTGTCACTATATGTTGGACCAACTATTGAGGTCAGAAATTGAATATAATCTCTTTTCTGGTGCATTAGGGTAAATGCAAGAAGTTGTGTCCACTTAAGGTGGAAGTTTTGGAGTTAGAAAAAAATTTGAAATCAGGGAACTAAAAATGGGATCCCGCTTTTTATGAAACGGGATCCCGTTTTGCTTCAGAATCCTGAGCCAAAAGTGGGATCCCATTTTCTAGAAATGGGATCCCGTTTTGAGTTTCATAAAAGGTTAATATTTTAACCTTTATGAAATAGGATCCCGTTTTGAAACGGGATCCCGTTTCATAAAAGATTAAAATATTTACCTTTTATGAAACGGGATTCCATTTTATAAATTTTGAATTTCTAACCAACTTTTTGCTATGGGTTTTGGGTCGGAAAAAAGGCTTGGGAACCCGACCCTTGGCTTTGGACCTGGTTTGACCTGCAAGTTGAAGGTCCTGTTAATGTCACAACAAACTAGTGACTTTGGGCATATGCCTGAAGGCCTTTTTTGCAAAATTTTTTGATGAAATTAAAATCCATTATAGATGAGACAGTGTAGATTCCAAATATGTAATTTTTTTTACAATTGGATTTTTTTTTCTATTTTTCAATTAATTTCTAATGAAATAGGTCCATAAACTTGAATTATCAAGGTTTTTTAGTATTTTAATAACTTTTTATTAAAAAAAAATTGTAAAAAAAATTATAAGAAAACGTACTTTAGACAATCCTTTTCAATTTGAATTTTTTTTTTCAAAAAATGATAAGTTTAGGTCATCTTATGCGTGACGTACACGACGATTTTTTAAAACACCAAAAATGGCCAATAAAAAATTAACAAAAAAAAATATATTCAATAAAAAATTACAAAAAAATATGGAAAACGTTCTTCAGTGAGTTAGAAATCTTTTCCCAAAATGATTTAGAAAAATATGATTATTTAGGTCAAAATATGGATGACGTACATGTGCATAGTATAGTAAAAAAAAAAAAGTGACTTTTAAACAATGGTTTTTAGAAACACCTATTAAAAATCAATTTGTATCATCTGGGTATTAAAAAAAATTACATATTTGGAAACTAGACTCCGAGTACTATATTTCATATTTAGTGACTTTTTTCAAGATTCCACCTTTAAGTGCTTCAAATTTTTAGGTCAAATGTGACAAATTCTAAAAATTAGGGAAAACACTTCCACTTTTCGGACAAAAAGTGGACTCAACTTCTTGCACACACCCATTATATGGTCTTGTGTTAATAGTGTAATTAACATTTTCAGTTCTAGAAGAAGAATGCAAACTATTTGTTGTAATATTTGGTCTTTTTGTGAAGTTATAAACATTCAAATGTATCCTTTTCAAATCTACATTTGAGATAAACATCTTTACATCAAAATACATTCAGAAAAAACCAAAACAGTGAAGGTTCACAAACTATTTAACAAAACACCTATTCACACAAGCAAGTAAAATTGCAAAAAAATTGTGAAGGAATTTGGAGTGGGACATTACACACCACTTTTGATCTTATCTTCTTTGTTGAACCCAAATCTTCTTCATTCAACCTGGAAGGAACAACAATTGGGCATGACAACCAAATCCTTCATGGCCCCTATCTAGAGTTTGGGGCATAGGCTAGTGGTACTATAACCTTTCCTTACCCAGAATGGGACTCTTCTTTGTGCCTCCACTCATGCAAGAAAACCATGGGGATTTGCTTTGTGTTTTGCTTGATAGCATAGGCACAGCCCTAAACTATCACCCCTCTCTAGATAAGAATCAGTTGAGGATCCATTCATGTGTGCTAGGAATGAGGAGAGGATCCATTCATGTGGGCTAAGAATGAGGATCATGTGAGAAACACAACTACTAATTATAATCTAGGTTCCCAGCATCTAATCGATCTGACTGGCGTAGTTCGTGCATCAAATTTCTGATTGAAGGAGAGGTTTCTCTAAAGTAAGAACAAACTTCAAAAGCATATGGAAAACCTCAATCAAAATGAAAGTTAAACAAATCTTCATAAAAACCCAAGAATTTAGTAAGAGCCTTATCATTAGCAAATGTATCTAGAGGAGTGGAATCGAGTAAGTTCCTATAAATCAACTCAAGAAGTACCAATTGTAAATCTATGTCATGATTAACTATACAAGTAGATTGAAGATTGATTTTATGTGCACCTTTTTCTTTTCTTATCTTTAGTAGGAGAATAGCCCAAACCAATAATATTGTGCTTTGGTGATGGTTGAATAGGTTCTAAGATGCCTTGTTGCTTTATACCTAAGCCTCTTCCATTATATCCAAACTTTTGTAGAATAGAAAAGCCTTTACTATATTGGTTAGCTAGTTGAGGAGACAAATCATTACAAGAATGAGCACTAGCTTTGGATCCCAAGGACAAAAGTGCCTTCATTTGGATTGGTGTCTTTATGAAGAGCAAAAGGTGGTCAACTATGTGTAGTAGCAACCATGCAATCCTTCACTTTATGCCTACTATCGCATGAAGATGTAAAATTAAGGGAACCCAAATCATCCTCAAAGTTAGCATGAAGAGTAGATGAAAGAGTTCTTGATGGTATGTGGGTATGATCAATTGGTTTAGAGGAACCAAAATATTCCCTTGTTCAACTATTTGACAAAACTAGTAGGGACTATCATTTGTTGTGACTATACACCTATTATTATGACTAAATTTTAAAGTTTGACGAAGTGTTAATTGAATAAAACCCATGGTATCAATCCAAGGATGACCTAAAAGAATGTTATACACTAAATTATTGGGCATCACATAGAATACCATGTCAAGTGTAATAGGTCATAGAGTAATATTCAAAGTAACAAAACCAAGAGATTTACAAACCACATTATCAAATCCTTTGAAGGTAACTTCAAACTTCAATAAGTTAGTAGAATCAACTTTGATGATATCTAAGAAGCCTTTGCTACAAACATTCAAACCAAATCCATTGTTCACTAAGACTCGTTTAATTCGAAGCCCATATTTAATCAATATCTAAGTTAGTAGAATCAATTTTGATGACACCTAATACTTGTCTTTGCTACAAATATTCAAACCAAATTCATTGTCCACTATGGCTCATTTAATTTGAAGCCCTATATTTAACCACAATATCTAATGATCTATGCTCCTAAATTACATGGAGAGGAGGCAACTCATGAGGTGCAAATGAAATATTAGATTTATCCTAATGAATCAGCTCTAGAATAGTAACAATATCAGTGGGGCTAACATTAGATGGAATGGTGATTTTAGCTAAAACTTGCCTCAAAACATTCTTATATATTTTAGATGAGTGCATTGAATTCCAAAGATATATCTTGGTAGGAGTATTCTTAAGTTGGTCAAGTACATCATATTCCTTAGCTATTTTCTAATATGCATATCCAATTGTAGGATGACTTAGTGGGGTAGTTCAAGCATGAAAAGTAGTTTTATTTTTATACAAGATAGGTTAGTATGGGATGTGAAACATGGAGATGAGTAATCCATATGGATAAGATCACCATGACATGTATAAAGTTTGGCATCACAGAGCCCTATATCATATGTAACTAAGGAAAACCTAGCCTCATCACATAAAGTATCATCCATAAATATATCACTAGAGAGTGAAGGTACATCATGAGCATCCATAACAAAATATGTATCATGAATCAAACCATGTGAAGGAAAAGTGCTTAAATGTAAAGTATCACTATTTTCAAGCACCTTGCTAGCACTATCCATAAAAGAAAAAGAATGATGAGAGTCACAAATAGTGAGTATCCAAGAGTGAAGGAAAAGCAATAACTAAGTTAGTAGAGGAGGAAAATGTACACATATGATGGAACAACACCTCCATATACAATATAACCCCATCCATATAATAAAAGGACATGAGTGAATCAAGGATAGTGAGATTAAATGTCATAAATTGTTGGAACATATCAAAATCTATAATAAATGCTAAAAACAATGGACTATGAGAATCCATGATAAAAAAGATGTATCAATGAAGCACAAACAAGGATAAATGGCTAAGGATTAAGGAAAGATCATGCAATAAAGGTCCAAACGCTAATATAGACAAATCAATGATGCACACATCAAAGCTGGATTCAAATATTAATTAGATCTAAGATAAAGATAAACAATCAGAGAAATTGAATCCAAAACCCTAATGAAAGAAAGTAAAACCCTAGAAGGTGTAAGCAAGTCAAGCTTACCAAAATATAAAGAAAATAAAATGATTTTCTTTAATTAAATCTAGGTTAGTTAAATAAATGCATTCAATCAAGGAATAATTAACCTTGATTATAGAGTTGGGACTGATTGTGGAAAATTACAGAAAATTAAATGCTTTAATAAATGCAAATAAAAAAAAGGAGTATGAGGGTACTTAACCTGATTTTGATGTAAAAGCCTTCGTCTAGATGTCACAAAGCCATTTGCCAAGGTCCTGAAATTTTGCACTTTATTGCTGACCTATAATCTAACTGTGCACTGGGGTCAGATTTGCAACAAAGGAAGTGATCCCAGGAGTGCAGAATTGGTCTTGATGATCATGTAACTCACAAACCTGATCTCACTAATTAAAGCAGTCTGAAACTTGTTTACCTCAGTTTCTTGATGTCTTAATGGTGTAAATACTGACGGTGTTTACAACACCTTAAAGGAATCTATTGGATTGCAAGGGTCAAATAATCCTTCTTCAAACCCCTAGCAGATTGGCTTTATGGTGCTGAATGAAAGATTTGAAGACAAGCATGTAGCAGACTAGGATGGTGTGCTAAGTGTTGCTAGAATGCTCTCATAAGTGTTATATTGATAAAACCCTATCATGCTCCTCAATTACTCCTAGATGATTCCAAAATGAACGAATCCCTGTCCTTAAATACAACAACTAAGCACACAAATCAACACATACATGCGCTAAATCAGCTCACAACAACTAGTAAAATTGTTGGCAAGACAGGAATTTTAATTTTTAAATTTAAAAAGTTCAGGGGTCAGATCTGTGACTTCAGAAGTAGCCCGAGTCAAAGTCCGCACCAGCAGATATGATCTAGGGCGGCAACTAATCAAAGACAGAAAAAGAAAAGGATATATTCTTTACTCCATATGTCTAATGGAACTAATCCCTAAAAACAACAAACGAGCGCAAAAGGCACAGGATTAACACTAATAATTCCCAAAGTTTATAAATGTTTGACACTTGACCGACAACATACGGTTGTGCATCCATCTAACTTAAATCTTCAAAACGTTGCAGATTAGAAGTTTTCAGTTGAAAATATAAATAGTCTACAAATATGCAATCTTATAGCAAAATAGACAATTAAGAAAACAAATATAAGAAGAATATACTATGTATCAATCTTGACATCTATAGATCTACAATGCATTGGCATCTGCAAATATATTTGTTGCCCATGACAAGACATTTGAAGATACAATGGGACTGCAGAAAAGTCAAGTGACAATTATTCTATAGTGAATGTGGCCAGACAACTCCGCCTTGTCCAGAAATGGCATAAAAGGCTACGGAGACCTTATCACAGCAACAAATTTACATAGTTTGATATCTACAATGAATATGATAAGCAAAACCAGATAAGAACTCTTGAGCATATTTTGTTTTATGTCACACAAACAGTGTAAATTGAAAAGCTCTCCTATTTTGTGTTTATATAATTTAATCCAATAAAAACAAATAATACAGGCCATGAGACGAAATAACCAGTAAAATTGATCCAGATTGATATTGAGGCTAATATCCTGCACAGTTTACATGTATAACCATTAGGATGAACTAAAGGATGTCAACAGAGTTTTTGAAGAATTTATTTCATCTAATACCAACAGCCAAAAAAAGCAGAGTAATTAACTGTAATTTGGAGTATACAAACATATCATTTGTAAAAAAAAGGGGGGGTGGGAGGTGGGGGGATTTATTTCATTTAATACAAACAGAAAAAAAGCATAGTATAACTAATTATAATTTAAATTGTTCAACTAGGAAATAAGTAAATTCAGTCATATAGAACTAAGAGTATAGAAACATATTATTTGTTCCACAGAAAAAAAGACGAATTGGAACATCTATTCTCAAAACCTTAGAATATATTTAAGCTTTATTTTACCAAACCAATTTTTTGAATGCCACAGAAATAAAATCCATTTCCTAAAACGGATACAATCACAAACTTAATGGTCATATGATCAAATGTTGGATTGATCATAATCTGGTGCACATTTTAGCTTCTGCCATGCCACGAAATATAGATATTCTAATAAACTATGTCTATATTAGATTTTCAAATTACACATTAAGAATACAAGAAACCCATTCTTGAAGCCTGAGCTCAACGTCTAAAAATATTAGTAAAGTGAAAATCATATTTATGAATATACTTAAACTTTGATAATAACATGATAAACATAATCTTATTAGGATACACCGTGCAGGTGACCCCTCAGCTCCCAGTAATCTTAGGGGAAGGCAATGCAGGGAATATATGCCCACTTCAACATCATCTAGTTTCAAGCCTTCCACCAAAATGATATCCTCTAAAGCAAACATAGCTTACAAATTTATGTTGTTTTAGTTAGAAATGAAGCTAGGATATTAAGCTACTAAGCAGACATGTAACCAAGTCCTGTTCATACAATTATCCTTTGCAAATAGAGAAAGGTAATCTCAATCCCCCTTAAGTTAGTAGGAATTAAGCTCTAGGATCTAGCATCCAGGTAACATCATTCACTTCTGTGTAATTTATAAAAATTTAGTCAAAAAGTTTAAAATGTTCAATTTTTTTGTAATTTTGATCAAGGGATGAAAATATTTGGGTTAAAGGAAAATAATAGTTTTCTAAATCTCCAAGTTTCACCTAAATTCTTCATGCATAGGAAATAGAAATTGTTACCTTGTTTTTTAGAATACCAAATGGGCAGAAGAAGCATGTACATAGGCAGCAGCCGAGAGATAGTCAATTCCTGCAGTCGGCAGAAGATGTGAATAAGGATAAAAGCTCACCCACTGATGTCTGCATTAATACAGGAAAAAAAAAAACACAAGATACAATTCACACTTCATAATTCCACTCAATGGTGAAAGAACGGGACTTAGTTATTGACTAAGTTCAGAAAATTATTCTCCTGTTTGTAGAGCTCAATTGCACATCCGTAACTTTTATTCTTACAGATTTGTTTACATGAATGATATTTGAACAAATACTTGTATAGTTTATTTTTCATCCAGATTCTCTAAATAGTCTCTAGTTTTTGAGAATGTCATGAAATCGTTCTCTGATGTCCTTGTAGGAACAACATTTAGCTAAGTTACCGGTTCAGATTTGGTTTTGGGTATGGTGGTACAAGAATTTTTTTGGGGATAGAGTATGTTTTAGGTACGTCTGTATAAAAAAATATATAAATATCATAAATATCTACATATTTTAGCCTTAAAAATAAAAGCTAAAACAAAAATTAACTTCAGATAAACACATTACATATATATTAATAGTGTGAGTTACCATATAAATTCTATAAGATCATATATACCTCAATCAAAAGCTGTAAACCCCTTTTTGTGGACTCCAGCAAGAGCTCTGTTTCATGTCGCTCTCAGGTGGGAGTGTCTAGACTTAAACCCACAATACAAATGCAGTGGACACTTAAAAGGCACTAAAGCATAAAGCATGTTTTGTTTTGATTAACATGCAGCCAGTAATTATTATTTTTTACAGAGAAATGCAGCAGGTAATACTCCAAGACTTATCATAAAAAGAAGGCTTATCATAAAAAGATGACATAAAAGTTTAAAAACCTCAACAGCTGTACAAATCCCCAAAACTAACTAGTTTCCTAAGCTACCTCTTTTCTTCATGATGCTTCAGGTATGGCCATTTTCCCTTACCCTGAAAGTCATGTCTGGACCTCGGTGATCTTTACCCAACATGATCAAGGTGATGATACAGACAAAAAACATTTGGTGCATTCAGCTTTTTGTCTTTGTTAGAAATGGATTATCACAATGACGGATCCAAAATTCATGGTTGTTTCTTTTTGACAACCTTAGAAGGAAATTTTTGGAAGTTTCAGCATGTAATTCATCCATGAGTCAGCATTTGGGAGAAAAGAGGATTCATCATCAACAGGAAAAAACACAACAATCAACAAAGGTAACACACACACTTCAAGAAACTACACTGAAATTTCAAAGAACATTCTGTGCAGCATTAGCATCACCAAATACAAAGGTCCAGAGCCACATCTAAGAATCCTGCTACAGAACTATTAATATACCATATGTATCGTCCTTTTATGTCCTGTTGGATTTCTTCAGTATACTTCTAAAACGAAAATAGTACAAGGGAACGTACCACTAGTTTCACTGATAAAGCAAGGAGCTTTCTTCTAAGAGAGCATGGACATGTCCCAAACCACAATATTACTATATGAATTATGACCAAAATGAAGTTGGAGCAATTGACTGTGTAAAGTTAAATTATATTAGTAGTTGCACAAAATTTATGCACAACGGAATAGCCCATAGGGTCAATCAATATCTCATCTATAACCGTAAAGTTGAAATGTAAGCGGCAGCTGGTTCCAGCTGTGGCCATTACAAGTGCTCTAAACACTCCATTTCAATGGTCAAATAGTCAATAGCAATTTTACACCTCATCCACAATAAAATGTGGTAAATATTTATACTATTGGTATTAGCCAAAATTAACTTTTGACTATTAAAATGGATGATGTTTAAAAATAACTCGTTCAAAATATCCATTACTCTATTATCCAACCTTCAACTCTAAATTTTTGTCAAATAGGACTATTGAAAATAAAGGATTTTTTTTTTTTAAACTTTAACATTCACTGTAACCAAATTTCTTTGCTCTGATTAGGTATTTTCCAATTTCAAATCATTAGGATTGTAGTTACAGACATGGGTATGACAATTTCCAGATTAGTTTCCAGGTTAGAAATAAATGATTTCCAGTCCAACTAAATCCATAGGCGTAAAATATATTACATAAGTCAACAGCTGTTCAGATAAATCAGCCTAATACCAAACATAGTCAAACTTTAACTGACAAAATAGCAATTGTTTGTCAAAGGAGATTATCCTCAGAAAAGCTTGAGTTTGGCCTACATGTCTAAAACAAATTTGGCATAAATCACGAAATTCAATGTGCCATCACTTTCATTTACTTTTGTTGAGGGCCGATCCTACCAAACAGATATCCAAGGGACGAACCACCACCAGGAGCAGCATGGACTTTTGTTGAGGGCCGATCCTACCAAGCATCAGATGACCCCGTCAGCATATAATAAAGATACAAACATAAAATGCAACTTCAACAGAGCTTACACAGGAAACCAAGAAACGGCACTCATTGATTAACACTCATTGATCAATTAAGCACAGACACAACCAATAAGGCCGCTTGCTCCACTCACCGTGATGAAGTTGCCACAGTTCTGTCCTGCAAGAAAATAGTTGCACACCCGTCACTGCAACTTCTGGTCCATTTTCCTGAGGCTTTGAAGTCTTTGCAGGTCCGTTTTCCTGAGGTTTAGAAGGCTTTGGAGCGTCACTGGTAAAAGGTGCACAAGCTGGAGCTGCCTTTGCTGGTTCATCACTGCCAAACAGGTAACCCAAAGAGCTTTGACCACAACCCATCTTTCATTCAAATTAAAGGTAGTACAGAAATGGGAAAATGAAACTGCGACAGCGAAAGAATTTTCTCCCGCAGCCCGACGATTTTTTGCGTCAGACATTTCCGGGCCAAAAAAAACAGCAGGAAAACAGCGGAACAGATTTTCCGGCGTCCGGCATCTGACAGTTTTCCGGCACTGGCGTCAGACAATTTTCGGGCGTCCGATTTTTTCGGGAGCAAAAAGCTCCCACTAATAGCTAATCGGCTAAACATACTATATGGTACAGCTAATCAGAACCATTTTGTGCTTACCTAAGAAGATGGCATTCTCCACCATAACAATATCAAAATATGAATTTTTTATTATAAAACATAGTTTGCAAACTTGGACTCAGTAGACCAAAAATTTCTGACTCCGTGAAAAAAAAAAATACTTAAAAACTCAGCAACTTAAAAAATATTTATTTTTTGAAAAAACATAAATTTTATGCAAAACACAGCTACAAAATTATCAAATGAGTTCAGTGGGGTCGAGGGACAGTGCCCTCACGCGTTCCCACCACAAATCTTCATGACACCATTTTCATAATTTTTTAAAAGGCAAAAAAACAATGCTTATAAAACCAAAAATCAATGTTTTTGGATTGTTTAATCCATGTTTTTGATGCGCAGGGTCAGACTTGCCGAGTACCCTGCGGGTACTCACCACAAACTCGTGCAAACTCGGCATAAACTTGGCAACAGAAACTTGCAAGTTCACTTCACGAAAACTTGGGGCAGGAAAATAATGGTGAGTACTAGGTGAGTACAAATCTGGTAATGGTACAGACAAGTTAGTAATGGTGGCAAGGCATACTTACCATTTATGAAAAATCTGAAAATCCATGTTAAGAGTAATGGTGGCAAGGCATACACATTTATTCAGATGCCTTGCAGTTAGTACAGACAATCCCAAGAATAAGATCAGATTTGCGGCCCACATTTACAAAATGCGGTTTGGTTCTTCCTGTGAAAATGCTTGGTTTGTTTTGTGAATATATGCAAATGAATTTTAAAATTTTTCTATTCAACCATTAGATGTCTAATAAATCAAAATGACTAAAAGGACCACTGCTGCAGCAATACAAACAGAGCAAAAGTTTCAATAGAGATCAGGAAACCAGAGACATTACACAAAAAATATATATTCTAGATATTTGAAGTTACAAAGACAATATTTATAAATTAATAATGCAAAAACTGTGTACAAGTTTTGTACCTTAATTAAAGGTATTGTTACATTTAGATAAGCTCTCTTAACTAAGATGCTATCACTTTTATATAATCAGTAAACCTTATAAATTCCTCCCAATGGTGAAAACACCAACCTCCACTGCATGTAATGGGCAAGTACAGTGTTGTTGCACCTAGTGATTGGATATGCATTGGGCTTGATGAAGAAAGATTCCCTTTTTTTGTGATCATGTATGGGGTGCTAGAAGAACATTGAGTGGTTTCACTTTTAACCTTTGATTTGATGATGGTGACAGCCTTGGGGAGGCTGAAAATCTGGTAACAAATATTGCAGGTGAAACACCAAAGTTACCAGTACCTTGTTATCCAAAATAGGGTCTTCACATGACTTGAGCTTTATGTTGACAATGTCATGGATGCCAAGATGGAAAGTAAATTCAAGATGGAATACACTAGCCCTCATGGTGGTGGCTTGATGATAAAGTCTGAGAGCTAGCTCATGTGAGATCATGGTTCAAGCTCCACATGGTGTGTGGTGGCATACAGGCAAAAGAAGGCAGGCAGCTATGACCCTCGGACCTATGCTTCCCACAGTATCATCTATGCACCGCATGAGCACATATGGTAAAATTTTCAGGCAAAAAAGGATGAAATACAATGCTCCCAATTTATTAAATGACGTATAGGGTCCACGCCATATAGGATTCTTGAGGATATCAAAGAATTTAGCTGGAGATGACAGCCAAGTCACAAACGTATAGCGTTGTCTTTTCTAGGCATGCAATGACATAGGAAGAAGTATGGACAACAGCACCTTATAGGCAACAAGGAATTAAAAATCCATACAAAAAACAAAAAATGAATTGAGTAGTGGGGAGTGAATAACTACTCCCTGCATGATCAATATGGATATGACTTACATCCCACTTTAAAGGTGAAATTTGATTGAAAATTCAATGGGCCTATATATTAATTGAAGACTAAATAACATCTTCATATGCATGGTCAATACAGATAACAATTAAATTCAACATGAAAGAAAATATGTTTGTAATTTCCAAGGGCTTAAGATTAGTTTACAGTTTACAACGTTAATTTGGTTGTATGTTTACAGATGGAAGGAATTTGTAAGGATTATCCAACAATCTACATAATGTCTTCCAAAAATTCCCTCCAAATGTCGAGTCCTAATTTCAGAGGATATTGATAGTGTTAAAGTAATCATTATTTAGTAATGGTCAATTGGCTTAGTGGTAAGATTTAATAAAGTCGTTTTGACTTTAGAATATTCTTTATGCTTTATTAGTTTAGTCTTTTTATCCCACATTCATAAAGTCGTTTTAACTCTAGGATATTCTTTATGCTTTATTAGTTTATTGTTTGCTTTTTATTTTATTGATGAATATCTTGGTAATCTTTATGTGCTCAATTTTTGTAATATGATATCAAAGCTCAACTAGAGCTAGAGCTATAAAATCTATGAAGATTGTGAAGACATAGGGATTATTGTTGGTAGAGACGTTTCGGGTGACTGGTCTTGGAAAGATCTTGACTCTGCTCCATTGCCTCATGAATAAAAGATGATTCTTCAAAAAACTTTGGCTCAAAGGAAAGTATTCATCAACTCAAAGGAGGATAAAATTGTATGGACATGAGAAAAATCAGGAACTTTTTCGGTTAGGCTAGGTTTCAAAATACAAATTGCCTTAGAGAACAGAGGCGATTGGCCTTCAGAATTTTGTTGGAGTCAATGGTGCTTGCGCAAAGCCAGGTTGTTTTTGTGGACCACCCTCCACAAAAGAATTCTCACTGGTGACAAATTGAAGAATTTTGACATCTCAGGTCCTTCAAGATGCATCCTGTTCAAGAGGGAGGATGAAGATGTAAACCACCTCCTTTAGAACTGTGAATTTGCTTGAAAATGTTGGACATGGTTGATCAATTCTGGATGGAGCTGCACTATGCCCCAAGATATTTTGGAGCTCTTTTGTGGCTGGTTAAAGCTGCAGAACTCCTTGTGGGAAGGCGTCTAGATTGTTGCACCATCTCTAGTCATTTGACATATATGATGGGAACGCAAAAACATAATTTTTAGAGACCATGAATCTTCAGTGGAGGAGGTCATAAATAAAATTGAGTTGGGCATATGTGAGGCAATAATGGATAAACAAAAAGTATTTAGAGCTCTCACGAAGCCTTTCATCTAATGGGATGATGTGATAATGAAGTAGTCTTCTTAAATATCATCCATTTCAATGGTCAAACAATCAATAGCAATTTTACACCTCATTCACAATAAAAACTGTTAAATATTTGTTTTATTTTTATTGGCCAAAATTGACCTTTGACTGTTGAAGTAGATGATATTTATGAACAACCATAATGAAGAAATGGTTCCTTTTCATAGCTACTCATGCCTACAGCTCGGGCGGGTTGTATGCCTCGAAGATTGCCAAACATGCCATAATCAAATGGTTCCCACTTCCTTTTGGCCAACTTAGACTGAACTATGACAGAGCTGCCAAAGGTAACCTCGGGATATTTGGCACGGGGTGTATCATCAGAATCATGGAAGGCAAGTTCATATGGGATCTTTAAAAAAATCTTCCTAATGGGTCTAACAACAAGATAGAGTTTCAAGCTCTTCTCGTTGGCCTCAAGCTCTATAAAGAGAAAAACTTAATGAGCATTGATATAGAAGGTGACTCATTAATAATTGTCTGCTGGGCTTAAACAACACACACTAAGATTTGACTTGCTTAGGTGGTTGGTGGGCCCTTTCTCTTACTCTGTTTTGTTAATGTGTTAATACGAGAAGGGGCCCACCAACCACCTAAGCAAGTCAAAGCTTAGTGTGTGTTGTTTAAGCCCAGCCATAATTGTCAATGCAATTTCCAATCGAATGGTTCCCAATTAGAAACTTCACAACTTTGCTGAGGTGATATGGGAGATTTTGGAGGACATAAGAGACCAGTGGCTATCCCACTAGTTACAAGAGGCCAACTCTACGATGGACAAACTAGAAAACTTCACGTGTACAGGAAGAACAAGTAATTGTATCTGCTGATCTACATGCTTCAGGTGTTTTGGTTCAAGTGTTGAGAGGAATTGGAACCTGCTATCCATAGAAGGACAACCTGAGGGCATGATCTTGTAGTTGATGGCAAACATAAGAAAGGACATCTATTGCTTATCCATAATTACAAATAGAAGGACATCGATTCTTTGGCATATTAGAATGGCTCACATCACAGTGTCTAGTAGCAGCTACACCTACGATATGAATGATATAAGTGTGCAACTAGTGAGGTTCTTTTTGGTGCAAAATGAGGAAATGGACAAAGCCCTGAAGTAGGTATTGAATGCCTGAGCAATCATGGAGCATATTCATGACCATGTCTTGCTGGGGAAATTCTTGGTGGACTTCACCTTAGTTATTGGTCATAAGGGACTCACCAAAATTACAACGTAAAAATTGATTGTCCCTCACCTACAATAGGCAGCTATTGCTGCAATCTCTACCATCAACAAATATCCCAAAAAAGGTAGCTGGGAAGGGATCTTCAACATAGGAGAGGTGATAAAAAAACAAGGATAGCATTTGCATTTAAGGGCGGGGTAATTAGAGACAATATGGAGACATTTACATTCTTCTGTGGGCACCTTACCTATCCTCTGAAACCTAAGTAGACGGAGAGGTTTTTTGAATTGGCAAAAGGTGTCCATTACATCTTGCACAAGCTACCCAAATGAATGTAATTTTCCTGTGTGTCCATGTATTTTTCTGCTTCTTTATAATGAGTTCACAGGCACCACATCCATGCACATCTCTTTTTCATACAGGTGCCTATTTTTCTCAACCTGTTAATGGTTTTACATAATCATTCTAGAGAAGTTTGAGGTATGAGCCACCTACCATGTACATAGGTTAACTAGATGTTTTGTTATGTCTATTTTGTTTCCATTTATGTTGTTTTTGTTGTTTGTCCTGTCTTTTTGTTATGCCTTGATCTCTTCTCCCTATAAAGTCTTTCCATGTTATCTCTTGACTCTATCGCCCAATGGATAAGGCACTGATCATTTCCAAGATTCTAGGTTTATTCTATTTCTGTAAGGTCCTTGTCCCCAGTTAGAGCCCGTTGTTAGCCTCATTTTGACACCACAAAATTTAAACTTTTTGTGTCAAAATGGAAAGTGTTATCATGTATTAGACACCCCTGTCAAGTGTTAACAAAATAATTTCAATGACTGTCAATGTCCTAGTTGAGTTTCATGATCTCCGTTGTAGCCTAACTTTAGCATCATTACTCTTGGACATTACCCTTGTTGACCTTTCACAAAGTCGATCAGATCCCTGGGTGTTCTCCTCCATTATGTTCATTTGCTGAGATCATTGTCAATAAAAGGTTTCAAAGTCTACATTGTGAAATTTTCTTCAAATTGCCAAAATATTATGATGTCCCAATATTAAGGCATTGTTTAAACATGTGATGTCATGATATTAAGGCATTGTTTAAATTAAATGTTTAAACATTATGATAACCGACGAAGTGTTTTCGTGAAATATGGTGTTTAGATAATTACGTATGTATTAATATATAATATTAGGGTAAATGCAAGAAGTTGTGTCCAGTTAAGGTGGAAGTTTCAGAGTTAGAAAAAAATCCAAAATCGGGGAACCAAAAATAGGATCCCGTTTATATAAAACGCGATCCCGTTTTGCTTCGGGATCCCGAGCCTAGAACCAAAAACGTGATCCCGTTTTTTCCCAGGATCCAGAACCTAGAGGCCAGAAACGGGATCCCATTTCAAAATACGGGATCCCGTTATAAACGGGATCCCGTTTTATATAACGGGATCGCGTTATATATAACAGGATCCCGTTTTATAAAACGGGATCCCATTTTTGAAAAGTATTAAATTTTTTAAAAAATGGCAGAGACCCCATTTTCAACAGTGATAGGCGACAGGCGAAAATGGGATCCTGAGTTTAGAGAGCATCCAGCCACCAGGTAATTGGATTTTTCCACTTCTACAAATTACCCATCAATTGTTTTAAGCTTCCCTTGTTTGTTTTGATGTAAAATACAATCAAAATTTAAATTTTGAATTGTTATTTAGGGTTTAGGGTTTATGAAATCAGTAGTTGATTTTTGACAGTTTAGATGTAAAATACAATTGAAATTTTGAAAGACTATATCATATAAAAGGTTAGAATTTGAACAAACTGTCAAAATTATGTTTAAAATTGAGAATTGAATAGATATATTTAGAATTTTAGCTGTAAAATACAATTGAAATTTTGAAAATACTGTATCATATGAAAGGAGAGATTTTGAACAAACTGTCAAAATTTGAGTTCAATTTGAGTGTTGAATAGCTGTATTTAAACATTTTAGCTGTAAAATACAATTGAAATTTTGAAAATACTGTATCATATGAAAGGAGAGATTTTGAACAAACTGTCAAAATTTGAGTTCAATTTGAGTGTTGAATAGTTGTATTTAAACATTTTAGTTGTAAAATACAATTGAAATTTTGAAAATATTGTATCATATGAAAGGAGAGATTTTGAACAAACTGTCAAAATTTGAGTTCAATTTGAGTGTTGAATAGCTGTATTTAAACATTTTAGCTAGAAAATGTAATTGAAATTTTGAAACGATTGTATCATATGAAAGGAAAGATTTTGAACAAACTGTCAAAAATTATATAGCATTGGGATGATATGTATATTTGGTTTTTATAAAATTTACTTATAACAATGTATGCCATTGTATTTTAAAGGCATTATTGAATAGCTAACTATCATGTAAAAAAATTACAACAAACCATAATAAAACCAAGTTATCACATCCTTCATAATCAAACATTTAGAGACAACCAACTAATCAAGAATTGAGAAAATTTTATAGTTTTTGTGATAGCCAACTAATCAAGAATGAAATGAAGCCAACATTTATGTAACTTTTGATATACTCAAGTAGCTGTCCTCACTAGCTAGGTTATGCCCCTGGGATGAACATCGTGATGTTAATTGTGATACGAGCTCAACCTCATTGGTAGTGCTTTCCCTAATCTTAATGACATTGATGTAGGCTCCACTCATGATCCTTACGAAGATCTTTCCACCACTAACCTCTTTCATGATAGGTCACTATCCTCACCATCTCCTTAGACCTAGAATACCTTGAGCTTATCGATTGGGACCAACACGACCCTTTATGATTTGATGTTTTCCAAAATGATGAAGCCATCATGAAACTTATGAAGTGTCAAGACCACATCCCCATTGTAATCATAAGAAAGACTTTTCCACCATACTTAACACCTACATATATGCTTATTTTGGAGAGAAAGAAAGAACCCTTTAGTCCTGAGGCACCCTAGTCTAGGCAGAATAGCAACAATCTATATAAGAAGAAACTTGTGATCGATTAAAATGATACAATAAAAATGGACACTTCCCAAGAGCTCCTCAATTTGACAAACTTCACCTTCCATTAGATACCACTTAGATACAAGACATGACTCCCCTCTCCTTATTGAGGACATGCTATAAACATCAACCTGTGAATAGAAGCTTGGACCCTAAACTCTCTAAGATAGTAGCTCCACTGGACCTTGACATCAAAGAAGGCATATATAACCATGTCACCATGTTAAATATTATGTTGATTTCTTCATGTGGTCTTATGGTGATATGCCTTGAGACTCCATCTTTAAAGTCATGCATCATCTTGTGGTTCACCTCAATGCCAAACCTATTCAATAAAAGCTATGCAAAATGCACCCCCAAGTAGCCCTCGTGGTCATAGAAGAATTGTATAAACTCTTAGATGTCTAGGGTTCATTCAAACTATTACTTATCCTAAATGGGTAGATCTAATGTGGTCTTAGTTAACAAGAAAACTAAGGGAATTCATGTTTGCACTAACTTTTGAGACATCAAAAAAGGATCTACCCCAACTTAGATAACTTTTCTCTACCAAACATTGATATGGTCGTGGATCTTGTGCATAGCCATATATATAAAATTTTATCATTAATCTGGATATAATATGGACCAAGTTGAAATATTTGAGTTAGACATGAAGACACCTAGATTATGGAGCTCGGTCTATGTAAGAAAACACCTCCTATAGACTCAACACAAACTTATCCCTCAACCCTCTAAATTGTGACTTACATCATTTGATTACCCTGGAACACACTATAGACAACTCTATACAAATTTGGTAAAATATATTTTCTCCTAACAGAAACTTGTATATGTAGAAGTATCTACTACTACATTAGATTTGATATACTTCTTAAAAGGAAAGAGTTGGGACTAACAACTAAATAGAAAACAATAACTAGTTTTGCATTTTCTAGGAAATAGGAAACAAAATTGAGCTAGAACCATCTTGACTAATTTATCTATTTCTAGCTAGATTGAACCCTAATTCTATATGCAATTCCAACCCTAACCCTAACACTAATTCTAACCCTAATCCTAACCCTAATTCTATATGCAATTCAAACCTAACCCTTATTATAACCCTAATCATAACCCTAACCCTAACTCTACTTGTAATTGTAATTGTAATTGTAACTCTAACTCTAGCCCTAACCCTAACCCTAACGAGCTACTTGTAATTGTAATTGTAACCCTAACTCTAGCCGTAACCCAAACCATAATTGTAGCTCTAATACTTACCCTAATTTAGCAACCCTTGAATTCTAATTCTAACCCTAACCTCAATTCTAACCCTAAGCCTGATCCTAATTGAAACCCTAACCCTAACTTTAATTAATCACGAGTCATGCTACATGGATTTCTTCTACATGTTTTGTATGCATGTGTTATTCCTTTATTGCATGTGAGTTCACCAATTATTTGGAAGTCTCCTAACTAGGAGGCGGGCTTGTATTCAAGCCCTATAAATTTTGTGTTTATAGGTGTTATGTTTAAAGCTATATGGAGACTTGTAATAGGAGGTCTTGAATTTGGTACCAATGATTGTGAGTTCCTTGTCTAGAATATGATGAACCTTTTGAACAAGAGAACCTTGTAGACCATGATGCATATCTTGAAATTTAAACTTGAACATTATCATCATGTGAATGCTTTTAGCCATCCTACAACCTCCTATCACCCTTCATCCTCTTATAGGGATATGCCACACAACCTCTCCAAGTTGACCATGCCAAACCCAAAGTCACAATCGTAAGAGGTAAAGAATCTTTTGGCCCCATTCAAGTCCACTCCCTAATAGGAGTGATACAATGCTAATAGGGTTGTGAAGGTAATTAAGTTCTTGATTAGCATGTTGGGTGTATCTAAGCATAATGATGATATAGTTAGTCTTGATTTCATTAATCTTAACATCATTGAGCTAGAGTACTTAATATATATGGTATAGTTTTGTTCAATCAATAGTGGTAGGGAAAATTAATATACTACAATGACATCAGACATAAACCAATAGGTGTCTTAAGATATATTAGTGGTAGAGAAAATTATAGTGGCCCTAACCCTAGAGTAATAAGTTGAAGTAGTGTTAGAATTACTAATAAACTAAAAAACTTTATCCTAGGGTGGTGGGACAAATTACACAAGCCTTACAAAGCCTCTACCACTTCCTTGACATGTTTAACATTGTTCGAATTTGATAGGAGGGATTTATGTCACCTCCTCCTCATCTTAATTCTCATAGTGGATAGAATCATCCAATTTAGCATCAAGACATGAAGGTTTATCTTCATTATCTTAGAAATATCCTCCAAGGCTTTGTGCATATGCTCATGCCACACATTGAAGATGTGGAATTTATCTAAGTAGCAATATAGAAATCCTTAGCCTAACCTTCTACCCCTTCAATATCATTGTATAGAAGGTAGATACAAGTAACATTTGATAGCATGGAGGCACAACTTAGGGATTTCAAGTTGAATGTAAAAAAATTATTCTTCCCAACAAATGCTAGATGTCTAGGAGCAGTTTAATGATTTCTTCCATTATCTACCTAGTCTAGAATATAATTACCTTTTCTTTTGATATGTTTGAAGGAGATAGATTTAAACAAGTATTCACCAAGTTTCTAGCTTCCAATATATAATAGTTTCCAATAACCACAAGCTTCATCTATGCTTTTTCATATGATCAATGTTGATCTTGGAATCTCCTTCCACACTAAGGGATATCTTGTTTAGTTTCCAAGTCATCTTGAGGCCCTGGATATCATGGCCCTAGAATCTACGATATTATTGTTCTTGACACCAAAATCATAAGCTTTAAGATAGGTAGAGGTTTTCCCTTATCATCTCTTAATAAACATACTCCTCCTACTTCACTAGGATTACCCTTGGCTACCCATCAAAATTTCAAGCTTAATCCATCCCAATGTAGGTGTGGACCAAAGGGTGTGAATATCAACATGGGTATCTCCTTGTTTTAACCTTATTCAAAGCAACCTTGGCCAATTATGAGCCTAATTAGTGCCTCTTCTAGCATGATCATATATTCCTCTTTACCCCAACAATCACCAAGTTCCTAAATGCACCATATTTCTTTGAAATAGTCCAAAATTTGGGATGCATATTCACATTTAAGAAATACATGATGATTGTCCAGAGAAGTTTCCTTACTTAAATGCACATTGAAATTTTGAAATATATATTGTCCATTGTATCAATCATTATGGTAGTCCTAATAGCTCTCTTACATTTTGAAATTTGTACATGCATGTATACATTATTTGTATGTTTTTAATTTAAATTTATTTCAAGTGTAATTTCTTGAAACATATATATATATTCTTGATTTAATTTTAAATTTGTACTGAAGTTTGTATGTTTATATGTATATATATGCAGGTTCATATCTAGTTTTTTATATATACATCATGAATCTAGATGATATTCACTTTGATGTTGAGGACTTCCTTAATGCACAAGATGATTCGGCCGCACCCCCACCCCCACCCCCACCCCCAGTGCCAAATGCCTCACCTCTAGATGCCCCACCTACAGATGACCTGCCTCCACCTCCACCTCCACCCCCACCTGGAACTAACCAGGCTCACTTGCGAGCCATAATAAATGAAAATGTGGATTCAATACAAGAAAAATTGAATTCCATTCGCAGTGAACAATTCATGCCACCTCACATAGTACGTTTTGCATCTTTGATGCAAAACATTGTAGATTCTGTGAGGTCTATTGACTCAGATTTTGATGGATTTCGGAAATGGAGAGAGGAGAGGTGCCAATTTTATACTGATGGCCTCTCCTATAAGACTATTTTGGATCTTAAAATCACAAAAGCTCATTTAGCACAATATTTTAGACATCCCATTACAAATGAACCTATTCCTGCAAATAAGAAAAGAATATCAATCAGGTGGTGTAGGCATGAAGGAATGTCTGCCAATTTTTGGGATAGATGGTGGATGGTTTTTGATTATCCACCTCATGCTAATTGTGAGGTTCCTTTATATTTTTTGAGAAAATTATATGTAGAGTTTGTTATGAATAAAAAACCTAACTACTTTGATTTTAGATCATTCCAGGGTGTTGGTGGTGGCATGCCACAACAGAGGTTAGGGGCACGAGGGGCACGGGTTGATCCCCAACGACCAGTGCCTGTTCAACCTCTTATTGACCCTCCTGTTGCTGCCATTCCTTCGCTCTTCAAGCATCGTGCAGTGGTATCCACACTAGGCACATTGAGTGCACTCTCAGGTAGCCTACATGAGCAGACTTCTATGATGGTAGCTCGAGTTAGAGAGCATGGAGGAGTTGATGATGGAAGTGGTCCTAGTGCCACTCCACATGTGTCGATGCCTCATACATGTACGAGTTGCAATCAGTTGTGTTATGGACCTGATCAGGTAGTTGCACCCACTTCAGCTACACATGCATCATCTGATAATGTGGGCACTGAATCATTTGTTGATTATCTATTTGCTGAGGATCATCCCACTGATCATTCGACACAGGTATATATAGGTTATGTACACATGTTGAATTTAAAACAATTTTTTAACCACGTGTTTTTAATCAACATATAGATGATCAATTAAATTGTAATATTTTAACAATCGAATTGTTTGGTTTGTTTGGTGTAGATGATGGCAATAGGGGTCACAATTGATCAAATTAATTTTTCATCGACACCTATTCATCTCGGGCACCCATTTGGGGTACATTTTCAATGATTTGTAATTTTGTAAAATTCAGTCTTGAATGTGTGTACAATTAAATATTTATGAACTTATTTATGAACTGGTTC
The DNA here is from genome assembly GCA_027924645.1 of Cunninghamia lanceolata. Classification (NCBI taxonomy): domain Eukaryota; kingdom Viridiplantae; phylum Streptophyta; class Pinopsida; order Cupressales; family Cupressaceae; genus Cunninghamia; species Cunninghamia lanceolata. Next base: position 13,109,811 of record BSBN01000169.1, on the reverse strand, counting down.
AGGGTTCTTCCACATTGAATCCTCCATCTCAGGGTGTCTCGAGTGCTCCTCCATCATTGGGCATCTCACATGACACTGTTACAGTATGTATATTGTTTTAAAAAACTGTATATATACTTAAATTTTTCTATTTTGATATCAGTGTATCTAAAAACGTGCACATGTACTACTTAATATTTTATAAATATGTCTATGCAGGTTGACACAACTATGAGGATGGGCATTGTAGCACACTTGGATAATCCAAGTTTATATCAGGAATTGACTGCATTTCAGGCTGTTGAAAAACTTTTTTAATAACATGTACACTGTAAGTCAATTATATATATGTTTTAAAACCTAATTTGTACACACATGTGCTAACTTAAATATAAATGACATTGTAGGAGCTTGTTAGTGACACGTTTCATGATCAACACACAACACATGCAGAGCAGGAGGACAGAGGAGATGGGCAACCTGATACGGTATAATTTAAAATTTAGATTATATTTAAATTGAACAATTAAAATATACGTTGTGAACTTAAAGTAAATTTCTTGATAGATATATATATATATATATATATATATATATATATATATATATATATATATATATATATATATATATATATATATATATATATATATATATATATATATATATATATATATATATATATATATATATATATATATATATATATATATATATGTTGACATGTACATTCTAAATTCTTTTTTCTTAAATTATAGCTCGATACATGTCATGGAACTAAGCCTATAGAGACAGGTCCTGGAATAGAGGATTCACAACAAGTTCCTCTTACAATATAATAATTTTTAAATATGATAGTTCTTATAAATTAAATTGAATTAAATCATTTTTAAAATCGTCAAGTATATCTAATTTCAACTTGAAATTTCTCTTGTATTAAATAGATTGATTCAGAGCATGGAGACACAGGTCCAGGTACACCAAAGCATGCCTCTTAGCCTCACACGGTAATTTAATTTTATGATATAAATTATAATTATAAAAATTGTCATTAAATTAGATTTCCTTATCATCTTACATCTAATTTCATATAAATCTTTCTCTTTTGCAGAGTGATTCAGGTCATCTGAGTAGTTCGCATGGTGTGAAGAGGACTCTTGATGATAGAGATAGTATGTGATAGGCTATTTCAAACATGGGCTATGTATAATTTGACTATTTCATGGACTATTTGTTATATACTATTTGTCATGGACTTTATATATATATATATATATTGTTGAACCTGGACTTTATATATTTGACTATTTCATGGACTATTTGTTATATACTGTTTGTCATGGACTTTATATATATATATATATATATATATATATTGTTGAACATGGACTTTATATATTTTTTTGAACATGGACCTAGACTTTATATATTTGACTATTTCATGGACTATTTGTTATATACTGTTTGTCATGGACTTTATATATATATTGTTGAACATGTGGACTTTATATATTTTTTAAACATGGACCTGGACTTTATATATATATTGTTGAACCTAGACTATATATTTTTACATGTCACACAATAAATGTAATCTTGTCGTAGTTCAAAATCATACACATGTCAAAGTAATAATCATGTAAAACCATCATGTTAGTTTAGGTGCATCCATATTTATATATATGTTATCCATGCATACATACATTGCATATACATCATAAACTATAAAAGCATAACATCACATACATATGTATATACAAGCATCCCTAAATTTAATCATAAATCAAACTCTAATCTAACCATGTGCATGAAGGAAAAGAAATGTAAACATTTGAGATCAACCATAATAAGATATATAGATTGACATCAATAGAAATAATCAATTGTCATATATAAATCTACAAGTGTCAGAGTGTTGATCTAGATTTGCGCTTAATGAAGAAATTGCATTGAAAGAATTTATGTAGTGATGAGGTCCTAATAAAGTTCCTCCATTCATTCACGGTATGCATATTTAGGTCCTGGTCAAATTTTAAGCAATAAAATGGTAAGCAAATCAAAACAAAGCATTAAAAAGTGAGATAAGTTCATGAGGATCTCTTGCCTACTAGGAGGGATCAATCTCTCACATCTTCTCATCTAGAGATCAACTAAGTTATATTAAATGATCCTAGCATGGTTATAGTTATATTTATCCAAGTGCCTTGGTGCTTGAACATCTTGTGTTGATCATGTAATTTAAGATGTCTTAAGGGGTCCTAATTTACGATGTCTTAAGTGGACACAACTTCTTCACCAAATGGGTGGAGGAGTGCCTACAAGGATAATTGTTGATAAAAAAACATGTGAATTATAACTTTGGAACTAGGCCTACAATTTATTAGTGGAGGTGGGAATTTCATTGTAGCATAAATGACACAAATTAGGAATGAAGTTAGTAGAAATCTTCCCCTTTGGTAGCCTACAAAAATTACCTATTTAGAGATCTACAATGATCTCAACTCCCCATAGTTATGAATCATTAGCCTTTCCAAAATCACATGTGTTATAATGACACCCATCTAGCATTTAAATGTATTGAGTCTTTGTTCCCAAATAGTTTGCACATCATAATCATGGCCTCTTTCATTTCACTAGGAAAACTTACAATTGTGTAATCCTCCACATTCCTTAACTTTTTAAATCCACATTAGGACTAGCCCAATCTTTTAACACTTCAATTACATTATACTCTTGAGACCATTACCTTGCAACTATAACATTGTACCTCAAAGTGGGTTCAAGTGAATTCAACATTTATTTGAAAACTACTTCTCTCACCATTATTATAGTCTAATTTTCTACATTATTGATATAGTCTACATTTATGGTACAATGCCTAAAAGTATCTAGCAAGATATCTAAAAAGTTAAACACATCAAAATTTCTATCCAGCCTATGTAAGTAGGATGCTCTAACCTACCAACATTTGTGACTACATCTCCTTTGTCCTCTAGCTAATCTATGAAGAAATATTATATTAAATTAAATCCCAAGGCCTTATGTGGGTATCATAGAGTGTCCTTGCAATCTAGTAACTTAGATTCCATTTATGCTTCTACACAAACTATTTATAGTTGAATAAACTCTCATCACTTTGGTTCTAGTTGACTTCTTATTTTGTTTCACAGTCTTCTCCACAATAAGATTCATATACATGTATTTGAGAAATAATCATGAGAAATCACTTGATTTGATAAGTTGATTAATAAACAACTTAATTTACAAGACAAAAGATTTTATCATAGATTTACTTCATTAATGCAAAGAAAATTGATGGGATATTCCAATATTTTACAAAATGAAACCATTTATTACCTTAATTATCCTATCAAATCATTGAAATATACTTACTATATCATACTCAAGGTGTCATTCTCTAATTGGACTAAGCTAAAGTGTTCTTACTATATCATACTCTAGGTGTCATTATCTAATTGGACTAAGCTTAACTTGTCAAAATAAAAAATAATAATAATATAAATCTATACCTTCCCCTAAGCTTGCCCAAGCTCATTAGGATTTGTCAACTTTAATTTCAAATCTTAGTGTAACTACTAAAATGAGAACTTCCCTTAGTCCTTTTAATACGATCTTTAGTGTCCATTAGGACTCAAGGAAATCTTGTGCTTGACATGTTTCATCCTATGAACACAAACCTTGGATGTGAATCAAATTTTAAAATAAGTTTAGGTCTACAGGAACTTATAAGATCTTCATACTTTACATTTTTAGACAAAAGGCCCTGGATCTCATCTATTTCTCCCCTCCACTTCCTAGCTATGGTCCCATATGGTTCTCCCACAATTTATATTCCTTTATATCTTCCCTTCCCTCCACTTTGTGAAAGCTAGATTAACTTTAGGATATGATTTATCCCATCCCACTTCCTATCCTATTGTCTAGTTTTACATCATTTCTTCCTAATTGTAGAAGCCTAACTGCCTTGAAGAAATCATTCCTTTCTTCAATTCATTTCATCCAATTCCCACTTGAAGTTTTGTAACATTTTTTGCAAAAGTTTGCCAAGTTCATATACCCTGTCCCAAGTCAAATTTCTACAACTTCTTCAAAAGATTCCACCCACCCCAAGTACTCCCCTGCATGACTTAGGACCACCATTAATGACTTTCAATGGACATGATATGATGTAATATTTCCTCCAAATTCCTCTTAACATCGGTGGACCCCTCAAAAAAATGATTTGGGCATAAAGGTATGGGATAATGGTATAATTCAGCATGATAATCAAGTGTGTGCCATGTGAAAGTGACACGAGAAAATATGGGTGGACATTTAACTCTCAAGTGACCAAGGTCCTTGTCCAACGTTGCTTGTTGACATTGAACGATATATATATTATAGTATCTCATTAAACTGAGAGATGGAAAACTAGTTGCAAAGGAGAGACTAAGAAAAACAAAGAAAAACATGCATAAACCTCTAGGGTTTTGATCTAGTGATAGATTTTAGAGCATTTTCATTGTAATTTTCATGGGTTTTCTTTCAAGGGATATGATAGGGCATTGTAATCTAAAAAGATGATATTAATAGTGAAGATTTGGAATTTTATTAAGTGTCTTCATGAGCATTACATGAATTTTGAGACATAAGGGAATGAAAAGTGGATTAGAAGGAATAACAAATTTGAAAGAATTGGTTTTGGGTGTGGCTAATTGGGATGACACCTTGAATTCTATGAGAAAGGATTGGGATTCCCTGCTCTCTAGTTGCAGGAAGTAATTTCTCTATGTTATGTGGAATAAGGTCACCCATATGAGTTATTTCTCTTAAAAATCAAGAAGAAAAGATAAAAATATGAGTTATTTCATGCATTAAAAACCACAAGGTCACCCATTTTAGGAATAAGGTCACCACTTTTATGAATTAAGGTCACTCAAGTAACCTAGAGACACTAGGGGCAACCCTAAGACACAAAGAGGTGACCCTAAGTAGGAAAAATGAAGGGGGCACTAGGTAAAAATGTGAGGTAGGGAAGGTCAATTTGGGGGTTGAAAAAGATGGTCAAGAGGGGGAAGAACACACAGGACATGCCACCAAGAGTGAAACTACTGGTAGGAGTGTAATTCACACCTACATGACTATGATTAGGACTTATTTATCATCATCAAATTGTCATGTAGGCTTGATGTGATTTTAGTACTTATAGATACCAAATGTTAGGAGTTTCAAGCCACAAATGCTAATTCCACATAACCTTAATGAGAGAAACTATGCTAAATAGTATGCAGAATCTATAATACAAAAGAAGAATAAAGCATAATTACAAGATAACACAAGATGCACCTTGCGAAAACCCTTTTAGAAAAAACCTGGCCTCCAAAGCACCACAAACCCAATGTATTATCTCAAGAATGGGATTACAGAGATAATACATTTGTAGAGTTCTCCATGTAGAACTTCAACAAAATTAAACAACTTCTTGCATTTGTAGTGTCCACTTAAGGTGGAAGTTGTATGCTAACTTTTTGAATGTCTTAAGGGGTCCTAATTTACGATGTCTTAAGGGGACGTCTAAAGTTCTCAAAATTTGGTGAAGTTGCCCAAGGCAACCAAATTGAATAATATAATAAATCAAATTTAAAGTAAATTCTAAGTAGAAAAACATGGACATTTAGCAAATAAAATACATAAAATAATAATTTTGATAAATTTAATACTGTAGAGTATAAAATTGTGTACATACACATGTATACAAATTTCTGTACAAAATGTGTAATAATGTAATTGTGTATGTACATATATGCCAACTCAAAATAATGTAAATACAAAATGTCGTTATATGCCATCTCAAGAAAATCCAAAACTTGAGGAGAATGTAGCAGGTCTTCATGCCACCTGATATAAAAATAATACAAGCAATTTATCAATATATCTGAATCAAAACATGTATTTTAATTTATATAAAACTATCTAGATATACACAATTTGTACCTATATTTACAAGTGCCTCTCAAGTTTTTGTTTCAAAGTATTTGATGAATTTGTGATGATGGCCTGAGGATATAAAAGGATAAATTAAATCAATTTCAACTAATAACGCACAAGAAATATCAAAACATGTATTTAATACATATTTAAAACAACAATATAAATCTATTTAACTATATTTACCTGTATTTACTTATTCCATTGTACCATCTCCATCCTCTCTTTTTTCCAACGCATCGATAATTGTCTCATGATCTTCCATAGAAATGTTCCATAGCTCTTTATTTGTAGGTTTTCCGCGATACCTCTCTAGTTTTATATTTGTTGCCAACACCAAATGTGAGTAGTGTATAATCTTCTTATGTGTTTCATAATCTTCGAATGCAGGCAAACCATTCTTCCTTATTAGGTATTTCCGTAGCCAAGTGCCAACAACCACCACCGAACCTATTGGATAATGATAGGCATCATCAAAAAAATACTTAAAATTTGCTTAAGGGGATCAAAGAAGTTTTTAAAATATGCTTAAGGGGATCAAAGACTTGTTATCAAAATTTGCTTAAGGGAATGTCTTAAGGGGATCACCAAACCTGTTGGATAAGGAAAGCCATCATCATCTTCTCGAGGTGCTGTTAACTTATGTTTAGTCTCCACACAACAAGCCAACCAATATTTAGTTTCCTCTTCATTATTCTTTGGTGCAACAACAGCATACACATATCCTGCAAAACAAATTTTGATTCAATAAAATTTGACCAATCAACATACATGCATTCATATGTACACATAAATAAATAAAAGCACTACAAATTAGTAATCAAAGTGAAATAAAATGAAATGATTTGAATTAAATTACCTTCTTGTACAAGGTCTGAAACACGGTCATAATCGTCTGATACAAATAGTTGATCATTGTCTTCAATTGTTGTTTCACTTTGATTGTGTGCTTGTGCAAGTGTCAATGGTCTTTGTTTCCACTCTTCAACCCATTCTATATTCTCACATGCTTCCCAATCTCCTGAAATACAAAACTGACAAAAACATGCAAGCTCCCTTGTCCAGATAGTCCATGTACTTGCATTCAAACTCCTAAATGAATGCCATTTAGTAGATCCACTGATTGTCTGGCAATCAAGTCTAGGTAGAATATTTTCTTCTTCAACCAACCAAAAGAATTGACAAACTATAGAGTACTCGCTTGATCCAGGTGTACATAATCTTGTATTGCACCAATCTACAATCCCACGTGCATCTTTAAATTTTACTGCATCCTCAAATTTTAATTATTGTCTAGCACGAATTCTTTTAACACATGCACCAGCTCCATCATGTTCTCCTTTACCATGTCCAGCTTCAAAAAAATTCCACATATGTTGGACATTATTCTCCTTGTGAACCCTACATAACCAATAGAACATTCGAGCATTCTTCAACTGCCCCGTATAATTATCTAACCATATAAGATGTTCAGTCATCTGGATTCCTCTTTCTCTTAAATTTGTATAAAATATATTGAAACAATATTGAACAAAATCTGACAAGTGTAACCGGTTGTCACTCAAATAGAAATGATACTCCCTCAAAACTTTTCTATCATTCTCTGTGCTATCATCTGCATGTCTATAAACAATATGAACAAACATAGCAACCTACACTGAATTGTAATATTGTGATTGAATTTCCTCTTGCGGAGGTAAAGTATAATTTTCCACAAAATCAACCACTGATAGTATAGTACCAACTGGAAATGTGTTTCTACATTCACAAAATTGTCCATCAAGCCATCGAGCTTGTTGAGAGTGCTTGACATATTTTGGTACAATTTTACTTTTAAATTCTGATATGAATGCATGCACACTAACCTTTTCTGTAATTAAATCACAACGCTTTCCAAATTTTCCATCTTTTAAAGAATATTCAACATTCTTAAATCTTTTAACATCCACTAATTGTTGTCCAAAATCATTTTCAACACTTTCATGCATACAAACTCTTAACAAAGAAAGATTGCCACAACTAGTGCATTGTCCAGAAATACATGAACTTAAATAAAAACCTTTTTCATTAGATCTTTCACAGAACAAACTTGATATAAACTCTTTTATTGCTTCAATTGGCATATTACTATCACATTCCTGTATAATCATGTTACGATGTAAAGTACAACGTATATATTGAAACACATCATAATAATAACAAAATTGAACATGCGTTTTACAACAACAAGATATTCGTTCCTTATTAATCTTTACATACCATGGTTTACATTTTTCAAAAGATCTTTGACTTATTTTAATATTACCAGGTAACACTAATTCATCACAAAATTTTATATAAAATTCAGTTTGCGTTGTATCTAATCTAGGTGTTTTGGATGAGGATCGCAAACTTTGGACCCCACTCTTAATTTTAAAACATCTCTAGCATTAGACGATACCCTAGTATTATCATGCCAATATTTTTCGATCAAAGATCTGATTTCAACATTTAGTTTCATGTCAGATCTCAGGAGTCGACCACTAAAACTCCAACATTGGTTAATTGGATCATTTTCTATACTTTCTCTTCTTTTTGCCGCTCTTACCAATGTTTTAGGATGTATTTTTAGAATTCCACTAATATTGCTTACCATTCTTCTATTCAAAGTTGTTTTATTCACTATAGCAATTGTTATAGCTCGTCTTGCTGCATTTTTATCTTTGGATCAACTATTACTTCCAATAGACTCAATGGCACTAGCAACAGTAGACATAGCATGTTTTAGTGATTGATCTTTTCTTCTTGGTTTAACAAAAATGCCTAACATTTTCATTACTTTTCTCATTTTCCACATTCTCATTAATTGCATCATTAGTTGACATTGAAATGATAATTTTTTACGATAAAAAAATTCCTTGTAAAATCTATTGGCATGTGTTCTTATTTGTCTCCAAGAAATTTTACCAGGAAGATTATCCAAAACATCTCTTTCAATTTTAAAAAAATATTTCTCATTTTCAACATCACTTCCTAGATTTTCATTTTCATTTTCAACTTCAAAACGATTTTCATTTTCAACAACAAAACGGTTTTCATTTTCATTTTCAACAAAAGGATTTTCGTTTTCATTTTGAACAACAAAACGGTTTTCATTTTCATTTTCAACAAAAGGATTTTCATTTTCATTTTCAACAACAAAACGATTTTCATTTTCATTTTCAACAAAAGGATTTTCGTTTTCATTTTCAACAACAAAACGGTTTTCATTTTCATTTTCAACAACAAAACGGTTTTCATTTTCATTTTCAACAACAAAAGGATTTTCATTTTCATTTTCATTTTCATTTTCAACTACAATTTGTTTCAAATTTTGATCTCTACGAATATTATCAATCTCAACATTGTTATATCCAGCTTGTTTTAAATCTCCTATCAACACTATTTCCATTTCATTCAAAAGTGGATTTGAAGAAGTACCTGGATTTGTACCCATTGAAACATTCTCCATAGCATTAATAAAGGGATTTGAAGACATACCAGGAGTAGTTTGCATAATCATATTAGTTTCCACATTCACCTCTTTCAAACTTGCATCATCTATATCCATGGTCTCCTCAATGTTTTTATCTTCAATAGTTGTGGAATTGGATGCTTCAGCATTGTTCATTGATTGAATCTTTACTCTTCTATCTCTTTGTCTTTTTACCTCCTTCACTCTCTTTGCTTCAATTTATTCAGGGGTTAATAGCTTCCTATCTTTCCTCTTATTACGACTTTGTGATCCCATGATTAAAAAATTTATGAAGCATGTACAAATGAATGTCAAAAGCTTGAATGTGTTTCAAGTCCTTCAAACAAGTACCAATTCAACAAAATTCCACTCAAATAACGTCTCCATGATGGCTTTTATCAAAATACCAACAATACTTCAAGTTGATAGACCTGCAAAAGAAAGAAATATGCCAAAGAATGCTGCAAGAGTCGCTGTCGGCCGTACTGTAGGGCAAGTTGCAGAAATGACAGTCATAGTACAGTCTTATTAAAAAAAAGGGCAAATAAGAAATGGGATCCCGTTTATAAAATGGGATCCTGTTTACTACGCGATCCCATTTATTAAACGGGATCCCGTTTTATTTACGACCGATGAAGAAATAAACGGGATCCCATTTTATAAACGGGATCGCGTTTCATAAACGGGATCCTGTTATTCAAAATTTGAATTTTAGGCTCGGGTTTTGCTTTGTAACCCGCTTCAGAAAATGCTTTGGGGACCCGACCCTGACCTCTGGACCTAGTTTGACCTGCAACTTGAAGGCCCTGTCAATGTCACAACAAAATAGTGACTTTGGGCATATATTTATAGGTCTATTTTGCAGAATATTTTGACGAAATTAAAACCCATTATAGAGGAGACAATGTAGATTCTAAATATGTAATTTTTTTTACAATTAAATTAATTTTTCTATTTTTTAATCAATTTCTAATGAAATAGGTTCATAACCTTGAATTATCAAGGTTTTTTAATATTTTAATAACTTTTTATTAAAATATTTTTTTGTAAAAAAAATTGTATGAAAACGTACTTTAGACAATTCTTTTCAATTTAAAATAAAAAATTTCAAAAAATGTTAAGTTTAGGTCATCTTATGCGTGACGTACACGATGATTTTTTAAAAGACAAAAAATGACCCATAAAAAATTAATAAAAAAAATTATTCAATAAAAAATTACAAATAAATATGGAAAACGTGCTTCAGTGAGTTACAAATTTTTTCCCAAAAGAATTTTGAAAAATATGATTATTTAGGTCAAAATATGGATGACGTACACGTACATGGTATAGTAAAAAAAAAGTGACTTTTAAACAGTGGTTTTTAGAAATGCCTATTCAAAATCAATTTCTATCATCTGGGTATTGAAAAAAATTACATATTTGAAAACTAGACTCCGAGTACTACATTTCATATTTAGTGACTTTTTCTAAGATTCCACCTTTAAGTGCTTCAAATTTTTAGGTCAAATGTGACAAATTCTAAAAATTAGGAAAAACACTTCCACTTTTTGGCCAAAAAGTGGACAACTTCTTGCACACACCCATTATTTAATAAATAATATTATTTATTTAAAATACATTATTAAATATAAAATGTAAATATAATTATTAATATAAATATAAATATTAAATTAGATATATATATTTTTTTTGATAGATAAGTGCTACCATAGGGGGTAGCTCCCTTTCAACAGAAATACAAAAACCTACTTTCTAAAGTAGTATGATAGTGCCATATTAGCTATTACATTCAGATTAGGAGTGCCAAAGCACCCTTAGACCTTCAGCTACTTCCCCAGCACTTTCCACCTAGTCTGGGGACAAAAGGTAACTGTATTGGCCTATGAAGTAGGCAAAAGTCTCCATGTTGTCCCTCATGATGCCTTCCCAAAAAAGAACCAGGGCCTGGGTAGAGATGATTAGGGGTTCTTGTTTCTTGTTGACAGCAGCAACATGGAATATTCCACCTATTGAGCCCCTGGTAGGCCTCTTATTCAAGGCTGAGGAGGCAGTATATGCAGCCTCTCTCATATCCTCCTTGACCAGAGAGTTGACCAGGATTTTCCCCCGAGCCTTCCTTTTGAGGATGAGCACGCTAGTGGATAGAAACTCCCCATAGATAGTCCCGTCATGTACATGGCCTTTCAGGAGATTGGCTACCCCGATGACTTTCAAGATTGCTTCCGCTGTGGCATTATCCTCTGCATAAAAGAGCTATTTGATTTGCTCGATTTTAGTTTCCTTTGGCTAACCAGCATTGTTCCCACCGTGGTCGTCACCTCCCAACTCCGCCAATTCATCTTCATCTTCCTCGAAGCTCTCAGAACTTTCTTCTGCTCTCCTCTAGAAAATACACTCACACTCGACTCCCATCGTAGATGTGAGCTTAGGCTAAGGAGACACTTCTTTAAGTAAGCTTAAGGATGATCATCCTAGGACACCATCAAAACTAGAAAGATGCAGAGATTCCCTGTTTGACTACCCAAAGCTATTGATTTTGCCTTATTTTCGTCCATCAAAAGGTAGTCCGAACCAAGGCTCACTAGATTCTGCGATGACTTCATCCTCCGTCTGCACACAAGCCCAGTTTACTAAGAAATCTGTAGATTTATTTCCTTCTTGGAGTGTGTGGGAAATGATTGTACTTCCCCAAAATCTTAGGCAATCCCAAATCTCTTCGGATATGTACTTTAGTCTCTAGTTAGTAATATTCTTTGTTATTATAGCTCATATGCAAACAAGCGAGTCCCCTTCTATGTCAAGTTTGCTAGACGCTTTTCTCTACAGAGCCACAGTCCTCGAAGAAGTGCGGAGAATTCTGCATCATTGTTCGTTCCTATGGGCAGTTTCTTGGAAAGGGCCCATACAATCCTACCCTAAGAGTCATGGATGATAACACCAACTTCGGAGGCACCCAGGTTACCTTTTTCCGCACCATCAAAATTCAGTTTCAGTCTTCCCATCACTGGGGCAACCCAAATGGTGTTTGCTCTCCCTTTTTTTTTTCCTCTACCTTTATTATGCAATGGCTCTGATTTGGAATTTTCAAGTCTGCCCACCTTGCTTTGAATTCCCCATCCCATACGGCAAATGGTGTCGGGGAATATTAAATTAGATATTATTATAATAACAATATATGATTATAAATTAAATATTATAAATTAATTTTTATAAATTAGTTATTATAAATATTAATATTGTAGATTAAATATTATAAGTTAAAAAGATTATAAATTAAATTTTATAAACTAAATACTATCAAATAGTATAAGGGGCCTTCTTCCCTTAAGGCAGCAATTTATATAAAGACAAGAGTATCCACAAATATCCTATAGATAATTTGTCTCATATGATTATGTGGAGTAATCAATACAATTACCTTATGGCTAAAGCCAATGATTAATAAATCTTAGGCAGCTGTGACCATTATAAGGTAGCAATGATTCTTAAAAGGAAACATAAAAGCAGCAATTATAATACAACAAGAAGAAGCGATTTCACTAAGAGACAAATTTGTTAAGGGTGATGATTTCTATATAAAGGGATGCGTTGTTTGAAGAGATAACATGTATAGGAAAGACATAACCTTTGGCCAAAATCATATCTTTTGAGAAGTATAAGAAGGAAGAGTTGAAAGCAATTAAAGGCATCAATGAATCATCAAACAAGTTTGAGGAATAATCATCAGCAATTGAATTCAGATCTATAGAAGGAAATAAAGGTAATAAAAAGTCTTAAAAGAGAAAATTAGGAATCTTTCTAAAGAAGTCTACAGACCAACAAAAGATAGCAATCAGAAAATAAAGGAGTCCAGTAGGTAAGTATTTTAATATATTTAATTATTAAGATGTAATATATCCATCTATATGTGTGTGTGTGTGTATATTGGTCATAGAATTGATCTGTCATAATTCATTGCAAAAGAATGTATAAATCTGGGTAATAATAGAATCTCTAGACACAAGATATGACAAGAATAATGTATATATATAAGTAGAGATGAATGGGAATAGATATAAATGTAGAAATGAGTTCTTAACTTGGAATATGTATCTTATGAATGAGATCAAATATAAGGCAATGAAATCATTTATATGTCAAGCATGAAAATAAGCATAAAATGAATTAGCAATGAAGCCTAGTATAAGGCTATGAATAAATGATGAAATGAGGCTCCGTGAAGGAACAAGGATAGAGATATAAAGATCTCAAAATGATGAATAATGAATTGTGGCTCACGAAATTGTGATGTAATCAAAGGGATGCTCAAGCCTCATCCTTAATCACTTCTATTAACCTATGTGTATGAGGTTAAGTTAAGGGCAAAACTTGGAGCTAGGTGACCCTCAAGTGGATGAAGAACACCGCATGTTGTGTGAAGTCCCTTGAGCCAAGAAGCGAGGAACACCGTGTGTAGTGTGAAGCTGTTGGGCCTAAGGTAATATGAGCTCATAATTAATGTGCCCTACGGATGGTGACTCTCAAGTAAGTGAGGAATGTCACATGTAGCATGAAGCTTCTTGATCCAAATGGTGAGGAACACTGCATGTAGTGTGAAACCTTTGGGCCTCTGTATGGGATGGACATATCAAGCACCTTATCAAACCATGGTCATACAAGAAATAGGGTTGATTAATGATAGGGCTACTCAAGAACTTCCTTGAGATGAATCATGAGAACGATGATAGAAAGAATATGGATATGAAATGTATGAACTTGATATGAATCATGACTATAATTATAAATATGATATGTATGTGATTATGATTATAAGGTTACAAGTCTTAAGTACAAATGTGAAAAGTATATGGATTTGATTTTTGGTCATTAACCCTAATTATGATATGAAAAGGAGAATTGAATACTAATGTTCTCTTTTGTAAATTGAAATTTTGTGCAAGGTTAAGGAAAACTTTGGCTTACTAGAAGGGGACATTACAAGTGGTATCAGAGCAGTCATTCTGCCATCCTGTGTATACTTTGTGATTCATGTGTATTCAAAGGTTTACCTTGTGGTTTATGTGTATACATGTATTTGTGCGAGTTGTGTATTTAAGTGTATACTTTAAGACTTACATGTATGTTTTGTGGCTTGAGCTACTTGGTTACTTGCTTAAGTTACTTTCTTGACTACTTAAGCTAATTGCTTGACTACTTGAGCTACTTGCTTACTTGCTTGAGTTACTTGCTTGACTACTTGAGCTACTTGCTTGACTACTTGAGATACTTGCCTACTTACTTGAGCTACTTGCCTACTTGCTTGAGCTACTTGCATGTCTTCTTGAGCTACTTGCCTACTTGCTTTAGCTACTTGCTTGTCTACTTGAGCTACTTGCCTACTTGCTTGTCTACTTGAGCTACTTGCCTACTTTCTTGTCTACTTGAGCTACTTGCCTACTTGCTTGAGCTAGTTGCTTGCGTGATTGAGCATGATAGGTAGGAAGAATGCCCTCCATCACATTCTTGAACCTTGTAGGTAGTCATAAGAGGTGATAGGTAGGAAGTGTGCCCTCCATCACACTCTAACTTGCAAGTATTTCTATGGAATCTATCAAAGGATCAACTTGAGGTATGGCTAACTATATGCTGAAATTAAATGTTATTTATGTTATAACGTACTGATTTCATTGCTAATTTATTGATCTTTAATATTACTAATGTCCCTTTCAAGAGTTATTTTTCATGTGCAGGTGAAGAAATCAGTATATCCTACAAGGGGACATTAGGGAAATATAGAAAATAAAAAGTAATTTCATTAATCACAAGACCCATGAACCCAATTCATTTCTTCCAAGAATCTCTTTTGAATTCTTCTCTTGATATAAGTAACATAAAACTGATACTAAGTTATATTATGGGCCCATAACCCACAAATTCCCAGGATCATTCTTCATCTATAACACTTATATTTCATCAAGCGCATTGCTATTCAAATAAAAGATTTTTTTTTTTTAGTGCCTGGTAAACTTTTTTTCATGTGACCGATGACGCTGGCATGACACGCCCTCTTGTACCACAGGGATGGGGAAGACTGGACCTCGTGACCATCTTTACCGCAATGGAATTACTTAGCCAATCGAGCCAAGGCTCCCACCCACTATTTAAATAAAATCTTACCAAAACAACTTTGATCATAAATTTTCTATCCATGACATCATATGATCAATTACTCCCCAAGAACATGACTCTTCTCAATTTTGAGGTCAATAACATATGACAAGTACAAGACCGAATCTCAAGATGCATCTTGGAATCTCAATACTCTCAAATCTTCTTTCTCTATGATACTTGCATCCCTTCGTTATTATTCAAACATCAAACAAAAGCTCTTTTAATCCCAAATTCTCTTTCATGGAATCACAATCAATCTCTCTTCACTCAAGCGTGTTCATTTTAAATCAAAGCCATGATTTCATCGGAAAGTAGATGATTAAAGTACAAAGTGATGAAAGAACTCGTGATTGCTTGAGGACAAGCAATCTTGAGTGGGGAGGGTTGTGATGTCCAGATATTAAGGCATTGTTTAAATTAAATGTTTAAATATCATGATAACGGACGGTGAAGTGTTTTCATGAAATATGGTGTTTAGATAATTGCATATGTATTAATATATGATATTATTAATATATATTATTTAATAAATAATATTAAATAATAATATTTATTTAAAATACATTATTAAATATAAAATATAAATATAATTATTAATATAAATATAACTATTAAATTAGATATTATTATAATAACAATATATGATTATAAACTAAATATTATAAATTAGTTATTATAAATATTAATATTGTAGATTAAATATTATAAGTTAAAAAGATAATAAATTAAATTTTATAAACTAAATACTATCAAATAGTATAAGGGGGCTTTCTTCCCTTAAGGTGGTGAATTTATATAAAGACATGAGTATCCACGAATATCCTATAGATAATTTGTCTCATATGATTATGTGGAGTAATCAATACAATTAGCTTATGACTAAAGCCAACGATTAATAAATCTTAGGCAGTCGTGACCATTATAAGGTAGCAACGATTCTTAAAAGGAAACATAAAAGAAACAATTATAATACAACAAGAAGAAGCGATTTTACTAAGAGACAAATTTGTTAAGGATGATGATTTCTATATAAAGGGATGTGTTGTTTGAAGAGACAGCATATATAGGAAAGACATAACCTTTGGCCAAAATCATATCTTTTGAGAAATATAAGAAGGAAGAGTTGAAAGAAATTAAAGGAATCAATGAATCATCAAACAAGTTTGAGGAATAATCATCAGCAATTGAATTCAGATCTGTAGAAGGAAATAAAGGTAATAAAAAGTCTTAAAAGAGAAAATCAAGAATCTTTCTAAAGAAGTCTGTAGACCAACAAAAGATAGCAGTCAGAAAATAAAGGAGTCCAGCAGGTAAGTATTTTAATATATTTAATTATTAAGATGTAATATATCCATCTATATGTGTGTGAGTGTACATTGGTCATAGAATTGATCTGTCATAATTCATTGCAAAAGAATGTATAAATCTGGGTAATAATAGAATCTCTAAATACAAGATATGACAAGAATAATGTATATATATAAGTAGAGATGAATGGGAATAGATATAAATGTAGAAATGAGTTCTTAACTTGGAATATTTATCTTATGAATGAGATCAAATATAAGGTGATGAAATCATTTATATAGAAAATAAGCATAAAATGAATTAGCAATGAAGCCTAGTATAAGGCTATGAATAAATGATGAAATGAGGTTTCATGAAGGAACAAGGATAGAGATATAAAGATCTCAAAATGATGAATAATGAATTGTGGCTCACGAACTTGTGATGTAATCAAAGGGATGTTCAAGCCTCATCCTTAATCACTTCTATTAACCTATGTGTATGGGGTTAAGTTAAGGGCAAAACTTGGAGCTAGGTGACCCTCAAGTGGATGAAGAACACCGCATGTTGTGTGAATTCCCTTGAGCCAAGAAGCGAGGAACACCATGTGTAGTGTGAAGCTCTTGGGCCTAAGATAATATGAGCTCATAATTAATGTACCCTACGGATGGTGACTCTCAAGTAAGTGAGGAATGCCACGTGTGGCATGAAACTTCTTGAGCCAAATGGTGAGGAACATCGCGTGTAGTGTGAAACCTTTGGGCCTCCGTATGGGATGGATATATCAAATGCCTTAACAAACCATACTCATACGGGAAATAGGGTTGATTAATGATAGGGATACTCAAGAACTTACTTGAGATGAATTGTGAGAACGATGAGAGAAAGAATATGGATATGAAATGTATGAACTTGATATGAATCATGACTATAAGTATAAATATGATATGTATGTAATTATGATTATAAGGTTACAAGTCTTAAACTTGTACAAATGTGAAAAGTATATGGATTTGATTATTGATCATTAACCCTAATTATGATATGAAAAGGAGAATTGAATACTAATGTTCTCTTTTGTAAGTTGAAATTTTGTGCAAGGTTAAGGAAAATTTTGGCTTACTAGAAGGGGACATTACAAATATACGAAGGTAAATCTCTCACATGGTTTTAAAACTTTTTCAGTGGGCCAAGCAATCTCCATCTGTGCTCAAAAATCCAATGTACAACTTCCTTCAAATCTAAGATATGTTCATGCATTCATCCATGTTTCTAAATTGATTTTATAACTGAGGAGATGGTGAATGAATTTGGTTTTCGAACCTCCCCTAGTCTCCATTCAAGTCAGAGAATTTCTCAATATAATGTTGAAAGGTCTATGATAAGGTTCAGATTTTATTGTGTCCCCAAAGGCGTTAAAATCATTATGGGACCCACAAGGTTTTGAGAAAGGTAATAAAATAAAAATTATAAGTTATAAATTACTTGTGAAGTTGTGGATATCATTTTAAATGCCAGGGAGACTCCTATATTCAGATGTCAAGGTGTTTTTTTATTTTTCGATGAGATTGTTTGAAAGGAACCTTGAAAAAATTTAAAATATTGAATTTTTTTTTTCAAAAGTGCTATAACTATTATAAAGAGAGAGTTTGTAAAGAGCCCAAGTACTAGTTATTAACTAGTTATGAACAACCTTTTGAAAGAAGAATAAATAAAATCATATTATTATGGGGTGTTAACTTGATATTTGAAAGTTCCGAAATAGCCGATGAAGTTTCAAAAGCAACTTCCAATGTGGATGAGGCTTTATTGACATCAGAAATTTCTATCAAAAAAGTGGTTTAGAAACTATTATCGACGAAAATAAGGGGTTTTGAACCTAGTCTTCACTATATATATAACTTGGTTTAGGTCTAGGAACCATCAAAATTGGGGTAGACTCCTGTTTCCAATTTGAAGTTTCAAATTGTCAATTGGTTCAGGAGATATCTGGTTGACAAGATATCCTAAACCTGACTAACTACCATAATATCAAATTATGTTTATAAATCTAATTGAGCCAAAGGAAAATTACACAAGCATTGATGCCTCTACAGAAACATAGTTGCATTTTCACATAGCACACTTTTACCCAGTGCTTTATTCTCCTCACCATCATCTTCATCCTCCTCTAAATCACAACATTCTAGAAACAACTGAATCACTTCCTCAAATAGATTGATTTCCAATTTTTTAGCTATAGCTTTTACAACTAGTTGCAAACAAATTTGCCTCCTCTTGATGGCATGAAGATGCTCAGGTAATAGTTGAAGTGGACCTCTACTTGGTGAACAATGTAGTTGATATCATCATGAAGGAGATACAAATTAACTATTGTGGATAGCATGGTTGTGCTAGACAAAGATTGAGCAACATCGGAAGTATTCCAATGCCCTCTTGTATATCCCAGGTCTAGTAATAGTTTTTCCATTGTCGTGCGAATACTCGCCATTGGCAACCTATGCATGTCCTTGGCCAACTCCCAAATATGTATAATCCATTGTTTAAGTGTTGGATCTCTAGTTTCTTGATCCACAAACCTCATGAAGTCTACCACTACTTCATCACTTGATACCTACCTCTTCTTCTGCTTTGGTATTCTCTCCTCTTCCCTTTTCCACATTTGCCATATACCATTCTAACCCCTAAATGGAGAGCACCAATAGATGAAGCCATGACAAATCGCCCCCCACTAAAACTCAATAACATGAAATGGAGAATGATAGATTGTTCCTTCGCGGAAGAACTATATATATAATTTTGAAAATAATTTTGAGAAGCCTGAAGTAAAATTTTCATCAATTTAAGGTGCTTACCTCTGTTGATACATTTAAGGTACCTATCTTAATTTTTATTTTATCAATTTTAATTTATATAATTTTGGGAAAGGTGAAGTTAAGGCTCATCTATAGGTCCTCTTCCTTAAATACATTTAAAATAACTATGATAATTATTATCTTATTTATTTTTTCTTAATTTTTATCTTATCAATTTTAATTTATATAATTTTGGGAAAGGTGAAGTTAAGGATCATCTACAAGTCATCTTCCTTAAATACATTTAAAATAACTATGATAATTATTATCTTATTTATTTTAATTTATTTTTTCTCCACGTCTGCTGCTCTTAATCCAATGCGGAGCTTTTTAAGGCAACTTGATTAAGCAAAGCACTCCATGTCAAACACCTATAAAAGGGAGTGAATGCTAGAGCATGTAGAATGAAATCGAAAAGCATACTCAATCCAAGGTTTTAAGAATACAAGCCATTAGCTGGGAAGCATTCGATCTAAAAGGAATGGAGCCACAATTTATTGGAGCAATTGAAGAAGACGGAGAGCAGCGTGGTATATCTGAGCTGCCCCAGGCTATGAAGGAATTGATATTTGCAAAGCTTTCACTACAATCAATCTCCAGCTATTGCATGGTTTGTAAGGAATGGAATTCTATTTTGTCCTCGCACAGCTTTCTATCTTCATTGCCCACCCAAAATCCATGGCTTCTTATCTGCGGTGATGCCTACTGCTTTTCCAAACCAACATGGTATTGTAAGGCCTACTATTTTTCCACACAAAAATGGAGGACTATCTCTCTCTTTTCTACCAAAGGACCTAGAAGATATTACTTAACAAGCACAGCATAGGGGTTGCTGCTTTTTCGAGAAGCCCCAAAATTTTGTGTTTGCAACCCACTTATGAAAATCTATGCAGAGATAGAAATAGATGTGAAAAAAAAAATTATCCATATTGTACAAGGAGGAAACGGAGAGCCTTATTTGGTAGTATGATCTAACACTGACAAATTATCCTTCCATGTCTACCATTTTTTTCAAGATTTGTGGAGGATTAAGTTTCAGTTTGTGGGAGAAACAGGCTCTAATATATCATTAGGTTATCAAATGGTTGAGTGCAATGGCGTTCTTTTCTAGACGGGAAGGTATCCTATGACTATTGCTGGTTACAATATCCAAGATGGTGTTATTAAGCCTGTTACAATACCTCCATTACCCTGCCAACTTGTTGAAGATCGGAATGTTTTATCTATAGTTGCATATGGGTCGTCGATTCTAGTGGTAGCGATCTTTTATGTGGGTATTCTTATCTGGGAGTTGTTTCAGGATGACGAAGATAAGTTGGTTTGGAAGTGGAAAGAGTTTGCAAGAATGCCTGCTGACTCTCTCCCTCGATATCTTGATAGGGATTGGTGGCATTTGAAGTGCGTTGGTGTGGGTAATTACCTGTGCTTTAGCACTCTATTTGGTTGTGAAGGTGCAAGTGAAGGTGCAAACATGGTTGCATATAATTTAAGGGAAGCCTTTTGGCAACACCTTCCTCTATGTAAAACTCCAAACATTAAGGGGATGATGATGTCATTGGAACCTAACCTCATTCCTTATGAGTTATTAAGAAAATTGAGAGAATGATGGATAATAAGATTATGGTGATAGATGTTATGTTCCCTAATTTTTATTACTTGTTTTTAATATATTTTAATGATTTCTTTGATTTATTAATGCCCAGAGGTAATGGTATGAGCCTGTTAACAAAAACTCTTACCTTTTACCTTAAATTTGATAAATATTTACATGTGAAAATATTAATATTTAATAATAAATCATTCTTCCATAAATGAAAGAAAAGGATGTGTAATTGTTTTGTGTAGTGTTTATTTCTATAAGTATAGTTTAAATTTTGATACACACAAAGTTGAGAGAAGATATATACCTTGAATAATTAAATAATTAACTAAACTAAAAATATGGAAGAACACAAATAAAATAGTTCTAACTTAAAATAAGTAAATAAAAATAGTTTCAATTTGATATCTCTGGTGTATTTAAGATATCTATGCTAGGATATATATTTTTTATATTAAATAAAATATGGTATGGATTTTTAATGGAGTGTAATGGGGTGAGGGTGTTAACAAAAACTTTTAAAGAGTGGGTTATATAAATAATAAAAAGTATAAAATAGATTTAAATAAATGGGAATACCATCTTTAGACAAAACTATTTAAAAGAACCTAGAGATATCATTTTGGAGGAATAAATTAGTGAGTAATATTTTTCAAATAGTTATTTATTTAACTTTTATTAAGAGCTAAAATCTCATTAGTAAAAGATAAATAAATTATAATATTTTATTTGTATTTCATGAGTTGTTTGAATGTCATTTTTAATAGCTATCCTACACAATGTTTACTTCACAAGTTGCATGTAAATTATGGGAGGTCCATATTGGAAGAATAATGTTTACTTTATTTTCATTTACTTAAAAGTTATTTTTAGAATTATTTAATTTTGTTTAATTTATTTTTAGAAAGCCTAATGCAACAATCTACTTAAATATCATCCACTTCAATAGTAAAACAATCAATAACAAATTTAGACCTCATTCACAATAAAAAGTGGTAAATATTTGTCCTATTTTTATTGGCCAAAATTGACCTTTGAATGTTGAAGTGGATGATATTTAAGAATAACCATAATGCAAGTGACATAACTTTGCATAAAATTATACCATTTGTTGATGTCTCAATGTATCAACACTCTCCTCAAGATAGGCACAAAATAAATGGAAAATGACATGGCTATACAAATTTTACCATTATAATATATAAGAAATATATGGTACTTCTAAATAAATATTAAAATGTATCTAAAAGGTCTAGAGAGATATTATGCTCAAAGTGCCTTTATTATATTTTATAGAGGATAGATATGCACCTTGAGACTATCCGTTATTGTTTTCTAGATAGATATATTTTGAGATATCTAACTAGTTTATCTTATTTTTCTTTTGTCTTAATTTTTATCTTTACTTATCCATATTGGTTACTCTTTTTTTATATAATTTAATAGCTGGTATGGGCTAGCACCCTTTGTATTATATCAGAAGTGACAAAAAGTATACATTTTCCAAGTTCAGAAAACCATTAGACAAGCAAAATTACTACTTCCAGCATACCGCCCTATCCCCTAAAACACCTATATATCTATCTACATACATTACTTAGCCACCTAAACACCTAGCTAATCCCATACATAACTAGAGAAAACATAACCACAGGACTTAGCTTGTCATCTTCTTCTTCAATTTGATAGGGTCGCGCACCGCGGTGAAGATGGGGCTCCCGGGATCCATTCCGGGGCACTTTTCTGCCACCGCTTTTTTCATCTGCCTTGCGCACGAGCCTTCACTGGGCAGTCCAGCTTGCACTTCCTATTGGTTACTCGTATTCCCAATTTCCCTTCTATTATTTTCAAGCACCACATCCTCTATGAGCATGGCAATTTCTTCCACAGCTAAATATTCTAAGGATGAAAGTACATGTTTTCTTCCCCATTTAGCATGGAGGGCTCATAAAAATACAATTAAAAATAATTAACAACTATGTGCATCTTTATGAAAGAATGAATATCTAGTTTGAATGTTTTTTCTCCTATGGGCTCAACAATTTTGAAGGGTCCATATCTTAATGGACTAATTTTCTTTACTCTTCCTCATTGCCTTTCCTTTCCCATGTAAAGCCAATATTTTCCCCTACCTTAGGTATGTTTTCCTACCTATGTGAATCATGCCTTTGTTTATACAATTGTTCTATTCTTTATAATTATTCTTTTACCTTGGGTTAGATTTGCATAATCCTCTCAATGAAAATGATGCTTTAGCCACTTCATTAATTTTCCCAATTTATTTATTTTTCTTATCAAAAGATAGATTAAGTAGAGTTGAACGTAAATACCCCAAACATAGTTCAATTGGTAAGTTATTAATAGAAGAATAAAAATAACTATTATTAGAATGTTGAATGTAAGGGATGATTCATCCCATGTCTTGAGAATCCTATTGTTATACTTAGTGATGAGATGTACCATGCTTTTATTGATCATTTGTGTTTTTCCATTAATTTGTGGGTGAAATGTTTTGCTTGTCTTAAATAATGGAATTAGGAAGCCTAAAGTGCACCCATAAATTAGTAAAAAAAAATCTACCTCTTTCCTATGATACTGTTTTCCTATGATACTGTTTTCCAAGCAATTAGTGTACATAATTTACTAAATCATTCCACTACCATAAACGATCATGCCCATGTCTACTCAGGTTTCCTCCTACAAAGTCTCCATAGTATTGTGGGGATAGGTAAAGGATTATGAATTCCCTCATATCTGGATTCACATTGACTAGTACAACGAAGCTTACAAATCTCAACAAATCTTGCTACTTCGTATAATTAGGAAATGTAACAACCCTTTTCTTTTGACCTACGAATATTACTCTTAAAGGAGATGGTTGGTGGATATTGATTGCAAAAATTATCTCTTGGAGGGTAGCGTAGAGAAGGGATAAGAGAGTCAACATTTTGCGAAGGAGAGAAGGGAGTTAATGCTGAAGAAAAATATCTTTTGGGGTGGATGGATGAGGGTGTACGATAAAAAAAAAAGAAAGAAAGAAGACTCTGTTTTGAAAGGAGGACCACGATGGGAGAGAGAACGCCTCATATTTGGGAGGCTCTAAAGAAAAAAAAAATCAGAAGAATATTTGCAGAGGGCACAGTGAAAAATCTCAGGGAACATATCAAATTGCAAGAGCTGAGGTGCGCTGAAGGGGAGTGTGATTTATAATCAGGTATTTACATCAGTTCTTTGTTTCCTAGAACAACATCTAAAATATGTTTGCTACGATTTAATTTACCATAGGAAAATTGAAACCCCTGCCACGCTTAAATGATGCCAAAGTTTATTTCATTGCAAGATATCTACGTTGTCTCTTTCCTTGGATCGTTGTTAACTTGTAGAGCTTTTCCCTTAAATGCTTTGGATAAAAGGTTTCAATCTTGTAGAGAATATATGAGGGCAACCATACTCAAAAACCGAAACCCCATCTCTGTCTTTAACAAAAAAAACTATAATATCTGACAAAAATCTGTTTGCTATTATGCCTTAACGGATATCCATACCCTATTACATTGCTCCCATTTTCGCATGAGCAGTGAGGATGCTGGCTAAGGTTGTGGCATCTAGCTTTATAGTGGCCAGTTGCATTGCTTAAAAGTTTATAAAGCCGTTTCAACAAATCCATTATGTGCTTCACCTAGAATCGTTGCATTCTATAAGACCGCATTCTCTGAGGCGTTCTGTCAATAGTTCCATGCCCGGTCTTTGCTTCCCCATTTTGGCATACAAGTCTACCAGAGCATTTCCAACTAAAATATCTGACAAAAATTTCCCTTTTCATTATAACCTTGAGAGTTAGATCCGCCACAGGTATACTCGAACACGGTTAGTAATCTCTCTCTCTCTCTCTCTGAGTGTCCTGCACCTTATCTATGTCTTTGTCTCTCTGTCTATTAAGTTTGGATCTTGAACCCTCTACAAAATGCCTGTATGAGAATTTGAATATCTGCAAGCTATCTGACAAAATTCCTGAACAAGGGTGTGAATGTTTTAGTGCAAACTGTTTGACAAATGCCCGACTGCAAATGTTTAAGTGCAAATTGTTTGATAAAATGGCCGAGAGAAAATTTGAATGTTTGAGGACAATCTGTTTGACAAAAACACGAGTAAGCACAAATTGCAAGACAAAATGCTTGTGTGAGAATGTGAATGATTGAGTAGAAACTGCTTGACAAAATGTCTGAAGGATATAAATAGGGGATTATGTATGATGATGGCAGTACGCATATGCAAGTTTTGCCAATTGGCAATTTATATAGTCGTAGGATCATGCACCTTCTTGTCAATTTTGAAATTGATGTTGAGTGTTTGACGGGGATATTTCTTTATTAGCAATAATGAATGGTAGAATCAAAGTTTGATTGCTGATCTTGATATTCTAGTACATGGTAGTAGGTCAATTGTTATATGCTAGTCATGGTCATTAAGTGCTAATGACACTAGATATCATTAAATAATTAACACTGGTGATATCACTTGATGTGAAGGCCATGTTATTTTATGTAATTGACTAGGATAAGAATGCTTCCTTATAGTTGAATATTGCATCATAGTTACATGGTGTAGTTATCTTGATGAAGATAGTTCTAAAGATTATGATACAAGTCTTATCGTGCTTACTAACATTACTTAAAGGACAATGGTATATGATATGAATTATTATTTCCCTAAGTTTGAGCTAAGAATAGTGGAGGAGTTTTAAACATCAGTTCTCCCTATTTGGTAACTATATCAAAGAATATTATATGATAAGGTGGACATTCTAGCATGTTGGTACATGTAATTACTAGAAGTATTTATATGTATGTGGTTGGAATTAGGAGGGTATGGTTAATAGTAAGGATAATCTAGTATATACTAAGATATATCCAGAGCCCTTCTTGATATTCTTGTACCCAATCAAGTTGTGTTGGAAAGCAAAACCTCAATTGTGATGACTCCTAGGAGTTGATATGCTTTAATAGATGCCCATTCTCCGTGCGGCTATTTTTCACACTGTCCCTGGTGCAGTACCATGAGTAGTATCTGAGGAGTGGTTAGAGACACCTCAGGTCCAGTGTGCTTGTGAGATTGTTTACCATGTTTGCACTATGCTTTGTGTGTCGTGTCTACTCCGTGACTGATGTGAGTGTTGGCCATTGTACCCTTGCATTGTTACTTCTGTTTGGGCCTTGTGACTATCTCCGAGCATGGTGGGGTGGTCTTGTATGAGTCCACATGGTTGGGAGGCATTACCACCACCATTGGAGACCGGTGAATAGGTTATTGGAGCACCGGATTGGAGATGTTCTCACTCTCTATTACCCTATCTATTGTTGTACCTATTCAGTCATTAAATCATATTCAGGACTATGTTATTGTACTTGTATATCTTACTCATGGCTATGCCATTGCACTGTATATTCTTTTGTGCAATTGTACTCTCTTAAGAGAGAAGATGTAATCATGCAAATTAATGAGAAGAAATGAGATGTTTCCTATTTGGTTTACGGATTCTGGTGTGGGTATTGGATCTACTTGTACTATGATGCTTTTGGATTCCTGTTTATAATCTGGAATGGGTTATAGGAACATTTGGTTTGGTGTTTAAAATGAACGTAGTTGTATTAATGTTTCTCCAGAGAGTGATTTAGTCATCTCCTCTAGGATGTGCATTCGGCCATGCACAGCCTTGAATGTTGTCGATCTATCGAATCAACAACCATATCTGGTTACATAGTTATCTACTTATGTCCAAAAAAAATTATCTTGTCCTCTTTTGGCCCTTACCCTTTAGGGTTCGCGGGGGCAGGATGTTACAGGAAAAGTATCCATGAACCCCTTATCAACTAAATGAGATTAAATATCAAGTGGTGGAGTGTAATGGCATGAGAATGTTAAGAAAAATGTGTTAACAAAAACTAAATTAAAAAGGTGACATAAAAATAGTAATAAAAATAGAACTACATCCAACATATATTTGAAAAAAAAGCTATAAGCTATAAAATAATTGTTAAGGTAATAAAATAGAATAGAATAACTCTTAAGTAAATACAATAAAATGACTATCAAATATAATATATATTATAAAATACGATATAATGCACAATAACATATATAACTAAAAACATAGATTCCATATGTCTTTTGACAATGGCTACGTACCGAAATTCCTAGAGGAAAGATTTTGCATTTCAGGAATTTCACAATAGAGACTATGGAGTTGGGTTTCTGTAAAGAAATGATAGAGCAACATGGATAGGATGGGCAGTGCCAAAGTATAAGCATGAGAGGGTTGAGTGAAGTTGGAAAATCAAGGATTTTATAAGGATAGAACAAAACAAAGATAGTGAAAAAGGGTATCCAACACATGATATATCTTGTGTGAAGGAGAACAACGACATCTAGTAGAAGGAAGTAAACCAGACTTGGACTATAAAGAGTAAAGATGTCACTATAGGAGTGAATGCAATACCTATAAGTTCCAAAACTCCTATTCGTCAATTACATCTCTTTTGAATTGAATAGCATTAATAAAATCAATTCGGTGTCTTGATTAAGCACTCATTCTATATTTATAAAATGGGTAGGGGAATGGCTAGAAAGGGCAAAAATTACCTATGGTACCAAAGGAATTAGGATAGGGAGGTTAAAATCAAATCCATGCCTAGAGGTTTTTTCATGGTAAAATGCCCTTTAGTAGAGAAAAAATAGGAGATAATGGAGAAGGGGCCATACCTAATCGATGGAGTGGGAATCTATATAAATAAATGGGAGTCTAATTTTAACCCTGTAAGTCATGAAATTTTAGTCACCCCAATGTGGATTCAGCTCTATAATATACCAATAGAATATGGGATCTGGGATTCTAAAATAGATAAGAGAAAAACTAGGATCTTTCATAAAAATAGATGATAAAATGATATAAGGAGATTTTGAGATGTATGCAAGAATATGCGTGGCTATTGACCTAAAAAGATACTTCCCACAAGAAATTTAAATTAGAATAGAGGCTAGATTATGGAGGCAACATGTAGAAATAGAAAAAACATGATGAGAAATTATCTTAAGAAATAGAATTTATGACTTCTTATTATTTTGCAATAGGTTTATTTTTGGATGTCGCACACTCCTATACATTTGACATGTTTGCAGGGCATGGCTAAAAAACATATACAAGTATGTAGACAAGGCAATTGAGCTGTAGATCTTTTAGAAACTTGGGATGATCATGATGGGCATGGATGAGAGAGAAGAGACCACTCTTCATCTCTTGAACATTTGATTTCATGGAGTTAAAGGATTAGTCTCAGTTTATGGACTATTTGAGATATGCCTATTGCGATGGACATGGACGCATTAGTGAGTTGAAGGTTTAGAAATTTTATTTGATTGTCAATATTTTCATATTTTTCATCTGATGAGGTTACTTAATTTACATTGTCATTAATTGCTGTTGTCTTTCAATTTTGCAACCATGTGGGTGAAAAATTTTAGACAATTCTGACATGCAAACCAAGATACAAATGCATCCATCAAGTCTTACCACTGCACCCTAAAAAATTGATACTTATGTGATCAATAAAAAAATGCACAAGGCAAATGGACCATTTATATTATATGGGCTTGTGTATAGAATGAAGTTGTTCTATAGGAAAAAGGAAAAGATGCAATATTTTGGCATTCTTACAAATTATAAGGAGCAAAAAATAAAAACTAGTATGGAGAGGGTGAAGGCAATTCCTAATAGTGGTTGAATTGCAAATGTCACTCATCCTCATTGGTATTAGTTGAAAAGTCAAAGTTCCTACAACTAGTACTTGGTTAGGAGATATGGATTACACCTTCATATTTGTGTTTTTCACTAGAGTGTGAAGGGAAACACATGCAAGCATGTCTTTAAGGTTGTAGAGAAAAACTCAAGTTTATATGATGATGTAGGAGTGGTGCCAGGTAAGTGAATTTCCTTTGCAATTATCTAAATTTATGCATGAAAAGAACTTTTATTTAATTCTTTAGCCTAATGCAAATTTCACATATGTTTCAATGCAGATGATGCATGTGTTCCCATTGATACATGGGCATTTCCAAATGACACTTTTGTGTTTGGGGGATGAGGTAAAAAGATTTGATGATGTCATGGGTAAATGCACAAAGTTGAGTCCACTTAAGGTGGAAGTTTCGGCCTTAGAGAAAAACCTGAAATCGAGCTGCACACCAAAATGGGATCCCATTTTTACAAAACAGGATCCCGTTATGGAATGGGATCCCATTATGTAGCGGGGTCCTGAACCTAGCCCCAAGAAACGAGATCCCATTTTACGAAATAGAATCCCATTTCGTAAAATTATTAATTTTTTTAAAAATTGCCTGCATGCTCATTTTCTCCCAACGACAGTGAAAAGTGCAGAATGGGATCCCGAGTACAAACCCACCATTTATAGCCATTAAAAGTCCAAGTGAGTCCAGATTTTTGCCCTTTTTTTTTCTAATTTTCCTTTTAAAGTTTTTTTTCTGTATTTAGACATTTTAGCTGTAAATTACAACTAAAATTTTGAATAGACCATATCATATGAAAGGAGGCATTTTGGACAAACTGTAAATATTTATATAGGAATATGATGATATATATATATTTGGTTTTTATATAATTTACTTATACTAAAGTATGTAATAGTATTTTAAAGGCAACATTGAATACAGGGCTTAAATTTGAGTTGTATAGCTGTATTTATGCATTTTAGCTCTAAAATACAACTAAAAATTTGAAAATATTGTATCATATGAGAGGAGAAATTTTGGAGAAACTATCAAAATTTATATAGAATTATGATGATATATATTTGGTTTTTATATAATTTACATATACTAAAGTATGTCATAGTATTTTAAAGGCACCATTGAATAGATAACTGTCATAAAAAAATTGTTTGACAGTCAAGGTTGATTATCAAATTTAAGCCATGATTGAATAGATAACTGTCATAAAAAATGGCTTGACAATCAACGTTGATTGTCAAATTTAAGGCCTGATCCTACACACACGAAAAAAAACCTAAACTGAATTGGAAAGCTAAAAACAATTACCCTACACAAAAAACAAAACCCTAAACTGAATTGGAAAGCTAAAAACAATTACCCTACACAAAAAACAAAACCCTAAACTGAATTGGAAAGCTAAAAACAATTACCCTACACAAAAAACAAAACCCTAAACTGAATTAGAAAGCTAAAAACAATTACGCTACACAAAAAACAAAACCCTAAACTGAATTGGAAACCTAAAAAAATTACCCTACACAAAAAACAAAACCCTAAAGTCTCAATGGTTCACATTTGATCAATTTGTATGATGTTAGATGGTTGAAGTTTTTACAAACTTGTTTAAAAAGCCAAATATACTAAACTTGGTCAAGTTAAGACAAAATCATTGCATTAGCATGGTAACGTATGGACCTAGGATTAAGGGGATTTAAGAAAATTACTTGACAATCTAAGCATGACATATATCCTCTCAGATCCTCAACACATCCCAAGTGCTCAAGTCTTTATTTATGTACTAAACTAGAGATTTATCAATCCTCTCTACTCTACATGCTTGGTAGTCCACATAGATATTTTATGCATTAATTATCCTCATATAGAGATCAATGCCTTGACTATTTATTTTATATCACTTGACACATTATACAAGTGTTCATAAAAAATTATAGTGGCATTCTTTAGGAAAAATTCCATCATAGATTTACCTCCTTCCTTTCCTATAGATTCCATTTGTTTTTAAAATATCTTCTTAAAGTCATTTACCTTAGTCTAGAATACATCTTTATGACCTAACACAAGATTTAAAACTAACAAAGCCCATTACCTTTTTCTTCTTTCCCTCTAATTTTTCCTTTAACCTTGTGAACATACATTTGTGATTACCTATCATACTTCAACTACTCATACAATTGATACAATTGACTAACCACTTTTGCTATCAATTTATTTGAAATTTCTATCATATATCTCTTTTTCTCTTTATTTTTTTAGATAAAAAATTGAACCTGATCTATTATCACATCTAATATTGATTTTATCATTGATGGCATCTAAATTATCCCTTTTTTCTTCTTATATACTTTTAATGTTTCTTTCTCTAATTTAACAATATTGTAATGCCTTGACGATTTTTTTTTTTCTTCAACCACCTTTGCACCTTCCATATTGCTAAATGTCATACGTAACTTTAGTTTAAATATCATGGATTTGCATTTCTAGATTTTAGTAAAGCCTATCTTGTTAACTCATTTGCTTCATCCAATTTGGATCCTAGTGCTATCATTTGTATGAAATCTTATGTGGTTGATATTTGAATTGCAGTAGTTGTGATCATTTAAGTAACTTAAAATGATGCCATGTACATTGAGAATAGTGGTATCTTTAGGGATGCAAATATCATTAGAGCATAATCTAAAATTTAGGAATCTCGTAGGGAACTATAGGTAGGTAAGATGAACTAACAACATTTACATAAGTTTTAAATTAAAAAATGGACACAAATGGTGCATTGAAACTAATGGTAGAGGTGTATATACATTTATAAAAGACCTTTTTTTTTAAAGATAATGTGCCTGGTAAACATTTTAACGTGACCGGTGACGCTGGTGTGACACGCCCTCCAGCTCCACGGTAATGCTTTTTCCTATAGCTATGAACCGTTGAGGCCACAACACAAGGGACCTCATCCCCAAGGAAGAACACTTAAAACCCACGAGCTCGTTGGCCCAGTGAAGACGTAAAGCCTGCGAGCTTGTTGGCCCAGCAGGGGTTTGAACTTTGGTGATAGCCACTACAACCAAGCAACTTAACCACCGAACCACGCTCTTATCAGCATTTATAAAAGACCTTAAAGAGTCACGTGCCTTGTGAATAATTTGTATCTCTTGTTTACATAAGAATTTAAGTATGCATTAAACAATCAATGTGTTGTGGTAGAGAGTGGACCTATGTAAAGAGCCTATGTTGGCCAATACCATGGATGCCAACTAATTTGTAAGTATATGCCTATTTAGGTTATATTAGTTGGCCATAGTGTTGGTTACCATGGATCATAATTTTCTAGATAAAATTGGTGTCAAGTTGTAGTTGTTGTTGTTCTCATGCCCATCAGTGTTGAAAGAATGTTGTATACTCATTTAAGGTTATGGAGACTAGTGATTGAAAAAATGTTAAGTATTCTTTTGGCTAGCAAGATTAATTTTTTTGAGTGTATGCATTGGTTAAATCTATTTTCATCCATGGTTTTAAATTATTCATACTAATTGTAAATCTAATTTTTGATGTGCCTATTAATATCCACATATGCATAAAGATTGAGTTAGGGATTTATTATTAAATTGTGTATGGTTGAGTTTTTATGCAATGGCAAGGACGATTAGTGTGCTAGATTTGTTGCATGAAATGGTTTTCTCAAGTGAAATAGTACATACTATGCATTTTGGTTTTTATTTGTTTTAGATTATTTATGCATTAATTTTATTATAGATTTTTATTAGCTTTTTCTTTCAAACTCATCTAAACAACTATATCTAATATGATGTCTCTGACAATTCCTATTTCACCAATAGTCTTAAATTTGAAATACCATTTCTCTAAAAGGGTATATTTTAAAAGGTTGTTCATCCATATTTGGAATCTTTATAAACTCCACATATTTATATGTAAATGGGGAATAAAATTTGGTAACATCCCTCAAGTTTGACAACTAGTACATCTAAAATATTTTTTTATCAAAGAACAATCCTCCTTGGGTGAGTCACAAGTGAGAATAGAGATAGTTTCATTGTAAATTACAAACATTGAATTAAATAATTGGTTAATGAGGTAATGTATTGGGATGTTATATATAACTTCAATTAATTGATAAGTTAATATAGCACTAAATGAAAGATCTAAGTTAATGTGTTGAGGATGAGAGGATATATGTCAAGCTTAGATATGACCTACAACTTGAAATCTACTCATTAATCCCCTTAAGCCACTAATAATAGTTTAAAATTGATCATTCACATTTGATCAATTTTAAAAAATAGGATATAGATGACCTAAGAGTTTGTAGATGACCTACAACTTGAAATCTAGTCATTAATCCCCTTAAGCCACTAATAATAGTTAAAATTTGATCATTCACATTTGATCATTTTTTAAAAAAATAGGATATAGATGACCTAAGAGGATGTAGATGACCTACAACTTGAAATCTACTCATTATTCCCCTTAAGCCACTAATAATAGTTGAAAATTGATAATTCACATTTGATCAATTTTAAAAAACAAGATATAGATGACCTAAGAGGATGTAGATGACCTACAACTTGAAATCTACTCATTAATCCCCTTAAGCCACTAATAATAGTTAAAATTGATCATTCACATTTGATCAGTTTTAAAAAATAGGATATAGATGACCTAAGAGGATGTAGATGACCTACAACTTGAAATCTAATCGTTAATCCCCTTAAGCCATTAAAAATAGTTGAAAATTGATAATTCACATTTGATCAATTTGTATAATGTTAGATGCTTGAAGTTTTTACAAACTTGTTTAAAAATGTAAATATATTAATCTTGGTTAACTTAAGACAAAATCATTCCATTAGAATGGTTTATGGACCTAGGATTTAGATGACATGGATTAAGGGGATTTAAGAAAATTGCTTAAGACCCATCTTAAGAGGATGCATATGGTCAAGGATTAAAGGTTAAGGGTTTAGGGTTTAGAGTTTAATTATGTCATAAATACATTTTAAAAAATAGGATATAGATGACCTACAACTTGAAATCTACTCATTAATCCCGTTAAGCCACTAATAATAGTTGAAAATTGATCATTCACATTTGATCAATTTTAAAAAATAGGATACAGATGACCTAAGAAGATGTAGATGACCTACAAATTGAAATCTACTCATTAATCCCCTTAAGACACTAATAATAGTTGAAAATTGATAATTCACATTTGATCAATTTGTATAATGTTAGATGGTTGAAGTTTTTACAAACTTGTTTAAAAAGATAAATATATTAATCTTGTTTAGGGTTAAGGGTTTAAGGTTAAGGGTTTAGGGTTTAGGGTTTAGGGTTAAGGGTTTTAAGGGTTTAGGGTTTAGGGTTTAATATGGACAAATATGGTCAAAATCATTAGCATGGTGTATGGACCTAGAAAAGATGATATACATGGATTAAGGGGATTTAATAAAATAGGATTTAAGGGGAAACTTTACTATTCCTTGTAAACACTTTAAAGTATGTATTGAAAGCCACAATATTTTATTTGCATTAGACATAAATGAGCCTTACATATTTCGTTAGAAATTTACCTTTTTTATGTACATGTTTTCAATTTATTTTTTAGTACATGTACATGTATTAAAATTACATAGAACTATAATCTCTTACATTTTGAAATTTGTATGTATGCTCATGTTGAATGATGTATGTGTGTATGTAGATCCTAATTTTTCTTTTAAATGTAGTCATGTACGTTTAATTTAAATATTTCTTGTAATTTATCAACATGTATAATATCTAGTTTTTGATATATGTTTATTTATAATTTATATGGGTAAGTGCACAAAGATGAGGGAGAGAGAGAGGATCGATAGGGAGATATAGAGGAGACCAAGTGGAGAGATATAGAGATAGAGAGTGAGGGACATGGCCAGAGACATAGGTAGAGAGATTGAGAGGTAGAGGGACGATAGAGATAGGGAGATAGAGGTTTAAGGTTTAGGGGTTAGGGTTTAGAGGCATTATTTAGGGTTTAGGGGTTTAGGGGTTTAGGGGTAGAGATAAATTTAGGATTTAGGGGTTAGGCGTCAGGATTTATGAGTTTAGGGTTGATCAAGTTTAGGGTTTAGGTTCTTTGGGTTAGGAGTTGGGGTTTAGGGTCTAATTATTTAGGGTTTAGGATTGCTCGAGTTCAGGGTTGCATGTCAAAAACAATCTCTCTATCTTTATCTCTCTCCCTCCCCTCTTTACCTCATCTCCATTGTCTCTCTCTCTCCTAGGTTGCTTAGGTTTAGGGTTAGGGTTTAGGGGTTAGGGGTTAGCGTTTAGGGTTTAGGGTTTAGAGGTTAGGGGTTAAGGTTTAGGGGTTTAGGTTTTAGAGAGAGATGACTAATACGGAGATATAGAGAAGGCCGAGGGGAGAGATAGGGAGATAAAGAGTGAGTGACATGGCCAGAGACATAGGGAGAGAGATTGAGAGGTAGAGGGATGATAGATATAGGGAGATAGAGGTTTAGGGTTGCTTGGTTTTATGGTTTAGGGTTTAGGTTTTAGTGGTTAGGAGTTAAGGTTTAGGGGCATTATTTAGGGTCTAGGGTTTATGGTTTTAGGAGTTTAGGTTTAGAAGTATAGGGTTTAGGGTTTGGAGAGAGAGGGCTGATTGGGAGATATAGAGGAGATGGAGGGGAGAGATAGGGAGATAGAGAGTGAGGGACATGGCTAGAGAGATAGGAAGAGAGATTGAGAGTTAGAGGAATGATAGAGATAAAGAGATAGAGGTTTAGGGTTTCTTGGGTTTAGGGTTTAGGGGTTAGGGGTTAGGGGCATTATTTAGGGTTGAGAGATTTAGGGTTGCATGTTAAAAGCTCTCTCTCTCTCTCTCTCTCTCTCTCTCTCTCTCTCTCTCTCTCTCTCTCTCTCTCCAACCAACCCTAAACCTTTATCTCCCTATCTCTCCCTAATCTCCTTATCTCTATCATCCCACTATCTCTCAATCTCTCTACCTATGTCTTTGGCCATGTCCATCACTCTCTATCTCCCTATCTCTCCCCTCATTGTTTTCTATATCCCCCTATCGGTCCTCTCTCCCTAAACCCTAAACCTCCAAACCTTAACACCTAAATTATGCCCCTAAGCTCTAAACACTAAGCCTTAATCTTGAGAAACACTAAACCTCTATCTCCCTATCTCTCCCCTATCTCCCTATCTCTATCATCCATCTACCTCTTAGTCTCTCTCCCTATGTCTCTAGACATATCCCTCACTCTCTATCTGGAGAGAGAGAGAGAGAGTTGTTTAGGGTTTCTCAGGTTTAGGGTTTTGGGGCATTGTTTAGGGTTGCTCAATTTTAGGGAGAGAGATTGAGAGGTAGAGGGATGATAAAGATAGAGAGATAGAGATTTAGGGTTTCTTGGGTTTAGGGTTTAGGGGAATCTTTTAGGGTTTAGAGGCTTAGGGTTTCTCACGTTTAGGGTTTAGGGGCATTATTTAAGTTTTAGGGGTTTAGGGTTGCTTGGGTTAAGGGTTAGGGTTGTATGTCAAGAGTAGTCTCTCTCTCTAAACCCCCAAACCCTAAATAATGCCTAAATCATAACCACTAACCCCTAAACCCTAAACCCAAGCAACCCCAAACCTCTATCTCCCTATATCTCCCTTATCTGAGCCCTATCTCTCTAGACATCTCACTCATTCTCTATCACCCTAGATCTCTCCCCTCTTTCTCCTCTACCTCTCCCTATCTATCTCCTCTCTTTACCTATCTATCTCTCGCTATCTCCATATCTCTTATCTCCTTCTCCCCTATCATTCCTCTATTTCCCTACCTCTCCCTCTCCCTTATCAATGAAGGAAATGGAAAAAAGAAAACTATGACCCTCTTTCTATCTCTCTCCCTATATATCACTTTCTCCCTCTCTTTCTACCTCTCAGAGAGAGAGAGAGTGAGAGTGAGGGAGAGGGAGAGGGAGAGGGAGGGAGAGAGAGTTGTTTAAATTTAGCATAATGCTATTGCGTTATGTGAATGCACAAAATGTGAGCATGTTATAATGCGCTTGCGTTATGCATTGCCTTGGTTATTTCCAAGCCTAAGGCTTGGATTTGTCTTGGGCTTCCAATCCAAAGTCTTGGACTATGTTTAGGACATCCAAAGACATGTTTTTCTAGATTGTAGCAAAAACCACATAATCTAGAGCATGCTTCCGATCAGGTTTGCACTTATTTCAATGAAAACTCAAAACAAATACCGCCATAATCTTGATCTCGTTGTTAGATATCTAACCATATAATTTTTTTCACATTTTGAGTATGTTAAGGGTTTCATCTTTAATTTCTTTTGTTAGTGTATCCATTTTTTGTCAAAAACTAGTGTCTAGTATTTTTGACCTTTTTTTTAACCATTCATCAAAATTTGAAATAAGTTTCATTTTTAGAAACTAGGCTCCATCCTACACATTCAAAAAAAAAAAAAAAGTTTTCAAAAAATTTAGGGGGGAGCACGCTCAATTTTTTATTTTTCAGGATGTGTCCACTTTGAAAATTACTAAAAAATCAATTATGCATGAAAAAATTATCAAAAAAATTAGGGATAAACTATATGGTGTTAGTTAATTTCTCACTGAAGCAATTTTTGAAATACTAAAAAAAAGTTAACATTTTAGGGGGAGCACACTAGACACTATGTTACGTTTTTTTGACAAAAACAAGACCAGTTTGTGTGCTCCCCCTTTTTGAACCCTTAATCTCAACCATTTTTGGAAAAAAAATTGTAGTTTAGAAACTAGATTCAAAGCACTATGACTCTTGTTTTTGTTCCATCTTCAAATTTTGAGTAGTGATAACTTTAAGAAATGCCCCCTAAAACAAGATATAAAATCTTGGTGAATCTTTCATTATTTTGGAAAAAATTATTAATTTTATATGGGTGAATCTTTCCTATTTTCTAAAAAAAATATTAATTTTATTGGCGAATTATTTTAAATCACTAGAAATTTGTAGAAATTCCTAGCGAATCTTGATGGAAATAGGAAAATGCATTGATTACCATGGTAAACCCTTCTTTTTTAAAAAAATTAAATTCCTATGGAAAAGTAAGTGCCTGAGGGTGGCAGTGATTGACTAGTTTAAGGTGTAGTGCTCATGTCTATAATTCCTTAATTCCTTAATATTTTAAATCAAACATTGAATATTTTAAATCATTCCTAAAAAAAATTTCACCACCCTTGATTTTATTTATAATCTAACGGTTTGGGTTCTATTATGTGGGATAAAATGTACCCATGAAGCTCCAATTCCCATGGGGCTTGAAATTGCATTTAGGTCATTGATCTCAATGGAGATCAATGGGATAAATGCAATTTCATGCCCCATGGGCATTAGAGCTCTGTGGGTACATTTTGGCCCATAGAATTTATCCCTAGCCATTAGATTATAAATTGAGATCAACAGTCCAAATACAAATTTGAGCTCAATGGGCATTGGAGATTTGTGAGTACATTTTGACCCATGGAATACAACCCTAGTCATCAGAGTATAAATAAAATCAATGGTGGTGATTAAAAATTGGTGATATGGCCCTAAAGTAACCAATAATTGTATAATGGTATTGGCAAATTAATTTCATTTTCTACTATAACTTATAAAATTTAGGCAAATCTAATCTAATCATGTATCGAATATTGTGGCAAATCTTTGAGTTCAAAAGTTTAATAAAATAAATGTTCTAGCGATTTAGCTAGGACTAAAATAAAATTTTGTAAAAATGTGGTGATTCATGTCACATTACAGCTTGTACTATTATCCAAATTTTGAATCCCCAATTTCAACTATTAGCCAATTGACGAATATTAGCCACTAAAAAGTCACTGATTTTGAGTCTAGCTATCTTCAATGTTTCCTGATTTTAGAAAAAAAGTGGCATTTTAAGACCCCATTTTGGTCCCTCATCTTTGTGCACTTACCCATGTATAAAGATTTTTGAAAATTAATTTTGTACTTTTTTGTATATTTATGTATATATGCAGGTTCATAGTTTTTATATACCATGGATAATATTCACTTTGATGTTGAGGACTTCCTCAATGCACCACCTCTACTGTCTTCATCTCCACCCCCACCACCACCCCCACCTCCACCCCCACCTGGATCTGACGAGGCTCGCTTGCGAACCATAATTAATGAAAATGTTAGTTCAATCGACTAAAAACTCAATGCCATTCAAAGTCAACAATCCATGCCACCTCACTTGGTGTGTTTTGCATCTTGATGCAAAACATTGTCGATTTTATGAGGTCCATTGATATGGACTTGGATAGTTTTCAAATATAGAGAGAGCAGAGGCACCAATTTTATGCTAATGGCCTCTCTTATCGGGAGATTTTGGATGTAAATATCACAAAAGCTCATTTAACACAATA
The DNA here is from genome assembly GCA_027924645.1 of Cunninghamia lanceolata. NCBI lineage: Eukaryota > Viridiplantae > Streptophyta > Pinopsida > Cupressales > Cupressaceae > Cunninghamia > Cunninghamia lanceolata. The sequence goes on along the minus strand of BSBN01000169.1, from coordinate 13,070,250 downwards.
TTTTAGACACCCCATATCAATTAGGTGGTGTAGACATGAAGTGATGTCTACCAATATTTGGGACAGTGGGTGGATGGTGTTTGATTATCCACCTCATGCTAATTGTGAGGTTCCTTTATATTTTTTGAGAAAATTATATGCAGATTTTGTTATGAATAGGAAACCCAATTATTTTAATTTTAGATCATTCCAAGGTATTGGTGGTGGCATGCCACAACAGAGGTTAGGGGCATGGATTGATCCCCAAAGACCCATTCCTACTCAACCTTTTGTTGACCCTCCTTCTACTACCATTCTTAGGCCCTTCCAGCATCGTGCGGTGGTATCCGCACTAGGAGCATTGAGTGTACTCTCAGGTAGCCTAGATGAGCATGCTTCTATGATGCTAGCTAGAGTTCAAGACCATGGAGGAGTTGATGGTGAAGGTGGTCCTAGTACCACTCCACATGTGTCGATGCCTCACATGTGCACAAGTTGCAATCAGTTGTGTTATGGGTAAATCATTTGTTGATTTTCTATTTATTGAAGATCACCCCACTGATCATTCAACACAGGTATATATATATAGGTACACATGTTGAATTTATAACAATTTTAAGAACATGTTTTTAATGAACATGTAGATCAATTAAATTGTAATATTTTAACAATAAAATTGTTTGATGTAGATGGCAACAAGCATAGTTCATAGTTCTTTTGATCAATTTCATTTGTCATCAACACATGTTCGTCTCGGCTACCCATTTGGGATATTTTGATTGATTTTTTAAATATATTTTAAATAATTTTATTAACTTGAACCTAATTTGTAATTCAGTCTTGAACATGTACATTAAATATTTATGCCAGTTTAGGGTTCTTCCACGTCGAATCCTCCAGAGGGTGGCTCGAGCACTCCTCCATCGTTGGGTGTCTCACATGAGCCATTTGTATGTATACTATTTTAAAAAACTATATACTTATATTTTTGTATTTTGAATTCACTATATCAAACATGCATGTGTACTTATAATATATATTAAAAATATGTCTATGTAGGTTTACACAACAATGAGGATGGGCATTGCAGTAAACCTGGATGATCCAAGTCTATATCAGGAGTTGATTGCACTTTAGGTTGTTGAAATAACTATCTTTATGTACGTGTAATATGTAGGTCTTTTAAATAAATTAAAACAAAAATTGGGTATCTACACAAGTGAATATATATGTTTTAACCTAATTTGTACACATGTGCTTTATAAATGACCTTGTAGGAGCTTGTGAGTGACACATTTCATCCTGTTGATGCCATTCTACGTACAACAACACATGTAGAGCAGGAGGATAGAGGAGATGAGCAACCTGATATGGTATAATTTAAAATTTAGATTATATTTAAACTCAATTATACATTGTGAACTTAAAGTAAATTTTGATAGAATATATATGTTGACATGAGTTAAATTCTTTTTCTTTTATAGCATGAAGCATGTCCTGTAGTTGAGCATGTAGAGACAGGTCCTGGAATAGAGGATGCACAACGACCTCTTATGATACAACTTAAGTATGATAAATTATAAATTATATTGAATTAAATCATTTTTAATCATCTTACATCTAATTTCAACTTTCTTTCTCTTGTATGTAGATTGATTAAAAGCATGTAGAGACAGGTCCAAGTGCACTAGAGCATGTAGAGCAGCCTCACACGGTAATTTAATTTTATGATAATTATAAATTAAATTGTCATTAAATAAATTGTAATCTTCTTACATTTGGTTTCATCTTTTTTTCTCTTGTATGTAGATTGATTTAAAGCATGTAGAGACAGGTACAGGTACACAAGAGCATCTAGAGTAGCCTCACATGGTAATTTAATTTTATGATAAAGTATAATTAAATTGTGATTAAATAAATTTTAATCTTCTTACATTTGATTTCATCTTTCTTTCTCTTGTATAGAGTGATTCGGGGCATCTGGGTAGTCAACATGGTGTGAAGAGGTCTCTTGATTATAGAGATAATACGAGTTAGATTATTTCATGGGATGTATTTGATTATTTAATGTGAACCACATATATTATTTCTCATGGACTTATATTTTATGTTTCATGGACTTTATATTTCATGGGTTGTATTGTCATGGACTTAATATAATGTTTCATGGACTTTATTTCATTTCAATATTTTATGGTCTATTATTGTTAAATAGTAATTTGCACATGTGCATTTATACATTTTATGTGAAATTAATATGAAATTGATAAGACATATTTGTACAGTTTTACAAAAAATTCATTGTCAAGACATTAATAGGACATTAATGTGAAATTAAATACAAATATGAAATTAAAGTTGAAATTGTTACCAATTTTTCACCTACATATCAAAATGGCAGAGCTGATACATTTATTCCATCTTGAGATGAAAGATTTTTAACATTTTTTGCTATAATGTTTTTGCTTAGTTTAAGGTGCTTGAAAGGTTTAGTTTTATCATTGTTATAACAGAAGTAAGAATTTCAGTTCATCATTCATTACTTTGCAGAGTTTTCATGAGAGATATAGGTTATTTCATTTCACATTACAATGATTATTCATTTGACAAATGAGATATACACAAATTGAATAAACATTGCATTGAATGAAAGCAAGATAGTTCAAATGTCCCACACAAGCTGTGGGAATAGCTAAATCAATACATCAAAAAGAATATACTATGTATCTAGCAAGGACTAAAGTGATGAAGCAGATAAGATAAGGCATATCTATCATTGTCTATGGAAGTTTTGAATTGATCCTTGTTGCAGCTTGCTCTTTGCTCCTGACCTTTAAATGAATCTGCAAGAGATGGAGAGAGATATGTTAGAGCTCCATATATGAATTATCCTATGTACTTCATCAAACAGAGACATAATACATTCTTTATGATGCACTGAGTCAGAAGATCAAATCATCCATATGCAAGAGAGCCGGAAGAGATGAAACCTCATTGAGTTTCACTTTTTTAAAACTAACATGTTTGTTTCTTGTGCAGGTATAGAAGAAGTTATGTTGATGTTTTGAATACATTTCAGCATGTGGTGCAAAGTGGGCTCCCAAAAGGGTAGAGCCCAGCATGTTGCCCTTAAATCTCAAGGGGATGGAATAGGAATACTTATTCATATTGTACAAATAGAAACATTTCAACTGAAAGAGTAATTCATAGAGTGTTTATAGGAGTCTCAAGATTAGTGTCCATTCATGACTGTCATCTCAAACATGATGAGATAAGAATCACAAATGAGCAGTGAGCTCATTCAAGGCTGCCCAATGAGGTATGAAACTAAGTACAAGTATTACCAACATCATAATATCTATTGCTACTATTTGTTGTCACAATATCATTATATTATCATTTGTATGAATTCAAATAACTATATTGGAACATCAAAAGCCATGGAACAAATAGAACAGCTACAAGAATAAAGTCAGTTACCAAAGGCCTCTATAGTATACAAGATGGAGCCATGGAGTACAAGTGCAAATGAACAACATCAACTTCATGATATATATTGCAGCTATCAAGAAAGCAACAATTGTAAAATGAGCATCATTATCATACAGGAATGATCAAACTGATTCCATAAAGATACAGTTTCAAGTTATACATAGAATGTCCATGCCTTAGCCAGTGAGATAAAGGAGTCATTATCATTAAATATGATGTGTATGTGGATACATTTGATGTGATACAGTGAACTAGACTGTAAGTGATTAATGCCATGTCATAGATTGAGTGTGATCACTAAGTGTATACAGAATAGATAAACCAGTCATCAAATGGAGCACATAAGTGTATAGATGTATAAGCTTAAGACATCAAATGCAATTTACTATTCTAAAAGGAATAAATTCTCAAATTTCATATTCATATACAGGTGGTACAGAAGAAAATCACATGTATGTTATCACTACATAATGCAGCCTGTAAGTATTCCAATGAAGAGGACAACACTCTTGTGCTAATCAAGAAATGTAATATTCAATGCCAACATGATAGATGCGTTATAACCATGTTCATTAAAGTACTTTTCATGATGCTTGCACACAAGGAGTAGTAGGAAGTGCCTTGTTCACAAGGAAGCTTTTGTGTTTTATCTGTCAATATTTTGAGTTTCAATCAAGCTTCTGATTATGATCATTTTGCATAGAATAGGGGCAAAGTGACTGAGTTATCATAGGTTGCTGAAGAAAAGTGCTATCATAGACATTGAAGCTCTTAGGCCACAACAAAGAATGTGTTCTTTCTTCACAGAATGTCAAATCCCTAATCATATTGCATAGAGAAAGAACAAATACAGAGGAAAGAAGATATTTCAAGCTCTTGGAAGTCTAGTGGGACTCAGAGATAATAATGAAGTATACAGATACAGCCACGAGCCAATAATGAGGTTTTCTCATAGCATATTAAACCCACTTCGGGTTTCAAGTTATAAGCTCATATACAAAACAAAATAGAGAAATTTTGAGCCTATACAATAGGAAATACTCAGAAATAAAGAAATGTAACATCCAGTTCCTATAGACATAGTAAAATTGATTCATTTACCATTAAGTAATTTTTAACAAGGTAAAACAAAATAAGATAGAGAAAAATTTTCTTTTATTCATCATATAATCAAGTAATTCCAATTACAAGATTTCTCATACAAGTACAATAAACTATATTGTTCATCATAAATACAATTGTTTACAAAAGTAAATCAATTACTATATAAAAATTTTGGAATATTTACTACCTCTGAATATCTGACATCTTTATCACAAGTCCTAGCATGTTTCCTGCTTGGATAGAGAGCATCTTTCCAATGATTTACCTCCATCCATAGACCAGTGGTCTCCCACATATCTTCCACATAGGACGTGGCCCTACCCTTCACGAGGGATATAGACCATAGGTGACCAATGGTTATTTGCCTTTTCTCAGTACATAGTGTTGTATTCTACTTAACTCTATCAATCATACAACCCTAGATACCCTCTAGCTAAGTATGATTTTTGATATGTTGAGCAATCCGAATACAGTGAATCGACAATGCATGCAGAAAATAAATGCATTACTTTGGCCAAAGTTTTTACTATAAATAACATTCATATGAACGTAGTCATTGTGTTCACCAACCCCTACTCGACTTGGATAATGTCATATTCATGTAGTTTATTCACTCAAACTATCTATACATAATTGGTTTAATCATTATGACCTGATAATAGTCTACATAGATGTAGTTAAGTCTAAATAACATTAACCCTCATTTGGTCCAAATCGTCTCTAGGTATCTAAACAACCATTGAGTACTTATAATATTTCTACTATATCATTCATCATAAAAGATTTAGAAAAGACCTTTGGTTTAACCCAACCATAACTACGTTTACAATACATATTGCTATGGTATTCTCTTCTACTCAATAAGATTATGAGTCCCTTTTCAATTCAACTATACATGAAGCCAAAGCTCATTGCTACATACTTATACCCTTATATGCTTTATACAAGTTTATTCCATATAGACTTGGTCTATTTCTGCAAATTGATTTACTACTGACCGATCTCATCATGGTTCTAGTTTAGATAAGAAAAGAACTTTAACTCAATACCCTAATCAACTAACTATCAATAGTTAATCTGTTAATTCAAAGGATATCTCATAGTCACCATTGTTCTCCATGATTCTAGTTTCTTGGATAAAATGCCATTTAGACAAAACACAAAAAAGAAAACATGATTGGATTCAATTTCATCGACTTCTCTAAAGTTATATTCCATATTACTCTTGAATGGAGAGTTTTACTAATGAAATCCCTCTACACTATTCTCATAAGAATTCAATACATATTTCTCCTATGATAAGGTTAGTCGACTTAATCCTGAAGATTACTCTTCACACTATGCGATTGGTTATCTAGTTAATAGAAAATTATAATTCTTCCTAAGAAATTTGTTTATACTAAACTAAACAATGGAAGAGTCTTTCTATTAGTTATAGATAGATGTAAAAATGACTCATAGTGCTTATTCAAAATTGAATACAATGCCCGAGTTAGCATCAGCCCTCAACAAGCTAAATGACGCTTTCAGATTTACTAAGACTCCCTCTACCATCAGCTCAGACAAATAGTCGCAATGATAGTATAAAATTTAACACAAACGGATTATATTATATCTTACATTTAACCACTGACAGAATGGATAGATGTAATAACGATTACTTAAAACAAATATTCAATATGTTTATCTCTGTCTAATAAAACAACATAGAGGAATGTCTACCTGACAACATCAATTTAAATGAGAATAAAGACTGATGACAAACTACTATGTTTATCTCTGACGATGTAATGCCTCCCTGCTCCTGGCCTAACCGAGGTGACACAAGGTATGAAATTCAAGCTTTACACGATATTGTGTTACTAACATTTTGTTAGGTTAGATTCCATAATTAGATTGGGTGTACATGTGGAGAGGATGACACCTTGACATTGGCATACTATGCGAATGATCATGGATGTTAGAATCCTCCAATGTGGACTATTCATGCTTCGGCTATTATATGATTATGGTTTTGATATACATGTCATTTTGGACAAATGACTTTAGCTTTGAATATGATTCAAAAACATTTTGTATATGCACATCGTATTTGATCTATATGATGATTTCAGGAGCATAGTGTACCTTATTTTAGAAGATTATGTCTTTATTAATAATGGTATTAATTTATCTCATTTGATGTGTTGTTTAGCTTATGGAGGTAATGCTTATTGTAATTTATATGTTGTAGAGAGAGATCATTATGTTGTGTACTTGTTATTGTCAATTTCATAGTTAGTTGCTATTAATGTTTTACTTTGGCTATTGTATCCTAATCACAACTGACAGTTAAGAACAAGCGTGCAGGTTTCTTGACCAGTGGAATTGGGGAGAATACTTGGAGATTTGTCGTTATTACCTCATACACCGACCCAACCCATTTAGAGAGGTTTGGGTCCATGGTATGATTATGTTATGTATTGTTCATGTGATGTGCGTATGTGGTAATGTTGTATTTGTGTACCATGTGTCGTAAATGTGAGTTGTGATGTAATGTGTTAAGTATGTGTGGTGTGGATTGATTTGTGAATTGTTCATTGTGTAAAGTGGAAAATAAATCAATTTGCTTTAATCACATTTGCATTAGAAAATTAATACCTTTCTCAAAAAAGAAAGAAATTTTAATCCAATAAAGTGTAGGTGGGCCCTTTTGAAAAATATAATAAATTTTATTTTAAAAAAAGTTTTAAGTGTATTTTTTTTTGGCTAATAAAAAGGGGACGAAAATTCATATTATAGAATTTAAAAAAAAAGGAACCTTGCAGAAGTGCCTCTTGTAGGGGGGGCCAAGTGGATCACCAAAGAAATGACACATGCTATCCACAAGGTGACACATGGAGAAAGGTTCATACTCCTCATAGGGGTTTTGGAAATTATGTCTTGGGGGGGTGACCAGGAAGGGAAAGAAACGGAAACGAAAAGGAAGGGAAAACGGGAGGAGGACGGGGAGAATGCAGGTGAACTAAACCAATCCATAAAATTTGCTGGGCAGTCTAGGTATGTAGAGGAATTCCTTGTTAAGATAATAAGTCTGCAATAGTAAAGAAATATAGAGAATTCACTGTAAATCCAAACACTATACTCTGTGAGAATTAATTAAATATCTGATTAGGAAAGAAAAAGAAAATAGGAAAATCTAGATATGTGTGTGCAACTAAAAAGAAAAGAAAATAGAACTATTTTGTGCTATTTTTTCTGCTGTATTGTTTTATACCTTGGTGGTGCTGTTATCTGTCATGCTAAATTCCTAATATGAATGTGTTAATTTACCCAAGAAATTGTCCTTGCTGGTGTGCCTCAGTTGGGAAGTGTAAGTGACCATGTATGGGGTAAGGGAAAGGATGGTTCCTGTAGGGAGGATAAGATGGGTAAGAGTACCCAGAAGCTAAAAAATAAATGTATTTGAGCACACCTAAATTCATTTTCTTAAGAAATTCGGGGTATGAGTACATATGTATCAAAGCTGCAACAATTTTGTGTGGGTAAGAGTACCCCATATAAGTGTTCCCTACAGAAACATGTTGAAAAGAATATCCCCTGCAGGTAGCTATCCTACCATTTTCCCCTCTATGAAGATTTCAAGAGAAAGCTTCTTGGGTCTAAGTGCTAAACTTGTAAATATTGAATGTTTCCTTGTTGTGGGCCTGTAATGTTATGTGTTTTCTGTTATGTGCCTTCTGTGGGTGAGAAAAGTGGTTGTGGTCATGAAACCCCGGTCTCTAAGTGTTCTCCCCTAGCGCGGGGGTGGGCAACTACAGCCCTAGGTTGGGAGGTGAGCATCTCACTGGTCACCCTCTAGAAAAGTTTGTGGTTATGTGCAGGTATAACAGGTCTGTAAAAGAAAATATTGGAAAACACAGGCAAATTGGAGCACCTATAAATCTTGGAAGGACATTAGGAAGTGAACTAAGACTAAGAAATGTTACTGTGCAGAGTATCTGAAGCATTATGTAAGTTCTTTAAATAAGGCATGATAGAACACTGTGTTGTCCAATAAAGGACTATGCTTGTCATTTAAAGATTCTATATGATGAAATGAGAACCGTATACTTGATTTAAGTTTCTGGAAAATGTAATTGAGAACAAATTATTTGATTTAAGTTTTCCATGTTTCATACTCATACTATAAGAGTCAAACTATCTGTCTGTTAAAAGAGTTAAAATTTTATTTTCTAGAGGTATACATTGTGTTTGATTTACATGTAAAGCAAGAAATGAACTATAATCTAAGTTTGACTATTAAACAGGACTTACAGTATTTTTAGGACCTCGATAAATGGGATTACAACCTTACAGCATGAGAATGCATTGGTCTAGTATTTATCCATAATTCTTCCGCAAGTAAAAAAATAATAAGTAAAAATAAAATAAAATTTTGGTGAGTTTAACTTTAGTCCTTCTATAGCTATACATGAGTTTAGGAAGGTGTAAGAAGAGTTGCAGCCCTCCACCTCATAGCATTACAAAACTAGGATGGACTTAACTGTGTGGGTTCCCTGTGTCACAGACAAAAGAGAACAATAGAAAATGCATTAGTGCATATCAATGTAATTACATATAAAATGAAAGAAAGATTCAACAGTTTTATAGTGCCATGGAGTTTATCATGGTTTCACTTTTCTTAACATGTCAATGTATTTGACCCATGCAGAGCCCCCTTGAATCTTAATGTTGGTATCACAGCTCTGTTGAATGCATAGTGTCATCCCCTTCACACCTACAGGTTGCAGACTACTTTGCACTTTCGTGAGGTTTTTAAACCTTCTAAAAAGACACCATCATGAATTTGGAAGGCTGCCAAACTTTTTTTTTATGCAGCTGAGAGTTGGGTTACTCTGCTCTGTTGCATCCTCTTTGTGAACTAGGAATTTATTTGGTATTTAAAATTGCACAATGGTAGTTATACTTGGGAGGCTTCTATGTGGAAAACGTAACAGCAAATAGATTATGCAATGAGTTACACTTGGCTCCATAGATTTACCTTGATGCTGTTGATATGCACAGACAATACATCTAAATGGTTGAAACCAAAATAGGTGCAAATTTGATTAGATGTGAATTTCCTTGAGCTCACAAGGGATCTCGTATGCCCATGAGACATGCTGAATAGGCTATGACCTAAATGATTACCTTACTTTGTCCTTAAATCGTGAGTTGATTACATGCCCAGGATCACTCTGCATCCAAGCTGCACATTCTCCAATACCACGGTTATATTTTCTATAATTTAAAACATTCATTCACTCTAAAGAGGCCTCGACAGGGTAAATTTCTAGACATAAATAAGCCTGCAACAGGTCTCCTCTTAGGAAAATAGCTTTGAGAGAATATGCAGGAAAAGATTTAAATGATTGAAGCTGAAAATACTTTTTTTTGTGTAAATTCTCCTGTAGATATTCTCCTCCTTATGGATAGGTCCCCTCTTAATAGACTATACTATTGTAATCTGGCCAACCCAAATCACTGATACATAGAAAATATGTCAAATGTGATGAGTTTAATGGTAAATAATGGGATGGAGGCTTTATAGAAGAAACCCTTGCTCAAATCCCCAAGAGATGTGCTATGACTTGAAAATAGGGTAAATGATAGTAGGTGAAATACTCCATCCAAATAATGCATTTTTGTTTACCACATGGATGAGGGCAGCCATAAATTCCAGAAAACTGCAAGCTAAAGACACACACAAAATAATAAAACACATTCTATCTGTATCTAACTATTTAGAGAAGAAAAACATATGTATATTAATGCTAATGCTAAACCTGCACACACCAGTCGCTCAGAGAGGTGAAAGAAAATGGCAGCTGGATGGGTAAATCTCTTGTGTTGGCCATGGTTCATCCTTGGGCTAAGAAGAGGTGTTGAAGCCTCAATCTAACTTGTTCTTTATTCTAGAGATTAGGGTTTAGAATGGAGGAGATCCTTATGTGCCCTAATCCACTTTAGAAAATTGTTTTGTCTATTTAGTCACCGTAAGATCCATTGTCCTTAAACCTTCTAGGGCTCGCATGCTAAAGCCTGGCCCTCAGTTGTAAAGCTGTATTTAAAATTACAATTTAATTTTTTTTTAGCACCTTATCATAAAGGAAAGATTTTGGATGAAGCGTCTAGGGTTATGAGGCATATGTTATGATATTTATGGCATGTCAAAGTATTTTTAAAAAAAACATGGTTGAATAGATGGTTGAGCTTAGTATGTTTTATTTCTAGAGATTACACACTTTTCTTTTACGGCACTAGCAAATGTTTGTTTTCTTTTTGTCTCTCCTCCTTCTTATTTGATTTCTATCCTACTACCTACTCTATATTAGTGTATTCTATTGTTATATATATCTGATAAAAAAAAGAGAAGGTAATTTACCACTGTGAATCTTGCCTTTAAGCATCTTATCTATTTTCAAAAAGGAACCATATTTTTGTAGTCTTGAAATTAATTATGTTGCTTGCATTGGTTAGTGGTAGGCCTCTTGTATCACCAGTTATCAGTTTATATATATATATATAAGATTTAGTCTCTCCCTCTACTCAGGCATTACATTAGGGGAGAAATAAAAATGTCTTTCTGCACCAAATTGTTTTACTTTAATTATCTAAAAATAATTTTATCTTATAAGAGTAATTTAAAAATTGTAGTTGCTTTTATTATCTAAAAATTATTTTATTTTACTTAAGAGTAATTTACAAATTGTAGTACACTTTCTAGTGAGAAATTAAAAAATATCTTTTTATTTTATTTTAGTTAAGAGTAAATTACAAATTGTTGTATGCTTTCTGAGAAATAAAAAAAATGTCTTTGTCTACAAATTGTTTTAATTTTATTTGTCAAGAATTATTTTATTTTACATAAGTAATTTTCTTTTTACAATGATTTTGTTTATTTAAGAATTATCTCATTTACGAATTATTTTATCTATTAAGAGTAATTTAATTTTACTTTACAAGTGTTACTTCCTTCTATTAAGTGGGTGAATTGTAAGATTATTATGACTTTAGAGGTTTTTAGAAGTACATTATTTTAAAGACATTTGATTTAAATTTCATAAATAGATGATTTTTTTTTTATTTAAATTAAGTTACATTAGAAGACTAAAGTTTAAAAAAATAAATCTAGTGTTAAATACTAAAGATTAAAAGGAAAAAAAAATTAGGGTTAATATTGTGTTTTATCTGGTCGAGGTGTTACAGACGACCACACTATTGCTCAACTTAACCAGCTTCCTCTCTATTCACCGTAGCTCTCTTCTTCTTTCTCTCCCCCTCTCTACAAAAACCTAAACACTTCCCCGATATCTGCCATTGACCAACCAAGTCGTGGCTTTTAAGAGCTTCAAATAGAATCATAAAGAGTCATTTCTATCTGTTAGCTTCCACTCCCAAAATAGTTATTAAAACTCATAACAAACCAATGGTAAGGACCATCGGTTCCACTTCCACTAAGCTAAAAAAGTGTAAACATTTACAAATGTAAATGATGAATACATCATTTAAGGAGATCAGTGATAGTGGTGGAGTCATCCGCCACTCCTCCTATACGTGGCCGCTAACTTCTCCAAACTTACCAAAGCAAATAGTTACTCTTAATGAGTATGTTCGACCATCATGCTTTTATCATTTAAAGCATTCCTCAAAAGATGCCTTCAGCTACTCAACTTAAACCATACTATTATATCATGAGGTATTTGCTCATTTGACTTATTCATTTATATATATAATTTGATCAAATCAAATATTATTCATATAACATTAGCTCTATTTGATTTCATGATTTAATCAATAAGAGAATAATACTTAAAATGAAAGTTATGGATAACGTGATTGAGTTGAGCTAGTCTCCTCATCACGATCCGTCGACAAAACAAGTCATCTTAACTCGATGATAAATTTTTAATGTTAAGAATGGATTAAAACACTTCAAAAGACTTAGTAATAATATGACCACCTTTTTATGACAATAACGTCATAATATTTACGTTAAATGTAAATAGTCGTAAATCAACTTAACGACGCTGTTAACGTATTTAACGATCTTAACGACTTAATATGACTTAAAAATGATTATAAAACAATATTGACTACCTATCGAATAGGTTCTAAAAGTAAACTAACAAACTAAGCTTACCTTAAATGACACATTGGTTCACTTTTCTGTTAAAAACTTTTAACTTGGTTTGACAAATAAACCATTTGTATACCAAGGTCTATATCTCTCTCCTAGAAAGATACTCTCTCTCTTCTCCAAGAGTCATCTGATAACCTATAATCATGTTCTGCTTGTCATCAAACAATACATGTGATCAATGCATCATTATTCAATTAATTCAACTAATAAACCAAATCTCATAAAACAATTATTAAATCGATATTAACATAATATAAATGACATTCCATATAATCCATATTTTTCCTTGTCATTAATCTAAATATCAAAATGAATTTACTTATGTCCAAGTAAGAAGTAAAAAGTAAAGCAAATCCAAAATTGGGGATGTGACATAAATAAGGAAAAGTGAGTATATATATAGCCATAACCTTCAATATAAACATTGCACACAGAAATATCAACAAAATCCTCTTGTATTGTTGCAACCATAGGAATGTCAACTGTCATCAATGAGGTAGCAAAGAGAAATAGAGCTCATTTTATGTAAAGCCAAGGAAAACACAAATAATGATATATCTTCTAAATTTCTATGGTCCCAGCCTGTTAGGCTATGGTGGGTTTCATGTTATTTTAATAGAAATGCAAGAAGGAAAAGCTTTCATTTCATGATTTTCAAAGCTCATATCGAGCTTTATTTTGATGAAGAAATCAAAGAAATGATACAGAGCTTAAAAGAGGAGATTTTACCTTATTTCTGAGTGAAGATACATGCATATAAGCCACGGGTTTGTCCACAAGAAGAGCTCCCAATGTTTAGATCAGTCGGCCATGGTGGCCTCAAAACAAGAGGCAAACAAATCATATACAGGAAATGAAACAAAGCAAGTATGTAAGAGAAGAGAAGCTTCTATAGCCGTAGCTTTAAGGCCAATTTTTTGCATCCAGAGCAAAAGAAAATGGATCAAATTTGTAATAGAACTGATTACCTTGTTATTTCCTGCCAGAATCTTCAAAAAATCCCATGAGAATTCCTCAGAACTGCAGAGAATTGAGGGTTTTCCTTCAAACCCTAACCTCCATGGTGGCTGGCCAGTAGAGCCCTTTCATCAAAATGGTGCAAAGTGTGAAATGAGCCCAAAAAACTAGGGCATAGTTTGTTTTGTGTTAGGGTTTGCATAAAGCCCTAAGTTTGATGGTGACTTTTGTCACATCGAATTATATTTTTCATGCCTCGACTAATACCCATCATGGTATGTTGTTCACTTTGCATTCACCCAATCCTCATGAATTAGGATATTATATGCCTTAGGTCCCTTTTGCATGTTTGAAGCCTAGGCTTTAAGCCTTAAAGGCTATTTGATCACCTTTGAAGATAGGCCAAAAACCTCATATGCCTTAGTAATTATTTGCAAACCAAATGGAGGCAGCCTTAGAGGCTTTTATTTTTCATTTTTATCAAACCTTCCCATATGCCTTAGAATTTTAATTGATTTTTATGGAAAATCAAAATGACATAGAACATGTATTATACTTGGCGAAATTTCAAATCAAAAGCCTTGTATTTTTAATTTTTGCAAAAATCAAATCGATATCAAATCGATAAAATAAAACTGCAAATCCTTGTAAAATGATATTTAAAGCAATATCCTTTATAAATGCTTTTAAATATTTGTTATTTATATGTAGTTAAAGCAGAGAAAATCTAGACAGAATCTTTCTTTTGGATTTGATTTTTTTTTTGGGTGAAATTGGGCAAATATGGGCAATTTGGAGCTTTTTCTGATCAGGTAAAGCCTAATTTTGAGAGGATTTTGGTGGGACCACTTGAGTTGACATCTTGGCAGCTTCTATTTTTAGTTTGGAGACATTTTAGGAGCCTTTTTGGTAGCTTTTCAGTGGATTTCAAAAATAACTTGGTGGCTAGCTTTCAGAGAGATTTTTACAGTTTTTCCTATTTTTCCATCTTAGAAATTAGAGGATATATTTGGAGGAAAATTTAGTTTTTCTGAGTTTTATGATCTATTTCTTTCTCTTTGGCTCACTTGCAGAGAGTATTGTAGACTTTGTACTCAGATTCTCATTTTGCATGCTCCTTTCAGATCAATAAGACAACAGAGTTTCCTTTCCCATCTTTTGTCTCATTTTGTAGTAATAGTTAGATGTTGTCACTGTGATTCTATTTTTGAATCCTTTTTATGTCCTATTATTGCAAGTGCAGAAAGTTCATATGATGCAGGTTGCATGTTGTGTTTGATTTCAAACCTTCATGCAAATCATTTTTGTGTTGTATGCACAAGTGGGATTGTGAAAATAAATGTTTCCAGAGTTTGATTGTGAGTAAAAGGATTAAAATAAGTTAGAATTCTATTAAATCATCCTTAGATTTTAGAATTGCATTTTCAGTTACCTTCTACCCTTTTTCCTCAGCAATCATTTAGATTAGGTGAAGATACCCAAGAGAGCTAGCTCACTCTAGAGGTTCACTCCAAGTTTTAGGCAACCCACAAGCCTAGGAGTGTTCCCATGTGTCAAAAGGTAGCTAATTTGATAGCTTAGTTTGGGTGCATACTTTGTTGATAATAGTTTTTGGCACACCTGGTGGGACTCTGGAATTATTTTTAGAGAAGTTTTTTAAGTCTTAAAGTTGTTCTGGTATATACAAGAGTGTTCCAGCCTTTGAAGTTTTCTTATAATATACCTGGTGACTCTATTTTTTCTGGTCTTGCATGCAAAACTAGTGTATCCAGCTTATGAAACTAGATCTAATCTAGCTCCGTTTAACTATTTGCAACTATCTCCACCAAGAAGGGGTAGGGCAGCAAGTAGAGTTTTTGATTCATCAAGGAGGTCAAAATCTACACCTTCGAGTCTCAATCCTCTAGCTCTAGTACAGAGAAGCAGGAGTCTGATGCTAATAGTACAAATACCAATGATTCCTAGAAATTTTACATTCACACCATTTAATGGGGGCAACCCATGAAACATTGCACAGTATGATGACATTCTAGTTATAGCCCTCAAAAGTCTGCCATACTTTACTCGAGAAGATCATACCACTCCTGTTGAGCATATCCAAGATGTGGCAACATTGTGCTCAATACACAATATCACCCAGGAGAATGTAGCACTAAGGTTTTTGGCTGCATCACTAAAAGGGAAAGCTTTGCAGTGGTTTAGAAGACTCACAATAGGCTCAATCACATCATGAGATGACCTGAGAGATGGTCTGCATCAACATTTTTAGGACAAGTCTGATCATTTGTCATTGCTGGAGCAGTTGAGTACCATCAAGAGGGCTCCTCACGAGCAGATGGTAGATTTTAACTATCGTTTCTAGAGAACTTGGAATAGGATTCCCACGGTGGTAAAACCTACACCATAGCAAGCATTTTTATTCTATCTTAGAGCTTTAAATAGAGAAATATTTGTTATGATTCAGTTCATGGGTGGGACTACTCTTCCTAATACTTTTGATATAGCTATTAGAGAAAAAAATTACCTTATTCAAGCATAGAAAATAGCCCCAAGGCCCCCTTTACCCATTTTCCCTAAAATACAGCAACCTGTACCTATGGCTATAACCCTTTTAGTTGCTGTCTTGTTAGTGCTAGCAATAGGATATCAAGCTGCAGCTCAAGAAACTGTTGTTCCAGCCCAATCTCAAGAATTTCAAGAGCTTAAAAACATACTAAAAACCTTTGGGAATGAGTTAGTAAATATCAAGAAGCAAGTTGGCCAAGAACATAGACCTTATCAAGCCCCACAGTCTAATAGACCACCATTTCAAGTTGATGCTCAAGGTCAGAGAAGGAACTTCAATCCTAGACCCTTTCATCCTTACAATCAGAATGTTGCTAGCTCTTCAAAAGAGTTTGTACCCACTCAGAACAACATGGCACAGAACCTTGACTGGTGTTATCCATGTCACCTACCCCATAACCAAGCTGCATGTACAAATGGTATGAGAAATCGGGCTCTTATGGTCCAAAATAGTTATAGTGGTTTGGAAGGTGTCCCAAATGAGGTTTCAGCTCAACAAGATGATGATGTGGCCTTAATGAATTGGCAAGGTACTAAATTTTGTGGTGTAAGTTATCCTCAAGGTCAAAATCAATCAAACACACCTGTTTCAGCCAACACAAGATTGAAAAAGAGAGCTATTGATTTAGAGATCAACAAGCTACAAATGTACAACAGTAGCCTGCCAAAGAGAAATTTTAGGCTTCTTCATTGCAAGTTGTCCCTGCAGCATAGTAAAAGGTGCAAATTCATCAAAGAGGTCAAGATGTACCTGGGAAAGATCAATCTAAAGTGCAAACATAGCCTTTACAAAGGCAAAATGATGTTGTTGATGTTAAAGGACAGGAAAAGGTGAGTCATGTTTCATTCAATATTGTAGAGCACATTAAGAAGGCTACAGTTAATATGTCAATAATGGATGCATTGCATATTCTTGGCCAAAAGAATCTTCTACAAGATGCTTTGGTTGAACTTTCTATTTCTGATTGTACTAACCAAGAAAAGGCCAAAGTTGTACTTGCCAATAGCCCAGAAATAAAAATGAGCATCAAGCCCAAGAGGTAAAGCCTCCTCCCTTTTATCTGAGTTTAATCATTGGTGATAAGCTTGTTCATAATTGTACGATAGATTCTGGGGCAAGTAGTTCTGTAATGCCCAAAAGTCTAGCTGATACATTGGGATTAGTTTATGAGCCCCTTTGAAAGAGAGTAGTTTAGATAGATGGATCTATTGTTAATACTGCCAGAGTGATTAAAAATATGCATCTTACCTTGCATGCTTGTCCTAATTTTGCAATCCATCAGGACATTCATATCACTGACCTACCACCTCACTTTGCTATCTACCTTTCCAGGGACTTCACTGCTAACTTGGGTGGGTTTTATCTTCTGATTGATCCCATTTGTTTTTTAGAACAAGATATGGTACAAAAGTAACCATAAAATCTGAGCCTCTTGCCAAGGATCATGTTGAGCCATATGTCCCTAGCCCAATAAATGCTAACCTCTACATCACCCATGGGCAGGAGGATCAATCCATGACCCTAGACCCCAGCACACCTATTGATGATATTAATCTAGATGAGTGGGCAGCTGAGGATCATGAAGATGCCCCTTTCTATCACATTGATGAGGTAGGATTAGGCATTTATATGATACATGAACCTAATGCAATGATTCCAAATTTGGTTAAGGATCAAAATTAGCCTGAACAGCAAGAGAATTAGCTTTGGAAGCTGTACTTTGATGGATCGAGAAGTAAAATGGGTGCTGGTGGAGGAGCTATGTTGGTTTCACCCGAAGGAGATAAGTACTATTCAGGATTGAGGTTTGCTTTCAGCTGCACAAATAATGTGGCTGAATATGAAGCCTTTATTCATGGTTTAGAATGGGCTCAAAAAAGAGGTATTAAGTGCCTACAAGTTTATGGTGATTCTAAGTTAATTGTAAATCAGGTTAGAAACTTGAATGTTACTAAAAATGACTTTCTCAAAAAGTACAAGCATCGAGTTTGGGATTTAATTGAATTTTTTGATGCTTTTAATCTGCTTTCAATCCCTAGAAATCAAAATAAGCATGCAAATAAGCTTGCTGCCTTAGGATCTTAGTTCGAGATTCTGAACGAAATTCATAACATAGAGGTACAACCATATGTAAAAATGGTTGTTAGACCATCTGTACTTGACAATAGTGTGAGCTGGCAAGTCTTTGATAGCGATGAGCAGATTTTGAGTTTTTTTAGTGCAAAAGCTGAATTTGCTGCTAAAAATTAGCAAAAATATCAGCGGCAATATGACAATCAGATTGCACAGCTGCGAAAGTCTAACAAACTGCCCAAAGGATTGGTGACATTAGAATCTTTGTTTAATTTAGATGACCAAGTTAGAAGCAACAAGTACAACATGACTGTCAAGCAAGAACATTATGAAGCAGTTGAGATATTCAAAGGTAAGCTTCTCAAGATCGAAAAGGTATGCCCTAAGGTATAGGAGCAATCTTTTATTCAGTTATGTCAAGAGTTTAGTGATATTTTTGCCTAGGAATATAAAGATTTAAGAGGGTTTGATCCTGGATTAGCCCAACATACCATTGAGTTAGAGCCCAATGCCAAGCCTGTTAGGCAGAAATAAAGGCTTCTTAATCCTAAACTTAAACATCTGATGAAAGTTGAGTTGAATAAGTTAATTGAGAGTAGTATAATAGTCCCTATAAAACATACATCTTGGGTCTCCAACATGGTACCAATCAGATAGAAGAATAGAGAGATTTGACTTTGTGTTGATTTCTGTGATCTGAATAAAGCCTCTTTAAAAGATCACTACCCTCAACCTTCAATGGAACAAATTTTGCAAACTATTTCTGGTTCTGACAGATTTTCTTTATTAGATGGATACTCAAGCTATAACCAGATTTTAGTGAAGGAAGAGGACCAGTATAAAACCATATTTACAACTAAGTGGGGTACCATGGCCTACAAGAAAATGGCTTTTGATTTGTCCAATACAGGGGCAACATTTCAGAGGGCAATGGATATGGCCTTTCATGGCCTTATGAACAAAATTGTTCTGGTATATTTAGATGATATAATATTTTTTTCAAAAGATTCTATTGAACATTTTGACCATTTGAAGTAGATTTTCTAGAGATACTGAGAGTTTGGGGTTTCTTTGAACCCAAAGAAATGTATATTTTATATTCATGAAGGTAAACTCTTGGGACACATTGTCTCAAAACATGGTATTTCCATTTATCTAGAAAGAGTTTCTGCAATTCTTGATTTACCACTACCTACACACAAGAAAGGCTTACAAAGCTTTCTTGGCAGGATTAACTTCATGAAAAGGTTTATTCCCAACATTGCAGCTTTATTGCAACCCCTCACGGCCATGCTTAAGAATAATGTGCCTTTTAATTGGACTAATGAGGGTAAGAGAAGCTTCAAGTAGATCAAAGAAACTCTCGCAACTGCCCCAACCCTCATTAATCCTAACTTTGAAAAAGATTTTATTTTATATGCTTTTGGAGGTGTCGATACCATTTCAGCAATGTTGTGCTAGCAGAATGATGAAGACTTGGAGCAACCTGTGGCATTTTTCAGCTAGGTATTGCAAGATTACAAGGTAAAGTATTCATTTGTTGAGAAGCATGTATTTGTTGTCGTTAGAAGCCTCAAAAAGTTTAGACATATGCTATCTGATAATTGAATTTAGTTGATGGTTTCCCATCCAACTATTAAGAATTTCTTACTTAATAGAGAAATAAATGATAAAAGGGCCGGTTGGGTGACAAAAGTGATGGAATTTGATGTCAATATTAAGGTTACTAAGCTAATTAGGGGCAAGGGTTTATGCGAGCAGCTTGCTGGAAATGGAGAACACAACCAAGAACAGGAAGAAAATGATGAAATAGTGTTAAATAATGTAGAACTGGTTGATGTTCCAACTCCTACTATTAGTTAGGTGCATCAAATGATTCATTGTTTACAGACTAGTGAATGCCCCGAAGGTTTGGATAGAGAAAGAAGAAGGTACTACAAGTTACAAGCTACCCCTTATGCTATTATTGAAGGTGTTTTATATAGTAAATATTTTAACGGTGTGCTACTGAGATGTATTAAACTAGATCAAGTTGACAAACTACTAGAAGAGTTTCACCATGGACCTTCAGGAGGTCATTTTGCAGCAAGGACAATAGCCTTGAAAATTATACAAGTCAGTTATTACTAGCCAGATCTATTTAATGATGCTTTTTCTTGGGTGAGAAGGTGTGAAAAGTGTTCATTGTTTGCAGGTAAGTAAAGGCTTGCAGCCTTGCCCCTACACTCAATCAAAGTAGAACAACCATTTGCTAAATGGGGTCTTGACTTCATTGGGCCAATTAACCCACCTTCAAGTATAGGCCACAAGTGGATTCTAACTGCTACAGACTATTTCACTAAGTGGACTGAGGTTGTTGCTTTGAAAGAAGCAAATGAATCTTTTGTTTTAAACTTCTATTAGGATTTGGTATCTAGATTTGGTACCCCAGATTCAATTATATTTGAGAATGGTTTAGTTTGTATTGGTTTAAGGATTTCAGATTGGTCTGTAAAGAATAATATCTTTTTGAATACATCATCTAATTATTACCCATAGGGTAATGGGCAGGTGGAATCAACCAATAAGAACCTAATCAAGATCATCAAAAAGACCATTGAAAACAACCA
The DNA here is from genome assembly GCA_027924645.1 of Cunninghamia lanceolata. Taxonomy (NCBI): domain Eukaryota; kingdom Viridiplantae; phylum Streptophyta; class Pinopsida; order Cupressales; family Cupressaceae; genus Cunninghamia; species Cunninghamia lanceolata. The sequence goes on along the minus strand of BSBN01000169.1, from coordinate 13,049,306 downwards.
AAGGACATGGCATGAAAATTTGAAGTTAACCCTTTGGGCTGACAAGATAACTCCTAAGAGAGCTACTGGTTTCTATCCATATGTGCTTACTTATGGTAAGGAGACTAAATTACCTATTTATGTAGAATTACCTACTTTGAGTTTCATTAAAGAACTTGAGCTATTAGATGAGCAACCTTTAGCGATAAGGCTAGCTCAGCTTATGGAATTAGAGGAAACTAGAAAGGAAGCCTTGAGAAAACTTGAGATCCATCAAGCTCAAATGAAGAGTTCTTTTGATAAGAGGGCAAGGCCAAAAGATTTCATTGTTAATTATTTAGTTTTCAAGTGGAATGAACTGAGAAGTGGACCTAGAAAACTTTCCAAGTTTGATGCAATTTGGGATGGACATTATGTAATCACAAAGTGCAAAGAACACAATGCATTCCAACTTTCCAAGTTAAGTGGAGAGGTGCTTTCTATCCTAGTTAATGGGATCCACCTCAAACATTGCCTCTGAAGATAAGTTCTACTTTGTACCATAGTAGATTAGATTTGTTGTTAATAAGTGCTTCATGCAAATTCTTTTTAGTTATTTTTGTTTCCCTAAGTGCTGCTACACATGTTTTCTGGCCACCAGGGCCTTTTAGTTTGCTTTCAGTTTGGTTTGGTTTAGTTTTCTGCTGCTATTTGGAGTAGTTTGCAGTGTTGAGTTTTAGTTTTCTAAGTTTGAGATGAGCAGAATATGACTCCATGCCCAATGGATAGTTAAGGTAGCTTGTCCTAATGCTTAGCAAGAAAGCATGTAGCAGAAGTCACCAGAAATGTTACCAATTTTTCACCTACAACTCAAATTGGCAGAGCTGATACATTTATTCCATCTTAAGATGAAAGATTTTTAAAATTTTCATCTATAATGTTTTTCCTTAGTTTCAAGTGCTTGGAAGGTTCAATTTTATCATTATTATAATAGAGGAAAGAGATTCAGTTCATCATTCATTGCTTTGCATAGTTTTCATGATAGATATAATTTATTTCATTTCACATTACAATGATTATTCATTTGACAAATGAGATATATACAAATTGAATAAACATTGTATTGAATGAAAGCAAGATAGATCAAATGTCCCACACAAGCTGTGGGAACAGTTGAATCAATACATCAGAAAGAATATACTATGCATCTAGCAAGGACTAAAGTAATGAAACAGATAAGATAAGGCATATCTATCATTGTCTGTGGAAGTTTCGAACTGATCCTTGTTGCAGCTTGTTTTTTGCTCCTGACCTTTGAATGAACCTGCAAGAGATATGTTAGAGCTCCAGATATGAATTATTCTATGTACTTCACCAAACAGAGACATAATACATTCTTTATGATGCACTGAGTTAGAAGATTAAATCATCCATATGCAAGAGAGCCTGAAGAGATGAAACATCATTGAGCTTCACTTTTTTAAAACTAACATGTTTGTTTCTGGTACAAGTATAGAAGAAGTTATGTTGTTGTTTTGAAGACATTTCAGCATGTGGTGCAAAGTGGACTCCCACAAGGGTAGAGCCCAGCATGTTGCCCTTGAATCTCCAGGGGATGGAATAGGAATACTTATTCATATTGTACAAATAGAAATATTTCAATTGAAAGAGTAATTCATAGAGTGTTTATAGGAGCCTCAAGATCAGTTTTCATTCATGACTGCCAGCTCAAACACGATGAGATGAGAATCACAAATGAGTAGTGAGCTCATTCAAGGATACCCAATGACATATGAAACTAAGTATAGGTATGACCAACATCAAAATATCTATTACTACTGTTTGTTGTCACAATATCATTATATTGTCATTTGTATGAATTCAAATAACTATATTAGAACAGCAAAAGCCATGGAACAAATAGAATAGCTATAAGAATAAAGTTAGTTACCAGATGCCTCTACAGTACACAGGATGTAGCCATGGAGTACAAGTGCAAATGAACAACATCAACTTCATGATATATATTGCAGCTATCAAGAAAGCAGCAATTGTAAAAATGAGCATCATTGTCATACAGGAATGATCAAACTAATGCCATAAAGATATAGTTACAAGTTATACACAGAATGTACATGCCTCAGCCAATGAGATAAAGGAGTCATTATCATTAAATATGATGTGTATGTGGATACATTTGATGTCATACAGTGAATTAGACTATAAGTGATTAATGCCATGTCATAGATTGAGTGTCATCACTAAGTGTATACAGAATAGTTAAACCAGTCATCAAATAGAGCACACAAGTGTATAGTTGTATAAGCTGAAGACATCAAATGCACTTTACCATTGTAAAAGGAATAAAGCTCAATATGATTTCTTCATCAAAATAAAGCTCGATATAAAAATATCGAGCTTTATTTTGATGAAGAAATCAAAGAAATGATACAGAGCTCAAAAGAGGAGATTTTACCCTATTTCTGAGTGAAGATACATGCATATAAGCCGCGGGTTTGTCCACAGGAAGAGCTCCCAACATTTAGATCAGTCTACCATGGTGGCCACAAAACAATAGGCAAACCAATCATATACAAGAAATGAAACAAAGCAAGTATGTTAGAGAAGAGAAGCTTCTATAGCCATGGCTTTAAGGCCAAGTTTTTGCATCCAGAGTGAAAGAAAATGGATCGAATCGGTGATAGAACTGATTACCTTGTTATTTCCTGCCAGAATCTTTAGAAAAACCCATGAGAATTCCTCAGAAACTATAGAGAATCAAGGGTTTTCCTTCAAACCCTAACCTCCATGGCGGCTGGGCAGTAGATCCCTTTCATCAAAAAAGTTACAAAGTGTGAAATGAGCCCGAAAAACTAGGGCATAGTTTGTTTTGTGTTAGGGTTTGCATAAAGCCCTAAGTTTAATGGTGACTTTTGTCACATCAAATTATATTTTTCATGCCTTGACTAATACCCATCGTGGTATGTTGTTCACTTTTCATTCACCTAATCCTCATGACTTAGGATATCATATGCCTTAGGTCCCTTTTGCATGTTTGAAGCCTAGGCTTTATGCCTTAAAGGCTATTTGATCACCTTTGAAGATAGGCCAAAAACCTCATATGCCTTAGTAATTATTTGCAAACCAAATGGAGGGTAGCCTTAGAGGCTTTTATTTTTCATTTTTATCAAACCTTCCCATATGCCTTAGAATTTTAATTGATTTTTATAGAAAATCAAAATGTCGTAGATTGTATTATACTTGGTGAAATTTTAAATCAAAAGCCTTGTATTTTTGTTTTTTGCAAAAATCAAATCAATATCAAATCAAGAAAATAACACTACAAATCCTTGTAAAACAATATTTAAAGCAATATCCTTTATAAATTGCTTTTAAATATTTATTATTTATATGCTAAAGTAGAGAAAATCTAGACAGAAATTTTCTTTTGGATTTGATTTTTCTTCTGGGCAAATATGGGCAATTTGGAGCTTTTTTTGATCAAGTAAAGCCTGATTTTGAGAGGATTTTGGTGGGACCACTTGAGTTGACATCTTGGCAGCTTCTATTTTTAGTTTGGAGACATTTCAGGACACATTTTGGTAGCTTTTCAGTAGATTTCAAAAATGACTTGGTGGCTAGCTTTCAAAGAGATTTTTGCAGTTTTTCCTATTTTTCCATCTTGGAAATTAGAGGATATATTTGGAGGAAAATTTTATTTTTCTAGTTCTAATGATCTGTTTCTCTCTCTTTGGCTCACTTGCAGAGAGTATTTTAGGCTTTCTACTCAGATTCTCATTTTGCTTGCTCCTTTCAAATTAATAAGACAGCAGAGTTTCCTTTCCCATCTTTTGTCTCATTTTGCAGTAATAGTTAGATGTTGTCACTGTGATTATGTCTTTCCAATCCTTTTTATGTCCTATTATTGCAAAGAATGAACCTACCCTCAACATGCAATACTGCAATTCTAGCCATTATAAGCTTAGTATTGATGCTTTACATAAATGTGTTATCACGAATTATCTCACTGTTCTACTTACAGAACCAAAAGAAACATGCAATACTACAATTTACCAGGATCTACTTCAAACATCCAAAAGAAACCGCTTTATTACTGTGATCTTTTAAGAGGGAAATTTTAATCTTCCCAAGAAGACCCAATTAATCAACCACACAAAGTAAGGAAATTACTCTGACAAGTTAGAAACATAAAACCAATTTGACTAATAAAGATATTCCAAGTTAGAGACAACCTAAGAAAATGATAACCATTCACATTAATCACAATAATTGAATAATCCAAAAATTGGGCACCAAACTCAAAGCTTTGTTTCCATTGATTGTTTTAGAAAAAGCTTCAGAAAAATATTCTTTCTCCCAGAGTTCGAATATCAAAATATGACTATTCAACCTTGCATTACCCCTTACCCATGGTCTTGGTTTCCTTCTTATAGAAAATGAAGGAAGCAACAAGATTCACACTATTCACATTCAAAACTTTTGAATTATCCCTAGTAAAATATTATGACTATTCATTTGCCAATTTTCTATTGAAAATACAACATATACAATGTTTGAAAATATTATATTCAAGTACGTACACAAGAAAAGAAAAGACAAGAAAGAGGGAACAAAAGTGATTGTGCTTAATCAACAAAATAAAATATATGATGACGGTTTTTCTATTTTATGATATAAATATTGCTCTTTCACTACAATGATGGTTGATCCTACTAACAGTTAAACCACATACAGAGCAATTTTATCAAAGAATCACGAAAACAAAAATGCCTTGATGTTAACAGAGCTACCGATATTGATAGTGATCATGATGAACTAGTGGACAAGAATGTGCAGCACAATCATAGTTGTGCTGAAGTTGAGGTGGAAGAAACATACCTTGACTTAGTCATTTAAGAGTGGAAGAAAAATGTTATTTTGAACAAAATTTTATAGTTTTTGAATTCTTTACTTGACTTATATTAATTTTTGCATGATGGTTAAACCGTATGCAGAGAAATTACATGAAAGCAGAACAAAAAGAAAAAGGCCCTATCAATAGAGCTCTCTACAAAGCTGCACAACTTGAGGACAATGATGATAGTGATTTTGTTGAACGTCTTGACAAGAATCCACATGATATTCAGAGTAGTAGTATTGGTGTTGGAATTGAGGTGAGTGCTATTTATTGTTTTTATGTCTTTCATGGTAGTCATTGTTGTTTTAACACACACATGCAAGTAAGTGCTTTTCAAGTAAGTTGTTAAGTTAGAATAGAGATAACCAAACAACTTATGAAGACAATCAAACAACTTATGAACTTGAATATTAACAAAAAATTAGAACACCATACATATCCACAAATTTAACCATCCTTGCCCATTATAATATTAAATTAGCATAGAAGTGTAATGTCTTGAATCTGAAATATGATTGGATAGATAATATTGGAATATATAAATTGTCTTGCTGAAAGATGATGATTGGCTAGGCCTTGGATAGATAATTGTAAAACATAATTAAGAAACATAAAGCATGGGCTTAGCAATTTGACTAAGATTTGGCTCCATTAATCAACGTAGAACACCCGTGACCATAGGCCTGGCAAGGTGTTCCTCTCCATGTTGCAATATATGTCACATGTGCTCTGCCCATCCTTATTGCTAAAGCAATACATCGATTTATATATTACCAAAATTACCAAAACTTCATTCAATCTTCCATGCTTCTTTTCACATTGTTCTAGCAATAAACAGGTTTGCCTTAGCAATGTGATCAATGTATTTCTAAGATATACAAGTATCAGTGGAAATTATTTCTTTCGTGATAGATTCTAGCCTGAAGAATTTGTCCATCTATTTATGAACATTCTCTATCACTTTGTCTTCATCATTGGCTTTTTCCAAAGCTATGGATAATAACTGCACCAACTCATCTTTCCATAGATCTTTATCCTATATATTACCCTCATTATTGAAGAAATTGGGAAATGCCAGAACCCCATGTGGATCAAAATCACCAATGTCATATGACAATATTGTATTAAACCTTTCATGTTCAATGATCAATCCACTGTATTCCTTGAGTGTTTGCTCTTTGGCTTTTAGTTCTTCTTTCTTCTCAAGCAAAATGAGATGCAATCTTCTATGTTATTGATAAGCATTGTGGGTTCTTTTATGTAAGTCCCATACCTGATCACTATGTTTCATCATCTCCTCAAATCTTCTTTTTATCAATTCAGAAGCCCTCTAATACTTAACAACTTTTATGTCACTTTCCAGTTTATCACTTTTCTTTTGAAATTTCTCTAATTTAACTTTCCAATAATTTTTATTTGTTATGGCTTCCATCACCTCTTTATCTGGTTCTTGATAAGACAGTCGATTACTGGATGATGATATTTTATCCTTATACATAGCAATCTCTTGTTTTAATTTTGCATTTTCTACTATATATGCATTGTTATTCCTAACCAATTTCTCTATCTGGGCTTTTGTAAATTTGGTAACATTGATATTTAGGTCAACAATATCCAGTGGGGCAGTATCTTCAACTCTGTGTATTACGAGATGACCAAATGCTTTGTTTGTATCATCAACAATTTGAGGCCTCTGACGTGGGGGTAAAGTGCCCATATCGATAGAGCTGCCTTATAAGGGTCGTACCCAAAACCTTTCTGGATTTTATCCAAATCTTCAATACTTAACTGTATCTTCTTATCCTAATTTCTTTTAAAGGTATCAAAAACAATGGCTGAGGTCATATCCCAACCTGGGACTATCATCACCCCTGCTTCTTCTAGCATATTTCTTCCCTTTTTTGGGGTCATGTCATTCATTGCTTTATCAATTTCATTTTGAAGTTGATGTAATACCTTAGCTTGTATCTCAGGGGAAATATCTTTCATCTTCTCCCTGGCTTGTCTACCTTTGAATTCATAAAGAAACACTTTAACCTCAAGGGTTTTTATAAAGTCTTTATCTAAAACAAAATTTTTGCTAGCTAGGTGTCTCATATCTTCTGATAGTTCATCAGGGGATTCTATATCAACTGCTTCTCTATCCATATGTGGCTCATAGCTATCAATCACAAGTTCAAAACCCTATACATTTTCATCCTCACCCTCCAGTTCCTCATCATCTACAATTCTAGTATCCATAGAAAAATAAATATCAGGTGTAGGTTGAGGAGAAAGATGACTCAGAGGAGCCTCATATCTAGCTTCTGTTTCCCTGATATTTCTACCTCTTCTTTCCAAGATCTCAGGTAGTACATCAATAATCAATTATGGTGCCTTTGAAACTAACATGTTCAATCTATCTATGGGATCAATAATTTCTGGAAAAGCTCCCTTATAGTTGGGGTTTTGGACTACACTCTAAGCCTCGGATAACATTACTTTACGATACAGTTCTCTCCTCTCAATGGCAGAAGCTTCATCAACATTTCTAATTAAATCCTCATCCATGAATAGTATATGTTGATACATTTTCAACTTTTGACTTGTACTAACATGATTGATGAAATGCTCAAGGTCAAAATTTTCCCTAGCATTTCCTTTAGGCATCCCAAAGTAATCTAATCTCTTTTCAATTTCTTCATATCCTTTTTCAAAAAAAGTAGTAAAATCTCCAAAACATAGGGTGCCTGGCATAAATGATTGCTTATTGTGTCTCTTCAAATGCATGAAATCGGATAAAGCTAATTGCCTAACAATTTCCAAATATGCAATTCTATCAGGGCAAGTCTTCGGGAGTATAAATGGTGCTCCTTCATACCCAAAAACTTTGATCTTTGTGCAATCCCTATATACATACCAATCACCCCAATTGTGATTGATCTTTTTGTTCTTATCAATATCCTTTGGCCTGAGAAATCTTTGTATATTGGGTGACAAATTGTAATTGCATGGATAACCAAATTTAGCGTATAAAGGCTTTACAAAATACTCTTCGTAATACAAATAATGTGACCTATCACACATGCTATCCCAAATGGTAGTCCACATTTGTACTGGCTTAATGTCTCCATTTTTATCTAGAAATCTAACCTTGAGAGATCCATCCCATAGGCCCATGTTTTGCCCTTCATATAAAACCAGATGCATAAATGAGGAATAATGCATAAATCTAAAGCCTTTCTTGTTATTCTGTATAGCCTTTAAATCATTGTGAAGATCATTCGAGAGATATTCAGCATAATCAAATGTTCTGGCATCAGGGCTTTGTATATTTGTAGCTAGAACCATTGGTGCTATATCCATAAATTCAAGGGCATCCACACCTAATACCTGACAGACTGAGTAATAAGTATATCTAAAATATGGTTCAAACATATCAACCGAATAAGGGGGATCCTCCACCCCTGAGAACACTCTAAGCTGATTATTTTCATCCCTAGGTCTGTGAAATGGTAGCCTCCACCTTTTATAAGTGTTACTTAGATTTTGATACTCATTCAATAAGTCCTTAATCCTGAATACCATATCAAAGCTTGAATCTAACTGAAAGCTATTGAATATAATCTCGGGTAATAGGAATAGACCCAGACCCATTTTTAAGCTCAATCATACCGGTTTGTGGATTATAATGATCTGCCAACATTTTAAGTAGTTCTATATTCATAAACACATTGGGTACTACTAATTTCCCCAAATTTAACTTCCAAGGATTTGAGATTGGTTTGTGTCTGTACATTTTCCTATAATGGTACATGAATAGGTCATATCCCCTTATAGGGGTCCACAAATCCCCTACATGTCTGTTAGCATCTACCAATTTCTCAGCATGTGGATTTAGTTGAACATTTCTTCTGGACCTTTGTCCAGACCCCGGGCATTGTTCTATTAGGTCTTGGTTTAAATGTCTATCCTCAGTTTTCTGCCTTTTCTTAGGGTTTTCATTCTTAATTTCCATAGTTTTATGTGTTTATGACTTCCACAATTCTTTGTAAATTCAAATTTAGGCTTGGAGTACTTACTTGAACAAGCTTCCCCTGATCTATAATTTTTTTGTTTCTAATCTCTAAGCTCCTCAATTTTCTCCGTCTACTCAAAAATCTTTTAGAAATCACTTCTTTCAGCTCTGGCTCATTAATGGCATATCCATGGCAAATTCAACATCTTATCCAGAAATAATTAATTCTTTCAAACATGAGCCATTTAATTCATGTCAAATAGTCATGTCATTGATTTATTGGGATGGTCATTTTTTCTTTCTTCAACATTATTTCATCATTCTTTGGGCTATCGTGATGACTTTGGATAGTGTTACACTGATATCATTATGTCTCATCAATATCTTTTATGTGTTATATGATCCCTTTTATTTATTAACTTCTTTCAAAATGCCCTTTAATAAGCATTATCGGTGTATCAGCGGTACCTAAAATTATGTCACTTCGATATCCTTGAGTCCCCCCGATATGCTTTTATTGATAGATATCGCTATATTGGGTGACACATTTAGGTGTCACACCGATATGCATTGGTCCCATTGATATGTTTGGTATTATCGGGATATCGAAGAGATATGTGATCGAGTCATCCCGATACCCTTTAGTCTCCTCGAAATGTTTTATTCTCTTCAATTTTTCTAACATCAAACTTACATGCAAGATGAGGTTTATTTACTACTTCGGGCTATTGAAGATACACTATGTTGAGTCCTCTCAACATAGAATTCTCCCAACAATATCACTTTATATGGCCTTTTTATTTAAGGGATTTTTTGGGTTAACTTTAATGATTTTATTCCTTTTGGGTATCAGTGGGATGTCATGGGATTATTAAGGCTAAGATATAATCCAATCAGATTTATTGTTTTGAATGAAAAATTAAAATAACATTGTGAGAATAGTTTATTTGGAATAATGGTGGGAATTAACAAAATTTTAGGGTTTTAAAATTTTGTTCCAACATAAGTAATGGTTGTTTTATTATTTAAATAAGGGCAATCATTACCTATGTAATAATTATTATGTATTTCAATATAATGTGTATTTTTTATTTTTTTTTGCAAAAATGTATTGATAAACTCCAAGAAGGGGATAAAGTTAGGGTGTTGGATCCATTTGATGGTGTACCTGTGGGCATTGAGTGGATTCACTCACTATCTATTATACATGGAGTCGACTTGAAAGGAACAAGAGATGCAAATGTAAATATTTTAAAGGTCACAATTAACATACGCCTTGTTTATGAAGACAAAATAGATGGAGTTGTCCGTCTAAAAGAGAAAGAAGGAACCTTCACACGGTGGCCACTAAAATATTTGCAAAAAATGGCATAGTTGATGTTTATCATGTTCTAGTTGTTAGACATCTTGGCCCACTACTTTATGCAGTATTTTGAATGTGTTGTTTAGGGATCTTAATTTTCATGGTGTATTTGAAAGAGTTGGAAACTCTTAGACAACTTTGACATTTTTTATTATATTTATATATAAACTCTTAGACAATTTTGATATCTTATAACTTGATATATATAAATTTGCATTATATTTTTTATTGCAGATTACCCTTCTTTATCATGATGTTAAACCAATCTTTTAATTCTAGCATGTTGTACTTGTTCATATATGTAATTTTTTATTTGTTTTTATGTTTTAATTCAAATTTAATAATATGTTTTTTCTGCATTATAAAATTTACGATATTTAATAAATTATTCATATCATGACTAAATTTACTACCAATTAATGGAAACTAGTAAATAAAAATGACTACCATGACTAAATAAATGACCAGTTAACAACAATCAATGACTAAATTAATTACTAAATATATTACCAAATTGATGACTAAATATACTACCAAATTGATGACTAAATATACTACCAAATTAATGATTACAATGACTAAATAAATAACCAGTTAACAACAATCAATGACTAAATATACTACCAAATTACCAAATATACTACCAAATTGATGACTAAATATACTACCAAATTGATGACTAAATATACCACCAAATTAATGACTAAATATACTACCAAATTAATGAATAAAATTTGTTTGGTCATAAATTTGGTAGCAAGATAAATGACCGGCAATAAACTACCAATGATCACGTGACCAAACTACTGGTCACATGACCAATTTTTGGTAACTTTTATTTAGTCATTTATTTCTATTTTTCTACTAGTGAAAGAAACTACCTGGATGGACAGGTCCAATGAAATAGAAAACCATATAAATACCCATCTGAAGAAAAGATACAAAGACACCATCCCATGCATGTTTGTTACTCCTGCATTATCTTTATAATTTGTTGCTCTCGATGCCCAAGCAAGAATAGGTAGAAACTTGTTGAACCTTGCTCTTAGAAGAAATTATAACCTTGGCCTTAATTCGCTAAGCTCTCCATTCCAATCCAATGAGAGAGTAACAGGTCCCATTGTATCAAATTTTGTTGTTCACCAACAATATGAACATCCACCATCATATACTACTAAAAGTTTAAATGAGAATTTTATCCAAGAAGATGAAGTGATCCCATATTCAATAAATTTTAATGCTAAAATTTTTAATCAAATTGGTAATAATAAATTGCTGCCAATAGAACATGAATCTAATTCCCTCTACAATATGGTATCAAGTGCATATAATGGGTGTGATGAAGCACCAATAGATATTCATCCTCCTCCTTTGCTATACACAAATACCCATGCAACATCAAGTCTAGAAGAGATTTAGAGTAATTTTATAGATTTTTCAAATAATCACAAGGAAATAGTAAGAACTCCAACATCCACAGATTTCATGAATATGGGAGATGACAAATATTACTAGAGACATATGAGTGATTTGATCTCTTTGCATGCATATTGTTATGTGTTTTGTAGTAATGTTTTTGTGTGAGTGGAAGTCCAAGATCATGGAGTAGAAATCAAACACGAATGCAATGTATTGAAAATGAACTAAATTGGTTTACAATGGAACCTGGTATAAATAGGTGAAGCTTGAGGAACAAGTCTCCACAAGAATAGGAAAGGTGGTGAAAATGGAACCAAGAGAATAGCTCAAGGTTCAACCACCCTCAAATGTAGTGGTGATGTGTCGAATATGAGGTGACACATCTACTAATGACTCATAGAGTGGAATTAGTCTTTCCACATGTGAGGAAAACTAGCTAACTATGGTTATGTTAGGAATAACTCATGTGATTTATACACCAACACCCCCCATAAGCATAGCTTAGGTGGGTTTATGAAATATGGTGCTTTCCCAAAGCTAGGTTGTTTTCTTGGAACTCCCTACACAAAAGAATTCTCACTGGTGACATATTGAAGACTATCAACATCTCAGGTCCTTCAAGATACATCTTGTGCAAGAGGGAGGATGAGGATGTAAACCACCTCCTTTAGAACTATGAATTTTCTTGAAAATGTTGGACATGGTTGATCAATTCTGGATGGAGCTACACTATGCCCCAAGATATTCTAGAGCTCTTTCGTAGCTGGCCAAAGCTGTAGAACTCCTTGTGGGATGGCATCTAGATTTCTGAACCATCTCTGGTCATTTGACATATATGATGGGAATGCAACAACATAATTCTTAGAAACCATGAATCTTCAGTGGAGGAGGTCATAAGGAAAATTGAATTGGGCATATGTGAGGCAGTAATGGATAAATAAAAAGCATTTAGAGCTCTCCCGAAGCCTTTCATCTAGTTGGATGACATGATAATGAAGAAATGGTTCCTTCTCATAGCTACTCATGCCTATAGCTTGGGCGGGCTATATGACTCAAAGATGGCCAAATGTGCCATAATTAAATGGTTCCAACTCAAACTGAACTATGACAGCGAGCTGCCTAAGGTAACCTTGGGATATTTGGCATGGGGTATATCATCAGAATCATGGAAGGCAAGTTGATATGGGATCTATAAAAAAATCTTCCTAATGGGTCTAACAACAAGACAGAGTTTCAAGCTCCTCTCATTGGCCTCAAGCTCTATAAAGAGAAAAACTTGATGAGCATTAACATCTAGAAGGTGACTCATTAATAAGTATCAATGCAATTTCCAATTGAACAGTTCCCAATTAGAAACTTCACAACTTTGTTGAGGTGATATGGGAGATTTTGGAGGACATGAGAGACTACCAACTATCCCACTAGTTTTGATAGGCCAACTCTATGACAAACCAGCTGGCAAACTTCACAAGTGTGCAAGAAGAACATGTAATTATATCGGCTGATCTACATGCTTCAGGTGTTTTGGTTGAGTGTTGAGAGGAATTGGAACCTACCATCCAAAGAAGGACATCCTAAGGGCATGATCATGTAGTTGATGGCAAACATAAGAAAGGACATCTATTGCTTATCCATAATTACTCTAAATAGAGGGATGTCAATTCTTTGGCATATCACAATGGCTCACATCACAATGCCTAGCACCTATGATATGAATGATATAAGTGTGCAACTAACGAGGTTCTTTTTGGTGCAAAATGGGGAAATGGACAAAGCCCTGAAGTAGGTATTGAATGCCCAAGCAATCATGAAGCATATTCATGACCATGTCTTGCTGGGGAAATTCCTGGTGGACTTCACCTTGGTTACTGGTCATAAGGGACTCACCAAAATTGCCACGTGAAAATTGGTTGTCCCCCACCTACAACAAGCAGCTATTGTTACAACCTCTACCATCAACAAATATCCCAAAAAAGGTAGCCAGGAAGGGATCTTCAACATAGGAGAGGTTATAAAAAATAAGGATAGCATTTGCATTTAAGGGTGGGGTAATTAGAGACAATATGGAGACATTTACATTCTTTTGCACCTTACCCATCCTCTGAAACCTGAGCAGACAAAGAAGTTTTTTGAATTCACAACAAGTGTCCATTACATCTTGCACAAGTTGCCCAAATGAATGTAATTTTCTTGTGTGTCCATGTATTTTTTTGCTTCTTTATAATGAGTTCACAGGCACCTCATCCATGCACATCTCATTTTTGTACATGTGCCTATTTTTCTCAACCTATTAATGGGTATACATGATCATCTTGGAGTAGTTTGAGGTAGGAACCACCTACCATGTACATAGGTTAACTAGATATTTTGTCATGTCTATTTTGTTTCCATTTTTGTTGTTTTTGTTGTTTGTCCTGTCTTTTTGTTATGCCAATCTCTTCTCCTTGTAAATTCTTTTTGTGTTATCTCTTGACTCTATCATCCAATGGATAAGGCACTGGTCATTTCCAAGATTCTAGGTTCATTCTATGTCTGCAAGGTCCTTGTCCCCAGTTAGAGCCAGTTGTTAGCCTCATTTTGACACCACAAAATTTAAACTTTTTGTGTCAAAATGGAAAGTGTTATCATGTATTAGACACCCCTGTCAAGTGTTAAGAAAATAATTTCAATGATTGTCGATGTCCTAGTTGAGTTTCATGATCTTTGTTATAGCCTGACTTTAGTATCATTAATCTTGGAAATTACCCTTGTTGACCTTTCACAAAGTCAATCAGATCCCTGGGTGAACATCTCCTTCATTATGTTCATTGGCTGAAATCATTGTCAACAAAAGGTTTCAAAGTCTACATTTTGAAAAAAATTTCAAATCGCTAAAATATGCAAAGGTTAATCTCTCACATGGTTTTAAAACTTTTTCAGTGGGTCAAGAAATCTCCATCCATGCTCAAAATCCAATGCACAACTTCCTTCAAATCCAAGATATGTTCATGCATTCATCGGTGTTTCTAAACCGATTTTATAAATGAGGAGATGGTGAATGAATTTGGTTTTCGAACCTCCACTGGTCTACACTCGAGTCAGAGAATTTCTCAATGTAATGTTGAAAGGTATATGATAAAGTTAAAATTTTATTACATCCCCAAAGGTGTTAAAATCACTATGGGGCCAAAAAGGTTTTGAGAAAGGCAATAAAATAAAAATTACAAGCTATAGATTACTTGTGAAGTTGTGGATATCATTTTAAATGTCAGGGATACTCCTATATTCAGATGTCAAGGTGTCTTTTTATTTTTCATTTTTCAACGAGATTGTTTGAAAAGAACCTTAACAAAATTTAAAATATTGAATTTCTATCCAAAAGTGCTATAACTATTATAAAGAGAGAGTTTGTAAAGCACCCAAGTACTAGTTATTAACTAGTTATGAACAACATGTTGAAGGCAGAATAAAGAAAATCATATTATTATTGGGTGTTAACTTAACATTTGAAAGTTTCAAAATAGCCGATGAAGTTTCAAAAGCAACTTCCAACGCCGATGAGGCTTTATTGATGGTGCAGGAGCACCTTGTCAAATGTCAATTAAAGGTTGTATATAAGGGTCTTTAGCAAATTTTGTATGTTCAAGTCATATGTTCAATACAATAAGGTCCAATTAAGACCATTTGGATGTATTTTGGTGTCTTAATTCATTAGGGATTAATTTTTCTAATGTTACAATACTGTCAAAGTGATGTAAAATGAAAAAATGCAAAACATGGAAGATGAACAATCATAGGAGTCTAAGTGTTAGTTTGGTCAAATATTTTAATTGGTTTTGGTGTGTAATATTCATATTCACTTGGGAAGGGTCGAAACAATGAAGGAGAAGCTTTGTAGTGGAGTTGTAACCATCTTTGGATATTAAAATCAATGAAAAGAACCTGTTTTCTGCACTTTTTCATTTAACAGTCCCTATTTCTGCTTTGGTACAGCCTAGTATGGCCTGCAGGAGTACATTTAATGATTTGAATTAATGAACCTATGAATCTTATTTCTTATGCAATTGGTTGCATCGCATTTTGAGTGCAAGCTACCTAGAAACCCTTATTTTAAGCAAAGAATGATGCATAGATGATAGGGTTTGATAAAATAACCTTGGAAATGAATGGGAGATGGTTTGGAAAGATTGATCAAGTCATTTGAGATGTATTTTAAGAGTTGGTTGAGTAGTTTGTGCCCTAGGGTATGGAGAACCAATAAACTATCTTGCTACCAAACTTAATTTAGCCCTTGTGAGCAATAGAACAGTTAAGTTTTGGGAGGTTTGGTCCAAAACAACCTATGCCAAGTTTTTGATATGTTTTAGAACTTTGAAAAAGGTATCCAAAAATCCTTTTACAATCTTGAGATCTGGTCTGTATCAAAGGATATTCTATGACAGTCCTTGTATGATGCCTACATAGGCTAGAAGTGAGATTTTGGTGCTGGGTGAAATTATGAGTGTTCCCATTGATAAAAATTGCATAAAAGGACCTTATATGGTGTTTTAGAACCCTTTGAGTTGTTGAGATAAGTTTGGTGTTTGAATTCCATATAGTTGCTTTGTAAAAGTGGGCTAATTTGCCCTTAAAACAGTGGGACAGACAATTTTGAGGGGTGATGTTCCAAAACAAGTATATGTGATTTTGAGATATCTTAAATTAGAGCCAAATGGGTATCTAAAATGCATTTTGGTTTGTGGGTTTGAGAAATATTTTCAAAGTTATGTTGAAAAAACCTCTAAAAGAGGGCTACAAGGCATAAGGAGGCTAAAGAAGGAAAACCCCTAATCTTAGAGTTTTGAGACTTGCAAGTTGGTTTGTTTGGAAGTTGGGAATCAGTGTCCCTTGTTTGACATCAATTGACATCAGAATTTCTGTCAAAAAAGCAGTTTAGAAACTATTATCGATGAAAATAAGGGGTTTCGAAACTAGTCTTCACTAAATACATTTAAAATAAGCAGAAACGGGTCTCTCAAAATTATTCTCAATTTTTTTAGTAGCTTATATATATATATATATAACTTAATTTAGGTTTAGGAACCATCAAAATTGGGGTAGACCCCTGTTTTCTTTGAAGCTTCAAATTGTCAACTGGTTGACAAGATATCCCGAACTCGACTAACTACCATAATATCAAATTATGTTTATAAACCTAACTGGGCCAAAGGAAAATTACACAAGCCTTGCTGCCTCTACAGAAACATAGTTATATTTTTCAGATAGCACACTTTTACCCAGTGCTTTATTCTCCTTGCCATCATATTCATCCTCCTCTGAATCACAACATTCTAGAAATAATTGATTTGCTTCTTCAAACAGATTGATTTGCAGTTTTTTAGCTATAGCTTTTAGGGCTAGTTGCAAACAAATTTGCCTCGTCCTGATGACGTGAAGATGCTCCAAGTAATAGTTGAAGTGGACCTCTGCTTGGTGAACAACATCGTCGATATCATCATGAAGGAGATACAAACTGACTATTGTGGATAGCATGGTTGTGCTAGACAAAGACTGAGCAACATCAAAAGTATTGCAATGCCCTCTTGTATATCCCAGGTCTAGGAACAGTTTTGTCATTTTTGTGCGAATACTCGCCATTGGCGACCCATGCATATCCTTAGCCAACTCCCAAATACGTATAATCCATTGTTTAATTGTTGGATCACTAGTTTCTTGATCCACAAACCTCATGAAGTCTACCACTACTTCATCACTCGATACCTACCTCTTCTTCTGCTTTGGTATTCTATCTCCTCCTTCCCTTTCCACATTTTCCATCTACCATTGTAACCCCCAAATGGCCAGCACTAATAGTTGAAGCTATGACAAATCGTCACCCACTAAAACTCAATGCATGAAATGGAGAAAGATAGGTTGTTCCTTCGCATTCAATACAAATACATTGTAATTGAATGCCTTTACTTATACTTGTTACTCTGCATGCTTCCTTCACATACCAGTTTTCTTGCCCACTGTCACCGTTTTTCATTATCGGAAGAACTATATATATTAAAAATTTTGAAAAATAATTCTAAGAGCACTGAAATAAAATTTTGAAAATAATTTTGAAAACCCTCCGTTGATACATTTAAGGTATCTATCTTAATTTTTATCCTATCAAATATAATTTATATAATTTTGGGAGGAGTGAAGTTAAGGCTGAGCTACAAGTCCTCTTCCTTCAATACATTTCAAATAACTATGCTAGTTATATCTTATTTATTTTAATTTATTCACGTCGGCTGCTCTTAATCCAATGCGGGGATTTTTAACACTGCTCTTAATCAAAGCACTCCATGTCAAACACCTATAAAAGGGAGTGAATGCGAGAGGATGTAGAATGAAATCAAAAAGCATACTAAGTCCAGGGTTGTAAGAATACGGAGAGCAGCGTTTGATCTGAAAGGAATGGAGCCACAACTTGTTCCAGCAGTTGAAGAAGACGGAGAGCAGCGTGGTATATCTGAGCTGCCTTGGGCTATGATGGAATTGATATTTGAAAAGCTCTCACTACAATCAATCTCCAGCTGTCGCATGGTTTGTAAGGAATGGAATTCTATTTTGTCTGCGCACAGCTTTCTGTCTTCATTGCCCACCCAAAATCCATGGCTTCTTATCTGCGGTGAACAACACCAAGATGCCGAACCAACATGGTATTGCAAGGCCTAATGTTTTTCAACAGAAAAATGGAGGACTATCTCTCTCTCTTTTCTCCCGAAGTCTAGAAGATATTACTTAACAAGCACAGCACAGGGGTTAATGCTTTTTCGAGAAGTCCCAAAATTTTGTGTTTGCAACCCGCTTATGAGAATCTATTCAGAGATAGAAATGGATGTGACGAAAAAGTTTATCCATATTGTACAAGGAGGAAACGGAGAACCTTATTTGGTAGCGTGCTCGAACACTGACAAATTATCCTTCCAGGTCTACCATTATTTTCAAGATTCGTGGAGGATTAAGTTTCAGTTTGTGGGAGAAACGGGCTCTAATATATCATTAGGTTATCAAATGGTTGAGTGCAATGGTGTTATTTTCTGGATGGGAAGGTATCCTATGACTATTGCTGGTTACAATATCCAACATGATGTTATTAAGCCTGTTACAATGCGTCCATTACCCCGCCAACTTTTTGAAGATCGGAGGGATGTGAATGATGTTTTATCTATAGTTGCATATGGGTCGTCCATTCTAGTGGTCGCGATCTTAATCGACTTTGGTATTGTTATTTGGGAGTTGTTTCAGGACGACGAAGATAAGTTGGTTTGGAAGTGGAAAGAGTTTGCAAGAATGCCTGCTGACTCTCTCCCTCGATATCTTGATAGAGATTGGTGGCATTTGAAGTGCATTTGTGTGGGTGATTACCTGTGCTTTAGCACTGTACATGGTTGCAATGTATTTGGTTGTGAAGGTGCAAACGTGGTTGCATATAATTTAAGTGAAGCGTTTTGGCAACGCCTTCCTCCATGTAAAATTCCAAACATTAAGGGGATGATGATGTCATTGGAACCGAACATCATTCCTTATCAGTTATTAAGAAAATTGAGAGAATGATGGATAATAAGATTATGGTGCCGTGCCTTTTCCTCCATTATTTATTTTAAAAACTTTTTGACCCCCTTGTAAAAAAATAATTTTCTTAAGCTTGAGATATCTAAACTCTGGGTAGAAGGGTATGTCTTAACATTCAACTTAGTGTCTCTCTTGACATTATGCTTTTTTTTTTATATCCTATCCCGCAGCATTTTATTCTTTCAAGAGGCCTGAAGAAAACTCTGCAGCTCCAAATATTGATGGCGTTGTTGACAGCTCTGTAGCTCTAAATATTGATGGATATGTTGACATGACAAAAGTTCTCTCTGTAAGTGGATGTAATACTTTATCTTCTTTGAAATGTTTTGGATATATTTTTTTATAGATAAATGGATATTCTTTTTGCTTATGGCAGGCTGTTTGAGGGATTGTTTTGCCTTGTTATGTTTGTAGTGCATTGTGCATGTAACATGTGCAAATTGAAACCTTTTGCTTTTATCTCAAGCACATAAATTTTGTAGATTTCATTTTTATATGTATAGAGCTTTATTGAGCACAGTTTGTGTGATATGGAATCATAGTTCATGGGGTATATTCTAAATGTATTCTTAACGAGTGTATATAGCTCTTGAGTCCTATTTTCTTGCTAAACTGATAATCATAGTTTTCATATTGCTTACAAGTTCAAGATTCCCATGTTTTTTAGCTTGGTATGGAGCCATATTTACCTTTTATTTCTATTTATCCTTCTATGGTGTCTCATATCTAACGAAACTTAAGGAAATCTGCATCATGGGTACAGTTGTTTGCGTATGTAGTACATGCCTTCTATTTTGTTTGAATTCAATTCAGACTTTATTATGTGCTGGCTGCTTTTATGTGTTGTCTCGCTGTGATCCTAAAATATGTACTTTGCTACTTTGAGTGATCATGGTTGACAAGTTCCATAAAGATCCTCTTTGTAACTTTTTCATGTATACTATTTTGATGAAATTTTTAGCTTTTTTTGTTTCTTATATGGTTATACAGTTTGATGTTTGTATAAATTAGGTGTGGCATTTATTCTTTAGCACTCTTTGTTGTCTTGTTAACTTTGTTTTGTGCATAAGCAATATTATATGTTATTGTAGGATTTACATTATTTCAATCTTAAGATTTTCATTGAATGATGTTATCATAAATCAAAATTTCCTTTTAATATGTTTCTAATCCAACATCTGAATTCATGTACCAAACTATCTATCTATTTGTATATTTGTCTATCTATCTCTCCCATGTTTTTTTAATGATATAAACGAGCATTATTGTAAGCAGAAGCTGAATCTACATCGTTTACAAATATTTCTCAAAACAAATCATATAGGACAGTATAAGTGATATATTACAAGGAACTCATCAGATTCTGTACATCAAATTTATTTGTAGAAATTAAATAAAATTTATCTAGATTTTTATGTAACAAGGCTTATCTAAAAAATAAACTAGGCTTAATTTATTGGAAATCGTTTACTGTAGTGAATTGAGGTCTAAGGGAACATGAGGTTCTAGATTCGAGTTACAACAATAATTTTTACCATTTTTTATTTGAAAATTATATGTTGGTTAATCTAAGCTTAAAACATTGTATTGATCATATGATGTTTTTTTGGGAATAAGAAGTAGCAGATATGGTGGGAGGTCCATATTGCCATAAAGAAGAATTAAAGAAGGGTCCATGGAGTGCAGAAGAGGACTACAAACTCATCCAATACACGCATAAGCATGACCCTGGGGCTGAGCTTAAACAACACACACTAAGCTTTGACTTGCTTAGGTGGCTAGTGGGCCCTTTGTCTTACTCTGTTTTGTTAATGCTAAAATAAGAGAAGGGCCCACCAGCCACCTAAGCAAGTCAAAGCTTAGTGCGTGCGTTTGTGTGGATGATTACCTGTGCTTTAGCACTCTATTTGGTTGTGAAGGTGCAAACTCCATGTAAAACTCCAAACATTAAGGGGATGGTGATGTCATTCGAACCTAATCTTATTCCTTATCAATTATTAAGAAAATTGAGAGAATGATGGATAATAAGATTATGGTGACAGATGTTATGTTACCTAATGGTTATTACTTGTTTTTAATATATTTTAATGTTTTGTTTGATTTATTAATGCTGAGAAGTAATGGCATTTGATAAATATTTACATGTGAAAATATTAATATTTAATAATAAATCATTCTTCTATAAATTAAAGAAAAGGATGTGTAATTGTTTTGTGTAGTGTTAGAAATAATTGTGGTTTCAGCCTTAATTAATTTATAAAAAAAATAAAATATAATTGCCTAATATTCAATAAAAACTTTAAGTTTAAAGGCTAACCAATTTTCAAAAAAGTTGATAGTCAAGATAAAAATATTTTTATTTGTTAATTTGACATTTTTTTTAAATTTCTATAAGTATAATTTAAATTTTGAATCACACAAAGTTGAGAGAAGATATATACCTTGAATAATTAAACTAGCGTACCTATATTTTAAAAATATATATGTAAAGTACGCAAAAGATGGGGCAAGCTTAATTCCAATTATATTATATATCTTACAAATCATTATAATTATATAATATAATATTATCATATAGGTTAGATATATTATTATAAGATATTATATATTAATTATACATAATTAACCCTAACCTTAATGTTAATCCTCATAGTAATTCTAACCCTAGCCCTAATTTTACCCTTAGATCTACTTAAACCTAATTCTATCACTAATTCCAACCCTTATCCAAACCTCAATTCTAACCCCAACCTAACATTGATTCTAATCTTAGTTTTAACCCTAATTCTAACCTAAACCCTTAGCCTAACCCCAATTCTAACAGTAATCCTAACCCTAATTGTACTTGTAACCATAAATCTATTTATAATTCTAATCTTGATTTTATCCCTAACCCTAATTCTCATCCCAATACTACTTTTATTACTAATTCAATCCCAAATTATAACTATAACCCTAATCCTAATCTTAATTATGATATTAATGGGTGTGTGCAAGAAGTTGTGTCCACTTTTTGGCCAAAAAGTGGAAGTGTTTTTCCTGATTTTTAGAATTTGTCACATTTGACCTAAAAATTTGAAGCACTTAAAGGTGGAATCTTGGAAAAAGTCACTAAATATGAAATGTAGTACTCGGAGTCTAGTTTCCAAATATGTAATTTTTTTCAATACCCAGATGATAGAAATTGATTTTGAATAGGCGTTTCTAAAAACTACTATTTAAAAGTCACTTTTTTTTTACTATACCATGTACGTGTACGTCATCCATATTTTGACCTAAATAATTATATTTTTCAAAATCCTTTTGGGAAAAGCTTTGTAACTCACTGAAGCATGTTTTCCATATTTATTTATAATTTTTTATTGAATAATTTTTTTTATTAATTTTTTATTGGTCATTTTTTGTCTTTTAAAAAATCATCGTGTACGTCAAGCATAAGATGACCTAAACTTAACATTTTTTGAAAAAAAAAAAATTTAATTGAAAAGAATCGTCTAAAGTACGTTTTCATAAAAAAAATTTTACAAAAAAATATTTTAATAAAAAGTAATTAAAATATTAAAAAACCCTGATAATTTAAGGTTATGAACCTATTTCATCAGAAATTGATTAAAAAATAGAAAAATTAATTCAATTGTAAAAAAAATTACATATTTAGAATCTACATTGTCTCCTCTATAATGGGTTTTAATTTCGTCAAAATATTCTGCAAAATAGACCTTTAAATATATGCCCAAAGTCACTATTTTGTTGTGACATTGACAGGGCCTTCAAGTTGCAGGTCAAACTAGGTCCAGAGGTCAGGGTCGGGTCCCCAAAGCATTTTCCGAAGCGGGTTACAAAGGAAAACCTGAGCCTAAAATTCAAATTTTGAATAACAGGATCCCGTTTCTTTCTTCATCAGTCGTAAATAAAACGGGATCGCGTAGCGGGATCCCGTTTCTTATTTGCCCATTTTTTAATAAGACTGTACTATGACTGTCATTTCTGCAACTTGCTCTACAGTATGGCCGACAGCGACTCTTGCAACATTCTTTGGCATATTTCTTTCTTTTGCAGGTCCATCAACTTGAAGTATTGTTGGTATTTTGATAGAAGCCATCATGGAGACGTTATTTGAGTGGAATTTTGTTGAATTGGTACTTGTTTGAAGGACTTGAAACACATTCAAGTTTTTGACATTCATTTGTACATGCTTCATAAATTTTTTAATCATGGGATCACAAAGTCGTAATAAGAGGAAAGATAGGAAGCTATTAACCCCTGAAGAAATTGAAGCAAAGAGAGAGAAGGAGGCAAAAAGACAAAGAGATAGAAGAGTAAAGATTCAATCAATGAACAATGTTGAAGCATCCAATTCCACAACTATTGAAGATAAAAACATTGAGGAGACCATGGATATAGACGATGCAAGTTTGTAAGAGGTGAATGTGGAAACTAATACGATTATACAAACTACTCCTGGTATGTCTTCAAATCCCTCTATTAATGCTATGGAGAATGTTTCAATAGGCACAAATCCAGGTACTTCTTCAAATCCACCTTTGAATGAAATGGAAATAGTGTTGATAGGAGATTTAAAACAAGCTGGATATAACAATGTTGAGATTGATAATATTCGTAGAGATCAAAATTTGAAACAAATTGTAGTTGAAAATGAAAATGAAAATCCTTTTGTTGAAAATGAAAATGAAAATCCTTTTGTTGTTGAAAATGAAAATGAAAACTGTTTTGTTGTTGAAAATGAAAATGAAAACCGTTTTGTTGTTGAAAACGAAAACGAAAATCCTTTTGTTGAAAATGAAAATAAAAATCGTTTTGTTGTTGAAAATGAAAACGAAAATCCTTTTGTTGAAAATGAAAATGAAAACTATTTTGTTGTTGAAAATGAAAACGAAAATCCTTTTGTTGAAAATGAAAATGAAAACCATTTTGTTGTTGAAAATGAAAATTGTTTTGAAGTTGAAAATAAAAATAAAAATCTAGGAAGTGATGTTGAAAATGAGAAATATTTTTTCAAAATTGAAAGACATGTTTTGGATAATCTTCCTGGTAAAATTTCTTGGAGACAAATAAGAAAACATGCCAATAGATTATACAAGGAATTTTTTTATCTTAAAAAACTATCATTTCAATGTCAACTAATGATGCAATTAATGAGAATGTGGAAAATGAGACAAGTAATGAAAATGTTAGGCATTTTTGTTAAACCAAGAAGAAAAGATCAATCACTAAAACATGCTATGTCTACTATTGCTAGTGCCATTGAGTCTATTGGAAGTAATAGTCGATCCAAAGATAAAAATGCAGCAAGACGAGCTATAACAACTGCTATAGTGAATAAAACAACTTTGAATAGAAGAATGGTAAGCAATATTAGTGGAATTCTAAAAATACATCATAAAACATTGGTAAGAGCGGAAAAAAGAAGAGAAAGTATAGAAAATGATCCAATTAACCAATGTTAGAGTTTTAGTGGTCGACTCCCAAGATCTAACATGAAACTAAATGTTGAAATCAGATCTTTGATCGAAAAATATTGGCATGACAATACTAGGGTATCGTCTAATGCTAGAGATGTTTTAAAATTAAGAGTGGGGTCCAAAGTTCGCGATCCTCATCCAAAACACCTATTAGATACAATGCAAACTGAATTTTATAGAAAATTTTGTGATGAATTAGTGTTACCTGGTAATATTAAAATAAGTCAAAAATCTTTTGAAAAATGCAAACCATGGTATGTAAAGATTAATAAGGAATGAATATCTTGTTGTTGTAAAACGCATGTTCAATTTCGTTATTATTATGATGTGTTTCAATATATATGTTGTACTTTACATCGTAACATGATTATACAGGAATGTGATATTAATATGCCAACTGAAGCAATAAAAGAGTTTATATCAAGTTTGTTCTGTGAAAGATCTAATGAAAAAGGTTTTTATTTAAGTTCATGTATTTCTGGACAATGCACTAGTTGTGGCAATCTTTCTTTGTTAAGAGTTTGTATGCATGAAAGTGTTGAAAATGATTTTGGACAACAATTAGTGGATGTTAAAAGATTTAAGAATGTTGAATATTCTTTAAAAGATGGAAAATTTGGAAAGCGTTGTGATTTAATTACAGAAAAGGTTAGTGTGCATGCATTCATATCAGAATTTAAAAGTAAAATTGTACCAAAATATGTCAAGCACTCTCAACAAGCTCGATGGCTTGATGGACAATTTCGTGAATGTAGAAACACATTTCCAGTTGGTACTATACTATCAGTGGTTGATTTTGCGGAAAACTATACTTTAGCTCCGCAAGAGGAAATTCAATCACAATATTACAATTCAGTGCAGGTTGCTATGTTTGTTCATATTGTTTATAGACATGCAGATGATAGCACAGAGAATGATAGAAAAGTTTTGAGGGAGTATCATTTCTATTTGAGTGACAACCGGTTACACTCGTCAGAGTTTGTTCAATATTGTTTCAATATATTTTATACAAATTTAAGAGAAAGAGGAATCCAGATGACTGAACATCTTATATGGTCAGATAATTGTACGGGGCAGTTCAAGAATGCTTGAATGTTCTATTGGTTATGTAGGGTTCACAAGGAGAATAATGTCCAACATATGTGGAATTTTTTTGAAGCTGGACATGGTAAAGGAGAACATGATGGAGCTGGTGCGTGTGTTAAAAGAATTCTTGCTAGACAACAATTAAAATTTGAGGATGCAGTAAAATTTAAAGATGCACGTGGGATTGTAGATTGGTGCAATACAAGATTATGTACACCTGGATCAAGCGAGTACTCTACAGTTCGTTGATTCTTTTGGTTGGTTGAAGAAGAAAACATTCTACCTAGACTTGATTGCCAGACAATCAGTGGATCTACTAAATGGCATTCATTTAGGAGTTCGGATGCAAGTACATGGACTATCTGGACAAGGGAGCTTGCATGTTTTTGTCAGTTTTGTATTTCAAGAGATTGGGAAGCATGTGAGAATACAGAATGGGTTGAAGAGTGGAAACAAAGACCATTGACACTTTCACAAGCACATAATCAAAGTGAAACAACAATTGAAGACAATGATCAACTGTTTGTATCAGACGATTATGACCGTGTTTCAGACCTTGTACAAGAAGGTAATTTAATTCAAATCATTTTATTTTATTTCACTTTGATTACTAATTTATAGTGCTTTTATTTATTTATGTGTACATATGAATGCATGTATGTTGATTGGTCAAATTTTATGGACATGTGCAAGTTATTGAATCAAAATTTGTTTTGCAGAACATGTGTATGCTGTTGTTGCACCAAAGAATAATGAAGAGGAAACTGAATATTGGTTGGCTCGTTGTGTGAAGACTAAACATAAGTTAACAGCGCCTCGAGAAGATGATGATGGCTTTCCTTATCCAACAGGTGTTGCAGAGGCATCCACACTATATCATTCGCATATAGCATGAATGTCTGCAGACCAACCTCATCATCATCATCTTCGCCATCATCATCATATTCGCTAAAACTACCAACAACATCATCATGTTTTGGCTTTACTCTGTCAGCATCATGTTTCTGAAAACCAACAGCATCATCATATTGCACCTGCCGACCGATATCCTCCTGCAGACAAGCCTTCGCACTTTCGCCTGTCAACAGCATCACCTTACTCGATTATCGGCAGCATCATCATGTCCGACAGCGCGAACATCCTCCTGACGTCCACTGTTCACTTCACCGACAATTTCCGTCTTCACTACCTTCAACATCATCATGATGTTCAACAGGCGCAAACATCCTCCGGTTGCACTGTTCATCGGGCGCCAAGCACTAGCGGCCTCATCATGATATTTAACATCACCTTCGTCAGCAGGATATTCAACATCCGGTTGCTCCAAATATCCTGATGACGACCTTCAGTACCTTCTCTTCGATGCTCCGATAGCCGACGACACAAGCTTCAGCATCATGATATTCAACAGGATAACGAACATCCGGTTCTTCCCATTTATCCTGATGATGACAAACCTTAACTCCTCGCACCGTTCACTCGATGCTGACGTCACCTGATATCCTGATGATGTAGATCCTGATGACGATGACGTCACCCGCAGTTTCACAATATCCTGCTGCTCCGAAATGTCCTGATGACATATATCATGATGATGATGACGTCATATCCTGCTGGTTGCCAAACTTAGCTTTTCTTCGGCCCGCGATCAACCCGATCTTCAGCCTGATGCCGATGCGCTCCTCCTCGGCCTCCTAATGATGATCCTGATGCCGATACACTCCTCGGCTCCTCCTGCTGATGATCACCCCAACGAACTCACTCTTCATGAAATCGACATCATCATGCCGATCTCCTTTACTTATCCGGATGATGATGTCCGAACTGTCTGCAGGATATTTGCAGAAATATCCTGATGATGCCGTCTCGGCGAACTTCTTCACTTAGCGAAATCTCTCTTCGCCGATCCTCCAGGGATGACCCGATCCAACTCAGTCAGCTTATCAACTCGACCTAGCACATGAGGATGCTAGGGTCTTCAACATCTCTTGACCACGATCCTGCACACCTGCATGCAAACAGAAAACAACCTAACATCTAACCTACTGTACATTGCCATTCCACCGATCAGATGAGTCAACCGGTGGAATGGATCAGGAAATCCATACAACCACTCAAACCAGCAATCGTTTACAGGAAGGAGATCAAACAGAAAACAAAACAGGATCTTTATTGATTCACAGATGTAATACAATATGATGTTCCTCACACAGAACACTCAACCTCCTCTGCGCAACACAATACTAGACTGCCGATCGATCATCTACAATCAACCGATCTCATGCTTATAAAGACTTTCCTACGAGTACTACTGACCCGACTCCAAGCGGCTGGGAACTCTCCAGGCGGCTGGGAGATCCCACCGAACACGCATCATGACAGCTGTTATAACTAACTAGCTAAAAATAGCAAAAGCCTGGTCAGCATGATCTTATCCTGATCAGCATGACCTTATTACATGCAAATGGTCTAACAGACCTTCTTGGAAACACAAACATGACCTAAACTACTAACTGCCTTAACATGACCAGCTGTCAGGTAGGTGCTCCTGCACCATACTCCCCAACAGACAAGAACTCATGTCCCATGAGTTTAGCATGTGGAAGTCTTCCACCTTTACACTTTGCTTTGTCAATCTGCTGACCTGCTCCAGCTTTGTCTGCTGCGGTCTCTTGGCTGCTCCAAGACTTCTGAACTGTAACTTACTTTCTGGCAAGTAAATCATCATGCCTGTTGATGTAGGCCTTCCTCTCACATACCCTGTGTTTGTCAAGTTGCCTAACTAGAACCTCTGGCTGAACTACCTCTGTAGGCTTAACCTGTAGCTTCCTGTCAATCTTCATAGGACAAGCAATAGTCCCAACTATGACAACATCCTTGTCATTCTTCTCAACTGGTTGCTGTTTGCACCCCTGTTTCTGAACCTGCTGCTGACCTCTGTCAGTCACAACTGAAACTGTCTTCAGCTTGTTGTCTGTAACAACTCCTTTCCCTGCAGTGTCCTGAACTGCCTTCATGCCTGCTCCTCTAGGCATCTGCACATACTCCTTCTTTCCCATGAAAATGATTTGAGCTGCCTTCTGTACTGCAGCTTTTGCCTGCAATGGCATCAACTTAATAGTCTTCCCATCCTTCTTGATGGTGTAGGTATTAGCATACCCATCATACAGTACCCTTCTGTCAAATTGCCATGGTCTACCTAGCAGTAGGTGACAACATTCCATAGGCAATATATCACACAAAATTCTATCATGATATGGTCCAATTTGGAAATCCACATATGCCTGTTCAGAGACAAAAAGTGATTGCCTATCACTCACCCAAGATGCCTTGTAAGGGTGTGGATGTGGAATCCTTTCCAACTTCAATTTATCCACCATTTCCTGAAATACCATGTTGTCTGTTGAACCAGTGTCAATGACAACTTTACATACCTTACCTTTGCTCTTACATGTGGTTTTGAAGAGAGCTCTCCTTTGCATCAGATCCTTTGATGCCTGCAAACTTGTTTTCCTTAACATCAGTGATTCACCACTCTCTGGATATCCATAATTCTCAGGACCTTTGTTTGAACTCGGGGCACTTTCTTCTTCCTTCTCTTCTTGCACAAGTTGTACTCTCTTGTCACTTGTTTTATCATTTCTGGATGATGAACCTTTGTTTTCTGGACATTTGAAGGATGGATGACCAAACTCTCCACAGGTGTAACACTTTCCTGAAAAGGTAGTAGAACCTCTACCACTACCAAATCTTCCTCTATTACCTTTCCATCCACCTCTGAAATCAGACTGTCCCTGTCCTTTACCAGTGTCTTCTTGACCCTCTTTGGTTTGCTTTTGTGCAGGGGCTGCTCCTCTTCCCCTGTTGCTTCCTCTTCCTCTCATGGACTTATCATGTCCTCTATTCAACTTTTCTTCAATCCTGATTGCCATTTGATAACAATCCTCCACATTCTTAGGGTTAGCTAACACTAACTCATCATGTATGTTAAACCTCAAACCTGCCAAGTACCTAGCCACCTTTTCTACCTCATTCTCATGATGACCAGATCTCATACTCAACAGATAAAATTCCTCAGTATAGGATTTCACATCCCTGTCTTTCTGCTTTAAAAATTGCAGCTTCTTAAACATCTGGATTTCATAATCCCTTGGCAAGAATTTACCCTTTATCCTTGCTACCATCTTATCCCATGAAGTGATCTTGGACTTCCCTTGTTTCCTTCTCTCAGATTGTACATAATCCCACCATACCAAAGCATGACCTCCTAACTTGGTCTTTGCAATCTTTACTTTCTGATCCTCAGTTACATCTTCACATTCAAAGTGATTATCCAGTGCAGCAATCCAATCCAACAACTCATCTTCATTCAAGCTTCCAGTATACTTGGAAACATCAACCTTTACCTTAGGTTTTTCACTCTGTACTGCCTTTAACAGTTTTGCCAGTCTCTGGTCTTCAGCATCCAGATCTTCAGCTACCTCTTCATACTCTTCAACAGTATCTGCTTCTTCTTCAGACTCACTGTCTTCTACCTCCCTCTTTTTGTTCTTTTCCAGGGCTGTCAGCCTGGCTTGAAGTGCTTCAGCAAGCTCCTTCATCTTCCTCATCTCTCTAGCATGTTTCTCCTTCATCTCCTGCAGTTCCCTTGCAGTACCATTACCTTTAGGAGGCATTTTGTCAACCTCTCAATCACAACACAATTAACTCTATCTCTACCTCTACCCTTTCGGTGACAGAATCAACACACAACAGCCCAGACCTTTTGCTGAGCTCTGATACCACTATGATGCAGAGGCATCCACACTATATCATTCGCATATAGCATGAATGTCTGCAGACCAACCTCATCATCATCATCTTCGCCATCATCATCATATTCGCTAAAACTACCAACAACATCATCATGTTTCGGCTTTACTCTGTCAGCATCATGTTTCCGAAAACCAACAGCATCATCATATTGCACCTGCCGACCGATATCCTCCTGCAGACAAGCCTTCGCACTTTCGCCTGTCAATAGCATCACCTTACTCGATTATCGGCAGCATCATCATGTCCGACAGCGCGAACATCCTCCTGACGTCCACTGTTCACTTCACCGACAATTTCCGTCTTCACTACCTTCAACATCATCATGATGTTCAACAGGCGCAAACATCCTCCGGTTGCACTGTTCATCGGGCGCCAAGCACTAGCGGCCTCATCATGATATTTAACATCACCTTCGTCAGCAGGATATTCAACATCCGGTTGCTCCAAATATCCTGATGATGACCTTCAGTACCTTCTCTTCGATGCTCCGATAGCCGACGACACAAGCTTCAGCATCATGATATTCAACAGGATAACGAACATCCGGTTCTTCCCATTTATCCTGATGATGACAAACCTTAACTCCTCGCACCGTTCACTCGATGCTGACGTCACCCGATATCCTGATGACGTAGATCCTGATGACGATGACGTCACCCGCAGTTTCACAATATCCTGCTGCTCCGAAATGTCCTGATGACATATATCATGATGATGATGACGTCATATCCTGCTGGTTGCCAAACTTAGCTTTTCTTCGGCCCGCGATCAACCCGATCTTCAGCCTGATGCCGATGCGCTCCTCCTCGGCCTCCTGATGATGATCCTGATGCTGATACACTCCTCGGCTCCTCCTGCTGATGATCACCCCAACGAACTCACTCTTCATGAAATCGACATCATCATGCCGATCTCCTTTACTTATCCGGATGATGATGTCCGAACTGTCTGCAGGATATTTGCAGAAATATCCTGATGATGCCGTCTCGGCGAACTTCTTCACTTAGCGAAATCTCTCTTCGCCGATCCTCCAGGGATGACCCGATCCAACTCAGTCAGCTTATCAACTCGACCTAGCACATGAGGATGCTAGGGTCTTCAACATCTCTTGACCACGATCCTGCACACCTGCATGCAAACAGAAAACAACCTAACATCTAACCTACTGTACATTGCCATTCCACCGATCAGATGAGTCAACCGGTGGAATGGATCAAGAAATCCATACAACCACTCAAACCAGCAATCGTTTACAGGAAGGAGATCAAACAGAAAACAAAACAGGATCTTTATTGATTCACAGATGTAATACAATATGATGTTCCTCACACAGAACACTCAACCTCCTCTGCGCAACACAATACTAGACTGCCGATCGATCATCTACAATCAACCGATCTCATGCTTATAAAGACTTTCCTACGAGTACTACTGACCCGACTCCAAGCGGCTGGGAACTCTCCAGGCGGCTGGGAGATCCCACCGAACACGCATCATGACAGCTGTTATAACTAACTAGCTAAAAATAGCAAAAGCCTGGTCAGCATGATCTTATCCTGATCAGCATGACCTTATTACATGCAAATGGTCTAACAGACCTTCTTGGAAACACAAACATGACCTAAACTACTAACTGCCTTAACATGACCAGCTGTCAGGTAGGTGCTCCTGCACCAACAGGTTTAGTGATCCCCTTAAGACATCCCCTTAAGCAAATTTTGATAACAAGTCTTTGATCCCCTTAAGCATATTTTAAGAACTTCTTTGATCCCCTTAAGCAAATTTTAAGTATTTCTTTGATGATGCCTATCATTATCCAATAGGTTCGGTGGTGGTTGTTGGCACTTGGCTACAGAAATACCTAATAAGGAAGAATGGTTTGCCTGCATTCGAAGATTATGAAACACATAAGAAGATTATACACTACTCACATTTGGTGTTGGCAACAAATATAAAACTGGAGAGGCATCGCGGAAAACCTACAAATAAAGAGCTATGGAACATTTCTATGGAAGACCATGAGACAATCATCGATGCATTGGAAAAAAGAGAGGATGGAGATGGTACAATGGAATAAGTAAATACAGGTAAATATAGTTAAATAGATTTATATTGTTGTTTTAAATATGTATTAAATACATGTTTTGATATTTCTTGTGCGTTATTAGTTGAAATTGATTTAATTTATCATTTTATATCCTCAGGCCATCATCACAAATTCATCAAATACTTTGAAACAAAAACTTGAGAGGCACTTGTAAATACAAGTACAAATTGTGTATATCTAGATAGTTTTATATAAATTAAAATACATGTTTTGATTCAGATATATTGATAAATTGCTTGTATTATTTTTACATCAGGTGGCATGAAGACCTGCTACATTCTCCTCAAGTTTTGGATTTTCTTGGGATGGCATATAACGACATTTTGTATTTACATTATTTTGAGTTGGCATATATGTACATACACAATTACATTATTACACATTTTGTACAGAAATTTGTATACATGTGTATGTACACAATTTTATACTCTACAGTATTAAATTTACCAAAATTATTATTTTATGTATTTTATTTGTTAAATGTCCATGTTTTTCTACTTAGAATTTACTTTAAATTTGATTTATTATATTGTTCAATTTGGTTGCCTTGGGCAACTTCACCAAATTTTGAGAACTTAAGACGTCCCCTTAAGACATCGTAAATTAGGACCCCTTAAGACATCCAAAAAGTTAGCATACAACTTCCACCTTAAGTGGACACTACAAATGCAAGAAGTTGTTTAATTTTGTTGAAGTTCTATGTAACGCCCGACATGAACACCTTAGAGAACAATACATCTACGCTATGCAAAAACGGAATAATTTTTTTTTTTTAAATGAATAAAGTGACAAAGTAATGTTTAACACATCTAAATACATCATTTGATCTAATGACTAGTCCTCTAAGATATCATGGGAGCATTACTTTACCAAATCAAACAACATAATCTGACATACATCATTAACTAACATCAGTAGAACATTCTAAACCTAATGCATTAAATCAATAACATTTACATCAAGTAAATAATCATTAGAATCTAGTACATAGTTACAATTTCCTCTCCCATGCCTGTAGTGCTCGTTTAGACTAAGGATGGGTAGAGAAGGCCTGGTTGGCATGATCAACTTCCTTCTCCTCACGAAAGGAAGGCTGATTCCGCATGTGTCACCCTATGGGGCCGGCGCCTAGTGAGAGGCTGTCAAGATAACCATAGATGGGGGCCGGCACCTAGTGAGAGGCTGTCAGGATAACCCATGTTAGGACCGTGCGATGACACTCTCCCTACTACAGCCTAGCAATCCCTAGTTGTACTCTCCCCATTCGTTATGTGCTTGCCTCTAGAAGTGTTGTTAAGTTGTTTGTGATATTGACTTGTGTTGTTGGAGTTATGTGTTGACTTGTCTTATAGTTTACTGTCTACCTGACTATATGTTGTAGTGGGAACCTTATGTTAACTCCTAGCTCGGGGGGTGGACCTTAGGGTTCCACATGGTCGGGTGGAAGAGCTTTAATCCATTAGTTTTTTCTCCTTGCTATTGTTCATGTGCGAGGATGTTGTATCGTGTGTATCAGCCGTCAGATCTTGTACCAGGTATGAAGTAAGTGAGTTGTATTCATGTTCTTGTTTGTGTATCAGTTGATTTATAATGTATGTATTTGAAGGTGTTAAGTAACAATGTATTGATGTACTCATATGTGAGAAGAAATTGTAACTATGTACTAGATTCTAATGATTATTTACTTGATGTAAATGTTATTGATTTAATGCATTAGGTTTAGAATGTTCTACTGATGTTAGTTAATGATGTATGTCAGATTATGTTGTTTGATTTGGTAAAGTAATGCTCCCATGATATCGTAGAGGACTAGTCATTAGATCAAATGATGTATTTAGATGTGTTAAACATTACTTTGTCACTTTATTCATTTAAAAAAAAAAATTCTTGTTTCAAATAGCATAAATGTGAATTTCTTTTAGGTGTTCAAGGCGGGGCGTTACATTCTACATGGAGAACTCTACAAATGTATTATCTCTGTAATCCCATTCTTGAGATAATACATTGGGTTTGTGGTGCTTTGGAGGCTAGGTTTTTTCTAAAAGGGTTTTCCCAAGGTGCATCTTGTGTTATCTTGTAATTATGCTTTATTCTTCTTTTGTATTATAGATTCTGCATACTATTTAGCATAGTTTCTCTCATTAAGGTTATGTGGAATTAGTATTTGTGTCTTGAAACTCCTAACATTTGGTATCTATAAGTACTAAAATCACATCAAGCCTACATGACAATTTGATGATGATAAATAAGTCCTAATCATAGTCATGTAGGTGTGAATTACACTCCTACCAGTAGTTTCACTCTTGGTGGCATGTCCTGTGTGTTCTTCCCCCTCTTGACAATCTTTTTCAACCCCCAAATTGACCTTCCCTACCTCACATTTTTACCTAGTGCCCCCTTCATTTTTCCTACTTAGGGTCACCTCTTTATGTCTTAGGGTTGCCCCTAGTGTCTCTAGGTTACTTGAGTGACCTTAATTAGTAAAAGTGGTGACCTTATTCCTAAAATGGGTGACCTTGTGGTTTTTAATGCATGAAATAACTCATATTTTTATCTTTTCTTCTTGATTTTTAACCCATTTTAACTCCCATTTTTTGTGCTAACTTGTGCTTTTCCTCACTTTATTTCTATTTTGAACTCATGATCAAATCTTATCTCTTCTAAATTATTTCCATTTTCTCTTTGAGTTCATTTTAGTTTTCTTTTAGTTTTCTCAAGTCTTCTAATTTTCTTTCTATCTTCTCTCTTATTCATGGAATTGCTTCCATTTCTTATTAAGTTAAATATTTATTTTGATCTGATCTCTTCTTCTCTTCCCTCTTGTTTCTACCTATAAATACCCCTCATCTCTTCATTATTTATCATCAAGAAGTTTCACACACTTCTCTCATAGAAGCTTCTTTAAAAGCTTCCTCACAAACTTCTTTAAGATTCTTCACAGGTCTTTGAGCGTCTTAGTTTAGTTTGAGTTTTAATTTTGCAAATATTCAAATATTTCCTTTTAGGAGGTTTCAAATTTGTTTTTGATTAAGATAAGCTAGAAAAAGGGTCCTATTCCCTTACAAATCCAAAGAGTTCAACAAACTAGCATGAAGAAAATTAAAGACCACCAATACAACAAAAAACACTAGCTACAATAAACTAGGATAGGTGACAGAACAGACAAAAAATAACTAGAAAATAACATACAGACAACAACAAAAAAACCACCAAACCCTCCACAGAACATAGAGAAATTACTTCCTGCAACTAGAGAGCAGGGAATCCCAATCCTTTCTCATAGAATTCAAGGTGTCATCCCAATTAGCCACACCCAAAACCAATTCTTTCAAATTTTTTATTCCTTCTAATCCACTTTTCATTCCCTTATGTCTCAAAATTCATGTAATGCTCATGAAGACACTTAATAAAATTCCAAATCTTCACTATTAATTTGTTCTTTTTAGATTACAATTCCCTATCATATCCCTTGAAAGAAAACCCAAGAAAATTACAATGAAAATGCTCTAAAATCTATCACTAGAACAAAACCCTAGAGGTTTATGCATGTTTTTCTTTGTTTTTCTTAGTCTCTCCTTTGCAACTAGTTTTCCATCTCTCAGTTTAATGAGATACTATAATATATAGATCGTTGAATGTCAACAAGCAATGTTGGCCAAGGACCTTGGTCACTTGAGAGTTAAATGTCCACCCATACTTTCTCGTGTCACTTTCACATGGCACACACTTGATTATCATGCTGAATTATACCATTATCCCATACCTTTATACCCAAATCATATTTTTGAGGGGTCCACCGATGTTAAGAGGAATTTGGAGGAAATATTACATCATATCATGTCCATTGAAAGTCATTAATGGTGGTCCTAAGTCATGCAGGGGAGTACTTGGGGTGGGTGGAATCTTTTGAAGAATTTGTAGAAATTTGACTTGGGACAGGGTATGAACTTGGCAAACTTTTGCAAAAAATGTTACAAAACTTCAGCTGGGAATTGGATGAAATGAATTGAAGAAAGGAATGATTTCTTCAAGGCAGTTAGGCTTCTACAATTAGGAAGAAATGAGTGTTTCGATGTTATGGGGAAATGATGTAAAACTAGACAATAGGATAGGAAGTGGGATGGGATAAATCATATCCTAAAGTTAATCTAGCTTTCACAAAGTGGAGGGAAGGGAAGATACAAAGGAATATAAATTGTGGGAGAACCATATGGGACCATAGCTAGGAAGTGGAGGGGAGAAATAGATGAGATCCAGGGCCTCAAGATGACTTGGGAAGAAAGTTCCATGGAACTCTGGAAGTATGTTATTCTATCTCCCTGAACAATAAACTTAAGCTTATCATCCATTGTTTTCTTGTTTGAATATGGTATCTTCTTGATGATTATCATGATACACTTGTTACTAGATTCAACTTGACCATTCCCTTATGGATTATAAGGGGAAAAACGTATTAAAGCTATCCCATATTTAGAGCATATGCCAAGGAGGTCATGGGATCTAAAATATATTGCATTATCAACAATTATCCTTGTAGGCACTCCTCCACCCATTTTGTGAAGAAGTTGTGTCCACCTAAGACATCGTAAATTAGGACCCCTTAAGACATCCTAAATTACATGATCAACACAAGAACAAGCACCAAGGCACTTGGATAAATATAACTATAACCATGCTAGGATCATTTAATATAACTTAGTTGATCTCTAGATGAGAAGATGTGAGAGATTGATCCCTCCTAGTAGGCAAGAGATCCTCATGAACTTATCTCACTTTTTAATGCTTTGTTTTGATTTTCTTACCATTTTATTGCTTAAAATTTGACCAGGACCTAAATATGCATACCGTGAATGAATGGAGGAACTTTATTAAGACCTCATCACTACATAAATTCTTTCAATGCAATTTCTTCATTAAGCACAAATCTAGATCAACACTCTGACACTTGTAGATTTATATATGACAATTGATTATTTCTATTGATGTCAATCTATATATCTTATTATGGTTGATCTCAAATGTTTACATTTCTTTTCCTTCATGCACATGGTTAGATTAGAGTTTGATTTATGATTAAATTTAGGGATGCTTGTATATACATATGTATGTGATGTTATGTTTTTATAGTTTATTATGTATATGCAATGTATGTATGCATGGATAACATATATATAAATATGGATGCACCTAAACTAACATGATGGTTTTACATGATTATTACTTTGACATGTGTATGATTTTGAACTACGACAAGATTGCATTTATTGTGTGACATGTAAAAATATATAGTCCAGGTTTAACAATATATATATAAAGTCCAGGTCCATGTTCAAAAAATATATAAAGTCCACATGTTCAACAATATATATATATATATATATATATATAAAGTCCATGACAAACAGTATATAACAAATAGTCCATGAAATAGTCAAATATATAAAGTCTATGTCCATGTTCAAAAAAATATATAAAGTCCATGACAAACAATATTTAACAAATAGTCCATGAAATAGTCAAATATATAAAGTCCAGGTTCAACAATATATATATAAAGTCCATGACAAACAGTATATAACAAATAGTCCATGAAATAGTCAAATTATACATAGCCCATGTTTGAAATAACCTATCACATACTATCTCTATCATCAAGAGTCCTCTTCACACCATGCAAACTACTCAGATGACCTGAATCATTCTGCAAAAGAGAAAGATTTAGATGAAATTAGATGTAAGATGATAAGGAAATCTAATTTAATGACAATTTTTAAATTTATAATTTATCATAAAATTAAATTACCGTGTGAGGCTGAGAGGCATGCTCTGGTGCACCTAGACCTGTGTCTCCATGCTCTGAATCAATCTATTTAATACAAGAGAAAGTTCAAGTTGAAATTAGATATACTTGACGATTTTAAAAATGATTTAATTCAATTTAATTTATAAGAACTATCATATTTAAAAATTATTATACCGTAAGAGGAACTTGTTGTGAATCCTCTATTCTAGGACCTGTCTCTACAGGCTTAGCTCCATGACATGTATCGAGCTATAAAAGAAAAAAGAATTTTGAATGTACATGTCAACATATATATATATATATATATATATATATATATATATATATATATATATATATCAAGAAATTTACTTTAAGTTCACAACGTATATTTTAATTGTTCAGTTTAAATATAATCTAAATTTTAAATTATATCGTATCAGTCCGCCCATCTCGTCTGTCCTCCTACTCTGCATGTGCTGTTTGTTGATCATGAAACGTGTCACTAACAAGCTCCTACAATGTCATTTATATTTAAGTTAGCACATGTGTGTACAAATTATGTTTTAAAACATATATATAATTGACTTACAGTGTACATGCTAAATACATTTTTCAACAACCTGAAATGCAGTCGACTCCTGATATAAACTTGGATTATCCAAGTGTGCTACAATGCCCATCCTCATAGTTGTGTCAACCTGCATAGACATATTTATAAAATATTAAATAGTACATGTGCACGTTTTTAGATACACTGATATCAAAATAGAAAAGTTTAAGTATATATACAGTTTTTTAAAATAATATACATACTATAAGAGTGTCATGTGAGATGCCCAATGATGGAGGAGCGCTCGAGACACCTTGAGATAGAGGATTCAATGTGGAAGAACCCTGAACCAGTTCATAAATAAGTTCATAAATATTTAATTGTACACACATTCAAGACTGAATTTTACAAATTTACAAATCATTGAAAATGTATCCCAAATGGGTGCCCGAGATGAACCGTGTCGATGAAAAATTAATTCGATCAATTGTGACCCCTGTTGCCATCATCTACACCAAAGAAACCAAACAATTCGATTGTTAAAATATTACAATTTAATTGATCATCTATATGTTGATTAAAAACACGTGGTTAAAAAATTGTTTTAAATTCAACATGTGTACATAACCTATATATACCTGTGTCGAATGATCAGTGGGATGATCCTCAGCAAATAGATAATCAACAAATGATTCAGTGCCCACATTATCAAATGATGCATGTGTAGCTGAAGTGGGTGCAACTGCCTGATCAGGTCCATAACACAACTGATTGCAACTCGTACATGTATGAGGCATCGACACATGTGGAGTGGCACTAGGACCACTTCCATCATCAACTCCTCCATGCTCTCTAACTCGAGCTACCATCATAGAAGTCTGCTCATGTAGGCTACCTAAGAGTGCACTCAATGTGCCTAGTGTGGATACCACTGCACGATGCTCGAAGGGCAAAGGAATGGCAGCAACAGGAGGATCAATAAGAGGTTGAATAGGTACCGGTCATTGGGGATCAACCCGTGCCCCCAACCTCTGTTGTGGCATGCCACCACCAACACCCTAGAATGATCTAAAATCAAAGTAGTTGGGTTTTTTATTCATAACAAACTCTACATATAATTTTTTCAAAAAATATAAAGGAACCTCACAATTAGCATGAGGTGGATAATCAAACACCATCCACCATCTAACCCAAAAATTGGCAGACATTCCTTCATGCCTACACCACCTGATTGATATTCTTTTCTTATTTGCAGGAATAGGTTCATTTGTAATGGGATGTCTAAAATATTGTGCTAAATGAGCTTTTGTGATTTTAAGATCCAAAATAGTCTTATAGGAGAGGCCATCAGCACAAAATTGGTGCCTCTCCTCTCTCCATTTCCAAAATCCATCAAAATTCGAGTCAATAGACCTCACAGAATCTACAATTTTTTGCATCAAAGATGCAAAACGTACTACATGAGGTGACATGAATTGTTCATTGCGAATGGAGTTTAGTTTTTCTTGTATCGAATCCACATTTTCATTTATTATGGCTCGCAAGCGAGCCTGGTCAGTTCCAGGTGGGGGTGGAGGTGGAGGTGGAGGCGGGTCATCTGCAGGTGGGGCATCTAGAGGTGGGGCATTTGGCGCTGGGGGTACAGGTGCAGGTGGGGGTGGGGGTGGGGGTGGGGGTGTGGCCAAATCATCTTGTGCATTAAGGAAGTCCTCAACATCAAAGTGAATATCATCTAGATTCATGATGCATATATAAAAATCTAGATATGAACCTGCATATATATACATATAAACATACAAACTTTAGTACAAATTTAAAATTAAATCAAGAATATATATATATGTTTCAAGAAATTACACTTGAAATAAATTTAAATTAAAAACATACAAATAATGTATAGATGCATGTACAAATTTCAAAATGTAAGAGAGCTATTAGGACTACCATAATGATTGATACAATGGGCAATATATATTTCAAAATTTCAATGTGCATTTAAGTAAGGAAACTTCTATAGACAATCATCATGTATTTCTTAAATGTGAATATGCATCCCAAATTTTGGACTATTTTAAAGAAATATGGTGCATTTAGGAACTTGGTTATCGTTGGGGTAAAGAGGAATATATGATCATGCTAGAAGAGGCACTGATTAGGCTCATAATTGGCCAAGGTTGCTTTGAATAAGGTTAAAACAAGGAGATACCAATGTTGATATTCATACCCTTTGGTCCACACTTACATTGGAATGGATTAAACTTGAAATTTTGATGGGTAGCCAAGGGTAATCCTAGTGAAGTAGGAGGAGTATGTTTATTAAGAGATGGTAAGGGAAAACCTCTACCTATCTTAAATCTTATGATTTTGGTGTCAAGAACAATAATATGGTAGATTCTAGGGCCATGATATCCAGGGCCTCAAAATGACTTGGAAACTAAACAAGATATCCCTTAGTGTGGAAGGAGATTCCAAGATCAACATTGATCATATGAAAAAGCATAGATGAAGCTTGTGGTTATTGGAAACTATTATATATTGGAAGCTAGAAACTTGGTGAATACTTGTTTAAATCTATCTCCTTCAAACATATCAAAAGAAAAGGTAATTATATTCTAGACTAGGTAGATAATGGAAGAAATCATTAAATTGCTCCTAGACATCTAGCATTTGTTGGGAAGAATAATTTTTTTACATTCAACTTGAAATCCCTAAGTTGTGCCTCCATGCTATCAAATGTTACTTGTATCTACCTTCTATACAATGATATTGAAGGGGTAGAAGGTTAGGCTAAGGATTTCTATATTGCTACTTAGATAAATTCCACATCTTCAATGTGTGGCATGAGCATATGCACAAAGCCTTGGAGGATATTTCTAAGATAATGAAGATAAACCTTCATGTCTTGATGCTAAATTGGATGATTCTATCCACTATGAGAATTAAGATGAGGAGGAGGTGACATAAATCCCTCCTATCAAATTTGAACAATGTTAAAAATGTCAAGGAAGTGGTAGAGGCTTTGTAAGGCTTGTGTAATTTGTCCCACCACCCTAGGATAAATTTTTTTAGTTTATTAGTAATTCTAACACTACTTCAACTTATTACTCTAGGGTTAGGGCCACTATAATTTTCCCTACCACTAATATATCTTAAGACACCTATTGGTTTATGTTTGATGTCATTGTAGTATATTAATTTTCCCTACCACTATTGATTGAACAAAGCTATACCATATATATTAAGTACTCTAGCTCAATGATCTTAAGATTAATGAAATCAGGACTAACTATATCATCATTATGCTTAGATACACCCAACATGCTAATCAAGAACTTAATTACCTTCACAACCCTATTAGCATTGTATCACTCCTATTAGGAAGTGGACTTGAATGGGGCCAAAAGATTCTTTACCTCTTACGATTGTGACTTTGGGTTTGGCATGGTCAACTTGGAGAGGTTGTGTGGCATATCCCTATAAGAGGATGAAGGGTGATAGGAGGTTGTAGGATGGCTAAAAGCATTCACATGACGATAATGTTCAAGTTTAAATTTCAAGATATGCATCATGGTCTACAAGGTTCTCTTGTTCAAAAGGTTCATCATATTCTAGACAAGGAACTCACAATCATTGGTACCAAATTCAAGACCTCCTATTACAAGTCTCCATATAGCTTTAAACATAACACCTATAAACACAAAATTTATAGGGCTTGAATACAAGCCCGCCTCCCAATTAGGAGACTTCCAAATAATTGGTGAACTCACATGCAATAAGGGAATAACACATGCATACAAAATATGTAGAAGAAATCCCCGTAGCATGACTCATGATTAATTAAAGTTAGGGTTAGGGTTTCAATTAGGATCAAGCTTAGGGTTAGAATTGAGGTTAGGGTTAGAATTAGAATTCAAGGGTTGCAAAATTAGGGTAAGTATTAGAGCTACAATTATGGTTTGGGTTACAGCTAGAGTTAGGGTTACAATTACAATTACAAGTAGCTCGTTAGGGTTAGGGTTAGGGCTAGAGTTAG
Source organism: Cunninghamia lanceolata (assembly GCA_027924645.1). Taxonomy (NCBI): domain Eukaryota; kingdom Viridiplantae; phylum Streptophyta; class Pinopsida; order Cupressales; family Cupressaceae; genus Cunninghamia; species Cunninghamia lanceolata. The sequence continues at coordinate 13,006,205 of BSBN01000169.1, read as the reverse complement.
AGTTACAATTACAATTACAATTACAAGTAGAGTTAGGGTTAGGGTTATGATTAGGGTTATAATAAGGGTTAGGGTTTGAATTGCATATAGAATTAGGGTTAGGATTAGGGTTAGGCTAAGTATTAGAGCTACAATTATGGTTTGGGTTACGGCTAGAGTTAGGGTTACAATTACAATTACAAGTAGCTCGTTAGGGTTAGGGTTAGGGCTAGAGTTAGAGTTACAATTACAATTACAATTACAAGTAGAGTTAGGGTTAGGGTTATGATTAGGGTTATAATAAGGGTTAGGGTTTGAATTGCATATAGAATTAGGGTTAGGATTAGGGTTAGAATTAGTGTTAGGGTTAGGGTTGGAATTGCATATAGAATTAGGGTTCAATCTAGCTAGAAATATATAAATTAGTCAAGATGGTTCTAGCTCAATTTTGTTTCCTATTTCCTAGAAAATGCAAAACTAGTTATTGTTTTCTATTTAGTTGTTAGTCCCAACTCTTTCCTTTTAAGAAGTATATCAAATCTAATGTAGTAGTAGATACTTCTACATATACAAGTTTATATTAGGAGAAAATATATTTTACCAAATTTGTATAGAGTTGTCTATAGTGTGTTCCAGGGTAATCAAATGATTTAAGTCACAATTTAGAGGGTTGAGGGATAAGTTTGTGTTGAGTCTATAGGAGGTGTTTTCTTACATAGACCGAGCTCCATAATCTAGGTGTCTCCATGTCTAACTCAAATGTTTCAACTTGGTCCATATTATATCCAGATTAATGATAAAATTTTATATATATGGCTATGCACAAGATCCACGACCATATCAATGTTTGGTAGAGAAAAGTTATCTAAGTTGGGGTAGATCCTTTTTTGATGTCTCAAAAGTTAGTGCAAACATGAATTCCCTTAGTTTTCTTGTTAACTAAGACCACATTAGATCTACCCATTTAGGATAAGTAATAGTCTGAATGAACCCTGGACATCCAAGAGTTTATACAATTCTTCTATGACCACGAGGGCTACTTGGGGGTGCATTTTGCATAGCTTTTATTGAATAGGTTTGGCATTGAGGTGAACCACAAGATGATGCATGACTTTAAAGATGGAGTCTCAAGGCATATCACCATAAGACCACATGAAGAAATCAACATAATATTTAACATGGTGACATGGTTATATATGCCTTCTTTGATGTCAAGGTCCAGTGGAGCTACTATCTTAGAGAGTTCAGGGTCCAAGCTTCTATTCACAAGTTGATGTTTATAGCATGTCCTCAACAAGGAGAGGGGAGTCATGTCTTGTATCTAAGTGGTATCTAATGGAAGGTGAAGTTTGTCAAATTGAGGAGCTCTTGGGAAGTGTCCATTTTTATTGTATCATTTTAATCGATCACAAGTTTCTTCTTATATAGATTGTTGCTATTCTGCCTAGACTAGGGTGCCTCAGGACTAAAGGGTTCTTTCTTTCTCTCCAAAATAAGCATATATGTAGGTGTTAAGTATGGTGGAAAAGTCTTTCTTATGATTACAATGGGGATGTGGTCTTGACACTTCATAAGTTTCATGATGGCTTCATCATTTTGGAAAACATCAAATCATAAAGGGTTGTGTTGGTCCCAATCGATAAGCTCAAGGTATTCTAGGTCTAAGGAGATGGTGAGGATTGTGACCTATCATGAAAGAGGTTAGTGGTGGAAAGATCTTCGTAAGGATCATGAGTGGAGCCTACATCAATGTCATTAAGATTAGGGAAAGCATTACCAATGAGGTTGAGCTCGTATCACAATTAACATCACGATGTTCATCCCAGGGGCATAACCTAGCTAGTGAGGACAGCTACTTGAGTATATCAAAAGCTAGATAAATGTTGGCTTCATTTCATTCTTGATTAGTTGGCTATCACAAAAACTGTAAAATTTTCTCAATTCTTGATTAGTTGGTTGTCTCTAAATGTTTGATTATGAAGGATGTGATAACTTGGTTTTATTATGGTTTGTTGTAATTTTTTTACATGATAGTTAGCTATTCAATAATGCCTTTAAAATACAATGACATACATTGTTATAAGTAAATTTTATAAAAACCAAATATACATATCATCCCAATGCTATATAATTTTTGACAGTTTGTTCAAAATCTCTCCTTTCATATGATACAATCGTTTCAAAATTTCAACTACATTTTCCAGCTAAAATGTTTAAATATAGCTATTCAACACTCAAATTGAACTCAAATTTTGACAGTTTGTTCAAAATCTCTCCTTTCATATGATACAGTATTTTCAAATTTTCAATTGTATTTTACAGCTAAAATGTTTAAATACAGCTATTCAACACTCAAATTGAACTCAAATTTTGACAGTTTGTTCAAAATCTCTCCTTTCATATGATACAGTATTTTCAAATTTTCAATTGTATTTTACAGCTAAAATGTTTAAATACAGCTATTCAACACTCAAATTGAACTCAAATTTTGAAAGTTTGTTCAAAATCTCTCCTTTGATATGATACAGTATTTTCAAATTTTCAATTGTATTTTACAGCTAAAATGTCTAAATATATCTATTCAATTCTCAATTTTAAACATAATTTTGACAGTTTGTTCAAATTCTATCCTTTTATATGATATAGTCTTTCAAAATTTCAATTGTATTTTACAACCTAACTGTCAAAAATTAGCTACTGATTTCATAAACCCTAAACCCTAAATAACAATTCAAAATTTAAATTTTGATTGTATTTTACACCAAAACAAACAAGGGAAGCTTAAAACAATTGATGGGTAATTTGTAGAAGTGGAAAAATCCACTTACCTGGTGGCTGGATGGTCTCTGAACTCGGGATCCTGTTTTCGCCTGTCGACTGTCGCTGTTGAAAATGGGGTCTCTGCCATTTTTTTTTTAAATTTAATACTTTTCCAAAACGGGATCCCGTTTTATAAAACGGGATCCCATTATATATAACGGGATCCCGTTATATATAACGCGATCCCGTTATATAAAAGGGGATCCCATTTTTGGCCTCTAGGTTCGGGATCCCAGGAAAAAATGGGATCACGTTTTTGGTTCTAGGCTCGAGATCCCGAAGCAAAACGGGATCGCATTTTATATAAACGGGATCCCGTTTTTGGTTCTCAGATTTTAGATTTTTCTGACTCTGAAACTTCCACCTTAAGTGGACACAACTTCTTGCATTTACCCTAATGCTAACCCTAACCCTAACTCTAATTCTAACCATAATTCTAACCCTAATGATAACCCAAATTCTATCCTTAACCCTAATTCTAACCTATCCCTAACTCTAACTCTAACCCTAATTCTAACTCTAGCCCATGCAGTAAAAATCATTCCTCACCTCAATATTAGTGTTCCATTCTCCCACATCAATAGTATTTAAAATTCAGATTGCATCACATGGAATTGACCCCTAAATTTAAAAATTTAAAACTTATAATTTTCTTGACTATTGCCCTTTTTTTCTCACCATGATCTGACTCGATACACATTTTGTATGATATATCACTTTTAGGGTCTTAGATAAGTGATTTCTGATGGCATTACCATTTTTTAGATCTTTTGAGGGATTGTATTCTTAGTTATCATTATTCCATTATTATATCTTTTCTTTTAGAGTTTTGTGCTATGTTGAGATCTATACTTTACCCACCCTAGCCACCCTTGCCAATCCCATTAGGTTTCCATTTTCATATCTAATATACCACTAATTATACCCATAATCCTAATTCTAACACTAGAGTTAGTGTTAGGGTTAGGGTTAGGTTGGGTCATTTCAAATGATTTCATTGGTACAATATTAATTCCCAAATTTATATTAATAGATAAAACCATTTGGTATGGAGTAATTATTTAAAGACATCATTTGACATCATAAGCCAAACATATAATATGAAGTATTCCAACACATGCACATTGCCACCCTAGTACTAATATACCACTAATTCTAACCCTAACCCTAATTCTAACATTGGAGTTAGCATTAGGGTTAGGGTTAGGTTGGGTCATTTCAAATAATTTCATTGGTACAATATTAATTCCCAAATTTACATTAATAGATAAAACCATTTGGTATGGAGTAATTATTTAAAGACATCATTTGACATCATAAGCCAAACATATAATATGAAGTATTCCAACACATGCACATTGCCACCCTAGTACTAATATACCACTAATTCTAACTCTAACCCTAATTCTAACTCTGGAGTTAGTGTTAGGGTTAGGGTTAGGTTGGGTCATTTCAAATGATGTCATTAGAACAATATTAATTCCTAAATTTATATTAATAGATAAAATCATTTGGTATGAAGTAATTATTTAAAAACATCATTTAACATCATAAGCCAAACATATAATATGAAGTATTCCAACACATGCATATTGCCACCCTAGTACTTGTACACATAAAGAATAGTATTTGTCAACATAATATTCTTTATCTATATCTTTGCACATACTCTTAAAGTACATTTCAAAATTACAAAAATCATTCATGGTTGTTTGATTTGATTCCACAAATCACTCATGTTTTGTTTGGATCTCTTAGCCTTGATTTAGGATCTTACTTTTTTAACCCCAAAATTACACTCTTTTGGTTCGAACTTTGTTTATTTAAAAGCCAAAAAAATCATATATTAAAAATTTTAGTAACTAAATAAGCTTGTAGTCTAAGTATTCCCATGTGCATTTCCTTCTAAACTTGTAATCTATTTTATATTGTGTTGTGTGAATTTTTCACAATACAATTGAATTTCATACCAAAACCCAATTTCTTAGTTATATTTTTAATACAACCTTGGAAATGTTAGTTCTTATTGAAACAATTTGGTATGTAGCTTTTTAAACACTTTTAAATGGTGTTTATTCTTCATATTTGTTCACCTTGATAATCTTTCATGCAACCATGGGAGATAGAATGCCAACAATTGACATAATTATAATATTAGATAATTGTATGATTCTAAGCTCTTTTTAAGTAGTATGATGTTTGATAAAATAATTCAAATGTTTTATATGTATATAAAGTTGATAGAAAGAGAACAATTAATATAGTAGTTAGAAAAATTTTGAGGATCATGCATTTAATATCTTCCAAAACTGGAATTCCCAATGTAACCCTAATTCTAACTCTAATTAGTAATATTAATAATTAACCCTAATTCTAACTCTAATTACTAATATTAATAATTATGATGCTTTAAGCATCCTTACGGATAAAAAAACCCTAATTACTAATAAAGGTTATTACTAATAAAAGTAATAGTACTATATATTTATTGCTTAAATATTTTGTTTTTTTTTGTGAAAGTGGTTGAAGAGTTATTATAAAGGCCCATGAATAATGTAATTAATTAGGTTTATATATTTATTTTTTATTTAATCACCAAAAACACCAAGATAAAAATAATACTATTTTAACTTTAATATAACAGTTAGTAAATTTATGAAAAAAATAAAATAATAAAAAATTTATGAAATATGGTAGATCTTGCTCATAAAAAAATTAGTTTGATTGTTTTATTATTTTATTAATTATATTTTTCATATTTATTGCTTATGTTTAGTTTTTTTATAAAAATGGTTGTAAGATTTATTATAAAGGCCCATAAATAATGTAATTAATTAGTTTTATATATTTAGTTTTTACTTAATCACCAAAAACTCCAAGATAAAAATGAATACTATTTTAACTTTAATATAACAGTTAGTAAATTTATGAAAGAAAATAAAATAATATAAAATTTATGAAATATAAAAATTTAATTTATGAAATATGGTAGAGCTTGCTCATAAAAAAATTAGTTTGATTATTTTATTATTTTATTATTTTATTAATTATATTTTTTAAAAATTCATTATTTTATATTTCATAAATTAAATTATAGATTTTATAAATAGATTTTTCTAAATACATTTTGTGGGCTTGCATAATTATATTTTTCATAAATTTTATTATTTTATATTTCATAAATTTAATTATAGATTTTATAAATAGATTTTTCTAAATACATTTTGTGGGCTTGCATAAAATATTTTTAGAAAGAAAACTAACTTCATATAATCAAGAAAGGGAATTAAAAGAATATTAAAAGTAAATGGGGATTTTATGGGGTGTCATGTACCATGTGCCATGTTTTTTTGGAAATATATATTATGATGTTTGTAAATTGTAAAAAGTAAATAAAATAATTTAGGTAATGCTAAGTTCCATATTATGAAAAATTATTTAATTTAATTTTTTTAATATTTCAACAATATATTTATGCATACACCATTAAGCTAAAACATGCAACTTAAGAGCAAGCAAAATTGAGAGATAATTATTTAATTTTTTTTTTTATGAATAGCTATTTTAATTTTGATTTTTTTTTGGCCACTTCTTGATTTTTATTTTTCTTTCATGATTTTTAATGCTTCTTTTTGTTCGGCTGTAAATGTAAATTATCTAATTGTTTTTGGTATCGGAGAGTTGTCAAACATTTATGTTATTTACATAGATGCTATAAATTATCTAATTGTTTTTGGTATTGGAGAGTTGTCAAACATTTATGTTATTTATATAGATGTTTTAATTATTAATTTGAATTTGTAGGCTATAATATTTGTGATTATTATTTTAATATGTCGGCTATATAAAAATAAAAATAGGTTCAATTTGATATCTTTGTGATATATATTTTTGATATTAAATAAAATATGGTATGGATTTTTGTTGCACTAAGCAATGGAGTGTAATGGAGTTAGGGTGTTAACAAAAACTTTTAGAGTGGATATATATAAATAATAAAAAGTATAAACTAGATTTAAATAAATGGGCATACCTATCTTTAGAAAATCTATGTAAAAGAGCCTAGAGATATCATTTTGGAGGAATAAATTAGTGAGTAATATTTTTCAAATAATTATTTATTTAACTTTTATTAAGAGCTAAAATCTCATTAGTAAAAGATAAATAAATTATAATATTTTATTTTTATTTCATGAGTTGTTTGAATGTCATTTTTAATATCTATCCTACACAATGTTTACTTCACAAGTTGCATACATGTAAATTATGGGAGGTTCATATTGGAAGAATAATGTTTACTTTATTTTTCATTTACTTAAAAGCTATTTTTAGAATTATTTAATTTTGTTTTATTTATTTTTAGGAAGGGTTATGCAAGTGACATAACTTTGCATAAAATTATACCATTTGTTGATGTCTCAATGTATCAATGCTCTCCTCAAGATAGGCACAAAACAAATGGAAAATGGCGTGGCTATATGAATTTCACCATTATAATATATAAGAAATATATGGTACTTCTAAATAAATCTTAAAATGTATCTAAAAGGTGTAGAGAGATTGTGAGAGCGGAAGTCCAAGATCATGGAGCAGAAATCAAACACAAATGCAATGTATTGAAAATGAACTAACCAGTTTACAACTGAACCGGTATAAATAGGTGAAGCTTGAGGAAAAAGTCTCCACAAGAATAGAGAAGGTGGAAAAAATGGAACCAAGAGAATAGCTCAAGGTTCAACCTCCCTCCAAAATAGCAGCGATGTGTCGAAGTGGATCGACAAATCAACTAATGACTCAACAAGAGGACTTAGTCTTTCCACATGTGAGGAAAACCACTAACTATGATTAAGTTAGGTATAACTCATATGAGTTTATACACCAACACCCCCCCTTAAGCATAGCTTAGGTGGGTTTATGAAATATGAGTCCCGACTGTGCACTATTTTAGGTACTCATTTACAAAACATCTCTCATAAAATGGAGAAAGAAAGAAAACCCTATGGGAAAAAACTTTCCTCCTAAAGAGAGAAAACAAAGAGAGGACTTTAGATGGCCCCTCCAGATGATGATGATGCCGATGTAGACCGCACACCAAGAAGAGCTCATAGATGGATGAACTTGCTTTCTGTAAAGGGTTTGGTGAAGATGTCGATGACTTGTTCTGATGACTGGAAAAATATTAAGTTGATGATCTGATCATGAATGAGCTCACGAATATAATGTATATGAATCTCGATATGTTTGGTTCGTTGATGTTGAACCAAATTCTTACATATTTAGATTGTACTCTGGTTATCACAATAGATAACTGTAGGTCATCTGAGAGGAATGTCAAATTTAGAAATGATGCCTTGAAGCCATATGGCATCAGTAGCTAAGTTAACAGCTACTCAGAACTCTACCTCTGTAGAAGATATAGCAATAGCATTTTGCTTCTTGCTAGACCAGCTAATAAGACCTGAACCAAGTGAAAAAATATACTCGGAAGTAGACTTGCAATTTTTTGTATCACCAGCCCAATCTAAATCTGTGAATCCAACCAAATCATCTATGGAACCAACTCTATAATGTATCCCAAATGCAATTGTACCATGAAGGTAACTAAGAATCTTCTTAGCTGCTTTCTAATGCAACTCATGAGGTTCCTGCATAAATATAGAAACTAAGCCAACTGCATATGCAATGTCAGACCTAGTGTGTGTTAAGTAAATGAGGTTGCCTACTAGTTGTCTATACAATGTTGCATCAACTAATGGAGTAGGACAGGATGTCTCAAGCTTAACACCAGATAAGAAGGGAGTTGGAGATGGTTTATAATTAGACATGTGAAAATGTTCAAGTAAATCGAGAGCATACTTAGGTTGAGTGAGAACTATCCCTGAATCTGATTGAGATATCTCAATACCAAGAAAGTAATGCAGTAACCCTAAGTGTGTCATGTCAAACATTTCTTGAAGTGCTGATTTTACTGCCACAATAGCAGAGGAAGCACACCCAGTGATTAAAAGGTCATCAACATAAAGTACTGGTATTAACAATGAATCATCATGTTGTAGAAGATACACATTAGGATCTGAATTGCATCGAGTGAATCCTGAAGATAGAAGGTAGGAATCTATCTTACCATACCAAGCCCTGGGTGCTTTTTTTAGGCCATAGATAGATTTCCTTAGCATACATACTAAGGATGAATCATGAACAAACCCTGGTGGTTGTTCCATGTAGATCTCCTCCTCAAGGTCTCCATGAAGAAAGGCACTCTTTACATCCATTTGATGTACTGACCACCCATGTGCTACAACTATAGCAAGTGTGAGTCTAATTGAAGTCATCTTTGCAACAGGTGCAAAGGTCTTTGTGTAGTCAATTCCTACGAGTTGTGAAAAAACTTTTGCAACTAACCATGCTTTGTACTTATCAACTGACCCATCTGCTGCATATTTAGTCTAATATATCCGTTTACATCGAACTACTTTTCTTCCCTCAGGAAGAGAAGTTAAGTCCAAAAGTATGATTTCTGATGAAGGAATCATATTCCTCACTCATGGCAACATCCCACTCAGGTATGTCTGATGCTTCTTTAAATGTCTGTGGATGAGACACTGAAGCAAATAAAGCATGACATTCCCCCTTGAAAGTCTAGCTAATTCTGTCGGTTATCTATAGTAGTCTGTACCCAAGAATCTACATGTGAATATCTTGATGTGGGTGAGTTTGGTGAAAATATGTTAACTTCTAATTCAATCCCTGAACTTTATGAATATGAATGCTCTGTATCATCACTATGTGAACTAAAAGAAGAAGAATAGTAAGAAGAATTGCTTTTTGAACTATAAGACTACTGCAAATGATATGATCTGTTAGAGGTATTTTCATGATCCAGAGAATCAATAGTATGTCAAGAAATGTCAAGAACTATTTCAAGGGGTGTTTCTTGAAACTTAACACTTCGCTCGATGAACAACTCATGTGTGGTTGGGTGTAGTAGACGATAGCCTTTAATACCTTCTAGATATCCAACAAAGATACAAGGTTTGGATTGTGCATCCATTGCCTTGCGATGTTCTTTAGGAATGTGGGCCATAGCAGGTGAACCAAAAACTCTGAAGTGATCAACTGTCTGTTTCCATCCTTTCCAAGCTTCAAAGGGGGTGATTCCTTTTAAGATTTTATGAGGAACTCTATTCTCAATGTAACATGCACAATTGATAGCTTCAGCCCAATAAGATGGTGTTAACCCATTAGAATGAATCATACAGTTTGCCATCTCCTTTAAAGACCTATTTTTACATTCTGCTACACCATTTTGTTTAGGGGTATATGGAACTGTGTGTTGCAAATCTACCCATTTTGTTGTGCAAAATTATTTAAAAATATTATTAACATATTCTCTGCCATTATCTATCTGAAGAATCTTGATGACTTTCCCTGACTATTTTTCAGCCAAAGGTTTAAAATCTTGAAAAGAATCAAACACTTTTGATTTTTCCTAAGGAAGTAGACCCATGTAAAATGTGAGAAATCATCAATAAATGTGAGAACATATCTAGCCTTTGTAAAAGAACGATGTGGAAAAGCTCTTGAAACACCACTATGAACAAGTTCTAAGACTTGTTTTGCCCTCCAAGTTTCTCTTTTGTCAAACTTTTCTTCGGGATGTTTACCAAGTGCACATCCTTCACATAGTCCTTTAGAAAACTTGACTTTTGGTAATCCATTAACCATTTTTTGTTGCCATAATTTTTGAGATAACGGTAGTTAAGGTGGCCAAACCATTCATGCCATAATTTACTAACCTCATCTGAATGAGTTAGTAGTGCCTTTGGAGAAATATCTGTAGCAAAACTTGAGAAGGTATACAATCTGGATTGATGATTGGCTTCCCCTATAGCAACTAAGTTATTACTTTGTAATTCTCTTATCTCAACTAAATTTGGAGAGAAATGAACTCTCATACCCTTCTCTAATTGTGTTATTTGATACACTGAAAGGAGATTAGTTGACAGTGAAGGTACACTAAGAACTTTTGAAAAAGTTCCTCCTTCGATTTCAACAGACCCTCTCCCTTTAACCAATGCTAGGGTATCATCACCTAAGTTGACTGAAGACATTCTGGATGGCTCTAAGGATGTGAATACAACCTAAGAAGAACCCATATGATGAGTAGCACCAGAATCATTAATCCATGATGGAGATGAAGATGAAGATGACATAACAACTAGAGCTTTTCCTTTTGATTTCTCTTTGTCCTTGTTATTATCCTGAGTTGATGTAGATGCCTTGATAGAATTAGGCAACCCAATGTTATTCTTTTTTAGAATATTTGAGAGACTTTCAATTTGCTTATTCATGCATTTATGTTCATCATGCCCTGGTTTTTTACAAAAGGCACATATTATCCTCTTTGTAATGTGCTTACTTTATTGAGAAGATTTATCCTTTTTGATATCATCAATTTTATCTGCTTTCTTACTATCCTTGTCCTTTTTAGTGTTGTTCTTCCCATTTGAAGTTTGTGGCTTGTCATTCCTTGTAATTAGAGCGTGATGCTTCATAGACTTCAAAGAACCCATCTGAATTAGTTTCTCATGTTCCTTTGTGAGATCAGAAATGAATTTATCTAGAGTGGGCATTTTCCATGATGCTCCAAGAGCACTTTTAGTAGATTAGAAAGTTGATACAAACACAAAAAATTCTAGACCTAAATTGGAAAGTACTGAAAGGATTAACTGATCCTCTTTTTTATCAATTCCACAATCTTTTAACTATAACTTTAAAGATTTAAACCTTGTGAAGAAATCTTCTAAAGTTGAGTAATTTCAAGGACTAAGACCTAAGAGCTAATTTTCCAATTCATGACTTCTGAGTTCATCAATTTTCCCAAATAGTTTGTCTAAAGTATCCCACACTTCATTAGGTGTAGTTAAGTTTTTGACATGAAACAATAATTATAGAGATAGATTTAAACACAGAAAGCCAAATGCTTGATCACATTTGTTGAAAAACTTTTCTTTCTCTTTAACCGCATCAGGTTATTTTTCTGTTCCCATAGTTATCCTATATAGGCCCTTATTTTTTAGCACAAGACTGAGTTTAATCTTCCAATCATGATAATTGAAAGGTGTTAGTGGAGGAATAGGAACTATAGACTCCATGATGCCTTTTAGTCAGGCAGATAGTAGATGCAGAAAACTTGAAAGAAAGAGAAATAGAGAAAGTGAAAGTGAGACGTGAAAAAGGTAACACTCTCACAAAAAACACTTCCCTAAGAAGTGTGTAATATGAACACACAGATTTCCCCCTTGATTATTTGTAGTTTCCCCCCAGATTGCTCAATTTATTAAAGATGTATTTTTGTCACTCTAAACTAACTTGCACTGGCACTTTATAATCATAATGCATTGATAGGCTAGAATGATAGAGGACAAAAAAATAGACACTTTTTCCTTTTGAACGATTCGATTACGAGATTGTATGCAAAAGTTATAGCCTTTACAATTTTTGCATATGCAAAAAATTACACCAAAAAAATATTTTCAATGTGCTTGAAAATAAAAATTTTGTGCAAACTAATATTTGGAGAAAAACTTGATAGGGAAAAAATTAAGCCCCCTATGGTAGGGTGTGACCAGGGGCTTAAAAACCCATATGACCAGGAGCTTATTATTAAAATTTTTGTGCCCCCCTCCCTTTTTATTTTACCTCTCTGCTTATGTCACCCCCCCAAGTTTCTTATGTCAGCAAAATTGACATAAGTTACAATGAATAGTGTTGCTAATACTCTCTTCAAATTTGATGGTCCCTAGGCACTTTCAAATTCCAATGACCCACCTGACTTTTCAAAGCTGATTCAACTCTACATTCCCACCTAGAAACATGGCATTTGCTCCACCTTTTGGCGTGGGTGATATGTCTTAAGCCGTCGTGGCTGAGAGGACTCAGTCAAATGAGCATATGTGGCAAAAATGCCATAGAGAAAGGCGGCGATGTGGCTTGAATGCCATCCTATGAGGCAACGACAAGGATGAGTTGGACCGTACTGTGGATGAGAGGACCGGACCTCTTGGAGGCACCATAGAATGCAGCTTGTAGATACGACTTTGGCCTGTGATACAAGCTCGAACAGGCACGGATACGACTTCTTGTATGAGGTGCGATAAGCATAGGGTTCGGCCTCTGTGTGAGGCACATCAATGTAATAAAAATTAGCCTCTATGTGAGGCATGACTACCACATAGAATACGCCTCTGTTGAGGCTTCCTCTGCTATGATTCAACCTCACTGTGGTGAGGATCGATGAGCTCTTCCAATGATGATTATGACGTGCAAAAGAAAATTCATTTCAAATGTGCTTTGAAACAAAATTTTACCTCCTCGATATGCAATGATAGAAGGCCGGATTGAGCCTAGCATGCAAGAGAAGTTGCAGAGATTCGCTAATGGAGCTATGTAATCAATGAGAAAATGATTTGACACTATTCCACTTGCTCTGATACCATGTGAGAACAGAAGTCCAAGCTCATGGAGCAGAAATCAAACACAAATGCAATGTATTGAAAATGAACTGATTGGTTTACAACCGAACCAGTATAAATAGGTGAAGCTTGAGGAACAAGTCTCCATGAGAATAGGGAACGTGGCAAAAATGGAACCAAGAGAATAGCTCAAGGTTCAACCTCCCTCCAAAATAGCAGTGATGTGTCGAAGATGGATCGACACATCAACTAATGACTCAACAAGAGGACTTAGTCTTTCCACATGTGAGGAAAACTACTAACTATGATTAAGTTAGGTATAATTCATATGAGTTTATACACCAACAGAGATATTGTGTTCAAAGAGCCTTTATTATATTTTATAGAGGATAGATAGGCACCTTGAGACTCTCTCTTATTGTTTTCTAGATAGATATATTTTGAGATATCTAACTAGTTTATCTTATTTTTCTTTTGTCTCAATTTTTATCCTTACTTCTCCATGTTGGTTACTCTTATTCCCAATCTCTCTTTTATTATTTTCTTGCACCACATCCTCTATGAGCATGGCAATTTCTTCCACAACTAAATATTCTAAGGATGGAAGTACATGTTTTCTTCCTCATCTAGCATGGAGGGCTCATAAAAATACAATTAAAAATAATTAACAACTATGTGCATCTTCATGAAAGGATGAATATCTAGTTTGAATTCTTTTTCACCTATGGTCTCAACAATTTTGAAGGGTCCATATATTAATGGACTAATTTTCTTTACTCTTTCTCATAGCCTTTCCTTTCTCATGTAAAGCCAATATTTTCCCCTACCTTAAGTATTTGTTTATAAATTGTTCTATTCTTTGTAATTGTTCTTTTACCTTGGGTTAGATTTGCATAATCCTCTCAATGAAAATGATGCTTTAGCCACTTCATTAATTTTCCCAACTTATTTATCTTTCTTATCAAAAGATAGATTAAGTAGTGTTGAAGGTAAATACCCCAAACATAGTTCAAATAGTAAGTTATTAATAGAAGAATACAAATAACTATTATTAGAATGTTGAATGTAAGCCATGATTCATCCCATGTCTTGAGAATCCTATTGTTATACTTAGTGATGAGATGTATCATGCTTTTATTGACCACTTATGTTTTTCAATTAATTTGTGGGTGAAATGTTTTGCTTGCCTTAAATAATGGAATTAGGAAGCCTAAAGTGCACCCATACATTAGTAAAAAAAAATCTACCTCTTTCCCTATGATACTATTTTCTAAGCAATTAATGTACATAATTTACTAAACCATTCCACTACCATAAACCATCATCCCATGTCTACTCAGGATTGCCTCCTAAAAAATCTATAAAAACAGTCTCCATAGTATTGTGGGGATAGGTAAAGGATTATGAATTCCCTCATTTCTTGATTTACATTGACTAGTACAATGAAGCTTACAAATCCCAACAAATCTTGATACTTCTTATAATTAGGAAAAGTACCCACAAACGCCTTATCAATTAAATGAGATTAAACATCAAGTGGTGGAGTGTAATAGCATGAGAATGTTACGAAAAATGTGAATAAAAACTAAATTAAAAAGGTGACATAAAAATAATAATAAAAACAGAACTACATCCAACATTTTTTTTTTTAAAAAAGCTCTAAGCTATAAAATAATTGTTAAAGTAATAAAATAGAATAGAATAACTCTTAAGTAAATACAATAAAATGACTATCAAATATAATATATATTATAAAATAGAATATAATGCACAATAACATATATATAACTAAAAACATAGATTCCATATGTCTTTTGACAATGGCTACGTACCGAAATTCGTAGAGGAAAGATTTCGCATTTCAGGAATTTCGCAATAGAGACTATGGAGTTGAGTTTTCGTAAAGAAATGATAGGAGAACAACATGGAGAGGATGGGTAGTGCCAGAGTATAAGCATGAGAGAGCTGAGTGAAGTTGGAAAACCAGGGATTTTATAAGGAGAGAAGAAAACAAAGATAGTGAAAAAGGTATCCAACTCATGATATATCACGTGTGAAGGAGAACAACGACATCCAGTAGAAGGAAGTAAACCAGACTTGGACTCTAAAGAGTAAAGATGTCGCTATAAGAGTGAATGCAATACCAGTAAGTTCCAAAATTCCTATTGGTCAATTGCATATCTTTTGAATTGAATAGCATTAATATAGTCAATTCGGTGTCTTGATTAAGTACTCATGCTATATTTATAAAATGGGCAGGGGCATGGCTAGAAAGGGCAAAATTTACCAATGGCACCGAAAATATTAGGATAGGGAGGTTAAAATCAAATCCATGCCTGAGGTTTTTTCATGGTAAAATGCCCTTTAGTAGAGAAAAAATAGGAGATAATGGACAAGGGACCATACCTAAGGGATGGAGTGAGAATCTACATAAACAAATGGAAGTTTAATTTTAACCATTAAGTCATGAAATTTTAGTCACCCCAATGGGGGTTCAGTTCTATAATATACCAATGGAATATGGGATCTGAGGATTCCGAAATAGATAAGAGAAAAACTACGATCGTTCATCAAAATTGATGATAAAATGATATAAGGCGAGTTTGAGATGTATGCAAGAATATGCGTGGCTATTGACCTAAAAAGATACTTCCCACAAGAAATTTAAATTAGAACGGAGGCTAGATTATGGAGGCAGCATGTAGAAATAGAAAAAACATGATGAGAAAATTATCTTAAGAAATAGAATTTATGACTTCTTATTATTTTGTAACAGGTTTGTTTTTGGAGGTCGCGTACTCCTATGCATTTGACATGTTCGCAAGGCATGGCTAAAAAACATATACAAGTATGCAGACAAGGCGATTGAGGTGCAGATCTTTCAGAAACTTGGGACGATCATGATGGGCACGGATGAGAGAGAAGAGACCACTCTTCATCTCTTGAACGATTTCATATTAAAAAATAAGTTATGAGTTATCACTAGTCTTTGCATATTAATCTAACATTATGGATTATTGAAGTACGAAATTTTTAATATATAAGAACATTAATCACAAGTGTAATATAAAAACATTAATTTTATTTCTACTTATGGAGAGAATAGAGCATACAAGAACTTATGGGTGTAAAAGTTTTAGAGCATATTATATTTTCTTATCTCGTTGATGGCAATGAATATAAAAATCAAGCTTGCCAAACATGTTGATAAAGCTAGTAGAATTAGTTGGTATGGATAACCTACAAATATTACGGACTCATTGTTCTCCAACCTAAGTCGTTTCTCCTGCATAATCTTTAGAAAAAAAAACACACAGACAATCACTAAAGAAATCACTAGGCTATAAGACCGAATGTCAGTCCAATAAAATGGTAGACATATGGCCATCGATGCAATTGAGCAATTCACATACTTCCAATTGTTCTTCATGGCTTCTTTTATTTGCATGGAAATTTGTTCCCACTACATGTGATTATCTTTATCAACCTGGGTGTGATTCTCGTCATCATGTTGGGTCTGACTGTCTTCATGTTGTTGAATATGAGGCTTAGAAGAATCATCTCTGTGGACATCTAGTATTTCCTCCGCAATCACAATCTCATTTGTAGAAGTATTTATTTCCAAAGGCTCTTCCATCACTGCAATATAAAACATTAAGGAATGTTAAAAAAATTAACCAGTCCAGATGTAAAATAAAATATATATATTTATAATAAGCATTAAACAAAGAGCAGAAAAATGTTGAAGTTACCATCTTAAAGAATTCTTCTTATAATAAATTTATATAGATAAGAAATGTTTGGGTAGCACTTATCAAGTTTCTTGATTGTACATTACTATACATAATTAACGAAAAACATTTTCATATGAATTCTAGAGCATATTAGAAAACTAATTGTTTTTCAACATGATTTATCATTGAAGGACTAATAATTCCTAATACATTGGTGTGTGATGTATTTCATATTGATTTCAGGGGCATGTTGTAATTGTAATTTTAGACTATATTCCAAAACACAATATCTATTTTGCTTTCAAATTGCAATTTTAGAGCATGTGCAAAAACACATTGTGTTTTTTAACATGTTTTATCGTTTATCCTTAAAGGCAATAATTGATGATACTTTGTTTTCTGTTGTATTTCATTTTGGTTTGAAGGGCATTTTGTAACTTTATGCTGATAGAGACTTATTTCATGTCTCTTCTATTTAGAGTGAAATTATAATTTTAGATCATATTCCAAAACACATCATGTTTTCCAACATGATATTTGTTTTGCTTTCATAGGCATTTTTTATTCTCAATGTTAAGAGAGACCAATTCCATGCCTTCCTTCTAAGTTAAATTGCAATTTTAGAGCATGTGCAAAAACACATTGTGTTTTTTAACATGTTTTTTTAGCAAGCAGGTTTGTTTCATATTTTATCATTTATCCTTGTAGGTGTTAATTGGTGATACTTTAGTTTGTGTTGTATTTCATCTTGCTTTGAAGGGCATTCATGTAACTTTATGTTGATAGAGACTTATTTTATGTCTTCTAATCTTGAGTTAAATTGTAATTTTAGAGCATATTCCAAAACACATGTTTTCGAACAAGATATTTGTTTTTCTTTCAAAGGTATTTTTTGTTCTCAATGTAGACACAGACAGATTCCATGCCTCCTATCTTCAATTAAATTACAATTTTAGAGCATGTGCAATAACACATTGTGTTTTTGAACGTGTTCTTTTAGCAAGCTTGTTTCATGTTTTATCATTTATCCTTGCAAGTGATAATTGGTGATGCTTTAGTTTGTGTATCATATTTCTTTGAAGTTCATTTTGTAATTTTATGTTGATAGAGACTTATTTCATGTCTTCTATCTTGAGTTAAATTGTAATTTTAGAGCATATTCCAAAACGCGTGTTTTTTAACATGATATATGTTTTTCTTTCAAAGGCATTTTTTGTTCTTAATGCTCACATAGACGCATTATATGCCTCCTGTCTTCAGTTAAATTGCAATTTTAGAGCATGTGCAAAAACACATTATGTTTTTGAACATATTTTTTTTGGCAAGCTTGTTTCATGTTTTATCATTTATCCTTGCATGTGATAATTGGTAAAACTTTAGTTTGTGTATTTCATCTTGCTTTGAAGGGTGTTTTGTAACTTTATCCTGATGGAGACTTATTTCATGTCTTCTGTCTTGAGTTGAATTATAATTTTAAATCATATTCCAAAACACATTGTGTTTTCCAACATGATATCTGTTTTGCTTTCAAATTCTATTTTTTGTTCTCAATGTTGACAAAGACCCATTCCATGCCTTCTTTCTGAGTTAAATTACAATTTTAGAGAATGTGCAAAAACACATTGTGTTTTCGAACATGTTTGTGTTTGGGCAGGCTTGTTTCTTGTTTTATTGTTTATACTTGTAGGTGATAATTGGTGATATTTTAGTTTGTATTGTATTTCATCTTGATTTGAAGGGTGTTTTGTAACTTTATGTTGATATAGACTTATTGCATGTCTTCTATCCTAAGTTAAATTGTAATTGTAGAGTATATTCCAAAATACATTACATTTTCCAACATGATATATGTTTTGCTTTCAAATTTTATTTTTTGTTCTTAATGTTGACACAGACACATTCCATATCTCCTATGCTCAATTAAATTACAATTTTAGAGTATGTGCAAAAACACATTGTGTTTTTGAACATGTTTGTTTTTTCGGACAGGCTTTTTTAATGTTTTATCATTTATTCTTGTAAGTGATAATTGGTAATACTTTAGTTTGTATTGTATTTCATCTTGCTTTGAAGGGAGTTTTGCAACTTTATGTTGGTAGAGACTTATTTCATGTTTTCTATCTTGAGTTAAATTGTAATTTTAGAGCATATTCAAAACACGTTGCATTTTCTAACATGATATCTGTTTTGTTTTCAAATTCTATTTTTGTTCTTAATGCTGATAGAGACCCATTCCATGCCTTCTTTTTAAGTTAAATTATAATTTTAGAGCATGTGAAAAAACATGCATTTTCAAACATGTTTGTATGGGAACTTATTGATTTACAATATGGACATCAGTTTATTTTACATGCAAATTTCTTCAAAAAAACTAGTGTTCACTTAAAATTCAAATGTCTAATTCATAGAATGGGATTTACCAAAAAACATATGGTGAAATAGGAGATTCAAATTAATATAAAGTATGTACTACACAAAACTGAGATCATATACAAGAGAGTTAACACAAATCATATATAAAGTCATATCTAGATTTATATTCTTTATAAAACTATTGGAGTTCCACTGAAGAGATCACAAAATTATAATTTGAAACATTGGTCCTTCACATTTCTAAAATCATTCTCACTAAAACTTGCATCAACAATAGTATAGAGATACCCAGTGTACTCAAACAAAATGCACTGAACTGAGATTCTATATAAGTTATATTTATTTATATTCTTTATATAAGCATTCCAATTACAGTTTGCAGATTACAAATTATAATCACAACTAATCCTCCTTCAATTTTCCTTCATTAGCCTCAGTCAAACCTACATCAACAGTATCTACAGGCATACCCACTACCTATTTATATAATCCCTTTCACAATTATATCATACACTCCATAACATTGAGCATGGCATTATATTCAGCTGATAGATTTCTTGACATATTCTTGTTGGCCTCATGCGTTGCCTGATGATTATTATTGATCAATTCATGTCAATGCAATTCAAGCTCTGATACCACATTCTATTGATGTCCTTGTTTCAACAAAAGAAAAAAAATTGAATTTCAATACATAAAGAAAAAGTTATGTTTTACGGAATACGCCTATGTCAAAATTATAGATGGTTTGATTTCAAAAATTAAATAAAAAATATATATTCAACAAAACATTATGAAACCAAATGCATACAGTATATATCAGTGTTACCAATCTAAATTAAAAAGAATCAAAATTTTATCCTTTGTAGAAAAAAAGTTATGTGCTATGGAATACACATAACTTAAAAAATGTCGTTTACTATTAAAAACCAGTTATCAAAGGAGATGCAAAAAAATTTACAATTTAACTCCAAATTTTTTTAAAAATATATATTTAGAATCTACAAACAAAATCTCACAAATCACTAGTTCGCATCATCTTTAAATTCCTAATGGTTTAGCGGCTATAGGTGTTAGAACGTGAAGATTTAGTTCAAAATATTGATTTCAATGTCAAGTTTGGCCAAAAAGTGTAACCCATTATTGTGAGATGACCTGTATGATGATGCTAAACGTCGGTCAGAAGGTGTTATCCACTTACCTATACAACTAGGCTTTGTCATGCTAGAAACTAGGTGCCAGGTCCTTGACATTGAGCTACCCTACAATATTATCCTTGGATGCCCATGGATACATGCCATGAAAGATGTTCCTTCAACATACCATCAATCTCTCAAGTTCCCCTTTAATGGTACAGAGAACCATCCTTGGTGACCCTAATCCCTTCGAATTCTATCATGTCTTGCAAGGCAGTTATAAGAATTGCAACCAGGTGCCCAATAATGACAGCCATTGCATCCCCACTATATGCCGATTCTGAAAATCTGACAAAAGCCTCTGCAGTTGAACCCAATCCTATTCCTGAAATCAAAGTTGACATCCATGATATAGGCTTTGGAGAATATGATATCTCAAAATCATGTTGTGTAGGGCGGATGCCCCTATCTCCTAAATCCTACGGCCAACTGCAAATAGCCAAACCAACTAAGAAAGCAATTATTCCTTCCCCAGCGTCCCTAACTCAATTCCAAGAGGGAAAATTATTGGCCAAGGAAACTATTGGAGACATCTCTTCTTGGCTCTACAAGGAGAAGGAACATGTTACAATACCAGTCAAACAATATGGCAACTGCCTAAGAATTGACAAAAACATGGGCTATAAAGGCAAAGGTGGACTTGGGAAACATCATCAAGGAACAACTGAACCCATTGTTGTGCTAAAGAAGCTAGACAAAAGGGGGTTAGGTTATGGTAGGAAGGTACCACGTGCCTTGGACATCAAGGGTATTCTCGACAAGGTGGCAGAAACTTCTCTTGCCGATTCGACGTCTAAAGAGGATATTATCGATGACTCTTCCCTCCATATGATTGGCCTATTCATAGAATCCTCCATATTCATGCTATCTTCTGTATCCTTTACATCTAACACAAACACCCAGAGTGTAACACTTGTCTACCATGAACTTATCAATTGGAACCAATAAGGGGTACTTATTCTAGATGTATTTCAGAATGACGAAGCTATTGCTGAGTTCATGGGACTCCGAGATGGTATCCCTCTTGGTGATCACAAAGCTAGTTTTGTAATGGAACTAGAGCAAACTGCTTATTTTGGTGAGAATGCCAAATCCTCCAGTTGCAAAAGTAAAAATAAAGAAAGATCTCTAGGTGAAAACCACACTGTGGCACCTCCTGATCACAAAATAGTAAAAACAAAAGACGTATCCAATGATGAAAACCCAATTGTGACACTTGAGGATAGAGGATTTGACCTTCCCCTACCATCTAAGTATCAAGAGAAATCAGCTCTCCTAGTGGAAGAATCTACAAAGATAAATCTGGGCACAGAGAAAAATCCTAGAACAGCATTCCTAGCAACATCACTATCAGAGAAAGAACACAAGGATCTTACCAACATCTTGCAGCACACCATCAACTTTGTGTGGACTTACGCTGATATGCCATGGTTAGATCCTAAACTAGTAGTTCACTATCTCACCGTTGATCCAACAGTTAAACCAGTCAAGCAAAAGCTAAGGAAGATGCATCCGCAGATAGCTCTCTTAGTGAAACTAGAAATACAGAAACTGCTAGATGCAAAATTTATCAATCCTATTGATTATCCAGAATTTGGGTATCAAACATTGTACCTGTGCCTAAACTAAATGGGGGCATCCACATGTGTTATGACTTCAAAGATCTTAACAAAGCATGTCCCAAAGATGACTTCCCATTACCAAACATTGATCTCATAGTAGACATGACCGCTGGTCATAAAATGCTTTTTCTCATGGATGGATTCTCTGGCTACAATCAGATAATGATAGCAGAAGAAGATCAACATAAAACAAATTTTACTTGTCCTTGGAGTAACTATTATTGGTACATCATGTCATTTGGTCTAAAGAATGCAGGGGCAACTTATCAAAGAGCAATGATAGTGATATTCCATGACCTCTTTCATCACATCATGGAGGACTATGTGGATGACATACTAGCAAAATCTTCTCAGGTAGACCACATACAAGTTCTAGGACAAATCTTTGATAGGCTAAAAAAATGCCAAGTGCGACTCAATCCAAAGAACTGTGTATTTGGAGTAACATTAGGAAATCTATTGGGATACATTATATCTCGTAGAGGCATCAAAGTAGACCCCACAAAAGTCAAATCTATAGTGGAGATGCCTCCACCCAAGACCCTCAAAGCATTAAGGAGCCTTAAGGAAGGTTACAATCTATTAGGTATTTCATCTCACAGCTAGCAGATAAATGTCAACCATTTCAACACTTGCTCTGAAAGGATATCTCATTTCGATGGGATGACAAGTGTCAAGTAGCATTTGATCAACTCAAAGAGTATCTAGCTACACCTCCAGTCTTGGTACCACCAGTTTCCTATAAACCTTTGATATTATACATCTCAACTACAATAGCAGCCCTAGGGGCCCTTCTAGCACAATATGATGAGATAGGAAAAGAGCATGCTATCTACTATATCAGTCGAACCTTGGTGAGTTATAAACTCAATTATTCACCTATGGAGAGAGCTTGTTTAGAATTAGTGTTCACTTCCTAAAAGTTGTAGCATTACATGCTAAATCAACATACAAATCTCATAGAAAAAATTGATCCATTAAAGTATCTTCTAGCAAAAGTAGCCCTTATAGGTAGACTAGCTAAATGGGTCATGATCCTTAGCGAGTTTGACATTGAGTATGTGGACCAAAAAGTAATCAAGGGACAAGCCCTCATGGATCAACTAGCAGAGGCACCTATGACAAATGTACATCCTATAGTCTCTGACTTTTTGGATGAAAATCTCTTCATTCTTTCTACCTCAATATTGTGGAAATTGTATTTTGATGGTTCCTACACACAACATGGATCAGGGGCTAGCATCTTGTTCATCACGCCTCAAAATGACTATATTCCAAAGTCATATCAGATTTCATTTCCTTGCACCAATAACATATCTGAATATGAAGCTCTCCTCATAGGTCTCAACATAGTAGTTCAATGGGACATCAAAGAACTACAAGTGTATGGTGACTCACAACTAGTCATTCGACCAGTCACAAATGAGTACCAAACCAAGGATGAAAAGCTAGTCCCTTACAAGCAACTAGTGGATGCCTACAAACCGCACTTTTCTAGCATCACTTTTGAGCAGATTCCTAGAGAATACAACAAAGCTACAAATTCTATGGCTTATGTCAGGTCACTTATAGATATGCCTGCCAACACATAGAAATGTGAGTTCTTGATTGAGCAATTGTTGATACCAGTCGTTGATGTTCCAACTACTGAAATCATCTGTGAACTTGTTGGTACGAAGATATATATGACTACCTTAAAAATGGTACCTTTGCCATTAACCTATCTGCAAACCAATGCAAAACCCTTATCCATTGATCCTCCCATTACACCATTCTGGGTGATACACTATATCACCGGAGTCTCAATGGTATCCTCTTACGATGTCTTAACGCAGAAGAAGTTGATGCCACCTTACGAGACATACATGAAGGTGTCTGCAGCGCACATTCTACCTGACCTAATCTATCTAAGAAGATACTCCGCATAGGGTATTACTAGCCTACAATAGAACAAGATGCTTTACAGTTTGCTAAGAAGTGTCTACAATGCCAGCAGCATGGAGATTTGATTCACGCACCAGCTCATGAATTACAACCTGTGACAACTCCATGGCCTTTTTCACAATGGGGTCTCGACCTCGTAGGAGAAATCCACCCATCATCATCCAATGGCCATAAATTCATTATTACCGCCACTAAGTATTTCACGAAGTGGGTTGAAGCCATTCCTGTGACCTATATCACCGGTAAGCAAATAGTCAAGTTTATCCCTAACTACCTCATTAGATGGTATGGTACCCCCCAAGCCATTGTCACAAATAATGGGAGACCATTCAAGAACCAAGATGTCCGTGACTTATGCACTCAATGCAATATCCAACATCATTTTTCCACTCCCTATTATCCACAAAGTAACGGCCAAGCTGAGGCTTCCACCAAAACCATTCTCAAAATCCTCAAGAAAACAATCAATAAAGCTGGTTGTGATTGGCACCTGCAACTCAATCCCGCCCTATGGGCCTACCGCACTAGTATCAAAACACCAACTGGTGCCACCCTATGCCTTGGTCTATGGCTCTGAAGCCATCCTACCTATAGAGGTCGAGATCCCATCCCTCAGAGTATCCATTCAGGACCTGATTGATGGAGAGGAGTATCACACTTCCTGATTAGCTGAGCTAGAACTATTAGATGAAAAGTGCCTCGTCACGCTTAATCATCTCCATGTTTATCAAAACCACCTCCGGCGTAACTACAACAAGAAGATCAAAGAAAGACAGTTTCAAGTTGGTGATCTTGTCTTAAAAGAAAATTAGAGAAATCAAGTAGATCGAGAAAAGAAGGGCAAGTTTGAGCTTAATTGGTTAGGTCCCTTTGTTATCACATAAGCATATGGATCAGGAGCTTATACTTTAGCTACAACTGATGGCATTCCTCGAGATGAGCCACTTAACAGTGTTTATCTCAAGAAGTTCTTTGCCTGATCCTCAGAGTATCAAAAAAAAATATGTCCTATGATGAAAACCTGGTAAACAGGCACCTTGGATAAGTACCATAGTGAAAACTTGGCAAACAGGTGCTATGTGTAGAGTAAGCATCCATCATCTATTGAGTCTTGTTCATTCCATCCATCCATCACAATAAAACCATTGACCTTGTTTGCATTTCCATTTCCCTGTCTAGAATAGCTTGGAAATTTGTCAATGTCCATCGTCAGTTATCCTATGTCAACTTATCCATGTCTTCCTCTACCAGAATTGGAGCAAATCTTTCCTTAACCTAGGTCTAGGAATGAATCCTTGTTCTTGGTTCACAAGCACTTCAATCCTTCAAACAAAAACACAATCACTTCAAACCTTAAAATGCAAACAACTAAAATGAAAACACAAACACCTCAAATACATACATCCTTACATTATCCTTTCAGTAAATGACACCCTTTAATAGACACATTGTTCCTACAATAAGGATGTTATCTACCCAACACTATCCTACACCAAACTCACCAGCTAGAACTACATATCAATCTCATCTCAATCTTAACGTACCTTGATCCCATGGATATAGGGTATGTAGGCAGTCTGGAATACAAAGGACGTATCTAGTACTCAGGTACATGAGATGTCATCATTTCCCCAAACCCAAGCTCAAACACCTTGACCCTCTCATCAATCTACCTAGAACTACATATTATCATTTCATCTTTCATCGTAATGCGCCTTGATCCCATGGATACAGGATATGTAGGCAATCTAGAATACAAAGGATGTATCCAGTACTCAGGCACATACGATTCATCATTCTTCACCCATCTCAATCCATTAACATTACACCTTTCTAGTCTTCTGTAATGTCCCTTTTTTGGCACATAGGCTTTTGTGCACATTTTGGCTTGTTCTTTGTCCTTAGTGGCTATCCGACATGTTTGGGAGAACTCCAATGTTCTTGGAGTGGCCACAGATCAGTTTTACAAAGCATTTGGTTATGGCTTTAAGCTCAGATGGTGTTTAGGATTGCAGTGATGCTTTCTAATGTTTGATCGGGTTTCTAGTTTTCTCTCCAAGATTCTTGGAGAAGCCGTCTATTTTTGGAAAGTCACCCGGAAGGCATCATTCATCTTCCCAAACATCATGGAGTATGTTGGTATGCTTAATTTTACAGCTGGATTATATTTGGGATTTTCCCTAAAATCAGTTGATTTAATGAGCTAAACAATTAATTATTGCACTTAAGTTAAAAAAGTTGGGAAATGTTCATTTAACACTTAAGTGTTATAACTTGTTGGAAAGGAGATGAAAAGTTTTAAATCATGGATATATCATATTGGGGCCTTGCGAATCAAATATTTCCTTTATTTTGATAAAGGCGTCTTTGGAGCTAAAAGGAGCATTTAATTAAAAATGGCAACTTTAAGTTGTGCACACATAATGAATTATTTTATATTGTTTGAGGAGAAATATGAAGAGATAAAGGAAATAATGTTTTATTTCCCTGAAAAAGTTATAAAAGGAGTTGGGCTCATTGTTTGGACATGCTTATGACTCAAGTATTATTTTGCTTCCGGAATGACCCTGTGAGTTCTTTCTTTCTCTTGAAGATGAAAACCCTCTTGCAGAAATTCTTTTTGAGGACCAAAACCCTCTTGGAGTAGATCAGTTTCGGTGGTGAGAGATCCACCCTAACTGAAGTTGGTGTGATTTCATACAGGAATCACCATTGTGCTAAAGCTGGAGATTGGAGCAAGCTCATACAGAGTTTGCATTTGAGCTTCATGGATGCTTATTATTTGATGTGATGTTTGATGAATATTTGGAGTTTATATTGATACTTCCTTGGTGTGTTTGTTGACGCTGGGAGCTGGCTGTACCAGCAAGTGTCATACCATGCTTGGAGGGTTTTTGTTTGGAATTCTTTGATAAATATTTTGTTGTGATCATATTTATGGACATTAAATCTCATGTATAGTATTGCTTTTGCTGAGAATACAATGAATGTTTTAGTGCTCAAATATACAGCCCAAGCTGGCCATACATTATGTTGTACCATGCATGAAGGACATAATTTGTATTGATCATCTTATGTTTGTGTTGAAGCTTTGATGATTGGAGTTTGACTATACAATATTGGCATCCATTTCATGGAGTTTGAAGCTTTGATCTTTGCATATTAATCTAACTTTATGGATTATTGAACAATTTCATATTTAAAAATGAGTTATGAGTTATCACTAATCTTTGCATATTGATCTAAAATTATAGATTATTGAAGTACGAAATTTTTAATATATAAGAACATTAATCACAAGTGTAATATAAAAATATTAATTTTATTTCTACTTATGGAGAGAATAGAGCATACAAGAACTTATGGGTGTAGAAGTTTTAGAGCATATTATATTTTCTTATCTCATTGATGGCAATGAATATAAAAATCAAGCTTGCCAAACATGTTGATAAAGCTAGTAGAATTAGTTGGTATGGATAACCTGCAAATACTACGGGCTCATTGTTCTCCAACCTAAGTCATTTCTCCTGCATAATCTTTAGAAATATCATATAAAAGATAACTAAAAAAACACACAGAAAGTCACAAAAGAAATCACTAGGCTATAAGACCAAATGTTGGTCCAATAAATTGGTAGACATATGGTCATCGATGCAATTGAGCAATTCACATACTTCCAATTGTTCTTCACAGCTTCTTTTATTTGCATGGAAGTTTGTTCCCACTACATGTTATTATCTTTATCAACTTGGGTGTGATTCTCATCATCATGTTGGGTCTGACTGTTTTCATGTTGTTGAATATGAGGCTTAGAAGAATCATCTCTTTGGACATCTAGTATTTCCTCCACCATCACAATCTCATTTGTGGAAGTATTTATTTCCAAAGGCTCTTCCATCACTGCAATATAAAATATTTAGGAATGTTAAAAAAATAAACCAGTCGGGATGTAAAATAAAATATATATATTTATAATAAGCATTAGATAAAGAGCAGAAAAATGTTAAAGTTACCATCTTAAAGAATTCTTCTTATAATAAATTTATATAGATAAGAAATGTTTGGGTAGCACTTATCAAGTTTCTTGATTGAACATTACTATACATAATTAATGAAAAATATTTTCATATGAATTTTAGAGCATATTAGAAAACACATTGATTTTCAACATGATTTATCATTGAAGGACTAATAATTCCTAATACATTGGTGTGTGATGTATTTCATATGATTTTAGGGGCACGTTGTAATTGTAATTTTAGACTATATTCCAAAACACATTGTGTTTTCTAACATGATATCTATTTTGTTTTCAAAGGTATTTTTTGTTCTCAATGCTTACACAGATGCATTCCATGCCTCCTATCTTTAAATTGCAATTTTAGAGCATGTGCAAAAACACATTGTGTTTTCGAACATGTTTTATCATTTATCCTTACAAGCGATAATTGATGATACTTTGTTTTCTGTTGTATTTCATCTTGGTTTGAAGGGCATTTTTTAACTTTATACTGATAGAGACTTATTTCATGTCTCTTTTATTTAGAGTGAAGTTATAATTTTATATCATATTCCAAAACACATCATGTTTTCCAACATGATATTTGTTTTGCTTTCATAGGCATTTTTTATTCTCAATGCTGAGAGAGACCAATTACATGCCTTCCTTCTAAGTTAAATTGCAATTTTAGAGCATGTGCAAAAACACATTGTGTTTTTTAACATGTTTTTTTGGGGAGCGAGCTTGTTTCATATTTTATCATTTATCCTTGTAGGTGTTAATTGGTGATACTTTAGTTTGTGTTGTATTTCATCTTTCTTTGAAGGGCATTCATGTAACTTTATGTTGATAGAGACTTATTTCATGTCTTCTAATCTTGAGTTAAATTGTAATTTTAGAGCATATTCCAAAACACATGTTTTCGAACATGATATTTGTTTTTCTTTCAAAGGTATTTTTTGTTCTCAATGTAGACACAGACACATTCCATGCCTCCTATCTTCAATTAACTTACAATTTTAGAGCATGTGAAAAACACATTGTGTTTTCAAACATGTGTGTTTTTGGCAAGCTTGTTTCATAGAATTTTCAATGCTTCTGGAAGAAAACTGTGTTTGCTTTTTTGTCTCAATGTTTCAGATCACACTCCATGATCCATCATTAGGGGGAAAGGAAAGAATGTGATTGAAATGGATTGCAGAGATGTTTCTTAAAAAAAGAGAGAGGAGGTTGGCATGGATAGTAAGAAGAAACTAGAGGAGTTATTAAATGGGGATAAGTCGTCTAGTTTCTTCTTACTATCCATGCCAACCTCCTCTCTCTCTTTTTAAGAAACATCTCTGCAATCCATTTCATTCACATTCTTTACTTTCCTCCTAATGATGGATCATGGAGTGTGATCCAAAACGTTGAGACAAAAAAGCAAACACAGTTTTCTTCCAGAAGCATTGAAAATTCTATCATTATGGACTATGGAAATATCATGACTACAAGCTTGTTTCATGTTTTATCATTTATCCTTGCAAGTGATAATTGGTAATGCTTTAGTTTGTGTTGTATATCATCTTTCTTTGAAGTTCATTTTGTAACTTTATACTGATAGAGACTTATTTCATGTCTTCTATCTTGAGTTAAATTGTAATTTTAGAGCATATTCCAAAACACATTGTATTTTTTAACATGATATATGTTTTTCTTTCAAAGGCATTTTTTGTTCTTAATGCTCACATAGACGCATTCTATGCCTCCTATCTTCAATTAAATTGCAATTTTAGAGCATGTGCAAAAACACATTATGTTTTTGAACATGTTTTTTTGGCAGGCTTGTTTCATGTTTTATCATTTATCCTTGCATGTGATAATTGGTGAAACTTTAGTTTGTGTATTTCATCTTGCTTTGAAGGGCATTTTGTAACTTTATCCTGAAGGAGACTTATTTCATGTCTTCTATCTTGAGTTAAATTATAATTTTAAAGCATATTCCAAAACACATTGTGTTTTCCAACATGATATATGTTTTTCTTTCAAATTCTATTTTTTGTTATCAATGTTGACAGAGACCCATTCCATACCTTTTCTGAGTTAAATTACAATTTTGGAGAATGTGCAAAAACACATTGTGTTTTCGAACATGTTTGTTTTTGGGCAGGCTTGTTTCTTGTTTTATTGTTTATACTTGTAGGTGATAATTGGTGATATTTTAGTTTGTATTGTATTTCATCTTGATTTGAAGAGTGTTTTGTAACTTTATGCTGATAGAGACTTATTTCATGTCTTCTATCCTGAGTTAAATTGTAATTGTAGAGCATATTCCAAAATACATTACATTTTCCAACATGATATATGTTTTGCTTTCAAATTCTATTTTTTGTTCTTAATGCTAACATAGACGCATTCCATATCTCCTATGCTCAATTAAATTACAATTTTAGAGTATGTGCAAAAATACATTGTGTTTTTTAACATCTTTGTTTTTTCGAGCAGGCTTGTTTCATGTTTTATCATTTATTCTTGTAAGTGATGATTGGTAATAGTTTAGTTTGTATTGTATTTCATCTTTCTTTGAAGGGTGTTTTGCAACTTTATGTTGGTAGAGACTTATTTCATGTTTTCTATCTTTAGTTAAATTGTAATTTTAGAGCATATTCCAAAACACATTGCATTTTCTAACATGATATCTGTTTTGTTTTCAAATTCTATTTTTGTTCTCAATACTGATAGAGACCCATTCCATGCCTTCTTTTTAAGTTAAATTATAATTTTAGAGCATGTGAAAAAACACGCATTTTCAAACATGTTTGTATGGGAACTGATTGATGTACAATATGGACATCAATTTATTTTACATGCAATTTTCTTCAAAAAAACTAGAGTGTTCACTTAAAATTCAAATGTCTGATTCATAGAATGGGATTTATCAAAAAACATATGGTGAAATAGGAGATTTAAATTAATATAAAGTATGTACTACACAAAACTGAGATCATATACAAGAGAGTCAACACAAATCATATATAAAGCCATATCTAGATTTATATTCTTTATAAAAGTATTGGAGTTCCACTGAAGAGATCACAAAATTATAATTTGAAACATTGGTCCTTCACATTTCTAAAATTATTCATTGAAACTTGCATTGACAATAGTACAGAGATACCCAGTGTACTCAAACAAAATGCACTGAACTGAGATTCTATCAAAGTTATATTTATTTATATTCTTTATATAAGCATTCCAATTACAATTTGCAAATTACAAATTATAATCACAACTGATCCTCCTTCAATTTTCCTTCATTATTCTCAGTCAAACCTACATCAAAAGTATCTACAGGCATACCCACTACCTATTTATATAATCCCTTTCACAATTATATCATACACTCCATAACATTAAGCATGGCATTATATTTAGCTGATAGATTTCTTGACATATTATTGTTGGCCTCATGAATTGCCTGATGATTATTATTGATCAACTCATGTCGATGCAATTCAAGCTTTGATACCACATTCCTCTCAGTCAACTCTATGAACTTGGTAGTCACTTCACTAATTATTTTATCCATTTCACTTTTTAGCAACATCAACCTTTCATTTTCTTCTTCCAACAATTGAACCTTCTTCAACAGTATTTGATCATGCATGACCTCAAGCACTATTTGAGCTTGCATTGATTCCATTGTTTTAATGTTCATTCTATCTATGTTGGAAGCCCCTTGTTTGGTTGTCTGCCCTACAACTTTTCCCTTCAACTCAAAGCTATAACTATCAAATGTTTCGACATTACCATCGAAGTTGTCTTTTTCAATACTCTTCCTTTTTCCTTTTCTAGGTTTTCCCCTTGCCATTCTTGATAACTTTATCTACACAAATATATTATTTGAATTTATTACATTTTGCTTCTCAATTATAGAAACATGTAAAATGCAGTATAATAATATAACAAAAATATCAAAGGGACAATTGTACAAGTTTGGATTCAGATTATATTGCACACATGCAATATAAATGACTTCAACTACAGATAATGCATATGATACCTACTAAGTTCAAATGCTTGCAAGTTTAGAGCATGTTGAACAACACATTGTGTTTTTTAACATGTTTTCTTTGAAGGGCATTTTTTAACTTTATGATGATAGAGACTTATTTCATGTCTTCTATCTTGAGTTAAATTATAATTTTAGAGCATATTTCAAAACACACTACATTTTTCAACATGATATCTGTTTTTCTTTCAAATTCTATTTTTTGTTCTCAATGTTGATAGAGACCCATTCCATGCCTTCTTTATGAGTTAAATTACAATTCTTGATAACTTTATCTGCACAAATATATTATTGAAAATCATTACATTCTACCTCTCAATTACAAAAACAACAACATGTAAAATACAATATAATAATATAACAAAATATCAAAGGGGCAACTATACAAGTTTGGATTCGCATTATATTGCACACATGCAATATAAGTGACTTCTACTATAGATAATGCATATGATACCTACTATGCTTAAATGCCTACAATCAATTGCACATACATCCACCACAAAATAATATGAAAAACATGTATCTCTAGGATTCATGAGTTTTGAAGCCGATGTTGCAAGGAGTAGAGGTTGAAAAATAAAATCACAAATAAGTTGTTAGTTGTAGCGATAAAGATTACCTATTATATTAAGTCAACATCTTATTACCCAAGTTCACTAAACAAGAGGACAATGCCTCAAATACATTACTTATAGCCATAATGGCATATGAAGGTAGTTACAAAGTAAATAAATTTGTCACATGACAATCAGACGTGTGTATTGAAATATAAAATAACATATTATTCCAACATACCAAGTAATTAAACTTTACAACATATATTTTCAATAATATACTTTTCCAATAAGTAAGTTCAGATGCTCAATAATATACTATTCCAAAGAGTAATTTCACATGCAATATAAAGGTAAAATTATCTTCCATCTCATCATCTCCTATGATGTCTATTTTGTGCAACCAAAAACACGCCTTGCTAAAATCTAACACGCTTCTTCGGGTCCTTGTGCACTGAAGGAGGGGTTCTGAGGATTCAAAATTTTGTATTTTCTTAGGTTTGGGAGTGGGAATGATGTCCTTTGACCCTGGCACTTTGCACTCCTTGGTCCTAAAACAAACCCATAAATTTAAACAAGAATATTTAAGAACAAATATATGCAAAGTGATAAGTTGTTACATTGGATCAAAAAATTTAAGAAACAAAAATATACAGAGCAACAAATCATTTAGTTGTATTGCTGAGAGATAATGTCTCAAGTCTGAGAGGTTCCATGTCTCAAATGAATTTATAGAATTGGACAAAACCTCTACAAATGGACTAGCATAAGGCAGGCTACTATCTAAAACAATAGCCTCGATAATCCTAACTTTCACACAACCTAGTGGGATTTGACTATTGTGGCAAAGTACATGTCTTCTCACATCAACCACAATGCCTTTTCCCACTATGACACCCTTCAAATATAGGTCCACATGATCTCCTACAATAAAAGTTCTCCTATCGTGGTCTCTCCTCTCATTGTCCAGAATAAATGGTTGCAATGGAAGGGTCAGTAATGTGAATATTAATTCAATTCAGAGTCAAATATTCCTTATATATTTTAAAATGAAGCATGGAAATGCCTCATGACACTACCGATGGAGAAAGATAGCCAATGCTCTCCCCGTCCCCACCTCTATCATGATTACCCTCTCCAACTTCCCTTGCTAAAACCTTTCCAATAAGGTCAAACCTTGACTTATGATGAGAACACAGAGCTTGTTTTCTAGTTTTAAGGTTTTTATGCTACAAAACATGGAACAAGTTTCACAAGACTTAATCTATAACCAAACATCACAATTTCAAACTACATTTTATAATTATGTATCTATCAAACCACATGACAAAGCATACTTGAAATAGTTGAAATCATAAGGGCATAGGCAACACTTCAAACTTTCTTTCATCACCATTTCTCCTCATTTTTTGTCAAAGTTCTCCAAGAGGATTATCATCATTCTATGAGAGAAATTCAAATATGTAAGGACATAATGTACAATCTTTATCCTTATTCGATACATTTCAAGAAAACATACTACTTTCTCTCTAACATCTTTGCTATCTTGTTGAGGTCTACTTTCTTCAAGAACGTCACCCTATTTTAGCATAAATGTTAACATTACACTGAATCATCCCAAGAGAGAAATTTGAAATATGTAAGGACAAAATATACAATCTTTATCCTTATTTCAAATGTTCCAAGAAAACATACTGCTTCCTCTCCAAAATCCCTGGTACCCTACTCAAGCCTGCCACTTCCTTCTTGACCATCACCCTACGATGGCATAAATGTTAACGTTACATCGAATTCATATGCATGCATAATCAAACAACACATTAAGAGTGTGATTGCAAATTATCATTGTATCCAATTTATTTTTCTCATTCAACCTTAATAATTTTTTCCTTCTTTCCTCCCTCTTTTCATCATTGTTGTAAGACTGCATTGCAGTGTTAACCTCCTTCTTAGCTTTCATAGGGAGTTCCTTAAATTTCTCTTTCCCATAGGATTTGCATACTCGTTTAATTACACACCTTCTCTGCGTATTGTAGTGCACCCTCAATTGGTACTCAACATTACTCTCTCTCACTTTTCAATATACTTTTCCATTCTCTCAGGAGAAGGAGGTGGATAGTTTCATCTTCCTATGGGACTTCAACCACACTTTCATGGCTTAACAAAAGGAATCTTTTTCTTCAACATTCTATGCATGTTTAGCATTTTAAATTCCCAAAATTTAACCCCTCCAACCATGTGACATGAACCATACTCACAAAAATATACTAATCTACTACCCTCCCATTTAGTTCTATGATGACGACAGACCTGCACAAACAATTCAAAAAAAATAACATAGCATATTTCATGAAAAAAGAATTTCAATGTAAAACATTTACACAATGGAAAATAAAACAATGATTGCAATATTAAATCCACCTTGAATTAATTCACATCATCTTGTCCCTTACTCTCAGCCTCCTCATCATTATCCTTGTTCGTTGCCTCCTCATCCTCTTCCTTGGCCTCATCCACTACCTCCTCATCCTCAGCCCATTTATCCTCCTAAATTGAATCAAAGATATAATGTCAAAACTATTTTCTCCCTTATAGAATTAATATTTCCAATTTGATAAATAAAATGTCACCATTGAAAATTGCAACAAAATAATAATTCCAAGTTGACATCTCATTACCGAACAAGTTGGGCCCTCAATGTTCATTCTATTCTTGAATTGACATGAAGTCCTCCTTCCAACCTCTACTATGTCCTATTCAAGGAAATTCCACTTTCCAATCAACATTCTAAGTATTTATGTTAGTCAGAAAAATTAAACATTTGAATGCATCTTCAAATGACTCAATCTTACCAGCACATCTGTCACACGCGACCGTACCCAAGGATGAGCACCACTAGACATTCGATCAATTGTTTCGGACCCCTCTATAGTATGTGTAACAATATAAACCATTTATTCTTTAAAATGACACATGGTTGTTTCTCTCACAAGAAAATTACTTACAAGTGTTACTAACAGTTTAAGCTCCAAATTAATTGCATTCCCTTCTATAAACAAGTTTTTTTAAGTCATCTAAAAAATCAATATGCAAATTAAACTCTTACTAACACTTGTAATCATTTTTTAAGATGTCTTTCAATTAATCTATAATTGAATGTTGATAAATAGAATTACATGTTGAATTACACCCTACACATCCAACATGTGAAACTGGAGTCATCGACAACCCATATTTAGAATTCTCAATATGTAAAAGTTCCCCAACATAAAGCAACATAGCACACAATCCCATGATGAACCACCGTCTATGTTTATGGGGCCCATGATACTCAGTGGCTTTCAAATTTAATTCAGTACTGATGAAAAAAATTGTAGGCTTGTATGTTTTACAAGGATTATAGAAATTACTATATTTCAAATTCTAGGTTGAAATACACACTGTGTATTTTGACCTATGGATGTAAATGGTCCTCCAGTTGCACATCTTTAGATCACAATATTTCAAGGATCCTCTAGGTTGAAGGATTGAAGCTTGTTAAAAGAAAGAATATCTTAAGGATTTGCATTGAAAGGGATTCTCTCAATATCATTAATGCAATTAAAAATAATTCAATTCTTAATTAGAAAATCTAGTATATCCTTCAAGAATCTTGGCAAATTCATGGTCAAATTGATTATTATGAAGTTCAAGATTGTCCCTTGGAAGTTAATGGTCTTAAAGATGGGTTGGCTAATCTAGCTATTGATCATAGCCTTAACTAAATTAAGCTGGATGGTGACATGGTTACAAATTTCCCACAGATTCAAGCCATCGTGGATAAAGAAAAAGTGACATGCCAATAGAGTCACTTGTTTTTTTCTAACATTTATTGTTTTGGTTGCAGGTACATACGTAAGCTCACACATATGTATTTATTACATATGAAGCTTATCATCTCCTCACACATTTGAAGTACCCTATTTTGAGTTGTCGATGCATACAATATTTGATGCAAAGTACTTCATATCCTTTCCCAAGGGTGGATGCAGCGTTCACTTGAGTTTTCTATGCCAATTTTGTAGGATATTTATATCAATCTCTTAGCTGAAGGCGTCTATTTATTCTATTTCATAACTTTCCTTTTCACACTTCTTAGAGAGGATGCAATGGAGAGGAAGATCAACAAAAGACTTTATTTCCTAGTTTAGAAATGGGACCAGTTGTTCATGGGTAGCATTGATGTTGATTCTCTGGTAACCATTTTAACAATAGAGTGTTTGGAGGTGAAAGAATCTCTTTGTGAAGTCATTGGTAGAGAAATTTTGGATACGCGCCCTGGAACCCTTTATCCCTCTCAAGTTTTTTTAGCTTTTGCATCTAATTCAATGGATCTTCTACAAGATGGTAATGTTGTAAGGGAGTTAGTTCATAAATATATTCATGAATTCTTAGTTTTGGAAGAATATCTTAATGATGCTTTTCAAATGTATGATCTCTTCAATTCTAGAGCTTTGGTTGGGGGTATGTTCAAACATTGTCAAATTCAACATTCTCCAGCTTTTAACTACATCTTCAATTCCCTACAACATGGTTTGTAAAATAATTACATGGTTTGGATTCTGGGGTTTTTGACTTGGATATGTGCCTTCATTGGTGAAATCTTTGGATTATCTTTGGTGCCCCATGGCTTTGTTGGGGTTTTTGTATTCTCTTCCTTGTTGAGCTTACCAGTTGTTGTTTATAGCAAGCCTCTTGGTTCCATACTTTGGCACCTTTTGTAATCATTTATATATTAATACATATATTTTAGGTGCTCTGCACCTTTTACCAAAAAAATGTTTAAATATAAAATATCAATAAATATTAAATAAAGTGTCAATAATAGTTTAACATAACTTTTATCAATAATAAACAAAAATGTGTAAAACTACTAATCATCTCATAAAAATATAAACAATGCTAGTCAAAATCTAGCTCCACATGGGACATAATTCAATCTAAATTATTGCAAATAAAGATTACATAGTAAAATATTATGCTATTGAAATAAAATATTATGTATTTGTCATCACATTTAATAGTTTTAGTTTTTGTAATCTTGTAGCTCTTTTGTCCAAACGCATAATGCATGATTGATAAATTATATAGTCAAGTTGTTGGAAAACATAGATGATGGTAAATTCTTATAGATTTACTTGCCACATGGGTGGAGGGCAACACATGCAAATGAAGGTTCTAGTGGTACATGTTAGGACCTTGTATTGTAGGTCCCACCATTTGATACATTCTTCCATCCAAAAAATGTACAACTTGTAATCCAAGTACATACAAGTGTCATTCCATCTCTTTCAAGTAATGTGCAATCAATGCATATTATGAAGACCTTAACCACCAAATATCGAAGTACCTATAAGACAAAGAAAATGTAAGGCTCACTATTTGATACATAATACACATTTATAATAGATTTCAAATATGATTTAAATATTAACACCAAAATGAACTTAAAGATTGTTTTGACTTGTGTACAACTAAATGTACATATTTGAAATCTTTGAAATTTTCAATATTTTTAGGATTTTATAGGATTTTATACAATGTATGGAATGATTTTTTATGATTTTCTTTCAAATTTTCACATGAATGCAAGTGAAAATTTTGAATTCTCCCTACCCCTATAAACATGACATATAGTCAATTTTAGTAATTCTTGTCCTACAATAGAAATTGAAAAATCCTATATACTTTAAATGTTGAAGTTTTAAAAAAAAATGTGTTTTGGATATGTTAAGTTTTTGGCCAAGCTTACCCATCTTACAAGATATTTGCAAAATTTGAATCCCCACCGTGTTTCTCACCCAAGTCTAGTTTTTCTTACTTAAAAGTTGAGAGTTGCATGTTCTATCATGTCCCAACCTTGCCATCAATCTAATTTGGCATTTAAGACCAGCCTTGTGTGAAGGTAGGGTGTGTTCCACTTTTAACATGAAATAGTTAAGGTGTATATCAAGCTATTTTCAATCCACATACATCCTTGTAGGTAATCCTTACACATGCATGAGAGAGAAATGTCAAAATATAAATTCACAAACAAGTCCCATAGAAAATGTTTATGAAGCAAGATTAAAGCAAGATTAGACCAGTAATCATTTGAATTCATATTCCTTACTACTACTTGAATGTACAAAATCCAAAACAATGATGTTGATTATTTTATTTAATGTTCAAGGTTTTCAAGTGAATATTATTCAGTGTCATTTCTAAGTCAGATTTGAAGTTTTATAATTATTTGGTTTCATTAATCAATGAGCACTTTAGTGCAATTAGCGGTAAGTATGGCATCAACCATTCAATGCAAACTGGGATTTGAGTATAGGCTGTATGAAATTTGGAAAAGTATTGAATCTATAATTCAATTATTTTGAAAGAAGAGAGTATGATCAGACACATAACTAAGACATGAATCCCTAAGTACAACAAAGATTTTTGGTACTGGGTGTATGTGACAAGCCAACCCTAACATGACATGCACCACTCGATACAAGAAAATTTAGGTGCTTGTTGTTTGTAAATTAGAAAAATATTGTAACTGTGACAATCATTTTGAAAACATAATGTAGACACCCTAAAATGACCAGGTCTTTGAATCACTTGCATTTCATCTAATCTATCTAATCACCTGCATTTCAATGTTAATTAAATAATCTAATTATTTAATTAACTTCATCAAAATCATCAAATTCTTCAAAAACTCCAAAATTCAACATTAATTGAATAAATTGTATTTATTTAATTAATCTCAGCAAAATCAACCTTATTCTTCTCAATTAAATAATTTTAATTATTTAATTAAATCAAATTCTTCCAAAAAATTTAAATCCACATCAATTGAATAAATTAATTATTTAATTAATTTATCTTCAAAATCCTCTTATCTATAAATTAAATAATTTTAATTATTTAATTTAACCAAACTATCCTTCCAAATTTAAATAAATCATTCAAATTTATTTAAATTATCTCAATCTCTAAAGATAAAATATAATCAAATATTTTATTTATTCTTCAATCTTGAACAAATAATTAAATAAATTTATTTATTTAATTTCCTCAAAAATCTTCCAATTCCTCTAAAAATAAATCTTGTTCATCATGCACACAAAATTAAACAAGTTATTATTTAATTTATCTCAAATCATGCAAAAAGCAAATTACAAGTTGAGTTAATTGACTTAATCTTGTTTTTATCACCAACTCTTAAATTAGAAAAAAAAGCATTCTAATTTATGAAATCTAATCTTATCTTTATAAAAAGCAATTAACTCAAACAAAAATATCTTTTTATGTGACACATGTCGTGTGCACATTCATCATGAATTCTTGATTTATCTCTTCTGTTGATTTTATTGAATTATCTAGACCCTTGATCGATCTTTATTGAAACCTATATAAACCCCCCTCATCTTCATAAAAAAATCCTCTTCGATCATTTATTCTCAGGCATTCCTTGACAACGAATTGAGTATATGTTGCATCGTTGAGCACCTTACGATCTTTTGACATCAATCTTTTGACAACGAATACACATACATCTGCTTGTTGCAAGCATGGTTTTGCAACATTATTGAGCAATCCACATTCATACAAAGAGAACTATACAATCTA
Source organism: Cunninghamia lanceolata (assembly GCA_027924645.1). NCBI lineage: Eukaryota > Viridiplantae > Streptophyta > Pinopsida > Cupressales > Cupressaceae > Cunninghamia > Cunninghamia lanceolata. The sequence continues at coordinate 12,965,807 of BSBN01000169.1, read as the reverse complement.
GGTGAAGGCTTTCTTGGTTCTTTGATTTATTCATTGAAATTTGCTTTTACTTAGATCAATCTCTTTATGTTATGGGTAACTGAGTTGTTATTATCATTGACTTAATCACCATTGCCTCCCTTGAGAACAAATAGTATTCCCTCAGCCATAAAGCTCTTATGACCTACTTGAGCTTTCCGAGGGGAGGGTGAGATATCCCTACCTATCGTCTCTCACAAAGATACAAATGTATGACACCTATATGAAATGACATTTGGTAAATGAAGAATTAAGTTGTGAGCTGATCTACCGCAATGAAACCTTGTCTCTAGGGATTAAAAGTGCTTGATATTGTTTGCAATTGTCTAAATACCCATGGAAACATTGGGCTTTTTCGTGAGCCTTGAGCATACACTATTTGTTGTGTCAATCCTTTTTTGGTACTTTGTTTTCTATGTTTTCTCTTGCCAAAGCAAATCCAATCAAAATCAAATCCAAAACTATCAAAATTTGCCTTATAAGCATCACTAACACTACTTCAGCACCTTTGGTATCATAGCAGCTCACCTTTGGTATACTAGTAGCTCGCCTTTGGTATAATAGTACCTCACCTCTGGTAGCCTACTTTAGCACCTTTGGTAACACAGAAGCTCACTTTCGGTATAATAGTAGCTCGCCTTTGGTATAACAGTACCTCACCTCTAGCAGCCTACTTCAATCACCTTTGGTAACACAGTAGTTCACTTTTGGTAACACAATCCTATGCCTTTGGTCTAGAAAACTATTCATCAAAGGTACCTCAGCAAAAACTTGGCAAAAAACTCAAAGAGCACATTGTCCTAGTGTATCCCATAGTAACCACTAAACTCCAACAAACTATGAAGTCTAAGCAAGTTGGCCCAAGGAAGCGCAAATCACCTCCTCATATGCCTCTACCAAGCCAATCCAACATGCCTCCAAAGGGTACTCAAAAAACACCAATGAATAGGCCAACCAATGTTCAAAGCACACCAAAACAAGACCAACCAAACCAACCTCAAGAGACTAATGGCCCCTTGGTAGATGTAACACAATTCACTATGGGCATGCCTCATGATTTTGCTACACCTGGTTATACCATAGTTTAAGTCCCATCTCAAGAAGAGTGACACTTTGAAGAAGGTCAATCCTCTCAAGTAGATAGACAAGACCTTGAGGTAATCATGCAAGATCCTAAAACCATAGCCACATTTGACAAAATCCTTAGTGAGAACCAAGATTATTTTTTCTACTTATTATCCAAACAAGGAGCCAAATTACCCCAAGGTTTCGATCTATCAAATCTTAGAGAGCCTAATGAAACCCATGACACTACAATGGCAGTTCAAACCATGTCAATTGTGATCATGCCTATACCTGAACAAAACTCACAAGGAAGAACGAACAAATCTTTTGCCACTCAATATGAGAATCCTTTTTACCAAAATCCAATAGGGAAAAGACCCATATCACCCCTCATGACTCCTATAGAGATCTATACACACCAACAAGAGACTTTGCAATGACAAAATGAACTATCAAAACAAGCCACTTTAGCTAGACCAAACACACAGCAACCTCCTATCATAGCTCAAACGCCCCCATTGAACATAAATGGAACATTGGCAACCCCATCACGAGACAGATTCCCACCAAACTATAATCCGGGAAACAATTATGTCACCATGCAACAAGGGTCAAAACCAACACCCCCCCCCCAACATCATCAAACCTTCGTATTGTTAACCCAAACAATGTCATGCAACCACAACATTCTTCCACACTCAACCTAACCTATCCCTATCATAGTCAACCACAACCATCACACAACACATCTACCTATGTACCTCCGCCACAAAGGTCCTCGACACTAACCTTTTTTAACACATTTCTCAATTAATCACAACCATCGCAAAACACTTCTACTTATGTCCCTCCACCAGCATGATCATCCACGCTCAACCTAATCAACACTTATCAAAACCCTCAACACTCCCAAATTCAAAATAGCTATGTTCCACCACCACAACCAAACCCAACAAACTTTAGCTTTCCTCCACTGAATTCTTTCTTCACACTACCTCTGTAATACCAATGACAGGACTCTTTTCAACAACCATCACAAAGCCTACATACTTAACTAGTACTACCCCCACCTCCCCAAAATTAAAACAACCAATCATATGACCCTTACAACACCAATGCCTCTGACTTCCACTATGATATCCCATATGGGAAACAACAACAACCCATAGTACAACAAGAGATGTTTCCAACACCTCCAACAACTATGGAGTTACAACTTGCTAAGGTTAAACAACAACTAGCTGATCTAACATTTAGCCACACCAAGAAAACCTTCTCTTTAGAAGATTTTTGTCCTTACCCATTTGATCGGTCATTACCCATGATCCCTTTTCCTCACAATTTTACTATTCCCAAGTTTGATAAACATATCTTATGTGCCTCTTTCCATGCCGTCTTGGAGGTCAAGCCATAGAATGGTTCTCACACCTACCCACAGGTATCAAATCTTTTAACGAGCTTGCAAAAAAATTTGCCACTCATTTCTCATAAAACATAGAACATGAAGTCTCCATGATGGATTTATGTAACAATAAACAAAAAAATGGGGAAACTCTCATCTCCTTCCTTCAAAGATGGAGACAAATGTCTAGCAAATTCCCATTCAAGATACCTAAAAAATAGCTTGTGAGTATGTTTGTGTAGAACCTCAATCAAGAGTTAGGTTTTCATTTGCAAATACTTAGTGCTACAACCTTCGATGAAATTACCTATAAGGGCATCAACATTGAAAAGGCACTCATTGCTAAAGGAATGATAAAAATCTTCAAGGAAACTAAAGACAATGTGCCTCAACAACAAACAAAGAATAAACCCAAGTTTTGGAACAAGAACAAAAATGTGATCAATGATGCTGTGGTGGATTCCAAGCATGTCCAAACACTACAAACACCCCTTCAACTTGCATCAAAACTGAGTTAACCTTCACCTCAACAAAACTAACAACAACAAAGACAACAAGAGAGACCTCAACAAGATTACCCTCAATGTCAATTCACTCCCTTGGGAGAGCCTATAGAGACTATTCTACAGAAAATTATCAACAATGGACTCCTCACGTTACCCAATCCTCCCCCTTATGGGGAACCTATTTACAAAACTGCACGATACAAAGAAAATGAATTTTGTATCACAGATCTAAAGGACATCTAACCATAGGGTGCATGAAACTCAAACACCTGATTCAAAACTTCATTGATAGAGGACAAGTCACATTTGGTGACCCCCCTAATCAAAACACAAACAAGGATCTCAACATGTAAAAGGAACCATTCCCTAACCATGGTCAAGGTCCACCTCAGGATAAAGGTAAAGGTGTTAACAAAGCTTCAACTTCCTATGACTCTATTGTGGGTTGTTTTGAAGACAGTCGGGTGTCTACCCTCACCATCAAAGGCAAATCAACGAATTGTGTTGTTCCAACTTGTCGTGGTCGTGTCACTATCCATGGTCCCACACCGAGTCTCACACTTCAATCTGATTACAACCTTGTTGAACATCTAGGGAAAACCCCTACACAGATCTCCATCTTGGACTTCCTAAAGTCATCACCTGCACATAAAGTTGTGCTTGAAAAGGCCCTACAAGAGTCTTCAGTTCTAAACAACATAGCGGTCATAGATTTCCAAGCTATAGTAGGTAACATTGCCTCACCCTACAATGTGGTCTTCTCTGAAAAGGACCTCCCATCTCATGATCCATGTCATAACGATGTCCTTCACATTGAGATTGTCATCCATAACCGCAAGATCAAACGCATACTTCTAGATGGTGGTGTTGGTCTCAATATCTATTCTATAAAGTTACTCAAACAATTGGGATACTCTAAGGATCAAGTCAATAGTGATCAAACTATTACAATCAAAGGGTATGATGATGCTAAACGCTAGTCAAAAGGTGTTATCCACTTACCTATACAAGTAGGCCCTGTCATGCTAGAAACTAGGTGCTAGGTCCTTGACATTGAGCTACCCTACAATATTATCCTTGGACGCCCATGGATACATGCCATGAAAGATGTTCCTTCAACATACCATCAATCTCTAAAGTTCCCCTTTAATGGTACAGAGATAACCATCCTTGGTGATCCTAATCCCTTCGAATTCTATCGTGTCTTGCAAGGCAATTATAAGAATTGCAACTAGGTGCCCAATAATGACAAAGCCATTGCATCCCCACTATATGCCGATTCTAAAAATCTGACAAAATCCTCTGCAGTTGAACCCAATCCTATTCCTATTCCTGAAATCAAAGTTGACATCCATGATATAGTCTTTGGAGAATATGATATCTCAAAATCTTGTTGTGTAGGGCAGATGCCCCTATCTCCTAAATCCTACAGCCAACTACCCATAGCCAAAGCAACAAAGAAAGTAGTTATTTCTCCCCCAGCATCCCTAACTCAATTCCAAGAGGGAAAATTATTAGCCGAGGAAACTATTGAACACATCTCTTCTTGGCTCTACAAGGAGAAGGAACCTATTTCAATACCAGTCAAACAATATGGCAATGGCCTAAGAATTGTCAAAAACATGGGCTATAAAGGCAAAGGTGGACTTGGGAAACATCATCAAGGAACAATTGAACCCATTGTTGTGCTAAAAAAGCTAGACAAAAAGGGGTTAGGTTACGATAGGAAGGTACCACGTGCCTTGGACATCGAGGGTATTCTCGACAAGGTGGCACAAACTTCTCTCACCGATTCGACGTCTAAAGAGGATATCATCGATGACTCTTCCCTCTATATGACTAACCTATTCATAGAATCCTCCGTATTCATGCTATCTTCTGTATCCTTTACATCCAACACAAACACCCAGAGTGTAACACTTGTCTACCCTAAACTTATCGATTAGGACCAACAAGGGGTCCCCGTTCTAGATGTATTTCAGAATGATGAAGCTATTGCTGAGTTCATGGGACTCCGGGATGGTATCCCTCTTGGTGATCACAAAGCTAGTTTTGTAATGGAACTAGAGCAAACTACTTATTTTGGTGAGAATGCCAAATCCTCTAGCCGTAAAAGTAAAAATAAAGAAAGATCTCTAGGTGAAAACCACACTGTGGCACCTCCCGATCACAAAATAGTAAAAACAAAGGACATATCCAATGGTGAAAACCCAATTGTTGCACCTGAGGATGGAGGATTTGACCTTCCCCTAAAATCTAAGTATCAAAAGAAATCTGCTCTCCTAGTGGAAGAATCTACAAAGATAAATCTGGGCATAGAGCAAAATCCTAGAACAACATTCCTAGCAGCATCACTATCAGAGAAAGAACACAAGGATCTTACCAACTTTTTCTTGCAGCACACCATCAACTTTGCGTGGACTTATGTTGATATACCATTGTTAGACCCTAAGCTAGTAGATCACTATCTCACCATTGATCCAACAGTTAAACCAGTCAAGCAAAAGCTAAGGAAGATGCATTTGCAGATAGCTCTCTTAGTGAAAGTGGAAAGACAGAAACTGCTAGATGCAAAGTTTATCAATCCTATTGATTATCCAGAATTTGGGTATCAAACATTGTACCTATGTCTAAACTGAATGGGGGCATCTGCATGTGTTCTGACTTCAAAAATCTTAATAAAGCATGTCCCAAAGATGACTTCCCATTACCAAACATTGATCTCATAGTAGACTTGACCGCTGGTCATGAAATGTTTTTTTTCTCATGGATGGATTCTCCAGCTACAATCAGATAATGATAGCAGAAGAAGATCAACATAAAATAAATTTTACTAGTCCTTGGGGTAACTATTATTGGTGTGTCATGCCATTTGGTCTAAAGAATGCAGGAGCAACTTATCAAAGAGCAATGACAGTGATATTCCATGACCTCTTTCATCACATCATGGAGGACTATGTGGATGACATACTAGAAAAATCTTCACAGACCACATACAAGTTCTAGGACAGATCTTTGATAGGCTAGAAAAATACCAAGTGCGACTCAATCTAAAGAAGTGTCTATTTGGGGTAACATTAGGAAAGCTGTTGGGATACACTGTATCTCATAGAGGCATCAAAGTAGACCCCACAAAAGTCAAAGCTATAGTGGAGATGCCTCCACCCAAGAACCTCAAAGCATTAAGGAGCCTTCAAGGAAGGTTACAATCTATTAGGCATTTCATCTCATAGCTAGCAAATAAATGTCAACCATTTCAACACTTGCTCCGAAAGGATATCTCATTTCGATGGGATGACAAGTGTCAAATAGCATTTGATCAACTCAACGAGTATCTAGCTACATCTCCAGTCTTGGTACCACCAATTACCGATAAACCTTTGATATTATACATCTCAACTAAACCAGCATCCCTAGGGGCCCTTCTAGCACAAAATGATGAGACAGGAAAAGAGCATGCTATCTACTATATCAGTCGAACCTTGGTGGGTTATGAACTCAATTATTCACCTATGGAGAGAGCTTGTTTAGCATTAGTGTTCTCTTCCCAAAAGTTGCAGCATTACATGTTAAATCAACATACAAATATCATAGCAAAAATTGATCCATTAAAGTATCTTCTAGCAAAAGCAGCCCTTACAGGTAGACTAGCTAAATGGGTCATGATCCTTAGCGAGTTTGACATTGAGTATGTGGACCAAAAAGTAATCAAGGGACAAGCCCTCGTGGATCAACTAGCAGAGGCACCTATGACAGATGTACATCCTATGGTCTACGACTTTCCGGATGAGAATCTCTTCACTCTTTCTACCTCAATACTGTGGAAATTGTATTTTGATGGTTCCTACACACAGCATGGATCAAGGGCTGGCATCTTGTTCATCATGCCTCAAAATGACTATATTCCAAAGTCATATCGGATTTCATTTCCTTGCACCAATAACATAGCCGAATATGAAGCTCTCCTCATAGGTCTCAACACAGTAGTTCAATGGGACATCAAAGAACTACAAGTGTATGGTAACTCACAACTAGTCATTCGACAAGTCACAGATGAGTACCAAACCAAGGATGAAAAGCCAGTCCCTTACAAGCAACTAGTGGATGCCTACAAATCACACTTTTGTAGCATCACTTTTGAGCAGATTCCTAGAGAACACAACAAAGCTACAAATTCTATGGCTTATGTCAGGTCACTTATAGATATGTCTGCCAACACAGAGAAATGTGGGTTCTTGATCGAGCAATTGTTGATACCAGTACGGAGATATATATGACTACCTTAAAAATGGTACCTTTCCCATTGGCCTATCTGCAAACTAATGCAAAACCCTTATCCGTTGATCCTCCCGTTACACCATTCTGGGCGATACACTATATCATCGGAGTCTCGATGGTATCCTCTTACGATGTCTTAACACAGAATAAGTTGATGCCACCTTACGAGACATACACGAAGGTGTCTGCGGCGCACATTCTACCGGACCTAATCTATCTAAGAAGATACTCGCACAGGGTATTACTGGCCTAAAATAGAACAAGATGCTTTACAGTTTGCTAAGTGTCTACAATGCCAGCAGCATGGAGATTTCATTCATGCACCAGCGCATGAATTACAACCTGTGACAACTCCATGGTCTTTTTCACAATGGGGTCTTGACCTCGTAGGACAAATCCACCCATCATCATCTAATGGCCATAAATTCATTATTACCGCCACTGAGTACTTCACAAAGTGAGTTGAAGCCATTCCCATGACCTATATCACCGGTAAGCAAATAGCCAAGTTTATCCCTAACTACCTCATTAGCCAGTAGGGTATCCCCAAGCTATTATCACAGATAATGGGAGACCATTCAAGAACCAAGATGTATGTGCCTTATGCACTCAATCAATATCCAACATTATTTTTCCACTCCCTATTATTCGCAGAGTAACGGCCAAGCTGAGGCTTCCAACAATACCATTCTCAAAATCCTCAAGAAAATAGTCAATAAAGTTGGTCGTGATTGGCACCTGCAACTCAATCCCGCCCTATGGGCCTACCGCACTAGTATCAAAACACCAATTGGTGCCACACCCTATGCCTTGGTCTATATCTCTAAAGCCATCCTACCTATAGAGGTCAAGATCCCATCCCTCAGAGTATCCATGCAGGACCTGATTGATGGAGAGGATTATCGCACTTCCTGACTAGTTGAGCTAGAACTGTTAGATGAAAAGTACCTTGTCACGCTTAATCATCTCCATGTTTATCAAACCAACAAGAAGATCAAAGAAAGATGGTTTCAAGTTGGTGATCTTGTCTTTAAAGAAAATCAGAGAAATTAAGCAGATCGAGAAAAGAAGGGCAAGTTTGAGCCTAATTGGTTAGGTCCCTTTGTTATCACAGTAGCATATGGATCAGGAGCTTATACTTTAGCTACACCTGACGGCATTCCTCTTGATGAGCCACTTAACAGTGTTTATCTCAAGAAGTTCTTTGCCTGATCCTCAAAGTATCAAAAAAAAATCCATTCTATGGTGAAAACCTGGTAAACAGACACCTTGGATAAGTACCATAGTGAAAACCTAGCAAACAAGCGTTATGTGTAGAGTCAGCATCCATCATCCATTGAGTCTTATTCATTCCATCCATCCATCATAATAAAACCATTGACCTTGTTTGCATTTCCATTTCCCTATCTAGAATAGCTTGGAAATTTGTCAATGTTCATCGTCAGTTATCCTATGTCAACTTATCCATGTCTTCCTCTACCAGAACGGGGGCAAATCTTTCCTTAACCTAGGTCCAGGAATGGATCCTTGTTCTTGGTTCACAAGCACTTCAATCCTTCAAACAAAAACACAAACACTTCAAACCTTAAAACGCAAAAAACCAAAATGAAAACACAAACACCTCAAACAAATACATCCTTACATTATCCTTTCAGTAAATGACACGCTTTAACGGACACATTGTTCCTATAATAAGGATGTTATCTACCCAAGACTATCCTACACCAAACTCACCAGCTAGAACTACATATCAATCTCATCTCAATCTTAACGTACCTTGATCCCGTGGATACAGGGTATGTAGGTAGTCTGGAATGCAAAAGACATATCCAGTACTCAGGTACATGAGATGTCATCATTTCCCCCAACCCAAGCTCAAACACCTTGACCCTCTCATCAATCTACCCAGAACTACATATTATCATTTCATCTTTTATCGTAATATGCCTTGATCCCGTGGATACAGGGTATGTAGGCAATATGGAATACAAAGAATGTATCCAGTACTCAAGCACATACAATTCATCATTCTTCACCCATCTCAATCCATTAACATTACACCTTTCTAGTCTTCTGTAATGTCCCTTTTTTGTCACATATGCTTTTGTGCGCATTTTGGCTTGTTCTTATTCCCTTAGTGGCTATCCGACATGTTTGGGAGAACTCCAATGTTCTTGGAGTGGCCACAAATCAGTTTTACAGAGCATTTGGTTATGGCTTTGAGCTCAGATGGTGTTTAGGATCATAGTGATGCTTTCTGATGTTTGATCAGGTTTCCGGTTTGCTCTCCAAGATTCTTGGAGAAGCCGTCTATTTTTGGAAAGTCACTCGAAAGGCATCATTCATGTTCCCAAACATAATGGAGTATGTTGGTATGCTTAATTTTGCAGTTGGATGATATTTGAGATTTTCCGTAAAACCAATTGATTTAATGAGCTAAACAATTAATTATTGCACTTAAGTTAAAAAAGTTGGGAAATGTTCATTTAACACTTAAGTGTTATAGCTCATTGGAAAGGAGATGAAAAGTTTTAAATCATGGATGCATCATATTGGGGCCTTGCGAATCAAATATTTCCTTTATTTTTATAAAGATGTCTTTGCAGCTAAAAGGAGCTTTTAATTAAAAATGGCAACTTTAAGTTGTGCACACATAATGAATTATGTTATATTGTTTGAGGAGAAATATGAAGGGATAAAGGAAATAATGTTTTATTTCCCTGAAAAAGTTATAAAAGGAGGAGTTGGGCTCATTGTTTGGACATGCTTATGACTTGTATTGTTTTGCTGCCAGAATGAACCTGTGACTTCTCCCTTTCTCTTGAGGACGAAAACCCTGTTGGAGTAGATTAGTTCGGTGGTGAGAGATCCACCCTCGCTGAAGTTGGTGTGATTTCATACAGGAATCACCATTGTGCTGAAGCTTGAGATTGGAGCAAGCTCATACAAGGTTTACATTTGAGCTTCATGGATTCTTGTTATTTGATGTGATGTTTGATGAATATTTGGAGTTTATATTGATACTTCCTTGGTGTGTTTGTTGATGTTGGGAGCTGGCTGTACCAGTAAGTGTCGTACCATGCTTGGAGGGTTTTTGTTTGGAATTCTTTGATAAATATTTTGTTGTGATCATATTTATGGACATTAAATCTCATTTATAGCATTGCTTTTGCTGAGAATACAATGAATGTTTTAGTGCTCAAATATACAGCCCAAGCTGGCCATACATTCTGTCGTACCATGCATGAAGGACATAATTTGTATTGATCATCTTATGTTTGTGTTGAAGCTTTGATGATTGGAGTTTGATTATACAATATTGGCATCCATTATTGAGTAGAAATTGAGTAGTTTAAAGTTAAATTTTATATGTTCTAAGGCTGCCGTACTATTCCAATGTCGTACAACATACAGGGGGTTCGATTTGATCTTTGAGATTGTTTTTTATTAATTGATGCAAGCAATATATGGGATGCCTTGAGTAGTGTTGGCAATGATTTTTGGACATTTCTTTTGATCTTTGAGGCAGTTATTAGAAGTATATTATGATGCATGTTATTGCAGGGCCATACTGATCAGGCAAGAATATGGTTTTATGTGAGTAGTTAATTTATATCTCTTGTTGTTCCCTTTTACTGTGAGGGCAACTGGAAATATCAATTTGTTTAATAGTAGTTTGTAGCATGTTTATATTGGTATTCTTTTGTGAGAAGGAAGTCACACTTAGAGTTGCCGTACTATACAAGAGGGGTATGATTTTGAGTTACAAACCTGATCAACAGTGCTTTCATATGCTTTTTCAGGCATGATCAGCTTAATATTCAGAGTTAGAGTTGCTAATGGTTTGTGCAGTGCATTCATGGGTTGCAAAGACTTACTCAATGCTGATATGTTGATCTAATGATGTCATTCCTAAGTAGTTTTCAGTTTGATACATCATATGTAATCTTTCTTTAATGTTGCAAAAAACTTAAACCCTTGGATGGTTCAGCCACCAGTGTGGAGTAAATGAATCTTTCTTTCATGTTTATTCTACCCACTGAATAAGTGGTGAATACCCACTGGATAAGTGGATGGTTTGTAATTTTCATTCTTGTAATCACACCCACTGGAAAGCGGAGAATACCCACTGCATAAGTGGATTCCTACTTATAGCAGATGAATGTACTTAATTGTTGTACAATGATTTGATTGTAAGCCAAAGCACATTATGCTCTCACCTCGCCCAGTTGGGATCTTGATGATCAGAAGTGTGGAGGTCAATTAGTTGTGCATGCATCATTGTGCTAACATAGTGTTATTATTGTCTACATTTTGAAAAAAAATTGGGGTAGCATCTTACAATGGTATTAGAGCTAGTATGTTCTTGCCAACCTGTTGGGGAGCTAATTTGTTTTAGATCTTTCAGTTGAGCAAGTCAGTTTTCAGCCTTGCATGTGAGTGATCAGCACTTGCATGTTGTTCAGTGTGTGGCAGTTGAAAGTGGTTGTTCAATTATTGTTAGATTATGGCCTCTCTTATGAGGAGAAGTGAGTTAGATGTTCTGTTTGATTCTCTTAGGCAAAGTCAGGATGAATTAGAAAAAATAGTTCAAAAAAAGTTGGATCAAAGGAGGTATGAACCAGAGGCCTTAAAAATCATTGATGAATATCAAGGTTTATCTGATGACTTTAAGCATGATATTTCATGGGATGCTTTCTTGGAAATAATCGAGGGGGATCCTAACAACAAGGGCCTTGTAGATTACATCCAAAGGACAAGGAATGAAGATGAGAAGAAGAGAACATCTTCATGGAAGCCTAAGCTATCTACTTTAATGGCAAAGACCAACTACAATGCCAAGACATCATCTTCCAGCCGACAGAACCAGAACTCTCTCAATTCAAGAAAGGAAGAGGATTCTGAGACAAATTGGCAAGAATGGTTGTCTTTGGGTCCTAAATTTTATGTTGTTATGTCTTTTGTTGAATACTGCTCCATAAAAAACTTGGCTAAACCTCAGAAAGACCGAGTCCACAATAAAGGATTGCTAGAGGCCCCTAAAATAAGTCAAGAAGAATGGATGATGAAAGTGACATCAAAGAGGTTAGAATTGAGATCACCCAAGTCGAAGATCACAAACTGCTTCAAGTCACCACCTTCTAATCAACAGAAGAAGAATTATCCCATTTCAAAGAAGGATGAGAACAACAAGAATGAACTTAGAAGAAAAAATATTTGTTTCCTATGCAAAGATTCTTGGGAGCCTAACCACCAATGCAAGAAAAAGGAAGATGAATCAACAACCTTCACCACATGTTCTTTCTTTCCGAATGATGTGAAATCCGAAAATGGTGAAGATGAAGTCTTGATTAGAAATGAGTCTAAGCCTCTATATGATGAAGACAAAGTCACAAATCATGAGACACACATAGAGGAGTTTGCTGATTTGGAGAAGTTTACAACAGAAATTAGTGAAGCTGAGCCTTTCTTTGACGAAGAACCAGAAATGTTGTACTTAGCAAGTCCTCTATTTGATGAAGATCTTAAAGATGCCACTACAATTGAGGAGATGAAGATGATCAATAGACTGCTAGAAGGTGACTGTACAAGTGAGCCTGAGAGCATTGAAGTGAAGTGTTTAATTGAGGACATGGGAAACAATGAAATTGAAGAAGTTAATGCTGCTGAAAATTTTAGAACAGCACCTAATGAAGAGCAATTCCACCATTCCAGTGAGGGTAGTCCTGATTATGAGTGGGAAATTCCCGTGCCAAGTGAAGAGTTGATTGATTCCTCAAAGATCCAGGATGAAGAGTATGCTGATGAAGAATTTAAATTAGTCATTGATGAATTTGATACTACCATAACAATTGATCAAAGTGAAGAAAAAGAAGACTCATCTCCCATGCAAATTGAAGAACCAAGTGTCTTTTCAGAAGAGTCATTTGATCAGGAGTTTGTTGAAGAACTTGGATCAGCCTCAAAGGTTGATTTAACATTGGATTTCAGTGATGTTACTTCGTGTAATCAAAGTGGCCATGAAGAGGAAAACTTAAAAGCAGTTGATTTCAAGGATCATGCCTATAAGGATATGACAAAAAATTTATTGTGTGCAGCTGATTTGGATTTTAAGAATCAGTTGTTAGTCACCGAAGACAAGGTTGTGCAAGTTCTAACACATTCGGATAGATCACACAATTTTGTTGAAGATCACATTTTGAGAGCTCAAGTTGAAAGGAAACAAATGGGCATGGAAAAAGGAGCTTCACTTGAAGATTGGTGTATAGTCAGGAAGGCATTGGAAACTTTGAAATCAGATTATTTGAACCTGTTGTCTGATAGAGATCATGTTCTTGAGTTTGCTGATCGATTAGGTGAAGCATTGAAGGGAAGAGATGTTGAAATTGATAAGCTTATATTTAATCTTAAAAAAACTATGGATTCCTTAGAGAGTACCCAAATGGCTCTCTTAGAAGCTATAAATCAGCTTATTGATGTACTACAATTCAAGGAGCAAGTTGGAGTTGCTAGAGCAGATGAAGGCAAGCTAATAATTGAAGAGTTTGATTTGCTCCAAGGAAGTTATGATTTAGGACATCCTCCTAAGTATGATGATGCAAAGTTGGAGCAAACTGATGAATTGTGTGAACAAAAAAGTGAAAATAACTTCCAATCATTTGATGATTCTGTTATTATGACGGAAGTTGAGTTAACACATGAAAATTCACCTCTCATGTTGAATGATGAAGACCAAATTGGATTTTACAACATGGAGGAAGATAGTAACAGGATATGGGATCCTGGTGCAAAGCATTCATGGAATGTTATTGTGCACAAAAATTTATTCAACTAGAAGTGGTGCAGTGCACCTAGTTTAAGCATTTAATCAAATTTTTAAAATTTAGTGTCAAAAGGCAAAATGAGTTTCAAAAAATAAATGTAATAGAGCCTTAAAAAGGCATAGGAGAATGATTTTATTCATTTTATGTTAGTGGAGTTTGAAAAAGGTTTAGTGGGACTGTAGTCATAAAGACTGTGACAGTCTATTTTTAGAAAAATTAGTTTTTAGGAAAAATCAGTAGCTTTAGGCTATTTTGAGCCTTATTCCCATGATGGAATGGAGTGAAAAAGGGATTAAAACAATTGTAAAAGAATTATAATGGAGAGTATGGTTGGATGAATGAGTTTTGGTGGAAGTTTGAAGAGAAAGAAATGAAGTTTATGACTGTTTTGTTGTTCCATCTCTATTTTTCTAAAAATTGTTGTTCCCTCTCATTTTTCTTGGCCATACAGTACTAATGCAAAGTTCTCATGTTTGGAATGTTGTAGTGTGTGGTCTCATATTTGTTTTAAGCTAGGTTGGAGGAGATTTGATGGAGATTTGAGCACCTTCCCAACGTTTTCTTTGGGACTGCTCTTTTCAGAGTTTATGACTATTTTATTGTTGTTCCTCTTGTTTGTACTGGGTCGTACCACATAGCCAAGAGCCCAAATGTTAATCATGGATTTAAGGCCTGTCTTAACTTTCATTTAAACTTGGTTGGAGCCAATTTCATTGTAAAAGAAGCATTTTATGACTGTTTTTGTGCAAGTGGGTCTGTAGTAGGGTTTTAGAGGGTTTTAGTGCTTTTTCATGAAATTGATGGATTTAGGAGTTTCCACACTTGCCCCATAGGTGGAAATGAGTGTAACAAGTTTGGTTTTCATGTTAATTAAGTGGTTTTTGTGCAGGAATGGTGGAGTTGGTGTGAAAGGACATATTTGTGTTTCTTGAAGTTCGATAACACTATGTTTTGATAGTCCTAACATAGGTGGGGTTGCTTTTTGAAGGAAAAGTAGTTTGTATGCTGGCTAAAACCTTGAAACTAGTTAATTTTAACAGTATTAAGCACCTCCTACACTTGGGAATAAGAATTTATGGAGTGGGTTATCATTTTCATGTATTTGTAGTGTTGTGGGAGGCCTAATTAGCCCTTAGGACAGCAGGGTACAGTCAAGTTTTGGGTATAGTGTTCCAAAGAAACCTATGTTACATGTTTAATATGTTCAAGAAAAAGGTAATGGGTAGTCAAAAAGCCCATGAAAGTTTGGAGAAGAGGTCTGAAACTAAAGTTATTGCATGACAGTCCTAAAAAGAGGGCTACAAGGAAGTGAGTGGGTTTGTGAAGGAAGTGGTACAAGGAGGTACCCTCAGTGCATTTTGTGAGTTTTGTGAGCTTGGGACAGTCAAACCTAGTTAGTCTATAGTCCCTAGAAGGTTTGGGAAGGTCCCCATATGTTTGAACCTATAAATGGTGATATTGTGTTGTGTTGAAGTCATGGAGTGTGAGTGGACAGTCAAGTCCAAATTGAAGTCAAGTGTTGCTGTTTGGTCCACTGAGGCCTAGATGAGTTGTTTGCCCTACCATCCCCTATATCCTCTTCCTCCTGTGTTGTTGGTTGTGATCCTTTGTGGTCTTTGTGTTGTGAGCTCTGCATCAAATTGGTATCAGAGCACAGTTAGTAGGTCTGTGAAGTGTTAAGTTGAAAAGGCAGTTTCTCAAGATGCCTCCAAGAGTGAGAAACATGGCTCAAGAGATGAATGAGATTAAGGAGAAACATGCTAGAGAATTGAGGGAGATGAAAGAAAGAATGGCTACCCTAGAACAAAATTAGAGAAGAGGAGTGGCTTTAGGTGAAGAGATTGAGTCTGAGGAAGAAGAAGAAGCTGAGTATGAAGATGTGGAAGAAGAGTTAGAACCTAAGGATCAGAGGATGGTGAAGTTACTGAGCACAGTAAAGAAGACAAGTACAAGATGAAGATAGATGTGCCAAAGTATGGAGGAAGCCTAAATGATGAAGAGTTACTAGATTAGGTTGCAGCATTGGACAACCACTTTGAGTGTGAATAAGTTCCTGATGATCAGAAAGTGAAGATTGCAAAGACCAAGATGACAGGTCATGCTTTGTTATGGTGGGATTATCAGCAAATAGAGAGGAGAAAGCAAGGAAATTCAAAGATTGTCTCATGGGACAAGATGGTGGCTAAGATCAAAGGTAAGTTCTTGCCTAAAGATTATGAAGTTCAAATGTTTAAGAAGCTTCAAGGTTTAAGGAAAAAATAAATGGATGTTAAGTCATATACTGAAGAGTTTTATAAGCTGAGTATAAGGTCTAGTCAAAATGAAACTGAAGTGCAAAAGGTTGCTAGGTATATTGGTGGTTTGAGATTTAACATGCAGGATGAACTAGTGTTGGCAAATCCAAGGAGTGTTGAAGATTGTTGTCAGATGGTAGTTAGAGTGGAAGAGAAGCTAAAAAGGAGACAAGATAAGTCAGCCAGAGGTAGAGGATCTTTTAACACAAAACAAGTTAGTGAAAGTCAAGAAGACATAAACAAGGCACAAGGACAAGGTGTTGATTTCAAACAAGGACAAAGTACAGATTTCAGAGGTAGAGGTTCTAGAGGCAGATTTGGTGGTGGAAGGAGTGCAAATACCTTTGTAGGTAAGTGTTATAATTGTCAAGAGTTTGGGCACCCAGCATATAAGTGTCCTAAGAAACAAAATTTTTCAAGTGATGGTGAGAGGAAGAGTGAGAGGACTCAATTAGTCCAAGAAGAAGAGTGTGGTAGTTCTAGTTACACAAGGTGTGATGCTGAAGCAGGAGAAGCATTGATGCTGAGAGAAAGAGCACTACTAAAGACCTCCAGGGAGAAGGAGTTGATTCAGAGGAGAGCATTGTTTAAGACAACTTGCAAGAGAAAGAACAAGGTATGTCAAGTGATAGTGGATTTTAGTTGTACTGATAATATGGTGTCTAGTGAGATGGTAGACAAGCTGAAGTTGAAGAGAGTTCCTAGGGAAGTTCCCTACAAAATTTCTTGGGTGAGTGATCATCAGTCCATTTTAGTGACTGAGCAAGCATTAGTTGAATTTAAGATTGAAGCATATGAGGATAGGGTACTTTGTGACATCCTACCTATGGATTGTTGTCATGTGATACTGGGAAGACCCTGGCAATTTGATGGTTTGCAGTTTATGATGGAAGAGCTAATACCTTCACTATTAAGAAGGATGAGAAGACTTTTTTGCTACTGCCAATAGAGGAGTAGTTAAGAACAACAAGTATGATTATGTTTGGCAAGAAGGAGTCAGTGATGGTTGAGGAGTGTGAAAACAAGGAGTGTGTAGCCTTTTCAAGGCATGAAACTGTTGAAACAGCAAAGAGTAAGTGTGTAGCTGATTTGCAGCCTGTTGAGAAGAGAAATATCTTTATGTGGAAGAAGGAAGTGACTAAAAATGTGAAGTGTAAGAGTGTAGAGCCTATGGTAAGGCAAGGAGTGAGTGAAGGAGTCTTGATAGGGACAATCATGTGCCCTGTAGTGATGAGTAGACAGCCAAGAGAAGTTGGTGCAGCAGTTTGCAAAGTAAGCAAGTTGGATAAAGGCCTAACAGAGGTTGGTAAAGGTAAGGTGACAGTGGACAGTGGAAAGGAGAGTATGAACTAGTGGTGTAAACAAGAAGTTAAGAAGACAAGTTTGAAGATAGCTGAGAGAAGCATAGTTGCTGATGAAGATGACAAGGTCAGAGGACCAAGAGTGGGACAATCCACAAAGAGTGCATATGGTCAAACAGCAAGAAATGTTAGCAAGCATGCCATGGATAGTGAAGATGGACTTGATGAAGACAAGCATGGAGCAATGAAGGACAATTTGCAAGAATATTTCCAAGGGACTTGGAAAAGTTTCAAGTTAGGTTGTATGGTGCAGTGCACCTAGTTTAAGCATTTAATCAAATTTTTAAAATTTAGTGTCAAAAGGCAAAATAAGTTTCAAAAAATAAATGTAATAGAGCCTTAAAAAGGAATAGGAGGATTATTTTAGTCATTTTATGTTAGTGGAGTTTGAAAAAGGTTTAGTGGGACTGCAGTCATAAAGACTGTGACAGTCTATTTTTAGAAAAATTAGTTTTTAGGAAAAATCAGTGGCTTTAGGCTATTTTGAGCCTTATTCCCATGATGTAATAGAGTGAAAAAAGGATAAAAACAATTGTAAAATCATTATAATGGAGAGTATGGTTGGATGAAGGAGTTTTGGTGGAAGTTTGAAGAGAAAGAAATGAAGTTTATGATTGTTTTGCTGTTCCATCTCTATTTTTCTGAAAATTGTTGTTCCCTCTCATTTTTCTTGGTCATACAATACTAATGCAAAGTTCTCATGTTTGGAATGTTGTAGTGTGTAGTCTCATCTTTTTTTTAAGTGAGGTTGGAGGAGATTTGATGGAGATTTGAGCACCTTCCCAACATTTTCTTTGGGACTGCTCCTTTCACAGTTTATGACTATTTTATTGTTGTTCCTCTTGTTTGTACTGGGCCGTACCATAGCCAAGAGCCCAAATGTCAATCATGGATTTAAGGCCTGTTTTACCTTTTATTTAAACTTGGTTGGAGCCAATTTCATTGTAAAAGAAGCATTTTATGATTGTTTTGTGCAAGTGGGTCTGTAGTAGGGTTTTAGAGGGTTTTAGTGTTTTTTCATGAAATTGATGGATTTAGGAGTTTCCACACTTGCCCCATAGGTGGAAATGAGTGTAACAAATTTGGATTTCATGTTCATTAAGTGGGTTTTGTGCAAGAATGGTAGAGTTGGTGTGAAAGGACAGATTTGTGTTTCTTGAAGTCCAATAACACTATGTTTTGACAATCCTAACATAGGTGGAGTTGCTTTTTGAAGGCAAGGTAGTTTTTATGGTGGCTAAAACCTTGAAACTAGTTAATTTTATCAGTATTAAACACCTCCTACACCTAGGAACAAGGATTTGTGGAGTGGGTTATTATTTTCATGTATTTGTGGTGTTGTGGGAGGCCTAATTAGCCCTTGGGACAATAGGGTATAGTCAAGTTTTGGGTATAGTGTTCCAAAGAAACCTATGTTACATGTTTAATATGTTCAAGTACAAGGTAATGGGTAGTCAAAAAGCCCATGAAAGTTTGGAGAAGAGGTCTGAAACTAAAGTTATTGCATGACAGTCCTAAAAAGAGGGCTACAAGGAAGTGAGTGGGTTTGTGAAGGAAGTGGTACAAGGAGGTACCCTCAGTGCATTTTGTGAGTTTTATGAGCTTGGGATAGTCAAACCTAGTTAGTCTAGGGTCCCTAGAAGGTTTGGGAAGTTCCCCATATGTTTGAACCTATAAATGGTGATATTGTGTTGTGTTGAAGTCATGGAGTGTGAGTGGACAGTCAAGTCCAAATTGAAGTCAAGTTTTGATGTTTGGTCCATTGAGGCCTAGATGAGTTGTTTGCACTGCCATCCCCTATATCCTCTTCCTCCTGTGTTGTTGGTTGTGATCCTTTGTGGTCTTTGTGTTGTGAGCTCTGCATTAGGAAGTTTTCATCAGTTGTTGAAGGTGAGCATAAGGTTCAGGTATGCAACAAGTTAAGTTCAATGATGGCTTATTTTCATAATAGAATTTATCCTTGGGGTTTTGTGGAGGATAGTGATGATGGGAGAATTATTTTAGGGATGATTGTGGAGTCTAAATTATGTCATGAAGCTGTTGTCATTATTCATATCATCCATCATAATTTGTTAATTGCATACTTTTTCATGGATTGGAGAGAAATTTTGGTCATGACTTTGACATATGTTGGTTGGAGATGGCCTAAATTTCTTATTGTTTTCATAAGATTTTAGTTTTTCTATGGTTGTCCCATTATTAAATTACTGAAATCAAAATTATATGAGGTTATTCCTGATTTTTGCAGCCATGAGATTGATCTTTTTGTTACTTTTAGATCTTTGTGGGAAGATGACAGAAGTAATCAGCTAAAAGGAACAAGTGTTACAATTATTAATGCCCTTTTGGAGAGTGAGAGCCAGCTAATTCATGGTTGTTCAGAGTTGTTTTTAGCTTGTGTTCAAGCTGATTTATGTTCTTCCTTGGAGGAGCATTTCATATTTTGGTTCCCAGCAGTAGTAGTTTCATGTTGGATAATTGTATTGATGATTGCTAACTCTTTCAATTTTGGAGTTAATGATGTTTGAGATCCAAATAGTTATGTGATTGGAAGAATGTTTTAGAAGTGTAAATAGAATACCAGCTGTTCAATTCACAGATATATCAGAGTAACACAACAGAAGTGGCGTGGAGCATTCTTCAGATTGATTTGGGATCTAGGTATATTATTAATGATCATGTCGGTATCTCTGTTGGATAGCATGTATTGCTTGAGGACAAGCAATCTTGAGCAGGGAGGACTATAATGTCCTTTTTTTGGCACATAGGCTTTTGTGCGTATTTTGGCTTGTTCTCAGTCCCTTAGTGGCTATCCGACATGTTTGTGAGAACTCCAATGTTCTTGGAATGGCCACAAATTAGTTTTACAGAGCATTTGGTTATGGCTTTGAGCTTAGATGGTGTTCAGGATCGCAGTGATGCTTTTTGATGTTTGATCAAGTTTCCAGTTTGCTCTCCAGGATTCTTGGAGAAGCCGTCTATTTTTGGAAAGTCACCCAAAAGGCATCATTCATCTTCCCAAACATCATGGAGTATGTTGGTATGCTTAATTTTGTAGTTGGATGATATTTAGGATTTTCCGTAAAATTAGTTGATTTAATGAGCTAAACAATTAATTATTGCATTTAAGTTAAAAAAGTTGGGAAATGTTCATTTAACACTTAAGTGTTATAGCTCATCGAAAAGGGGATGAAAATTTTTAAATCATGGATGCATCATATTGGGGCCTTGTGAATCAAATATTTCCTTTATTTTGATAAAGGGGTATTTGGAGCTAAAAGGAGCTTCTAATTAAAAATAGCGACTTTAAGTTGTGCACACAATGAATTATTTTATATTGTTTGAGGAGAAATATGAAGGGATAAAAGAAATAATATTTTATTTCCCTCAAAAAGTTATAAGAGGAGTTGGGTTCATTGTTTGGACATGCTTATGATTTATATTGTTTTGTTGCTTTAATGAACCTGTGAGTTCTTCCTTTCTCTTGAGGATGAAAACTCTCTTGTAGAAATTCTTCTTGAGGACGAAAACCCTCTTGGAGTAGATCAGTTTCGGTGGTGACAGATCCACCCTAGCTGAAGTTGGTGTGATTTCATATAGGAATCACCATTGTGCTGAAGCTGGAAATTGGAGCAAGCTCATACAGAGTTTGCATTTGAGCTTCATGGATGCTTATTAGTTGATGTGATGTTTGATGAATATTTGGAGTTTATATGATACTTCCTTGGTGTGTTTGCTGATGCTGGGAGATGGTTGTACCAGCAAGTGTCATACCATGCTTGGAGGGTTTTTGTTTGGAGTTCTTTGATAAATATTTTGTTGTGATCATATTTATGGACATTAAATATCAAGTATAGCATTGCTTTTGCTAAGAATACAATGAATGTTTTAGTGCTCAAATATATAGCCCAAGCTAGCCATACATTCTGTCATACCATGCATGAAGGACATAATTTGTATTAATCATCTTATGTTTGTGTTGAAGCTTTGATGATTGGAGTTTGATTATACAATATTGGCATCCATTATTGAGTAGAAATTGAGAAGTTTAAAGTCAGATTTTATATGTTCTAAGGTTGCCATACTATTCCAGTGCCGTACAACATACAAGGGGTTCAATTTGATCTTTGAGACTATTTTTTATTAATTGATGCAAGCAATATATGGGATGCCTTGAGTAGTGTTGGCAATGATTTTTGGACATTTCTTTTGATCTTTGAGGCAGTCATTAGAAGTATATTATGATGCATGTTATTGCAGGGCCGTAGTGATCAGGCAAGAATATGGTTTTATGTGAGTAGTTAATTTATATCTCTTGTTGTTCCCTTTTACTATGAGGGCAACTAGAAATATCAATCTGTTTAATAGCAGTTTGTAGCATGTTTATATTGGTATTCTTTTGTGAGAAGGAAGTCACACTTAGAGCTGCTGTACTGTACAGGAGGGGTCTTATTTTGAGTTACAGACCTGATCAACAGTGCTTTCATATGCTTTTTCAGGCATGATCAACTTAATATTCAGAGTTAGAGTTGCTAATGGTTTGTGCAGGGCATTCATGGGTTGCAAAGACTTATTCAATGCTGATATGTTGATCTAATGATGTCATTCCTAACTAGTTTTCAGTTTGATACATCATATGTAATATTTCTTTAATGCTTCAAACAACTTTAACCCCTAGATGGTTCAACTGCCAATGTGGAGCAAATGAATCTTTCTTTCATGTTTATTCTACCCACTGAATAAGTGGTGGATACCCACTGGATAAGTGGATGGTTTGTAATTTTTATTCTTGTATTCACACCCACTAGAAAGTGGCGAATACCCACTGCATGAGTGGATGCCTGCTTGTAGCAGATGAATGTACTTAATTGTTGCACAATGCTTTGATTGTAAACCAAAGCACATTATGCTCTCACCTCACCCAGTTGGGATCTTGGTGATCAGAAGTGTGGAGGTCAATTAGTTGTGCATGCATCATTGTGCTAACATTGTGTTATGATTGTCTACATTTTAAAAAAAAATTGGGGTAGCATCTTACATTTTCCGTTTATCAAAATCCATCCACCTCAACTTGACTAACTCAAGCAACAAAACAACAAACAAATGCATCCTTTCAAAGCAAAAGTCCTTAACAAACCTGAAGCAAAGAAACCTACTTGCATAGCTATATGTTATCCTACATATTGATTGCCAACATCAGCTAAATCAACTTAAACCAAGCAACAAATCAACAAATTTGTCTTATACAGGGTGTTCCATGATCGAAACCATACTAGACGTCTTATACGACATGTTTTCATTTCCTGAAACCAAACATTATCCTTTAAGCAGATAACACCCTTTAATGGACACACCGTTCCTACAATAAGGTTGTTATCTATCTTATCCAACTATCCTAAGCAACCTCTTTGGAAAGAGAATATGTTGAATGTATGTTTACTTTGTAAGTCAGTCAATTTTTTTTTGGTTTATCTTTTTTGTTCCTTTTTTCCATTACCTATTCAAGACTACCTTGATTTATCTATAATCTTAGTATGTTGCGATGCAGTATGGATTGGGGGCATAGTCATTGCTTTTGTGTGCCGTGTTTCAGGAATGATCTTTAGTATTTTTCTTAGCAGCATATTTATCTTGTGTGTGTTACAACCTAGTATCTTACATATTAATATTCTTCTTGCATTTATGTATTGAAGTCTATTTTAAGACTATGGCTCATTCACATATCAAACAAGGTTATATGATGTCTAAGGGATCTAAGTTCAAACCGCTTGCTTGCAGAGTCAACATCCATGCACTCAAATATCACAGCACCTTGGTCATTTATACCTTGGTGGTGAACTATCCATGTGCTATATCAAAAATAAGGATTGCTCTTTATAAACATTTGTGAAACTATTGCAACAAGCTCAACCATTTACCCATCCATGGCCTCATATACATTTCAAGCAAAGATCGATCAACAATCTTTTCTATCATTCTTCTCTTCTATTTCTAGTCTTCTATCTCTCACCACCATCTGATGCATATATGCAAAACCATAGGTTAGATATCACATGTCATACATCTATAAGCACCAAATCCTACCTTGCCGCATGTCTGCAACATTTTTTCTTCATTGATCAACAGTCTTTTCTATCCAGCCTCATCTTTCTCAACATAATCTTCTAGTTGAGTGTCAACCCAGTCTTTCTGTCACTTCCCTATCTTTCCTCTTGAGGGAGCATCCTATGCCAGCTACACTAGGGCATCTAAAAGTGTACCATGTTTTCAACAATCATTTTCTTTGAAGCAACGCTATAAACTGCATTGCATCAAAGAAGGGCAAAATGTAGACACCCTAAAATGACCAGGTCTTCGAATCACTTGCATTTCGTCTAATCTCTCTAATCACCTACATTTCAATGTTAATTAAATAATCTAATTATTTAATTAACTTCATCAAATTCTTCAAAAACTCTAAAATTCAACATTAATTGAATAAATTGTATTTATTTAATTAATTTCAGCAAAATCAACCTTATTCTTCTCAATTAAATAATTTTAATTATTTAATTAAATCAAATTCTTCCAAAAATTTCAAATCCACATCAATTGAATAAATTAATTATTTAATTAATTTATCTTCAATATCCTCTTATCTATAAATTAAATAATTTTTATTATTTAATTTAATCAAACTATTTTTCTAATTTTAAATAAATCATTCAAATTTATTTAAATTATCTCAATCTCTAAAAATAAAATATAATCAAATATTTTATTTATTTTTAATCTTGCACAAATAATTAAATAAATTTATTTATTTAATTTCCTCAAAAATCTTCCAATTCCTCTAAAAATAAATCTTGTTCATCATGCACACAAAATTAAATAATTTATTATTTAATTTATCTCAAATCATGCAAAAAGCAAATTACAAGTTGAGTTAATTGACTTAATCAATATTGTTTTTATCACCAACTCTTAAATTAGAAAAAAAACAGCATTCTAATTTATGAAATCTAAATTTATCTTTATAAAAAAGCAATTAACTCAAACAAAAATATCTTTTTATGTGACACATGTCGTGTGCACATTCATCATGAATTCTTGATTTATCTCCTCCGTTGATTCTATTGAATTATCTAGACCGTTGATCGATCTTTATTAAAACCTATATAAACCCCCCTCATCTTCATAAAAATCCTCTTTGATCATTTATTCTTAGGCATTCCTTGATAGCGAATTGAGTATACATCGCATTGTTGAGCACCTTATGATCTTTTGACATCGATCTTTTGAGCACGAATACACATACATCCACTTGTTGCAAACATGGTTTCGTAATGTTATTGAGCAATCCACATTCATACAAAGCGAACTATACGATCTAGATGAAGGCTTTCTTGGTTATTTGATTTATTCATTGATATATGCTTTTACTTAGATCGATCTCTTTATGTTGTGGGTAATTGAGTTGTTATTATCATTTACTTTGTGATCTTATTATTTCAAAACCTCTCGATTTTTCCTATACACACAGAATACAATCCCAACTCAAACATGACACTAGCCACTAAATACAAATAAAAATCATGATCTTGATAAGAATCACTAGAAATAAATGAGACCTTGGATACTCGCTCTGTCAAATTTGAAAGAGTACTACAATTTTGATTCAACAATTTTGAAAGAGAGAATGCAATCACAAAAACAAGCATAATGTCAACCCTTGTCTACAATGGGAAGTTAGGTACTGGGTGTTTATGACAGCACACATATGGCATGTGAACAGTTTGGCAGAATGGCTCAAGAGAAGTCATCTTAAAGGATTTGAAGAAAATGGATTTGTTGAATAGGCTTAATAAACTTTCAAGCAAATGCAATTGGCAGGCGTGAAGTCTGATTCCACAACCTTTCCCAACATCCTCCCTATGTGCCAAAAGAAGGTTGGGGAAGGTATGGCCACCCTCACCATATTCTCTATAAGATGGAAAGCTCAATTTACTTAAAAATTATAAATAGAAACTGTCTGATCTCTTAACCAATCAAGGAAAGAGGTAATGTAACTATCTTGTATTGAGATAAATTCCCCCTATATTTTAAAACAACATTGGGATTTCAGATTTTCTACACTAATGAAATTTAAACAAAATATGTTTTAGTATTCTTTTGTGCTAGAAAAGAAAGAGCTGACACAAATACCTCTAAAGAAGAAAAAAGAAGATTTCCTCCATGGCCTTGGATCGACCTTTGGAAGATGATTTTATTTTTTGTTCGCGCTCCCCTTCAGCTTACCTCAAATCTTGAAATTTGGCATATTCCTCTGAGTTAATTGCCCTATACGTTCTAAGGAATCAACCAATTTCTTGTCTTTTATCATCATTAACTCGATAGTACACCTAAACCCGAGGATGCAACAATTGCAGGATAGATGGAAGAATGGATTTTGCAACAAGGCTTCAGGAACTTTCAAACCAATGCACATGCTAACATCTTCACTATGGTGGTAGATAAATACTCTCCATCATCTGCCCACCTCCTTTGCAAGGATGTCTACAAACAAAAACATATTTCTACCAGTACTATCTACACCCCCAGTCTCTTATCCCTTTGAAGTAAATAGCGATACCATTTTAAAAATACCGTATCATTCCATTCTTTCCTTTCTTACTCTAAGTAGCTTTAAAACATAAAGCTCCCTTATTTTAAAGCATAAAACAAAAATTATTCTTCTTTCCTCTTTTATTATGAATCTAGTAAAAGCACCAAAGGTGCTATCAAATGGCCAGGCACAAATATTTATAGGCCTATCACTAAATAGTTTATATTTTTATTTTTATGGAAAGTAATTACATGTCTATAAATACTATAAGAAATTCAATTATATTTTTGCAAATAAAAATGATGGAGTGGTATTAAATGAATAAGCACATGAAGTAAATCGTGAATGAACTAAATAAATTCTAAGAAATCAAGAGATTAGGTGAACCGTGCAGTACCTAAATAATGTAGGATAATAAAAATCTGTGTTACTAATTTCCTATCGACCAAGCATTGCACAAAATAACTTTTAAAAAACATATATGTATCAAGTGTGTGTTTGAATCAACTATGTGTGAAGTGATTGAACTAACTTTGTGTAAAGAGTGTGCTTTAACTTTGGCATTCACTTTGTGTGTGTTTGTTCTTTGGTATATTTGAACTCGAGTTTTTACTTGTGTGTGATTGAACTAACTTTGTGCATGAAGCATGTTTAAAATTTGGTACATGTTCACTTTCTATGTGTGAAGCATGTGTTTTAACTTTGACATTCATTTTGTGTGAATTGTGTGTGAAATTTAATTTGGGCATTCACTTTGTCTAATGTGTGTATTTGTACTTTACCATTTTTTATAAATTTGGCACCCACTTAGTGAGTGTGTTTGGAGTTTAGAATGTTTGAACTTAAGTGTTAATGCATGTTTGTACTAAATTTGTGTGAATGAATTATGTTTGAACATTGACATATTCACTTTTTGTTTAGGTAAATTATGTGTGTGTGGGAAAGTTAATTTAAGCATTCACTTTGTGGTGTGTTCTTTTAAAAAATAATTCCATGGCAATTAAGAGCTTAATTTTTAAGCTATAATGAAACTGCTACCTCTAGTTTTACCTTTTTGAGGACTTGTTTTGTAATTATTTACTCATATTTTTATATCTTTAAATTTTTATTAAATCATGATAAGATTAATACCAACTAATACCAAGTAATCTTGTCTCATTAATATCAAGTAATTATCTCTACTTGCCCTTTAAAATAAATATTATAAGATTAGTTTATATTGAGGAATTTTTATATATAGTATGATCTATACTTTCCCTTTAAAGGACTTTCTCATATTAGTTTTATGAGCATTTATTAAAAAATCTTAATCTAACCCTTTACACAAACTAATATACATTATTATTTAAAACTTTATCAATCATGTGTTAAGCCTACATATAATTTATTTAATTTAGAAATGGAAATGTATAAAATTATAGTTTTATTTTTAAAAAGTAAGTCCTAATTTCAAAAATTAATATAAAATTTTAATATCAAGATTCAATAATCTAAAACCAAAAATTCCTTCATAAATTATTTATTAAGACTTCCCTTATACAAAAGTTAAGGATAATAACCCTTCACACAAACTAAAACCTAATTCAAAATAGAGACAAAAAGATCAAGCCTTCATGAACTCGACAACTATCTTTGAACAGTGAGCAACTGCACGCTTTGCAAGCTCCTAAGGAAGACAAACCCTCACAGTTGTCTAAATCTCTCGTATGTTGATGATATTCTTTTTGTTGTGGCAAGAAAAGTTAGCTACCTTGATTGCAATTTTGTCAAACATCTCGTTGATAAACTTGTCCATAATTACCATAGCTTTGCTCAAAATATTGATTTCTGAGTGAACTTGCTTGAGAGTTTTAAATAAGTAGATCTTAAAGATCCGCTTGTTCTTTTTATTTATTTTTTTACCTTTTTCATCTTGACCTTTTGTAGGTACCTTCTTTTCAACCATACAAACCATGTTTTTTCTACAGATTTGTCAGTCATGACCTCCTTGTCCTCCACAATGGACCTCTTCTCCATCTTTTTTGCCATCGACAAGCACTACAAAAATTGTATCATAAAATTAGAAATTAGATCTAAGTTAAGCTAAAAATAAATTATAAACTCTAACCCTAATTATAAAAAATAAAACAATCAAATCAAAACTAAAAACTAAACAAATTATCAACACATCATATAAAATATTTGCAATCATGTTTAATCAATAATTCATTTTCTATGCATGTAAAGAAGAAATCTCTAAAAAACTTTCTAAATACAATAAATCAACCTAACATAAATTTGCAATTTAAAAAACTATCTTTAATGCATAAAGATATATATTCAATAAATTAGTCTAACATAGTTTTGTAATTTAAAAAAGTAACTTCAGTATATAAAAGATATATTTTTAAAAAGTACTTTTAATAATAAAGTAAAATTAAAAATTAGGGTGGTTGGGTGGGCACCCAATCCATGATTCCCTGGATGGGTCATTACCATAAGCCAGCATGATGGCAAGTCACTCCCCGTCGATGATCTCATTCAATCATTTTTGGTTTTGCTGCCACTGCGAATAAGTCTGGATTGACCAGTCACACGCTTCATATCCGATGGAGGATCCTCCTTCACCTCCTCTCCTCGCTGTCAAATGAATGAATACAGCGTATGGAGTCTGACAGAGAAGCATGCAGATGGTTATCTTCACCTTTATCATCTACAGTTAGCATGTTCGATCGGACGAAGTTTTCTGTGGCATTGTTAGAGTGGACATAATGGTAGGAGGTTCTGGCTTCATTGCTAAGATTTTGGCAAATGGTCTGTTAAACTTGGGTATGGCTACTCCTATCCAACTGGAGAGCTCTGTCCATCAGATGGCTTTCAAAGGAGCCATTACGGACCAAAAACTCAAACAAATTATGCGGAGGCATGAAGGTCTTCTACTACCGGTGGTGAAGATCATTTTGGGGAAAGATTTCCTGTCAGTCGATGAATTCTATAGGGTCGACACACATGTCTCCTCCTGATTTCTTGCCTCCATCCTGGATGCAGGGGTGGCGAAAGAAGCAGCGAAAGGATTGATGGTGAAACTTTTCAAACCAGAAATACTTGGCGACCTCAATCACACACTTGGCACAATCATCCCTGGGGTGGGAATCCCCTGCCCAAAAGACATCTTGTCCCCGAAGGACCCTCTAGAGGTGGTGAAGGTTTTCCCCCTCATTCTTGATCTGAAAGGTATGGCACTGATCGAGCACCAGGAACGTGTGCTTCAGGTATATGGTTTTCTTAGAATATGTTGATCAAGGACGGGGACAATGGGGAGATGGAATGGGTCGGTGAGCTCCAATCCATGGCAACGGAGCTCTACCTTCTCTAAGAGCTTGATCTATGGCATCCTCAGTTCTCTATAGTAAGTCTCAGTAGGAAATCTACATATGGCTAAGTCTCTGTGTCCAGTAAGCCTTAATGGCAATTTTGGGTATATGCTCTGTTAGGACTTTTCAGAATATGCTTTGGAAGTCAGTTTTTTGAAGGTCTGCAAGTAAACGGCTTATAGGCACCTGCTTGAAAATTTTCACTCCAAATCAATACAAATCTCCATCTTTATGAATCAAAAAAAAAAAGTGAAATTAAAAATTACTAAATTATAATAAAATTTATTTTATATTTAAAATTAAATAAAATTTAAATTTAGATTTGAACTAAACTTACTCTAAATTAAAATTATTTTTAAATAAAAACTAATTTCAAACTAAATCTAAGCTTATATTTCAGATTATTTAAATCTTAACTAAACTAAAATTTTTATAACTAAATAAATAAATAAAATGAAATGAAATGATAACTTAACAAAAAAATTTGACACACACACACATACATATACATAATTAAAATATTTATATTAATTTTAACAATAAATTAAATTGAATATAAAGGTCCAATTTATAAACAAATTAATACAAATAAATTTACAATTATAATCAACAAGTAAATTGTAGATTAGAAACATTTACCTTTGATTTGTTCCTCAATTTCAAAAAGTATCTCTAAAAATTTTCAAACCAAAATTAAGATTAAATAATTTTAAAGACTTAAAAATAACAAATAACTTGTAAACTAAATTAAATTAATTTTTAGTTTTAATTTAATAGAATTAAATAAAAATTATTTTTTAGTTTTAATTTAATAGAATTAAATAAAAACTAATTTCAAACTAAATAAGATTAAATTTTAGGCAATGAAAAGAATATTTATTGCTACCTATTCAGCTTACATATTACTATTATTGTTACCTAAATCACCAATTTATTAAAGCTTCTCCACAAGGTAGCGATTCAAACCCCCACTTACTTATGTAAACATTTATAGACCCATTTACAGATCATGCATATTCATGTAATTTAAAAGTATTTAGTATTTGAAACCCGATTCATTCATGCAAACATTTACAGACCAGCCTGATGACAATACTTAAGAGAAATACCTCTTCAATTGGAACTGATGGATTGAAGAAGAAAAAATTACCAAACACATGCTAACTCATAGAAATTTTTTGTTCTATAATAATAGCAAGATAAAGGCATTATTATCCAACACACTCATGCAATTTTTAAAAGATTTTGTGATTTTTTCCATTTTATTTCCTTCAAATTTATTTGGTTTTTATTTTTTATTTTGTCCAATTTCTTTTTTGGTTTCATAGTTTTTGTGATTTTCTTATTTTCAATTTCTTTTTTAGTTTTTATTTTTTATTTTTTCCAATTTCTTTTTTAGTTTTTATTTTTTATTTTTTCCAATTTCTTTTTTATTTTTTTATTTTTTTTTTTCCAATTTCTTTTTTAGTTTTTATTTTTATTTTGTCCAATTTCTTTTTTGGTTCCATCGTTTTTGTGATTTTCTTATTTTTAATTTCTTTTTTAGTTTTTATTTTTTATTTTTTCCAATTTCTTTTTTAGTTTTTAGTTTTTATTTTTTCCAATTTCTTTTTTGGTTTTATTTTTAATTTTTTCCAATTTCTTTTTTGGTTCCATAGTTTTTATTTTTATTTTTTTAAATAATAATTTTTTTTGGACTACCAAATTTTTGGCAGTTACAAAATGGTGTGTACACATATGGTTTTTTTTTTTTCCAATTTCTTTTTTATTTTTATTTTTTTATTTTTTCCAATTTATTTTTTTGTTTTTATTTTTATTTTGTCCAATTTCTTTTTTGGTTCCATAGTTTTTGTGATTTTCTTATTTTCAATTTCCTTTTTAGTTTTTTTTATTTATTTTTTCCAATTTCTTTTTTTGTTTTTATTTTTTATTTTTTCCAATTTCTTTTTTGGTTCCATAGTTTTTGTTGGAGGACCAAAAAATTGTGGGAGTACCAAATTTATTTTTAGCAATTACAAGATGTGTGCACATATAGAATGGCCTATCAGCCAAATAAAATCTCATACTATTCTTTTCTCTAACTCCTATATTGGCTTTCTAACTTTTTAATGTATAACTCCATTAGTTGTTTAATAATAAAATAGAATAAAATGGAATAAGGCACAAACTCATTCAATTCTCATTTTCATACAGTAAAACTAATTATGTGACTTTTCTCCGGTGTTAACCCCATTATTTCCAAGAATGAAGAAGCCCTTCATATTAGTAATAAGGCAAAAAAATCTAAATAAAACACAAACAACTTAAATAAATCATCTATTTATTTTATTGTACCTATTTTAAATAAAGCACCATAAGGCATAAAGCTATAATATAAACTTAAATCATAAAATAAAGTTATTATATAATTATTTATTTATTTATTTATTAAATTGATTTATAATTCTAACTTAAATATTGTGGATGAATAACTAAATAAAACTTGGCATCTAAGAATATTTTTCATGTTCCAAAATCCAAACATTTATATAAGTAGCTTTACTGTATGAAATTGAGTGACAAGAAAATCTAATGATTTGATAAGTGTTAGGTTATTGGTGCCACCAAAAATTGAATACGTGCAACATTCTTAACCTTCGAGATGTATATTATTTAAAATATCCATTGGATTACTTTCTTTAAAAGAAGTATGGAAATATAAATTGAGATTAATCTAATCGATACAAGAGTTGAGCTTTACTTAAAATGTTAATATCGTTATGGAACCAAAATAAACCCTATTGAGATAATATGCTTTAAAAACTAAACACCATGAATATTATTACTATCTGAATAATTGTAAAACAATACTCAATAAGTATCAATACTTATTTACGTACGTGACTGTTGGTAAATGACCCACCTTTAGCATTATCGTCTATCCACTTTGACCCGGACCTTGATAAGTTGAATTGTACGTGTTTGTTCATAATAGCACGATTCTGGTGTGTGTGTCCTCTAGGTGAGTCATAAGGGTTAGGTGGTGATGCAGGGGCACCCTGAGCAAACTGGCGATCTGCATCAACAAAAAAATAATTTTCAATTTTATTTGGTTTTCGTCATGGTTTTGTGTTTCATTTTGGTTGAGCTTTGGCATTTTCAGTTTTGTTAGAGTTGATTGGTGACTTCGGTGGCAGTTGTAGCAGTTGATCTTTCTTCATGTTATCAATATTCATCTAAAATTTGTCCATCTTATGTATTCTAGCAATCTGACTGTTGCCAGTAAGGAAGGAGTTATTGTTGATGTTGGCAAAGCAATTGAGGAAGTTTCTGTTGATAAAGAGGCAGCTAATCCATTTCACCAAATTGAGAGTCTCTACATGAGATGTGGAGAAAATGATACAACACGATTGCTTCTTACACAAATCCCACATTTTATGGAGGTTGTCTTGATGACCTTTGAGTACCCACATTATGGTGAAAAGAACAATGAAGTTTAGTTTGCTGGCCAACTGCAGCCTCATGGATGCATGTACACTTTAAATGTTTCAGACAATGCTTCTATAAAGGTTCCAAAATTAGATTTTGGAGAAGCATAACATGGAACACTATCAACTATTGAGGGGGTCCTTTTAAGAGCAGTAGATGAATTTCAAGCACTTTAAGGAGAGCGTAGGAAAATAAAGACTGCAGAAGCGTTGGATCACTCCCTAGTAAACTTGAATTTATGTGCATCCATTCTTTATATTGGCATTGGCTCAATCAATGGAAGGAAATACTAAATTGGTCTATGGAAGAATTCATTTCAAACTGCCCATACAAATATGAGCATCGAATACTAAGGATTTGTAATGTCACATGTAGTTGTCACTATGTTCTTTCTTTGGTAGTCGCGGCTTGGAAGGGGCTTGACCAAGTCCATGAAATATCAAAAGGTTTACTTTTTCGTATGAAGGGTGTCTAATCAGTAATCTTTGTGGAGTATAAAATGGGAACGCAAAACAAGGGGAGGAGCGCAGCCATGATGAGAGATATGGGTCGATGTAACAGCATAGGCAGATTTTAAGTGCCTTTCAAATAGAAAACTTAAGTGTTTAACCTAAGGATATTGAGGCTCCATGATAATCAGGATTTAATCATTATCTTTGAGAAATATCAATTTGTTTAAGAAGTTTGCACATGTATAATGATTTGAAAATTGAAAGGATAGACATCAGATTTTCACATTCCATAATGATTGAATGTAGTGTTTCAAGATTAAACTGTGTTAGAGTTTTTTCTCTCAACATTTCTGATCACACTCTGTGATCCATCATCAGGAGAAAAAGAGAGCAAGAGAACAAAAATGATACATTGCAGACTTAGAACTACCTTAAAAAGGAGGGGGTTGAGGTGATGCGGGAACCAAGAAGACCTAAGGGGGAACAAAGAAACAACCTATTAAACAATAGGGCAAAAAGAAAGAAACAAAAGGTGATATTATAATAAGGATAACAAATACTCACCAAGAAAGCACTAATATACAAATTGCCTAGAGCTAGCATAAACATAAAAATACATGAATAAAAGAAACAATCAAAGAAGAGAAAAGTTGATGTTTATATATTTATATATAATATATATATAGCCAAATGGATATGCATACAAACTAGAAACCATAAAAAGATATCAGTAGATAACAAAACAACAATTACCATTAAATAGAGAACACAAAATGTGAAGAGACTAAATAGATGTCAAGAGTATATATATATATATATATATATATATATATATATATATATATATATATATATATATATATATATATATATATATATATATATATATGCAATGAAATCCTAAGAACATAAGCCTAATAAAAGGAAAATGAGAAAGGGTAAAAAACAAACATAAATGCAAAGATTGTAAATAAAGATAGCGTAAAGGAGAATAGATAGCAATACGAAACTCCAAAATATATATACAAGTAAAAGCAAATCACAAAGCAAAGAACAGATAAAAAGACCTAATAATAAACATGACTAGCACATAACTATATGTAGATAGTACTAGAGGACAAATAAACAAAACCAAAACATAGATAATATAGGCCAAGAGGACTTATAGATAACTTGAAAAAAAAGAGCAATTGAAAACAAGAGGACATAAAGATAAGACTGAGTATGTATATGTATGTATGTATGTATGTATGTATGTATGTATGTAATATAATACTTAAGACTACTAAAATCAAGGGAATAAGGAACAAAAGATGACAAACTAGAGGACAGGAAAGAATGAAGAAAGAATCAGAGAGGAGAAGAGTAAGGTCGGAAGGAGAAAGATAGTAGAGAGGAAGGGAGAGGATCACGTGAAGACCAGACATGCAGAGGACTAAGGGAGGAAAAGGAGGAGGGTGAAGGGGGGTTGAGAGGATCACATAAAGACAAGACATGCAGAGGATCACATAAAGACAAGACAAAGAAAGGGGAATAGAGGAATAGTGGGGAAATGACAAAACCAAGAGGGAAAGGGACGATCATGGAGGGTGGAACGAGGAGAGGAGACACAAGGTTAGACAGGAAAAGGAAAAGGAGAAGAAGGGATCAAGGAAGAAATAAGGAGATCAAGAGAGGTTGGGAGCGATTTCAGATGAGAGAAAGCAAGGGATTCCAAGAGAAACTTAAACTCCAACCATCATCACGATTGAGATTGGATGGGTGGTTTCTGATCTCAATGGCTTCTTTTAGTTTCCTCTTGAAGTAGTTGTCTTCCTTGATTGAAATTTGGGTGTCCTCTAAACAAATGTGGTGTTTGGTTAAGGTAGAGTGCTCAGCTAGGGTAGATTTATGGATATACTCAAGCCTGATGTCTGTACTATGTTCCTTGATCCTAGTGTTAAAGGAACGACCCGTCTCACCTATATAGGGGGTGCCAAACAATCTTGTAGACTCCTGAGTTGAGCAAGTGGTCTCTAGGATCTTTAGGTGAGAAATCTGATTTCTGAGAGTGGAGCAAGTTTTGAAGGTACATTAGAGGCCTTTCCTAAGAAGGATCTTTGAGATTTTGTTTGAGAGGCCTTCAATGTAGGGAAGAGTGGCAATAGGGAGGTTGGAGGGGTTGGTATCCTTGGGCTTGGGGTTAAGGCGAGAGCTCCCCCTCACCCGTCTGTTTCCATTCACTAGCCATCCCTGCCTTTGGTGCAGCTCTTACACTCCTTTGCGTTTCTTTCTATGGTTCTACCCTCCAATCCTTGATCCTTACCTTGAACCACAGACGAATCTCTTTCACCTGAAGGTCACTCCTTTGTGCCCCACATTCTTCACAATGCTCTCCTTTGTGCCAACCTTTACATGGAACACTTTGAACATATCATCCTCAACTCTTTTCCCCTTAAACCAAAATAATGGAAACGTTATGTTGATGACACCAACATATGTTGGCCTCATGGCCAAGAAAAGTTTGAGGAATTCAACTTCCATCTCAACCACATAGCTAAATGCATCTCCTTCACCAAAGAGCTTGAAACCAATAATGAACTCCCTTTCCTTGACATCCTTCTCATCAAAAAACCAGACGGCTCCTTAGGTCATTACATGTTTTGTAAAGCCACCCACACTGATCTTTACCTCCACTCTTCCTCTCACCACCACCTAGCCCAAAAAACTGGTGTCCTTAAAACGCTAGCCACCAGAGCTTTTCATATCTGTGATAAGGACAACTTAGACCGTGAACTTGCCCACCTCACCAAAGTCTTTGAATTAAACAGATACAAAAGGAAACCTATCTTGAGAGCCTTCAATCAAGCCAGATCTTAGTTTAAGGACACCAGCTTTTTGGACTAGGTGGTGGTGAGAGGAAGAGTGGAGGTAAAGATCAATGTGGGTGGCTTTACAAAACACGCGACGGCCTAAGGAGCCATCTGGCTTTTTGATGAGAAGGATGTCAAGGAAAGGGAGTTCATTATTGGTTTCAAGCTCTTCGGTGAAGGAGATGCATTTAGCTATGTGGTTGAGATGGGAGTGGAATTCCTCAAGTTTTTCTTGGCCATGAGGCCAACAGATGTTGGTGTCATCAACATAACGTTTCCACTATTTTGGTTTAAGGGGAAAAGAGTTGAGGGCGATATCTTCAAAGTGTTCCATGTAAAGGTTGGCACAAAGGAGAGTTCTACGAAGAATGTGGGGGCACAAAGGAGTGACCTTTAGGTGAAAGAGCTTTGTCTATGGTTCGGGGTGAGGATCGAGGATTGGAGGGTAGAACCATAGAAAGAAACGCAGAGGAGTGTAAGTGTTGCACCAAAGGCAAGGATAGCTGGTGAATGGAAACAAATGGGTGAGGGGGAGCTCTCGCCTTAACCCCAAGCCCAAGGATACTAACCCCTCCAACCTCCCTATTGCCACTCTTCCCTACATTGAAGGCCTCTCAAACAAAATCTCAAAAATCCTTCTCAGGAAAGGCCTCCAATGTACCTTCAAACCCTGCTCCACTCTTAGAAATCAAATTCCCTCACCTAAATATCCTAGAGACCACTTGCTTAACTCAGGAGTCTACAAGATTGTTTGCTCCTGCAGCACCCCCTATATAGGTGAGACGGGTCATTCCTTCGACATCAAGATCAAAGAACATAGTGCAAACATCAGACTTGAGTGCATCCATAAATCTGCCCTAGTTAAGCACTCTACCTTAACCAAACACCACATTTGATTAGAGGACACCCAAATTTTAGTCATGGAAGACAACTACTTCAAGAGGAAACTAAAAGAATTTATTGAGATCAGCAACCACCCATCCAATCGCAATCGTGATGATGGTTGGAGGTTAAGTTTCTCTTGGAATCCCTTTCTCTCTCTCATTCGAAACTGCTCCCAACCTCCTTCTTGATCTCCTTCTTTCTTCCTTGATCCCTTCTTCTCCTTTTCCTTCTCCCGTCTAATCTCGTGTCTCCTCTCCCTGTTCCACCCACCATGCTCATCCCTTTCCCTCTTGGTTCTATCATTTCCCTACTATTCCTCTGTTCCCTTTCTTTGTCTTGTCTTTATGTGATCCTCTGCATGTCTTGTCTTTATGTGATACTCTCAACCCCCCTTCACCCTCCTCCTTTTCCTCCCTCAGTCCTCTGCATGTCTAGTCTTCACGTGATCCTCTCCCTTCCTCTCTACTATCTTTCTCCTTCTGGCCTTACTCTTCTCCTCTCCGATTCTTTTTTCATTATTTCCTGTCCTCTAGTTTGTCGTGTTTTGTTCCTTATTCCCTTGATTTTAGTAGTCTTAAGAATTATATATGTATATACATGTATACATATATATACATCTATATACATCAGTCTTATCTTTATGTCCTCCTTTTGTTTTCAATTGCTCTTTGTTTTCGAGTTATCTTTAAGTCCTCTTGGCCTATATTATCTATGTTTTGGTTTTGTTTATTTGTCCTCTAGTACTATCTACATATAGTTATGTGCTAGTCATGTTTATTATTAGGTCTTTTTATCCATTCTTTGCTTTGTGATTTGCTTTTACTTGTATATATATTTTGGAGTTTCTTATTGCTATCTATTCTCCTTTACGTCGTCTTTATTTACAATCTTTGCATTTATGTTTTTTTTTTACCCTTTCTCATTTTCCTTTTATTAGGCTTATGTTCTTAGGATTTCGTTGCATATATATATATATATATATATATATATATATATATATATATATATATATATATATATATATATATATATATATATATATATATATATATATATATATATATATATATATATTATTAGGCTTATGCTCTTAGGATTTCGTTGCATATATATATATATATGCTCTTGACATCTATTTAGTCTCTTCACATTTTGTGTTCTCTATTTTGATGGTAATTGTTGTTTTGTTATCTATTGATATCTCTTTATGGTTTCTGGTTTGTATGCATATCCATTTAGCTATATATATTATATATAAATAAATAAACATCATCTTTTCTCTTCTTTGATTGTTTCTTTTATTCATGTACTCTTATGTTTATGCTAGCTCTAGGCAATTTGTATATTAGTGCTTTCTTGGTGAGTGCATTTGTTTTTATTTTTCTTTTTATGATCCATTTATATTTGTTATCCTTATTATAATATCACCTTTTGTTTCTTTCTTTTTGCCCTATTGTCTAATAGGTTGTTTTTGTTCCCCCTTAGGTCTTCTTGGTTCCCGCATCACCTCAACCCCCTCCTTTTTAAGGTAGTACTAAGTCTACAATGTATCATTTTAGTTCTCTTGCTCTCTTTTTCTCCTAATGATGGATCACGGAGTGTGATCTGAAACATTGAGAGAAAAAACTCTAACACGGTTTAATCCTGAAACACTACATTCAAATTGAAATGAACCGACATGGATGTCTTCGGGAAGTGCATGAGTTAACCCCGTTTGAACTTGAACTTCTTCGAACCGTGTCTATTCACCTTCCAGTTTGAGAATGCAAGAATGGTGTTTAGTATTATAAAAATGAAGGCAAGTAGGGGAATTGTTGTCAGTCTCTGGAGGGAGCTGAGTTTGGGTCTCTGTAAAAGCTTGAGGAAGAGTGATTGGCCAGATTGAAGAAGCCTGAAGTGTGATAGAGAGAGGTCACTGTGGATCTATATAGAGTTATAGATTTTGTATTATTGTTTTCTTTTATTAAGAGGTTAATAAATTGTGTGGAAAAATTGTTTTATTGCAATCTGAATTTTAGAGTCTTTGTTTGTAAATTAAGTTTGTGTTAATCAGTTGCAGAGAGGGGTGAGTGTTTTTCTGCGTCAAATGGTATCAAAGCCAAAAGTCTTGAGCATGGAGAGGATCCACCAGTACATGCGGGTAGAGTAGAGGAAGCGCGGTAAAGAAGAGCTCAAGAGATTGGTTCAGGTAGAGAGGAGTCATGAGCAAGTGAGAGCTAGGAAGCCGCGAAGAGAATTTGTTTTGTCGACTGAGAGTGTAATGGCAAATTACAGAGCATGAGGTGAGATTGCAATAGTGAAAGAGATGGGGATATTATTAAGGAAAAGGCTCGTGATTTGGGAAGCGTGGAGATGGTCTGAAGAAAACAAGATATTTAGGATGATCGAAAATGTAATCAAGTGATTGGATAAGCTAAAGAAATTGGAGGCACGGCTGAGTGAACAAAAAGAGGATGACGATGGAGTGAACAGCGAAGAGCCTATAGCAGAGGTAGTTGAAGAGGAGAAACATGAAGATACACTAAAGAAATATGAAGAGGTTACGGCGAAGGATGAGGTAGAGGATGATTTGTTGCCACAAATTTTGGCAATGGAGAATGAATAGTTTGAGAAGATTGCAGCGATTGATGGCGAGAAGACAAGCATCGTAGTAAAGGAGGTCGAAGTTAATGATACAACCAATGGCAAATTTGTAACGAGTGAAGAGGTAAATCTTGTTGCATATTTGGATGATGCTTTTATACTTCCGTTTGATGTAGATAGGGTTGAAGAGTGTGGAGAAGAACCTATGGAAATATTCAATTTCCATAAGGTATTCAATGAGGATTTGTATACTGCAGGCGATGATATGAGTGACATGCAAGTTTGGTGGAGGAGGTCGGTTACTGGTGGGCTAGATCCCATGGAGGAGAGGAGAGGAGAGATAATTTGGCAGAGGAGGACAACACATGGTGGATGTGAATCCATGAGAGGGGAGAAGAGTGGTGAATGGAGTTGTGGGAGGAAGATAACGGTTGTTTTGGCATGGTGCTGGAAGAAGAGGAAGAAGAATTGATCGTGCACACATATCCCAACAATGGAGTTCACTGCAGGTTGGTTGCAACCTAGAAGGGTGATGCTATTACTCAACTCCACTTTGTGAGCCTATGCTCACAAAATTTATACCCTGCATGTCTGATGCAGGTGCACCCCA
Organism: Cunninghamia lanceolata; assembly: GCA_027924645.1. Taxonomy (NCBI): domain Eukaryota; kingdom Viridiplantae; phylum Streptophyta; class Pinopsida; order Cupressales; family Cupressaceae; genus Cunninghamia; species Cunninghamia lanceolata. Next base: position 12,925,272 of record BSBN01000169.1, on the reverse strand, counting down.
GGCGAACTGGCGATCTGTATCAACAAAAAAATAATTTTCAGTTTTATTTGGTTTTCATCATGATTTTGTGTTTCATTTTGGTTGAGCTTTGGCATTTTCAGTTTTGTCAAACTTGATTGGTGATTTTGGTGGCAATTGTAGCGGTTGATCTTTCTTCAGGTTATCAATATTCATCTAGAATTTGTCTAGCTTCTGTATTTTGGCAATTTGAATGTTGCCAGTGAGTAAGGAAGGAGTTATTGTTGATGTTGGCAACACAACTGAGGAAGTTTCTATTGATAAAGAGGCAGCCAATCTATTTCACCAAATTGAGAGTCTCTACATGAGATGTGGAGAAAATAATACAACACGATTGCTTCTTACACAAATCCCACATTTCAGAGAGGTAGTCTTGATGGCCTTTGAGTGCCCACACTATGGTGAAAAGAACAATGAAGTTTAGTTTGTTGGCCAACTGTAGCCTCATGGATGCATGTACACTTTAAATGTTTCAGACAATGCTTCTATAAAGGTTCTAGAATTAGATTTTGGAGAAGCATAACATGGAACATTATCAACTATTGAGGGAGTCCTTTTAAGAGCAGTAGATGAATTTCAAGCACTTCAAGAAAAGCGTAGGAAAATAAAGACTGCAGAAGCGTTGGATCACTCCCTAGTAAACATGAATTTTTGTGCATCCATTCTTTATATTGGCATTGGCTCAATCAATGGAAGGAAATACTAAATTGGTCTACGGAAGAATTCTTTTCAAACTGCCCATACAAATATGAGCATCGAATACTAAGGATTTGCAATGTCATATGTAGTTATCACTATGTTCTTTCTTTGGTAGTCATGGCTTGGAAGGGGCTTGACCAAGTCCATGAAATATCAAAAGCTTTACTTTTCCATATGAAGGGTGTCTAATCAGTAATCTGTGTAGTATAAAATGGGAACGCATAACAAGGAGAGGAGCGCGGCCATGATGAGAAATATGGGTCACTGTAACAGCATAGGCAGATTTTAAGTGCTTTTCAAACAAAAAACTTAAGTGTTTAACCTAAGGATACTGAGGCGCCATGATAATCAGGATTTAATCATTATCTTTGAGAAATATCAATTTGTTTAAGAAGTTTGCACATGTATAATGATTTGAAAATTGAAAGGAACCGACATGGATGTCTTCAAGAAGTGCATGAGTTAACCCCGTTTGAACTTCAACTTCTTCGAACCGTGTCTATTCACCTTCCAGTTTGAGAATGCAAGAATGGTGTTTAGTATTATAAAAACGAAGGCAAGTAGGGGAATTGATGTCGGTCTCTGGAGGGAGTTGAGTTTGGGTCTCTGTAAAAGCTTGAGAAAGAGTGATTGGCCAGATTGAAGAAGCCCGAAGTGTGACAGAGAGAGGTCACTGTGGATCTGTATAGAGTTGCAGATTTTGTATTATTGTTTTCTTTTATTAAGAAGTTAATAAATTGAGTGGAAAAATTATTTTGTTGCAATCTGAATTTTAGAGTCTTTGTTTGTAAATTGAGTTTGTGTTGGTGAGTTGCAGAGAGGGGTGAGTGTTTCTCTGCATTAGGTGGCCTTACAGAGTAAGTATACAAGGGGTTACCTACAGGGGTTGTTGGAGGTTAATGATGTAGGAAATAATGTATCAGAGAGGACTATGGAACAAAATTTCAATCTTAATAATGTTGTCCTCAATTTAATTAGCCATCATATGACTCCTTGTGCATACTTACAAGTAGTTTGGAGAGAAATTTTAGTCATGAATGGGAGCATGTTCCCATTGATAACATTGGTGGAGGAATTTACATCCATGATAGAGTTATGTCCTACTATTAGAATGCCCAAATCTCTTGCTATTTCTAAAAGATTTCAAATTTGTAGCTATTGTCCCACTTTCAGATTATGGAAATCAGACTTTCAAATGATAATTTCAAGCTTTAGCAGCAACAAGGTTGTTACTTTTGTAGACTTGGGCCCCTTGGAGAATATGGATAGAAGGTTACAGCTAGAAAGAGCAAGTATTTCAGCTAACATTACTTCATTTGAGTTTGAAAACCAAGTAATTCATGGCCGCTCAGAGTTATTTCCAACTTGCATTCAGGCTGATTTGTGTTCTTTTGTGGAGGAGCAATTCAGAATTTTGTTCCCAACATTAATTTTGAGCCAGATAATTTATGTTGATAACTTGTTGAGGGATGAGCTCACTCCACCTTCAAGTTATATGATGATCATAGGATTTGGGACCTAGATGCAGTTTCCAATGGTGAGGTGTTGAATCAGGATTAGGGTTGTGGGCAAAAATTCAGAGTTGGTACTGCTATCCACTCTCCAATCAGTTTACATGGTGTAATGATTCTTTGTACACAGATGAGTTGGCATGTTTTTCCAGCCCAATAGTTGAGCATTCTGTGGTTGAGATTGATTGGTAGAGGTGATCTAGCCTCGAGAGAAGACTATTTAGCTATCTTCATGCTCACATCTCCTACGTTATCAAGGGTATTCTATATTGTTAGTTGTTGCCCTCACATTACAACATTGATTATGGTGACATCATTTAATGAGAAGATAGATTTGGAGTTCTTGCAGGCTTTAGGGCAACTGGTTGTGGGAGTTTTTACGGATATAGTTCAATTATTTGTTGCTCCCACCTTGGTGAGTGATGGTCATTGCAGATATTTCATGGTGTTGGTATGTATATCTTTGGATGATGCTTCGATGTTTGCAGTGGGTTGGGTGTGTTGGTGTGCACAGATTCACCCCTTTGACACTTGGAAATTAAGTGTCAATGATGTGTTATCGGTTTGTGACTACAGAGGCGTTCCCTGGATAGCTGATTTCAAAGTTGGTTTTCCTGGCATCTTCTATATCAGCCACTTGTCAGGGATTGATCTGTCTCATTTTGGGGACATCATAAGGAGAGATGCTAAGGTTTATGTTTTTTGGTTGATTAGATTATCTTTCCTATTACCCAAGATCGTGTTAGGTACAGGGATTGCAGTTATGGACCTCACTGAGATGCCTTGGCAAGAGATGTTTCATGGTATAGGTTTCAACCCTTACAGGTATTTCAGTTTGGGTTTTCATGATGGTTACTTTTGGGGGTTCTAGGAGAGGAAAGTGTAGTTTTGGCACGATGGTTTTACCGTTATGATCAAAGTGGCACAATGTTAGCATGGTGGTTCCTTTTTGAGATTAACGTGGGACCTTAGGATCACGTGGTTATAGTTCAGTTCAGTTTGGTGTTTCATGTGTTATGCAGGCATTGCTTGAGGACAAGCAATCTTTGGGGAGGGCAAACTGTAATGTCCCTATTTTTGGGTTCCCTTGCAATGCAATTAGCACTGACTTTGTGGATGTGTCAACGTTATCAGAGGAATTATTTGATGTTACCAATGAGCTTAGATGGTCTAGAGGACTCACATGTCACTTTTCAAAGTTATAATCGGCTTCTGGTGTGTTCTCCAAGATTCTTGGAGGGAGCATCTATTTATAGTAAGTCACCCAGTTGGCTTCGTTTCTCATTATTCATCATCGGTATCACTTCTGAACAGTCATCTTTCGATTCCAATGCTTTTGACAGTTTCCGCAACTTGAGGGTATTAATGGCTTCATTCTAATCATATTACTAAGATTGCTTAATCTTATTTAAATTATTTTAAAAGCACCTCAGTTTTATAGCTCGTTGGAATGACAATAGAAAGTTTTAAATGTTGAGACACTGATAAAGTGACATTGGGTGCCTGGAATAATTAAATAATGAAATAAATCACTTTTCAGAGATATAAGGCTTATTTAAGTAATAAAATAATTTTATATTGTGTTTTCTAGAAAGTTCCTAGAAAAGGTTATAAAAGGGGGTTTTTGAGCTCATTTGGGACATTCAGAAGTTTGTTTATTTTCCTTTAGTGATTTCAGAGATTGTGCATGTGGCTAACTCTTACCACCAGGACGAAAACCCTCTCTTCAACAATGCGGTTCCATCCAGGGATCGATAATGAGCTGAAGATTTGGAGTTTGGGGACGAAAACCCGAAACAATTTCATTTAGAGCTTGCCAATGTGTTGAAGGATTGTCGGTTAGAGGATTTGATGATTATTAGTCGCGAAGTGTTTATTGTGCAAATTCTACTGAGATTCTTCAAATAATAAATTTATTTGATAAACTTGGGAGTTGTGGTGATTTGTGAAGGATTTCGGAAAGTATTTGCTGAGTATATCAATGGCTGTGTGAGTCTTCATAATGGCTGTGTGACCTTTTTGTGAGTGCCAGAAGTTTGCGTGAGGAGTTTGGAGCCAAGGGGAGTTGTGTGAGTGTTTTTGGAGGTACGTGGGACTTATGAAAGGGTTGGTGTTGTTTATTCCACCCTCCTGGCATCATTTCTTTTACTAGCCGCTGGGTATGAGGTTTTGGAGCTGCACGTGGAGGTTTGGGATTGTTGTCCAAGCTTTACATAGCCATATTTACTTATGTATAACAGACTTCTCATTGTCATTGTATGTTGGACCAGCTATTGAGGTCAAAAATTGAATATAATCTCTTTTCCAGTGCATTATATGGTCTTATGTTAATGGTGTAATTAACATTTTCAGTTTTAGAAGAATGCAAACTGTTTGTTGTAATATTTGGTCTTATTTGTGAAGTTATAAACATTCAAATGCATCCTTTTCAAATCTGCACTTGAGATAAACATCTTTATATCAAAATACATTTAGAAACAACCAAAACAATGAAGGGTTACAAACTGTTTGACGAAATGCCTGTTCACACAAGGGGGTAAAATTGCAAAAAAAATGTGAAGGAATTTAGAGTGGGACATTACACACCTCTTTTGATCTTATCTTCTCTGTTGAACCCAAATCTTCTTCATTCAACTCGGAAGGAACAACAATTGGGCATGACAACCAAATCCTTCATGGCCCCTATCTAGAGTTTGGGGCATAGGCTAGTGGCACTATAACCTTTCCTCGCCCAGAATGGGACTCTTCTTTGTGCCTCCACTCATGCAAGAAAACCATGGAGATTTGCTTTGTGTTTCGTTTGATAGCATAGGCACAGCCTTGAACTATCACCCCTCTTTGGATAATAATGAGGTGAGGATCCATTCATATGTGCTAGGAACGAGGAGAGGATCCATTCATGTGGGCTAAGAATGAGGATCACATGAGAAACACAACTACCTATTGCAAGTTCTAGGTTCTCAGCATCTCATCAATTTGGCTGGCATAGTTCGTGCATCAAATTTCTTATTGAAGGAGAGGTTTCTCTAAAGTAAGAACAAACTTCAAAAGCATATGGAAAATCTCAATCAAAATGAAAGTTAAACAAATCTTCATAAAAACCCAAGAATTTAGTAAGAGCCTCATCATTAGCAAATGTCTCTAGAGGAGTAGAATGGAGTAAGTTCCTATAAATCAACTCAAGAAGTACCAATTGTAAATCTATGTCGTGATTAACTATACAAGTATAGTGAAGATTTATTAACTATACAAGTATAGTGAAGATTTATTTTATGTGCACCTTTTTCTTTTCTTATCTTTAGTAGGAGAATAGCCCAAACCAATAATATTGTGCTTTGGTGATGGTTGAATAGGTTCTAAGATGCCTTGTTGCTTTATACCTAAGCCTCTTCCATTATATCCAAACTTTTGTAGAATAGAAAAGCCTTTACTATATTGGTTAGCTAGTTGAGAAGAAGACAAACCATTACAAGAATGGGCACTAGCTTTGGATCCCAAGGACAAAAGTGCCTTCATTTGGATTGGTGTCTTTATGAAGAGAAAAAGGTGGTCAACCATGTGTAGTAGCAACCATGCAATCCTTCACTTTATGCCTATTGTCGCATGAAGATGTAAAATCAAGGGAACCCAAATCATCCTCAAAGTCGGCATGAAGAGTAGATGAAAGAGAAGTTCTTGATGGTATGTAGGTATGATCAATTGGTTTGGAGGAATGCATGAAGAGTAGACGAAAGAGAAGTTTTTGATGGTATGTAGGTATGATCAATTGGTTTGGAGGAACCAAAATATTCTCTTGTTCAAATACTTGACAAAATTAGTAGGGATTATCATTTGTTGTGACTATACACCTATTATTATGACTAAATTTTAAAGTTTGGCAAAGTGTTAATTGAATAACACCCATGGTATCAATCCAAGGATGACCTAAAAGAATGTTATACACTAAAGTATTGGGCATCACATGGAATACCATGTCAAGTGTAATAGGTCATAGAGTAATATTCGAAGTAACAAAACCAAGAGATTTACAAACTACATTATCAAATCCTTTGAAGGTAACATCAAACTTCAATAAGTTAGTAGAATCAACTTTGATGACATCTAAGAAGCCTTTGCTACAAACATTCAAACCAAATTCATTGCCCACTAAGGCTCATTTAATTCGAAGCCCCATATTTAATCAATATCTAAGTTAGTAGAATCAACTTTGATGACACATAATAAGTCTTGGTTACAAATATTCAAACCAAATTCATTGTCCACTATGGCTCATTTAATTTGAAGCCCTATATTTAACCACAATATCTAATGATCTATGCTCCTAAATTACATGGAGAGGAGGCAACTCATGAGGTGCAAATGAAATCTTAGATTTATCCTAATGAATCAGCTCTAGAATAGTAACAATATCAGCGGGACTAACATTAGATGGAATGGTGATTTTAGATAAAACTTGCCTCAAAACATTCCTATAGGTTTTAGATGAATGCGTTGAATTCCAAAGATATATCTTGGTAGGAGTATTCTTAAGTTGATCAAGTACATCATATTCCTTAGCTATTTTCTAATATGCACATCCAATTGTAGGATGACTTAGTGTGGTAGTTCAAGCATGAAAAGTAGTTTTATTTTTATGCAAGATGGCTTAGTATGGGATGTGAAACATGGAGATGAGTAATTCATATGGATAAGATCATCATAACATGTATAAAGTTTGGCATCACAAGACCCTATATCATATGTAACTAAGGAAGACCTAACCTCATAACATAAAGTATCATCCATAAATATATCACTAGAGAGTGAAGGCACATCATGAGCATCCATCACAAAAGATGTATCATGAATCAAACCATGTGAAGGAAAGGTGCTTAAATGTAAAGTATCACTATTTTCAAGCACTTTGCTAGCACTATCCATAAAAGAAAAAGAATGATGAGTCACAAATAGTGAGTATCCAAGAGTGAAGGAAAAGCAATAACTAAGTTAGTAGAGGAGGAAAATGTACACATATGATCGAACAACACCTCCATATACAATATAACCTCATCCATATAATAAAAGGACATGAGTGAATAAAGGATAGTGAGATTAAATGTCACAAATTGTTGGAACATATCAAAATCTATAATAAATGCTAAAAACAATGGACTATGAGAATCCATGATAAAAAGATGTATCAATGAAGCACAAACAAGGATGGATGGCTAGGGATTAAGAAAAGATCGTGCAATAAAGGTCCAAACCCTAATATAGACAAATCAATGATGCACACATCAAAGCTGGATCCAAATATTAATTAGATCTAAGATAAAGATAAACAATCAGAGAAATTGAATCCAAAACCCTAATGAAAGAAAGTAAAACCCTAGGAGGTGTAAGCAAGTCAAGTTCACCAAAATATAAAGAAAATAAAATGATTTTCTTTAATTAAATCTAGGTTAGTTAAATAAATGCATTCAATCAAGTAATAATTAACCTTCATTAGAGTTGGGACTGATTGTGGAAAATTACAGAAAATTAAATGCAAAAAAAAAAAGTATGAGGGTACTTAACCTGATTTTGATGTATAAGACTTAGTCCAGATGTCACAAAGCCATTTGCCAAGGTCCTGAAATTTTGCACTTTATTGCTGACCTATAATCTAACTGTGCACTGGGGTCAGATTTGCAACAAAGGAAGTGATCCCAGGAGTGCAGAATTGGAACTCACAAACCTGATCTCACTAATTAAAGCAGTCTGAAACCTGTTTACCTCAGTTTCTTGATTTCTTAATGCTGTAAAGACTGACGGTGTTTACAACACCTTAAAGGAATCTATTGGATTGCAAGGGTCAAGTTATCCTTGTTCAAACCCCTAGCAGATTGGCTTTATGGTGCTGAATGAAAGCTTTGAAGACAAGCATGTAGCAGACTAGGATGGTGTGCTCTGATAAGTGTTGCTAGAATGCTCTCATAAGTGTTATATTGATAAAACCCTATCATGCTCCTCAATAACTCCTAGATGATTCCAAAATGAACGAATCCCTGTCCTTCAATACAACAACCAAGCACACAAATTGACACAAACATGCGCTAAGTCAGCTCACAACAGCTAGTGAAATTGTTGGCAAGACAGGAATTTTAATTTTTAAATTTTAAAAAGTTCAGGGGTCAGATCTGTGACTTCAGAAGTAGCCCGATTCAAAGTCCGCACCAGCAGATATGATCTAGGGCGGCAACTAATCAAAGAAAGAAAAAGAAAAGGATGTATTCTTTACTCCATATGTCTAATGGAACTAATGCCTAAAAACAACAAACGAGCACAAAAGGCACAGGATTAGCACTAATAATTCCCAAAGTTTATAAAGGTTTGACACTTGACCGACAACATACGGTTGTGCATCCAGCTAACTTAAATCTTCAAAACGTTGCAGATTAGAAGTTTTCAGTTGAAAATATAAATAGTCTACAAATATGCAATCTTATAGCAAAATTGACAATTAAGAAAACAAATATAAGAAGAATACATTATGTATCAATCTTGACATCTATAGATCTACAATGCATTGGCATCTGCAAATATATTTGTTGCCCATGACAAAACATTTGAAGATACAATGGGATTGCAGAAATGTCAAGTGACAATTATTCTAGAGTGAATGTGACCAGACAACTCTGCCTTGTCCAGAATTGGCATAAAAGGCTACCGAGACCTTATCACAGCAACAAATTTACATAGTTTGATATCTACAATGAATATGATAAGCAAAACCAGATAAGAATTCTTGAGCATATTTTGTTTTATGTCACACAAACAGTGTAAATTGAAAAGCTCTCTATTTTGTGTTTATATAATTTAATCCAATAAAAACAAATAATACAGGCCATGAGACAAAATAACCAGTAAAATTGATCCAGATTGATATTGAGGCTAATATCCTGCACAGTTTACATGTATTACCATTAGAATGAACTAAAGGATGTCAACAGATTTTTTGAAGAATTTATTTCATCTAATACCAACAGAAAAAAAAACGAACAGAGTAATTAACTGTAATTTGGATTGTTCAACTGGGAAATAAGTAAATTCAGTCATATACAACTAGGAGTATACAAACATATTATTTGTTAAAAAAAAAAGGAATTTATTTCATTTAATACAAACAGAAAAAAAGCATAGTAACTAATTATAATTTAAATTGTTCAACTAGGAAATAAGTAAATTCAGTCATATAGAACTAAGAGTATAGAAACATATTATTTGTTCCACAAAAAAAAGACGAATTGAAACATCTATTCTCAAAACCTTAGAATATATTTAAGCTTTATTTTACCAAACCAGTTTTTTGAATGCCACAGAAATAAAATCCATTTCCTAAAACGGATACAATCACAAACTTAATGGTCATATGATCAAACGTTGGATTGATCATAAACTGGTGCACATTTTAGCTTCTGCCATGCCACGAAATATAGATATTCTAATAAACTATGTCTATTAGATTTTCAAATTACACATTAAGAATACAAGAAACCCATTCTTGAAGCCTGAGCTCAACGTCTAAAAATATTAGTAAAGTGAAAATCATATTTATGAATACACTTAAACTTTAATAATAACATGATAAACATCATCTTATTAGGATACACCGTGCAGGTGACCCCTCAGCTCCCAGTAATCTTAGGGGAAGGCAATGCAGGGAATATATGCCCACTTCAACATCATCTAGTTTCAAGCCTTCCACCAAAATGATATCCTGTAAATCAAACATAGCTTACAAATTTATATTGTTTTAGTTAGAAACGAAGCTAGGATATTAAGCTACCAAGCAGACATGTAACCAAGTCCTGTTCATACAATTACCCTCTGCACATAGAGAAAGGTAATCTCAATCCCCCTTAAGTTAGTAGGAATTAAGTTCTAGGATCTAGCATCCAGGTGACATCATTCACTTCTGTGAAATTTATTAAAATTTAGTCAAAATGTTTAAAATGTTCACTTTTTTGTAATTTTGATCAAGGGATAATATTTGGGTTAAAGGAAAATAATAGTTTTCTAAATCTCCAAGTTTCACCTAAATTCTTCATGCATAGGAAATAGAAATTGTTACCTTGTTTTTTAGGAATACCAAATGGGCAGAAGTAGCATGTACATAGGCAGCAGCCGAGAGATAGTCAATTCCTGCAGTCGGCAGAAGATGTGAATAAGGATAAAAGCTCACCCACTGATGTCTGCATTAATAAAGGAAAAAAAAAACACAAGATACAATTCACACTTCATAATTCCACTGAATGGTGAAAAAACGGGACTTAGTTATTGACTAAGTTCAGAAAAGTATTCTCCTGTTTGTATAGCTCAATTGCACATCCGTAACTTTTATCTTACAGATTTGTTTACATGAATGATATTTGAACAAATACTTGTATTGTTTATTTTTCATCCAGATTCTCTAAATAGTCTCTAGTTTTCTATGTTTTGAGAATGTCATGAAATCGTTCTCTGATGTCCTTGTAGGAACAACATTTAGCTAATTTACCGGTTCAGATTTGGTTTTGGGTATGGTGGTACAAGAATCTTTTTTGGGGGATTGGGTATGTTTTAGGTACGTCTGTATAAAAAATATATAAAAATAATAAATATCTACATATTTTAGCCTAGAAACAAAAATAAACTTCAGATAAACACATAACATACATATAATATATTAATAGTGTGAGTTACCATACAAATTCTATAAGATCATATATACCTCAATATCAAAAGCTGTAACCCCTTTTTGTGGACTCTAACAAGAGCTCTGTTTCATGTCGCTCTCAGGTGGGAGTGTCTAGACTTAAACCCACAATACAAATGCAGTGGACACTTAAAGGCACTAAAGCGTAAAGCATGTTTTGTTTTCATTAACATGAAGCCAGTAATTATTGTTTTTTACAGAGAAATGCAGCAGGTAATACTCCAAGACTTACCATAAAAAGATGACATAAAAGTTTAAAAACCTCGACAGCTGTACAAATCCCCAAAACTAACTACTTTCCTATGCTAGCTCTTTTCTTCATGATGCTTCAGGTATGGCCATTTTCCCTTACCCTGAAAGTCATGTCTGGACCTCAGTGATCTTTACCCAACATGATCAAGGTGATGATACAGGCAAAACACATTTGGTGCATTCAGCTTTTTGTCTTTGTTAGAAATGGATTATCACAATGACAGATCCAAAATTCATCGTCGTTTCTTTTTGACAACCTTGGAAGGAAATTTTTGGAAGTTTCAGCATGTAATTCATCCATGAGTCAGCAATTAGGAGAAAAGAGGATTCATCATCAACAGGAAAAAACACAACAATCAACAAAGGTAACACACACACTTCAAGAACGTACACTGAAATTTCAAAGAACATTCTGTGCAGCATTAGCATCACCAAATACAAAGATCCAGAGGCACATCTAAGAATCCTGCTACAGAACTATTAATATACCATATGTATCATCCTTTTTATGTCCTGTTGGATTTCTTCAGTATACTTCTAAAACGAAAATAGTACAAGGGACTGTACCACTAGTTTCACTGATAAAGCATGGATCTTTCTTCTAAGAGAGAATGGACATGTCCCAAACCACAATATTACTATATGAATTATGACCAAAATGAAGTTAGAGCAATTGACTGTGTAAAGTTAAATTATAAAATACTATATGGTACAGCTAATCAGAACCATTTTGTACTTACCTAAGAAGATGGCATTCTCCATCATAACAATATCAAAATATGAATTTTTTATTATAAAACATAGTTTGCAAACTTGGACTTGGCAGACCAAAAATTTCTGACTCGTGAAAATGTAACAAAACTGGGCAACTTAAAAAATACTTAATTTTTTGAAAAAATATAAATTTTATGCAAAACACAGCTACAAAATTATCAAATGAGTTCAGCAGGGTTCGAGGGACAGCGCCCCTCACGTGTTCCCACCACAGATCTTCATGGCACACACCATTTTCATAATTTTTTAAAAGCCAAAAAACAATGCTTATAAAGCCGAAAAACAATGTTTTTGGAGCATTTAATCCATGTTTTTGACACGCAGGGTGAGTCACAGGGTCAGACTCGCCGAGTACCCTGCAGGTACTCGCCATAAACTTGTGCAAACTCGGCATGAACTTGGCAACAGAAACTTGCAAGTTTACTTCACGAAAACTTGGGGCAGGAAAATAATGGTAGAGTACTCAACAACTCACCTAGTACTCGCCAGGTTTGCAAACTATGCTATAAAATATTAGGATTAAAAAGTGGCAAGGCTGTAATGTCCCCTTTCTAGCTGGCCATCATGGTGATAATTTAGCCTTTTGCTCCCGAAGGCTAATTGGAGAAATTAGGAATAAATTATTAAATTAATTATTTTATAAGGTTATTAATTAATTAAAAATCAAAGGTAACCTTATATTTAATTAATTTAATAAAGTGACTTAAATAAAATGTTATATCATAAAGTGACTAAAAATAAAATAAATGTTTCTAGACGTTTCTTGAAGTGGGATTGAAAAAGTATAAAAGAAGAGCAAGGAAAGGGCCTAAGCATCCGATTATAGTCATTTGCATTTGAAGAGTATTTGTGTAGCCAAGGGTTTCTATAGATTGTCAACTTGGTCTTTGGGAACGAAAACTCCCATAGATTAGCATAACTGAGGTGGTGAAACATCCTCCGAAGGGTTGCAGATTGGAAGGGATACTTCAGTTCTTTCATTGGTGCCAAAATTTGTGGCCAAGGGCTAATTTTGCCAAGTTCGATTGAAGGTTCGAATTCAAAGACATTTTGTGTTTGGAGTCTTCATCGATTTTTGCCATCTAGGGTCGATTTGCATCTTGCACACTCATATCAATTTCAGTCATTATGAGTGATCATTTCAGTCAACCTGGAGCCACAATTTTGCTCATAGCAGCCTCATCTTGCATCGATTTTGCTTGAGACTTGGAGCGCTCCACACTAGAGGGGTAGACGATTGTTCCAGATGCTATTGGAGGTGGTTTGAGGGCAGAAATAAATTTATCTCATCAGAAATTGGCCATAACAGGGGCGGCTTCATCATGGCTGCAATTTGGGTTTAAGAGGAGCTCATTCCATTGGATATTGGTTGCTTCATTGTCATCATCAAGGGCGCTGCTGCAAATCAGGTTCCTCTACATTATTTACACCGCGTAGAATAATGATCATTGCTGCTGTAGGTGTTCATTTATAGGTAGATGCTGTAGGTGTTCATTAATAGGCAGATTTGGCATTGCTTATATCTCTCATTATAAGCCAAGAGACTTGGCAATTCATAACATCATTGTACTTGGAATTACATTTAAAATAAAGGAGTAACAAGTTGCTGGTCATATATCTGATGTAATATGCATGTTTACATCCTTTCATAATTAGCATAAGAGTATGCATGCCAATTGTTTGTCATAACGTCAGTTGGCTGTAGGTGTTGATTTGTACTTGCAGAAGTCACCTATTGCAATTGGAAAATACAAAAACACTTTGCATTCCTTGCTATACTTGTAGTTTAATCATTTAGCATACATTTCAAGGCATTGGCATCATCTTATGTCCAAATTCAAACAAGCAAATTGCAAACTGAAATTCAGAACAGCAAGAAGAAACCTGCATACCAAGTGTTTGATAATATTCCTTGAACCAAAAATTAGTTACAAGAAATCAGTTTGAGCAAGGGATATTACAAAGGCATACACATTTATTCAGATGCCTTGCAGTTAGTACAGACAATCCCAAGAATAAGATCAGATTTGCGGCCAACATTTACAAAATGCAGTTTGGTTCTTCCTGTGTAAATGCTTGGTTTGTTTTGTGAATATATGCAAATGATTTTTGAAATTTTCTATTCAACCATTAGATGTCTAATAAATCAAAATGACTAAAAGGACCACTGCTGCAGCAATACAAACAGAGCAAAAGTTTCAATAGAGATCAGGAAACCAGAGACATTACACAAAAAATATATATTCTAGATATTTGAAGTTACAAAGACAATATTTATAAATTAATAATGCAAAAACTGTGTACAAGTTTTGTACCTTAATTAAAGGTATTGTTACATTTAGATAAGCTCTCTTAACTAAGATGCTATCACTTTTATATAATCAGTAAACCTTATAAATTCCTCCCAATGGTGAAAACACCAACCTCCACTGCATGTAATGGGCAAGTACAGTGTTGTTGCACCTAGTGATTGGATATGCATTGGGCTTGATGAAGAAAGATTCCCTTTTTTTGTGATCATGTATGGGGTGCTAGAAGAACATTGAGTGGTTTCACTTTTAACCTTTGATTTGATGATGGTGACAGCCTTGGGGAGGCTGAAAATCTGGTAACAAATATTGCAGGTGAAACACCAAAGTTACCAGTACCTTGTTATCCAAAATAGGGTCTTCACATGACTTGAGCTTTATGTTGACAATGTCATGGATGCCAAGATGGAAAGTAAATTCAAGATGGAATACACTAGCCCTCATGGTGGTGGCTTGATGATAAAGTCTGAGAGCTAGCTCATGTGAGATCAAGGTTCAAGCTCCACATGGTGTGTGGTGGCATAGAGGCAAAAGAAGGCAGGCAGCTATGACCCACGGACCTATGCTTCCCACAGTATCATCTATGCACCGCATGAGCACATATGGTAAAATTTTCAGGCAAAAAAGGATGAAATACAATGCTCCCAATTTATTAAATGACGTATAGGGTCCACGCCATGTAGGATTCTTGATGATATCAAAGAATTTAGCTGGAGATGACAGCCAAGTCACAAAGGCATAGCTTTGTCTTGTCTAGGCATGCAATGACATAGGAAGAAGTATGGACAAAAGCACCTTATAGGGAACAAGGAATTAAAAATCCATACAAAAAACAAAAAATGAATTGAGTAGTGGGGAGTGAATAACTACTCCCTCCATGATCAATATGGATATGACTTACATCCCACTTTAAAGGTGAAATTTGATTGAAAATTCAATGGGCCTATATATTAATTGAAGAGTAAATAACATCTTCATATGCATGGTCAATACAGATAACAATTAAATTCAACTTGAAAGAAAATATGTTTGTAATTTCCAAGGGCTTAAGATTAGTTTACAGTTTACAACGTTAATTTGGTTGTATGTTTACAGATGGAAGGAATTTGTAAGGATTATCCAACAATCTACATAATGTCTTCCAAAAATTCCCTCCAAATGTTGAGTCCTAATTTCACAGGATGTTGATAGTGTTAAAGTAATCATTATTTAGTAATGGTCAATTGGCTTTTAGTCGTAGGATTTGATAAAGTCATTTTGACTTTAGGATATTCTTTATGCTTTATTAGTTTATTCTTTTTATCCCACATTCATAAAGTCGTTTTGACTTTAGGATATTCTTTATGCTTTATTAGTTTATTGTTTGCCTCTTATTTTATTGATGAATATCTTGGTAATCTTTATGTGCTCAATTTTTGTAATATGATATCAAAGCTCAGCTAGAGCTACAGAATCTGTGAAGATTGTGAAGACATAGGGATTATTGTTGGTAGGGACGTATCAAAGGATCACCAGTGTAGCACAGTAAAAATCCAAAAGGATTTGTATGTCAGATCCGTACAGAATCGCGTCAAGGGCAGAAAGATCATACCATTTTTAGAGGTCACTTAAGCATTTTTTAACAGAAATTGTAAGGATTTTTTTTTTCTCAAAATCGCATAGGGTTTCTGCTGGAAAAAAAAAATGCCTCCCAAGAAGATATTGCAAGGAATTTTTCCTAAAAATTGCGAATTTCTTTCAAAGAAAAATTGTGGATTTTTTATTATTGAAAATTGCAACTTTTGTCTAACGAAAATTGTGTAATGCTTGTCTAAAAATTGTGCCAGTTTTTTTTTCAAAATCACATCTATCTGGTGCTCAAAATATCTATTTTTTGTGCAAAAAAGGGAGGATTATTTTTGCAAAAAAGGGCACGAAAATTAGGGTTTTTGACATTGCACGACAATCTACACCAAGGTTGCAGGTCTACAGGTCACACTAGCCAGGGCACAGAAAATCACGTGGTGATTTTATTTTACTGTGGGCTAGGGCAAGGGTTTCAATAATAATTAAATGTATTTTTTATTCTATTGAAAATATCTTTTGCTACTAGGGTTTCTACATTTTTTTGCAGGTTACAGTCAAGGGCTTTTGCTGATTTTCCAAAGTCAAAAGGGAGGCTTTTGCTGATTTGCTGATTTGTCAAATGGCCCCATTACCCAACATCATGTTGGAAGGCAATTAGAGATTCTCTAGTAAAAATTACAATATATGAGAGTAGTGTATCTTAAGTTTTAACTATTTTCAAGTACAGATGCCTTGCAAATAGTGTCCTTGGTACATATTCTTATCTAACGACTACAGGTAAAGATAAGGATAAATTTGATGAACATGTCATGTCCCTATATTAGTAATTTATAATTGAATCCATTATGTATTATTCATTCAAATTAAAGATATGAATAATATTATAAAGGGAATATATTTAATATATTTAAATAATATTTATTTAAAACAATTAACAAGATATATTATTATCATATTTATAAATAACACATATAAATAATATAATATAAATCATATATCATTTATTATAATGATATAATATAAATACAAATAATATAAATAAATAATCTATTATAAATATATCTAATAATATAAATACAAATATTATTATTATTATCTTATATTGTAATATAAATATAAATAATATAATATAAATCATATATCATTTATTATGATATAATATAATATAAATCATATATCATTTATTATGATATAATATAAATAATATATCATTTATTATAATGATATAATATAAATAAACATCTTTTAACCTATCCTCTTATGATAAGCGAGTTACATATGGTTAGAACTAGTTTTACCACAAAAGGGAATTAATATAAAGTAATAAAAAATTATAAGAGGGTAAGTATGTCTTTTACCACCAAACATAATAAGAGACGTGCCTCTTCCAACATATCTCTTGAAAGGGAAATAAATAAAGGTTGTGAGATAGAAGGAAAAGATCATCGGAAGAAAATATAAAAAGAGTATCTGCTAAATACATATATTTAGATCTACATTATATATATATTTCTGAGTCATAAGTAGGAAAGATATCATAAATTAATATATAGAGATATGTGCATCAGCAGCAAGTGGGAGGAATGATTCAAGTAAAAATAAATAAATAAATAAATATATATATAGTAGATAAAGGATGTGATGTTCCGATAGAGATCGGCACGATTAAACATTATTAAAAATTATATTCATGATAACACTATAATAATAATGATATTATAATAACAATAATAAATAATATTATAATAATATATATAATACTATTTATAACATATATAATAATATAATATAGAGATATTATTAATATTATAACAAATACTATAATATATAAATATTAAAGAATAGGCATGAGGCCAACTCAAGGAGAGTCGCAGCAGACAAAAAGGGACATTACAAATATATCTCATGTTGTATCATATATTACTATATAACCCCATTCATAATAATAAAGGCAAATTGTATGTTTTGGAAATGTGTGTGGAAATTGCATGTATTGTGTTTGTGATTTAACCAGGAAGGGAGAATGCATAAACCTTAGAAGATTGCCTATAAACACCATCTAAGGTTCCGTCCCCATAGGCCCGAGACAAGGGTTTGGGCATTATGCCCCCGTAGCCCTGAGTCAAGGGTTTGGACCATGGAGGGATGGGGGTCCCACATTGGAACATGCCCCCATAGGCCCGAGAAGAGGGATTGGGCAAAAGGACTAGCCCCCATAGGCCCGAGTCAAGGGATTGGGCAATAGGACTGTGGTAGGCCTTTAGGCTACTAAGGGCTTACGTCTTCCCCTCCCCTGGCATGATGAATGTTTTCTTTTACCTATGTGTTTCAAAATGCAAGTGTGTTTATGTTGGACTGATGAATACTAGATATTAAAACTAACATGTAACAATATGGACTTGAATATACATGATGGTGTAGGTACTAATTCAAAAGAACGTGTGATCTATTCAACCCAAGGTTACCCCATTAAAAGAGAAGAAACCCTAAATCTAATTCACAAGCGAATTCTAGGGCAAGTTGGGTAAGGGACATTACAGTGGTATCAGAGCAGTCATCCTGCCATCCTGTGAATAATACTTAATTAAAAAAATAAATAAATAAATAAATAAAACATGTATAACAATAAAATTCATTAAGTAAATATACTAAATGAAATAGTAAAATAAAGTAATTAAAATATAATTTATAAATAAATATGTAGTAAGATATCTCTAAGTTCTCATAAAGTAATATATTTGAAAAAGTTATTTTCATCTCAACTTAATGTTATTTAATAGCTATAAGATTATATCATAATATATAACCCCATATAGTAAATTCAATTAATATTATAAATATTATATGTTGTATAAATACATCATATATAGTTTATATATAGATGTATTTTCAAGAACACATATAAATTAACTAATTTGTGATACCATGTGATTAGATCCACAACCCTATTAAACATAACTATAACATTTAAAAAATAAATAAATAAATAAAAATAAAAATAAAAAAAGTATTATACACTTTAATATTAAATTTATTATTACCATTTTTTTATGTATACTTTAATATTAAATTACTTATACTATCGCCTTAGTTGTGATTGCTTGAGGACAAGCAATTTTGAGTCAGGAGGGTTGTCATGTCCCTATATTAGTAATTTATAATTGAATCCATTATGTATTATTCATTCAAATTAAAGATATGAATAATATTATAAAGGGAATATATTTAATATATTTAAATAATATTTATTTAAAACAATTAACAAGATATATTATTATTATATTTATAAATAACACATAAATAATATAATATAAATCATATATCATTTATTATAATGATATAATATAAATACAAATAATATAAATAAATAATATATTATAAATATATCTAATAATATAAATACAAATATTACTATTATTATCTTATATTGTAATATAAATATAAATAATATAATATAAATCATATATTATTTATTATGATATAATATAAATAATATAAAATAAATAATATATCATTTATTATAATGATATAATATAAATAAACATCTTTTAACCTATCCTCTTATGATAAGGGAGTTACGTATGGTTAGAACTAGTTTTACTACAAAAGGGAATTAATATAAAGTAATAAAAAATTATAAGAGGGTAAGTATGTCTTTTACCACCAAGCATAAAGATATCATAAATACATATATTATAAAAAGAGTATCCGCTAAATACATATATTTAGATCTGCATTATATATGTATATATGTATATATATTTCTGAGTCATAAGTAGGAAAGATATCATAAATTAATATATAGTGATATGTGCATCAGCAGCAAGTGGGAGGAATGATTCAAGTAAAAATAAATAAATAAATAAATATATAGTAGATAAAGGATGTGATGTTCTGATAAAGATCGACACGATTAAACATTATTAAAAATTATATTCATGATAACACTATAATAATAATGATATTATAATAATATATATAATACTATTAATAACATATATAATAATATAATATAGAAATATTATTAATATTATAACAAATACTATAATATATAAATATTAAAGAATAGGCATGAGGCCAACTCAAGGAGAGTTGCAGCAGACAAAAAGAGACATTACAAATATATCTCATGTTGTATCATATATTACTGTATAACACCATTCATAATAATAAAGGCAAATTGTATGTTTTGGAAATGTGTGTGGAAATTGCATGTATTGTGTTTGTGATTTAACCAGGAAGGGAGAATGCATAAACCTTAGTAGATTGCCTATAAACCCCATCTAAGGTTCCGTCCCCATAGGCCCGAGACAAGGGTTTGAGCACTATGCCCCCGTAGGCCTGAGTCAAGGGTTTGGACCATGGAGGGATGGGGGTCCCACATTGGAACATGCCCCCATAGGCCCGAGACGAGGGATTGGGCAAAAGGACCAGCGCCCATAGGCCCGAGTCAAGGGATTGGGCAATAGGACTGTGGTAGGCCTTTAGGCTACTAAGGGCTTATGTCTTCCCCTCCCCTGGCATGATGAATGTTTTCTTTTACCTATGTGTTTCAAAATGCAAGTGTGTTTATGTTGGACTGATGAATACTAGATATTAAAACTAACATGTAGCAATATGGACTTGA
This sequence comes from Cunninghamia lanceolata, assembly GCA_027924645.1. Taxonomy (NCBI): domain Eukaryota; kingdom Viridiplantae; phylum Streptophyta; class Pinopsida; order Cupressales; family Cupressaceae; genus Cunninghamia; species Cunninghamia lanceolata. Next base: position 12,904,800 of record BSBN01000169.1, on the reverse strand, counting down.
ATATACATGATGTTGTAGGTACTAATTCAAAAGAACGTGTGATCTATTCAACCCAAGGTTACCCCATTAAAAGAGAAGAAACCCTAAATCTAATTCACAAGCGAATTCTAGGGCAAGTTGGGTAAGGGACATTACAGAACGTGACCGTGAAGCAGTAATGTTGATCAAGTTATCTATGATGGATGAAATGCTTCCTAAAGTCCAAATAGGGATGATTTTAGCTGAAATTTGGATGCATCTTGTCGTGTCCCCTCCCCCTATGGGCCAACTTGATAATAGATTGGAGAATTTAAATTAAAGATTTAAATTCAAATGGAGACCGACATCACGAGAATAAGGTACATATATAAAGGTACGAGATAACAACATTGTTATCTATGAAGCTATGAATGATTTACTATTGATTATTATTGCGAGAATCTATTAATAAAGGTATTAGAAAAGACATTATTATATATTATATATTAATACAGATATTATATTATATTTTATAAAAATATTATTTAAATATAAGTATAAATAACAAATAAATAAATATAATTACAATTATACAGTAGCGATCATTTAGTGATTTAGTCAAAAGGCAATTTCATACATGGTGGAGCCAACGGTTAAGGCTTCCTATTTCCAACGATTGGCAGCAAGTATATAAGCAACTTTATTCATTAAGGAGCAGTCAATATATATAAGGAAATTCATACTTGTTAAAAGAGCAGCGTTGTAACAATATGAAGTGAATCGATGATACTAAGTGAAGCAATCTTAATGATATATGGAGCGATCAACTTGAGTCTATATGCAGCATGATTATGTTGTGAGAGCTACGATTAAGAATACATCATGATGACTGACTTATCATATGGTATGATTAACTTATATTAAAGTGTGAAGAAGGATATAGAAAGGTTGATAAAGGACAAAGGAGTGAGCGCTACAAGACACAAGTATTATACACATAAGATGTGCGTTGATTTAAAGAATACAATTTGATTTAAGATGGCAGCGATCAATATACAATATAAGGCAACGATTATGATATGTTAAAGACAGCATTTGATATCAAAAGAAGGCAAGCGATTTCATGAAGTGTGAACAGCGATTCATATTTGGTGTAAAGAAATGATAAAATAACACATAAGACAAAAAGTCTTATAATATATAAAAGTGAATGCCATTTGAAAGCCAGTGATTAGCCTTACTAATGGACAACGATGCATTGAAGGAGTAGTGGTTTTATTCCATGAGGAACAGCGAATAGAATTAAAGGAGTTGAAAATAGAATTAAAAAGAGCAACGAATATAATTAAAGGAACAGCGATTCATTATGAAAAGATATGTCTATTAAGAAGAAGTGTCTCTATTAAGAGAAGACGCATCCTTTCAAGAGGGTTATGAGAATATAAAAGGAACATGACTAGAGTATAAAGATATAGGAGGAAATAGATGCATCAGTTCGGAGCTTCTAATCTGCAGCAAGAAAAACATAAAAGACCAGCAGCCAATCAAGGATGTATATATTGGTAACTAATAGCAGCTTTGGTAGGAGTTTACATATATGATTATGAGACTTATATATTATTGTTAATTAACCAATGTGCATGTAAACTAATATGAGATCTTTCATAATTTTATATATGTTTGAACTAATGTGTTAATATGAAGATTTGTGTGAATGTTATGGTTACTATAATGGAGGAAATGTGGTGCAAGAGGGATAACGGCGATGGGGCACTCTTCTAGGTATGCCACCCCTCTAAGGGGGGTTGAATAATCCCATTGGGGCCAAGGGGGTACAAAGGGTACTGCCCTTGGGCTTAGAAGAGATGGCTTCCAAGGCACCTTTTGTGATCTCATTCTCCTATCATAAACATGCAGATTCAAAGGAACCAATCATAGAGAAAAGGAAAGGAAATGATAAGATGAGGGGATAACCGGATAACGGATACCTCACTAGGTAGACCACCTCATATGGATGGCATGGGCCACATGAGGCCAAGGGGGATGGTATATCCGCTCTTGAGCCTAGAGTATTCAAGACACCCCATCGAAATCACGTTCCTCAACTCTCTTATGGTTGAGTCTCCTAGATAGTTAGGTTTGGTTGGATTAATAATGCCATTATGAGTTTGTTAATCATGTTAACTTGATTGTGAGAAATATTATTGTAAGTATTTTCTAACATGATTGCAGGAATTAAATCAAGCCAAGGTACTCTCTAAACCTTTGTTTGCTTGGAAATTGATAATTTAGGGTAAAATTAGTATTGTTCCTATAAGGGACATTACAAGTGGTATCAGAGCATCTTTCCTGCCATCATGTGTATGCTTTATGTATTACATGTATTGATGTGCCTTACGTGTATTCAAGTATATACCTTGTGACTTATGTGTATTCAAGTGTATGCCTTGTGGCTTATGTGTATTTGAATGTATACTTCATGACTCATGTGTATTCGAGTGTATACTTCGTGACTATGTATTTGAGTGTATACTCTATTTATATTTGTATTCGAGTGTATACTCTATGACCTTGTATTCAAGTGCATACTTCATGACTATGTATTCAAGTGTATACTCTATGACTTTGTATTTGTATTCGAGTGTATACTCTATGACCTTGTATTCAAGTGCATACTTCATGACTATGTATTCAAGTGTATACTCTATGACTTTGTATTTGTATTCGAGTGTATACTCTATGACCTTGTATTCAAGTGCATACTTCATGACTATGTATTCGAGTGTATACTCCATGACTTTGTGTATTCAACTGTATACTTTATGACTTCGTGTATTCGAGTGTATACACCATGACTTTGTGTATTCAATTGTATACTTGATGACTTCGTGTCTTTGAGTGTATACTCCATGACTTTGTATGTTCAAGTGTATACTACATGACTTATGTGTATTCAAATGCATACTCCATGACTTATGTATGTTCAAGTGCACACTTCATGACTTACTTGTATTCATGTGTATACTTCATATTTGTGTATTACGTGCATATACTTTGTGAATTAAGTGCATGCCTCATACGTGTGTGTACTGCATGTATACTTCCTGCTTGTGTATTACGTGTGTATATTTTGTATGCTATATGTTTCATGTATTATGTGCGTATACTTGTGTATTACATACTATGTATACTTTTGTGTATACTCCATGTATTAACCGTATAAGCTTTGTGTATGCTTTATGTATTACGTGTATATCACATGTACGATTCATGATTCACATATATTTGTGTGTATACTTCGCACATTCTATGTATCTATGTATATGCTTCATACATGTGTACTTCATGTATCACATGTACTATGTGTAGGATTCATGCCTCACATGTATTTAGGGGTATACTTCATGTCTTACGTATCGCACCATATATTACGTACATCTGTGTTTCCTCAAAAAACTTACTCCATGTGTGTATTAAGATTACTTTATGCTTAAAATTTATGAAAAGGCCAAAACCATCTATCAAACCCTTCTTGGGTTGTAACTAATGAGACTCCCTCAAACTTGAGGTGAAAAAAGGGAGAGCATTTCATCTAAGACATGCAAAACATCATTAAAGAATTCAATTGAGATTTAAGTCCACTGAGGTATCATATCAACCTAGGAGGGTCAATCTCTTAAAAGCCAAAACAACAATTTTAAAAGAAAGTAATGAAAACAACTCAATTAGGAACCTACAAATTTGGAGAAATGTGGGATTAAAACAAGTATACTAACAACAATTCTTCAAGAACAACCGGCATTGATTTGGGATCATAATAACTCCAAGAGAATCCTAGAGTGTAATTGCTTGAGGACAAGCAATCTTGGGAAGGATAGACTGCCATGTCCCCTCCTATGGGCCGACTTGATAATAGATTGGAGAATTTAACTTAAAGATTTAAATTCAAATGGAGACCGACATCACGAGAATAAGGTACATATATAAAGGTACGAGATAACAACATTGTTATCTATGAAGCTATGAATGATTTACTATTCATTATTATTGCAAGAATCTATTAATAAAGGTATTAGTAAAGACATTATTATATATTATATATTAATACAGATATTATATTATATTTTATAAAAATATTATTTAAAGATAAGTATAAATAACAAATAAATAAATATAATTACAACTATACAACAGCGATCATTTAGTGATTTAGTCAAAAGGCAAATTCATACATGGTGGAGCCAACAGTTAAGGCTTCCTATTTCCATCGATTGGCAGCAAGTATATAAGCAACTTTATTCATTAAGGAGCGGTCAATATATATAAGGAAATTCATACTTGTTAAAGGAGCAGCGTTGTAACAATATGAAGTGAATCGATGATACTAAGTGAGCAATCTTAATGATATATTGAACGATCAACTTGAGTCTAAATGCAGCATGATTATGTTGTGAGAGCTATGATTGAGAATACATCACGAAGACTGACTTATCATATGGTACAATTAACTTATATTAAAGTGTGAAGAAGGATATAGAAAGGTTGATAAAGGACAAAGGAGTGAGCGCTACAAGACACAAGTATTATACACATAAGATGCGCGTTGATTTAAAGAATACGATTTGATTTAAGATGGCAGCGATCAATATACAATATAAGGCAACGATTATGATATGTTAAAGGCAGCATTTGATATCAAAAGAAGGCAAGCAATTTCATAAAGTGTGAACAGCGATTCATATTTGGTGTAAAGAAATGATAAAACAACACATAAGACAAAAAGTCTTATAATATATAAAAGTGAATGTTATTTGAAAGCCAGCGATTAGCCTTACTAATGGACAACGATGCATTAAAGGAGCAGCGGTTTTATTCCATGAGGAACAGTGAATAGAATTAAAGGAGTTGAAAATAGAATTAAAAAGAGAAACGAATATAATTAAAGGAACAGTGATTCATTATGAAAAGATATGTCTATTAAGAAGAAGTGTCTCTATTAAGAGAAGACGCGTCCTTTCAAGAGGGTTATGAGAATATAAAAGGAACATGACTGGAGAATAAAGACATAGGAGGAAATAGATACATCAGTTCGGAGCTTTTAATCTGCAGCAAGAAAAACATTAAGGACCAGCAGCCAATCAAGGATGTATATATTGGTAAATAGTAGCAGCTTTGGTAGGAGTTTACATATATGATTGAGACTTATATATTATTGTTAATTAACCAATGTGCATGTAAACTGATATGAGATCTTTCATAATTTTATATATGTTTGAACTAATGTGTTAATATGAAGATTTGTGTGAATGTTATGGTTACTATGATGGAGGAAATGTGGTGCAAGAGGGATAACGGCGATGGCGCACTCTTCTAGGTACGACACCCCTATAGGGGGGATTGAATAATCCCATTGGGGGCAAGGGGGTACAAAGGGTACTGCCCTTGGGCTTAGAAGAGATGGCTTCCGGGACACCTTTTGTGATCTCATTCTCCTATCATAAACATGCAGATTCAAAGGAATCAATCATAGAGAAAGGGAAGGGAAATGATAAGATGAGGGGATAACCGGATAACGGATACCTCACTAGGTAGACCATCTCATATGGATGGCATGGGCCACATGAGGCCAAGGGGGATGATATATCCACTCTTGGGCCTAGAGTATTCAAGACACCCCATCAAAGTCACGTTCCTCAACTCTCTTATGGTTGAGTCTCCTAGATAGTTAGGTTTGGTTGGATTAATAATGTCATTATGAGTTTGTTAATCATGTTAACTTGATTGTGAGAAATATTATTGTAAGCATTTTCTAACTTGATTGCAAGGATTAAATCAAGTCAAGGTACTCTCTAAAACTTTGTTTTCTTGGAAATTGATAATTTAGGGTAAAATTAGTATTGTTCCTATAAGGGACATTACACATCTACGAGATTTGCATGACACTTCAAATAAGGGCAAAGCCTTCTTCCTAAAGAATATCTTATTTTCAATCATGATGGATGAGAAAGCATCCTTGTAGGAGCATTTACTCAAGATCAAGGACATGCGAGACCAACTGTCAACCATTGGTCAAAAAATGGAAGAAGAGGACATGGTGGTAATCACGCTAAAAAGCTTACCATGTGCTTATGAACACTTTATTGAGACCTTGAATCACATCTACGAATGTTGACCTAAAGTTTGAAGAGTTGTGCAATAAGTACAACAGGACAAATGGAAGAAACAATTCGGTAGTAGCAGTGAGATAGAGCGTGTAGAACATGTTAGAACACACAAATATACTGAGAGGGGGGGTGAATCAATATATGCCACTTTTTAATTCAATTCTACTGCATCAATCAGATTATGTAAAGAACTATGAAACCACATTCACACATCAACACAAGACACCATAACACCAGATTTTACGTGGAAACCCAAGAAAGGAAAAACCACAGCGAAAAGAGTTGCTTGGGTCTATTGCCCAAATTCAACCTCACAAAATGAATCAATCAATTACAATATTTTGTAGGCATCAACCCACAGGAGTTTCAACCTAAGAAGAATAGCAATCCTCTTTACAGATCTGTAGACACCAACCTACAAGAGATTTCAATTTCCTTACCAAACTGAGCACCAACCCAGCACTGAAGCACCAACTTCAACCTCTGAACAACAATCCAACAATGAATCTCCAACTTCATCTTCTGAGCACCAGCCCGGCAAGAGGCTCCAACCTATTCGAGGCTCCAACCCCCACATAAACTGAGCTGCAACCCAGCAAACTAAAACAGAGTCAATTTTCTTTCAATTCAGAACCTTCATCATGAACTGTGCAAACTCGGGATCTTCAATTCATGCCCTTCGCACATTTCAACTTCGCATATCTATTCACACCTATTCACTTGATGTTATCATGTATTTCGCTTCTTACTCACATTCGCAGACACATTCAGATTTTTCACATCAATGCTCGCATCTTAGACCATACTTCAAATGCACAAACTGATCTCCCTTTTATATCGACATGTACAAATTAATTCTTTATTGTCGGATACACAACATCGAATCATTCACCAAAAGTCAGCCTCTGTATTTTTAATTCCAACGGATATAGGGGCGGCCCCATCCTGAAATTTTGTGCTTTAAAACTGGACCCAATTTACACGATCTCAGGTCTACCCAATCCACAGTATAGGTCTAGACCCAAAGCTAAAAATCCCACATGTTACAGTAACGGCCCCAATATTTAAATCTTTGATCTACATAATTGTTAACCCATTTCACCAAGTCGGCCTCAATCATATATTTAAATCTTTAATTTAAATATATTATATCTTCTTATTGTTACCTCAACGAACTTAACCTCCAGCGCCTTTATTGGCAAAACAAGCGAGCCACGAACCACCTCTCAAACAGCCTTTATCGGCAAAAATACATTTCCACGAACCTTGCGCACAAAGGCCTTTATCGGCAAAAGTTGCTTTTCACGAACCAACACTTAAACACCTTTATCAGCAAAAGTTCATTTCCACGAACCATCACTTAAACACCTTTATCAGTGGAAGTTCCTTTTCACAAACCATCACTTAAACACCTTTATCGGCAAAAACTTTTTCCTGCGAACTTGAACTCTTCTCCTTTCTCTATCGGCAAAAACCCATTCTCACAAACTTGCCTTCACAAGCCTATGTTGGCTAGTTGGTGAATCGGCGAACTTCAAAACCGGCGAACTAACCAACTCTTTCTTTCTTAAGTTCGTGAACTTAATATTTTGCCACCTTATCTTTACTTTCTTCTTTGTCAACGAATCGGCAAATCGGCGAACTTCGAACTCACAAATCAAACAACTTTCCTTCATTAAGTTCTCGAACCTAATATCTTACCGACTTTAGTTCACTTTCTCCTTTATCAACGAATCGGCAAACCGGCAAACTTAGAAACTAGTGAACCAACTCTTTGCCAAAACTTTTTCTTTCTTTCAAGCCTTCATCACAAAACTTCCTTGTCGGCAAACTTGCTGTCGAAGAAACCTGCTATCAGCGAACTTAAGAGTTCGCGAACCAAACAATTTGCCAACCGAAGGCAAAAATCATTCATGCCTTGGAAATTTTCTTTGTCAACTTTTCATTGGCAATCTACTTGTCGGGGAAACTAGCCGTCAGCGAACTTGCAAGTTCGCGAACAGAACAATTCACCGACCAAAGGCAAAACTCATGCCTTAGAAACTTTTTCTTCTTCTCTACCTTAGAAACTTTTCTTCTTCTCTGGCATCTAATTCCCTTCGACATCAACTTCCTTTTGACATCAATGACAATATGCACCTTTGACATCAACGACAACACTTCCAACAGAACAGGCCTTTGTAGCCAAAGATAAGGGCAAAGGAAAATGGTCAAAGAAGAAAGGATAAGGCAGCAATGAGGATGCAACAAAGAATTTGAAGAACATCATGTCATTATTGTGGTAAGTTGGGTCATATGAAAAAGTACTGCAAAAAAGGTTGGCTGATAAAAAATCCAACCAGGGAGGGCCTGAATAGAAGGCTCATATCGTAGAGAATTCGAAGGAGTCAGCCTTCTATGCATTCATGGCCAAAAGACCAACACATCAGTCCAACTCATTTGCTTGGTACATAGACTTAGGAGCATCACGTCACTTCACCAACAGGCACAACTGGTTCATGGCATACACTGCTTGCTCTGATTCAGTGATCTTTGGTGGTGAGTACACGGTGGTAGGTAGAGGGAATGTGCAAATATCCTCTGGTGGGAAAAATATAATTTTTTTGTGTGTACTATGTGCCAAGAATCGAGCATAATCTACTCTCAATAAGTCAGATTATGCGACATCGTCCCAATCTAGATGTCACCTTTAGCAAACACAAATGCTACATAGTTGATGAAGAGACCAAGAAGACTTGTTCTTGGTATAGAAGATCATGGACTGTATAGACTAGTTGACATTGGTTAGGAGGTCAAGGAGCATGCATTAGTAGCCAAAAGTGCATCAGACATTAGTACACTTTGGCATCGACGGTATGGGCACCTCAATTTATCCTATCTCTCTCAATTGGCCTGAGAGAATTTGGTAGATGCACTTCTTGACATCCAACAATAGTTATAAGGTGTTTGTGGAGCTTGCTAGATAGGGAAGCAACACAGAGCTCCATTTGACGACGGACAAGCTTGGAGAGCCAAGAGAGTCCTGTAGCAGCAGATATTTGTGGACCACTGAACACAACATCCATCACTGGTGCCAAGTAATTTCTTTTGTTTGTTGATGATTTTAGTAGGAAAATGTGGGTGTATTTTCTAAAATTGAAATTTCAAAAGTTCAAAGCATTAGTAGAAAAAGAGTCAGGTGGTTACATAACCACTCTTAGATCTAATAATGGAGGAGAATTCTGTTCAAAAGAATTTCAACAACTTTTGTACTAAATATGGTATCAAAAGATAGTTCACTACACCCTACACTCCACAACAAAATGGAGTGTTTAAGGGCAAAACCGCACTATCATGGAGATGGCCCGATCTATGATGGAGAACAAGAGTGTTCCCAAGAGGTTTTGGGTTGATGTAGTATATCTACTAAACAAATTTCCAACATGCGGTGAAGCAAAAGACCTCAGAGGAAACCCAAAGTAAGTCATCTTAAGGTCTTTGGTTCCATTGCCTATGCCTAGATTCCAAATGAGAAGAGAACCAAATTAGATCCCAAGAGTAAGAAATTGATAATTACAGGGTCTAGCGATAGTCATAAGGCCTACAGGTTTGTTGATGTTGACACCAACCAGTTGACCATCAATTGAGATGTTGTGATTGATGAAGCTAGGCCTTTCCAAACTTCTTCAGAATTCAAAATTACCAAAGAATAGCCTCTCGTGGCAAAGGTTTCAGGTGTTCAGCTTCAGGTAGCTCCACTTGAAGGGGGGAGGATTCTGAGCATGAGGGGTCTCCCAAGCAGGTAACAATACTAGACTCTATTGATGATAGCCTGAATCAACATTCAAATGACATAGGTACAGGTAGCCCAAGTCATGGTGACAACACTAATTTGGATGAAAAGAATCCCAAGAAGAGACCAGAGTGGTGGGAAAGCACCATTGGAGATGTTCGAGTAGATTGTTAAGAGGCAAGAGCAAGAACATAGTCAACTTTGCTTTAATGGCCAATATTCAAGGAGTTTATGAGTCATAGGTATTTGAGGAGGTAAAAGGAAAACCTGAATCGGAAAAGGCCATGGTAACTGAACATGAGTCTTATGAAAAATAAGACTTGGGATCTCTCAGATCTTCCACCAGCGAAGAAAACCATTGACTACAAATGGGTGTACAAGGTCAAGTACAAGGCAGATGGTACACTTGACAAGTACAAAGCTCGGTCGGTTGCAAAAGAGTTCTCACAGAGAGGGTATTGACTATGAGGAGACCTTTGCTCCTACAACAAAGATAAGCACCATCCATTTAGTCCTAGCCATTGTAGCTCAATTTGGTTGGACACTCCATCAAATGGACGAGAAGAGTGCCTTCCTCAATGGAGATTTGGAGGAGCACCCAAGGTATGGTACATCAAAATTGATAGGTATTTGGTTGATCAGAGATTCCAGTGGAGTCCTTCAAACTCCAATCTGTATGTCAAAAGCATAGGTAATGATCTCATTCTATTGGTTATATATGTAGTTGACATCATTATTATAGATAGTGAGGCACATGCTAATGAACAGATCAAATCTAATATAAGTAAAGCTATTGACATGACTAATCTAGGCCTCTTACAGTACTGCCTAGGTGTAGAAGTTTGGCAAACAAGTGGCAGCATTTTTGTTTCACAATCCAAATAAGTCAGAAGTTTGCTTGACAAATTCAAAATGACAAATTGCAAAATCTCATCAACACCTATGGAGAAAGGGCTGAAGCTTTCAGCAAAAACTAACTCTAAGACATTTAATGAGTCAGCCTACAGGGAACTTGTGGGGAGCCTAATATATCTTTCGGCCACTAGATCTAATTTGAGCTATGTTGTGAGTTTCATTTCCACATTCATGACAACACCAGACATAGAACATTGGACTACAGCAAAGAGGGTGTTTAGATATGTGAAAGGGACACTTGACTTTGGCACTCTGCACAGCAGAAGCAAAGATCCTAGGTTGTGGGGGTTTACAAATTCAAATTAGGCAGGTTTTGTGGATGATAGAAAATCTACTTTTGGATATGTTTTCAGCCTTGGCATGGGTGTAGTCACATGGACCAGCAAGAAGCAACATGCAATAGCTCTTTCCTTGACTGAAGTAGAATATCGACGAGCAATAAAAGAAGGATGCTTTCAAACATGAAGATGTTGTAACATACACCCCGCCCCCCCTAGTATATGTTCTGCACTGACTGTTTTTTTTTGTATTCTTTTGTTTTTCTGTTGTTTAGGGTTTATGGATTGTTTTGCATGTGTGTTTTTTGCATTGCATGTGTGATATATGAAGTAGATAAACAAACCCAGAAAATATACAACTAATTTGCAAAAACAAAAAGCAACCCAGATCATAAAATGCACCAAAACTAATTAAAATGAAAAACCCACTTGGAAAACTTCAACTTTGTTCATTGCCGGAAATGGGTATAGCATTACATCTCCATTAAAACACTTCAAATCTCAGACATGGCATGAAAGATGCAAAATTCAGTTGCTGCAGTATTAAAACAATCCCAAAACGCAAAGATAGGAAGAATGTGTTGGATCCAATAGGTGGAGAAGACCCTCTGAATGCCCCACATTTCTTCTCAGCCTTTATGGCCTGTAGCAGCAACAAACTCCACACAAATACCAGAAAACAACTCTTTTCCCTCTCTGTTTTCGACTACAAACATACTCTGCTTCTAGTCAACCCTTTCCAGGCTGATAACAGCCAATGAAGATGAAGAAACTGCAGTCAAAGAGTGGTACGGCCTTCCTGGGTAGTACGGCCCAACAACAATGTGGTACGGCCTGCAAATAAGGGTCTGAAACAGCAAGAAAATGGCATAAAAACTCCTAAAATCTGCCTTCTAACAATTGCAAACACAAACTCAGTCAAATGTCCTCATTCCATGCTCAACTCATCTCGAAAATGGATTCCCTGAATGCACAAATGAAGCCTCTATGTAAAGCCTCCTCAAAACCCTCTCCTGATGCACTCTCTCATACACGAGGAAAGGCGAAATGCAAAGGTTTCCGTCTCTACAATTCGGTGTTCAAAGCCAAAGAGCCAACTCAAAACCCCAATGCTGGAGCAACTCAATATCAAAGCAAATATCATAAGCAAGCATAAAGACAATGAAGTTTCATTTACCCCTTATATCTCCCTCAAGCCCAACGCCCAAGATGAGAAGGAAAATCTATTAATTTTTAATTTTTAAATGACCCCCTTATCCCTCCATGAGGTGGGCGTTCCTCCCTAGGCACATAACTTTCTAACTTTAAGTTATAACTTAGTGTTATAAAGTTAAGTTATAACATAACTTAAAGTCATCTCAACATATAATAAGTTAAATCTTTAATTTAACTTATATAAAATCGACATAGCTCTAGAAGATTCGACTCCCAAATCTCGTGCCCCGGCGCCTACACTGCCCTGCTAAAAATGAAACTGGCTCTGTCATGACTTACTATAAATAGTAAGTCCCTAAACTGACTCCCTGAACACTATCATTAGCCTACAGGAATCCTGTGATAGGCTAACCCTGATCCTCTAAGGTGGTGAGCTAAACGGGGGACATTACAGTCTGCCCTCCCCAAGATTGCTTGTCCTCAAGCAACCTCAACTCTGGATGCTGCAAAATCTGCTCTCTCCCAAGGGGCATCCTCAACTGGTAGATTCTTCCACTTGACCAAGTATTCTCTGATACCCTGTTTCCTCAAATGTCTCTCCCGGATGTCAATGATAGCTTCTGGTACTAAGATCAACTTACCCTCCTCATCCAATGGTGGAAGCTCTGCAGAAGGAACTATATTGTGGCCAAGAGCTTTCTTCAGTCTAGAAACATGGAACACATTATGCACCCTACTATCTGATGGAAGCTCAAGCTCATAAGCCACCTCACCCACTCGTCTGATAATCCTGAAAGGACCATAAAACCTGGGTTTCAACTTCTCTGCTCCACTCTTCTTGAGAGTGGACTGTCTGTAGGGTTGGAGCCTCAAATACACGATGTCTCCAACCTCGAAACTCCTCTCCACTCGGTGTTGATCAACATACAACTTCTGCTGATTTTGTGCCTACTGTATATTCTCCTTAAGCTCCCTAAGAATGTCCTGGCTATCCTGCAAAAGATCCTTAGCCTTAGACACCCGACTGTCACCAAGCAAGAAATCTGTGAAGCATGGGGCATCATAACCGTATAGTGCCCTGAAAGGAGTCATCTGGATAGGCATGTGATGAGTAGTATTATAACAATACTCCCCCAATTGCAACCATCTGATCCAGGCCTTTTGCTGCCCCGAAACATAGTTACGCAGGTACCCCTCTAACCATTTATTTACCACCTCTGTTTGTCCATCCGTCTGCGGGTGGTAGCTAGTGCTAGGAGTCAACTCTGTACCGCACACCCTGAATAACTCCTGCCAGAATATACTCGAGAACTTGCTATCCCTGTCACTAACTATACTCCTGGGTACCCCATGTAATCTGAATATCTCCCTGAAGAATAGATCAGCCACCTGAGCAGCTGTATAGGTTGCTGGAATGGCAAAAAAAAAAGTGCAAATTTGGTGAGTCTATCGACCACCACATATATGCAGTCCTTACCCTGTACCTTCGGCAACCCTGTAATGAAATCCATGGAGATACATTCCCATTTCTGATTGGGAATGGGTAATGGCTATAATAGTCCCGCAGGAAAGGTATGCTCATGCTTATTTTGTTGGCAAATGGGACACTCACAAACATACTACTGCACCTCGTCCTTCAGTCCTTTCCATGTGAACCTCTCCCAAATCTGTTTGTATGTCTTAAAGAATCCAGGATGGCCCGCCATTGGTGTGTCATGGAAAGTTTTGATAATCTTATGCTTAAACTGTGAATTGGGCACCAAAAATATCCTGTCTTTGTACATAATCAAGTCATTCACCACAGAATATCTCTCATCTCTGATTGTGCCCTCAATTACTCCTCCAGCCCGAGTCCTTAACATACTCTGCCATAATCTCCTCTTTCCAATCAGCGGAGATCTCCCCAACTAAACACAAGTGAGGTCGCCATGACAAGGCATCTGCAACTACATTTTTCTTCCCTTTGACATACTCTATGTCAAAATCATATGCCTGCAGTCTGCTAACCCACTTTTGTTGTCTGTCATTCAGGTCTTTCTGGTTCATGAAATATTTAATGCCGTTATGATCCGTCCTGACTATGAATTTGCCCCCAACCAGATACTGCCTGAATTTGGCCAATGCATGCAGAATGGCCAACATCTCTCGGTCATATACCAAGTAGCTCCTCTCCACACCCCGAAGTTTTCTGCTCTCAAAAGCTATTGAGTGCTTCCCCTGCATAAGCACAGCCCCGATCCCCTCTCCAGAAGCATCACACTGTAACTCAAATGGTTTAGTAAAGTCAGGGATCGCTAATACTGGACATGTAGACATCAAGTGCTTGAACTTGTCGAAGCACTGCTGGGCTGTGTCACTCCACTCAAAGGCTCCCTTCTTCGTCAAATCAGTCAATGGTGCTACTATCTGTGAAAACCCCTTAACAAACTGTTTGTAAAACCCACAAAGCCCGAAAAACCCCTTAAGTTGTGTAAAGTTTGTGGGTGGAGGCCAATCAAGTATTGCCTTAATTTTTTCTGGATCCACTCTAACTTCATCTGCACTAATAATGTGGCCAAGGTAAAGCAATTCTGTCATACCAAAATCACACTTAGATTCCTTGGCATAGAGTGAATTACTCTCCAAGATGCTCAGTACCTCCTCTAGATGTCTCAAGTGGTCCTCCCAAGTCCTGCTGGATATCTGAATATCATCAAAGAAAATCAAAACAAATTTCTTGAGCTGCTGCCTGAAAATTTGGTTCATACAACTTTGGAAAGTAGCAAGTGCATTAGTCAAACCGAAAGGCATGACTAAAAACTCAAAATGACCGTAGTGGCATCTAAAAGCGGTCTTCTCAATATCCTCTGCCCGCATCCTAATCTGATGGTATCCAGATCTTAAATCAATCTTAGAAAAATAATAGGCACCATGTAGCTCATCTATCAATTCATCTATCCTGGGAATTGGATACCTGTTTTTTATAGTCTTCTTATTTAGTGCCCTGTAATCTATACACATTCTGATTGTCCCATCCTTCTTTTTGACCAACACAACTGCAGAAGCGAATGGGCTTTTGCTGGGCCTAAAATGTCCCATCTCCAGAGGCTCCTTAATGGTTTTCTCAATCTCATCCTTTAGCCTCTTCGGATGGCGGTATAGTCTGATCATGATGGGCTTGGTCCCATCCTCCAACTCAATGACGTGCTCTATGCCTCTATCAGGGGGCACTCCAGGTGGTATATCCCCAAACACCTTACTGTGTTTGGTTAGCAACTTCTGGATATCTGGATGATAGCTATCCTTCTGTTGTGGTGGGGACTCTGGCATAATAAGGCATTCTGCTGCCCACTCAACCTGGTCATGTCTCAAGAGCCTCTCCATTCTCTTCAATGATACAACTCAAGGTCCACCATCTGAAATTCCCCTAAGGCATAATTTCCTCCCATTATACTCAAATCTCATCTCCATTTTCTTAACATTCATGGTGAACTCCTCCAACTAGCTCATCCAATGCATGCCAAGCACCACATTTGTATCCCCTATACCAACCACATCGAAGTCATCCACTAGCTCATAATCACCCATGATGATTTTCAGCCCTGTTATCTTCCGACTGCATTGCATTTTGAATCCGTCAGCTACCATCACCTTAAAGCCTTCGAATTCTTCTATTTTCAGCCCCCCTGCGAGCTACTAACCCCTCATCAATAAAATTATGAGTGGCTCATGTATCAATAAGGGTGATAATACACTGCCCTCCTAGTACACCACGCACCCTAAAAGAGCCAACCTTCTGGAAGCTCGACAACTGGGCAATAATACCTCCACTATCAGCATTGTGATGTGAAGTTCTCTCGTCCCCACTATCACCATGCTCTGAATGTTGATCTGACTCTGTATCTGATGCCTCTAATTGTGTCTCCTCAGCTGAATAGTACTCAATTAGTTTGGCCTTAGCCTTATGTGAGCACTTATGCGAAGGATCCCATAGTTCTTTGCAATGAAAGCACAATTTCTTCCTTCTGTACTCATTCAACTAATCATCTGTTAACCTGTTAGATCTATCCTTATGTTGATCAACATCTCTGTGGAATGGTTTCTTTTCCTTCTTGTCCCTCCTGTGAGAATTGGTCTGAAATTTGCTTCTCCACACTGATGACTCCATGTCTCGAGCCTTCTTCATGGCCTCCTGGAGTGTGGTGGGGTCAAAACCCTTAACCATTTCTCGAAGTGGGTCTGATAGTCCATCAATAAAGAGAATAACAAGTCTGCGCTCTGAAATATCTAGGACCATAACAGATAAGTCCTAGAACTCAACAATGTAGGAATCTACTGAACCACTCTAAGCTGTGCTAACTTCTTAAACTGAAGTTCCAAATCCTTCTTGTCAAATCTATCAATCAGTCGAGCTGTAAACTCAACATACGAAGTAATCTGATCGTGCCCCAGAGTGACCTTCCCATTACTACACTTGTGTGCTACTCTCTCCAAATGTAATGCAACGTAAGTGATGGCATCCTCCTCAGGCATAGGACTGATCTACAAGTAACTATCCAACTTCTGCACCCAAGCCCTAGCAGTGGTCTTTCCTGATCCGTCAAAATAGGGAAGTGTCATTTTGCTTACTTTTTTTTGCAATTCTTGGTTCTGAGGTCTTCCTCCCCTACGTGGCCTATTCCTCGTCCTAATGTCAGAGTAATCTGCAAAGGTCATCTCGGCCCTGAACTCTGCGCTAGAAGCTCTCCAATGCCTCAGAATCTCCTCTTAAAACTCAGCCTGTGTGGGATCCTGTTCAGGAACTTGGTTCCTGGGAACGAAAGTGGGTATACTAGGTCTGTCACCTACTGTAAGCCGTGAAGCCCTCCAATGAGTCACTGAGGCCTCATCCTCATCATCCCTGAACCTGTATCTATCCCCCTGGTTTCTATCCCCATTATACCTGTTTCCCGAGTTCCTGTCACCATTGTGTCTATCCCCCACATCATGCCTGTTCCTGTCTCCTCCATTATCTCTGTGCCTCTCTCTGTCATTGTACCTGTTTCTATCACCGTCGTTTCTATTCCTGTCAACATCATTATTTCTATTCCTGTCACCCCCATTGTATCTGTTCCTATCACGATGATTATCCCTGTTATTCATTTTGTCTCTCAGTTGCACGAGGGTATGTGCTATCTCTACCTGTGATTCCCTCAACTCTTGCCGAGAATCCCTCAACTCTCTCTCTAGGGCTACTGAGCTCCTGGTGAGCACATTCAGAATCTCTAGTAGGCTCGGCTCCTCAACTTCCCTGTCACCCATTTCTTCCATATGCTCTGGAACTGGTGGTAACTCTCCTGAAAATGGATCTGTACGAGAAACTAAGGAATCTTCGTCAGTAGCTGCAACCACTATCTCCTCAAATGGATCTGTTGGTGGCACAGGATTTTCTGGTTCTGTTAACTGCGGAAACTGTATCAATTGTCTTGCCCTAGTGTTTCAAAAGGGATATCTATCTATAGGTCGCATGTCTCATTTTTATCCACTGCATGTCATATAACCCCACAGGATGGCAAGATTTTCTGCTCTGATACCACTATAACATACACCCCCCCGGTATATGTTTTGCACTGACTGTTTTTTTTGTATTCTTTTGTTTTTCTGTTGTTTAGGGTTTATGGGTTGTTTTGCATGTGTGTTTTTTGCATTGCATGTGTGATATATGAAGTAGATAAACAAACCCAGAAAATATACAACTAATTTGCAAAAACGAAAAGCAACTCAGATCATAAAATGCACTAAAACTAATTAAAATGAAATACCCACTTGGAAAACTTCAACTTTGTTCATTGCCGGAAATGGGTACAGCATTACATCTCCATTAAAACACTTCAAATCTCAGACATGGCATGAAAGATGCAAAATCCAGTTGCTGTAGTGTTAAAACAATCCCAAAACGCCAAGATAGGAAGAATGTGTTGGAGCCAATAGGTGGAGAAGACCCTCTGAATGCCCCACGTTTCTTCTTAGCCTGTACGGCCTGTAGCAGCAGCAAACTCCACACAAATACTAGAAAACAACTCTTTTCCCTCTTTGTTTTGGACTGCAAACATACTCTGCCTCTAGTCTGTTGGTGTTGGAAATAAGCCACACCCAGACCGACGATGGAATGGTCTAAGAGGGGCCAGTAGCTCAGTGGTAGAGCACTCCAGTAGCGAATGGAAGGTCCTAGGTTCGAGTCCTAACTGGTCCATGTCATTATGGTATCAGAGCCAGGCCCAGGCAAGGAGCCCCAAGCACACGAGAGGTGTGGCTTAAGGGGGGGTGTTGGTGTTGGAAATAAGCCACACCCAGACCAACGATGGACTGGTCCAAGAGGGGCCAGTAGCTCAGTGGTAGAGCACTCCAGCAGCGAATGGAAGGTCCTAGGTTCGAGTCCTAGCTGGTCCATGTCTCAACATAGTCGACCCTTTCCAGTCTGATAACAACCGATAAAGATGAAGAAACTGCAGTCAAATAGTGGTACGGCCTTCCTGGGTAGTACAGCCCAGCAACAATGTGGTACGGCCTACAAATAAGGGTCTGAAATAGCAAGAAAATGGCATAAAAACTCCTAAAATCTGCCTTCTAGCAACTGCAACCACAAACTCAGTCAAATGTCCTCATTCCATGCTCAACTCATCTCGAAAATGGATTCCTTGAATGCACAAATGAAGCCTCTGTGTGAAGCCTCCTCAAAATCCTCTCCTGATGCACTCTCTCATACACGAGGAAAGGCGAAATGGAAAGGTTTCCGTCTCTGCAATTCGGTGTTCAAAGCCAAAGAGCCAACTCAAAACCCCAATGCTAGAGCAACTCAATATCAGAGAAAATATCATAAGCAAGCATAAAGAAAATGAAGTTTCATTTACCCCTTATATCTCCCTCAAACCCAACGCCCAAAATGAGAGGGAAAATCTATTAATTTTTTATTTTTAAATGACCCCCTTATCCCTCCATGAGGTGGGCGTTCCTCCCTAGGCACATAACTTTCTAGCTTTAAGTTATAACTTAGTGTTATAAAGTTAAGTTATAACATAACTTAAAGTCATCTCAACATATAATAAATTAAATCTTTAATTTAACTTATATAAAATCGACATAGCTCTAGAAGATTCGACTCCTGAATCTCGTGCCGCGGCTCCTGCACTGCCCTGCTAAAAATGGAAACTGGCTGTCATGACTTATTATAAATAGTAAGTCCCCAAACTGACTCCCTGAACACTGTCGTTAGCCTACGGGAATCCTGTGATAGGCTAACCCTGATCCTTTGAGGTGGTGAGCTAAATGGGGGACATTACAGATGCCACAAACTAAATCTACATCCCTGTTTTGTGACAATCAAGGAGTGGTCAAACTTGCCAAGAATCCAGTCTTCCACAAGCATACCAAACATGTGGAAATACATCGTCACTTCATCAAACAACTTGTAGAAGATGGATCCATTATGTTGCAGTATTGTCCAACAAAGGATCAAACTGCAAACATTTTTACCAAGTCTTTGGGTCCTAACAAATTTCTAAAATTTGGGATAAGTTTGGTGTAGTTAGTAGATTGACCTTTAAGGGAGGGTGTTTAAATAATTATTATTTAGTAATGGTCAATTAACTTTTAGTCATAGACTTTAGTCATTCCAACTTTAGGATATTCTTTATGCTTTATTAGTTTATTCTTTTTATCCCACATTCATAAAGTGGCTTTAGGCCATATATTCGTTTCATCTAAATCATCCAAAAGATGGCAAGCAACCATTATTGATAAGGGTGTAATACAGATTAGAAGGAACAGCAATTATACTTGCAAGAAACGATGAGATTCGAAGGCAGCCATAAAAATCATTAAAGGCATCAAGTATCAATGTATAAAATAACGAGTTTATTAAAAGAAAGAATCTCATTTAATGATAATGAAGAATGGATAAGAAACGCTTAAGATTATTATGAGAAGACATACTTATGAGCCAAAGAAATATCTTATGGCAGCGCTAAGACAAATATAGCTGACTCTTCTTAGGCGATGGAGATCAAATGAAATTTAAATGAAAAAATTTATTTTTTTGTGTTTAAGGTGGCCGACCACAATAAGGCAGCACTCCACCTAAAAGACAAAGGATCATACTTAAAATGAAAAAGAGGAGCGATTCAAGTGTGAAAATGAGATGCGATTAGAAACAACAAAGAGATGCGATTTAACATAACAAAGTGGTAATGCGGTCAACAAAGAGATGAAGTGCGATTAATTATATGTAGAACGACTTTTATAAGGGAAAGCATTTTGTTTAAACAAAGGGGCAGCGATTTGTTTAAAGACAGCAAATTGTTTAGAAGAGGCAGCAATCATGATCAAGAGGTATGTTTGTTTGAAGAGTCATCACCTCTTGAAAGCTATGTTACCAGGTTCGCCCCCTGCCTGGCTGGATGCGCACCCGGGTGCGGGGTATGGTGTGGTTTGCCTGTGGGTGCAGACAGGGTGCGCTCAGGATAGCCTGGGAGCGTCCTGGACGAACCCGAGCAGTCCAGAGGCGAACCCAGGGCCCAGAAAATGCACCCAGGCCGAACCCACCCCTTAAAATGCCCAACTCACTTTTTTTTTTGTTTTTTACATTTTAAGTCATTTTTTACTTTTTCTATTTGACCTAAACTTGACTTGCGCCACCTTTCGCACAAACAGCAAGGCTATAAGGAAGGGGAATCAAAGTTGTGGGATGTGGAGTCAGAGCAAATTGACATGGATGCTTCTACTTCCCATTCCCAACATGTTGCACTTGAGGGATCGGAGATGGAGCACACTTTTTTTTCAGCGAGTGGCAGTGGTGTTAGTTGTGGTTCTTCAAATGATCCTGCTAATGTCCAAGTCCAAGATGATGATAATGATGATGATGTGGAGGATTTAGCAAATCCATATGATTGATGACATTTGTCATTTGACATTGAAAACTGATTGTTGAACTTGATATTATTATTTTGAATCTTGTTATTGAACTTGAAGTTCGAGTTTTATGATTTATGATATTCAAGTTGATGGTGGTTTTGTTGATTATATGATGCTATGTGGTGTTTACACTCTATTCTTGTTTTTCTACAATTAATTCTTGCTTCTACACTTAATTTTTTTGCATATATATTTATATAAACGAACCCAACCCAAAAAAATTTGGCCGAATCCACAAACCGAACCCGCATACCCAAACCCGAACCCGTACCAGAACCAGCAACTTAGCTTGAAATGTCATCATTCATAAGGGTATGAAGATATATATTTGGCTTTTGTGATTGGCATTGTGGAAAAAAAAGAAGAATGTGATATAATAAGTACTCAAGCAGATTTAAAGAAGAAAATATGAAGAGCAATTCAGATTTATATAAGGATATATGAAGAGAGTGTTAATGTTGTGAAGGGAAGAACATATGATTCATTATTAGAGAGCAGAAATTTGAAGGAAGACAGACATATTTGTGATCAGATTTTGAGGGAAGATATTGCCATATTTATGATCAGTCTTGTGATGGAAGATTGTGAATGATTGTAATCAGATACATGAAGGAAGTTTATGGCTTGAGTTGAGATCAGATTCGTAAGGATAGTACATAAGTTTGGATCAGATTTGTAAAGGAAAGACATGCATCATTCAAGATCAGAAGTTGTAATCAGTTTTGTGAGGAAGGGAGAACAATATCATCCATTGAAGAATTTGTAGGTTGGTGCCTAGAGATTGGTCTCTTACTGAGTTGGTGCTCAATTGTGAGGATTGGTGTCTCCAATGGGTTGGTGCCTATAGATTCTACAAGCGGGGATTGGCGTCTCCAGTGAGTTGGAGCTCACAAAAGAAGAATTGTAAAAGTAGGTTGGTGCCTATAAAGTAGATCAATATATAAGCAATATTTTGACGTGGTTTTCTCCCGCAAGTGTTTCCACGTAAATTGTGTGTTCTTAATTGCTAGATCTTGCATGTGTGATATTGATGTGATTGATTAAGTTTGAAAAGTAAAAGTTTGTGTTATATTGATTCAACCCCCCTCTTAGTATAACCATGTGCTCATCAGCCTTGTGCTTCTTAAATTGATTGTTATAGAGTGTTTAGTGAGTGTAATGTCCCAAATTGATTTTTTTGAAATTTTCACAATTATAAGATGAAAATGCATAACCCTTGTACTTTCTAGTCACAGAGGTCCCTATGTGGGCAAGGTGAAAGCATACAATCTAAGATACCGGGTTCTTCTGTTTTACCTGCTGCACCCGTATGGGTACAATTCGGGTATGGGAGCGGAGACAAGACGCGAGGGGGTTCGCCTAGGGTCTGCCCTGGGCACCCTCAATTCCATGGGGGTTCTTCAAGCGTAAAGGTATGGTTTGGGTATGAGAGCGGGGACAGGACGTGGGGGGGTTCGCCCAAGGTCCGCCCCGAACACCCCCGGTTCCACAGGGAACTAGGGGTGCCCAAGGCAAACCCTGGGCGAACCCCCCGGCATCCCATGAGGATCCAGCCATAGCCAGATGAATGCCAATTAAAAAAACATCAAAGGGAAGTTAGTGATCCAACAATGAAAGCTCATTTTGCCATCAATCATCAATGTTTCTGCGTGAGAATTATTATTGTAGTTGAAGATTGACGAATAATAAAACGGAAACCTTATTCTGCCTTGGTTGAGCATGCTACAGAATATATGTTTTTTAAATTATCAAGTATTTAAATATTTTGTTTATTGACAATTATGAGTACTATTTTTTTATAATTTTTAATATATACAAAATTATAAATTATATTTTTATAATTTATATATAAATAAATTAACAATAAAATAATAAATTATAATTATATAATTATAATATAATAAAATTGTACCTATAAAAATACAAGTAAAAATGGCTCACAACCAATTTCCATTCAGGGAATTAGATTTTCAAGCAACAAAGGAGCAGAAGAGAGAAGATGCGGCTGGAAGAAGGCAGTTTTCATGGAGAAACAGACAAGATTACGGGCAACATGCAATCAATTACAAAGGAAAATTCGGTGCAAGATCATGGAGAGGCCTATAGAGGGATCAGAAACTTTGGGAACGGCCAAATCGGAATAAAGGTTGCAGGAGATTATGGATCCCAAAAGAGCAATCGCCAGGCACAAGTGCACATAAAATTCCAATTAACCTTAAAACTCCTACTAAATCCATTTTTTTATAGATAATGAAGCTTTGAAAAATGTGGTGGCACGCTTGAGTGTTGTGGCTTTCTTTATAAAATGGGCATGGGATTGGTCGTCTAGGGCCAAAATGTTGAGTTGGTGTCAGAAACAATGGGGGAAAGAGATCAAGTTGAAATCACTGCCAAAGGGATTTTTCATGGTGGAATGTCCTATAGCAGAGAAATAAAAAGAAATATTGAGCCAAGGACCATATTTAATGGATGGCATTGAATTTTATCTGAAGGATTGGGAGCCCAACTTCAATCCGTTAACTCATGAGATTGATGTTACGCTGATGTGGATAAGATTGTATAATTTACCCATGGAGTATTTGGATCCTAGTATACTAGCATTAATTGGGGCAAAGCTAGGTACTTTTATAAAGGTAGATGATAAAATGGAAGAGGGGGAATACAGAATGTGTGTCAGATTATGTGTAATGATCAACCTTAAATCTCCAACCCTAGAGGAGGTTGAGATCAAATTGGATTCAGGGATTTGGTGGCAAAAGATTGAAGTGGAAAATCTCAAATAAGATGTAAAAATTGCCAACACTTTGGTCATTCTGCAGAAGAATGCTTTCAAAAAAGAAAAGACAAAGGGGCCGAAGAGAAGAATAAGGAGGTTAAAGAATGTAAGGAAGAAGTGGCAATTGAGATTGGGGACTCAATGGACTCTAAGGTCACGCCTTATAAGGAGGAAACGGAAATTAGAAAACCAATTGATTCATGTTTGGTTGAAGAGGATAGTAATGAAAGGGTGCTGGAAACAAGGGATACAATCAATAACAAATCAAACTATGAGGCTGCAATTGAAATTTTTGGATGTAATTCTGGCCCTAACAACAAAGAAAACACTCCACCTGAACCATATAGGACGGAGGAGAAAATTCATACAAAAGAAGAATTGGGAAGCGAATCAAAAGATGATGAAGTGGACTTGTTGGAGGAAAGAAAGATTAGCTAGTCAGAATCAAAGATCAAGAAGGCTAGAATGGGGGAGAAAAGTGCGAGAGGTTGGAAGTCCAACAGAGTAAAACTGGAATTAGTAGGAAAGGCCAAGGGGCAAATGAAGATGAGATCAAGGAAGGGAGCCACCCTTCCCGAGGAGCCATGAAGATAATAACTTGGAATGTTAGGAGCATCAATGCCCCTAACAAGAGGCGTATGCTCAAGCGTCAAATTGATTTGAGCAAACCAGATATTTTGATTTTACAGGAAACAAAGTTGTCATTAGATGAATCAAGGAAACTAATGGAAAAATGGAAGCAATTGCAAGGGTTTTTTTCCCCTACTAGGGGGCCTTCTGGTGGTCTAGGCATGATATTGAATCCATTCAAAGTTTCAATGAAGGAATCGCAGTCAAGTACAAATTGGCAAGTAAGTAGAGTGTTCATATTGTTCAATGTGATGGACCTATGGGCAATAATTCAGAAAAGAGAAGTTTGGAATCAAGTCACTATGATAATGCAAATTTTTTTAGAAGAAAGTATTATTGTGGGAGGTGATTTTAACACAATCTTGGATGCCTTAGAAAAAAGGGGGTATTAATAAATGTGCATAGACCCAAGTGGATTTCCAGAGATTTATAATGGAAACTTCCTCCTAGATTTTTCCCCCAAGAATGGACAATATACATGGACAAATAGAAGAAAAGAGTTCTCTAATATTGCGAAAATATTGGACAGCTTTTTTATTGGGGGTGAATGGTCGAAAATCTTGTTGACACACAATTCCTCCATTCTTCATCTGACTAGGTCATATCACTACCCCCTTACAGCTAGAATTATCCCCTGATTCTAGGCCCTCGAGATGCCCCTTCAAATTTGAAAAAATGTGGCTTCGTGATCCGGACATTGAAAATAGGATTGAAGAATGGTGGACAGAGGCCCCAAAGATTAAAGGTTCCAAATTATTCAAGTTTTTCAAAAAACTATGCTTCATCAACGAGAACCTCAAAGAATGGAATAGATGTCATTGTAAGAACATCTTCACAGAAAAGGAAAAAAATAAAAGAGGAATTGGCTGCCCTCAATGAAGTGATTATCAGCGATGGAATGGACCAAAGTACTTATGCGGTGGAGATAGATTTAAAAGGCAAATATGGAGAATTGTTACTTAGAGAAGAGATCTTTTGGAGATAGAAATCAAGAGAGTGTTGGTTAAAAGAGGGAGATAGGAATACCAAATTTTTCCATAATGCCACGAAGATAAAAAAAAAGGAGTGCAAATAGAATCACAAGCATCAGAAACAAAGATGGGATAGTGGTTTAGACATTTTTGGGCATAAATCAGCGTTTAATATTGTTGTTTAGACTTTAGACATTGTTATCAGATCTGAACCTATTTGCAGCTCATGGGTATTTGAAAATATTGATCTTTCAGTGATTTATTTATCTAGGTATGAGTGAAAACAATTCTATTTTCTTGCACTCTCATGTTAGACATTGATTTAACACTCAAACAGCATCACGGTTTCATGGGTATGATGTTTCTATGAGCATTCTGTATTTCTGTGTTAGCTGTCCATTACATTTTAAAAAAAAAATCAGGGTGGTACATTACAGTGATATTTTCATCCTATTGAATGATGCTCTCATGTACAAGCATTTGACAGATCTTGAATGCATAAGCTTCCATATGATTTAATGTCATATATAGAACCACGCAGAGAAGAACATGCTATGTATGTTAACAATTTTTCATACCTAGGCTTTCTATAATAGACTATTCTAAAATTTCTAAGAATATTTCATAGGTTGTGCATGGCAATGACAAATTGAAATGCCAAAACATTTTATAAGTGTCTATAATCAGTTTGACAGTATAGTCAACAACTTCTTTGGTATTTGGGGAAAAAAATACAAAATAGTCCGGTTGTTTATATGCAAAAGCAGAACTTGTTAAAATACTTCACAAAAGACATCTAAATGAAGGCTAAAAGGAATTTTTATAAGGAATTGTGCTTGCAGTTTCAATAAACGAAGAATAAACATATAGTTAAAATTTGTGAAAGAATTTCATTATCTAATATTATATTAGATAAAATATTAAAATACGCTACACTATACGTTATTTTGAGCTTACCAACAAGTTTAATGCTTGTGTTATCTACAAGCCATTGGGCACCATCCTCCATGAAGCCAATAAAGCTCGAATCAAACTCTCGTTTCCACATGAGACGCCTATGAACAAAATTCAAAATTACCAATAAAAAAGTGTAAGAAACAGCATCATAATTTCACGTCAAACATTTTATTGTTGAAAACAGCACTTAAGACACAAATATTGACAACTAAAAGACAATAAATGTCTTATCAGGATATAACTCTCTTACATTCAATGCACAAACATAACCTACTAAATAGGATACAAGAAATACGTGTTGAGAAGGAAGAAAAAATGAATTGTTATTTATAAATTTATTGTACAGATTGTTGATGACTCAACCCTAATTCCTGTACTCACTCAGCAATCAGTTGAAGGCACTATATTTTGTTTAGAACCTTTATTGAGACTGCTGGGACAGTGATAGTGAAGAAATAACATAGTTCTTTCTTATTGATCAAAATCAACCTCCAAGCTTTGTTTCACAGGATGGTAAGAAGTGTCACCATTTCATGAAGTGACAAGGAAAAGTTCATTAAAAAAAAGCTTTGCTGAGCTTATATA
The DNA here is from genome assembly GCA_027924645.1 of Cunninghamia lanceolata. NCBI lineage: Eukaryota > Viridiplantae > Streptophyta > Pinopsida > Cupressales > Cupressaceae > Cunninghamia > Cunninghamia lanceolata. Next base: position 12,877,711 of record BSBN01000169.1, on the reverse strand, counting down.
AAGGAAATCAAATGTGTAGAGGGCAGGAAATATAGATGCATGTCTCGATCCCACACATCCATGGAGGCAAAGGGTCATCACAGTGTTTTAGATGTCTAGATATACATCTTGATTTTTAATAACACTCTGGATGAAGACACTAGTAATCATTGAATGCACTTGCAAAGCTGGAAAGATTTCATTGAGCTTTCTTTATCTCAAGTTTTGTTGTGATGCTGCAGTTGAACAGGATGGTGACACTTGTCAATATTTCATGCACTAGACTTGACCTTTTACAAAAAGTGATAGTGACTCTGATTTAGCCCCTACTGCATCTCCAATGCTCTTTTTTATATTAAGATTCTGTCTGCACTCAGCTAATGTCAATAAGAGAGTTGTTGTGAGACTGTGAAAAGGTAGGAGTAAGTACAGTGAGGAAAAAATTGAGAGGGGGACTAACTGTAATCCAATTTGTTATGGTCTTCATCTGGCTATTCTTAATTCTTTTCCGAATCCTTTTTCCTATGATATGGATGATGGAACATTAAACTTGACCTGGCCTGGATGTCTCTCTGAACCCACTGTTGATGTCTGTGATATCCAGAATGTAAAGGTAGTGAGGCTTTATGTTCTGAATTTTGGTAAGACTGATCTGATGATATTGGAAGTCGGGACCATCCCTATACTGCTCCTGCATGTTTAGGTCCACTCTCTCTTCCACATTTGCATATTTTTCCTTGATAAGAAAGGTGAAGGATTTCTTGGTTCCTGACCTTGGAAAAGTATATAGAAGAGCACCAATAAGATACAGTAGATTCTTACAACTGATCTTCCTATTAGGTCCACCTTCCATTTTTATTTGGGTTTTGAGCTGTGTTGGAATACTCTCTTCATTTGTAGAATTTCTTTGGCATGGAATGTGGATTATATAATGCCACCTAAATGTTGGCTCCACACATACGTTTTTCAGGTCTGGGGTTCCTTAATCTCAGCTATCTCTAGCAAAAGGAAAAATTTAACCTCTTGGCTAAACCAAAGATAGAAACTTGCAAAGCCATGTGAAATCATTTTTTACTTGGTTATTCATTTTGGTAGTTAGATCTCTATTACTGAAATTACAGTATTGAAAGCAGTCTTAATCCTTCTTTGACTGGAGGAACTAACAATTGTGGATAAAATTTTGGCTGTTAGGTAAATTTGTTGGTGTGAACAGGGTTATTACCTATCTGGTTTAACCTTTGTTGTATGGATAATTCATATTATTTAACTATTTATTAGTTAAATAATACTCACACACATGTTCACATGTTAAGTTGACTTAGTGAGTCTACTGGATGTCTCTAGTTGTTTCTAGTTGTGTCTAATTGTTGCTAGGTGTTGATAGTTGTCTTATCCTACACATGTGATCTAGTTGGCATCCTATCCTCTAGTTGTCTCATGTAATAGGAATGTGACACTTGTCACATGACTACAACATCCTAGCTCTCAACCTTGGTCTATATAACCAAGGCCTTTCATTGTATCATATAAAATTGATCTTGTATCAAGTCATTATCTTGTGTATAGAATATTATTCTATCATGTTGATCTTCTTTGGCCACTAGAGTCGTAATTTCCTCAGAGGACTTGGCGGTCTACTCCAGTGATATTTCCTGCAAGGTGTTTTTCAGACCAATCATGTTCTATCCTGGAACAGGACAGTCTGTCCCAAAATGGGACAAGCACACCAATTTTTTTTTTGCAAAGCACCAAAGGAGGGGGATTTTTTTTTTTTGCCCCAACTTGCATCCGGGGAGTCAGTTTTTCACATTCTTATAGTCGTTGGAAAGGTGGTTCCGAGTACTTCGTCATGGTACAGGTGATTTTTCCCCAGCTTGCTGTATTTTTCCAGAATTTGCCTCCAAATGTCATTTTTGCTTGATTTTTTCGACATTTTTCGACAAGGCATAACTTTTGCCCACGATGTCAAAATTGAGCAAACTTTTTTTTGAAATTGATCAGCAAAATACAAGGAATCTGATGGTGTATGTCATTTTTTTGTTTTGGTAAGCAATTTTCTCGAAACATTGTAAAATCGCCGTATGTTATAAATAGTCGATTTTGGCTTCCACATTGACAACATTGTACTCAATCTTGTATTTCTTTTTGGGGGGTCATATTTTGCAGCACTATTTGTTATGGGGATTCATTATTTGTAGTTTTGTGTCATTTGTTTGAGGTTTGTAAGGCATGCATGGTCAATGTCTTCATGGTTTGCCTCATAACATCAACTCATTCCGTCCTTGTTTTGGACATTGCATGTATCTATTGAATGCACTTGTTGATTTGTAAACGCACTGCAATAAAGTGCCACTTATTGTACTTGTAGTTTGGGGATCTTGCACATCATGTTGTGTCATTTTTGTACTCGCACTACTTTATAAAGTGCCATGGGGGGTTGTGTTAGTGCCTTGTTATTTGCCATCACAATTTTGTCCGGTGAGTGTCCCTCCACGACAACATTTTCAGCCTCATGCATGTGTGCCTTGTTATTTGCCCACCCTTTATTAGTTGCAGGTACTACTATGTGCATTTTGTGATATTGCTTCTTCACCTTCTTGCACTACATTGTGACACAGTTTCAGTGGAGCTACAATACCTCTCCCTTGTCAGCATTATGGGGGGTATCATCCTACTTGTGCTAATGCTTCCTTGTTTTCGCTTGGAGTGACCTATGTATCCAGTTTTTGTTCCTATATACTAGGTGGATGCAGAAGCTGGTTACCCATGCATTTCGGTGAGATGGAACAGATACCATATAGACACTCTTGCATTCCGATTTGTGGGGGCAACCTTCTACCTTATTCAGATGATCATTTATTGAGACTATTGGCACCTGTGTTTTCAACTATCACATTGGTTGAGTAGTGTCGTTGGGGTCACTCGTACAGATTAATGTGCCATTTGCATCTTCAACTATCAAATTGGTTTGAGTAGTGTCATTGGGGTCACTCATGCAGATTTTTGTCTCTTTAATCCTGATCTTCATCCTATTTTCAGTGAAGGTTCTTTAGCACAGTAGCAGTTCTTCGGCAGTTGTTTGCAGCGTTTTTGTGCTTCAGTGGAGTTCATGTTCCTAATCTTTTGGGGACATCCTTTGTGAAGGCTTCTTAGTCCTTTTATCTCCTATGGGGGGACATATTTTGTATCTTTGTGATGGAAGTAGTTCTTGGGGGGTCATGTTGAGTCCTCCTTCCTTCACTTTTTCATGCTTTCTTTGCATGTTTTCTCTCTTTTGGAGAGGAGTTTTTCCCATGAGGTTTTCTCCTTTTCTCCGCTTCTGAGAGATCTTTTGTACATGGGTACCTAACATGGCCTTATTGTCGGGACCCATCTTTGCATGTTTGCATTTGTTTTCTCCTCCCTAAGTTGCACTTAAGGGGGGGTGTTGGTGTGAACAGGGTTATTACCTATTTGGTTTAACCTTTGTTGTGTGGATAATTCATATTATTTAACTATTTATTAGTTAAATAATACTCACACACATGTTCACATGTTAAGTTGACTTAGTGAGTCTACTAGATGTCTCTAGTTGTTTTTAGTTGTGTCTAGTTGTTGCTAGGTGTTAATAGTTGTCTTATCCTACACATGTGATCTAGTTGGCATCCTATCCTCTAGTTGTCTCATGTAATAGGAATGTGACGCTTGTCACATGACTACAACATCCTAGCTCCCAACCTTGGTCTATATAACCAAGGCCTCTCATTGTATCATATAAAATTGATCTTGTATCAAGTCATTATCTTGTGTATAGAATATTATTCTATCATGTTGATCTTCTTTGATTCTTGTGATTAGCTCTTAGGTATCTTGATCTTGGGATAGCTACCTCCATAGCCAATCCTAACAAAATTCACTAATCCTTGCCTTTTCCCTCCTAGGCAGTTTATAAGATAGGCCTACCTGTTTATGGTTCCATCTTTCCTCTGTTGTTAAGTATTTTGACCAGCATTTATTCTTGAAGAATTGAACCCAACTTCGTGATGGGCAACAATGCCAATGTTTACTCCTTTGTCTAATAAGACTAATAAATGCAGTAATGAACAGAAATAACAATGCATACCAAATTGAGCAACAGATGTATGATAGTAAAAGGTTTATTCAACTGTAGTTCTTTACATATAAGTAGACCAAGGAAGGTCTACAAGAGTTCAATATAAAAAGTGGGGGGTAATGGTTGTAAATTAAGACAAGACTGTTGGAACTGCTACAACAAATCCTAACTCACTAACTAAAGCCAACAAGTACTAAGAAAATAATTGGCTACTAACAAAACATCATAAGTGCATTTATTCTAATTATACACCTATGTTATTGCACAAAGCAATTTACATCACTTATAGTTCCTCTTATGCCTTTAATTTGTTTATCACTTGAGACTTCATGGAATGATAAATTTGGGGAGGATGTTAATTCGTAAAGGTATGATAGTCAACTTCAACTTCTCACAATTTGTTCCAAAACATGTAAGACATATTTATGGATATCTAGTATGCATATTTTATACATATACAAAAGATTTGTAATAGTGATAAACAATGCATAGAATATCGTTAAAAATTTGTAATACTAGAGGAGCACAGGAAAAACAATGCATAGACATAGCTATGCAAAAGATTTGTAATATAGCTATGCAAAAGATTTGTAATAGTGATAAACAATGCATAGAATATCGTTAAAAATTTAAAAAATATTAGAAAAAGAAGTTACCTATCAGTGTTTAATGTCCTAAAAAGCACACGTTGGACACCTCTTGGAATATTAAGATCCTTCATCACCTTTGCTGGAATGAAATTCAAAGCAAATAACCATATAATTCAAGGGCCAGTGAATAAACTTGCACAAGATAATAATGTTCAAATCATGGTCTCCAAAATATTATCAATATCTTTTAACATCAAAAGCAAAGATAGGAACAATCAAAAGGAAAAAAGAAAACAAAAAGAATATAGAGAATTCAAAATGTATTTTTTAATTGTTATATTGAAATTTGCAATAGTCAAACTTGTATATGGGATAGACCTCTTCTTAGATGGATGGGATGACAACCTCTCTTTGCATAATGGCAAATCATTACTTGTGTTGAAGGAACACGAATAAACTTTAAGATTGTTTTTTGGAACTACAATAGTATGTAAGTACATAACGGAACTCTACAAGCACAGCGTGAAATTCTAGTTGATAAAGACTTGTTATTTCTAATAGAAACACATGGAAGTCTTGACGGGTGCCTACCTACCATTGTTTTTTAATAAGGCAAATATTTATATTACTGAAAAAGATGATAGTTACAAAAATAATCTACAAGTTCATATCTCATGCAGATTCATGTTTAAGTATTTCTTCTAGAAAGGGGACATTACAAGTGGTATCAAAGCAGTTTTCCTGCCATCCTGTGAAGAGTCGACAATGCAAAGCTATCAAAGAAGGGGAAATAACACCAACATGAGTGAGGAATTGGTAAATCAAATGAAAACCTTTATGGAACAAACCAATCAAGCCCTCTCTAACCAAAATGAAAAACTCATACAAGCCTTTGAAAACATGGGCAATGCCATTGATAGCCTAAAGACCCATTCCATAAATGGGGGAGACACGGGGTCTAATGTCTCCGAAAGTAACAAAGAATCTCCTAGCCTCAAGGTTCCTAGGCCTTCCTTCTTACCTAGGGAAGAACCACCTAGAAATGAAGAAGAAAATGAACCATCCACACAAAGCGCGGAAGAAATTGCTAGGGCTTATGCAAATCTTGATCCCGAGATTAGGAATCTTGTTAACTTTAGAGATTTTTGAGATGCTAAAAGACATGAGGTACCTAGAAAGGAAGGGAGCCCTCCAAATAGAGACCTAAAACATAAAATAAACAAAATATCCCTCCCAAACTTTGACGGAACAAATAAAATATCAGCCCATGCATGGCTAACAAAATTAAACACTTATTTCTCCTTAAGCCCAATGACAGAGGAGGATGCCATAAAATTTGCTATCCTTCACTTAGAAGGGATAACCTACGAATGGTGGCATCATGGGGAACATACCCAAGGACATAATAAGATAATTACCTATGAAGAATTTTCACAAAAACTACTCAAAAGGTTTGATAAAGAACATCCTCAAGAAAACTTTAAAAAATTGACTCAATTGAAACAACAAGGAACGGTAGAAGATTATATAAACGAATTTCAAAAGATTTCAATTAGAGTCATGGGAATTGATGACGATAGGCTAACCTATCTATTTGTAGAAGGATTAAAAGACCCCCTAAGAGGAATGGTAAAAGCTCATAGTCCCACCACTCTAGATGATGCAATAGAAAAAGCCTTGGATTTGGAATCATCAACTTCAAATATCAAAAGCACACATGAACATACCAAGACCTATCCCAAAAAGAATGAAGATAATAAGCCTTCCAAAAAAAGAGTGCATGGACAAGAACTTATGTTTCCAATGTCAAGAACCTTGGGAACGTGGTCATATTTGCCGCAAGAAGGAAAATCTATGTTATAAATGCAAGGAAAAATGGGAACCAGGACATAAATGTGCCAAGAAAGGTCGAGCCCAAAGGATCGAGGTTACTCGTGATGAAGAAACCGAAGAAAAGACTGTCAAAAGGGCAAAAATAGAAGAGGATGAGCATGTGACCTTGGCCACAATCACCCAAACTTGAGGCCCACAATCACCCAAACTTCCAGGCCTCATCCTTTCCACATCAAAGGCAATATCAAAGGACAAAAGGTTATCACTCTAATAGATAGTGGGGTATCCCACAACTTCATTGCTAAGAAGTTAGTAAAAAGAAGATGCAAACCCAGGACTTCAAGGGTTTTTCAGCAGCTACTGCCACAAGAGCACTGGTTTCGTGTACTAAGATTGTTCCCCAACTTGTAATGGTCCTAGGGAAACGTAATATTCAAGAAGACTTCTATGTAGTACCCCTAGATAATGATGTAATACTAGGCACCCCTTGGATATATTCATTGGGATGTTTCCAGTTCGACCTTACTAACTTAAAAATCCATTTTCAATACGAAGGAAAAAAGGTCACTTTACAAGGTTTACCTGATGGTCCTCCAGAGGTTGTTTTTCGCAAAGGAAAGAGGAGATGTTCTCAATCATCCAAATCTTAAGTTGCTTGAGAACAAGCAATCTTAAGTGGGGGGGACTATCATATCCCCTATCTAATATTGGCAAATTATATATTTTAGATTACATATTATGACTATGTGTATCTAAATGCATCTCATGATGAGACTCTTCATACATTTCCTACCATTAAAATATATATGTATATATGCATGATATATAAACGTAATTATAAATTATATATATGCATATTATCATAATATATAAATATATACATATATGGTGAGATAGTATATATCCTATTATAATATAGAAGTCATTATAAATAATAATAAATATGTATATAATAATAAAGAGTAGAAAATATTGGGCGGTTGGGTGGGCACCCAATCCAAGAACACTTGGATGGGTCGATGCCATACAAAGTCATTATGGCCTTCTTTATGATTGAGAACAATCATTATAGCAGCTGGAGCTCCTCCCTGACGGTTTCGACTTGAGAAGTCGCACGATTTCCGCTGGCAAGCCTCTCCCTGCATTGATTAGAAGCTTGGGTTCAATGTATAAGGCATGTATTAAACGCAGTCAGTGTCTCCTACCCGACGCTCATTCCATTTTCGTGGTTTCGAGAGATTCTTTGCTAGTGCAAACGGTGGCAGTAGCAGACAGCATGGAGAAGGGCTCGGGCTTTATCGCAAGGATCTCGGTGCACGGGCTGATCAATCTTGGGATGTCGACGCCACTACAGTTGAAGAGTTCAGTTAGGCAGATGGCATTCAAGGGAGCGGTCACAGATCTGAGGTTAAAACGCATTTTGCGACGGCATGAGGGCTTACTCCTCCCGGCGGTCAAAATCATCTCGGGGGCAGGTTTCTTAGCAGCCGACGAGTTCTACAGAGTCGACTCCCATATATCTTCCCGCTTCCTCGCCTCCATTCTGGATATTGGGGTGTCTGCAGCGGCGGCGAAATCGCTCATGGCAAAAGTATTCAAAGCAAAAATCCTTCGGGGCCTCGACCCCATTTTGGAGGCGGCTATTCCTGGGGTGGGCATTCCTCGCCCAAAGGACATTGTCTCAGACAAGGATCCTCTGGAGGTGACGAAGGTTCTACCCTTCATCCTTGACTTGAAAGGTCTGGCACTGGAGGAGCATCAGGATCGTGTCACTCAGGCCTATGGCTTCCTTCAGAGTATGCTGCAAGAGAATGGGGAACCCGGTGAAGAGGAATGGGTTGATAGGCTGCAGGCTATGGCCATTGAGCTTGGCCTCTTTTGATTTCTCAGTTTATCTCTCAGTTTAGCAGGATCTGACCTAGTAGGTATGGCAATATATCTGTAAATATAACACAGATAATATCAATACTGTAAGCCTAATGGCTAAATTTTGCTAGGTAAGTCATTAATATCAGACCTGCAAGCCTAGTGGCTGATTTTGTTAAAGCTTGGCAAACCCTATAGTTTCAAGAAAGGGTTCAGGTGTTTGATGTCATCTGGTTGTGGCAGGTAAACGGCTTATAGGCACCTGCATGTTAATATCTCCATTCGAATCAATACAAAACTATCTTTACGAATCAAAAAAAAAAAATAAAGAGTAGAAAATATATATATTATTATATAATATAATAATAATTATTATAAGATATAAACATAAATTAAATTTATTATATTATATAAAATAAATATTAATTAATACATTATTAAAAGACAAAGGATCGGGCCTCACAAGAGACCCCGATCCATTCACAATAAGAGCGAATTCCTTAAAAGGAATTGCTGCCTCCTGAGGCTGCATCCCCTCATAAGGGGCAGCCTCTCATATAAATAGAGGCCCACTACATTCAAAGGGGGTAAGAAGAAATAAAAAAAAAGAATATTCAGAAAAATATAAAAAAGAACATTCAGCGGAAATACAAAAAAGAATATACAGCAGAAAGATATATTGCAGCAGCAAACCAATTACAGCAGAGAGGTAAGTGTTTATAAATATTTAAATTGTTCAATCTATAATTAGTAAACATAAATATATATATATATGGAAGAATATATGTATATATATATATATATGCATAAATGAATATATATACATACATAATGTCATCTTATAGTGGATACAAAACCATGTGGTATATTGCAATTCAAATGAAATATCTTACACATATATAGTATGTAAAATCTGGAACAAGATCTATATTCATGTCAGTCATATCATAAAATCATTGAACTAATATCATATTTAGACTTAGGATCTAACAATGATGAACAATTGTACAAACAAGGGTACCAATGACAGTATTTCAATTTGCAAGTTGAATGTCTTTAATTCATGCATCATGATGATAATAAGTACAAGGGAATATTGAAATGAAGATCATATCTCCGTAGCCCTTATTATTTCATCCAATGAGGAACCATAGGTATTGTAGGGAAAGGCGAAGTAATTCCACTTCCTGTGCGTAGACCCCAAGGGCTAGGGACTAAGCTCTCGATGCTGGGTCCGGAGATCTCGTATTGATCCCAATGGTTGGGACATAGCTCCCAAGCTGGATCCGAGGCTCCGTGCGTAGACCCCAAGGGCTTGGAACTAAGTTTCTCAAACTAGGTCCAGGAATGGTTCACATGCCCTAGCATGTAAGATCCTAATTCCTTGATGAATAATAAGAGGGGAGAGTATGGATCTGAGTTATGTTCAATATTCATCCTAATGTACTTATGGGATGTATTATAGAATACAAGAACATATTACTGATAACTCATGTTACTTCATCCTTCAAGGAATAGTAGGTTATGCGGGGAAGGGCGGGTATAATTCCTTCCATGTATTGGTTTCTTAGCGCCCACGTCATGTAAATCCTAATTCCTGATGAAGAACAAGAGAAGAGGATATGGATCTTGAATTATGATTTATAGTATAGAATAGTCATCAATAGTGGATGACAATCATGAATGGAATATTATCATTGAACTTGTTGATCTTATCATTGGAATTTAATGATCTCTAATGTTACTAATGTCTCCTTGAGAATCACTTTGGATACAGATTCATGTTTAAGTATTTCTTCTAGAAAGGGGACATTACAAAAAATCTAATAGATCTGATTGGAATCATACCAAAGTAAGGGGTGCATCTTGTAAAGGAGCCAAATAGGTACCTACAGTTCAAATTGGGTGAAGATCTGATGAAAATTGATAAAGTTATGTTTCTGCAAGACTTTTGTTTCAACCGGATATTCCATCCAGAAATTTCTCTACCGAACATCTAGTTACGCTTTGACATCCGGTTGCACTTCTTTGTATTTCTATCGAGTTGTCTTCATATCCGGATCTAGTCGTGTTCCTTTGTATTTCTAACCGGATGTGAAACACGGGATGAACCGTATGTCTATTGTGCAAGATCGGGTTCGTGTTAAGTGTATGTCATTTTTTATTCCGGTTGCACTTATCATATGTTGAAGTGGAATATGTCAAGCTAGAGGGTGACATCATGACTTATCCAAGCGCTATTGGATGTTGAACTCTAACCAGATGTGGAACACGGGATGAACCGAATATTCATTGTGCCAGATCGGGTTTGAGTTAGTGTATCCATTCTGGTTGACTTTCCAGTTCCGGTTGACTTTTTCATATCCAGTTGACTTTTTGTTTCCAACCGAATATCTTCCAAGCAAACTTTCCAACCGAATATTTCTCAAGCACATCTTCCAACCAAACATCTTTCAAGCAAACATTTCAAACCGGGTATCTTGTATATCCACATCCAGTTGCAATGCTTCATATTTCTAATCAGACATTTTTCTAACCGAATATCTTGTTGCATATCCACATCTAGTTAGCTTGTAGGATGGCTCAGAAATGCCCAGAAACGCGGGAAAATGCGCTGCCGACTCCTAGGATCGCCATTAATGCGAAATGGCTAAGTTGAAAATGAGGTTTTTATTGCAATAGGTGGAGTGGTTGGGGTTTTCCCGCCCATTCTTCCATCAAATCCGAGCTACCAAAGCTATAAAGGGAAGATTGAAATTCATTCAAAAAGGTTGGTTGCTAAGCCAATTGTCTGGTCTAGAAATGCCTAGGGAAGATTTTCAGGCATCAAACGAAGCGAAAATCTTGTCTACAACTAATGGAATGCATCTAATACAAAGTAGGAAGGATTTTCAAAGCACATCTATATACAGTGGTATGTCTCTGTAATTGTTTGTAATGATTCAAGGAAGTCTTCTAGTCGCAGCTAGGATTTCCTCCTGCCACATTTGCTAGCATGAATGTAGCCGCAAATTTGAAGTATGTGACAACATATTAATTCATTGCAAGCATTGTAATGTTCATCTCTGTGTTATGTATGGATTATTGCAGTTCTTTTATGGATTATTAAGTATGTCCTTGTATAAGGTGTAATTTATGGTTTGTAAGTAAATGCATATCTGGTTCTATGGATGTTCTATCACATGTCTCTCCTTCCTCCTTGCATTCTATGACTCTGTTGCCCAATGGAATAGGGATCGCTCCATATTGGGGAAGGATCAAACACTTTTTTAATCAAACTCTCTACCCTGTTCGTTGTAGGAATAGGATTAGGTTAGGTTTTACATGTTCATGGTTCTGTTCGATAATCAGGGATAAATCTGAAGTGATACCAAACTGTTCTAATCACTGGTGAACCATGTACATACATGCGTGCACTATGTATGTTGTGTATGTAAACATAAGTGGAATCATCTAAAGGAATGTAATGTTGTGATATTTGGATGCAAATGCATAGTGTAATGATCAGCTATATAGGGGTTTTCTGACAGCCAGTTGTTCTTGGTTCAGTGACAGTATTGGGATCAAGACAACAAGTTGGGTTTGGTTATTCATTGTTTTTTTAGTTGTTCATATGGTTTGAGCTCAATACCTATTAAGGTATACCCGTTGGAATATCCCTCCAGAGCCTAGCTAAGATCGAAGTGTAGAGGAGCCTACCCACTCCTGTAAGTTGGCCAAAATCGCCCTTAACCTATTGACAACCCTCTTTCCAATCGCCTTGATGACACCCCTGGCCTAGGTGATTGTGAAATGTTTTAGGGTTTTGGGTTGTGGTAATTTTGGGATCCAACAAATCGCCCGATTGTAAGCATTGGCATACGATGAAGGTGGTATTACTTTCATCTTCTTCCTCAACGAGGGAATCAACCCCTTAATGAACCAACGTTTTTTCAAGCCGTCAGCAGGATCCTTTTCCAATTTTACCTAAAGCTCTTTCAACCTACGATTATAAGCTCTTACATTCTCATGCTTACCTTTTTTTGTATTATAGATTTCTGCTACAATTTCATCATCTTTTAGAAGTTTGAACTCTTCTTCAATGTGTTCCAATTAGCCTTTGAACTTGCTTCGAGTTTCATATACCAGTCGATGCCTATACCTCTGAAAGTTGTTGGGAACGACTACAGCCAATAAGACCTGCATCCTATCTGTTCGCTATCCATATGGTTTCACACGTCTTACAATGTCTCACTGGATCCTCCGATCCATTCCCCAGGAACTTCGAGAGCTTCTGCCTCTCCATACTCGAACTTGCTGGGGGAGTAACCATCTTCCCTCCTTGGCACAACTTTCGTGTTCGGTTTCTAGTCGAAGAGTCTTGACCCGTACGTTTCGGTGCTTCTCGTGCACTCTCAGTCACGCAAGTGTCCTCCACCCCTCCTTCGTCAGCAAACCGTACGTCTTTGTCGCCCTCGGGGTCTTTCCTGTGCTCTTCTAGTCCCGAAGTTATAGGCTTTGACCCTCCGATCAACGATTCTTCAATACGTTGGATATTGTCTTCATGTGTCTCCGACAGTGAGACTTTTGAAGATCCGACTTCCCACTGATCTTTGTCAGGTGGTGGTAGTCGTACGGTTAAATTGTCTACTTGGTCGACAAGATCTCCGTGTGCTTCGTCTGGGAGTGGTAATTGCCTCACTAGTTCCCACTCTACGTTTGTGTATTTCTAGGACGTAGGAGTTTTCTTTTCTTCCCAACTACAACTCCGGCCGACTCTTCTGCTCTTGTTCCACTCTTGGGATGGACTCCAACTCTCGAGCAATAATCCCTCGGTTTCCTCAACTATTCTTTTCAGCCTTCTTTCTCTTTGTTCCTTTATTCTCAGGGACCTTCTGATATCCTGATCTGGTGTTTCGTGACCACTTTGTGGTCGCTTCCCATCTTTGTTGGGGTATAAGGACATTAATTGTTTTGCGTATAATGTTGATCAGTGTTGTGTTCTTCCTCCTCCCGTTTCATACGCTCCTCGTACCATTAGAGTACTTGCTGACGGCATTGCTCTCTTTCTCTCTCCTCGCGCAAGCCTTGCAAAATTATAAAGTGTCTCACCAGGAGCCTAGGGAGACGATTCAGGAGGTTGTCTACTTCATCATTTGCAAGCAAGTTATCCCAAATTTCATCCTCTAGAACTTCCTTCCTATCGGTTTCCCTTCTATAATGTACCCATTTTTTAGCTACTCTGATTTGCAAGCTTTTGTCCAACTCCTATTTTGATCGAAGCGGCCTAGTGTTTTATGAGGGGAACTCCAAGGTTCTTGGAGCATGCAGGTTGTGTTCTGCAAAGATGTTTGTTGTTGGCAGTGAACTCAGTTGGTCTTGAGGACTCCTATGACACTTTCCGAAGTGAATTCTGACTTTCAATGTATTCTCTAAGATTCTTGGGAGAGTGTCTATTTATAGAAAGTCACTCGATCGGCCCCGAATATCATTATTCATAATCAATATCATTCCAGTATACTCAGATTTTGATTCCGATATCGTTTGAAGGTTTCCACAACTCGGGTGAATTAATGAGCTTCAATTTAATTATTTCACTAAGGTTGCTTAATTTTATAAAATAATTCAAAAAAGCAACTTAATGTAATAGCTCGTTGGAAAGGGAATTAAAAGTTTTAATTCATGGACGCTTGAAAAGGGACCTTGCATATCAAATATTATTATTATTTCATAAAAAGACTCTGTTGGAGTTAAAAGGGTTATTTTAATTAAAAGTGATTTTAAAAATAAAGCTTCACGAAAGTTCGACGGAAAAAGTATAAAAGGAGATTGTGAGAGCTCATTTGGAAATGGAGATTATTTTATTTTCTCTTGTGAAACCCTTGTGGTTCTATGGGATTGAACTTGGTTCATCTCAGCCTTCTTGATGACGAAAAAGCTCTTGGAGAAGATTAGCCATGGTGGTGAAAGATCCTCCCTGGTTAATACTATGTGACTTATTTCAGAGTTACAATTTGTGCAGATTGGTTTGCAGGAAGATTTATCCAAAATCTACGTTTGTGCTGAATGTTGGAGTATTAGAGCAATTTCATACAGAGATTGCCTGTGTTTCATTGCAGATTTTTGGAGTTTGTCGTAAAGGGTTTATTGTGCAAATTTATTGAAGATTCTTTGAATAATAAATTTGTGATTGTGAGTTATTGCTAAGGGTAGGGTTTTAATGCAGATCGAAGTGTTTATTTGAGGGTTTTAGCTTGCTATCAACACAAAAAAATAGGTTGTATTGCTGATAAGAAGGGCATGGGAGTTTATGGGCTTGGATACCTAGGGTTTGAAGTTCTTGCATACTTCCAACAGGTAGTAGGGTACACAATGTGTTTCATGTATCTCGCCTCAAGAAGGCGTTGGGGCATAATGTGACACCGTCAATTGAGTTGCCTCCTCTGGATGAAGAGGGGAAGTTGATCTTGGTACCCGAGGCAATAATTGACACCAAGGAACGTACTTTGAGGAGGAGAATTGTCAGAGCCCCTGGTTAAATGGAAAAACCTGCCAGTGGAGGATGCTACTTGGGAGAATGGGCAGATATTAGAGCATCCTGATCTGAGATTGCTTGAGGCAAGCAATCTTAGGGAGGGCAGACTGTAATGTCCCCTTCTAGTTACATGGTTAGTCCATCGTTGGGTTCCCATGGACTAACATTTTGGTTAGGGAACTGTGGTTAGTTTGGCATTGGAGGGACTTGTCAGTTATGGAGTTGTGTTTCGTGGTCAGTGGATCCAGTTGGCACCCTCAGAGTTAGCCCAGTTCGCTCTTGGTCATTTCTGGGTTCAGTGTCGGTTTGGGATTTTCAGAGTGCGGTCAGATTCGTCTCGTTGAGGGCTTTCCAACGAGCTATAGATCATTGCATTCCGACATCGTCTTCATATTTATTTTAAAGTCCAAAGATTATTAATGTTATATTTAATTGGGACTTTATAAATATTAAGGAAAAGTGACTTTATGCATTATGGAGACTTAAAGTGAATGTCTTGACCATTGGCGCCCATCCCTAGGAGTAATAAGGTGAATTTAAAATTATAACATTCCCACTCAAAATCCAACGCCCAACTTGAGAAGGGAAATAAAAGGTGGAAAAGTGACTCATTTGCATTATGCTATGTTTTGATATTTCTCTTTGTGAGCTCTGCTAGGGTTTTGAGGGTTTGAGAATTCAAACCAAGCTCTTAGAGACCAAAACCTCCCTGAGCATTCCCACTCAAAATCCAACGCCCAACTTGAGGAGGGAAATAAAAGGTGGAAAAGTGACTCATTTGCATTATGCTATGTTTTGATATTTCTCTTTGTGAGCTCTGCTAGGGTTTTGAGGGTTTGAGAATTCAAACCAAGCTCTTGGAGACCAAAACCTCCCTGAGTGACAGCATTCTATAGGTGTGCAATACCACCCAAAGGTGCCATTTGAGGTGAATGCATCCAGTGTTCACATATGTGCTTCATGGAGATTGAATGAGTTGGTTTCCCGGGCTAAGTTGTTACATACTCCGAAGATTGTTTGTGATCAGTTGTTTGTAATGGAGGATTGCAGATATCAAGTGAGTTTGAAGAGGGTATGTGTCTGCTAAGTAACTTCCTTCCTGGCCGTACCATTCAGTTTGTTGGTCGTACCCTTTGTGGAGCAGGCCGTACCATAATGTGGGAGTTTTGGAGAGTTTTTGGAGCTGTTTCTTCTTGTTCTTGGTCGCCCTTGTAAAGACATCTGCTGCAGATCAAATAGGAGGGGATTGAGAAGATTTTGGAGTTGATATTGCCGATTTGTCTTGCTTCAGCCAGCCGTACCTTCCTCAGTGGGACGTGGCTCTTTGTTGCAGCCATTTCCTCTTTGTTTGCAGCCATTAATGGCACTAACTGAGGCGTTTGGGAGACTTGTTAATTCCTGATACATTTGTAATGCAAATACACTCATTCCTAGGAGATTCGAAGTGATTCTATGAGCTCCATTTGGCTGGTGCAGTCCCAGCATATGTATCAAGCTCCAAATCTACATATGCGTATGTCATAGAAATTAATATTTGGTCATTTTGCTATCTGGGTAGTCGATAGTTTCTTCATATCTATTGTATATTTTCTGGGTTTCTATTATATGCAATATATTGTATGCTTCGGCAACACATCTGCAGGAAAACTGAAAACCCCTTTTGCATTCTTCTCTCTAGTCTGAAAGATCACAAAAATTTAATAAAAATCACACATAAAAAGATCTTAAAAATATACAAACAGGTACGGCACATTACAATTAACAACAATATGAAACCCTAGGACAGCAATTACACTTTAGATCAGCATTGAAATCAACAATAGTCCACTTAGAAATATCAATTAGAAACATCAATATAAAACCTTAGGTCAAATCCTTGCATTTATGACAGCTGGAAACACGGTTACAATTGCTGATATACTGAAATTTCACCAATTTTTTGCTAAAAGAACTGAAACCCACTGATAAATGCAGATCCGAATGATGCAATAGCAAATTAGATCTCAAACCCTCAAAAACCTCAATGAATGATGCTAAAAATGGCAGCAGCGATGCTAGGAGCTATGATGGCGGTGTATGGCAGCGATGTATGACAACAACAAACCCTGAATAAAGTCTGATTTTTATAGTAATAGCAACAAATAATGATTATCCTCAATTTGGCACTCCAAACAATGAAAATTGATGATGAACAGCAGCAACATATGCTGATAAATTCTAAAAATCAGCAATAAAAATGATTTACTTGCAAGTGTAATTCAATCCAATCCTCTACAAGCTGAAATCTTCAATGAATCACTGTAGCGGCACTGTAGCGGCAACATGTAAACTTGTAAACTTGGCCAAAAATGTTGATTTGATGATATAGTACAATTTGCTTGCAAGTATGAATCGAACCGCAATCAATAAACCCAAATGTGATGCTTGAGTGGAATAGCCTCAAAGGATATGAGGGTTTTTGTCTCCAAATACAATTCTAGCAAACCAAGAGGGTTTTCATCCTCTAGATCTCTAACACCAAAGATTTTCGTCCTTGAATACTTCAATCTCCAAAATGGAAGGATGATTTTCTTTGTGCCTTGACCTCTCTTTTATAGTTGCCTTTTTCAGGCCCTTCATTTATTTTATTTCTATTTTAATTTACTTTTCCCTCCAAGTATTTAAAAATACTTTCAATTATGTCCATGTCATATTCCCCATGATCATATTATATTATACTAAACATTATAATCCACATTTATTCCAAATATATCACAAGTGTATTTTGCATACATACAATACATCTAAGTATTCATGTGGAATATATATATATATGACATGATAATGTGAATTATATATATATATATATATGTTAAATTATGATAAACTAACTTATACATATATATGAATAATAATGATTTTAAAATGTATGAATAATATTAATAAATATAAGGGATCGGGCCTCCTAAGAAAGAGACGCCGATCCTTCCAAAGGAAAAAAGCTAAAACTAATTAAACACAGCCATATAGAATCACATTCGATTAGTGTACAGCCAGCGGATATTTTCTTCTCCAATCGCTATGTCTCTTGAGCAATAAGACCCCTTCGTGGGCTTTTAAAAAGGCAACTTTCCCTCCTCTAAAAGCATCCATCAAGATACATTTTCTCTCTGCAAGAAAGGAACACATAAGGAGCAGACCATTGTTCATAAATAAGGGATCAGCAGACATACGATCGGGAAGAAGGGAAAAAAGTAAAAAGTAATTCAGACTGCAGTAAAGAGCATTCAGCAGCAAAACAGCAGCCACCAGCAAGGTAAGTATATTTTATATGTTTATTTTATAATTATTAAATATAGGATTTGTAAGAATGTAAGTTGTATTCAATTTGTCTTTGCTGCAATATATAATGGTTCTGTGTTTAATCCAATAATATGCTAAGTATGAAGTAGCAAAATTCTAATGATGAAAAGTGTTAGTTGATTACATGAGATAAGTTAATAATTGTGAAACATATGAGTACTGAAATTAATCACTAACTTTATATAAGAAGGTGATCATGTGAATGAACAATTAGCCAACATGGGTATATAGTAGCCCTTGTCTCAATTGGTAGTTGGTACAAAAGGTACCCCTTGGACAAGTGGAAGTGGCCCTTGTCTCAGTTGGTACAAAAGGTACCCCTTGGACAAGTGGAAGTGGCCTTTGGCTCCAGTTAGTGAAAAAGTCACCCCTCATGCCAAAGGATTATTATATAGTGGCCTTGGTTCCAGTTGGTGAAAAAGTCACCCCTCGTACCAAGGAATATCATAGAGGCCTTGACACCAGTTGGTGAGTATCCACCCCTCAAGTCTAAGGATAGAGATAGAGGACCCATGATGGATAGTGGCAAGTGTCATCTCACCTCTCTCATATGAAGCTAATGATTAATATATGGAAAGTGATAGAGAATGGAAATGCTTATTGATAGGGATTATGACATTAATGATAGAGAATGTGAAATATCATGATAGGGAATATGAAAGACATTGATAGTGAACTTAAGAGGGAACATGTGAAATATATATTGGTAATGATTATAAGATTAGCGATAGAAAATGTGTATTGAAAGTAATCATAAGGTTTTGGATAGAAGTTAGGAAATGTATAATTGATGTTGATCATAGAAATTATAAGGGCAATGTTCTTATGTGATTTGAATATATCATATATCTATTGCTATAAATGAAATCAAAAGGGTTTAGTGTACTAATGTTCTCTTTTTGCAAGTTGAAATTGTGTTCAAGATTTTGAAAATTTTTGACTTGTGACAAGGGGACATTACAAGTGGTATCAGAGCTAACATCCTGCCAACCTGTGAAGCAAGTGCATGCAAACATATAGGAGGACAAGAAATAACCAAGCAAAGATGAACAACGAATTGAAGGCTTTCATCGAAGCAACTACCAAAAGCATTAATGATCAAAACCAAGCGACGCAAGCCCTAATACAAACCGTGCAATCCTTAAAGGATGACATGGGACAGCTAAGGGCACAATCCACCAATGGAAAAGAAGTAGCCTCTAATCAAGCTGAAAACAGCAATTCTTCATCAAGCACAAAGGTTCCACTACCACCCTTCTTACCAAGCGAGGACAATCCAAGAGTGGCAAATGACACCACCCAAAATATGAGCACTGAAGACATGATTAGAGCCTATGCAAACTTAGACCCCGAATTAATAAGACTTGTATCCTTCAGTGAATTTAGCAACTCCAAAAGGAATGAACTAAAGGAAAAGAGACCCGTCAATAAAGACTTGAAGCAAAAGGCTAATAAGGTAAACCTTCCGAACTTTGATGGGACAAGTAAGATCACTCCGCGTGCATGGCTAGAAAAATTAAATGACTATTTTCAACTTAGTCCCATGACCGAAAAAGATGCCCTTGAATTCGCCATTCTACACTTGGAGGGATTGGCGTATGAATGGTGGCATCATGGAAAGCACACACAAGATCATGAAATTGTTAAGTCCTATGAGGAATTTTCCAAAAGGTTCCTTAAGAAATTTGATCGCAGGCATCCTGAACAAGATTTTAAGGACTTAACCCTAGTAAGGCAAAGAGGGACAGTGGACGAATATGTGAATGAATTCGAGAAAATAGCCCTCCGAGTTTCAGGGATGGAGAAGGGGAGGTTCACATTCCTATTCGTCCAAGGCTTGAATGAAAAACTAAGAGGATTAGTGGGCGCACTTAGACCCACTACACTTGATGATGCCATAGAAATGGCAACCCAACTAGAACAAACCCAAACCCCTCAACCATTTACTAAACCCTTCCATAAGAAAGGAAGATTTGATAAGACATTCCACCACAAAGATGATAGGAGGGATAAAAAGCCATGTTTTACGTGTGGAGCACCATGGACACAAGGACACCTATGTCACAAGCGACAAGATTTAAAAGAGAAAGGACTATGTTTCAAATGCAAAGATAAATAGGAACCAGGTCACAAATGCGGGCAAGCTCGCATCATTGAAGCCTTGACCTATGAAGAAGAAGAAGGAAATCCGACAAAAAGGAGAAGGTGTGAACCTGAAGAGAAGGTCACCCTAGCTGCTATATCTAAGGCATCTAAACATCATCCATTTAGAATTAGGTGCCACCTAAGGGGTAATAAGATCACAACCTTAGTAAATAGCGGGGCTACTCACAACTTTATAGATGAGACTTTAGCCAAAAGAATGAAGCTAAACCCCCAAGATTTTGAAGGATTTATGGTATCCCTAGCAGATGATTCCACAAAAGAATATTCAAAAATGTTATCACAATTAGGATTATCCATAGGGAGAGACCACTTCCAAGATGACTTCTATGTAGTGAACATGGGAAACACGGATATGATTTTAGGCATGCCATGGCTGCACTCTCTAGGTAAGGTCACCATAGATTTTCCTAAATAAGAACTCTCTTTTGAAAAGCAAGGGGAAAGGATCACCCTACATGGGTTATCTGATGGGTCACCTAGAGTTATCTCATGCAAACGAATGGCAAGAACTTTTAGACATAATCAAGTAGAATGGGCAACCCAATGCTTGATCCTGGACAAGTCAACTCCATTAGGGCAAAACATTCACATAGTTATTCAACCTATCCTAAGAAAACATAAGAAGGTATTCGATGATATACCACCAGGTTTGCCTCCCAAGCGAGGTTTTGAACACATAATTGAAATGGAAAAAAATGCAAACCCTGTTATCACTACCCCTTACCAACACCCCCAGAAATTCAAAGAAGAAATAGAGAAGACCATTAATGAACTCCTAGCAATGGGCCATATACAACCAAGTTCTAGCCCATTTGCCTCATCCGTAGTACTTGTCAAAAAGAAAGATGGCACCATGAGGATGTGCATTGATTATAGAGCCCTAAATAAGCAAACTATAAAAAATCGCTATCCAATTCCAAGAGTAGATGAACTAATTGATGAGTTACATAGGGCTAAGTACTTCTCTAAGATTGATCTTCGCTCCGGATATCATCAAATAAGAATGAGGGAAGAAGACATACCCAAAACAGCATTTTAGTGTCATTATGGTCACTTTGAGTTCTTAGTTCTACCATTTGGGCTAACCAACGCCCCGGCCACCTTCCAGTCTTGTATGAACCATACTTTTAGAAAGCAGCTCTGGAAATTCCTCCTAATTTTCTTTGATGACATACTAATTTACAGCAAGACGTGGGAGGAGCACCTTAAGCACATAGAGGAAGTATTATCCATACTTGAGCAAGAGTCCCTTTTATGCCAAAATCTCCAAGTGCGAGTTTCGGATGGAAGAAATCTTGTATCTAGGGCATAACATTAGTGCAGAAGGTGTTAAGGTTGACGACAAAAAAATTAAGGCCATAAGGGAATGGCCTAGACCTAGAACTCTAACCCAACTGTGAGGATTTCTAGGGCTCTACAGTTATTATAGGAGATTTGTAAAGAATTTCTCCCGGATAGCAGCTCCCTTGTCCGACCTAACTAAAAAGGGATTATTTCAGTGGAATGATGCAGCGGGGAGAGCATTTGAGGAGTTGAAACATGTCATGAGTACCTGTCCGGTTTTAGCTATACCTGACTTGTCTCTACCCTTCGAGTTGGAATGTGATGCCTCCGGTGAAGAAATTGGGGGGTACTAATGTAAAATAAGCATCCCATAGCATTCGAGAGGTGCAAGCTAACAACCGTGGAGAGACTTTACTCTACTTACAACAAAGAAATGTTGGCAATCATGCATGCTTTGGCCAAGTTCCGACAGTACCTAGAATGTGGGAAGTTTACAGTCCGAACGGATCATAACAACTTGCAGCATTTCCTAAAGCAGCGTGATCTTAATGATAGGCAACAGAAGTAGGTGAGCAAACTCCAAGCCTATAACTTTGACATCACTTATATGAAGGGGAAAAATAATGTGGTTGCCGATGCACTCTCCTGGAGACCTTTCATATGTGCCATGACAAGCATTCCACCAAATTGGAAGAACATCCTCATAGCCGATTATGCTAAGGATCCTCTCACCATGAGTATACTTGAGGGTAATTTACCAAATGATGAATTCAGAGTCCAAGATGAACTTATACTCTACAAGAATCGGGTCTATGTGATAGCTGAATCTAAGATGAAAGGGAAAATCCTTAGAGAATTCCATGATCAACCTCTAGCCAAACACCAGGGGTATTACAAAACCTACAAGTAGGTTAGAGAAAAGTTTGCGTGGAAAGGACTAAAGAAGGATGTGTTGAAACATGTGCAAGAGTGTGATACTTGTCAAAGGAACAAGGTGGAACAAACCCATCCAGCCGGGCTACTACAACCCTTACCCATTCCACAGCAAAAATGTAGTATATCCATGGACTTCATAACTAGCCTACCAAGAGCACAGGGGAAAGATTGTATATATGTGGTCATGGATAGACTCACAAAGTATGCTCATTTCATGGCTATCACTTCCGAATATAAAGTCCCTCAGGTAGCAGGTGTGTTCTTTAGAGAGATCTTCAGTCTCCATGGATTACCCGACACCATAGTCAGTGATCGTGATAGCCGTTTCATGAGTTCCTTCTGGCAAGAATTGTTCAGATTATCAGGAACAGAATTGACCCCCAGTACTAGCTATCATCCACAAACGGATGGTCAAAACAAAATTGTGAATAAATGGATTGAGGGATACTTACGGAACTATGTCACCGGGCACTAGAAGGCGTGGATTAAGAGTTACATCTTGGCGAATATTGTTATAATACAACACATCACATGTCAATCGGTATGAGCCCTTTCAAAGCTCTATATGGATATGAAGCTACTTCATTTGGAAATTTAATTCTCCAAGAAAGTAGAGTTCCAAAAGCCAAGGATTTTGTTCAGCAACATGAAGATATTATGAGAGTTCTTAAAGATAACTTACATCATGCTCAAAATCAGCAGGAAATATATGCCGATCGAAAACGAGTAGAAAGGACATTTGAGATAGGGGATATGGTATTTCTAAGATTGCAACCCTACAAACAATCTTCCATAAAATCTATTGGTGCTAAGAAGCTTAAACCCCGGTTCTATGGACCTTATAAAGTACTAAGGAAAGATGGAGAGGTAGCATATGAACTAGACTTGCCTTTGAATAGCAAGACCCACAATGTATTTCACGTCTCCCGACTTAAGAAAGTACTTGGTCAAAAGGTTACTCCATGTGAAGACCTCCCTCCTCTCGATGATGAGGGACAATTGACCTTGGAACCCGAGAAAATTCTAATTACCAGAGAAAGAAGATTGAGAAATCGAACTATCATAGAGTACCTCATTAAGTGGAAGGGATTAGCCATAGATGATGCTACTTAGGAGAAAGAGGATATTCTTGATCATCCAAATCTTAATTGCTTGAGGACAAGCAATCTTGAGCAGGGGGGACTGTCATATTCCCCATGATCATATTATATTATACTAGACATTATAATCCACATTTATTCCAAATATATCACAAGTGTATTTTGCATACATATAATACATCTAAGTATTCATGTGTAATATATATATATATGACATGATAAGGTGAATTATATATATATATATATATGTTAAATTATGATAAACTAACTTATACATATATATGAATAATAATGATTTTAAAATGTATGAATAATATTAATAAATATAAGGGATCGGGCCTCCTAAGAAAGAGACGCCGATCCTTCCAAAGGAAAAAAGCTAAAACTAATTAAACGCAGCCATATAGAATCACATTCGATTAGTGTAAAGCCAGCGGATATTTTCTTCTCCAATCGCTATGTCTCTTGAGCGATTAGACCCCTTCGTGGGCTTTTAAAAAGGCAACTTTCCCTCCTCTAAAAGCATCGATCAAGATACATTTTCTCTCTGCAAGAAAGGAACACATAAGGAGCAGACCATTGTTCATAAATAAGGGATCAGCAGACATACAATCAGGAAGAAGGAAAAAAAGTAATTCAGACTGCAGTAAAGAGCATTTAGCAGCAAAACAGCAGCCACCAGCCAAGGTAAGTATATTTTATATGTTTATTTTATAATTATTAAATATAGGATTTGTAAGAATGTAAGTTGTATTCAATTTGTCTTTGCTGCAATATATAATGGTTTTGTGTTTAATCCAATAATATGCTAAGTATGAAGTACCAAAATTCTAATGATGAAAAGTGTTAGTTGATTACATGAGATAAGTTAATAATTGTGAAACATATGAGTACTGAAATTAATCATTAACTTTATATAAGAAGGTGATCATGTGAATGAACAATTAGCCAACATGGGTATATAGTGGCCCTTGTCTCAGTTGGTACAAAAGGTACCCCTTGGACAAGTGGAAGTGGCCTTTGGCTCCAGTTGGTGAAAAAGTCACCCCTCATGCCAAAGGACTATTATATAGTGCCCTTGGTTCCAGTTGGTGAAAAAGTCACCCCTCATACCAAGGAATATCATAGAGGCCTTGACACCAGTTGGTGAGTATCCACCCCTCAAGTCTAAGGATAGAGATAGAGGACCCATGATGGATAGTGGCAAGTGTCATCTCACCTCTCTCATATGAAGCTAATGATTAATATATGGAAAGTGATAGAGAATGGAAATGCATATTGATAGGGATTATGACATTAATGATAGAGAATGTGAAATATCATGATAGGGAATATGAAAGACATATTGATAGTGAACTTAAGAGGGAACATGTGAAATATATATTGGTAATGATTATAAGATTAGCGATAGAAAATGTGTATTGAAAGTAATCATAAGGTTTTGGATAGAAGTTAGGAAATGTATAATTGATGTTGATCATAGAAATTATAAGGGCAATGTTCTTATGTGATTTGAATATATCATATATCTATTGCTATAAATGAAATCAAGAGGGTTTAGAGTACTAATGTTCTCTTTTTGCAAGTTGAAATTGTGTTCAAGATTTTGAAAATTTTTGACTTGTGACAAGAGGACATTACAGTCCAAAAGTCCTTTTTTGAATTACATTTTGAATAAAGTGTAAGGCGCACTTTTGTAAACATTACATAGGACCAAAATAATTTTTAAGTGGCCAAAAGTGATCCGACCCACTTAATAAAATATTATTAATGTGGTGCCCAAATCCCTAGTTAGAAAACCAACACCCAAATCCCAAGATGAGTCCACAAGCTAAAAGTAGCATATTCCTTCCACCTACCATAAGCTCGTCCAGTCACCAACTTAGGTGCTCCATTTTGGCTCCATTATCCACATTCAAAGATGCCTTATGGCATGTCATAACACACGTCATAAGTTGGTCTATGTTATAGATGTTTTTACATCATCAATGTGGGAGGCCCAACTTCTGGAGGCCATAATTTTTTATCCAAGATGTTTCTTTTTAAATTGTAGAGCTCGAAGATATCTATGTTCTAGGCAATAGGAACCAACGGCAAACAACCTGGAATATTTATTTTGGCCAAAAACAACCTTTATAGCCCAAAAATTGAGTTTTTCTATTCTATAGTCTGAAAATCGCATTTTTTTCCTAACACATGCCACTCATTGCTCATGCACAGTATTACCCATACACCTCCTTTCGTATTTTCTGCATATGTTTCCCCATCCCTAAAACCTTTTGTTAGCAGCCATATTACCTTTTGGTTGCCTAGATGTGCATCCACAAAGTCAAACGATACATCCTAGATATCCATCCCTTGGATGTGAGGAGAATTGGCCATTTCTTCCTAGCTAATGCTTAGCCAATTCATGGTTGATTTTCATAGCCAATCAGCCTGAGTTCACACAATTGATTACCACACAAGACATCCACATAGTTGGCCGATATAATAGAATAAGTTGGATATCATTATTGCTGATCAGCCTCAGAACCTCCAGAATCATTACACACACAGTATCTGCTATCAAGCATGTTTGCTATGGATATCCACTACCTATAATTAAAATCTTTTTTCGTGCAAGAAAATGAATAGTAGATACTAGATGCCAAAGCCAGTTAGAATAAGATGCAGTAAGACAAAAAATCAATTTAGTTTATGCCTATAATGAAGCATACAAATTTGCCAATGGATTAAGTCATCTCAAGAGAGTATGGATGTTAACATAAGTCCCTAATATCGGTGCATCAAATTTGACCTTGATGCGTAAGACAACCATAATAAGTTTATCGTTAAGTTGGCCTAACAGTTAGAACTTAGATATTGTTACATATGTAATATGCTATTAAACCGAGTAGTTTATATATTAAAATCCGGCTCTCACTGCAATATATGAGCTCAATTTTATTGACTTGAGCCCTTGAGGAATCTGTTGATTACCTTGAATCTTTTATCATTTTGATCTTGATCTACCATTTATTCAAATCCAATATATTATCTTCACAGTAGCATCATACTTTACTACACAAGATATGACAATGGGGGTTGCTAGCAAAATATTTGTTGGATGATCAAATAATCAGCCAATTAGTTCTGATGCACAAGCAAGAACATTTCCAGATAGGTTTCAGGCCTCACATATTCATGTGGATGCAATGCAGACAGGTTAGAGAGCTTAAATTTCTCAGGTGTGATTTATTCATCCACAACCTGCTTTTGTAGCTTATAGCCTGCAGAAACAAAGTAATTTGACAAACCAAAGTATGCAAATCTCATCAAAAGGGGAATCATTGAAAGCAAGGGAAAAAAACTGCTAGTTTATAATTGTCAATTGCTACGCCAAAATATTGTTCAAGCCGGTTACACCATTTGAAAATTGCTTGAAATTGTTTTCATATAATGAAGACTAATGACAAAGTATGCTACAATACAAAGTCAAGATGAACAACATATGAAGGCAGTCCGATTACCAGTGATGTTTGTGTCTCTAGGAACATCCACAACTAGTGCAGGACCTGTATAGAACCAGGAAATAATAAATGTCTTTCAGTAAATTGTCTCCAGAGTAAAAATGAAGATAACAACAAAAGGAGAACAAAAAATGGTAGAGACTATCTTTATTCTCTCACAAAGACATGTTAATATTTAGTTATTGCTTTCATGGTTCAAACAAGACGAGTAAATTAAAGATAATTCATCCTTAATTAACAAAGAACGTCGACATTACAGACAAGGGAAAGCATGGATAACTTAACGACAAGAAAATTTTAACCTGACAAAAGATTTTACTAGAATTTAAATATGTTGAATATTTCTAGGGTGACCATTTTCCAATAAATATGGACCAAGGTGGTAAGATATGAAGATGAACAATATTGCATGATTATTACCCACGGGGGGAGGGGGTTAGAACCTCTCAATGTTTATGTATAAATATAAATGATGGTAAAGTTCTCTTATAAGCACACACTTCTCTTCAGTTGACTTAATATTTTTTCTCAAAGATTGGCAAGCTTGATTTTCATTCATTTTTTTTGGAATATTTGGTTCCTAAACAAAGTATATGTCTGAACTTAAGATTTCTTAAAATAACTTGTTACCAACTACTTAAGCTAAAGGGATTTAGAAGATTAGTGATTGATGAAAGGCATGTTTCTATGAATGCCCCGTGCTGTAAGCCTGTAAGGAGATGCATGACAAATAACCCTAGTTAGATACATATAGCTGAAGGCCCATATTTTTCTGCTTATATTATTAAGTAATACAAGACAGAGTAACGAGCAACATGGACGTACAAAAGCAATGCTGCAGGAAAGCAAAGATCAACCTAAAAGGATTGACTTCAATTTAGTATTTTTCTTGCAGCAGCACCTGCTTTATAGCATTACCCAAGGTTACATCTCACTTGTTTAAACTCATTTTTTAACCTAAGATCTGCAAGGCATGTTGAATTTCAGTTTTTGCAATATATGATAACCACACAACAATGTCCAATGTATTATTAATATTCTATGTTTGGACAGCTCAACAGGAAAGGACGTTGAAACCCTGGTTTAAACAGCTAAGCAAAGACTATTCACAAGAAGTTTGGCATTATCATGCGCTTCAACTCAATATAATGGGCTTTATATATTATTTCTCTTTTACCTTCCAAATTGGTATTAAGTAACCCAAACTCAACATGATCTTGATATTCTTCCTCTTTCCGCAAGAAGGATTTATGTTTTTTTGTCCAGAGTACCCAAAAGAACTCCTAATATCTACAACCATACCTCTCCTGGCCAAGAATTTTTCGTTGAAGGATGTAATCTCCAATTCAAATAGCATGGAGAATATACACTGCATATTCAAAGATTGGTGTCAGTTGCTCTGAAACCAAAGTATCTGTATAACTGATAATGAGTATAAAAAGGTAGACAAGGCTCATTGATCCAGATCCTAAAGAGTATTCGGGGGACAACACTCTAAACTGTGTGAATATAAATGTGTTATGTTATAATACAAGTAATTCGATTACATCAAAGACGGTTATGGAATGGTTGGGCTTTTGTAACTATGGAATGGTAGGTAGATGTTGTGCAAGCAAGTATGCTAGCATGGCATGAGCCTTAGAAGCATGATCTAACACAGTGCGACATAGTGCTAAGGTCTTACATGGTGTGTAAACTTATGTGCAAACCATTAGTGTTGCACACCAATTCTAGCTGATCCAATTGAATTGGGCACAAGATACATCATACTTTGACATGGCGCAAATCTTTTAATCGATAACATCGAGATAAGGTGTCACTAAGAATGACATGATGGTCATAGATGCTAGCATAGTGTGGCATGGCATGGAGCTACCCAGCATAACTAAGATGAAAGCATGGCCTAACATGACTTGGTATGGATCATTCACTCTTTCTTCAAAAATGATGATCCCCATTGCATCTTTGGTCGGCAATGGAAACTTAACTCTGGGCTGCTAAAGTTTGGATCACATAGCTTGATAGGCATATTGTCTTGCCTTAACCACTCATTATAACTAATGTGAGTTATGGCAAGTATGTGTTGTAGTAGCCTCTATGATTTGGTTCTTTGGCATTGGATGTGTTGCTCAAGACCCAACTCGGAAGGATATTATGTTGTTATTGGTTCAAGCAAGGGTGGAAAGTATGACTTAGGGAGTTCCACCTTGAATTCTTGATAGAAACCAAAGTATGGTAGCAAAGAAACGACAATTGCATTGTTACCAACCTGCATAGTATGGTATAAGGACCATAGCGCA
Source organism: Cunninghamia lanceolata (assembly GCA_027924645.1). Lineage (NCBI taxonomy): Eukaryota > Viridiplantae > Streptophyta > Pinopsida > Cupressales > Cupressaceae > Cunninghamia > Cunninghamia lanceolata. The sequence continues at coordinate 12,848,199 of BSBN01000169.1, read as the reverse complement.
AAGGATTGATCTTTCAATGTGGACCCTTGAAGGACTCCTAATGAAGATGTGATCAAACTTTCTCACCCACATTGAATTCATGAGGTGTGCACCGTGCATCATGGTGCTCTTTGTATCTCTATTACTAGAGTGAAAGTATCTACTAAACTTGTTAATGGACTTATTAGATGTGTTGCAAAAACTTCTCTACCCAGTCCACTTCCTTATCCCTCAATGAAACATAATAGCAGATGGTGCGTGATTGGAAATATTAAGGGTGTAATGGCTCCTTTTTATTATTTTTGCAATTTTCTGTTTTTTTTTTTTTTTTGTATTTTTTTGAATTTTGAAAACCAAGCCAAACTGCAACAGCAAATTAAAAAATAAAAACAAATGGCTAGAAACACTTAATCAAACCCTCAAATGCTCATTAACAATTTCATATGTCAAATCTGACCCAAATCTTGACAATTATAATTGCTGGTATAAACCCTAGAATGATTCAAAGTACTCAGATCTGAATTAGAATAAGTTGCCCCTTAAATTAACAATTTTAACATAATTTATTTACCTTGCTTTTCCTCTTAGCCTATGGGAAATGGAAATAGGCTAGAGGTCTTCTCCAAGGCTCTTGTTCGAAAAAGGGGACATGACAAAGGGGCACAGGTAGCTAGAACCTAAGACATGTCTAAAAATGGACTATGCTCGTAGAACTATGAAAAGCTTTGTTGTAGGCAGATTGTCATCCCAAGTGTGCAGATATGCACTATTGTTGTGCAACAAATGGACAAGATTACAATTGCTCACCTCTATCAATGCATCTACCAGAGGATGGAATGTTGTAGACTAATCACACTAAGTATCTAATGAGATGCATTGATGCTTTTCTTACACAATCATGATGGCCGTCTTCACTAACCTACCCACTATGAGAAACATAGTGTCATTCTAGCACTTTGTCATTAACAAACTAGATAGGAAATCCATGCTAATAGACTCCCATGGATTAAGTAATCGAGAATGGTGTATACAACCCAAGCTGCTTGTTGGTGGGATTGGTGATGCAACACAATATGCATACTTGATATGGAATTCGATGTCAAAGGAAGTGTTGTTGGAGTGCAAACAATCTTGTTTACTCCAAAGTTTCTTTTTGGCTTGGGATAGAGCTTGCCAAACAAGTCATTGGTAATGAACGCCTACAAGAATGCAAAGATGCCCAAGCTTGTAGAGATGTTGATCAAACAAATAGTGTTTGGCAACTTGTTTGCCCTAGGTGAGAGCAGTCTAGGCCAGCACTAGGTCTTGATCAAGTTAAGGGGAACCATGTCTAAAAAGTTCTCGTATGACGAGTGCCTAGACAAGACGGCAACTAAGACACTCTATGGTCTTGTCTTTTCCCTTCACATGTCCGATGGCCAAATGGAATTGTTGCAAGTATGCCATTCAATTCATATGATGCACACTCTCCAACTTATTCTAGGTATACAAGAACTGAAGCAACTTATGATCAAAGTGAATGGTGGTCTCCTTCCCTAGCACGTAATGTCACTTTCGTTTGACAAGTTGCACGATGACGTATGATTCCATTTCATAGATGGAATAGCACCAAAACATGTCATTGAATGTGTAAGTGATATGCAATCGGATGTCCATGTTAGGTCGGTATTGCGCCAAATGCATAATCCAATGTATCACCTTCAATCTCATAGCGTAGACAATGTCTAAAATAGCCATAACTAGCACACAACACAAAGGTGCTACTTGAGCTCCTTAAAGGCACCTTGTTAAGCAAGTATCCACTAGAAAACAACCTTGGCATGTGTGATTTGATTCAGTGACTGAGAAGTGTGAAAATCCAAGGACGAGCCTAAGATAGAAGTTTGCAAGTCCAAGAAAACATTTAAGCTCCATGGGGTTGGGCAGAGTTGGCCACTCTTGAATGACTTTGTTCTTATTTGGATCTACTCAAATGCCAAAATGATCAATGAAGTAGCCCAAGTACTATAATCATGTAGCATTGAATGTACCCTTGCCTAAGTTATCTTGCAACATGTATTGTAGCAAGGAATCAAGGATGTGTGCACTGTGTTTAACATTATCCACCCACATCTTAGCAAAGATGAGGATATCATCCAAGTGAATGATGATAAAGAAGTTGACGAAAGGTATGAGGATATCTTTCATTAGGGGCATGAATGTAGCCTACGCATTAGTCAAACCAAAATGTATAGCAAACCATTCATACAATCCAAAGTTATCTTCCAAAAATCTTTAGGATTAACAAGAAATTAATGGTAACTTAACTTTAGATCAATTTTGGCAAAGTATTGTACACTCGGAGTTGGTCCATAAGGTCATCAATATGTAGTACGAAATATTGATTCTTCACCGTCATTTTGTTGAGTGCACAATAGTCTATGCATATGTCATGTCCCCTTTTTTGAATTAGCAGCATGGATGAAGACGGCTGAGTCTAGCCTATCCTCTTTTCCCATAGGCTAAAAGATTGAGCAAGGGAAAAAAATTAATAATATTTAAAAAAAGTATTTTTTAAACACTAGTATTAAAATAAAAAATATTTTTAAACTTAAAATTAAAATAAAATAAAATTAAAGTATTTTTAAATACTTGGAGGGAAATTTAGGACCCGAGAACCCGATTTGAAAAGGTGTATATCAAGGAGGTGCCTTTCTTCATTTCATCATCATGATTTCATTTGGCATTCTTCATTTCGAGTTTTGCATTTGATTTTGTATTCAAAGACAAAATCCCTTGGCGGCAATTCTACAATCCAGGAGGATGAAAACCCTCTTGGCTTTCTTTTTTGAAGGTGAGGACAAAAACCCTCATCTTTGGCATTGGCAAATCCCGTCTAGGGTTTGCATGCTGAGTTAATTAAGATATTGTTTGAATTTTCAGGATTGAGTATTAGAGCATTCACGAAGCAAATCATAATTTTTGGATTTCGAGGTTGTTTGAAGTCACCTAACACCATTTTTCCTAGTGCGCCACCATTGGAGGGAATTGCCACATCATTTGCTAAACGTTGCACCAATTGTAGAGCACCTATCTACAACAAGTGGTTGTTGCAACAATCATCCTAATTGTTGGCAGCTAAGACAATTGCGCCTATATCTAGAATTCATTGTGTTAATTGTGATAGCAGCAGAAGGAGACTTCTTATTACCAATTGTTGGGCATATATGGTTGGAGCACTTCCTATTCACAATGCCTAGTTGCCGATCGCAGAGGTTTTCCAATCTTTGGACACCACCTCAACTAACTTCCATTCAATGCATCTTTCATTAGTGAGTAATCCGCAATAGCTGTAGATGACTTTACATCTTGAACTTTGCCGCAACACCTCAAGTAGCCTGCAACTCTTTTGGGTGGGGATCGCGGGTTTTGTTGAGCCTTATAAGGTTGTCGCTGCTTGTGATCCACATTCCCATCAAGGGGATGGAAGCCATAAACATGATGCAGATTTGATATAAACCGCCATTCTGTAGATCGCAATTATTATAAGTGGCAAATTGTATTTGGTAGTCCATCAATTTCTATGTGTTAAGAGTGTTATCCCTAATTATCAAAATACAAAGATAAGTAAATCAGAATATTATATGAGGAGTTTACATTGTATTGCCTGATCGATCCATTCCTTGCTTATAATCAGCATCTATTTCACTTCATCAATATTATTGTTGTGGATCTTGTGATTCTAAAGTATTGTGAACCCATTGCTATTGGTGTCATATATTCTCCATAGTACCCAGTTTGATGTTCATTATTATTCAATGTGATCTCTGTTGTTGTCCCTAGTGGCAGCTATATGCATTCAAAATATTATAATTTTACAAGTAGTTGTAGCTATTGGTGTTTATATTCATTTCAACTGAAATTATCCAGAAGATAAATTTTACTGGGACATTACAGTGGTGTCAAAGCAGAGATCTTGTTAGCCTGTTTGGGAGGATTTATTGTGTGATGCAGGTTTAGTTTGATGCACAGGAGTGATAGAGAATTTAGGTATTATCAAAGGGAGAGAACGAAGGAGAGAAGAGGAAACCATGAGTGATAGGAGAGATGAAACAAACATTCAGCAGATCATTAACCGAAGTAACCAAGAGTTGGCTAGAGAGATCCAAAATCCCATGAGTCCATGTCAGAAATGCTAGAACGTTGAGGGAGGTGAATCTTTATTTGAGTGCATCCAAGCCAGTTCAAAATACAGAAGGTGATGGGAGTAATTCAGCCAATGAGAGGGTCTCAATCAACCCTCCTTCTAGGACATTCTGAGCCAAGTTCCTACAAAGAGAGGAAGAAAAATCTTTGAATAAAGAGCAACACTTTCAACCACGCATGGAGGCTAATATGGTGAGGTATCATGAAGAGTACAATGCTCTAAGCCAAGCAATCTGTAATAACCTTTATTGAGTACTATGAGTTGAAGACAAAGAATGGGCAGGGAAGAGGACGGAGACAACATCATGACCAGCCCTGAAAATACATACAACATCGTTTAGGTAAGATCACTACCTACATATGATGGGTCAAACAAATGTTCAAGTAGAGCTTGGTTGCTAATGTTGGATGCCTACTTTTCATTGAATCCTGTGTATGAGGAGGAAGCAATTAAGTTTTCTACCCTACATTTGGAGGGTGTGGCTCATGAGTGGCAGTACCATTGCATGGTAACACAAGGGCATGGCTCCATCACTACCTTGGAGGAATTCAGCCAGAGATCGATAGAGAGGTTTGACAAAAAGGATCCGGAGGTTCATTTTAAAGAGCTAGCACAGTTGAGACAAGACAGCACAACGGAGTATTACGTGGCAGAATTTCAGAGGTTGTCAATGATGTTATTAGATGTGACAGAGAAAAGGCTTATAGTGCTATTTGTGGAGGGTCTAATCGATCCACTCAAAGGTTTGGTTAAGGCTTTCAATCCAGTATCTTTGCAAGGTGCCATCAAAAGAGCCTTGAACTTGAAGGATTTAGTGGCCAAAAACAAGTTTTAACTCCAAGATTTTGCCTATGGGGCAGCATAAAAAACCTTTCCGAAAAGGTTTCCCTCAACCAAAGGCGTCACCTCCAAAACCAAGTAAGATTGAAGATTCAAAGAATGAGCTCTGAAGGAAGAAATTGTGCTATTCTTGTAGAGAGCCTTGGGAGCCTGGACATAAATGCTTGGGAAAGGGACAGGTACACTACATCGATGTTATTTCAAATAAGGATTTAAAGACAAAAGAACCAAAGCCTGAGGTTGTAGTTGATGACCTAGAGCACCAAGAGGACAAAGAGGGAGGAGAGTCTTCAAGAGGTAACCTTGCCACTCTTTTAGGAGCACCAAAGTATCATCCCTTTCTAGTTCGTGGAGTTCTGCAAGGTCATAGAGTGACAGTGTTGATTGATAATGGGGCCACTTGTAGGCACTAAAGCCTTTTGTTGTGTCGACAATCGTTACTATCCTTGAAGCAGCATCTATTGCTTTTGTATAAGAGTTTTTTTTGGGTGTACACCGGTTCTTACTTGTGATGCTAGATAATGAGTAGATTATCTTCTGGATTTTGCTTCAATCTCAATAGCATGGAAATATGCTTGCCCCAATGTATTGGCAATGGGGAATACCATCTTGGCATTGATGTAAGGGTAAAGTCCATCAATATACTTCAACACCTTATTCTGCACCATTTTTGTAACACGTAGGAATGCGAAGTAATCGTGGAACTTGCCAGTGCAGCCTTGCATCAATTGATACTTATGTTGGCACAACCACTAGAATTTCACAAACTAATCCTCAAAGTGCTTCAGAGGATAGTACTCTTCATGTACAAAATCGATGAACTTCTTGCAAGAGTTGATAGGTTTGAACTCATGCTTGCACTTGGCATTTTGAGCTTCCCACCAGTGTGAGACCAATGTGGACATCTTCAATGGGGCAAAGGATCATCTCGATGTTAGTGAAGCGATTGATAGAGAAATAGGCTTCAAGTGTTTAAATTCATTCATCCAATGCAATGCAACAACAATGATCTTGCCAGGTGCCTTGAAACACAAGAATGTCCTAATAGACTTGAATCTTAAATAGACCTTGATGCTAAAAAGGCATGTTGGCATGCAAAACTAAAGGTTGTGTTGAGATTGGAGGACCCAGCTGCATGAGTTCAGGGAACTAGTCGAAGATTAGAGTGCTCTTTAAGAGAATCTTTAATGAGTTGTTCGATGGCTAGAGAAGCATTGTTGTACCCATACCAAACTTTTGTATTTTGTCAAACTTATCGACTGAAATTTGTCATTTATCTACCCCTACATGTTTCAGAGTCTTGCCTACTTTTCCTTTTATTGTTTATTTTCTAACCCCTACAAGATCATAAATTTGAGCACTTGGAGAAATCAATGCACCTATGCAAAGGATGAGCAAAGGATGCACATAGTACATTAAAAATGCACCAAGCAGAGAAATGCACCTGAACATAGCAAAAGGGCGTGTGGGGAGAGTTTCAGGAATGTGTCACTGAAGTCAGTTTATCGACACGTGATTTTGGCACGTGCCTCAACAAAGAAGCAAAAGATTTTCAAAAAAAATCTACAATGTATTGGTGCACGTCAAAAAGCTTAGGCGCACCAATACAAAGGGTCAATGTGTTTCGCCATGAGTATTGGTGCATGCCTGCCAACTATACTCAACAAACCTCTAAAAATGCAAAAAATGAACCTAGCTTAAGGAGGACATGCCAAGGAGAGTGAAAGAGTTCAAAAGCCAAAAGTCTATGGAGATTGGGTGCATGTACCAGCAGGGAGAACAAACAATTTTCAAAGATTTCAAAGTCAGAGGAGCTAGCACGCCTTCACTAAGGCGTTTAAAATCAAAGAAATTTTTTGTAGAGTAATGGCACGTGCTAAGCAATTGGCGCGCGCCTCATAAAGGAAATGATTTCAAAGGACTAAAAAATATTTCCTAATATATTGGCGCATCTACAAAAGATAGCATATGCTCAAATAGGGAGCAATTTGGTTTCAAAATTTTTGATCATGAGTATTGGCATGTGCCTCATAAAGGGAACTTTTCAAAAATAATAGAATGTATTCCGTAAGTATTGGCGCATTTGAAAGGTTGTAAAGACAATTCTTCATTCACAAATGCAATATCCGTTTTGATCATGAGTATTGGCATGTGTCTCATATAAGTATTGGCATTCAAGAAAGGTTGAAAAGACAATTCTTCATTCACAAAATGCAATATTCAACACTCATGTAATGTCCCCTTTCAGGATTTTCCTGATTTCTTAACCTACAACAATAATAATTACTAGAAAAGGACATTAGAAATATTAAAGATCAATAAATTAAGATAATATTCAGTTCATAGCATTGTTCATATTAAATTCATCTATCATAGCATAATTAATAAGGAGATCAATACATTATTAAAATAGAACTACTTTTTTTCGCAATGTCTGACACTGCTTTTTTCCATCCGCCTTCTTCTATCAGAGCTTCTGGCTTTGGCTCTCGGGGCATTAGTTCAGGGAGAGATCCCTATGGAGGTTGCGGATCTTTGGCTAGTGGCCCTACTCACACCCGTTCTAGTTTTGGGACAAACAATGAAAGGAGTTTCGCGGTTGCACTTCGATCGGGGGCTAGGGCAAGTAACCCATTGGCGATTCCTGCTCAGCGCCACTCCCATTGCTCTAAGGCCTCTCCAAATGGTATGCCATCGATGGGGGATGGGCTGCATTCCCCTTTTTCCGGCACAGAGCTTGATAAATTGCTAGCTCAGCCATGTAGGCCGTGCGGACCCTCTTTACCTCCGATTTTGGAAACCAAACCGGTCTCAATAGGAGCAAGCTAAAGGATGGCATGACTGATGGGGGAGAAAAAAACCGATCTCCTTTTTTGTTGCAGCACTATGAGATTATTCCAGAGATCTGCATTGAGGGTCCAGTGCATGATAGGGAAGATTTCTTGAAGGATCACGCACTTATTTGTAGATTTGTCAAAATCTGGCCCAAACTGTGATCTTCATGCTTGGATCACTACCTATTGGAAAGATGGCTTAGAGGATGAGATCAGCATTTTCCCCTGTGCCAGGAGCATTTTCATCCTGGAGTTCGAATCCCTCGCGGATAAAGAGAAAGTGTTACAAAATGGCCCGTGGGTCTTCCAGGGGGATTTATTATGTATGAAGACTTGGTACCCCTCCTTTGATCCTCGGACAGAGGTCTTCACTTCTGCTTTTCTGTGGGTTCGATTACCATATCTACCCATTCAATTTTGGGAGCTGGACTGCTTGCAATCCATTGGCAATGGCCTGGTTAAAATTTTATTTGCCTCAAAGGAGACACTCAATTATGCCAGCACCACCTTCGCTCGGATTTGTGTGGAGATGGATCTTTCCAATGGTCTACTAGCAGAGATCTCTTTAATAGTAGACAAAGGAAATTGGAGGCAACAAGTAGATTATGAGAAGATTGCCTTTAGATGTAGGAAGTGCTTCTCAACAGAACATCATACATCTCAATGTCCAAAACTCCACAATCCTAATTTGGGAAATCAGGTTGATCGTTGCACCCCTACTTGGTGGATTGGTGCCGAGTCACACCATTACATGATCTCCTCTCAAGTGGAGCCGAGCATCTCTGATGCTCCTCTGCCGATTTGCACAATTTTTGCTCCATCTTCTACCCCAAACAATCAGGAAACTACGGATTCTGGAGCTCCTCCACGAGTATCAAAGGTTGCAGCCTCTACAGGTTCCAAGGAAGGTGAAGACTCAACGATATCAGCAGCTGCCTCCTCGGGCTTGTCAAAGTCTGACGGATTCAGTTATAGGGGCGATTTTCAGAATGGCATGGAAAAGGTAGGAGTTTTGGAGGAGAACCCCTTAGCAGATTTAGATCAAAATACTTTGGCTTCCTCTCACTTTGAGAATGACTGGACAGAGGTGAAGAGGAAATCCGCTTCTGGCAAACACCATATGATGCTTAGATCGGCCACAAAAGAGGTGAACAGTGATAGGGTAGCGACAGACTGAAACTTCGCTTTGTCAAGATTACCTTTCCTGGCTCTTGTCCTCTTCGTTAGGATTACTCTTGTGTAGCAGTCACAGATGGCTTGGCCAATTTGTGTAATTTTTCTCCGAACCCATGTTTTGATGGGTTGGTAGGGTATCTTTATGGATAGTTTTTGTTTTGATAGGTGGTGAGATGGCATCCTTTTAGTTTGGTATACAGATGATCCGTTTTACGAGGGTCGTAGATAATTATGGCATCCTAGAATGCCCTATTTTGGATTGTAACCTCTAGCATGCTTGCTCAAGCTAATGCCCCCTTTATTCTACTGGCTTGCTCACTTGAGCAATTGCCCTATTGTATCTTTGCTATCTATAATATAGTGAATGGGAGCTTCCCCCTAGGTAGCACTTAATGATCAAAAAAAAAATGAGATCAATACTTCATAACATAATGAGATCAAATCATCATAGCATAATCAATATTTAGTTCACTCCATCATAACACAATTCCTCAAGCCAATCACATATTGAATCTCCCAAGAGTATTAGTAAGTAACAATATTGTCAAGAGCATGAAAGGGGTCAGTCCACCTAACATCTCCCAGTCCACCTTGGAGGCTAGTCATCCTCCTTGATCAAACCCAGGAGCACTTAGTCGCCTCCCAGCCCACGAGTGTCTCATCTCGGGGTGGCATGCTTGATAAGATGCATGAAGACCACTATTCAACAAGCCCGGGAGCACTCATACGCCTCCCGGCCCACGAACAACTAACTTGAGGTGACGTGCTTGACGAAGGGGCCTATCGATACTTCACCATCTCATGATCCCCGAAAGGGCCATCATTTCCTACTTACTAACATCACCTTATTTCAATTGTATTGCTTGGGAATTGGTATGATTGATATATGTACCTCTTGATGGATTCCAATCTATTGTTATAAATATTGTCTCTGCTATTATCAATTATTGCATAAATAAATATATCACTGTTGATATATTCCTTTATGCCTTATATATATAAATTGTAGTAAGGTTATAGAATGCAGATTTGAATGTAGTGAATGTCTCCACAAGAGTTTGTAATGATTTGGGTAAATATGTAATCGCAGTTATGTGTTTTCCTTTGCCACATTTATTGGTATGAGTGTAATAGGTGTATGGAGATGTGTGACAGCATCCAAATAAATACAAGGCTTTGTATTTGCCATCATTTTGTTACACAGAAATTATTGCAGTCCTCCTTTTGGATTATTAAGTATGTTCAATGTATAAAAATCTATTAGGTCATATGTGCAAATGTATGTCTAGTTTTGTTGATCCTTTACTGAGTATTTTTTTTCCTCCTTACATATTGTGACTCTGTTGCCCAATGGACTAGGCACCGGTCCATATTGGAGAGGGACCAAACAATCTTTTGAAAACAAACAAATCATTCACCTATGGTTCAAGGATAAAAACCATCTTTCTTGTGCATGTACACTCGCACAGTTGAATCAGCTTAATGAGAGGCCTGTGCAGCTAGTTTGTCTTGATCTAGTGACAACTTTAGGGGTCAAGTGTGCATTGGGTATGGCTGTGTATGTTTATTTGTATTTCATTTCATGCCTCTAGGAATATCCCTCCTAGGTCTAGTTGAGCCTGAAGAGCAGAGGAGTTTACCCACTCCTATAGTTGGCCAAAATTCCCCTTTACTTGTTGATAAACCTCTTCCTTCCACCTTGCCGACAATCCCTGGCCTAGGTGTTTTAGGAACGTTTTAAAGTTTTGGGTTGGAGTTATTTTGGGAACCAACAGGCATTATTTTATTTTTATCTCCCTTCACAAGTCGTCCACATCAATAGTGTGTAGGAAGGATCTTTACAAAGTAGGCGCACACATACAATATTACTTGTCCCATCATCAAGGTGGCATCAAACATAGAGTATGCTAACAAATTCATCCCTCCACATGGCAAGTCTCCACACTCAACTCTCCTCAAGAATGGTTCGCTCTATGTGAAGAGAAATATATTAAATGAAATGAACATATCAAGACCATTAGAGAAATATGTTAAGCCATCTCCAAACCTCGATTCTCCTTCCAAAAATCCCAGAGTGTGAAAACCAACCCTTTTGCTCTCCAATGGCGACCATTCCAAAAATGGGGACATTACAGTCCTCCCTTCTCAGAATTGCTTGTCCTCAAGCAATGGCAAGTATGTATCCTGTGAGATAGTGTCAAATGACATGTATCTCCATCCATCCACATGCCTGGTGGCCGTACAAAATCTCCTCCTGTGGCCGTATCCTCCAAGGAGAATGTGAAGAATGCAATGCGAAGTTAGCTCCAATAGCCGAAGCCATACACACACGAGCTCGACCTGGCCCCATCCTCCAGATTCTGAAAACATGCCCGCAACCACAAGTGCATCAATCTCTGAAACTCCCAGGTCCCATCCTCCATGAATACTAAGTTTGATAAGAACCAATCACTATGCCAACTCGAAGCCTTGAAGAATGTCATGCCTGTCAACAAGTGATGAAGAGTATGAACTTTGAAACACAACCACAAGTCTCCAAGCCTCCACTGCTCCACCATGATAAAATCATCAATGCTCCATGAGTTGTGAAGCAACTCATCAGAATTCCAATGAAGTGATGTACCAAACATGCCACCACCCGGATCCCAAATCATCCTATCATCACATCCGAAAAACATGAAGAGATGGAAGCATCTCAAAGTGTTAGTAACATCAAACTGTCCTCCAACTGTTCTAGACCTCCCATGGATGTGCAGAACTCCCATCATAGGTGCGAAACAATACATATCAGCTCCTCCTAGGTTGCTGATGTAGATCAGAACAGCGACCTCCCAACTGAAAATTAGACCTATGTGGATGCAAATAATCCCTCTATTGACATATGATGATAGAGTATCATCCATATGCCATCCTTCAATGATGAAGAGACGGTCCAAGCCTCTCCAAAACACCCCATCAGCTGCTGTCCTCCAAGTACTCCCAAGGAAATCCAGGTATGAAAATGTAGAACAGCCATCTCTCATCCATGCTCGAAGTAGTAACTCGGGAATTAGGGTTGGGACATCAATGTCTTCATGCTCATCTCCAAACGCTAAGCCATAGCCCAGCTAACATACAAGCAATAGTAACTCAAAATCAAGCATCCTCATGTAATGTCCCTGTTTTTGGAATGGTCGTCATTGGAGAGAGGTTAGGCTAATCTCCACACTTCGGGATTTTTGGGAGACATCTTGAGTATTGGAGATGACTTGTCACATTTTTCTGATGTCTTTGGTGCACTTATCTTGGATAAAATAATGTCTTCCTTGGAGCGGCCACTTGGAGGAGTCACAAATATGGAGAATTGCTATTAAGCATGGAGACTTGTCATCCTACATTGATGATGAGATATGGATCCTATGCATGTATGCGCCAACATTGAGGAGATTATCTTCGCACTTGGGACGACTTGTGATGGAGGAATGAATAATAGCTAGCATCTTACCTTGGCGCTTGGAGATAACATGACAAAAGAACAAATTATAATAAACTCACATCTTTAATTTGGATTTATTATGGTGCCCATGAATCTTGAGGATGGTCGGCCTATTTGAGAGGAAAATTCAATAAAAAAATAATAATATAATGGAAAAGTGCTTAGGTCAGCCCTAATTGAGAGGGCAGAAGTTATGTATAAATATGAAATCACTTCAAGGCATTTTCATCATCAATCAATCATTCTCTCATTCATCTTTGGAGTTTATCTCTAGTGAAGGTCTGGGGACGAAAACCTCAAGTACCTTGGAGGAGTTGGACGAAAACCTAGCTCTTCTTGTGAGGATTCCGTGACAGGAATTCATTTGCACTTCATCATTTTTAGAGCAGACTTGTGGAGCAGATTTGAAGGCCTCTCATTGGTTGGTTATGTGGGATAATGACTAGGTTTTAACCCTCACTTGGAGTGCCACCCTTGGGAGTCATTTTGGGCTTGGTTTGTGAGCATCTTTATGCCATTTTTCCATCTTTTTCAGATCAGCAAACTTGTGCATGTAAAATACCCTGCTAGTTCTAACTGAATTTTTTTCTCGCTGATTTGAATTTTCTGATTTAGTTTTCTCACAAATTATGCAATATTTTCAATACCCACTTTCTTCAATGTACTTAGAATATCAAGATGGAAAGGTTCGAATATCACATCAAACACACATCAAATGATCAATGATAAACATATAATCATATCAATGGAACATGGAATATGACATATCCGGAATCTCCAATGCTTCTTATTTATTTCAAAGAGCTGATTACAAATGGCAAAGTGCTGGACTGTTATATCAGTTATGACTGATTTTTGGATCAGTCATCATACAAATGAGATATGGGACAAATATGAGCATAAAACAATAACCCAATGATGTACAATAATAACCAATCCAAGTATGAGTGGATGTGTGCTTGTAGATGACATTGAAACACTGCTGTACCTCCTCAAATGACTGCTGTCCCAACTGATATCACTGCTGTACCTGTTATAGTTGCCCAGATTTACAATGTATGCCATGAATATGCCAAAAATGAGCTCCAAAGGCTAGCGATAGACCCTATGGATGTAGCGATTAGGGTATAAGAGGTTCCAAATGCTTCAAACCCTTGAAATAGCTCAAAAGAAGTTGTCCTTCGGTTCTGAAATGAATTTTCCAGCCTGCTGGTGCAAAATCAGAATATGATATGATAGCAAAAACACACTATAAATGCCCTTTTATGCAAATCGACTACCTTGAGAGTCTTCAACAATGAACAAAGGCATCAATGAATAAAAATGTCTTCAAATGCAAACCAAATGCCCTTCAACGCCTCAATGAAAACCTGCAAATTAACATCCATGATGAAATCCATATGATAACACCTCACAATGTGGATGGGATCATCTGCATGCCACCAAAATCAAGGGATCATCTCCTTAACAAACTGAAAAATACAATTTCCAGCCAAAACACATGAATATGAAAAACTTACCAAGTGATCAATGGTTGCAAATTGAAGGCAAGCAAGCCTATTTATCCTCCTCTTGGCCTTGGCATCCTAATTTGCTCAATTTTACCAATGTTTGGAATCCACCAATGAAAATGCAATTGTCCAATGACAATTTTAAATGAAATACATCTCTTATTCATTTCTTTCTCCTCTTCACATAGGCATCGATCTCTTCTTGGAGAATAAAAGACAATTTTTATTTGAATTACCTCTCCTCAAAATGGCCAGCGATTTCCATGCAAACAAAAGCAATATTTATTAATTAATTTCTCCTCATCATGGGCGGCGATCCTATGAGAAAATAATAATTTGTTTATTTTCAAATAACCTCTTCTCCTTGGGCGGCGAACTTGTCTTAGGCAAGTAAAAATCAATATTTTATCCCTTATTTTCCTTGGTGTTGGGTACATGATCCAATGCAAAACAATATTTTACTATTATTTGAAATCCTTCTCCTTGGACGTTGGCACATGATCCAATAAAATAATAAAACTATTATTTTATTTTTAACTCCTTCCCTCTAGGCGTCCATCTCCAAAGTGGCGTTGGAAAATATCGATAAAATATATTTGAAAATGCAATTAAAGATTGACATTTTCCAATTTCCCATTCTCTATCCTCCAACATTTATATTTTCCACTTAGAAGAACATGATATTTTGGCTAGATGAACAATATCACTACACAAACACTTAGCCAAAATCCACTAAAATCACCTGTTGAGCCAACATTAAAGATTTTCATCCTCTAGAACCAAGCTCAAACCCAAAATCATTCCCTTACCACAATTATTAGCCTACAGGAATGGTGAATAGGCTAATCATCAACTCCACATGTGATCACTCCGGAAATGGGGACATGACAGTGCGCCACATTTTTGAGTGATTGGAGACTCATTTTTGATAGAAGGTTAGAAGAAGAAATTGTCATTTTGTTTCTGAATTTAGGGCAGATATTTTCTAGGCTATTTCTCTTTTGTTAGCCTATATCTATTGATGTATTTGAAGACATTTCATACTCAGTTTATAGCAGCAGACTTCTACTTTCATTTTCAGTTATGTGTGTTGGTTGAATGAAGTGGATTTAATGTTCTTATAATGGTAAAATGCAAGTACATTATGATTAATTATGTCTATGGCAAATTCATGGTGTTTGAAGTGTTTTATGGGCTGCCCTAGTTGGTATTTTCAGTCTGATTTTTATTTCAAAAGTTAGGGTTTGAGCAGAAAACTAAAGTGCAAAAATTACGGCAAATCAGAAAATTCTAGCCAAGTTTCATTGGGAAAGCCCATAAATCCAAAATAAGCAAAAATATCCCCATTTGGGATATTACACCTTATAACAATACCTCCATACCTCGTGTCATAGTTCAGCTGAAACTCCATTTCTTCAAGGGGATGCCAATCAAAAACAAGTGTTTCCATGACATGAGTCTCAAATCCCTTAAGTAGGGCAACCTCATACTCCACCATAGAATCATCAACATGATGGGATTCATCACAAGCAAAATCCTCAAGTACTCCATAAATGATCAAAGGCCCAACCAAACCTGTATTATTCATACCTTCCTCTTCATATGTAGTCATAACACTAGTGGCTGATCCACAAGGTGCATGCTCCATAATGCTATCCAAGTGTATGACATGAGCCTTCAAATGGCTCTCCAAAATAAGTGACACCATATCCTCATGAAGCAAGCTATGTGAATAAACAAAGAATTCTGAATCATACCTCTCACCATACAAAATTAATCGCTCCACTTGCTTGGCGACTATACAATGCTCATCCCTCTTATGCCACGTGCTTTGGATCTTCTTTGCCTCTTTCATGTCATGGCATATCAAATCAATCCTCTTGTGTCTTGGACAATCCCTAAAATATTCATGTTTGATTCCCCATGGAGTGCCAACAATAGAAGTGTAATGTCTCCTTCTAGTAAGCTCAAATTGTTCACAACCTTGCACAATTTCAACTTACAAAAAGGAAACATTAGTATTCAGTTTTTCCTTTTTTATATCATAATTAGAACTCACTAGTAAAGTATTAATCCATATTCTTTCCGCATTTGTCTTTAAGCATTATAATCTTCAAAATCACATGACTTCATGAACATAGTTATTCCATATTCACATTCATAGACTTCATGTTCTATCCTAGAGAGAATCGTGAATCGCCCTATCCTTAATCGATCCCTAATTCCATGAGCATGGTTTGTTAAGGTGCCACTAACCATCCCATACATAGGCCCGATGGCTTCACACTACACCCGAAATACTTCACCATTCAGCTCAAAGGACTTCATGCTACACCCGAGCATACTTCATCCATTTGAGAGTCACCCACCGTAGGGCACATTTAACATTGATGAGCTCATCATACCATAGGCCCAAGGCTTCACCTCACACTCGGAGGTATTTCGACACTTGGCCCAAGAGACTTCACCTCACACCCGGAGATACTTCATCTTCTTGAGGGTCACCTAGGTCCAAATCACACCCTTAACTTAACCCATACCCATAGATTGGGGAGATGATTAAGGATGAGGCTTAATTCTCCTTTCGGATATGGCATGAAACTATGATTTCCAAATCATCATCAATATTTATACATAGTGCTTCATAATTATATCATTCTTAATTGTTTCTCAATCATTTTTGCCACATTCTTCACATAATATAATGTAACTATATGATAGACATTTCATATCATATCTATATATGTGACTCATTATTTGATGATGATCCTTGTCTATTTCATATGCTTTGCATTGTGTGCATTTTATTATTCATAATAATCTTTTAATGATATATATATATATATATATATATATATATATATTTGATGATGATCCTTGTCTATTTCATATGCTTTGCATTGTGTGCATTTTATTATTCATAATAATGTTTTAATGATATATATATATATATATATATATATATATTTATTATTACTTATGTCATGCAAAATATAATGTCATATATATATAATAAGATAATAATAAGAATAAGATAATACTTACCTTGCTGTAATTTAATATTTGGATCTGATTTGCCCAGCAATCAAGAATATCTCTGATTATTATTAGGATTTCCCTTGCTCTCCACTGATTTGCTGCTGTCTTATTTTTACCTTCCCATGTTTCTGCCTCCAATATAATTTCCAAATCAGAAATATAAATATTCTTTTTAAATCTGTATGTGTGAATCAGATATCTTTTTCATCCTTCCTTCTTGCCTTCGAAAGAGAGAATAAATCCCTTTTAAACATACCAAAGAGGCTTGTCTTTTGTGAAAGGTCATATCCCTTTTTGGGATCGCACCTTATACCAACTATGTCATTCAAACAAGTCTTACTTTATGACTTAGGGATGCTTTATTCTAATCGCTGCATATTTTATTTTATTTTATTTTTACTAATCCACTTTATTATATGTGCTTTATCATGCCTTTACTGTATCACCTCATAAGACTTTTGTCTTATTAGGATTACCTTATACTTATATATATTATTATATTCAGATATTTATATATTTGTATTTAAATGTATATTATTATTTATATTTTATATTTATATACTATATATTATATTATAAATAAAATTGATAATATTATATTTTGTATTATATTTATTATTTATAAATACAATAAATATAAAATATTCATATAATATTATGTAATATTATTTATTAAATATTATATTATTATTGTTAGAAGCATTCAAATGGACATGATGTTTAAATCTTTAATTTAAACAATGGTTTAATATCGGGACATGACAAGAAGTCTTCCCACTCTCATTCTCAAGTGTAGGGGATGCCAACCTATGATTATGCAAGAGTGAAAGACTGCTGATCCAAATAAAATCAGAACCTTTGTCATACCTTTCTGTAGTGTCCTCATCTATTTCAAACGTCTCCTTCATCGTCGTTGCATGCTCTCCATGAAGTGCTGATCCAATGTGAGACTCCCCATGAAATTGACATGCCTCAAGGCTGATCCTTGTGGCTGTCATAACATAATAATGTGAAGATAAAGGACAGCTGTCATACATCAGAAAATCAGGCCTGTTATCATACCTTATCAAGCTGTCCTCTAGCTCCTCAATCACTTCCTCTTCCTTTGCCATGTGTCCTCCCACAAGTGCAGATCCAAAAGGGGATTCTATATGAAATTCACTTGCCTTCAATCTGAATTGAACCTCTTTCCCTTTGGTTGTCATGCCTCGATATTGTGAAGACAAGGGATTGCTGTTACATATCTGAAAATCAGACCTTACCCCATGCCTTTGAGTGATGTCCTTGTAGACCTTAACCTCCCCTTCCTCCATGAGTGAGTGATCATCAACTAGGGTAGGTTCACATGATGTCTCCAATGGAGAATCAAATATGTCATGTGCCACAACTTCTGTCTCATGGCTGCCAACTGAATCCTCATGTGTATACATCTCTTCTATCTTCATGACCTCATCATAGGATCCTTCAAGACCTTCCTCCATGTCTCCACTCTGATGGAGGCATAGAGAATTTCGAGTTTTTTTGCCTGGCGAGTTTTTCTTGCAAGAACTCGCCAGAATTACTCACCAAGTCAAGGGGGAAAAACTCACCGAGTTTTGGCGAGTTTTGGCAATATAATCTTTGGCTGCGCACAAGAAAGGTAGAGGAAGAGGAAGATGTAAATTTGTAAAATATATTAATGTGATATTTACTTTCAGTTTTACAAAAACAATTTGCTATTTTCATTTTGTTTCAGACTATGAAATATACTTTCCAAGATATGTGAAGAATTTATGCAAAAGAAATTTTATTTGATAGATATATTTGTTCAACAAATATTGCATGCAAGTATTCCTTTGAACATAAACAGTTTACATTAAACAAATACATGTACTCATAGGACTTCTTAGACTCTTCCTATGTAATTCAGTTTATCATTAGTACGCTCAGAAACTTTTATTTCAAAGATGCTAGACAAAACAGAAACTTGGAGATTGTGTGAATCGACTTGAAATCAGAAATATGCATTACTTGAAAACGGCACACACAGGTAGTCGCCCCTATAAGCCATATCATCATCCACAGGCGCTAAACCATAAAGGATTGTTCACGTGTTTAACCTCAACAGGCAGCGATTCACTTCAGCCAACCCGTCCTTTCCTAAGTTGCAACGTTTCTCAAAAACACCTTCTCAAAACCTCTATGCGTTGATCTTATACATCAGCCACAATTGTTGCAAAGAATTGTACCAAAGTCTGGGGTTTTCATCCCAAACTGCTCAGGGATTTCGTCCTAAAGTGCATCACTTTCACAACTCGATGAGAGAATAAGAAACAAAGGTTTCTGAATAATCCTCTCAAATAAGTCAATCCTTTTTAACAATAAAAATTGCCATCTTTTCTCCCAGCTTTAAAGCAATCGATCCTTCAATGAAAAACCACTTTCTACTTTCATCAAAAATCACTCGATCTTATCCTTTCAGAACTCGTCCTTTATTGAAAATAAGATTTAGGCAACTTTTAATTTATTTAATCACTAGTATGAAACGCCTAGTGAAAGGGTGGGCCCACTTTAAGTCACAACGAATAATTAAATAAACTTCTGTAATAACCTGCCCCTATTGCTCTTTTGATTTATCTTTTTTAATAATATATTTTTTAGTTTTTTCTGTGATCTTTCAGAACTAGATAGAAGATGCAGAAGGGGATTTTCGTTTTCTTGAAGTGTGTATGTCAGAATACAAGGAATATAGCATACAACTGAAAACCCAGAAAAACTATAATAGATATGAATTAAATAATGAAGACCCAGTTCATAGAATGGCATAAAATAAATAACCATCACATACCCATGTCAAAATAAGCATCTTCATATTTCTGTTGTTGACAGACCAGCAACATGACAATGGAGTTTTGCATTGAAAGTATCAGCAAATGCAAGGAAACAATCTACAACTATCAGCATAGACCCTTAGATCAAAAACAACCACTAAGCAAGGAAGAACAGCCCCAATAAACTCCAAACGGCTGCTCCAAGAAGTATGGCCGGCATATGAAGTGGTACGGCCTACACATGAAGAGGTACGACCAGCAAAATGAATTACGGCCAGCAATGAAGAAATGGCAGTCCCAACCCTTCTCAAATCTGCAATACAATCCGTCACTAATACTCTTCCTCAATTGCAACAAAACTGCAATAAGATATATCTTGTTATCTCCATCTCCGTCAATGGTGGTATCAAAATAAAGCTCAAATACAGCCACTGAGTATGGCTGCTCCAAAATCCCCTTGGGTGATCTTTCACACCTGCGGAAGATTGCTACCAATGGTGGTTTCCGTCACCAAAAGCCCTGGCTGAAAGATATCCCCTAAACCCTCATTTGCAGAGCAAATAGAAGCATAAAATGTAATATCAAGAATGAATAACTTTTCCCACTCTTTGCCTTTTTATAACTCCACAAGTGGGTCGACCCATATGAGAGGAAAATGTTATTTTTAAATTTGTTTTTTATTCCTCAAAGGGGCACCCAAATCCCTTAGTGACTTATTTTTGCATTTTTTCTTATTTCTCCAAAGTCACCAACATTAATTAATTAAAGTCCAAATATAATAATAAAGTATAACTTACGGACTTTAATATGAAAGCCCAAACGGTCACAGAATCTCATGAGTTATAGACCGTTGGAAAGATCTCGGCGAAACGCTCCATCTCCAATAAAGAGTTTCCCAAAATAAACAACTTCGTGACTTACTAAAAATAGTAAGTCCCAGCCAAAATCCGACAAAACGAACTCCCAAAGTTCCCTAACCACTTTGGTTAGTCTACGGGAACCAAGTATAGACTAACTCACTAGAAAAAAGGGGACATTACAGTCCGCCCTCCCCAAGATTGCTTGCCTCAAGCAATCTCAGATCTGGATGCAACAAGATTTGCTCACTCTCCCATGTAGCATCCTCTATCGGCAGGTTCTTCCACTTCACCAAATATTCCCTGATGACTCTTTTCCTCAATGTACATTCCCTGGTGTCAATGATGGCCTCAGGTATCAAAACCAACTTCCCCTCTTCATCAAGAGGAGGCAACTCTGTAGAAGGTATCACATTGTGCCCTAGTGCCTTTTTGAGACGTGACACATGGAAGACATTATGAACTCTGCTCTCTGCCGGCAATTCTAACTCATAAGCCACCTCTCCAACCCTCCTGGAGATCCTGAATGGACCATAATACCGTGGCTTTAACTTCTCAGCACCACTCCTCTTAAGAGTAGATTGTTTGTATGGCTGCAGCATAAGGTACACCATATCACCCACCTCAAAAAAACGCTCAACCCTGTGTTGGTCTGCATACTGCTTCTGCTGATTCTGCGCCTTCTGAATGTTCTCTTTCAAAGACCTCATGATGTCCTGACTCTCCTGCAAGAGGTCTTTAGCCTTTGGTACTCTACTGTCTCCAAACAATAGATCCAAGAAACTGGGAGCCTCGTACCCATAAAGTGTCGTAAATGGTGTCATTTGGATAGACATGTGGTAAGCGGTATTATAACAATACTCTCCCAAGTGAAGCCACTTGACCCACGCCTTCTGCGGCCCGGCTATGTAATTCCTGAGGTATCCCTCCACCCATTTATTAACTATCTCCGTCTGTCCATCAGTCTGGGGGTGGTAACTTGTGCTGAGGGTGAGCTCGGTCCCTCTCAACCTGAAAAGCTCCTGCCAAAAATTGCTAAGAAACCTGTTGTCCCTGTCGCTCACAATACTCCTAGGCAATCCGTGAAGTCGGAACACCTCTCTTTAGAATAAATCAGAAACCTGAGCTGCTGTATAAGTGGCTGAAATGGCAAAGAAATGGGCAAACTTTGTCAACCTATCAACCACCACAAAGATGCAGTCCCTGCCTTGGGCTTTCGGCAAGCCAGTAATGAAGTCCATCGATATACAATCCCACTTCCTCTCGGGAATGGGTAAGGGCTGCAATAATCCTCCTGGGTAGGAGTGCTCATGTTTGTTCTGTTGGCATACTGGACACTCCAGCACATACTTCTGTACTTCTAACTTGAGGCCTTTCCAAGTAAACCTCTCTCTAACCTGCCTGTAGGTCTTGTAGAATCCTGGATGCCCAACCATAGGCAAGTTATGGAAAGCTCTCAAGATCTTCTGCTTCATAGTAGAAGCTGGCACCAAAAATATCCTCCCCTTGTAAATGATCAAGTCATTTACAATAGTGTACCTATCATCACGGTTAGTGCCATCCATAATCCCAGAGGCCCACTTATCCTTTGCATATTCTGCAGTGATCCTATCTCTCCAGTCCTCTGCAATCTCTCCTAAGGCACACAAGTGTAGTTTCCTGGATAAAGCGTCAGCAACTATATTCTTCTTCCCTTTGACAAAAACAATGTCGAAGTCATATGCCTGCAACTTGCTGACCCGCTTTTGTTGCCGGTCATTTAGGTCCTTCTGACTAAGGAAATGTTTCAAGCTATTGTGATCAGATTTAACAATGAATTTCCCTCCAACCAGATACTGCCTGAATTTAGCCAATGCATGCATGATGGCTAACATCTCCTTATCGTAGATACTATAGCTCCTCTCAGGGCCCCTCAACTTTCGGCTCTCAAAAACAATAGGGTGTTTGTCCTGCATCAACACCGCACCTATGCCTTCCCCAGAGGCATCACACTGAAGCTCAAACGGCTTCAAAAAATCAGGAATGGCCAAAACTGGACAAGTGCTCATCACCTCCTTAAACTTGTCAAAACACTGTTGAGCACCATCTGACCAAACGAAAGCTCCCTTCCGTGTCAAATCTGTGAGTGGGGCTGCTTTTTGAGAAAATCCCTTTACGAACCTGCGGTAGAATCCACAAAGGCCAAAGAACCCCTTGAGCTGAGAGAGATTCTTGGGTGGTGGCCAGTCAACTATAGCTTGGATCTTCTCTGGATCCACACGGACACCCTCTGCACTAATGATGTGTCCCAAATACAACAACTCCGTCATGCCAAACTCGCATTTAAACATTTTTGCATATAGGGACTCCTGCTCAAGTATACCCAACACAATATCCAGATGTCTCAAATGATCCTCCCAAGTCCTACTGAATATGAGTATGTCATCGAAAAATATGAGTACAAACTTCCGCAACTATTCTTTGAAGACCTTATTCATACAAGACTAGAAAGTGGTAGGTGCATTAGTTAAGCCGAAAGGCATAACCAGAAACTCAAAGTGCCCATAGTGACACCTAAACGCTGTCTTCTCCACATCCTCCTCACGTACCCGAATTTGATGGTACCCTGACCTCAAGTCTATCTTGGAGAAGAAACATGCACCATGTAGTTCGTCAATAAGCTCATCAATCCTGGGGATGGGGTACCTGTTCTTAATAGTCTTTTTGTTCAGTTCCCTGTAATCAATACACATCCTGAGTGTGCCATCCTTCTTCTTGACCAGAACAACAGAAGAAGCGAAAGGACTCTTACTAGGCCTGATGTGACCCATCTTGAGACGCTCTTGAATAGCCTTCTCAATCTCATCCTTGTATCTCTTAGGATGTCTGTAGGGAACTGTGATAACTAGTTTGGCCCCCTGCTCCATCTCTATAACATGCTCAAAACCCCTGTCTGGAGGTCTACCTGGAGGTATATCACTAAACACTTTGGAGTGCTTAGTTAGTACTGACTAAATCTCCACTGGATAATCCTGTTTTTGCTGTTTCGGTGCCTCTGGCATCACAAGAATCTCAGCTGCCCACTGCACCTGGTCATGCCGCAGTATCCTCTCCATCCTCCGAATAGACACTGCTCTTAAACCCCC
Source organism: Cunninghamia lanceolata (assembly GCA_027924645.1). Lineage (NCBI taxonomy): Eukaryota > Viridiplantae > Streptophyta > Pinopsida > Cupressales > Cupressaceae > Cunninghamia > Cunninghamia lanceolata. Next base: position 12,824,367 of record BSBN01000169.1, on the reverse strand, counting down.
ATCGGACATTCCCCTCAAAATGTGTTTCTGACCATCTACTACGAACTTCATCTCCATGGTCCTCAGGTTGAGGGAAAATTCACCTATCATGTGTAGCCACTTCATTCCTAGGACTACATCCATGTCACCCATACCGACCACATAGTATTCGGCTTGGAACTCATAGTTATTTAACCTAATGGTTAAATTAGGGATCCTTCGTTTGCAAGTAATGACAAACCCGTCTGCAACTCTGACTTTGAATCCCTCGAACTCTTCTGTTTTGAGTCCCCTTCGTGCCACAAGCCCCTCATCAATGAAGTTGTGGGTGGCCCCTGTATCTAGCAAAGTGGTCACTCTCTGTCCCTCCAATACTCCCCTTATTCTGAAGGAACCCTCTTTCTGAATAGCAGAGATATGTGCTGTCGGAATGTCCTCATCATGCACGTCCTGTACAATCTGCACCATATTCTCTACATCACTGTCCTCCCTATCACCCTGCTGCCCTGATTGCTCTGAAGTTGTCTCCTCAGCAAAATAATACTCCAATTGTTTTGCTTGCCCCTTCATTGGGAACCTGTGGTTAGGATCCCATGGTTCTTTGCATTTGAAGCATAGTCTCTTCCTCCTGTATTCATTCAATGCATCATCATCTAATCGAGGCCCTGGTTTCCTCTGTGGGAAGGTGTCTCACTGCAGAACCGGCATTTTGTCTCTTCGTGGAGGAAATGGTTTGGAGACAAACTATTTCCTAGGCACAACAAACTCCATACTATTTGCCTTCTTGATAGTCTTCTGAAGTGAAGGTGGATCAAATGCCTTAACCCAACCCTTAAGTGGTTCCATTAGTCCTTCCATGAACAAGACTACAAGTCTCCTCTCCGATATGCTGGGAACCATCACACTGATTCTCTGGAAATCTGAAATATATCCCTCAAGTGACCCATACCGCTTCAACTGCGCCAACTCTCTGAACTGCAACTCTGGGTCCTTGGTATCGAACCTCTCGATGAGTCTGTTAGTGAACTCATCGTATGTGGTGATAAGGCTGTGGCCCAAGGTGACTAACCCATGGTACCACCACTCATGTGCTAACCCATCTAAATGAATAGTGGCAAAGTTAAGTGCTTCATCCTCCGGCATCAGCTTAAGTGTCAGGTAGTTATCCAACTTCTGCACCCAAGCTCTGACTGAAATCTTGCCACTTCCGTCAAACCGGTCCATAGGGACTTTGCTCAATGCATGCTGGTAGTCCCGATTAGCTCTGTTAGCTCTGTGATCTCCTCGACCCATCATAAATCCCCTTTGTCTCTTCTGATTCATATACTGGTCAAATGTCAACATCTCTCTGATGTTAGGAGCCAATGTCATGTACTCTGCATGCTATATCTGAACATCATCCGTCATGGGGAGCTGAAACTCTGGTTCCTGCTGAACCACTGCCTCCTCTCTACGCGGAAAAGTTGGTTGTAAGGATCTAGTAACCGATCCTAGGGTAACCCTGGTGTTATTAATACCACTTTGTCCTGCGTGTCCACTACCGTGTCCCGCATGTCCACCACCTTGTCCTGCATATCCACTGCCCTGTCCTGCATGTCTGTGGTGACCCTCGTTGGAGCCACTGATCTCACCTCCGGGTGTGGTATTGGTGTGAACTACTGGAATCCCTTGGCTAAATTTCCCAAGGAGCTGGGACATCATATCGAGCATAATATCGAACTTCCTCTTTGCTTTGGCACCAGGACTCTCAAGCTGGTCAACTCCTCTGCCCCCCATACTACCTATTATGCTATCACTCCCGCTGGAAGAGTTCCTGTGCATACCCAATATACCTGAAACTGTTTCACCTTCTGGAACCTCTGGTGGATGCCAATGTGGAGTGGGTCTAGTGTAGACTCTTCTTTCGTCACTCATATAAATTGATCAACACAGGCTGGCAAGATGCACCAGCTCTGATACCACTGTAATAACCTGCCCTTGTTGCTCTTTTGATTTATCTTTTTTAATAATATATTTTTTAGTTTTTTCTGTGATCTTTCAAAACTAAATAGAAGATGCAGAAGGGGGTTTTCGTTTTCTTGAAGTGTGTATGTCAGAATACAAGGAATATAGCATACAACTGAGAACCCAGAAAAACTATAACAGATATGAATTAAATAATGAAGACCTAGTTCATAAAATGGCATAAAATGAATAACCATCACATACCCATGTCAAAATAAGCATCTTCATATTTTTGTTGTTGACGGACCAACAACATGACAATGGAGTTTTGCATTGAAAGTATCAGTAAATGCAAGGAAACAATCTACAACTATCAACATAGACCCTTAGGTCAAAAACAACCACTAAGCAAGGAAAAACAGCCCCAATAAACTCCAAACGGTTGCTCCAAGAAGTATGGCCGGCATATGAAGTGGTACGGCCTACACATGAAGAGGTACGACTAGCAAAATGAAGTACGGCCAGCAATGAAGAAATGGTAGTCCCAACCCTTCTCAAATCTGCAATACAATCCGTCACTAATACTCTTCCTCAGCTGCAACAAAACTGCAATAAGATATATCTTGTTATCTCCATCTCCGTCAGTGGTGGTATCAAAATGAAGCTCAAATACAGCCACTGAGTATGGCTACTCCAAAATCCCCTTGGGTGATCTTTCACACCTGCGGAAGATTGCTACCAATGGTGGTTTCCGTTACCAAAAGCCCTGGCTGGAAGAAATCCCCTAAACCCTCATTTGTAGAGCAAATAGAAGCATAAAATGTAATATCTAGAATGAATAACTTTTCCCACTCTTTGCCTTTTTATAACTCCACAAGTGGGTCGACCCATATGAGAGGGAAATGTTATTTTTAAATTTGTTTTTTATTCCTCAAAGGGGCACCCAAATCCCTTAGTGACTTATTTTTGCATTTTTCCTTATTTCTCCAAAGTCACCGACATTAATTAATTAAAGTCCAAATATAATAATAAAGTATAACTTACGGACTTTAATATGAAAGCCCAAATGGTCACAGAATCTCATGAGTTATAGACCATTGGAAAGATCTCGGCGAAACGCTCCATCTCCAATAAAGAGTTTCCCAAAATAGCCAACTTCGCGACTTACTAAAAATAGTAAGTCCCAGCAAGAATGTCAGAAATCGACCAAACGAACTCCCAGAGTTCCCTAACCGCTTTGGTTAGTCTACGGGAACCAAGTATAGACCAACTCACTAGAAAAAAGGGGACATTACAACTTCTCGGAATATAGCTTTTAAGCCTCGATTTAATTATTCACTCATTCCCTTGTAATTTGATATTTTTTCTAATCTTGGGAATTAAAAGACTAGAAATTTTCTTCATAAGTGACTTCTAAACCAAGAGGGACATTACAGTCCTCCCTTCCCGGGATTGCTGGTCCACTAGCAATCTCAAATTGGGGTGCTGCAGAATCTCTTCCCCTTCCCATGTTGCATCCTCAACTGGTAAATCCTTCCATTTGATCAAACACTCCCGGAACACCTTATTTCTTAGCTTCCTTTCCCTCCAATCTGCAATACCTTCAAGAACTAGCACCAATTTCCCTTCTTCATCAAGTGGAGGAAGCTCTGGAGATGCCTCAACCTACTGACCCAATGCCTTCTTGAGGCAAGAAACATGGAAGACGTGAATCTTACTACCCTCAGGAAGTTCCAACTCATATGCAACTTCACCAATTCTCCTCATTATCCTGTAAGGTCCATAAAAGCGTGGCTTAAGTTTTTCTGCACCACTTTTCTTCAATGAGGATTGCCTATATGGTTGCAACCGCAGAAAAACTAAGTCTCCAATCTCAAATGATCTCTCAATTCTGTGTCTATCTGCATACATTTTCTGCTGGTTCTGTGCATGTTGCAGATTGTCCTTCAATGCCTAGAGAATATCTTGATAGTTTTGCATTCCCTCCTTGGCCTGTGGAACCCTACTATCATCAAAGGCCAAATCTACAAACGATAAGGCATCATACCCGTACAAGGCTCTGAAGGGAGACATGCCAATCAACATATGGTAGGTAGTATTGTAGCAATACTCACCTAGATGCAACCATTTGACCCAAGCACACTGCTGCCCTGAAACATAATTCCACAGATCGCCTTCAATCCATTTATTTACTATTTCTGTTTGACCATCCATTTGAGGATGGTAGCTCGTGCTCGAAGTCAACTCGGTACCTGCCAATCGGAACAACTCCTGCCAAAACATACTAAGAAATCTGTTGTCACGATCACTGACGATCGTTTTGGGGAGTCCATGCAACCTGAACACCTCTTTGAAAAATAATTCTGCCACCTGAGGTGCTATGTAATATGTAGGTACAACAAAGAAATGGGCATATTTTGTTAATCTATCTAGAACTACAAATATGCAATCTCTTCCCTAAACACGTGGAAGTCCTGTAATAAAGTCCATGGATATTCCTTCCCATTTCTATTGAGGTATCGGCAATGGCTGTAGAAAACCTGCAAGGAACGTATGTTCTGACTTATTCTGCTGACAAGTCGAGCACTCTAACGTACTGCAACACATCATCCTTCAATCCCTTCCAGGTGAACCTCACACGAATCTGACGATAAGTTTTAAAGAATCTTGGATGTCCTACGAGAGGTGTATCATGCATAGCCCTCAAAATCTTGGTCTTCAACTTCGACCCTGGTACAAGATAAATTTTGTTTTTATAATAAATGATGTCATTGACTACTGAATATCTATCATCTTGTACTCGGCCATCAATCAAATCACAAGCAAAAGTATTTTTGGTGTATTCAGCCACTAATTGAGATTTCCAATCAACTGAAATCTCAGTGAGAGAGCAAAGTGTTGGCCTTCTGGAAAGAGCATTGACAACAATATTCTTCTTCCCCTTAATATATTCCACATCGAAGTCATAAGCCTGAATCTTGCTCACCCACTTTTGCTGCCGCTCGTTCAAGTCCTGCTCCAGAAAATATCTGAGACTGTTGTGATCAGTCCTAACCACAAATTTAGCCCCCACTAAGTACTGCCTGAACTTAGCTAGCACATGCATAATCGCTAGCATCTCCTTATCATATGTGGAGTACAGCCTCCCTGTGTCCCTCAACTTTCTGCTCTCGTATGCAATCAGATGTTGATTCTGCATTAGGACTGCACCAATTCCCTGACCCGATGCATCACACTCCAAGATAAACGATTGTGTAAAATCTGGCATTGCTAATACTAGACATGAGCTCATGACTTCCTTGAGCTTGTCAAATGTTACCTGTGCCTCCTCAAACCAAAGAAATGCACCTTTCTTAGTAAGGTCTGTCAAAGATGACACCAACTATGAGAAACCTCTCACAAATCTCCTGTAATAAGAGCACAAACCTAGAAAGCCTCTCAAATCTGATATGTTCTTCGGTAGTGGCCAGTCCAAAATGGCTTGTATCTTCTCTTGGTGTACTTTCACACCATCAGCCCCAATCACATGTCCGAGATAGAGTAACTCAATCATCCCGAACTCACACTTGGAAGCCTTCGCGTAAAGTGATTGAGCCTCCATGATACCCAACACTACATCCAAATGATGCAGATGATCCTCCCAAGTCCTGCTATATATCAAAATGTCGAAGAAAACCAGAACAAATTTTCGTAACTGCTCATGAAATATGTGATTCATGCACAACTGAAATGTGGCAAGTGCATTTGTGAGTCCGAATGGCATGACAAGGAACTCAAAATGTCTGTAGTGACAACGGAAGGCTGTTTTATGAATATCTTCGTCCCGGACTCGTATTTGATGGTAACCCGACCGAAGATCAATCTTGGAAAAATACACGGCCCCGTGTAACTCATCAATCAACTCGTCAATCCTGGGAATAGGATATCTGTTCTTTATTGTCTTCTTATTCAAAGCCCTGTAGTCTATGCACATACGCATAGTCCCATCCTTCTTTAATAGCACAACCGACAAGGCAAACGAACTAGAATTGGGCCGGATGTGTCCCATGCTCAGAAGCTCCTTGATTGTCTTCTCAATCTCCTCCTTAAAATGGCGCGGGTGTCGGTAGGGCATAGTTATTACTGGTTTAGCCCCTTCCTCAAGCTCAATGATGTGCTCGAACCCACGATCAGGTGGTCGACCTGGAGGAATGTCTCCAAATACTACACTATGCTTATCTAGCACTTTCTGGATGTCAACATGGTATTGTGGCTTGTTGTCAGAGGTAGGCTGATAGAAACAAAGCACTGTACTGCCCAATCCACTTCTCCATGTTTGAATAAAGCCTCCATCCTCCTGGCTGACACTACTCGAGGACCACCATCAGGCATAGCCTTTAGCACAATCTTTTTATCACCAACCATAAACTCTAACTTCATCTTGTGGAAATCTTGACTGTACCTCCCAAGTGGCTGCAACCACTGCAATCCCAAAACTGCATCAATATTACCAAGACCTAGTACGTAGAAGTCATCAGTCAAGGTGTAATTCCCAATCTGGATGCTAAGATGGGACCCATCCTGGTGCAAATCAACTAAAAACCATCTGCTACAGTTACATTGAATCCCAAAAACTCCTCAACCTGTAACCCACGCTTCAAAACTAAACCCTCATCGATGAAATTGTGCGTGGCTCCACTATCCACCAAGCAGACCATGCGTTGTCCTTTAAGGACACCTTTCAGACGAAATGGATGAAGTCTAGGGACTCCAGATAATGAGGCTATGGTACTCTGGGGGGTCTCCTTAACTCCCGTATCTTCCAACTCTAACTTTGGAGGCTGCTCCTCCTGTCCACTGTCATCTCCTACATGGATCTCATGATCATCCTGCTCCTCATCATCTAAGATGACCTCGATCAAATGAACCTTGCCTTTCCCAAGGCAATGGTGGCCAGGCTCCCACGGCTCCTTGCAATTGAAGCATAACTTTTTCCTGTGCAATTCATTTTTGGATTCCTGGTCAGGTTTCGTTGGGGTGTTCTTTTGTTGATTGAAGCCCTTTTGTTTTGACTGGAATCCACTGAAGGTCTTTCTTTGAGGTTGGAAGGGAGGTGTAGTCTCCAAATCAAGGGCTAGGCCAATGGCATCATGTAGTGTACTAGGCTTATGAGACTTCACTAAACCCTTCAATCTGTCACTCAGACCCTCGACAAACAACATAACAACTCGCCTCTCAGTCATATCAGGAACCATGACTGCTATTTTCTGGAACTCATTGATGTAAGTCTCAACATGTCCAACCTGCTTCAGCTGAGCCAAATCCCTGTAAAAAACCTCCACATCCTTCCGATCCAAGAGTTAAATTAGTTTATTGACAAACTCCTCATATGAGTGTAATCAAGGCATGATCATGTGATACTAACCCATGGTGCCACCATTCATATGCTATGCCCTCCAGCAAATTGTATAGCCTTATCTTCTTCCATAGGTTTCAAGGACAGGAAAGTGTCAAGTTTATGTACCCATGATCTGGCACTTATCTTTCCGCTTCCATCGAAGGTTGGTACAAGAACCCTATTCAATGCTTCCTTGAATTCCTGGGGTTGAGTGCCTTGTCTTGTTTGTCTTCTGAGTCCCCTGTCTTGCCTTTCCAACCTAAATCTGGCTTTATCTTTTCTCTAATTCATGAACTGATTCAAATTCATTAATTGTCTTACATCAAGTGGAAGAGCTATGTATTCATCGTAGGCCATCATAACATCATCAGTGATGTGTCTCTTCCTCTACCTCTGGGATTGCTTCTTCAGTTTGCTTTGGCAAAAAGGTAGGACAGAGAGGCCGATCAGACCTTGTGCTCGCTGTCCTAACAGCATTAGAGGCTACTCTATCCTGATTTCTTTGTCCAGCATCGCTTCTACTGCAATCACTACTTGATCTTCTTGATCTTCTCGATCTTGCATGATCCATTCTCATTTGACCCATGGATGTGATCATACAATCTTGAAATTGCTGTAGCATTTGTTGTTGTTGTTGGGCAAAGGTGGTCAAGAAATTATCAAGCTGATTATTCAAAACCCTTGGCGGGCTTTCATCTCTTCTTTCACCCAACTCTGCTTCAGCTGGGATAATATCAACTCCTTTTTGCTGTCCTGACTTGCTTCTGGTGTAATATCTGTGTGATCCTACCTCTCTAGGGTGCATAGAATCAAATCAAACTGATCAAAGGTAACATGCAACCATCTGGGTATCCACCAAACTAACATGTGTTGGTGTTGGAAATAACCCACACCCGGACCGACGATGGACTAGTCCAAGAGGGGCCAGTAGCTCAGTGGTAGAGCACTCCAGCAGCAAATGGAAGGTCCTAGGTTCGAGTCCTAGCTGGTCCATGTCTCAACATGGTATCAGAGCCAGGCCCAGGCTAGGAGCCCCAAGCACGTGAGAGGTGTGGCTTAAGGAGGGGTGTTGGTGTTGGAAATAACCCACACCTGGACCGACGATGGACTAGTCCAAGAGGGACCAGTAGCTCAGTGGTAGAGCACTCCAGTAGTGAATGGAAGGTCCTAGGTTCGAGTCCTAGCTGGTCCATGTCTCAACAACATGCAATTATCTGGGTATTCACCAAACTAACATGCAATAATGAAACCCCAACAGGCTAGCAAGATTACCAGCTCTGATACCACTAAAATATACTTTCCTAGATATGTGAAGAATTTATGCAAAAGAAATATTATTTGATCGATATATTTGTTCAACAAATATTGCATGCAAGTATTGCTTTGAACAGAAACAGTTTACATTAAACAAATACATGTACTCACAGGACTTCTTAGACTCTTCCTATGTAATTCAATTTATCATTAGTATGCTCAGAAACTTTTATTTCAAAGATGATAGACAAAACAAAAACCTGGAGATTGTGTGAATCGATTTGAAATCAGAAATATGCATTACTTGAAAACGGCGTACACAGGTAGTCGCCCCTATAAGCCATATCATCATCTACAGGCGCTAAACCATGAAGGATTGTTCACGTGTTTAACCTCAACAGGCAGCGATTCACTTCAGCCAACCTGTCCTTTCCTAAGTTGCCACGTTTCTCAAAAACACCTTCTCAAAACCTCTATGCGTTGATCTTATACAGCAGCCACAATTGTTGCAGAGAATTGTACCAAAGCCTAGGGTTTTCATCCCAAACTGCTCAGGGATTTCGTCTTGAAGTGCATCACTTTCACAACTCGATGAGAGAATAAGAAACAAAGATTTCTAAATAATCCTCTCAAACAAGTCGATCTTTTTTAACAATAAAAGTTGCCATCTTTTCTCCCAGCTTTAAAGCAATCGATCCTTCAATGAAAATCCACTTTCTACTTTCATCAAAAATCACTCAATCTTATCCTTTCAGAACTCGTCCTTTAATGAAAATAATATTTAGGCAACTTTTAATTTATTTAATCACTAGTATGAAACGCCTAGTGAAAGGGTGGGCCCACTTTAAGTCGCAATGAATAATTAAATAAACTTCTCGGAATATAGCTTTTAAGCCTCGATTTAATTATTCACTCATTCCCTTGTAATTTGATATTTTTTCTAATCTCGGGAATTAAAAGATTAGAAATTTTCTTCATAAGTGACTTCTAAACGAAGAGGGACATTACAGAGTATCAGTATCAGCGCATTCCACATGAGGATGCCATTTTGAACCCAATTTGCTTTCAAATCAATCAAAATACAACTAGACTCAACTTGTTTCTTTTATGTACTCATTTATTGACTCATTGGATGCATCTTATCATTGAATTTTGCAAAAAAAAATGCATTTTTAATGAAATTTAAGCAATTTTTTAAGTTGCTGAGTTTTTGCGAGTCGTGTTTTTTGGGCTTGGTGAGTTTTTCAATCTGGCAAGTTTTTCAACTATGGTTAGCACTACTAAGATGAGAGCGCATATCACTCAATATTGTAACAAGCCACATAATCAATTATTGATATTTCATGGAACTCCACTCACTTTCTTAAATATAACTTCCACTTAATCTCCATTGTTGCAAGTCAAAACAAAATGATGAACCTCCACTAATACTCAACATTCTTTCTTGCATAGTTTCTAACTTCAAGTATTTTCTCATTAAGTTAAAAAGCTTTTGGAAAAACTGTATATCCAACTCTTGCATTATTTTCTCATTTTTATGAGTTCTTTTTCAGGCCTCTACAAACAAACTTTCGATAAAGTAAACCAAGTTAAATGCAGTCATACACCTGTTAGAATTTTTTTTGCAGCTCAACTTCTTGTATTTGATCATATTCTATAGTATGGATAACTTAGACTTCTTGTCTTAGAGTTGAAACCCCTATTCTAAGATATTCTTGCAACTTACCACTACTAAGGTTTTATTTAGAGCTCATCACACCTCTGGCTGTCTATATAAAGTTCAACCTAATGCTAGTTCTTTTTGTTGTGCAATATGTAGTTAGGTGACCCACTGGAACATTGTCTTGAAGCTATTTCCTGACACGAAAGACCCAATTCAATGTTTTAACTTTATTCTCAACCTCCAGCAGACTTATGCTTCTTTTTAGTGATATCTTTACAATCTTTATTTTCCGTTTCTACCACTTGTTATTTTATTTTTAAATTATCCAAGCTGGGTCCTGTTGAATAAAGCAATAATGTTTTACTTAGTAGCATGCTGAGTTACATGATTAAGACTCTATGTTTTTATTATTCCATTCATATTTAATAATATTTTCCATTGAGAATACAATATATGTACAGGATAGAGTCTAATTGTGTTTTGAAATAAATACGGTGCTGATAGAAAACCATCTTCACAAATGCATTATGGAACAAATCCTAGAAGGTTGATAGCAGAAGTTCTAAGAGCCAAAACATCATTGCACAAGACTTCACAGAGGTCAAGACAAAAGTGCTTTGGATGTATTTGGTTAAAGGTCCCAAGTATTTTACAAATAGTCTTACATATGAAGTCATGCACTTTCTTGTTGCTCAAGTTCTATAGTTGAGGCTTTATACTCATGGATTGCCAAAAGTTTCTCAAGTTTGCAAGGGAAGAGACCTGACAAAACCACACTTTCAAGAGGATGATTTGTATCAGGAAAGGGCTTTAACCAGAAGGATGCTTTTATATGAAGTCATGTCGTGTTGGGATTTGCTTGGCTACTGGCTAGAGTCAATATACATACTAATTAAAATAATATATTCTTGGGGTAAAGTTTGACACATACACAATTAAGAAGGTGTAACCATGATTAAAAAAAAAGTGGGTGTATCCATGCTCAAATTCTCAAGATATTCACCATGCTCATCACTCCTCTAGACAAGACCATTCCTCATTAGACAAGTATGGTATAGAACATTATGCGACCATGTTCTTCATCTCAACATGAGTTCCAAGAACAAGAAGGAGCCTCTAATAATTATAAAGTGATGGTGTTTTGGGGAAAAAATGTAGTCATGAACATTGACAATATATGGAAAAGATCCCCAAACCCAAGCAGACAGCTTGCAAGTTGAGCCTAACACACTATAACAAGGTCTAGATAAAAGTAGAACCCAAGTTGGTCTAGTAACAAGGATAAGTGATAAACATGATAATGACCCAAGTTCAAGCCCTACACATCTCAGGCAGAATTTCACGGAATAGATACCCCCAAATGTGGCTTCTATGTCGCTTCTATGTGGCTTCTATGCCAAACAGTAATATAAGCTTGGTGACACATAATTTCCATTGCATTAATAATGTCGGCATGAGCATAAACAACATATTGAGCCAAAGAAAAAAATTAAACACAATACATGAACAAAAGCATTGGAGTGAAAGCATGATCACATGGTTTAAATAAAACTGTTTGGATGAGGTAAGGGATACAATCTTGACCAATTATGAATCAACAAAAAAATAAATTGCATGACAGGATTTCATTTATCCAAAACTCCTAGATATATGTGTATTAGCTACCAAGTGGATGCAATAAAGTATATACACATGCTAGTAAATATTCTGAAAATCTGTAAAGAACCAACATATACAACGTTGGACTGTTACTTATGCTGAATCTCCATCTTAGTAAACACCATGCTTTGAACATCCATTATTCAAAACACCCTTATCTCTGTTTGGTTTAAAAGATTCATTGCTTATTTTGCAAAGATCAATTTCCTCAGTTGACAATCATCTCTTTTGTCTTATCTCTAGATATTTTTGGAACCTATCTCAAAGAATGTATCCTATTTTTCTTCACATCTATCTCTATTGAGGGAATGAACCAATTTGACATTTGCCAGTTTTACCAAGAGAATTGATGATGGCTTACCCATTGCTTCTAAAGAACATGGAAAGTGAAATATAAAAGCTCCACTGCTTGTAACCTATAGACACAACATAGGGAAACACCACTTTGTGGCTTAATTATATTTATTATGAGATTCATTCTTTCCCAAGCCTAAGGTAGTGCAATAGTCACTCCCCTTTTAAATGGTACCAAATGCACCACTAGGAAAAGGTGAAAAGATTATTTCCCAAACCTTCCATGAAAAGTTACTTAGGAGGAGCAATGCTTCCACTCATGGGCAATAATCAACGGTATTTGATGACCAACAATACTTTGAATAGCTCAATTGAAAGTATCAACTGACCAACTCCTGCCCCCACCTTCGATGATAGCCATTTCAAAGTTAGGTTTTCCAAGTCCCACAAAACTATAAAAGAGGATACAATCAAACAAGTAATAACTTTACTTTGCTTCTTGATGCTCCAAAATGAAATGTCAAGCTAAAGCTCAACCACTTGTGATTCTATTTAATTTCTAGCCATAGTAGCAGAAATTGTTAAAATTTAAAAATAGTGAATAATCACAATTAATGACCACTCAAACCTTCCAGTGATCTGATTGATGTGGATTGCCATTCTTTCAATGAGTGGTAGAACAATTTTTAGGCCAATTTATTTGGAATAAATTGCAGAGTATTCACAAATAAACTGGTTTTTTCAATTTTGCAATAAAATACTTGTTTTTTCAGTTAAAACCTCAACTTTACATTTGGAGATTTGGGTTTTTTCAGAGCAGATTTTGATGTTACCAAAGTAACCAACCATTGATTGATTAGGGCAGACTCGAGGGCTCTTGTTCTTCAGCAACATTTGTTTCACTTGAAATAACAAAAACAGCTTTTTCCCCTATTTTTTATGAATTTTTCAGTGTTTTTCTTAATTTTAACATATTTTCCGGATCTTTTCCCAATTAAATTAAATACCACTTATCCTTTTGGTTTGCTGAGTAATGCTATGGTGCTTTGAACTATGCACTTTTTCAACCCATTGGCCATTGATGGCCACCAGTGAACATTAATGCATAAAGTAAGTTTAATTAAATCAAATGTACCAACTAGTGATATTGAGTTTAAAATTAAAATTATCATAGTCACATTATAATTACATGGCAACAGCATGGAAAACCAAAATAGAATTCAATTACAAAGTTTTAACACGGGAAAAACATGGCAAATTAAAAGACACTAAAATAGTCATAAAAACATGGAAAAAAAACTGCTAATGTTATTTCATGCCAAATAGAGTGCATAGAGAGAGAAACAAAGTCCAAACTTCAATTATAAGACATAAACAATGATTCAATGTTGTCAGTTACTCTCAAAATTTCATTAGGTATCAATTTTTCAATCTTAGACTACATATTGTCATAGACTCATTACTCATAAGTCATATACAAAACAAAATTGGAGAATACACTTGAAGAAGCTTGGTTTGCATGAGAGAACCTCATCAACACCCTATCATGGTCCTTGCAAATGGAGATTAGAAAATATGCTTCAAACTTATACATAGATATGTTTGAATTAAGACTTAAACACACTATGGTACAAAGGCATAAATGATGATAGGACAACAATTGTAGAGGATAGGAAGCAAGGTAGTTTATTATTCATAATGGGAAAGATAAGATTATAGAAAACCTACCTCCAAGAGCTCCAAATCATGGTCCATACATTCTGCAAGAATCAAGGTAAATAGGCTGTTACTCATAATAAGAAAGTTAGCGTTAAAGAAAAGCTACCGGTAAGTGCTCCAACACATGGTCCATAACTCCATCCCTTCTACAAGATGCCATACAATGACGTTCATTACAATGCCCTTATCTCCACTATGATCCACAGTTATGGCAATTTTATCCCCCTGCTCACATGTCATAAAGCCAGTGTTCACAACAAGGATACCACTCTCTCCTAGAAGATGCATGGAACTAGTTAAACCCATTGCCTTTCCACAGTTAATCATTGTTCTTCATCCACAAAACTGAACTCCACATGGTCTAAAGGAATCAAAGGCGTGGCTTGCTTAATTCATGGAAGTATTTGCCCTATTGCTTGGTTCTAGTGTTCAATTGTGGAAGCTACATTTATATGCAGCCTTAAATAGGCATGGATACCATTAATTGAATGTATATAGTCATCTGCTACTTCTTGTCAGCTTATTCTCCTAGATACATGGGATTAGACGGTGATTTTCCATACATGTACCTGTTTAAGGTTCTTTAGAGAAGATCTGAGTAAAATGAAATTCAATAGTTTCATAACAATTATGCCATCAAATGGTATGTCTCAAAAGCTTCCAATAATAAGAAACAGGGCCCTATTGTTATACAATAGGGGCTCAAAGTTATTTTTGAACTTGCTGTGATTAATTTTTGACCTGATGATATCTACCAACCAACATGATGAAATCATTTGACCTGCATTTAATACCATTAGCCCAACTATAAATATTCAGCCATGAAGCATATTCCTTATTATTTTGTGTGATTTACTCCATCACTAAATATAGGGATAGCATTAGCAGTATGGAGAGTGACATGAGCAGCATGGAAAAGTAAAAATCCAACCCATAAAAGCGCAGCATTTTATATCATTTATGCAAAAATGATCCAAATTAACCAGTGCTGACTTGCAACATAGTCTGGACTGACAATTTTGTTCTCTAATTAGTATGTAAATTAGCAACTAGCATCAGCTTTACAGAAAGGCAATACTATCACTCTAGAAGATATCTATATTGGTATTTCATTGCTTGACTTGTTATTTAAGTTTTACTTTTCATTAATATATATGGTATGTGATTATGATTAATGCTTATTTGTATATTTCATGCTCATTTGTTGATCAATTACTTCTGATATTCTGTTCAATCTAAAGCCTATTAAGAATTTAAAATCTTGTATGGACAGATCTAGATTCTTTTGTGATTGACACATCCAATATATTCATTTGGACAGGCCTACAGTTCTAAGGGATTGAAGCATCCTATTATAGTCATTTGAAGATACCTAGAGGTCTAGAGGGTTAAGGAGTCTCATTATTTTTGTTTGGATAGGCCTAGATGCCTATGGGATCGAGGTGTCCATTATATTGATTTAAAAATTCTTAGTGCCCTACTGGGTTGGAACCTACCACTCTACTTAGGTGAATCAGTAAAAGCCCATTTTACTCATGATCTTGGTGAAAGGTCAAAGATCAAATGGGTAAGAGGGATGAATCCCCACAAGGGTGGCCCGTGGCCCTATACACCAACCCCAACATGTTAAATAGGATAGAAGTCATAATGTAACTTTACAAATTATTACATTCATTTTGATAGACCTAGATTCCCATAAGATGAAGGAATCATGCTGCCTGCAAGTGAAAAAATGAGGAAAAAAAACAATTTGAGGGTTTTATAGAAAAATCAATGGCCTATGTGAAAAAACCACATGTTTTAAACACATTTTTTCCTGGTTTCACCCAGGATTGACCAGTTTATCAAAAAACCCAGGCAAGTGAGTCAAAACAACACAACATAGGTTCCATGTACATTTAAAATGCAAGCACTCGCATGTCTTTCATGTGTCCTATTACTACTTCAAATCCCTGGAAAAAACACCATGCAAGTGTACATCAAAAACATATTCAATGGGATCATTCAAAATGGCTTTCCAGCAAACTGGACAACCAATGTTGCCATTCCTCTCCTCAAAAGCGGAGATGTCAACAACCCATCAAATTATCATACTATAATCATTAACCTATTGTTTAGAAAACTTTTTGGGAGTATGGTAGAACACAAAATTAGCAATTGGGCAGAAAAGGAAGGAAAGAGGGTGAAAGGGCAAGCAGGTTTTAGGCCAAAACACTCTGCAATAGATCATTGCATCACTCTCAGGCACTTGATTGAGAAGGTATGGAATAAACAAGGGGAAGAAATTTTTTTGTTGCTTTGTTGTTTTTTGAAAGCGTTCAACATTGTGCATAGAAGCAAACTTTGGAGCAGAATGTGAGAGTTAGGAATTTTGGAGAGGTACAGGGCAGCAGTTCATAGGCTCTGTGATTAGGTCTAAGCCAAAATTAGAAGGAGGAAAGGATTATCAGAATGCTTCATGAGAAACATCAATGTCAAGCAAGGATGTCCATTATCCTCCCCTTTGTTTGGGCTATACAAAGACAAATTAAAGGAATGGTTAAACAAAAGGGGGAGGTGTCCACCTAGCCAGCTACGGAATAAAGCTGCTACTATATGCAAATGACCTTATTTTAATGGCAAAAACAGCACATAGCGTGAGAGAGCACTTAAGCGCTCTAGAAATTGTTCTGTCAAGAGGTATGGATGCAAGAGAACACTAGTAAAACCAAGGTCGTGATCTTCACCTAGCGGCAAAAAAAAGAGGCAAATTGACATTGTATTTGAAGGAAGTCATTTGCAAGTGGCGGATGAATAAAAGTATCTTGGTCTAGATTTTAACAATTAACTCAGTTGAGAGGCCTGTAGGACAAAAAGAATACAAGGGGGCTGGAAAGCTTTATACTTGCTACAAGACAAATGCAACAGTGCAGAACTATGGGATTGGAAAACCATGAAAACCCTTTTTGGGCTGCTTGTCACACCAGTGGTGCTTTATGGTGTGAAGTTTTGGGCAGCAAGACATCTGAAATGAAATGGAGACAAATAGAGAGGTTACAAAAGCATTTAATCACAAGCAATTTCAAAACTAAAGCTTTGCTTCCATTTGAGATCTTATTATCTGAGGCAAGCGCTTTCCCATTAGAGGCATCAGCCTTAATCCAATTGCTAAGTTATCTAAAAAGAACAGAGAGCATGGAGTCTCATCATTGGTCCAAAATAGCAATGGAGGAAACGGTAAGCAAAAGAAAGAGCACATGGATGAAACAAAATACCAAGTGGATGGGTAAATGGAACATTAGCATGCAAGAGTGCCCAAACACCAATGAAGGAATCAAAAGATATGTGAGAAAAAGTCAACGCAACCATGTGGACAAGATAGCTTGGACGAAAGAGAGTACACTATGTTAGAGAATTCGATCCCCACATGTGACCATAAGCAAAAAACATATATGGGAGCGGAAATAAAATGGAAAGCAAAAAATTGCTGATAGCTAGCTAAGGACTAGCTCGCATCATCTTAGATGCAAGACTAGAAAGTGGACAACACCCAAAGATTGGACAAATAGAATGTCTTTTTCCACTTTGGGATTAGTGGAAGCAAAATGGCACTACATCATGGAGTGCCCATCTTACACAGATTTGTGGATCAACTACACCGATATCTTGAAAGCTAACTCCTTGACTGCCTTATTTGAAGGGAAGAGACTAGTTCAAACAGTGGGCTTTTTGACCAAGATCCATGGCAGAAGATCCAAGCTTACAAAGGAAATAGCTGCCAATCAGGCATAGCTAGGGTGGCACCTATCGGGGGTGTTCAGGTGCAAAGGGAAGTTGTTTTTATCTTTGGGTTCTATAGACTGCCTAGTGGCGTGGACATTATTAAAAGCTTTCATTCATTCATTTATTCATTCAACTGTATTAAATAAGTGTCAAGGAAGGAATAAAATTAGATAGCCTGTGTATTCTTCCAATACCGAATTTTATTTTTTTCAATAGCTAGAGCTAATCAAGCCCTGCTTAAAACTTTTTTTTTAAAGAGAGCGATAAAAAAGAACATAAGATGAGTTTTACTTTATAGCAAAAAACAACCAGTAAATTTAAGTCAGTACATGCAAAGCACCGTATAATGGATAAAATCATAAAAGAACTCTTGACTTGTCTTTTGGGCTGTGGTATGGTGGTGAGATGTTGCACTAATCCCAACTTGAATCTTTTGTAGTATGACAAGGCAGCCTGCTCCCAGGTTAAAAATGTTACTAAAGAGAGTATTCACAAAACTCATTTGCCAGCGATGACTAGTTTATAGAGTAGTAGTACCCATTAACAGTTTTTTTTTTCTTTTTTTTTTTCTGACATTAACAGAAAATTTACCATTAAGAAGATAGAGATCGAGGGTATCCACATCCAAGCCAGCTTCATAATACTCCTGATAGAAATGAGCAGGGGAGTCAACGTGAGTGCCCGTGTGAACGATCATCTTCATCTCTGAGAAATTGAAATCCGACCCATTCTTCATACTTGCAATGAGTTTAAGGGGATTTCCCAGCCCCTCGGCTGACTCGCCCACTGGCATATCATCCCTGTATGCATGACTTATATCAATAATTTCTCTTCCAAAAGCACACAATTGAGCGTTGGCGACTACAATTAAAACCAAAGTAACCAACATGCCTTTGGATTACAGTCTACAGATTTCTGGCGCAGAGAAAGAGCTACCTAGCGTAACAAAATACTGGTGGATGGGGTTAAACCATTCAGGTCTCTTATATGGGTAAAAAGGTGGTTATTTTTATCAGAGTTGAGGGAGATCACTAATTTTGTTTTCGATCGTTGTACTTGTAGGTATTATCTTCAACTGCAAAAAAGAAATAGTAGAGAAAAGTGTAATACTTTATATTTTAGGTTAATTTGTGTGGTGTCCTTAATGTATGATTTTAATTTTTTTTTTTTTTTAAATTAGTTATTTTATGTGACCACATGAATGTTGGTGTGAACAATTATCTATATCTCTCAAAAATTGTAACTCAATTTATTCTTCATACTTGTGATGAGTTTGAGGGAATTTCCTAGCCTTTTAGTTGACTCTGTGAGTAGGGGATTAATGTGAGTGTCGATGTGAATGACCATCTTCATCTCTGAGAAATTGTAATCCAACCCATTCTTCATACTTGCAATGAGTTTGAGGAAATTTATCAGGCCCTAGATTGACTAGGTCACTGGCATATCATCCATGTATGCATGACATATCCACAATTTCTCTTCCAAAAGCACATAATTGAGAATTGGCAACTATAATTAATGACAATTTTGTTATTGATTGTTGTATTATCTCTAAATTATGCTAAAATTAAATAGTAGAGAAAAGTGCATATGTCACTCTTTTATTTTTATATTTTACGTTATTTTGTGTCAGTGTTGTTAATGTATGATTTTAGTTTTTTTAGAATTAGTTATTTTATGTGACTTAAAGTTTTAAAAGGTCTCGAGTTGTGTGTTTAGGGTTGTGTATTTAAAGACATCATTCTAGTTAAATTTCCCTAATGGCATAGAACCAATTATCAATTATTAAGAGAATCCACTATTGATCACACACATCACATAATAAATTGGTATCAATCTCAATTTTGTTAGGAAAGTGTGATATTTAATTGCAATCCTAATGTACTAATGTTGCATCTATAATAATCTTGGATTGGGTACTTAGACGCCTATGTTGTTGAAAGATATTATTATTTTACTATTATTTTCTCAGTTGATTTGGAAATTAGTTGTAGTGGCACTCATGAAGGAGATGGAGCATGATGGTGGTTGTTACAAGTTAAAAATAATGGCATTTACACCACTTTCCCAATACTAGGCACTAGGAAAGAGAGTGGAGCATATTTGCATTTATCAGGTGGGTCCCATGTGAGTTGGTTATTAGAGATGGATGGCATTATTGGGAGGTGTGCCCATGTGGGGTAATTATGAGTGAAAGATGATCATTATTGATTTATTATTCTCAAAAAATGCTCTTCATGTGGGCATGGGTTTTTGCATGAAACCATAGTTTTTGTAACACTACTTTTCCCAAGAATTATTTAATTAATTGTTGGTGCAGGGGCACCTAACACAAGTCATTTAAGTTCATGTTTTGTTTTAAATCATCTTGTAATAAGGTCTATTCGACCAATGCATGTAATTTCGATTTGTAGGCCCCAAGTACTTAGGTTGTAATTGTCAAATTAAAATAAGACGGTGGGTTTTCTCCCAACCATTTGGAGATAGTTAGTTTTACTCCCAGCCGCTTGGAATCATTCTCCCAGTCGTTGGGGATAGGGTTGTAGTTCTTCTGAGCGAATCTATAAAACCCAGAGACAGGAACAGGATCAGGCATGATGATCAGTATTGTAGTCAGATCGATTGAATGTAATCAAGCATTGTTAAGGAGAATCGAACCATTTCTGTGTTGTCAATTTTGTTTCCTATCCTCTGTAAATACGAAATTGCATAGTGTAGTTTTCTTTCCCTTCTATTTTTCCATTGCTGCAGTATGTCAATTTGAAGCATTCCACTAATAAGATTTCTGTCTAAATTAGTGGAATGGCTTCGTTGTATATATGTGTGTTTCCGTTTCCTGTTTGTTTCCTTGTTACGACGGCGCAGATGTTCCAATTCGCGGGGCGCGCACAATAGTTCACCTAGCATTTTGTATGTGCTAGGGTTCGAAGAAGGCAAACTGTACATAGGAGAATCAGCGTAGCAAACCCTAGGCAGCCGACGGTAAATGCCTCGTCAGTGAACAAAGAACAACGGAGGTTCATTGGAAGGGATCTGTGAATCGATGACTGTGGAGTAAGTCTCGCCGAAGGAGCTGGGACTATCGGTGCATCGGCCAAGGAATGCAAGTTCGCCGAAAGGTGGAAGTCACAAAGGGGTCAATGTATATCGGCATATTGGAAGGATGAAAAAAGAGTTCACCATTGATACAAGCGGTGACCGAGTGTAATGGTGAATTGGTGCATGTAATCCGGCGATAACAAGTCAAGCGATGTGTATGAGTTGATCTGTTGATCTATTTGTCTGTTTCTGTTGTGCACTCTGCATCATTTTGGTATCAGAGCTAGTGAAGGGTCTGCAAAAGTGTTGGCATTGTCTGTGAATGTTTATGTCAAACAGAGAAAGTGAAGGAGGGGCTAGCGAGATGCCTCCAAAGCGGATGATCGCTGAAGTGGCCAAGAAATTCAAGGAGATGGAGAATATGATCAAGACTGGAGTCAAGGAAGCACTCCAGGCTGAGTTGAAAACCTTAGGAAAAGGCAAGAAACCAAACGAGGAGTCTGATGGAGAAGAAGAAGATGGGGAAGAGGAAACAACCCCAAGACAGATAGATATATCTGTAGATCAAAAACAATTTCTGGAGGCCATAAAATCACTTGGTAAAGAATCCTCTGAATCAAGAATGGAGATTCTGATGTTCAGCGGAAAGATGGATGCAGAAGAAGTCATCGAATGGGTCGAGGCTTTGAACAACTACTTCGAGTACAAGGAGGTACCAGAGAATAGAAGAGTCAAGTTTGAAAAGATGAAACTGAAGGGCGTTGCACTCACATGGTGGAACTACACCAAGGGAGAAAGGGTGAAGAGTGGCAAGAGCATGATCTCATCCTGGAGTTGGATGGTAGAAAGGATCAAGGCTCAGTTCCTACCAACGGATTATGAAGTGCAGATATACAAAAAAATGTAGAACCTCAAGCAGAAGGATATGGATGTATCCACCTATACAGAGGAATTTCATAAATTGACTCTAAGGTGTGGACATGCTGAGGATGAGAAAGGAAGAGTTGCCAGGTATATTAATGGCCTGAAGTATAGTATACAAGATGAGATTACCATCTTGACACCAGAAACTATGGACAAATGTTTCCAGGTGGCACTGAGAGTAGAAGAGAAGCAAAAAAGAAAAGGAGAACAACAGAACAAAGGCAGAGGTGGAAGGAATTTCAGAGGCAAAAATAGTTTTGGTGGCAGAAATTAGTTCCAAAAGAGTCAAGGGGAGTCCAGTCAGCAAGAACACAGTGGAGAATCTGGTTCTAGAGAGGGTTTCAGAGGAAGGAGACCCAATGGAAGAGGCAGATTTGGTGGATCAGGCAGAGGTCCTAATGTCTTCACGGGAAGATGTTACAATTGTAACCAAATCGGGCACACAGCAGGCAAGTGTCCAGAGAAAGCCTCAAGCTCTCAGGGAGGAGAGAGAAGGAACCAGCTGATTCAAGAAGAAGATTGTCAGAGTGTGACCTCACCTATGAGAACGTAGCTCTAGCACAAGATGGGGAGAGTCTCATGATGAGAAGAACAATGTTGAAAGTACCACAGAACAAGGAACCAGCCCAGAGGAAGACGCTATTCAGAACTCTGTGTAACGTTTCCAGCAAAAAATGCAAGGTAATCATTGATTCTGGTTCAACTGAAAATTTAGTTTCAGTAGAAATGGTAGAGAAGCTGAATTTGAGAAGATTACCACATGTGAGTCCATACAAAGTGTCATGGCTAAACAAAGGGCAGCAAGTCTGATGAACAAGCTTGGGTAGAATTTCAGATAGGGGAATATGAGGATAAACTTTTGTGTGATATAATTCCCATGGATGCATGCCATTTACTGCTAGGCAGACCTTGGCAGTATGATGTACAAGCCCAGCATGATGGTAAATCCAATGCCTTTGTGATCACTAAGAATGGTGAACAGTATAAGATGGATCCTTTACCAGAAGAAGGTGTAGACAAGAATGTAGGCTCAAGTATCATGTTAATGAGTGGGAAAGAGTTTCTCCATACTCTGAAAGAAGAGGGAACCCAGGGGTATGCTCTGATTTTGAAACCCAAAGACAGTTCTGATTTGTCCAAAAACAGCAAGGAAAAGGTCCCTAAGGAAGTGTAGGAATTGTTAGATAGGTATAAGGGTATCATGGTGGAGGATATGCCCAATGTACTACCCCCTGTGAGAGACATAAGTCATCAGATTGACTTCATCCCAGGATCCACATTGCCAAATAAGCCAGCTTATAAAATGACACCTAAACAGAATGAGGAGATTGCTAAACAAGTACAAGAACTGTTAGATAAGGGTTTGGTGAGGAAAAGTCTTAGTCCATGTGTTGTACCCACAGTTTTAGCTCCCAAGAAGGATGGAAAATGGAGGTTATGTACTGATTCAAGAGCCATAAATAAGATCACCATTAGATATAGGTTTCCTATGCCCAGAATAGAGGACCTCATGGATTGTTTGGGAGGAGCTCGGTATTTTTCTAAAATTGATCTCAAAAGTGGATACCATCAGATCAAGATTAGACAAGGGGATGAATGGAAGACAGCCTTTAAGACTAATGAAGGTCTTTATGAGTGGCTGGTGATGCCATTTGGTCTGTCCAATGCTCCCAGTACTTTCATGCGTCTAATGAATGAGGTATTGAAAGATTTTATTGGCAAATTTGTTGTTGTCTATCTTGATGATATTTTGGTTTTCAACAAGACAAAGGAAGAACATTTGCAGCATTTGGAACAGGTGTTGAAGAAGCTGCATGAGGAGAAACTGATGATCAATATGGAGAAGAGTATCTTCATGAAGGAAGAACTCACATACCTTGGATATGTGATATCCCAGGGTAGTTTGAAAATGGATCCAGAGAAGGTAAATGCTATTTTGTCTTGGCCAGCACCTAAAACAGTCAGTGATGTAAGAAGTTTTCATGGGTTGGCAACATTTTATAGGAAATTTATAAGAGGATTCAGTCATATTTGTGCACCCATTCTGGATACCATAAAAGGAGGATAGAAATGTAAGTTTGTTTGGAATAGAGCAACAGATGCATCTTTTGAGATTCTTAAACAGAAGATAGCAGAGAAACCCATTTTGGTTTTGCCTGATTTTAATAAGTTATTTATTGTGGAATGTGATGCCAATAACCTTGCCATTGGTGCTGTCTTGAGTCAGGAAGGCAGATCTGTTGCTTTCTTTAGTGAAAAGCTGAATGATGCTAAACGAAATTATTCCACATATGATCTAGAATTGTATGCAATGGTTCAAGCATTGAAAAAATGGAGACATTATCTCTTGCCCAAGGAATTCATTATTTATACTGACAACCATGCTTTGAGTTTTCTGAATTCGCAGGAGAAGCTAAATCACAAGCATATGAAGTGGGTTGAACAACTTCAGGTGTATATCTTTTCCATCAAACATAAGAAGGGACAAGCCAACAAAGTGGTAGATGCTTTGAGCAGATGAGTGTGCACTATACAGGAAATCTAGTTGCAAAGTGTGGGAGTGGATTCTCTCAAGAATATGTACCAGGATGATGAGGACTTCAAGGGGATATATGCAGTTTGTTCACAATTTTTAGATTCCTATCATTCTGATTTTTCTAAATATTTGTTACAGCAATGGCTACTGTTCAAAGGCAGCCAACTATGTGTGCCTAGGTGTTCCATGAGGGAGAACATCATAAAAGAGAAACATTGTGGTAGTCTTGGAGGTCATTTTGGATTGGACAAGACATTGGAACAAGTGAGAAGGCTTTACTTCTGGCCTAGGATGCAAACTGATGTCAGGAAATTTGTGGAAACTTGTAGCATTTGTCAGAGGGCAAAAGGAACTTCATCTAATGCAGGTCTCTATCAACCACTTCCAATTCTGCAAAGGCCATGGGAGTGCATCAGTATGGATTTTTTTTGGGTCTTCCAAGGACTCATAGAGGATTTGACAGTGTGTTTGTGGTTGTTGACAGGTTTAGTAAAATGGCTCACTTTGTGCCATGTAAATGTACCAATGATGCTTCACATATTGCTGGACTATTCTTCAAAGAAATAGTTTGAATTCATAGTTTGCCACTGAATATTGTCACTGACAGAGATCCCAAGTTTGTGGGACATTTTTGGTGCACTTTGTGGAAGAAATTGGGCACTCAATTATCTTTCACGTCAGCATATCACCCTCAGACGGATGGACAAACTAAGGTGGTGAATAGATCACTGGGTAATCTTTTGAGGTGTTTGACTAAACAACATGGAGAAGCATGGGATATGATCATTCCACAAGTAGAATTTGCACATAATGACTCTGTCAATTGGAGCATAGGAAAGAGTCCTTTTGAAATTGTATATGGGATTCATCCCAGGGGAATTTTGGAGCTCAAGGATCTCCAGAACATGGAGAAAAGGAGTGCACAAGGAGAAGATTTTGCATTCAGCATGAAGGATATCCACGATGTTGTAAGGGACGCTATCCAGAAGAACACAGGGAAATACAAAGAGAGAGCTGATCAGAGGAAGAGGGACGTCCAGTACAAGGTCAGAGATTTGGTGATGGCTTATCTCAAGAATGAAAGACTTCCGAAGGGGAAGTCAATGAAGCTTCTTATGAAGAAGATAGGTCCATGCAAGGTTGTACACAAATTTGGGCCTAATGCATACGAAATTGAACTTCCTCCAGGTTTAGCAATATCACCCATTTTCAATGTGACAGATTTGTTTCCATTCAACGGAGCCAATGCAGCAGAGACAGAAGTTGAAGATACATAATGGATTTCTAATCTTCCACCCAGCCAGCCAGTTCAATTGGAATGTATTTTGGACACAGAGGTTCAGAAGAAGACTAGGCATAAAACCTACAAGCAGTATTTGGTCAAATGGCGTGGTTTCCCTGATAAGGATGCAACCTGGATGAGCGAGGAAGACATCATCAAGCATGGGGTTAATATTTCAGACTTGGTTCCTCAAGGGACTTGAGTTCTGTTAACCCCAGGAGTATGGTGCAGGGGCACCTAACACAAGTCATTTAAGTTCATGTTTTGTTTTAAATCATGTTGTAATAAGGTATATTTGACCAATGCATGTAATTTCGATTTGTAGGCCCCAAGTACTTAGGTTGTCATTGTCAAATTAAAATAAGACGGTGGGTTTTCTCCCAGCCATTTGGAGATAGTTAGTTTTACTCCCAGCCGCTTGGAATCATTCTCCCAACCGCTAGGGATAGGGTTGTAGTTCTTATGGGCGAATCTATAAAACCCAAAGACAGGAACAGGATCAAGCATGATGATCAGTATTGTAGTCAGATCGATTGAATGTAATCAAGCATTGTTAAGGAGAATCGAACCATTTCTGTGTTGGTCAATTTTTTTTCCCATCCTCTGTAAATACGAAATTGCATATTGTAGTTTTCTTTCCCTTCCGTTTTTCCATTGCTGCAGTATGTCGATTTGAAGCATTCCACTGATAAGATTTCTTCAGTGGAATAGCTTCGTTGTATATATGTGTGTTTTCGTTTCCTATTTGTTTCCTTGTTACGACGGCGCAGATGTTCCAGTTTGCGGGGCGCGCACAGTAGTTTACCTAGCATTTTGTATGTGCTAGGGTTCGAAGAAGGCAGATTGTGCATAGGTGAATCGGCGTAGCAAACCCTAGGTGGCCGATGGTAAATGCCTCATCAGTGAAGGAAGAACAGCGGAGGTTCATTGGAAGGGATCTGTGAGTCGACGATTGTGGAGTAAGTCTCGCCGAAGGAGCTGGGACTATCGGTGCATCGCCCAAGGAATGCAAGTTCGCCGAAAGGTTGAAGTCACAAAGGGGTCAATGTATATCAGCATATTGGAAGGATGAACAAAGAGTTCACCATTGATACAAGCGGTGACCAAGTGTAATGGTGTATCGGTGCATGTAAACTGGTGATAACAAGTCAAGCGATGTGTATGAGTTGATCTATTTGTCCGTTTCTGTTGTGTGCTCTGCATCAATTGTAGAGATTTAAATATACTTATTACTAGAGTTATTTAATCATTCACAAGGATTTAAGAATAATATATTTAAAATAAGCAAGGTTATTAATTCTAATGTAAATTGCAACATATGATAATTTAAAATGAACTCTAAAATAAATAATAACATAGCCAATTGATAACATGATCTCATAATCAGATTAACATCAAAACCCATATATATAATAATTCCAATATCCTTCATTAATAATAAGTTTAGTACTTATCTGAATTGGATCAACTACTCTCACCCTAGGAAGATTTCAGTGGTCTTGGCCCTCTATGGCACAATTGGAGAAACTGTGTAAAAATACAATATGTGCCTACTTGCACCAATGGTTGTGCCTAATCACACAGTGTTCAAAGCCTTGGCCAAGATAATCTCGGGTGTACGCAATCTTGAGTTGGGCACACTCTATGTGTCCCCTTCTCCAATGCCCATAGTCCACCAAACCACTTACTTTTTCCTTGAGTGTTCACCATGCCCCTTTCCAAGTCTCACACAAATGCTTAATATAATCCTTAAGGGGTGGTTTCTAAACCATCACACCCTTTCACAACGGTTGTTTTTGATAATTATTTAATAAATATAACAACCTCTCCCTTTTAAAAATGGTTTTTAATAAATATTATTTATTTTCTCTCTTTTAATTATAAAGGATTAAATAAGCTTTATCCCCTTATAATTTTAAAGGGTTATTCATAAAATAGGTTTCTTTTCCATTTGGGGAAAAAATCCCATAACATATCTCCCCCTATAAATTAGTTGATGTCCTCAGTAGTTCAAGTTGAATCTACAACATAATTCACCAAAATAATTAGTCAAGCAAGTGTGAATGTACCACTATCAATATCACAATGAATCTATTTCACTTTAACTTCATCTATAATTATTTTTTCTCATATTTTAGATCTTCTAAATAATTCCTTTAGGGTAAAAGCACAAACCTGTGTCACACTTTTGGCCAACTCAATAGTTTCTATTGAAAATGTTTCAGCCTAATATGTTTCGGTAGGCTCTGTTTTAGCTGAAACCAGGTGGCACAAATGTGGAGCCATCGTGGCATATAGCATTCGATCGACTATTTTTCAATCAAGATTTAATGAGTCAAGTCGATTTCGGCCAAAACTAGTAGATATAAAAAAAAATTAAAAAGAGGGGCCAAGCATTTTGCAGAGGGGCTCGGTTGACTCGGATCAATTTTGTCCACATGAAAACCTAGCATCCACCACCTTCACCATCCCTGTGCACACCAGCACCAGCATAGCACAGGTTTCTCTCCAAGCCCTAACTTTCTTTCATTTTAGGATTTATCAACATAGAGTTTTAGGACTAGTTTTTCTTTCTAGATTTTGTGGATGTCACTGTTAACTCCATTCATGAGAAACTCAAGCATTTTTTATATTCCTCATGAACCCAGCATCTTACCTTATAATCCTATGCTTCACTATTTGTCCCTTGTGTTTATTACATATTTTCATTCCTATATGCACAATAAAACCATCATAGGGACACAGACAAGGCGATATATGTACAAGGCATAATCAAACAAGGATAAAAGGAAAACAAACACCTAAAGCTTAAAACAAAAATACAGATAAAATATGTATGCATCCTTTGACATGAAAGAGTGAGAATGGAAATGTTCACATTAAAGTAGTTGCATACCATGTCACCACATGTAAATTTATGTAGGTTAATCAAGGTACATAAACTCTTATGGTCCATGGCCACAAGAAAAATTGAATGACATGTTTGTCTCTATCAAAGACAATCTGAGTACAAACAAGGCACCAATATTGAAGTCATGAGAATACATCAATGAACCACAACCTCTAAATGCACCGTAAAAAATAGTATTTGAAATAGTGCATCATGAGAAATTATATTAACAAGGCCAAATATCTGATTGAAGAACTCATTAGTATAAAAATCATCAAGCTTGTCATCATAAATATGAAAGTGAAAACTTTCATATTCCATGCACTCAATATCATCTTGTATGCATACCACAGCTAGGATCCCAAGATTAGATTGAAAGATTTTAGACTAACATGGATAAAGGTACACACTTGGATAAAAGGATTGCCATAAATTGAGTATTCATTATGTGTACAATCAATATAAGTTACTCCCTTTTGGTCTTAATGTTCACTCAAATAGGGAAGCACTCCCTTCTCCAAATTTAGTTCTAGAACTCAATTAAAACTCTCAATTTCAAGTACAACAAGACTTTCATGACCAACAATTTATTAATCATAATGAAATTACCAGGCCACACATGTTATTATACCTCCATTGTACTCAAAAAGATTTTTAGAATAAAGCTCTTCATTTTTATAGGAACCAAAATATTCATATCTGGGTAAAAGCACAATAGTGTGTCACACTTTTGGCTAAATAAATAATTCTGAGCAGAATGTTTACGCGCGATTTGTTTACACCTGATTTTGTTATGCCCAAAACCACATTGCACCTACGTGGTGCCTACGTGGTTGTACGTTTCCTGGCAGAACTTATCAGGCGGTATGTTTATGCCCGGTTAGGTTTCGGGCGTAACCAAAATAAATAAAAATAAAAAAAGGCAAAATTGTCATTTTCGCCTGGATTGATATAGTTTTCAAGTGTTCTGCCTGGGGCCCACAACGGACAGCAACCCCACGACGGACAACAACCCCACAACGGACAGCCAGCCAACAACTACACTACACTGCCACCTCCAGGTACAATGACTCATGGCTTAAATTAGACAGTTGTATAGTTGTATTTAGGCATTTTTGCTATAAAATACAATCAAAATTTTAGCCATTTTTGTTGTAAAATACAATCGGAATTTTAAACAAACTGTATCATATGAAAGGAGAGATTTTGGACAAACTATCAAAATTTATATAGGATTATGATGATTTATATATTTGATTTTTATATGATTTACTTATACTAAAGCATGTCATAGTATTTGAAGGGCACCATTGAATAGATAACTGTCATAAAAAATAGCTTGACAGGCAAAGTCGACAAATTTAAGCCTTGCTCAGGGCTTAAATTTGACAATTGTATAGCTGTATTTAGGCATTTTTGCTATAAAATACAATCAAAATTTTAAACAAACTTTATCATATGAAAGGAGAGATTTTGGACAAACTGTCAAAATTTATATAGGATTATGATAATTTATATATTTGATTTTTATATGATTTACTTGTACTAAAGAATGTCATAGTATTTGAAGGGCACCATTGAATAGATAACTATCATAAAAAAATAGCTTGACAGGCAAAGTCGACTGTCAAATTTAAGCCCTGCTCAAAGCTTAAATTTGACAGTTGTATAGCTGTATTTAGGCATTTTTGTTGTAAAATACAATCAAAATTTTAAACAGACTGTATCATATGAAAGGAGAGATTTTGGACAAACTGTCAAAATTTATAGAGGATTATGATGATTTATATATTTGATTTTTATATAATTTACTCATACTAAAGCATGTCATAGTATTTGAAGGGCACCATTGAATAGATAACTGTCATAAAAAAATAGCTTGATAGGCAAAGTCGACTATCAAATTTAAGCCCTGCTTAGGGCTTAAATTTGACAGTTGTATAGTTGTATTTAGGCATTTTTGTTGTAAAATACAATCAAAATTTTAAACAGACTGTATCATATGAAAGGAGAGATTTTGGACAAACTGTCAAAATTTATATAGGATTATGATGATTTATATATTTGATTTTTATATGATTTACTCATACTAAATCATGTCATAGTATTTGAAGGGCACCACTGAATAGATAACTGTCATAAAAAAATAGCTTGATAGGCAAAGTCGACTGTCAAATTTAAGCCCTGCTCTCCACGTTTTCATTGTTTCGGTAATATGCTTCTCTATTTACAAGGTTTAGTCTTCTTGATCTTTTTAGTTAATGCAACATTTCCTTGGCTTTGACATATCATTATAGCCCACACAAGACTATTTGGAACTCAGGTCAACAGTGCCATCTACATGGTCTTGTTTAAAGCTCAAATCCGCAATAAAAATGAACACAATAGCATCAACTTCCCTTTTTCATAACAATGAACAATTCAGTCCAAATAGCTATGGTATATATCAAAAAATGATTCATCTTGCTTGCTTTGTACACCTCCTTCATGAACGTGGCCCATACTTTTATTGCATATATCTCTAGCCTTAATGCACATGAGGATGGTATACATACTTCGAAATGACTTCTAATGATCATCCCTAATCATCCTTCTATCCATATGGTCCATGTCTCTCCTATACGCTACTTTCGTGTCGCCCTCAATTCACATGATCATAATATAGTGGGGCATACACATCAAAGGTTAGGAAGAGGACAAGATGTTAACTTACCAACACCAATTTTTCCATCTATTACACATGAAAATTGATATAAAATTTATAAATTAGTTAAATGGATATTAAATTTATAAATTAATACACTTATAAAAATTAATTAAATTTATAAAATTATTAATTAAATTTAAATATGAAATTTGATATAAAGGTTATAAATTAATTAAATCTAAGAAACTATTTAGTTAACTTTAATCTAATCTAATATTCTAGGTCAATGGAATTCATAACTTTTTAAAGTATTTAAAATATAGTTATGAAAAATAAATATACAAGATCCATGAACATATCAAATAGATCAAATATGTACCATATATATATATATATAATGATCCTTAAAATTATGCAATGTTCATGTGTATCAAATATAAAAACAACATACAATATATAGATTCTCATCTCCTAAATCTACAATGATAAGGTCTGCAAGTTCTAGAAGAGCAAGCTTTAGAGTGTAAACTGCTATCCCCTAAGTGTTGATGTGAACCTTTCTACATGCACGTGTGTACATGTAAGCACATATGTATGTATGTAAATAACATGTAATTGATTTTTAAATATTTATTACAAAAAAATTAAAAAAAATTAGTAAAAGTTTAAAATATCTAGACATTGAATTATATACAAAAGGTCTTAATTTATACCTCTTTGCTTACAATAGGATCATGGTGTTCTAGAGAACATGGATCATATCTATCAACAATGTATCATCTGCTAAGTGTTACATGGAATCACCAAAAAGTGTATATATATCGATGTCCCCAACAAATCAACCAAACTCAAATGCGTAGAAGGCATGGCCTCCAAAATCATATCTACATAGATTAAAATATGCTTAGAATGACTAACTACATCAAGTATGCCATGATCAGTAGATGTATAACCACCATTAAAAGCTGAGGCAACCGAAATAATTAACTTTGTCATTTTCCTAACAACATTATATGTGTGATAGGATTGCACTTTTGTCCATTTAAAAACCATTGAAAACCCCAAATATATATTCATTTGCATTTAATTGGTCTTCTCAAATTTACATTAATTTCACTAGGAAAAATCTATTTGTTGAAAATGGGAAATTTGAACTTTAATGTATTTCAATTCAAAAGGATAGAGCTTTGCCATTATAGAAATAGATTAGTGAGTTTTGTATTTACATTTATTTCAATAAAACTTGCATTTTTATTCAAGATCTATTCAATCTAACTACATTATTAGTTTGAAAATATGAACCTGGCTAGATGTATTTGAATTATGTGCACATACTTGAAACTTGCTTGCCTTGGTGTATGTGACCCACAATAACTAATTTAGTATAAATAAGAACACATAGGTTGTTTCATGTTTTATACTCCTTGTTGCACGTCTTGATTTAATATAAATGTTTAGATTGAATGTATTTAATTTTTTAATTTTAAATGTTTATATAGTTTTGTAAAGTTAATTTAAATGTGTAGATTGTTCATATGTATTTAATTCTTAGATTTTAAATATTTTTAGTTTTGTTAATTTAAATGTAAAAATTGAATGTACATATAAATTCATTAAATTATAAATTAAATGTATGTTAAATTTTTTTAAATGCAAAAATTTGCACATACATGGCATCTCATCATAGTGATGGTCATAATAGTGGTGATGCACATAGTGTAAGTAGGAGTGAGTTATATGTTGCCACTCTTGATAGACTCAATAATTCTTTGACACATTTAGATCAGACGATCCATAATACACCAAACTTGTCTAACAGAGACAGGTTGGTGGGGACTAGAGTAGAGTTTGCCCATATGATTGACATAGTCAAATCATACAATCCCTATGATGATTTGAGTATTGAGGATTTTTATGTGTCACTTGCTAGCACTGTTACTGGGATAGTGAAATGGCCCAAAGTTAATAAGGTAGTTTCATTGAATAGCATAGAATATTTCCACATTATTATGGACATGACAAAGTTTGGGGCTATTTTGTCACCAAGTGTACAGATGTTGCTGCACCACTTATATATCCTAAGTGGTTAGAAGCACATCATAGATGGACACACAATGATGAGTTGTAATTATATTTTTGCAAACAACTATTTGCTACTATTCATTTACGACTTGATGTTGATTTCACATCTATCCCTCGACATGCGAGACAGGGTTATGGGAGGTTTTTAGAGAAATTCTGACATCCTGATCAGGATCTCCCTAAAAATAAGAGGGCATTAGTGGGTCTTGACCTTTTCGTACTTCCCAAAAGGTTGAATCTAGGACAATCAACTGAGGCGGCAGTTACATCATCGAGATTACGTTATTTTGAGAGTTTAGGTTCTATTGCCAGTGACATTGACATCTTGGCATCAAATCACGTTGGTAGATATATGTTGCGTCCACACACCAACATAGGATCAGTTGATTCGAATTTCACCAGTTATGATCCTTACATACGTGCTGACATGGTTTCACCACATGATGTGGTGTAGACTTCTGGAGAGAGTGCTTTACGTAGATTGAGTACATGTTTAGCGCAGGATCTACTTTCTGTATATCAGTTTGTCAGTTTAGAGTACAAAATCCCTCTCGAGACTGTGTCCACATTTGTCAGTTAGCGCAGTGATCAACGGGCTACACATATGACTGACACAATGCCTTCACAGCAGACTCCATCACAGAATGATGCTAGTATTGTGCCACCTTACGCACCAGGATCATTCCATGGTCTTTTGTTTGAGGATAACATTGCAATGACCCTCGATTCATCTGAGCTTAGTGGGATTGGGAGGGTCATCCATGGAGCTACACAGGTTGCTAATGATGAGGTATACATTTTAAATTTTGTGTGAATAATCTCTAGTGTAATTTATTTGTTAAATAAATAATTTATATATTTTTAAATTTTATAAAATTTAGTCTTGTGCATCATGCACGTGTTGACTCTTATTTAATCAATCTTACATTAGGGACCGACGAGAGAGGTGCTAGGACATGACACTGTGCAACAAACAATGGATGCGGTTGAGGTTGGATGTGAGGTATTTAGTATTTAATTACACATTTAAAATTTGAACATGTGTACTTGAGATTCCATATTTTTTAATATATATTTAAATTCAATTCAATAGAGATATTTTTTATGTTCAGGGATCTACACATCACTCAGATGTTCATAGATGGATGGGATTAGATACACATGGTTCAGGACAGGGCTCAAGACGGGGATTAGTATAAGGATTAGTACAGGGATCAGTATAGGGATTAGTATAGGGCTCAGCTCATCATTCTAGTCCTGGGTTGAGTGAGGCCCGTTCCACCCATAGGAGGTGGGAGTCGTGATGTTGTGCACAGTTAGATGTATTCATGTTATTTGTTATGTTTGCCCAAACTTTCATGTGATGTTACAGTTAGACTTTGTAATGCCCCGCAATGAAAACCCTAGAGGACAACACATCTGTGCTATGCAAGCGGAATAATTTTTTTTTGTATAAGATAACAAAGTAATGTTAAGCCAAACAACACACATCATTAACAACAACTTGTCTTCTAAGGTCCCATGGTTGCATTACTTGATGAATTAATCAACATAATTTAACATACATGGTTAACTAATCAACAGCAGTTCATTCCATATCTATTGTACTAGTGAATATACATATACATCTCCATTCGTGCCACATAGATAAACAACTTGCTCAAGATTACATGTGCATGATCAAAAGTCTATACATATGGGTACATCAACATGTAGTTTTGATTACATTTGGAACACATACATTATGAATCAACTGATACATAGGCAAGTACACGAGCATAATAGCTATCTTCAAGTACAAGGTCTGTAGTCAGATGCACAAGGCATATCCTCCACGCTCACGAACAGTGGCAAGGAAAAACCAATGGATAAAGCTCTTCCACCCGACCATGTGGAACCCTGAGGTCCACCCCCCGAGCTAGGAGTTAACATAAGGTCCCCACTATAACATACGGTCAAGTAGACAGTAGGCTATGAGACAACACATGACTCCAACATCACAAGTCACCATCACAAAACAACACAACAATCCTTCTAGAGGCAACACTTAACAAATGGGGAGAGTACAACTAGGGAGTGCTAGGCTATAGTAAGAAGAGTGTCATCACATGGTCCTAACATGGGTTACCCAAGCAGTCTCTCTCTAGACACCGGCCCCCATCTATGGTTACCCTGGCAGTCTCTCTCTAGACACCGGCCCCATAGGATGACGCATGCGGAATCAACCTTCCTTTCGTGATGACAAGGAAGTAAATCTGCCAATCCCGGTCTTCTCCCCTCATCCTTAGTCTGGACTAGCACTACAGGCATGAGTGAGGAAAAATCTTATTATCTTGTTAGTGTGAAAACTACCCAACCCCTAGATTTATTATTATGTTATCACTGAATTACCAACTCCCAGTGGGTTACCCTAGCTAGCCACTTGGCACCGGCCCCCACAGTGGAAGCCACTCCCTTACCTACAACTAGAAAACCCTACTCAACAAGCATAGCAAGACATCACAACAACGAGGGTACAGGAACCATGCAAGGCATTAATCATCTTGCATAACATCATTCCTTATATCAACAGGTATATAACAATGCAAGGCATTAACCCTCAATAACATAATCATAAGGGCAGAACTCCTAGACCATTGCCCATAATAACACATATTCATTACAACTCTATGATCTCTATGTCACCCTGTTCCATAACTCACCACAAAACTGGATACCAGACTAGTACAATCGGTTGGATAACAATACATCCACAAGGAAGTGCATTTATCTTTCCCCTTGTCTTTTAGTCCATACATAACTAGGGATGACATACTTTATAGACCAATAGGATCTCAAGACATCTATCAACACAACATATGAAATCAAGACATCCCAAGATAAGCCTCTGGAACTCTAGCCACACGGGTAGATATGGAATCAAAGACCATATGAACGGGGTTATGCCCCACAGATAGAATTAACACATTACGAGAAATCAATTATACTTATGATTTAAATCTTACTTTCTTTACAACTAATCCACTAAAGCAGATTGTAATTGACTAAGTGATTACAATAGTATACTAATCATTAAAATTTAGCTTGTCATTTGATTATATTCGTATTAAGAAATAAATCTATATTTACATTAAAGTAAATATTTATTAAATAATCATTTAATTAAATTTACAAGATGCAAATATCATTAACGTAACTAAAGTAGACAACTATTGTTAGTGTTACAAATAAAATTGATTAAATGATTATAATATAATTTTAAATTTAATTCATACGAATAAATTTGAGAGTTTCGATCTAATTTATAACCATATATAAAAATAAAAGAAACAATTTTAATCCCATCTACATAACAATAGTTGCAAATACATATAGATCGAATAACCTTGGTCTAATTGTCATAACATTTATGAGGAATTAACACACGAACGGGTTCTAGTTCAATAAGTCATTATTTTTTTTTTTTAAGAGAAGGTGATAGAGTTTAATAGTACACTAAATTTCTTTTAACCAAACTATTATTCCACATATCAAGTTTCCATTTATTACAATCTAATATGCCATCTCCCTTAACATGATCCAATTACAAACTAAGTTTAATAAACCTAATAATTTGATCACATAAATTCCATTAACTTATCTAAACGAGTCACGTGACCAACATATTAGAAATAATAATAATATTATTATTATTATTATTATTCCACAAATCACTTGGTAACAATTATTTTTCATCCGAGATCATTAATTAATTAACGTTACCCTTTTTAAACACATCTACTAAATTTAAATTATCAAATTAATAAAATTATAAAATTGTGTCAACACAACATAATTATAGCAACCACATTCCATGACAAAACAATAATCTAATAAATTTAATCTCGTAATATTTCAAAACTTGACCTAATTGCATCAAGTAATTAGTTATAATATTCAACTTATTATTGAATTGAACTAAATTTTAATACAAATAAAAATCAAGTAAGACTCAAAACCTAACATTATCTCTCAACTTGAACCTCCGTTAAACCTATTTAAATTTATGCATATGGAGCAATATATTTAACATCATACACAGAAAATAATTACAAAGCCTACCAAAATACATAAATTTCGTATCTTCTAATGTTACTCTTCATCACCAAAACCCTAACTACAATTTATTAAGGAACCCTAATTACAATTTATTACGGGAAACCCTATTTACTTAGGCCACAATTGGCTGTTGACCCTCTCGAAGAATCCCTAACATGTCATTGACATCCACTACTCCTCTCAATCACAGAGTAATATGTAGAGAGGCAATGGAGGAATGAGACCAGACCGATCTCTTCAAAGGTGTAATCTCCTAGAAAGCAACGAGTGCAGGATATATACAAGACGGATTTGGTGGGACGACACACTGCAAAGGGACAGCGTCCAAGCATTACCACAGTTGCAAGGTCTAAGGCAACTCTTCCAGATAATATGTTTGGAAATGCTCAGAACATTATGCAAAGGCATTGGCAGAGCGCATACCCATCGGATAGGCGTAGCAATACTGATAACAACGTTAATGGCAAAATGCGAAGCACGATTGCATTGATTGTCAGAGACAATACTTGCATAATGGTGTAATCGGCTCATGGATAAGACCCTAGAGAACTTTGTGCAATGCAAGGTGTTCACTGACGGAATGGAACCAGCTTTAATCATGAGGACTTGCAACAGCATGCCAAAGGATAATAGCGCTACATTACTGTTGGTTGATAGGTGGTCACCAAATAATGGCGAAGACAGCAGAAAGCACACCATGGGTGCCGAGATAGGCATTGGGCTTACAATGAATTTTCACATTTTATTTTGTCAAAGCGAATGCAAGGATTCCATGACTGAGTTCACAAGAAGGAGAATCTAGAAACTT
Organism: Cunninghamia lanceolata; assembly: GCA_027924645.1. NCBI lineage: Eukaryota > Viridiplantae > Streptophyta > Pinopsida > Cupressales > Cupressaceae > Cunninghamia > Cunninghamia lanceolata. Next base: position 12,786,410 of record BSBN01000169.1, on the reverse strand, counting down.
CTATGCAGCTGCGACAGTTAAGAGCACACGGCATCGAATGGGATTCTACCTAAAACTCAAGGTGTTATTCTTGCCAAAATGAGAACTGCCAGGGCGGATAGCTACAGCCAGTGAGTAAGGCAATACATCTAAGGTTTCACAGTGTCTGACAACCAACCACCCTAAAGTTGCCCCCCCCATTATTTCTAATTGCAGACTTAACAATGACATTTCGTTGAGCCAAGATTAGTATGTCCACAAGTATATCAATAGATTAGGAGGTAAATCGCATCCATAGCCAAGAGCCATACTGGAAACTTAAAACGGCATGATCGCTCAGCGAGATTCAAAGCAAATATCAACTGGGAAGAATCGATAGGTTGCAGCTAGCATGACGCTTCACAAAGGTGGTAAATGACCCTTTAATGTGGTTAGCTGTAGGATTATGTAAGGCAAGAGGTTCTTCCTCCATTACATCGCTTCCATAGGTTCGCAGAGTGGGTTTATTGCTAGGCTCGAGGACATTAAAGTGATTTCATTGACAGCAATTTAAGCATGTGTATCTTTGCATACCTTTTTACATATATATAATTAGATAGGGCCGACATGAGTAATACTCCAGGTTCAGCGACAGCAATCAACAAGAATAAAGCAGAGTTCTGTTTAAACACTAGTCTATGTGCCTTATTAGATGCACAGGACAAAACTAAAGGGTGCAATTTGTTTTGTTCGACATAGTGTTAGGTAAGGAATTACAAACACAGCAAGAGGTTTCCCACAGAAGGATTTAACTCAGCATTCCAGAATGCAAACAAGGGTAAACAGACAAGTCAGATTCGAGACATTCAATTGTATCTGAAGCACATGGAGGATTGTGACAGGTCTCAAACTAGAGATAGAAGGAATTTAAATACCAATTACTGAATAACTCTCATCAATGAAGGAAAACACAGTAATCCTAGTTCTATTACAATTTCACAAGAATTAAGCATGTTTGTAGTGCATACCTAAAATTTTTAAGCTTTTACAAGAGTCTTATTTTCTCTCTGAATCTAATCCCCTTCTCTTCTCTTCCCCAATTCTTTTTCCCTCTACACAACCAAGACTCTATCTCCTTGGATAAATGCAGAAGGCCTGCCTCTCCTTCCGACAACCCACTATCTCAAAACATGGGTCCATTCCTCAGGTGATTGCAAGAGACATGCCTCTCTTCTTCCAACATCCCACATTCTCGTGAGATTCTTCAATTTCACTTACCAAGGGATTCCACACCTCAAACTTGCAGATGACGGCCAAAAGACATTAATTTTACTCATCTCCAAATATTGAACTCATAAAACCAGGCGACAACCCTAATATTTAATCTTTAGAATATCATCCTTATTATCGTCAATTCATTTAATCAAAATGGTAATTATTTAATCATCTTACTAATAAATCTTGCTTTCTTTTAATTTAATTCACTTACAACTTAGGACTTATTATTTCATTTACTCATTTAATTATTTATCCAGTTTGTTTATTTAATTACTATTTTTCACATTAGTTTTACCAATTATCCATAATTAAATCATTTTTAATTATTAAACCACACACATAATCCCCTAGCAATGTTTATTTAATTTAAGCTTTAATTTAACCTTATTTAAATGAAATATTAATCATGCATAAATTGACACTTAAATTGGATATACCCTAACTTACAAGGTGATACCTGACCCAAGTGAAGCCACAAGACATAACGACAAATGACGACAACAGTCCCACTGACGGTGATGACAGGGTACAACACTGAAACTCATCCTCCTTGAGGATGTTGACTAAATAGGGAACCTCATGTTAACTCAAATCCACAATTCCATTGGCTAGGGCACGCTCAGACCTGGTAATTCAGGTGGAGTCGATGCCCGGTACCTGCATCCTGCAACAAACAACAAGGTTGTGCATATATCCATATATAATCATGTAATCACAGACACGATGAACGGAAATCGAAGCGTGGCAGGGTACTCAAACACGAGTAATGCGACACTATTCCGTTCACGTAAACACATCATTAATTAACTACTTCCATTACCAGTTATACATCATAATCATGATCGAATAACACATTAAACTTAAAATAACATTAATCCATAATCATGTCCATCAAACTGTGAAAGCACAAAGTACAAGTAATCAAGCATCATCCTAACATAGATCCATAATCAGCTAGCATAATATCAAAGTGTCCATCAAGATCAAGGAGAACATAAACCATAACATAGAAGTCCAACCATCTCGAAACTGTAAACATGCACTATAAGACTATCATCTAAACCAGCACTGTCATAGGAAACATGAAAATAACATCTATCACAAGCAAAAAGGCGAGGGGCATTACACACTTGATGTTATATTGAGTTTACATGTTATATTGCAGTTAGACTTGATGTTATGTTGTTGTGTTTACATGTTGTGCAATTAGACTTTATATATATGATATGTATATATGCACATTTAAATGTTTAGTTATATAGATCTGTATGGATGATTTCCTTTGAATATACGGGTCTTAATTTGGATAAAATCAAGTTTTAACTTAAATAGTTTAAATGTGTGTATATGTTTACTTGTAGATGCATATAAATTTATTTATAGATATGATGAACTATTAATGATTGAGAAATGATGTCAACACCCTAGTCATTGATAGGAATAGTTTTTATAAAATATTTGGGAATGTGAATTTAATTTAATTTATATCTATTGAATCTTGTGAATTAAAATATATAGTTTTTTATAATATCTAGTTGATCTTATTGAATGTGTCCACTACATTGAATTTGATAGTTTTGTCACATATTTTTATATGGCTAATAAAATTTAAGAAAAGTTTGAATTAATTTGTGAAAATAATCCTATACAATGATCTATAATTAATGTCCAACCCAATTTTTTTCTAAAACCACATCTCCATTAAAAAAATTTAATACTTAATCTTCAAATGCAATTAATTAATTATTGTCTCTAACTTAAAATCTAATTTATAAAAATTCTTTCATAATTAATATAATATTCCTAACTAATCAAATTGTCTTAATTTATAAAGTATATAAAATGAAAGATAAACACACTAAATCAAAGGCACAACCTAATCTTAAGCATGATAAAGTTCAAAATATATTTGTCTTAAATTTTTAATCACTATCAAGTACCAACTTTTAATTCCCTACTCTCTCTCAATTCCCAACTAATCACCATAGTCAAAGTTTCTATAGTATCATATTATGACTTAACATTAATCTTAATATATAACTTAGACATCAGCTTTCCATAGTCCATAATATTATATCTGAATGTTTATACTAATGTAAGATATATTTAATAATAGTTCTATTAAAAAAGAATTTTAAAAACAAGGTTATTTTATCATATTATAATATTTAGAGTTATTTAAAATAGTTGATTTTTTAGATTTTTTAATTAATATATTGGAAGGTCAAGGTTGATATGTTTTAATTATTGGTGAAAAGACACTTTTTATATCTCTAGGTCTTCTTTTTTGTAAATCAAGGTTGATATATTTCAATTATTGGCAAAAAATACAGTATCCATATCTCTACCGGATACTACCTTCTAATTAGCAAACTGACTTAGAGGTAATTCCTATATGAGATTTTCATTTTTAACTTTGATTCTAATTATTTCTGAAAATATGTGTTCTATTGTCTATCTTATTAGTTCCTTTCATGCTACCTTTCAACCAATTAATTTTTTTTTTTAAATTAGTAATGTGATTATTTATTTTCCTAATGTCAACATGTAAATTTTTTAATCAAATAATTTTTAAAAATTAAAGTTGTGAATTGTGCTTGGTTAAATACTATGAGGTGACATACGATATTTGTTAGATAACATAAGATATAAAACCTCACATTGGTAGGAAATTTCACATTGTATAAAACTTTACTTGAAGAATATAAAAGGTTATTTTCTAAGAGTCAAGGATTGAATATCTAGATTCTACATCATCCTCAGTAATCAATTTACCATTATTACATATATATATATATATATATATATATATCTTTGAAAACTTTTATACCCTTTGATGCCCATAGTTTAGCATAAACCCTTTAGTTGGAAGATAGAAAAACAAAGTTTCTTCTTTCTTAAGGTGTGTGAAAAATTAGATCAAACAAAGACATTTAATAGTGTGTAAATGAGTGTGTAAATAAGCCTAGATTTGATCTAATATAACCACATAGGAGCGAGTGGTAGAAAACATATATTTGGAAATACAATTCAGGAGATAAAAATGATTAATTTTTTTATTAATACTAGAGTTAGAAAACTAGAAAGTAGAGGGTACAAATGAACTTGGTGATAGATGGTGTTATAAAAAATGTATGACATGCTAATTAGGAGCTACTTGAATAAAGTTTTTGACAATTCTAATTTTAAAATAGTTGTGGTAGTACTAGGGTAGGGGCTCACCTACCCTAGGGTAAATGCACTACTGCTAGTGTATGGGAAATAGTTCCACATGACCTATAATAGAATATTATTAGATTCTTAGATTTGTTAGAGAAAATTTCAAAGATACAAGACCATTGAGTTTAGATGCTAAGGTAGGGATGCTAGTTTAGTGACCCTAGAGGCACTAGCGATTTGGTTTTCTGAATTACTTAAAAAATTTAAGGATTGAGTGTCTTGACCTCTTGATCACTTCTTATAACTATTCTAATGGGCTCAAATGCTCAAAAAGTTTTGCGAATGACCTAAAAAAATGTATGTTATATAGACTTGAACAATGTATAACATGAGTATTTTTTTTGGTTTATAATGACTTATAATATATCATTGACAAGATTGTTCAAGTCTATATAACAACTTTATACCAATAATGCATTATCCAATACAACCCTTCAAAAGTTTAAATAAACATATTTCATACAACCTCATAAAACTCAACAAGCTAGAAACCAACATAATGTTCATCAGGCTACTAAAAAAAAAATCACCAGACTTGCACACACAAGTCTCCTATCCACATACCAAGAAAAAAACCTAGATGAAAATAACAATCAATATCCTTAAATATCACTATCATACGGATAACAATAATCTAAATTCATATGAATCACTTTCAATATATACAAATAGTATAAATTGCACCCAGCTTCTCTCTTGAACTCAATTCCAAAATTCAAAGTGCCCCACTGTTTAGAGAACCCATAGACTTGAACAATTCACAAAATGATACACGTAAGTAACATACCAAATCATGGTTGCTACTTTAAATGAAAGAAAAAAAATTACAACATGCCTAGATACATTCCAATAAGGATAATGTCAGGGATTGGCTGCGAGTGATAGCTTCCAATAAGGATCGCAATGTATATGAGCTACGCTATTTCAACATTGTTGAGAATGAGGCAAAAGATGAAGATTAGATTTAAGTTTTGTCAGTATTTAGGTATGAGTGATACTGATTTTTTAAACTATAAAGAGTTAGTTGCTGCAATTCTCTTATAAATGCCATGCATAGAAAATCATGGTTGCTACTCTAAATGAAAGAAAAAAAATTACAACATGCCTATACATTCCAATAAGGATAGCTTTAAATAAGGATCGCAATGTATATGAGCTATGTACTATTTCAACATTGCTGAGAATGAGGTAGAAGATGAAGATAGATTTAAGTTTTGTCAATATTTAGGTATGAGTGATACTAATTTTTAAAAGAAATTTAAAGGCAAAATATATGATCTAAAGTCACTAGGTTTTGTATTGAAATCATATATATGATCTAACATGTACATTATGAATTCCACATGGAACAAATTTAAATACAACTGGAAAAAAATAAATGACTAGGCCTTTGAAAAAAACTCATTCTAAATCATGTCACATGTCCAATCAATATAGATATCTAGATAGATCTATAAAAAGTTTGAGTACATACATATATTCAATCATATGTATGTATGTAAATATCTAAAAAACAACTTAAAGCTCCTAGTACATATAATCTGGATACTCTCTATCTTTAATTATCTCTAAAATCTTTTTATGATCTTCAATAAGCAACCTCCACTTTTGTTTAGCACGTCCTCTTTTAGGTAAAGTTTCTAAATTTATTTTTGTTTCTATAACTAAGTGACTATAATGTAGAACCTTTTGTCTTGGCATATAATGAACAAATATAATACCTTGGCTATCTATCTTTATTTGTTGATAATATGTGCCTTCAATAATGACTAATCCAATGGGATACTCTTGTCTATCACCATCTATCATCAATTCCACCAATTTGCTTTTTGGTTGCGTAAATCTTAGTAGATAGTAATCTACACCTTCCACATTGTCGGGATCTCCAACAACAGCGAAAATATCTCCTATACACACACCATGTAAAGTTTACGATAGTTGTAAATATATTTTTAATATATATAAATTTAAATATGTATAAACATGCTTGAATCAAACTTACTTGTACATAGAATATATAAATCAATTTTAAGTTAATCAATTAAATACATACCTGTAACAACTAAATCAGATACATGTTCGTAATCAGCTGAATATAGAGGATCGTAGATATCGACATTATCATTTTCTTCAAAAGGAGGCATGGATATTAATTGTTTCATTTCCCATCGTGAAACATACCCATCTCTAATATTCTCACATTGAACAATATTTGCATTGTCCTCGATCCAATCAAACAAAAACATGATTTTTCTCTCACATTAATTACATAAGGCTTGCTACCTCCCGTTGTCATGATTTGATGCATGCTTCTAATACCATTAATTATTTGACAATTAATAACATTTGATCAATCAATATCTATAAATTATGTAAACATCCAAGTGATTAATATATATATATATATATATATATTTAAATTTGAAAATTCAATTAAATCATGTGTACACACACTTTGAAATTCAAAGTTAACAAATTTTGACTAGATGTACTTGTAACTTCCCAAAAATACCGTGTGTTGTATGTTGAGTCACGAGTGGAAAAATGACTTTTGCACCATTCAACAATTTCATTTGCATTCTGTATGGCATTACCTACAAGTACACATGTTGGTAAAATTTGTCACCTGTTACTCTCAAGGTTTATTTAAGAATTTAAAATTTAAAGTTTAAATATAGATCTATTTTTTAAAAAAATATCTCTAGATTCCATATATATATGGCATGAACTACCTGCAAGTTCATGTTGACGAAGTGCATGCTTCACACATGCTCCTACTCCATCTACTCTCCTTTTCCATGTCCACTCTCATAAAAATTCCACAAGAATTTGGTGTTGCATCTAGCATGTTGATGGCTTAACCAAAAAAAGCTTTTGTAGACTTAAATTGTCCTATGAAGTTACAAATAATTACACTCAAACCAAATTAGCTTCAAAAAACTTGACATATTAAATATATAATAAGTAATTGAACAATTTAAGTCTCAAAGTTAAAAGTAAATAAAAATTTAAAATTAAACCCTAAACAATGTATTTACTAGCACATCCATCAGACCATATCCAGTGTTATTCTTGATTTATGTCACGTCGTCTCAGGTCTTCAAAAAAAAAATTCATACAATGAGCTACATAACTTCTATCATGATCCATATCATCATGGATATAAAAGTGAACCTCTTTGATGATAATTCAATCATCTTTGCTACTTTCTATACCCTGAAACTCGACATGTCTATAGCAAACTTGCACAAAGATTGCAACTTACTCTAAATGATAATATTGACTTTGAATCTCATTTTGAGGACTAAATGTATAGTTCTCAGAGAAATCTACAATAGAGAGAATACAACCTGGTGGAAAACAATTCTTTGAATTACGAAATTGCTTAGCTTGTCATCTTGCACCATGACAATGTTGGATATGTGGATATATGATATTGTGAAATTTATTTATAAATTCATTATAAGGCAATCCACTCTCTTTGAGAATAATTTTTCTAGCCTCGACTCCTGACTTCGTTAAGTATGTCTCATATTCAAATCTCTTCCAAATAACTTGCATTTCAATGTTGTCAACTTCTAAAAGATTCTTCAAATTTCCACAATCTTTACATATATTCTTTATACATTGAACATTGAATTCATCTGAATCTTCTGATTTTTTGCATAAAAGAGACTTCACAAATTGGGTTGTGCTTCCAGGGATGGCTATATTTGAACGATCAATTACTGCCATAGCTTTTTTATATGATTGTAGATATAGATCAAATTCAACATGATTTTGACAACAAGTTTCACGTACTTTATTTATACGTACAAATGATGGTCGTAGTGTCTCAAACATCCTTTGACAAATCTTCACATTTGAAAATTGTTGCTTGAATGCTTCAAAAAGTTCACTTTGTGTTGTATCTATAAAATGTTTTGGATGAGAAATTTTTGTACCATCTTCACCTATTATTTGTATAGTATCCCTTCTATTGGAAGAAACACGAGAGTGATTGGTCTAATATTCAACCACATGTTTCTTTACATCTTCTGAAATTCTATCTTTTTGGGGAACCCTACAAATATTTACCTAATTTTTCTCAATGTTTACATCTATTTCATTTCTCTTTTCAATATACCTTTGAACAGTTCTCCTAGAAACATTTAGTAATCCAGAAATTGCTTGAACTTGTCTTCTATGTGATAATTTCTTACTAGAAATTACAGTCATCAATGCTCTACGTGCAACAGTTGGATCACTAGCTCAACTCTTGTTATCAATACAATTCAATGCTTCTTGCAAGTTTTCAACAATTGTTTGTTTTAATGAACCTTATGACTTTTTCCTATTATCAACCCCTAACAACTCCAAAACAGGGGTCATTTCTTTTTGTCTAAATAACTTTGCAACTAATTGTGCTCTTCCAATTAGAGATTTTTCTTCAAAAAATTCATCCCATATTCTTTTAGAGTGTAATTTTACTATGCTTTCAAGTAACATATCTTTAGATGAAATATTATTGAAAAGAGAATCCTCATCCATCTCCATCAAATTTTTCATACCATAGAAAAAATTTCTATTACTAGGTTCAGTTTGTTCTTATACCTGTACGTCACCTTGGTCATCAATATTTTCCATGGTTTGTTCTTTAGTAGATGTTCCTTCACCCACTTTTCTATTCCTCTCTCTTGTTCGATCATACTTCCTCAATCTAGTCCTTGGATTCCCCATCACAAATTACACTAAAATTTGAATTCTCCTACATACAAATGTACACACATGTGCTTTCAATGAATGCACAGTTAATATTGCATAAATATCTAACACTAAATTACAAATTGTTCATTTGTTAAAGTCAAAATAAAAAAAATTCAAATTACAAACATATCATGAGCAAATTTGGTATCGTGAGCATATTTGGTATATCATGATGCCTCTAATTTAAATATATCATAATAAAAGACTTATATGATGTGAAAGAGAGAAAACATAATATATCTCCTATGAAAAGGTATATATACCAATAAAAGGATAAGATTACAAAGGGGAAGACCTATGATTCTTTAAATGCAAGGATGTGACAAATAAAATCACACTATGTAATTGATTTCATTTGTTAAATACTAATTGTAACAAGGGATGGAACCCACACATGACAAATAAATGAAAAGAAGATAAGAGAAGAGGTGAAGGGAACATATGATTGTGCACATGCATAAAGCTAGTTTTTCCTAGATGGGTAGGATAGTATATATAATGATTTACTTATGAGGGGAGAAAGACATGATGCCTCTATTTTAAATATATTATAATAAAAGACTTATATGATGTGAAAGAGAGAAAACATGATATGAAACAAACCTTCTTTTGTTGAAAATTGTCTTCTTTTGTATTTAAAAAAAAAATTCTTGAGTTGAATTTTTTTTAAAAAAAATTGTATATATATCGACTATTTCCGGTCGATACTTCATCAGTCGACTACGTACCGGCCAATAACTTATCAGGTGATAAATTATCGCCCGATAAAGTTACGCCCGAAACCTTGTCATCCGTAACTAACTCGGCTGAGCATGTCTAGTTGGCTGCCTACATGGTAGCCAACTCACCTTTTTTTTCACAAATTTATGAAACATTAAACTTTAATAGGGTATTTCTCTTGTCAAAATAAATTTTCTGCAAAAAAGAAAAATACCCTTTTGTAGAGCTCAGAGCGGTGAATCTAAATATATAATTTTCTTATATTTTGATTTGTTTTAATATATTTTATTTTTAAAATACTACAAGTAGGTTGTTAAAGTTAAAAAAGAGGCTAATTAGAAATTAAAAAAAAAATAGTAAAGCATATTAAAATTTTTTAAAAAATATATGGTGCACTAGATAAGAGAGTCCTCTTCAAAAGGGTATAATTTGTTTTTTAAAAATCATTAAAAAATAGACAATAGTTGATGTCCCATGAAAACTGTCAAATTCTGACAAATTTGACTTTAAAACGTTATTATGAGAAAAATATACATCAAAATTTGATTTTTTTCCCATGCACTAGATATTGAAGTTACTTATTTGAAAAAAAAAAAATTAGGGAGAAATGAAGTTTGTTTTAATTTGTTTCTTGATGTCTCGTAAATGTCACTTTTTCCTAAAATTTTTAGCATTCCAAAATTTGTTCTTAAATTGATAAAAAAAAATGAAAACAATTTTTAAAAAATTTGAAAAATTACAAGAATAAACTTCATCAAAAGTTCTACATTTCATTAGTTCACATCATTTTAACATTCAAAACATAAAGACCACTTTTATGTGGTCGAAGTTTAGAATTTTTTTTTTTGTTGGTCGATTCCTTTATAAAGTGTGACACAGGTTTGTGCTTTTACTCATCCACTAAAATCATGCCTGACTAATCCAACTCATTACAGTGCAAGTCAACTCCAACATCATATTATGGTGCATCAAGCTTAACACATACTACAATATCTCCATCCTCAATTCCATGAAATCCATTAGCAAATTTGAAATAAAATCTTTTGATGACTACAATAGTCCCAATTTCACTTATTAATTCATATTGATTTCTCATGAGAGTCATTACAATTGGACACTCTCCATGAGGCATGTAGTACACATCACAACATGGAACAAGGTCAACACACATGAGAGATCAATCATCACCAACATGAACATCATTACTAAATCCTATGGATTGTGTGTCTGAAAGCAAGGGTTCAATAATATGAACACTCTAGGATGAGGAACCTATAGGCTTAGATAACCTAAGATTCTCATCAATGTTAACTACTAAATTGCAAGCACGTTAGACTTATAGGGCTCTTATATATTAAAAGGAAACCCAAATTAGAATTAAATTCCCTTAGATATAAGAGTAGACTAAAATTCACATTAGGTCTCACATGTTGTAGGCTATCCCTTAGTGCCTTAGAAAACCTTACATTGAATGTGCTAATAGATTCATTTTAAATTCTAGAAATATTTGTGAAGATTCTAGTGATCAACAAATTAAGAGTGACTCTACTACTTAAGATTTATGTGAAAGCTACTTGGAATTCATCCCATGAATAAATAGAGAGGTCAAGCAAATTTATATACCATTCTCTAGAATCACCTTACAAGTATTGAAAAAGAAACTTTATCATCACATCATCATCCTCGACCTCAAATTTATCTATCAAGTTAATGAAGGCTTGAAGATGTCTCCCACCAAATTCATTTCTCCTTCCATAGAATTTTGGTAGCTCCTTCCCTATTTGGCGAGGTATAAGGTTGGGAATTTTTGGAATACCATTAAAATTCAAAGGCCTATACCTTCTAGATATCCAAGGTGCACTAATAGGATACATGCCCTACATAAACCTTAGAGGGTGGTATCTCTGATGCAACTGGAACATCAACAATACTTGGCATTGGTGAAGATACATGGTCTCCCATTTTCTTTGGCAGCTCATGTGCCTTTGTTACATGTGGTTTAGGTTTCTTTGCAGGAACATCATGATGATCTAGGTTTAGTTTCAATATCTTAATTATGTCCTTAACTTCATGACAAGCACCTTTATAAATAACAAACACTATGCCCAGGCTAGTCTCAAACTATTTGAGCCCTACTCAACTATTGAAATGTCATGTCCTACTAGAGCTAGTCGGGCTTTTCTTGATAGGGAACTAAAGGTGGTAGAATTTTGATATATCCAATGTTGAACACTATATAAGGAATATTAAAATGAAAAAATATTATAGAATGCATAATCCATTCAGTCTTTTTAGATTTTTGTTTTCTGGGATCACTGTATCATTTATTGTCTTAAATTCAATATGTTGCAATAAGTGAAATTGATTTTCATGGCTTAAAGAGATTTATTTATATTAGTTTGAATTTAAATATATATTTAATTTATTTTAGTTTTAGAATTAAATGTAGTTTTTTTTGTTTTAATTATGTAGATATTTAGACATGGTTGATCAAACTTATCACCAATCTAATCAACCCAATGATGAACATACTCATTCTAGATCTGATTTCTATGATGAGACTATTGAGAGGTGAGACATTGCTTTGTGTTGTATTAACAAAACCACACATAATAGCCAAACCTGTCTAATAGAGATAAGTTGGTCACTATTAGGGATGAGATTGCACGTATGATCATTGTCGTTCGATCATACAACCCCTATGATGAGATCAACATTGAGCAGTTTTATGTTTCACTTTCTAGGAGTGTTAGTGGCCATGAGAAATGATCATCCATTTCTAAGAAGGTTTCATTAGATAATGGTCTCAGCATGTTCCTATTTTATGTGGGACGAGATAGAGTGAGAGGCTATACCATCACCAAGTGCACGGATCCACTTGTGGCTCCATTTATTTATCCTAGATGGTTGGAAACACATCATAGATGGTCTCATAATGATGTGTTGCCACTATATTTTTGTAAACAATTATATGTAGAATTTCATTTAAAGTTAGATGTTGATTATACATCTTTTCCTACACATGCTAGGCAAGGGAAGGGTGGGTTTGCTAACAAACATGAGTATAGACGATTAAAGTTGCCACTGCCCATGAACAAGTGGGCATTAGTTGGTCCAAACCTATTGGTTCTTCCAAAACGTTTGCAACTAGGTTGTAGAGCTAGCAACCACCCCTTTTATATGTGGCATTTTTCAAAGCATTACCACTATTACCAATGAGGTTGATCAAATGTCATCTAATCGTGTTAGTAGATATTTGTTACATCCACAGATTAGACTTCCTCCCACCAAGAAGCTATGATCCTTATATTCGTGTTGATATATAATTGCCACTTGATGTGGCACGGACGAGTGGAGTTGATGAAATGCATAATTTGAGTGCATGCCTCACCGGTGATTTATTAGATGCATACCAGTACATTAGCTATGAGTATGGGATCCCACTTGATAAATATTAGCACATATCAGACAATAGTTTGGTAGATCTAGGAGTGGTGAGGCAGATTCATAGGGTTCAGGGGGACATCAAGATGTTCTAGTTGATCCTACAGCGCCCCCTCAGCATGTTCTAGATCAGGTTGAGGTTATTGTACCTTATTTTATAGGAGGTGAATATAGTAGGCTTGTTTTTGGCACCAACATTGCACCATGTACAAGTGTCTCCAATGTGTACCTCAATTGTTCTAACATCAGTGGGATTGGGAGTGTCCTCGAGGCTACAGTTGAGGTACTAGACAAATTTATATTCCTGAAATTCATATATATTTTACTTGATTTTTAATTATCATATATGTTCTTGAGCTCTGACTCTTGATTCAAATCACGTATGAATCATGTATTAGGAGCATGCTAGCATTTTGCCAGGCTTTAGATATTTGGAGTGTTCTCACGATCCTATACATCATCATGAGGTATTTTTGAATCACCTAGCATTTAAGTACACATGTAGTTTCACATATGTATGTGTACATTAAAAGTACAAGTGTTCTAACTTTACATGCATATATGTGCATGTCATATATAGGTTCCAAGATTAGGTCATGCTTCTATTTAGACTCCTACACATCATATACATGATGCAAACCATGGATATTAGGTAATTTAGGTCAAGTATATATATAAATCTTAAAAATTTAATTTAAGTTGTGTACAACATTATAAATATGCATGTACACATGTACATTTCCTATATCTAAATTTAATTTTTTTTAAATATATATTTAATTTAATGTGAACTTGGATACATGCACACTTTCATGTGTAGGACTTAACACACCACTCAGGTCAGGGCTTGGGACAGGGATCAAGATAGGGCTCAGCACAAAGCAAGGTTCAATCCATCTGCAGACATAGACGAAATTTTTGAGTCATTTTATGCACATGTGAACTATATACACTTATATATGTTTTATGAGTTCATTACATATATATATATATATATATATATTTTGTTTGGTAAGTGCCATCATGGGGATGGCTCCCTTTGATCTATAACCTAGAATAAAAAGTTGTTTTTATTTATTGGCTAATTCCATCCCAGAATGCCATACAAAACAACTTACAGAACACCAAATTTTACTAATCCAGAACTAAAAACAAGTATGTCTTTAACTTTTAACAGCCCAGTGTGTTACATTATCTCGTGCATTATCATCATCATGCCTTCCGCCGTCTCCAGAAGCCTTCCGATCTGGCCGTCAGTAAACTCCCCTTTATTTTCCTGAAGCATCTTACGAAAGGTTTCCATGTCCCGGTTTTCAATGCCTTCTCTGTAAGCAGCGAGGATATCTCTTGCCTTCTTGGATCCGACTCCCCTTGCATAGGCTGATTTCAGCGTCTCCTCTGCCCGGTCACCTCCCACCGAATCAATCTCTCCCATAATTACCGTGTGGTTGGCTGGAGCTACCAACCGCGCTCCCCAACACACCCCATAGAAGGAGCTGCCCATGATCAGTTGTATATTGGCGAAGAAAATCTGATATACGCGACCATCGTGTACATGGCCGCCACTCCATGACCCTCCTCCAATGATTTGTAAGATAGCTGTTCTGGCAGCTTCTTCTTTGAGTTTGAATAGGCACCCCACCTGCTGCTCCTTCCCTTCCTCCAGACATCGGCACTGCACTCCCATTATTCTGGCCATCTCTTCCTCTTCCACCATTCTAATCCCAGGCAACCTTCGGCTGGCTTAAAATAAGCAAGACGCTAGTACCCTTCATCATTGTCTCACTGGAAAAATCTACATCGCGTGAACATCCGAATCGTCCTACCAAATGTATGTATCTGCCTGTCTAAACTCCACCGTCGGATGTGTGATTCCTTAGCTCATCCACCTTCTGCGACTGTCCCTTGTCCGAGCCAAGTACCTCAGCAAGCCCATTCCAGCTTGCAATGTTTGAATCGCTGACGTCTTTTCCTCCTCTCGTGATCCCTTGGTTAGCTAGGAAGTCCGCGGCTTTATTTGCTTCTCTATAGATGTGTCTGATGGAATAATTCAAGTTTTGCAGGACGTCCTTGATTCTCTGCACTCCTTTTTTTAAAATCCAATTTGCTGCATTGTTCCTAATGACAACATTAATAACTATTTGAGAGTCCCCTTCTATGTCAATGTTGGTCCAACCTTTCCTAGCGCAGTCCATCACCCCTCTAGCTAGGGCTTCTAATTCTGCCATATTATTTGATGCCACTCCCAAGTCGCCCAAAGCTGCCCAGACAAAATCTCCCCTCTCATCCCTGATAATATAGCCATATCCAGCTTTACCCGGGTTGCCTTTGGAGGCCCCATCGAAATTTAGTTTGAGTCTACCTCTTGGCGGAGCCAACCATCTTGATTGGGCTCTAGTTTTCTTCCCTCCTCCCAACCCTTTCGGGATTTTAAGATCAGGCCATAATTTCATGATTGCCTCATCCCAACATGTAAACTTACATCCTCCCCTGCTACTTGCTTTGGAGTTAAGTATTTCAACTAATCCAGTTTCTATTTTTTTTATTAAGTTTTCTGTCAGAATTTCTTTTTCTTCAAATATTCGTTGATTCCTTTCCTTCCAAATCTGCCAAATTATCATGGATGGCATAGTTATCCAGATGCTCCCCCAGAAACCTTTTCGTTGTAGTATTGGCCAGCTTTTCAAGAAATCTACTATTGTAGAGTTCATGACTCCTTTCCATTCTAATAGGCTGAGGAAATACGTCCATACCTTATCAGCTACCTGGCATTTTAAAAACAAATGGTCAAGAGTCTCTTCATGTTGCTTGCACAGTGTACATCGGCTTGGACCAGAGATCCCTAGCTTCTGTAACCTGTCCCCTGTTAATATACTTCTATGTAGCACCGTCCACAGAAAAGCACCCGCCTTGGGCAGAACTTGATTGTCCCAACAAATCTTTTTTGGCCAATGATCTAATGAATTGCTTGCTCTGTCTGACTTCAATAATTGATATCCTATCTTAACTGTGTATTGTCCAGATTTTGCACCACACCAAATTATCTCATCGCTATCATTGTTTTTCCTAATCTTTCTTTCGTTAAGTATTTCCATATACTTCTTTTTGGTGTCCGTATCTACATTGTACTTGCTAGGGTCCGCCCATCTGACTAAGCCTGCCTCGTCTTCTCCTTCGAAGTAGTCCGCCACCTTTTCTCCTCTGTCTTGAATCATCTGTTCTCTTAATTCTGATAACTCTTGCAAGCTATCTAGCGACGGCCATCCTTCCCATGAATCCGTCCAAAAGTTGGCGTTTCTCCCATTATTAATACTCCATGTCAAATGATCTAAAATTATCGGTCTGCATTTCCTGAGGAAATACCATATAGGCGAGCCACCCCCTGGATTCGCTATGGTCAAAATTCTATTCGGATCAGAATCATCCAAATATTTACTTTGCATAATTCTACACCAAAGTTTCTGTGGTTGTTTTGCCAATTTCCAAACCAACTTAGCTCCCAATGCTTCATTCTGAAGTTTTAGTTCTCTCATTCCCATCCCACCCTTGTCTATGGGGCACGTGGCTTTATCCCATCCAATTAACGGTATTCGTTTGATCTCTCTCGATCCTTCCCACAGGAACTTTTTCCAACCACTCTCCAAGGTGGTTCTAGCCTTATTTGGAACCTGTAGGCAGGACATCATGTGGGTCGGGACTGCCCCTAAAACTGATTTTAGCATGGTAATCCTTCCTGCTAATGTTAACCATCTTCCTTTCCAAGTGTCCATTTTACTTTTAGACTGAGCGATTACTTCCTCCCAAAGCTGAGATTTGTTCTGTCCATTGAATATAGGAGCCCCTAAGTGTTTGTTTGGTAAGGTATCTACTTGACAACCCAGGATTTGTGATATCTGGTTTTGCCATCTTTTAGAGGTATTGAAAAAAAACATTCTTGTCTTTTCTTTGTTAACCACCTGCCCTGACAGATTCGTGTACGTGTCTAGCACTCTTCGGATCGCCTCTGCCTCTGCGGGGTTCGCTTCCCCGAAAAGTAAAGTGTCGTCTGCAAATTGAGTGTGTGTGACTGGTGTTAACCCTCGAGCTACCCTGACTCCTTTCCATCCCCCTGATCTTTGACAATGTTGGATCATTTTCCCCATAGCCTCAGCCATTAAAACGAAAAGGCACGGGGATAACGGATCACCTTGTCTCAACCCTTGTGATATCTCGAAAAAGCCACATAGCGATCCATTCACTGCTACCGACATTCTTGGAGTGGAAATACACTGGTAAATGCCTTCAAGCCAAGATCTGCTGAAGCCCATTTTCTCTAGTATCTTAAGAAGGAAGTTCCATCTAACCCTGTCGTATGCCTTGCTCACATCTAACTTGATTAGCATACTCTTCTGTCTGTTTTGATTGATCGAGTGGATAACTTCGTTTACTAAAATAATGCTGTCCGCAATCTCTCTTCCTGGCGTGAATCCATTTTGGTTTTTTGATATTATTCTTCCCAAAATTGGTTTTAGTCTGTTAGCCATTGTCTTGGTGAGAATCTTGTAGATCGTGTTGCATAATGAGATTGGCCTGAAATCACTGACCCTTCTACATTCTGATTTTTTTGGAATAAGTGCAATTACTGTATTGTTTATATCTTTAACAAATCTTTTCTTCTTTCTGAAATCTTCCAAAATGTTCCAGACCTCCTTGCCCACGATATGCCAACATTTTTGATAAAAAAGAGCAGGAAAACCGTCCGGTCCTGGCGCTTTGTCCGGGTGTAATTGGAATGTTGCCTTCCTGACTTCTTCCTCTGTGAAAGGTTTTTCCAAGGCTTCCCTTTCTTCATCGTTAACTATCTTATCTATATGGTTTGTGGCTTGCTCTATGTTTAACCAGTCAAAACCCTCCTCAGGTGCCAAGAATGTTTGAAAGTAGCTGACTATTTCTCTCTCAATTTCTTCTTTTTTGTTTATTATAATACCATTCCCAATAGTCAGTTCTGAAATTTTATTCGTCATTCTTCTGGATTTGACTGAGTTGTGAAAGAATTTGGTGTTTTTGTCGCCTGCCTCCAGCCACACTTCTCTGGCTTTACTTCTCCAATATTCTTCTTCCCTAGCTAACAATTCGTCCCATTCGGCCATAAGTTCTTTCTCTTTTTTGTAATCATTTTGAAACATCCCCTCCCTTATAACTTTCTGATTTAACCCTTCCAGCTCTTCTTCAACTCTGTTTTTTTCTGCAAATATGTCTTTGAAAGTATTCTTGTTCCATTCCTTCAACCTCTTTTTGACATGTGCTAATTTTTGACAAAAAACATAACTTACCGATCCTCCCTTTCCTGGAATCTCTAGCCACCATTTCCCTATACAATCTATTAGTTCCTTATTTCTCCACCACATTTTTTCGAATTTGAAATATGAATTCTTTGGCTTAAGTAATTGGCCTATTTCCAGCTTTATGGGATAATGATCTGACAGAGAACATGGCAAAATGCTCGATTCAATTCCTAAATCTGTTTCTAACCAGTTCGAACTGCATAGAAATCTATCTAGCCTTTCGGCTATATTTGTAAAGCCTTCCCTCCTATTAGTCCATGTAAAGCTTCCTTCTTTAGGGGGGAAGTCAATTAGCCTGCCTTCTTCAACAAACTCCCTAAAATCTTTTGTTGCGTTGTTAACTGTTCTCAAACCTCCTCTTTTTTCTTCCAAATTTAAAATTGCATTAAAATCTCCTCCCAAAATCACCCTTTCTTCCCCCAGCTCTTGTATTCTACCTAAAATGCCATTCCATACTTCCTTTTTTTCCTCTGTCTTGGTTGGCCCATATACACAGCAAATCCAGAAAGAAAAATTGACATGATATAAAATGACTTTTCCTATTATCCAATTTTGATTTACCTCTACTTCCTTGACATCTACCTTGGAAGGATTCCACAGTAATCCTACCCCTCCTGCAGTACCCCTGGGTTCGCTGAAGATACCTGTCAAAGGTCTACAATGTTGTGTAAACTTCTCCGCTTCTTCCTTCAACAATCTGGTTTCCTGTAATAAGATTATATCCAGCATTAGCTTAGAAAGGTGGCGCTTGATTGCGCGCCTTTTGTTAGGGGCGTTTAAGCCCCTAACATTCCATGAAAGTATCTTCATGGCTTCCCAAGGGAGGTGTTCCCTCCCTTGGATCTTAGCATGTATTTTTTGATGCTCGGAAGTCCCTTGTCTGCCGCATACTCCTCTCTTTTCTCCTTATCTGTTTTCCTTCCTAACTTCTTTCCATTGCCCGTAGTTCCTCTTGCTCCAGTTTGGCTGATATGTCGAGGATCGATAATTCCAATTTCCTCTCTATCCTCAATAGCCTCTTCTTCATCTAACCAGTCATCGTTAGGCCCGATCTCTGCTTCTAGAGTCTCTCTCACTATCTCATGACTGTATTCATCTTTTTCTCCCTGCTTATCAACTTTTGCAGAGTCCTTGGATCCTGCCGGCGAAGTGTTATGTCCCTCCTCAAGTTCTTTTCTGATTTCCCTATGTCTAGCCTCTGACTTTGTTTCCGTGTCTGGCAATGTTAACTCCTTTTCTTGGAGAATTGGAGAATTAGGATTTCTGTTAGAAGACTCTACCGGTAATTCTATGTCTCCTCCTATGTCCCGTGTTCCTTGCCTTTCCTTTTCTGTTTGCTTCGATTCCTCCTCCCTATCCATATTGTTTTCTGTTCTTTTCCCAGTAAGTTTTTTAGGGCATCCTTTTTCCATATGTCTTCTGCTTCTACATTCCAGACAAAAGAATTTCCTTTCCTCAACTTCTATATTCTGTTCCCAGGTACCTGCTGAAGTGATCAGCATTATCTTCATTGGAATCTTGTTGATTGCTAGTAACCTAATTCGAGCAAAGTAAATTGAGTCGCTATCTCCCATGTCCAGCTCTACTGTATTTCCCAAAGTATCTCCAATTTTGTATAAACAGCCTCCTGACCAATATTCGAATGGTAGATTATATAATCTTATCCATATTGGTTCCTTGTAAGGATCGAAGTTATTCGGGTTAAAATTCGGCCTCCATTTCTGTGTGTAAATATAATCCAACCCTATTTTCCATGGTGCATTCTCCAGAATGTTATCTCTGTCAGCTTCTTCCTTGAAATCGACCACAAAGAATTGTTTGGGTATGAAGTGTATCATTTCTGCTTTTGTCCAGTTTCCTGTAATCCATTCCTTGATCTGTTGTTTTGATTTGTTTCTTCCTATCACCCTTCCTATCAGAGTTGTTTGTTCCAGCGCATTTATGTCTTTATCCACCGTGACTTTTACATCGATTGTAACCCTTTCCTCCTGCTGCAAATCTACCTGTCCTTTGGCGAAATCTGAATGGCTTCTCCTAATTTTGCTAATTGGGACTGCGTTCGCTCCTGTTGCAACGAATGGTGCCTCCTCTCTTATTTTGCATTCCACTTCTTCTCCTTCGTTTTTTCCGCCATCGTTCTCCTTGTAAAACCCTTCTTCCTGCTTTTTCGCTCCTTCCATATTCCCCTGTAGATATTACAGATGAGGATTTTGGTTCTGTTAAGAAACACTACTATTTTTCATGGGTTGTTCTTTTTATATATATATATATATGTTCTTATTATGAGTTTGTGTTTTAAATGCACATTATATGTTACACACTTATATGTTTTACAGAGTTCATTATTGATTTATGATGCATTCAGAAGGGATAGGGCTCCTGAGTTTTGTTAATCAATCTATGATGCTGGTTGAGTTAATATGTTTTACAATATTGTTTCCTTTTGTTGTAGTCTCCTATCCTTGTAAGTACGTGTTGATGGTATGTCTTCTAATATTTGTTGATGGTCTATATTGGCCTTGTTTTTTTCTATTATATAGTACATAGGATACACCATTATGATATCTTATCTTCATGCTATTAGTTTTTAGTAGGGATATAGTAGTGTTGTATACATTTTGATGATATGCCTTGATGGCTTGCAGTTTGTAATAGGACAGTTCAGTATCAGGATTTACTATTTTGCCCATTGGCTGATGACTCCCTATATGGGACTAAACTTATATTGTACCTACACTTATTAGTAATATATATCCAATTCATTTATGTTGTGTGAATGTACATGTTTATATTTATTATAGATTGTGCATGTTTATATTGTCGATGACCAGAATTTACACCTTTAGATGTGCCCTTGTGTATGCAATTCTAAATTTGAATTTTGAAAAACATTCTTCTTCATTGAGTGCATGCCTGGGAATACATTCTACACTTTTGAATTCATCCTTAGTAGGTGCACAGTTAACATTAGACTTCAAACTTTGAAAACAATTCTCTCAATCAAGCATGCTCTTGAAACACACTCTTCACTTTGAACTTGTGTTTAGGCACACACCTCCATATGACAAACTTGACAAGTTACGCCTTATTACTGGCACACATCTTAATACACTTTGATTTCAATTGTCCTCACCTCTATGTGGTCTCAATGGCTTCCAACCTACTAAATTAGCTCTTAGAATGTTAGCTTATTCATTATCACGATGCCTCCTTTGATGTGCATTATTCTCATAATCATATTGTCCTTTATAGTTTTGACCACCTCTTTATATGTTAACCATCTTCTCCTATGGCTAACCTATGGTGCAACACATGCACAAATTTTTTCTATGGGGTCACTTCAACCGTTTTTCCAACCTATCCACAACTAGGCTCTAATACCATTTGATGCAATCAATGATAGAGGGTCCAATAAAAGATAATCTATTTGTGTATAGCCCAACATAGCACATGAAACTACTATATAAAGTACATAACATTAATAGATATATGTTGTCACTTGGATTTGCACCCTATATTGAAGTGCTTTTGTTGTAATAATTGAGGGAAACATGGGAGTGATTTCGAGGCATGGGACCCTGCAAAGGAAATCAAACCTCCAAAGAAGGTCGGTTCCTTCCTCTAAATATGCAATTCAGAGTAGGCTAAGACTAAACCTAATCTAATCACCATTGGGAAAAGGGGAAGAAGGAGAAATTGAAAATAGAAAGGTGATACACCATGTTTGAATGAAAAACACTCATAAAGCTAAAATGCACAAAATAACCAAATACAGCTGATAAACTCACACAAATCTTGCAGGTTTTAACAAAGGTAAAGAACATAATAGGATTGCAAGGAAATAAACATTCACAAACAATAACCAGTTCTAGATTACACAAAGCTAGAAAAATAGCATGAAAAGGTAAAACAATCATCATGCATTAATTAGAAAGGCACGATTATAGCAGAAGAGGGTTCTATTTGGAACACAAAAAATAAGTCTTTGTATCCAACCCTCATTACATTGATTTTTAATCTATTTATACCATTTCATTCATTGACCTAAGTCACCTACTGCAATAAATTCGCCCCATGGGCCTGTCAGAAGACATTTCTGCAAAGGGAATGTCTATGTACATCTATCTTCAAAACATAAATGCAAAAAATATCCTGAGGATGAAGTAGCTAGGAAATATTTGTTGCCTTGAATACAAGAAGTTGATTCATCTAGCTCCAACAATTAAATGCACAACTACTTCTAGCTAGGCTAATCTGATTTTGCAATAATGGCAACTAGAGAAGATAGATATTTCAAATATATATTCCCACCAAAATCCTTGTGCAAAACTTTTACAACACTTTAAAATATTTTAAATCTTTACATTATATTACAAGCTTTATTTTCATTTTATTTCACTTTTCTATAAATTCTGGCTTTTGTTTTGCCTTATCGACAAAATCTTTTTTTTATGAACTTGGCTTGTCTTTGCTTTTTCCCTTACTCCTTTAGTCGGCGAAATCTTTCTTTTGTGAACTTTTGGCTTGCCTCTATCTTTCTCTCTTTCTTTCTCTTTTAGTCAGCAAAAATTGACTTTCGCGAACCATCTCTGTTTCTTCCTTTGTAGGCAATTTCTGACTTTTATGAACTTTGCTTTGTTCTCGCCTTCCTCCTTGGTCGGTGAAATTTCACTTTCGAAAACCATCTTTTCTACTTCCTTTCCTTCATCTTTCGTTGTTATTTTCTACCCTTTGGTTGATGAGTCACTTTATCGGTGAACCTTTGAAAACGTGAATCGCTTGGAGAGTTTGAATTTTCTCTAGCTTCCTAATAAATCTTTTCTTCTTCTTTGCCTTAGTCATTTTTCAAGTCTTCCTTTGGCCACTTCCTCCATTTATCGGCAATCTCTTTGATTAGCGAACCAATCGGTCGACGAACCAGCAGGTTTGTGAACTACACATTTTTTTGATAAAGGAAACCTTTAGTCTTGCTTTTGCTTTAACAACTTTGAAGAATATCTTCCTACTTGGCCCTTTTTATTTGTCGGTGGATTCATCGATCGGCAAACCGACAGGTTCACAAACTTTGAAAATTATCGACGAAGCTTTCATCTTTACTTTCTTCCTTAGTCACTTTTTGGCTTCTTTTGAACCTTCCCTTAGTCAGCAAACTATCGGGTTCACAAACTTGAACTTTTGCCCACTAAGGTCAAAAAAACTAAGGTAAAACTTAGAAATTTCTGGGTTTTTTAGGGGTTTTGTACTCATATTTTTGGGAATTTTTACAAGGAAAACACCCTTAGATATGAAGAATACTAGGTACTTAAATAATTCAACAAGATTTTCAATATTTTCATGCTGGGCTATTTGACTTTGGGAAGGGGAAAATAGGTCAACATTTTGGTGACCTCTTAGAGATGTTTGTCTTCTAAACAAATGAACTAGTGGCCTTAAGCATCCATTGGGCATAGAGTCAAAAGGGACTACAATACTATGAAAACAACTGAAACCCTACCTTCAAAACAACACAAAAAGGAAAATGAGGCCTGCATTCTCCTAATGAGAGTGCAGCCTATGCAACAACACTTAGGAAAAAGGGAAAAACTAAAACAAAAACAAACCTACCCTAAACCTAGACTAGCCAACTAGAAAACTAACTTAAACAAAGCCATTAACTGGTTCCTAAAAGTAGCTACCTTTTCTTATAAATTTACAATGCTTTCTCGACTTGTGGACAACTAACAAGATGCAGAAAAAGAGTGGGCATGCAACAAATTGATGAAATTCCACTCTGAGAGTAAAATAAAACTCACTTACCCACATGAACTGATTGTTGATGTAGCTGCTGGGAGGTAAGTGGGCTGATTTATCTGATCTTGATGCTCAACTTCATGCTTAGGAGTGAACATGACAAGTGGTGATTCCTCATGATCTGTCCCCAACTGGGCCAAATTCCTTATAGGGCATCCCCTTGAGATGACATGCAAATCAACAGAGTTGATCTCATGCCTCTCCTCTGTTTCCTCGTCATTTTGTTGTTGGTCTGAATAATCTGGCTCCTGCACATGATTTGGAAAGATGGTTGCCTCCACCTTATGAATGAGATGCTCATGTGTTTTTCTAAATTAGGCTTAGAAAATGAGTGTTGCACATGCTCAATGGTGAAATCTCCTCCACCAAGGAGTTGATATCCATGCTAGATAATCAAGAACAAATCTTCAATTTGTTCTTGTCCATGTTCAATCTCCACATCGTCATTTTCAATAAAATATGAGAGCCCCTCAAATAAGTCTGTATTATCAGCGTCTGCACTTTTCAGTATAGGGCTACCTATTTGCTTCTCTTCATGAGATGGAACCTCATGGTTATGCTTTTTTGCACATGCCAGCAACTCACCATCTTTTTCACTATCTCTATGTTGTTCCAGAATTGCAACTAGTGTTGGCATTTGCATGTCATCTTTCTCTTCAATGCAACTGGGTAGCTCATGAAATAGGGTGGTGTCATCAACTTTTGGAGCCACTACAACAATCTCCTCCTTAATGTACTCAATTGACTGCAACTCTACTAGATTCTACTCAAGTTGTCTTTACAACTAAAGGCTCTCCCCATGCAATCTTTGTATTTCATCCTTGTTTACTTGATCATATGCATGAGAAAAAGCTTCAAAAGAACTAAAATCCAGAGGATTCAACCCCTTATTTGAATTAATATTACTCATAGGTGTAAGAGGTTCAAACAATTCCACCTCTATGAGTGTAGGGACAACAGATTGTTCTTCATTGGTTTCTTTTTCTTCCACCTCCACCTCTAATGCATCCCACCGACTAGTCTGATAGACAACAAGTACACCTTTGAAAAGAGAAATAGTATTAGGGCAAGAGGCTTGAATATTTTCTTGAATTTCCTGGATGGGAGAGGGTTCTTGGAAAAAAAATTCCCGGGGAATGATAAACTAGGTTTGCACAGGAACAAGGTCTTGCAAAGAGAGGGAGCTTTTGAAAGTTGGGAATTTGTGATGTCGAAGCTACTTTGTTGTAAGATGATTTGTAGTGGTAGATGAGGGGGTTTTGAAATTGGGAAAAGATGGCATAGAATGAGTCACTTGCCTCATCTATGCCTTTTGAGCCGCAATCTGCATAGCAAGGTTTTCTTGAAAAACCCTTTCTTGTGCCTCCTATTCTGAAGATGGGCCTGATAAGCAAGCTCCTCTTGCTGGTGGTTATACTCTATCACTCCTTGAATTTCCTCCAACCTCCTTTGTAGGTCCATCATTATGTCCATGGAACTCATGTTATCAAAATCATAGTACACTTGAGGCAGGTTAGGACCACCATCATATTGGTTAGGGATGAAGTGGTTTTCTTAAGGTTGAAAATATGCATCATTAGACTAACAAGAAGACTGAGCAGGGGCAGGTGGGAGGCAAGCATTGTAAGGATGTTGATATTCTATTGAAATAGGACAATATGATGTAAAACTAGAGGTATATTGGGCCTAAAATGGCTGATACGAAGGCAAACGACGTGTATTTTGACAAGATGGAGGGGAATAAGCATCATGTGGGTGCTGATATTCAAAGCTTCCATAATCGTTTTACATAATATAACTGTTGACGAGTAGGACTGCGCCCATTATGTAGAGCTGTGAAGCTCAGCAATCCTGTGTAACATGGGATCAAACTCAGGCTGTGGGTGACCTATGTCGAGTTTGAACCTCCAGGTTATGGGCTGGTTCCCTTAAAATATTCAATTGGATCTATAACTTTGATGTGGAAAAGGGTAAAAAGGATCTATCTAAAAGCAAATAAAACTATAAAAGTATGGTGATGCACCTAATAATGATGAAAATTTGGCAATCTAACTCACAATAGATCTTAGAAAATCTATCCACACAAACCACTTTCGGCAAATTGATCACAAAAATGTTTCTAAGGAAGGCTGAAAATATTTTTGTTTGAAGGAAAAGGGGTTTTTTCACAACATAAAAGAAAGATTCTCCAATTGCACTGTTGGTTTTTTTCCCAGATTGGATGCTTACTCCCAGATTTCCCTACAAGGTAGCCATCAATGATCAACAGGATCTCTGGGCCAGGGGCCAACAGTGTAGGAGATAGACTCTATATTTTATCTCCTCTTCTTCTTCAGGCTCTGCAAAACCTAGGGGGTTATTCCCTACTCAACATCCATGAGGATATGCATATAAAGGCTGGGATGCTGACAGAAAGCAGATAAGTCCTCCTGTAAGTAGACCAAAACTGTAAGATAAGAGCAAAGGGGCTACCTTGGGCCTATTTGCAGTTGTAGACAGAGGACTTGGATCCTAAAACTAATTCTACTGTCCTAATGGTTGTTTTGGAGTTTTGATTATGATTTTATATTTGGATGCAAAGCTGGACATGGTATGTAACACAAACACAAAGCTAGATCGGTGCCTATCCAGGGCTTGGAGTCAGTAGACATACACCTGTGAATGATCAGCATGAACAACTAAAACTAGATTTCAGGGGGACACATATGATACCTGCCTTACAGATATCTCCCAAATACAGAGTGTTAAGCTATCTATACTTATGGCATCCCTACTGCAGTATATCCTTCCCAATATTCAATCTGAGAACAATTTAATCTACCCCTTGAGCAGAAGTTAAGAGATTAAACATTCAACACAGGAATTCTATGTTCTAGAATCTTAGACATTCCTTGAATACCTAGACTCAGAAGAAAGATACATGCAACACTGGAGACAGAATTAGCACAACACATGCAAACATAGCATTATTCATATAAGATTAACCATGAAATCAGTGGATTCATGCCAAAAACATACTACAGGAGATACATAAACTCACAAGTTTTGCTGCACAGAGCAACCAAATCAGCTGTATTGCAATACAGAGCAAAAAATGTTCAACTTTCAACAACCCAAACAATGGTAACATAGTCTGCCTATATCGGCCAGAAAGTGTACCCACAGCAATTAATTACATGGTTTGACAAAAAACTACCAGATACAGTCCTCAGAAGGAAAGGCGCTCAGAAGTTATTGCTGCATCAGACAAGAGAAGCCTCGAGCCCTGTGCCACCATCTAGGAGTCTTCATGTCAAAAAATTAGGTACATGATAGGTCAACAACTCTCCCACGCCTCAGCATAGTCGCCATTGATGGCCCAACCACCCGCAGCCACCGAGAAAACAGTCGCAGCATTCAAAAAAGAAATTCCCGCCAAAATGCGTTCCACCGCAGGTTCAAATTATACAGGGAGATTAGTCCCACATGCACAGTGAGGAGACCACCATAGTAGTTTTAAAGCATAGTCACTTGCATAATAGGTGTCGAGCGCTTTTGCCATGCTGGACACACGCTCCTTCTCTAAAGCCCATCGGCCAAACCTAAGCCATCGGCCAAGCCCATAAATCTCCTGTTGATCTCAACAGTCTCGCCGATGACCACAAACTACACTCCCCACCTCTGTCGGCGTAACTCCCTCCATCAGAGCCATCCAAAAATCCTCTGGCCGACCTCGTGTGTTACACCGATGAAGCCATCACAATCCTTTGTCGGCCAGACATAGTCTATCGGCCAACCCAAAAGCTTCCCCGCTGATGAACAAAGTCTCACCGATGACCATTCCATACTTGCCTGTCACCAAGACAAAAACCATCGGCCAAGCCAAGCAAACTCTCACTGATCTCAAAGGTCTGGCCGATGCAAACTATACATTCCCCATCATCGGCCAGAGATAGACCATCGGGCTACCTTCCATCGACTAAGCCGATAATACAACTCACGCTGATAGACACCCTCCAAATTCCCATCAGCCAGACACACACCGACGACTCCCCGACGGCCAAACTCCTCGTTCCCATCGGTGAGATCAACACTATCAGAGCAACTGAACACTCCTTCGCCGACCACAATAGTCTTACCGATGGCACTTCGTCAACCCCACCCTCTTCGGCAAGACATACGTCGATGATATCTCATCGGCCAAACATCCACTGTCGGCCCAACTCAGAAATCCTTCGCCGATGATACCACTCACTCCGATAAGACCAAAATCATAAAACTTTGAACCATTGAACCTTGAACCGTTGAACCTTGAAGAAAAGGGTTCAAGTTCAAAGACACAATCGGAGCACTCAAAAAGAATGTTCGCCGATACGCCAAGCCCCTGCCGATGGACAAGAAGACTTAGGGTTTAGATGAAGAAACCCTCCAACATGCAAGATCAAACTCTAGGCCAAAATGGGTACCAACATGCACAACCTAAGATCTATGATTTTCAATGTTAACTAACACATGCAAGTATAAATGAGACAATGATTTTAAAGGTTTTGGTGTTAAACACAATAAAATCTCATCAAATCACTCATACAAGTTGCATTAATGGAAGGTAGATACTTGATCAAGCTAAAAAATAAAGGAAATAATTGCATAAATGACAAAATATAGAACCTGTAACATGTAATCTCTATAAATCTGCAAAAGTGAGTTACAAAACCTTCTTTCTCTCTCAAAGTGTAAAGAGCAAAAAAGGCAAGAACTAGAAAAACCTAATTTTTTCTTACAATATATAGTTTGCTCTCTTCAAGAGACAGAAAAAATCAACTGTAGTCAACTGCCTCTAAAAATAAGCTCTCCAATTTGATCCATGAGCAAACAATGAAATCTCTAAAAATAAGGGTCAAAATTGCCTCAAAATGAGCAAAAATAGCTCAAAACTACTTCTCTCTATGTTTTTGACCCAAAAGTTGACCAAAACCCTCCAATTTGTCCTCCAAATCATACAAAAAAACTCCAAAGTCTTCAATTAACTCAACTCTTCCATTTTTACATGAATTTGCATGTGTAGATAATGTGGACAAAGAATAAAGTAATTATTTATATGATTACTCTATTATGAGTTTCAATTTGTCTAATCTCCTCGATTTTACAATTTGTGACAAAATAATAAAGTAATTTATAATGGTATTACTTTATTATTTGTTTACATTTTTTATGGTTGTAAAATTATGCAAGAAGGAAAAAGAAAAAAATAACACCTTATCTCTCCTTTTACAATTACATAATTTGCATGATTTCATTATCAATGATGCCAAAAGAAATAGGTCATCATGTATGCAAACATAAAGAATATTCTCTCCTTATGCCTTCCATGCAATCACTTAGGTCATTACACGCAAAAATATATTATGCATTATCAAAAGAATGATATCTTGCATTTATACAACCTTATTACTCCATGCAAAAGAAATTACATTATACATGCAATATAAGGTATAATATATACCTCCTTATCACTCCACCACCATGCATCATCACCTCAATACCCTATTTCTCCTTTGACTTTGTAAGCACATGAATCTTTTCAATGCATAAGGTATTCGACTTGATCTTTATGTAGTCGACCATTATGAAAAAGGGAACAAAGGCATTAACCTTACCTTGTGATGATTTGCATTTTTGACTTTTGCAAAGAAATCAAATGAAAGGGCAAAAAGAACTCAGCCCACGAGCCCTCCTGTGCATAATCATTAGGTAACAAGACTTAAAAGTCTTGACCATGACTTTGAAGATAAATGATTTTTCTTTTGTTGAAGTCAAAAGAAAAAAGATGAGAGAAATCCATCGACCAAAAGAGCTTGTGAACCCTAAACTCCTCATTTTGATCTTTTCATTTGTTTGAACTCTATCTCTGCAACTTGATGAGATGACTGCTAGGGTTTGATAGACTCATGCTTTCCTTTGCAATTTCAAGCTCACTTGGTCAGTTTTCTCTTCATTTTCTAGCAAAAGATAGAAGGTGAGCTTTTTGTTTGATAGCTGGGTCATTTTCTTTGATCTTCCTATGATTTTGTCTTCATTCTGGCCATGGCCATATGATTCTCTAAGCATTCTGTAAGTCTTTCATTCTTTTCTCACAATGGTCTCTTTGTTTCTCTGCATTTTTGTGTTTCTCTCCATGTATTTCAAGGGTTTCAAAATAAAAAGGCCCACAGCCTTTGTAGCTTCTCTTCTGCAAGAATATGTAAGGTGAGTATTTACCACCTGAATTTCTTTGATTGTGTCTTCATTTATTGATAAGGGTTTTCAAGAAAATGACATGGGTATATGTCTTTTTCGAGGAAAAACCCCTCTCTGCAATGGCCATGCCTGTATATTGATTCTTTTGACCTTTCTTCTTCTGTATATCTGAAACAAAAAAGAAGATGAGGGTTTTCATTTTTTCAAGAATAAGGCCTTTCTTGACTACAGCCTGCTGTGCTCCTTCTTGTATCTTAATTTTATTCTCTTTACAGATGTGAAAAACACAAGTTTTCAAAGAAAGAAACTACTTGGGTTTGCATTTTTGAAAGAAAATACTACTTTTCTGGTTGCGGCTAGCAACTCTTCTTTCTCTGTATCATTTCTTTTCTGTAAACAAGAAGAAAAGACAAGGGTTTCAAGAAGTATAGCATGAGTTTTTTTTTTCAAAGAATGGCCCTTCTTGGCCGCGGCTATAATTGTATCTTCCTTTCTCTAAACTCCTTTATCCTGCATACCATTTGGTTTTTCATAAAAGTTTATATCTCACTATATGAATACAACTCTGAGACTCTTGAAGCCATTATTTTTCTCCTTCTTGGTTTTATATGTAAACTGTGGTTTTTCATAAAGACACTCATTTGGGTATGCATAAAAAGAACCATATTTCCTTTTGCAGTATGAACATGAAACCAAAGGGCTTTGAACCTTATTTCTCTTTCTCCTTTTGAGCTCATATGAAATTGTGTGTTTATATCATCTAGGTTTTTCATGAAAACACTTATAATCTTCTATATGGTATGAAGAACTGAGCTCTCCTCTGTTCACTGTATTTCCTTATCATCTCTGTCAAAAGTTACTATTCTTTATATTGCTGTTCATTTTGATATAGTCATGGGACTGTTGCTTCATTCTTGTATACACTGCATTTATCATTATACCGGTACCTGTATAAAGAGATAAACATGAGGCTTCTTTCCTCTGACACTTGTCACTGAACCAGACATTAATGTATACATCTTCCTCTATTCTTGGATAATTTGATGTAATACTGATGTTGTCCTGTAAAAACATTAAGGCATATGGACATTGATCTTGTACTTGCAAAACATTGAGGTATATGGAAAACATGAGACATGTTGTTCCAGTTGGTGCTTCTGTGCTTCTGTATCTCATTACTCTTGTGCTCTTCACTCATCTCTACCTTCTTTGCATATGATATGATCCTTATACTGTCCTCTGCTCTGGATAATGGCTACATTATGATGATTTGATCATGAGCTGCTTCAGTTTTCCTTCTCTTGCTTCTAGAACAATGATGAACTATGTTTGTCCTGTTGCATTCCATACATGTGGCATTCAACTTGTCTCTCTTTTTATTTTTGTTTCAATGCCTCTAGATGGCTGTGATCTTTAAGTTGCTATATTTCTACTCAGGCACATGGCTATAACATGATATGTTTGATACTTATACTCTCTTTTAGCAAACAACTTGTACCTTTTGCATACTGAATAAATGTCTATCACTTCATACATTGTTATTACCTGTCTCTATCAGGCATTGCTTTTATGGCACTTTTATTTAGTATCCTTCTTGGCATTTGATAGACCTTGTTTCCTTATATGCTTTAAAAAAGGTATCATAACAGTATGACAACATTGTATGACATGGAATTATGACATTTTATCATTTGTTCATGGCTCTTGCAGCCTTCGCTTCATGTGAATATTTGATAAGGTTGGCTCACTTGATTAACTTCATGAGAGTCTTGGCAAACTTCACTCAGTTGATTCTTCATCTGTTACAAGGTTGTCCCTCATTGTACTTTATGCATTTTTCAAGACATCTAATGTTGGTTTATCATGATCATGTTCACTTATTTAGATGACTGTCATACTTATGGCATATATGTGGACAACAGAAAGATACTTCAATCATAATAGAAATAAAGAAAGATACCTTTCATGACTGTACTCATCTCCTTGATTACTGTACTCTTGTCCTTTCTGCATATCAATCTCTCCTGAATGGATACCCTGTTCATCCTGCAACATGTGAATGATGAAGTAAAACATAGTTATCTAATTTTGATAAGCTCTTTCTAGAATGATCATAGTTTATAGGAGCAACTGCTCCTCTTCATTTCTTTTATGATGACTTTACTTTGACTATTCCAATCTATGGTATACTCTGTTTATTGCAATCTAATGTTCTTCTCAAATGAATAAGAAGGAAGCATGCTGGGCTCTAGCCTTATGGGAGCCACATTTTCTTCACATGCTTTAAATGTCTTCAAATCAGCAACATTACTTTTCATATACCTACATAGTAAACAAACAAGTTGGCATAAAAACATACCTCTTGAAGTTGATTGATCTTTCTCATGATGATCTGATTTATTGCACATGTTTGATTTGATCCAAACACATAAGATACATAATGTTTACAATTTGTATGTCTATTGATAAAGCATATGAAGAATTTGCGTATCCAGAGCTTCTAACGAGGCTTTTCTCCAATTTTGCAGGTACACTGTCTTGATCAGGAGCAAAAGATAAAGACTTGAAGATCAGCTGCCAATCAAGAAGATCAACCTACAAAAAGGCAATGATGGATATCCATTTTTCTCATATGTTATTTCTCTTTCCTTTTATCCTTAGATGTATAGCTTGTACAATGTTTGCATTGCCTAGTTTAGTCACTCCCACGGCTTTTGTGGGACACATTTAAACATTTATTTGAATATGATCAGTTACTTTACC
Organism: Cunninghamia lanceolata; assembly: GCA_027924645.1. Lineage (NCBI taxonomy): Eukaryota > Viridiplantae > Streptophyta > Pinopsida > Cupressales > Cupressaceae > Cunninghamia > Cunninghamia lanceolata. The sequence continues at coordinate 12,752,952 of BSBN01000169.1, read as the reverse complement.
TTATGCAAGTGATTTATGTATGTTTACTTTTTTGAATCAAATGCATAGGATAGAATAACTGAATCTAATATGAAACATATGTTCAAAACATGATTTGAAATGATAGTTTATAAATACCTTTCCTTCACACTGGATTGTGATTACTGAATAATTCAATCACATCATAACTGAAAGATAAAACCAGTTAGATACCTCCTATCATTCATTGACTGTGTGATCTCTTGCCATCATATAACTTCATTTGTCAGGATGGTTTGATGGTTCTGATTGGATTGTCAGGTTATCCTGACAAATGATCTTTGCTTATCTCTTGTCAAGATGTCATACATTCAATTGATTGATCCTACACTTAAAAAATTTTATTTTATCCCTCTTGTGACAACTGCAACTCAGTCTAGCTAAATTAGGTGTGAATATAATTTACTAACAATAGCATAAAGAGAAACAAAAATCATTCAAACAAAATGGGAAAAAGAGCTAACAGATCTGCCCTTTTGAGAAATGGGCTCATACCAGTAGATTTGCCAACTGATTGAAATGCTTCTGAAAGCAATTTAGACCAAGAGTATCACCAAATCCAGATTGTTGAAGCTTTTTGGTCACTTGGGCTTCTTTCACCAGGAGATTTGATTAGTACAGTCATCATTGTGTTAGAGAGACTGCCATGAAAAGTAAGATACACAAAAGAGCACACCAAAACTCTTTAATGGATGATGACAATCGTAAACATTGTCCCACTGGGCATGCTAGAAACTGTTGTCACTTAGATTTACACCTTGTGTTGAAGTGCTTTTGTTGCAATAATCCAATGAAACATGGGAGTGATTTCTAGGTGTGGGACCCTGCAAAGGAAATCAAACCTCTAGAGAAGGCTGGTTCCTTCCTAAGAATATGCAATTCAGAGTAGGCTAAGACTAAACCTAATCTAATCACCATTGGGAAAAGGGAAAGAAGGAGAAACTAAAAATAGAAAGGTGATACACCACGTTTGAATGAAAAACACTCACAAAGCTAAAATGCACAAAATAACCAAATACAGCTGATAAACTCACACAAATCTTGCAGGTTTTAACAGAGGTAAAGAACAGAATAGGATTGCAAGGAAATAAACATTCACAAACAATAACCAGTTCTAGATTACACAAAGCTAGAAAAATAGCATGAAAAGGTAAAACAATCATCATGTATTAATCAGAAAGGCACGATTATAGTAGAAGAGGGTTCTGTTTGGAACACAAAAAATAAGTCTCTGTATCCAATCCCCATTACATTGATTTTTCATCTATTTATACTATTTCATTCATTGACCTAAGTCACCTACTACAATAAATTCACCCCATGGGCCTGTCAGAAGATATTTCTGCAAAGGGAATGTTTGTGTACATCTGTCTTCAAAACATAAATGCAAAAAAATATCCTGAGGATGAAGTAGCTGGGAAATATTTTCTGCCTTGATTACAAGCAGCTGATTCATCTATCTACAACAATTAAATGCATAACTACCTCCAGCTACACTGATCTAATTTTGCAATAATGGCGGCTGGAGAAGATAGATATTTCAAATACATAGTCCCACCAAAATCCCTATGCAAAGCTTTTACAACACTTTAAAATATTTTAACTTAAAAAATATTTTAAATCTTTAAATTATATTATAAGCTTTATTTTCATTTTATTTCACTTTTCTATAAATTTTGGCTTTTGTTTTGCCTTATCGACAAAATCTTTTTTTTATGAACTTGGCTTGTCTTTGCTTTCTCCCTTACTTACTCCTTTAGTAAGTAAAATCTTGCTTTTGTGAACTTTTGGTTTGTCTCTGTCTCTGTCTCTTTCTTTCTCTTTTAGTCGGTGAAAATTGACTTTCGTGAACCATCTCTATTTCTTCCTTTGTCAGCAATTTCTAACTTTTATGAACTTTGCTTTGTTCTCGCCTTCCTCCTTGGTTGGCAAAGTTTCACTTTCGTGAACCATCCTTTCTTCTTTCTTTACTTCATCTTTCATTGTTGTTTTCTGCCCTTTGGTCAGCGAGTCGCTTTATTGGTGAACCATTGAAAATGTGAACTTCTTGGAGAGTTTGAATTTCCTCCGGCTTCCTGATAAAGCTTTTCTTCTTCTTTGCCTTAGCCATTTTTCAAGTCTTCCTTTGGCCACTTCATATGTCGATAGTCTCTTTGATTGGCAAATTGGCAGGTTCGTGAATGACACATTTTACCGATAATGGCAACGTTTGGTCTTGCTTTTTCCTTAACAACTTTGAAGATTGTCTTCTTGCTTGGCCCTTTGTCTTTGTCGGCGAATTCATTGATCGACAAACTTGCCGATTGGCGAACCAGCGAGTTCACAAACTTTGAAAATTGCTAACAAATCTTTCATCTTTACTTTCTTCCTTAGTCACTTTTTGGCTTCTTTTGAACCTTCCCTTAGTCGGCGAATCGGCGGGTTCACAAACTTGAACTTTTACTGACTAAGGCCGAAAACACTAAGGTAAAGCTTGGAAATTTCTAGTTTTTTCAGGGGTTTTATACTCAGGATTATTGGGGTTTTTTACAAGGAAAACACCCTTAGATCTAAAGAATACTAGGCACTTAAACAATTCAACAAGATTTTCAATTTTTTCAAGTTGGGCTATTTGACTCTGGGAAGGGGAAAATAGATCAACAATATAGAAGTAATAGAATATGGCACAAATCATATTATTATCAATGCTTTAATGTGTGTTAGAAATGAAGGTAAACAACTATCAATGAAAATCTAATTACAATTGTAATATAGATATTTAACTGTGCATAACCAAAATGGAGATAATATGAAATCAACACAAAGAAATAATGGGATAGAAGATTAAACACATAATACAGTGTTTACGCAGAGAAACCCTTTCAAGAAAAAACTCCACACAAGAAGAGATGCACCAGTCTATATTAACTTCAATAGAGTTTACAATACAACACTATCAATCTCCTCTTCAGTCTTCAATCGAGTAGAGCCTATTTTTCCAATCTCAACTTTCTACTCTAAATTCATTCACAAATATAAAAAAAAATATCCTCATAAAGGGTTTTCCTTCTATGGCAAGAAAAGACAACATAACCTCTACCGTCAGATTTGTGACCTAATGATGAAGAGTTCGGATTTACAATGAAACTATGTATATAAAATGTGGCCTTTGGGGGTGCTACCCTTGAAACCCCATCGAGGTGCATGGCCCTTAGAAACCCTATCGGTGTATGAGTCCCTTGGATCCCCCGAAATGAAATGTGCTTCATAACCAATATTCGTTAGGTACCGAGATAAAACATGTAGCTGAAACAACATCGCTACTTGGTGAAACCTTTCATCCCTTATGGGTGATTTACAAAAAATAATAGGAATAATAAATTACATAGGATTTATAAGTTTGATGACACCTTAATCTCAACAATGTGAAAATTCATTACCAAAAGCTTGACATAAAGTATGCATGCAACAAATACATACGTTGACTCAATAGGTCTTTACAAGTTTAGGAACAAGAATGTTTATTACAACATCACATGCCTATAGACCATATTCTCTTTACAACAATTGAGATTCCTTAAACCTTGTTGCTTGGATCTATTTCCTTAATTATCTTCATTCCTTTTCCAAAGAACTTTTCATCTTATTTATAGGGATGCATTTTAATGATAAGGTACCACCAATTGAAGGATCATGAACCTTCTTCCATAACCTTCCTTGGGACTAACTGAATGTATTACCCTCAATTTAATATTCAAAATTTGGTGTGAAGGCAAAAAGGGCCATTCACATGTTACAACTTGTTGATTAAGAGCACCCATAGGGCAAATGTCAATGTGTGGTGAGATCTATATAGTGAAACTTGATACAATTCTAGCCATGAACCTCTTTGTGTCCAATAAGATTGGAAATGTTTTCAATGCTACCATAAAGCTTGAATGTTTATCACATCTTGAATGAATATTATTTAACAATTTGAACAAGACACCTCAATTAACCAAAAATTAGTTTTGGGAAATCACATTACATCAATGTAGAATCAAACTATGATGATCTCCAATGTCTTGTGTTGCTTTGGAAATAATTTGTAGTTTACTAGAAACAATCTATGGTGCCACACTATGGGATCTTTTAATCTACAATTCTAATGTATTGAAATGGTGACTAGGTGAGTGTTGACCTATTTTCCTCTTTCCAGAGTCAAATAGCCCAGCTTGGAAATATTGATGAAATCCCTTAAAAGCCTAATATCCTTCAGTTTTTAGTGTAAATCCTTGCCAAAACCACAAAAAATTCCTAGGGAGAATCCTAGCAAAAAACCAAAAAAAACCTAGAAATTTCTAAGTCATTGCCTTAGTTTTTGGCCTTTTTTTGCCTTTGTTAGCAAAACGTTAAGTTCACAAACCTGTCAGTTCATCGACTGTCCAATTTACCGATTAAGGCAGGAAAACTTGAAATTTTGACGAAGTAAAGGAAAGCATGTTTCCCTTTGTCGATAATTTTTCATGTTTCACGAACTTTTTCATAAGTTTGAAATTTCACAAGTTCACCGATTCAGTGATTTGCCGACAAAGGGCCAAGAGAGCGGGTTTCTTAAAAAATTTGGCTAACACATAGTTGGTTTGAAGTTTCAAGGTTTTTCCGATAGGGATTTTGCCAATAATGTAAAATAAGAGTGAAGACATCGACAAAGAAAAGTGGTTTGACAAAGTGAAGTTTTGCCGACAAGGAAGGCTTGGTTCGAAAGTTGATGATTTTGCCAATAAGGAAAAGAAAAAGAATGCCTTATCAAGAAATTGGTAAAAGTGCGTACTTTTCCTAAGTTTGAAAATCTTAAAGTTCGTTGATAAAGAGGCGAAAGTTGGCCAAAAGCAAAGTTAGAAAAAATTAGATTTTGTCGATAAGGCAAAAAGTAAGCATGGTTCGTAATAGTTGTTTTTTGCCGACAAAAAAGAAAAGATGGAGCCAAGCAAAGTTAGAAAAAATGGCATTTTGCCGATAAGGAAAAAGACGACCAAAAGCAAGGTTTGAAAAGTGATGGTTTTATCGATTGGGCAAAAGAGATATAAAAGATGATCAAGAAAGAGTTCAAAAAAATGGATTTTTTCCAATAAGGGCAAAAATGGGAGAAACATGCCATAGTTTAGAAAATGGAAAAGTTGCTGACTAAAGATGAAAATATGCAAAAGGGAAAGACAAGATGGTTCATAAAATGCAAATTTTGTCGATAAGGCAAAATTTAGGCTAGAATCTTAAGTAGAGTGAGAAATCAGTGAGAACAGAGTTTGTAATGTATTGTAGGCTTTAAATATTTGAATTTGAATATTTAAAGTGTTGTAAAAGCTTTGTATAGGGGGATTTTGGTGAGAAAGTTCATTCGAAATATCTTCTTCAGCCATTAATACAAAATTAGATCTGCTCAGCTACTCCATTTCTAGATATTTTGCATTTATTGTTGTAGATGATGAATCAACTACCTAATTTCAAAGCAACAAATATCTCCCAACCACTTCAAGATCCAAAATATTTTCTACAATTAATCCTTATAGGCAAACATTCCTTTTGACAGAGATATTTTCTAACAGGCCCATGGGGTGAATTTATTGTGACAGGTGACTTAGGTTAATGTAGTGAAATGTTATATATACATGTAAAAGAGACGTAATGAGGGTTGGATACAAAGACATTTTTTGTGTTCAAACAAAACCCTCCTCTATAGTAATTATGCTTTTCTGATTAATATATGCTGGTTGTTTTTACCTCTTCATGTTGTTTTAGCTCTATGTAATTTAGGACTAGTTTGTCTGTTGATGTTTATTTCCTATCAACCCTGCTCTTCTCTTTACCTCTGTTAGAATCTACTAGATCTGTGTAAGTTGTTTATCAGTTGTACCTAGTTATTTTGTGCATTTTAGCTCTGTGAGTGTTCTATATTCAAACTTGGTGTATCACCCCCTTTTATTTCAGTTTCATCCTTCTTCCCCTTTTCCCAATGGTGGATAGATTAGGTTTAGTCTTAGCAATAGTTGATTCTCTCATTCAGTGAAGGAACCAACCTCTCTGTGGAGATTTGATTTCCTTGTAGGGTCCCACACCTAGAAATCATCTCAATGTTTCACTGGATTGTTGGAGTCCTAAACTGCTCCAACACAAGGTGCAAATCCTAGTGACAATAGTTTCTAGCATGTCCAGTGGGACTGTGAACATCTAAATCAGGAGTTAAGCTGAGAATTTGGTGTTATTCTCAGTATTCTACACTTTGGCAGACATTTTCATGCACCTGGTGACTTTACAAGCTCCTGGTTTTTTGACCAATTCAACCTTTTATGTCTACGCAAACAAGAGCTTCTTCAAGAAGTAATTATTAGTTTATTGAATTGCCTATTGCTGCTTCAAGGAGAAGATTCAGGTTATATAGGTCTCCTATAAGAAGGAATAGCAATCCTATTCTATCTCGCCCAAGAGTGTAATCTACAACTCCTCCTATTAGGTTTCAGTATAAAAGAAGAGGCTTGCACATACCAATATTAAATTTGACTATCCCTGGTATGGCAAGAAATTTACCTTTTATGACCTTTAATAGAGGTAGCCCTTTATATTTGGCTACACACAATGATATACCCGTTGTAGCCCTAAAGAGTATTTCATCCTTTACAGGTGATGGTTCTACAACCCCTATTGAGCACATCAAAGATATATCCAACGTGTGTTCAGTTCATCACATCCAACATGAAGATGTTGTTTGGCTCATGGTCTCGTCGTTCAAAGGGAGAGCTCTCCAATGGTTTAGGAGCTCAACCCTGACTTCAATACATGACCGGGATGAGCTAGGAGAAGCCCTCTACAAACAGTTTGGAGAAAGGGCAGATAATGTTTCATGGTTAGAGCAGCTGACAACGATCAAGAGAGCTCCGAGTGAGATGCTGGCGGATTTCAATTTCAGATTTTAGAGGACATGGGAGAGAAATACAACTCTCCTCAGACCATTTCCATAAGGTGCTTTTTTATATTTCTTAAGAGCTTTAAATTATGATATTGTTGTAATGGTGCAATCAATGGGTGCTCAAACCCTAGCTGATACCTATGAGACAACTTTGAGGGTTGTAAATTGTTTAATACAGGCTGGGAAAATTGCTCCTAGACCTCCTGTACCCATTATTGCTCCCATCCTAGAGCCTAAAGCTTCCACTTCTTCTCTTTCTCAAGAAGAGAATGATCTTAAAACCCTACTGGCCAATTTGACCAACAAAGTAAATAGCATAGCTATTCAAACTACCCCTAAACCCCATCAAAATTATAACCAAGGGTAATCTTCTAACCAAAATTGGAATCATGGTTACAATCCCAACATAAACTAAAATTGGAATCAGGGTTACCAACCTAATAGGTATCAAAACCCTAACCCTACTCAACCTCTACAAATAGTTAGACCTATCCAACAGATTCCAGTTGTAAATCCAGTTAGGGCCCTAGTCCCTACTCAAAACAATCTGGCCTAAGAGACATATTGGTGCTACCCTTGCAACCAACCTCACAATTAGTCCACTTGTGCTTTTGGAGCACAAGAAAGAGCTTTAATGGTACAAAACTTTCATACCCAACATGCATCATTGGTAGAAGCAACAAATAGCAACCTTGAGGTATCAAATGAGGCTACTTTTGATGCCAATATGATGTTATGGACTCCTAAGGATTTTTGTGTTGTCAATAAGCCAATGGACAATGTTATTATAACTATATCATACAACATAAGGTAAAAAAAGAGGCATTTGGAGGATAGCCCCATGCCTACTGTATTACAAAAAGAGCCTATTTCAAAGGCAGTTGCCAGTGCTACAAATCTAATTCAGAGCAGCAGATCTGTTGCTGCAAAAGAAATTCCATCAAGCCCAAAGGTGCCTAAACAAGCTGCAGATCAATCAAAGAAGAGAACATGGATTCCCTCAATGCATAAGGCAACAATTGTTCCCCTAAATATTGTGGAACATATGAAGAAAACAAGTATAAATATCTCTATGTGGGAAGTAATGCCAATCCCCTCTCAAAGGGATTTGTTACAAGAAGCCTTAAGGTAATTCCCATTAGCGAAATCAGTAGCAATTGACTCATCAACAAAGCAGAAAGAAAAGAGCCCAGTTATTCTTGTACAACCAAGGGAAGAGCAAGTGGGTTCAACAAAGAAGCTATCCCCTTTCTACTTGTCTCTAATCATTAGCAAGTTTCTAGTGCACAATTGTATGATTGACTCAGGGGCTAGTGTTTCAATCATGCCCAAGAAGATATCAGATGTGTTATGCATCAAGTATACCCCTATATTATCAGGAGTATTACAGTTGGATGGCACATTTGTAAACACTATAGGAGTGATCAAAGGACTGGACTTGACTCTACATGCCTATCCAAACTTGACTTTCAGTCAAGACATTTTAGTCATTGATATTCCTCCTTTCTTTGCCATTTGCTTATCAAGAGACTTCACAGCCAAGGTCGGTGGCTATCTTTCTTCTGACTGGTCTCATATGCTTTTAAGAACTAGATATGGCACAAGGTTCACCATCAAGGCTGAACCAATTTCAAACTATCATGTGGAGAACTATGACCATAGCCTGGTGAACCCTCGTGTTATGATTCAAGGCGAGGCAATGCATGATTCAAAGCCTCTTGAGGCAGCATCTTCACCTCTTCCAACCCCTGATCTTTTTCTTGATGAATGAGTAAGGGATCACTGTGATTTTGATCCTTATGACACCACTGAGGCAACTGATTTGGACACCTACATGATCCATGAGGAGAATTCTCCAGTCCCTTCTGTACTTAAATTGGATGATGACTCCAATAGCCCATGGAGAATGTTCTTTGATGGTGTAAAGAGCAGAAATGGAGTTGGTGTAGGGGTTTTACTAGTCTCTCAACTGGTAAGAAACTGCATTTCACTCATAGGCTACATTTTTCTTGCACAAACAATGTAGCAAAGTATGAGGTATTGGTTCATGGTTTGCTACTTTTTGAGAAGAAGGACATCAAGCATTTGGAGATCTTTGGAGACACTAAGTTGGTGGTCAACCAAGTCAGAGAAAAATGTGCAACTAAAATTAGCTTCTTAGAGCTTACAGACACAGAGTTTGGGGCATGTTTGAGAGTTTTAATTCTCTTAACCTATAGGTAATCCCAAGGAAATTAAATACTGAGGCAAACCAATTGGCAATAGTTGGGGCTTAGTTTTCTCCACCTATATATTTGTTTTAGGGTCCTGATTAGCATGTTAAGATAGTTGTCACACCCTCTGTTCTTGATAATGATATACATTGGCAAATTTTTGATAGAAATGAGTAGATTGCAAGCTTCATCCAAAATGAAGTTGAGTTCTCATCCATGGCGCAACCTAGGCTGCAAGAGGGTTATGGTGATCAAATCATTCATTTGAAAACATAGAGTTATGAAGACCTAAAAGGTTTTAATCCAGATGTTGCCCAACATTCCATCAATCTAGATCCAAATGCCAAGCTCATCTGTAAAAAGTTGTGACCCATAAACCCTAAAATTGAGCTAGAGAAAAGAGCTTTTGAATCTCATCTAGGCAAGAATTATTTTTTCCATTATGTGTTGGCAAATGGTCAATGCTCCCCATGGGATTCATGACACAGACTAACCGCCTCTCGTGGATTCATTAACTCTGGTGGTTGTATCAAAAATTGACGTGTTGACCTTTTGGTTTAACGACAATTGTGGGCTAACAATTGGTATCAGTGCGAAAGGTCATGGGTTGAATCCCCCCAGGTAACTGTGGGGGGGAGTTTGTTGGCAAATGGTCAGCGCTCCCCATGGGATTTGTGACATGGACTAACCACCCCCCGTGGATTCATTAACTTTGGTGCTTGTATCAGAAGTTGACAGGTCGACCTTTTGGTTTAACGACAATCGTGGGCCAACATTAAGTACTCCATGTGGATGGCTAATCTAGTACCTATGAGGAAGAAAAATGGCGAGATAAGGCTTTGCATAGACTTTTGGGACCTGAATCGTGCTTCCTTGAAGGATCACTACCCTTTGCTTCTATGGATCAAATTTTGCAAACTGTTGCAGGGGTAGAGAGGTTTTCACTACTTGATGGCTTTTCTGGTTATAACCAGATCTTTGTCAAAGAGGAAGATAGATTTAAAACAACATTTACAACTAAATGGGGAACCGTGGCGTATGCAAAATGTCATTTGGTCTTTCTAATGTTGGTGCCACGTTTCAGAGGGCAATGGACATTGCCTTGAAATGTTCTATAAACAAGTTCATCTTGATTTATCTGAATGATATTAGTCTTCTCTAAGAGAGGAGAAAACCATATGGAGCATCTGCAGAAAGTCTTCCAAAGATGCAAAGAGTGTGGGGTGTCTCTGAACCCTAAAAGATGTATTTTTGCTATTGCTCAAGGTAAGCTTCTGGGCCATCTAGTTCTAAGGATGGGATCTCCATAGATCCTAATAGAACATTAGCTCTTCTTTCTCTTCCTTCACCTACTCACAAAAAATCTTTACAATCATTTATGGGGCAGATCAATTTTGTTAGGAAATTTATTCCTAACTGTCCTGGTTTGGTAAAACCTCTGACCCTTATGCTTAAGAAAGATGTTGTTTTCATATGGACTAAGGAAGGGAAAGATGGTTTTGAGAAAGAGATTGCCTAGGCTCCTACTCTCATGAACCCAAATTATGAGGACTTCATCCTTTATGCACATGGAGGAGAGAGCAACATTGTTGCTATTCTAATGCAACAAAATGAACAGGGTATGGAATAGCCCCTGACCTTCTTCAATCAGACCTTGAAAGATTATGAGGTCAGATACAGTCCCATGGATAAACAAGTATTTTCCATTGTTAGAGCCTTAAAAAAATTAGATATATGCTGACAAATAATCATATCAAAGTTTTAGTTTCTCATCCTAGTGTGAGAGATTACGTAATGGGCATTGAAATTAGTGAAAAGAGAGCCAGCTGGGTCACTAAGATCCTAGAGTATGATGTAATCATCAAATCCACTAAACTAATTAGAGGTAGAAGATTGTGTGAAAATCTAGCTTAGACTACTGTGGATGAAGTGAGTTCATCCTACCATTTGAATGAGGTAGAACCTATAGCTAAATCAATAGCTATGAGTTCTTGGACAATAGATATGGCCAAGTTCCTATCCACTGGTGAGTATCCCTATGGATTGGACAAAATTAAAAGAAGACACTTCAGGTTGCAGTCTATTCCTTATGCTTTGGTAGATGGTGTTCTCTTCAATAGAAACCTGGATGGAGTCTTAGTGAGGTGTATAGAAGAAAATCAGATTGATAGATTACTTAGTGAGTTTCATGCTGGCCCAGCTAGAGGTCACTTCTCTGCTAGAGCTACAACAATGAAAATAATGAGGGCAGGTTACTTTTGGCCCACATTATTCAATGATGCCCATGTATGGGTAAGAAAATGCAAAGAGTGTGCTCTCTTTGCAGGAAAAATAAGATTGGCAGCCCTCCCACTCCATCCTATTCAGGTGGATCATCCCTTCTCACAGTGGGGATTAGACTTCATTGGTATGATAAATCCTACCTCCAGTGTCGATCACAATTGGGTTTTGACTGTAATAGACTACTTCACTAGGTGCGTCGAAGCAATCCCACTCAAAGAGACCACTGAGTCAACAATCATGGATTTTTTGGAAGAAATCATGACAAGGTTTGGAGATCCTCACACCATTATTTTTTATAATGCAAAAGATTTTACTAGTTATAGAATTGCTGATTAAGCTCTAAAGTATAATGTGTTCTTGAAGATTTCATCCAGCTGTTACCCCCAAGGTAATGGGCTGGATGAATCCACTAACAAGAACCTGATCAGAATTCTAAAGAGGACCATGGAGACAAACCAGAGGCAACGACACAATAAGATCAAATTAGCTCTTTGGGCAGATAGGATTACTTACAAAAGAGTTATTGGTAACTCTCCTTTTGTTCTTGTGTATGGAAAAGAGGCTAGATTGCCTATAACTTTGGAGCTTCTTGCATTGGAATTGGCTTAGCAATTAGAACTAGAAGGAGAAGATGCTAGGTTTGTAAGAATGGTTGAATTGACTGAATTGGAATAACACAGATGGTCGACCGTGGCTACCTTGGAAGAACATAAAAAATAGACCAAGAGGTACTTTGACATGAAGGCCAAGGTTCAAACCTTTAAGAAGGGTGATCCTGTTCTCAAATGGGATGCTAACCGAGCCAAACCTGGAGGCCACGCTAACTTTGATACACTTTGGAGTGGGCCATATATCATCATCAGCTGCAAGCAAGTTAATGCTTTCATTGTTTCAAATCTAGATGGTGAAGTTCTATTGATCTCAGTCAATGGGATCCATCTCAAACCTTACCTCTAAGGTTGGTCTGAGATTTTGTATATACTATTTTAGTTTTGTTTCTACTTTAGTTTTCCCTTCAATAAGTGTTGTTGCACAGGCTACACTCTCATTAGGAGAATGCAGGGCTTGTTTCCCATTTTAGTGGTGTTTTGAAGGAAGGGTTTTAGTTGTTTTGACCTATTGCAGTCCCTTTTTTGACTTGATACCCAATGGATGCTTAAGGCCACTGGTCCATTTGTTTAGTAGGCAAACATCCCTGAGAGGTCACCAAAATGTTGACCTATTTTCCTCTTTCCAGAGTCAAATAGCCCAACTTGGAAATATTGATGAAATCCCATAAAAGCATGATATCCTTTAGTTTACAGTGTAAATCCTTGAAAAAAACCCTAAAAATTCCTAGGGAGAATCCTTGCAAAAAACCCAAAAAAACCCAAAAATTTCTAATCCTTGCCTTAGTTTTTGGCCCTTTTTTGGCCTTTGTTGACAAAACTTCAGGGTCGCGACCCTGCTAGTTCATCGACTAAGGCAGGAAAACTCAAAATTTTGACTAAATAAAGGAAAGCATGTTTCCCTTTGTCAGAAATTTTCATGTTTCGTGAACTTTTTCATAAGTTTGAAATTTCACAAGTTCACCAATTTGGTGATTTGCCGACAAAGGGCCAAGAGAGTGGGTTTCTTCAAAAATTTAGCTAAGACATAATTGGTTCGAAGTTTCAAGGTTTCACCAACAGGGATTTTGCCGATAAGGCAAAATAAGAGTGAAGACATCAGTAAAGCAAAGTGGTTCAACAAAGTGAATTTTTACCAACAAGGAAGGCTTGGTTTGAAAGTTTATGATTTTGCCAATAAGGCAAAGAAAAAGAACGCTTTTTTAGGAAATTGGTAAAAGCGTGAACTTTTCCCAAGTTCAAAAATCTTGAATTTTGCCGATAAGGTGATTCGTCGATAGAGAAGAAGGCAAAAGGAAAAGTTCGCAAAAGCGAAGTTTTGTTGATAAAGAGGCGAAAGTTGGCCAAAAGCAAAGTTAGAAAAAATGAGATTTTGTCGATAAGACAAAAAGTAAGCATGATTTGTAAAAGTTGTTTTTTGCTGATAAAGAAGAAAAGATGGAACCAAACAAAGTTAGAAAAAATAACATTTTGCCGATAAGGCAAAAGACGACCAAAAGCAAGGCATGAAAAGTGATGGTTTTGCTGATAGGACAAAAGTGATATAAAAAGATGATCAAGAAAGAGTTCAGTAAAATGGTTTTTGTTGATAAGGGCAAAAATGGGAGAAACAAACCATAGTTCAGAAAATGGAAAAGTTGCTGACTGAAGATGAAAATATGCCAAAGGCAAAGACAGGATGGTTCATAAAATGTAGATTTTGCCGATAAGGCAAAATTTAGGCCAGAATCTTAAGTAGAGAAAGAAATCAGTGAGAACAGAGCTTGTAATGTATTGTAGGCTTTAAATATTTGAATTTGAATATTTAAAGTTGTAAAATCTCTGTATAGGGGGATTTTGGTGGGAAAGTTCATTTGAAATATCTTCTTCAGCCATTATGCAGAATCATATCTACTTAGCTACTCCATTTCTAGATATTTTGCATTTATTGTTGCAAATGATGAATTAGCTACCTACTTTCAAAGCAACAAATATTTCCCAGCCACTTCAAGATCCAAGAGATTTTTTGCAATTACAGGTATACATTCCTTTTGGCAAAGATATTTTCTGGCAGGCCCATGGGGCGAATTTATTGTGATAGGTGACTTAGGTCAATGTAATGAAATGTTATATATACATGTAAAAAAGATGTAATAAGGTTTGGATACAAAGACATTTTTTATGTTCAAACAGAACCCTCCTCTGCTGTATCCATGCCTTTCTGATTAATATATGCTGGTTGTTTTTACCTCTTCATGTTTTTTTAGCTCTGTGTAATTTAGGATTGGTTTATTTGTGGATGTTTATTTCCTCTCAACCCTGTTCTTCTCTTTACCTCTATTAGAATATGCTAGATCTGTGTAATTTTATCAGTTGTACCTGGTTATTTTGTGCATTTTAGCTCTGTGAGTGTTCTATATTCAAACCTGGTGCATCACCCCCCTTTTATTTTAGTTTCATCCTTCGTCCCCTTTTCCCAATGGTGGATAGATTAGGTTTAGTCTTAGCAATAGCTAAATCTCCCATTCACCGAAGGAACCAGCTTCTCTCTGAAGATTTGATTTCCTTGTAGGGTCCCACACCTAGAAATCATCTCAATGTTTCACTGGATTGTTGGAGACCTAAACCACTCTAACACAGGGTACAAATCCTAGTGACAACAAAAAGCATCATGTAATACCTAAGCAATCAATAAGATCATTTATGCATGACAATAGAAACTTATACTTGATGGTGATTTTGTTTATCACATGAGAGTCTATACACATCCTCCACTTTTCATCCTTCTTCAACACAAGTACTCTACGTACTATACAAGGAACCATGCTTTCTCTTATTGGATCATGTTTTAACATTTCTTCAACCTACTTATTCAATCCTACACTCATGTCAAGATTCATTCTATGTAATGCATTGTTTGGCAAACTAGAACCTAAAATTAGATCAATGCAATGTGAGATGTTGTAGATTGGTGGTAATCCATCCAAAATTCCTTCACCAATCACATCTAAGTACTCCTTGAGTGACATGGTAACTTTTGGCTCCTCATAGTTGTGCATCTCCTTCTACTCTTACATGAGCTTAACTACTAGCACATAATAGTCCTACAAGTTTCCCACCTCCTTGAGAAACTCTTTTATTGACAACAACATCACTTTTTCCTTTTGAGCAAACACTTACCCATCCTTTTTGGGAAGTATATAAACTTCTTATCAACCTTCATGATGGTGAAGGTCTTCTTACACCAATCATTTGTTGTGTGTTTGTTCTATTGTCATGATCTTCCCAATAACACATGACATGAGTTCTTCAGAGTCACATTGCACCATACTTCATTTGTGTATCCTCCAATGTAAAATACAACTTGACATTGCTCTATCACTATGATTTTTTTCCCTTTACAACCAAGAGAATCTATATAGCATGATGTATGTGATAGCTATCAGCCTCAACTCTCGCACCATCTATGTAGATACTAAGTCGTTAGTGTTGATCCATGAATAATCATCTTGTGGTACTTACTTTCCTCCCACCTTGCCCTTAGTTCTAAAGAGGATCTTCCTCAACCACAAATTCTTATCCTCACCAACCATTTTAGGTAGAACCTTGCATATCATTAGGTTATCCTAGTGTGTGGGTTTATTCCTTTTGCTTCACTTCTCGATATGCCTTCTTCATTAACTTACATGCACATGCTTCTCTATGTGGTCTTATTATTACGTGGTGTCTATACACTCAAACACATGGTGACCTATGTGTCTGCACCTAAAGTAATCCCACTAAATCATTTGGTGTGGCCTCACCTTCCTCTGTCTCCATCTCTTTCAAAGATCTGCTCATGCTTCACACTTTCTGCAATGCCACTCGCTTTTGTACCATCCTTGCATGCATAAGTTTTCCTTCCAACACATTGCTTGATCTTTCAATCCTTACCCTTACCACCACTACACATGCCTTATTGTCCATGGGACAACTTCTCCTTGTCTCTGAATGCTAATTGGTAGACCTCCTCAACACCATTAATAATTAGCAAATAAATCTCATAATTTCATCCTAAATTGAAATTTACAAATTGTTCACATACCTAGACACCTTCTAAGTGTCACTTTCCACATAACCACTCTAAATGTGTAGTCTATAAAACTCCTATGTGTGTTCTTTCACAATCATTTCCCTTTGGATGAGGTTTTAGAGCTTCTTATGTTGATCTAATGCATAGTTGGTGGGCATAAACTTTCCCTTGACTTTAGCCACAATGTGATCCCACTTAGAGATCTTGCACTTCTCCCTTTGCACACAACTCTTTTGGATTGAGTCCCACCATAACCTAGCATGCCCTTTCAACTTTGTGGTGACATACAAGTGATTCTTTTTGGGTCCTTGATTGCTTTGAAATCCAAATATTTATCCATGTCTTAGTGATTCCGTCCACCAATTCTTTTAAATTTAGTCTTCCCAAGTAGCTTGGGAGATCAAACCACTACTTTCTCCCAAGATTCATCAAGGAGACTACAAATATTTCCTCTATTATTATGTTCTCCTTAACATCATACGGATCTACAATGCTATCTCATGTGTCTCGATCATCCTTCTCATCGTTGTTGATATCTTCCATCATCAATATTTCCCTTTGTTGTGTGGTCTTGATGACTTTAGGTTGGGCTTGAATTACTCTTAACTTATAGCTAGATCTATGATGTAGGCTTCTTGATTGTTTCTTGCACCTCCCCTTCCAACTATGTGATCTATCTTCTTTAGTCCACCTATGATGCAATGAGAATCACATAAGTTGAACTTGTTAATGCAAGATTTCACAAGCTCACCTCTAGAACTCATAACACTCACTCTAATACCACCTAGTGTAATAGTTGAATGCAAGTTGAATGAACAACCCATGAATGGGAACAAAGAGAACACAACAAAAGTAAAACAAGGAGGAATAATGGAGATCAAACAAGACAACAATGTATTCAATTGTACACAAAAGAATTGCAAATAGGCCACCTATATGTGAAACTTGACACACACCATGCTACTCAACTCTTGGAGAAATGTGCACAAAGAATTTTTGCACTACAATCACTTCGATCTAATATCTACCCAAAAACTAGAATCACATGTCAATTCTAACTCTCTAGGAGACCAACCCATTAATTAGAGTTGAACCCCTTCAAATGACCATGCCTTAGAATAAATAGCACCAACTACTAATTTGATATGTACTAACATAGAGGATTGGAGTATGTCATCTCCATTAATAGGCCACCTATATGTGAAACTCGACAGACACCATGCTACTCAACTCTTGGAGAAATGTGCACAAAGAATTTTTGCACTACAATCACTTCAATCTAATATCTACCCAAAAACTAGAATCACATGTCAATTCTAACTCTCTAGGAGACCAACCCATTAATTAGAGTTGAACCCCTTCAAATGACCATGCCTTAGAATAAATAGCACCAACTACTAATTTGATCTTTACTAACATAGAGGATTGGAGTATGTCATCTCCATTAATGTGCACTTAAGAGGAAATTCAATTTTTAAGGTAAAATGTGTAGTTTACATATAGAATAATCAAGTCTGTTGTCGTCATTTTTGAACTCGACAAATTTTAAACTTTTTGTACAAAATAAGAAAGCATCACTGTGTGTTGAGTCTCTTTATTATGATAAATCATTTGATGTCAATTATCTTTAGTCGCAAGATGTTGGGACCAACATCACATGTTTTCCACACCAAGTTGTCATAATTGCCCATCTCAAAAAATGTTGTACTTGATCAAGTTTGTGTGAGCTTGTTTCATCAAACTTAGAAGAAGTTTGTGTACCAATTTGAAACATTTGAAAGAGAATCATTTATCTTTTCAATCAACACCCTAAAAGTAGTTGCATAGTTTAACCTGGACTAGCTGAAATAATTAAATTGGGAGATCCATGTGAACTAGAACAAAATCATTTTATAAGGACATGTAAGACTCTGTTAAACATAGTGTGGAAAATTCTTAGGGAAAAATTCCTCCCCATTTGGAAGATAACATTATTTTGTCCAGTAGGTTATAGAAACAATTAAAACAAAAGTTTCAAAGACATTGGAGCAAAACAAATTTATGGGGTTATTCTACGCAATGTGACCAATTTCCAAACAATATAAATATACTTCTAGCCAAAAAATATGAAATTAATCTTCTTTCCATAAGTTCAAGTTTATGGCAGTTTCGAGTTGCAGACAAGTGAAATACAAAGTGTACATGGGAGGTTGAAGGGTTTAAAATATTTGAGCATAAATGATGGTGTTTTCAATATTTTTATGGTTCCCCAAACCTCCGAGATGCCAAATTTCTCTTTGTCAATAAGTTAGCAAGTTAGCTAACTTCCCGAAATCCTAAAATTCACTTTTCATGGATGAGTTAAAAAGTTTTGGAACTCACCAAATTCCTAAAATAATATTTTTGTCAACAAGTTATCAAGTTATAAAACTTGTTGAAATGTCGAAATACCTCTTATCAACCTTTTTAAAAGTTTGTGAACTTATTGAATCATCAAAATGAGCTATGTTGAGGATTTATAGGGTTTTCAAGCTCTTCTTTTGGTCAACACAACCCTATGTGAAGATGGAATATTTTGGGTGTTCATCAAAGCATAAAGGATAAAGGACTTCTATTAGATGTTGTCTCTACAACATGGCCAAGCTCATGGATTTTTGAAATGGATTTGTTGAAAAGGATCCTAAAACTTTCAAGAAAATGCAATCATCATGTGTAAATCCAAATTGCATGACCTTTCTCAACATCTTATTGCCTAATCAATTCACATTTTCCATCATGCTTCCAACCTATGCCAAAATGGGAACATTGGAACAAATTATGGACATCCATTAAAACATAAAGGATATAGAAAGTTTGTTCGATTTCATAGTTGCAAATGTTCTAGATAGGTATGCAAGATGTGGAAGTATAGACAAGTGAACTACTTGATAGGATTTCTCACCCTCCAAGAAACCATATCTAAAATTTGAAATGAATATAGTGGTAGGTGCAAGGGTGAACTCTTTATCCTACACCATTTTGGCAAACCACACCACTATATACCTGCTTAGAGAATGAGTGTTTATTGAAGCACATAGGATAGGGAAATTTTGCTAGATGTTGTAATTGCATAGGCTGTGATGCCTCGTCATGCAACCCTAGAGTGTTAGACTAACAAGAGACAAAAATTTTAGAAATATTTTTTTTTATTGGCAAGAATATGCAATTTCCAATGAATATAAATACAATAATGCCAACATTAAAAGAAGTAAACGGCTAACACTTATAGGGAAACACAACTGCATTAGATAAAATTATAACCATACAAGTGTTATACATCACAATGCCATAGAAGCATAATACATTATACATTTGTTGAGATAAATGATGACAAGATTCCATACAAAGTTACAATGCTGATTACATCGGTTTACAAATTGATACAATTGTGAATGAATACTACAACTCAGAAAGTGTAAAACAAATCTGGAACTAGAACACTTCTGCACTGGACTCAAACCGAACATCCAAAAGTACCAATGGATAACTCTACCACCCAACCACATGGAACCCTGAGGTCCACCCCTCCGAGCTAGGAGATAACATCGAGGCTTCACTCGGCCAATGGCTACAAACAAGCAGAAACAGACTTGACATAGACAACTCAGATCACAACTCAACAAGACAAATCAATCATCAATACAAGTCAATAAAGTACTCCAGAGGCTACAACAAGAGGTAAAAAGGAAGTAACTACGCTGCAGTTGGGAGAGTGTCATCGCATGGTCCTAGCATGGGTTTTCCAGGCTATCTCTTACTAGAAGCTGGCCCCCATCTATTGTTTTCCTGGTGACCTCTCTATAGGCACCGGCTCCATAGGGTGACACATGTGGAGTCGACACTTCCTTTCATGGAGACAAGGAAGTTGACCTTGCCAACCAGGCCTTCTCATCCCATCCTTAGCCTATGAAAGCACTCAAGGCATGGGTGAGGCATCAAACTTATCTTGTTAAATAGATTACTACCCAACCCACCTAGATCAATTATTAAGTTATCACTATATTGCAACTTCCATGGGGTTTTCCAGGCAACCACTTTGGGCACCAGCCCCACCATGGAAGCTACTCCCCCCACATACAACTAGCACTCCTAAACAATAATCAAGTTCAATACATGCAAGGACAAGGAAAAGGTAAAGATCTGACTTTTACAATCCACTAACTTCCAATTTTCCATCTTAACAATAACACTTTTCCTTTCCCATTAAAACCACTCAATTGAAACATTGGTACAGATTGACAACAGTATAGATTGAAGACCTAAAACATAAGTCCTAACCTCTAGAGTTGGTAGTTGTACCAAAAGGCCACTTCATAAATTCATCTCACAACATAGAACGAGGATTAAGGCAATTTACGACATACCCATTAACAAAATGACCCAGCGTCAAAACTAATCAATAACATCATTACTACTGATGATAACAACTAATGAAAGGAACACCAACATAACCATAACACCAAAGGATGATAAAATCAGAAAGCATTTAAACTCTTTAAAAAGACATAAGTTCTTACTTCTAATGTTTGCATCAACCTTACCATGGAATAACTCAAATCACTCTAATATTCCCACTTTTGCTTACTAACATTTGCATAACACGGAATAGTACCTTACAATACATAACTAACAAATTTATATATAACAAGGTAGCAAAAGTATTACCAATACTTAATGACCATATGAATCTAGTATGTTAATTCCAATCATTCTAACTTTTGAAGGACAAAAATAAATTACTCAATTCTAAACAAAATCGTAAATCCCTCTAAAGCAGTGTTACCTCCTTTAACACTAGTACCATCTTCCTATCTATGAAAAAGTTGTTTGACAAATGATGCTAAAGCTAGTCCTATTAAGCAAAAGGAATTAAGATTAATCTTAACGTAAAATTAATGACTTCTAACTAATACAAGAAAATGAATGTAACCATCATGCAAAACATTAAAACTTTTCAACATAAAATTCGTAGATACTCACTGAACATTCTATCATATTCCAAATACAATTCTATTCCTAAATGATTCTAAGAGAGATTTATTGCAGCTCTATCCTAACTATGCCAAGAGTTAATATCAGCTAAATTTCTAATTCCATCTCGTGGGTAAACTTAAAATCAACGACAGATTGACTAAAGCAAAAGATATGATAAAAGTTTATATCTGCCAGTCATTCCTGGAGTTTACTTAGAACCTTCTAACCTTTCACTATACCTTACAACCAAGCCTCCAACTCTTGCTAAAAGCATATACAATAATGAGTTTGTAATCACAAACAAAGGTGTGAGATGAAGGAAAATGAGATCAAGGAAGCAACAACAGGTTTCTCCATCCACGACGTATGGTCATGAGGCCATAGATATCAGAAAAAAAGTAATTACACAGAGAGAGTAAGGGCGATGCATGAGCTGAGGCAGAAAACAAAAAGGACATAATTAACAATTGCTTAAGTTTTCAGAGAAGACAAGAGATTAGATAGGAAAATGACTTGCCAGTATGGTGATCAGACATAAATCAAAATTGCTTCAGGCAAGGAAAAAAGGTTTGCAAGGATAGAAGGAAATGCAAACAATGATTGCACCCAGTAATTATGAGCGTCCTGCCAGAAAGAAGTTCAAGAATTTAATAACTTGTAGATCAGAAGAAAGGTTGAACGTTGCTCTCCTCTGCCAGAATGGGTGTTTGATCAAGGAAAATGGTTAACAAAAGATCGGAACCCATGATTTACAGGCATTTGTATAAGGCAACCAATGAGCGATCTGGTAGGGAAAAGTGCCAGAAGGACCACACAAAAAATTGCATCACCAGGTCAACAAATGACGTCGCCTTCCTCAACAAGCCTAGGCAACTAAGAATATAATGGAGAAGAACAAAAGAAGGATCTGCCTTGAAGAGAGAGAAGAAACAAATAAAATTTTGAAGGGCACAATTGGTTTCATACAATTTGAAGAGCATGGATCCCCCTAAACAGATAAGTAAGTAAAAAAAATGAATTTTGTAAAGTTTAGATTACTCCAATGGTAATCATCCAAAGATAGGTTTGGTTTGAAAAGATGCAGGAACAAAACCCTGGAATACAATAGTGTTTATACAAGAATCCAAAAAATTATAGATACATGCAAGAGCTTGCTGGCTCAGTTTTAGAGGAAGGCCAAAGTTACAAGGGTAACAACAGAGATGATTGAATAAGGGCAGATGAGGGTGATCACAAGAGAGAGAGAGTCAAATCGAGAT
This sequence comes from Cunninghamia lanceolata, assembly GCA_027924645.1. Taxonomy (NCBI): domain Eukaryota; kingdom Viridiplantae; phylum Streptophyta; class Pinopsida; order Cupressales; family Cupressaceae; genus Cunninghamia; species Cunninghamia lanceolata. The sequence goes on along the minus strand of BSBN01000169.1, from coordinate 12,730,606 downwards.
TAACAAGAACCCTCAAGGCATACGGTGACAGGAAGACATGAACAATCACCAAAACAAATCGATTTAAAAGCACAGAAGAGAGAGAAAATGGTTCAAATCTAAAATTTCAGATAACATTCAATCAGATAGAACCACATACCCCGAAATTCGATCCGAGGCTTCAAAATTCTTCAGCGCCCCAAAATTCTTCCGCTTCCGTCCCACTTATTTCCCTAATTTATGTCTTCTTTTCTCTCCCCCACACAACCCCCTCCAAGTACCATTAAAAACCATAGCAAATCTCCTAAATTGCCACAATCATGCATCTGTTACCACGAATCCCCACTTCTTCGAGAATTTAAAATTTTACTAATAATAGAGATTTCACAAATCTAAAAATTCACATTCGACAACTCACCACCTTAAATTTTTACCTAATATTCTCCTATAAAAGCAATATATATTAATTAACCATAACAACCTCAAAAGCTTGATTAAACATAAAAAAATAATTAATTTAGTTAGTAATAATTTTACTTAAGCAATATTCCAAATTTACAACTACTCAAAATATTATTAAGTTTAACATATTGAAAGCATTACCATTATAATAATAATTCATTAAGGTATTGCCAAAGCAAACACATAGGCATAACTTAACAAAACTCAACAATACTCCACAACACATGACGACCAACAACATGAGGCGAGGACCAAGCGTCCCAACACAACACATGACCACAACAAAAGACTGGGACTGACCTATCGAAATAAACCTAGTGTTATCTCCCATCACTAATATCCATTGGTGCAAGAGCCCACTCAACCTGCTATACCAGGTGGAGTCGAGGCTCGGTACCTGCACCCTACATCAGAACAATAGGTTGAATATGATCAAGTACATATATGTCTACACACACAGAGTCAGAGAATCACGGCGTAGTAAGGTGCTCGAAGTGAGTAGTACTACATCGTCTCTGCTCTTGAAACAAAACTATAACCACTTTATTTGAATTCATATATCAACAGATTGAATAAAACATGATAATATTAAACCATTACTAATCATGTCAAACTCGTCATAACTGGAATAATAATAATGTCATCATGAACTCATAACACATGTCAAAACTATATCAATCGAACATAGTCCATCATGATCAAAATAAACATAAACCATAAGCCTACTAATCTAAATGTCTCAAAACTGTCAAAAAGCAATGGAAGAACTAACAACTATCTCAGACTAACAAAGAGCAATGCAAAACTACCAACTATCACAAGCCAAAAATGAGGGGGCACTACATAGGCTATAGTCTAGGCCACACACTCTATAGGATGCCTAAGAGAGATTTAATTCAATGACAAAGAGTTTTCTTATTGCTATGTATGTTAAAAATGGGAATTTGGAGTTTTCGAGTTATTTGGGTGTATGTTTAAAGGAGATCTATTTTTGTGGAATGTAATAATAGTTAGGCATGTGTTGGTTGGATAGTTCAATGAGTTTGAGATATTTTCAAGATTTATAAATTATTGATAGTTGCAAGGACAATAATTCCCATGTAGTGTTGAAGCTACTATGTGATCTTTATGCCCTAGAACATATTTGGAAATATATCGAAAGCTATAAGAATATTGATTAAGAAACATCTGATAAGACTAAGAGGCACAGATGATAGAAGAGTTGTTGGCTATCAAGAGTTGATTTGTCCTTCAAAAATAAAGATATTTCAAAGAAATCTATCATGGTGGCCCAAAAGCTAAAAGTGTTTTGAATTGGAATGATTATTCAAGTGAGAGGTCTATTGAGACTTAACCAAATGTTAAGATCTTCACTATATTGATCAAGGATCGTTGTAATATGGATGGGATAAAATAGGCCTTGGGTTATTGAAGGATTGTGATATTAGTCCCTCTGTTATAGAGGTGGACTTGAATTCCTTAGAATTTAAATTATAAGGAATAAAGGAAGATTTGTATCTATACTATGTTACTTGCATCATGGTTATGAGATTGTAGGTTGGATTTTTAGAATGTGGTTTACATGGAGTTTTGAAGATATATGTGGATCGATTGGAAAGATCAAAAATAGGGAGCAACATAATGCCTCAAAAGAAAAATCTAGATTCTATGGAGCTTGTCCATGGCAAATATGCTAGGATAATTAAGGATTTGACTACTTTGTTGGTACTTTGCAAAGGATTTCCACAAGCCTAGAACCATGATCTACTAGAGAATAAGGAGCCTTTATTTGATAGTGTGGAAACTATTGTAGCAATGATTGAGGTCACAACTGAATTTGCATAAAATATTACTTTCAATCAGGAGCACATCTCTAGATCTCTACCTGTTGGACATCTTGATGCTACAACAATGGTTGATTACCTTGTAAACAAGAGTATAGCTTTCCAAGCATCTCATGATATTGTGGGGAAAGTTGTAGCACTAAGCCTTACAAAAGGATTCCAACTCTCATATCTCTCTTTAGATCAATTAAGGCAACTACATATGATGTTTGAAGATGATGTCTATAGCTTTATTGGTGTATAAAATTTAATCAAAAACTTCTCTTCCTATGGCTCTATTAGCTCCAATTGTGTTTATGAGTAAATCAATTTATGGTGTGACAAACTAAATTTGAGAAAATAAAGAGAAAAGTGTTACATCCCCAATTTTTGTCTTGCTTTACTTTTACTTTTTACTTGGACATAAGTAAATTTGTTGTGATTTTTAGATTAATGACAAGGGAAAAACATTGTTTTTATATTGAATGTCATTTATTGAAATCATGGGAATGATTATGTTGTTATTGCTTTAATATTTGTATTATGAGGTTTGATTTATTAGTTAAATTAAATGAATAATGATGCACTAATCACATATTGTTTGGTGGCAAGTGAAATAGGATTTCAAGTTACCAGATGACTCTCAGAGAAGAGAGAGAGTATCTTTCCAGGAGAGAGATATAGACCTTGGGATATGAGTGGTTTATTTGCCAAACCAAGTTAAAAGTGTTTAACGAAAATGTGAACCAATGTGTCGTAAGAGGTAAGCTTTGTCTTGTCAGTTCACTTTTGAACCTAATCAACATGTAGTCAATATTGTTTTACAATCATTCTTAGTCGTATTAAGTCGTTAATAACGTTAACGACATTGTTAAGTTTGATTTACGACTATTTATGTTTAACATAAATATTGCGATGTAATTGTCGTAAAAAGGTTGTCATATTATTGCTAAGTCTTTTGAAGTGTTTAAACTCGTTCTTAACGTTAAGACTTTATTGTCAAGTTAAGATGACATGCTCTGTCGATGAATCGTGATGAGGATACTAGCTCAACTCAATCATGTTATCTGTAGCTTTTGTTTTAGTATTATTCTCTTATTGATTAAATCATGAAATCAAATAGAGATAATGATATATAAATAATATTTGATTTAATCAAAATATATATAAATGAGTCAAATGAGGAAATACCTCATGATATAATAGTATGGTTTTAAGTTGAGCAACCATAGGCATCTTTTGAGTAATGCTTTAAATGATAAAAGCATGATGGATCAAACTTACTCATTAAGAGTAACCAATTGCTTAAGTTAGTTTTTAGAGTTGGCGGCCTCGTATAGGAGGAGTGGTGGATAACTCCACCACCATCACTGATCTCCTCAAATGATGTTTCCATCATTAACATTTGTCAATCGTTGGTCATTACCATTTGATTTTAATGAGTTTTGAGAAATGTTTTGGAGTGGGAGCGAATAGATAGGATGACTCATTATGAGTCTGTTTTGAGCTCTTAAAGCCACGACTGGGATGGTCGATGGCATATCTAGTAAGTTCTTATGTTTTGTTTTGCATAGGTCTGGTTATGAGGTAGAAGGGAGTTCACGATGGGCAGTGAGGAAGCTAGTAAAGTTAAGTAAGAACATGATAATCGGGGACGAACACAAAAGCTTGTCACCGGCCCATATACCTCAGTAAGCCGACGTTGTCAGGTAGATATTCCTGTATGTTTGTTTTATAAGACAGAGATAATCATAATATATAGTTGTTATGAGCAATCATTAACTAAGTTTGGTTATCCTGTCAATGTTATATGTAAGATATGCTATGTGATAAGCCATTTGTGTCAACTTAAAAACTATCGTTGTGACTTATTTGTTTGAGTCGATGGTGAATGTGAGTTTTAGTATATCTGAGAAGCGTCGTTTAGCCTGATATGGGCTGATGCAAGTTCTCGCAATGTATTCAGTTTTGAATAATCACAGTGAGTTGATATTACATCTATCTTTAACCAATAGGTAGACTCTTCTATTGTTCAGGTTTTATATAAACAAATTTTCAAGAAACTGTTATAGTCTTCTATCGATTAGAAAACCAGTCGCACAGTGAGAAGAGCAATCTTAAGTAATAAGTCGACTATTCTTATCATAGGTGAAATATGTATTAAACTCTTATGAGAATAGTGTAAAGGGTTTTCATTAGTAAACTCTCCAATCAAGAGTAATGCGGAATAGAGTATTTAGTGAAGTCGATTGTATTGAAACCAATCTTGTTTTCTTTTCTGTGCATTGTCTAAATGGCATCTTATCCAAGAAACCTAGATTCTTGGTGAACTATGGTGACTATGAGGTATCCTTTGAAATGATAGAATAACTACTGATAGTTAGTTGAACAGGATAAAGAGTCAAAGATCTTCTCCTATCTAAACTAGAACCATGATGAGTTCAGTCTATAGTAAACCAATTTGCAGAAATAGACCATGTCTATATGGAAATAACCTTGTATAAAGCATATATGAGTACATTTTTGTAGTGATGAGCAATGACATCACGTATGGTTGAATTGAATAGGTATTTATATTCTTGTTGAATAAAGGATAATACCTTAGCAAGATTTATTGTAAACCTAGTTATGGTTGGGTTAAACCAAAGGTCTTTTATAATCTTTAATGAGATATGATAATGTAGAAGTACTCAATGGTTGTTTAAAACCCCAGAGTTGATTAGGACCAAATGAAGGTTAATGTCAATTAGACTTAACTAAGTCTAAGTAGACTATTATCGGGTCATGATTATTAAACCAATTATGTAAAGATAGTCAGGGTGAATAACTACATGAATATGACATTATCCAAGTTGAGTAGGGGTGGGTGAACACAATGACTACGTTCATATGAACGTTATTTATAATTAAAAACTTTGGCCAAAGTAATGCATTTGTTTTCTGCATGCATTATCGGTTCACTGTATTTGGATTGCTCAACCTATCAGAAATCATACTTAGCTAGAGGGTATCTAGGGTTGTATGGTTGATAGAGTTGAGTAGAATACAACACTATGTACTCGGAAAAGGCAAATAACCACTGGTCACCTATGGTCTATATTCCTCATGAAGGGTAGGGCCACTTCCTATGTGGAAGATGTGTGGGAGACCGCCAGTCTGTGGTTGGAGGTAAATCAATGGAAAGATGCTCTCTCTCCAAGTAGGAAACATGCCAAGACTTGTGATAAAGATGTCGGATATTCAGAGGCTGTAAATATTCCAAAGTTTACATATTGTAATTGATTTATTTTTGTAAACAATTGTACTTGAGATGGACAATATAGTTTATTGTATTTTGTATTGAGAAATCTTGTAATTGTAGTTACTTGATTATATGTTGAATAAAAGAAAAAATTTCTCTATCTCATTTTTACCTTATTAAATTACTTCATAGTATTTTTTTTGATTTTGCTATGTCTAAAGAACGTGGATGTTACAAAAAGTATGCGTGCTAGGGTTGGTAGTCGTTTTATGGATATTTTATTACAAACATCCTTCATATGACTTCCTTTTGACCAATCTACGAAAAGGTCAATTGATAGTTGACTTTTACATTTATATTCTCAATGAAGACGATTACAATTGATTATTTAGTCTGTAGATGAAGTTTATCGGGTGAATCTAAATTATTAGTCAAGAATAAGAGGGGACATAGAGATTACTTAAAATAAGAATCAAGAATGGTATAAGATTCCTCATATGTATTTCCATTGTTAGTGCAAGCAAGTAGTGACAATAACATTCTCAGATTACTAGATTAAGCATTAATGTAATTTGCAAAGTAAAAACAAATATAGGGTATTCCACTCATCAAGAGTATGTATGAAAAAGGAAATATGGAGCGCCCCTTTCAATGGAATCAATAGGATTTGATGTGCAAACAATGACTGCAACTAAAGATCTTAGATATGGCTAAGAAAAGAACTACAAGAAGTTACCAATTAATCAATGGCCAGTGGAGTAACAAGTTTCCTTGCATCAAATGATGTTATTTTTCTGTAGCACAAATAATAGCATGATCAATACATGTGTTCCTAATTCCAAGGTTTTCATTGTGAAGAACGAACATCCAAACAAATCATAGTCTCTCACGTCCAAGGCTCACAAAGAAAAAGGTTCAAATTAGTAGCTAGAGGTTTTATTTAATTATTTCCCTTTTTCAAAAGGCATTGGTAACTAAGCCATTTTAAAATGACTTCATATGTGAATGTTGTTTATAACTTAAGGTTATATTAATGGCCTTTTAAAATGCAATTAAGGGGGGTAAACTAAATGGTCATTTCAAGAAACAGTTACAAATGAAAGCCTATATATATAGGGATGAATTGTAAAGAAGGGGATTCTTTTTGGAGGAGACTTTTCATTCACAGACATTTGTATAGAAGTAGAGAGAGACTTTGAGCTCTCCTATTTTTTATTTTTAATAACATATAATATTGTTGGATTGTGAACTTGTGTATTCTTTATTTATGCTATAGGGTTTTCTTATGTTTAACTTGTAGCCATTCTCTGAGATATTTCTTGTAATGTGGTGGTTGAAATAAGTCTTAATGCAACAATGGATGTAGTATTCGGTGTTTTCAGATCTATGAATCTGGAAAGCCTAGGTAAATGCCTCTTTTCTTATGTTAAGTAGCATTTCATAATTCAAACCCTCATTGCAAATTTTCTTAAAATCTATTTCTGTTTGCTAGAAAAACTAAATTGTTAGCTCTATGTTAGCCTCATATAGGATTTCCTCTTTTTGTTTCAATTTTAGTTTTTGTACCTTTCTTGCTTTTTGGTTAAAATCATACCCCCGAAAAACCTAAAACCCATTATACGAGGGAGATGCCCCTCTCAATGCAAAGAAAGATTGCTAATCCAATAGTGATCTCTCCAACTGTTGTAAACTTTGTCGCTACCCATTCAGTGAGTCAGGCCATTTTCAATGAAATATTACAATGATAATTTTGCTTACCAACAATGTCATTCCTTAATAAATTTGAATTTGGCATTCCATAATAGATAAACATCACAAAATCTAATCAAATTGTTTGATAGAAGTCACATCGACACTAACCAACTACTATGACATTTATTGACTATCCAAGGTGTGTGCGAGTGTGAATGAGTAGCACACGAATAGATTCATGATGCACAGGGTTGCATAGCGATCTCTCCAACTATTGTAAACTTTGTCATTGCCCATTCGATGAGTCAGGCTATTTTCAATGAAATATTACAGTGACAATTTTGTTTACCAACAAGGTCATTCCTTGATAAATTTGAATTTGGCATTCCATAATAGATAACTGTTACTAATTTTTTGTTCACACTTAAAATTAGTTGGACCTAAGTGTGATTGTTCAGAAGGAATAAAAGACAACTTCAAAGTTATGCATTCATTGAATGGTTAATGCCTTGACAGAGTAGAGAAGGATATCCAGTTGTCAGGATAACCCATCAATCCAATCAGGATTGATAAGTTATCATGACAAGAGAATTGATTGTCAAGAAATCAAACATTCAAGGAGATACAATTGTTCTACACAGTTTAATCTTTCAGGAGTTGTAAGTTAAATTGATTATTCAGCTAATCAGTTTTGAATAAAAGAAAGAAAGATATTTTGTATTGCACTATTATTTCATGTCATGTTTTGAGCATACATTCAAGTATCTGTTACTTTATCTCATGCATTGATTGAAAAAGGAAATACATATACATCACATGCATAAGAGAAATTAACTGATCATGTTTAAAAGAAGTGTTCAAATATGTCCCACACAAGCCGTGGGAGTAACTACACTGAGCAATTGCAGACATGCAAGCTATGCATCTGTTTGATAAAAGAGAAAGAAATGAACACATGATAAATTTAAACATCCATCATTGCCTGATGATGGAGATTGTTGTTGAGGTCGGCCTTCAAGTCTTCAGTCTTCACTCCAAGACATCATCAGTTGAACCTGCAAAATTTTGGAGACAACCTTGTTAGTGCTCTGGATGTTTAAAATTATCACATGCTTCTATCAAATAGAGACATCTACTTATCACATCATGCATTTAGATGAGAAATCAAATCAAATATATGATACAAATCAAGAAGAAATCATGAAGAAGATCAATCAATGCTATCAGGTACTTTTTTATGCTAACTTGTTTGTTCACTGTGCAGGTATAGGACAAGTTTTGCTATTGATTTGAAGACAAATAAACATGTGGATTAAATGTGGCTCCCACAAGGGTTTGAGCCCAGCATGTTTCTTTTCATTTTTTGAAAAGAGTATCAGAAAAGACAGGATGCATCATTCTAAGCTATATCATGCATCATCTAATCAACTTACATAAAAGATATGTCATCATGGCATTATTAGTTGATTGGAGCAAATCAGAGTAATATGACTGAGTCAAGATTGACAAAAAACAAAATGCAGAAATCATATTAGAGTCATCCAGGCTATAGGAGCCATCTAAGATGATACAAGTTTTTAGATTATTGTGCCTGATAAAAGAAAAGAAGAGAAACAAAATAGAGCTTCTAAGATACAAGAACTGGTGTATCATTTGAGCAAGTTATAGGATAAATCATGTGAAGGTATCATTTCATTGTGGCAAAAGAGTGAGAAGTAAGTAACATGATACATGTATTCAAAACTTCAAACCATCAAGATACATGGAGATACAGTGAAACAATTCAAGTGAAGCAACACTCTATACCAGGTATTTCTCATATTGTTCTCATATTGGTAAAGCTGTTTAAAGTTTAACAATTATATCACATTCAAGTTGCAAGTGTATCATAGAGACAGTCAAACAAAATGCCACATGGAATAGTAGATGAGACAACCTACAAGACAAGACAATCATATATACACTATGCCAACTTGACTGTCATAAAGAAAAGCCTCACAAAGATATATGAGATAAGTGTAGCAGTCACATGCTAGAGGCAAAGATGCATACAACATGCTCTCTGAAGAGCATTCATCAAATTATAAAGACTGTCACTTAGTACCAGAGATCTTATAAGAAGAACAAGCTAGGAGCAACATACATATATCATCACTAACATGACAGTCAGATACAAAGTCAAAAGAAAGAGACTGTCATGTTTAGAGCAAAGAAGGATTCAAATACATTGAGCACAATGGAGTGTTAAGAATGCTACAACCCAAAGATAACAAGGTGATTTCCATGCATCTCATCACTATTTTGATCAACCAAACCTTATCTCATACACCTTAGAGCTACAGTGATGCCAAAGTACAGTCAACAAATGCCATAAAGAAAGATACAATGCAAGAACAAAGACAAGTATAGTCATCTTCATTATAGACAGTCAAGACAGTAATCAATAAAGTAGCTTATACAAGCAAGATACAGTCAGAGTATATTACAGTTGCCATATCCATCCTCAGGAGTACATCAAATGATGAAGGAGAAACAACAGAAGAAGAACATGATACATGCTAGATGCTACAGTATTGGTGATTGACAAAGAACATGAAATTCACAAGGTAAACAATCCTCTTTCTTCTATACCATTGTTCTATCATGATATAGTCATAGTAAACAAACATCCAAGAGGAAAAATGCATGATACATATGATACTATAGACATCCAAATGATGAGATAGGCAGGAAAGATAAGAACATGTTATCTATGCTATAGGAGTACCTTAAGAATGCCATAGACAGCAATGAGAAGATAACATGACATCTATGCTATAGTAGAATCCAGATGCAACAAAGACAGTTACACAGTTCAAGAGATCATCGCACATGACAACAGTCCATCATCTTACAGTTGGCAAGCAAAAGGGATTCAAGAGTTTGATATGCAAATAAGCTAAAGAGGCCATTTATGTTACAAGAGAGCCTTCCAAAAGTGTCAATGTATGATACAAATGGAGGTAAATGATAACAGTCAATCATATAGAATATCAAAAGACTTATTATCATACCCAGCAGTTACAGTGGAGGGAAGATAAGGAAAAGTACAGTCAATGAGGTGCTATACAGAAGAACAAGATTGCTCATGCTAAAATGTATACCCGTTTGATAGAAAATCAAACCGTAGTGCTAATTTTTGCACCCACAATCAAGAAGACTTAGATAAAAGAGAAACACAGTCATAGCCATGCTAGAAGTACAAGATTTCTCATGATAGAAGGTATACTCATCTGCAAATTAAACAAGGTCTTTTCAAAGAAAATTCAAACCCTTGTTTCTTTTGCACTCACAAGTAAAAAGAAAAAGTAGTGAACACCACAAGAGGATGGCCATGACAGATAGAAGCCTTGAAAGTACAAAAATGAACAAACCCTTGACAGGAAATTTCAAACCCTTGTTCTTTTCTTCACCTATAGTATAAAGAGAAAGAAATAAAAGTGAAAGAGAATGGTCGTGGCAGTGTGAAGGAGTTTTTTGTGCAAGGAGGGTTGAAACCCTAGTTTCAAAACTTACAAACCCTCAACAGCCTACACAGTTTGGTGCCTGTATACAAATGGAGCATGGTCGTGGCAAGGTGGAGGCCTTGAAAATGCAAGAAGATAGCAAACCCTCATCTCAAGATCTCAAACCCTTAGGTTTTCTACATCTACAGACAAGTCAAGACTAAAAAGAGACATATACAGGCATACCCAACAGTGATAAGGCATTTTTTTTACCAAAAAATGCAATACCCATGTCTACATATAGCCCTTGTCATTTTTTTCAAACTATAAAAAGAGACAAATAAAGCTACAAAGGATGAATAATGACAAATGCTTACCTCATTTTGCTGACAGGAAGAGTGATCTATCCACGGCCTCACAGTGGCCTTAAGCTTTCAAGAATAGGTGAAGAGTTGCAAAGAGAAAAGATGCAGAAACAAGAAGGAAGGTGTTAAAGAATGCTCAACAATGGAGAGAGCCATGAAAGAGGAAGGAGGCTGTGGCCATTAAAAAGAAATAAAGCTACAGATCATATAAAATGCCTCATATGAAACTCAAGCAAGTGTTACCTTCTTCCTTATGATGCAAAGTTCCAAAGATGCAACCAAGAGATGCCGTTGAAAGGAGAAAGACCAGAGATATGATGGAAGCATTCAAACCCTAAGCCAACATAATGCAATTGCAGAGCAAATGAAGAGTATGCCAAATGAAGAATGAACAGTTTTAGGGTTATCTCTTTACTTTTTTTCAAAGATTTTTTTCTCAAGTGTGATTTTTGACTTCACAAAAAATAAATAATTACCTTATCCAAGAGGTGCTCGTGGTCAAGACTTTGGTCTTGAAAGATCCTAACCATCATAACATGGAGTGGCTGACCGACATGGCTTATGACTTGATTTTTATTAAGTCAAGAGGGTCATATGATGAGAAAGAAAGGCTTCAATGCCTTATAAACTATTTTGAATTCCTTGGTGGTCGATGCATGGCATGGTCAAAAAATGCATTATATGATACCATGCTAATCAAGATTCCTTGTCCCTTTGCAAACATCCAAAAATGAAAATACTTCAAGGTTATGCATGGTGGCCAACAAAGCCAAGTAGGTATGATTTTAGACATGGCATGCATGAAGATTGAGCATGGAGTTTTCCAAGGTAAGAGATTATGCATGGTGGCAGTATAATGGTGCAAGTATGATGGTGCAGTGATGGAGTCATGGAGTTGTTGATTTTCTTTCTTGATTTTAAGTTGCATATGGAGATATAAGGTAGCTTAAAAATATAATGATATATATGTGCACTAAGGCATCAAAGGGAGTCATAAGGATGATTATGCATACTATTTTTTGTGCATGGAGATATTATGTTGCATGGAGTGAATTATAGCTTTTATCTTGCAGAGAGAAGATAATGTTTTCTCATTGATATTTTTGAGTGATAAGGGTAAAAAATTTTGCCTTCATGTTTTCATCATGCAAAATAGGGATATTTTCTCACATCGAGGTATAAGGAGTTTTCTTTTTCTTCTAAGTCCTATTTGCACTCATATCATGCAAAATAGGCAAGTGTATTTGGACTGATATTTTTTCTTCTAATCATGCATGATTTTACAAGGTTATTAATTGTAAATAAATAATAAAGTAATATATTCCAAATTACTTTATTATTTTCCACAAGTTGTAAAATAAAAAAGAGAACAAATTGTAACCAATAATAAAGTAATTTTCTATTACTTTATTATTCACTCACAATCAATTTTGCTCATGCAAAATCATGCAAATTGATTAGTTGAGTTAACTAGGCCACCTAGGAGGTTTTGCATGATTTTTAGGGTCCTTGGTCAACTTTTTGGTCAAGCATATGGAGAGGCCCAAATTGGAGCTATTTTGCTCAATTTGTGGCAGTTTTAGACCCTATTTTTGAAGATTTTGGAGGTTGCTCGGGAATGATTATTTTTAGAGGTAGTTATCTGCAAGTCCATATTTTTTGCATGCCTCTTAGAGAGAGCAAACCTATATATTGTAAAGCAAAAGTTTGTTTTTGCTAGTTCTTGATTCTCATTCTGATTTAGACAGATTGGAGAATTCTTGTAGCTCATTTTACATTTTTATTGAGAGATTGACAGATTACAGGTTATACTTTTGTCTTCTTTGTAGAACTTTCCTTTGTTTCTTTGAAATCAGTTAAATTACCTTTCCTTTTAGTGCTATTAGTGAAGTGATTTTGATGAAATTTTGCTGTGTTTTATCATTAAACCTTTAAAATTATTGTCTCACTTCCTTGTTCGTATCATTAAACCATATATTCATCACAGGTCTTAGGTTGTGTTAACCAGAAGTAGTCTTTTTGTGTTGTGAAAAAACTATTTCCTTCATAGAAACCTATTTTAAAAAACCTTCCTTAGAATCATTTATGTGATATGTGTGCCAAGTTTGGATTGTGTAAAAGTTAGATTTCTAGGTAAACATTGTGGATTAGAGTGCATTATTTTATCCAAATCAGGTGCATCACCATTTTTTTTACCTTTAGTATTCAATTAGTTTCTTTCTTCCCTTTTCCAAAATAGTAAAAACATACATCTCAATAGAACATTTGAAGGGAACCAGCCCACAATGTGGAGGTCTAATTTCGTCATAGGGCACCCACAACCTGAAATTAGTCCCATGTTACACGGAATTGCAGTGCTTCATCAGCCTTGCATACGGGTGCAATTCCCATTGATAATAGTAACCATCATAAAATCTAATCACTATTGTTTGATAGAAGTCACACTGACACTAACCAACTACTATGACATTTATTGACTATCCAAGGCATTTGCGAGTGCGAATGAGTAGCACATGAAGAGATTCATGATGCACATGGTTGCATAGTTGCAAAGGGAATATAAGAGCAAGAGCAAGGATGACAATGAGTTTTGTGTATTGAAAACATGTGTGTGAATTGAGATTTGCTCTAACAAATATGCACTAGACCCTAAGGTTTACACTAGAACAAACAATGATATGCCAACAAACATTGGGTGACTGGGACAACAAAAATTGCCCAAACAAATAGACAACATGCATACACCACATGGTGCTCCTTATTACCACCACTATTTCTTTACTTCAAATGTCACTAGGCAAATGGGTATAATAGGTACCAAAGGGCCGATTCTACTCGAGATAGAATCACAAAAATTAGAATAGTCTCACGTCCCTAGGTAGATTGCTACTATGATTGTGTCCTAGACACTTATTTTCTCAAGGTTCAATCACTTTTGTTATTTGGCCTAGAATTCAATATCATATTCTTAGTTACAGGTTTCTTTCATAGCATGACATCAAGTAAAGTTTACTTTTCATCGATTTCAAGGTACGCAACCTAACCCATCTCATTTCCATTTCAACACATCATATTATAGTACCAGTTAGCTTACTTTAGTCTTTCTATCATACTCAATTCCTATATCTAGAGTGTATGTTGGTGCTTAATTAAATTATTGACATATTTAACACCCTAAATATTTTGAAGGGTCATTTTATCTCCCTTTAATGATATGTTTTCAAAGTACTTCGAGGATGAATTTAACATTCAACCCCACCTATAAAGTAAAATTTTAATGTCAATTATAAGTTAAACACTACCCTTCACATGTTAGAATGGTTCACGAGGAAGAAACATCCAAGCATACACATATATCTTTATTATATTTTTTTAATAATTAGTCGATAGGCTTTCAAGCCCAAAAAATTCAGTCTTAGAAAAATTATCTCACATCAAAAAATATTATTCAATTACTGGAATTATCTCTTTATAAAAAAACATTCTTCTCGGTACAACAAACACTTTCAATTAGCAACACACCCATATTCCTTATCAATGAATCTCCTATACCTTTTAATGATGCAAATACCACTTTATAACGATGTACTCAAAACTTCACCATTCGTCAATGGGTCCTTGGTCTTCTAGTGAAGTTGAATGGTTTTGAATGTGCCCACTAGCGATCAAGTCTTGTTGAGTGCAAGGCCCTAACACCATAGGGAATGAGGCCAAGATCGTGCCCAGACAACTTTGGTGCAATGGATACCCCTCAGTCCTTAGCTCTTAGCCAAAGAAGATTCAACCTAAGGCTCATACTCCTTTATCAAATAGATAAAACGATTATGTAGGAGTAGCTAAAACAATTATGTGGGTTTGTGCAATGAAAAAAACTTCACCACTCAATCTAACAAAAAAATTTAATCATAATTTAAAGTCTTAAATCTTTAATACACCCATATCCATCAAATATAAGCTATGCTTCTTCATATAAGACCTACCAAGGCAGTACTAACAAAATAAACGCCCAATAAATATATATATATTTTAAAAAAAAACACACAAAACACTAAAACAAATTCAAACTAAATCTGCCTATTATCAGGTGGCACCCAACAGAGTTGACAATCCACAGGTTTTCAAGTCGCAAATCATTGCAAATTTAAAATTGCTGCTGAATTCTGACGATTTCTGTCACTTTGTCTTCTTTTGTTTCTTCCTGCAAATTTCCTATCCGTACGGACGGACAGAATATCCTGTCATGGCTTCCATAAACCGTTTATTACACGCGCAGGCCTCGAAGTAACGATGCCTCTCAAATAAAAATTAGTTAACACTCGTAGGTTTTTTTTGTTTCTTCCAACAACACACAGATATCGATTTTTTAAGTAATAATTGGTCAAGATGATGGTATGTGTTTATAATACCCTCCACCAAAGTTCAAATCTTGTGAGATGCCATTGAGTCAAATTCGACCCTTGTGTGATTTCGATAGTAGGATCCCCATAGGTGAAGTTCGACCCTTGTGTGATTTCGACGATGGGACCCCCCTATTCGAAGTTGTTTAGCGAAGGACAATTTATACTTACTCATCATGTTGTAATGGACTTGTCCATAAAAAAATAGAGATGCATCTATGTAATCCAATTATTTTCCAAAAAAATAGTTGACAATCATAAATTTTTATTCCGTGTGATTTTATGTTTTATTTATGTAATTTTTAATATAATTTTATTAGAATAAAATATAAAGAAATAATAATTTTAAAAATAATTTAAATTTTAAGAAAAATAAATATTTAAATTATAAGTCTTTTAGTAGTTATTTTCATTTTGTAGAATAGCTTAAGTATTGAATTTTCAAGGTAAAAGTAGTAGACTAGTTGAAGTATTGGATTTTCAAAGCAAAATTAATATTAATTTATTATAAAGATTAGAAAATAAAAAAAATATAGATTTGTTGTTGTAAAAGTCATAGTCTTTGTGTAAAGTTGGTCTTCTCAAATAAGTGATTAGAAATGATCTATTGAAAAATGAATTCAAGTATTTTTTGTTAAATAAAATTACATTCAGTTTTTTTTTTTTCATAATTATGATTTTTTTCTATTGTGTCCATATTCAAAAGAATCAGCCTCCTATATATATATATATATAAACCCAGAGGTATCCCCTAATCCTGCCCCCCGAGAGAGACAGGAGCGTTGTGGCTCCGCCCAGCATTGCCCACTGCGCCTTGCCTCGGGCTTAGATTTTGTGCCGAGTTGGGGCTAATAACGGTGGGGCGAGCGGAGGCGAGACTAATCCTCAGGGAACTGCCAAGGGGGCCCGCACACCCCGAACAACCATTGGAAATCCGGGCAGAGAGAATCGACCTTGGGACCTATATGGGACAAGCCCAAAGCCCTTAGCCAACTACGCAACCCGTGCGGGCTTCCTATGAATATTTATTAATGTTTGTAAAATCTAGATTCTTCAAATTTATTACCTCTGTATATCTACAACCTCTTTTCAATTTAAATTGTAAAATATGCCCAAAATATTCCTTGTATGCTATTTTTGGCCCAATCCTTTTTTCATCTACTAATAATTATGGAAAGAAAAGGAAATATTTGGCCAACTAAGCTTGGAATTCAATGGTCCATGACTAAAAAACAAAAACAAAGAGTCATATTTTCCAACTTATTTAAATGGATCCCTCCACTTATAATATAATAAGTTATAATCATAAATAGTTGTTGATTGAGAATAAACAATTAACAATGTTATTTAAGTTAGTAATGATTTTGTTGGAGAATAAAGCAATTTAGAATATCTTTTTAAATTAAAATATTTTCAATTATAGAGGAGAAAGTTCAAACTTCATCATTTTCCTACTCATGTTATACTCACTTTAGCCTTGTCTTAAGATGTGCTATCTGAGTACTTGATTCAATCCATTTTTGCACAAAAACTTATTAAAACCTAAAACTAGACCTCCATCAGTCTATTTTAGCTTCCACCTATACATACCAAACATCATTTGCTTGTTTTTGCATCTTAGACAAGATTGCAAGTGCAATTCTATCCCTTGGATGGAATTGTGCACACAATCTCATCCTTTAAATTCAAATGTTGTTCCTGCTAACTCAATGTTGACCCTTTCACCAAATTTGACTATTGTCCATCAGCTTTTACACACCAAAATATTTAAATTGAGCACCTAGGATGTCATATTTACGGACAAATGCTAGGCCACTAGTTATCATTGAAAAATATTGAAATCATATTAGATCACATCCAAAGAATTGCATGGTATTGCATCAACATCATTCATTGATAGATAGTATGCTAGGTATTCTACTTCATGTGTCTTTTGTGTCTCCAATCTTGTGTAGTCAACAAAGGGGTTAGACTTGGAGTTAAGGAAGTTTCATACTTCAAACCTCTCATAAAAAATCCAAAAAGGTGTATCAGTTTGGATATTTACAATCACACATGATGGGTTTGTGCTTGTAGGATGCAATCATGAAAGACGAACTCAATTGTATGTGATTTCATCATAGATTAGCCAAAACACAAGGCTTAATTAGTTTCCACAATCTATACAATATTTTAGTATTAGAACTTAAATATAGCTACATCAACCAAATTCAAGGACAACAAGGCACATTGAAATAACTAAGCACACTCTACCCCTCTTTACTTTCAGTTATCAATTCCATGTTTTTCATCTCAACTCATTTAAACAAATTTAGGGCCTAATTGATGCATCAATTGATTTATAATTTAAATTAGAATTAGACCATATCTAAATTAATGTGAAGGGTTGTTTTATTTCTCTATATTTTGATGAAGCCAATATTTGAACTGAACCTAGTGCTTCTTTCCCTAGGGTACCCTTCTTATGAGCGTTTATTAGTTCACATTTTGGTGAATCTATATAATCTTACACCACCTAGGGTTTTTTCTAGGTCATCCTTCTTCACCCATCTATAATTATTTGATTAGTATTAATTTATTCACTATTGATTCCCATCAACCATTGTCCTTGGCTTCTATCCATGTTTATATCTAGAATTCAATGTTCTCATAAATTGTCACGTCCAATTCCTTGATGCTATCATATCCTCTTCTACCACAAGGATTTCAACACAAATATTCATTAAGAAAGTCCCAATGATTTACCATTTTATTTCATCTCATTCAACAATACTCTATAACAATATTACACCTTAATAGGAACTCGATTTTATCAAAGAACTTGTTTGACACCTTGTCAATTAAACATAAACTTATACTAAAATTATGGTTGATAAAATTCATGTTACATTCTATGAGATAGGTTGAAATCTAATATAGTCTTTTGTCTAGAGGAATATGACCCTTAGATATGCATGTGTGAACTGAAAAGACTAATCAAGGCTATCTTAACTTGCTATTTACAATGCTTTGACACTATTATATTAATTATGATTATCCTTCTTAAAAGGATATGCATGTGATCTAATATTGTTGTGCAATTTTGAATCCCATAAACTAAAGAATTGCAAGACATATGTGTCTTTCTAGTTAAAGTCAAGACTAATAGTAATTGAAGCAACACTACTTGAAACATATAGAATGGTAACGTCTGCAGCCTCTATCAACAAAATTTAAAGTTCAACATTGAAAACTTGAGAAATCTTCAAGTTTAGTTTTCTAAAACTCTATCTTGATTATAGAGACTTATGTGATTTATAACCGCCAAATTTAGTAATAATTCATTATGAGAGAACTTTTACAAATTTAAACTAGATTTTTTTCTCAATGAATTTAGAGGGGCTTGTAAACTACAACAATCAAATATGACAATACTTTATGTAAAGGGTGGGTCAATTTTTTTTTACAAATATTTTCAAATTTGCATAGGAAATTTGAAATTTTCTAATGCCCTTTCAAATTTGAGTTAGAAATCAGAGTGTTTTTATAATATCCAAAAAGATTGTATGTTTAATTTTCACGTTAACTTTTGACATTTGATTGTTGATCTCTAACTTGAATAATTCCCATGAGACCTTTCATGATAATGTTTAGTAACATATTGAATAGGCTCTTTGATTGACATACAATTATTTTAACCAATTAAAATGTAGGAAAGTCTATACTTTATATCTACTGTTATAAATAAATAAGTTTAGGTCTATATGGTTTAGAGATGTGTAGAAATGGACATGATGTAGATAAATGTATAAGAATGTGTACAATATAAGTGAAGGATAGGGGAATGAGCCTAGCTTCACATAAAATTACACCATTTATTAATATATAATGGTATTGCATGTAATAAAAGATGATTGATAAAAAAAAAATTAGAAAAACCTTTTGAAAACTCCATGTCATGGAATTTTAGTATCAAATAAATATAGTTAATAATTACTGGGAATTATTAATTAATAAGTGTCATGTAGTGGCTTGTCCCTATTCAAATATTGACACATTAGTTGTATTGGAAAAATGAATATATTTTATAACAATTTAAAATGGAAATGTAAATTGGTAGAAAAATAAATTTAATTTGAAAAATTTAATAGTTTACATGTTTGGAAATATGATCAAAACTAAAATATATTTAGAAGTACACCCAAAACTAAAATATTAAGAAAGACAAAGAATTGTACTCACAATTATTCAAATATTAAAATAATTATATGAAAGCTATTTTAATTGTTACAACTAAAATAAATGTAAGATAGCGCATCTCAAAATTGCAAAAGTGCACTTTAAATTTACTAAAGTTAAATACAACAACACTAATTATTAGTTTATTTAGATATGTACAAGAAAATTTTTAAAAAATAAAGTTTGTTATCTTGTAAGTGAAAGGTTTTAGTTTTAGAGCAAGTATGTTAAGAACAATAATGTTATGCATGATTCATTGTATTAAAATACATAAAGACAAGAGAGTATGTGTAAGAGCAATTAATCAACAAAGAATAAATAAACTATTTAAGTTTAACATTATAAGTGTGTTTAATATACAAAAGTAAGTTAATGATTAGCATTGTTTGCAAAAAGTAACAAGAAATGCATAAGATTATAGGGGAGAGGACTAGAAGAAGACCCAATAGCGAAGTGAGGTCCAATAATTGTGAGCCTACTCGGTAGTGAAATGCCATAATCAACATTAAAAAGACCAACACTTGAATTAAAATACACTAATAATTATTTATAAAAGGGTCAAATAATATATTCATATTCATGTGCCATTTACACCCTCCAAAGTGTCTAAGTTATATTATAATATGCTTGGAATACATGATCATTTTCACAACTTGTTAAGTTCAATGGAAGTCAAACTCAATGACATAAAGTATAACTACCAACCAATATGCATAGACACATGAGGCAAACATATCAAAATCAAATTTCTCTATTATCAAGTAATGGTGCTTAGGGCCATATTAATCCATGTCTATGTGTAATTAATAGTCTTTGGGTCACATTTTCATGTGATCTCTCCCCTAATTACATCCTTGCATTCACATCTTTGATTAAATTATAGTATATGCATCACAATTAATTGGTATGTGGACCACCAAAATGAAATTAAAACACAATCACTTAGAGATTCAAAGAATACCAACCAAGATTCTCAATTCAAAATTTAAATTTAAATTCAAAATATAAATTTGAATATTTGAGAGGAAAAGAAACTATATTCATTTGATGAGGTGAACCACATAGTGTTTATTGTAGATTTTTTGTGTTCTAGTTCTACAAGTTCCACTAGCATGGTCAACCTCATTTGTATTAGTTTCCTTGACAATTTTTAGATCGAAAGTATAATTTTTTGTATTCTCCACTTGCATATTTATTATTTAATTCAAAAATAGGCATATGTAGTTCTTTATGCACATTTTCAAGTAATATAATTGGCATATATATATATATATATATATATATATATATATATATATATATATATATATATATATAATTGTATAGACGCATATATGCATTTGTGATGTAGTCAAGGGTAGGGAGCCAAGTGAATGGTGACCTTTCCCTTCTAGTAAGTCTTCACAAAACACACCAATAAGGGAAAATAAGGTCCTATAGCACTCAACAAAAAAACAAATTGAAGATTTATTGAAGCTCCTATATACACACACACACAATCACATTTATGTATATGTATTGTATATATACATATGTATGTATATATATATACATACATCTATATGTATATGTATATACATATACATATGCATATGCATATGTATATACATATACATATGCATATGCATATGTATATACATATACATATGCATATGTATATACATATACATATGCATATGTATATGTATACATATATATGTATATGTATATGTACATCTACATATACATATGTACACATATGTATGTATATACATATATATTGATGCAGGAGCATCATTTAATTTTTGTTCTAGGTTTGCATTAACTATTGTGCTAGGTGTTAAATTACATGTTAGGAGGTATCTAGTTAGGTTTGAATAAATAAGAAGTCATATAAATTTCAAATTTTGGTGTGTAACTCAGCCCCAAGCACCTAATCAGGGGTTTTAATGCATAGTAAGTGAACTATGGTTTGTAAGGGTGTGGGGTAGGTAGTTAGTGATGATATAGCACATTAAAAACATTGTAAAAAGTTAGTTTTATCATCTTTTGGAAGAGAAAGTCGAGTTTTTTGTTGCAGGTGTTGTATGAAATTTTAAGAACTCCAGTTGGTACCCGGAGATGCCAAGGATCAATATAGACCTAATGCATTTGGTTAGAGGTATTGAAACTAAAAATTAACTCAAAAATCAAATTTTTACCTTCCCTGCCCTGTCAAAGCCCTGCTTAGGGAAGAAAGAGGAATTTTGGAGTTTTGGGGGTTAAACACCTCCCCAACTGATGAAATTGGGTATGTAGGTCTGTGTCAACCTACTCCACTTGTTCGAGTAGGTTTTGTACCATTTTGGCACATGTAAGGGTGTTATCTCTCAAAATCCCAATTTTGGAGACCTAAATGGCTAATTAGGACTAATATTTGTCCATTTTGAAGGGTTTGCATTTCATATTGGAGGCTGCCACTATAGGAGGAGTTGTATCTCCATAAAGGGTATCTGAAAGTGTGTTTAGTTTCCCAAGAACCTCCATAAAAATTGTTGTCCCATCAAATTTGTCTTAAAACAAGGCTACTAGGGGAGAGACAATTTGACAAACAAGTCGCTGATTAATGTACTTTTGCTGTAAATTCCTTTCCCTCTACATCATATATACATATACACACATATGATGTATATATGTATACTTATATCTACATATACACATATATGTATATGTGTATATGTTTATGTACATGTCTATATATATGTATATATATATACACACATATGTATGTATATGCATATGTACATAGTATGCGTATATTATATATTATGTATATATACATATACATATACATACACATATATACATATATGTATGTATATGTATTGTATATATACATACATAGATGTATATACCTATATATACAATATATATGTATATATATTGTATATACCTATACATGATGTATGCATATATGAATATATGTATACATACATACATATGTATGTATATCTATGAATATATGTATACATATATTCATACATATACATACATATATATGTATCTATGTATATATACATATGTATACATGTAATGTATATGTATGTATGTATACATATGCATATACATATACATATATATTACAATGTATATATACATATACATAGACATATATACATGTAATATATATGTATATGTATGTATGTATGTATGTATTGTATATTGCCACCTTCTAGGTATGATGATTTTTAATATATGCAAACTTTGCATATATGTTCACTTGGGTGCGAGGGTTCAAAAGTGTGTAATATTTGCATAAATATAACTATAGATGTCTAATGTTTGTAAGTGTCAAGTTATTTTAGATATTTTATATGCCATTGTTCTATATACAAACAATATTATTGTTTATATGCTTCAAATGTTACAAATTTATATCTATTTATATCCATATTGGAGTTATATGAAATACTTCATACATTAGAAATATGTTTATAATATAAACCTCTATACAAATGTAGTCAATGTGTACACATGTGTGGATATATATGAAAATATTGCACATGTCTATTTGTAGTTCAACAAATATTGCATTTATGTGTCTACACATATGCAAATATTTGCATAAATGCAACGTATTTGGAATATTTGTATACATGCAACTACATATTTAAATTATTTGCATGGGTCTAATTACTTTAGACATTTGATAAATATCATTGTTTTGTATGCCAAAAAGTTTGATGCTTAAATGCTTAAGATGCTATAAATTTACTTTAGTTGATATCTACATGATAACATTTTTCATTTAGGAATCACTTAAGAGAAGATCTACAGATATGTACTTTTTCATATATACTTATTTACAATTGCATCCAATGCATGCATATGACTGCGTATCTACAAATTTTACTTATACACATGTATTTTATGCAAATATGACATACATGTGTATGTAGTTAGGAAAATATCGTATGCATGCTTTTATATGTCTACATTTATATTTGCATAAATGTAGTTGTAGGTGTGCAATATTTGTAACAATACAATTGTTTCAGTCATTTTATAGGTCAATGTTTATATAACTATTGTTGAAGAGAAGAAATGTAAATATGCATTTTTTCCATATATACCATTGTATATCTACAAATGATGCATACAAGTGTTAGTATATCTATAAAACATTGCATACACGCGTTTGTTGTTTTGCAAGTATTGCATACATCTATACATAGCTAATATGAGTTTGTGGGAATGATAACAAAGGCATTTTTTGGGTTTAATCATCAATATCCATAAATTATGTATGCAAATTCAAGTATATGTACACTTGCAACAAAACATGATTATATTTGTATAATAGTCAATTTGTTGCTTGATTATGGATTTGTTTCATAGCTCAGTTTGATGTCATGGTGGAAAGTAGGAAGGGGAAAAGAACATTTAGAAGGTGCAATATCAATGTGCTAAGGGGTATCAAACTAACTTGTACAGACTCTATCGATGACTAGACAAAGACCTACAAAGATCATAATGCAATTGTCCACTGTTTCTTCATGCCAAACACTACTTGTGTTGCAAAACTAGATGGGGAGTTCCAAAAAGAATATCATGTTGAAGTGACAATGGATTCTAGCACATCAAAGAAGGTTTGCCTTAGAAAAGATTGGACAAAAGTAAATGTTGAAGCTATAATGAGGGATGTAGAGGTCAAACATCTTTTGGAAGGGTAATTTCCAAGAAGTGGGGAATGCCTTCCAATAGTTTGCTAAACCCAGACTTGAAAAACTAGTACATAATACAAGAAGACAAAAGAGGTTGAATCAAACTATAATCATTTGGTGATGCAACCAACTATTGTTACTTGCAATGATGACCACTATGTGTGAGTGATGGCATCCTTGGAAACCTTTGTCATCGTCTTTTCTTTGCATGCTTGATCTTCATGTTCCTTTGCTAAAAAATTATAGTCAATATCAATGCAAGAGTGGATAAATTATTAGGTTTAGAGTGAAATTATAAAAAATAAATCCTGACCCTAGTGCTCAGGATACTAAGTCTAATAATTGTATTCCAAACCTACTTGCTTTTAATCCCAAGCTTAGTGGCTATGGGAGAGGTCACTTCACATGCTAATATGTAGAGGAGTAATGTGGGGGGTTTGGGGGAAGGTGGCCAGGGACATAGGAATAGGGGTTCTAGTAGTTGTGTTTTGGTGGGTTTAGCTCTCAACTATTGGGTCCCTTCTTATATAGGTTTAGATCAATCATTCAAAATCACCACTTAATGATACGTGTCCATGAAACAAGTCATTATATGCCCATCGTCAATGACCCTGACCCTAGGATGGAATAATAGTGGGATAGAATCCCCACCATGAAATACATCGATCTACCTAGAGATTCGATCTGCCAAGGAGATTGAATATATAGATATTGTCATGGTTAGCCCTTAAATTGTTCCTCATCTAAAGCTAGTGGGGGAGGGGGCGAGATGTTACGTATAATACACACTTCAATTAATAGGGTGTTCGAATCGAACGCTCTCTACTTCGAAAGCCCTAGCCCCACGACCACTGTAGAGGCAACTTTAGGGGGGTCGGTGATGAAACGACTGATCTCAATCATCTCACTATCTACTATCTACTAGGAAGTAAAGAAGTTAAAGCTAGAAAACCATGTGATAGGTGGTAACTATCTCGTACGATTTGAGGGGTAGGTAATTGGGGCACACTCCATCTGATCAATAGGGAATATCTCACTCCATCAAACATACAAGGAATTGGAGGTAGCATTCTACCGATGTTGAGCCATGAACCGATTCCTCTAGCGCCTTCTCCATGTGTCGGCGTTCCATATGACCGACATAAGACTGGACTTGCTAAATATTATGGAGGTTGAGTAAGCACCATGCCAAATCCCCTTACCATTTCCTTGTCTTCCACTTTAGCCCATATGAGTTCCATTGGTACTAGCACCATTTAAAAAATTGAGAGGTATGAAATTAGCTGGCTTGACTACTTAAATTTTATTAAAAAAATTATAATTAGCTCTTTCCATTACAACAAATCGATTATTGTACTTTCTTTTAAAAAAACACTAAATGAGCCTAGTTGTAGTTTATCAATAATTGTTTACTTTGATGCGCCACTCACTTCAAAGCAAACACAATTAATTCCTTCCGTCCCTGCAAACGCGTACAAGACGATAGATTGACTTCGTCTATTCCATTAGTATTCCTCCTGCTTGACCGACGACTATAAAGCTAAGGCTAGATAGTCATTACCATTTCTTTGACTGGGGAAATCTGTCTTTGTCGCCAACTATAATAATAATAATAATAATAATAACCCTAAGCATTTCTGCTACAAATGGAATGAGTCACATGAGGAAGAGATTCATTTGCCTTTGCCACTGCCATTACAGGATGAGGAGAAAAAGATCAGGTTATTTGTTTTTCCTGCTCCTTTTCAGTCATCTTATGAATGCTTTGATTGTTTGTTTGAAATGTTTACTTTGAACTTGTTTTAAATGAATTGTTAAGTTTTAATTTCTCAATTGTAGTAATTGAAATTGATATGGAGGAACGGTTTTGAATTTATGGCTAGGAAGCCAAGGTTTATGTTTAGAGAACAGGGATTTTTGCTTTAGGTTTTTTGAATTGCAATTTATCATGTGCAGCACTGATTACAGTGCTTAATTCAAAATTCTGGTAAAGTTATAGTTTTTTTTCACAGTGGAGGTTTAGTTCAGTTCATGTAATCGCACATACAAAAAGTCAAATAAATCACAGGTGTCTTGTTGATTGATCAGTTGAATACCACATATCGGCGTAACAGTTGGAGGGAAAGATGCTGTTGATAGTTGTAGGAGTCTGCCCAAAGATTGACTAGTTGCATAACTGGAATACCCATTAGATTTTTAATAAATAATGCTCCTGTTTGATGTTCCCACTCTATATCTCATCTGCGTTCTGACCCTAAGGAATTGCAGAACTTATTTTAATATTATCAGTTTTGGTAGTCTACTGGAACGTTAGAGAGGTTGGACGGTTGAAAAGAAAAATATTCATAAATATATGTTAACATTTTGTTTTGACTGAAAATTTTGATCTTTTGCTTTGATATAAATATATGTTGAAAGTAGATTTGTAGAGCTGTTTGTGTGTTATATGTGGATAGACAAAGTTCAAAACTAGTTTCTGGATTAGGATTGAATGGAGATATTGAGAAATTAGCACAAGGTTTTGGAATGCAAGATCAAAGAAGAGATCTTGGGGAGGATGGAATGCAAATATTTCCACCGCACACAGATATTTTAATGCAAAAAAATTTTGGGGAGTTTTTTTCTTTATGGGGTTTACTGTGGAAGTCTGCTAATGTCTTGAATCTTGATTTTGTTTTGCATGTGCTTCTTAATATCAATTCAATCTTATCAGTAGCAAGATTGTGAGAAGATGCGCTGAAGTCTATGAGATTCAGCTGTTAAGAGGCTCTGAGAAAGCTTGTCCAAGGATCCAGAAAGATCCAAATTATTGTTACTTTAAGACATAGCAAGAATATGATGCGAAGATGTATTGGGGCCATGCATTTTTGGGCAACTGTAGATAAACTTTGCTGATGACGATTCAATTATTCTGTTAAGTTGTAAATAGATGCAACATAAAAGAAACATGTTGAATATCTGAGAAGGAGTTCAAGACAGCTAAGGGCTTTTAAGAGTAACATGCTTGTCTTACCTGAGCCAATTGTTGTCCTGTTCTCTCAAATTACTTTTATCTAATGCACTGGGCTGTCCAGTAGTCAGTTGTTTACTTATAGAGTTCTGCAAAATGCCTGTGGACTTGGAAACTGCAGAAGTGATGAGGAGAATGTTTAGATCTATAGATGAAACAAAGGGACTTGTCAGTCATATTGTTGTATGTAAGGCCAATTTTCTAATGATGGCATATTATCTATTGGACTTGCGACAACTGCTGGAAGATCTATCAAAGGAGGAATATTTCACTAAGGCCACCACATCTTTGGAGGCTCAGGCATCACTCCAAAATCTAGCTGATGCACTGGAAGCAATATATGCTTTTACAAAGCGTTGTAAGAATAGCAGTCGTATTCTTCTCCTCTATCAATCCAATGTGCTGGTTGACCAAATTACCAAACAATTTGGAGAACTGGTACATTGTTTGAGTTTGATGCTGCAGAGGAGCACAATGCTTTCTTCAACAACAGAAGTTCAAATTAAGGAGATGCAAAATAAGTTGAGTGAAGCTTTGTTCTATGTGGAGCCAGAGCATGAGAAAATAGCCCAGCAATTATCTCAGGCTCTAATACATGGTCAAGCAGATGATAGTTTAGCAACAGATTTGCTGCGTGACATATCGACCAATCTAAATATGCAATTTTATGAGGCTGGCGAATTGATACAGGAGCTTAAGGGAGATCTAGAGACAGCAAGGATTGAGAGAAGAGAACCAGAGCTATTCTTACTTCAGAGCCTCCACACATTACTGAATCCTGCAGTTCTTCCAGATGTCAACCTATTGGTACCAGAGGATTCTCCCTTTTCAACCAATGATTTAGCGATTCCAAGTTCCTTTTTCTGTCCTATTACAAGACAAATAATGGAAGATCCAGTAATGCTAGCAGAAGCTGGTTACACTTATGAGAGATCTGCCATTCTTAAGTGGTTTGAAGGAGGCAACACAATTTGCCCAAACACAGGAAAGGAGCTGGAAAACTTTGAACTTATTCCAAATTTAAAGCTGAAACAGAACATGGAGGAGTTTTTTGATTTGAAACGTCATAAAACAATGTTGCATGCTATTCAACAGATCAGGTCTCAAGGGACGTCCACTGACATAGAGGAGTCAGTCAATACAGTGAAGCAACTGCTAGATGTTAATCTGAAATACAAACGCTTGCTTGTAACGTTAGATGGGATTCAGCCATTGGTTGCAATTTTGAAGCCATCTGCACCGCAATTGAAGGAAAAGATATTTAGGATCCTCTTTAGTATTGCAGCTCTGGGAGATGAGTATAAGGTAAGCATACATGCCACTTTTCTATCTTGCTTTAATTTTCATTGGTTGTACAATGTTGTCACTTTATTAAATCCTGGATGTATTAAGCTAGCATTTTGTCAAAGAATTATTCCATTTATACAAGTTAATCATTATAATTTCAGAGATAAAATATCACCAGGGAAAAACTAGATGTTCCCCAATGGAGTAATAGGAAACCTAGTTAGTGCAAGTATATGTTTTTTTAAGACCTCGTTCAAATTTTTTCTACACATTCATTGGTAAGGTTGCTTCTATGGATGCTTATTTTGAGGGACACAAAGTCAAATAAATCTATGCAATGTTATCTGCAAATAGGAAAATTGTTAATTGTATTCTGCAGTGATGTTTTTTGTTGTTTTGATAGCATTCAAATAGGTCATGAAGTAAGAAACTTGTTCTACATGTACAGAGACCACTGTCAGATGGAGTGATTGTAAGTTATATTTTAGCCCTGTTTTTCTGGAAAAATAATTCCCACGTATTGCTTACTGGTATTATAATTGATGGTTAGAATAGTCATCTCTAGTGTGAATGCTTTGTTTCTCTTTTTGATGTGACAGAGCAAGCTTCGTGTAGTCTAAGTAGTCATAATTTTTCTATCACGATGTTGATGATTTTATGCTTTTTGGCAGCTAGAAGGCTGATGAAGAGTGAAGATGACATTGGATTTGTCCTTATTGATTTGTCGTGCTGAGGCTGCTTGATAGAGGCCCAGAAGCTGTTGTAGTTTTTTGATTTCTCTCAGAATGAGTGGAAGAAAGTAGCATATCATCATCAAAATGAAAGTAGGGATACCTCTGTCCTTTAATGATGGGGACACCATGATTTTTTCCTGTTGTTTTCGTTTCCTCAAGCAGCCTATAGAGATAAGCACCCATGATTGTTAGTGTTTCTCCGAGTTTCCAGGATTGGGGGGGGGGGGGGTGAGAACGGAGTATCAAGGATGGCTGATCTTTTTATGGATTTTGGGGATGTCAGAGGGATGGCTAATAAAATAAAAATTCAAAAATAAATATTTAAAATTAAAAATTAAAAATAGCTTAAAATGTAATGTTCCCAAAGTCTCGGTGGATGAGATTAGGCAAGATTGTGCTGTCACTCTTAGACATGCAAAATCCCCCAAGTGGAACATGCCCAAAGATGAACTGGTCACTTTCAAAAAACTAGTGAGGAACAATGACATTGTAATTGTAAAAGTTGACAAAGGGAACGCCACCATCATCCTGAACAAGCAAGACTGTGTTGCCAAAATGCTCAACCACCATAACAATAGTGGAAGCTATAGAGTTGTGCCCCATAACCCCATTTCCAAGATCGTGAAAAGAGTAAAAATTCCTCGTGGGAGCCCGAGGCAGCAGGGCTGCTCCCTACCCGCTCTCGTCGCTGCTCCAGGACTCGCTCCTAGCCGGTGCGGGACTGGCCCCTTGTAGAGAAGAACCCGGTATCGTAGGATAGTACCAAAAAACGGCTCATGCCCAATAAGAAATCACCCCCCAAATTTATGGTGCACCGAAAATTCACAAGGCTGACATTCCTCTGAGACCAATTATGGACACCACAAATTCCCCCACTTACAAGCTTGCAACTTTCCTAGCTAAATCATCTCTCCTCTTATGGGAAGATTAGACTCCATCAAGGACTCTTCCCATTTTGTTAGTTTCATCAAGGACGAAAAATTAGATAATGTTGACATTTTGGTGAGCTTTGAAATCGTGTCCTTGTTTATCAAAGTCCCCGTTAATGACTTCATTGAGTTGGTTAGACACATGACCAATGATGAAATGGCTTCCTTGGTTGAACTTTGCCTTAGATCCACATTTTTTACCTTCTAGGGAGTGGTCTATGAGCAGTCCAACAGGGTGACCCTGGGATACTTGTTATCCCCTGTCATAGATAACCTTTTCACGGAGCATTTTTACAAGCTACCCCTGAACTCCTTCCCCTTTAAACCTAAATGGTGGAAGCAATATGTTGAAGATACCAACATATGTTGGCCCCATGGCCCATAACAATTAGAAGACTTCCATTCTTCCTTAAATAGTATTGCTAATTGCATCAAGTTCACCAAAGAACTTGAAACCAACAACCAATTTCCTTTCTTGGACATCCTTCTCCATAGAAGAGTAGATGGCTCCTTAGCTTGTTGTGTCTTTAGAAAATCTACCCTTACCGACCTCTACCTCCATCTGTCCTCTCATCACTATCCTGCCCAAAAAGCTGATGTCCTAAAGATTCTATCCACTAGGGCCTACCACATTTGTGATGAAGAGCACATCAGCCAAGAGCTATTCTACCTGACAAAGGTTTACAAATTGAATGGGTACCACAACAAGCACATCACTAGAGCATTAAGGCAAGCCAAAGCTTGTAAATCATAATAGCTCTAAAACCAAGGTTGATGACTCTAGTGTTGCCCATGTTGCCACCCTCCCCTACATAAAAAGGCATCAAGTGCACCTTCAAACCCTATTCTATTGTCAAAAACCTCATCTCATCAACCAAAGATCCTAGAGACATTCTTCTCAACTTTGGGGTCTATAAGGTTGACTGCTCTTGTGGGACTTCGAAAATTGGAGAAATTGGTCATTCCATCAGCACTAGGATCAAGGAACATACTGCTGACATAAGGCATGAATGGATCACAAAATCCACCCTTGTTGAACATTCCACTGACACAAAACACCACATTCACCTAGATTCCACACAATTCATTGTCATAAAAGATAATTTTTCAAGGGAAAGCTTAAAGAAGTGATTCATATCAGGAACCACCCTTCCAACCTCAATCGTGATGAGGGGTCGAACCTGAGCCTCACTTGGCATCCCTTGCTAGATTCCCTCAATACCGAACCTCCGTCTAACCTCTCTCTGTTCTCACTCCCTCTTCCCTGATCTCTTGAGCATGCTTGTCTTCCCACCTTGCGCTTTTCCTATCTCATTCTCTCACTCTTCTCTCCTCTCTCTCTCTCCCCAACCTTTTACTTCCTCTGCATCTCGGTCCCCTTCCTCCAGGTTCATCGCCTTGTCCTCTCCTGTCATTCTTTAGGTCTTGTCTTCTCCTATTCTTCCCTTCCCCACCTGGTGCATCCTTCCTCTATTTGGTGTGCTTTGGTTTGTTGGTTTCATTCAAAGTTCTTATCTTTTTCTTTTTCCCCTTCTTATCTTGTCCTCCTTACCTCTTTGACCCCTTATCTTTCCTCCTACTCATGTTTCATTTTTCACTTTTTCATAGTTTTGGTTCACTTTTAATCTTGTATTCCCAATTGTTTAGTTTTCATCACTCTGTCTTTCTTGTTTTGCATTATTTAGGTCCTCAACTATGTTCCTTTCTCATCTTTCTATTCCCTTCTTTCTATTTCTCTTGACGTATTGTTTTCTTCTTTTTATATTTTTATATTCTTTTATAACTCCTTTTATCAATTTCCATAACCTAAAACTTGCTCTATTATTGACATTTTGTGGTTTCTAATAAGTATTCTTCTAACATTTTTATTGCACTTTTAATATTTTGTCTGATAATCTCAATCTGCATATTTTTGAATAATCAATATTTTTGCATTAAATTCCTTTTGAATGGTTATCTTTTATTTTATCATTTATAATAACCCTTTTTATTAACTGCAACTTTTTCGATGATTTTTCTTATTTGTAATGGTTATCAATTTTATAATAATATATTGTTATTTCAATATTTATAATTTTTTGCTTTTTAATTATTCGATTCATTTCCAATAATCTTCCTAACATTTATAATAATTTTATGCATTCATAATAATTATATTCTTTATATTTACCTTATGTCAAACCTTTCACAGTGATCGATGATGGCTTAGACGACTTCTCCATTTTAGACACAGATAGGGATATTTGATGAGATTTCTTCTAGTCTTCATTGGCACATGCTTTTGGGGCTCTTGTTCATCCTTCATTGCTATTTGTTAGTGGTACAATGCTTTTTTTTGTCTTATGTACTTTTATTTTATTATTTTGCTTCTAGGGTTCTCTCTTCCTAGAACTTTCTATTGTTAACTATTGTATCTTCTAGTCCCATTGACCTACTTTTGGTCATCTGTGGACATTAATATAATTTCTTTCTTTCTTTCATATCGGTTATTTATGAATTTGTTACTAGCTTCTTTTATTTACACATTGCTCTCTCTTTTATTTTTATTATTTATTTATTATTATATATTTGTTTCCTCTTCACCATTGTTTTCCATTCCTCTTTCTTCTTCTCCTTCTTTTTAAGGGAACTAGTGCTGCAATCTTACACATAATGCCTTCTTCATCTTGATGATGGATCACAAAGTGTGATATGAAATGTTGATAAAAAATTCCTACACAATTTCTTACCAAAAGTGCTTTAACTCACTCCAATGGTTTGTGGAAATTTCATGTCTTTATTAGCTTAAAGTAAGTGAAAAAATGGGATTCAATAATCCATTTGATAATCATAATGACATAATATGATTTTTGAATTTTGTTTATATCAATGAAAATTACAAAGTACAAACGAGCTGAAAATTACAACTACAAGTGGCAAATATTGAAATGACAAAATGGCAATGCCAGAAGAAGATGTGCATAGCTAGTTTGAGCAACGAGCTCAAAAATAGGAGTCATTATCCAATGGATATCTCAGAAACTGCTTTTCATTGTAGGAACTGCTGGACTGAATTGTATCCGGCAACGTGATCCAAATCAATCTCGGCTGCACATGTTGCTCCTAATTAACCTATTGTGGCTCCTTGGACTTTACATCCCACAACGTTACTAGGCTTTGCTTGTACTTAGGTGTAAATGATGAAATCATAAAATGAATATGAGCTACAGTTTTTGGGTTTTGAAGTGCAAAGGTTAAGGTTAGAAGGCCTTGTGCGCCCCCCATAAAGGATCTAGGTTTTTTTTTTGGTTTTAATCTCTTTTTTGTTTTATTTTTTTGATAGGCCGTGGTAGTCGGGGGATTTTCTCAAAAATTAAAAAAAATGGGGATGAGGAGCAGCTGTTTTGTCTGTCTCCATGTCTCCAAGTCATCCCCATATCGTGGGGGCATCTAAATAGCCCCAAGAACACATTCCCACAATATGCTGATAATTACAAATAGATATAGGCTGAAAAGATCTCCTTGTCACAATCTTCTTAATGGGGGTGGAAGGCTCACCTCTGAATCCATTAATCGAGACAGCGATAGTGGGAATATTGATGCAACATCTAATCCGTTTGATGAATTTTACATTGAATCAAAATGCCAAGAGTTTCTTAAATCAGGTTCTAGTTGCACCTGTCAAATGCCTTGGAGACATCTTGTTTATCCATAATCTTAGGCCTTTTTTTGGGTATTGAGGGAGCGGACTTTTGGGACTGTAACTATATTATCAGTGATCTTTCTTTTCCTAGATAAATGCTTATTGTGGTTGGGAAATCATTAGGAAGGATTTGTTTAATCCTTGATGTGATCAGTTTTGACAGAATGGTGTAAATCTTATTGCATAGTGCAATGGGCAGAAAATCCCCTAGATGGTGAGCATTAGAGACCTTGGGAATCAAGACCAATTTGGTTGCATTCAATTAGTGTAATATTTCTTATCCCCTCTTTATTCTTCTATAACCTCCATGAAATCATGTTTTATTAGCTCTGAGAACTATTGGTAGAACAAAAAGGGTATCTATCCAGTCCAAGAGCTTTATCTAGGTGAAGAGAAATATTTTTAGCCAGATTTTTTCCTCTATGGTCGCCTCGGGAGGAAATTGTTGTTTTCAGAGTCAACTAATTTCGGAATATTATAGACAAGTGTTTGCTAGGCATGTGTGGAGCTCAATTTGTCTTGTGGTTGGGTAAGGATAGCTTCAAAGAAAGTCGTAGCATAATTCATAATGTCATCAGGGTTTGTTACTGAAGTTATTCCTTCTTTCTTAACTCTTTTTGAATGGAGTTTATATTTTTCTTGTTGGAAGTTGATTTATGGAAGACCTTAGTCTTCATATCACCTTGTTTTACCCATTGGATCCTAGATCTTTGTCTCCAATAGAACTTATTCTATTGGATGCAAGAGAGTTCTTGGATAAGAATTTGTTCTTGCTTGAGTTCTTGAATGAATGAATGAAAGTTTTTAATGGCGTCCACGAGACCACAGTCTATGGGACCTAGAGGCAAAACAGGTCGCATCAAACAAAGAAACAAAGAAACAACAGGCAGCCACCCTGTTACTTCTGGCTGCTCTCCATTTCACCGCTGATCCCCTTTCTTCTGTTATGGATCCTACACAAGTAATCTGCCACTCTAACTACCCTTTCCTCTTCAAACAAGGCCGTTAATGACCCCACATTTAGCACATCTATGTATTTGATCCGAATGTCTTCATACGCTTTACATTCCATGATGTAATGCCATGCCGTTTCTACTAAATCCGATGGACATAGACGACAAATCCTATCCGCCCACTCTTCTTTGGGTGTCTCCCACCTTGTTTCACACCTAAGATGGTGTGAGCTAGTTCTAAGTTGGGCCATTAACATTTTAGCTTTCCATTTGATATCTGCACCTATATAGTACTTTGACTTGTGGTCACATACGGTGTTAAAATGTATGACTTTACACCTGAGTTGCCTTACCCACATGGCTGCCTTGGCTTTCTCTCTTACATACTTTTTAATTTCCACATTTGTGTTTGGGCATTCATGTATGCTAATGCCCCACTTATTCACCCACTTTACATTTTGCTTCATCCATGTAGTTTTCCTTCTATTTAACTTTTCCTTTGCTGTAATCTTGGGCCAACGGTGTTCCTCCATGTTCTCAATTTTCTTCAGATAACCTAATAAACGGGTTATTGCCATCACCTCAATCGAAAAAGCCCCTGCTTTTGCTAAGACAATCTCATATGGAACCGTGCTTTTGATTTTAAACTGCTTGTGATTAGGTGCCTCTGTAATCTTTCTATTTGTCTCCATTTTGCTACCGACATGCTGCTGCCCTAAACTTCACACCCATATAACACCACCGGTATGACCAGCAGTTCAAAAAAACTCTTCTTTGTTTTCCAGTCCCATAACTCCGCTGATCTACATCTGTTTTGCAGCATGTATAACGCTTTCCATCCTCCTTGTATTCTTTTTGTTTTGCATGCCTCCCAATTGAGATTATTGCAGAAATCAAGACCTTGATATTTGTACTCATCTACCACCTCAAGGGAACTACCTTCGAACTCAAATTTTATTTGTTTCTTAGCTCTTCTCAAATTAAAGATCATGATCTTGGTTTTGGTTATGTTCACTTGCATTCCCACCTCTTGGCAAAATAACTCTAGAGCTCTTAGGTGTTCTTGCAAACTATGTGTCGTTTTTTCCATTAATGTAAGGTCATCAACATATAACAATAGCTTCACCACATAATTGGCTAAATGGAAGCCCCCCCCTCCCATCTTGTCTAACCACTCTAATTTTTTTTTTGAGGTAAGCACTGTCAGAGGGGACAACTCCCATTTTATAAATGCGGTTAAGGGAGCCGCACCCACAAAATTCATTTAAGAACTGCATGCCCTGAGAGCCCAGGGTGCCAAAATCAAAATAAAACAGCCCTCCTAGACGGATTATGCTTCACTACCCTGATGAACAATCCCTTTCTTGGATGATCTTAGAGACATTTGATGTTTTCCCCCTTTCTAGGAGGAAGTCTTTCTATTTTTTACTACAGTCCATTCTTGCTCAAGCTGAGATGAGGCGTGAAGAACCTCCTTCACAGATTTCTCCATATCCCCAACCGATGTCTTCGTGGCAGGATCCTGCTTACTTTTAGCACTTATAGGAACCATCGCTTCAGAGGCGCAAGACGTAGACCTAGAAATTGCCACATTGTCAACATCTTGCGAGGCTGCTAGCTTTTGTTCAACTTCAACATTCGAAGGATCCCTCACTTTAGAGGAGCACATTGGAGAAACAGACCTAGAAATAGCCACATGATCATCACCCGGTGTACCCTTAGCCTCAGGAGAGAACGCCATAGTTTTAGCGGACCCATTGGAGACCACCTCTGGGGCCATGACATAGTGATGAAGGTCAGCGCCTTTCCACCAAGTGGGTTTCTCACTCAAAGATTGTCTTTTTGGATCTGACCCCTTCTTTTTGAGACACTGGGAGAAATGATGTCCAGTGGAAAAGCATATTCTGCACCTAAAATTGATCTTTTCTTAATCAACGGGTTGTCGCCATCTCCTACAACCCACCTTGAGAGAAATTTCAGCAGGGAGATCCTTTGTTAGATCCATTTCCACAAGAATGTGTGCCCACAAAATTCATTTAACTGCATGCCCTGAAAGCCCAAGGGTGCCAAAATAAAAATAAAACAGCCCTCCTAGACGGATTATGCTTTACTACCCTGATGAACAATCCCTTTCTTGGATGATCTTAGAGACATTTGATGTTTTCCCCCTTTCTAGGAGGAAGTCTTTCTATTTTTTACTACAGTCCATTCTTGCTTAGGCTGAGATGAGGCATGAAGAAACTCCTTCACAGATTTCTCCATATCCCCAACCGATGTCTTCGTGGCAGGATCCTGCTTACTTTCAGCTCTTATAGGAACCATCACTTCAGAGGCACAAGACGTAGACCTAGAAATTGCCACATTGTCAACATCCTGCGAGGCTGCTAGCTTCTGCTTAACTTCAACATTCGAAGGATCCCTCGCTCTAGAGGAGCACATTGGAGAAACAAACCTATAAATAGCCACATGATCATCACCCGGTGTACCCTTCTTAGCCTCAGGAGAGAATGCCATAGTTTCAGGGGACCCATTGGAGACCACCTTTGGGGTCACGACATAGTGATGAAGGTCAACGCCTTTCCACCTAGTGGGTTTCTCACTCAAAGATTGTCTTTCTGGATTTGACCCCTTCTTTTTGAGACACTGGGAGAAATGATGTCCAGTGGAAAAGCATATTCTGCACCTAAAGTTGATCTTTTCATAATCAACGGGTTGCTGCCATCTCCTACAACCCACCTTGAGAGAAATTTTAGCAGGAAGATCTTTTGTTAGATCCATTTCCACAAGAATGCGTTTGAAGGTGGTGCATTGGTATTTGATGGTCTCATTGGAAACACCATAAAATTTCCCAATTCCGTTGCCAATGGCCTTGAGATTGCTCATCTCCCAGAATACAGCAAGCGCACCCAAAAGAGAGCAGAGGAGAATGAATTAGTTCGGGGATCGAAAGTTGGGACCCAGGGTTTGTAGTAGAGAAAGTCACCTTTAAAAACTGCAGGACCAGATTTTAAAACCAGCTCCATATCTTTGAGCTATTCGAATTCAAGAATAAAGAAACCTCTGGCACATGGATAGATGTAGGTGTCATCCTCCATTGATTTTTTCCATTGTTCTTCGATCCAAGCATGAAGCTCACACAGTTTGGGCTGAAGTTTGGAAAACCTGCAAATTAGTGCATGCTCTTTTAGGTATTCTTAACGCTCAGCAACCTCCTCATCCATGCAAATTTCAATAGCAGGCAAATTAGAAGCAGATATCGTGGAAGTTGTAGGCTGATTGTTGTTTCGCGGAATCCTAACCGAAACCATGCAATTGGCCTTCACCAAATCTAGATCAATCTCCTCAAAGGCCGAACGACTCTTGGGTGAGCGAGTTTTTGGAGATGACGCAGAAGCCCTCCCAGATACGGTGGCTCCAGCTTGTGAGGGATACCCATGATCGATAACCCGGATGCCCAGGTACGAAGCATGTTGCCAGGGTGGGGGTTTTTGATCGCGGGCAGGGGATGAACGGGTCCAAGCATCTGGGTCTGAGGGTCCATGTCCAGATCCGTCCACGCCTTGGAAGGTATCCCCAGATCTGCAGACACATTTGCCGAAGGCGAGCGAAGGATTCGCAGAAACGGAAGCTGTGCGAAGCATTTCGGAGTTCTTAACCACTCCTCTAATTTGTCTATGTATAGCCTGAACAAAGTTGGGGACAACGGACACCCCCCTGTTTGGCTCTGATGTCGCTTCCAAAACATTCTGAAAGACCATCTTTTGTTCTGATCTTTGCTCGGACTTGATTGTAAAGTCTGTGGACCGCTGCCCTATACCCTTCCGGTATTACCAGCTCTTCCATTCTGCTCCAAAGTTTGCTTCTAGGTACCGTGTCAAATGCCTTTTTGAAGTCAACAAAACAGCAAAAAACTTCACCTCCTTGTTTGTCCCAATTTTTTTCAATCATATGTCTAAGAGTGATGCCGTGATCAATCTTGGAGTGCTTAGATCTGAAACCTACTTGCCCTTTCGCCCTCCTTTTCTGCCCAAGTGCTAATTCTTCATTCCACCATGCTTCCAAAGAGTTTTCCAAAAGGAGGATTGATCATTATAGCACGATAGTTTGATAGGTTGTTGACATCCTTGCTCTTGTGAAGAGGAATGGCAACACTTGTCCAGTTTGTTGGGAAACCATGCTGAATCACCCTGTTAAATATCCTTTTGATGTTTGGTGCTAAGGCTTCCGAGCCCCATTTCAAGTGTACTACTTTTAAACCATCTATGTCCTTAGCTTTGCATGTTGCTAACTTCTTAATTCCTTTTGTAACCTCCTTTGTGGAGAAGAGTTTGGTCCTAGTGTTGATTATTGGTAGGGGTTTTTATCTTGGTCCCTTTCGTACAATGTCTTAGCATATTGCAGCCATTGCATGTCATTATTATTACTCTCAACCTTGTTACTAATCTACTGCAATTCTTTCCAAAAACCTCTCGGATTAGTCTTTCCAAGAGAAATCAGCTCTTTCCTCCTTACTTCCATGTATTCTTTTTTCAACCTCACCAATTTCTCATACATTTTTTATTTGTTTTCTCTCTTCCAGATATTTTCAACGTTCTTTTTGCTGCTTTACATTACTCATTATACCATGGATTCGATGGAAAACTGTTTTTGAGGGCTCTTCTAGCCTTGTATCTCTTGCATGTTGAGAGATTTGTGAATTAAAGCCATCAAATGTTCAGTGTCTATTATGCCCTATTTTTTGTTGGGGCAGCCAATATTCTTTATTTCCTGCAGCTGTTTATCAATCATTGATTTAAAGATGACCTAGTTCTCGCTAGTCAAACGAATATTGCCTTGACAATCAGCTTTTTTACATATTTGAGGATTGGTACCCTGTTGTTCACCTTTTTGCATACTAAACTTTACATATATAGGGCTGTGATCAGACTTCATTTCTGCAGGACAGCACCCAATTTCAATCTCCTTTAGCATTGGTATGGCGTTTTGTGAACAAATGATGTAGTCCACCACACTTTGCCCATTGTAGGTATGGCATGTCATGTTTCCTGAGCTTGGCCACACTCTTATGCGATTACAAATAATCAAATCATGAAGGCTGCACATCCCTAACAATTCTGCTCCAAAAATTGAAATACCACCTTTTGTATCTTGAGATACCCTTTCCCATTTCTGGTTCTCTTCTTCTTCAAGCCATAACGGGTTGTTATTTTGACCCTCATCCATTTCAAGGTAAAGGACTTGATTATTTGTTGTTCTTGCATTGAAGTCCCCGATTAGCATGATCTTGCCCATTGCACAGTATGTAGTTATGTCCTTTTTGAGTGCTTCATATGGATCTTCCCTATCTAGGTTCTTTGTCTTGTACGTTTTAGAACCATATGGAGCAAAGTAGCACGCAGCAAGCCAAACTATGGACTCTTTATTTGTAATCCTTATCCATATATATTGATTATTTGTGTCCTTTTCTAATTTTATTGTTCTTTCCCATTCCTTCTTTATCAGGATTGTCACTCCCCCATGCCCTTTGCCGCTTTCGGTTACCTCATTCCAAACTGAAACTTTTTGTAACCTTCAAATTTTGAGACTTTGTAGCCGTCATGCTCATGAGTTTCAACAAGGACTATGATGTCATTTCCCTCCGCTATGGACCCTAAGCCAGGACCCCTCCTCCAAGGGTAGCCTCTACAGTTCTAGCATACCAATGCGAGGTGGTCCTAGGGGGGCCTATCTTCCTATTTATCATGGATAGTGTTGCCATTAATTTGGGCTTTGCCTCTATACAATCACGCCTCCTTTCTTGTCATGTCCCCTTTCTAAAATAAGTAATTAATGATCAATATTAACCCAATCTATTATTTCGTGGGTTAATTGGGCAAGTATAGGAAGAATAAATATTTACTATTTAATATTGTCCAACTAATATCTATTTCAAGAGGACAATTAAATATTAAATTAAATATTTTGAGGCTCAAAAAGGCGTTGGGTTTTGTGTCATGAGAGGTGTCCATTTGCATGCAGATTTTGAAAATATTGGTAAATCAGAAGTGGCGGGGGAATTTATGACAATGTATGACAGCTTATGACAACTATCATACCCCAAAATAGCATAGAATCCAAGGAAAATGTGGGAATCTTGGGAGCCCATCTCTCCCACGAAATATTCATACAAAAGATGAAAATTTAGTCATTGGGAGGTATTGTTGATATGACTTTTTCTCTCAAACTTGCAGATTTGCAGATTGTGGCTTCAATGGACGAAACCCTGTTGGAGTAGAAGGCTTGTGGATGAAAACCCATCAGTCTCAGGTGGCCAGAGGACAAAAACCCTTTGTTCACAAGAAGTAGCTTCATCCAGAGGTTGCACAGAGCTTCAAGGATTCAGTAGTTTCCGGCAGTTTCCATTGTTTGTGTGTGCAGGTCTTCTTTGTGTTGTCGCAATGATTCTAGAAGTGTTGGAATGTGCTGCTATTGCTATTTTATTTTGTTTGCTGTGTAGTGGTTGTAGATTTCCATTTCTTGGTTCCGAAGATCAGCTCTGGGTGTTGTGAGCAATGTTGTGTTGTTTTTTGGCTTTGTGGGTCTAGATACACAGTGTGTATTTCAGCTTGTAGTGAAGTTTGGGTTGTGTAGTTTGCTGCTGAGTGTTGTAGGTGTTTGCTGTAGATATTTTAATTATATCAGACTATATTTCATGTATTTTCCATCTGAGAATCAAACAATATCAATTTATGGTGTTTTGGTACACTTTGGTGATTGTCAGTGTTGGTAGTTTTTGCGGGTTTTGTCCAGATTTTGCTATTTGAAGTTGTAATATTGCTGCTGTTGTAGATCGGTGTCACAGACCTGATAATATGTTATTTATATCAGAAAATCAATTTAAAACATTTTGGTGAAGATTCAACATATTGGGTGTTAATTCATTGCAAGACTAGCTAGTTAGTTTCATCAATTTCGGTGTAGTTTTGGTGGATTTGTTGAA
This sequence comes from Cunninghamia lanceolata, assembly GCA_027924645.1. Classification (NCBI taxonomy): domain Eukaryota; kingdom Viridiplantae; phylum Streptophyta; class Pinopsida; order Cupressales; family Cupressaceae; genus Cunninghamia; species Cunninghamia lanceolata. Next base: position 12,688,688 of record BSBN01000169.1, on the reverse strand, counting down.
GTTATATTTTTAGATCTGATATTTCATATTAATTTTCAGTTGGCTCATTACATCTTTGTGAAGATTTTGTAATATTTGTTCCAGATTTGCTGTAGCTGTTGCAGAAGGTGTATGGGTGTTGTATCAGACCCAAACTGATGTGTAAACCTGATAATATTAATTAAGATCAGCCTTGGGAGTTTCTGGTTTATTTTTGTGTTGTTGGTGGAATTGTGGGGTTTCCTAAAGACTTAATTTCAATTCTTGTGGTCGCTGTTGGTGCTACTGTTATTATTGTTCATTTTTCTGTTGTAGCAGCATATTTTATGAGTTTATATCAGTTTATATCAATAGGAGGAGTTTTGGATATTTTGTGTGCAAACTATGTCAAATCGAGTGCCTGAACAATGAAGGAATTGAAGGTTCCTATATTTCTTGTTGCTACAACATTCTCCCACAACTTCCTCCTTTCCTCTAGTTGTGTTGGGGTTAGATCTTCATCTATATAAAATTGTGCACCTTTGAGAAACCTTTTGTTTCTTAATATCTTGTTCTTATCTTCTCGGTTTTTCAATGTCACCCTTATATTTCTGCTTTTTTTCTCCCCTTGCCATTTGACCAATTATGTTTGCTTGTTGTATATGACCTGCCCATTGCCCATTGAAGTTTATCTAGTAAGAAGTCTCTTACTACCCTGCTGGTTGCTTCTCCTTCTCCATGTTCTTTCATCCCTTTTATTATTATGTTTGCTGCCTTGTCTTGCCTGTCCTTTTCTTCCCACATTTGCAATTTAATTTGCTTCTTTATGAGTTCTGTTTGTGTCCCTATCTCCCCTTTTACCACTTGGGTCCAAGACTTGGCCTCCTCAAGTTTGTCCATTAATTTGGTTTCTTTGACTTCCATGCCCGCGAGGACTGATTGAATTTTTTTGATATGAAGGATGTCGTTTTCTTCAGCTGTTTGACTTGCATTGTTGTCGTTGACTTGATTTATTTTATGTTTTAATGCCAAAATCTGTTGTTGTCCTGATTCCAACATGTGTTGTAACTTGTTTACTTGGTCCTTGAGTGTTTTGTTTTCTTGTGACAGCTTGTGGTTGGATTCTAAGAACTCTTGAAATTTTGTTTCTTTCACCTGATCTTTTGCTTCAAGTTTAATCAGTCTTCCTTTCAAGGCCATTAACTCCATAACATAAAGCTCTGAAGACCACGTTAAGGGAGTTAATATGGGACTGTAAGGTTCAAGACTATCCCACCTCTCTTCTTCTCCCTTACTACTGCTGTCAAGATGCTTTATGTCCTTCCGATTTATCCCCTCAGTCTGCTGCTCCGTTGTCTCAAAATGTATTTCTTGCTCCACCACCAACGAGTTTGTTAGGGTTTTACTCACCATTGGTGTTGTTGGAGTGTTGCAGGCTACTTTGGGAAGTATTGCAACGAATTTTCTGTTCCCCAACCGTTTTAATTTCCTCGCTATTTTGGCTTGCCTGCATTGTAGGATTTGCTTGTATTGTTTTACGTTGACATATGTCAGTTTTTCTCCTATGTCTGTCACTTTAGTTTGGTGGTTTTCTTGCTTTAGTGACTACAATAGCAGAGCTTCTAGAGCTCCTACTGTGATAAACGAAGAGTTCACTGGGTTCTCCAACGTGCAAGACATGTTAATGCCATATGGGATTAACATGCTTGCTTGTGGGTCCATCTGGGTTTCCTTTACCCATGTGTTTCCACTACCTTTCTGTTTTGCTAATAGAGCATTGGCTAGGTTTTCTTTTTTTATTTGCATGTTCCTTTGTGTGCCTAATAACCACAGGTTCTTTTTCACTCTCATGAGTTCTCGAGGTCCCTGCTTTCAGTTTTCCAAAGTTGCTTTTGGTTAAAGTGTCTTGTCGTAAGGGTTTCCTTCCCCATCCCCTGGATTTACCGTTCGAAGTGCCTTTGGTCTTAGTGCCTTTTGCCTTTTTTCCTTTTTGTGTAGTTTTGTTTGAAGTTTTGTATGGTTCTGTCTTATACACTGGTGGTTTTCTTTTACTGTTGAAACTAGCCACAACATGTAGCCAATAGACAGGAAAAAGAAATAAAAAAGAGATGGGCGCCTATTTCACTAACCTGGGTCCCACTTTTGTCTTCTGCCTGGAAACCTGGTTTGAGTCTACACCGTTGTCGGCTCGAAAACAAAACCCGCTTGGTTGCTGAAAGCATTTCCTCACCGTCGCGATCGCCTTCCGTTGCCTAGGGTTTCCGTCGCCTGCATGATGATACCTGGTTTATGAATTTACTTTTGGATTTCAGCTAGCTAAGTCTCTTTATAAGTTGCTTGTTTAGGGATGTTCCCAAAGGCTCTCCCATTTCATGTCGTTAAGCCTAATTTTAAATGTTGTAAATTTTCCATGAATCTGTATATAGCATGTCCCTTAATATTTCTTGAATCATTTCATCATTATGCAACCGTTTCTCTAAATCCTGGACGTTCCAGCCACATTATTTTGAATCTAAATTGAGTTTTACAAAATTTGGTGATGTTTGGAATGATTGCGATATTTTTAGGTTTATATTGGCAGAGATTGTAGTTGTTGAGGTGATCCAATGCTAATTGTTGTAGATTTTGTCTAATTTCTTTGCTATATGGTGTGTCCCTTTCTTTCTATTACTCCCTATGTAGAGCCCTTGTGTAAATTCTAGATCTATCAAATGGTTGTCAATTTTTAACATGGTGAGGTTGTAGTTGCCTTGATGTTGAAGTCCATACCTCTCCTTTTATCCTCTTCTACCTTGAACATGTTAAAATCCCCAAAGTGAATGAGGTAGATGGGTGGGGTTTTTATCAACAAGTTGGTTATTTGAGATGAGATATTGATGTGGTTGGTTGTGTGCAAATATATATGTCAAATCCGAAGAAAGGGCTTCAATACATAGTTATCTGAAGTAGCAAACATTTGATATCATGGTCTTGCATCTGTATCATGATTCAATTGAATCTTACAAGTTATGTGTACATCTTGGTGCAAGATGTACATATACCTTGTAGGATTTCATTGAATCATGGTACAAGTGTCGGAGCATGAGATCAAATGCTTGCTACTTCAGATAACTACATATTGAAGCCTTTTCTTGGAATTTGCTCTCAATTGTTTTTTGAAGATAAACCATATCTATGACTTTTGTATGAACTTTGTTTTTTTGGTATTGAAATTTGTTGGGGACACCTAAACCTTCTATATACCATGAAAGCACCATATTAGTGAGTATGTGAGGGGCCTTTGATGCTTTTTTATGTGTGTATTCAAGCTTGAGATGCTTGGCATCCATATCTTCACAAGTTTTCTTACCTTTTCCACTTTGATTTTGTTATCATATTCTATAGTTTATGATGTAGGAGCATTTGGGTCCACAAGCTATCTTGTGTCACCTTAAACAATAGTAGGTTATGTTTTTAGCTTTCTTTAGTTTTGAGTTGTTGTACAGTGGATTTCTTGTTGACTTGCTTTCTCAAAGGGTTGCTATAGGAAGGTTGTTGGTTTCAAATGGATTTCAGACTTGTAGTTGTGCTATAGGACACTTGTAGGCTGTGATAAGACATGCTACAATTGTTAGTGAGGAGTTATATGTTGGGCTCATTAGATAAAATGATTATCATTGCTTTATGCACTATAATTGATCTATGTTACTAGATCCTTATCCTGGGCCCCCAGATCCCGGTCCGATTCGTTTTGGAGCCGGATTTGGATTTGATTCGCTAGCGAGAGCATCCAGGAAATGTTTTTTAGCTTGCAGATTCGTCCCAGACGAACCCGAGGCGAATTCGGGCCGAATTCCTTCCATACATGAAATAAACATTTAAGTATGAGTGACATTTAAGTTATATTTCATGTATATAGTTTCAGGATGTTTGAGAATGGTTTCGGATCTCTAGGAGTTATAATGCAAATTCTAGGTTTTGGAGGATCTTATAATTTTTCAGATTTAGTCAAATTTTAGTGGGTACAACAATTCAAGTGGCATATGCTTAAATTCTTTAAACTCAATTCGGTTCTATATAATTTTGTTTGTTTTTATTTGTTTCAATTTTCAAATGTGTTGTTTATTGAATTTGTTACCATAGGGATTACAAAGGCAACCAGTTCATCCTTTGTGGGCAAACCCTGTTTCAAAACAGACCCAAATTCACCCTTTGGAGACATGTTAATATGATGCAGTAAAAGGTGGTGGGTGTTATATTTGGATTTGCAATGGATGTGATGTCTAGTACTCAAGCTCATACAGCTGGGTGAAAGCCTATTTGTGTAACATCCTTGGGCAAGGCATCAAAGCTTGCCCAGGAAAAAAAGATGCTTGATTGTTGACACTTGACATTATTATTTTTAATTTTAATAGATATCATGACATTCGAGTTTAACTGATTGACATTGTAGTATTTTTAATATTGTTCTATGGAGGTTTTGTTTATTAGAATTAAATGATCATGATGCTATGTGGTATTCTGAACTTAATTACTGCTGCAAATATGTATATATTTCTGATTTTTATATGTTTTTGTATTAACGAATCCACACCATTTTTTTTGACCGAATCCATGAATTGAACCTGTGAATCGGAATCCGAATCAGTATCAAGATCAGTAACTTAGTAATCAATTATAAAATGGATGTCATGCAAACTGCTAGCAGCTTTTTGCCTTTTTTAATCTTGGCAGCACTGGGTCAATTTATTTCATGCCACTTTTATTGTTTTTAGCAATAAAGACGTTATGCAACAATTTGTGGCAGACTCTATTACAAGTGGCAGCTGATTTTGGAGGGGATCGTGCTTTATTCCTTCTATTTTTGGGTGGCTAGTTATTACTCCTTCTATGACTTCTCCCATTCTCTTGTTGTGGCAACTGAATTGTTTACTTGCTTGAGGCGTTTTCCTGCCTGTTAGGCTGTAGGTTGCTTCTTTTTAGTGCCTATTCATAATTTCTGTTTTATATCGTAAATGTTGTATGCAAATTCAACAGGTTGCAAGTTCTTCTTCAGCTGAGTGGAATCGGAGTACATACTTCTTTATCCACTCAGTTAAACACAATTGATTGGGTGCCAAAAAAGTTGAGGATTTGGTCTCTGTGCACTCCAACTTGTGTCTCTTGTCACATAAGAAACTTGATTACAAGGAGGGGGCGACAAGGAATTGGGATGTAACTCCCAAGTGATGCGCCTTAGATGCTACTGTTGCATATCTTGCTCAAGTCTCTATCAATGAGGCAGCGCCTACGTATGACATGGCTAGGGGGAGTGGTGTTCCAACTGATTGTGGTTCAAATGAAATTGAACCAAATGTTGACCTTGGTGCTCTCGATGAACAGCCATATGAAGATTATTGAATTTGATTGTAATTTTCATTTTGTATTGACTTTTGACAAATCATTGAATTATGAATTTCGATTCATCAGTATTTTTACATACCCGGGCAAAAAAAATTGTACTGGTGTACCCAATCCCCGAACCCATATCCATCCCCATACTAGGATCAGCAACTTAGGGTATTTTGAATCCCCTTATTCTAATTATGTGCCTTCTTGCTATTGTGGATATGTGGAAGAATTTGGTGTTTCGATTTCTTTTCAGTTATTTCACTCCTTATTTTTTGCTTCCAAAAGATTTTCTCCATCTGGAGTAATCTTTCCAAGTCTTCCTATTATTTCGTTTTCCTTTTGATGAGTCTCTTATGTCATTCCTTTTTCCTTTAAATCTGATTGTATCCTGAATTTCTTGCAAAACTTTTTTTCTTTCTGAAATAGGTGACCAAAAGTTTGTTTTTTTCCAGCAAAGGATTGTGCCCCGGGCAACTTTGGTGGAATGGATACCCTTTAGTTCTTGACTCTTAGACGAAAGAAATTGATTATTTGTGCTGCTTAGACTTGTGCTCTTGATACCAACAGGTTGCAAAAATGATGTGAAATTGTTAAATAACTTCTCAACCAAAAATGAAAAAAGTTTATTTATTCCATTCCTTTGCTTCATGCGTTACAGTTTATAATATTTGAACTAGCTCAAATCATTTTGATCCTTGCTTTTCCACAAATGACCTGGTTTTCAAAATTTCTGTAAGTATGGATCTAATGCTCACATCACTTCAAACTTATAAATAATTCCCTGCTGGCTTGTTATCTTATTTGGTTAGAGTTTGACTGACCCGTGATTTGATCTTGGATACAGCAAATTAAAGGCTCAATGTTTTTCTCCCAATTATCCATTCCTAAGCTAAGTAAACATCTGCCCAATCTTTCTGCAATAAACTGATTTCCTGTCTTCTATTGCTAGGGTTAAATCGCCCTCTGGGCTCTGGATCTCATATATTCCACCCATTACAGAAATGGTTAAAATCTAAAATTGGTTGGGATGGACCTTCGCTGAACCCACAGTTTGGGGCTGTACATGAGCCCTACCCAAGGCATATCTCAACTGGGATGCATGCCTATTATAAATGTATTATATAGGTATGCCCTAGGTGCAGGGCATACCTGGTAACATAGGGGACAACCAAAAATAGAAAACATATCAAAAACATTTTTTTAATGAAAAAGACAAAAAGTTATAAAGGAAAAAACCTAAATGAACCCAAAACCTAGCTACCAAACTAACCAGTGAATATTGCTGTATTTTTAACATACGTAAACCATCTTGATTTATATTTAACACTTGACATTGGATTATCAATTAGCAGCTGTGCTTTGTATTTAATATTGCATATTTTGTGCAAATTATATATATATTGATGTACCCTGCCGTACCGAACCCGGGATAAAAAAATTGGTGAACTACCATTACCCAAACCCCAAAGCCATACTCATGTATGTACTCAAACTGGCAACTTAGTTATGCAGGAGCATCTTGGGCTTGGGCAATTGGATCAACAAAAAACCAAAAAATTATTTCTCAATTTTGCAATTTCCTAGGTTTGTTGGTGAATAATGGCCCATGGCTACCATGGGAGGGGAACTTCTCTGAGTCTCTCATGTGTAACATATATATTTTATTGTAAAATTGACCCCTCATGAAGTTGGACGCTTTACTTGGACCCTTGAAAAGGAATCTTGGACTTCACACCACTTGGACCACCTTGTAAGATCTATGATGCCCCTATAATGTGGGGTGGGGGGTTACTATGACACCTCATTAAGTGGGAGTTACATTGTAAGACATCTATGAAACCTCATTGAGTGGGGAGATATAAGAGTTAGGGGTTACATCGTAAGAGCATCTTTGACTTTTCCATGATGACCTATAAAGAGGCGTGCACCATTTTGGGGGAATTGCATGAGGGGAAAGTGGAAGTTCATGATTTTTTGTAACTCCTCTTGGGAATCACGCCCCCATGTGACTAATTAGGTTGCATGAGGGTTTCTTTATGGTGGAATGTAACTCTTGGTTGAAGGATTACAAATAGGGGCATTTGAGATTTGGGTTGGCCTTCCAATTTGTTTGCAGGAAGCAAGGAGGCCTTGGGGAAGGGGAATGGGAGTGTATTTCTCTGTTTTTGTTTGTAATGCAGGATAATTGATTGTATGCAGGGAAGGCTGGAGTTTTGTTTTTGTTTTTAGGAAACTTGGGGTTCAGGTTGTTTGTAGGGGTTTGGGATTGTTGATTTCACGAGGGGAAACTCTGGTGAAGTTTCTATAGATTTCTACTGCATGTAAAATTCCTTTTGTTTAGGAATGAATCAAATCTATTGCTGAATGAAACCTTATGTATGTGATTCCAATCTGTGGATGTTGTTGAAATCTTTGTGCGTGTCTCTTTTGGTATTGGCTGCAAGGACAAGGTCGCCATTTATTTGTCTCCCTATCCTTGATTCCGTCACTTAGTTTGTCCTTGATATTTTTTCTGCCTCTTCTTTTGCAGCCCTTGCTTTCTTCTGTTTACATGTCATCCTTATGCTCTTATGTAAAGATAGCCTTCTCAGGGAGGACCATTGAAGGGGAGATGATGGCATCTTCCCCTCTTTTTCCACAGCTAGAGAGCCCTTCTTTTGCTGATACTCGTTCCTTTTTTGTTTGCCATATTTAGAAAATTTATCTTTCTTTCATGTGTGTGTGTGTGTGTGTTTAAAATAATTCTCGTATGAACTACTATTTGTCAGTGCTGTTGAATTTTTTTCTGCTCAAGTCTAAACTCTAGATATTTGTTGAAAGTAAGATGCAATAAATTCTCCTGCAGCTGTTTTAAGAACATAATGCTTATTTTTAAAATTGAGATTATGGTTTGCCATTTTCTAGGTTGGAACTCATTGATGTAAATCATGCTAAAACTAAAATTAAACAATGATGTCCGAACTATTAGTTAAAAATAAATGAGTACCCTGAATTCCTTAAGAATTTGGGAATGATTTCAAAATTTCAAATGTATCATACAGTCCAAATGAGTAGTTGAAATTCTCTCTCTTTTTTTTAATTTCAAAGATCAATGCCATGTTACATTCTCCAGAAATTCATTCTTTCTTGTTCATTATTGAATTGAAGGCATCAATAGTTGAGGCAAAAGCTGTGGCAGTCTTATTACGTATACTACAAAGAAACCCAGCAGTAAATGGCGGACCTGTACAGCTTCTTTGGGAGCTATCCAAGAGTGAGTCTGGGAGGGCGGCAATTTTGGATGAGAAGGCATCTGTTGTTGTGGTGGCCAGTGCTTTCAACCTGTGCACAAGTGACCAGAAGCTGCAAGCAGAGCAGCTTTTGTACAATCTTTGTGAGCATGACAACACAGCAATCATACAAGCAGCCACATCAGGAGTTTTTGGCCCATTAGTAAAGAAACTAGCATCTGGTAGGATTCTTAAAGATGTGTTCTAGATGTGGAATTCACTTGTTAAAATTTGGCAGTTTGTTTACTTGTTGACATATCTTTATCATGTTTGCAAGTCGCATATATGAAACATTATTCAGTGCCTTATCATTTTTTACTTATTTCATATTGAAAATTGGACTGGATGTTGGATTTCATTTTTATGATAATATGTGACATGGGAGTTACCATTGGCAGGTGATGAGGCTTTGCAGCTAAAGATGGCAGAAACTATTTGCACTCTCAATGTCAATGAAAAGAGTATGCATTCTCTTGTGGGTGCTGGTGTCATTCAACCTTTGCTGAACCTTCTGCAGCATGGTACAGAAGCTTGTAAATTAAAAGCTGCAGAAGCATTTGACCTCCTCTCCAGTTTCGACGATAACAAACTTGCCATTGCAAAATCTGGCAGCCTGCCTGTTCTTGTCAAAGCACTTACATCTCCATTTCGTGACATTGTTACTCTAGTTCTGGCCACTCTTGCAAACCTAGCAACAGAAAAGCAAATTGCTGCTGAAATTGAACATGAGGGAGCTGTTTCACAGTTAATTGGGATGTTCAGATGGGAGGACATTACCATACATGAAAATGCATTGAGAACTCTAGATCACATGGCCAAGGACAATCGTATGGTCCGCCAATCTATAGCACATTCAAAGGCAGTCCCTAGATTTTATGTCTTACTTCAAAATGAGAAAATTTCTTCCTCATGCAGGATAAGCATCTTAAATCTTGTCTCATATCTTGCAGAAGATCATAGTACTCGGTCAGCAATTGTAAATCCAAGAGACATAGTCAGCTTTTTTGTTCGGCTTCTCAAAAGTCAATCTTCAGATGAGAGGGAAGCTATTTTGGCTATTCTATCTGCGATGGCAAAAATGGAGGAAACAAAACATATCATGGTTTTAGAAGAATCTCTGCTGCAAATATCAGTGGAGTGCTTGAAATCAGATCGCCTAAAGATAAAGGAGTGTGCTGTAGTAATTCTCTCAAAGCTGACTGATCCAAATCTTGTAGACAAAAATGTCCAGTTGAGTCTGGCAAGATTGGGTATGATTCCTCTTCTGATTGATGTCTTGAAGAATGATTCAGAGCGTGCAAAACAACATGCCGCTGTTACTCTTGGGCAGTTATCCATGCAAACACCTAATTTAACAGAAAAGCAGTCGCTTATCAAGAAGTTGCTTGCAAAGCTTGGATTTGTAAAGTATAAAACCTGCAAAGTTCATGCTGGCAAGTGTAGCTCAAAAGGAACACTTTGTCTAGTTGAATCTGAAGCTGTTCCCCACCTAATTGGTTTGATCAACGATGGTAGGAATCGAAGTGCACAGAGAGCAATTGAAGCTCTACTCACTCTAGTCAAGGGTAGTGAAGATATGGAGAAGGGCATTGATTATCTTGTAAGAAATGGCATAATTGCCCCGCTTGTTCAGATTATAGGAAATAACGAAAATTCAACTGAAAAAGCAGTGATGCTGTTGGAAAGAATATTCAAATGCAAGAAATATAGATATCCAAGATATGCAAATTTGGCTAAGCAGGCATTATACACAACCATGGCAACAGGAAATACAGATACTCGCAAGGCTGCAGCTACAGCATTGATGCATCTTGGAATGGTGCCGAAGAGTTCAACATATGCACAAACAGGATAAACATATGTATGGCACAAATTGTGTGTGTCACTGTACATTTGTTCCACCTGAAATTTTTGAACAGATTGGCGGACTTTGTTGATTCATTGCAAATTGTGTATCATATCTGTCTGGTGCCATCCTTATCTGCTGCACTATAGTAACTTGACTCCATATTCTAAGAGTTTGTGAAGTCCCTTGTAGTAATAAGAGTTCAATCTCAAATGTATGAGATCTCTATTCTTCTGGGAGCGAAATAGGGGAAGAATAATCTGGTTGGGAGGAATTTAACAGCCTTCTTCTGTCTAAGGCTGAAATGAAGATGTACATGACTCCTTCAAATTACTTTATATGGAGCCTGCCGCAACTTAAGATGTTCCAGTGCATATGCTCTTCATTTCAGATTGTCAAAACCTGAGAAATTGACTGTCTTCCAGTTGTCAGCTTTGCGATGTTTGAACTTTAGAAACATATTCTTTATTTGCATGGCTCCGACAGCCAGAGTCAATTTGTTTTGTTTTTGACATTCTGATTATTGTGGAAACCTTGAATATTGTTGGAAATTGGAATTATGAAAGGTTCTTTCAATAAATTTGTCCTTGAGAATAAAGTTACTGCTATGTTGTCAAGTACTTGTCCTTCCAGATAGTAATTAGAAGAGATTCAGGTTGATCATGACATCTAGAAGAGATTCGGGTTGATCTAAAAAAGCATTTACTCTGTAAGGCACTCTTTCTATGCATATAAAATCGTATCCTGCAGTGACTGTTGATGTGGAGAAGCTTAACCTAATGATAAGGGCTCTGGGATTGGTTGAGTTTTCACAAAAGTGTATGCTACACTTTGTTCAAAAGTCAATGTCTACTATAACCTTGTGTGCCTAACATTCCTATGGATAAATAAATTTCAATCTAAATTCATCTCAATCACAATACCATCAAGCACCATTTGGAACCACTTTAACCTTGTCTGCCTAACATTCCCATGGATGCTTGCTATTTTGGCTCCTGGGAAATTGTAAAGAAAAGAAATTGAACGGTCATTTTATGTAATTGTTTTTTATGGTATCATCCATTTATGAAGGGGGATTAAGTTTCATTCTAGAATGAAGTAGTTCTGGCATGGTTGAACCAGAAGGTACAATTTTGAGAGAGCATGCGGCAGGGTGAAAACATTTAGAATTCTGGGTGTGGCAGGAGCATCAGTGTTCCTTTGCAAAGAAGTTATTATTCATATACTGGAGAGGCAGGTATGGATATGGCTGATGGGAGGATAGTGAATCTTTGTATTGCACAAAGAATTGACATTAAAGAATATGAAGCACTTAAAAGTAGTTTGCTTTCACAGTTGTCTTGGGAAGTCAATAAATTTCTTACTTATAAACACAAATTTGATAAATTGCCAATGCAATTGTATGAATGAATTATTGTTGATCACCTGATATAGTTTGGATATTAATGCTTAGCATTCAGAGAGGTGCTCTTATATGATTGAATTTTATTGTTGTGCAATGTGCAATTCGCCAACTCAAAAGATAATATTGATTGCATCTGCTGGTATCCTATTCCTTTCTGTACCCTTACGACTTCCTTAAGTGACAAACGGGTAGTAAACTAGCAATTATATACTTAATAAATCTGACTGTTGGGAGTTGCCATTACACTTGAATCATTTTATCAAATGACACTCGGTCACCTACACAAGACAAATGAGCTAGACAAGTACAAATTTATGAATATATTCTCAGGAAGTCTTTCAATAGTGTGTTTGAGGTCTAGAGAAGCTGATCCTCTAGTGAATTTAGTTGTGTTTCAATCTTGAACAACGAATTTCTGTATCATAAAATTATGCGATTGTCACAAATACCTGTGTTCTATGTTTCGTTATTTCTATTTCAATCTTTAGTAAAGCCAGTGGTATAGCGGCTTAATGATTGTTTTCTTTAATATATTCATATGCATATCTAAAACAGTCAGAGAATGTTACCTATGGAATTCATCTCTATGCTATCAGCTTTGCTTGGTTATCTATGCTCAAGGTTGGTGCTTGTTGTTTACTAACATGATATATATCATGGAGGTGACCAATTGTTTATTTGCCATGTTGAAACGGGTAAAATATTATATTCAAATGCATTGTCATTTGCTTTTTCTCTTTGCCACTATTTGTAGGCATTGTGCATTGGATGTGTTAAGTTCTAATGCATTTTTTTACCACATTTCTGAAGATATCCCCTTTATTATCCTAGCTTGTTCTATAATATTTCTTTTTGGCCTAAAATAGCCGGAGTAAAGGAAGCTCCAGACCCATAGAAAAGAAGCAATTTAGTATTCAACGCTCAAAACCCCAAGCCGGTCTGTATTTATTTGTTGGTGGTTCCTATAAAACAAGTACCTTGCAAAACAAAAATATTTGAAAGCAATGTCAAGAAGCCAAATGATATCAATCTTCCATATTGCAGCTGGATGGAGGACAAACTAGAAATCAGAATCATTGTTCTAGAGGCCTATTTCATCATGCCCGGTTGCCTCAAATTTATTTAAAGAACTTGGGCATATGGGCAGTAGCAGGGATGCAGCCAAATGGGTGACAGAACTAATGTGAAAGAAACTACCCTCAAGTTCAAAGACCACCTAAAAAGAGAGAGGAGAACCTGGACTTTTACAGAGCAGGGTTAAGGGTGGAAGAAGAGGGTACTCTTGAGCTGCTTGAGGAAAACAAAAGGTCATCCTCAAGAACAGCTCGTGGAGCACCACTTTCTTCATGCAAAAGAGTACTGGGTGTCCGTCTCCTTGATAACCTTTGTTATTAGATCTCCATTGTGTGTTTTTTGTGAATTTGTGTAATTCGTTATATTCGTTATCTTTGTTTATGTGATGCATGTTGTTTTCTTTTAATTCTTGTTTCTTGCTTGTGGTGGTACATCTATGTTATTTTGGTGTGTTTTGGTTTGTGTGCCCTACTTATCTTTGGAGGGTAGGATGTCCTTAGGAATTTGGTATTAACTCCCTGGGTATGACGACCCTTGGATGTGCTTGTGATTAATGGCACACGAAACTTGAATAAATGGAGATATATAGGGAGGCAAAAAGAATTTTAAGTTCAGTGTTGATGGATTGTCTATAGATGTGGTTTCTAATGATTTAAATTAGGAGAAGGGTGTTGCTACTAAAGGATTCAGAAAATCCTTTCAAACAAGCTCTACATGTGGAGGAGGTTATAGTGGTTCCAGAGGCAATGTGGTTTTTTGATAGCAACATATATGGAGGAGATGCCAATAGCATCTTTGAGGGGGAGAATCCCATCAAAGCAAGAGAGTGGGATGTAAGCAACCTTTCCGGCATTAAGAAAAAAAGGATAGATTGATAGATATTGCTATTTTTTTGTTTTTCTAGATAAAGATTTCCTTGATAGGAAATCTTTTAATGATTGGGTGGTGTTAGTTTGGGGGAAAAATTTGGGAATTTACGTGCCTTTTTCTAGAATGATGCAACTTGGCTTAATCATGGTGATTTTTAAAAATGCTAATATGCAAAAATGAGTCTTTAATCTTTCATTCTGGTATACGAGTCATTTTGTGTTTAGGGCCCTCTCTTGCAACCTTGATTTGAGCCCATTAGATGGTGTAGTGTGTGCTTCCCCAAGGTGGATTGGAGTACAAAATGTTCCACCTCAATTATGGTTTCTACTCTCATGCTTTGAAATTGCTAGGGGAAGTTTTATTGGTTGAAGAAACAAGATTTATGTTACCTCATCTCAATGATAGGGTTCTAATTTCTATAAAACCGGAGGAGGAAATACCTAAAGTTGGTGTTTTCAATTTGATGATATTTTTTTTTCAAATGAAATTAAATTTCTAGGTGGCTTTAATGCTTGCTTTTTTGAATTAAAAAGATGGCCATTTGAGAAAAGATTGTGCATTGATTAAGCCTAGAAGGCTTGATATTGATGCTTCCAATCCTTCCATTGAGAATAATATGGTAGTAGTTGATAAGGAAGGTGAAATGATTAAAATTTTTGAAGGGCTTAAATAGAGGAGGATTCTATGATAATGAGTAACCCTTCCGTTTATGTAAGTAATAACGAAACCACATGTTCCCCTAAACTGGGGCCTGAAAGGAAAATGATGAGTATATAAATGTGAAGAATGAAGGTATTATGGAGTCGAATAGTATGGATAAGAATATGGGATTTGGTTTTGAGAAGCCTTTATTAGTTTCTCGAGGCATCCAGATGCTACCCAAGATTGAATTCCCTATAAAGACTTTAAATGGAAGTCACGCTATTTTTATTGGGGGTTCCAAAAGACTAAACGCTGGACTAAGAAATGAAAGGGAAGTTGATCCCTTGCTACACATGGACTCTATCCCCAATAAAAAGAATGTGGAGATGGTAGATGAACTTATAGAAGAATTCAAAAAGGAAATAAAGTGATTTTGGTAATGTTAACCCTTAAATAAATAAGAAAGGCAAGGAAGAAAAGCTTCCTAGTTTGTTTGAAAGACTCTACAAACCTTCAAAGCCCTTTTTGAACCCCTATCCCAAATGAATCTAAAATGAGCTAGTTAGAATGTTAGAGGCGTGGAAGCCCCTGACAAGTGAGTTGTGGTTAGGATGTCCTATAATTCTAGAGATGGTTTGCACTGCTTTATGCTACAAGAAGTAAGAATTGTTGGCTTTAGATTCTGTAATGTCCCCTTTTTCTAGTGAGTTAGTCTATACTTGGTTCCCGTAGACTAACCAAAGTGGTTAGGGAACTCTAGGAGTTCGTTTGGTCAGTTTTTGACATTCTGGCTGGGACTTACTATTTTTAGTAAGTCGCGAAGTTGGCTATTTTGGGAAACTCTTTATTGGAGATGGAGTATTTCGCCGAGATCTTTCCAACGGTCTATAACTCATGGGATTCTGTGACCGTTTGGGCTTTCATATTAAAGTCCGTAAGTTATACTTTATTATTATATTTGGACTTTAATTAATTAATGTCGGTGACTTTGGAGAAATAAAGAAAAATGCAAAAAAAAGTCACTAAAGGATTTGGGTGCCCCTTTGAGGAATAAAAAAACAAATTTAAAAATAACATTTCCCTCTCATATGGGTCGACCCACTTGTGAAGTTATAAAAGGCAAAGAGTGGGAAAAGTTATTCATTCTTGATATTACATTTTATGCTTCTATTTACTCTGCAAATGAGGGTTGGGGGAATTTCTTCTAGTCAGGGCTTTTGGTGATGGAAACCACCATTAGTAGCAATCTTCTGTAGGTGTGAAAGATCACCCAAGGGGATTTTGGAGCAGCCATACTCAGTGGCTGTATTTGAGCTTCATTTTGATACCACCATTGACGAAGATGGAGATAACAAGATATATCTTATTGCAGTTTTGTTGCAGCTGACGAAGAGTATTAGTGATGGATTGTATTGTAGATTTGAGAAGGATTGGGACTGTCATTTCTTCATTGTTGTCCGTACTTCATTTTGTTGGCCATACCTCTTCATGTGTAGGCCGTACCACTTCATATGCTGGCCGTACTTCTTGGAGCAGCGGTTTGGAGTTTATTGGGGCTGTTCTTTCTTGCTTAGTGGTTGTTTTTTGACCTAAGGGTCTATGCTGATAGTTGTAGATTGTTCCCTTGCATTTGCTGATGCTTTCAATGCAAAACTCCATTGTCATGTTGCTAGTCCATCAACAACAGAAATATAAAGATGCTCATTTTGACATGGGTATGTGATGGTTATTCATTTTATGCCATTCTATGAACTGAGTCTTTATTATTTAGTTCATATCTGTTATAGTTTTTCTGGGTTTTCAGTTGTATGCTATATTCCTTGTATTCTGACATACACAGTTCAAGAAAACAGAAACCCCCTTTTGCATCTTCTATCTAGTTCTGAAAGATCACAGAAAAAACTAAAAAATATAACATTAAAAAGATTAATCAAAAGAACAACAGGTGCAGGTTATTACAGTGGTATCAGAGCTGGTGCATCTTGCCAGCCTATGTTGATCAGTTTATATGAGTGACGAAAGAACAGTCTACACTAGACCCACTCCATATTGGCATCCACTAGAGGTTCCGGAAGGTGAAACAGTTTCAAGTATATTGGGTATGCACAGGAACTCTTCCAGCAGGAGTGATAGCATAACAGGTAGTATGGGGGATAGAGGAGTTGACCAACGTGAGAGTCCTAGTGCCAAAGCAGAGAGAAAGTTCGATATTATGCTCGATATGATGTCCCAGCTCCTTGGGAAGTTTAGTCAAGGGATTCCAGTAGTTCACACCAATACCACACCGGAGGTGAGATCAGTGGCTCCAATGAGGGTCACCACAGACATGCGAGACAGGGCAGTGGATATGTAGGACAAGGTGGTGGACATGCGGGACAGGGTAGTGGACATGCAGGACAAAGTGGTATTAATAACACCAGGGTTACCCCAGGATCGGTTACTAGACCCTTACAACCAACTTTTCCGTGTAGAGAGGAGGTAGTGGTTCAACAGGAACCAAAGTTTCAGCTTCCCATGACGGATGATGTTCAGATACAGCATGCAGAGTACGACATTAGCTCCTAACATCAGAGAGATGTTGACATTCGACCAGTATATGAATCATAAGAGACAAAGGGGATTTATGATGGGTCGAGGAGATCACAGAGCTAACAGAGCTAACCGAGACTGCCAGCATGCATTGAGCAAAGTCCCTATGGACTGGTTTGACGGAAGTGGCAAGATTTTAGCCAGAGCTTGGGTGCAGAAGTTGGATAACTACCTGACACTTAAGCTGATGCTGGAGGATGAGGCACTTAACTTTGCCACTATTCATTTAGATGGGTTAGCACATGAGTGGTGCTACCATGGGTTGGTCACCTTGGGCCACAACCTTATCACCACATACGATGAGTTCACTAACAGACTCATCGAGAGGTTCGATACCAAGGACCCAGAGTTGCAGTTCAGAGAGCTGGCGCAATTGAAGCAGTATGGGTCACTTGAGGGATATATTTCAAATTTTCAGAGAATCAGTGTGATGGTTCCCAGCATATCGGAGAGGAGACTTGTAGTCCTATTCATGGAAGGACTAATGGAACCACTTAAGGGTTGGGTTAAGGCATTTGATCCACCTTCACTTCAGGAGACTATCAAGAAGGCACGTAGTATGGAGTTTGTTGTGCCTAGGAAACAGTTTGTCTCCAAACAGTTTCCTCCACGAAGAGACAAAATGCCGATTCTGCAGCGAGACACCTTCCCACAGAGGAAACTAGGGCCTCGATTAGATGATGATGCATTGAATGAATACAGGAGGGAGAGACTATGCTTCAAATGCAAAGAACCATGGGATCCTAACCACAGGTGCCCAATGAAGGGGCAAGCAAAACAATTGGAGTATTATTCTGCTGAGGAGACAGCTTCAAAGCAATCAGGGCAGCAAAGTGATAGGGAGGACAGTGATGTAGAGAATATGGTGCAGATTGTATAGGACGTGCATGATGACATTCCGAAAGCACATATCTCTGCTATTCAGAAAGAGGGTTCCTTCAGAATACGGGGAGTATTGGAGGGACAGAGAGTGATCACTTTGCTAGATACAGTGCCACCCACAACTTCATTGATGAGGGGCTTGTGGCACGAAGGGGACTCAAAACAGAAGAGTCCGAGGGATTCAAAGTCAGAGTTGTAGACGGGTTTGTCATTACTTGCAAATGAAGGATCCCTAATTTAACCATCAGGTTAAATAACTATGAGTTCAAAGCCGAATACTATGTGGTCGGTATGGGTGACATGGATGTAGTCCTAGGAATGAAGTGGCTACACATGATAGGTGAATTTTCTCTCAACCCGAGGACCATGGAGATGAAGTTCGAAGTAGATGGTCAGAAACATATTTTGAGGGGAATGACTGATGGGGGTTTAAGAGCAGTGTCTATTCGGAGGATGGAGAGGATACTACGGCATGATGAGGTGCAGTGGGCAGCTGAGATTCTTGTGATGCCAGAGGCACCGAAACAACAAAAACAAGATTATCCAATGGAGATTCAGTCAGTACTAACTAAGCACTCCAAAGTGTTTAGTGATATACCTCTAGGTAGACCTCCAGACAGGGGTTTTGAGCATGTTATAGAGATGGAGCAGGGGGCCAAACCAATTATCACGGTTCCCTACAGACATCCTAAGAGATACAAGGATGAGATTGAGAAGGCTATTTAAGAGCTTCTCAAGATGGGTCACATCAGGCCTAGTAAGAGTCCTTTTGCTTCTTCTGTTGTTCTAGTCAAGAAGGATGGCACACTCAGGATGTGTATTGATTACAGGGAACTGAACAAAAAGACTATTAAGAACAGGTTCCCCATCCCCAAGATTGATGAGCTTATTGACGAGCTGCATGGTGCATGTTTCTTCTCCAAGATAGACTTGAGGTTAGGGTACCATCAAATTTGGGTATGTGAGGAGGATGTGGAGAAGACAGCGTTTAGGTGTCACTATGGGCACTTTGAGTTTCTGGTTATGCCTTTCGGCTTAACCAATGCACCTGCCACTTTCCAGTCTTGTATGAATAAGGTCTTCAGAGAACAGTTGTAGAAATTTGTACTCATATTTTTCGATGACATACTCATATTCAGCAGGACTTGGGAGGATCATTTGAGACATCTGGATATTGTGTTGGGTATACTTGAGTAGGAGTCCCTATATGCAAAAATGTCTAAATGCGAGTTTGGCATGACGGAGTTGCTGTATTTGGGACACATCATCAGTGCAGAGGGTGTCCATGTGGATTTGGAGAAGATTTGAGCTATAGTTGACTGGCCACCATCCAAAAATCTCTCTCAGGTCAAGGGGTTCTTTGGCTTTGTGGATTCTACCGCAGGTTCGTAAAGGGATTTTCTCAAAAAGCAGCCCCACTCACAGATTTGACATGGAAGGGAGCTTTCGTTTGGTCAGATGGTGCTCAACAGTGTTTCGACAAGTTTAAAGAGGTGATGAGCACTTGTCCAGTTTTGGCCATTCCTGATTTTTTGAAGCCGTTTGAACTTCAGTGTGATGCCTTTGGGGAAGGCATAGGTGCGGTGTTGATGTAGAACAAACACCCTATTGCTTTTGAGAGCCGAAAGTTGAGGGGCCCTGAGAGGAGCTATAGTATCTATGATAAGGAGAGGTTAGCCATCATGCATGCATTGGCTAAATTCAGGCAGTATCTGGTTGGAGGGAAATTCATTGTTAAATCTGATCACAATAGCTTGAAACATTTCCTTTGTCAGAAGGACCTAAATGACCGGCAGCAAAAGTGCGTCAGCAAGCGACAGGCATATGATTTCGACATTGTTTTTGTCAAAGGGAAGAAGAATATAGTTGCTGACACTTTATCCAGGAGACCACACTTGTGTGCCTTAGGAGAGATTGCAGAGGACTAGAGAGATATGATCACTGCAGAATATGCAAAGGATAAGTGGGCCTTTGGGATTATGGATGGCACTAACCGTGATGATAGGTACACTATTGTAAATGACTTGATCATTTACAAGGGGAGGATATTTTTGGTGCCAGCTTCTGCTATGAAGCAGAAGATCTTGAGAGCTTTCCATGACTTGCCTATGGCTAGGCATCCAGGATTCTATAAGACCTACATGCAGGTTAGAGAGAGGTTTACTTGGAAAGGCCTCAAGTTAGAAGTACAGAAGTATGTGCGGGAGTGTCCAGTATGCCAACAGAACAAACATGAGCACTCCTACCCAGGAGGATTATTGCAGCTCTTACCCATTCCCGAGAGGAAGTGGGATTGTATATCGATGGACTTCATTACTGGCTTGCCAAAAGCCCAAGGCAGGGACTGCATCTTTGTGGTGGTTGACAGGTTGACAAAGTTTGCCCATTTTTTTGCCATTTCAGCCACTTATACAGTAGCTCAGGTTGCTGATTTATTCTTCAGAGAGGTGTTTCGACTTCACGGATTGCCTAGGAGTATTGTGAGCGACAGGGACAGCAGGTTCCTTAGCAATTTTTGGCAGGAGCTTTTTAGGTTGACAGGGACCGAGGTCACCCCCAGCATGAGTTACCACCCCCAGACTGATGGACAGACAGAGATAGTTAATAAGTGGGTGGAGGGATACCTCAGGAATTACATAGCCGGACAGCAGAAGGCGTGGGTCAAGTGGCTTCACTTGGGAGAGTATTGTTATAATACCACTTACCACATGTCTATCTAGATGACACCATTTACGACACTTTATGGGTACGAGGCTCCCAATTTCTTGGATCTATTGTTTGGAGACAGTAGAGTACCAAAGGCTAAAGACCTCTTGTAGGAGAGTCAGGACATCATAAGGTCTTTGAAAGAGAACATTCAGAAGGCACATAATCAACAGAAGCAGTATGCAGACCAACACAGGGTTGAGCGTTCTTTTGAGGTGGGTGATATGGTGTACCTTATGTTGCAGCCATACAGACAATCTACTCTTAAGAGGAGTGGTGCTGAGAAGTTAAAGCCACGGTATTATGGTCCATTCAGGATCTCCAGAAGGGTTGGAGAGGTGGCTTATGAGTTAGAATTACCGGCAGAGAGCAGAGTTCATAATGTCTTCCATGTGTCACGCCTCAAAAAGACACTAGGGCACAATGTGATACCTTATACAGAGTTGCCTCCTCTTGATGAAGAGGGGAAGTTGGTTTTGATACCTGAGGCCATCATTGACACCGGGGAACGTACATTGAAGAAAAGAGTCATAAGGTAATATTTGGTGAAGTGGAAGAACTTGCCGGTAGAGGATGCTACATGGGAGAGTGAGCAAATCTTGTTGCATCTAGATCTGAGATTGCTTGAGGCAAGCAATCTTGGGAAGGGCAGACTCTAATGTCCCCTTTTTCTAGTGAGTCAGTCTATATTTGGTTCCCGTAGACTAACCAAAGTGGTTAGGGAACTCTGGGAGTTTGTTTGGTCGGTTTCTGACATTCTAGCTGGGACTTACTATTTTTAGTAAGTCGCGAAGTTGGCTATTTTGGGAAACTCTTTATTGGAGATGGAGCATTTCGCCGAGATCTTTCCAACGGTCTATAACTCATGGGATTCTATGGCCGTTTGGGCTTTCATATTAAAGTCCGTAAGTTATACTTTATTATTATATTTGGACTTCAATTAATTAATGTCGGTGACTTTGGAGAAATAAGGAAAAATGCAAAAATAAGTCACTAAGGGATTTGGGTGCCCCTTTGAGGAATAAAAAATAAATTTAAAAATAACATTTCCCTCTCATATGGGTCGACCCACTTGTAGAGTTATAAAAGGCAAAGAGTGGGAAAAGTTATTCATTCTTGATATTACATTTTATGCTTCTATTTACTCTGCAAATGAGGGTTTAGGGAATTTCTTCCAGCCAGGGCTTTTGGTGACAGAAACCACCATTGGTAGCAATCTTTCGCAGGTGTGAAAGATCACCCAAGGGAATTTTGGAGCAGTCATACTCAGTGGTTGTATTTGAGCTTCATTTTGATACCACCATTGACGAAGATGGAGATAACAAGATATATCTTATTGCAGTTTTGTTGCAGCTAAGGAAGAATATTAGTGACGGATTGTATTGCAGATTTGAGAAGGGTTGGGACTGTCATTTCTTCATTGCTGGTAGTACTTCATTTTGCTGGCCATACCTCTTCATGTGTAGGCTGTACCACTTCATATGTTGGCCGTACTTCTTGGAGTAGCCGTTTGGAGTTTATTGGGGCTGTTCTTCCTTGCTTAGTGGTTGTTTTTTGACCTAAGGTTCTATGCTAATAGTTGTAGATTGTTCCCTTGCATTTGCTGATACTTTCAATGCAAAACTCCATTGTCATGTTGCTGGTTCGTCAACAACAGAAATATGAAGATGCTCATTTTGACATGGGTATGTGATGGTTATTCATTTTATGGCATTTTATGAACTGGGTCTTTATTATTTAGTTCATATCTGTTATAGTTTTTCTGGGTTTTCAGTTGTATGCTATATTCCTTGTATTC
This sequence comes from Cunninghamia lanceolata, assembly GCA_027924645.1. Taxonomy (NCBI): domain Eukaryota; kingdom Viridiplantae; phylum Streptophyta; class Pinopsida; order Cupressales; family Cupressaceae; genus Cunninghamia; species Cunninghamia lanceolata. The sequence goes on along the minus strand of BSBN01000169.1, from coordinate 12,666,279 downwards.
TAACATACACACTTCAAGAAAACAAAAACCCCCTTCTGCATGTTCTATCTAGTTCTGAAAGATCACAGGAAAAACTAAAAAAAAATAACATTAAAAAGATTAATCAAAAGAACAACAGGTGCAGGTTATTACAGATTCATTTGGAGAAATGCATCTTAGTTCTCCATTAATCATGATAAAAGAAGAGGAGGATCATCAATTTTACTTTCTCCCAACTAGGCTTCTTGTGTGGTAACTTATGGTGGTTCTCCTTGTAATAAGGTTGTTTGGATTGTTGTGGAATTTCAATAGGATAAATTTGGTCTTTGATCTCTATATGCTCCTAATGACTATAAGGACAAAGTAAAATTGTGTGACTGGCTTGCTAGCAATCTACTAAAGGTACCTTGGGTATTAGGTGGGACTTTAATATGATTGAGAACAAGGAAGACAAATAGGGTGGAGTCAAATTTTGCTAGAAAGGAAATGATTTGTTCTTTTGGGCTAAGATCAAAAGGATGTTGAATTTAGTTGATCTTCTGAGTGACAATAAGAAATATAGTAAAGGGATTTTTACATGGTGTAATAATCAGAGTGGTACTAAGACAATATACTTTAGAGTAGGCAAATTTTTTCACAAAAACATCTCCTAGATTTGTAACTCTATTGACAATAATGATGTAATGATGTCCCCTTACACACTTTCTAACCACCACCCTATTGATATGTCTAACTTGATTAGAGGAGACTCTTAGGTTAAAGTATGTGAAGATGAAGGTTTATTTGAGCTTAGTGTCAATCTTTTAAAATATAAGGGTTGTCATGATGGTATTAAAATTGTCAAAAATATGATTAGAGGATCCTCTTCTATCTCCTCATATATTGATTGATGGAATGTGTTGGGACCTAAAATTTCCTTCAATTTTTTGCAAAATTTTAGGTTCCCATGATGAAAAATTTGATTGCAGCACTCAAAAATATACCTGAAAAAACTGCCCCAGTGACCTACTTTGGGGGGTCATAATTCGGAGTCTATTCAGTTTCATGCCAAATCACTTGACAAACATGTTTATATACCATATGTTAGTGTGCAATTCCGATTTCAGCCTCCCATGATCACATTTGACTGAGTTTTCAAGCATCAAGCTGAAGGGTTCTGGAAAGGTTTGTTGTTTGCACAGTGTGAAATCTGCTCGGGAGGTCAACTTTAGATGCCAATAGCTAGCAGTTGGATGATGTTCATAATAAACCAATTGGTGTTCCAGATTTACCTTATGATAATGTACTTCCATGCCAGTTGTCAAAACTCCAGTATCTCATTTGGTATTTTTTCAAAAATAAAAACAAATGTAGTTTGTCCTGTTTTTATAGTTGCATTCTAGAATGTTTCGGAGAGATCAACTTTGACCCTCAATATTTTGTGAAGAAAGATGATTAGTGAAGAACCCTTTTGCATGCATGCTCATTTGACCTAAATGAACTGATCCCCCAAGTGGCAGCCCCCCATGAAGAGACTTGATATTTTTTTCAAAATGGCAAGTTGGTGAGCCCTAATTGGTTTTTCACAAGTGCAGTTTCAAAAAAGGCTGAGTGAGCCACTTTGAATGATTATATCTTGTGCCTCGGAATGCGTTTTGCCAAACCATTTGTTGCACTAAATTCTTGGTTCAAATGTTTACATGCCTTTGAATTTTCATGATCCCAGGAGATGGTTTGACCTATTTTCTAGGGCGATTCTCAAGGCTACTTGGACTGTTTTGGTCACTACACTAACATGTCAGAAAGTAAATTTTAATGAATACCCATTGCGATTTTCCAACTCAATAGCATATTGAGGCAGTCCGAGATCAATTCATAACAAAACTTGTTTCAAAACAAAAATTTTTTAGTCGGGCCCACATGGGGACCTGACATTTGTCACCATTCCATCAAAGAGACTCCTATGTATAAGGCACAATAGAGTGATCAATCTGCAAATAAAAGGGGTTAAACTTGAAAGTGTTTGTCCAGAGGCTTCTAAATATGATGGACTTCCAAATTTGATATTTTCTTCTATGACAAAGGCTAAAAGCATGGCAATACCTACTATGGGTACAAGTATTTATGTATCAGATGCAAGTCATTATGCTATGCGGGTTGTCCTAATGCAAGGAGTGGTTTGTATTATATCACAAGATAGTGGTGATTCAAATAAAGGCAACTTGATATTAAGATGCCACTGCCCTGGCCTTAGCATACCAATTAGTTGTATGAAAATGAACTTTATTGTAGAGTCATATATCCACCAACTAAAGCATGCAGTTACAAACAAAACCATTGTAGTTAACAATCTACTTTTATTTGCAAGAATTGAAAGGATACCATTAGTAAAAGCAAACTTCACATCAAAACAATGCCTAATCAGATCAAAGCCACATGCATATATGAACAAAGGTGCAGATAGTATAGGTGGTGTTGGGTTTCAAATAAAGGAGCATCCATTACAAAAGGTGGCGCAGTAGAAATAAAAGCGATGGTTTTTTAAACCTGACAGCAGCTATGCTTCAAGCAATGCATATGAACATGGCGTGGCTACTATAATATGGTGTGAGTTCATATCAAAGACACAACATAGTTTCTAAGGCACTCGGCTAAGGGAAACAAAACCATGACTCAGCATGCTAAAAGAAAGCACAAACACTTTGAGCTCCAGAGCGCTCAACCTTTGATCATTGACGCAACATTTGAATGAAGGCACCACATTTAAAATATGGCGCAAGTATATTATGAGAGAAGCCACTTATGGAAACAATACAAGCAACCAGTTTTTGAAATCCATGAGCTATAAAGGTATGGCACATTGGATTTACAAAGGGTGTCTTCAAGGTATCAACATGGAAGACATCCATTGTAAAACAAAGCACCACATATCATGATCATGGCAGAGCCTTGTTCTCACAGTTTGAAGGTAACAAGAACAAGCCTTAGTCTTTATATCAAACTGCCACCATGAAGGCTCATCCATGAGCAATAGAATTAGACAAAAATCCAGCAATACGGTGCCCTGCCAAAAGGAAGCTCATGCAGCCATGAAGCATGGCGTGGCATTCAGAAAGAAAGGTTTTTCAAAATTCAAGGCGTCATTTCCTGAAATACAGGTACTCAACCTATATCAAGTATGGTGCATCAATAATGGATGCGTAGGTTCTAGTTCAAAGCGCATTATATACAATAGCATGTACAAGCATATATAAATGCCATTCTAAGTGAAATAAGAGCTGGAGGAAAAAATGTTTACCACTGCAAAACCAGGCATAAACCCTAAAATGACACAGCACGATAAAACAGAATCCTATCGGAGGGACTTTGACCCATCGGAGTGAGCAAAATGGAGTCCCTCCTATGTGTCCCGAATGGTAAATCATTTATTTGAAAAAATTATCAGGGTGAGATGTGGATGTCGGCAGGACAATAATATGGGTCCCTTCGATCCTCGGATGACAACAAAACATAAATAAAATTTCGCTTGCATATGAAGATTTATTAATCTGCAATTTATTTCCCTGTGAAGACTATGGTAAAATATTTGGATGCATGGTACGAGTGCCAAATAAAGATTTATTTAAAAAACAAGAGTGTGATGTTATTTTGGGAGATAAAATGGTGTAAAATGCAACTACAAATATTTTTACCAAATGTGAAATACATTTCACAGAGGAAGTTAAAGAATGGGTAATTATTTTACATGAAGGACATATTTTTGGTGAAAATACAAATGTGAAACTGCCAGCAAAAGGGAAGATAATTATTAATTTTCACCAGGAGGCAAAGATAATGAAGATTAAAATTAAAGTAGTTTAACTTGCTGAAGATAATTAATTAAATCAAGAGACGCATAGAATGATAAGTGAAGGGTCACAACCCTAAAAATACAAGGTATAAATGGGAGATAAAATCAATCATAACAGATCATCAAAGAAAAAATCAATAGTCAGAGCAAGCATCAATTAGATTAGGAAATAAATAAATAAAGATTTCTAGCATGAATTGTAAAATCTTCTGAAGCAATTTAACGAAGAGGAATATTATAATATGGTGTCCAAAAATTTTGGTGTTCAATTATTTGTTAATATTCATTCATATGTGTTATCTGTGCTGTCTCCAGAATGGTTTTCCTTTGTTATTTAAATTGGATATATCAAAAATATGTTTAATTTATCAGGGCACATTTGCTACTTTTGTGTGATCTACTTGATTGGTTTATGTGAGAAGTTGATTTAAGTCCTAAGTGGTTTATGTTTATTGGTATCTGCCAAGAGTTAAAACCCTTTAAATAAATCATCTTGGTTGGTTTCCTTCACACCAGAATTAAAGTCCTTTCAATTGATCACAGTAACCTGGGAAAATATCATTGGGATCGATAAGAAGAGCCTCATAACCAATATTCTTGCACGTTTATACAAGGTATAAGCTTTTGAAAAGTGCCAAATAATTCGAGTTAAGCCAAGGGGGAGGACACATCTATCATACACATTTTGACTCTGTTGCACATAATAGATAAAGCACTAGTCATGTTACAAAATAACATTTCAAAACCTTATTCACATATTCAAAATCTCACACATTAGGAGTAGAAAAAGTTATTAAAGCTTATATCTATCTCACACTTACATGCCACTATGGATAGATCCCTAAGTTCAACTTTTAAATCTACATCAGCTATTAAGGTACACCCGCCTAGGTTTGGCAGAGCCTAAAGAGAAGGGGGTTTTCAATCATATTAACCCTGTTTCGTTAGCCAAAAGCGTTAAGAGAGCTTGGCAACCTCTTAAGGTTTATAACCTGCATTTTTGAGATGTAACATAATGATTGTGTGCTACCTTTAAAACTATGCGCAAAATGAAAGCACTTAGGAGAAGAAAAATTGCCAAAGATTTAGAAGAGAAGTCGATGAGGATGGAAGACAACTTTTAAATGTCTCCTTGCAATGTTGACTTGCAGAATCAAAAGGTTGGAATTAAACATGAATGGCGGTGCCACTAAAAGTTTCTAATGGAAGGGGCTAAAGTTAGGTTCAAAATGTCTTAGCTCAAGTATGGGGAGAAGGTGGTGCAGGAGCACCTAGAAAATCATGTTTTCTTTTGTAATAAGGTCTATTTGACCAATGCATTTTCATTTCAGTTTGTACCTAGGTTCATTTTGTAAGTCCCAAGTGACTTAGGGGACATTTGTCAAATTGTAACCGCATAATGCCAAAAATAGGGCGTAGGACAGTTGGAGGCTGTTTTAGTCAGATGTCTCCTAGCCGCTTGGAGTCAGTTTGGTGCTCCTTAGGGCGAGTTTATAAACCCAGAGGATGGAACCAAATGTGCATATCATTTTCATTGGAATTAGATCGAAGAAGGGTGTGACTGTAATTGTGCATTGTGCTCGAAAGAAATAAAGCTATTCTATTCTATCAATTCGATTCCTATTTCTTGTAACTACAAATTGTGTAACTATAGGTCTCCATTCTTTTTGCGTTTTCCATTGTTGCCATATGTCGTCGTGAAGCAGTCCGCTGGTGTGATTTCTGTCAAAATCAACAAAATGGCTTCGTTGTATCAGTATTTGTTTTGCTTCTTGTTTTATTTTGTGTCGACAGTGCAGAGGATCTAAACAGTGTGTTTCACATAGTAGGTTGACCTAGCATCTCCATGTGCTAGGGTTCGCAGGAAGTAAACTGTGCGACGGCATATTGGCAGCTCTGGAGTAATATTGGCAGCTCCGGAGTAATTCCCGCCGATGGGAGACATCTCACCGAGGTTGTTGGTTCATCGGCGCATCGTCCAAGGATTGCAAGTGTTAGCCAATAGAACAGGTTACGCCAAAGGTAAATGCCATCGGTGAGGGGGTAAGCAATGGTAAGACTTAAGGAAGTCGTTCCGACGATGGTTGTCTGGCTGATGGAGATGTATCGGCAGTTCATTTGTCAAGTCTTGCTAACCGTAAGGAACTAGGGCCTGGTCTGCGTACCCCGGTATGCACTCCCCATCATATTGGTATCAGAGCCCGAAAAGATTTGGGCGGCAAACCAAATTGAGGATTTGCAGGAGTGTTGGCGTTTGGGTGTTGTCTGTTAATGTTTATGTCAGACAAAGAAAGCGAGACAGAGGCGGAGAGGATGCCTCCCAAAAGTATGTCGCAGGACGCCGTTAAGAAATTGATCAAGGAGATGCTTGAATCCAAGTTGGGAGAGTTCAAGCAGTCCAAAGGCAAAGATAGGGAAGATGAAAGTGACAGCGATGAAGACGATATGGAAATTGCTGAAAACAGTAAAAAGATAGAGGAGATACCAGCAGATCAGAGGGCATTTTTAAATGCATCAAAGTCAGTCAATAGGGACACCATAGATGGGTTACCTATGTATAGTGGAAGTATGGAAACTGAAGAGGTGATTGATTGGATTGAGGCATTGAACAATCATTTCGAATACAAAGAAGTCCCTGATGATAAGAGGGTTAAGTTGGCAAAGGCAAGATTGAAGGGATTTGCTCTTGCATGGTAGAATTATGAGCAAGGAGAAAGAGTCAAGGAGGGGAAAAATATGATAACCTTCTGGGAAAGGATGAAGACCAAAATCAAGGCACAATTCTTACCCCTGGACTATGATGTGCAGATGTATAAGAAATTGCAGAACCTCAAACAAAGAGACCTTGATGTGAATGCATACACACAAGTTTCATAAACTTAGTCTCAGATCAAAGAGACAAGAAGAGTCAGAGAAGGTGGCCAGGTATTTGAATGGCCTAAGGATGAACATCCAAGATGAGATCAGCATCTTAGCACCAAACACAGTGAACAAGTGTTTCCAAATGGCCTTAAGGGCTGAAGAGAAGATAAAGAGAAAGAGTGAGTAGAATAATAGAGGTAGAGGTGGAAGGAATTTCAGAGGCAGAGGCAGTTTTGGAGGAAGAAGTCCTAACCAAAGGCCTAGTGGTGAGTCTAGCCAAGAAGAGCAAGTTGGGGACTCAAGTAGCAGAGGAGGCTACCGAGGAAGAAGGCCTAATGGAAGAGGTGGGACAAATGGATCAGGTAGAGGATCCAAATTCTCTAATATGAGATGTTATAACTGCAATCAGATAGGGCACCTGGCATACAAGTGTCCAGAGAAGGCCTCAACTTCTCATGGTGGTGAGAAGAGAACCACTTTGATTCAAGAAGATGCAAGGAGTGTGACATCTCCTGAAGTGAATCTAGCATCTGAAATGGGAGAAAGTTTGATGCTCAAGAGGACGTTGCTCAAGGAACCAGTGCAGACTGAACCATCGCAAAGAAGGGCTTTGTTTAGAATCAACTGCAAGCTCCAAGGTAAGGTTTGTAAAGTTATTATTGACTCTGGTTCTACTGATAACATTATATCTTTGGAAGTAGTGAATAAGTTGAAGTTAGAAAAGATACCCCATAGCAGTCCAAATAAAGTCAGTTGGTTGAATAAGGGGCAACACGTACTCATCAATGAACAAGCATGGGTAGAATTCAGTATTGGGGGGTATAGAGATAAAATCTTGTGTGACATCCTTCCAATGGATGCTTGCCATCTTTTGTTAGGCAGACCATGGCAGTTTGACAGAAAAGCTCATCATGATGGAGAAAAGAATGCTTACTCATTCCAAAAGGATGGTGTGACTTATAGGATACAGTCATTGGTAGAAGATGATCCACAACATGTAGGGTCTAGTGTAATGCTGGTAGGAGAAAAAGAATTCATGGATACACTAAAGGAAGGTGATGGAGTAGGTTTTTCTTTGATTGTGAAGCCTAAGGGGGAAAAGAAGAAAAGTGTGAGAGAAGTAGGACCTAAGGAGGTCAGAGATTTGCTTGAGAGTTACAAAGGAGTAATTGCAAAGGATATACCTGATTCCCTACCACCAATCAGAGACATTAGCCATCAGGTAGACCTCATACTAGGAGCAGTACTTCCTAATAAGGCAGCATATAAGATGACCCCTCAACAGAATGAAGAGATAGCAAATCAGGTTCAAGAACTCCTAAACAAAGGGCTGATAAGGAAGAGCCTTAGCCCATGTGCTGTACCTATTGTTTTAGCCCCAAAGAAGGATGGGAAATGGAGACAGTGTACTGATTCTAGGGCAATAAATAGGATAACCATCAGGTATAGGTTTCCTATTCCTAGAATAGAAGATCTAATGGATTGTTTGGGAGGGGCTACTTATTTCTCCAAAATAGACTTGAAGAGTGGGTACCATCAGATCAGGATAAGAGAGGGGGATGAGTGGAAGACAACTTTAAAAACCAATGAAGGGTTGTATGAGTGGCTTGTGATGCCGTTTTGTCTTTCAAATGCCCCTAGCACCTTTATGAGGCTGATGAATGAGGTGTTGCAGGAATTCATAGGGAAATTTGTGGTAGTCTACCTTGATGATATCTTGGTGTTCAGTAAGATCAAGGAAGAACACTTGAAACATTTGGAGATAGTCTTGAAGAGGCTGCAAGATCAGAAGTTAATGATAAACTTGGAAAAGTGTGACTTCATGAAATAGGAATTGGTGTACCTAGGTTTTGTCATCTCTAAGGGTGATTTGAAAATGGATCTTTCCAAGGTAGAGGCTATTTTGAATTGGCCTACACCTAGGACAACAGGAGAGGTCAGAAGCTTTCATGGCTTGGCCACATTTTACAGAAAATTTATTAAGAATTACAGTGATATTTGTGCACCTATGTTAGAGACCATCAAGGGTGGAGGAAAGGCGAAGTTTGTGTGGACAAAAGAGGCAGATCAGAGTTTCAAAAGTTTGAAGCAGAAAGTTGCCAAGTATCTTGTTTTAGTACTTCCTGATTTCAATAAGGTTTTTACCATTGAATGTGATGCAAGTGGGTTGGCCATAGGAGTAGTGTTGAGCCAAGAAGGCAGACTAGTAGCCTTCTTTAGTGAAAAGTTAAATGAAGCCAAGAGGAAATACTCCTCTTATGATTTAGAGTTGTATACTATGGTACAAGCTATGAAAAAATGGAGGCACTACTTGCTTCCTAAAGAATTTATTGTATACACTGACAATCATGCTCTCAGTTTTTTGAATGGACAGGAAAAACTCAGTCATAGACACATGGAATAGGTAGAAAGTCTTCAAGCATACACCTTCATCATCAAGCATAAGAAAGGAATAACCAATAAGGTTGCTGATGCTCTAAGCAAAAGGGTGTTGATAGTGCAAGAAGTGCAGCTACAAAGCATGGGTGTTGAGTCACTCAAAGGATTGTATGAAGAGGACCAAGATTTCAAGGAGATTTACAGCGTATGCAGTGAGTTTGCCAATGCTTTCCACAGTGAATTTTTTTATTATACATTGCAGGATGGACTTTTGTTTAAAGGTAGTCAACTATGTATCCCTAAGTGTTCAATGAGGGATAATATAGTGAAGGAGAAACATAGTGGTGGTTTAGGAGGACATTTTGGGCTCAATAAGACCTTAGATCTTGTACAAAGGTTTTACTTTTGGCCAAGGATGCAATCTGATATCAGAAGGTTTGTTGAGAGTTGTATGATTTGCCAGAGAGCAAAGGGAGTCTCAACCAATGCAGGACTGTACCAACCTTTGCCCATACCAAACAGACCTTGGGAAAGTTTGAGTATGGATTTTGTGATGGGATTGCCCAAGACAAGGATAGGTTATGACAGTGTGTTTGTTGTGGTAGACAGATTCAACAAGATGGCTTACTTTATTCCTTGTAAGACCACCAATGATGCTAGTTACATTGCAGGTTTGTTCTTTAAAGAAATTATCAGGATTCATGGATTACCTTTGAGTATTGTATCTGACAGAGATAGCAAATTTGTGGGACATTTCTGGAGAACCTTGTGGAAAAGATTGGGTACAAATTTGTCTTTTAGTTCAGCCTATCATCCTCAGACTGATGGCCAAACTGAGGTTGTCAATAGGTCATTAGGCAATCTGCTGAGATGTTTGACAAGAGAACATGGTAGTAGTTGGGATGTGGTACTCCCACAAGCAGAGTATGCCTATAATGATTCTACAAACAGAAGTACAGGTCTAAGTCCTTTTGAAGTTGTTTATGGTAGTCATCCTAGAGGAATTTTTGAATTAAGAGATGTTCAAGGGTTGGACAAAAGGAGTGGACATGCTGATACATTTGCAGAGGCTATGAAAGGGATCCATCAACAAGTCAGAGATACTCTACACTAGAACAATTAGAAGATCAAGGCTAGAGTGGATCAAAGAAGAAGGGATGTGCAGTACCAAATAGGAGATATGGTCATGGTTCATCTCAACAAGAACAGACTACCCACAGGAAAACACAGCAAGTTGATGATGAGAAAAATTAGACCTTGTCAGATTCTTGAGAAATATGGTCCTAATGCTTACAAACTTGAACTCCCTGATGTTATTGCTATTTCACCTATATTCAATGTTGCTGATCTGACCTTATATAGGAGTCTTGATACAGGCGAAGGTACAATAGATTATGTCCAAGACAATGCAAAGTGGGTACAACATTTACCACCTAAGGAGCCACCGAAGATGGAGTGCATCTTGGATAGTAGGACGGCCAAGAAGACAAGATATCAGACCTATTTTGAGCACTTAGTCAAATGGCAAGGAGTTCCAGACTCAGAAGCCACATGGATGCTAGAAGCAGACATCAAAAAGCAAGGGGGTGATTTGCAACAGTTAGTCTCTAAGAGGACTTGAGACAACTTTCACAGGAGTATGGTGCAAGAGTACCTAGAAAATCATGTTTTATTTTGTAATAAGGTCTATTTGACCAATGCATTTTCATTTCAGTTTGTATCTAGGTTCATTTTGTAAGTCCCAAGTGACTTAGGGGACATTTGTCAAATTGTAACCGCATAATGCCAAAAATAGGGCGTAGGGCAATTGGAGGTTGTTTTAGTCAGTTGTCTCCTAGCCGCTTGGAGTCAGTTTGGTACTCCTTAGGGCGAGTTTATAAACCCAGAGGATGGAACCAAATGTGCATATCATTTTCATTGGAATCAGATCGAAGAGGGGTGTGAATGTAATTGTGCATTGTGCTCAAAAGAAATAAAGCTATTCTGTTCTGTCAATTCGATTCCTATTTCTTGTAACCACAAATTGTGTAACTGTAGGTCTCCATTCTTTCTGCATTTTCTATTGTTGCCGTATGTTGTCGTGAAGCATTCCGCTGGTGCAATTTCTGTCGAAATCAGTAGAATGGCTTTGTTGTATCAGCATTCATTTTGCTTCTTGTTTTATTTTGTGTCGATAGTGCAGAGGATCCAAACAATGCATTTCGCACAATAGGTTGACCTAGCATCTCCATGTGCTAGGGTTCGCAGCAAGTAAACTGTGCGACGACATATCGACAGCTCTGGAGTGATTCCCGTCGATAGGAGACGTCTCGCTGAGGTTGTTGGTTCATCAGTGCATCGGCCAAGGATTGCAAGTGTTCGCCGACAGAACAGGTTACGCCGAAGGTAAACGCCATTGGTGAGGGGGTAAGCAACGGTAAGACTTAAGGAAGTCGTTTTGACGATGGTTGTCTGGCCGATGGAGATGTATCGGCAGTTCATTTGTCAAGTCTTGCCGACTGTAAGGAACTAGGGCCTGGTCTGCATACCCCGCTGTGCACTCCCCATTAGAAGGTACCAAATTTTTCTCTAGTTTGCTTAGAACCAAGCTTACTAGAGAAAAAATTGGTCTTGTAGATATTGGGGGAACTTTGGATTATGATCCAAGATAGATTAAAAATGTTTTTCTTTCTTTCTGCAAGTCCTTGTAGGGCCAAGAAGTTGTGTAAGGATATAATCCCCTAGAGTCTAGATATGAATGATGCTTTGAATTTGGAAAAAGATCTCACTCTGGAAAAAAAATATTGTTGTTATTAGGTCTAAAAAAATGATAATCCCTTAGTATGGATGGGTTGCTGATTGAGTTTTATAAAGCTAATAAAGATTGGATTGCTTGTGACCTACAGAAACCTATAAATAAGTTATTCAAGTTGGCTCTATTATAAAATATACTAACAAATGAGTTATTGAACTCCTTCCTAAAGATGGGGGCAAATCACTTGTTGAAAATTGGAGACCTATTATTATGCTACAAAATTTTAGTGAAAGTTATTACTATTACATTGAAGAGCATTCTCCCCAAAATTCTCTTGGTCTTAAATAGGCTTTGTCAACGGTAGACACATTTTGGAGCATTTAATTACAAGCTAGGAAGGGATGTAATGGGCAAAAAAGAAGAGGACATAATGTTTGTATGACACTACTTGACTTTGAAAATGCCTATGACAGAATTGAGTGGCCTTTTATCACATTAGTAATGAAAGCTTTGGGGTTTACAAAGATATTTTGTAGAATGATTAAACCTCTTTTTGAAGATGCCTCTACACATTTGGAAGTTAATGGAATTATTTTTTGACCCATTCTCCTTTTAGAGTTCTATTAGACATTGGTTACCCTTTGGCTCCATCCTTGTTTGTTTAGCAATTGAAGTAATGCATTATCTCCTTAGAGACTCATCCTTTGCTCCCTTGTTAAAAGGTATATCTTTACATGATGAGCTTGAGTTGGTTGATATTCAGTTTATTGATGACACTTCCCTCTTTCCTTATTTGGATGAAAACAACTCTTCGAATATGATGACTAGATTTCAATTGTAATGTGTTGCCTTTGGGTCTAAACTTCCTTCTTTAAAATTTGTGGTTTTGAGATAGATAGAAACTCCTCATCTTTGATTTAGTAAAATATTGGTTGGGAACGGGGCTCTCAAAATATGGTTAAATATCTAGGAATTCCCTTTGCACTATCTCCTTCTCTTAGTGATATGTGGACTTGGTTTTTTTAGAAAGTTGATGGATTTCAAATTTCTCTTCTTTCAATATATACTATGTTTTGAATTGGCTCTTTGGAAACTCTGGGATTGAAAACTTCATAACAAGTCATTCCCTAGAAATGGTGTTGTTTACCTAGACAATTTGGGGTAATGGGCCTCAAAGATTTAGAACTCCAAGAGTTAATCTTAGTTGTTAAATGAATTTTGAAAGCCTTGGATGGAGAGGAATCATGGAAGGTAGTGATAAGATAATATTAGTAAGTTTATTCCCCAAAACAAAAGGGATTGGAAAGGATTCCACCCTCATGACTTGATGTTTGGAAAATTCCTTATTAGACTTGCAAGGTCTATTGCTTTTTGTATCATTTGAAAAGCTTGATAATATGTCAACCACCTTATCATAGGGGATGACATTATCTCAAGAAGGATGGCAACATTTAGAATTTCATATCTTTATGGTGGATTTTGTCTTATAATAATAAACATATGTCTCTTTCTAGAGGTTGGTTTGATAAACACTTGGTTTTCAAAGAGGATTTATGGTTTTCAAGATTTTCTCAAAAATGGGTCCATGTTATCTAGGGATGTTATTAGAAGTGAATTTTTAATTCCTAATTCTCAAAGAAAAACCTTTTCTATGTTGACCAAGGCAATGGAAAATTTCCCAGAACAAGTTAATTCTCCTTCAATATTGAGATATTGGAAGTCTAGGTTGACTTTTTTATGGTCCCCATGGATTGAGTCTAAAAAATATTGCTTTAGATAGTTACTTCTTCTTAATAAGGTGGCTATTGATTCTGTTATTAAATCTTCTAGCTTGTTTGTGCGTGTGTGCTTTATATGTAATGTTGAAGAAACCTATTTTCATCTCTTTTTTACTATCTTTTTGATAAAAATATTTGGTCATTGTTCCTTGGGAGATGCAATAGTTAGGCTAATGAATATTCTATTAAGTGGTTTGATATTTTGTTAGGTCATATTAATAGCTTAAGAATAATTGTAATTTTTATCTTGTCTTTTCTATTGAAGTTCTGTGGTGTATTTGGAGAGCTAGGAACAATGAGTAGTTTCAAGGTAAAAGAAGGTTGCTTGTTGACTCATGTCATTAAGTCATCTTCTCCTTTGTGTTCTTGTAGCTTACAGACTTTTATAACATCTCAAAAGATAAGTTTTTCAAACTAATGAGTAAAGGGTTTGTCCCTTTACACAAAGTATTTAAAGCATGTTAAATGGTGTCAAGACTTTGAAGAACATGACAATCCCCCAAACTCTACCAACTATGGAGCGGATGACCTTTATATTGCAGGTAATTAGGACCTCCTTGTTGGGGAGCATATTGATCTAGAAGATGCTTTTATGAGCAATAGTGTTGTTGAACCAAAAACTTGAAGAAACAAGTCAATTTAATAACCAAGATGAACTACATTCTAAAATGTTATGTTTTGAGAATAATATTGGTATCTCTTTAGGTAATCAACTATATCTTGTAAGGGGGGATCTTGAAGAGAAAAAGAATGCTTAAGATAGTAAAAAATAATAATATCAATTCTCAAAAGCACATTAAAAAATCTAAAGGTAGTGTTGTTTTTGTTTTGTCATAATACTAAATTTTTAATCTATATTTGCTATCAATTTTGATTAATAAACTACAGTTGCAATACTTTTTGTATTACCCCAATATTTGAACTCCTTTTTCTAAATCTAGGTGGAGTTAGTTTTGGTCTGGTGTTAAGATATAATGCTAGTACCGTAATACTTGACCTTTAGGGTTGATATATTGTAACCTTTTGTCAACTATTTTATAATATCAAATAAAACACTTTAAAATGAGTTTACTCTACTAGCATAAGATATGAACCACAAATAATTCCCATTTAATGAGAACACATGAATTTTCCTTTATTTCCATCATAGAATGAAATATAAAAATTAATCCCTCTCTTCAACTAACTACTCGCTCTCATTATTAAGTCCTTCAACCTCTTCGCTCTCTATAAAATGGATTCCATTCAAGCTAAGGAGGGAACTATCATAAAGTGCACATAACAATTTAAAAAAAAACTCCTTTCTATCTTCTCATCCTTCCACAAAAATTTAGAACTCTCTTTCTCTCACATGCCCATAAAATTTAAAAAGAAAACCTAAAAATAAGCTAGCATTTTTTTAGTTGACATGGAACAAATTAGCCCACCAAGTGCTAGTGTCATCATTAAGTGCAAGTGACAACTAGTACAACTTAACATGTGATATGAGAATCACAAGGATGATGCTCAAAATGGAGAGATGGTGTGATGGCATGTTGTATGAATGGAGTGATGTCAACAACCTAGATAAACAACCAAGACAAGAACACAAACATAACATAGCCCGGTGCCAGGAGCTTCAATTAGAATCTAATATAGTTTGAGGAAATGAACATAGAAAATAAATAACAGGAATCCGATTACATGGAACAGTTGTTTGACAAGATGTTTTCTATTCAAAATTAGGCCAGAGTAACCTTGGATATAGTGACCACAATTATATTCGTTTGTCTTTTACAAATATTGGATTCTTGACTTCAATATACACAGCACGAAACTCATTACCTAACATACCACTAGCTCTTTCCTTTGGGCTACGACTCACTATTCTTTCTCCCACATTCCTCCTTCGTCCTTCTACAAATTCTTTTGGCTTCAATCCCTGACTAAGCTCTTCTCTATTTAAAATCATGACCATTACAGCCGATCTGAGCTTCGTTTGAATTCCACCGCAGACTCCCATCTCCTATTCTTCCTCCTCCGATGGCATCGCCTGGCATTCACCCTCATGTCCTTTCCATTTTCCCATCATTTCCACTCTCACTGTTCTCTTCTTCCTTTACAACCATAATTCCCTTTTCATTTCTTCTATTTTTTGGAGAGCAAAGTATGTCCCTCTTCCAAACAGATCGACACACTTCTAGTTGTCCCCTCTCTTGTCTGTTGTGGTAGTTTCCAACATTAGTCGATGATTATATTGAAAATATTTATTTCCCTTGAGTGTAGGCCTTTATCTACCTACTCATATTCTATCCTCGTCCATCTTCCCGTGCTCTGCCCATCGTCTTTCTTCCCATTCGCTTCAGGCCTCATCTTTGAAATCTCTTATGCTATCATCCATCCTTCCATTCGCCTTTCTTCCCTATTCGGCCTTCCATCTTTTAAGTGACAAGAATTCAATGACAAGAACTAGAATTTTTTTGAAAAGGGAAATTGCATAATCAAATAGCACTAATCAAACATGCAAAGTAAATAAAACAAAACACAAGAGAAATACCAGATTGCAGATTGCACCAAGGAGACCAAGACAAAGATTGAGAAGGGGGAAAAACAAAGAAAAACCCCCTGTGTATATGCAAGTGGCAAGAAGCCAAAAAGAGATTACAGAGATATGGAGAAGCTTCTCAATGAGAGAAATGAGAAGATGAAGAAGAAGAATAAGAAGATATTCGTGAATAGATTATATGTAGAAAGAGAGGATGAGACACCTCTTAAATAGAGGTGAAGAATGGAGTTATGCGTAACTCCCATATGCCACCTTGCATAAGGTGTGTGCCACATGTTTCCTCTTAAGGAGGAATCTACCAAATTATAGATTATTTCTGTAGAAGGAATAAAATAGGTGTTATCCGACATGTGGGGATAAAACATCAAATTAATAAAATACAAAAATATAATATAATCTTCACTAAGTAAAGATTAATTTCTAACACCCCCCTTAAGCTTTACTTGGGGAGATTTACAATAAATCCATCAAAGGATGATTACAACATTTACAAGAATGGCATAAAAGCCTTTACAATGAATAAGAATATAGAATTTGAGAAAGGAGCTTGAAGAAGAGTGAAAAATCTGTTTTGAGAATAATTGTATAGATGCCTTTGTGAACCAAAGTGCTTGTATAGATGCCTTTGAACAATCTGAATATTGAGCTCCTTTAGAGCCAAGAGAAGTGGATTGAAGGTTCTTGTGTTGCCAAGATATTGAACCTGTTTCATCAAAGAAACCATAACCACAAATAGATTTCCCATCATTGGGATCATCTCCTAAACTTGAATTAGTATATTCATAGAAAGAGATAGAAATTGCATATTGCATAATAAAATTGTGGATCAAATGAATCCAAATTTAAGTCATAAAGCCAATAAGGCAATATTAGCATAGCTAATTCAATATAGATAAAATAACTTTAAGTCCTGAGTAAGAGTGCTAGTAAAACTTGTAGCACATATCATGGTTTATAGCCCAAATTTTAAAATGCCAATATATAGGCATAGCAAGAAAAGTTCTAGGTTGCTTCTCACTACATCATTTGTTGAATTGTAAAGGGAACTTATATCAAGTTTAATAATAATGGACTTTGAAAATTAGTCATAAGATCATAGTGCCATCATTTGAAGATTCAATATTACGGACTTTGAAAAATAGACCTATAGATGGTTATAAAACCCATAGAGCCTGTTACCTCTCAATCCAACTGGATGCTTATTCCCAGTTGTCCCTACAAGGTAGCCATCAATGATCAATAGGATTCTTGGGCCAGCGGCTAACAGTACAGGAGATAGACTCTATAGATATCTCCTCTTCTTCTTTAGGCTCTACAGAACCAAGGGGGGTATTCCCTATTCAACATCCATGAGATATGCTATGAAAGGACTGGGATGCTGACACAAAGCAGATAAATCCTCTATTATGCAGACCAAAACTATGGAATAAGTGCAAAGGGGCTAGCTTTGGGCCTATATTCAGTTGTGAATAAGAGGATTGTGGTCCTAAAGCTACTTCTACTATCCTAAAGGTTTGTATATGAAGCTTGAGTTTGTTTTGTATTTGGATGCAAAATTAGGACCTTGGTTGTGACCTCAATACAAGATTGGATCGGTGCCTATTTCAGGGCTCGGAGTCAATAGACGTACACATGTGAATGTACACATAAACTTATATTAATGACTGAGTTTCAAGGGGATGTTTAATATCTGCCTTACAGATACTTCCCAGAATTGAGTATTCGGTTACCTCTGCTTAGAAAATCCTCATTGCAATATATTCTTCTTAACACTTTAACCTAAAACATTTAATCTACTCCTTGAGTAGAAGTAAAAGACCAAGCATTCAACATAGCAAATCCATATTCAAGAATCTTAGACACCCCTTAGCTGTTTAGATTCAAAAGAAGAATACATTCAATTTGGAGACAAATAACAGAACACATGCAATGAAGCATTACTCATTTAAATCAACATGAAACTAGTAGATTTATGCATTAAACATATAACATGAGATTCATAAACTCACAAAAACATCCCAAACAGGGCCACCAATGAAGTTGTATCTTATCACAACACCAAAAATTTGTCCAGTTTTCAACAACACCATGAGTAACATATATTGGCTTTTATACCAAGGCTGTGTACTCAGCAAAATTAATTACATGACAAGGTCAAAAATTCCTGCCAGATACACTGCACCAGAAATGGCGCTCAAAATCATAAATGCGGCAGGGGACAAAACGGGAAGAAGCAAGAGAAGGGCGAGGAGTAGTTGGGCTCGAGCCCTGTGTCGCCGCTGGAAGACCCTCTGTCATAAACCAGGTACTTGGCCATTTGACCATCGGCCCATGCCTGTTTGCAATCCTGCCATTAATGGCTCAACCACTCGTAGCTTCTCTTGGGAATCGTAGCAGCGCACCCATAGAAATTTCCTGCTTAAAAAATGACTGCAGACACAAGGAAAAAACCATCGGTGAAGGTTCAAAACCCGACCGTTGATCAAAAACCCATTGCTGAAATCAACGGTCCCAAAACATGCATGAAGAGCTGCTAGCCAATGATATCGTGCCACGTAGGCACCTTGACCCTCTATTGTTGACCTTTCCTCCTTTTATTTTGCCTTTATCGCTTTTGTATATGCAAACCCAAATGCATATACAACATATAAGGCAGATGTCAAATGTTATAGAACAAATTGGAATTCAGTTCGGGTCCGGCTTGTATCTCTGTCCTGCATCCATCGCTTTGCATATTTCACACATACAAGCACAAAACACAAGGTGGACTCCATGGCATCTATCTACCATATTTGAAAAACTTTCAAGTCCGGGCCTTGTATCCTCATGAGTTTGTATATCGGCACATATACAAGTGGTGGGCTCCACCCACTTTCTCTTTCCTTTGCACATTTCCTTGCACATCGCATATACAAATGCAATGTACAAGCCACAAACGCCACACTGCTTTAGAACAAAATGAAAATAACTTCGAGTCTGTCTTGCATCTTTGGAATGCAGTTCCATTGTGTGTTCGAACATACAGTTACTTTATACAAGTGGTGGGCCCCATCAAATGCACCCTCTGCTTTTGTATGTTGCCGAACATACAAGGTCCCTTGTATATTTTGCTAGTATCTTCAATTGTATATCACCGAATATACATTTGCCCTTTGCATGCAAACAGGGAATCTTTAGAGAATATGCGATGAATGCATCTAACCATTGTATATGCATCCAAATGTATATTGCACACAATCCACATTTGTATATCCATAGCACTGTTCACTTTGCATGTCGCGGGCCTTTGTATATTTTCAATGTACATTCCCTTGCACATACAAGCAAGGAATCTTCTCCAGAATATTCCTGCAATGTATCTTTTCCTTTGTATGTTTCGCCAGCATATTCTACATACAAGCCCGATATACAAGCAAGGCCGATATACAAATGGTGAATATTTCTAGAATCTTACATAAGATTCCCCCAATGCATATGCAACCCGATATACACTTAGAAATGCATATAACTCAAAAATTTTACCATTTCAGGAAGCCGATTGAGATTTCTGACCCACCAATGCACATTTTGACCTGTATGTATATACAAACACCTTTGTATATACAAAGACACTTGCACCTTAACTAATTTTTTGCATTTTTTTCAACTGAAACTAGACTGCTCATGTAGGCGGTAACAGAGCCTTCATCAAAAAATTTAATATCAAAGGACTTTGAAAATAGCCCTATAAAATGGTATAACAACGATATTGTCTTCATCAAATTTTAAGAACTTGATCCCCAATGATCAGTTCATCATAAAAATGTAAGTGCATACCATCAAAGTGGATGAAAATATTTTCCATGGGGCCCAAAAAACCCTCAAATGAGACTTAATAGGGCTCCCTATGCAACATTACTGCAAATGCATCTTGCGCATAAAATATTTAAAGGCTTTAGTGCTCTAATGAGCTTTTAATTTCTCAAAAATTATAATAGATAAATGAGGCACAATAAAATATTATATTCTCTTTATCAAAACAATATAATTGTAGTTGAGAATGAAACTCTAGATTTGTTTTAAATATTTTATGA
Organism: Cunninghamia lanceolata; assembly: GCA_027924645.1. Classification (NCBI taxonomy): domain Eukaryota; kingdom Viridiplantae; phylum Streptophyta; class Pinopsida; order Cupressales; family Cupressaceae; genus Cunninghamia; species Cunninghamia lanceolata. Next base: position 12,646,100 of record BSBN01000169.1, on the reverse strand, counting down.
GATCAAGACTTAGGGAGAGAAAAGTAGAATGATAAATTACCACAAACTATGATAGAATGAGCTTGGAGATATCAAGGGGCACAAATGAAGCACCTTAACAAATAAAATTAAAAAATTTGAGATTTTAAAAAGATAGGATAAGTAGAATATTCCAAAGTGATATTCATGCATTGGCCACTACATGAATATCTCTGAAATATAATTGAATGAACAAGTACAAAATTATTGGGTTGATCAAGTCCAATAATAAAGTACATGTGTAAAAATTACATAGGAAATTTTGAAAAATTGCCTAACAAAAGGCAATTTGTTTTGAAAAATGAAACATATTTAGGTCCCCATTGAGCATTTCAAATAATGTGACTAAGAATTAATTGATGAAAAATTATGATGACAAGGATTCTCAAATTCCATCTATTTATTTAAATAGATTAATGCATAGCAATAATATTAAGTATTTAAAATATATTATGTATTTAAACATTGCCTAATTAGATAAATAAAAGGCAATTTTTTTTTTGTAAAATTAGCTTATTACAAATAATAGAGGCAAAAAATTTAAAAAAATGTCTCCATTGAATAACTTTAAAGACAATTCTTTTTTTAGAAAAATGTCATATACTAGAGACAAAAAAATTCATTTAAATAAATGCCTCATTAAAAGGAAATTTTTTTTATTTAAAAAAAATGCCTCAATAAAAAAAAAAGACAATTCTTTAAAATATGCCCAATTAAATAAAAGGTAAAAAATTTAAAGACAAAAGCCTCATAAAAAAAGTAAAAAGTTGCCTAATTTATATAATAAAAGGTAGATTTTTTTAAGGAATGCCTATTTAAAAGAGTCTTGAAAAAAAGTCTAAATAAATGAGAGGCAATATATTTTTATTTAAAGATGCCAAAAAATGAATTTTAAATGTGCCAAAAAAACATTTTTAGGAAAAATGACTAATTAAAAAAAGACAAATTTAAAAAATGCCTTATGAGATAATGAAAAGGCAAAAACAAATATATTTAAAAAAAAACAAATGCCTTATTATATAAAGAAAAGGCAATATTAAAAATTAGAAGCTTAGATTGGAAACTTTATAAAAAAAATGAAATATTGCTCTCATAAGGCAAATAATTGATATATTACTCTCACAAGACAATTTTTTTGAAAAAACACTTATTTATAAAACATATGATGATTTAAATAAAAAGATTAAAAATATTAATAAATTTAATCAATTAAAATATATAATTGAAAGACTTTTTTAAACTGGAAAAAATCTTTTTTTTTAAAGTTTTAATAAGAAAACTTTTAAAATATATTAAAAAAGTTTCTAAACATATAATTATTAAAAAAACCACAAGCTACATGAAAGAGAGTTATTACTAAAAGTTTAAAAAAAAAATTTATAAGGATTGTAGCATGCAAATAATTTTTTTTTAAAAGAGGAAAAAAACAGGTTTTTTTTTGCAGAAATCTTATAAAATTTTTTACAAACTATATCAATTTTTTCGTAAAAAAATTTAGAAATGCTACAGAATCATACAAAAAATTTCAAACAAAGAGGAAATAAAAATTTATTTTTTAAAAAACTAGGTTTTGATTTGCATGCAAAAAAAATAATATATCTGTGCAGAGAGTTTCTTCTCTTCTCTCAGGTTCCTGCAAAATATCCGCACACAGAAAATGGCAGAACCTTCAACAATACTCACACAGAGAGATTAGTAGTGCAACTATGATACCATGAAAAGGGAAATTGTAGGATCAAATAACACTAATCAAACATGCAAAGTAAATAAAAATAAACACAAGAGAAATACCAGATTGCAGATTGCACCAAGGAGACCAAGACAAAGATTGAGAAGGGGGAAAAACAAAGAAAAACCCCATGTGTATATGCAAGTGGCAAGAAGCTAAAAAGAGAGATTACAGAGATATGGAGAAGCTTCTCAATGAGAGAAATGAGAAGATGAAGAAGAAGAATAAGAAGATATCTGTGAAGAGATTATATGTAGAAAGAGAGGAGGAGACACCTTTTAAATAAAGGTGAAGAATGGAGTTATCCGTAACTCCCATATGCCAGCTTGCATAAGGTGTGTGCCACATGTTTCCTCTTAAGGAGGAATCTACCAAAATATAGATTATTTCTGTAGAAGGAATAAAAGAGGTGTTATCCGACATGTGGGGATAAAACACCAAATTAATAAAATACAAAAATATAATATAATCTTCACTAAGTAAAGATTAATTTCTAACACTTTTATTCAATTCAACCAGATGGGCTATGATTGCAAAGATAGCACAGAGGCTACACATAGACAGATTCAAAGACATTACAAGATTTCCAAACTTGGTTTATTTGGACTTCACCCTCAGCTTGAATTATCTAGTCTCCTACTTTCAAATACATACTCATTGGTTTATATCTGCCACAATGATTCCATGTTCTATCACCCCAATCTTCTCCTCTCGACGGTGACTACTTTCCTGTCATGTCTTCGTGCCTCCGTACACCGCTCAAATTTGTTTTCCACTCACTACAACCCTTCGTACTATTTCTTCCCAACTCTCATCTCTCTTTCATTTGATTCCTTGACCTCCACTCAGAACAGGTCACACTCTCTCGTCTCCCCCTCCTCATAGTTCAATTTCATATCTTCAAACTATATCCCTCTCTAGCTCGATCTCTACCTTTGACCATTTTCCAAACTACCTTCCCTAGTTGTCTTGTTAGTTGCAACTTCTTCTGGCGGTTTGGGAACAGGAAACTAATGTCCCTCAACTGCTTCTTTCAGCTAAAGCAAAACTACATAGCAAATTAAGACAAACTTAAAAACATCAACTAATTTGAATCAAGACTTAATCGATGCTCCTACATCAGACTCCCTAGGGGACAAAGAAATCATGTACTCATGTATATGGAGCCATTATTCAAAACTGATCCATCTGTATTCTTTTCTTCTGCTTCCTCCACAATCTTTTTGGGATTTTTATCAAATTTTGCCAACTTTGTTGTTCATCATTTAACTCCACTAGTACCAGACTCCTTGCTTGCACATTCACACACAAATCACTCCATTCAACTATATTAAGACAAAAAAATTTAGCATTTACTTTTCTAAACAGGTCAACTTTACCCATCGAGCTGTCTACTTTACTAAAGGCATGCTCAACCTTAAACAAATTTGCATTCATCATTTCATATACTTCCTTCTCCATGGTCCAATTATATAGCATTAAATCACTTTTAATCCCTTCTTCCTCATCACAAACCCCAATGCCATGCACTATTTCAGACTTTTGCTGAAATTCTTCATTAATCAACATACCAAATGAATACATAACAACATTCTCATAAAAGGTTTTCATATTTACCTCTGACTTCACCGCTGCACCAACTCATTTGTTTTCAGCTATAAGTTCCTTTATTTCTTGTTCCTTTGTTATCTTTCCTTTATGCGTATCTTCCTTCTCATTCTTCTTTTGTGTTTCTAATTCAAACTCAGAAAATGGTGTCCACAAACCATCTGCACCATTCTTGGTTTCTGCCCCTACTTCAAATTCTGCCTCTACCATGTTTTTATCATGAATGTATTTGCCTTCATCTTCCTTACTCTCTGCTGCTTCAGCTTCCTCTTCTTTATTTTCTGCTACTCCTTCCTCATTTTCCATGCCTCTATTAACCCAAGTTTCTGCTGTCCATTCTTTCCTTCCACCTTTCATAGCTAAACCATTCCTATGGTCTATTTCATATTTATTCTCTCTGAACTTCCTAGTCTATTTTTGTTTGTTTTCCTCCTTTCTCTTGTATTTTTGCTCTCTCGTTTCTTTCTCATCTACAAGCTTCCACATTTCCATCTCATATTAATACATCTCCATATCACTATTCATTTCCTCAATCTTGTCATCTTCTCCTTTTAAACTAAAAATATCATTCAAAGCCTCATTATTTAATTCAGCTTGTTTAACTCTTACCTTACATGTGCCCTCCTCAAGATTCTTCCAATCTACCCCTACAATCATTTCAACCTTCTTCTTTTCCCTTGTTTCAACCTCTACCGGCATATCCTTTTCATGAAGTGCCATTACTTCATATTCTGTAATGTCCCCTTTCTAGTGGAAACACTTGAACCTGAATTTGCATTCAAAAGTGATACTCAAAGAGACATTAGTAACATTAGAGATCAATAAATTCTAGTAATAATATCTAATAACATTAAAGATATAAATATTTCATTCTTTGTCAAAATATTATTCATTTCCTTCTTGTCATTCAATATTGATGACTAATTTATAATAGTTTTCATAAGTACATTAGGGAGAATATTAAACATATTTCAAGATTCATATCTTCCCCTCTTATTCTTCACCAAAGAATTGGGATTTACATGACTAGGGCATGCTGAAACCATCTCTGGATCTGGCTCTGGAAAACTTAGTCCCAACCCTTGGGGTCTATACACAGAGTCTCAGATTCGGCCTTGTGAACTATGTCCCAGCCATTGGGATCAATATGAGATCTCTGGACTCAGCCTTGGGAACCATATCCTAGCCATTGGGGTCTATACCGGGGATGGAATTACTCCGCCTTTCCCTACACTACCCATGATTCCTCATTGGGTGGTAATAAGGGCTACGGAAATATGATCTTTATTTCAATATTCCTTGTAGTCTAGATGGAATTCTATTATATCATGATGTATGAATAAAAGATGTTTGTGAGTTTTACTTGATGGGTGATTTGAATGAGTATCCAAGTTCTTGTTGAGATGATTCTTATTTGTTGGGTGCGTATGTGAGATATGATTTGTCGATGGTGAGATAATCGAATGAGATGAGATGATTCATTTATGGATGAGATGGGTGCATGAACCATTGATGTCGGAATGTGTTTGAATCGCTGACTCGTTGGTGTTATGATTGTTATTGTTGATCGATGTGATGAGCTGATCATTGATGAAGGTATGAGATTTGAATGATTCATTCTTCTTATTGTGTCTTATTGATTGATGAGGTTGATTGATTGCCATTGAGTGTATGATGCTGGACGATGAGATAATTTGACTTCTTATTGTGTAATGTTAGTCCATGCTGCTTGTTTAGATAAATGGTTTACTTCATTGATAAGATGCTGGTTGTTGTTGTGTAATGAGGGTTGCTACTGATGATGGATAGAGGATTCATCGTTGATATGGCCGATGTATTTAGTAGCTGATGGATTTCTGAGTGGATTGATTCATTTTCAAATTGTATTGCTTGCTGATATGATTTGACTCCCTCTTATATTATTCTTGTTTGAAGGATGCTGATGCTTAGATTATGTCTTGATAAGATTCATTCCTATCTCTGATGGTTGGTTGCTAATTTTCCTTTCTTATTTATTTTCAAACCATTCAATATATATAAGTGTACTGCAATTCCCTTGCTGATCCTTGAGTGATGGTGCTGAGGAGATTCGTTGCCAGTTTACATGATTGAATGAATTCTAAAGATATGTTTGGGTTGATTTGCTTTCCTTCTTTGTATATTCCTTTCTACTGTATCTCCTATAATGTAGTCAGATATATATATTTTCTCTTGAATATTTAAGTGTTCTCCACTCTGAATATTCCTATCTGATCGCTTGTTTGCTGTGTGTAGATGGTTCCATCACAATACCCCCTAAACTCCCCATTTATGTGTATATGCAACTCTGCTATGTACATATTTCCTTCCCAATTCAATGTCTTTCTTTCTTTTTTTAAGTCCTCTTTTCTATACTCAGAAAATAATTCCTTCGATGATATTAGAAGATTGTTGGTGCTGAGATCAGATTCTGATTATATCTGTTGATCTAATAAAGAATGGTCCTTTATCCATGCCTTTTTGAAACAATGACTTCTTCTTAAATAGCATATGATGTCCCTTAGTGAAGGGTGATGCGACCTTTCATAAAGCATACCCTTCTATTGCTAATCATTTTTAACATTTGATGATTTCTTAATCGCTGCGTATGCATATGATGATCGCAGCCTTAGTCACTACTTTAGAGTCATCGGGGGTTATAAGATATTGCTCCCCCTTTTGACTCTATTAATATTTAATATATCTTATTTAATATTTATTTTATATAATATAGTAATATTTAAATTTAAATTTATATTAATATCTTATTATATATTATAATAATAATTACTTCTAAGTTTATTTATCATATATATATATAATTACTTCTATAATATTATTATATCATATATATTATTATATATATGATCATCATCAAAAGTGACTTCTCTAATTTATCATGATGTTTAAATCTTTAATTTAAACAATGCCTTAATATCGGGACATGACAGATTCCCAGTTCTGGAGCTCTTCTTCATTGCTTTCAACTTGTTGTCTTGGGCTATTCTGTTGTAAGGTCATCTTGTCTTCCTTAGTTGATTCAATCATGTTCTCATGTTTTATCCTTTCTTGTAGTCTTTCCTCATCACTACTTCTTAACACACCATTTTCTTCCATCTCTTTCCTATTCTTAACCATCCATATTTGTTTTCCCATGGATTTGAGCTGACAACTGTGTATTGTTGTACTAGTTCTTCTTAATTCTTGGACTGAGTTTTGTCTTTGATCATTGTTTTTATGCCTCTTTTCTTGCTAGCTTGTCCTACTTTCTTGTCGCCTCTTGGATTCTGTCATGCCCTTCATTCTTGGTATTTGTTTTCTGTCATAAACTCCACCATATCCATCTTTTTGTTTACACCTTACATGCTACCCGTTAATAATTGGTTTCTTAAGCCAAGTTGGTACTATATATCCATGTTCATCCCTCTTTTCTCTATCAACTTGCATAACCACATTCTTACTTCCACATACATGACTAAAAGCAACATTCTTACCTCCATTCACTTGTGCAATAGCCTGATGTCCCAATTTACTTTCATTCTTGGCTTCATGGCTTGTCAACTCTTCTATTTTGTGGGCTCCTTTTCCTTCATCGGAAACATCCTCTAATACATCATGAAACTCTAAGGCATCTTCAACTTCCTTTTAATCATACTGGAAAATTTCAATACTATTCTCATCTTCATTTGTAGACACTTTACAATGTATCTTTGCTTCACATTATTGCTCGATTCCTTCTTGGCATACTGCTGCAATTTGTCTCTACTCTTTCTCATCTTCATCTCCAATTATGGGTGCTTCTCTTGCCCCTTCTCTCATTATCTTCAAGGTCTTGTTCTTGACCTTCCTTATCACATTCCTCATACCTGCATACACATCTTCAAACATAATATTAACAATCAAAATCAGAGACCAAAATGTCTCTATAAGTGCCTTCTTCATGGACACTCTCCTCTCTTCATTACTCTCCTTCTCAAGTGCTGCTTGCTACACTTCTTCCTCTTTCCCTCTTTCTTTCTTATCTCTTCCCATGTTCTCTTCAATGAGAACTTCCTTCACTTCCTTTGGTGTATATTGCTCACTGGGCAACTCTCTTTGTCCCACCCTCTATGGTTTCTCTCTTCTCTTCTCAAAACATTCATCCTCTGTCTTTTTCTTCTCTCCATAATCATCTTCACAGGCCACTTTACTTTCTTTTCCATGGGCCAACACCAAAAATATTCTTGGCTTTCTTCTTCCAACCATTGCCACCTTGTAATCTTGGACTTTTCTAAATCTTTTCTCAATTCTGCTATCTCTCTTTCAAATTCTACATTTTGTCTTGCCTTCTGGGCTTTCATTCGGTTCTTCTCTCTGAGACTTTCTTTCTTATTTGTCTTCATGCTTCCTTTCTGAATTTGCTGCTGCATCTTCTGATCCTTCCTCTCTTTTTGTCTGCCTGATACCTCACCTAGGGCTTCTCTTTTCTTTTCCTCTGCCCAGTCTTTTGGTGCCCAAGTTCTTTCTTGTTATCCCATCAATCTGCAACCCACATGTCTTTCCAAAAATTTATGAACATAACCAACTTCTTTACCCAAACCTTTGGGACTCTCAACTTCCTATTCCTAGACCTTTTAAGCTCTGATACCAAATTGATAGCACACTTCCTCACACCCAAACTCTGATACCCAAATAGTGACAGCCCATACTCAGACACACTCTAATGTCTTAATGCTTGGTCTCTTTCCCTTAGATAGACCTCTATAGACTCCCTATTATAACAGTGACAAGAATCAAGACAACTATATAAACAATTCTATAACAGAACATTTAAGAGCTAGGAACTTAACGGTGACAATTAGCACACAAATTGAAGAGAACAATCCATCTTTTAAGTGATAGGAATTCAATGACAAGAACTAGAATCTTTTATTCAATTCCGGCAGATGGGCTATGATTACAAAGATAGCACAGAGGATACACATAGACAGATTCAAAGACTTTATAGGATTTCCAAACTTGGTTTATTTGGACTTCACCTTCAGCCTGAATTATCCAGTCTGCTATTTTCAAATACATTCTCACTGGTTTATATCTGCCACAATGATTCCATGTTCTATCACCCCAATCTTCTCCTCTGATGCAGGAGCATCGATTAAGTCTTGATTCAAATTAGTTGATGTTTTTAAGTTTTTCTTAATTTGCTATGCAATTTTGCTTTAGCCGAAAGAAGCAGTTGAGGGACGTTAGTTTCCTGTTCCCAAACTGCTAGAAGAAGTTGCAACTAACAAGATGGCTAGGGAAGGTAGTTTGGAAAACGGTCAAAGGTAGAGATTGAGCCAGAGAGGGATATTGTTTGAAGATATGAAACCAAACCAGGAGGAGGGGGAGATAGGAGAGTGCGGCCTATTCTGAGTGGAGGTCAAAGAATCAAACAGAATCTAGAGATGAGAGTTGGGAAGAAATAGCACGAAGGGTTGTAGTGAGTGGAAAACAAATCTGAGTAGTGTAGGGAAGCATGAAGACGTCATGACAGGAAGGTAGTCACCGTCGAGAGGATGATGATAGCAACCTAGATAAACAACCAAGACAAGAATGCAAACATAACATAGCCCAATGCCAGGAGCTTCAACTAGAATCTAATATAGTTTGAGGAAATGAACACAACAAATAAATAATAGGAATTCAATTACATGGAACAGTTGTTTGACAAGATGTTTTCTATTCAGAATTGGACCAGAGTAACCTTAGATACAGAGACCACAATTAGATTCATTTGTCTTTTACAAATATTGGATTCTTGACTTCAATATACACAGCACAAAACTCCTTACCTAACATACCACTGGCTCTTTCCTTTGGGCTACGACTCACTATTCTTTCTCCCACATTCCTCCTCTGGCCTTCTGCGAATTCTTCTGGCTTCAATCCCTGACTAAGCTCTTCTCTATTTAAAATCACGACCATTATAGCCAATCTGGGCTTCATTTGACTTCCCACCATGGACTTCCATCTCCTATTCTTCCTCCTCCGATGGGATTGCCTGGCATTCACCCTCATGTCCTTTCCATTTTTCCATCGTTTCCACTCTCATCGTTCTCTTCTTCCTTTACAACTGTAATTCCCCCTTTCATTTCTTCTATTTTTTGGAGAGTGAAGTCTGTCCCTCTTCCAAACAGATTGACACACTTCTAGGTATCCCCTCTCTTGTCTGTTGTGGCAGTTTCCAATGTTAGGCAACAGAAACTATCACTTCTCAACGGTCTCTAAACAAATTGCTTATCAAAACATAACTTAAACATCAACAAAGTAAACTGAAACATTAGTTAAACAAACCCGAGTTTGATGGCAATGATGCCCTTGCATCATGGAGTTAGATGAACAACAAATTGAGTCAACAAAAATATATATGTAGGTGGTACACATCCTAATCCAATGACATGCTACCCCTAAATGAAAGAGGAGCTTAGACAATTGACCCAAAGTGATACTACCTATTACCGCTTGCATGAGCAATCTGGTTTTAGTTAAAAAAATGCAAAAAATTAGTTAAGGTGCAAGTGTCTTTGTATATACAAAGGTGTTTGTATATACATACAGGTCAAAATGTGCATTGGCAGGTCAGAAATCTCAATCGGCTTCCTAAAATGGTAAAATTTTTGAGTTATATACATTTCTAAGTGTATATCGGGTTGCATATGCATTGGGGGAATCTTCTGTAAGATTCTAGGAATATTCGCCATTTGTATATCGGCCTTGCTTGTATATCGGGCTTGTATGTAGAATATGCAGGCGAAACATACAAAGGAAAAGATACATTGCATGAATATTCTGGAGAAGATTCCTTGCTTGTATGTGCAAGGGAATGTACATTGAAAATATACAAAGGGCCGCGACATGCAAAGTGAACAGTGCTGTGGATATACAAATGTGGATTGTGTGCAATACACATTTGGGTGCATATATAATGGTTAGATGCATTCATCACATATTCTCTAAAGATTCCCTGTTTGCATGCAAAGGGCAAATGTATATTCGGTGATATACAATTGAAGATACTAGCAAAATATACAAGGGACCTTGTATGTTTCGCAACATACAAAAGCAGAGGGTGCATTTGATGGGGCCCGCCACTTGTATAAAGTAATTGTATGTTCGAACACACAATGGAACTGCATTCCAAATATGCAAGGCGGACCCGAAGTTGTTTTCATTTTGTTCTAAAGCAGTGTGGCGTCCGTGGCTTGTACATTGCATTTGTATATGCAATGTGCAAGGAAATGTGCAAAGGAAAGAGAAAGTGGGTGGAGCCCACCACTTGTATATGTGCCAATATACAAACTCATGAGGATACAAGGCCCGGACTTGAAAGTTTTTCAAATCCGGTAGATAGATGCCATGGAGTCCACCTTGTGTTTTGTGCTTGTATGTGTGCAATATGCAAAGCGATGGATGCAGGACAGAGATACAAGCCGGACCCGAACTGAATTCCAGTTTGTTCTATAACATTTGGGTTTGCATATACAAAAGTGATAAAGGCGAAATAAAAGGAGGAAAGGTCAACGATAGAGGGTCAAGGTGCCTACGTGGCACGATATCATTGGCTGTCAGCTCTTCATGCATGTTTTGGGACCGTTGATTTCGGCGATGGGTTTTTGATCAACGGTCGGGTTTTGAACCTTCAGCGATGGTTTTTTCCTTGTGTCTGCAGTCATTTTTTAAGCGGGAAATTTCCATGGGTGCGCTGCTACGATTCCCAAGAGAAGCTACGGGTGGTTGAGCCATTAATGGCAAGATTGCAGACAGGCATGGGCCGATGGTCGAACGACCAAGTGCCTGGTTTATGACGGAGGGTCTTCCAGCAGCGGCATAGGGCTCGAGCCCAACTACTCCTCGCCCTTCTCTTGCTTCTTCCTGTTTTGTCCCCTGCCACATTTATGATTTTGAGCGCCATTTCTGGTGCAGTGTATCTGGCAGGAATTTTTGACCTTGTCATGTAATTAGTTTTGCTGAGTACATAGCCTTGGTATAAAAGCCAAACTGTGTTACTCATGGTGTTGTTGAAAACTGGACAAATTTTTGGTGCTGTGATAAGATACAACTTCATTGGTGGCCCTGTTTGGGATGTTTTTGTGAGTTTATGAATCTCATGTTATATGTTTAATGCATAAATCTACTAGTTTCATGTTGATTTAAATGAGTAATGCTTCATTGCATGTGTTCTGTTATTTGTCTCCAAATTGAATGTATTATTCTTTTGAATCTAAACAGCTAAGGGGTGTCTAAGATTCTTGAATATGGATTTGCTATGTTGAATGCTTGGTCTTTTACTTCTACTCAAGGAGTAGATTAAATGTTTTAGGTTAAAGTGTTAAGAAGAATATATTGCAGTGAGGATTTTCTAAGTAGAGGTAACTGAATACTCAATTCTGGGAAGTATCTATAAGGCAGATATTAAACATCCCCTTGAAACTCAGTCACTAATATAATTTTATGTGTACATTCACATGTGTATGTCTATTGACTCCGAGCCCTGGAATAGGCACCGATCCAGTCTTGTATTGAGGTCACAACCAAGGTCCTAGTTTTGCATCCAAATACAAAACAAACTCAAGCTTCATATACAAACCTTTAGGATAGTAGAAGTAGTTTTAGGACCACAATCCTCTGATTCACAACTGAATATAGGCCTAAAGCTAGCCCCTTTGCACTTATTCCACAGTTTTGGTCTGCATAATAGAGGATTTATCTACTTTGTGTTAGCATCCCAGTCCTTTCATAGCATATCTCATGGATGTTGAATAGGGAATACCCCCCTTGGTTCTGTAAAGCCTAAAGAAGAAGAGGAGATATCTATAGAGTCTATCTCCTGTACTGTTAGCCGCTGGCCTAGGAATCCTATTGATCATTGATGGCTACCTTGTAGGGACAACTGGGAATAAGCATCTAGTCAGATTGAGAGTTAACACTACCCACTAGGGCCCCAAGGGGATTAGGACAAGTCAATTTGACTAAAGAGATGAGTAAAGTCATCAAGGTTGGAAACACTTTATAAAATCATTTTATAAACTGTACAAGGGGCCATGAATTTCTCAGGGAGATGTCCCCCATTGCCATGAAAATTAAAAGATTTAAATATAAGTAAAAATATCATTAGTGATTAGATTAGAGTTTCATCCCTAATGGAGCATTAGATCTCATTAATTTGATGATATTTATCTTCAACCTAGGATCTAAGGCAATGCTTTCACCACATAGATTAATGACTAGATTAAGGTTTCACCCCCCACGGAGCATTAGATCTCATCCAATAGATGAGATCTATCTCCACCCTAGGATCTAGGGCACCAACTTATAGGTCCATCATTAGTATTGGAGGTGTCTTGGGAGACCACATGCTTTGAATCACCTTTTGAACCAACCACATAATCTTTCAAAGAATCTAGGGTTGACTAAAGTTTACCCTTCTTATCATATGGGGATTTGAAAGATTTTTACTTTGGGGGATCCAATCATCCAAAAAGAACCACTGAGACTTTTCAAATCAATTTATCTTTCCAGGCATAACCCATAGAGGGGAGGAGGGAGAGGATTCTACCTTGATAAGGACCCAATATATTTTTATAGGTTCTAGCTAAATTTCCAATCTTATGGAAAGGATAGCAATGAAAGGGGAGGCCTTCATAATCCATCTCCTAAAGCCAAATGCTAGAGGCAATAAAGAAACAAATATTCTTTGAGAGCGATAGGTCCAAATCACACCCTATCCTAATACAAGAATAAATGGCATGGGAATTTTCTAGGGAAGAAGGATCAATTTTAATAAAGCCTCAAAAGGATTTTCCCAATTGTGAAAAGCTCCTCTTTTCCCCAGAACTCCAATGAGAGGCCATACAACTTAACAAAATCTTAGCTCTCAAAGAGGAAAAATTCCCACAAGCTAGGTTAGGGGATAGTTTCTTCAACAGAATTTTAAAACCATTGATTTCCTTGAGTTCCTACTTGGGTGCTTCCTCTTTCTTCTCCTAAGAATCTACTAAAAAACTTTTGGCAAGGAAAGACACAAAAGGTCATTTGACCATACCTCTTTGGACCATGAAAGGATTTCTTCTTCTAATAGCCTTTTACTTAGGAAGGAGCCAACTACCACTACTTGGGATAAGGATCTATACACCTCTTCCATTCGAGACACCTCTAGATCGACCCATGGACAATCTCCAAAAACATCTGAACTTTTCCCCATTTTTGTTGACCTCTTTGCCGAGGAAGATCTTTCTAGAACCTGACACACCCAAGTGAGATCACATTTGCACCAAAAGTAGGTTAACTTGCAAGGGAGGCCTACCTCCAATCAGAGCCCTCCACAAACTGAGATCTATTGGGAACCACCATGTTTGAAATGGTTGTATTCTCCTCTAAAATGCTTTGAATGAAAATTTCACACAAAATTATTTTAAAAAATTAGTGCTCCATACCAAGCTCCTCTCATCATTCTTGTGTCAACTATAATATGCAATATTTTTTTAATAATTAAGTTGCGGGTTCTATAGGAACCCACACCCATAGTTATAAAATGAATATATGAGATTATGAGCTGAAATCCACGAACAAACATAGGAGTTCCTATATCTTCCATTCGCTAGGATCAACATTGATCTTAGCTGAAAAAGGATGTAGGGAGACCACTACATTAGCCAAACAATCTGCTATATCTCTATAACAATAGCTATACTTTTAAGTCATCAAAGTCCCCTCCAATCAACTTCACTTCCTCAATAATGCTTAGTTTTTTGTGCCCAAACTATCTTTGTGGCAACCTGAAATAATGATTTTGATAATCCCCTTCTACCTTTAAAAAATTGCACTAAAAATAGATGATGAATTTCAAACTTTTAAGAAGCGCCAAAGCTTCCAATTCATTGTATTCATTGTTCATCTTGGTGTTAGGGAAGAGAGAACCACCTTAGCTGAAAAACATCTTTAGAAGCACCGACAAGCATCCATTAGGCTTGGGTTACTTTCACAACACCATCAAAGTGTAATTTTAGATATCCATCTTGAGATAGTGATGTAAGAGCATTTAGGGTAATAGGAATCTTGCATCACCCAAAAATATTGTCTTTCACATTAGTTAGTTTGTTTGTAGGTTTACAATAATGTTCCAGTCATCATTTGATCATTGCAATTTGTGGTTTTCACTATGAAGGCATATCAGAGTTCCAAACTCATTCACAGGCATAATAGAGTTTAGTCAATTTACTATTTCCAATTTGCAGTGACCTTGCGAGCTTTCTGGCAACTATTAGTTACATTCTTGAGATCATTGGTCCCAGGGAGGTTTGTGGTATGAACTGCATCAAAATCCAATGTATATTCATTATTGTACTCACATGAGAAGGTTACTAGCTACACATTAGCCAACTACATGTTGCATCTCACATTGAGCTTTGCACCACCTTGTGACTAGTGCGAATCATTCTTAAAACTAAGACTCATTGTTTAAGAATCACTCATGATCATTGGAAAGCAAGTGGATTTAGATTGAAGATTATATAGACTCATTTCAAGAGCTTAGGCTCATTATTTGATAGCATATTAAGAGTAATGTATTGTAATATCAATTGAGAATTCAATAATTCACATATAATTGTGCTAATATATCTATGAAAGCTAAAGCCTCATGTTGTAAGCCCTTGCAATAGATTGTAATGAAGTCCATGACTATGAATCAATAAATCATATGGTTTTTATTTGTGTACCAATTGAGCTCCACTATGTGATTGTTCGTTACGCTGCATAGTTGGATAGTCTCTTATTGGATTCTCCTGCCATGACTACATTAGATGGTATTAGAGTGAAAGGTTTGGAATCTTGAAAGTTTTTGGTTGTAAATAGATTGTCAAATTTGAGGTAGTCTACAAGAAGCTTGTAGACATAGCGTCGATTGTGAGGCAATTTGCATGATTGATTGTGGATAGATTGTCGACTTGAGGCAATTTACATCAAATCCAAGGACAAGATGTCACTGCGAAGAGGACAAGATGTTATTGATGTTGCTGGAAATATGGAAGAAATGTTTGAAATGATGAGGGCAATGAAGATTCGATTGAATTTTGTAGAAGGAGATAGAAGAAGAGGCCATAACCCTAGAGATGATGAAAGTGATGATGAAGAAACTAAAAGAGGAGAAAATGTACCAACTACTAAAAACGATATGGAAGATCAAGAGGAAAAAGGAATAGATCACATAAAAATGTTAAAAGCTATCTCCAAACTTAGTAGAAGACCTTGAGTTGATATTACTAGTTATTCTAGTAATTTGAATCTAGAGGAATTAATTGATTGAATAAGTGATCTAGATGAATATTTTGAATATGAGGAAATGGTAGATCCAAAAAGGGTTAGTTTGCTAAGACTAGCTTGAAAGGACATGTTGTTTGGTGGAAAGAAGTACAATTTAAAAGAAATAGAAGAGAGAAGGAAAAGATAATAAAATGGGATAGGATGGTGAGAAAACTAAAGAATTAATTCATACTTGTTGATTATGAGTTGAAATTGTTGAAAAGATTGCAAACTTTGATGTAAAAGGAGGAGATTATGAAGGAATATACTAAAGAATTTTATAAGATAATTATTAGGATTGGGCATAATGAAGCAAGTAAGGAAAAGGTTGCAAGACGCATGAATGGGTTGAGGGGAACTATCCAGGAAAAACTAAGCCTCGTGAAATTGAAGACAATAGAAGAAGCATATCAATTTGCACTGAAAGTAGAGGAGAAATTGAACAAAAGATTTGAGAGAAGACATAATTGGCAAAGAGGAAGAGGAAGAAGGTTCTACAGAAGTAATAATACATAGCATTAACAATAATTGATACTTCATTGAGGGAGATGCACTTTCATGAAACCCGTCATTCGAACAGAGGAAATCATTGATCTTCAAGGATGACTGAGGATGCATTAATAGGCTCAAATTTAAATGTAAAATGGAAGGAAACTCTTGAAAAGTCTCAGCATGTTTGGGCCCATACTAGGCCTTCAACACATATATAAGGTGGGTAATTTCATCAATTAGGATCATCTTTTCATGACATCAACAATTCCCAAACCCTAGTTTAAGCACTTGTGTTCAATGATTAGTCGATCTAAGGATGAAACCCTTAGGATTTGGAGATCAAAGGATGAAAAAAATGGTTTTTAGAGGGTAGCTTCATACAGAGGTTGCATCAACACTTCAACCTGGAGGATTTCGGTAGTAGTTGGATATTTCAACAGTTTGATCATTTTTAGAATATCTTTGTAATCATTGTAGTTTTGATTATCAACAAATATTTGTAGTGGAAGATCCATGTAATTATTTAAATGAACCGTGTGAATGAAGTACTCTATTCCAGACAGTTTATATGTGCATATCTATTTATTTTATGTGGGCATTTTCAATCCAAGTATTTTGTGTGAATGTTTGTGGTTGATTTTCATTGCATTATTCTAAATCTGAGTAATTTATATGAATATTTTAGCTAAGGGTCATTATATTCTTACCACAGTAGTAGAGAAGGCAATAGTTCTTACCACAATTATAGAATAAATGGATACTAAAAATGCAGAGGAAGATATGGCACAAATGATGGGAGATCTCTCCATGGAACTTGTTTTCAATGTGGAGCAGAAGGCCATAGACCATTTGAATCTTCACAAAGTCAAGGAAATATAAATAGGAGACCTGAAGGTAGCACAAGAACTACATATGTTGATGAAGAATCTAGAGGATCACAAAGCCCAATTGAGGAACTTGAGAAAGGTGAGGCATTGCTCATGAGGAGACCTTTGTTGAGAATCAATGCTATGAATGAAGAAGAACTAGTACAAAGAAAAAGTTTGTTCAGAACAATAAGCAAGGCTAAAGGAAAATGTTGTAAAGTCATCATTGATACTAGTAACAGAGATAATCTAGTTTCACAAGAAATAGTAAACAAGTTAAAGTTGAAAAGGTTAGAACATCCTAGTCCATATAAAATTGCTTGGTTGTAGAAAGAACACAAGATATTGGTAAGTGAACAATGTTTGATGAAATTTGAGATAGGTACATAGCATGATGAAGTTTTGTGTGATGTTATGCCAATTTATGTATGCCATTTTTTTTTGGATAGACCATGGCAATATGATAGGAAACACATAAATGATGGGAGACAGAATACTTATATTATGATAAAAAATGACATGAAACATACTTTAGTACTATTAAAGGAGAAAGAAAAAGTGTGTGGTAACACCAAATTTGTTTAGTGGATGAAAGAATGTTCTTAGATGGACTAAGGCATGAAAATGTGTGCTTTGCATTGATTCCTAGAGTTTGTGGCATTATAGAAGTGGAAGAAGCACTTCAGAAGTAAATTACAGAATTAAATTGACAGAGTATAAGGACATCATATCAAATATGTCATATGGATTACCACTAGTAAGGAGTATAAGTCATCAAATGGACCTAGTTCTAGGAGCACATTTGCTAAATAAGGTGACACATAGAATGACACTGGTAGAAACTAAAGAACTTAATCAACAAGTGCAACAGTTATTAAAGAAAGGTTTGATTAGAGAAAGTTTGAGTCCATGTGCAATACCTGTGGTACTAGCACCAAAGAAGGGAGGTGAGTAGAGAATGTGTACAGACTCCAGAGCAATAAATAAGATCACTATAAAGTATAGATTCTTATTGCCAAGGATGGATGACATAATGAATTGTTTAAGTGGAGAAAAATATTTCACCAAGATTGTTTTAAAAAGTGGTATTATCATATTAGAATTTGAAAAGGAGATGAACGAATAACTCTATTTAAGACAAAGGAGGAATGTATGAGTGGTTGGTTATGCCCTTTGGGTTGACTAAAATGCCTAGTACATTTATGAGGTTGATGAATGAAGTGCTAAAGAAATATTTAGGTAAGTTTTTGGTTGTCTACTTGGATGATATTTTAATTTTTAGTAAGACTAAAGAAGAAAACCTAGAACATATTAGATTAATATTGCAAAGTTTGAGAGAGGAAAAGTGTTGGTCAATATGAAGTGTAGTTTCATGAAGTCAAAATTGGTATATTTGGGTTTGTAATCTTAGTTGAAGGTTTGAAGATGGATTCAGAAAAGGTAAGAGCAATTGTTGAATGGCCTACACTAGAGAAGGTTGGAGAGGTAAGATCTTTTCATGGTTTGGAAAGATTTTATAGAAAGTTCTTTAGAGATTTCGATGGCATTTATGCATCAATAATTAAGACTATGAGAGACAACAAGGAGTTCAAATGGACATCGAAAGCAAACAAAAGCTTTGAATTTCCAAAGAAAAAGGTAAATGAACAACCAATGCTAACATTGCTAGGTTTTGACAAATTATTCCAAGTTGATTGTGATGTAAGTGGAAATGCAATAAGAGTAGTATTAAGTAGAGAAGGTAGACCAATAGCTTATTTCAATGAGAAGTTCAATTCAATGCAAGAAAGATATATTATGTCTATGATCAACAATTTTATGCCATAATCCAAACTTTGAAGAAATGGAGACACAACTTGTTGCGCAAATAATTTGTGTTGTATATAGATCATCAAGCCTTACAATAGTTGAACGGTTGAGGTAAGTTGAATCAGAGACATGTGAGATAGGTAGAGTTTATGTAAATTTATTCTTTTGTGTTGAACCATAGGAGCAGAAAATCAAACAAGATTGCAAATGCATTGAGTAGGAGACAAAATTTGCTTATAGAAATGAGAATAGAGGTGGTAGGATTTAACGATTTGAAGCATTTGTATGAAATTGATCCCAATCTTGTAGAAGCATGAATTGCATACATAAAGAACTAGTAAGTATGGATAGAAGTACTTGTGGCTTGATCACTTGATTCATAATGAAATGTTGTTTAAGCGTAACCAATTGCGTATTCCAAAAAGTTCAATAAGGGAGATTTTATCAAGGAGAAGCATAGTGGTGGTTTAATAGGACATTTTAGAATAGATAAGATAGTAGCATTGGTAAATGAAAACTATTTTTAGCCTTGAATATATAAGGATGTGATAAAGTATGTTTTGTTAGAATTTATTATAAACAACAAACCTACCAAGACCAAATGCCTACTAGCTAATTACAAATCCAGATGAACAAAATAATGTTATTCTATATTTGATATTATGATACAAAGTTACAATGAGTAACATACATATATATAGGCCTCTTGGATGCATGAATCAAGGACATGACATGCCTAAGAGGTATGAGTTAACTCTCAATCACACTCAATCAAGAGGTGAGTTAACTCAATCTAACTATAAAGTCAAGAGTTGAACGGTCAATCAGTGGATCAGTTCACTCAACCTAACTAAGATAGAGGTGGCACCTAACTACCACCAATCAAGGATTGATGAGTCAGTGGTGGTACTTGTGTACCTCAAGCCAAGGTATACACATGTCTTTATTAGCTACTTAGGTGAGAATAAATAAATACCCTAATTATCCTAAGTAAACTTATTAAATAGGTTCAATATCACACTTAGGATAGAACATATCTATTGGGATAAGTTGCCATTATCTTGCAATTCTAACCAATTCATGTGTCTCCAAAGTTCTTGGAATGTGTTCCCCAACACATAAGGACTTTGAGAGATTAATTATTATTTAATTATATCACTTGGCTTATTGTAATCAACTCCTAATTGATAGGGTCAAAATTGGGTGTCCACTTTTGGAGTGGAGTCCATGAAGACTTGTTGACAACTCTTTGAAGTCTATTTTGAGAGTTTGACAACTCCTCATGAGTGGGAGTTAACTTGGGCACCCACTTTTGGAGGTGTCTTATATATTAGACTTGGACTTTGCTTTTTTATGTACATGAGTGGATATTGTTGATACACTTTGCATGGATATAATGTTGGAGTTAACAGAGGAGTTAGAGATGCATAATGTTTGCATGAACATGATATAGCAGTTAACAGTGGATTCAGAGATGTGTGATATTTGCATGAATATGATGTGGCAGTTAACAATGAAGTTAGAGTTGCATGTTACTTGCATGTTGTTGCATGTTGTTGCATGTTGCTTATATGGATTTGCATGTTGTTGCATGTCGCTTATATGAACTTGCATGTTGTTGCATGTTACTTGCATGGACTTGCATGTTGTTGCATGTTACTTGCATGGACTTGCATGTTGTTACATGTTGCTTCTATGGACTTGCATGTACTTGCATGTCACTTGCATGTTACTCCTATGGACTTGCATGTGCTTGCATGTTGAACTTGCATGTTAGTTTTGAGAGGTTGCTTGCAGAACACTCCAACTCCAGAAACTTGCAGGATGGTACATCTTAGTGTTTGAGATAATGGGTATCAATTGCATGTTGAATCAGGTGTTTCATGTCATTTGCAAGTACAAAACAGATTGATTTAGAATAATATTGGGGACATTAATCATGCAGGTTGTTTGCATGAGATTGATGTGTGGTGATACACTCCAGTTGACTGAAATAGATTGAGACAACTTGGGCATCCAATCTAGAGACTTTTAGTTGTTGCTTTTCTTTGCAAACATAATTTTTGTTGACTAAGTTTAAGTGGGACAACTTGGGTGCCCATAATCAGGACTGGTAATTAACAGGGTGCTTGGTACAGTTTGACTTTAGTCCTCTATTTGAAGCACTTGGGTTTTGCATGAGGACTTGTCTTATGTTATCAATTACAATTTATTATAATTTGAGTTTCAAGCTTTTGAATTAAGAATCTTTGAAGTTGTAATTAAAAAAAAACACAATGTATTTTCTAGAGAGCAAGTTTTGAATCTTTCTCTATAGAAGCTTTGAAGTTGTAAGAAAAAGTGTTAAGATTAAGGTGTCATCAACCTTGTAAATCCTATTTAATTAATTACTCCTAATATTGTTTGTAAATCACCCATAAGGGACTAAAGGTTTCACCAGCAATGGTCTTGTTTCAGTTACATGTTTATATTCGGTCCTTGACGCTCATTTGTCCACGACGGGGGGTCGCGGGGGTGTTTCCCCACTGCGAGGGGTCCACGGGGATCGTCCCCTTGGTGGAGGGTCCGGGGTCCGCGCGCCCCGGCGGGGGTTCAGGGGCAACACCCCCAAAACTATATTTTATTTATATTTTATCATTGTAAATTTGGACCATTCGTCATTAGGTCACAGATCTGACGGTAGATATTATGTCAGTTTTCTTACCCTAGAAGGCAACCCCCTTTTATAAGGTTATTTGTACTACATTTTTATTAGAGTTGAGAGTAACAGGCGTCGCTGGATTGAAGACTGAAGAAACAGAGGAAGTGCAACTTGGAGCCTCTTTTCTTGGTGGAGTTTTTTACCCAAAAGGGTTTTCTTCACGTTACATATTATGTTATGTGTTCTATTCTTAATGCTTGTTATTTCTGTGTAGTGGGTTTTATTTCTGTTGCAATCTCCATTGATTCTACATTGTTTAGAAGGCATAAATAAGGTTTGAATCAGATTTCTGTTGTGTGGTTTGCACCTTCATTTCTAACAAAAAGCATTACAGGTATTACAGGAATTACAGCATAACAGGTTTTAGAAGATTGAAGAAGCTTTGAGGTGTGCATAAGGATTTAGAGAAGTTTCAGTATTGAATGTAACCTTTCTTGAAGATATTTAATACAAGCATAAACATCTTTGGGTGTGGAGTTTTTTCCCGTAAGGGTTTCTCCACGTAAATATTGTGTCTTCTTCTACCATGCTTTCTTCTTCTACTATACTGATTAAATTGGAGAAATACTATATATCTAAATTGAAAGTAATTTTTTAGATTTACACATGCTATTAATTTCATATTTGAAAACATTTAAAAGCCACATAGTTGCAACTTTACTTTGTTCTCTCTCCCTTTTTCCAACAATATCCAAGGTGAATAAAATTTTACACCAATAAGCCCCTCTAAGTACAACTTAGGAGAAATAAAAAAGTGAAATGGTTCCTAGCTAATAGGTCATGTTAGGTACCCATGTACAAAATGATCCCCTCAAAAAGAAGAAAGGAGAAAATCTGTAGGATAAAACTCCTCACAAGAGAGGATGAAGAGAGAAAGTCTATGTGACCCCCCTCAAAAAATTGAGAAGAATAAAATCCAATGTGAGGAAAAACTCCCTATTAGAATAGAGATAAGAAGAGAGACCATGCAACCCCCCTCAAGTACCCTCTTGCACCAATGGTAGATGCTTGACACTGGATGTAGAAGATGGTCCATGATCGCTGAACAACATTCCTCCCCTTGGGAAGAAATAAGGCGAAAGGTATATGCAACATGTCTTCCCATTCCTGAAAGAAATATGAGGGAAGAAATCTCAGAATAAATGATGTCTTTGGAAGTTTCTCAGGCGTTGCCATGTTGGTGCCGAGAGGTGCCACAATCAAATTAGGAGTTCTATTCCTAACTGAAGAATTTGACAATCTAGAGTGGAAACAAATGTAGAACAAGATCCAAAGATGAAGATGAATCCTTTGATTGTTACTCAAGGATCTCCAACTCAATGCCAATCTGTAATAAATATTGATAAGATGAATCAAGTACCATGTAAGATTTAGGTACAATAACCAATGATGTATGGTGCTCATCATAGGTGAGACAACTAGATCAGTGAGAATTTGGTACTCTTGTAGAGGGTGTCAACATGAACAATGATTGAGTTGGATATGTGGACTCATAAATATCCACTAAATTTGTCACTCTAGAAGTAGATGTGAGTAAAGAATGAACATTAGGGTCTAAATGTGCCCTCATGAATCTGAAGAAGATGATGCAACTACATAGGAGTTGTCATCAAAGAAGAGATGAATGTCCTCAATGGCATCCTCCAAATATGCAAGAAGAGACTCAAAAAATAAATCAAAAAGATCTATCAAGTACTCATCCCAATGTGCTATCTCTAAATGATTTATATGAACCGACTAGAAGGAATCATTAGAAGCCATGGATGAAGCAATACTAGATTTAGATTTCTAGTAACAGGTGATGCAGATGAGATCTCAGTGCATGTAATTAGACTACACTACTCATCGTTGAATGATGTGTCCACACAAGATGTCTAAGCATGAACAACTTATATCTACTAATGTTCGATAAGAAGAATCTGACAAACTAATGTGATTATCCTAAAGAAGCTACTTCAGTTCATCAATTTGCTTTAGAAAGCATTCATCTCCAATATTTTTTTTCTTCCCACAATAACCAAATTTGACCTTCAATGATTTAGGAGGATTATGTATAATACTCAAATGCAAAGGAGTGAGAGTGAGTGACATGATTAGCTCATCCAAGATTACTCAATCAAAAAACTAGCAAAAGAAAATGCAAAATCACAAGATCACCCCTCGAATTACACAATCATGAGAATGCCCCAACATAATATGATTTTGGCACTTTGTTATTAGTGCAATTATAGTTGCCACTTGCCAAATCAATGAAGTGGTCTTGATCTCAATGTATTACAATTGCCAAATTAGGCCACAGAGCTAAAATTACAATTTTCATGATAGGAGGAGATTAATCGAATTGATCCAATGAGAAGTACACAAAAAATTACACCAAAAAGAGTTATTATATGAGCCTAAATTGGAGCCTCGAAAGTTCCCAAAATGATAACTACTTAGCATCACCTGTGAGAATCTACAATTTCTAGAAAATCTAGATACCAAACTTAAAAATTATCTACAACATTGTGAAGCTCTCACAAAATTAGCTCAAATAAAAACAAATACGCAAAAAATGGAGTTGTTACAACCCAAAATGGAGCCTTTAAAACTTAGGTACCAAATTCAAAACTACATTGGAGAGGGGTGTAGGAGAGCGGAGAAAATTTATGATGTCATGTTAATGTTCTAGCATAGGAATATTCTAAGATTCCTTAAAATATTCTAGATTCTGTCAAGATTCTAAAATTATCGATAGATTTTTCCAAAAATGCTTTCATACCATGAAACCACCATTTTCAAAATCAAAATTGCCAATATATGGTAGGAAACTACATATGGTTGGTTCAATGGTTTCCACTTCTTCAGCATCTATAAAAGGTGCCTCTAATAGATGAGGCCACTAGTGGCAGGGGTTTGGAGGTCGTTGTTGGTGGTGCCACTTGCAATGCAAGGTTGGTGGCTATGGGTGTACAGCTGATGGTGGTGGTTGGATGGTTGCTGCCACCACTATGATACCTTGCAAGTATTGTGCAGGCACAAGCTTGTGTAGTACTATGAATAATTAAATTTTTTATTTTTTTGACGCTATGATCTATATGATCGAGGGAAAAGACTCTTTAAGGCCTCCAAGTAAATTGCTATTATTTTGATGCTTTGATAGTTGATTTGTACATTCTTAGGTCTTCTAAATGCAATGGTAGTGTTGTATTTGACCCAAAATGCTCCAAAGGATCAAGAACCTATCATATCTGGCATGCACCACGCAAATTCAAA
Organism: Cunninghamia lanceolata; assembly: GCA_027924645.1. Lineage (NCBI taxonomy): Eukaryota > Viridiplantae > Streptophyta > Pinopsida > Cupressales > Cupressaceae > Cunninghamia > Cunninghamia lanceolata. The sequence continues at coordinate 12,621,283 of BSBN01000169.1, read as the reverse complement.
CCCTTACAGATCTAACATCTAGTGTCCAATTTGGAGACATCAAAAGGAAAAACCAACTTTCTCATATGCTATGAACTCAACAGTGAACTCAAATTTACTTCAAAAATTACCCAAACGTACTTGCAAAGCAAAGACACAAATAAAAAAACCTAGAATCTAGTATTTTTATCAACTTTTTCTAATTCTCTAGATCATCATTTGATGCTAGTGTTATGTAGGAAAAGCTACTCCTTAATTCAATTTATCAATCAAGGGAGCTTTCCACTAACATTACATTAGGGTTCTATTAACAAAATCTATGTCTACAGAACCACTTTATGTTTCTGATTACAATGCTGGAAAATGAATAACAGTAAATAGAATTTTGAGAAATGAAGTACAGAAATGAAAAGACAAAATGATAAGGAACCTGGCACTAGGTAGACAACCTCATTGTCCAGGACAACAACGTGCAACACAGATGTCTACGTGTCATTTTGTAGTTTGTACAATGTTGAAATCCAAAGTTTTGTACTTGTACGGCTTCACACAAGTTTCAATGAGTTCCTATTGACAACAAATGCAATATTGAAATATACAGAATTCAAAATATAACAGAAGTAGATGGAAATGAAATTGAAATGAGGAGAGCGACAAGAAAGGGAAAATAATGTGCAAACACTCATACTTTTATAGTGTTCTTCGCACAACCTATAACCTATAGAATAGAGAAAAGAGGGTTGGGTTGTATAGAGGTTTGCCATAGTCAAACCCTAATTTTGGTATTTCTACCTCAATGATAGCCAGAGATTGATACGTTGATAAATAGTGTGTGCTCTTGAATTCTAAGTGCATCTAGAATTGCAGCGAACAGTGACAAAATGAGATTTGATAAGATAATATAAATGAAATATAATTAATCTATGCAAGCAAGTGACATGCAATGATTAGTCTAAGAATGATCAAGATAATAGAGCAATGGAGAGAATTGATTTTAGAAAAAGGTTCATTGTTAGAGATCGATTCGTAAATTCAGTAGAGCTTCACTATGAAAGAAGATCCATCCTTTGAATGATAACTCAAAGGGGTTTTTATATAAGAGGAAGGAGAGCAAAAAGTTGGGAAAAGAGTCATTTGTGTGCGAATAGACATGTAGGAAAGCTCGGAATGTCACGCAAACAAAAATGCACCTTCTAAAATGGTTGATGAACTAAAAGACACTATCAGGATGCTAGTGCTTCATGTAGACGTTTGCGCCTATCACTCCTATCCATGCAACTTCAGTTTCTAGAAGGTCTAAATCACTTGGGACATTGTCAGGGTTAAGGAACTTTTACAGTTTTTGGCTAGGAAAAGCAGAAAGGGGTCAACATAGAGATTGGGAGGCATCTATGCAGACTAAAGACAAGGTTAAGGGAGGGGAAACTAAAGAGAATGCCAAATAGAGCGTGAAATTATGGGTGAGCACAATTTACGATGCTACATATGGCCCCCAATTTAGCAGGCATATGACACTATGTGCATATGCATGCTAAAGTACAAGAAATAAAGTAGTGAAAGTAAATAAGAATGAAAAGGATACCCAAAAGGATATTGTGGAGGATGTAGAGATCTTCAAGTAGAGGGATCAAGCCCCCAGGTTGAGAACCTACAAAATAAATACGTTAGACAAAAAAACCTGCAAGACAATAGTTTTAGAGCATAAACCTGCAAAACCATTATGTTAGAACATTGCAAACATATGTATAAACATAAACAACCCAACATACATAGAAGGGAAAAACACATGGCAAGAAAAGAAAAATTTTGACTCAACATAGTGAAAGAGACCTCAATGTAAAAGGTTTTCTTAATACCATGCATTGTCCCCAAAATACAACAAAAATAAAGAAAACCAACAAATAGAGGAATTCTTTAGTGGAGATAGAAAAAGTGTAATGAGCCGATTGATTGCTTTAAGGAGAGAAGACATACAGATAGACAGGGGAGTAAAAAATATAGACAAAGAATAGTACATGACTCTGACACTAGCTTGCTCTGTCACTAGGGGCCATGTAAATCACAATACCCTCATGGATCACAAACTAACAAGTTGCATTATGCTAGGTGACCATGGGTGTGTAAAGGTATGTCATATGAAGCACACAAACTAGCAAGCTACATTATGCTAGGTGGATCATAGACTACATGGATCATATACTAGCAAGCTACATTATACTAGGTGATCATGAAATAGCAACGCCTCAAGGAGCATACCAAAAACCAATGCCTCAGGGAGCGTACCAATAACCAATGCCTTAGGGAGATTATCAAACAACAACCCCTCAAAGAGCATATCAAACACCAACACCACAGGGGGTGAACACTTCAAGGAGCATTAAATGCAACACCTCGAGGGCTGTGAATAAAGAAGGGTGCATGTATGGATGCACGCATGAGGAGAATATATGCCCCCCTTAAAATATTAGCATGTATAATATGCAAATATTTTAAGGTAGAGAAAATGTGAAGAAAGAGGAGGGGAGATCCTTATGAAGAATGCATACCCCTAGATCAAATTGTCTCTACCCACCAAAGTACAGGTGAGGGCAACCGTGAAAAAGAATATTGTGTTATTACCAAAGATGAAGTAGGTTTGCACATAAGATTGTACCACCATGAATGACAATGATCAAACAAAGAAAGCTACATGTGTCACATAGTGGCAGCAACACAATAGATTCATAGAAATAGAGGAAGAACTGTGAACTGAATAGAGGTGAACCTCAATATCACTTGTCATGTAGAAGAGAGATATGTGCTTCATTAGCCAGAAGAGTGAGAACACTCATGCCAAGAAGTTGTTGTATTTTGTTCTTCAAGGTGCAACATTCACTAGTGGAATGGCCAAGCACTCGATGATATGCACAAAAAGGAAGTGTTGATTTAATATGCTTAGGAAACATTTTGTATGTAGGAGGAGGAAGAGTGATCAAGTGGGCTTTGAGAAGCCTCAACAAGATATGATCTTGTTTAGATAGAAGAGATGGAGTAGGAAGCAACCCTTTCTATTGTGGAGAAAGGTTTGATTTAAAAGAAGAAGCCATAGAGACCTCAAACAATGGAGGAGGGGATGTAGACAGAGGAGCAAGTTAGGAACCTAAACCCACTGTAGAAGGTAAGTGTGGTCATGTAGGTTTCACAAGGACCTTAACTCCTTGTTCCATGTGCCCTACACCATTTCCATTGTACTCATGCTTAGAGAGAATTTTGAATCTAAGCCTGTAATGTGTCTCTAAATCAAAAAGAGGAGGAAAATCAACATCACTAGCCTTGTTGAAATTAGAAGTGTATGCACCTTTTGGAAGAGAAGCAATAACAAAATTTACGTGAGAAGAGGGACCGATTCTAATACTAGAATGCATATCCTTATTGAATGTAGGAATGTCAGAGTGAGAAGGGTCGGTCTTATATTCACCAGACCAATGGGGGATAAAGTCTAAGAAGCCCCAATCATTACCAAAACATGTATTAGATGAAGAAGACACATCATCATCAACAAGGGGTGATGATGGTGTTTGAGAATTTGTTATAGAAGGTATGAAATTATGAAGAGAATAAAGGGCAGGCTTCTTGAAACCCAATTTAGCATGTTGACTATATTGAAAGGGGTTTAGATCATCACATACCTTATTTAATTTACCAATATGAATAAATTTAAGAGATTGATGAAGGGTAGATGGAACTACACCCATGGAGGGAATCCATGGTCTACCGAGAAGAAGATTATAAGAAAGAATCTCCTGCATGCCATGAAATTTAGTAGGCAATGTAACGAGGCCTAACATAAATATGCAATGTGATAGTGCCTGAAGTTAGGTGAGCCCCATTATCAAAACCCTTGATGGATAGATTTGAAGGAGAAATAGAAGAAGCATAGATTTAAAAATGATTAAGGAGGTCTAAACTGCAAACGTTAAGAGTGGAACCACTATCAATAAGGGTTATCTTAATCCCAGTCAAGTTTACAACTAGAATAATCATAAGAATAGCAGCCACATCCGTGGGCTTCACAGAAGATTGGATAGATATCTTCTACAAGGCCTGATGTAGGGTGTAGACAACTGAAAATGTCTTGACTGCGCAAGCCATTTTACTGCATCAATTACACTACTAATTATCCCTTTCACCAATTAATTAAATAAAATCAAAATTATTTAATGAATTTATCCCAAACCATCCCTAACCATTCGCCCTTATCCATTCATCACTAATTATTCCCTCGTAATGAATTAATCCAATTAATTTATTACTAAACCTTACAACATCATTCACAATTAATTAAATAAATATTCTAAATATTTATTTGATTAATTTCCCATCCCTAACCTAGATTAATTAAATACAACATGCTTATTTAATTAATCTCCCCTAGCCTATGACCTAAACCTAGCCTAATTAAATAAATACCAATTATTTAATTACCTACTCTAATCTACCTAGCCCCTAGACCCAAATTAATTAAATAAACCCTTATTTAATTAATTTTAACCACTAATTAACCCACTCACTAATTTTCTACAACCACATTAATTAAGTTAAACACTTAATTAAGTGGGTCAAACCTTGATTAACCCATCTCCCCACACCCTTTGAATAAAAAATTACTTTTTATTCAAATGAGTCACATGACCCTTCCACCTTAGCTTTCTTCTTTCATGTTAGAGCTCTTTTTAATGTAAAGATCTTACACATGTGTATGCCAAATAAACACGTGTCACATGTCATCCCATTCACCAATAAAATTAAATTTTTAATTCCACCTTCTCCCAAGGAAATTAATTTTTTATTTCCTCACAAGTCTTAATCCTCATTAATGCAAAGCCTGTCGAAGATGAATTAAAAATTCCAAAATAATCACAACCCTTGATTTTTTTTAATGAAGATCTAGCCCTCCATCTCATCTCCTCACCTCCACCAATGGATTTGAACTTTAAATCTCAACCATTGATCTCAAATCCCCTCCAAAATGCCCATAAATACAAGCCCATCCAAGCCATTTTCAACAAGTTTTATGCAACATCATTATGCCAAAATCTCTCCCAAATCTCTAGCCAATTCCATCCATATTGTGTTGAATTTAGTGAGTAATCCACATATTTTCTACTTGGGTAAAGCTAGGAGAGGCTTGGGTGCATCTCTCCTCCACCTTACCAAGGAGTGAAGGAGATTGAAGACTTTGGAAGGTATAAAGCTTGTTATTTTGAGTTCCTTTCATGTCATTTGGTCTTTTTAATCTTTTTTATCTTCATTTGGCACGCCCGATGGGACCCCTATTCCTGTACTAACCTCTTTTTTGTGAGTTTGTGACTTTTTGGAAGATTATGTCGTGCAAGTTGGTTTAACATAGTCAATTTCCGCAGTCGCGCATTCAACTCTTGGTTTAGCACCTTCTAAGTATGTGTCAGTGCTGACAGTTTTTAAACTAATGATAGTGTTTTTTGCAGGTTTAACGTAGTTTTCTCTCTATTTCATGCATTCAAGTCTTCTATCAGCACATAAGTGCTCTGTTTCGGTGCCACCAGTCTCTGTCTCAAACATAAATCTTCACTTTTTTAGCACATACAGTCTCTGCCTTACCGCTTTCAACCTCTATTTCAGCACTTTTTGACACGACAAAAAGATTTTTCTTGTCCTAAAACATTTATAATATCTAGTTTTTTTGGCTAACTTATGTTTGCAAGGTTTCAATTTTTGAATTACAAAGTTCTTAGGCCCTAGGGTTTTGTTGATAAATCATTTAACCTATTACTTTTTGGAACAAAAATCTAGGGCTAGTTTGACTTTGCATATTTTTATGTCATTAGCTCTATTTTGGGTTGAAAAATATTGTGTTATCTTGTGAAACTAACCTTGTGTGTTGTTTAGCCTCTTATTTGACCATTTGGTGGAAGAAGATCTTTATTTTTGTGCAGGTTTTTCACTCTCTATTAGTTTAGTGCTTTAGGTACCCATAACAGCATAGTTAACCTATGTGATAGAGCCTGTAGGTATAAATTTGTCTTTAATTACTATTTTAGCACATTTTGATTATGTTTTAGTGCATTAATCTTCTATTTTAGTGCAGTTTGTTACTGTCTTAGCGCATTTAGCTTATGTTTCAATGCAGCAGGGCTCTATTTTAGCACATTAATTCTCTGTTTTAGCACCTTAATTTATGTTTCAACACATTTAGTCTATTTGTCAGCACATTTGTTCTCTGTTTCAGTGCATTTAGTCTATTTGTCAGCGCATTTGTTCTCTGTTTCAGTGCTTTCTATCTGACATAATTTGTAGGGTTTTGCAGGGGTCTAACATATTTTGAAGGTATCAAAAAACATTTATCCAAGATCCATTAGACAAACTACTAAATCCTTGTGTGCAAATTCACGATCAAAGTCTCATTTTTATCACTAGCTTTTAGTTGCACTAAAGTTAAAGTAGGGGTAAATTGATCTTGTTTGTCGTGTCTTTGTGTTCTTGTAGATGTATGCTCTCCCCTCACACCTTAGGGTGATCTTGGGGATCAAAAGTCTACTTGCATACTTTCTTTGTTTAGTGTATCCCGAAGGGGTCGCTCTTTTTGCGTATGCTCTCCCCTTGTGCTTTGTGCGATCTTGGGTGATCAAAAGAAAGGAGTGGTTTTTTCTTAGGAGGCCTACTTGGGGATTTCATCACCCCAAGGGATGAGCTCAACTACATGTATCGGGGGGTATTCAAAGGGGGGAGAAGGAAACTTGCACCCCAATCTAGTCACATTGTCATTTGGGATAGACTTGGGGCCCCAGGTGATTCCGGACACAAGGTGAAGTGGTGCTTGCTTAATCGCTTGTGCCATATCCCTTCAATGGGATAGTTTTCACGATTTGTGCCTCACGTACCTTGTGCATATTGAAGACTCCCTAGAATCTTGTTCAAGCCTAGCATAAGACCTTCGGCCGTCATATCCACAGTGCATCGCTGTCATAGGAGGAGAAGATCCCATGTTATTACCTCCATTGTCTTGAGTTGGGATAAACTTTGGACAAGACATTTGTCTCCAAGGTAAGGGGTGTAAGGTGGTCCATGACCTTACATTCCCTATCCAACCAAGCAATGGTAGATGGTATTAAGGGGGTGGAAATCACCATTTTCTAAAAGTGGAGATTGAAACAGTACTTGAGTGGGTCTGTTGGATATGACACTCCTACTTGAATAATTTCTAGGATGTTCATGTGAATGGTCTATCTTCTTTGTCAAAACTCGTAAAAGCCAACAAGCCAAAAGTCTAATTCCAACATTGAAGTCAATTCATTGCATCTTCTTACTTGTTTAATTTCTTTCCAAGAACCTTTGAAGCCAAAAGATCAAAAAATTTCCACAAAATCAATCAATTTTGGCCTTTGGAAGAAACAAATAGCACCTTAGGTTCTATGTTTGGTGCCATTGGGCTTACTGTCTGTGCCTTTTGCTGGTCTATCTGTGCCAAAAGCTTATTTGTCAATGCCTTAGGATTGTTCCTTAACGTATATGGTTCATCTGTTAATGCCTTTGGTTCTCTTGCCAAACAATCATCAATTGACCTATAGTTGATCTTCCAAGCATAGTTTGACTCTCCTTGTGATGTGGCAATATTTGACAACCATCCCAAAATCATTCATCATTTATCTAAGTCCACCCTTTGTCAAAATTTCCATCCCCATATCCTACCATCTGACTTTAGAAAACATCTTGATTTTCATTTTGGACCTTTATCCTCATTCCATCCATTCCAATCAACATCATTCAAACCTTCCACCACAATTTCCCCCAAATCAAAATCACAATATCCTCCAAGCCATAATCAAAATCCAAACCAAATCTAAATCATCCCAACCTTAATCCAATTATTCAAATCTTATCCAAACCAAATCAAATCATTATCCAAACATCAGTCAACATTATCCAAATCAACATCCAAATCAAATCAAAGCATTATCCCAATCATCCTTCAAAATCAAATTTGTACAAACTTAAATCTAGATCTAATCCCCCATCCTCTAATTTATAGAAAGCTTAAGTATTTTTCTACCTTAAGTTATTTTATAAATTAGCCCTATCAACCTTAGGATAAATTGGCTTAGGAGCCTAGACTAGTCCTAAGTTAGTGAATTCTAAAGATCATATTTTGCTTGAAGGTCTTGTCTACCCCAATTAAAATAATCCCCATCCTCTTTTTGCTTAAGTGACTTAAAATCTCTTTGAAATCCACAAGATGTAGATGTATTTGAGCCCTCTTTTGATTTGATTATCCTTTTCAATCATCATCCAAACCATCCAAAGTATCCTTTGATCATCCATCCAAAATCTGTTGGCAAGAGACACTGCTCTGGTATAGACTTGTATGTTGTCATTGATGGCAACAAGGCTCAGAGATCTCATCAGCATGACAGGAAGATATAACTCCAAAAGGTCTTATTGGAATTCAGATCCAGTTGGCAAAAATGACTAAGTATGGGCAATATATAGAGTAAGGGACAGTAAGTGGATCAGTGTGCCTCAGCAGATGAAGACCTAGAAATGTGGCTTAGGAATAATATTCATAGTTGTTTGGTGTTTTTATATTCCAGTGATCAAGTCCTGACTTCCTCCAGAAGTCAATTGGAGAAAATGTCTAAGTCTGGAAGAACAGAGGTATGATAGAAATAATGTACAGTGCAGAGTAAAATGGTCTGCATTCCTCTGCAAGTACATTTTTTGGTCTGTGATATTGAGGCAACAAAGAGACATGTCATGAATACCTAAATCTAGGATTATAGCCTTTGAAGTTCAATAGATCATATTCTACAAGCTCTCCAATATCATCTTCTAGTTCAACAGTATTTCTCTATGATAAAGCAGCAGTTTTATGATCAACATTTTGACATGTAGAAGTATTTTGCTCTACGATTCTGAAGGTATGTCAAGTGGTCAATAATGAACATTAGATATGAATTGTGAGGTCCATTAGGTCTACAGTGCGAGTTGTGATGTGATAGATGAAATTGTCAAGTATGTTCTTAAAGAACAGGCTGACTGATATGTTAGATCCTTATGCAGAGAAGATATAGCATTTGGATAATCAATCTAAGTGTTCACATGATTAAGGCCAACCTATGTGAAGACTTGTACTCATTTGTCTGAGTCTGCATTGCAAATTGTTCACTAGACCAAGCTGACAGAGTGCAACTATTTGTTTACACGTTTCATATTTTGGATGCCAACCTAATTATGGATCAAATCATGATGTGGCTATATAAGAGCGATGAATTTTGGTTGAGGTAAGTATGATGTGTGATGTGATTGATGCGAGGATGAAAATAGCAGAGCAAAGATAGAAGATCAGTGATGATGAAGACTTAGGACTCAGAATTTAGTTTCTAAGTGACTGCACCCTGGCATACTGATAGATGCTTTTGTAGTATTCAAATTTCCTATATAATTCCACTTGTACTTGGCAGTGAGCCACCATTAGGGTTTAACAACCCTCATTGTAATCTTTCTAGGTTTAGGATTGAGGCAGTGAGCCTGCTAGACCTAGTTGTACTTCATGGCAGTGAGCCAGCATGTTCTAGGCCCGTGGAGTGCCAAGCCTGAACATCACCATTTGTAAAAGATTGCAATATATATTGAGATTTAATCCTCTCTGTGGTTTTTCCCTTTCTTGGGTTTTCCACGTAAAAATTCTGGTGTCCATGTGTTATGTCTTTGTGGTTGCTATTCATTTGCATATTGTGCTTTTGTTTAATTAATTTTGGAAAATGGTTAAAATTGAAAGTGTATGAAAGGTTTTATGGAACACTGATTCACCCCCCCTCTCAGTGTTCCTAATATTCAACAATTTCTATTAGATCAAGGTTCCTTGGAAGAAGCCTAACAGCTTGAGGAAGATCCGGGAAGGTTCACTCATGACAACACAAAGGTATCTCACTTATCCTGAATCAAATCCTCCTGGCAGCATTAAGATTCGCAATCAAGTATATGTTAATAATGAACAATTTGAAGTATCTCTAGAAGATCTTGACAACTCCAAAGCTAAAATCATGGGTTTAGAAGAGAGTATCAAAGAAGCTGATGTTTGCATTTTGAAATTAAAAGAACAAATTAGTAAATCCCAGGAAAGAAGGAAAGAATTATGTTAGCAACTAAAACAAGCAAGTTAATCTATAGAGTCTTCTCAGGGTGATTGAAGAAAATACCAAGAGTGAGGAATAGCTGAATCAAGTTGTGAAGGACAAGTCAAAGGAAAGTGAAAAACTAGGAAAAGAAGTTCTGCTCTTGAAATTTGATCTAGAAGCAGCCAACAACTACAAAAAAAATTTCAAAATAAGCTTTGCAAAACTTGATGAGTTGCTAGCCAGTCAAAAGTATCTAGATGATAAACAAGGTTTGGGATTTGAAAAGGGAGAAAGTTCAAATTCAGGGAAAGACAGATCTAAATAAGGTAGGGGCAGAAACCATCTGGTAAGAAATCAAAGAAGAAGACCTAAAGGACCTCCGATCAGGTAACCAAATGCACAAAGGTACCCATCTTTCAATGGTCATTGTTTCAAATGCAATAAGTATGGTCATAGGGCTACTCAGTGTAGAAGTAGAATAAATCAAAATGCTCCATCTTTTTCTGGTCAATGTTTCAATTGCAAGAAGATCGGTCATAAAGCAAATGAATGCAGAAGTGTGTCAAGAAATGTGCCAAACTATCTAAGGAATGGTTCCTACAATTCAAGGAATAATCAATCATTCAATGGAAAGTGTTTCACATGCAATAGATTTGGACACATGGCTAATCAATGCAGATCAAGGATGAATTCATTCAGAGGAAGGAATCAAGGACAAGGAAACATTGTGTGTTTCAATTGCAACAAATTTGGACATGTTGCTAGATTCTGCAGAAGCAATAATATGAAGAGAAATTACTATGCTGAAGAAAGAAAAACAAAGCAGAGGAATGATAAGGGAAAAGAAAAGATTGATCCGGTTGAAACCAAGAAGGAAATGGGTAAGATTTGGATCAAGAAAGATGTGATTGAAGTGAAGGATGAATTTGCACCATCTTCTAGTGCAGATACTTCCTCCAGGAAGTAAATTGGGAGCTCTGACTCAGGGGGAGCAGTGTTGAAAATCCAAAACCCCCAGCCAGATAGTTAGTGCTGAAATCTAGCATGAAGATATGATTACAGTAATCACATGACAAATCCTTTGAAGCAAGTTCTGGAAGAAAAGGACCAATTACGAAGATTGGCGGAGTGATCTAAGGTGTATGTGGATGTCAGGAAGGTGCTCAACATGTTTTTGTAAGATGTCATTAATGACACTTAGATTTTGGCATGAGAAGGTTAAAAGGAGTTGTATTCAAAGGAAAAATCATTCTATATTCCATGCACTCAAGTGACTAAGGTGAACCAAAGCAAAATTCAAAGCAACTACAATATTCCCCAGAGGATTTCAGATCAGGATCAAGGAAACCCTATTCCAACGAAAGAGGTATTTACAACTTGAAACCCTACTGTGAAAATTAAATTGCTCTGGGAAAATGTTTACTCCTCATACAATCAAGATAGGAAAAATGCCTCGCCCCAAGTTTAAGAAACAATTCTTCAAATCATTGGAGAATAATCCGTTAGGGGCATTCTCAATTACTCCACATGGGGTCATGCATATGGAAGATATCAGGGCATACATTCATACCAGTCTAGAAGAATATGATCATATGAAGTTAGGAAAATTGTATTCGAACGAACTGACTACTGTGGACATTGTGCTGAAATATGATTACAAAGATCTCAAAGAAAAGAAATTTGACACATGGTTGGACTTACCAGCAATTCTGATTGATGCATGGGTCAAGCTTATTCTAAGCAAAATTCATGATGAATATTTATGGCTTGATGAACCCTATTTGATAACTAAAGAAGCCATTAAAGTTGTAACCGGTATGAGCTCCTCCGGAAGTGTTCCATGCATAAAGAAAATGAAGAAAAATGTGGTAATGCAGCTAACAGGAGCCAAATTTGAGAAGAATGGCCTTACAGTGAATGATATTAGGGATTCGGTTGTCAAATTTGCATCAATGATTATTGGATACAAAGTATACTTCTCCAACAAAGAAAATTTTGTGTCTGCATCAGCTATATACACATCATATGACATGATAAAAAAATAATACGGATTATGACATTTGTGAATTACTCCGGAGTGAACTTATGGAGAACTTGAAAATAACCAAAGAAACTAATCATCCTTTCAAATACGGAACATTGATTACATGTTTACTCTTTTACTTCCTAAAAGAGCTACTTGGTTTAGGAAATGTTATTTGTCTTGATCACATACCTATAGCTGCTCAAATAAGAAATCATTACAGAGTTTGGGTAATGCAGATATGTAAAACAAAATCATATGAAAATATTTCAGAGATTTTTCAACAGAAAATGGAAAGAAGGTTCCGGATACCTAAAAAAGTAGTGATAAAGTATGAAAAGGATATTGTATTCATGGTGGATAAAGACAAATGCTTTATGGAAGATATGAAACCAAGAGCTGTATGGGTCCCTACACTAGGTCATGAAGTTGCAGAAGATGTCTTGACTGAATTAGCTCATGCACTACTAAGTAAACCTATTGATCCCAAAGAGGATAGATTTGGGACATTCTCATAATTATCTTCCAGAATGTTGATGGAACCTAAGCAGTCAGAGAGAACATCAGATGAACAATTAAGTAAGGTAAAAACCAAATCAGGAGGATCCAAGTTCACAAGTACTCCGGCAGAATGGACATCAAGCACTCCAGAAAGGAAAGATAAGAGATCTAAAGAGGAGAGACTAGCATCTAGTCCCAAAAAAAGAATAAGGACCTCATCCATTACAGAAGCCACAACTAAAGAAAAGAAGAAAAAGAAAGTCTCACTTTGTGAAGAAAAAGTGGCAAGAGACACTGTTACAGAAACCTTGGGAAAGTTACAAAGTGCACAAATCCTAGATCCACCCAAGTTTCTTCAAGAACCAATAAATCTAAATTCCTTGTCTCCGATACAAAAATTTGAATTAGTATCATTTGCCCAAGCAAAAGCTTAGGAAGAATTGATGAAAACTCACATGTATAACAATAAGCTCATTACAACAGTATCTGATATACTGGGAGATTTGATGCCTAAATACCATAAATACACTTCGACATAATCTACTGATCAACTAAAAGGTATGATAAAATCAATCAGTAGCCATTTTCAATCATTTGAAAAATCTACAAAAACAAAGGTCAGAAAAGAATTTGATGAGAAAAGATTAGCTGAGTTGAAAATCATTTTGATCAATGATAAAATCACCTTATAGCAAGGAATAAGAGGTATACAAAGTGCCATAAAAGAAGGTTGTGACTTGTACAAATTATGTTTATCTTGGCCAAAAGTTACAAAGGAATTAGAAGACAAAATCAAGGACATGGAACTCTAACTGATTAACATTTATGAGACATATAATCCAACAATTGAGTCAATAAGTGTCAAAGAGACACAGGTTGTAAATATTCATAATGATCTGAGCATTCTGATGAAGAAAAGGGAAGAAATTAAAGACAGGTTGTGCCAGCTAAAGGGGCTAATAAGTCCAAAAATTGATTCCATGACCAATCTAGCAGATGAAGCCTTGAAATCATAAGCATTAATTGATACACCATCAGATGTGCAAGAGGCATAAAAGCTAGTCTTTTTGATAAATAGCCACATTCATACTTTGGAGACTGCAAGGAAGAGTGGGAATGAAGATATAACTTTGATAAAGACTATCTATAATGATATTTTACCTTCAATCGTAAATTAAGATACAAATGTGTATTTGTATATATGTGGCAGAGTATAGCAAATTTTGCAGTTTTGACAATTTTTGACTCCAGAACCTACACCTTTCCCATTGATGTCAAAGGGGGGGAGAAGGTCAATGAAAAATGGATAAGCATCTCAGGGGGAGTAGGAGAATAGAGCGTATATAGTAAGGGGGAGCAGTCAAGCATTTTTCACTAAGTGTTGCCATCAGTGCCAAAGGGGGAGATTGTTGGCAAGAGACACTGCTCCGGTATAGACTTGTATGTTGTCATTGATGGAAACAAGGCTCAGAGATCTCATCATCATGACAGGAAGATATAACTCTAGAAGGTCTTATTGGAATTCAGATCCAATTGACAAAAATGACTAAGTATGGGAAATATATAGAGTAAGGGATAGTAAGTGGATCAGTGTGCCTCAGCAGATGAAGACCTGGAAATGCGGCTTAGGAATAATATTCATAGTTGTTTGGTGTTGTTATATTCCAATGATCAAGTCTTGACTTCCTCCGAAAGTCAATTGGAGAAAATGTCTAAGTCTGGAAGAACAGAGGTATGATAGAAACAGTGTACAATGCAGATTAAAATGGTTCACATTCCTCCGCAAGTGCATATTTTGGTCTACGATTTTGATACAACTAAGAGACATGTCATGAATACCTAAATCTAGGATTATAGCCTTTGAAGTTCAATAGATCATATTCTACAAGCTCTCCAGTATCGTCTTTCAGATCAACAATATTTCTCTGTGACAGAGCAGCAGTTTCATGATCCGCATTTTGACATGTAGAAGTATTTTACTTTGCGGTTTTGAAGGTATGTCAAGTGGTCAGTAATGAACATTGGATATGAATTGTGAGGTCCCATTTGGTCCACAGTGTGAGTCGTGATGTGACAAATGAAATTGTCAAGTATGTTCTTAAAGAATAGGTCAACTGATATGTTAGATCCTTATGCGGAGAAGATATAGCATCTAGATAATCAATCTAAGTGTTCAGATGATTAAGTTTGACCTATGTGAAGACTTGTACTCATTTGTCTGAGTCCGCATTGCAAATTGTTCACTAGACAAAGCCGACAGAGTGCAACGATTTGTTTACACATTTCATATTTTAGATGCCGACCTGATTATGGATCAAATCATGATGCAAATATATAAGAGCGATGAATTTTGGTTGAGGTAAGTATGATGTGTGATGTGATCGATGCAAGGATGAAAATAGCAGAGCAGAGATAGAAGATCAGTGATGATGAAGACTCAGGACTTAGAATTCAATTTCTAAGTGACTACACCTTAGAGTACTGATAGATGCTTTTGCAGTATTCAAATTTCCTATATAATTCCACTTGTACTTGGCAGTGAGTCTAGTAGTGAGCCACTATTAGGGTTTAATAGCCCTCATTGTAATCTTTCTAGGTTTAGGATTGAGGCAGTGAGCCTGCTAGACCTAGTTATACTTCATGGCAGTGAGCCAGCATGTTCTAGGCCCGTGGAGTGACCAAGCCTAAACATCACCATTTGTAAAAGATTGCAATATATATATATATATATATATATATATATATATATATATATATATATATATATATATATATATATATATATATATATATATATATATATATATATATATTGAGAGCTAATCCTCTCTGTGGTTTTTCCCTTTCTTGGGTTTTCCACATAAAAATCCTAGTGTCCATGTGTTATGTCTTTGTGGTTGCTATTCATTTTCATATTGTGCTTTTGTTTAATTAATTTTGGAAAATGGTTAAAAGTGAAAGTATATGAAAGGTTTTATGGAACATTGATTCACCCCCCTTCTTAGTGTTCCTGATATTCAACAAAATCATCATCAAAAGTATCCAAAATCCTTCACCTAAAAACATCATCCAAATTATCCAAAGTATCCCTTGATCACTCATCCAAAAATCATGTACATATCCTATCACAAAATCATCCATTCATTCATCCATCTTTGGTCCAAAACTTTTGAAAATAAATTCCTGAGGTCATAACCTTCACTCACCTATCATCCCAAAACTAATCCATACTTCTTTATTGCATGCCACAAACAAGGTCCCAAGTTAGGAAGAACAAATCAATAGAGTCACAAAGGACATTTGGAATGCCAAACACCAACCAAAATAATGTCCCAATAATCCAACAACAAACATCCTGTGATAACAATGCTATGTTATACCCTTGGGGAAACATACCACAACCATCTAATAGCAACAACACCGATCAAGATGTCATAGACTTTATGCAAGATGCCAACTCCATGGATTTATTAGACTGCATCCTAAAGTCAGATCCTAATAAATATCTAGAGTTCTTGATTCAAAATGGTGCTAAGGTACCAAACCAATCTCCCACATCCCAACCATCTTCATCAAACAATGTCCCTAATACCTCCCAACCTTCATCATCTAACACCACCACATCAATGTCAATTCCCACTTCCATATCAACATCAACTGTATCCACATCCACTCCCCAAATTACCCTCAACATAATTAATAACACAACATACACCAATGCTTCCACAAGCGTCCCCCAATTTGATGCAGACACCATTGCCTTAATGACACAACTCTTCTCACAAACACCATATAATACATCCAACAACCCCAATAACCCTTCACAAACATCTAACTTCACATTCACACAACCTCCTATTTCACAACCCCTCGCATCATCTTCCGCTCAAAACACCAATCAAACATTTCAACAAAACCAAAACCCCCAACAACAACAACAAATTCCACAACACATCCTACAACAACTTATCGCCTATCAACAACAACAAACTCCACCCCAACAACAATTACCTAACTTCCTCTAACATTTAATCCAACAACAACAACAAAACATACCAACACCACCACCAACCCAAGATTTATCAAGCATTGTCCAAACATTGATCCAAAAACTTGATGACATGCAACACGGGCATAAAAGAAAACAATACTTATTTGAAGATATTTGCCCATATCCCTTTGATCGCACCATCCCCATGCCTCCCTTTCCTAAAAATTTCAAAACACCAAAATTTGATAAATACAAAGGGAAAGGGACCCTAGGGAACACCTTAAGGAATTTTATATCACTTGCTTGGAAGTCTCCTACGATGATACATATCTCATGAGACTTTTCCCTAGAAGCTTAGGAGGACAAGCCACCAAATGGTTTTCCCACCTCCCCCCGGTATCAAAACATTCCACAAACTTGTAGAGAAATTTATCAATCACTTCTCATACAACTTTGAACATGAAGTTTCCATGACAGACCTTTGCAACACTAAACAACGAAATGGGGAATCTTTCGCCACCTTCTTGCAATGGTTGAGAAGTCTAGCAAGAAAACTCCCATGGCCCATCCCCAAAAAATAATTGGTCACTATGTTTGTCACCAACCTTAACCAAGAGATGGGATTCCACCTTCAAATCCAATGCGCCTCTACCTTCGAAGAGGTTATTGACAAAGGAACCATAATTGAGAGAGCTCTCATAGCCAAGGGAGCTATAAAGATCTATCGAGAAAATAATGACAACAAAAATAGCAACAACAAGGTCAATAGTAACAACAACAACACCAACATGAACAACAACCAATCATACAAGAAACCCTGCTTTTGGGGTAAGAACAAAAACACCCTTAACGATGGTGTTACCGATGTTAAGAATGTCCAAAATGTACAAACTCCCGCACCATCAAACCCATCCACTGGCACCAATAACATTAGCATTCCTAAAGTTCCACCAAAACAAAGTAATGTACCCAAACAAAGATTCACACCCTTAGGTGAACCAATTGAAAATGTCTTGAGAAACCTTTTAAAGGCTAACTTAATCCAATTACCTGCCATTTGACCATATGATGCCAATCAATTTAAATCTTCTTTGTTTAGTGAAAACACCTATTGTGGATACCATAGGGTGAAAGGACATAAAACATTCGATTGCATGAGGTTGAAGAATTGCATCCAAGACCTTGTAGATCATGGTGATATTACCATTGATGAACCTCCTAAAAGATCGACTAATGAAAACTTAGGGGCTTACAAGGATCTAGTTCCCAACCACAACAAAAGTAAATCCTCAAGCTCCAATCAAACCTATAACATCGTCCCTCCTCCCTCTTCTTTTGATTTCGTCAAGGGTCATATAGAAGATGTCATAACCAAGTATCTACCATCACCATTCGAGTAAAACACCCAATTGCATAATCATGACTTGTCGCCATCGCATATCTATTTGAGGATCCCCCATCGACGACCAACCTACCACTTTCGCACCCACAAACCTCCCACCCACCCACAAATACAACCTCCTCGAACACCTTGGAAAAATCCCAACCCAAATCTCCATCCTCGAATTGCTTCGTACATCACCTCTCCACAAAGAAGTCCTTAACAAAGCTTTGATAGAGACACACATTCCCAATGACTTGAATGTAAACCAATTCCAAGCCATGGTGGGACACCTTTCATCACCACATCACCTAACAGTCTCTAAACAAGATCTTCCCACCACTAGCACATCTAGATGGTGGCTCTAGCCTAAATATTTGTACTCTCAAACTAATAAAACAATTGGGATATTTTTGATGTGGTTGTAGACTCAAGAGAAATCATAACCATCAAAGGATATGATGACAGCAAACGACTATCCAAAGGTGCTATCAAGTTCCCTATTCAGATTGGACAAAAGATGTTGGAGACCAAATGCCAAGTTTTTGATCTTGATCTCTCGTACAATATCTTCCTTGGCCCCCCATGGATCCATTCCATGCAGGTCATTCCATCCACCTTTCATCAATGCCTTAAATTTTTGTACAACGACACTGAGGTTACCATCTATGTCGATCGCCATCCTTTCCAATATTGTAGCTTCTTGGAAGGACACGACAAAACCTTTTGCCCATACAATAACGCCATCAAACCATCCAACTCTAACAAAAGTCTAAAACCATCTACTTCATACATCAATCCTTCCAATATCGCATCAACCTCCCAAACATCACCTATCCCAAAGATCAAGATCAAAGCTAGTGACATGGGTTGTGGAGAATATGACCTACACAACACATTTTGTGTAGGGCAATTTCCACCATCCCCCAAAGCATTTGGTAAACCTAAAACAAAGGAAATCTCCATGGTCATCATCAAATGCAAACCATCTCCAATCTTCAAGCCAAAACACCTCATGGAACAATATATCCTCAAAGATGTGTCATCATGGTTATACAGAGATGAAGATGAAGAACCAACAGATCATGTCCTACCTACTAAGAAGTATAGAAAGGGTCTAGATATCATCAAGAACATGGGTTACAAAGGACAAGGTGGTATGGGTCTTCATGAACAAGGCATTCTTGAACCAATTCTCGCCACAAAGAACCCCTACCATCAAGGATTACGGTATGGAAAACAAGAGTCTACCACCACAGAACTTGAATATATCTTAAGTGAGGTTGCAAGAGCCTTTCCCGTAATAGAGAACACCAACGAAGATGACCATCAAGACTCTTTTAAGGATTTCACCAAACTATTTGAATCCTCCATATGCATGATCTATAGCCTCTCAACCACATCATCACCATCCAATGACCTTCCACTCATCTATCCTCAACTTTATATTGACTAGGACCAACAAGGACCTCTGGTCCTAGACGTCGTACAAAATGATGAAGCAATAGCTGAATTAATGGGGGTTAGAGACCATTTACCCCTCAGAGATCACAAATCTATCTATATCATTGAACTCAACACATCTGCCTACTTCGGGGAGACCTCCCTGTTTCTTAGTCATAAAAACATAAAAATAAAAAACACATCTCCTAGTGAAAACCACTCCATGACACTTTCAAATGATGAAAAAGTAAAAATAAAGGACGTGTCTCCTAGTGAAAACCTCCCTGAGGTGCCAGGGGTTGAGAGAATGGACCTCCCCAAAGTCCTAGAGCTATACCAAGAAAGATCGCCAATCCTTGTGGAGGAATCCCAAGAGATGAACCTTGGTACCGAAGAATCACCTTTTGGGCCACTTCCCTCACACCAACAGAACAAGAGGCCTTCTTAGCATTCTTCAAACAATGGAGTCACAACTTTGCATGGACATATGCTGATATGCCAAGATTAGATCCAACATTAGTGGTCCATCACCTTGTAGTACACCCTGATGCAAAGCTAGTGAAATAAAAGTTGAGAAAAATGAATCCCCAAGTAGCATTACTAGTCAAAGCAGAGCTTAAAGATCCTAGACATGGGATTCATCCACCCTATTGATTATCCAGAATGGGTATCAATCATTGTGTCTATAGAAAAAGTCACTGGGGGCATCCGCGTGTGTACACATTTCAGGGACCTTAACAAAGCATGCCCTAAGGATGATTTTCCTTCACCAAACATCAACATCATAGTCGATTTAATAGCTAGGCATGAAATTTTATCACTTATGGGTGGATTTTATGGATACAATCAAATCAAGATAATTGAAGAAGACCAACATAAGATAGTATTCATTTTTCCATGGAGAACCTACTACTGGGTTGTTGTGCCCTTTGGCCTTAAAAATGCAGGAGCTACCTATCAAAGAGCTATGACCGTGATATTCCATGACCTATTCCATAGCATCATGGAAGACTATGTGGATGACCTATTGGGAAAATCAAAAACAAGAGATGAACACCTACAAGTGCTAGCTAAAATCTTTGACCGACTAGAAGAATACGAAGTGCATCTCAATCCAAAGAAGTGTGTCTTCTGAGTTACCTTGGGAAAGCTCCTTGGCTACATTGTGTCAAGATGAGGCATCGAATTAGATCCAGCAAAGGTAAAAGCAATAGTCAAAATGCCTCCACCAAAGAATCTCAAGCAGCTACGTAACCTTCAAGGGAAACTCCAATCTATAAGACGCTGCATAGCACAACTAGCCGATAAATGCTAGCCATTTCAACATCTCCTCCACAAAGATGTGGCATTTATGTGGGATGAAAATTGTCAAAAGGCCTTTGACCAATTGAAATAATATCTTGCTACACCTCTAGTTCTCATACCACCAAAGCAAGGACAACCCATGTTACTCTACATTTCAACAACAGAGATAGCAATTGGGGCTTTGTTAGCACAACATGATGACAATGGAAAAGAAAGAGCTATCTACTATATCATCTATACCTTAGCGGCATATTAGCTCAATTACACACCTATTGAAAGGGCATGCCTTGCAGTCATCTTTACATCTCAAAAATTAAGACACTACATGCTCAATCATAAGACAAATCTCATAGCAAAGATTGATCCACTAAAGTACTTATTATCCCAAGCATCTCTTACAGGACGCATGGCTAAGTGGGTGGTGATCCTTAGTGAGTTTGATATTGAGTACATAGAAAGAAAGGCCAACAAAGGACAAGTAATAGCCAATCAACTAGCAGACGCACCAATCCAACAGAGTATCCACTTCTCTCTGAATTTCCAGATGAGTCCATCCTCACAGTGGCACCTACAACAGAATGGAAAATGTATTTTGATGGATCCTACATACATCATGGCTCAGGGACAAGAATCTTATTTATCACCCCTCAAGGCGATTGCATCCTGAAATCCTACAAAATCACATTTCCTTGCACAAATAATGTAGCAGAATACAAGGCACTCATCACAGACCTTTGTATGGACATCCAATGGAAAATTGAGAAGCTACTGGTTTATGGAGACTCGCAATTGGTCATCAAGCAGGTCAATAATGAGTACAAGATGAAAGACGACAAGCTCCTACCCTACAAACGAATGTTAGATTATTTCAAAGAATATTTCCATGAAATTCAATTTGAGCAAGTCCCAAGGTTAAACAACAAAGTAGCAAATGCCATAGCCACTATAGGATCTTTGATAGACATGAAGAACAGTCAACTATGTGAGTTCCTCATCGAAGAGCTACAAATCCTAGCTTATGATGTAACATTATCCGAATTGGTATGCGACATTGTTGGTCCCCTATCCCCGTGGTATCAAGATATCTACCAATATCTCCATAACAATATCCTTCCACCCAATCTATCATCTACCCAACGTCAAACATTCATCTGTCGAACCTCCCATTTCACCCTTATCGGCGACACATTATATCAAAAGATTCTTGATGGTACCCTTCTAAGGTGTCTAGATTCTCGAGAAGCTCAAACAGCCTTATAAGAGGTACATGAAGGAATATGTGGGGCACACTCTAGTGGACCTACCCTCACCAAGAAGATTCTCAAAACTAGGTATTACTGGCCGACACTAGATAATGATGCACACCAGTTTGTGAAGACATGCCTTCCTTGCCAGCAACACAGAGATCTAATCCATGATCTGTCACAAGAATTGCAACCCATCACAACTTCGTGGCCCTTTTCATAGTGGGGGCTTGACCTTGTCAAAAAAATCCATCCACCATCATCTAATGGACATAAGTTCATTATCAAAGCCACTGAATACTTCACTAAGTGGGTGGAAGCCATTCCACTTACCTACACCACTAGAATCCAAATAACCAATTTCATCCTCCATTACATCATATGTCATTACGACATCCCCCTCATCATCATCACTGACAATGGGAAACCATTTAAGAATCAACAAGTCTATGCTCTTTGTCAAAAATTCCATATCCAACACCATTTTTTCACTCCATATTACCCTCAAGGTAACAGTCAAGCCAAAGCTTCAAACAAAACCATCCTTAGAATTCTAAAGAAGACAGTAAATGAAGTTGGTTGTGACTGGCACCTACAACTCAACCCCGTCCTTTGGGCCTATTGTACTAGCATCTGTACCCCACAAGAGGCACTCTGTATTCCCTCGTATTTGATTCTAAATCCATCCTACCCATCGAGGTTGAGCTCCCCTCTCTCAGAATTTCATTGCAGAATCTCATTGATGAGGAGGAGTATCAGGTTGCACACCTAAATGAGCTACAAAACTTGGATGAGAAGTTCCTCAACACTCTTAACCATTTGTAAGCCTATCAAAATCACCTCCACAGAAGCTATAACAAGAAAATCAAGACTCGCTGATTTGAGATAGGTGACATTGTCCTCATGGAAAATCAGAGAAATTTACAAGAGTGATACAAGAAAGGCAAGTTTGAACCCAATTGGTTAGGACCCTTTGTCATAATTGCCAGTTATGGATCAAGAACCTACCAACTAGCAACACCTGAGGGGTAGCCTTTGGATGAGCCAATGAACATCATGCATCTCTAGAAGTTTTATGCTTAACCCGTCAAATATCCCAATCAAAAAAGCAAAAAAAATCCAAAAAAATAAAGAAAGACCGAGTGCAATAAAGTCGTCCAATGGTGAAAACCACTTCGGTGGCACCTTGGATAAGTACCATGGTGAAAACCTATTTCAGGCACCATGAGTAGCAGCCAACTCCACCATCTAATAAGTTCTCACCTACACCATCA
Source organism: Cunninghamia lanceolata (assembly GCA_027924645.1). Classification (NCBI taxonomy): domain Eukaryota; kingdom Viridiplantae; phylum Streptophyta; class Pinopsida; order Cupressales; family Cupressaceae; genus Cunninghamia; species Cunninghamia lanceolata. Next base: position 12,598,009 of record BSBN01000169.1, on the reverse strand, counting down.
CTCCATACCACTTCCATCCTATGGCTTGGTATTGCGAACATTCAACATCAAACATCCCACCCTTCATCACCCACCCAAGGCAGATTCTTGGATAAGTGGATCATTGTATGCCCTCCTTGTATAGAGGAAAATCAAAAAATCAAAAAACATTACAAAATCCAAAAATCCAAAAAGAAAAATAGAAAATCAAAAAACCCAAAAAATAAGAAAATCTGGAAAAAGCCCAAAAAAATCAAAATTTCCACAAAATCCCAAAAACATTTAGAAAATACAAAAATCTCAAAAACAACCATCCCAAAATCAACATCAAAACATTCCCACAAAACATTCCAACCCATCCCAGATCATCATCACAAGTCAGAACTACATATCATCACCACCTGCATCTTAATGTGCCTTGATCCTGTGGATACAGGATATGTAGGCAGTCTGGAATACAAAGGAAGTATCTAGTATGTAGGTACATAAGATGCACCCATCCAACCCCACTTGGATGGTCCCTATCCCCTAATCTCACACTTGATCCAAACGCAATGCACTCGCTAGGTATACTATCAAAAGCATCATCTTTCACGAAAAAAACATCAATCATCAAATCAACTTCAACTACAACTTATGACCTATATCTTTTTGCCCATCTTTCAACTTTATCCTAATCATCCATCGATCCCTACCTTAATGGATATATCATTCCTACAATAGGTAGAATCAATCAAACCCACACCTATCTTGGCAAGAGAACAATAGTTGTTTGTTTGGTTAGTTGGTCTTTTTTATTAATTGATTTTATCTTTTGTCCTATTCAAAGGATCATTTCAAAACTACCTTGATCTCACCATATCATGGTATGTGGTGAAATACCTAGAATGGGGCATGGTCATTGCTTTTGTATGTTGTGCTTGTGGGTTGTTCTCATTACTCCAACTTGGTATTCATATCTTGTGAAATATAGGGTCGGTTCTAGCATATTGATCTCCTTTTGCATCTAAGGTTCATCATACATTTTGTGTACTAAGGGCTTATGCTACGGATTCCCCTCATTCTATAGACAAGGTTATACTATCTTGGGCGTGTATGGGATCATCCTATTGTTTGTGGGTCTAGTCCATGCAAAAGACGGATATACATTATCACCTTGGTCCTTCATACCTTGGTGAAAATACCCTCTTTGCTATAATAAACCTAGGATTGTTCAAAATTAATATAAACACAATATCTTATCCCAATCCACCATCCCTTGATCAACCCTCATCCCTTATCCACCAAACCATGTGGTTATTATAATGTCACCTTGGATTTGCATAAATGACGACAAAGACCTAACCATCTCTACCACCCTAACAAATCTATCCCATCCTAACTATCCAATCCCATCCCATAACCATCCTAACCAACCTACCCCATGACCATCCCATACTCGTCCTCAACTTACCCAACCCAAAAAGTGGCTTTATATCACAATGTGCGTCAAGTGATCGAGGATTCATCATCCCCAATGTCGCGTCTCAAACTTGATGCTATCTGTGATTACTATATGTGGAATTAGTATATGGATAAATAAATGTGTGAGTTAGATAATTGATTGTTATTAAAAGATGAATGTTATATTCATGTTAGTAGTGCTTCGGCTATTTGGTTACTAATCTATTGACGGGAAATTTGAGTTTATTTGGAGTTGCAGGTTGTCGAAGACAAGAGGGTGGTTGAGGTAAAGGAGGTTAGCATCCTGGCAGGGTTGAGATGGAGGGATATCATTCACACACTTCACGTAGTGTCATATAGTTGCATAAGTTTGCATAGTGAATGATTTAATAGTTTTAGTTTAAAATTGCATTCTTTTATTTGAATTAAATGGTCTTATTTGCATGGTTAGTTAATGATGATTTATTTTAAAATTATTTAATTGAATTGTTATTTAATATTGTGAATGCATTGGGAATAGAATAAATAAATTAGTTATTTAATTTGTTTTAATAGAGAATAAATATATCTTATTTAATTTTGTAAATGCATTATGATAAATATGTAGATTATTTTAATAGTATTGAAACTAGAAATTGAATTAAACTTGATTTTTGGGAATAAAAACAAGAAAGAAAGAAAACTAGAAAAATAATAGAAAATTAGAGAAAGCAAAACTATATTTAGAAGAAAAACAATAAAAAGAGGAGATATATTTCATTCAAAAAAAGAAAGGAAAAATTCATTCTCATCTGGGTTCAAAAAGAAATAATGATCTGAGAATTAAAAAGATAGAGGAAGGAATTTAGGAAAACAGTGAGAACAATCAGCTTTGGAAGCTTTGGAAAGACTATGGGATTCAAGCTTTTCGAACTGGGGGCTAGTGAGCAAATTACAGGTTTTTATTTGAACTATGATCTCTAATTGTGTTTGTGTCTGTATTCTATGTGTGAACAAGAACTCTGTATTCTCTGTGTGTTAAAATATGATTTCTGAATTCTTTCTATTCATATGAAACGAAAAATGGAAACCTATGACTGTAAATTTCTTTACTACTGTGTAAATTTTCTAAGAAATATCATATATAAATATATATATATATATATATGCACTCAGCAACTGTGCATATATAAATATATATATATACACATATCAATTTGTAGATATGAGTAAAATAGAACATTTTTACATACTAAAAATACAACATAATGAAACTTTAGATGAAATTATTTACAGAGATTATTGTTTGATCAACGAAGAACTTAAGTTTGTTTTCATTAAATATTTAAGAAGAAACCATAGTGGGTCATGATACCCATATGAGTCATAGACCTCAATGGGAATTGCGACCCATATGGGGATCGCGCCCTATAAAAATTGCTAAAAGAATTCAATAAACCCAGATCCGTGGCTTCCTCTATTTTATTGTTACCTTGAAAGTGAATAAGACTTTAGTCCACAGTAATAAATGGCTTTCAAATGCTGTGTAATGTGTTTAGCATCATTTTCTGGTCGCCACGCCATAGAAGGGTGTGGGGAGGGTGTCAACCCTCCCCACACGCTTAAAGCCTGTGGGGATGGCCGACGCCATTCCAACAAATTGTAAACTATAAGTTATGTAATACATATAACATATATATTGTTTAGGCTGTCGACCTCCCTAGCACAGATCGCGTTATCTTTGAAATTTAATCCCCTGAATATAAATTTTAATTCATTGTTATGAATTTTATTCGCTGTCTATCAGTGACATATAAATCGCTGTTGATAAAATGTGTTAATTATATGTGTGTGTGTGTACAATTCTGTATATTCATCAGACAAATGATTTATATTCTAAGTTTTTATAATTCGAGTATATTTTTCTGTATAATAATTTTTACTTCCAGACGTTTCATTTATATTGAATCAATGTGTGTGTGTGTGTGTGTGTGTGTGTGTGTGTGTGTGTTTGGAAAAGTATTTCTAGTTTATAATATATTTTTGGTTTAGAAGCAAAATTGTAGCCTTTACAATTAATAGGCAAAATAGATGAAATCCTGTGAAATAATTGCTTTATTTGTCAAATACTTGAAATGTGAATGAGATGGTATAAAAATATTAGATAGATTATATAATCCATTGAAAATTGTTTTATTTTAGACAAACTGCAAACCCAAAAATAGAAACAAATGGATTGAAGTAAACTATATTGTTTTTTCGTAGAGAATACTTTGATGAAAATGGTATTATTATTTAGACTTATTGAATATGAGTTTCTTGTATGAAAATAAGTGTTCTTTTGAGATTTATTTTGTTTACGAAACTGAAATTACCCATTTTACTTAGAAAATGTCTTGCCTTGAGAAATTGACATAAAACCATTGGAAAAGTGTAAACTTATTCAATAGGCAAACTAGAGAATTCAATTGAATGAAGAAAACTGTACTAGAATGGATAATATTGATTGTGGATAAATACACTTAGAAAATTGTTCTATGTTTTGTTCATTTTGGTAAAGTATGAGCTTTCAGGACAGGATGTCGAATGTGGGCTCCAGAGATGATAATTTACTTTTTCTAAACTATCATTTTATTTATTTGCTTGACCAAGCTATAGTACCATTGAAATAGATGGGTTGTTGTTTAAAAGAATAGAACTTTGTTATTTAGTCTCTGCCACATCCTGTTGCAAGAGTCTATGTCATTCTAGGTTTAGGATGCATATAAGCAATAGGCATGCATCGAGTGATTCCCTCCTGCTTACATCATTCTGGGTTGCTAGGCTCCTTGTGCAGGGTCAGTGCTTTCTTCGAGTTATGAAGAAACCCGGGGAAGTCTTGTGCTTCATGGTTGGGTGGAAAAGTGCCTCAACCACTCTCTTGGTCTTGGTTAGTGGATGATCAGAGGATCGAGGCAGCCAAGTTTAGTTATTGTATTTGACATGAATATTTGTTTTATATTATTCTTTGTATGGCTTCATTGCCAGGTTGTAAAATTATAAAATGATTCATTATTATTTGGAAGTAGTCTTCCTTTTGCAACATTGAAATAGATGTACTGTAACACCAAGTTGGGTGTATGGAACTGTATTTGTAATTCATTCTTATATATGGGCATTGGAACATTTCATGAATTCTTCCATATTATATTTAGTTATGGATAAATGGAATCTATTATCGATTGAATAATTCTTACTTTTGGAATATGTTTAATTTCAAGTTCTATTTTTAGTTGTTAAATTTCTGCACCTTACACCCAATCTCCCCCCCCCCCATTCATCCAACATCTCCCACCCCTCAAAATGGCTCTAACAACATATGTATCATGACTAGCATCCTCCATCCTGCATACACAACATCATCATTAGAACATAAATCATATCATAATCATCATAAGCATTATCTATATTGCATTATCCATCTCATAATGCATAAACAACAATCCATTATCCATAACCATCACATAATAAATATCTATCATAATCACATAAACATCATCACATGCCATAAATAAACATCATAATATCACATTATCACATCATGTCATATATCTATCTACGCATATTCCATATCATAATCCGCATAATCTACATCATAATCTACATAAGCCACATCATAATCCATCAAAAACATCCATAAAACCATAACTATCCATACGTATAATCATCCATAAACATCATCTCATAAAAATGCATAAACATGTGTCACAATCATCATAAACATAAACAACATACATCATCATAAATCAGTATACATCATCATAACCATAAAAACATCACATAAGCATCATCATGAACATCATATACCATAATCATAACACATAAATGCATCCATATAACTGCCGCCAAAAATCAATGAGTCAAACTCTCCTGTACAGATTGAGTAGGAGAGTGAGGTGGAGACCCATGTGGGGCCGTAGATGTCCCTACCCTTGTAGCCCCTTTCGGTTGTGAGGGAGGTGGCCACATCGATGGCTGCTAAGGTGGTTGATGAAGTGGTTGTTGAGGTAGTTGTTGTTGTGGTTATGGTTGTTGAACCGAGCACTGAGACTATCCTGATCTCTGAGATACAGAGGCACCTGACCAGCTCTGCTGACTATAGCTAGGAACCGTCTACCCCTCAAGCATAGTTGTCTGATAACAACCATAATAATACTCAGCTTGACTCCTCACCTCAACCAACTCCCTCTGTACCTAGGTATAATCATCCCACATACTCATACCCGTAACCACCCCTGCAACTAGGTGACCTGCTACTGTAACTAGGCAACCTATGCCTCGACTCACTGCAACCTAACCTCAGCACCCTACCATTGTACCCTCTCTACATTATGCTCTACAATCACCTATGCAAGCAGAGCCACATCACCCCTATCACCTCCCCTTGCAACTCCTCCATCTAGTAAGCCCTACAGCCTCTGCACCTCCAGCCTAGCACTGTCTCGCTCTGCATGAATAGTATCCAACTCCACCTGTTGTTGATGAACTTGGTCCTCTAGGCTCGCCACCTGAGCCCTCAAAATATCTTTGTCCTCCTCCTCATCTCCCCTCCTCTGTTGTACCTAATGCCCAGAAGTAGAAGGATCTACACTAGATGTACCTGCACTTGAGGAACTCGCGACACCTACTGCAATTGCTGCTAACACCCTAATGGCTCCCCTATCTCCATCTCCTCTGTTCCTTCAATCTCCATCCCTGTCATCCTCCTCTACCTCAACCTCCTCTACAATAATCTCGTCCTCCTCTACCTTACCTACACCTGGCTGGCCATCAAGGATGGTCAACCGTGCAGATCTCGCTTGCGCCCACCAACTGTCATAAGCTAGAGTGGTCCTAGCATCTGCTACTGTAGAACCCCAATCCCAAACCACTACATGTAAACTTGTAAAATCAAGAAGTGGCAACTGCAAATCCATCTTTGGTGGCCATAAGGGTTGATCTGCTCACACCCAAGCAAAAATAGTAGTCACCTACGGCAAGTCCTGCCACACATCAAACTGTCGCAGAACCTGAGAGGGGATGTAACGATCCTAAATATGCTTGGTCTTACCTATGAGGTACTGAGGTTGTCGTGTATATGGAGGATGTTGATCATCATCAAGCCATGGCTTACAATCTATGTAAGGCCGCCAAACCACCACCGTCACCTCATCAAACTACTGCCTCCAGAACCACATACTCCCCAACTATTGATGTCGAAGAGTACTAGTGTACGCCATCACACAAGGCTAGAATTGTCACCTCACATGGGGACACACCGGCCTCGCAACAACTATATGCTCCCATGCCTAAACAGGAAGCAACTAACCGAGGCTGGCCCCACCCCTATAAACAACCATATGTATCTCATGGTACAACTAGGCCAATAGGCATGGCCCCCAAGCGTATACTACACTATGTGTCACCATTTGCTTGATGCAATCTCCCCATCCAACAAGAAACCCCTGTGAGCACCGATCTGGCATCAAAATACCCCCAATCAACCCACACAAGTATAATGCATAATCGCTCAAACCTCCAACAAGAGCGTCATCCCATATCATCTCTTGATTTTGATCTGTCACCACCTATCCTAGGGCGAATACTTGCCCCAGTGCTGTCAAACCTGTCGTAGTATCATAAACAACCCGCTCCCCATGAATGGGGATCTGTAGGATCCTCCACACATCCTCCAAGGTGATGGTCATCTCACCTGTAGGAAGCAAAAAGGTGCATGTCTCACTCCTCCAGTGCTCCACCAATACTGTCATCATTGATTAATGAGCCCTCAACCAGGGCATATCTAACACAAAACTCAAAACAACTACTCATAAGTGAATCCACTCTGCCAATGAAAGCCTCTCTCTGCACTCCATCACTGGTGGTCGCTGCTCTCAAGACTGAATCTCTACCATGTTAACTGCGTTCAAAAAATAACACAAATTAACCCTTTTTCTAAAAAATAGTGCCATGGCACTAAACCAGACAAATGCACTAATCTATTAGCCCCAGCACCAATCCAGTTAATGGCACTAAACCATAGACTGATGGTGCTAATCTAGATGATTGCGCTAGTACCCAGCCCTTTGGCACTAATCGAGACGATAGCGTTATTCCCCCAATTCCAGGTGCTAATCCACCTGGATGACCACACAACCCTATGGCCTGGTGCTAATCCAGCCATTCACAATAGTCTACCAACCTTATGCGCTAATCAAAACAATTGTGCTAATACCCAAGGGTCTGTGCTAATCAAGATGATTACGCTAATACCCTCGAAACCCTGGTGCTAATCTAGCCAATAGCGTTAATCTGCTGACATTTGGAACTAAAACTAACATTTTCCTACCTAACCCTTAGGCTCTAATCTAGCCTAGGGCACTAATGCGCCGACCTATTGCGCTACATGAATGCACGCTGGCGCTAAACCCCTAACCTACCCTTTTTAGGCCCCATAAATGACCCGAAACCCAAAAACTCACAAAGCAGGGTTAGTTGGCATACCAGTGCACCAGCCTCCTCCATCCTCTAGTACTCTCAAACCCACTTCGATTGATGCTGGTGACATAGGAAAGATGGTGCGCCATTGCTCTTGCTCTTCTCTCTCTAGTCCAGTCAGCTTAGGTGTGCAAATGTGGCATGTTAGGCCTACTTTTGCCTATCAATAGCTACGACATAAGCCCTAATTCACCGTTTCTTCTCCCCAGGCCACAAATCTTACCCTTTTTCACCCATTTTTTTCTTCTATCAAGCCTGTTTTCTATTTTGAACCTCTTTTCCCTTCTTTTCAAGAGTTCACCCGAAAAAAATTAACTTTTTTTCACCCAATCTCTCAATGGGGCATCCCTCATCCATTTCCACTCCTTCCCTTCAGTTGGGGCAAAATTCTTTGACTTGACACTACTCCCTACTCGGTCATGATGCCACATCAAAGAGGGGCAGAATGTAGACACCTGAAAATGTCTCAACCCCACAAGTCATTTTCCTGCATCAATTACACTACTAATTATTCCTTTCACTAATTAATTAAATAAAATCAAAATTATTTAATTAGTTTATCCCAAATCATCCCTAACCGTTCACCCTTAACCATTCACCACTAATTATTCTTAGTAATGAATTAATCCAATTAATTTATTACTAAACCTTACAACATCATTCACAATTAATTAAATAAATATTTTAAATATTTTTTTGATTAATTTCCCCATCCCTAACCTAGATTAATTAAATAAAACAAGCTTATTTAATTAATCTTCCCTAGCCTAGACCTAAACCTAGCCTAATTAAATAAATACCAATTATTTAATTACCTACTCTAACCTACCTAGCCCCTAGACCCAAATTAATTAAATAAATCCTTATTTAATTAATTTTAACCACTAATTAACCCACTCACTAATTTTCTATAGCCACATTAATTAAGTTAAACACTTAATTAAGTGGGTCAAACCTTGATTAACCCATCTCCCCACACCCTTTGAATAAAAAAATATTTTTTATTCAAAGGAATCACATGACCCTTCCACCTCACCTTTCCTCTTTCATGTTAGAGCTCTTTTTAATGCAAAGAGATCACAAATGTGTATGCCAACTAAACACATGTGTCACATGTCATCCCATTCACCAATAAAATTAAATTTTTAATGCCACCTCCTCCCAAGGAAATTAATTTTTTATTTCCTCACAAGTCTTAATCCTCATTAATGCAAAGCCTTCCCAAGGTGAATTAAAAATTCTAAAATAATCACAACGCTTGATTTTTGTTGATGAAGATATAGCCCTCCATCTCATCTCCTCATCTCCACCATTGGATTCAAACTTTAAATCTCAACCATTGATCTCAAATCCCCTCCAAAATGCCTATAAATACAAGCCATTTTCAACAAGTTTTATGCAACATCATTATGCCAAAATCTCTCCCAAATCTCTAGCCAATTCCATCCATATTATGTTGAATTTACTGAGCAATCCACATATTTTCTACTTGGGTAAAGCTAGGAGAGGCTTGGTGGTGCAGGAGCACCTTCTCTATAGTATAGGATCATATTTTCTTTTGTTGTTTCATAAGGCTCTTAAGCCATTTCATGTTGTAATAAGGGTCAATTTGGTCACATCAATGTAATTGTGCAAGGAAACCATGTGGTTTTGCTTGAATGAGGGGAAAGCCAACGGCTAACTGATTGTAAGTCAGTTTGCACAGTTGAAAACTACAAACTGCTATCTTAAACCTTTTATAGGCAAGCAGTAAGAGGATAGAGGCATGCTGATGAAGATTGAATGAATAAATAAGTGGAGTTTTTGGGTGTTTTCATATTATCTTGTCTGTGTATTTTCTAAGACCGTATCTTTGTTTAGATCATAAGCATTCATGCCCTAAACTAGATTCTATCTGGTAATTCCTAGTGTTCCTGTATTGTGTAGATGGTGGAATATTGTTATTCCTACAGAGGTTGGTTTGTAACCTAAAAATTAGGGTTTGATTGACAAATGGAAGTCCTTTCCTCTGTCCACTAAAGTTATTTGCATTATCGGTGTGATGGAGGAAAGTTATCTAGGATTTGTGTTTTCCACATTCTCACTCAGGAATCCAGGAAACCTGGTCTGATTCGACTAGACATCTCCATGTGGCTAGTCGTGGAACTGATGAGAGAAGAATGGTGTAGGGTTGTGATCGAATTGACAGAGGGACTAAGGGGTTTCAAAGGAATCTGGCATTTCTGCACATCGATTCCTTTGTTTCCGTGGTCGAGGTCTGGAACTGTATTATCACAGGACACCTGCGAGGCTATCGGCGTGATATAGACGTCAGGAGAGTTCTTGGAAGTCTCTCTGAACCACAACGTCCAACCGATGAGTGGGCATTGGTGACAAATAGATCTCATCTTACCGAAGATAGGTATGGTGTTGGAGACACATACAAGTGTTCACTTGAAATACTAAGGGAGAAGGTGGACCCCACCATTGCATAATGAAATGTATGCATCGGCATGAGCAAGGACGTCAGGTTGAGAAAGCTGCATTGGACCGATAGTAGAAGCTCTCACCGATTGGAGTGACAACTACAAGTGTCACTAATGAAGAGCATCGGTGTAAGGAGTGCCGTCGGAAGAAGACTTAGAAGTCTCAGCGACCGGTAGAGTCTCGCCGATAGGAAGCTTATCAGAAGGAAGTTTGGGAAGTCTCAGCGACAGAAGACTCATCGGCGTGAGATTGGCATTGGTGGATGTGAAGGAAGTGTGGCCGAAGAAGGGAGTCAAACTGACGAAGGCGATTAACCATTAAGGTTAAGTTATTGGAAGCCGCGGTCATCGGGAAGAGTATAGAGATCGGCGAGAGAAATAGGAAGTAGCCCGATAGTGATATGTTTGGCCGATAGTGGAGACATCGCCAAGACATAATTCAGGTCTGGCTGATTATACTTGAGGACCTTTCGTTGCACACTCTGCATCATATTGGTATCAGAGCCAATATTCTGAATCAAAGCCGTGTATGTCAGACAAAGAGCTGGAGATAGAAACAGAGGCTAGCACAATGGCTCCCAAGTCGATGAGCAAAGCAGCCATCCAGAAGATGGTAGAAGAGATGCTTGAAGAAAGACTGAAGGAAGAGAAATCCAAAGAAAAAAATAAAGAGGATGGAAGCACTTCTGAGTCAGAAGAGGACGAAGAAGAGGAAACAGAAGAGAATCCTCAAGAAGAAGGTATGTCTGCTGAACAAAGGGCATTCTCAAATGCACTCAAGGGTCATGGAGATAGTGGTGATCCGAAGATGGATGTTCCCACATTTAATGGGAAATTGGATGGAGATGCTCTTGTGGACTGGATTAAAGCAATAAGTAATTACTTTGACTTCAAGGAGTACAGGGACAGTAAGAAGGTCAAATTTGCAAAAACTAGATTGAGAGGTTCTGCATTGGTTTGGTGGAACTACACCCAATGTGAAAGGGAGAAGGTTGGAAAGAGTCCAATCACCAAATGGAGTAGAATGGTGGCCATGCTGAGAACCAAGTTCATGCCATGTGACTATGAGTTGCAGACCATCAGAAAATTTAATCATCTCAAACAAAAAGATATGGACGTGGCTACATACATTGAGGAATTCCACAGATTGAGCATGAGGACCAATCACAGGGAGGAGGAGAAAGAGATGGTGGCCAGATATCTTGATGGTCTAAGATATAATATACAAGATGAATTTAGTATGGTGGTTCCCAAGACTGTGGATGAATGTTTTCAGTTAGCCTCTAGGGCAGAGGATAAGCTGAAAAGGAGAGGTGATCAAAATAACAGAGGAAGAGGTGGCAGAAACAATAGAGGAAGAGGTAATTTTGGTAGAGGACAGCCAGATAAAAGTGAAAATTCAAGTCAGCAAGAATCTCATTCTGATACAGAACAGAGAGGTGGTGGTTTCAAAGGTTGGAGAAGACCTAATGGCAGAGGCAGAGGTGGTGGTGCAGGCAGAGGACCTGGAGTCTTCACTGGAAGATGCTACAATTGTAATCAAGTAGGCCATACTACAAATAAATGCCCTGAGAAGGCATCTAGCTCCCATGATGGTGGGAGAAGGAACTAGCTATTGAAGGATGATGATTGCCAAAGTGTAAATTCACCCATTGGTAGTGTTGCACCAGTGCTTGAAGGAGAGAGCATGATGATTAAGAGGACCTTGGTGAAGATGCCATTGAAGCAGGAGCCTCCCCAAAGGAAGAATCTCTTTAGAACCCAAGGAGTAGCATATGGTAAGCTCTGTAAAATCATTGTTGATTCAAGTTCTACTGAAAATGTAGTGTCTACTGAAATGGTAGAAAAATGTAAACTGAAAAGGTTGCCCCATGTTAGTCCTCATAAAATATCTTGGTTGAATAAGAATCAGAATTACATGGTAGAAGAACAAACTTGGGTAGAGTTTGAACTAGATGATTATAGGGATAAAGTCATGTGTGAAATTATTCCTATGGATGCTTGTCACCTTCTTCTTGGACGGCCTTGGCAGTATGATGTGAAGGCACAGCATGATGGTGAAAAGAATACATATATGATCACCAAAAATGGTCAGAAGTTTAAGATGGATCCATTACCAGAGTAGGTTGGAGAGAAGAACAACGACAACAGTGTCATGTTAGTTAGTGGCAAAGAGTTCCTACAACTCATGAAGGAGGAGGATACCCAAGGGTATGCCCTAGTGATGAAGCTTGTAGAGGTATTAGGTCAACAAAATAAGAAGCAGAAGGAGATCCCATTGGAAGTGCAACAATTACTGGATAAGTATCAAGGTCTTGTGGTAGAGGATACTCCTAACTCCTTACCACCTATGAGGGACATAAGTCATCAGATTGACTTGATTCCCAGAGCCACATTACCCAAAAAAGCTGCCTACAAGTTGACACCACAACAGAATGAAGAGGTAGGTAGACAAATTCAAGAACTCTTGGAGAAAGGATTGATTAGGAAGAGTCTCAATCCATGTGCAGTCCCTAGTGTTCTTGCTCCTAATAAAGATGGAAATTGGAGGTTATGTATAGACTCAAGGGCTATAAATAAGATCACCATAAGGTACAGATTTCCTATGCCAAGGATTGAAGATCTGTTGGACTATCTTGGCGGTTCATGCTACTATTCCAAGATTGATTTGAAATCTGGTTACCACCAGATCAGAATTAGGTAGGGAGATGAGTGGAAGACTGCTTTCAAGACAAATGAAGGTCTCTATGAGTGGCTTGTCATGCCATTCGGCCTCAGCAATGCTCCAAGCACATTCATGCAGTTGATGAATGAGGTACTTGTAGAATTTATTGGAAAATTTGTTATTGTTTATCTTGATGATATCCTGATTTTCAGCAGGACCAAAGAAGAGCATGTGAAGCATCTTGGACAGGTGTTGAAGAAACTGCATGAGAGTAAGTTGATGATCAACTTAGATAAATGTGATTTATGAAAATTGAACTGGTGTATCTTGGCTTTGTGATTTCCAATGGTTGTTTGAAAATGGATCCCACAAAGGTTGAGGCTATTCTCAATTGGCCTACTCCTAAGACAGTAGGAGATGTCAGAAGTTTCCATGGTTTGGCAACTTTTTACTGGAAGTTCATTAGAGGGTTCAGTCACATTAGTGCTCCTATTCTCAATACCATCAAGGGGGGAGTGAAGTGTAAATTCTGATGGACAAAGCAAGCTGATGATAGTTTTGAACTGTTGAAAAAGAAAGTGGTTGAGTTACCTACGTTGGTACTCCCTGATTTTGACAAAGTTTTTGTTGTAGAATGTGATGCAAGCCAATAGGCTATAGGTGTTGTTCTCAGTCAGGAAGGACATCCAGTAGCATTCTTTTCAGAGAAGCTGAATGAGGCCAAATAGAGGTATTCTACCTATGACCTAGAGCTGTATGCAATGGTGCAAGCTCTGAAAAAATGGAGACATTATTTACTACCAAAAGAGTTCATTGTTTTTACTGACAACCATGCTCTTAGCTTCCTAAATAGTCAGGAAAAGTTGAATCATAGGCACGTCAAGTGGATGGAACAATTGCAGGCCTATACCTTCACTATTAAGCATAAGAAATGTGTTGCCAACAAAGTGGTAGATGCTTTAAGTAGAAGGATACTAGTCATACAGGAAGTACAAATGGAAAATATGGGTATAGAATGTCTAAAGGAGTTGTACAAGGACGATGCAAATTTCAAGGCTGCCTATGAAGTGTGTGCAAGTTTGGCTAACACTTTTCATGGTGAGTATTCTAATTTTGTGTTGCAAGAAGGACTCCTATTCAAAGGCAGTTTGTTATGTGTTCCTAAATGTTCAATGAGGGACACTATCATCAAGGAGAAGCACAATGGAACCTTAGGAGGACATTTTGGGTTGGACAAGACTTTGGAACAAGTCACCAGGTTCTACTATTGGCCAAAGGTATAGATAGATGTGAGGAGATATGTTGCAAGTTGTACCATATGTCAAAAGGCCAAAGGTATGTCTTCTAATGCTGGTTTGTACCAACCACTTCCCATTCCCAGCAGACCTTGGGAAAGCATTAGTATGGACTTTGTGCTTGGTCTTCCTAAGACAGCAAGGGGTGTAGACAGTGTTTTTGTCATTGTGGATAGATTCAATAAGATGGCTCATTTTGTGCCATGCAAATGCACAAATGATGCATCTCATATTGCTGGTCTCTTTTTCAGAGAGGTGGTCAGAATTCATGGTTTGCCCCTTTCAATTGTTACTGATAGAGACTCCAAGTTTGTTGGTCATTTTTGGAGGACCCTATGGAGAAAATTGGGCACACAGTTATCTTTTTCATCAGCCTACCATCCCCAGACTGATGGTCAGACTGAGGTTGTTAATAGGTCCTTGGGAAACCTTTTGAGATGCCTTACCAAACAGCATGGGTTGGCATGGGATTTAGTGATCAGTCAAGTTGAATATGCTTATAATGACTCAAGGAATAGAAGTACTAGGAAAAGTCCTTTTGAAATTGTTTATGGTTTCCATCTAAGAGGACCACTTGAACTCAAAGACCTACAAGGTTGGGATAAAAGGAGTGCTCTAGGAGAGGATTTTGCTGCTACCATGAAAACAGTCCATGATCAGGTCAAGGTGCAGTTGGAGAAAATAGTCTCCAAGTACAAAGATAGGGCAGATCTGAAAAGAAGAGAGGTATAGTTCAAGGTAGGAGATTTGGTGATGGCCTATCTCAGGAAGGAAAGATTGCCTAAGGGACAACCAACCATATTGTTAATGAAGAAGATAGGACCATGCAGAGTTGTGCATAAATTTGGTCCAAATGCATATGAAATAGAATTACCTTTCGGTCTTGGTATCTCTCCCATTTTCAATGTTGCAGACCTGTTTCCTTTCAGACCTTCATTGCATGGTGAAGGTGGATTAGATGTGGTGGATGTAGATACTGATTGGATCAAGTATTTGCCTCCAAGCAAACCTTTGCAGTTGGAATGTATTCTAGATTCCAAAGTTGTCAAGAAGACTAGGAAAGGTGTTTACAAAGACTACTTGGTGAAATGGAAGGATCTTCCTGATTCAGAGGCCACTTGGATGAGTGAAGCAGATATTTTGAAGCATGGAATGACACTTCAGCAATTGGCAACTCAAGGGGCTTGAGTTTTTCCTGCAGGCAGAGTATGGTGCAGGAGCACCTTCTCTACAGTATAGGATCATATTTTCTTTTATTGTTTCATAAGGCTCTTAAGCCATTTCATGTTGTAATAAGGGTCAATTTGGTCACATCAATGTAATTGTGCAAGGAAACCATGTGGTTTTGCTTGTATGAGGGGAAAACCAACGACTAACTGATTGTAAGTCAGTTTGCATGGTTGAAAATTGCAAACTGCTGTCTTAAACCTTTTATAGGCAAGCAATAAGAGGATAGAGGCATGCTGATGAAGATTGAATGAATAAATAAGTGGAGTTTTTGGGTGTTTTCATATTATCTTGTCTGTGTATTTTTTGAGACTATATCTTTGTTTAGATCATAAGCATTCATGCCCTAAACTAGATTCTATCTAGTAATTCCTAGTGTTCCTGTATTGTGTAGACGGTGAAATATTGTTATTCCTACAGAGGCTGGTTTGTAACCTAGAAATTAGAGTTTGATTGACAAATGGAAGTCCTTTCCTCTGTCCACTGAAGTTATTTGCATTATCGGTGTGATGGATGAAAGTTATCTAGGTTTTGTGTTTTCCACGTTCTCACTCAGGAATCCAGGAAACCTAGTCCGATTCAACTAGACATCTCCATGTGGCTAGTCATGGAACTGATGAGAGAAGAATGGTGTAGGGTTGTGATCGAATTGATAGAGGGACTAAGGGATTCCTTCGTTTCCGTGGTCGAGGTCTGGAACTGTGTTGTCACAGGACACCTGCGAGGCTATCGGTGTGATATAGACATCGGGAGAGTTCTTGGAAGTCTCTCCGAACCACAACGTCCAACCGATGAGTGGGCATCGGTGACAAACGGATCTCGTCTTACCAAAGATAGGTATGGTGTCGGAGACACATACAAGTGTTCACTCGGAAGACTAAGGGAGAAGGTGGACCCCACCATTGCATAATGAAATGTATGCATCGGCGTGAGCAGGGACATCGGGTTGAGAAAGCTGCATTGGAATGACAGGAGAAGCTCTCACCAATCAGAGTGACAACTACAAGTGTCACCGATGAAGAGCATCGGTGTAAGGAGTGCCGTCGAAAGAAGACTTAGAAGTCTTAGCGACCGGTAGAGTCTTGCCGACATGAAGCTTATCGGAAGGAAGTTCAGGAAGTCTCAGCGACAGAAGACTCATCGGCGTGAGATTGGCATCGGTGGATGTGAAGGAAGTGTGGCCGAAGAAGGGAGTCAAACCGACAAAGGTGATTAACTGTTAAGGTTAAGTTATTGGAAGCTGCAATCATCAGGAAGAGTATAGAGATCAGCGAGAGAAATAGGAACTAGCCCGATAGTGATATGTTTGGCCGATAGTGGAGACATCGCCAAGACATAATTCGGGTCTGGCTGATTATACTTGAGGACCTTTCGTTGCACACTCTGCATCACTTGGGTGCATCTCTCCTCCACCTTATCAAGGAGTGAAGGAGATTGAAGACTTTGGAAGGTATAAAGCTTGTTATTTTGAGTTCCTTTCATGTCATTTGGTCTTTTTAATCATTTTCATCTTTAGAGGGCACTATGATGAGAAGGTGAAACTTATATCAAGTCCCAAAGAGAGATCTTAGCTTGTGTAGCCTGAATTTGTTTAACAAGATCATACTCTTTGGTATTCTCTATAGAGAGATGAGGAGATGGTGGAAGAATAGGATTTGGTGGGGGAAGGGAAATAGGGACAGGAGTAGCCTGTTTATTTTGTTGAGTATTATACGTGTGGGCTAGCTACTGCATGGTAGTGAGGAATCATAGGCACATTTTTAGTTATAGACTTCACAATCTCAAAAGTAATTCAAAGGTCAAGGATTGTTAGGAATTCCCCGAACAGTGATCACAAGATGAGAAAGCGGGGATGGATCAACCGCCATATACACAATGATTTTAGGAGTAGAAGAAAGATTTTGAACATTAATGCACTTATCCAACATCCCCTTAGCGGGTGGGATAAGTTGATTAATAATGATTGAATTAACATTATTATCCGCTTGAGAAATGCATGGTGTAGAAATGAAAGAAGTACGCTCAAAATCTATCCATGGAGGATCCAATGTGAGGTGAGGCTCTTTATCTACTAATGCTTCATCACTAGAAGGGAGAGCCTTGGAATGAAGAGCAGATAGAGTAATTTTAAGAAAAGTATCTATGATTTCATCCTCTTGCACCAAAATATCATCATAAGTAGGAGGAATCTTAGGAGAGGGATCAAAAGAAGAGAATGACATAGGAAGAGCTAAGTCACTATCACATGCATTGAATGGAACATCAATTCTATGAACCCTTTGAGAAAAGTTAGAAAGTGATGTAAGAAAATAAGAGAACATGCTAATTTAGAAAGAGAGGAGAGGATTAAGAAAGGAAAGAAAAGAAATTTGAATGAAAAAGAAGGTGCTTTAAGTTAAACACATCGGGTTCACCAAAATGTGACGTAGGAAAAGCTACTCCTCAACTAAACATATCAATCAAGGGAGCTTTCCACTAACATTGCATTAGAGTTCTATTAACAAAATCTATGTCTATAGAACCACATTATGTTTTTGATTACAATGTTGTAAAATGAATAATAGTAAACAAAATTCTGAGAAATGAAGTATAGAAATGAAAAGACAAAATGATAAGGAACTTGGCACCAAGCAGGCAACTTCACTATCTAGGATGACAACGTGTAGTACAGATGTCTGTGTGTCATGTTGTAGTTTGTACAGCATTGAAATCCAAAGTTTCATACTTGTACAGCTTCACAAGAGTTTTAATGAGTTCCTGTTGACAATAGATGCAATAATACACAGAATTTGAAAGATAATGAAAATAGATAGAAATGAAATTGAAATGAGGGAAGGGACAAGAAAGGGAAAAGAATGTGCAAACACTTGTGTGTTTGCAATCTTATTCTCACAACCTATAACCTACAAAACAGAGAAAAGAGTGTTGATCTATATAGAGGTTTGCCTCAGTCAAACTCCATTTTTGGTATTTCTACCTCAACGACAACTAAAAATTGATACATTGATAAATAGTGTGTGCTCTTGAATTCTAAGTGCATCTAGAATTACGGAGAGTAGTGACAAAATGATATTTGATAAGATAGTATAAATGAAATACAATTAATCTATGCAAGCAAGTTACATGAAATGATTAGTCTAAGCATGATCAAGATAATAGAGCAATGGAGAGTATTGATTTTAGCAGAGGTTCGTTGTGAGAGATGATAAATTTGTAAATTCAGCAGAACTTCACTATGAAATAAGATCCATCCTTTGAATGATAACTCAAAGGGTTTTTTATAGAAGAGGAAGGAGAGAAAAATATGGGAAAAGAGTTGTTTGGGCACAGATAGACATACAAGAAAGCTCAAAATTCCATGAAGGAAAAATGCACCTTCTAAAATGGTTGACGAACTAAAAGACACTATTGAGATGCCAGCGCTTCACGTAGATGTCCACACCTAGTGCTCCTATTTGTGCAAATTCAGTTTCTAGAAGGTCCAGATCACTTGGGGCATTGCCAGGGTTAAGGCACTTTCATGGTTTTTGGCTAGGAAAAGAAAAAAGGGGTCAACATAGAGGTTGGTAGGCATCTATGTAGACTAAAGGCAAGGTTAAGGGAGGGGACACTAAAGTGAATGCCAATTAGGGCGTGAAATTGTGGGTGAGCACAATTTATGATGCTACAGCAAGAGAAGAGCATACTCAACATTTTGAGAGCAATCATGATCTCAAATCCTAGAAATGGATTAACTTTAGTAAATCATGGATCTGATACCATGTTACAATTTGTTATAAACAACAAACCTACCCAAGACCAAATTCCTATTAGCTAATCATAAATTCAAATGAATAAAATAATACTATTCTATTATCAATATTATGATACAAAGTTACAATGAGTAACATGCATATATAGGCCTCTTGGATGCATGAATCAAGGAGATGACATGCCTAAGAGGTACGAGTTAACTCTCAAACACTCTCAATCAAGAGGTGAGTTAACTCAATATAACTATGAATTCAAGAGTTGAACTGTCAATGAATGGATCAATTTACTCAACCTAACTAAGATAGAGTTGGCCTTGACTAAATAGAGGTGGCACCTAACTACTACCAATCAAGGATTGAAGAGGCAATGGTGGCACTTGTGTACCTAAAGTAAAGGTATACACGTCTTTATTAGATACTTATGTGAGAATAAATAAATAACTTATTTATCCTAAGTAAACTTATTAAATATGTCCAGTGTCACACTTGAGATAGAACATATCCAAGGCAAATAAAATATTACACTAACATGTTCAAGGTTGTAGGATTTTTAAAGTTACAAAGGGGATTTGTCAATTTGCAAAGGGGTTAGTCAAAACATCAAATTGTATGTCATTACTAGTTCTAGTAAAACTTTTGGATGACATTTATGTTGCAAGTATGAGGCGAACCAGTGTTGTCATTGATGTCAACTTACTCATATTGCATTAGTAAGAAGGTTTGGATGAGTTGTGTGCTGTTGTTATTGAGGAAATCAGTCTCCATCCAGAACAGTGAAGAATAGTGATGAGAAGAAGGTAAATGTACTGTATAGGTTAAGAACCAGAGGATGCGGATTAAAGGGTTTGTAGATATGAGTCTTGAGATGCTTCAGCTAAGATTTTAGAGGTTTGCATGAAGATCTGAAGAAGTTGTGGCTGTCTGTGTGGAACTAGTTTCGACAAGTGTTCAGAGGTGACAGAGGATCACAGAAAGGTCCGGAATTGTATTATCCTAATCTGCGGATTGGAAGGAGTGTTTGGGATGTCCTTTTGATGTGTCATCCTGAGTTGTGTATGATTTTGAGGTCCAGAAGTACCTTTTGCATTGTGATAGTGGCAACAGACTGTGTTCTTGAAGTACCGGATGATGAAGAGAAGAATTTCAGTAAGCTGATGAAGTGCGGATGTTTTTGGTGATTCAGGGAAGGTTATGATGATCATTGGATCATATCTAGTTCGTGTTGGTGGTCCACATTGAAGTTAGAGTCAGATTTGATGTTATGGCTACCAGTTGTTGGTGTTCTTCCTGTAACAGGTCGACCGGATGTTCTACATGCCTTGCGAATGTTATTGTGATGTTTGCCGACTTAGATGATTGTTCCTAAGTCGATGTCTTGTATAAATAAGTGTTTGAGAATTCATTTTGATGTGTGGATTGTGTGGATGAGTGTGGCATAGCGAAGAGAAGTGCGAAAGGCAGAGCAAGGGTTTTGGGCTTAAATGGAACTGATCCGGACATGGTAGAGATGTCATTCTCCAGTTCAAGATTGTGATTCTTATCACTTTGTAGACAGTGTGTCTCCTTGTAGGCAGTGTGCCTCTTTGTAAGCAGTGTGCTCGGGTAGTGAGCCCTAATTGGCATGTGCCAATCTTTTTCTTATTCTTCTAATAGAGAATAATCCTTGGGTTAATCACCCGGTGGTTTTTCCCTTAACCGGGTTTTCCACATCAAAATCTTGGTGTTCAATGTGTTGATGTTTATCTGCTCTTGTGTTTATGCATTTTGCTTTCATGGATGGTTAATTGATATGCTGTTAACTAACTAAGAAGAATCAAGTGTTTGAAGTAAGAGCAAGTTTCATACAACTGATTCACACCCCCTCTAAGTTGTATGCCCTAGATCCAACAATTGGTATCAGAGCCAAGTTCCTCTAAAAGGAGCTTAACCGCTTGAGGAGATCCAGGATGTCGTCATACAAGAAGGATAGTCCAAAGTTCGATGGAACCAACTTCACTCTCTGGAAAGGTCGCATGAAATGTCACTTGGAGTGTATGGGAAAAGCATACTTGGCCATGGTCTCAAAACCATATGTACCTCCACAGGGTGGTCCGACAACTCTGAATGAAATCACAGATGCTGAAAACAATCTGCGAACCAAGGAAGCTCTTCTAAGCGCATTGAATGACTCAGATCTCTCAAATGTTATTGACCTACCAACTGCATATGAGATCTTGACTAAACTGGAACTTCTGTATGAAGGAGATGAGTTTGTCAAAAGTGCCAGGTTGCAAAGTCTGAAAGGGAAATTTGAAAGATTGAAGATGAGAGAAGATGAAAACATCACTACCTTTATGCCAAGAGTGAATGAGCTGGTATGTGGAATTAGAAATGCTGGTGGAACTCTGGATGAAAATGAGATTGTTTGCAAAATTCTCAGATCCCTTCCTGCTGCCTACAAAATCAAGGTTGCTGCCATTGATGAATTCAGAGCCCACACAACTGTCACAAGAGAGCAATTGGCTGGCAAACTAGCTGCATTTGAAATGACCAAGTTTGGAGATGATCCACCCAAGACTGAATCTGCTTTCAAAGCCAGTGCCTATGTGAAAGGCAAACAAAGATTTGATCCGAGAGAAAACTCTTCAAGGAAGATGTCATGGTATGATCAAGCAAGAAGAGACATGGAAGAAGAGGAAGCAGAAACAGATCAACTTGAAGCCCTCATTGCAAAGAGACTACCAAGAGGATCCGGTAAGTATGAAGGAAAACTACCCTTTAAGTGTTTCAACTGCAATAAGATTGGTCATTTTGCTTCAAGATGTCCGGAAAGATCTGCAAGGTCTAATACTGACAAACAAAGGTTTCAAAAGAACTGCTATTATGTTCATGAAGAAGATGACAATGAAGGAGTAACAGATGATGAATCAGAACTAGGAAGCAAATCCAGAAATGAATGGGTGTTTATTGCCATCAAGGAAGAAGATTCAATATCCTCTGAATCTGTCAATCACAAGGTTGTGGAAAGAGCTTTGGCTGCTCAAGTAGAAGAAAAGGATGATTGGGTTATTGATAGTGGATGCTCTCACCATATGACTGGTGACAAGAATAAGTTCTTAGATTTGGAAAGGTATGAAGGAGGAATGGTAAAGTTTGGTGACAATTCTACTGGCAGAATCAGAGGTAGGGGAACTATTTCCTTTGATGGATAGAGCAAAACAGGTAATGTACTATATGTTGAAGGATTGAAGCACAATCTTCTCAGTGTTGGTCAGTTAGTGGACAAAGGCTATGATCTCTGGTTCAAGAATAGAAAATGCAGAATCTTTACAAGCTCCGGACCTGAAATTGCATCCGGTGCTCAAACAAAAGGTAATATCTTTCATCTGGTTGGTTCAAATAAATTTGTCTATTTGTTCAAGTTGATCAGAGTTGGTTATGGCATAGAAGAATGTGTCATGTAAATTTTGATAACATCATCAAGATAAGCAATATTCAGGCTGTAAGAGATCTTCCAAAATTGGTAAAACCTACAAATAGTTTGTACAAAGAATGTCAGCTAGGTAAACAGAGCAGAGTCTCTTTCAAAAGCAAAGATCAGTCCTCTATCGGATTGTTGGAATTAGTACATGCTGATCTCTGTGGTCCGACAAGAATCAAGAGTCTGCAAGGTGATAGATATTTCATGTTGCTAATTGATGACCATTCCCGGATGATGTGGGTTACCTTCCTAAAAGAGAAATCAGAAGCCCTTGAGAAGTTCAAAATCTTCAAAGCTATGGTAGAGAATCAAACCGGATTAAAACTGAAGTGTCTAAGGTCTGATAGAGGTGGTGAATTTACATCTGGTGAGTTCATTGACTTTTGTGAGAAACAGGGTATAAGGAGACAGTTGTCTGCTCCTAGGACTCCACAGCAGAATGGAGTAGTTGAGAGAAAGAACTGGACCATCCAGGAAGCTGCCAGGACAATGATGTTGGAAGCAAATGTTCCTCAGATGTTTTGGAAAGAAACTATCAACACTGCAGTCTACACTCTCAACCGAGTTCAAATCAGAAATAATACCGGTAAGACCCCCTATGAACTTGGGTTTGGCATCACTCCTACTGTGAGATATTTCAGAGTATTTGGCAGCAAGTGTTATATTAAAAGAGATGAAGATCTAGGAAAGTTTGATGCTAGAAGTGATGAAGGAATTTTCTTGGGTTACTCCACTCAAAGCAAAGCATACTGGTGTTACAATAAGAGACTAAGGAAGATGATAGAAAGTACTAATGTAAAAGTTGATGAAGGAATTGAGAATCCCTTAACGTTCTATGAATGTGATGAAGATGATCAGAATGATCCTCTGGTGCAAGGAGCTCCTTCCTCCTCTAAAATTCAGATCCAGACTGATCCGGTAAATCAAGAAGAAGAAGTTTGTCTGAATGAGCCTGATCAAGAATTAGTAGTGCAAGAAACTCCCAAAGTTCCAAGGTATGTAACTCTAAATCACTCTGAAGATCAGATCATAGGTGACAAAAGTAAAGGGGTACAAACAAGAAGAAGAATTGCTCAAGATTCAAATGAATACTGTCTAATTTCAAAGATTGAACCTAAGACAGTAAATGAAACTTGCAATGATGAAAATTGGACCAAAGCAATGGAGGAAGAATTGATGCAAATTGAGAAAAATCGTACTTGGAATCTTGTTCCCAAACCTAGAGACAAGAATGTGATTGGAACCAAATGGCTCTTCCAGAACAAACTGAATGAAGCTGGTGAAGTAATCAGAAACAAAGCTAGATTGGTCTACAAAGGCTACTCTCAAATAGAAGGAATTGATTTTGAAGAGACCTTTGCTCCTGTGGCAAGAATTGAAGTAGTCAGATTATTTCTTGCATTTGCTGCCTTCAAAGACTTCAAGGTATATCAGATGGATGTCAAGTCTGCCTTCCTAAATGGTGATCTGGAAGAAGAAGTTTACATTGAACAACCGGATGGATTTCAATTGTCTGATAATGATGATATGGTCTGCAAGTTGAAGAAAGCATTGTATGGATTGAAGCAAGCCCCAAGAGCATGGTATGAAAGGTTGGATAAGCATCTTGTGTAGATTGGATTCAACAAAGGTACTGCTGATAGTAACTTATATTTCAAAATTGATCATGAAAACATTTTGATTGTTGAAGTGTTTGTGGATGATATCATTTTTGGAGGAAGAGATAGTATGTGCAAAACTTTTGTAAATCAGATGAAAAGTGAGTTTGAAATGTCTATGCTTGGTGAAATGAATTTCTTCTTGGGTCTGCAAATTACTCAAACAAAGAAAGGGATCTTCATTTCTCAGACCAAATATGTGAAAGAATTGTTGAGGAAATTCGGTATGAAAGATTCAAAGCCAATGAACACTCCTATGGCAACCGGATGTAAGTTGAGCAAAGATGATGACTCTCCAAAGGTAGATCAGACAAAGTATAGATCAATGATTGGTGGATTGTTGTATCTCACTCAGACTAGACCGGATATAATGCAGGTTGTTGGTCTTGTGGCAAGATTCCAGGCTGATCCTAGAGAATCTCATGTTATGGCCATCAAAAGAATTTTTAGGTACTTGAAAGGAATAGTTGAGTATGGTCTATGGTACCCTAGAGATCCAGATTTCTCTCTTCATGCTTACACAGATGCAGATTGGGCAGGAGATGTGGATGACCGGAAGAGCACCAGTGGTGGAGCATTCTTTTTAGGGAAGAGATTGGTTTCTTGGCTAAGCAAGAAACAAGATGCAATATCTCTGTCTACAACTAAAGCAGAATACATTGCAGCAGCAGGTAGTTGCACTCAAATCTTATGGATGAAGCAGATGCTAAGGGACATTAAAATTGAATATGAGGAGCCTATCACAATTTTCTGCGATAATTCAAGTGCAATTAATATTTCTAAGAATCCGGTATTGCATTCTAAGACTAAGCACATATCTATCAAGTTTCACTTTTTGAGAGAACAATTGAACAAGGAAGAAGTCAGATTGGAGTATGTACCCTTCAAGGATCAGATTGCAGATATCTTTACTAAACCTCTTCCCAAGGACTCTTTTGACTATCTTCGGGAGAAGTTAGGGGTCATGGCCCCTCCGGTGATGAACTAGGATGCACTGATGTGCATCAGTCTGGTGGATATCATAGTCATATCTTGTGATCCAGATTGATGATGGGGAACTGCTACTAAGGGGGAGCAGCTGGTATGATTCTGATGTATTAGAATTGCAAGTATGAGCCCTTTGCCATTGATGTCAAAGGGGGAGAGAAGACATGTGAAAAACAAGTGGTTGATGATCAAAGGGGGAGCAGTAAAGGAAGGGAAGACATGTGAAAAGTTGTTAGGGGGAGCTGTGACAGAAAGGAGAAGTTCTTGTCTTGATGGTTTTTCACATCATATGTTGCCATCAATGACAAAGGGGGAGATTGTTGCAAGTATGAGGCAAACCAGTGTTGTCATTGATGTCAACTTACTCATATTGCATTAGTAAGAAGGTTTGGATGAGTTGTGTGCTGTTGTTATTGAGGAAATCAGTCTCCATCCGGAACAGTGAAGAACAGTGATGAGAAGAAGGCAAATGTACTATATAGGTTAAGAACCAGAGGATGCGGATTAAAGGGTTTGTAGTTATGAGTCTTGAGATGCTTCAACTAAGATTTCAGAGGTCCGCATGAAGATCTGAAGAAGTTGTGGTTGTCTGTGTGGAACCGGTTCCGGCAAGTGTTCAGAGGTGACAGAGGATCACAGAAAGGTCCGGTGAGGTCCGGAATTGTATTATCCTAATCTACGGATTAGAAGGAGTGTTTGGGATGTCCTTGTGATGTGTCATCTTGAGTTGTGTATGATTTTGAGGTCTGGAAGTACCTTTTACATTGTGACAATGGCGACAGATTGTGTTCTTGAAGTACCGGATGATGAAGAGAAGAATTCCGGTAAGCTGATGAAGTGCGGATGTTTTTGATGATTCAGGGAAGGTTATGATGATCATTGGATCATATCTAGTTCGTGTTGGTGGTCCGCATTGAAGTTAGAGTTGGATTTGATGTTATGGCTACCAGTTGTTGGTGTTCTTCCTGTAACAGGCTGACCGAATGTTCTACACGCCTTGCGAATGTTATTGTGATGTTTGCCGACTTAGATGATTGTTCCTAAGTCGATGTCTTGTATAAATAAGTGTTTGAGAATTCATTTTGATGTGTGGATTGTGTGGATGAGTGTGGCATAGCGAAGAGAAGTGCGAAAGGCAGAGCAAGGGTTTTGGGCTTAAATGGAACTGATCCGGACATGGTAGAGATGTCATTCTCCAGTTCAAGATTGTGATTCTTATCACTTTGTAGACAGTGTGTCTCCTTGTAGGCAGTGTGCCTCTTTGTGAGCAGTGTGCTCAAGCAGTGAGCCCTAATTGGCATGTGCCATTCTTTTTCTTATTCTTCTAACAGAGAATAATCCTTGGGTTAATCACCCCGTGGTTTTTCCCTTAACCGGGTTTTCCACATCAAAATCTTGGTGTTCAATGTGTTGATGTTTATCTGCTCTTGTGTTTATGCATTTTGCTTTCATGGATGGTTAATTGATATGCTGTTAACTAACTAAGAAGAATCAAGTGTTTGAAGTAAGAACAAGTTTCATACAACTGATTCACCCCCCCCTCTCAGTTGTATGCCCTAGATCCAACAATTTAAGTATATATTTTGTATTGGGATTGTCTAGAACTCAAAGAGGACATTATTCTATATATGTAGTTGTGGATATATTTTCTAAGATGGCACATTTCATAGCATGTAATAATACAAATAATGTGGTACACGTAGCTAATTTATTTTCTAGAGAATTTGTAAAGTTGCATGGTTTGCCAAGGAGTATAGTTTTAGATGGAGATACTAGGTTTATTGGTTGCTTTTGGTAGACATTGTGGAAGAAGATACAAGACTTATTTGAAATTCAATTGAGCATATCACCTATACATAGATGGAAAAATAGAAGTAGTAAGTAGGATTTTGGGTAACTTGTTAAGGTGTTTGGTAGGAGAAAAGACAAGAAATTGGGATATAGTCCCAGTGCAAGCAAAGTTTGTATATAACAATTTAGTAAATAGAAGTACAAGGAAAACACCAATTGTGGTAGAATATGGTAGTAGTCCAAGGAATGTATTAGAGTTATAGGATATAAAAAATAAGGAGAAGAGGAGTGTATAAGTAGAGGAGTTTGTAGAATACATGAAAGAAGTACATATTGAAGCAAGATGTCAGTTGGAGAAGATGAATAGCAGATATAAGGAGAAGGTTGATGAGAAAAGAGGTTATAAGGAGTTTGTAGTTGGAGATGAAGTGAAGGTGTATCTCAAAAAGATAAATATTTCTAGTTGAGACATACAATAAGCTAAAAATGAAAAAGTTTGTTCCTTGGAAGATTATCAGAAAATTTAATTTTGGTAATGCATATGAGGTAGAATTGCCTGAAGATTGGGACATGCCATTAATGTTCAATGTTGCAGACTTATACACATATCATGGAAGAGAACTAGATGAAATTGAAATAGAAGTACAATAGGAAAAGCAAATACCACAATAATAGAAAGAACAAATTGAAGAAGTTTTGGACAATAGAATTGGGAAGAGTACAAGGAAATGACAATACAAAGAAAATTTGGTGAAATGGGAGAGAAGTCTAATTGATATTTGTTGGCAAATGGATTTGCTCTTTCGAATCTTAATAGTTGTTGGGGTAAAAACCCCTCCTAAAGATGATGAGGTTGCCTTTATTAAAAGCCAAATTATAGAAAAACATACTACTATTTACTTTACAGGGTTTTTCTGGGGTCTTATGGAGTTTAACAAAAAATAAAATATTATAATAGTGAACAACACAACAATTTACCAAATGAAAGACAAATTTTGACAAATGTGTGTGGAAGTATAGGATTATAGGAATGTGTAGATTCAAAAAATAGAAAATAGAGTTTGATTTAAACCTACACACAACAATGTCCTTGAAATAGAGAGATGAATGAACTCACAACAAACATAGAAAGTTAATTGGAAGATCTCATGGAAACAACAAAGACATCCAATATAAGAAAAGACATCAATGTTGTTGCATCTAACATAAGAAAAGATATAGTCATAATTTCATATAGAATATAAGAAACTAAACTAATTTTTATTTTAATTTCTTTAGAATCCAAAAGTTCAAAATCTTTTATAGTTCAAGTCATCTTTACGAGAATTTGTCACGGGTTCAATACCTTTTACAATTATTTTTTTGCCTTTATGGAATTTTTTTCCTTCCTCGTGTAACTACCCAACTACCTCTTTTTGGGATTACAAATAATTTTGAAATAAATAATCTCTCTACACATTCATTGGTGTAATTTTAATGGGCACATGACTGTCACAACATTTGTTCAACATTTAACCTATGTCCAAGTTGCAGTCTATAAGTCTAAGGGTTTCCATGCCATAAGGTGTAGTTCTACCAGAGAAGACTAGGGAATCATATATTTAGGTGCAGGAACACTAGGCATATGGGGAAGTGAAATTCCACAGGCCTGAGAGAATAGGGTGTCAAGAACTCAAGTATCAAGATACCCACTTACTAATCTTGCAAGAAGGAAGATGGTATGGAAAGCCATGAAGGTCTGAAAGCCTAGTATAAATTTTACATTAAGAGAGGCTGGGGTCAAAGTTTTGAAATATTAGATGCCACAGGGATGAAGGAAATATGAAAACCCAAAATCCCATTGGAGTGGTGGGATTTGGGGTTCTGGAATACCATGTATTGTATACCAATTTTGTAGGAGGGAAGATTGTATGACAAACTTTGAAGGTCTCAAATTTTGGTTGAGAGTTTACACTGAGGAATGTTGCAACTTCAAATTTATCACTATTAGTTTTCCTTAGAAACAAAAATACTTGCAAAGTTTACCATATTGATGAGATTTGAGGATTTAAGATACCTCATGCAAGTTGGAGAGAGGGATGAAAAAGTCTGGCCACCTATGAGAAACTTTGAAGGGGGAATAACTCTAGGGTTTAGGGATCAAGAATCCCAAATACTTGTTGCCTTTTGAATATGATGGGAAAGAAAACTCTACCAACCTATCACATAATGGAGCTCAAGGCTTAGGGAAATCAAATCCATTATAACTAGTGCAAATAGGGAAGAGAAATTTCAAAAAATTGTAGGATGCCATGGATTGGGAAAGTGGGAATCAGGATGCACTTCTACCAAGTGAATAAACTTTGGAAAAGAGTAAGATGACATAAGTCCAAAATCCCATGGGGGTGGGGATCTAGGAAAACACATTCTTGGCAAACAAGTAAGAAAAATCCTAGAGTCCCAACAAGACAAGAAAACAAGACAAATACCCTTAACACTTAGAAAAATTTCCACATTGAGACTTTTAGGCACATGACAAGGATGTAAGGGAGGCAAAGCATGACACTTAGACAAAAAATGACCAAGTGGGTGCAAGGATAAGTGTTGAAATCTACATTACTTTATATAAAGGTAGGGATCATTACTGGAAGATACCTAATACCATAGTGTAGGAGGATAGAAAACTTTGAAGTCCATTGAGAATCAGGGGTTGAGATTCCATGATACAATATCCTCTCAAAATAGTATTGAGAAAAGCTTACAAGTCTGAAAAAGGGCAATAGACTCTAGGACTCAAACTAGGTTTGATGCTTATGTAGTACTAAGTTAGGTGGATCCTTGAAAACTCAAATCCAAAAGTGAAGACTAGAAAGAGTTGGGGATTAGGAGTGTGGGGAAATGATAGCAATGCAGATAAGTAAACTGGTAACTAAAAACCTGGAATGCTGACGATCAAGTGAAAGGGGAGGATTGGGGAATGGAAAGAAACTGTGACAATATGCAGAGGCTTGAAACTCTATTAAACCAAATAACACATGGGTTCAAGGAACTTCACGACTAGGTACTCAAGTAAGAGAAAGTTTGAAACCCCAACCAAAGCTAAAAACCAACTTAAAGACTTTGACATAGATTTTTTATTTTTATTTTGGGTCAACGACTCAATGACACATTTTGGCCTAGGGGATTTGAAAAGTTTCAAATTTTATATAAGGTAAAAAATAGGGATGAATCATCATAGATTTCTAAGGCTGAGGTAGAGTGTTTTAGTTTCCCTTTGGCCATTTGGAAGTAAAGAACTCACTTTTCAAATTACCCTAAGTGTCTGATGTAGTAGCATCCATGGTGTAAGAGTAGTCTTGCACATCACCCAAAAACATTATCTTTCAAATTTGTTTATTTGTTTGTAGGTTTACAATAATGTTCCAATCATTATTTGATCACCAAATCTTGTGGTTTCCATTGCAAAGTTATATTAGAGTTCCAAACTCACTCACAAGCATGTAGAGGGTTTAGTCAATTCACAATTTCCATTTTGCGGCAACCTTGTGAGCTTTGTGACAACTATTGACTACATTCTCAAGCTCATTGGTCGCAATGAGGTTTGTGGTATGAACCACATCAAGATCCAATGCATATTCATTATTGCATTCATTCTACAAGGTTCCTAGCTCCATGGTAGTTGACTACATGTATCTCCCATTGAGATTTGAACCACCTTGCGACTGATGCAAATCATTCTTAAAGCTAAGAGTCACTATATAAGCATCACTCATGATCGTTGGAAAGAAAGTAGATTTAGATAGGAGAATATAGAGATTCATTTCAAGAGCTTAGGCTCATAGTTTGGTAGCATATCAAGAGCATTGTATTGTAATATTGATTGAGAATTTAGTAATTCACACATAATTGTGTCAATATATCTATGAAGGCTAAATCCTTATATTTTGTAAGCCCCTGTAGTAGATTATACTTATGTTCATGACGAATCAATAAAGCATATGGCTTTTATTTGTGTATCAATTGAGTTCCATTGTGTGATTGTTCATTAGGCTGCATGGTTGAATAATTCTCTATAGGATCCTTCAACCATGATTGCATTAAATGGATTCTACTTACTTGCTAAACAACTTTTTTCTCCTAATTACCCCATCAATGGGGGCTATTATACACAATGTTAATAGAGACACACAATGGAATTAAAATTTATTTATTCCTAATGTTTGAATTAAATTAGATCGTATACAATGATTTTTATAATGAGCAGTTGTTAGTCATCATATTTATAGCTTATTTTCTACTTGTAAAAGTTTTGGAGGTTGTGTACTAAAAGTAGCTCAATCTATTAATCAAGTGTTCTACACTTATTTCACTCATATTATGTGGATCTTCTTTGTGTTGCTTTTGTTTGTGTGTTTGTTCTACTATCCTATCATTATTATTTAATGGATCTATTAGGAATATTAATTTTGTTCTACTTTTGTAATAAGCAATTTCATTATAAGTGGCATCAAAGCATCAATTTTGGACAAAGGAAAGCAAATTTTTGATAGACTAGAATTTCTTTTATAAAATAGCCTAGATTGCAAAAGGTTATTCTTCTCACATGGGCAACCAATTGAGTTGATCTTGAAGTCCTTGGAATGATAATTTAGAGGGGTTTTTGAAGGATGGCCATAATAAGCATTATTGAGATATATTTATGTCACGGTTATCCTCAAATTTAATTCCAAGTGATTTTTTGATATTGAATTCATGAAAAAGTAGTCTAGTTTAGGTTATTTTATGACATTGTCTATAATCATTGAGAGTGAAGTCCAATAGTTTAAGTAATTCTTATTTTTATGCTAGATTTTCTCTTTAACTTATATCTATTATTGTCTATTAGGAGTTATCTATTTGGGTTATTTGATAAGTCTTTACACAATATAACAAAAAATGATTCATTTCAATAAGGAGATAATAATGTCACAAATTTGTGGGAACGCTATTTTTTACTTTTTCAATGGCATGGTGGTTCCTTCAGATCAAGGCAATTACAAATCTACCACAACATTAGGTAAGAATCCTTCCAAGGAAGACATGGAAATTAAGATAGATAAAATAACAGAAGTAAATTGGGACAACAAATATGGATACCTAACTCAAGGGAATCTATAAGTCCATATCATATCTTAGAACTTAATTGGGCATGTTAACTCATAATGTGATTGCATTCCATACTTATGGACCAAGTCTTGGCACACATAATTCAGCCATGTGAATCACAAAATTTGGTAGCACCCATAATTTGGTAAACATCAAGTTGGAAGCATGTCTAAATTGCATCATATACCTATCTCCCAAGTTTCAAGTTATGATAACATATAGTGGTACAATCAGTTGTCTAAGTAAGTGCTACAACCACAATATGAGTATTGGTGATTATATGTTGGAAAGCACCTTATTTTCAATGGGATGAGCATATGTGTTTATAGTCTAGTACAATGACTTACTATTCTTGGGCCTATTGAAATTAATTTCTAGAGATATTCCTAAGGTTTTAGTCAATGGAAGAAAAGTTGAGCTTAAAGGATTTCAAGCAAAATCCCCACAAACGATTAGTGCCCCACCAAATTTTGAAGTTATTGAAAATGGGTCCTTCAATATTTATGGTCTAATTACATTCATTAGAGGTCAAACAAATACAAGTAGATCTTCAAGAGGTTATTGATAAATGCTTGGTGGTATTTGGAGATATGAAAAAGGTGCTTCCTCAAAGAAGAGATCATGATTACACTATCATCTTGTTCTATGGAGGCAGTCATCCAATAATAGGCCCTATTAGTACCCATATATACAAAAAGAGATTGACTGCATTATACAAGAAATGCTTGAGCTAGGGATTAGTCAACATAGTCAAATTATACTCTTCTTTGTTGGGAAATAAGAGACATTTCTCAATTAATCCTAGTATAATTAGAGTGTTATAAGTTTTTATATCTAACAAAATTTTAGTAGCATAACAAATTGTAAACAAAACTTAGAAAAAAATTAGAATAAAGAAAGAAACTAAGTAAAGAGATGGAAGCAACATTCATACACATAATACCATATGTATCCTAGGAAACCCCTTTGGGAAAAAATCCATCCTCTTAATCACCACTCATCATATTTAAAATGATCATGTTTACAATACAATGAGAAATTTACTCATGCTATATCAAAAGAGCTTCATCATATCTTTAACTTACCCTTCAATATGTAATCACTCTTGCAACATATCCCCCACGCTAGGAACCTATCACAAACACATGCAACCATACATCTATTACCATGCTTGAAAGTCATAACCAAACACAACATGAGATCAACACTCTTCAATCATGGAGGAAATTTGATAACATAACCTTGCATCCACTTGCTACTCTATCATAATACAACTAACTATGTACTTTCTTATATAGACCAATCATGACACAAAACCACAAAGGAGTATTATGTAAAACCATCAACCCAAAACCATGAGTTAAGTGTTCAACAGGAAAAGAGACCTCATGACACATGTCCAAGTGTTACAAAAATATTTCTAGAAGGTTCAATATATTTCCCTCCAAAAGTGGCATCCCATTCTAGATAGGACAAAACAACTCACAAAAGGACCAAACATGGCTTGTCTATCCATGCATAAGACAAAACATGTTCACCCAATCTCCTAATAGGAAAGTCAAACATGTAACCCCCAAAATGATTGTCTTATATGTAACTCCCCATCATAGATTCCTCTTACACTACTTCCATGAAAATTCCATCTGTCAAATGATGCCTTACAATGTAACCTCCAACATTATGCCCTCTTACAACAAATATTTCCAAGTGTCTAAGAGAATACTCCATCCACATGGGCCTCAAACTACTACACAGACATACCAATTCATGATCTTTGGAGACAACACAAAATATATATTAAAAACATTATAGTCACAATCTAGATTACCACATTATTCTACCCATGCATAAGATAAAACAAGTTCACCCACTCGCCGCATTGGAAAGTCAAACATGAAACACCTAAAATGATTGTCTTACATGTAACTCCCTATCATAGATTCCTCTTACACCACTTCCATGAAAATGTCACTTGTCAAATGATGCCTCAGAATGTAATCTCTAATATTATGCTCTCTTACAATAAATATTGCTAAGTATTCAAAAGAATATTCCATCCACATGTACCTTGAACCACCACATGGGTGTACCATTCCATAATCTTTGGAGACAACACATAAATGTTAGAAATGAAGGTAAATAACTAAAATATGGAAATATGAAAGTATGCTACAAATATGAAATTTAACTTGTATGATACAAATGGAGATTTAAGGAAATATTATTTAGCAACAAAGAAATTAGCAACCATAAGAGATTTACACAACACTGTATTTACGTGGAGAAAAACCATTTTTAAGTAAAAAAATCCACCAGAAAAGAGACCAATATGCATTATCTTAAAATAAGAATACAATACAATCACTTCCTTCTTTCCTACATCCAAACTAACATCTGTGTATTTGTGCAACCTCACACTTATTTTTTCACACTTCTACCACCCCAAGCACCTATTATATACAAGAATGATACACAATAATTCAACCTTTCAACAAGTATGGAGTCCATACTTATGTAATTTCCAACGCCTCATTTTGGGTCCCACCGATATGCTAAACTTATTCTCTTACATGACTCTTACAAACTCTTACAAATTTGTCATAATTGAGTAAAAGCTAATCCCTCTGATTTAGGCACCTAGTTTGTCATACAATCCTTATAAATTAGGGGATATTCTTACACAATGTCATAGGCTAATAATAGTTATGCAAATATTCTCTTACACGTCATAACTCCCTAAAAAAATTAGCTACACCAAGATTAACCTATCCTCATCTACACTCCAAAAATAAAAGATGCTCTAACTAGTAAATAATATTTAAATAATTTTCGTTGCCAATGGATTCCACATCCCTTATGAATAAATTTATAAATAATGTCTTAGAATAATTAAATACATAGGATTTACAAGGTTGATGGCACCTTAATCCTAACATTCTCCCACTTGACATCATATATTATAAATATATCCATCGAAAAAATATAAATAAACTAAGTACAAGAAACAAGGCCCATGGCCTCTCTGCACCAAGTGAATTTATTTGTGCTCACATGTTTGGTAAGATAATCTACAATATTATCCTAAGTGTCAACCTTATTCAACTTAGTCTATCTATTTACAACCATTTTTCAAACAAATGATACTACACATCCACATGCTTAGTCCAATCATGATACATAGGATTCTTAGCTAAACAAATTGCACTTTGGCTTTCACAACCAATCTGAATTCTCCTATAATCAAAACCAATACATGTACACAATCTTTTTAACCATACTGTCTCCTTAGAGATATGGGTATCATCCACATACTCTGCTATGGTAGTGGATAAATCAACTATGAGCTACCTCTTACTCATCCAACTAACAGCTCCTCCAAATAAAGTAAATACATACCCACTAGTGGACCTTTGACTATCCAAGTCACCTACCTAATCTACATCCACAAAACCCTATATGTCCAATGTCTTATCCTCACCATTAGTACCAAAATAAAACAAGCAATAATTAGAAGTACCACACAAATATCTTAACACCCTCTTCACATAATTCAAATGCTCTCTACCAAGGTTAGACATAAACTTGATCAATACTCCCATTGTTAGGGTAATATATGGCCTAGTGCAAACCATTACATATATTAAACTCCCTACATCACTAGCATATGGCACATTAGACTTAACCTAATCCTTAATTTTGCAACATATATCTAAAGTAATCTTAGTGCCAACAGGTAAAAGAATTCTAACTAACTTACAGTCCTACATATTAAACCTATGCAAAATTTATCAACATACTTACTTTGAAATAACCACAACTTTATGTTACCTTTATCCCTCTTTATTTCCATTCCCAATATATATCTTGTTGCCCCCAGATCTTTCATCTCAAATGTACTTGAAAGTTAACCTTTTAGCTCACTAATTGTACCCTTGGTGTTACTGATAAACATGTCATCCACATACAAGGCAACAACTAGAATACTATCATCAATACATCTAATGTAAACACAATGATCCTCTTCACTTCTTACAAAACCCAATTTTAGCATAAAAGAATTAAATTTTTGATGCCACATCTGGGGTGATTGTTTCAAACCATAAAGAGACCTCTTTAATTTGCAAACTAAGTTTTTTTCCCTTTTACCTCAAAACCCTTTGGCTATTGTATATAAATTTGTTCTCTCAAATATCCATGCAAAAATGCAATCTTAACATCCATTTTCTTAATTTCAAAATCATAAGCAACAACTATGGATAAAATAAATATGATAGAAGATAATTTTGCAACAAGAGCTAGAATATTTTTCCAAAATCAACTCCCTCTCTGGGAGTAGCCCTTGGCTACCAATCTAGCCTTGTACCTCTCTAATGAATTGTCTACTCCAAATTTCTTCTTGTAGATCCATTTACAACCAATGGCTTTCCTTCCTTTGGGCAAATGTAAGAGATCCCAAGTATTACAAGGGTCTAAAGCCATCATCTCCTTCTGCATGGTTTGCTAACAAGACTCACTATCGTCTACTAGAATAGCTTCCTTGTAGGATCTAGGTTCATCATTAGGATTAAGTAAATAAAATACACAACAAAAACCTAGTGGGATATACCTATCAACTAGATTATGTTGTCTTGTGGATCTTCTCAAGGGTGAAGTAAGGGATTATTCCTCTTATTTTTCTACATGCTTAACTTATTCTATAATTTCAAAGTCATCCTACTCAGAACTCCCAATTGAACCCTCTTCTTCCTCTCCATCCTCAAATCAATCATTTTGTTCTTCCTTATGTGCATCTTCTTGCTTCAATTTAAAATGCACAATAATTTTCCCTTCTTTGTATTTTAGTTGTTCAAGATCAAAAATAGATCTAAGTTCCCTAAAAATCACATCTCTAAAATAGACAACTTTCTTAGTTAGTGGATTCCAAAGCTTATAACCTTTAACATTCTCACCATATCCAATTAATATGCATTTATGTGCTTTTGGATCCAACTTAGAACACTTTTTTTAGACACATGAACAAAAGCCTCATGGCCAAAACCCCTTAAATGTGAAACAAAAGGTTTCTTACCTATCCACATTTCATAAGGTGTCAAATCAAGAGCCTTGCAAAGAGATATGTTGATCAAGTAACAGGCAGTACACATAGCTTCTACCCAAAAACATTTATCCATCTATGCATCATTTTACATACTTATGGCTCTTTCCATTAAAGTTTGGTTCATCCTTTTTGTAACCTCATTCTATTGAGTTGTGTAAGGAGTGGTCATTTGCCTTATGATCCCTGCATGCTTGCAAAACTCATTGATTTCCTTAAAACAATAGTCCCCTCCATTGTCAAATCTCAATACTTTTATCTTATGTTCTAATTGATTCTCTACTAAGACTTTAAATTTCTTAAACTTAGTGAAAACCTCATATTTATGTCTCATAAAATAAATCCATATATATCTTGAAACATCATCAATGAAGGTCACAAAATATCAAGATTTTCTAAAAGAATCATTATCCATAGGTCCAAAAATATTTGTATGAATAATTTATAATTTACTCTTTACTTTATTACTTCCTAAAGGAAACGGTGCTCTATTTCTTTTCCCAAACACACAATGCTCACAAAAATCAAAATACTCATCAAAATAGGAGAAACCATCAAGCAACTTTTTATTCATAATAGTTTTCAAAACTTTTTCACTTATGTGGCCCAATCTATGCTGCCACAACATACATTTATTTTCATATTTTTCGGTTACATGTGTGGATTTACATAAAGTAATGGCATTCAGTCTAAACACAATCTTGTCCCTCTTGCTAGCACCAAGCTCCCTCTGACCAATCTACAACCATGCTTATCAAATATTACATGCATTCCTAAATCATTCAACTTAGATACAGAAACTAAATTTCTAGCCAATCCAGGAAAATATAAAACACCAAGGAGCGTTTTAGTCCTCCCATCACTAAATAACAACTATACCTTTCCCTATCCAATAATAGGATATGAACTATTGTCCCCAAGGTAAACTTGACCTCCATCATGTTCTTCATATGTGGAAAACTACTCCTTATGAGGAGTCATATGATATGAGCATCCCAAGTCAACTAACCAGTGTTCGTTAGAAACAATATTACATGTAGAAAGTAAGACTTCATCACCTATTTTTTAGGACTTTTCTATAGAGGAAGCCCACTATTTCTTTTTATTTATGCATTCTTTCTTAACATGTCCCCTCTTTCCGCAATTCCAACACTTCACTCTAGTCTTTTTACCAGGAGTTGTAGATCTACCCTTAGACTTGTCTTTAGACCCCTTTTATTCTCCTTTTGATCCACCTCTTTCCTTGGACCTTCCTCTAACATGAAGATCATCTGATGAGCTATCCATAAATTTCTCTCATTTGTTGTGACAACAATGTTGCAACAAGAGCATCTAGTTTAGGATCTTCAAGATTAGCACTAATAGCAAGAATGAAATTCTCTGATGACTTGGGCAAAGAACTAAAAAGCATGATATATTTATCTTGTTCCTCAATTTTAACTTCCATAGAGGCTAATTGACTCAAAATCAAATTAAAGGTATTTAAATGCTCGACAATTGAATCAACTTCCTTCATTTTTAGAGAACACAATTTTATTTTCAAATATAACTTATTTTCCAAACTCTTGGCTTGGTAGACCTCACCCAAATGTTTCCATAGAGAGTATGCAATGGACTCTTTACCTAAATTCAATAGAACTGAGTTTTCAAGACAAAGTCTAATTGCCCCCTGTGCTTTCTTGTCCATCTTATCCCACTCATCTTGGTCTATTTTGTCTGATTTCTTTTCTTTTGTTGTAGCCAACCAATCATCCCTCTCTTCAAAGAGATCATCCATCTTCAACTTCCACAACTTGTAGTTAGTTCCATTGAACTTCTCAATATCCAACTAAGATGTTAATGTAATCATGGCTTCCACACACACAATATGCAAAACAAATCAATAGAACTCCCACTGCAATGAAAAAACCTTCACACTTCCACCCAAGAAGAAAAGCTAGCTAGGCTCTTATACCAAATGTTAGAAATGAAGGTAAACAACTACAATATAGAAATCTAAAATTTTGCTATAGGTCTAAAATTTAACCTGTATGATACCAATGGAGATTTAAGGAAATTTAATTTAGCAACAAAGAAATTAGAAAGGATTAGAGATTTACACAACAGAATATTTACATGGAGAAAAACCCTTTTAGATAAAAAAACTCCACCAAAAAATAGGCCAAGTATGTATTATCTTAAAACAAGAATACAATACCATCACTTCCTTCTTTCTTGCATCCAAACGGACATCATTTGTGTATCTATGCAACCTCACACTTATTTTTTCACACTTCTACCACCTCAAGCACTCGTTATATACAAGAATGATACACAATAATCCAACCTTGCAATAAGTATGGCATCCATACTTATGTAATTTCTAATGCCTCATTTTAGGTCCAACTGGCATGCTAAACTTATCCTCTTACATGAATCTTACAAACTCTTACAAATTTGTCATAATTGACTAAAAGCTAATCCCTCTAATTTAGGTGCCTAGTTTGTCATACAATCCCTATGAATTAAAGGATACTCTTACAAGATGTCATAGGCTAATAATAGATATGCAAAGATTTTCTTAAGTGTGTCATAACTCCGCAAAAATTAGCTACTCCAAGATGGTCACCAAGATTGACCTCATCACCTCATCTACACTCCAAAAATAGAAGATGCTCTAACCGGTAAATAATAATTAAATAATTACCACTACCAACAAATTCCACATCCCTTATGAATGAATTTACAAATAATGTCTTAGAATAATTAAATACATATATTTTAGAAAGTTGATGGAACCTTAATCCTAACAATAAAATAAAGTTTTAAAACATTATAGCCCTAAACCGGATTACAAAATTGTTCTACTAGGACTTGTAAGTTGAATAACACCCATAATTCTAATATTCTATAGTGGTGATGTTTCATACGAAGGATGATAATTATTGAATGTATTTGGACTACTACAAGCTCAATAAATATAAGTTTCCTATTCTTATCATCAACGATTTACTTAATTAGTTAAACATGACACTATTATTTACCAAATTAGATCTTATATATAGTTATCATGAAATTAGAATTAGAGAAGACATTTCAAAGATTACTTTTGATCCATATTAGATCTAGGAGGAAATCTCAGCAACAAATGAAGTCACTTCAATAGGTTCTAGGCATCAAAATAACCACTAGAAATTAGTAGGATGAAACTATCAATTTCCAATAAATGGTGATTTTGACATCATTAGGTTCTAATAGGGTACAATTTTTTAATTTGTGTGGCAAAATGAAACAAGTTGATTAAAGGGGTGGTTTTGTCTTGACAACAAAATAAGAATTGAAAGCATTTTGTTTGATCTGGTCTCTTCAAATTATTGCATGAGGACTCTCTAATTCACATTTGGAGTCTTCCAATATTCTATTTGAAGACATTGATAAATCAAAACAAATGGGAGAATGAGAATTGATGTTGTTGTAGCAACAAGAAGGTGCAAAACAAGATGAAAGCGAGAAATAAACTTGGTAGAGCAAATCCTTTGTATGTGCACTTGTTTATTTGAGCAATATACTCTAATAGAAGATTAATTTCAACTACCATCTAGGTCTTTCCCCTTTCTTGGGGTTTCCTATGATGAATACTATGTTTTTGTTGTATTTTTTCTCCATTCTAGTCCTTCATTTTTTATTCATAACTACACTCTAATTACTCCACTCCCACTATCATTCGGTAGCTCCAAGTAGCACAATATTTCTAATTGTTTGGTTTTTAATTTTTTACCATAAAGGAGAAATTATGAATCAATTGGTATTAGAGTTAGGTTACTTGAGGCTTGTATGTAGTTTTTGGGTAACAAATAAAAAGGTTTTTGTGTATAACTATTTTTTGATATTCTTCTCAAGGTGTTGTAGGTTGCTAGTGGTAAGTTACAACCATGACAAAATATCAATATAGTAAGATTGAGTATATGCAAGAAAT
The DNA here is from genome assembly GCA_027924645.1 of Cunninghamia lanceolata. Lineage (NCBI taxonomy): Eukaryota > Viridiplantae > Streptophyta > Pinopsida > Cupressales > Cupressaceae > Cunninghamia > Cunninghamia lanceolata. The sequence continues at coordinate 12,556,618 of BSBN01000169.1, read as the reverse complement.
TTATGAGAAAGTATGGGTAGAGACAAATGTATTTGGAAGAAAGTACACCATTTGAGGGAAAGATTTGAAGAGTTGCAAGTTAAAAAGGACCAAACTAAATTCTTTATTGTAATCCTTGAGTATCTGCAACAAGCGTTCATAATTTAAGATAAATTGTTATCAAAAATCCAAGATGAAGAGAAAGAGGAGTCTACAAGAGTGGGCTAGACCCTTCTCAAGAAGAACAAACAAAAAATGGATTATGTTAGGAAATAAACTATGAACATATTTTATTTAATGGCTTTAAATCTAATAATTCCATTGACAATTTTGAAAGGTATACCAAGGGTATAGGATTCAAGTTTGCTAGAAAAGATGGTCAAAGAATAATTCAACCCATCACAATCAAGGAAAGACCACTACATGAGGGCCTTGGTTATGGAAACATGGAAATTGGAGAAAGCTCATAGTAGGGGTCTACACATGTAGCAACCAAGGGTAATTCAATGGACATAAAAACTCCTCTAATATTATTTTTATAAAGCCTCAAGATGATTGAAGGTTGTCTCCAAGGCATGAGCAACAAACTAGTGAAGTAGAGGAGAGAAAGTCTCTACTTGAAGAAGAGAAATAAGAGATTTCAAAGATGATGACAAATTCAAATGAGGAAGAATAGCAGTTCAAAAGATGAGAAGAAGAAATGGGGATATTCTACTCCATCTAATTCATTGTTAGAAAAGCCCAAGGAATTAAAGAGTCCATCTTTTGTTTTTATTGCAAGAAGAAAGGAGATGTTGCACAAGAATGTAGTTTTCTTGTTCCTTGCATTAGTTGTGGGGGAAGTAACCATTGTAGGATAATGTGAAAAATAAACATCACTAAGGAGAAAAAGTTCCATGTAAAGGATGGAAAAGGAAGAAGACACTCTCCAAGAAAAAAGGGAGATGAAGGTCAAGACACACTCAAAGGAGTTAACAAACAAATTGATTTGAGTATGTGCAAAGCTCATAACTATTACTCTCATTGCAAGATTGAAGAGAGTTGGGATGGAAAGTATTAGAGACTCCATCCAAAGCTCCACCCAAGGTATTACAAAATCAAGAGTGAGCAACCACTAGGGGAAGAAAGCACACCAAATGGTAAAGCTCAAAGAGAGAACAACTCTCACATGGTTCTACACCATAATTTAAAGGTAAGTGGTTGTCATTTTATTCTTGAATACTTAATTTTCAAAGGAGATACATGTGAGTTACTTTCATTTGTATGGGACTATGACTAGCACATCAAGATTTTCCAATGAATCTAGTTGTGTTCAATTTTATAACTCCATTTGTGAAGCAAGCAAGGAGTATGTTTTACTCACTATGGGTGAGAATACAAACAAGTCTCCTTGGAAGACAAGCAAGAAGAAGGAAAGGATTATGTTTCATTTACCATGGGTGAACATGAGGAACATGTCCACTTAAAGGTCAAGGAAGAAGAATAATGTATAAGGTAATGTGTTATTCTACTCCATCTAATTCATCACTAGACAAGCCCAAGGAATTAAAATAACATGTGGATAAACAAAGTAAAGAGTCCATCTTTTATTTTTAATGCAAGAAGAAAGGAGATGTTGCACAAGAATGTAGTTTTCTCATTCCTTGCATTAATTTTAAGGGAAGTAACCATTTTAAGATAATGTGAAAAATAAACATCACTAAGGAGAAAAAGTTCCATGGAAAGTGTTATCACGTGAAATTGCACCCTGCTTGAAGACTGTTCAAGCATTCCAATGACACAATGGGATTGATCTCAAGGTGTGGGACCTTGCAGATGAGATCACACCTCTAGAGAAGGCTAGTTCCCCATTCTGAACTTAAGGTTCAGAGAAATTAACGAAACCTAATGCTACTCATAGGGAGAAGGGAAGAAAATACTAGAATTAAAGGGGGGTGATGCGCCAGATTTATAATTGTGTTTAACAATGACTTCAAGATTGAAGAAAGCTCACACAGACTCATAAAATATACAGAGGTTCAGGTAGATAACTAGAGCTAAGAAAGGGACCATTTTGCCCACAATATTAGCGTATAATTCACAAATAAACATAGTGTAAAGCTTAAGAGAGAGGCAAAATAACAGTCTGTATTAATCATGAAGGCTAGAAAGCCATTATAGAGGTAGAACAATCTGCTATAGGAGAAAGAGACACAGAATAATCAATTACACTCATTGGCGAATCATACTAGAAGACATTAAAGGCCTAAATACAAGCACAATACATCACATTCTAATGATTCCTGCAACTACATTACAAGGTCTGTGCAACAAAATCCTCTACCCACGCGATGGCCCAGAAGAACATCTAACATTAGTTACATATTTTCCTCATGCATCTATAGAATTTGAATCCATTTGCAACATTGGGTGCTGAAAATTAGTCAACTACCCTTGCATATGCCCATGTTGTATTCAATTTTGGTCCAGAAGTGCTATTAGAAGATCTATAGAATGGGACAGCAACCATGCCCTGTCAGGCCTGAAACTCTGCAAAAGAAGATCACTTGCACGTATGGGTACCTGATGCATTGAATAAGGAAGGTCTAAAATCCTTCTATGTACCTACAAATTCATTTTACAACTTCTTTGTATTGACGCATTGAAAGTTCCCACTGTGTCAACCACCTGAATCTAACCTTTATGTAGCATTTGTACTTCAGGTGTTTAATTCTCTCTACAACAATAGTGTATGTGTGCCCTACAAGATTTTACAACACTTTAAAGTGTCATACCTTTACAGTCTGCCTTCGGTGCCACTTAATTCCCCTTATCAATGAATTCACCCCATGTCGAACTCTTTGTTCACCTTTTATCTTTCTCACCTTAATCTCCCTTGTCAGCAATTTCTTCATTTTTAGAACCTTCTTTGCTTCTTTCTTTTCTTCTTTAATTTTGCCTTATTGACAAACCTTCTATTTGGTGAACTTGACCTTTATGTCATCTTATCGGTGAATTTCCATTTTTACAAACCTGTTGGCAAGTTTCCACTTTCTGTCGATTCGCCTACTCGCCACTCTTCATCACGTTTTCACCTTATCAGTGAATTTTCACTTTTGTGAACCTACCATGCTTTCACCACTTTTCACCGTATCGGTGAACTTTCCACTTGGTGAACCATTTCTTCTTTATCAGTGAAGTCTCCTTGCCATGAACTAACTATTCCTTTGCCTTTTGCCTTATTGGCGAATTTGCAATTTTGCAAACTTGGCCATCTACTTCCTTGTCTTCTTTTCCTTGTCGGCAAATTGCCCTGTCGGCCAACCTTGGGAATATGAACTAGTTGGTGAATTTTCCATTTCATCGACCTCTCGATGGACCCTCTTCTTTCCTTAGCCATTTTTCCTTTGATGAAGATTTTTGCCGCCTCCCTGTCTTCTGCCTCGCCCTTTTTGGTCCGCAAATCTCCCGTTGGCAAAACTGTCGATCAGCGAACCATGGGGTTCGCAAACCTTTGATGTTATTGACAAAGTGAAACTCTTTGTCTTCTTTCCTTTTTGTCTTAGACTACTTTGCCTTAGTTGTTTCATTGCCTGTGCACTCCTTAGTCGACAAACCGGCGAGTCAGCAAACCAAACATTCGCCAAAATAGAATTTTGTCGACTAAGGCAAAAGAAAAAGACAGAACTCTTAGAATTTTTTGGGATTTCTCTAGAATTTTCTTCTTTCCATTTAGGGTTTCTCAGATCAGATTTTTCTGATGGAAGGAGGGGGTTTCGGGATATTTTGACCTAGGCAAAATATGACAACAGAAAGGATGGAAAAGGAAGAAGACACTCTCTAAGAAAAAAGGGAGATAAAGGTAAATACACACTCAAAGGAGGTAAAAAAAAATTTGATTTGAGTATGTGCAAAGATCATAACCATTACACTCATTGCAAGATTGAAGGGCATTTGGATGGAAAGTGTTGGAGAATCCATCCAAAGCTTCACCAAGGTGTTACAAAATGAAGATTGAGCAACCACTAGGGGATGAAAGCACACCAAATGGTAAATCTCAAAGAGAGAACAATTGTCACATGATTCTACACCATAATTTAAAGGTAAGTGGTTGTCATTTTATTCTTGAATACTTAATTTGCAAACAAGATAGGTGTGAGTTACTTTCATTTGTATGGGACTCTGAATGACACATCAAGATTTTCTTATGAATCTAGTTGTGTTCAAGTTTCTAACTCCATTTTGTGGAGCAAGCAAGGAGTATGTTTTACTCACTATGGGTGAGCATGAAAACAAGTCTCCTCCTTGGAAGACAAGCAAGTAGCAAAAAGGATTATGTTTCATTCACCATGGGTGAACATGAGGAACATGTCCACTTGAAGGTCAAGGAAGAAGAATAATGTATAAAGTAATGTGTTAATTGCAAACTTCACATTTATTTCTGTGATGATATATTTGCACATCCACTTATTATATAAATCAAGTGAGAGTTAGTGTCATTGCTTATTTCATGAGAGAATTTTACTTCTAGCAAGAGAAGTAAAGGAAAAAACATGGACAACTTTATGAATACGTTTCTTAGATTTGTTAGCATGTATGCTTGGGAAATATTATTTTTATAATATAGAGATTGTTACACTTGCGTGAAATGGCAAGGAGAGCAGCTAATAATGCTCATATGGGCAAGTAGAGTAAACATAGTTGATTGGTTGGCAACATGGACAACACTAAGAATATATTTTGGGTGTTGTATGCATGTATAATTTATTTCCATAGCAATGTTGAATTGTAGCTTGTAACTTATTTTACTTGTTGAATGATATGACAAGGAAAGAAAACTAATACCACTTGTATGGGCAAGTAAAGAAGGCTCTTTACTTATTATAGATGAGCATAGGGACAACCAAGGGCCTCACTATGATGGTATTCATTATTGTATGTTGCACACATTATTGTCATAGTTTTAAAATGTGGATAGTTGTAGGAAGAGAACTCAACTTTAAAATCAGTTGCAAACTTTGTAATGATGTTTCGCCTTCATTGTATATTAATGCAATAAGAATGAGAACTTGTAATTTATTTCATGACATTGTAATATAACCTTCAATATCAAGGGGGATCATTCATGGCAATAGAGTTATGTTATAGCATGAGAGACTAATATTGTCACATGATTTTTAGTTTATGACAATTGTTATTGTGCATAATATGCAGCACAAGGGGTTGAGGAAGAGGCCACCATATATTTTATCATGGGAAGGAAACAAAGACATATCTAGGAATCACATGACAGATCATCACTACCTTGTACTATTGATGAGTGTTTTTGCACACAACTTAGATAAAATATTAAGTATTCTATCTTTCCTAAAAGGAATCAAATCTTGACAAGTCATAAAATGACTACCCCAAGGTCTTTACTATCAAGTCTTGATGTGTGAGATAACTCAGTTGTATGATGTCCTTTTGTTGTTCCAATCATGTGGCCTTACATAAATCTCGACAAACTTCATACACAAGGTTAAATTACACAAACTAGTAAGTTTTCATATTTAGCAATGTATAAACAAACCAATCCAAGCATGTATTGCCATAAAATATATTATTTCAGCTCATAACCAATAATACATCAACTTGCATTCATAAAATATCAACCTTACAATAGTAATATGCAAGTTTGAGAATCCTATTCTAACTCTAAACTAACCAGATTTGATAAAAAAAGTGCAGAAACAAGGCAAGATAGAGAAGGGATATAGAGAAAAATAACTAAAACTTAACCTTTTTAATCATTTCAGCCTCAACAATGGATAGACATGTTTGCAAACATGTTTAAACATCCTTGATTTGATCATGAAAATCCATCAATCAAGATTCAAGGAGGTGGAATCATCAAAGGTGAAATTAGGCATTCAGGCTAACCACACAAAGCAATTTACAATCAATAAACCACTAGTTGTATGAACGCTTTGTAAACTCATCAAATATCCATGTATCTTCAGCTGAAAATGAAAGAACAAACTCAACTTGGTGTTTTTAAATCATGAAACGAACTTTGTATGATGACAAGTTCAATGAATTTCAACAATTTCCATTCACAATCTTGACTAGAAACCATGAATCAAACTTATATTAAGCTCAAAAGCTTAATAAACATCAACAATTTACAAACTTGGTGTAGAGAAAACCATGAGAATAACATAAAAATTTAGAAAATACTATGTATTTGCTCTCAAATCTCAATACTGCAATTACTTTCAGGTATGTCTTCAATGAGTTTTTCTTAAAAAATTAAGAATACACCAACTAATTCCCCCCTTACAATGAGTTTTCAGTTGTATCATATTCAAATCAGCTTTACCATACTAAGTTTTCACCCTAAAATTTAATGGTTATGATCAATTTGATCCAATGGCTCATATTTGTTGCTTATACAAAGTCAACTTTGGTGGCAAGGAATATTTTCAAGATATTCCACTTCATCCCATGTAGCTTCCTTAACAAGCTTCCCTTAGTATCAAAAAGTAATCTTTTATTTACTTTTTGTTACTAAGTTTTCTAAATATGACAAAAAATAACTTTTGGAAGTCAAAAATATTAAATATTTGCAACTACAACTCCAACAACTTGTTGTAGTATGACAAGTATTCGTAAGAAAGACATAAGTAATTGTAGAAAGTTATTTTCTCCATCTAGGTGGTTGTAGGCATCCATTATTCATGTGCAAATATGAATATGCAGTTGTAGGTGAGTGATTCTATCATGAAAAGTTTGTTTATAGTCTATATCCATCATGTTCCCACCATTTTTCCACCCCAAAACTTCATCTCAGACCTGAAACAACATGTTGGTCTCTTGTAGGAGGTTGTAGCGGTCATGAACAAGGCTTCAAATAAGGTACAAGCTGGTGCAATTCATCCTCCATCAGTTGCATGTCTTTATTCCCTTCATTTTCCATCATTTTGGGCTCCAAATGTGCATGTACAACAGTGGCTTAGATCTGATGTTTGTGTTGCAACAGCTCCTAGGGTTTTTCTTCATTATCCTTGACATCATATTGGTTTCATTTTGCAAGTGGAACAGTGGTTTGGGCATGAAAATCAAGTTTCTCCATAGCTGGGACAGCAGGGTGTCTCTAGGTTTTCATCTCTCCATAACAACTCCAATTGGTCCCTTCATGTTTCCAACCTCTTAGACCTAAACCCAACAAAGAAAAGCATCAAATTCCTCAAAAATAAATCAATTTTAGTTAATACATGTCAAATCATATCCATTTTTCATAATGGATAAGTTATGTGCAAGTTGACAAATTTGTTGTCATAACCAACTTCAAAAATTTGATGTTTTCTCTTGATTCCTTTGGTTTCTTCATGTCTCATCTCGACCTTTCCCTCTTCTCTACCTACTCAAGCCTCCCATGACTTTAGAAATGGTATTGAACTCATTATAGAGGTCAAATCAAAATCATAAATAAAATTTATCATGGCTGCCCTAGGGTTTCTAAGTTGTCAAAAAGCTTTCGATATTAGTAAGTTGCAAACAAGGGTGCAGATCCCTATTACAAAAGCCCCACGGGGAGCAAAATAGGCCAGCGGCCACGAACAGCAAAATGGTAGCAAACTAATAGCTAACTAACATAACAGTAAAATAAGAGTACCATACCAAAAACTATAACAAAACCAGAGACTACTTAAGCAAATCATTCTAGTCATCCTTGGGAAACTCCAAAAGTTCCTCCTTGCCCGCAATCTTTCCTTCCTTATCAGCCTGTTCATTATGAGCATCCTACATATAGTTAGCATTGTAGCCACACAGTGGATCACCTTTAAGCACATGGTAGCAAGCAGCTTCACCTTGTTCTCCACAGAGAGAAGTCTCCTCTTGACATCAACCATCTCCTTGCTAAGTTGGTTACTATTGACACAGTCCCTAGCACTGTCGGCTTCCTTCTCAGGAGTTTCAAGGATCTCCACTTCATCTTGATCAGTCTCATAATAGGAGTTATTTAAAGACTTAAAGTGACTAGCCCCTCTTTCTCCTCTAGTTGTTTAGGAGTCAACTTAACCTCTTTGATTTCAACCTCGTCCTCTAGGTCTAAAGCTAAGGAATAATCAACAATTTTTAAAATAGGTGTTTTACCCCCAACCAATTTGCTCAACCTACGAATACTAGGCCTTCTCACAATGCTTCCTTTAAACTTAGCAGCATCTTTATTCTCTTTAGCAACATCAACCCCTTGCTCTTGGAGCTCATTATTCCTCTTATCCACTACCAGATCAGCCACTTTCACACCACCTGCAAAATTCTTACCTTTCTTTTTACCGCCCTTCCTAGGAATAGGATGTTCCTCAAGACTTCCTTTTCATTTTTTACCACCTGAGTGCGAAGGGTTGTTCTTCAATCCACACAGACCCTCAGCAGTAGCCTTTTGGGATTGCTCTAGGGACCCAGCTACCCCCCCCCCTCGAAGGAGTAGCTAAGTCAGCTGGGCCCTATAGAATAGGGTTAACTTTTTGAGAGACCATAGGGGTCTTGGTGCCCTTTCTTTTGTGGGACCAGGGACTAGGATTATCAACAACTTGAATCTTAGGGTTAAGGGAGGGCCTCGTAGGGCCCTGAAGATCTTTGCCAGTGGAGCCGGAAACTTTATTTTTGCTAGGACTACCATACTTAACACTTAAAGGGACATTATCCTTCGAGTCATTACTTTCCTCAACAAGGCATGCTTTTATAGGCTTAGCAGGGCAGAGGGCCAGGTGGAAATGGAATAGATGAAGGATTAAGCCTTGATGGAGCGGGACCGTGACCACAGCAGGGTTACCTTCATGGGTCTTTTTAGTCATTTTAACAAATGACTCTAAGGAGGATAACAAATAAAAAGGAAAATTCACTAGAATCTTATGCCTAAAATGATTAAGAAGTGCAAAATAAAAATAATAGTAGCACCTGAACTGGCCCTCCAAGGTGATGTACTTCATGATGAGGTAGCAGACTCTGTCCCAGGGGTTGACAAGGCTTTTTCTCTCAAAACCTCCTTGCAAGCGAACAGGTTTCTCCCTTTCTCTAAAGAACTTCTTCATCCCTTCAGGGTCCTACACTTTGGTTTGCTTCTTCAACCTTTCACCATCCCAGCACAATCTCGCGGCTTTGGCGATAGTTTCTTTTGAAACTTCAAACTGAACCCCACCAACATGAACTTTACGATCATCATCCCATGACATCACGAACTAAACAGAGAGATTTTCGTCAAAGTCATTTAGGCATTCTAGAAATGGCGTGATCCCTCCATAACATATACTCCACAACATGGAGTCAGCCTTGAACTCTGTGCAAGAGGAAGGCTCGATTCTGACCTTATCACCACACATAGTCATGAACTTCACAATCTAGCAGTGGAAATCACACAGCATAAATTTAGGCACCCAGAAGAAATGCAGCTCCTCTTCGAATTGTCTAGAAACTATGATCTGTCGATCATCATTATCTTGAGGCCTCTCAAACCCCCATACTTGTCCTTCAAATCACCTTCACAATTTGAATCATAATTTCTATCATTATGGAACTTGTGCGGGCTTTCAATTGACAGACAAGCTGTCGGGATATGATATGACCCCTTGTGTCAACTAAGCAACTTCCCGGGGGTCTCGCTGAGCTATCTTTTGCTTATGTAGAATTCCCCAATCCTTATGGGATGAACATATGTCATCTCAGCCAAGATGACAACAACCTTCTCATGTCTTCTCTCGTGGCTAAGGCCAATCATGAGCACATAGATTAGAATATAAAAATATTCATAACAAAGATGCTTCGAGGTAGCCATTAATTAATATAAGGTTGGGCTTCCTTTTGGAGATAATTTCTAATGTTGGGAGGTAGATTTAGGATACTCCTCCAACATCTTACAGGAAAGAGATTACTCCCAATATTGGCCATAGCATCCACAACTTGGTTGCCTTCCCTATAAACATGTTTAACCTCAAATCCCTCAAAGCTAAGAAGAAGTTTTTTAATATCCTGAATTATATCTTCAATTTGCCAACCCACCCTGGCTCTTTCCTTTACAACATCCACAATAAGTTTGGAGTCCCCTTCAACAAGAAGGTTTTTGATACCAATAGCAAGGGCTACCTTAAGGCCCCAAAGAAGGGTCATTGCCTTAGCAACATTATTTGTATTTTCACCAAGACCCCTACATAAGCCGCAACAAGCTCTCGGTTAGCCAATCTAAGGACTCCTCCACTAGCCAAGCCTAGATTCCCTTTAGCAGCACCATCAAATTGAGCTTTGTCCAACCAGCGGCAGGGGGCCCATCTGGTATTGGAATGAGCATTTCTTTTAGAATCATTCATCTACAAATGTTACCCAGGACACTCCATGGGCTTATAATACTAGCTTCAAGCGTACTAGGGGGATGTTCAGCAGCTTTCAGAGTGTTGTTAGAGAGATTTTCCTGCAAAAGCTTAGTAAACATGCAAAAGACCTCCTTAGGGGATTTATTCTTTTCCTTGAACAACCTATTGTTCCATTCTTTCCAGAGACCCCAAGCCAAGATGGGGGGAACCTGAGCCCATATTTCTTTGCAAATAGGATGGGTGAAAGGGGGTCTCCAACACCTTATGAAAGCAGAGAGATCAAAATTCATGCTCCAAGACACTCCCAAATTTTGCATAGCTAAAGTCCAGACTTCCCATGAGAAATCACAATGCAACAACATGTGGGGAATAGTTTCTTCATCTTTCATACAGAGAGCACAGCGGTTGGGGATTTGAAATCTTCTTAACTGAAGATTGTCAATAGTTATTATCTTGTTTTGCATAGAAAGCCACCAGAAGTGGTTAATTTTAGGAATAAGGTTATGATTCTAGACTCTTCTCCAAAAGTTAGGGTCCTCATTTGGCTCCATAAACAGGTTATAAGTAGATCTGACTGTAAAAATCCCTATCTTATCCTTAGCCCACAATAATTTATCCTTCTGGGGGAATATGGGGATCTTGTAATCACGAAGGAAGAGTTTCGCCTCTTCAACAATCTATCTAAGGTCATTCTGATCTTGGCAATAGTCTAACAGTTGTTTCTGTAGATTAGATAAGCAAATAAGTTAGAAATACTAAACAAAATGCATAAAACACAAAGTTATACCTCACATGCAAAACCAATCTCATCAAGGGAGAAAGAAGCCTTTGCACCCAAAACAAGCTCCTAAGACATGATTATCCCTAGACAATAGATTCTAATGTGAAATGCTACTATAATTTGCAACTCACTATTCTAGCTCAATGGAGATTTTGGCATAATAACTTTGCATAAACTTGGATGATGAAAATGGATGAAGAGAGGTTCTATTTATAGATTTTTGGAAGGGATTTTGATCCAAGGGTGGAGATTGATTTGGAAGATCAATGGTGGAAGATAAAAGTGATGTAGAGGGCCTAGATTAAATCTTGAATGAATGGAGGGCTAAGAATAAAAGTGAATCTTTTATTCATTTTGGGAAAATGAGTTATTAAATGAGCATGGGGGTGAAGGCTTATTTTGGAATTAAAGATTCATATGGGGGAATGTAAATGAATTAAAAATTCATTTGGGAAAAAAAAGAAATAAATGAGCATGGGGGTGAAGGCTTATTTTGGAATTAAAGATTCATATGGGGGAATGTAAATGAATTAAAAATTCATTTGGGGAAAAAAAGAAATAAATGAGTATGGGTTTGTAAGGAAAATTAAATGTGATGTGGGACGTTTTTAAATAAAAAATTGACTTATGTGGATTTAATTTAATTTTTTATTTGGAGGATGTGGGGAAGGGTGTTAAACAAGGTTTGACCACCCAAATGAAGGGGTTAGGATTAATTAAACATAGGTTTTATTTAATTAATCCTAAGGCTAGGATGAGGTAGGCTAAGGCAGGCAATTAAATAATAGCTATTTAATTGTCTAGAGTAGGGATAGGTCAATTATAGGCTGAATTAATTAGTTAACATGGGTTTAACTAATTGATTGGATTTAGTGAGAAAGGAGAAATTGATTTAATAAATATTGCATATTTATTAAATCAATTGGCTAAGGTTTGGACTATTGAATTAATGAAATTAATTCAATTTTGGGGGTAAAATGGTGTGAATTTGAAAAATGAAAGGGGTAATTAATTAAATAAAAATTTAATTAATTGATTAGAAGGGAATTTGGTATGTTTAGGGATGTCGGGAGTCGGTTTGATGGTAGAAGACATTTTTAGGTGTCTACATTTGCCCCTCTTTGACGTGGTGTTAGGACCTAGGAGGGAAGTGGCGTCAGGTCAAAAAAAAAATATGCCCCAGCTGCCGGGAAGGTATGAGATCGATAAGGGATGCCCCCTGGAGAGGATGGCGGGAAAATAAAAAAAATTTGGGTGAGTTCTCGAAAAGGATGCGACAGGAGTGAAAATCAGATAGGGGATGAAAAAAGAGGATGACGGGAAGAAAAACGGAGGAAAAAGGCTGAGATCTGCACCTTGGAGGAAAAGGAGGAGGTGGAAGAATGACATGGCCCACTATATTAGGCAAAGTGGGCCCTTAGAGTGCCACATTTGCACACTTTTGACTTTGGAGAAGAAAGAGCGAAGGAGAAATGGCTGACCGTAACCCCCAGTTTCTGTGACTTCGACACATCTCAGAGCGGTTCCGAGAGTTTGGTCAGGCACCGGACGCTGGACCCCAGGTAGGGCCTAACCCTGACTTTGTGATTTTTTTGTTTTACGTGCATTTTTTTGGGGTTTGGGATTTGGGATTGGAGCGCGTAGCGCCAACGATAAGGTGGATTAGTGCCATCCTCTGGATTGGCGCTATCCTCCAGGGTAGGGTTAGGGCGGGTTGTCGCCATTTGGTAGGTAGTTTGGCGCTATCGTCCGGATTAGCGCCATTCCTAGAAGAATGGGATATAGCTTTTTTAGTGCTAAATTGGGGTTAAAGTGGCGCTATACTCTGGAATAGCGCCATATTGGGAAATAGCGCTAAAATGGGATCAACGCTTTTGGCTAAATTAACGCTTTTGGGGTAATTGGTGCTATTGTGGGAATTAGCGCCAAAATGTCAAGTGATGCCATTTGGTAAAATGGCGCCATGTACAACGTGCAGTAGCGCTATCTTTTGGATTAGCGCAAAGAGGTCTGCGTAGTGGCGCTATTGTCTATAATAGCGCAGTTTAGAGGAAATTGTAGCACCATTTTAAAAATGGCACAAGGGGTTATCTGTTTTGGTGCCACATGATGCTGGCTTTTTAGACATTAGAAGAAGAGGTTGGTTTTAAAAAAACGATAGGTTGGTAGCTGATCCAAAAGATGTGGATGCAAGATACACAACGATTTATATTGTAGTCATGAGAGCGACGAGTTCCATCCGTGATGGCACTGTTCGATGGTTTTGATGATGCTACGCAGGCTCGACTGGTGAGATTAGGGCTTCTGACGGTGGCGTCAATGCTGGTTCTACAAGCTCATAAAGCTCTGATGACAACAGTTGTGGAGCGGTATCACTCTAAGACCTGCAGCTTTCTGTTGCCGACTAGTGAGATTACCATTACACTTGAGGATGTTTATCACATCCTCAAGCTACCTATTCAAGGTCGACAAGTTCGATATGACACAGGGATGGGGCGAAGTGCCCTGATCAGAGTGTTTGGAGCGGACCACATTGTTCTCTCAGCGGACGGGAGAGAGATGGACTATGAGGGGACACTGGCTGCGGGTGCAGATCCCTTTGCCTTAATCCTTTGTACGTTGATTGGAGGTGTTGCGATGCCTGACAGGGGAGGCAGGGGTTTTCCGGTTGGCTGGGGGGATGATAGAGGGGATGGTGAGGCATGAGACCGTCTATGCCTAGGGACCGGTGATGCTAGGGTAGTTATACCATGAGATGCATATGGTCACCTATCTGCATGATAGAGCATTGTCAGCTGGAGTTACTCTGCTTCATGTATGGATTTGGGAGCACATCACTGTTACTCGGCCGACATGCGGGTATTATCGGCGGCCTTTTGAGGCTTTTGTATTTTTATATTGGGATGCAGAGTACACGTATACTGGACAGGTATGGTACTAGAGGAGGATGTGGATGATGTGATTAACCTGACCTGGCGACCGTATATCGACGTAGAGCCATGGCCAGATGATGATATTCATCTCCCTTTTGTGTTTTAGTAGTGGTACCTTATGGGTCGAGGAGACCATACCATAGAGATGTATCTACCCTCGCGGGTCATGCGGCAGTTTGGTTTGACACAGGATACCCTGCAGCAGATGGCGATATATGCTCGGACCCCTCGATATGCGGCCTTCTGGCCTGCCGCCATACAGCCACAGGTTGCCCTAGCTGATTTTACAGCTTTACGGCCAGTGCGGTGGGAGTGGAGGAGCACAGTGAGGGATGCAGGGACTATGGCTGCATATGATATATGGTGGCATATGCATCGGCCTACCCAGTTGACGGATCCAGCGGAGGAGGCAGCAGGTTCAGGGGGGATGATTCAAATGGTGATGGATATGACTCGGATGGGGATGACTGCATGGCAAAGGGGGAGGAGATTATTGAGGACTACCTTGTGGAGGTTGGAGATGATGGAGAGGAGAGATTAGTTGGTAGGGATGGCCAGCCGATACATGTGGTGGCAGCGGTGGCAGCAGGACAAGGGTAGGTGGGGTAGTAGATACCTGTGCAGCAGGTTCCTGCTGAGCAGGTACAGGTTGGAGCTGGGTGACAGCTTAGAGGACCTCGGCGGCATGGGGACAGCCGAGGGTGGATATGGGTGATCTGTCCCCACCACAGGTAGGGCAGCAGCAGGTTATTGGGGGAGGGCCGCAAGCAGTAGGCCAGCAGGCAAGTCCCTCAGGGACAACTGGAGAGGCTGAGGTTGAGAGGCTCACACCTCGTCGGCGACGACGGGATGAGGAGGAGGAGATGGAGACCCTGAGAGCACAAGTGGTGAGTTTACAGGAGGCATTGGAGAGCCACGAGGGAGAGTTGGAGTAGCTGCGGGCTACAGTAGCATTGTTGGATGGATCAGATGGGCAGGTGGTTGCGTTGCAGGCACAGCTAGCACAAGCTCAAGGTGACATAGTCACGTTGACAGGGGAGTGAGATGTAGCACTTGCCAAGGCTCAGCAGGCAGAGACTATAGTGGGTAGTCTACAGGCATCAGGGGCCGGGCTAGCCCCGGTTTTGACATTGATGCAGACACAGCTATCCCAGTCTCAGGTTCAGATGTCTCAGGTACAAGGAGAGTTGACAAAGACCAGGGGGTGGATGGAGTATTATCGGGGGCTGTACTATGCGGCCGTGCCAGCAGAGCACCGAGAACCGAGCTATAGCCAGGTCAGTGGATCGAGGGCATCAAGATCACATAGATCGAGATCTATTCAATCCGTTTAGCAGACGATGCCTCCTCCCTCACATGTGCCCCAGCAGGTTCCACAGGTGCAGGCACAACCATAGCCACAGCCGCCGACAGGATCATAGCCTCGACCAAGGTCAGAGTCTCCCACTCCCTCGGAGAGAGGATCCTCTATGTGATGGTTATATCATGTTAGCCCTTAGAGGCATGTATCAGGACACTATATTTTTTGATGGATACATGACTGATGTACATTTTTTGCGGTGATTTATATATGATGCAATGCTTTTTGATGGTTTATAATGCCCTATTATGATGATGCCTATATGTTGGATGCAGTATTCTTTATGGATTTATATGCTATGGATGTGTTATGTTTATGCCATTATGTTTTTTATTTAATGGATGCATTTATGATGGATTTATTGTGGTATATGCATGGTGTTTGTGATTTTATGGACTATATGATGTATAATGCAAATGAATGTTCGGACTAATAAATATTTATTATGGATGCAACAATGTGATGTAATGGAAATGTATGGAAATATGTATGTGCCACTAGATGATTTAAATGCAATTTCAATGATTATGATTGTGATGATGTAATATAACTAAATGTTTATGAGATGATATGCAATGTGATGTATAATGTGCAACTAAATGATTCTAAAATGAACCTAATTATTATGCAAACTATCAGCTGTTAATGGTGATCCTAATGAAATGATATGCAATTTAAACTGATTCTAAAATGAACCTAAGTGATATGTATTTTAAACTGAGTCTAAAATGAACCTAAGTGATATGCAAAAGGATTTAAAATGAACCCAAATGACATGCAATTTAAATGGATTAAAATGGACCTAAATGACATGCAATTTTAAATGGATTAAATTGAACCTAAATGACATGCAATTTAAATGGATTAAAATGAACCTAAATGACATGCAATTTAAATGGACTAAAATGAACCTAAATGACATGCAATTTAAATGGACTAAAATGAACCTAAATGACATGCAAGGTGGAAGCGAGGTGATAGGTGGGATGCAAGCTAGGTGGGATGCAAGCTAGATGATCAAGTCCTGATACACATGATGTTCTTTGTTTTGACCCTGAGTGGTGAGGTTGTGGGAGAGGGGATCATATGGAGAAATGATAGGGGTGTGTGGATGGGGTATGGATAGGATTGGGAGCGTCTAGAAAATGGGGGTGGGGGGACGAGAGGATTGTTTAGGTCATAAAACGCCACGTCATTGAGGGGGGATTTGGTTTGATTCAAGATGTGTTGAGTGGAGACATGGTGGGGGAATGGGGTTAGTGAGGGAATTTTAGATGGGGGGATAGGGTAGGTGATTATGAAATCTAGGCCCAGATGATAATGTTGAATGAGTGATTAGGATGATGATTTTGAGCTAGTAACAGTAATTGCAAAAGATTAATTGAGAGCATTTCTTAGTTTACTGTAGCAATGTAGGATACAGTTCACAAAGGTATGAAATGACCTAGGTGATGATGTATATCCTACGATTGCATGGACTAGACCCACAAACAATAGGTTGATTTCATGCATGCCCAAGGTAGTATAATCTTGCCTAGCCTAGGAAGGGGACTCATAGCGATGAGTGTGAATAATACATATAAGGTTTTGATGCCTATATATGTAAATGGGACACATCATGCTAGAACCGACCCAGACTTCAAAATATGAATACTATTCTTGGAGTAATGAAACCAACCCACAAGCACAACATACAGAAACAATGACTATGTCTACTCCAAGTGCTATCCGCTACTTACCATGATATAATGAGATCAAGGTAGCTTTGGAAATGACTTAGAGCGAGACAAAAAGATAAAAATCAATAATCAAAAAGACCAATGAAAAGATACAAATAACCTTTGTGTGCTCTTGCCAAGAGACGTGATGATAGAATGACAGATTTTTGTCCATTGTAGGAAAGATATATCCTAGGACGCAAATCAGTTGGTGTTGATTGGAAAATTTTTGGAAGATGGGCAAAAGAACAATCTAGCCAGATGTAAGATTATAGTTGGTATGTTGATTGATGATTTTTGCACTAGGGACCATGTTTCAAGCATATACGTAGCGTGTGTATTATTTATTAGATCTAGAAAGCTCAGTGAATGGGGACCATCCAAACAAGTTGGATGGGTGCATCTTATGTACCTGAGTACTGGAAACGTCCTTTGTATTCTAGACTGCCTACATACCTTGTATCCATGGGATCAAGGTACTTTCAAGATGCGGGCGAAATGAATATGTAGTTCTGGTATGACTTGATGATGTGGGAAAAGGTTGGGATGGTGTGATGGTGGGGATTTGATGTATGTTTTGATGATTGTGATTTGTAGCGAGATCGATGTATGGGGTGATTGTTTTGGATTGTCTGTGTTTTTCTACTATTTTTAGATTTTTCTGATTTTGTATTGTTTTGTGGATTTTTCTGATTTTGTATTGTTTTTGGATTTTTTCTGATTTTGTATTATTTTTGGATTTTTTTTATTTTGTATGTACAAAGGGGAGCTTACAAGGATCCTTGTTCCATGAGTTGGCCTTAGGATGGGATAGTATGGGTTGGGTGATAGGACTTGATGTTTCAGAATTCTAAGCCATGGGATGTGTGAGATATGGAGTGGTGTGACGAAAAGAGGACTTATTAGATGGTAGAATCGGCTACTACGCATGGCGCCTGAAAAAGTTTTTGCCATGGTACTTATCCAAGGTGTCACCGAAGTGATTTTCACCATTGGAAGTTTTTATTGCACTCAGGTTTTTTCTTGATTTTCTAATTTTTTTTTATGTTTTTGATTTTTTCTATTTTTTATTTTTATTTTTTGACTTGGGGTACCAGATGGATTATGCATAAAATTTCTTGAGATGCAGGATGTTCATCGGCTCATCTAGAGGCTGCCCCTCAGGTGTTGCAAGTTGATATGCTCCTGACCCATAATCAGCTGTGATGACATAAGGTCCTGACCAATTGGGTTCAAACTTTCCTTGCTTAGGATGTTCTTGCAGGTTCTTCTGATTTTCCATAAGGACAAGGTCGCCTACTTCAAATTTTTGGGTCCTGATCCTCTTGTTGTAGCTTCTTCGGAGCGGTTCTGATATGCTTATAGGTGGTTCAATGCATTCAGGCATTTCTCATCCAGTAGTTCTAGTTGACGCAACCTTGTGACTCTGTATTCCTCATCAGAGATTATGTTTTGCAGGGATACTCGTAGAGATGGGAGCTCGACCTTGATAGGTAAAATTGCTTCAGATCCAAATACTAGTGAGAATGGAGTGGCTCCTGTGGGAGTGTGGATGCTTGTGCGGTAGGGCCATAGGGCGGGGTTGAGTTGGAGGTGCTAGTCACAGCCAGTTTCATTGACTGTCTTCTTGAGAATGCGGAGGATGGTTTTATTAGACGCCTCTGCTTGACCGTTTCCTTGAGGGTAATATGGCGTGGAGAAATGCTGTTTGATATCAAAATTTTCGCACAAGGTGAGAACTTCTTGGTTCTTGAATGGCTTTCCATTATCGGTGACAATGGAATGAGGGATACCATATCGGCAAATGATATAGTGGAGGATGAATTTGGAGATTTGATTGCCAGTGGTAAAGGTGAGTGGTATTGCTTCCACCCACTTTGTGAAGTACTCGGTAGCAGTGATAATGAACTTATGGCCATTGGAGGATGAAGGATGTATTTTCCCTATGAGGTTGAGTCCCCACTGTGAGAAAGGCCACAGCATTGTGATCAGTTGTAGCTCCTATGCTAGTGCGTGGATGAGATCGCCATGCTGTTGACATGGGAGCATTTCTTGATAAATCTGTAGGAATCTTGTTCCATTGTTGGCCAATAATATCCCGTCTTGAGGATCTTTTTAGAAAGAGTGGGTCCACTTGAATGCACCCCATAGATAACTGCGTGTACCTCTTCCAAGGCTACTTTGGCTTCCCTAGAGTCTAAACATCGTAGAAGCGTGCCATCAAGACTCCTTTTATACAAGGTGTTGCCTACAAGGATGAAGCAGGAGGCTCGATGGATGAACGATTTTCTCTGTGATGTGGATAGGTTAGGAGGGAGGATATTATCATGAAGGTATAGGTAGGTTTCCTAATACCACATGGATAAGGGACCAATGACTTTGCACACTAGTTCAGATTGAGGAACATCGTATGCTGGGATGAGGAGTTCTTCGATCAGGAACTCGCATTTCTTACTGTCCTTCTTCATGTCTACCAGAAATCTGATGGTTGCCATGGCATCTGCTGCTTTGTTGTTGAGCCTTGGGATTTGCTCAAAGTGGATGTCGTCGAAGTAGTCTTTGAAATCATTGACCATCTTCTTATAGGGAAGGAGCTTATCATCCTTGGTTTTGTATTCATTATTTACCTGCCTGATGACCAGTTGAGAGTCGCCATACACAATTAGCTTTTCAATTTTCCATTGGATGGCCATTCGGAGACCTGTGATAAGGGCCTCATACTCTGCTACGTTGTTGGTACATGGAAATGTGATCTTGAAGGATTTAGGGATTGTGTCGCCTTGAGGGGTAACAAACAGGACGCCTGCCCCCGAGCCTCTGTGAGTGTATGATGCATCAAAATACATCTTCCATGTGTCTGTGGCTGGTGTGATTGTCAAGATAGCTTCGTTAGGAAACTCTGCTATTGTAGGATGTTCTGCCGGAATAGGTGCTTCAGCCAGCTGATCTGCTATAACTTACCCTTTGATGGCCTTTCTCTCAGTGTATTCTATGTTAAACTCCATGAGAATCATGACCTATTTAGCCATTCTCCCAGTAAGAGTAGCTCTATCTAGCAGGTACTTCAGTGGGTCAATCTTGGCGATGAGCTTGGTCTTCTGATTGACCATATAGTGTCTTAACTTTTGTGAAGTAAAGACGAGGGCTAGACATGCTTGTTCGATTTGTGTGTAGTTGAGCTCATATGAGATCAAGGTGCGGCTGATGTAGTAGATGGCTCTTTCTTTCCCCTGTTCATCAAGTTGTGCTAGTAAGGCTCTGATAGCTATCTCTGTTACGGAGATGTAAAGGAGGGGTTCGCCTTGCCTTGGTGGAGTTAGCACAGGAGGATTAGCCAGATATTCTTTTAGTTGGTCAAAGGCATCTTGACACTAAGTGTTCCAGACAAAAGCTATGTCTTTTCAGAGTAGATGCTGGAATGGTTGGCACTTATCAACAAGTCGGGCAATGAATCGTCGGATAGACTGGAGTTTTCCTTGCAGACTTCTCAGCTATTTCAATGTTTTTGGAGGTGGCATTTCGGTGATGGCATTGACCTTTGCGAGATCAACTTTGATTCCTCTTCTTGAGACTATGTATCCTAGAAGTTTGCCTGAGGTGACGCTGAAGACGCACTTTTTTGGATTCAAATGGACATTGTATTGCTCTAACCTATCGAAGATCTTCGCCAATACATCTAGATGTTCTTCTCTTGTCTTTGATTTGCTTAGTAAGTTGTCGACGTAGTCTTCCATGATGTGGTGAAAAAGGTCATGAAAGATGACGGTCATAGCTCGCTGATAGGTAGCTCCTGCATTCTTCAAGCCGAATGGCATTACCACCCAGCAGTATGTTCCCCATGGGCATATGAAGGTTGTTTTGTGCTGATCCTCTTCGATGATTTTTATTTGGTTATATCCTGAGAAACCATCCATGAGGGATAACATTTCATGTCCTACTATGAGATCCACTATCATGTCGATGTTTGGTAGTGGGAAGTCATATTTTGGGCAGGCCTTGTTAAGATCTCTGAAATCGGTACAACAGTGGATTTGGCCATCCAGTTTAGCAACTGTACTAGGTTTGAAACCCATTCAGGATAATCAATTGGGTGAATGAACCCAACATCCAGTAATTTCTTTAGCTTTGCTTTGACAAGGAGAGCCACTTGAGGATTCATTTTTCTGAGCTTCTGTTTGACTGGTTTCGCATCAAGGCATACTGCAAGGTGATGAACAACCAAAGCGGGATATAGCCCTAGCATGTCTACATAGGTCCATACAAAATTGTGATTTTTGCGTGTGAAGAAGGACAAGAAGTTCTCCTGTTCCAGTATGCTAAGAGATTCTGCTCTGTATGTGATTTTCGGCTCTTCTGCTGTCCTAAGATTCATTTCCTGAGCTGGTTCTTCTAAGATGGGTGATCTATCTGGATATACTTTGTCTATCTCAGGAAGGCCGTGCTTCCATCTCCTGGCACCTCATGGAGGTTTTCACCTGGAGATACGTCTTTTGTTTTTACTTTTTTAGGATCTGACACTGCCGCGGAACGGTTTTCACCATCAGATCCATTTTTTATTTTTATGTTTTTATGACTAGAAGCAGGGGTTGTCTCCTCGAAATAGGAATCTGGATTGAGTTCCATGATGTATCCTACTCTGTGATCTCCCAAAGGGAAGTGATCTCTTACCCCCATCATTTCAGCAATGGCCTCATCATTAGGTGCAATGTCGAAGACAGGAGGTCCCCGTTGGTCCCAATCAATGAGGTCGGGGTAAACTAGTGGTAAGCCATTGGAGGGTGAAGCAAGAGTGGTGACTGAGTAGATGGTACAAATGGATAAGTCGAAGAAGTCGGCGAAGTCACTAAAGGAGTCTTGAAGGCCTGTTTCGTTAACATTGTCAATGTCTAAGGAGACCGTAGCGACCTCGGCTAAGATACATTCGCCAGTAGTGAGAATGCGTTGTGGTTGACCGTACCCTAACCCTTGAGTATAGGGATTCTTTGTTGCTTGCAGTGGTTCTACGATTCCCTGTTCATGAAGGCCAATACCGCCTTGTCCTTTATAGCCCATGCTTTTAACAATTTTAGAGCCTTTGTCATAGATTTCTGTTGGGATTGTGGGGGCTTCTTGTTCAGGCTCTTCATCCTTGTATAGATAGGATGAGATGTCTTCCAGTACATCCTGATCCAGAAGGTGTTTCTTCTCAAAGATGGGCGAGGGTTTGCACTTGATGATGACTGTGTTGGCTGCCTCTATTTTTGGGATGCCAAATGTCTTAGGATTGGGTAATGTGCCCACACAAAAGGTGCCGTGCAGGTCATATTCCCCACATCCCATGTCAGTTAGCTTGATCTGGACCTCGGGTGGTGGAGGTGGTTGGGATGAAGTGGAGGCAATGTTTGTGGGGTCGACATATGAGTTTGATGCTGTTAGATTGGCTTCAGTGGTGGCTTTATTGTATGGGCAGAAGGTTTGGTTGTGGCCTTCCAGAAAACTGTAGTATTGGAAGGGGTGAGGATCGGCATAGACTGTGACTTCTGTGCCGTTGTGAGGGAATTTGAGGCATTGATGGAAGGTGGATGGGACGGCTTGCATGGCATGAATCCATGGTCTGCCGAGAAGGATGTTATAGGGGAGGTCGAGATCAAGAACCTGACATTTTGTTTCCAGTATTTTCTATCCCACTTGAATGGGAATCTTGATAGTGCCTTCAGAGAGCCATTCGGTGTCATCATAGCCTTTGATCATGATGCACTTGTTGGTGTCTACAACCACATCGGAGTACCCCAAGTGTTTTAGCAGTTTTAGAGTGCATATGTTGAGGCCAGAACCACCATCTATTAAGACTCTTTTAATGGTGTGCTTGTGGATACGGACTTCGATTTGTAGGGCATTGTTATGTATGTGTTCGGAGGCGGGCAGGTCCTTTTCTGAAAAGGTGAGATGGTGGGGTGCGGCGATGTGTCCTACCATGGCTTGGAATTGAGTTACATTCAAGTTGGCAGGGACTTGAGTTTGCAAGAGCGCTTTGTCGAGGACGTCCTTGTGAAGGGGTGATGTGCGGAGCAACTCGAGGATGGAGATTTGTGCAGGTGTCTTTCCTAGGTGTTCTAAGAGGTTATACTGGTGGGTAGGTGATGGACGTGTGGTTGGACGAGGAGGTAGGGGATCTGATGTGGATGCAGGCGTTTGTTCAGTGGGAGGGGTTGTGCGGATGGATACATGACCACGGCAGGTTGTAACAGCGCAATCGGGTGCTTGCGCCCGAATGGTGACTGTGTTGACATGGTGGGATGATGGTTCTATCTGACCTACAATGGAGTCATAGGATGCGGGTGGTGGGGTGACATTGTATGCTTGGTTGGATGAGGAGGATTTATTATGGTTAGGTAGGGGATCCTTGTAAGCTCTGAGGTTGGCGTTTGGTGATGGTTGCACTGTGATCGAGGCTAACTAGATTTGTTCTATAAAGGTCTTGGATGCAATGTTTTAGTTGCATGCAGTCAGCTGTTTTATGACCCGCAACGTGGTGGTATTCACAGTAGTCGTTCTCATTGTACCACGCGGCTTTTAGTTCATTCTCTTGACAGGTTCTAACAGGTGGGAGCGTGATCAAATTTTGCTTGAGACATCTGTCAAGGATGTCTTCGACGGGTTCCCCTAAGGGTGTAAATTGTCTGCGAGGTTTGCGTGGTTTAGTTTGACCCATCTGGTTATTTACATTTGTTGCATATGTATGCGCAGGTGTTTGGTTTTGTATATGTTGGATGGCTTTCACATCCGTGATGCCATCGTTCAGATTGTTCTTGTTCTTCCCCCAATAACGTGACTTGTCATTTGATTGCGTGTTGGCATTGTTGTTTGTATTGGGGGTGTTGATATTGGATTTGTAGTAGTTGTTGTTGTTGGATTTGTGGTTGTACAGTTTAATGGAGCCCTTGGCAATGAGGGCTCATTCGATTGTGGTACCTTTGTCGATGACCTCTTCAAAGGTAGATGCATAAAGGATTTGTAAATGAAACCCTAATTCCTGGTTGAGATTGGTCACAAACATGGTGACGAGTTGTTTTTCTGGAATTGGCCATGGGAGTTTGCTTCCTAAGCCTCTCCACCTTTGCAAGAAGGAAGCGAAGGCTTCTCTGTTCTTTTGTTTGGTGTTGCAAAGGTCTGTCATAGACATTTTGTGCTTGAAGTTGTAGGAGATATGGTTTACAAATTTCTCTGCAAGCTCAAGGAAAGTCCTAATGCCTGGGGGAAGATGTGCAAACCATTCAGTGGCTTGACCGCCGAGGCTTCTTGGAAAGAGTCTCATAAGATATGTATCGTTATTTGAGACCTCTAAGCAAGTGATGTAAAACTCCCTAAGGTGATCTCTAGGGTCTCCCTTTCCCTTGTATTTGTCAAATTTAGGTGTCTCGAAGTTCTTGGGGAAAGGGGGCATATACAATGTGCGATCGAATGGATAGGGGCAAATGTCCTCAAAGGAATAGTGCTTTCTCTTGCCCCCAGTTTGTAGGTCATTGACCTTTTGGATCAAGGCCTGTACAACGTTTGTGAGGTCTTGTGGTGGTTGTGGTTGTTGCATGTAGGGATGTTGATTGGTGAGATGTTGGAGATGGGGTGGAATTTGATGTTGGGGATTTGTTTGATTGAGGTGTTGGTATTGCGGGTTGGTGTTTTGGTTGATTGGTGCCTGATGTTGTTGATGCGCGTAGAGTTGTTGGAGAACATGTGGTGGTATTTGGGGATTGGTTTGATGTTGTATAGATGATGTTATGGCGTTATGTGGATACGTGATAGTGGATGGATTAACGTTGGGTAGGTGGACGTTGGATTGGTTAGATGTGTTGTGAGGTGGTTGTGAGAATAATTATCGTAGGTTTGCAATGGTTTGAGGGTTGGGTGGGGGCACACTCGTGGATGTACTGTTGGTCATGATGTTAGTCATTCACAAACATAGAATAAAAGTTACACAACAACCTTTACTCATCTTGAAAGATACAATGAATTCAAAGAATTCATGATCCCAAGTCTCCGTTGATTAGGTCTTAATCTACTGACGTTACTCAGTGGTTGATGTGTGTTGCTGTTTTCCATTCAGGGGCCTTACGTGTTTCTGCACTGTTCATCATCATATCTTCAAATATCCTGCTCTGGATGTTTGCTCTGCATAAGTCTGCAACAATTCTACCTCTGCACTGTAAATTTAGTCAAATAAAGTGCCTACAGGCTGATATTTGCATGATTTCCATCATTATTTATGATTCCTTGCATGATATTTCCAATACTACATGCATTTAACTCAAATATGCTAATGATCTTCAGTTACCTACGGGATTTCAGCATATTTCACTGTTTCTGCTTGTTATTTATCATGATTTGCAGTTATGGTGATGAATTAATGAAATTAAAAAAAGGAAAAGGGTTAAAGAATGAGATTCCCAAAACTACTGGACTTAGATCACTGATCCACATACAAGCTCCCATACATGCAATGAAAAAAAGGAAAACTAGAAGTCATACTTCACCAGGACATTCCACAAATCCGCATGATCTAGTGCAAATCTTCAAAGGAAAAGTTGACAACAACATGTAATGAAATGAAAGCGCTTCCAGTTGAACACAGCATTCACCAGTACATATCCAGAAATCAACAAGAAGATTACGTAAAATTTACAATCAGGATGTAATCTGAAACTTCATATCCATTCAGTATGCTCAAGAACAGGTACATTTACACTGATCTGAAGAAAGAACCTTGACATTTCAACAATTCTATCCTCATTAGTCTCAGTAATCCGATCTCCTAATTAATTCTACAGTAATTAGCTTTTTGCACCAGATGCGTCTGTGTATTCTAATGTATTCCCCTTTTTAATGCTTCAGGCTCTGTCCTTTATATAGAGCAAATGCCAGAAACGGTTACAATGATCCAAGGATCAGGATCCTCTCATAGCAATTAGCGGTCCAGATGAAAAGCACATGCTTCGCCAGTTAGCAAATGTACAGCTGGCGCATAATATTCCAGCATCTTCAACTTGATTCGGTTTCCAGCTGGCGAACAGCATATTTGACAATATCCTCTTCATATCTGGCCCATGTTGCCTCTATGTGCAACTTTGTAATGCTCAACCTCAGCAGCATCATGACAGCATCATGATTTCAATACTCAGCTTCAGCAGCATCATCATGACTTCCTGCAAGTAAACAGACAAACATTAAGTTCATCATCATCATGCGGATAAACAACAGGAAGTAAAACGTTTTATTAAACAAGCCCCCAAAAATGCGCAGCTACAGGCAATCGGGCTCCAAATTTCATCGCTTCATGTTTTTGCCCATTTTCTTGTATATCGGGTTCAAAATATGATCATGATGATCTCAAATTATACAAGGAAATAATCGCCTTTCAACCATCCTTCGAATCCGGCTTTGCATGCTCTGTTTGAATGTTTCGGGTCATCATCATCATGTTCGCATCAGTGCGACCACATATGATCAGGTTGACAATTATTAGACTTGGCCGACGGCAACAGTTATACCTACGCCGAAAATCATGATGACGCCCAACTCTATGTCTTGTATCTAGCTGCAGGATATCATGAACTACGATGCTCCTCCTTTCCTAATACTCTGATGAAAAGCACATCAGGATGTTTCGTGTCTGCATACTGGGAAAGAAAGACATCGTCATCATCATCATGATGAAGACAAACAGGAGGACCTGGAAAATGATCCTGCCGCTGAGGAATATCATGATGACGTCATCGTCATCATCAGGCTTCGTTAAAATGCAAAGGGATGACGTCACCGTCATGCTTCGTTAAGAGCAGGAGATAAATGGAATATCGGGTCACCTCTAAGGAAGATGATCAGGTGGATGAATGCAATATGACCCTTTTTCGGAGAAGGTAACCTGCCAAAAGATCAGGATGATGAACATCATCATCATCATATCCGCATTGGGTGATCTAGAATATGATCCTGCTGAAAGTCCTGATGACATCATCAGGATATCCGCGGCCTTCGTTAATCTTCGAACATGACGTCATCGTCATCATCATATTGGCGAAATGGATCACGCCTTGGAAAATATCCTGCCGAAGGAGAAAGGTGATGGTGACGTCATCGTCATCATCATATCCGCAAAAGTTTATACTTCTCGGCAGGAGGATATTGCGAAATGTCGGGTAGAGAAAGATCATGATGATGATGTCAACAAGACTAAGGAATGAAATAACACCCTCTGCTTCGGAAGATAAGGTGATCATCATGATCACGCAAAAGGAGATCAGGAGGATACTACGAAATGTGATCCTGCCTTGAAATATCATGATGCTGATGATCACTAGGACTTGGTCGTGCGCGCAAATTATGCAGATGGCGGGTTTCTTAAGCAAGGTGATGATGATTCATCAGCATGATATTACAATATGCTCGCGATGTTGGAATATCATGATGCTCGCGATATTAGAATATCATGATGATGATGATGTTTCCAGGGTCGCTTGACGGGAAAAGCTCACTATGACTTAAGATTGACGTCCGGATGTTTCGGGACTGCATGATTTTTATCAGGTGATATAGTAAGATCATGATGATGACCCTTGGCGATACAAAAGACCGCCTGACGGGAAAAGTTTACTATGACTTAAACTTGACGTCCGGATACTTCGACCTCAGGATATTATCGGGGGCTTTTCAAATATCATGATGATGATGTTCATCATACAGCAATTATCAGGTTTGACCAAAGCTTTGACTTCTCAAAACTCCTTCATATGGACGAATTTTCAAGTGATGTAGAAGGCAAACCTGCATGGAATTTCAAACTCTTTCTAACTGTGAGGTCATAGAAACAAAATATGAACTTTGACAAACTAACCTCATGATGATGACCTACCTCATCCTGACCTTCATGATGATGATGCACCTGACTTATTTTTACCAAACCGCCAGAAAGCAGACAACACAAGCCAAAACAAAAGTTGGGTCCCTGTTTTGCCAAGTCAAAATGGGGCGTGTTGTGTAACCACACAACATGTACTTGCTTGCGTGATGTTTCCATGTATGCCTAGGGTGATTTGTGAAATGGAAGGGTTTATGGTAGTTGTGGTAGTAGAGGTGATGACGGGTTGGGAGATGGTAGGGATGGCGGTACATGTGGGAATTGTAGATGTGGTAGTGGTTGAGCTTGTGGAGGTGGTAGATACAGTAGGTGTTGACGTTTAAGAGATGGTGGGTTGGGTATGTGATGTAGATGCTTGGGTATTTGATGGGGTAGGAACGATTATAGAGGTGGATGGTTGTGATGATGTCATGATGGGGGGAGTTGAGTACCAATTTTGAGAAGATGATCAAGATATCTACTTGGGTCCGACCTTAGGATTTTATCAAGTAGCTCCATGTTATTAGCATCTTGTGTAAAGCTCAAGACATCTAGATCATCTTGGGAAATGGTGGGGACATTTTGTGTTGGTGGTGGTGGTTGTATTTGTTGTAAGTAATGAAAAGGATTTTCGTTGGGACCATATGGGGGGATGTAAGAGTATGTAGGTGGGTTGTATGTTTGATAGATGGGTATGTTGCTGCTATTGGTGTTAGGCATGCCATATTGCCAATGTTCTGTCATTTCTTGATTCTTTTTGTGTTGTGATCTCATGGTGGGCATGCACGCGTATGGGGTTGATTCCTAGACGTAGAGTGAGATGGGGATGGAGACCTTAGAGAATCTGATTGATTGTGTTGGACCCAAAGATGGATGTGGTAGTGAGATGGAGTAGAAGAGAGGATGTGGTGGAAGATTGATGTCTTTCTAAGGGTGATACGGATGGGCGATATTGATTTTTTTGCACAAATTTTGGACCAAAGATAGATGATGGATGATGTTTTGAGGATGATTTTGATGGAAGGGGTTTTGATTGTTGATGTTGATTTTGACTGATTAGGATGATTAAGACAATGTTTTTGGAATGATTTGATGGTCAACAAGTTGAGCTTTAGGCAAGATCTAGATTTTTGTGTTGGCACAAATGGATGTTTTTCTTTGTTTGGGGTAGACTAATGACCTTACACAAAGAGGAGTGATTTGTTTTTCTTGAAAGGTAGACTAATGAATTTTCAAGGAAAATGTGATGTTAATGATGAGATCTAGATCTAACTTTGGCTCAAAAGGATGACAGATTTTGACGATGTTTTGATTTGGGAGATTTTGGGGATTTTTGGAATGATTTTCTTATGACAAGGATTTTGGTTTGGTCCAAAAGGTATGAAAATATTAATAAAGATGAGGTGGATATGAAAATGAGGTAGGTTTGATGTAGAAAAGGGGTCCAACAATGGTGGTGATTAATCCTCTAAGGTCAAAGAGAAGGTGTGATTTTGGAAAATTTTGAAGAAAATGGATAGACTGTTGTCAGATTTTTGGAAGGTGAATATGGATTATGGCAGAGCAGATGGTGAAGATCACAACTGGATAGGTCTTAGTTTCAGGCAAGTCAATCTGAAAATAGTGCCAATCCACAGGGGAAATGGCACCAAAGTCAGACAGAGATAGCGCTAAAACAAGACAGTGTTTGTCGAGGTCCTAAAAAGACAGATTTTTTATGGCAATTTTGGATTTTCTTTGTTTTGGAATGTGATCAAATGATTTGGTTTGTCTCTTGGCAATGTTGTTGCAAACAATTCAAGCACAATAATCACACAATAATTAAGATTTTGCTTTGTTTTGAAAAAATGATGTGTGATTTTATTTAACAAGCACTTTGAACAACCTAAGGCAAGGATGTGACAATATTTGTTGAATCCCCTAGCTGCGCCTATTCAAAGCGGGTAGCTCCAGGATCTTGGTAGCACCAGCTCCTCCTTACAATTGCACACACTTCTCACACATACTAAGATCCGGGTTTCTTATAAGGCTTGTCCCTTACCAAACCTTTAGATTATCCCTGCTACCTCGGTTAAGAACCGCATGAATCAGGGCCACTTCAAAGGTTTCCCTTCTGCATCAACAAATAGAAGGATTTTGGCTTGCTAAACAATGGTTCATAGTAAGGGCATTCATTCAGGTGGTTATGCATGCGGCAGCGCTACTCTCTGTTATGGAGTCTCCCAACCTCCAAGGGTTATACCTTGGAGGGTTTTGGGGGAGGTTGGCTATCGGTATAACAAAACAACACTTGTTATCTATGACTTTTGTCACAAACACCTTATTTTATATAGCGGCTTGGAAGAGCTTGGCTTTAGCTTGATGCCGCTTGGGGCGTTCCCACCTTTCAAAGCGGGGTGGTAGGCCCTCTAAGGATTAACAAAAGCAATACAAGCAAAAAAATACTTTTGATCCCCAAATTCATACAAGGATGTGAGGGGAGAGCATACATATTGTTTGTGTTTGCATCACACTAAACATGGTTCATTTTAGTTCTTTGGATTATGTTGGGGGTGATTAATGCAAGTTTAGTGAGAAGCTTTTGATTCCCAAGGTCACCAAAAAGGTGCGAGAGAAGAGCATACTCTTTTCACACCACAAATACAACCACGAAAACACTTCACACAAGTTACTTTGATTTTCTTGATTACATGCGTGAATAATGCAAATTGTTGTTCTTTTTAACCCAATGATTTCAATTGATACAATTTGTGGTTTTCTTTAAAGCCCAAAATTGAAGTGTTTGATAGTTGTTGGCACACAATTTGTAAATTTTAGAACACCAAATTTTAAATGTTGGGCACACACACACACACACAGAGAGATTTATTTATTTGTTCAATTTTATAGCACCAAATCAAAATGTTGTGTAACTAACATGCAAAGGGTTCGTTTTTAAGCTCCAATTGAAATGTTTTTGCTAAACTAGAGATAAAACCATCCTACAAAAGTTTGTTAGTATCCGCAAAAATGATAGTACAAACCTGCAAAAACACTTGTCAGTACCTGCACAGCCAGCAAAGTTAGTTTTCACAAATAGCGCTAAAACATAGGTCTAATAGCGCTACTGCAGATAGGAAACAGACAGAACCAGACCCTTATACAAATGGCGCTAATTCATACGATAGCGTCAATACAAGACCAGTAAGGTGCCAAAACAGAATATGACGTTACAATATTACAATGAAGGCGCTAATAAAATACATAGCGCTAATATCAAACTGAAATAGTGCTAAACTAGGAAATAGCACTAAAATAACTCTATGAATGTGCCACTGCGCAACTTGTCAAACAGTCTATTTACACCTGCGGATAGCGCCAGTCTGGGGGATAGCGTCGATACGGGGCTGAATGCATCCGACCTGCAAAAAATGGTTTTATAACAAGATCTCTATGAAAATAGAGAGCACTTAAACACCAACACAGCAGGGAGATCATAAAAAAAGGACATGTGAGTGAGTTAGTAAAAGGAAATGTGCTGCGCAAAAATAGCGCCAAAACAGGAAATGGCGCTAAAACAAGCTAGTGATGGCGTCGCTATGAATGTAGGATGGCGTCGCACCTGTACACACACGTCCCTTGCACAAAACTCACAAAAAATGGATTAGACTTAGACCTTGTGGGTTCCACCGGGCGTGCCAATGTAGATTAGATAAGCAAATAAGGTAGAAATAAAATGCATAAAACACAAAGTTATACCTCACATGCAAACCCAATCTCATCAAGGGAGGAAGAAGCCTTTGCACCCAAAACATGCTCCTAAGACATGATTATCCCTAGACAATAGATTCTAATGTGAAATGCTACTATAATTTGCAACTCACTATTCTAGCTCAATGGAGATTTTGGCATAATAACTTTGCATAAACTTGGATGATGAAAATGGATGGAGAGAGGTTCTATTTATAGATTTTTGGAAGGGATTTTAATCCAAGGGTGGAGATTGATTTGGAAGATCAATGGTGGAGGATAAAAGTGATGTGGAGGGCCTAGATTAAATCTTGAATGAATGGAGGGTTAGGAATAAAAGTGAATCTTTTATTCATTTTAGGAAAAGGAGTTATTAAATGAGCATGGGCGTGAAGGCTTATTTTAGAATTAAAGATTCATATGAGGGAATGTAAATGAATTAAAAATTCATTTGGGGAAGAGAGGAAATAAATGAGTATAGGTTTGTAAGGAAAATTAAATGTGATGTGGGATGTTTTTAAATAAAAAATTGACTTATGTGGATTTAATTCAATTTTTTATTTGGAGGATGTGGGGAAGGGTAGGGATAGGTCAATTATAGGTTGAATTAATTAGTTAACATAGTTTTAACTAATTAATTGGATTTAGTGAGAAAGGGGAAATTGATTTAATAAATATTGCATATTTATTAAATCAATTGGCTAAAGTTTGGACTATTGAATTAATGAAATTAATTTAATTTTGGGGGTAAAATGGCGTGAATTTAGAAAATGAAAGGGGTAATTAATTAAATAAAAATTTAATAAATTGATTAGAAGGGAATTTGGTATGTTTAGGGATGTCGGGAGTCGGTTTGATGGTAGAAGACATTTTTAGGTGTCTACAGTTTCCACCCACTTTTGCCAGGAAGAAGATAATCGGCTACCAAT